>OX346246.1:127227017-129999517 GCA_947049315.1 Epistrophella euchroma
TTCAGTATTCAATTGCAAATTAATAGGCCTTTCCAGCCATGTACGAAGTTTGACAAAACTCGACAAATTAATTTTGGATGAAATTTCATCCAAATCGTGACCCTGGCAGTGTCAAAATTGATTTTGGAAGTATATTTTCTAAACCAGATATTTCCACAACCGTACATCCTAAATGATTGTGGTTTTCAGTATTCAATTGCAAATTAAAAGGCCTTTCCAGCCATGTACGAAGTTTAACAAAACTCGACAAATTAATTTTGGATGAAATTTCATCCAAATCGTGACCCTGGCAGTGTCAAAATTGATTTTGGAAGTATATTTTCTAAACCCGATATTTCCACAACCGTACATCCTAAATGATTGTGGTTTTCAGTATTCAATTGCAAATTAATAGGCCTTTCCAGCCATGTACGAAGTTTGACAAAACTCGACAAATTAATTTTGGACGAAATTTCATCCAAATCGTGACCCTGGCAGTGGCAAAATTGATTTTGGAAGTATATTTTCTAAACCCGATATTTCCACAACCGTACATCCTAAATTATTGTGGTTTTCAGTATTCAATTGCAAATTAATAGGCCTTTCCAGCCATGTACGAAGTTTGACAAAACTCGACAAATTAATTTTGGACGAAATTTCATCCAAATCGTGACCCTGGCAGTGTCAAAATTGATTTTGGAAGTATATTTTCTAAACCCGATATTTCCACAACCGTACATCCTAAATTATTGTGGTTTTCAGTATTCAATTGCAAATTAATAGGCCTTTCCATAAAATTTCATCCAAATCGTGACCCTGGCAGTGTCAAAATTGATTTTGGAAGTATATTTTCTAAACCCGATATTTCCACAACCGTACATCCTAAATTATTGTGGTTTTCAGTATTCAATTGCAAATTAATAGGCCTTTCCAGCCATGTACGAAGTTTAACAAAACTCGAAAAATTAATTTTGGATGAAATTTCATCCAAATCGTGACCCTGGCAGTGTCAAAATTGATTTTGGAAGTATATTTTCTAAACCCGATAGCTATTTCCACAACCGTACATCCTAAATTATTGTGGTTTTCAGTATTCAATTGCAAATTAATAGGCCTTTCCATAAAATTTCATCCAAATCGTGACCCTGGCAGTGTCAAAATTGATTTTGGAAGTATATTTTCTAAACCCGATATTTCCACAACCGTACATCCTAAATTATTGTGGTTTTCAGTATTCAATTGCAAATTAATAGGCCTTTCCAGCCATGTACGAAGTTTGACAAAACTCGACAAATTAATTTTGGACGAAATTTCATCCAAATCGTGACCCTGGCAGTGTCAAAATTGATTTTGGAAGTATATTTTCTAAACCCGATATTTCCACAACCGTACATCCTAAATTATTGTGGTTTTCAGTATTCAATTGCAAATTAATAGGCCTTTCCAGCCATGTACGAAGTTTGACAAAACTCGACAAATTAATTTTGGACGAAATTTCATCCAAATCGTGACCCTGGCAGTGTCAAAATTGATTTTGGAAGTATATTTTCTAAACCCGATATTTCCACAACCGTACATCCTAAATGATTGTGGTTTTCAGTATTAAATTGCAAATTAATAGGCCTTTCCAGCCATGTACGAAGTTTGACAAAACTCGACAAATTAATTTTGGATGAAATTTCATCCAAATCGTGACCCTGGCAGTGTCAAAATTGATTTTGGAAGTATATTTTCTAAACCAGATATTTCCACAACCGTACATCCTAAATTATTGTGGTTTTCAGTATTCAATTGCAAATTAATAGGCCTTTCCAGCCATGTACGAAGTTTGACAAAACTCGACAAATTAATTTTGGATGAAATTTCATCCAAATCGTGACCCTGGCAGTGTCAAAATTGATTTTGGAAGTATATTTTCTAAACCAGATATTTCCACAACCGTACATCCTAAATGATTGTGGTTTTCAGTATTCAATTGCAAATTAATAGGCCTTTCCAGCCATGAACGAAGTTTGACAAAACTCGACAAATTAATTTTGGATGAAATTTCATCCAAATCGTGACCCTGGCAGTGTCAAAATTGATTTTGGAAGTATATTTTCTAAACCCGATATTTCCACAACCGTACATCCTAAATGATTGTGGTTTTCAGTATTCAATTGCAAATTAATAGGCCTTTCCAGCCATGTACGAAGTTTGACAAAACTCGACAAATTAATTTTGGACGAAATTTCATCCAAATCGTGACCCTGGCAGTGTCAAAATTGATTTTGGAAGTATATATTTTCTAAACCAGATATTTCCACAACCGTACATCCTAAATGATTGTGGTTTTCAGTATTCAATTGCAAATTAATAGGCCTTTCCAGCCATGTACGAAGTTTGACAAAACTCGACAAATTAATTTTGGATGAAATTTCATCCAAATCGTGACCCTGGCAGTGTCAAAATTGATTTTGGAAGTATATTTTCTAAACCCGATATTTCCACAACCGTACATCCTAAATTATTGTGGTTTTCAGTATTCAATTACATATTAATAGGCCTTTCCAGCCATGTACGAAGTTTGACAAAACTCGACAAATTAATTTTGGACGAAATTTCATCCAAATCGTGACCCTGGCAGTGTCAAAATTGATTTTGGAAGTATATATTTTCTAAACCAGATATTTCCACAACCGTACATCCTAAATGATTGTGGTTTTCAGTATTCAATTGCAAATTAATAGGCCTTTCCAGCCATGTACGAAGTTTGACAAAACTCGACAAATTAATATTGGATGAAATTTCATCCAAATCGTGACCCTGGCAGTGTCAAAATTGATTTTGGAAGTATATTTTCTAAACCCGATATTTCCACAACCGTACATCCTAAATTATTGTGGTTTTCAGTATTCAATTGCAAATTAATAGGCCTTTCCAGCCATGTACGAAGTTTGACAAAACTCGACAAAATAATTTTGGATGAAATTTCATCCAAATCGTGACCCTGGCAGTGTCAAAATTGATTTTAGAAGTATATTTTCTAAACCAGATATTTCCACAACCGTACATCCTAAATGATTGTGGTTTTCAGTATTCAATTGCAAATTAAAAGGCCTTCCCAGCCATGTACGAAGTTTAACAAAACTCGACAAATTAATTTTGGATGAAATTTCATCCAAATCGTGACCCTGGCAGTGTCAAAATTGATTTTGGAAGTATATTTTCTAAACCCGATATTTCCACAACCGTACATCCTAAATGATTGTGGTTTTCAGTATTCAATTGCAAATTAAAAGGCCTTTCCAGCCATGTACGAAGTTTAACAAAACTCGACAAATTAATTTTGGATGAAATTTCATCCAAATCGTGACCCTGGCAGTGTCAAAATTGATTTTGGAAGTATATTTTCTAAACCCGATATTTCCACAACCGTACATCCTAAATTATTGTGGTTTTCAGTATTCAATTGCAAATTAATAGGCCTTTCCAGCCATGTACGAAGTTTGACAAAACTCGACAAATTAATTTTGGACGAAATTTCATTCAAATCGTGACCCTGGCAGTGTCAAAATTGATTTTTGAAGTATATATTTTCTAAACCAGATATTTCCACAACCGTACATCCTAAATGATTGTGGTTTTCAGTATTCAATTGCAAATTAATAGGCCTTTCCAGCCATGTACGAAGTTTGACAAAAATCGACAAATTAATTTTGGATGAAATTTCATCCAAATCGTGACCCTGGCAGTGTCAAAATTGATTTTGGAAGTATATTTTCTAAACCCGATATTTCCACAACCGTACATCCTAAATGATTGTGGTTTTCAGTATTCAATTGCAAATTAAAATGCCTTTCCAGCCATGTACGAAGTTTGACAAAACTCGAAAAATTAATTTTGGACGAAATTTCATCCAAATCGTGACCCTGGCAGTGTCAAAATTGATTTTGGAAGTATATTTTCTAAACCAGATATTTCCACAACCGTACATCCTAAATTATTGTGGTTTTCAGTATTCAATTGCAAATTAATAGGCCTTTCCAGCCATGTACGAAGTTTAACAAAACTCGACAAATTAATTTTGGATGAAATTTCATCCAAATCGTGACCCTGGCAGTGTCAAAATTGATTTTGGAAGTATATTTTCTAAGCCCGATATTTCCACAACCGTACATCCTAAATGATTGTGGTTTTCAGTATTCAATTGCAAATTAAAAGGCCTTTCCAGCCATGTACGAAGTTTAACAAAACTCGAAAAATTAATTTTGGACGAAATTTCATCCAAATCGTGACCCTGGCAGTGTCAAAAATGATTTTGGAAGTATATTTTCTAAACGCGATATTTCCACAACCGTACATCCTAAATGATTGTGGTTTTCAGTATTCAATTGCAAATTAATAGGCCTTTCCAGCCATGTACGAAGTTTGACAAAAATCGACAAATTAATTTTGGATGAAATTTCATCCAAATCGTGACCCTGGCAGTGTCAAAATTGATTTTGGAAGTATATTTTCTAAACCCGATATTTCCACAACCGTACATCCTAAATGATTGTGGTTTTCAGTATTCAATTGCAAATTAAAATGCCTTTCCAGCCATGTACGAAGTTTAACAAAACTCGAAAAATTAATTTTGGACGAAATTTCATCCAAATCGTGACCCTGGCAGTGTCAAAATTGATTTTGGAAGTATATTTTCTAAACCAGATATTTCCACAACCGTACATCCTAAATGATTAAGGTTTTCAGTATTCAATTGCAAATTAATAGGCCTTTCCAGCCATGTACGAAGTTTAACAAAACTCGACAAATTAATTTTGGATGAAATTTCATCCAAATCGTGACCCTGGCAGTGTCAAAATTGATTTTGGAAGTATATTTTCTAAGCCCGATATTTCCACAACCGTACATCCTAAATGATTGTGGTTTTCAGTATTCAATTGCAAATTAAAAGGCCTTTCCAGCCATGTACGAAGTTTAACAAAACTCGAAAAATTAATTTTGGACGAAATTTCATCCAAATCGTGACCCTGGCAGTGTCAAAATTGATTTTGGAAGTATATTTTCTAAACGCGATATTTCCACAACCGTACATCCTAAATTATTGTGGTTTTCAGTATTCAATTGCAAATTAATAGGCCTTTCCAGCCATGTACGAAGTTTGACAAAACTCGACAAATTAATTTTGGACGAAATTTCATCCAAATCGTGACCCTGGCAGTGTCAAAATTGATTTTGGAAGTATATTTTCTAAACGCGATATTTCCACAACCGTACATCCTAAATTATTGTGGTTTTCAGTATTCAATTGCAAATTAATAGGCCTTTCCAGCCATGTACGAAGTTTGACAAAACTCGACAAATTAATTTTGGACGAAATTTCATCCAAATCGTGACCCTGGCAGTGTCAAAATTGATTTTGGAAGTATATATTTTCTAAACCAGATATTTCCACAACCGTACATCCTAAATGATTGTGGTTTTCAGTATTCAATTGCAAATTAATAGGCCTTTCCAGCCATGTACGAAGTTTGACAAAAATCGACAAATTAATTTTGGATGAAATTTCATCCAAATCGTGACCCTGGCAGTGTCAAAATTAATTTTGGAAGTATATTTTCTAAACCCGATATTTCCACAACCGTACATCCTAAATGATTGTGGTTTTCAGTATTCAATTGCAAATTAAAATGCCTTTCCAGCCATGTACGAAGTTTAACAAAACTCGAAAAATTAATTTTGGACGAAATTTCATCCAAATCGTGACCCTGGCAGTGTCAAAATTGATTTTGGAAGTATATTTTCTAAACCAGATATTTCCACAACCGTACATCCTAAATGATTGTGGTTTTCAGTATTCAATTGCAAATTAAAAGGCCTTTCCAGCCATGTACGAAGTTTAACAAAACTCGACAAATTAATTTTGGATAAAATTTCATCCAAATCGTGACCCTGGCAGTGTCAAAATTGATTTTGGAAGTATATTTTCTAAACCAGATATTTCCACAACCGTACATCCTAAATTTTTGTGGTTTTCAGTATTCAATTGCAAATTAATAGGCCTTTCCAGCCATGTACGAAGTTTAACAAAACTCGACAAATTAATTTTGGATGAAATTTCATCCAAATCGTGACCCTGGCAGTGTCAAAATTGATTTTGGAAGTATATTTTCTAAGCCCGATATTTCCACAACCGTACATCCTAAATGATTGTGGTTTTCAGTATTCAATTGCAAATTAAAAGGCCTTTCCAGCCATGTACGAAGTTTAACAAAACTCGAAAAATTAATTTTGGACGAAATTTCATCCAAATCGTGACCCTGGCAGTGTCAAAATTGATTTTGGAAGTATATTTTCTAAACCCGATATTTCCACAACCGTACATCCTAAATTATTGTGGTTTTCAGTATTCAATTGCAAATTAATAGGCCTTTCCAGCCATGTACGAAGTTTGACAAAACTCGACAAATTAATTTTGGACGAAATTTCATCCAAATCGTGACCCTGGCAGTGTCAAAATTGATTTTGGAAGTATATTTTCTAAACCCGATATTTCCACAACCGTACATCCTAAATTATTGTGGTTTTCAGTATTCAATTGCAAATTAATAGGCCTTTCCAGCCATGTACGAAGTTTGACAAAACTCGACAAATTAATTTTGGACGAAATTTCATCCAAATCGTGACCCTGGCAGTGTCAAAATTGATTTTGGAAGTATATTTTCTAAACCCGATATTTCCACAACCGTACATCCTAAATGATTGTGGTTTTCAGTATTCAATTGCAAATTAAAAGGCCTTTCCAGCCATGTACGAAGTTTAACAAAACTCGAAAAATTAATTTTGGACGAAATTTCATCCAAATCGTGACCCTGGCAGTGTCAAAATTGATTTTGGAAGTATATTTTCTAAACCCGATATTTCCACAACCGTACATCCTAAATGATTGTGGTTTTCAGTATTCAATTGCAAATTAAAAGGCCTTTCCAGCCATGTACGAAGTTTAACAAAACTCGACAAATTAATTTTGGACGAAATTTCATCCAAATCGTGACCCTGGCAGTGTCAAAATTGATTTTGGAAGTATATTTTCTAAACCCGATATTTCCACAACCGTACATCCTAAATTATTGTGGTTTTCAGTATTCAATTGCAAATTAATAGGCCTTTCCAGCCATGTACGAAGTTTAACAAAACTCGACAAATTAATTTTGGATAAAATTTCATTTAAATCGTGACCCTGGCAGTGTCAAAATTGATTTTGGAAGTATATTTTCTAAACCCGATATTTCCACAACCGTACATCCTAAATGATTGTGGTTTTCATTATTCAATTGCAAATTAAAAGGCCTTTCCAGCCATGTACGAAGTTTGACAAAACTCGACAAATTAATTTTGGATGAAATTTCATCCAAGTCGTGACCCTGGCAGTGTCAAAATTGATTTTGGAAGTATATTTTCTAAACCCGATATTTCCACAACCGTACATCCTAAATGATTGTGGTTTTCAGTATTCAATTGCAAATTAATAGGCCTTTCCAGGCATGTATGAAGTTTGACAAAACTCGAAAAATTAATTTTGGATGAAATTTCATCCAAATCGTGACCCTGGCAGTGTCAAAATTGATTTTGGAAGTATATTTTCTAAACCCGATATTTCCACAACCGTACATCCTAAATGATTGTGGTTTTCAGTATTCAATTGCAAATTAAAAGGCCTTTCCAGCCATGTACGAAGTTTAACAAAACTCGACAAATTAATTTTGGATCAAATTTCATCCAAATCGTGACCCTGGCAGTGTCAAAATTGATTTTGGAAGTATATTTTCTAAACCCGATATTTCCACAACCGTACATCCTAAATGATTGTGGTTTTCAGTATTCAATTGCAAATTAATAGGCCTTTCCAGCCATGTACGAAGTTTGACAAAACTCGACAAATTAATTTTGGACGAAATTTCATCCAAATCGTGACCCTGGCAGTGTCAAAATTGATTTTGGAAGTATATTTTCTAAACCCGATATTTCCACAACCGTACATCCTAAATGATTGTGGTTTTCAGTATTCAATTGCAAATTAAAAGGCCTTTCCAGCCATGTACGAAGTTTAACAAAACTCGAAAAATTAATTTTGGACGAAATTTCATCCAAATCGTGACCCTGGCAGTGTCAAAATTGATTTTGGAAGTATATTTTCTAAACCCGATATTTCCACAACCGTACATCCTAAATTATTGTGGTTTTCAGTATTCAATTGCAAATTAATAGGCCTTTCCAGCCATGTACGAAGTTTAAAAAAACTCGACAAATTAATTTTGGATAAAATTTCATCCAAATCGTGACCCTGGCAGTGTCAAAATTGATTTTGGAAGTATATTTTCTAAACCCGATATTTCCACAACCGTACATCCTAAATTATTGTGGTTTTCAGTATTCAATTGCAAATTAAAAGGCCTTTCCAGCCATGTACGAAGTTTAACAAAACTCGACAAATTAATTTTGGATGAAATTTCATCCAAATCGTGACCCTGGCAGTGTCAAAATTGATTTTGGAAGTATATTTTCTAAACCCGATATTTCCACAACCGTACATCCTAAATGATTGTGGTTTTCAGTATTCAATTGCAAATTAATAGGCCTTTCCAGCCATGTACGAAGTTTGACAAAACTCGACAAATTAATTTTGGATGAAATTTCATCCAAATCGTGACCCTGGCAGTGTCAAAATTGATTTTGGAAGTATATTTTCTAAACCCGATATTTCCACAACCGTACATCCTAAATGATTGTGGTTTTCAGTATTCAATTGCAAATTAAAAGGCCTTTCCAGCCATGTACGAAGTTTAACAAAACTCGACAAATTAATTTTGGATAAAATTTCATCCAAATCGTGACCCTGGCAGTGTCAAAATTGATTTTGGAAGTATATTTTCTAAACCCGATATTTCCACAACCGTACATCCTAAATTATTGTGGTTTTCAGTATTCAATTGCAAATTAATAGGCCTTTCCAGCCATGTACGAAGTTTGACAAAACTCGACAAATTAATTTTGGATGAAATTTCATCCAAATCGTGACCCTGGCAGTGTCAAAATTGATTTTGGAAGTATATTTTCTAAACCCGATATTTCCACAACCGTACATCCTAAATGATTGTGGTTTTCAGTATTCAATTGCAAATTAATAGGCCTTTCCAGCCATGTACGAAGTTTGACAAAACTCGACAAATTAATTTTGGACGAAATTTCATCCAAATCGTGACCCTGGCAGTGTCAAAATTGATTTTGGAAGTATATTTTCTAAACCCGATATTTCCACAACCGTACATCCTAAATTATTGTGGTTTTCAGTATTCAATTGCAAATTAATAGGCCTTTCCAGCCATGTACGAAGTTTAACAAAACTCGACAAATTAATTTTGGATAAAATTTCATCCAAATCGTGACCTGGCAGTGTCAAAATTGATTTTGGAAGTATATTTTCTAAACCAGATATTTCCACAACCGTACATCCTAAATGATTGTGGTTTTCAGTATTCAATTGCAAATTAAAAGGCCTTTCCAGCCATGTACGAAGTTTAACAAAACTCGACAAATTAATTTTGGATGAAATTTCATCCAAATCGTGACCCTGGCAGTGTCAAAATTGATTTTGGAAGTATATTTTCTAAACCCGATATTTCCACAACCGTACATCCTAAATGATTGTGGTTTTCAGTATTCAATTGCAAATTAATAGGCCTTTCCAGCCATGTACGAAGTTTGACAAAACTCGACAAATTAATTTTGGATGAAATTTCATCCAAATCGTGACCCGGGCAGTGTCAAAATTGATTTTGGAAGTATATTTTCTAAACCCGATATTTCCACAACCGTACATCCTAAATGATTGTGGTTTTCAGTATTCAATTGCAAATTAAAAGGCCTTTCCAGCCTTGTACGAAGTTTAACAAAACTCGACAAATTAATTTTGGATGAAATTTCATCCAAATCGTGACCCTGGCAGTGTCAAAATTGATTTTGGAAGTATATTTTCTAAACCCGATATTTCCACAACCGTACATCCTAAATGATTGTGGTTTTCAGTATTCAATTGCAAATTAAAAGGCCTTTCCAGCCATGTACGAAGTTTAACAAAACTCGACAAATTAATTTTGGATAAAATTTCATCCAAATCGTGACCCTGGCAGTGTCAAAATTGATTTTGGAAGTATATTTTCTAAACCCGATATTTCCACAACCGTACATCCTAAATGATTGTGGTTTTCAGTATTCAATTGCAAATTAAAAGGCCTTTCCAGCCATGTACGAAGTTTAACAAAACTCGACAAATTAATTTTGGATGAAATTTCATCCAAATCGTGACCCTGGCAGTGTCAAAATTGATTTTGGAAGTATATTTTCTAAACCCGATATTTCCACAACCGTACATCCTAAATGATTGTGGTTTTCAGTATTCAATTGCAAATTAATAGGCCTTTCCAGCCATGTACGAAGTTTGAAAAAACTCGACAAATTAATTTTGGACGAAATTTCATCCAAATCGTGACCCTGGCAGTGTCAAAATTGATTTTGGAAGTATATTTTCTAAACCCAATATTTCCACAACCGTACATCCTAAATTATTGTGGTTTTCAGTATTCAATTGCAAATTAATAGGCCTTTCCAGCCATGTACGAAGTTTAACAAAACTCGAAAAATTAATTTTGGACGAAATTTCATCCAAATCGTGACCCTGGCAGTGTCAAAATTGATTTTGGAAGTATATTTTCTAAACCCGATATTTCCACAACCGTACATCCTAAATTATTGTGGTTTTCAGTATTCAATTGCAAATTAATAGGCCTTTCCAGCCATGTACGAAGTTTAACAAAACTCGAAAAATTAATTTTGGATAAAATTTCATCCAAATCGTGACCCTGGCAGTGTCCAAATTGATTTTGGAAGTATATTTTCTAAACCAGATATTTCCACAACCGTACATCCTAAATGATTGTGGTTTTCAGTATTCAATTGCAAATTAAAAGGCCTTTCCAGCCATTTACGAAGTTTAACAAAACTCGACAAATTAATTTTGGATAAAATTTCATCCAAATCGTGACCCTGTGTTGGAAATGAAAAACTATCACTGAACACATTCATTCATTTTATGTCAACATTATAATATGTCATCTTATGAATTATGTCAAATAAACTCATTCTAATTTATAACCTATTCTAGTGCGTTTCTCTTAACAGGTTATGGGCCTCTTTTTAAGTCACGAATTAAATTAGATTCAATAAATACTTAACTTAAATAAATGTACAATTAAAAGCAATAAGCAATTTTCTTTAAAGTAAAGTATTTTTTTGTCAAAAATTGTACGTGATTCCTTCGAACTTTGTCGATTTTTTTTTATACTGGTAAGAAATGGCTTCATCATCAATCGCATTTCCATTTGAGAAACTGCGTGGTCGTGAAAATTTCGACATATGGAAGCGGCATGCGAAGTCTTACCTGGTTATAAGGAATTGCTGGAAAGTAATCGAAACAGGATTATCTGTGGCATCGACTGATAAAGACAGGGAATTGAACGAGCGCGCATTAGCTGAAATAACCCTCATGGTTGAACCGAGTAATTTTGCTCACATTGCAACATCTACAACTGCGAAAGAAGCCTGGAATGCTTTAGTTATAGCATACGATGATAGCGGGTTAACGAGAAAAGTTGAGCTACTAAAGCAGCTTGTACAACTCAAGTTATCCGATTGCGAATCTATGCAAAATTATGTAAATACCATGGTCTTAACCTCACTGAAAGTTCAAAACGCTGGCTTGAATATTGATGACGAATTGACAGCATCTCTAATGCTAGCTGGACTGCCTGATGATTTCCGTGCCCTAGTTCTGGCAGTTGAAAATTCTAAGAAGCAGCTAACAGTGGACGTTGTAAAAAACTTGCTGCTCCAAGATGTTAAATTTGATAACAAAAGCACAGATAGCGCACTTTACACAAAAAAGAAATCAACTGCAAACAAATTTCGTTGTCATCCGTGTAAGCAGGTTGGACACTTCAGTAAATCTTGCCCAAATAAAAACAAGAACACAAACACCGGACATGATAAGAATAGGAGAGATAAAATTTTATTCGCTTCTCTTTTTGCCAACAAAAGCTCCGCAGATTGGTTTGTAGACTCGGGGGCTACAACTCATATGACGAACGAGGAAAATTTTTTGTTCAATAAAAAAAAACCGGTCACAAACAAAGAAGTTGTCGTGGCGAATAGTAATAAAATGTCTGTGCAATGTTCGGGCGATGTGAAATTAACATTGAAAGATCAAAAATTTAATGCCGTCTTAAAAAATGTTGAGTACTTGCCTGAATTATGTGCTAACCTCCTTTCTGTTCGTCAAATGACGAAAAATGGCAACAAAGTGATCTTTAAAGGTGACATTTGCAATATCTATGATAGAGAATGCAATTTAATCGCAACGGCAAGTGCAGTGAACGATTTGTATCGTCTGAATTGTGAACCCATGGAAGTGCTGGCAAAGCACGAAAAAGCCTTTACAGTGGCGAGTTCATATAATTTGTGGCATCGTAGATTAGGTCACATTTGTGCTAAGAACCTAACCAAAGTCATGAACTCTTCATCCGGTGTCAAATTTTCTCAGGGGCATCAAGAAAAATGTATTATTTGCATTAAAGGTAAACAAACTCGTGCACCTTTTAAAGACATTGGAACTCGTGCAGAATGTGTCCTTGATCTGGTCCACTCTGACGTTATAGGCCTACTGAAGGCAAAGTCCTTTTCTGGAGCGAGGTTTTTAGTCACATTCGTCGACGACTTTAGTCGCAAAGTGTTTGTGGTACCTATCAAACACAAATCTGATGTGTTCGGCGAGTTTCTGAAGTTTAAAAACCTGGTAATCAGTGCTCAAAGAAAATCAAAGTACTCCGTACCGACAACGGCACTGAGTACACTGGAAAACAATTCCAATGTTTTTTACAAAAGCATGGTATATTGCATCAAAAAACTGTTGTTTATACGCCTGAGCAAAACGGCGTTGCGGAACGTATCAACCGCACTATAATTGAAAGAGTGCGTTGTATGCTGTTAGACTCTGGTTTGGACAACAAATTCTGGGCAGAAGCGGCTACTACTGCAGCCTTCTTGGTGAATCGCGTACCTTGTAGGAGCAACGATCGCTCACCGGAAGAAATTTGGTCTGGTCGAAAGCCAGATTTGCGTCATCTTCGTATTTTCGGCTGCAAAGCTATGGCGTATATTCCCAAAGAGAAGCGGAGTAAATTAGATGCCAAATCAGTGGAGTGCATCCTACTTGGGTATAGTACAGATTCGAAAGCCTACATATTGTTTAGTCCTTCGACGAAGCAAATAGTAACGAGTCGTGATGTTATATTCATGGAGTCTGAAAGCAAGGTAACTTCCAACGATGACAATAATATTAATTCTTTCGTTTCACCCGTAGTTGACCTCTGGGACGAAGGAGAAAACACTATTGTCAATTCAGGGGAAGATGGGTTAGAAGAATTGCCAACGACTAGTTTGAAAGCTGAACCAACCGAAGCTCCACCCAATCATGAAACTACTTCGAGCGATTATTCAGACTGTGATGATGTAGATGATGAAACGTTTGTTCCGGATGAGGATGTTTCTGTCCCAGAAGATAATGAAACCGTGCGACGTTCTGAGCGAATTATTACCCTGCCAAAGCCAAACTACAATTTCTTTGTAACAAGCGAAGTTTTAAGTGATCCTGGGAGTCCTACCGAGTCCTACCGAAGCTCTTTCGAGCTCTGATGCCATTTTGTGGAGAAAGGCGATGCAGGATGAGTTTGACTCATTGATTTCAAACGAAACTTGGACTTTAACTGAGTTACCCGCTGGTAAGAAGGCCATCAATTCCAAATGGGTGTTCAAAACTAAATTTGACACTGATGGAAAACCCATTCGACGGAAGGCAAGGTTGGTGGTTAAAGGCTTTTGTCAGCAGAAAGGCGTCGACTATTCGGAAACTTTTGCACCCGTAGTGAGGTACACATCAATCCGTTATTTGCTGGCATTAGCGGCTAGAAACGATCTTTTTGTACATCAAATGGATGCTGTAACAGCTTTTTTGAACGGTGAGTTAAAAGAAGAAATTTATATGACTCAGCCAAGCTGTTTTTCTGATGGTTCAGAACGTGTATGCAAGCTGCGTAAATCTCTTTATGGACTCAAACAATCCAGTAGAGTGTGGAATGAGAAGCTCAATCAAGTCCTCCTAGAAATGGGCTTAATGCGCAGCGATGTAGACCAGTGTATATATTTTCAATGTTCTGGGGAGCAGATGTTATTCATTGCCATTTATGTCGATGACGTGCTGATATTTTCCAATTCGCTTGATCTGATTAATCGTATGAAAAAGGAGCTGTCAAAGAATTTTAAAATGAAAGATATGGGCGAAGCAACATCCGTTTTAGGCATTCGGATTATGCGGAGTAAGTCATCTTTAAAAATTGACCAATCTCAGTATGTTTCAGATATTTTGAGACGCTTCAACATGGACGACTGCAACCCTATTTCTTCTCCGATAGATCTCAATCAAAAGCTGTCTTCAGATATGAGCCCTAAAGATGACATTGAAAAACAACTAATGAAGGATGTTCCATATATGCAAGCAATTGGCTGTTTACTTTTTGCTGCTGAGATTACACGCCCGGATATATCCTATGCTGTAAACCTTCTTAGTAGATTTGGCACAAATCCAGGGAAGGCCCACTGGACAGCTGTCAAACGTGTGATGAGGTATCTGAAGGGAACGATTGACAAAGGCATTGTCTATCAAAAGGAACCTTGCGATATGGTTGGATTTTGTGATGCTGACTGGGCCGGCGATATGGATGCAAGACGCTCAACTACCGGATACATATTCACTTTTCAATCAGGTGCTATATCATGGGCCACAAAACGTCAAAGAACTGTCGCGCTCTCTTCAACCGAAGCTGAAGTGATGTCTGTTGTTGCAGCTATTCAGGAGTCAATTTGGCTTAAACGCTTGGAAGGTGAACTGTCTCCATGCGCACCAAAAACAATGGTACTTTATTGCGACAATAAAAGTGCTATCCACATCGCTTCAAATAATTCCTATTCTCCGAGAACAAAGCACATGGATATAAAAGCCAAATTTATCCGCGAAAAATTAGAGAGTTCTGAAGTCAAGTTGCAATACCTTTCTACAGACCAGATGCTGGCCGATATTTTGAGAAAAGGTTTGCCAACTGTAAAACAAATTTCCTTCGTAGAAGGTTTTGGTTTAAAATAACAAGAAACATAGTTTCTATCACTTTTGTATTTTTTCTCTATTTTACTATATTTCATAATGCATACTCTTTAAATATTTACAATATTTTTATGAATTACTTGTTTTGAGTCAGATTAAATAAATGTAAAATTAATGAATTTCTTAAAAATTAAAATAGTTCTTCAGGGAAGGTGTTGGAAATGAAAAACTATCACTGAACACATTCATTCATTTTATGTCAACATTATAATATGTCATCTTATGAATTATGTCAAATAAACTCATTCTAATTTATAACCTATTCTAGTGCGTTTCTCTTAACACCCTGGCAGTGTCAAAATTGATTTTGGAAGTATATTTTCTAAACCAGATATTTCCACAACCGTACATCCTAAATGATTGTGGTTTTCAGTATTCAATTGCAAATTTAAAGGCCTTTCCAGCCATGTACGAAGTTTAACAAAACTCGACAAATTAATTTTGGACGAAATTTCATCCAAATCGTGACCCTGGCAGTGTCAAAATTGATTTTGGAAGTATATTTTCTAAACCCGATATTTCCACAACCGTACATCTTAAATTATTGTGGTTTTCAGTATTCAATTGCAAATTAATAGGCCTTTCCAGCCATGTACGAAGTTTAACAAAACTCGACAAATTAATTTTGGACGAAATTTCATCCAAATCGTGACCCTGGCAGTGTCAAAATTGATTTTGGAAGTATATTTTCTAAACCCGATATTTCCACAACCGTACATCCTAAATTATTGTGGTTTTCAGTATTCAATTGCAAATTAATAGGCCTTTCCAGCCATGTACGAAGTTTAACAAAACTCGAAAAATTAATTTTGGACGAAATTTCATCCAAATCGTGACCCTGGCAGTGTCAAAATTGATTTTGGAAGTATATTTTCTAAACCCGATATTTCCACAACCGTACATCCTAAATTATTGTGGTTTTCAGTATTCAATTGCAAATTAAAAGGCCTTTCCAGCCATGTACGAAGTTTAACAAAACTCGACAAATTAATTTTGGACGAAATTTCATCCAAATCGTGACCCTGGCAGTGTCAAAATTGATTTTGGAAGTATATTTTCTAAACCCGATATTTCCACAACCGTACATCCTAAATTATTGTGGTTTTCAGTATTCAATTGCAAATTAATAGGCCTTTCCAGCCATGTACGAAGTTTAACAAAACTCGAAAAATTAATTTTGGACGAAATTTCATCCAAATCGTGACCCTGGCAGTGTCAAAATTGATTTTGGAAGTATATTTTCTAAACCCGATATTTCCACAACCGTACATCCTAAATTATTGTGGTTTTCAGTATTCAATTGCAAATTAATAGGCCTTTCCAGCCATGTACGAAGTTTGACAAAACTCGACAAATTAATTTTGGACGAAATTTCATCCAAATCGTGACCCTGGCAGTGTCAAAATTGATTTTGGAAGTATATTTTCTAAACCCGATATTTCCACAACCGTACATCCTAAATTATTGTGGTTTTCAGTATTCAATTGCAAATTAATAGGCCTTTCCAGCCATGTACGAAGTTTAACAAAACTCGAAAAATTAATTTTGGACGAAATTTCATCCAAATCGTGACCCTGGCAGTGTCAAAATTGATTTTGGAAGTATATTTTCTAAACACGATATTTCCACAACCGTACATCCTAAATTATTGTGGTTTTCAGTATTCAATTGCAAATTAAAAGGCCTTTCCAGCCATGTACGAAGTTTAACAAAACTCGACAAATTAATTTTGGACGAAATTTCATCCAAATCGTGACCCTGGCAGTGTCAAAATTGATTTTGGAAGTATATTTTCTAAACCCGATATTTCCACAACCGTACATCCTAAATTATTGTGGTTTTCAGTATTCAATTGCAAATTAATAGGCCTTTCCAGCCATGTACGAAGTTTGACAAAACTCGACAAATTAATTTTGGACGAAATTTCATCCAAATCGTGACCCTGGCAGTGTCAAAATTGATTTTGGAAGTATATTTTCTAAACCCGATATTTCCACAACCGTACATCCTAAATTATTGTGGTTTTCAGTATTCAATTGCAAATTAATAGGCCTTTCCAGCCATGTACGAAGTTTAACAAAACTCGACAAATTAATTTTGGATGAAATTTCATCCAAATCGTGACCCTGGCAGTGTCAAAATTGATTTTGGAAGTATATTTTCTAAACCCGATATTTCCACAACCGTACATCCTAAATGATTGTGGTTTTCAGTATTCAATTGCAAATTAATAGGCCTTTCCAGCCATGTACGAAGTTTGACAAAACTCGACAAATTAATTTTGGATGAAATTTCATCCAAATCGTGACCCTGGCAGTGTCAAAATTGATTTTGGAAGTATATTTTCTAAACCAGATATTTCCACAACCGTACATCCTAAATGATTGTGGTTTTCAGTATTCAATTGCAAATTAATAGGCCTTTCCAGCCATGTACGAAGTTTAACAAAACTCGAAAAATTAATTTTGGACGAAATTTCATCCAAATCGTGACCCTGGCAGTGTCAAAATTGATTTTGGAAGTATATTTTCTAAACCCGATATTTCCACAACCGTACATCCTAAATTATTGTGGTTTTCAGTATTCAATTGCAAATTAAAAGGCCTTTCCAGCCATGTACGAAGTTTAACAAAACTCGACAAATTAATTTTGGACGAAATTTCATCCAAATCGTGATCCTGGCAGTGTCAAAATTGATTTTGGAAGTATATTTTTAAAACCCGATATTTCCACAACCGTACATCCTAAATTATTGTGGTTTTCAGTATTCAATTGCAAATTAAAAGACCTTTCCAGCCATGTACGAAGTTTAACAAAACTCGAAAAATTAATTTTGGACGAAATTTCATCCAAATCGTGACCCTGGCAGTGTCAAAATTGATTTTGGAAGTATATTTTCTAAACCCGATATTTCCACAACCGTACATCCTAAATGATTGTGGTTTTCAGTATTCAATTGCAAATTAAAAGGCCTTTCCAGCCATGTACGAAGTTTGACAAAACTCGACAAATTAATTTTGGATGAAATTTCATCCAAATCGTGACCCTGGCAGTGTCAAAATTGATTTTGGAAGTATATTTTCTAAACCAGATATTTCCACAACCGTACATCCTAAATGATTGTGGTTTTCAGTATTCAATTGCAAATTAATAGGCCTTTCCAGCCATGTACGAAGTTTGACAAAACTCGACAAATTAATTTTGGATGAAATTTCATCCAAATCGTGACCCTGGCAGTGTCAAAATTGATTTTGGAAGTATATTTTCTAAACCCGATATTTCCACAACCGTACATCCTAAATGATTGTGGTTTTCAGTATTCAATTGCAAATTAATAGGCCTTTCCAGCCATGTACGAAGTTTGACAAAACTCAACAAATTAATTTTGGATGAAATTTCATCCAAATCGTGACCCTGGCAGTGTCAAAATTGATTTTGGAAGTATATTTTCTAAACCAGATATTTCCACAACCGTACATCCTAAATGATTGTGGTTTTCAGTATTCAATTGCAAATTAATAGGCCTTTCCAGCCATGTACGAAGTTTAACAAAACTCGAAAAATTAATTTTGGACGAAATTTCATCCAAATCGTGACCCTGGCAGTGTCAAAATTGATTTTGGAAGTATATTTTCTAAACCCGATATTTCCACAACCGTACATCCTAAATGATTGTGGTTTTCAGTATTCAATTGCAAATTAAAAGGCCTTTCCAGCCATGTACGAAGTTTAACAAAACTCGAAAAATTAATTTTGGACGAAATTTCATCCAAATCGTGACCCTGGCAGTGTCAAAATTGATTTTGGAAGTATATTTTCTAAACCCGATATTTCCACAACCGTACATCCTAAATGATTGTGGTTTTCAGTATTCAATTGCAAATTAAAAGGCCTTTCCAGCCATGTACGAAGTTTAACAAAACTCGACAAATTAATTTTGGACGAAATTTCATCCAAATCGTGACCCTGGCAGTGTCAAAATTGATTTTGGAAGTATATTTTTAAAACCCGATATTTCCACAACCGTACATCCTAAATTATTGTGGTTTTTAGTATTCAATTGCAAATTAAAAGACCTTTCCAGCCATGTACGAAGTTTAACAAAACTCGAAAAATTAATTTTGGATAAAATTTCATCCAAATCGTGACCCTGGCAGTGTCAAAATTGATTTTGGAAGTATATTTTCTAAACCCGATATTTCCACAACCGTACATCCTAAATTATTGTGGTTTTCAGTATTCAATTGCAAATTAAAAGGCCTTTCCAGCCATGTACGAAGTTTAACAAAACTCGACAAATTAATTTTGGATAAAATTTCATCCAAATCGTGACCCTGGCAGTGTCAAAATTGATTTTGGAAGTATATTTTCTAAACCCGATATTTCCACAACCGTACATCCTAAATTATTGTGGTTTTCAGTATTCAATTGCAAATTAAAAGGCCTTTCCAGTCATGTACGAAGTTTAACAAAACTCGACAAATTAATTTTGGATAAAATTTCATCCAAATCGTGACCCTGGCAGTGTCAAAATTGATTTTGGAAGTATATTTTCTAAACCCGATATTTCCACAACCGTACATCCTAAATTATTGTGGTTTTCAGTATTCAATTGCAAATTAATAGGCCTTTCCAGCCATGTACGAAGTTTAACAAAACTCGAAAAATTAATTTTGGATAAAATTTCATCCAAATCGTGACCCTGGCAGTGTCAAAATTGATTTTGGAAGTATATTTTCTAAACCCGATATTTCCACAACCGTACATCCTAAATTATTGTGGTTTTCAGTATTCAATTGCAAATTAAAAGGCCTTTCCAGCCATGTACGAAGTTTAACAAAACTCGACAAATTAATTTTGGACGAAATTTCATCCAAATCGTGACCCTGGCAGTGTCAAAATTGATTTTGGAAGTATATTTTGAAAACCCGATAGCTATTTCCACAACCGTACATCCTAAATTATTGTGGTTTTCAGTATTCAATTGCAAATTAAAAGACCTTTCCAGCCATGTACGAAGTTTAACAAAACTCGAAAAATTAATTTTGGACGAAATTTCATCCAAATCGTGACCCTGGCAGTGTCAAAATTGATTTTGGAAGTATATTTTCTAAACCCGATATTTCCACAACCGTACATCCTAAATGATTGTGGTTTTCAGTATTCAATTGCAAATTAAAAGGCCTTTCCAGGAATGTACGAAGTTTAACAAAACTCGACAAATTAATTTTGGACGAAATTTCATCCAAATCGTGACCCTGGCAGTGTCAAAATTGATTTTGGAAGTATATTTTCTAAACCCGATATTTCCACAACCGTACATCCTAAATGATTGTGGTTTTCAGTATTCAATTGCAAATTAATAGGCCTTTCCAGCCATGTACGAAGTTTAACAAAACTCGAAAAATTAATTTTGGACGAAATTTCATCCAAATCGTGACCCTGGCAGTGTCAAAATTGATTTTGGAAGTATATTTTCTAAACCCGATATTTCCACAACCGTACATCCTAAATTATTGTGGTTTTCAGTATTAAATTGCAAATTAATAGGCCTTTCCAGCCATGTACGAAGTTTAACAAAACTCGAAAAATTAATTTTGGATAAAATTTCATCCAAATCGTGACCCTGGCAGTGTCAAAATTGATTTTGGAAGTATATTTTCTAAACCAGATATTTCCACAACCGTACATCCTAAATGATTGTGGTTTTCAGTATTCAATTGCAAATTAAAAGGCCTTTCCAGCCATGTACGAAGTTTAACAAAACTCGACAAATTAATTTTGGATAAAATTTCATCCAAATCGTGACCCTGGCAGTGTCAAAATTGATTTTGGAAGTATATTTTCTAAACGCGATATTTCCACAACCGTACATCCTAAATTATTGTGGTTTTCAGTATTCAATTGCAAATTAATAGGCCTTTCCTAGTTTAACAAAACTCGAAAAATTAATTTTGGATAAAATTTCATCCAAATCGTGACCCTGGCAGTATCAAAATTGATTTTGGAAGTATATTTTCTAAACCCGATATTTCCACAACCGTACATCCTAAATTATTGTGGTTTTCAGTATTCAATTGCAAATTAATAGGCCTTTCCAGCCATGTACGAAGTTTAACAAAACTCGACAAATTAATTTTGGATAAAATTTCATCCAAATCGTGACCCTGGCAGTGTCAAAATTGATTTTGGAAGTATATTTTCTAAACCCGATATTTCCACAACCGTACATCCTAAATTATTGTGGTTTTCAGTATTCAATTGCATATTAAAAGGCCTTTCCAGCCATGTACGAAGTTTAACAAAACTCGAAAAATTAATTTTGGACGAAATTTCATCCAAATCGTGACCCTGGCAGTGTCAAAATTGATTTTGGAAGTATATTTTCTAAACCCGATATTTCCACAACCGTACATCCTAAATTATTGTGGTTTTCAGTATTCAATTGCAAATTAAAAGGCCTTTCCAGCCATGTACGAAGTTTAACAAAACTCGAAAAATTAACTTTGGACGAAATTTCATCCAAATCGTGACCCTGGCAGTGTCAAAATTGATTTTGGAAGTATATTTTCTAAACCCGATATTTCCACAACCGTACATCCTAAATGATTGTGGTTTTCAGTATTCAATTGCAAATTAAAAGGCCTTTCCAGCCATGTACGAAGTTTAACAAAACTCGACAAATTAATTTTGGATAAAATTTCATCCAAATCGTGACCCTGGCAGTGTCAAAATTGATTTTGGAAGTATATTTTCTAAACCCGATATTTCCACAACCGTACATCCTAAATTATTGTGGTTTTCAGTATTCAATTGCAAATTAATAGGCCTTTCCAGCCATTTACGAAGTTTGACAAAACTCGACAAATTAATTTTGGATGAAATTTCATCCAAATCGTGACCCTGGCAGTGCCAAAATTGATTTTGGAAGTATATTTTCTAAACCCGATATTTCCACAACCGTACATCCTAAATTATTGTGGTTTTCAGTATTCAATTGCAAATTAATAGGCCTTTCCAGCCATGTACGAAGTCTGACAAAACTCGACAAATTAATTTTGGATGAAATTTCATCCAAATCGTGACCCTGGCAGTGCCAAAATTTATTTTGGAAGTATATTTTCTAAACCCGATATTTCCACAACCGTACATCCTAAATGATTGTGGTTTTCAGTATTCAATTGCAAATTAAAAGGCCTTTCCAGCCATGTACGAAGTTTAACAAAACTCGACAAATTAATATTGGACGAAATTTCATCCAAATCGTGACCCTGGCAGTGTCAAAATTGATTTTGGAAGTATATTTTCTAAACCCGATATTTCCACAACCGTACATCCTAAATTATTGTGGTTTTCAGTATTCAATTGCAAATTAATAGGCCTTTCCAGCCATGTACGAAGTTTAACAAAACTCGAAAAATTAATTTTGGATAAAATTTCATCCAAATCGTGACCCTGGCAGTGTCAAAATTGATTTTGGAAGTATATTTTCTAAACCCGATATTTCCACAACCGTACATCCTAAATTATTGTGGTTTTCAGTATTCAATTGCAAATTAATAGGCCTTTCCAGCCATGTACGAAGTTTAACAAAACTCGAAAAATTAATTTTGGATAAAATTTCATCCAAATCGTGACCCTGGCAGTGTCAAAATTGATTTTGGAAGTATATTTTCTAAACCCGATATTTCCACAACCGTACATCCTAAATTATTGTGGTTTTCAGTATTCAATTGCAAATTAAAAGGCCTTTCCAGCCATGTACGAAGTTTAACAAAACTCGAAAAATTAATTTTGGACGAAATTTCATCCAAATCGTGACCCTGGCAGTGTCAAAATTGATTTTGGAAGTATATTTTCTAAACCCGATATTTCCACAACCGTACATCCTAAATTATTGTAGTTTTCAGTATTCAATTGCAAATTAATAGGCCTTTCCAGCCATGTACGAAGTTTGACAAAACTCGACAAATTAATTTTGGATGAAATTTCATCCAAATCGTGACCCTGGCAGTGTCAAAATTGATTTTGGAAGTATATTTTCTAAACCCGATATTTCCACAACCGTACATCCTAAATTATTGTGGTTTTCAGTATTCAATTGCAAATTAATAGGCCTTTCCAGCCATGTACGAAGTTTAACAAAACTCGAAAAATTAATTTTGGATAAAATTTCATCCAAATCGTGACCCTGGCAGTGTCAAAATTGATTTTGGAAGTATATTTTCTAAACCCGATATTTCCACAACCGTACATCCTAAATTATTGTGGGTTTTCAGTATTCAATTGCAAATTAAAAGGCCTTTCCAGCCATGTACGAAGTTTAACAAAACTCGAAGAAAAATTAATTTTGGACGAAATTTCATCCAAATCGTGACCCTGGCAGTGTCAAAATTGATTTTGGAAGTATATTTTCTAAACCCGATATTTCCACAACCGTACATCCTAAATTATTGTGGTTTTCAGTATTCAATTGCAAATTAAAAGGCCTTTCCAGCCATGTACGAAGTTTAACAAAACTCGAAAAATTAACTTTGGACGAAATTTCATCCAAATCGTGACCCTGGCAGTGTCAAAATTGATTTTGGAAGTATATTTTCTAAACCCGATATTTCCACAACCGTACATCCTAAATGATTGTGGTTTTCAGTATTCAATTGCAAATTAAAAGGCCTTTCCAGCCATGTACGAAGTTTAACAAAACTCGAAAAATTAATTTTGGACGAAATTTCATCCAAATCGTGACCCTGGCAGTGTCAAAATTGATTTTGGAAGTATATTTTCTAAACCCGATATTTCCACAACCGTACATCCTAAATTATTGTGGTTTTCAGTATTCAATTGCAAATTAAAAGGCCTTTCCAGCCATGTACGAAGTTTAACAAAACTCGAAAAATTAACTTTGGACGAAATTTCATCCAAATCGTGACCGCAGTGTCAAAATTGATTTTGGAAGTATATTTTCTAAACCCGATATTTCCACAACCGTACATCCTAAATGATTGTGGTTTTCAGTATTCAATTGCAAATTAAAAGGCCTTTCCAGCCATGTACGAAGTTTGACAAAACTCGACAAATTTATTTTGGACGAAATTTCATCCAAATCGTGACCCTGGCAGTGTCAAAATTGATTTTGGAAGTATATTTTCTAAACCCGATATTTCCACAACCGTACATCCTAAATTATTGTGGTTTTCAGTATTCAATTGCAAATTAATAGGCCTTTCCAGCCATGTACGAAGTCTGACAAAACTCGACAAATTAATTTTGGATGAAATTTCATCCAAATCGTGACCCTGGCAGTGCCAAAATTGATTTTGGAAGTATATTTTCTAAACCCGATATTTCCACAACCGTACATCCTAAATGATTGTGGTTTTCAGTATTCAATTGAAAATTAAAAGGCCTTTCCAGCCATGTACGAAGTTTAACAAAACTCGAAGTTTAACAAAACTCGACAAATTTCATCCAAATCGTGACCCTGGCAGTGTCAAAATTGATTTTGGAAGTATATTTTCTAAACCCGATATTTCCACAACCGTACATCCTAAATGATTGTGGTTTTCAGTATTCAATTGCAAATTAATAGGCCTTTCCAGCCATGTACGAAGTTTAACAAAACTCGAAAAATTAATTTTGGATAAAATTTCATCCAAATCGTGACCCTGGCAGTGTCAAAATTGATTTTGGAAGTATATTTTCTAAACCCGATATTTCCACAACCGTACATCCTAAATTATTGTGGTTTTCAGTATTCAATTGCAAATTAATAGGCCTTTCCAGCCATGTACGAAGTCTGACAAAACTCGACAAATTAATTTTGGATGAAATTTCATCCAAATCGTGACCCTGGCAGTGCCAAAATTGATTTTGGAAGTATATTTTCTAAACCCGATATTTCCACAACCGTACATCCTAAATGATTGTGGTTTTCAGTATTCAATTGAAAATTAAAAGGCCTTTCCAGCCATGTACGAAGTTTAACAA
Source organism: Epistrophella euchroma (assembly GCA_947049315.1). Taxonomy (NCBI): domain Eukaryota; kingdom Metazoa; phylum Arthropoda; class Insecta; order Diptera; family Syrphidae; genus Epistrophella; species Epistrophella euchroma. The sequence continues at coordinate 127,252,297 of OX346246.1, forward strand.
AACTCGAAGTTTAACAAAACTCGACAAATTTCATCCAAATCGTGACCCTGGCAGTGTCAAAATTGATTTTGGAAGTATATTTTCTAAACCCGATATTTCCACAACCGTACATCCTAAATGATTGTGGTTTTCAGTATTCAATTGCAAATTAATAGGCCTTTCCAGCCATGTACGAAGTTTAACAAAACTCGAAAAATTAATTTTGGATAAAATTTCATCCAAATCGTGACCCTGGCAGTGTCAAAATTGATTTTGGAAGTATATTTTCTAAACCCGATATTTCCACAACCGTACATCCTAAATTATTGTGGTTTTCAGTATTCAATTGCAAAGTAATAGGCCTTTCCAGCCATGTACGAAGTTTAACAAAACTCGAAAAATTAATTTTGGATGAAATTTCATCCAAATCGTGACCCTGGCAGTGTCAAAATTGATTTTGGAAGTATATTTTCTAAACCCGATATTTCCACAACCGTACATCCTAAATGATTGTGGTTTTCAGTATTCAATTGCAAATTAAAAGACCTTTCCAGCCATGAACGAAGTTTGACAAAACTCGACAAATTAATTTTGGACGAAATTTCATCCAAATCGTGACCCTGGCAGTGTCAAAATTGATTTTGGAAGTATATATTTTCTAAACCCGATATTTCCACAACCGTACATCCTAAATTATTGTGGTTTTCAGTATTCAATTGCAAATTAATAGGCCTTTCCAGCCATGTACGAAGTTTAACAAAACTCGAAAAATTAATTTTGGATAAAATTTCATCCAAATCGTGACCCTGGCAGTGTCAAAATTGATTTTGGAAGTATATTTTCTAAACCCGATATTTCCACAACCGTACATCCTAAATGATTGTGGTTTTCAGTATTCAATTGCAAATTAAAAGGCCTTTCCAGCCATGTACGAAGTTTAAAAAAACTCGACAAATTAATTTTGGATAAAATTTCATCCAAATCGTGACCTTGGCAGTGTCAAAATTGATTTTGGAAGTATATTTTCTAAACCCGATATTTCCACAACCGTACATCCTAAATTATTGTGGTTTTCAGTATTCAATTGCAAATTAATAGGCCTTTCCAGCCATGTACGAAGTTTAACAAAACTCGAAAAATTAATTTTGGATAAAATTTCATCCAAATCGTGACCCTGGCAGTGTCAAAATTGATTTTGGAAGTATATTTTCTAAACCCGATATTTCCACAACCGTACATCCTAAATGATTGTGGTTTTCAGTATTCAATTGCAAATTAAAAGGCCTTTCCAGCCATGTACGAAGTTTAACAAAACTCGACAAATTAATTTTGGACGAAATTTCATCCAAATCGTGACCCTGGCAGTGTCAAAATTGATTTTGGAAGTATATTTTCTAAACCCGATATTTCCACAACCGTACATCCTAAATGATTGTGGTTTTCAGTATTCAATTGCAAATTAAAAGGCCTTTCCAGCCATGTACGAAGTTTAACAAAACTCGACAAATTAATTTTGGACGAAATTTCATCCAAATCGTGACCCTGGCAGTGTCAAAATTGATTTTGGAAGTATATTTTCTAAACCCGATATTTCCAGAACCGTACATCCTAAATTATTGTGGTTTTCAGTATTCAATTGCAAATTAAAAGGCCTTTCCAGCCATGTGCGAAGTTTAACAAAACTCGAAAAATTAATTTTGGACGAAATTTCATCCAAATCGTGACCCTGGCAGTGTCAAAATTGATTTTGGAAGTATATTTTCTAAACCCGATATTTCCACAACCGTACATCCTAAATTATTGTGGTTTTCAGTATTCAATTGCAAATTAATAGGCCTTTCCAGCCATGTACGAAGTTTAACAAAACTCGACAAATTAATTTTGGATAAAATTTCATCCAAATCGTGACCCTGGCAGTGTCAAAATTGATTTTGGAAGTATATTTTCTAAACCAGATATTTCCACAACCGTACATCCTAAATTATTGTGGTTTTCAGTATTCAATTGCAAATTAATAGGCCTTTCCAGCCATGTACGAAGTTTGACAAAACTCGACAAATTAATTTTGGATGAAATTTCATCCAAATCGTGACCCTGGCAGTGTCAAAATTGATTTTGGAAGTATATTTTCTAAACCCGATATTTCCACAACCGTACATCCTAAATTATTGTGGTTTTCAGTATTCAATTGCAAATTAATAGGCCTTTCCAGCCATGTACGAAGTTTAACAAAACTCGACAAATTAATTTTGGACGAAATTTCATCCAAATCGTGACCCTGGCAGTGTCAAAATTGATTTTGGAAGTATATTTTCTAAACCCGATATTTCCACAACCGTACATCCTAAATTATTGTGGTTTTCAGTATTCAATTGCAAATTAATAGGCCTTTCCAGCCATGTACGAAGTTTGACAAAACTCGACAAATTAATTTTGGATGAAATTTCATCCAAATCGTGACCCTGGCAGTGTCAAAATTGATTTTGGAAGTATATTTTCTAAACCCGATATTTCCACAACCGTACATCCTAAATTATTGTGGTTTTCAGTATTCAATTGCAAATTAATAGGCCTTTCGTACGAAGTTTGACAAAACTCGACAAATTAATTTTGGACGAAATTTCATCCAAATCGTGACCCTGGCAGTGTCAAAATTGATTTTGGAAGTATATTTTCTAAACCCGATATTTCCACAACCGTACATCCTAAATTATTGTGGTTTTCAGTATTCAATTGCAAATTAATAGGCCTTTCCAGCCATGTACGAAGTTTGACAAAACTCGACAAATTAATTTTGGACGAAATTTCATCCAAATCGTGACCCTGGCAGTGTCAAAATTGATTTTGGAAGTATATTTTCTAAACCCGATATTTCCACAACCGTACATCCTAAATGATTGTGGTTTTCAGTATTCAATTGCAAATTAAAAGGCCTTTCCAGCCATGTACGAAGTTTAACAAAACTCGACAAATTAATTTTGGATGAAATTTCATCCAAATCGTGACCCTGGCAGTGTCAAAATTGATTTTGGAAGTATATTTTCTAAACCAGATATTTCCACAACCGTACATCCTAAATTATTGTGGTTTTCAGTATTCAATTGCAAATTAATAGGCCTTTCCAGCCATGTACGAAGTTTGACAAAACTCGACAAATTAATTTTGGACGAAATTTCATCCAAATCGGGACCCTGGCAGTGTCAAAATTGATTTTGGAAGTATATTTTCTAAACCCGATATTTCCACATCCGTACATCCTAAATTATTGTGGTTTTAAGTATTCAATTGCAAATTAATAGGCCTTTCCAGCCATGTACGAAGTTTGACAAAACTCGACAAATTAATTTTGGACGAAATTTCATCCAAATCGTGACCCTGGCAGTGTCAAAATTGATTTTGGAAGTATATTTTCTAAACCCGATATTTCCACAACCGTACATCCTAAATTATAGTGGTTTTCAGTATTCAATTGCAAATTAATAGGCCTTTCCAGCCATGTACGAAGTTTGACAAAACTCGACAAATTAATTTTGGACGAAATTTCATCCAAATCGTGACCCTGGCAGTGTCAAAATTGATTTTGGAAGTATATTTTCTAAACCCGATATTTCCACAACCGTACATCCTAAATTATTGTGGTTTTCAGTATTCAAATGCAAATTAATAGGCCTTTCCAGCCATGTACGAAGTTTGACAAAACTCGACAAATTAATTTTGGACGAAATTTCATCCAAATCGTGACCCTGGCAGTGTCAAAATTGATTTTGGAAGTATATTTTCTAAACCCGATATTTCCACAACCGTACATCCTAAATGATTGTGGTTTTCAGTATTCAATTGCAAATTAATAGGCCTTTCCAGCCATGTACGAAGTTTAACAAAACTCGACAAATTAATTTTGGACGAAATTTCATCCAAATCGTGACCCTGGCAGTGTCAAAATTGATTTTGGAAGTATATTTTCTAAACCCGATATTTCCACAACCGTACATCCTAAATGATTGTGGTTTTCAGTATTCAATTGCAAATTAATAGGCCTTTCCAGCCATGTACGAAGTTTAACAAAACTCGACAAATTAATTTTGGACGAAATTTCATCCAAATCGTGACCCTGGCAGTGTCAAAATTGATTTTGGAAGTATATTTTCTAAACCCGATATTTCCACAACCGTACATCCTAAATTATTGTGGTTTTCAGTATTCAATTGCAAATTAATAGGCCTTTCCAGCCATGTACGAAGTTTGACAAAACTCGACAAATTAATTTTGGACGAAATTTCATCCAAATCGTGACCCTGGCAGTGTCAAAATTGATTTTGGAAGTATATTTTCTAAACCCGGTATTTCCACAACCGTACATCCTAAATTATTGTGGTTTTCAGTATTCAATTGCAAATTAATAGGCCTTTCCAGCCATGTACGAAGTTTGACAAAACTCGACAAATTAATTTTGGACGAAATTTCATCCAAATCGTGACCCTGGCAGTGTCAAAATTGATTTTGGAAGTATATTTTCTAAACCCGATATTTCCACAACCGTACATCCTAAATGATTGTGGTTTTCAGTATTCAATTGCAAATTAATAGGCCTTTCCAGCCATGTACGAAGTTTGACAAAACTCGACAAATTAATTTTGGACGAAATTTCATCCAAATCGTGACCCTGGCAGTGTCAAAATTGATTTTGGAAGTATATTTTCTAAACCCGATATTTCCACAACCGTACATCCTAAATGATTGTGGTTTTCAGTATTCAATTGCAAATTAATAGGCCTTTCCAGCCATGTACGAAGTTTGACAAAACTCGACAAATTAATTTTGGACGAAATTTCATCCAAATCGTGACCCTGGCAGTGTCAAAATTGATTTTGGAAGTATATTTTCTAAACCCGATATTTCCACAACCGTACATCCTAAATTATTGTGGTTTTCAGTATTCAATTGCAAATTAATAGGCCTTTCCAGCCATGTACGAAGTTTGACAAAACTCGACAAATTAATTTTGGACGAAATTTCATCCAAATCGTGACCCTGGCAGTGTCAAAATTGATTTTGGAAGTATATTTTCTAAACCCGATATTTCCACAACCGTAGATCCTAAATTATTGTGGTTTTCAGTATTCAATTGCAAATTAATAGGCCTTTCCAGCCATGTACGAAGTTTGACAAAACTCGACAAATTAATTTTGGACGAAATTTTATCCAAATCGTGACCCTGGCAGTGTCAAAATTGATTTTGGAAGTATATTTTCTAAACCCGATATTTCCACAACCGTACATCCTAAATTATTGTGGTTTTCAGTATTCAATTGCAAATTAATAGGCCTTTCCAGCCATGTACGAAGTTTGACAAAACTCGACAAATTAATTTTGGATGAAATTTCATCCAAATCGTGACCCTGGCAGTGTCAAAATTGATTTTGGAAGTATATTTTCTAAACCCGATATTTCCACAACCGTACATCCTAAATTATTGTGGTTTTCAGTATTCAATTGCAAATTAATAGGCCTTTCGTACGAAGTTTGACAAAACTCGACAAATTAATTTTGGACGAAATTTCATCCAAATCGTGACCCTGGCAGTGTCAAAATTGATTTTGGAAGTATATTTTCTAAACCCGATATTTCCACAACCGTACATCCTAAATTATTGTGGTTTTCAGTATTCAATTGCAAATTAATAGGCCTTTCCAGCCATGTACGAAGTTTGACAAAACTCGACAAATTAATTTTGGACGAAATTTCATCCAAATCGTGACCCTGGCAGTGTCAAAATTGATTTTGGAAGTATATTTTCTAAACCCGATATTTCCACAACCGTACATCCTAAATGATTGTGGTTTTCAGTATTCAATTGCAAATTAAAAGGCCTTTCCAGCCATGTACGAAGTTTAACAAAACTCGACAAATTAATTTTGGATGAAATTTCATCCAAATCGTGACCCTGGCAGTGTCAAAATTGATTTTGGAAGTATATTTTCTAAACCAGATATTTCCACAACCGTACATCCTAAATTATTGTGGTTTTCAGTATTCAATTGCAAATTAATAGGCCTTTCCAGCCATGTACGAAGTTTGACAAAACTCGACAAATTAATTTTGGACGAAATTTCATCCAAATCGGGACCCTGGCAGTGTCAAAATTGATTTTGGAAGTATATTTTCTAAACCCGATATTTCCACATCCGTACATCCTAAATTATTGTGGTTTTAAGTATTCAATTGCAAATTAATAGGCCTTTCCAGCCATGTACGAAGTTTGACAAAACTCGACAAATTAATTTTGGACGAAATTTCATCCAAATCGTGACCCTGGCAGTGTCAAAATTGATTTTGGAAGTATATTTTCTAAACCCGATATTTCCACAACAGTACATCCTAAATTATAGTGGTTTTCAGTATTCAATTGCAAATTAATAGGCCTTTCCAGCCATGTACGAAGTTTGACAAAACTCGACAAATTAATTTTGGACGAAATTTCATCCAAATCGTGACCCTGGCAGTGTCAAAATTGATTTTGGAAGTATATTTTCTAAACCCGATATTTCCACAACCGTACATCCTAAATTATTGTGGTTTTCAGTATTCAAATGCAAATTAGTAGGCCTTTCCAGCCATGTACGAAGTTTGACAAAACTCGACAAATTAATTTTGGACGAAATTTCATCCAAATCGTGACCCTGGCAGTGTCAAAATTGATTTTGGAAGTATATTTTCTAAACCCGATATTTCCACAACCGTACATCCTAAATGATTGTGGTTTTCAGTATTCAATTGCAAATTAATAGGCCTTTCCAGCCATGTACGAAGTTTAACAAAACTCGACAAATTAATTTTGGACGAAATTTCATCCAAATCGTGACCCTGGCAGTGTCAAAATTGATTTTGGAAGTATATTTTCTAAACCCGATATTTCCACAACCGTACATCCTAAATGATTGTGGTTTTCAGTATTCAATTGCAAATTAATAGGCCTTTCCAGCCATGTACGAAGTTTAACAAAACTCGACAAATTAATTTTGGACGAAATTTCATCCAAATCGTGACCCTGGCAGTGTCAAAATTGATTTTGGAAGTATATTTTCTAAACCCGATATTTCCACAACCGTACATCCTAAATTATTGTGGTTTTCAGTATTCAATTGCAAATTAATAGGCCTTTCCAGCCATGTACGAAGTTTGACAAAACTCGACAAATTAATTTTGGACGAAATTTCATCCAAATCGTGACCCTGGCAGTGTCAAAATTGATTTTGGAAGTATATTTTCTAAACCCGGTATTTCCACAACCGTACATCCTAAATTATTGTGGTTTTCAGTATTCAATTGCAAATTAATAGGCCCTTCCAGCCATGTACGAAGTTTGACAAAACTCGACAAATTAATTTTGGACGAAATTTCATCCAAATCGTGACCCTGGCAGTGTCAAAATTGATTTTGGAAGTATATTTTCTAAACCCGATATTTCCACAACCGTACATCCTAAATTATTGTGGTTTTCAGTATTCAATTGCAAATTAATAGGCCTTTCCAGCCATGTACGAAGTTTGACAAAACTCGACAAATTAATTTTGGACGAAATTTCATCCAAATCGTGACCCTGGCAGTGTCAAAATTGATTTTGGAAGTATATTTTCTAAACCCGATATTTCCACAACCGTACATCCTAAATTATTGTGGTTTTCAGTATTCAATTGCAAATTAATAGGCCTTTCCAGCCATGTACAAAGTTTGACAAAACTCGACAAATTAATTTTGGATGAAATTTCATCCAAATCGTGACCCTGGCAGTGTCAAAATTGATTTTGGAAGTATATTTTCTAAACCAGATATTTCCACAACCGTACATCCTAAATTATTGTGGTTTTCAGTATTCAATTGCAAATTAATAGGCCTTTCCAGCCATGTACGAAGTTTGACAAAACTCGACAAATTAATTTTGGATGAAATTTCATCCAAATCGTGACCCTGGCAGTGTCAAAATTGATTTTGGAAGTATATTTTCTAAACCAGATATTTCCACAACCGTACATCCTAAATTATTGTGGTTTTCAGTATTCAATTGCAAATTAATAGGCCTTTCCAGCCATGTACGAAGTTTAACAAAACTCGACAAATTAATTTTGGACGAAATTTCATCCAAATCGTGACCCTGGCAGTGTCAAAATTGATTTTGGAAGTATATTTTCTAAAATCGATATTTCCACAACCGTACATCCTAAATTATTGTGGTTTTCAGTATTCAATTGCAAATTAATAGGCCTTTCCAGCCATGTACGAAGTTTGACAAAACTCGACAAATTAATTTTGGACGAAATTTCATCCAAATCGTGACCCTGGCAGTGTCAAAATTGATTTTGGAAGTATATTTTCTAAACCCGATATTTCCACAACCGTACATCCTAAATTATTGTGGTTTTCAGTATTCAATTGCAAATTAATAGGCCTTTCCAACCATGTACGAAGTTTGACAAAACTCGACAAATTAATTTTGGACGAAATTTCATCCAAATCGTGACCCTGGCAGTGTCAAAATTGATTTTGGAAGTATATTTTCTAAACCCGATATTTCCACAACCGTACATCCTAAATTATTGTGGTTTTCAGTATTCAATTGCAAATTAATAGGCCTTTCCAGCCATGTACGAAGTTTAACAAAACTCGACAAATTAATTTTGGACGAAATTTCATCCAAATCGTGACCCTGGCAGTGTAAAAATTGATTTTGGAAGTATATTTTCTAAACCCGATATTTCCACAACCGTACATCCTAAATGATTGTGGTTTTCAGTATTCAATTGCAAATTAATAGGCCTTTCCAGCCATGTTCGAAGTTTAACAAAACTCGACAAATTAATATTGGACGAAATTTCATCCAAATCGTGACCCTGGCAGTGTCAAAATTGATTTTGGAAGTATATTTTCTAAACCCGATATTTCCACAACCGTACATCCTAAATTATTGTGGTTTTAAGTATTCAATTGCAAATTAATAGGCCTTTCCAGCCATGTACGAAGTTTGACAAAACTCGACAAATTAATTTTGGACGAAATTTCATCCAAATCGTGACCCTGGCAGTGTCAAAATTGATTTTGGAAGTATATTTTCTAAACCCGATATTTCCACAACCGTACATCCTAAATTATTGTGGTTTTCAGTATTCAATTGCAAATTAATAGGCCTTTCCAGCCATGTACGAAGTTTGACAAAACTCGACAAATTAATTTTGGACGAAATTTCATCCAAATCGTGACCCTGGCAGTGTCAAAATTGATTTCGGAAGTATATTTTCTAAACCCGATATTTCCACAACCGTACATCCTAAATTATTGTGGTTTTCAGTATTCAATTGCAAATTAATAGGCCTTTCCAGCCATGTACGAAGTTTAACAAAACTCGAAAAATTAATTTTGGACGAAATTTCATCCAAATCGTGACCCTGGCAGTGTCAAAATTGATTTTGGAAGTATATTTTCTAAACCCGATATTTCCACAACCGTACATCCTAAATTATTGTGGTTTTCAGTATTCAATTGCAAATTAATAGGCCTTTTTAGCCATGTACCAAGTTTGACAAAACTCGACAAATTAATTTTGGACGAAATTTCATCCAAATCGTGACCCTGGCAGTGTCAAAATTGATTTTGGAAGTATATATTCTAAACCCGATATTTCCACAACCGTACATCCTAAATGATTGTGGTTTTCAGTATTCAATTGAAAATTAATAGGCCTTTCCAGCCATGTACGAAGTTTGACAAAACTCGACAAATTAATTTTGGACAAAATTTCATCCAAATCGTGACCCTGGCAGTGTCAAAATTGATTTTGGAAGTATATTTTCTAAATCCGATATTTCCACAACCGTACATCCTAAATTATTGTGGTTTTCAGTATTCAATTGCAAATTAATAGGCCTTTCCAGCCATGTACGAAGTTTAACAAAACTCGAAAAATTAATTTTGGATAAAATTTCATCCAAATCGTGTCCCTGGCAGTGTCAAAATTGATTTTGGAAGTATATTTTCTAAACCCGATATTTCCACAACCGTACATCCTAAATTATTGTGGTTTTCAGTATTCAATTGCAAATTAAAAGGCCTTTCCAGCCATGTACGAAGTTTAACAAAACTCGAAAAATTAATTTTGGACGAAATTTCATCCAAATCGTGACCCTGGCAGTGTCAAAATTGATTTTGGAAGTATATTTTCTAAACCCGATATTTCCACAACCGTACATCCTTAATTATTGTGGTTTTCAGTATTCAATTGCAAATTAATAGGCCTTTCCAGCCATGTACGAAGTTTGACAAAACTCGAAAAATTAATTTTGGACGAAATTTCATCCAAATCGTGACCCTGGCAGTGTCAAAATTGATTTTGGAAGTATATTTTCTAAACCCGATATTTCCACAACCGTACATCTTAAATTATTGTGGTTTTCAGTATTCAATTGCAAATTAATAGGCCTTTCCAGCCATGTACGAAGTTTAACAAAACTCGAAAAATTAATTTTGGATAAAATTTCATCCAAATCGTGACCCTGGCAGTGTCAAAATTGATTTTGGAAGTATATTTTCTAAACCCGATATTTCCACAACCGTACATCCTAAATTATTGTGGTTTTCAGTATTCAATTGCAAATTAAAAGGCCTTTCCAGCCATGTACGAAGTTTAACAAAACTCGACAAATTAATTTTGGACGAAATTTCATCCAAATCGTGACCCTGGCAGTGTCAAAATTGATTTTGGAAGTATATTTTCTAAACCCGATATTTCCACAACCGTACATCCTAAATTATTGTGGTTTTCAGTATTCAATTGCAAATTAATAGGCCTTTCCAGCCATGTACGAAGTTTGACAAAACTCGAAAAATTAATTTTGGACGAAATTTCATCCAAATCGTGACCCTGGCAGTGTCAAAATTGATTTTGGAAGTATATTTTCTAAACCCGATATTTCCACAACCGTACATCCTAAATTATTGTGGTTTTCAGTATTCAATTGCAAATTAATAGGCCTTTCCAGCCATGTACGAAGTTTAACAAAACTCGACAAATTAATTTTGGACGAAATTTCATCCAAATCGTGACCCTGGCAGTGTCAAAATTGATTTTGGAAGTATATTTTCTAAACCCGATATTTCCACAACCGTACATCCTAAATTATTGTGGTTTTCAGTATTCAATTGCAAATTAATAGGCCTTTCCAGCCATGTACGAAGTTTGACAAAACTCGAAAAATTAATTTTGGACGAAATTTCATCCAAATCGTGACCCCGGCAGTGTCAAAATTGATTTTGGAAGTATATTTTCTAAACCCGATATTTCCACAACCGTACATCCTAAATTATTGTGGTTTTCAGTATTCAATTGCAAATTAATAGGCCTTCCCAGCCATGTACGAAGTTTGACAAAACTCGACAAATTAATTTTGGACGAAATTTCATCCAAATCGTGACCCTGGCAGTGTCAAAATTGATTTTGGAAGTATATTTTCTAAACCAGATATTTCCACAACCGTACATCCTAAATTATTGTGGTTTTCAGTATTCAATTGCAAATTAAAAGGCCTTTCCAGCCATGTACGAAGTTTAACAAAACTCGAAAAATTAATTTTGGACGAAATTTCATCTAAATCGTGACCCTGGCAGTGTCAAAATTGATTTTGGAAGTATATTTTCGAAACCCGATATTTCCACAACCGTACATCCTAAATTATTGTGGTTTTCAGTATTCAATTGCAAATTAATAGGCCTTTCCAGCCATGTACGAAGTTTGACAAAACTCGAAAAATTAATTTTGGACGAAATTTCATCCAAATCGTGACCCTGGCAGTGTCAAAATTGATTTTGGAAGTATATTTTCTAAACCCGATATTTCCACAACCGTACATCCTAAATTATTGTGGTTTTCAGTATTCAATTGCAAATTAATAGGCCTTTCCAGCCATGTACGAAGTTTGACAAAACTCGAAAAATTAATTTTGGACGAAATTTCATCCAAATCGTGACCCTGGCAGTGTCAAAATTGATTTTGGAAGTATATTTTCTAAACCCGATATTTCCACAACCGTACATCCTAAATTATTGTGGTTTTCAGTATTCAATTGCAAATTAATAGGCCTTTCCAGCCATGTACGAAGTTTGACAAAACTCGACAAATTAATTTTGGACGAAATTTCATCCAAATCGTGACCCTGGCAGTGTCAAAATTGATTTTGGAAGTATATTTTCTAAACCAGATATTTCCACAACCGTACATCCTAAATTATTGTGGTTTTCAGTATTCAATTGCAAATTAAAAGGCCTTTCCAGCCATGTACGAAGTTTAACAAAACTCGAAAAATTAATTTTGGACGAAATTTCATCCAAATCGTGACCCTGGCAGTGTCAAAATTGATTTTGGAAGTATATTTTCTAAACCCGATATTTCCACAACCGTACATCCTAAATTATTGTGGTTTTCAGTATTCAATTGCAAATTAATAGGCCTTTCCAGCCGTGTACGAAGTTTGACAAAACTCGACAAATTAATTTTGGACGAAATTTCATCCAAATCGTGACCCTGGCAGTGTCAAAATTGATTTTGGAAGTATATTTTCTAAACCAGATATTTCCACAACCGTACATCCTAAATGATTGTGGTTTTCAGTATTCAATTGCAAATTAAAAGGCCTTTCCAGCCATGTACGAAGTTTAACAAAACTCGAAAAATTAATTTTGGACGAAATTTCATCCAAATCGTGACCTTGGCAGTGTCAAAATTGATTTTGGAAGTATATTTTCTAAACCCGATATTTCCACAACCGTACATCCTAAATGATTGTGGTTTTCAGTATTCAATTGCAAATTAAAAGGCCTTTCCAGCCATGTACGAAGTTTAACAAAACTCGAAAAATTAATTTTGGACGAAATTTCATCCAAATCGTGACCCTGGCAGTGTCAAAATTGATTTTGGAAGTATATATTCTAAACCCGATATTTCCACAACCGTACATCCTAAATGATTGTGGTTTTCAGTATTCAATTGCAAATTAAAAGGCCTTTCCAGCCATGTACGAAGTTTAAAAAAACTCGAAAAATTAATTTTGGACGAAATTTCATCCAAATCGTGACCCTGGCAGTGTCAAAATTGATTTTGGAAGTATATTTTCTAAACCCGATATTTCCACAACCGTACATCCTAAATGATTGTGGTTTTCAGTATTCAATTGCAAATTAATAGGCCTTTCCAGCCATGTACGAAGTTTGACAAAACTCGAAAAATTAATTTTGGACGAAATTTCATCCAAATCGTGACCCTGGCAGTGTCAAAATTGATTTTGGAAGTATATTTTCTAAACCCGATATTTCCACAACCGTACATCCTAAATGATTGTGGTTTTCAGTATTCAATTGCAAATTAAAAGGCCTTTCCAGCCATGTACGAAGTTTAACAAAACTCGAAAAATTAATTTTGGACGAAATTTCATCCAAATCGTGACCCTGGCAGTGTCAAAATTGATTTTGGAAGTATATTTTCTAAACCCGATATTTCCACAACCGTACATCCTAAATGATTGTGGTTTTCAGTATTCAATTGCAAATTAATAGGCCTTTCCAGCCATGTACGAAGTTTAACAAAACTCGAAAAATTAATTTTGGATAAAATTTCATCCAAATCGTGTCAAAATTGATTTTGGAAGTATATTTTCTAAACCCGATATTTCCACAACCGTACATCCTAAATGATTGTGGTTTTCAGTATTCAATTGCAAATTAAAAGGCCTTTCCAGCCATGTACGAAGTTTAACAAAACTCGAAAAATTAATTTTGGACGAAATTTCATCCAAATCGTGAACCTGGCAGTGTCAAAATTGATTTTGGAAGTATATATTCTAAACCCGATATTTCCACAACCGTACATCCTAAATGATTGTGGTTTTCAGTATTCAATTGCAAATTAAAAGGCCTTTCCAGCCATGTACGAAGTTTAACAAAACTCGAAAAATTAATTTTGGACGAAATTTCATCCAAATCGTGACCCTGGCAGTGTCAAAATTGATTTTGGAAGTATATTTTCTAAACCCGATATTTCCACAACCGTACATCCTAAATGATTGTGGTTTTCAGTATTCAATTGCAAATTAAAAGGCCTTTCCAGCCATGTACGAAGTTTAACAAAACTCGAAAAATTAATTTTGGACGAAATTTCATCCAAATCGTGACCCTGGCAGTGTCAAAATTGATTTTGGAAGTATATTTTCTAAACCCGATATTTCCACAACCGTACATCCTAAATGATTGTGGTTTTCAGTATTCAATTGCAAATTAAAAGGCCTTTCCAGCCATGTACGAAGTTTAACAAAACTCGAAAAATTAATTTTGGACGAAATTTCATCCAAATCGTGACCCTGGCAGTGTCAAAATTGATTTTGGAAGTATATATTCTAAACCCGATATTTCCACAACCGTACATCCTAAATGATTGTGGTTTTCAGTATTCAATTGCAAATTAAAAGGCCTTTCCAGCCATGTACGAAGTTTGACAAAACTCGACAAATTAATTTTGGACGAAATTTCATCCAAATCGTGACCCTGGCAGTGTCAAAATTGATTTTGGAAGTATATTTTCTAAACCCGATATTTCCACAACCGTATATCCTAAATGATTGTGGTTTTCAGTATTCAATTGCAAATTAAAAGGCCTTTCCAGCCATGTACGAAGTTTGACAAAACTCGACAAATTAATTTTGGACGAAATTTCATCCAAATCGTGACCCTGGCAGTGTCAAAATTGATTTTGGAAGTATATTTTCTAAACCCGATATTTCCACAACCGTACATCCTAAATTATTGTGGTTTTCAGTATTCAATTGCAAATTAATAGGCCTTTCCAGCCATGTACGAAGTTTGACAAAACTCGACAAATTAATTTTGGACGAAATTTCATCCAAATCGTGACCCTGGCAGTGTCAAAATTGATTTTGGAAGTATATTTTCGAAACCCGATATTTCCACAATCGTACATCCTAAATTATTGTGGTTTTCAGTATTCAATTGCAAATTAATAGGCCTTTCCAGCCATGTACGAAGTTTGACAAAACTCGACAAATTAATTTTGGACGAAATTTCATCCAAATCGTGACCCTGGCAGTGTCAAAATTGATTTTGGAAGTATATTTTCTAAACCCGATATTTCCACAACCGTACATCCTAAATTATTGTGGTTTTCAGTATTCAATTGCAAATTAATAGGCCTTTCCAGCCATGTACGAAGTTTGACAAAACTCGACAAATTAATTTTGGACGAAATTTCATCCAAATCGTGACCCTGGCAGTGTCAAAATTGATTTTGGAAGTATATTTTCTAAACCCGATATTTCCACAACCGTACATCCTAAATTATTGTGGTTTTCAGTATTCAATTGCAAATTAATAGGCCTTTCCAGCCATGTACGAAGTTTGACAAAACTCGACAAATTAATTTTGGACGAAATTTCATCCAAATCGTGACCCTGGCAGTGTCAAAATTGATTTTGGAAGTATATATTCTAAACCCGATATTTCCACAACCGTACATCCTAAATGATTGTGGTTTTCAGTATTCAATTGCAAATTAAAAGGCCTTTCCAGCCATGTACGAAGTTTAACAAAACTCGAAAAATTAATTTTGGATAAAATTTCATCCAAATCGTGACCCTGGCAGTGTCAAAATTGATTTCGGAAGTATATTTTCTAAACCCGATATTTCCACAACCGTACATCCTAAATTATTGTGGTTTTCAGTATTCAATTGCAAATTAATAGGCCTTTCCAGCCATGTACGAAGTTTGACAAAACTCGACAAATTAATTTTGGACGAAATTTCATCCAAATCGTGACCCTGGCAGTGTCAAAATTGATTTTGGAAGTATATTTTCGAAACCCGATATTTCCACAATCGTACATCCTAAATTATTGTGGTTTTCAGTATTCAATTGCAAATTAATAGGCCTTTCCAGCCATGTACGAAGTTTGACAAAACTCGACAAATTAATTTTGGACGAAATTTCATCCAAATCGTGACCCTGGCAGTGTCAAAATTGATTTTGGAAGTATATTTTCTAAACCCGATATTTCCACAACCGTACATCCTAAATTATTGTGGTTTTCAGTATTCAATTGCAAATTAATAGGCCTTTCCAGCCATGTACGAAGTTTGACAAAACTCGACAAATTAATTTTGGACGAAATTTCATCCAAATCGTGACCCTGGCAGTGTCAAAATTGATTTTGGAAGTATATTTTCTAAACCCGATATTTCCACAACCGTACATCCTAAATTATTGTGGTTTTCAGTATTCAATTGCAAATTAATAGGCCTTTCCAGCCATGTACGAAGTTTGACAAAACTCGACAAATTAATTTTGGACGAAATTTCATCCAAATCGTGACCCTGGCAGTGTCAAAATTGATTTTGGAAGTATATTTTCTAAACCCGATATTTCCACAACCGTACATCCTAAATTATTGTGGTTTTCAGTATTCAATTGCAAATTAATAGGCCTTTCCAGCCATGTACGAAGTTTGACAAAACTCGACAAATTAATTTTGGACGAAATTTCATCCAAATCGTGACCCTGGCAGTGTCAAAATTGATTTTGGAAGTATATATTCTAAACCCGATATTTCCACAACCGTACATCCTAAATGATTGTGGTTTTCAGTATTCAATTGCAAATTAAAAGGCCTTTCCAGCCATGTACAAAGTTTAACAAAACTCGAAAAATTAATTTTGGACGAAATTTCATCCACATCCTAAATGATTGTGGTTTTCAGTATTCAATTGCAAATTAATAGGCCTTTCCAGCCATGTACGAAGTTTGACAAAACTCGACAAATTAATTTTGGACGAAATTTCATCCAAATCGTGACCCTGGCAGTGTCAACATTGATTTCGGAAGTATATTTTCTAAACCAGATATTTCCACAACCGTACATCCTAAATGATTGTGGTTTTCAGTATTCAATTGCAAATTAAAAGGCCTTTCCAGCCATGTACGAAGTTTGACAAAACTCGACAAATTAATTTTGGACGAAATTTCATCCAAATCGTGACCCTGGCAGTGTCAAAATTGATTTTGGAAGTATATTTTCTAAACCCGATATTTCCACAACCGTACATCCTAAATGATTGTGGTTTTCAGTATTCAATTGCAAATTAAAAGGCCTTTCCAGCCATGTACGAAGTTTGACAAAACTCGACAAATTAATTTTGGACGAAATTTCATCCAAATCGTGACCCTGGCAGTGTCAAAATTGATTTTGGAAGTATATTTTCTAAACCCGATATTTCCACAACCGTACATCCTAAATTATTGTGGTTTTCAGTATTCAATTGCAAATTAATAGGCCTTTCCAGCCATGTACGAAGTTTGACAAAACTCGACAAATTAATTTTGGACGAAATTTCATCCAAATCGTGACCCTGGCAGTGTCAAAATTGATTTTGGAAGTATATTTTCTAAACCCGATATTTCCACAACCGTACATCCTAAATTATTGTGGTTTTCAGTATTCAATTGCAAATTAATAGGCCTTTCCAGCCATGTACGAAGTTTGACAAAACTCGACAAATTAATTTTGGACGAAATTTCATCCAAATCGTGACCCTGGCAGTGTCAAAATTGATTTTGGAAGTATATTTTCTAAACCAGATATTTCCACAACCGTACATCCTAAATGATTGTGGTTTTCAGTATTCAATTGCAAATTAAAAGGCCTTTCCAGCCATGTACGAAGTTTAACAAAACTCGAAAAATTAATTTTGGACGAAATTTCATCCAAATCGTGACCCTGGCAGTGTCAAAATTGATTTTGGAAGTATATTTTCTAAACCCGATATTTCCACAACCGTACATCCTAAATGATTGTGGTTTTCAGTATTCAATTGCAAATTAAAAGGCCTTTCCAGCCATGTACGAAGTTTGACAAAACTCGACAAATTAATTTTGGACGAAATTTCATCCAAATCGTGACCCTGGCAGTGTCAAAATTGATTTTGGAAGTATATATTCTAAACCCGATAGTTCCACAACCGTACATCCTAAATGATTGTGGTTTTCAGTATTCAATTGCAAATTAAAAGGCCTTTCCAGCCATGTACGAAGTTTAACAAAACTCGAAAAATTATTTTGGACGAAATTTCATCCAAATCGTGACCCTGGCAGTGTCAAAATTGATTTTGGAAGTATATTTTCTAAACCCGATATTTCCACAACCGTACATCCTAAATGATTGTGGTTTTCAGTATTCAATTGCAAATTAAAAGGCCTTTCCAGCCATGTACGAAGTTTAACAAAACTCGAAAAATTAATTTTGGACGAAATTTCATCCAAATCGTGACCCTGGCAGTGTCAAAATTGATTTTGGAAGTATTATATTCTAAACCCGATATTTCCACAACCGTACATCCTAAATGATTGTGGTTTTCAGTATTCAATTGCAAATTAAAAGGCCTTTCCAGCCATGTACGAAGTTTAACAAAACTCGAAAAATTAATTTTGGAAGAAATTTCATCCAAATCGTGACCCTGGCAGTGTCAAAATTGATTTTGGAAGTATATTTTCTAAACCCGATATTTCCACAACCGTACATCCTAAATGATTGTGGTTTTCAGTATTCAATTGCAAATTAAACGGCCTTTCCAGCCATGTACGAAGTTTGACAAAACTCGACAAATTAATTTTGGACGAAATTTCATCCAAATCGTGACCCTGGCAGTGTCAAAATTGATTTTGGAAGTATATTTTCTAAACCCGATATTTCCACAACCGTACATCCTAAATTATTGTGGTTTTCAGTATTCAATTGCAAATTAATAGGCCTTTCCAGCCATGTACGAAGTTTGACAAAACTCGACAAATTAATTTTGGACGAAATTTCATCCAAATCGTGACCCTGGCAGTGTCAAAATTGATTTTGGAAGTATATTTTCTAAACCCGATATTTCCACAACCGTACATCCTAAATTATTGTGGTTTTCAGTATTCAATTGCAAATTAATAGGCCTTTCCAGCCATGTACGAAGTTTGACAAAACTCGACAAATTAATTTTGGACGAAATTTCATCCAAATCGTGACCCTGGCAGTGTCAAAATTGATTTTGGAAGTATATTTTCTAAACCCGATATTTCCACAACCGTACATCCTAAATGATTGTGGTTTTCAGTATTCAATTGCAAATTAAAAGGCCTTTCCAGCCATGTACGAAGTTTAACAAAACTCGAAAAATTAATTTTGGACGAAATTTCATCCAAATCGTGACCCTGGCAGTGTCAAAATTGATTTTGGAAGTATATATTCTAAACCCGATATTTCCACAACCGTACATCCTAAATGATTGTGGTTTTCAGTATTCAATTGCAAATTAAAAGGCCTTTCCAGCCATGTACGAAGTTTAACAAAACTCGAAAAATTAATTTTGGACGAAATTTCATCCAAATCGTGACCCTGGCAGTGTCAAAATTGATTTTGGAAGTATATTTTCTAAACCCGATATTTCCACAACCGTACATCCTAAATGATTGTGGTTTTCAGTATTCAGTTGCAAATTAAAAGGCCTTTCCAGCCATGTACGAAGTTTGACAAAACTCGACAAATTAATTTTGGACGAAATTTCATCCAAATCGTGACCCTGGCAGTGTCAAAATTGATTTTGGAAGTATATTTTCTAAACCCGATATTTCCACAACCGTACATCCTAAATGATTGTGGTTTTCAGTATTCAATTGCAAATTAAAAGGCCTTTCCAGCCATGTACGAAGTTTGACAAAACTCGAAAAATTAATTTTGGACGAAATTTCATCCAAATCGTGACCCTGGCAGTGTCAAAATTGATTTTGGAAGTATATTTTCTAAACCCGATATTTCCACAACCGTACATCCTAAATTATTGTGGTTTTCAGTATTCAATTGCAAATTAATAGGCCTTTCCAGCCATGTTCGAAGTTTGACAAAACTCGACAAATTAATTTTGGACGAAATTTCATCCAAATCGTGACCCTGGCAGTGTCAAAATTGATTTTGGAAGTATATTTTCTAAACCCGATATTTCCACAACCGTACATCCTAAATTATTGTGGTTTTCAGTATTCAATTGCAAATTAATAGGCCTTTCCAGCCATGTACGAAGTTTGACAAAACTCGACAAATTAATTTTGGACGAAATTTCATCCAAATCGTGACCCTGGCAGTGTCAAAATTGATTTTGGAAGTATATTTTCTAAACCCGATATTTCCACAACCGTACATCCTAAATTATTGTGGTTTTCAGTATTCAATTGCAAATTAATAGGCCTTTCCAGCCATGTACGAAGTTTGACAAAACTCGACAAATTAATTTTGGACGAAATTTCATCCAAATCGTGACCCTGGCAGTGTCAAAATTGATTTTGGAAGTATATTTTCTAAACCCGATATTTCCACAACCGTACATCCTAAATTATTGTGGTTTTCAGTATTCAATTGCAAATTAATAGGCCTTTCCAGCCATGTACGAAGTTTGAAAACTCGACAAATTAATTTTGGACGAAATTTCATCCAAATCGTGACCCTGGCAGTGTCAAAATTGATTTTGGAAGTATATTTTCTAAACCAGATATTTCCACAACCGTACATCCTAAATGATTGTGGTTTTCAGTATTCAATTGCAAATTAAAAGGCCTTTCCAGCCATGTACGAAGTTTAACAAAACTCGAAAAATTAATTTTGGACGAAATTTCATCCAAATCGTGACCCTGGCAGTGTCAAAATTGATTTTGGAAGTATATTTTCTAAACCCGATATTTCCACAACCATACATCCTATAAATGATTGTGGTTTTCAGTATTCAATTGCAAATTAAAAGGCCTTTCCAGCCATGTACGAAGTTTGACAAAACTCGACAAATTAATTTTGGACGAAATTTCATCCAAATCGTGACCCTGGCAGTGTCAAAATTGATTTTGGAAGTATATTTTCTAAACCCGATATTTCCACAACCGTACATCCTAAATTATTGTGGTTTTCAGTATTCAATTGCAAATTAATAGGCCTTTCCAGCCATGTACGAAGTTTGACAAAACTCGACAAATTAATTTTGGACGAAATTTCATCCAAATCGTGACCCTGGCAGTGTCAAAATTGATTTTGGAAGTATATTTTCTAAACCCGATATTTCCACAACCGTACATCCTAAATTATTGTGGTTTTCAGTATTCAATTGCAAATTAATAGGCCTTTCCAGCCATGTACGAAGTTTGACAAAACTCGACAAATTAATTTTGGACGAAATTTCATCCAAATCGTGACCCTGGCAGTGTCAAAATTGATTTTGGAAGTATATTTTCTAAACCCGATATTTCCACAACCGTACATCCTAAATTATTGTGGTTTTCAGTATTCAATTGCAAATTAATAGGCCTTTCCAGCCATGTACGAAGTTTGACAAAACTCGACAAATTAATTTTGGGCGAAATTTCATCCAAATCGTGACCCTGGCAGTGTCAAAATTGATTTTGGAAGTATATTTTCTAAACCCGATATTTCCACAACCGTACATCCTAAATTATTGTGGTTTTCAGTATTCAATTGCCCGCTAATGTAAGTACGGTTGACACTTGGCCTTCATAGCGAGCACACGTGTTTTACTTTTCTGAGTGTATGCAGTGCATTCTATCAAGTTATAAATAGTTATAATTTTGTTAATTTAGGGCTCTCATGCCCAATTTAACTTCAATAACTTAAGACAGTTTTTTTCGAAAAGACATAAACAGTGGAAAAAAGTACAAAATCCAATAATTCTAGGGCCCCAGAACACGTTCTGGGGAACACTTCAAATGCAATCAATCCGAAATTGTGTTATTTATCCAGTGAAATGGCTACGGCCAACGATAAACCAACTGATAAACTATTGTGTAATGATCTCATAGATCCAAACATGGAAACTAATAATGAACAATTTGAAAACAGTGATTGGAATATTGTTATATCCAATTTAAAACAAGCAGCAAACAATTTTGCAAATAAAAAAAGAAAACGAATTGATACAGAAGGCAACGAGTCATCAGTCTTATCAAATCTCGCAAATAATCCATTTGCACCATTATCAGACTTAACAAATCCATCAACTTATCTGCCTGATAGCAAAAAGCCCAAAAAAGGCGCCAACTCAGGTGTACCTATAACCCAGAATGACAAACCATCGTGTAGTATTCCGAGAGAGGGAGACAACAACTCAACCAGAGAAAGCGTAGTTATCAATAATGATAGAAATATAAGCAATAAATTGTTTTGTCCACCTATTTTTATTTTTGGTGCGAATTGTACTCTGATAACCGACTTAATAAACCTTGCTGCTGTCGAATGCAAAGTAGATAATCTAAGACATAAATTTGTAAACCTAGGTTACAGAAAAACAAAAGTCTATGTAGATAATGCAAGTGTTCACAAGTTAGTTATAGAAAAAATCCGTGGAACAGGCATAGGGGCTTTCTCTTTTTCTCCTAAAGAAACAAAAAAGGCAACAATTCTCTTGAAGGGGATTGATGGTGACACGCCGGTAGGTTTGATCCAAAAGGCTTTAGAAGAAGCTGCTCCAAATGTGAAAATAAACAAAATTACTCAATTCGTGACAGCTAAAACTAAGCAACAAGGGCTCAAACTAAATATTTTTGTAGTTCAATTAGAAATAGGAGAAAGCACTAAAGATTTAACTAATATCAGATATCTTCTTCATCAAAAAGTTTTCTGGGAAAGAAAACATAACAATGTAGTTATTCGTTGTTATCGCTGTCAGAGGTTTGGGCACACAGGTGAATGTTGTTCCTACAACAGTCGCTGTGTTTTATGTGGTGAATTCCATGAATCAAAGGTATGTATCGAATCATTTAAAACATTAAAAGAACAAAATCTACAAGTACCCATTACTAAATGTGTCAATTGTAATTTAGAGGGCCACGCAGCAAGCTCTTCAAACTGTGAGTACTACAAGCGCTACAAGGAAAAAAGAATTGTGTTAGCTCAAAGTGCTAGATTTGTAGCTAACAAAGCAAGAAATGAAGTGCATGATATGGTAGGCAATTTAACAAAAAATATGTCCTTTGCCGATATGGCGAGGAATGCACACAAACCACCAATCCAACAAAAAGCCTTACAAGCCCCGGCTATGGAAAATATTCAACCGTCTTCAAGTACGAATATTAATGACTTCCTTAAGGAACAAAAAATTTATTTAACATCTCTTTTAAAGACCTTTTGTTTAAAATTAGGCAATTTTGGCCTAATTATCAAAAATTACAATGTAAGGAAGACAAGATGTTTGCGTACCTTGACTTTGTCGCTTCTATCGTTATATAATGGGCTCAACAACAAACCTAAAAGTAATCTCGATAAATACAAACTCCATTATCTCACATAGTATAAGACTTTCACTCCTTAGAACTCTTCAAAATAAAAAGCCCCAAATCTGCTTTGTATCTGAAACAAGATTGCATCCAAGACATAAACCTTCCTTCGAGGGTTACAACCTATTAAGAAACGACGATGGCAGGGGAACAGCCATTGTTATTGAAGAAAAGTTTAAACTTAATAAGGTAAACTTTCATAGTGATACCTTCTCTGCCTGCCTAGGTGCATTAGTTTGTCAAAACAATTCTCGCACTACGAAACGAATACTTCTTGGAAGCATTTACATTCCATCATCGGCAGGTCAATTCCTCCCGAATGAATTAAATAGGCTCTTTAGCATTGCAAGTTCATATGACGCAATAATATTAGGGGGTGATTTTAACGCCCGGCACCCAAATTAGGGTGACACAGTGACTAATTCTAATGGAAATATAATACACAATTAGTTTTATGGAGGACCATATCTAAATGTAGATATAGTTTCATCAAACAGTCCAACATTTTCCAGATCATCATCCGTATTAGACTTCTTCATGTTGTCGAGTTCGTTGAACACCGGTAATAATATCGCTTGTAAGACCTTTTCTTTCCTCTCTGATCATTTCGGTATAGAAACTAATATAGAAATATTCAATGTCTACCCAATCTTAGTACCTCCTACCACTTATACTAGCTTTGAAAGTACGAATTGGGATCATTTTAGAATAGAACTACATAGTAGCCTCTCTAGAATGAGTCTCCCAGTAAGTACCAACATTTCTAATAATGATATTGACGAGCTAATACAAGACGTGAGTAATCAAATAAATACAAGTGTGGAAAACCATTCAGTAACAAAAAGCACTAAAAACCTTAAATACAAAAACATTTCACCATTCACTAAAAATCTTATGAAAATTCAAACCATCTGGCTCAGAAAACTTAAAAGAATTTTCCATAGGCATTTAAACAGGGTAAACACGGAATATAAAGAGTTGTCTTCTAGAATTCAATGCCTTAATAAAATCATAGCTACAAGAGTGAAAATAGATCTAGATAATGATTTTAGGTCACGTTTAAGGAAAATAAAGCCTTCTCCACAAGCTTTTAAGGAAATCGACAGATTAACTGGCAGAAAGTATTTTGGTACGAATATAGCCAAAGATACCGTTACATTTAATGGAGATGAACTTGCAGATAATGAAGCCAAACTCAATGCGTTTAAGACAGTATATTCAGAACTTTACTCGGAAAAGATACCATTTTTCGACAGAAGTCTAACAAATCAACCAATGCATAAATAATGGATATTTTCCCTTAGTATGGAAAAAATCAAAGCTTATTCCTATAGCAAAGAAGAAAAATGCAGAGGAGTTTTCAGTCTTTATGGGTGTTGCTCAAGGATCTTTACTTGGTCCAAAACTTTTCAACATATATCTTTATGATTTTCCTTACAATAGCCAAGTAAATGAGCCAGAAGCCTTTTTGTATGCAGACGACACTAAGGTATTGTCAAGTGCAGTAAGACCTCACGATGCACTCAACAAAATAAAAGATTTCGTGCCCACATTAACATCGTATCTCAGCTCATGGGGGTTAGTATTAAAAGCAGAAAAAAGTAGCATAACATGTTTTAGAAACGTTTATGGAAAAGGGCACCGTAAAGCAGTCAAGGAGAGCAAAACGCTTTCTCTACTGATTGATAATGTTCCAATCCCATTGAAAACAGAACCAAAATATCTTGGCATCCACTACCAAAATAAATTAAAATTTAATAAACATACCAGAGAAGTGTTGAATAAAGCCAAAATGGCTTCCGGTCTGCTAAAACAAATTCTAACATCAACATCAACTTCAAAAAAAAACCAAACTCCTTATTTATAAAACGCTTATAAGACCTATAATGACTTATGGTTTCGGTTGTTGGTTTAGTATTTCGCCAACAGCAGCAAATGAATTAGAAAACTTTGAACGAAAACTACTAAGATCCTGCTGCGGAAAATACAGAAGGCCAAACAAAAAATGGTATTCAAACATAACAATATATAAAGATAATAATATTGAACCTCTTTTTATTTATATGGTAAAATTACTGAAAACGAAATTAGGATCCCTTGCCAATCACCCGAACCCAATTATAAAAGATATTTGGGACAGAAATATTAACGAAAGTGTCCTCGATAACCATTTTTACTTATCGCCTATAAATATTTTGAATTCAAGATCTCAATCATTATTTGAACCAACATCCAGTTCCAATTTAAAATTGCCATTTTATGAGAAAGCTTCTTTGCCTGTTCTTAGAGGATAGTGGTTAATTTTAAGGAAAAGTAGAAATGACCAAATATATGCCTGATTGTATGCTAAAATATAACAGACTTTTGTTTCCTACTGGATATCTAATTGGTAGCTCAGCTGATTATCAATAATCTATCTTTCTTGTTATAAATATAAACTTTATTATATATTTAACTAAGAAAAGATGGTTATTTTCTGTTGATGCATTTTAAGTCATAGTATCTTTTCTCAAACAAGATCCTTCTTTATATATATTTCTTCTATCTATATATAATTTTAGTTTGTAAGTAGTTCTAGTCATTAATTTAATTCTGGCCACCTCGAGCCATAAAATGAACATATGTCGAGAGCAAACATATGAGGAAAAAATGAGAATTAATAATATAATTAATTAAAATGTAAAATGTATGCATAGGTGTTCAATGATAAACATTTATTATATGTATAAACTAAGCTTAACCAGATATAATTTTTGAAGTCGGTTATCATGAATTCAGAAAAATGTAATCATAAATTATCCAATGTATAAATGTCTCAATAAAAACAAAATGAAATGAATGATTGCAAATTAATAGGCCTTTCCAGCCATGTACGAAGTTTGACAAAACTCGACAAATTAATTTTGGACGAAATTTCATCCAAATCGTGACCCTGGCAGTGTCAAAATTGATTTTGGAAGTATATTTTCTAAACCAGATATTTCCACAACCGTACATCCTAAATGATTGTGGTTTTCAGTATTCAATTGCAAATTAAAAGGCCTTTCCAGCCATGTACGAAGTTTAACAAAACTCGAAAAATTAATTTTGGACGAAATTTCATCCAAATCGTGACCCTGGCAGTGTCAAAATTGATTTTGGAAGTATATTTTCTAAACCCGATATTTCCACAACCGTACATCCTAAATGATTGTGGTTTTCAGTATTCAATTGCAAATTAAAAGGCCTTTCCAGCCATGTACGAAGTTTGACAAAACTCGACAAATTAATTTTGGACGAAATTTCATCCAAATCGTGACCCTGGCAGTGTCAAAATTGATTTTGGAAGTATATTTTCTAAACCAGATATTTCCACAACCGTACATCCTAAATGATTGTGGTTTTCAGTATTCAATTGCAAATTAAAAGGCCTTTCCAGCCATGTACGAAGTTTAACAAAACTCGAAAAATTAATTTTGGACGAAATTTCATCCAAATCGTGACCCTGGCAGTGTCAAAATTGATTTTGGAAGTATATTTTCTAAACCCGATATTTCCACAACCGTACATCCTAAATGATTGTGGTTTTCAGTATTCAATTGCAAATTAAAAGGCCTTTCCAGCCATGTACGAAGTTTGACAAAACTCGACAAATTAATTTTGGACGAAATTTCATCCAAATCGTGACCCTGGCAGTGTCAAAATTGATTTTGGAAGTATATTTTCTAAACCCGATATTTCCACAACCGTACATCCTAAATTATTGTGGTTTTCAGTATTCAATTGCAAATTAATAGGCCTTTCCAGCCATGTACGAAGTTTGACAAAACTCGACAAATTAATTTTGGACGAAATTTCATCCAAATCGTGACCCTGGCAGTGTCAAAATTGATTTTGGAAGTATATTTTCTAAACCCGATATTTCCACAACCGTACATCCTAAATTATTGTGGTTTTCAGTATTCAATTGCAAATTAATAGGCCTTTCCAGCCATGTACGAAGTTTGACAAAACTCGAAAAATTAATTTTGGACGAAATTTCATCCAAATCGTGACCCTGGCAGTGTCAAAATTGATTTTGGAAGTATATTTTCTAAACCCGATATTTCCACAACCGTACATCCTAAATTATTGTGGTTTTCAGTATTCAATTGCAAATTAATAGGCCTTTCCAGCCATGTACGAAGTTTGACAAAACTCGACAAATTAATTTTGGACGAAATTTCATCCAAATCGTGACCCTGGCAGTGTCAAAATTGATTTTGGAAGTATATTTTCTAAACCCGATATTTCCACAACCGTACATCCTAAATTATTGTGGTTTTCAGTATTCAATTGCAAATTAATAGGCCTTTCCAGCCATGTACGAAGTTTGACAAAACTCGACAAATTAATTTTGGACGAAATTTCATCCAAATCGTGACCTTGGCAGTGTCAAAATTGATTTTGGAAGTATATTTTCTAAACCCGATATTTCCACAACCGTACATCCTAAATGATTGTGGTTTTCAGTATTCAATTGCAAATTAAAAGGCCTTTCCAGCCATGTACGAAGTTTAACAAAACTCGAAAAATTAATTTTGGACGAAATTTCATCCAAATCGTGACCCTGGCAGTGTCAAAATTGATTTTGGAAGTATATTTTCTAAACCCGATATTTCCACAAGCGTACATCCTAAATGATTGTGGTTTTCAGTATTCAATTGCAAATTAAAAGGCCTTTCCAGCCATGTACGAAGTTTAACAAAACTCGAAAAATTAATTTTGGACGAAATTTCATCCAAATCGTGACCCTGGCAGTGTCAAAATTGATTTTGGAAGTATATATTCTAAACCCGATATTTCCACAACCGTACATCCTAAATGATTGTGGTTTTCAGTATTCAATTGCAAATTAATAGGCCTTTCCAGCCATGTACGAAGTTTGACAAAACTCGACAAATTAATTTTGGACGAAATTTCATCCAAATCGTGACCCTGGCAGTGTCAAAATTGATTTTGGAAGTATATTTTCTAAACCCGATATTTCCACAACCGTACATCCTAAATTATTGTGGTTTTTAGTATTGTATTGCAAATTAGTAGGCCTTTCCAGCCATGTACGAAGTTTGACAAAACTCAACAAATTAATTTTGGACGAAATTTCATCCAAATCGTGACCCTGGCAGTGTCAAAATTGATTTTGGAAGTATATTTTCTAAACCCGATATTTCCACAACCGTACATCCTAAATTATTGTGGTTTTCAGTATTCAATTGCAAATTAATAGGCCTTTCCAGCCATGTACGAAGTTTGACAAAACTCGACAAATTAATTTTGGACGAAATTTCATCCAAATCGTGACCCTGGCAGTGTCAAAATTGATTTTGGAAGTATATTTTCTAAACCAGATATTTCCACAACCGTACATCCTAAATGATTGTGGTTTTCAGTATTCAATTGCAAATTAAAAGGCCTTTCCAGCCATGTACGAAGTTTAACAAAACTCGAAAAATTAATTTTGGACGAAATTTCATCCAAATCGTGACCCTGGCAGTGTCAAAATTGATTTTGGAAGTATATTTTCTAAACCCGATATTTCCACAAGCGTACATCCTAAATGATTGTGGTTTTCAGTATTCAATTGCAAATTAAAAGGCCTTTCCAGCCATGTACGAAGTTTAACAAAACTCGAAAAATTAATTTTGGACGAAATTTCATCCAAATCGTGACCCTGGCAGTGTCAAAATTGATTTTGGAAGTATATATTCTAAACCCGATATTTCCACAACCGTACATCCTAAATGATTGTGGTTTTCAGTATTCAATTGCAAATTAATAGGCCTTTCCAGCCATGTACGAAGTTTGACAAAACTCGACAAATTAATTTTGGACGAAATTTCATCCAAATCGTGACCCTGGCAGTGTCAAAATTGATTTTGGAAGTATATTTTCTAAACCCGATATTTCCACAACCGTACATCCTAAATTATTGTGGTTTTCAGTATTCAATTGCAAATTAATAGGCCTTTCCAGCCATGTACGAAGTTTGACAAAACTCGACAAATTAATTTTGGACGAAATTTCATCCAAATCGTGACCCTGGCAGTGTCAAAATTGATTTTGGAAGTATATTTTCTAAACCAGATATTTCCACAACCGTACATCCTAAATGATTGTGGTTTTCAGTATTGAATTGCAAATTAAAAGGCCTTTCCAGCCATGTACGAAGTTTAACAAAACTCGAAAAATTAATTTTGGACGAAATTTCATCCAAATCGTGACCCTGGCAGTGTCAAAATTGATTTTGGAAGTATATATTCTAAACCCGATATTTCCACAACCGTACATCCTAAATGATTGTGGTTTTACAGATATTTCCACAACCGTACATCCTAAATGATTGTGGTTTTCAGTATTCAATTGCAAATTAAAAGGCCTTTCCAGCCATGTACGAAGTTTAACAAAACTCGAAAAATTAATTTTGGACGAAATTTCATCCAAATCGTGACCCTGGCAGTGTCAAAATTGATTTTGGAAGTATATTTTCTAAACCCGATATTTCCACAACCGTACATCCTAAATGATTGTGGTTTTCAGTATTCAATTGCAAATTAAAAGGCCTTTCCAGCCATGTACGAAGTTTGACAAAACTCGACAAATTAATTTTGGACGAAATTTCATCCAAATCGTGACCCTGGCAGTGTCAAAATTGATTTTGGAAGTATATTTTCTAAACCCGATATTTCCACAACCGTACATCCTAAATTATTGTGGTTTTCAGTATTCAATTGCAAATTAATAGGCCTTTCCAGCCATGTACGAAGTTTGACAAAACTCGACAAATTAATTTTGGACGAAATTTCATCCAAATCGTGACCCTGGCAGTGTCAAAATTGATTTTGGAAGTATATTTTCTAAACCCGATATTTCCACAACCGTACATCCTAAATTATTGTGGTTTTCAGTATTCAATTGCAAATTAATAGGCCTTTCCAGCCATGTACGAAGTTTGACAAAACTCGACAAATTAATTTTGGACGAAATTTCATCCAAATCGTGACCCTGGCAGTGTCAAAATTGATTTTGAAAGTATATTTTCTAAACCCGATATTTCCACAACCGTACATCCTAAATGATTGTGGTTTTCAGTATTCAATTGCAAATTAAAAGGCCTTTCCAGCCATGTACGAAGTTTAACAAAACTCGACAAATTAATTTTGGATAAAATTTCATCCAAATCGTGACCCTGGCAGTGTCAAAATTGATTTTGGAAGTATATTTTCTAAACCCGATATTTCCACAACCGTACATCCTAAATTATTGTGGTTTTCAGTATTCAATTGCAAATTAATAGGCCTTTCCAGCCATGTACGAAGTTTGACAAAACTCGACAAATTAATTTTGGACGAAATTTCATCCAAATCGTGACCCTGGCAGTGTCAAAATTGATTTTGCAAGTATATTTTCTAAACCAGATATTTCCACAACCGTACATCCTAAATGATTGTGGTTTTCAGTATTCAATTGCAAATTAAAAGGCCTTTCCAGCCATGTACGAAGTTTAACAAAACTCGAAAAATTAATTTTGGACGAAATTTCATTCAAATCGTGACCCTGGCAGTGTCAAAATTGATTTTGGAAGTATATTTTCTAAACCCGATATTTCCACAAGCGTACATCCTAAATGATTGTGGTTTTCAGTATTCAATTGCAAATTAAAAGGCCTTTCCAGCCATGTACGAAGTTTAACAAAACTCGAAAAATTAATTTTGGACGAAATTTCATCCAAATCGTGACCCTGGCAGTGTCAAAATTGATTTTGGAAGTATATATTCTAAACCCGATATTTCCACAACCGTACATCCTAAATGATTGTGGTTTTCAGTATTCAATTGCAAATTAAAAGGCCTTTCCAGCCATGTACGAAGTTTAACAAAACTCGACAAATTAATTTTGGACGAAATTTCATCCAAATCGTGACCCTGGCAGTGTCAAAATTGATTTTGGAAGTATATTTTCTAAACCAGATATTTCCACAACCGTACATCCTAAATGATTGTGGTTTTCAGTATTCAATTGCAAATTAAAAGGCCTTTCCAGCCATGTACGAAGTTTAACAAAACTCGAAAAATTAATTTTGGACGAAATTTCATTCAAATCGTGACCCTGGCAGTGTCAAAATTGATTTTGGAAGTATATTTTCTAAACCCGATATTTCCACAAGCGTACATCCTAAATGATTGTAGTTTTCAGTATTCAATTGCAAATTAAAAGGCCTTTCCAGCCATGTACGAAGTTTAACAAAACTCGAAAAATTAATTTTGGACGAAATTTCATCCAAATCGTGACCCTGGCAGTGTCAAAATTGATTTTGGAAGTATATTTTCTAAACCCGATATTTCCACAACCGTACATCCTAAATGATTGTGGTTTTCAGTATTCAATTGCAAATTAAAAGGCCTTTCCAGCCATGTACGAAGTTTAACAAAACTCGAAAAATTAATTTTGGACGAAATTTCATCCAAATCGTGACCCTGGCAGTGTCAAAATTGATTTTGGAAGTATATTTTCTAAACCCGATATTTCCACAACCGTACATCCTAAATGATTGTGGTTTTCAGTATTCAATTGCAAATTAATAGGCCTTTCCAGCCATGTACGAAGTTTGACAAAACTCGACAAATTAATTTTGGACGAAATTTCTACCAAATCGTGACCCTGGCAGTGTCAAAATTGATTTTGGAAGTATATTTTCTAAACCCGATATTTCCACAACCGTACATCCTAAATTATTGTGGTTTTCAGTATTCAATTGCAAATTAATAGGCCTTTCCAGCCATGTACGAAGTTTGACAAAACTCGACAAATTAATTTTGGACGAAATTTCATCCAAATCGTGACCCTGGCAGTGTCAAAATTGATTTTGGAAGTATATTTTCTAAACCAGATATTTCCACAACCGTACATCCTAAATGATTGTGGTTTTCAGTATTCAATTGCAAATTAAAAGGCCTTTCCAGCCATGTACGAAGTTTAACAAAACTCGACAAATTAATTTTGGACGAAATTTCATCCAAATCGTGACCCTGGCAGTGTCAAAATTGATTTTGGAAGTATATTTTCTAAACCCGATATTTCCACAACCGTACATCCTAAATGATTGTGGTTTTCAGTATTCAATTGCAAATTAAAAGGCCTTTCCAGCCATGTACGAAGTTTAACAAAACTCGACAAATTAATTTTGGACGAAATTTCATCCAAATCGTGACCCTGGCAGTGTCAAAATTGATTTTGGAAGTATATTTTCTAAACCCGATATTTCCACAACCGTACATCCTAAATTATTGTGGTTTTCAGTATTCAATTGCAAATTAATAGGCCTTTCCAGCCATGTACGAAGTTTGACAAAACTCGAAAAATTAATTTTGGACGAAATTTCATCCAAATCGTGACCCTGGCAGTGTCAAAATTGATTTTGGAAGTATATTTTCTAAACCCGATATTTCCACAACCGTACATCCTAAATTATTGTGGTTTTCAGTATTCAATTGCAAATTAATAGGCCTTTCCAGCCATGTACGAAGTTTGACAAAACTCGACAAATTAATTTTGGACGAAATTTCATCCAAATCGTGACCCTGGCAGTGTCAAAATTGATTTTGGAAGTATATTTTCTAAACCCGATATTTCCACAACCGTACATCCTAAATTATTGTGGTTTTCAGTATTCAATTGCAAATTAATAGGCCTTTCCAGCCATGTACGAAGTTTGACAAAACTCGACAAATTAATTTTGGACGAAATTTCATCCAAATCGTGACCTTGGCAGTGTCAAAATTGATTTTGGAAGTATATTTTCTAAACCCGATATTTCCACAACCGTACATCCTAAATGATTGTGGTTTTCAGTATTCAATTGCAAATTAAAAGGCCTTTTCAGCCATGTACGAAGTTTAACAAAACTCGAAAAATTAATTTTGGACGAAATTTCATCCAAATCGTGACCCTGGCAGTGTCAAAATTGATTTTGGAAGTATATTTTCTAAACCCGATATTTCCACAAGCGTACATCCTAAATGATTGTGGTTTTCAGTATTCAATTGCAAATTAAAAGGCCTTTCCAGCCATGTACGAAGTTTAACAAAACTCGAAAAATTAATTTTGGACGAAATTTCATCCAAATCGTGACCCTGGCAGTGTCAAAATTGATTTTGGAAGTATATATTCTAAACCCGATATTTCCACAACCGTACATCCTAAATGATTGTGGTTTTCAGTATTCAATTGCAAATTAAAAGGCCTTTCCAGCCATGTACGAAGTTTAACAAAACTCGAAAAATTAATTTTGGACGAAATTTCATCCAAATCGTGACCCTGGCAGTGTCAAAATTGATTTTGGAAGTATATATTCTAAACCCGATATTTCCACAACCGTACATCCTAAATGATTGTGGTTTTCAGTATTCAATTGCAAATTAATAGGCCTTTCCAGCCATGTACGAAGTTTGACAAAACTCGACAAATTAATTTTGGACGAAATTTCATCCAAATCGTGACCCTGGCAGTGTCAAAATTGATTTTGGAAGTATATTTTCTAAACCCGATATTTCCACAACCGTACATCCTAAATTATTGTGGTTTTTAGTATTGTATTGCAAATTAGTAGGCCTTTCCAGCCATGTACGAAGTTTGACAAAACTCAACAAATTAATTTTGGACGAAATTTCATCCAAATCGTGACCCTGGCAGTGTCAAAATTGATTTTGGAAGTATATTTTCTAAACCCGATATTTCCACAACCGTACATCCTAAATTATTGTGGTTTTCAGTATTCAATTGCAAATTAATAGGCCTTTCCAGCCATGTACGAAGTTTGACAAAACTCGACAAATTAATTTTGGACGAAATTTCATCCAAATCGTGACCCTGGCAGTGTCAAAATTGATTTTGGAAGTATATTTTCTAAACCAGATATTTCCACAACCGTACATCCTAAATGATTGTGGTTTTCAGTATTCAATTGCAAATTAAAAGGCCTTTCCAGCCATGTACGAAGTTTAACAAGACTCGAAAAATTAATTTTGGACGAAATTTCATCCAAATCGTGACCCTGGCAGTGTCAAAATTGATTTTGGAAGTATATTTTCTAAACCCGATATTTCCACAACCGTACATCCTAAATGATTGTGGTTTTCAGTATTGAATTGCAAATTAAAAGGCCTTTCCAGCCATGTACGACGTTTAACAAAACTCGAAAAATTAATTTTGGACGAAATTTCATCCAAATCGTGACCCTGGCAGTGTCAAAATTGATTTTGGAAGTATATATTCTAAACCCGATATTTCCACAACCGTACATCCTAAATGATTGTGGTTTTACAGATATTTCCACAACCGTACATCCTAAATGATTGTGGTTTTCAGTATTCAATTGCAAATTAAAAGGCCTTTCCAGCCATGTACGAAGTTTAACAAAACTCGAAAAATTAATTTTGGACGAAATTTCATCCAAATCGTGGCCTTGGCAGTGTCAAAATTGATTTTGGAAGTATATTTTCTAAACCCGATATTTCCACAACCGTACATCCTAAATGATTGTGGTTTTCAGTATTCAATTGCAAATTAAAAGGCCTTTCCAGCCATGTACGAAGTTTGACAAAACTCGACAAATTAATTTTGGACGAAATTTCATCCAAATCGTGACCCTGGCAGTGTCAAAATTGATTTTGGAAGTATATTTTCTAAACCCGATATTTCCACAACCGTACATCCTAAATTATTGTGGTTTTCAGTATTCAATTGCAAATTAATAGGCCTTTCCAGCCATGTACGAAGTTTGACAAAACTCGACAAATTAATTTTGGACGAAATTTCATCCAAATCGTGACCCTGGCAGTGTCAAAATTGATTTTGGAAGTATATTTTCTAAACCCGATATTTCCACAACCGTACATCCTAAATTATTGTGGTTTTCAGTATTCAATTGCAAATTAATAGGCCTTTCCAGCCATGTACGAAGTTTGACAAAACTCGACAAATTAATTTTGGACGAAATTTCATCCAAATCGTGACCCTGGCAGTGTCAAAATTGATTTTGGAAGTATATTTTCTAAACCCGATATTTCCACAACCGTACATCCTAAATTATTGTGGTTTTCA
The DNA here is from genome assembly GCA_947049315.1 of Epistrophella euchroma. Lineage (NCBI taxonomy): Eukaryota > Metazoa > Arthropoda > Insecta > Diptera > Syrphidae > Epistrophella > Epistrophella euchroma. The sequence goes on from OX346246.1 coordinate 127,287,804, forward strand.
GTATTCAATTGCAAATTAATAGGCCTTTCCAGCCATGTACGAAGTTTGACAAAACTCGACAAATTAATTTTGGACGAAATTTCATCCAAATCGTGACCCTGGCAGTGTCAAAATTGATTTTGGAAGTATATTTTCTAAACCCGATATTTCCACAACCGTACATCCTAAATTATTGTGGTTTTCAGTATTCAATTGCAAATTAATAGGCCTTTCCAGCCATGTTCGAAGTTTGACAAAACTCGACAAATTAATTTTGGACGAAATTTCATCCAAATCGTGACCCTGGCAGTGTCAAAATTGATTTTGGAAGTATATTTTCTAAACCAGATATTTCCACAACCGTACATCCTAAATGATTGTGGTTTTCAGTATTCAATTGCAAATTAAAAGGCCTTTCCAGCCATGTACGAAGTTTAACAAAACTCGAAAAATTAATTTTGGACGAAATTTCATCCAAATCGTGACCCTGGCAGTGTCAAAATTGATTTTGGAAGTATATTTTCTAAACCCGATATTTCCACAAGCGTACATCCTAAATGATTGTGGTTTTCAGTATTCAATTGCAAATTAAAAGGCCTTTCCAGCCATGTACGAAGTTTAACAAAACTCGAAAAATTAATTTTGGACGAAATTTCATCCAAATCGTGACCCTGGCAGTGTCAAAATTGATTTTGGAAGTATATATTCTAAACCCGATATTTCCATAACCGTACATCCTAAATGATTGTGGTTTTCAGTATTCAATTGCAAATTAAAAGGCCTTTCCAGCCATGTACGAAGTTTAACAAAACTCGAAAAATTAATTTTGGACGAAATTTCATCCAAATCGTGACCCTGGCAGTGTCAAAATTGATTTTGGAAGTATATATTCTAAACCCGATATTTCCACAACCGTACATCCTAAATGATTGTGGTTTTCAGTATTCAATTGCAAATTAAAAGGCCTTTCCAGCCATGTACGAAGTTTAACAAAACTCGAAAAATTAATTTTGGACGAAATTTCATCCAAATCGTGACCCTGGCAGTGTCAAAATTGATTTTGGAAGTATATTTTCTAAACCCGATATTTCCACAACCGTACATCCTAAATTATTGTGGTTTTCAGTATTCAATTGCAAATTAAAAGGCCTTTCCAGCCATGTACGAAGTTTGACAAAACTCGACAAATTAATTTTGGACGAAATTTCATCCAAATCGTGACCCTGGCAGTGTCAAAATTGATTTTGGAAGTATATTTTCTAAACCCGATATTTCCACAACCGTACATCCTAAATTATTGTGGTTTTCAGTATTCAATTGCAAATTAATAGGCCTTTCCAGCCATGTACGAAGTTTGACAAAACTCGACAAATTAATTTTGGACGAAATTTCATCCAAATCGTGACCCTGGAGTGTCAAAATTGATTTTGGAAGTATATTTTCTAAACCAGATATTTCCACAACCGTACATCCTAAATGATTGTGGTTTTCAGTATTCAATTGCAAATTAAAAGGCCTTTCCAGCCATGTACGAAGTTTAACAAAACTCGAAAAATTAATTTTGGACGAAATTTCATCCAAATCGTGACCCTGGCAGTGTCAAAATTGATTTTGGAAGTATATTTTCTAAACCCGATATTTCCACAACCGTACATCCTAAATTATTGTGGTTTTCAGTATTCAATTGCAAATTAATAGGCCTTTCCAGCCATGTACGAAGTTTGACAAAACTCGACAAATTAATTTTGGACGAAATTTCATCCAAATCGTGACCCTGGCAGTGTCAAAATTGATTTTGGAAGTATATTTTCTAAACCCGATATTTCCACAACCGTACATCCTAAATTATTAGGGTTTTCAGTATTCAATTGCAAATTAATAGGCCTTTCCAGCCATGTACGAAGTTTGACAAAACTCGACAAATTAATTTTGGACGAAATTTCATCCAAATCGTGACCCTGGCAGTGTCAAAATTGATTTTGGAAGTATATTTTCTAAACCCGATATTTCCACAACCGTACATCCTAAATTATTGTGGTTTTCAGTATTCAATTGCAAATTAATAGGCCTTTCCAGCCATGTACGAAGTTTGACAAAACTCGACAAATTAATTTTGGACGAAATTTCATCCAAATCGTGACCCTGGCAGTGTCAAAATTGATTTTGGAAGTATATTTTCTAAACCCGATATTTCCACAACCGTACATCCTAAATTATTGTGGTTTTCAGTATTCAATTGCAAATTAATAGGCCTTTCCAGCCATGTACGAAGTTTGACAAAACTCGACAAATTAATTTTGGACGAAATTTCATCCAAATCGTGACCCTGGCAGTGTCAAAATTGATTTTGGAAGTATATTTTCTAAACCCGATATTTCCACAACCGTACATCCTAAATGATTGTGGTTTTCAGTATTCAATTGCAAATTAAAAGGCCTTTCCAGCCATGTACGAAGTTTGACAAAACTCGACAAATTAATTTTGGACGAAATTTCATCCAAATCGTGACCCTGGCAGTGTCAAAATTGATTTTGGAAGTATATTTTCTAAACCAGATATTTCCACAACCGTACATCCTAAATGATTGTGGTTTTCAGTATTCAATTGCAAATTTAAAGGCCTTTCCAGCCATGTACGAAGTTTAACAAAACTCGAAAAATTAATTTTGGACGAAATTTCATCCAAATCGTGACCCTGGCAGTGTCAAAATTGATTTTGGAAGTATATTTTCTAAACCCGATATATCCACAACCGTACATCCTAAATTATTGTGGTTTTCAGTATTCAATTGCAAATTAATAGGCCTTTCCAGCCATGTACGAAGTTTGACAAAACTCGACAAATTAATTTTGGACGAAATTTCATCCAAATCGTGACCCTGGCAGTGTCAAAATTGATTTTGGAAGTATATTTTCTAAACCAGATATTTCCACAACCGTACATCCTAAATGATTGTGGTTTTCAGTATTCAATTGCAAATTAAAAGGCCTTTCCAGCCATGTACGAAGTTTAACAAAACTCGACAAATTAATTTTGGATAAAATTTCATCCAAATCGTGACCCTGGCAGTGTCAAAATTGATTTTGGAAGTATATTTTCTAAACCCGATATTTCCACAACCGTACATCCTAAATGATTGTGGTTTTCAGTATTCAATTGCAAATTAAAAGGCCTTTCCAGCCATGTACGAAGTTTAACAAAACTCGAAAAATTAATTTTGGACGAAATTTCATCCAAATCGTGACCCTGGCAGTGTCAAAATTGATTTTGGAAGTATATTTTCTAAACCCGATATTTCCACAACCGTACATCCTAAATTATTGTGGTTTTCAGTATTCAATTGCAAATTAATAGGCCTTTCCAGCCATGTACGAAGTTTGACAAAACTCGACAAATTAATTTTGGACGAAATTTCATCCAAATCGTGACCCTGGCAGTGTCAAAATTGATTTTGGAAGTATATTTTCTAAACCCGATATTTCCACAACCGTACATCCTAAATGATTGTGGTTTTCAGTATTCAATTGCAAATTAAAAGGCCTTTCCAGCCATGTACGAAGTTTGACAAAACTCGACAAATTAATTTTGGACGAAATTTCATCCAAATCGTGACCCTGGCAGTGTCAAAATTGATTTTGGAAGTATATTTTCTAAACCCGATATTTCCACAACCGTACATCCTAAATGATTGTGGTTTTCAGTATTCAATTGCAAATTAAAAGGCCTTTCCAGCCATGTACGAAGTTTGACAAAATTCGACAAATTAATTTTGGACGAAATTTCATCCAAATCGTGACCCTGGCAGTGTCAAAATTGATTTTGGAAGTATATTTTCTAAACCAGATATTTCCACAACCGTACATCCTAAATGATTGTGGTTTTCAGTATTCAATTGCAAATTAAAAGGCCTTTCCAGCCATGTACGAAGTTTAACAAAACTCGACAAATTAATTTTGGATAAAATTTCATCCAAATCGTGACCCTGGCAGTGTCAAAATTGATTTTGGAAGTATATTTTCTAAACCCGATATTTCCACAACCGTACATCCTAAATGATTGTGGTTTTCAGTATTCAATTGCAAATTAAAAGGCCTTTCCAGCCATGTACGAAGTTTGACAAAACTCGACAAATTAATTTTGGACGAAATTTCATCCAAATCGTGACCCTGGCAGTGTCAAAATTGATTTTGGAAGTATATTTTCTAAACCCGATATTTCCACAACCGTACATCCTAAATGATTGTGGTTTTCAGTATTCAATTGCAAATTAAAAGGCCTTTCCACCCATGTACGAAGTTTAACAAAACTCGAAAAATTAATTTTGGACGAAATTTCATCCAAATCGTGACCCTGGCAGTGTCAAAATTGATTTTGGAAGTATATTTTCTAAACCCGATATTTCCACAACCGTACATCCTAAATTATTGTGGTTTTCAGTATTCAATTGCAAATTAATAGGCCTTTCCAGCCATGTACGAAGTTTGACAAGACTCGACAAATTAATTTTGGACGAAATTTCATCCAAATCGTGACCCTGGCAGTGTCAAAATTGATTTTGGAAGTATATTTTCTAAACCCGATATTTCCACAACCGTACATCCTAAATGATTGTGGTTTTCAGTATTCAATTGCAAATTAAAAGGCCTTTCCAGCCATGTACGAAGTTTAACAAAACTCGACAAATTAATTTTGGATAAAATTTCATCCAAATCGTGACCCTGGCAGTGTCAAAATTGATTTTGGAAGTATATTTTCTAAACCCGATATTTCCACAACCGTACATCCTAAATGATTGTGGTTTTCAGTATTCAATTGCAAATTAAAAGGCCTTTCCAGCCATGTACGAAGTTTAACAAAACTCGAAAAATTAATTTTGGACGAAATTTCATCCAAATCGTGACCCTGGCAGTGTCAAAATTGATTTTGGAAGTATATTTTCTAAACCCGATATTTCCACAACCGTACATCCTAAATTATTGTGGTTTTCAGTATTCAATTGCAAATTAATAGGCCTTTCCAGCCATGTACGAAGTTTGACAAAACTCGACAAATTAATTTTGGACGAAATTTCATCCAAATCGTGACCCTGGCAGTGTCAAAATTGATTTTGGAAGTATATTTTCTAAACCCGATATTTCCACAACCGTACATCCTAAATGATTGTGGTTTTCAGTATTCAATTGCAAATTAAAAGGCCTTTCCAGCCATGTACGAAGTTTAACAAAACTCGACAAATTAATTTTGGACGAAATTTCATCCAAATCGTGACCCTGGCAGTGTCAAAATTGATTTTGGAAGTATATTTTCTAAACCCGATATTTCCACAACCGTACATCCTAAATGATTGTGGTTTTCAGTATTCAATTGCAAATTAAAAGGCCTTTCCAGCCATGTACGAAGTTTAACAAAACTCGAAAAATTAATTTTGGACGAAATTTCATCCAAATCGTGACCCTGGCAGTGTCAAAATTGATTTTTGAAGTATATTTTCTAAACCCGATATTTCCACAACCGTACATCCTAAATTATTGTGGTTTTCAGTATTCAATTGCAAATTAATAGGCCTTTCCAGCCATGTACGAAGTTTGACAAAACTCGACAAATTAGTTTTGGACGAAATTTCATCCAAATCGTGACCCTGGCAGTGTCAAAATTGATTTTGGAAGTATATTTTCTAAACCCGATATTTCCACAACCGTACATCCTAAATTATTGTGGTTTTCAGTATTCAATTGCAAATTAATAGGCCTTTCCAGCCATGTACGAAGTTTGACAAAACTCGACAAATTAATTTTGGACGAAATTTCATCCAAATCGTGACCCTGGCAGTGTCAAAATTGATTTTGGAAGTATATTTTCTAAACCAGATATTTCCACAACCGTACATCCTAAATGATTGTGGTTTTCAGTATTCAATTGCAAATTAAAAGGCCTTTCCAGCCATGTACGAAGTTTAGCAAAACTCGAAAAATTAATTTTGGACGAAATTTCATCCAAATCGTGACCCTGGCAGTGTCAAAATTGATTTTGGAAGTATATTTTCTAAACCCGATATTTCCACAACCGTACATCCTAAATGATTGTGGTTTTCAGTATTCAATTGCAAATTAAAAGGCCTTTCCAGCCATGTACGAAGTTTAACAAAACTCGAAAAATTAATTTTGGACGAAATTTCATCCAAATCGTGACCCTGGCAGTGTCAAAATTGATTTTGGAAGTATATTTTCTAAACCCGATATTTCCACAACCGTACATCCTAAATTATTGTGGTTTTCAGTATTCAATTGCAAATTAATAGGCCTTTCCAGCCATGTACGAAGTTTGACAAAACTCGAAAAATTAATTTTGGACGAAATTTCATCCAAATCGTGACCCTGGCAGTGTCAAAATTGATTTTGGAAGTATATTTTCTAAACCCGATATTTCCACAACCGTACATCCTAAATTATTGTGGTTTTCAGTATTCAATTGCAAATTAATAGGCCTTTCCAGCCATGTACGAAGTTTGACAAAACTCGACAAATTAATTTTGGACGAAATTTCATCCAAATCGTGACCCTGGCAGTGTCAAAATTGATTTTGGAAGTATATTTTCTAAACCCGATATTTCCACAACCGTACATCCTAAATTATTGTGGTTTTCAGTATTCAATTGCAAATTAATAGGCCTTTCCAGCCATGTACGAAGTTTGACAAAACTCGACAAATTAATTTTGGACGAAATTTCATCCAAATCGTGACCCTGGCAGTGTCAAAATTGATTTTGGAAGTATATTTTCTAAACCCGATATTTCCACAACCGTACATCCTAAATTATTGTGGTTTTCAGTATTCAATTGCAAATTAATAGGCCTTTCCAGCCATGTACGAAGTTTGACAAAACTCGACAAATTAATTTTGGACGAAATTTCATCCAAATCGTGACCCTGGCAGTGTCAAAATTGATTTTGGAAGTATATTTTCTAAACCCGATATTTCCACAACCGTACATCCTAAATGATTGTGGTTTTCAGTATTCAATTGCAAATTAAAAGGCCTTTCCAGCCATGTACGAAGTTTGACAAAACTCGACAAATTAATTTTGGACGAAATTTCATCCAAATCGTGACCCTGGCAGTGTCAAAATTGATTTTGGAAGTATATTTTCTAAACCCGATATTTCCACAACCGTACATCCTAAATGATTGTGGTTTTCAGTATTCAATTGCAAATTAAAAGGCCTTTCCAGCCATGTACGAAGTTTAACAAAACTCGAAAAATTAATTTTGGACGAAATTTCATCCAAATCGTGACCCTGGCAGTGTCAAAATTGATTTTGGAAGTATATTTTCTAAACCCGATATTTCCACAACCGTACATCCTAAATTATTGTGGTTTTCAGTATTCAATTGCAAATTAATAGGCCTTTCCAGCCATGTACGAAGTTTGACAAAACTCGACAAATTAATTTTGGACGAAATTTCATCCAAATCGTGACCCTGGCAGTGTCAAAATTGATTTTGGAAGTATATTTTCTAAACCAGATATTTCCACAACCGTACATCCTAAATGATTGTGGTTTTCAGTATTCAATTGCAAATTAAAAGGCCTTTCCAGCCATGTACGAAGTTTAACAAAACTCGACAAATTAATTTTGGATAAAATTTCATCCAAATCGTGACCCTGGCAGTGTCAAAATTGATTTTGGAAGTATATTTTCTAAACCCGATATTTCCACAACCGTACATCCTAAATGATTGTGGTTTTCAGTATTCAATTGCAAATTAAAAGGCCTTTCCAGCCATGTACGAAGTTTAACAAAACTCGAAAAATTAATTTTGGACGAAATTTCATCCAAATCGTGACCCTGGCAGTGTCAAAATTGATTTTGGAAGTATATTTTCTAAACCCGATATTTCCACAACCGTACATCCTAAATTATTGTGGTTTTCAGTATTCAATTGCAAATTAATAGGCCTTTCCAGCCATGTACGAAGTTTGACAAAACTCGACAAATTAATTTTGGACGAAATTTCATCCAAATCGTGACCCTGGCAGTGTCAAAATTGATTTTGGAAGTATATTTTCTAAACCCGATATTTCCACAACCGTACATCCTAAATGATTGTGGTTTTCAGTATTCAATTGCAAATTAAAAGGCCTTTCCAGCCATGTACGAAGTTTGACAAAACTCGACAAATTAATTTTGGACGAAATTTCATCCAAATCGTGACCCTGGCAGTGTCAAAATTGATTTTGGAAGTATATTTTCTAAACCCGATATTTCCACAACCGTACATCCTAAATGATTGTGGTTTTCAGTATTCAATTGCAAATTAAAAGGCCTTTCCAGCCATGTACGAAGTTTGACAAAATTCGACAAATTAATTTTGGACGAAATTTCATCCAAATCGTGACCCTGGCAGTGTCAAAATTGATTTTGGAAGTATATTTTCTAAACCAGATATTTCCACAACCGTACATCCTAAATGATTGTGGTTTTCAGTATTCAATTGCAAATTAAAAGGCCTTTCCAGCCATGTACGAAGTTTAACAAAACTCGACAAATTAATTTTGGATAAAATTTCATCCAAATCGTGACCCTGGCAGTGTCAAAATTGATTTTGGAAGTATATTTTCTAAACCCGATATTTCCACAACCGTACATCCTAAATGATTGTGGTTTTCAGTATTCAATTGCAAATTAAAAGGCCTTTACAGCCATGTACGAAGTTTGACAAAACTCGACAAATTAATTTTGGACGAAATTTCATCCAAATCGTGACCCTGGCAGTGTCAAAATTGATTTTGGAAGTATATTTTCTAAACCCGATATTTCCACAACCGTACATCCTAAATGATTGTGGTTTTCAGTATTCAATTGCAAATTAAAAGGCCTTTCCACCCATGTACGAAGTTTAACAAAACTCGAAAAATTAATTTTGGACGAAATTTCATCCAAATCGTGACCCTGGCAGTGTCAAAATTGATTTTGGAAGTATATTTTCTAAACCCGATATTTCCACAACCGTACATCCTAAATTATTGTGGTTTTCAGTATTCAATTGCAAATTAATAGGCCTTTCCAGCCATGTACAAAGTTTGACAAGACTCGACAAATTAATTTTGGACGAAATTTCATCCAAATCGTGACCCTGGCAGTGTCAAAATTGATTTTGGAAGTATATTTTCTAAACCCGATATTTCCACAACCGTACATCCTAAATGATTGTGGTTTTCAGTATTCAATTGCAAATAAAAGGCCTTTCCAGCCATGTACGAAGTTTAACAAAACTCGACAAATTAATTTTGGATAAAATTTCATCCAAATCGTGACCCTGGCAGTGTCAAAATTGATTTTGGAAGTATATTTTCTAAACCCGATATTTCCACAACCGTACATCCTAAATGATTGTGGTTTTCAGTATTCAATTGCAAATTAAAAGGCCTTTCCAGCCATGTACGAAGTTTAACAAAACTCGAAAAATTAATTTTGGACGAAATTTCATCCAAATCGTGACCCTGGCAGTGTCAAAATTGATTTTGGAAGTATATTTTCTAAACCCGATATTTCCACAACCGTACATCCTAAATTATTGTGGTTTTCAGTATTCAATTGCAAATTAATAGGCCTTTCCAGCCATGTACGAAGTTTGACAAAACTCGACAAATTAATTTTGGACGAAATTTCATCCAAATCGTGACCCTGGCAGTGTCAAAATTGATTTTGGAAGTATATTTTCTAAACCCGATATTTCCACAACCGTACATCCTAAATGATTGTGGTTTTCAGTATTCAACTGCAAATTAAAAGGCCTTTCCAGCCATGTACGAAGTTTGACAAAATTCGACAAATTAATTTTGGACGAAATTTCATCCAAATCGTGACCCTGGCAGTGTCAAAATTGATTTTGGAAGTATATTTTCTAAACCCGATATTTCCACAACCGTACATCCTAAATGATTGTGGTTTTCAGTATTCAATTGCAAATTAAAAGGCCTTTCCAGCCATGTACGAAGTTTGACAAAACTCGACAAATTAATTTTGGACGAAATTTCATCCAAATCGTGACCCTGGCAGTGTCAAAATTGATTTTGGAAGTATATTTTCTAAACCCGATATTTCCACAACCGTACATCCTAAATTATTGTGGTTTTCAGTATTCAATTGCAAATTAATAGGCCTTTCCAGCCATGTACGAAGTTTGACAAAACTCGACAAATTAATTTTGGACGAAATTTCATCCAAATCGTGACCCTGGCAGTGTCAAAATTGATTTTGGAAGTATATTTTCTAAACCCGATATTTCCACAACCGTACATCCTAAATGATTGTGGTTTTCAGTATTCAATTGCAAATTAAAAGGCCTTTCCAGCCATGTACGAAGTTTAACTAAACTCGACAAATTAATTTTGGATAAAATTTCATCCAAATCGTGACCCTGGGAGTGTCAAAATTGATTTTGGAAGTATATTTTCTAAACCCGATATTTCCACAACCGTACATCCTAAATGATTGTGGTTTTCAGTATTCAATTGCAAATTAAAAGGCCTTTCCAGCCATGTACGAAGTTTAACAAAACTCGAAAAATTAATTTTGGACGAAATTTCATCCAAATCGTGACCCTGGCAGTGTCAAAATTGATTTTGGAAGTATATTTTCTAAACCCGATATTTCCACAACCGTACATCCTAAATGATTGTGGTTTTCAGTATTCAATTGCAAATTAATAGGCCTTTCCAGCCATGTACGAAGTTTGACAAAACTCGACAAATTAATTTTGGACGAAATTTCATCCAAATCGTGACCCTGGCAGTGTCAAAATTGATTTTGGAAGTATATTTTCTAAACCCGATATTTCCACAACCGTACATCCTAAATGATTGTGGTTTTCAGTATTCAATTGCAAATTAAAAGGCCTTTCCAGCCATGTACGAAGTTTGACAAAACTCGACAAATTAATTTTGGACGAAATTTCATCCAAATCGTGACCCTGGCAGTGTCAAAATTGATTTTGGAAGTATATTTTCTAAACCCGATATTTCCACAACCGTACATCCTAAATGATTGTGGTTTTCAGTATTCAATTGCAAATTAAAAGGCCTTTCCAGCCATGTACGAAGTTTGACAAAATTCGACAAATTAATTTTGGACGAAATTTCATCCAAATCGTGACCCTGGCAGTGTCAAAATTGATTTTGGAAGTATATTTTCTAAACCAGATATTTCCACAACCGTACATCCTAAATGATTGTGGTTTTCAGTATTCAATTGCAAATTAAAAGGCCTTTCCAGCCATGTACGAAGTTTAACAAAACTCGACAAATTAATTTTGGATAAAATTTCATCCAAATCGTGACCCTGGCAGTGTCAAAATTGATTTTGGAAGTATATTTTCTAAACCCGATATTTCCACAACCGTACATCCTAAATGATTGTGGTTTTCAGTATTCAATTGCAAATTAAAAGGCCTTTCCAGCCATGTACGAAGTTTGACAAAACTCGACAAATTAATTTTGGACGAAATTTCATCCAAATCGTGACCCTGGCAGTGTCAAAATTGATTTTGGAAGTATATTTTCTAAACCCGATATTTCCACAACCGTACATCCTAAATGATTGTGGTTTTCAGTATTCAATTGCAAATTAAAAGGCCTTTCCACCCATGTACGAAGTTTAACAAAACTCGAAAAATTAATTTTGGACGAAATTTCATCCAAATCGTGACCCTGGCAGTGTCAAAATTGATTTTGGAAGTATATTTTCTAAACCCGATATTTCCACAACCGTACATCCTAAATTATTGTGGTTTTCAGTATTCAATTGCAAATTAATAGGCCTTTCCAGCCATGTACAAAGTTTGACAAGACTCGACAAATTAATTTTGGACGAAATTTCATCCAAATCGTGACCCTGGCAGTGTCAAAATTGATTTTGGAAGTATATTTTCTAAACCCGATATTTCCACAACCGTACATCCTAAATGATTGTGGTTTTCAGTATTCAATTGCAAATAAAAGGCCTTTCCAGCCATGTACGAAGTTTAACAAAACTCGACAAATTAATTTTGGATAAAATTTCATCCAAATCGTGACCCTGGCAGTGTCAAAATTGATTTTGGAAGTATATTTTCTAAACCCGATATTTCCACAACCGTACATCCTAAATGATTGTGGTTTTCAGTATTCAATTGCAAATTAAAAGGCCTTTCCAGCCATGTACGAAGTTTAACAAAACTCGAAAAATTAATTTTGGACGAAATTTCATCCAAATCGTGACCCTGGCAGTGTCAAAATTGATTTTGGAAGTATATTTTCTAAACCCGATATTTCCACAACCGTACATCCTAAATTATTGTGGTTTTCAGTATTCAATTGCAAATTAATAGGCCTTTCCAGCCATGTACGAAGTTTAACAAAACTCGACAAATTAATTTTGGACGAAATTTCATCCAAATCGTGACCCTGGCAGTGTCAAAATTGATTTTGGAAGTATATTTTCTAAACCCGATATTTCCACAACCGTACATCCTAAATGATTGTGGTTTTCAGTATTCAACTGCAAATTAAAAGGCCTTTCCAGCCATGTACGAAGTTTGACAAAATTCGACAAATTAATTTTGGACGAAATTTCATCCAAATCGTGACCCTGGCAGTGTCAAAATTGATTTTGGAAGTATATTTTCTAAACCCGATATTTCCACAACCGTACATCCTAAATGATTGTGGTTTTCAGTATTCAATTGCAAATTAAAAGGCCTTTTCAGCCATGTACGAAGTTTAACAAAACTCGAAAAATTAATTTTGGACGAAATTTCATCCAAATCGTGACCCTGGCAGTGTCAAAATTGATTTTGGAAGTATATTTTCTAAACCCGATATTTCCACAACCGTACATCCTAAATTATTGTGGTTTTCAGTATTCAATTGCAAATTAATAGGCCTTTCCAGCCATGTACGAAGTTTGACAAAACTCGACAAATTAATTTTGGACGAAATTTCATCCAAATCGTGACCCTGGCAGTGTCAAAATTGATTTTGGAAGTATATTTTCTAAACCCGATATTTCCACAACCGTACATCCTAAATGATTGTGGTTTTCAGTATTCAATTGCAAATTAAAAGGCCTTTCCAGCCATGTACGAAGTTTAACTAAACTCGACAAATTAATTTTGGATAAAATTTCATCCAAATCGTGACCCTGGGAGTGTCAAAATTGATTTTGGAAGTATATTTTCTAAACCCGATATTTCCACAACCGTACATCCTAAATGATTGTGGTTTTCAGTATTCAATTGCAAATTAAAAGGCCTTTCCAGCCATGTACGAAGTTTAACAAAACTCGAAAAATTAATTTTGGACGAAATTTCATCCAAATCGTGACCCTGGCAGTGTCAAAATTGATTTTGGAAGTATATTTTCTAAACCCGATATTTCCACAACCGTACATCCTAAATTATTGTGGTTTTCAGTATTCAATTGCAAATTAATAGGCCTTTCCAGCCATGTACGAAGTTTGACAAAACTCGACAAATTAATTTTGGACGAAATTTCATCCAAATCGTGACCCTGGCAGTGTCAAAATTGATTTTGGAAGTATATTTTCTAAACCCGATATTTCCACAACCGTACATCCTAAATGATTGTGGTTTTCAGTATTCAATTGCAAATTAAAAGGCCTTTCCAGCCATCTACGAAGTTTGACAAAACTCGACAAATTAATTTTGGACGAAATTTCATCCAAATCGTGACCCTGGCAGTGTCAAAATTGATTTTGGAAGTATATTTTCTAAACCCGATATTTCCACAACCGTACATCCTAAATGATTGTGGTTTTCAGTATTCAATTGCAAATTAAAAGGCCTTTCCAGCCATGTACGAAGTTTAACAAAACTCGACAAATTAATTTTGGATAAAATTTCATCCAAATCGTGACCCTGGCAGTGTCAAAATTGATTTTGGAAGTATATTTTCTAAACCAGATATTTCCACAACCGTACATCCTAAATGATTGTGGTTTTCAGTATTCAATTGCAAATTAAAAGGCCTTTCCAGCCATGTACGAAGTTTGACAAAACTCGACAAATTAATTTTGGACGAAATTTCATCCAAATCGTGACCCTGGCAGTGTCAAAATTGATTTTGGAAGTATATTTTCTAAACCCGATATTTCCACAACCGTACATCCTAAATGATTGTGGTTTTCAGTATTCAATTGCAAATTAAAAGGCCTTTCCAGCCATGTACGAAGTTTGACAAAACTCGACAAATTAATTTTGGACGAAATTTCATCCAAATCGTGACCCTGGCAGTGTCAAAATTGATTTTGGAAGTATATTTTCTAAACCAGATATTTCCACAACCGTACATCCTAAATGATTGTGGTTTTCAGTATTCAATTGCAAATTAATAGGTTTTTCTAGCCATGTACGAAGTTTGACAAAACTCGACAAATTAATTTTGGACGAAATTTCATCCAAATCGTGACCCTGGCAGTGTCAAAATTGATTTTGGAAGTATATTTTCTAAACCCGATATTTCCACAACCGTACATCCTAAATGATTGTGGTTTTCAGTATTCAATTGCAAATTAAAAGGCCTTTCCAGCCATGTACGAAGTTTAACAAAACTCGAAAAATTAATTTTGGACGAAATTTCATCCAAATCGTGACCTTGGCAGTGTCAAAATTGATTTTGGAAGTATATTTTCTAAACCCGATATTTCCACAACCGTACATCCTAAATGATTGTGGTTTTCAGTATTCAATTGCAAATTAAAAGGCCTTTCCAGCCATCTACGAAGTTTGACAAAACTCGACAAATTAATTTTGGACGAAATTTCATCCAAATCGTGACCCTGGCAGTGTCAAAATTGATTCTGGAAGTATATTTTCTAAACCCGATATTTCCACAACCGTACATCCTAAATGATTGTGGTTTTCAGTATTCAATTGCAAATTAAAAGGCCTTTCCAGCCATGTACGAAGTTTAACAAAACTCGAAAAATTAATTTTGGACGAAATTTCATCCAAATCGTGACCCTGGCAGTGTCAAAATTGATTTTGGAAGTATATTTTCTAAACCCGATATTTCCACAACCGTACATCCTAAATGATTGTGGTTTTCAGTATTCAATTGCAAATGAAAAGGCCTTTCCAGCCATGTACGAAGTTTGACAAAACTCGACAAATTAATTTTGGACGAAATTTCATCCAAATCGTGACCCTGGCAGTGTCAAAATTGATTTTGGAAGTATATTTTCTAAACCAGATATTTCCACAACCGTACATCCTAAATGATTGTGGTTTTCAGTATTCAATTGCAAATTAAAAGGCCTTTCCAGCCATGTACGAAGTTTAACAAAACTCGACAAATTAATTTTGGATAAAATTTCATCCAAATCGTGACCAGTATATTTTCTAAACCCGATATTTCCACAACCGTACATCCTAAATGATTGTGGTTTTCAGTATTCAATTGCAAATTAAAAGGCCTTTCCAGCCATGTACGAAGTTTGACAAAACTCGACAAATTAATTTTGGACGAAATTTCATCCAAATCGTGACCCTGGCAGTGTCAAAATTGATTTTGGAAGTATATTTTCTAAACCCGATATTTCCACAACCGTACATCCTAAATGATTGTGGTTTTCAGTATTCAATTGCAAATTAAAAGGCCTTTCCAGCCATGTACGAAGTTTAACAAAACTCAAAAAATTAATTTTGGACGAAATTTCATCCAAATCATGACCCTGGCAGTGTCAAAATTGATTTTGGAAGTATATTTTCTAAACCCGATATTTCCACAACCGTACATCCTAAATGATTGTGGTTTTCAGTATTCAATTGCAAATTAAAAGGCCTTTCCAGCCATGTACGAAGTTTGACAAAATTCGACAAATTAATTTTGGACGAAATTTCATCCAAATCGTGACCCTGGCAGTGTCAAAATTGATTTTGGAAGTATATTTTCTAAACCAGATATTTCCACAACCGTACATCCTAAATGATTGTGGTTTTCAGTATTCAATTGCAAATTAAAAGGCCTTTCCAGCCATGTACGAAGTTTAACAAAACTCGACAAATTAATTTTGGATAAAATTTCATCCAAATCGTGACCAGTATATTTTCTAAACCCGATATTTCCACAACCGTACATCCTAAATGATTGTGGTTTTCAGTATTCAATTGCAAATTAAAAGGCCTTTCCAGCCATCTACGAAGTTTGACAAAACTCGACAAATTAATTTTGGACGAAATTTCATCCAAATCGTGACCCTGGCAGTGTCAAAATTGATTTTGGAAGTATATTTTCTAAACCCGATATTTCCACAACCGTACATCCTAAATGATTGTGGTTTTCAGTATTCAATTGCAAATTAAAAGGCCTTTCCAGCCATGTACGAAGTTTAACAAAACTCGAAAAATTAATTTTGGACGAAATTTCATCCAAATCGTGACCCTGGCAGTGTCAAAATTGATTTTGGAAGTATATTTTCTAAACCCGATATTTCCACAACCGTACATCCTAAATGATTGTGGTTTTCAGTATTCAATTGCAAATTAAAAGGCCTTTCCAGCCATGTACGAAGTTTAACAAAACTCGAAAAATTAATTTTGGACGAAATTTCATCCAAATCGTGACCTTGGCAGTGTCAAAATTGATTTTGGAAGTATATTTTCTAAACCCGATATTTCCACAACCGTACATCCTAAATGATTGTGGTTTTCAGTATTCAATTGCAAATTAAAAGGCCTTTCCAGCCATCTACGAAGTTTGACAAAACTCGACAAATTAATTTTGGACGAAATTTCATCCAAATCGTGACCCTGACAGTGTCAAAATTGATTTTGGAAGTATATTTTCTAAACCCGATATTTCCACAACCGTACATCCTAAATGATTGTGGTTTTCAGTATTCAATTGCAAATTAAAAGGCCTTTCCAGCCATGTACGAAGTTTAACAAAACTCGAAAAATTAATTTTGGACGAAATTTCATCCAAATCGTGACCCTGGCAGTGTCAAAATTGATTTTGGAAGTATATTTTCTAAACCCGATATTTCCACAACCGTACATCCTAAATGATTGTGGTTTTCAGTATTCAATTGCAAATGAAAAGGCCTTTCCAGCCATGTACGAAGTTTGACAAAACTCGACAAATTAATTTTGGACGAAATTTCATCCAAATCGTGACCCTGGCAGTGTCAAAATTGATTTTGGAAGTATATTTTCTAAACCAGATATTTCCACAACCGTACATCCTAAATGATTGTGGTTTTCAGTATTCAATTGCAAATTAAAAGGCCTTTCCAGCCATGTACGAAGTTTAACAAAACTCGACAAATTAATTTTGGATAAAATTTCATCCAAATCGTGACCAGTATATTTTCTAAACCCGATATTTCCACAACCGTACATCCTAAATGATTGTGGTTTTCAGTATTCAATTGCAAATTAAAAGGCCTTTCCAGCCATGTACGAAGTTTGACAAAACTCGACAAATTAATTTTGGACGAAATTTCATCCAAATCGTGACCCTGGCAGTGTCAAAATTGATTTTGGAAGTATATTTTCTAAACCCGATATTTCCACAACCGTACATCCTAAATGATTGTGGTTTTCAGTATTCAATTGCAAATTAAAAGGCCTTTCCAGCCATGTACGAAGTTTAACAAAACTCAAAAAATTAATTTTGGACGAAATTTCATCCAAATCATGACCCTGGCAGTGTCAAAATTGATTTTGGAAGTATATTTTCTAAACCCGATATTTCCACAACCGTACATCCTAAATGATTGTGGTTTTCAGTATTCAATTGCAAATTAAAAGGCCTTTCCAGCCATGTACGAAGTTTGACAAAATTCGACAAATTAATTTTGGACGAAATTTCATCCAAATCGTGACCCTGGCAGTGTCAAAATTGATTTTGGAAGTATATTTTCTAAACCAGATATTTCCACAACCGTACATCCTAAATGATTGTGGTTTTCAGTATTCAATTGCAAATTAAAAGGCCTTTCCAGCCATGTACGAGGTTTAACAAAACTCGACAAATTAATTTTGGATAAAATTTCATCCAAATCGTGACCAGTATATTTTCTAAACCCGATATTTCCACAACCGTACATCCTAAATGATTGTGGTTTTCAGTATTCAATTGCAAATTAAAAGGCCTTTCCAGCCATCTACGAAGTTTGACAAAACTCGACAAATTAATTTTGGACGAAATTTCATCCAAATCGTGACCCTGGCAGTGTCAAAATTGATTTTGGAAGTATATTTTCTAAACCCGATATTTCCACAACCGTACATCCTAAATGATTGTGGTTTTCAGTATTCAATTGCAAATTAAAAGGCCTTTCCAGCCATGTACGAAGTTTAACAAAACTCGAAAAATTAATTTTGGACGAAATTTCATCCAAATCGTGACCCTGGCAGTGTCAAAATTGATTTTGGAAGTATATTTTCTAAACCCGATATTTCCACAACCGTACATCCTAAATGATTGTGGTTTTCAGTATTCAATTGCAAATGAAAAGGCCTTTCCAGCCATGTACGAAGTTTGACAAAACTCGACAAATTAATTTTGGACGAAATTTCATCCAAATCGTGACCCTGGCAGTGTCAAAATTGATTTTGGAAGTATATTTTCTAAACCAGATATTTCCACAACCGTACATCCTAAATGATTGTGGTTTTCAGTATTCAATTGCAAATTAAAAGGCCTTTCCAGCCATGTACGAAGTTTAACAAAACTCTACAAATTAATTTTGGATAAAATTTCATCCAAATCGTGACCAGTATATTTTCTAAACCCGATATTTCCACAACCGTACATCCTAAATGATTGTGGTTTTCAGTATTCAATTGCAAATTAAAAGGCCTTTCCAGCCATGTACGAAGTTTGACAAAACTCGACAAATTAATTTTGGACGAAATTTCATCTAAATCGTGACCCTGGCAGTGTCAAAATTGATTTTGGAAGTATATTTTCTAAACCCGATATTTCCACAACCGTACATCCTAAATGATTGTGGTTTTCAGTATTCAATTGCAAATTAAAAGGCCTTTCCAGCCATGTACGAAGTTTAACAAAACTCAAAAAATTAATTTTGGACGAAATTTCATCCAAATCATGACCCTGGCAGTGTCAAAATTGATTTTGGAAGTATATTTTCTAAACCCGATATTTCCACAACCGTACATCCTAAATTATTGTGGTTTTCAGTATTCAATTGCAAATTAATAGGCCTTTCCAGCCATGTACGAAGTTTGACAAAACTCGACAAATTAATTTTGGACGAAATTTCATCCAAATCGTGACCCTGGCAGTGTCAAAATTGATTTTGAGAGTATATTTTCTAAACCCGATATTTCCACAACCGTACATCCTAAATGATTGTGGTTTTCAGTATTCAATTGCAAATTAAAAGGCCTTTCCAGCCATGTACGAAGTTTAACAAAACTCGACAAATTAATTTTGGATAAAATTTCATCCAAATCGTGACCAGTATATTTTCTAAACCCGATATTTCCACAACCGTACATCCTAAATGATTGTGGTTTTCAGTATTCAATTGCAAATTAAAAGGCCTTTCCAGCCATGTACGAAGTTTGACAAAACTCGACAAATTAATTTTGGACGAAATTTCATCCAAATCGTGACCCTGGCAGTGTCAAAATTGATTTTGGAAGTATATTTTCTAAACCCGATATTTCCACAACCGTACATCCTAAATGATTGTGGTTTTCAGTATTCAATTGCAAATTAAAAGGCCTTTCCAGCCATGTACGAAGTTTAACAAAACTCAAAAAATTAATTTTGGACGAAATTTCATCCAAATCATGACCCTGGCAGTGTCAAAATTGATTTTGGAAGTATATTTTCTAAACCCGATATTTCCACAACCGTACATCCTAAATTATTGTGGTTTTCAGTATTCAATTGCAAATTAATAGGCCTTTCCAGCCATGTACGAAGTTTGACAAAACTCGACAAATTAATTTTGGACGAAATTTCATCCAAATCGTGACCCTGGCAGTGTCAAAATTGATTTTGGAAGTATATTTTCTAAACCCGATATTTCCACAACCGTACATCCTAAATGATTGTGGTTTTCAGTATTCAATTGCAAATTAAAAGGCCTTTCCAGCCATGTACGAAGTTTAACAAAACTCGACAAATTAATTTTGGATAAAATTTCATCCAAATCGTGACCCTGGCAGTGTCAAAATTGATTTTGGAAGTATATTTTCTAAACCCGATATTTCCACAACCGTACATCCTAAATGATTGTGGTTTTAAGTATTCAATTGCAAATTAAAAGGCCTTTCCAGCCATGTACGAAGTTTGACAAAACTCGACAAATTAATTTTGGACGAAATTTCATCCAAATCGTGACCCTGGCAGTGTCAAAATTGATTTTGGAAGTATATTTTCTAAACCCGATATTTCCACAACCGTACATCCTAAATGATTGTGGTTTTCAGTATTCAATTGCAAATTAAAAGGCCTTTCCAGCCATGTACGAAGTTTAACAAAACTCGAAAAATTAATTTTGGACGAAATTTCATCCAAATCGTGACCCTGGCAGTGTCAAAATTGATTTTGGAAGTATATTTTCTAAACCCGATATTTCCACAACCGTACATCCTAAATGATTGTGGTTTTCAGTATTCAATTGCAAATTAAAAGGCCTTTCCAGCCATGTACGAAGTTTGACAAAACTCGACAAATTAATTTTGGACGAAATTTCATCCAAATCGTGACCCTGGCAGTGTCAAAATTGATTTTGGAAGTATATTTTCTAAACCCGATATTTCCACAACCGTACATCCTAAATGATTGTGGTTTTCAGTATTCAATTGCAAATTAAAAGGCCTTTCCAGCCATGTACGAAGTTTGACAAAACTCGACAAATTAATTTTGGACGAAATTTCATCCAAATCGTGACCCTGGCAGTGTCAAAATTGATTTTGGAAGTATATTTTCTAAACCCGATATTTCCACAACCGTACATCCTAAATGATTGTGGTTTTCAGTATTCAATTGCAAATTAAAAGGCCTTTCCAGCCATGTACGAAGTTTAACAAAACTCGAAAAATTAATTTTGGACGAAATTTCATCCAAATCGTGACCCTGGCAGTGTCAAAATTGATTTTGGAAGTATATTTTCTAAACCCGATATTTCCACAACCGTACATCCTAAATGATTGTGGTTTTCAGTATTCAATTGCAAATTAAAAGGCCTTTCCAGCCATGTACGAAGTTTGACAAAACTCGACAAATTAATTTTGGACGAAATTTCATCCAAATCGTGACCCTGGCAGTGTCAAAATTGATTTTGGAAGTATATTTTCTAAACCCGATATTTCCACAACCGTACATCCTAAATGATTGTGGTTTTCAGTATTCAATTGCAAATTAAAAGGCCTTTCCAGCCATGTACGAAGTTTGACAAAACTCGACAAATTAATTTTGGACGAAATTTCATCCAAATCGTGACCCTGGCAGTGTCAAAATTGATTTTGGAAGTATATTTTCTAAACCCGATATTTCCACAACCGTACATCCTAAATGATTGTGGTTTTAAGTATTCAATTGCAAATTAAAAGGCCTTTCCAGCCATGTACGAAGTTTGACAAAACTCGACAAATTAATTTTGGACGAAATTTCATCCAAATCGTGACCCTGGCAGTGTCAAAATTGATTTTGGAAGTATATTTTCTAAACCCGATATTTCCACAACCGTACATCCTAAATGATTGTGGTTTTCAGTATTCAATTGCAAATTAAAAGGCCTTTCCAGCCATGTACGAAGTTTGACAAAACTCGACAAATTAATTTTGGACGAAATTTCATCCAAATCGTGACCCTGGCAGTGTCAAAATTGATTTTGGAAGTATATTTTCTAAACCCGATATTTCCACAACCGTACATCCTAAATGATTGTGGTTTCCAGTATTCAATTGCAAATTAAAAGGCCTTTCCAGCCATGTACGAAGTTTGACAAAATTCGACAAATTAATTTTGGACGAAATTTCATCCAAATCGTGACCCTGGCAGTGTCAAAATTGATTTTGGAAGTATATTTTCTAAACCCGATATTTCCACAACCGTACATCCTAAATGATTGTGGTTTTCAGTATTCAATTGCAAATTAATAGGCCTTTCCAGCCATGTACGAAGTTTGACAAAACTCGACAAATTAATTTTGGATGAAATTTCATCCAAATCGTGACCCTGGCAGTGTCAAAATTGATTTTGGAAGTATATTTTCTAAACCCGATATTTCCACAACCGTACATCCTAAATGATTGTGGTTTTCAGTATTCAATTGCAAATTAAAAGGCCTTTCCAGCCATGTACGAAGTTTGACAAAACTCGACAAATTAATTTTGGACGAAATTTCATCCAAATCGTGACCCTGGCAGTGTCAAAATTGATTTTGGAAGTATATTTTCTAAACCCGATATTTCCACAACCGTACATCCTAAATGATTGTGGTTTTCAGTATTCAATTGCAAATTAAAAGGCCTTTCCAGCCATGTACGAAGTTTGACAAAACTCGACAAATTAATTTTGGACGAAATTTCATCCAAATCGTGACCCTGGCAGTGTCAAAATTGATTTTGGAAGTATATTTTCTAAACCCGATATTTCCACAACCGTACATCCTAAATGATTGTGGTTTTAAGTATTCAATTGCAAATTAAAAGGCCTTTCCAGCCATGTACGAAGTTTGACAAAACTCGACAAATTAATTTTGGACGAAATTTCATCCAAATCGTGACCCTGGCAGTGTCAAAATTGATTTTGGAAGTATATTTTCTAAACCCGATATTTCCACAACCGTACATCCTAAATGATTGTGGTTTTCAGTATTCAATTGCAAATTAAAAGGCCTTTCCAGCCATGTACGAAGTTTGACAAAATTCGACAAATTAATTTTGGACGAAATTTCATCCAAATCGTGACCCTGGCAGTGTCAAAATTGATTTTGGAAGTATATTTTCTAAACCCGATATTTCCACAACCGTACATCCTAAATGATTGTGGTTTTCAGTATTCAATTGCAAATTAAAAGGCCTTTCCAGCCATGTACGAAGTTTGACAAAACTCGACAAATTAATTTTGGACGAAATTTCATCCAAATCGTGACCCTGGCAGTGTCAAAATTGATTTTGGAAGTATATTTTCTAAACCCGATATTTCCACAACCGTACATCCTAAATGATTGTGGTTTTCAGTATTCAATTGCAAATTAAAAGGCCTTTCCAGCCATGTACGAAGTTTAACAAAACTCGACAAATGAATTTTGGATAAAATTTCATCCAAATCGTGACCCTGGCAGTGTCAAAACTGATTTTGGAAGTATATTTTCTAAACCAGATATTTCCACAACCGTACATCCTAAATGATTGTGGTTTTCAGTATTCAATTGCAAATTAAAAGGCCTTTCCAGCCATGTACGAAGTTTAACAAAACTCGACAAATTAATTTTGGATAAAATTTCATCCAAATCGTGACCCTGGCAGTGTCAAAATTGATTTTGGAAGTATATTTTCTAAACCCGATATTTCCACAACCGTACATCCTAAATGATTGTGGTTTTCAGTATTCAATTGCAAATTAAAAGGCCTTTCCAGCCATGTACGAAGTTTGACAAAACTCGACAAATTAATTTTGGACGAAATTTCATCCAAATCGTGACCCTGGCAGTGTCAAAATTGATTTTGGAAGTATATTTTCTAAACCCGATATTTCCACAACCGTACATCCTAAATGATTGTGGTTTTCAGTATTCAATTGCAAATTAAAAGGCCTTTCCAGCCATGTACGAAGTTTGACAAAACTCGACAAATTAATTTTGGACGAAATTTCATCCAAATCGTGACCCTGGCAGTGTCAAAATTGATTTTGGAAGTATATTTTCTAAACCAGATATTTACATCCTAAATGATTGTGGTTTTCAGTATTCAATTGCAAATTAAAAGGCCTTTCCAGCCATGTACGAAGTTTAACAAAACTCGACAAATTAATTTTGGATAAAATTTCATCCAAATCGTGACCCTGGCAGTGTCAAAATTGATTTTGGAAGTATATTTTCTAAACCAGATATTTCCACAACCGTACATCCTAAATGATTGTGGTTTTCAGTATTCAATTGCAAATTAATAGGCCTTTCCAGCCATGTACGAAGTTTAACAAAACTCGACAAATTAATTTTGGACGAAATTTCATCCAAATCGTGACCCTGGCAGTGTCAAAATTGATTTTGGAAGTATATTTTCTAAACCAGATATTTACATCCTAAATGATTGTGGTTTTCAGTATTCAATTGCAAATTAAAAGGCCTTTCCAGCCATGTACGAAGTTTAACAAAACTCGACAAATTAATTTTGGATAAAATTTCATCCAAATCGTGACCCTGGCAGTGTCAAAATTGATTTTGGAAGTATATTTTCTAAACCAGATATTTCCACAACCGTACATCCTAAATGATTGTGGTTTTCAGTATTCAATTGCAAATTAATAGGCCTTTCCAGCCATGTACGAAGTTTAACAAAACTCGACAAATTAATTTTGGACGAAATTTCATCCAAATCGTGACCCTGGCAGTGTCAAAATTGATTTTGGAAGTATATTTTCTAAACCCGATATTTCCACAACCGTACATCCTAAATGATTGTGGTTTTCAGTATTCAATTGCAAATTAAAAGGCCTTTCCAGCCATGTACGAAGTTTAACAAAACTCGAAAAATTAATTTTGGACGAAATTTCATCCAAATCGTGACCCTGGCAGTGTCAAAATTGATTTTGGAAGTATATTTTCTAGACCCGATATTTCCACAACCGTACATCCTAAATGATTGTGGTTTTCAGTATCCAATTGCAAATTAATAGGCCTTCCCAGCCATGTACGAAGTTTGACAAAACTCGACAAATTAATTTTGGATGAAATTTCATTCAAATCGTGACCCTGGCAGTGTCAAAATTGATTTTGGAAGTATATTTTCTAAACCCGATATTTCCACAACCGTACATCCTAAATGATTGTGGTTTTCAGTATTCAATTGCAAATTAATAGGCCTTTCCAGCCATGTACGAAGTTTGACAAAACTCGACAAATTAATTTTGGATGAAATTTCATCCAAATCGTGACCCTGGCAGTGTCAAAATTGATTTTGGAAGTATATTTTCTAAACCCGATATTTCCACAACCGTACATCCTAAATGATTGTGGTTTTCAGTATTCAATTGCAAATTAATAGGCCTTTCCAGCCATGTACGAAGTTTGACAAAACTCGACAAATTAATTTTGGATGAAATTTCATCCAAATCGTGACCCTGGCAGTGTCAAAATTGATTTTGGAAGTATATTTTCTAAACCCGATATTTCCACAACCGTACATCCTAAATGATTGTGGTTTTCAGTATTCAATTGCAAATTAAAAGGCCTTTCCAGCCATGTACGAAGTTTAACAAAACTCGACAAATTAATTTTGGATAAAATTTCATCCAAATCGTGACCCTGGCAGTGTCAAAATTGATTTTGGAAGTATATTTTCTAAACCCGATATTTCCACAACCGTACATCCTAAATGATTGTGGTTTTCAGTATTCAATTGCAAATTAAAAGACCTTTCCAGCCATGTACGAAGTTTGACAAAACTCGACAAATTAATTTTGGACGAAATTTCATCCAAATCGTGACCCTGGCAGTGTCAAAATTGATTTTGGAAGTATATTTTCTAAACCCGATATTTCCACAACCGTACATCCTAAATTATTGTGGTTTTCAGTATTCAATTGCAAATTAAAAGGCCTTTCCAGCCATGTACGAAGTTTAACAAAACTCGACAAATTAATTTTGGACAAAATTTCATCCAAATCGTGACCCTGGCAGTGTCAAAATTGATTTTGGAAGTATATTTTCTAAACCAGATATTTCCACAACCGTACATCCTAAATGATTGTGGTTTTCAGTATTCAATTGCAAATTAAAAGGCCTTTCCAGCCATGTACGAAGTTTGACAAAACTTGACAAATTAATTTTGGATAAAATTTCATCCAAATCGTGACCCTGGCAGTGTCAAAATTGATTTTGGAAGTATATTTTCTAAACCCGATATTTCCACAACCGTACATCCTAAATGATTGTGGTTTTCAGTATTCAATTGCAAATTAAAAGGCCTTTCCAGCCATGTACGAAGTTTAACAAAACTCGAAAAATAAATTTTGGACGAAATTTCATCCAAATCGTGACCCTGGCAGTGTCAAAATTGATTTTGGAAGTATATTTTCTAAACCCGATATTTCCACAACCGTACATCCTAAATGATTGTGGTTTTCAGTATTCAATTGCAAATTAATAGGCCTTTCCAGCCATGTACGAAGTTTGACAAAACTCGACAAATTAATTTTGGACGAAATTTCATCCAAATCGTGACCCTGGCAGTGTCAAAATTGATTTTGGAAGTATATTTTCTAAACCCGATATTTCCACAACCGTACATCCTAAATGATTGTGGTTTTCAGTATTCAATTGCAAATTAAAAGGCCTTTCCAGCCATGTACGAAGTTTGACAAAACTCGACAAATTAATTTTGGACGAAATTTCATCCAAATCGTGACCCTGGCAGTGTCAAAATTGATTTTGGAAGTATATTTTCTAAACCAGATATTTCCACAACCGTACATCCTAAATGATTGTGGTTTTCAGTATTCAATTGCAAATTAAAAGGCCTTTCCAGCCATGTACGAAGTTTAACAAAACTCGACAAATTAATTTTGGATAAAATTTCATCCAAATCGTGACCCTGGCAGTGTCAAAATTGATTTTGGAAGTATATTTTCTAAACCCGATATTTCCACAACCGTACATCCTAAATGATTGTGGTTTTCAGTATTCAATTGCAAATTAAAAGGCCTTTCCAGCCATGTACGAAGTTTGACAAAACTCGAAAAATTAATTTTGGACGAAATTTCATCCAAATCGTGACCCTGGCAGTGTCAAAATTGATTTTGGAAGTATATTTTCTAAACCCGATATTTCCACAACCGTACATCCTAAATTATTGTGGTTTTCAGTATTCAATTGCAAATTAATAGGCCTTTCCAGCCATGTACGAAGTTTGACAAAACTCGACAAATTAATTTTGGACGAAATTTCATCCAAATCGTGACCCTGGCAGTGTCAAAATTGATTTTGGAAGTATATTTTCTAAACCCGATATTTCCACAACCGTACATCCTAAATGATTGTGGTTTTCAGTATTCAATTGCAAATTAAAAGGCCTTTCCAGCCATGTACGAAGTTTGACAAAACTCGACAAATTAATTTTGGACGAAATTTCATCCAAATCGTGACCCTGGCAGTGTCAAAATTGATTTTGGAAGTATATTTTCTAAACCCGATATTTCCACAACCGTACATCCTAAATGATTGTGGTTTTCAGTATTCAATTGCAAATTAAAAGGCCTTTCCAGCCATGTACGAAGTTTGACAAAACTCGACAAATTAATTTTGGACGAAATTTCATCCAAATCGTGACCCTGGCAGTGTCAAAATTTATTTTGGAAGTATATTTTCTAAACCACATATTTCCACAACCGTACATCCTAAATGATTGTGGTTTTCAGTATTCAATTGCAAATTAAAAGGCCTTTCCAGCCATGTGCGAAGTTTAACAAAACTCGACAAATTAATTTTGGATAAAATTTCATCCAAATCGTGACCCTGGCAGTGTCAAAATTGATTTTGGAAGTATATTTTCTAAACCCGATATTTCCACAACCGTACATCCTAAATGATTGTGGTTTTCAGTATTCAATTGCAAATTAAAAGGCCTTTCCAGCCATCTACGAAGTTTGACAAAACTCGACAAATTAATTTTGGACGAAATTTCATCCAAATCGTGACCCTGGCAGTGTCAAAATTGATTTTGGAAGTATATTTTCTAAACCCGATATTTCCACAACCGTACATCCTAAATGATTGTGGTTTTCAGTATTCAATTGCAAATTAAAAGGCCTTTCCAGCCATGTACGAAGTTTAACAAAACTCGACAAATTAATTTTGGATAAAATTTCATCCAAATCGTGACCCTGGCAGTGTCAAAATTGATTTTGGAAGTATATTTTCTAAACCAGATATTTCCACAACCGTACATCCTAAATGATTGTGGTTTTCAGTATTCAATTGCAAATTAATAGGCCTTTCCAGCCATGTACGAAGTTTAACAAAACTCGACAAATTAATTTTGGACGAAATTTCATCCAAATCGTGACCCTGGCAGTGTCAAAATTGATTTTGGAAGTATATTTTCTAAACCAGATATTTACATCCTAAATGATTGTGGTTTTCAGTATTCAATTGCAAATTAAAAGGCCTTTCCAGCCATGTACGAAGTTTAACAAAACTCGACAAATTAATTTTGGATAAAATTTCATCCAAATCGTGACCCTGGCAGTGTCAAAATTGATTTTGGAAGTATATTTTCTAAACCAGATATTTCCACAACCGTACATCCTAAATGATTGTGGTTTTCAGTATTCAATTGCAAATTAATAGGCCTTTCCAGCCATGTACGAAGTTTAACAAAACTCGACAAATTAATTTTGGACGAAATTTCATCCAAATCGTGACCCTGGCAGTGTCAAAATTGATTTTGGAAGTATATTTTCTAAACCCGATATTTCCACAACCGTACATCCTAAATGATTGTGGTTTTCAGTATTCAATTGCAAATTAAAAGGCCTTTCCAGCCATGTACGAAGTTTAACAAAACTCGAAAAATTAATTTTGGACGAAATTTCATCCAAATCGTGACCCTGGCAGTGTCAAAATTGATTTTGGAAGTATATTTTCTAGACCCGATATTTCCACAACCGTACATCCTAAATGATTGTGGTTTTCAGTATCCAATTGCAAATTAATAGGCCTTCCCAGCCATGTACGAAGTTTGACAAAACTCGACAAATTAATTTTGGATGAAATTTCATTCAAATCGTGACCCTGGCAGTGTCAAAATTGATTTTGGAAGTATATTTTCTAAACCCGATATTTCCACAACCGTACATCCTAAATGATTGTGGTTTTCAGTATTCAATTGCAAATTAATAGGCCTTTCCAGCCATGTACGAAGTTTGACAAAACTCGACAAATTAATTTTGGATGAAATTTCATCCAAATCGTGACCCTGGCAGTGTCAAAATTGATTTTGGAAGTATATTTTCTAAACCCGATATTTCCACAACCGTACATCCTAAATGATTGTGGTTTTCAGTATTCAATTGCAAATTAATAGGCCTTTCCAGCCATGTACGAAGTTTGACAAAACTCGACAAATTAATTTTGGATGAAATTTCATCCAAATCGTGACCCTGGCAGTGTCAAAATTGATTTTGGAAGTATATTTTCTAAACCCGATATTTCCACAACCGTACATCCTAAATGATTGTGGTTTTCAGTATTCAATTGCAAATTAAAAGGCCTTTCCAGCCATGTACGAAGTTTAACAAAACTCGACAAATTAATTTTGGATAAAATTTCATCCAAATCGTGACCCTGGCAGTGTCAAAATTGATTTTGGAAGTATATTTTCTAAACCCGATATTTCCACAACCGTACATCCTAAATGATTGTGGTTTTCAGTATTCAATTGCAAATTAAAAGACCTTTCCAGCCATGTACGAAGTTTGACAAAACTCGACAAATTAATTTTGGACGAAATTTCATCCAAATCGTGACCCTGGCAGTGTCAAAATTGATTTTGGAAGTATATTTTCTAAACCCGATATTTCCACAACCGTACATCCTAAATTATTGTGGTTTTCAGTATTCAATTGCAAATTAAAAGGCCTTTCCAGCCATGTACGAAGTTTAACAAAACTCGACAAATTAATTTTGGACAAAATTTCATCCAAATCGTGACCCTGGCAGTGTCAAAATTGATTTTGGAAGTATATTTTCTAAACCAGATATTTCCACAACCGTACATCCTAAATGATTGTGGTTTTCAGTATTCAATTGCAAATTAAAAGGCCTTTCCAGCCATGTACGAAGTTTGACAAAACTTGACAAATTAATTTTGGATAAAATTTCATCCAAATCGTGACCCTGGCAGTGTCAAAATTGATTTTGGAAGTATATTTTCTAAACCCGATATTTCCACAACCGTACATCCTAAATGATTGTGGTTTTCAGTATTCAATTGCAAATTAAAAGGCCTTTCCAGCCATGTACGAAGTTTAACAAAACTCGAAAAATAAATTTTGGACGAAATTTCATCCAAATCGTGACCCTGGCAGTGTCAAAATTGATTTTGGAAGTATATTTTCTAAACCCGATATTTCCACAACCGTACATCCTAAATGATTGTGGTTTTCAGTATTCAATTGCAAATTAATAGGCCTTTCCAGCCATGTACGAAGTTTGACAAAACTCGACAAATTAATTTTGGACGAAATTTCATCCAAATCGTGACCCTGGCAGTGTCAAAATTGATTTTGGAAGTATATTTTCTAAACCCGATATTTCCACAACCGTACATCCTAAATGATTGTGGTTTTCAGTATTCAATTGCAAATTAAAAGGCCTTTCCAGCCATGTACGAAGTTTGACAAAACTCGACAAATTAATTTTGGACGAAATTTCATCCAAATCGTGACCCTGGCAGTGTCAAAATTGATTTTGGAAGTATATTTTCTAAACCAGATATTTCCACAACCGTACATCCTAAATGATTGTGGTTTTCAGTATTCAATTGCAAATTAAAAGGCCTTTCCAGCCATGTACGAAGTTTAACAAAACTCGACAAATTAATTTTGGATAAAATTTCATCCAAATCGTGACCCTGGCAGTGTCAAAATTGATTTTGGAAGTATATTTTCTAAACCCGATATTTCCACAACCGTACATCCTAAATGATTGTGGTTTTCAGTATTCAATTGCAAATTAAAAGGCCTTTCCAGCCATGTACGAAGTTTAACAAAACTCGAAAAATTAATTTTGGACGAAATTTCATCCAAATCGTGACCCTGGCAGTGTCAAAATTGATTTTGGAAGTATATTTTCTAAACCCGATATTTCCACAACCGTACATCCTAAATTATTGTGGTTTTCAGTATTCAATTGCAAATTAATAGGCCTTTCCAGCCATGTACGAAGTTTGACAAAACTCGACAAATTAATTTTGGACGAAATTTCATCCAAATCGTGACCCTGGCAGTGTCAAAATTGATTTTGGAAGTATATTTTCTAAACCCGATATTTCCACAACCGTACATCCTAAATGATTGTGGTTTTCAGTATTCAATTGCAAATTAAAAGGCCTTTCCAGCCATGTACGAAGTTTGACAAAACTCGACAAATTAATTTTGGACGAAATTTCAAAATTGATTTTGGAAGTATATTTTCTAAACCCGATATTTCCACAACCGTACATCCTAAATGATTGTGGTTTTCAGTATTCAATTGCAAATTAAAAGGCCTTTCCAGCCATGTACGAAGTTTGACAAAACTCGACAAATTAATTTTGGACGAAATTTCATCCAAATCGTGACCCTGGCAGTGTCAAAATTTATTTTGGAAGTATATTTTCTAAACCAGATATTTCCACAACCGTACATCCTAAATGATTGTGGTTTTCAGTATTCAATTGCAAATTAAAAGGCCTTTCCAGCCATGTACGAAGTTTAACAAAACTCGACAAATTAATTTTGGATAAAATTTCATCCAAATCGTGACCCTGGCAGTGTCAAAATTGATTTTGGAAGTATATTTTCTAAACCCGATATTTCCACAACCGTACATCCTAAATGATTGTGGTTTTCAGTATTCAATTGCAAATTAAAAGGCCTTTCCAGCCATGTACGAAGTTTGACAAAATTCGACAAATTAATTTTGGACGAAATTTCATCCAAATCGTGACCCTGGCAGTGTCAAAATTGATTTTGGAAGTATATTTTCTAAACCAGATATTTCCACAACCGTACATCCTAAATGATTGTGGTTTTCAGTATTCAATTGCAAATTAAAAGGCCTTTCCAGCCATGTACGAAGTTTAACAAAACTCGACAAATTAATTTTGGATAAAATTTCATCCAAATCGTGACCCTGGCAGTGTCAAAATTGATTTTGGAAGTATATTTTCTAAACCCGATATTTCCACAACCGTACATCCTAAATGTACGAAGTTTGACAAAACTCGACAAATTAATTTTGGACGAAATTTCATCCAAATCGTGACCCTGGCAGTGTCAAAATTGATTTTGGAAGTATATTTTCTAAACCCGATATTTCCACAACCGTACATCTTAAATGATTGTGGTTTTCAGTATTCAATTGCAAATTAAAAGGCCTTTCCAGCCATGTACGAAGTTTAACAAAAATCGAAAAATTAATTTTGGACGAAATTTCATCCAAATCGTGACCCTGGCAGTGTCAAAATTGATTTTGGAAGTATATTTTCTAAACCCGATATTTCCACAACCGTACATCCTAAATTATTGTGGTTTTCAGTATTCAATTGCAAATTAATAGGCCTTTCCAGCCATGTACGAAGTTTGACAAGACTCGACAAATTAATTTTGGACGAAATTTCATCCAAATCGTGACCCTGGCAGTGTCAAAATTGATTTTGGAAGTATATTTTCTAAACCCGATATTTCCACAACCGCACATCCTAAATGATTGTGGTTTTCAGTATTCAATTGCAAATTAAAAGGCCTTTCCAGCCATGTACGAAGTTTAACAAAACTCGACAAATTAATTTTGGATAAAATTTCATCCAAATCGTGACCCTGGCAGTGTCAAAATTGATTTTGGAAGTATATTTTCTAAACCCGATATTTCCACAACCGTACATCCTAAATGATTGTGGTTTTCAGTATTCAATTGCAAATTAGTAGGCCTTTCCAGCCATGTACGAAGTTTGACAAAACTCGACAAATTAATTTTGGACGAAATTTCATCCAAATCGTGACCCTGGCAGTGTCAAAATTGATTTTGGAAGTATATTTTCTAAACCCGATATTTCCACAACCGTACATCCTAAATGATTGTGGTTTTCAGTATTCAATTGCAAATTAAAAGGCCTTTCCAGCCATGTACGAAGTTTGACAAAACTCGACAAATTAATTTTGGACGAAATTTCATCCAAATCGTGACCCTGGCAGTGTCAAAATTGATTTTGGAAGTATATTTTCTAAACCCGATATTTCCACAACCGTACATCCTAAATGATTGTGGTTTTCAGTATTCAATTGCAAATTAAAAGGCCTTTCCAGCCATGTACGAAGTTTGACAAAATTCGACAAATTAATTTTGGACGAAATTTCATCCAAATCGTGACCCTGGCAGTGTCAAAATTGATTTTGGAAGTATATTTTCTAAACCCGATATTTCCACAACCGTACATCCTAAATGATTGTGGTTTTCAGTATTCAATTGCAAATTAAAAGGCCTTTCCAGCCATGTACGAAGTTTAACAAAACTCGAAAAATTAATTTTGGACGAAATTTCATCCAAATCGTGACCCTGGCAGTGTCAAAATTGATTTTGGAAGTATATTTTCTAAACCCGATATTTCCACAACCGTACATCCTAAATTATTGTGGTTTTCAGTATTCAATTGCAAATTAATAGGCCTTTCCAGCCATGTACGAAGTTTGACAAAACTCGACAAATTAATTTTGGACGAAATTTCATCCAAATCGTGACCCTGGCAGTGTCAAAATTGATTTTGGAAGTATATTTTCTAAACCCGATATTTCCACAACCGTACATCCTAAATGATTGTGGTTTTCAGTATTCAATTGCAAATTAAAAGGCCTTTCCAGCCATGTACGAAGTTTAACAAAACTCGACAAATTAATTTTGGATAAAATTTCATCCAAATCGTGACCCTGGCAGTGTCAAAATTGATTTTGGAAGTATATTTTCTAAACCCGATATTTCCACAACCGTACATCCTAAATGATTGTGGTTTTCAGTATTCAATTGCAAATTAATAGGCCTTTCCAGCCATGTACGAAGTTTGACAAAACTCGACAAATTAATTTTGGACGAAATTTCATCCAAATCGTGACCCTGGCAGTGTCAAAATTGATTTTGGAAGTATATTTTCTAAACCCGATATTTCCACAACCGTACATCCTAAATGATTGTGGTTTTCAGTATTCAATTGCAAATTAAAGGGCCTTTCCAGCCATGTACGAAGTTTGACAAAACTCGACAAATTAATTTTGGACGAAATTTCATCCAAATCGTGACCCTGGCAGTGTCAAAATTGATTTTGGAAGTATATTTTCTAAACCAGATATTTCCACGACCGTACATCCTAAATGATTGTGGTTTTCAGTATTCAATTGCAAATTAAAAGGCCTTTCCAGCCATGTACGAAGTTTGACAAAACTCGACAAATTAATTTTGGACGAAATTTCATCCAAATCGTGACCCTGGCAGTGTCAAACTTGATTTTGGAAGTATATTTTCTAAACCCGATATTTCCACAACCGTACATCCTAAATGATTGTGGTTTTCAGTATTCAATTGCAAATTAAAAGGCCTTTCCAGCCATGTACGAAGTTTGACAAAACTCGACAAATTAATTTTGGACGAAATTTCATCCAAATCGTGACCCTGGCAGTGTCAAAATTGATTTTGGAAGTATATTTTCTAAACCAGATATTTCCACAACCGTACATCCTAAATGATTGTGGTTTTCAGTATTCAATTGCAAATTAATAGGCCTTTCCAGCCATGTACGAAGTTTGACAAAACTCGACAAATTAATTTTGGACGAAATTTCATCCAAATCGTGACCCTGGCAGTGTCAAAATTGATTTTGGAAGTATATTTTCTAAACCCGATATTTCCACAACCGTACATCCTAAATGATTGTGGTTTTCAGTATTCAATTGCAAATTAAAAGGCCTTTCCAGCCATGTACGAAGTTTAACAAAACTCGACAAATTAATTTTGGATAAAATTTCATCCAAATCGTGACCCTGGCAGTGTCAAAATTGATTTTGGAAGTATATTTTCTAAACCAGATATTTCCACAACCGTACATCCTAAATGATTGTGGTTTTCAGTATTCAATTGCAAATTAAAAGGCCTTTCCAGCCATGTACGAAGTTTGACAAAACTCGACAAATTAATTTTGGACGAAATTTCATCCAAATCGTGACCCTGGCAGTGTCAAACTTGATTTTGGAAGTATATTTTCTAAACCCGATATTTCCACAACCGTACATCCTAAATGATTGTGGTTTTCAGTATTCAATTGCAAATTAAAAGGCCTTTCCAGCCATGTACGAAGTTTGACAAAACTCGACAAATTAATTTTGGACGAAATTTCATCCAAATCGTGACCCTGGCAGTGTCAAAATTGATTTTGGAAGTATATTTTCTAAACCAGATATTTCCACAACCGTACATCCTAAATGATTGTGGTTTTCAGTATTCAATTGCAAATTAATAGGCCTTTCCAGCCATGTACGAAGTTTGACAAAACTCGACAAATTAATTTTGGACGAAATTTCATCCAAATCGTGACCCTGGCAGTGTCAAAATTGATTTTGGAAGTATATTTTCTAAACCCGATATTTCCACAACCGTACATCCTAAATGATTGTGGTTTTCAGTATTCAATTGCAAATTAAAAGGCCTTTCCAGCCATGTACGAAGTTTAACAAAACTCGAAAAATTAATTTTGGACGAAATTTCATCCAAATCGTGACCCTGGCAGTGTCAAAATTGATTTTGGAAGTATATTTTCTAAACCCGATATTTCCACAACCGTACATCCTAAATTATTGTGGTTTTCAGTATTCAATTGCAAATTAATAGGCCTTTCCAGCCATGTACGAAGTTTGACAAAACTCGACAAATTAATTTTGGACGAAATTTCATCCAAATCGTGACCCTGGCAGTGTCAAAATTGATTTTGGAAGTATATTTTCTAAACCCGATATTTCCACAACCGTACATCCTAAATGATTGTGGTTTTCAGTATTCAATTGCAAATTAAAAGGCCTTTCCAGCCATGTACGAAGTTTAACAAAACTCGACAAATTAATTTTGGATAAAATTTCATCCAAATCGTGACCCTGGCAGTGTCAAAATTGATTTTGGAAGTATATTTTCTAAACCCGATATTTCCACAACCGTACATCCTAAATGATTGTGGTTTTCAGTATTCAATTGCAAATTAATAGGCCTTTCCAGCCATGTACGAAGTTTGACAAAACTCGACAAATTAATTTTGGACGAAATTTCATCCAAATCGTGACCCTGGCAGTGTCAAAATTGATTTTGGAAGTATATTTTCTAAACCCGATATTTCCACAACCGTACATCCTAAATGATTGTGGTTTTCAGTATTCAATTGCAAATTAAAAGGCCTTTCCAGCCATGTACGAAGTTTGACAAAACTCGACAAATTAATTTTGGACGAAATTTCATCCAAATCGTGACCCTGGCAGTGTCAAAATTGATTTTGGAAGTATATTTTCTAAACCAGATATTTCCACGACCGTACATCCTAAATGATTGTGGTTTTCAGTATTCAATTGCAAATTAAAAGGCCTTTCCAGCCATGTACGAAGTTTGACAAAACTCGACAAATTAATTTTGGACGAAATTTCATCCAAATCGTGACCCTGGCAGTGTCAAACTTGATTTTGGAAGTATATTTTCTAAACCCGATATTTCCACAACCGTACATCCTAAATGATTGTGGTTTTCAGTATTCAATTGCAAATTAAAAGGCCTTTCCAGCCATGTACGAAGTTTGACAAAACTCGACAAATTAATTTTGGACGAAATTTCATCCAAATCGTGACCCTGGCAGTGTCAAAATTGATTTTGGAAGTATATTTTCTAAACCAGATATTTCCACAACCGTACATCCTAAATGATTGTGGTTTTCAGTATTCAATTGCAAATTAATAGGCCTTTCCAGCCATGTACGAAGTTTGACAAAACTCGACAAATTAATTTTGGACGAAATTTCATCCAAATCGTGACCCTGGCAGTGTCAAAATTGATTTTGGAAGTATATTTTCTAAACCCGATATTTCCACAACCGTACATCCTAAATGATTGTGGTTTTCAGTATTCAATTGCAAATTAAAAGGCCTTTCCAGCCATGTACGAAGTTTAACAAAACTCGACAAATTAATTTTGGATAAAATTTCATCCAAATCGTGACCCTGGCAGTGTCAAAATTGATTTTGGAAGTATATTTTCTAAACCAGATATTTCCACAACCGTACATCCTAAATGATTGTGGTTTTCAGTATTCAATTGCAAATTAAAAGGCCTTTCCAGCCATGTACGAAGTTTGACAAAACTCGACAAATTAATTTTGGACGAAATTTCATCCAAATCGTGACCCTGGCAGTGTCAAACTTGATTTTGGAAGTATATTTTCTAAACCCGATATTTCCACAACCGTACATCCTAAATGATTGTGGTTTTCAGTATTCAATTGCAAATTAAAAGGCCTTTCCAGCCATGTACGAAGTTTGACAAAACTCGACAAATTAATTTTGGACGAAATTTCATCCAAATCGTGACCCTGGCAGTGTCAAAATTGATTTTGGAAGTATATTTTCTAAACCAGATATTTCCACAACCGTACATCCTAAATGATTGTGGTTTTCAGTATTCAATTGCAAATTAATAGGCCTTTCCAGCCATGTACGAAGTTTGACAAAACTCGACAAATTAATTTTGGACGAAATTTCATCCAAATCGTGACCCTAGCAGTGTCAAAATTGATTTTGGAAGTATATTTTCTAAACCCGATATTTCCACAACCGTACATCCTAAATGATTGTGGTTTTCAGTATTCAATTGCAAATTAATAGGCCTTTCCAGCCATGTACGAAGTTTAACAAAACTCGAAAAATTAATTTTGGACGAAATTTCATCCAAATCGTGACCCTGGCAGTGTCAAAATTGATTTTGGAAGTATATTTTCTAAACCCGATATTTCCACAACCGTACATCCTAAATGATTGTGGTTTTCAGTATTCAATTGCAAATTAAAAGGCCTTTCCAGCCATCTACGAAGTTGGACAAAACTCGACAAATTAATTTTGGACGAAATTTCATCCAAATCGTGACCCTGGCAGTGTCAAAATTGATTTTGGAAGTATATTTTCTAAACCCGATATTTCCACAACCGTACATCCTAAATGATTGTGGTTTTCAGTATTCAATTGCAAATTAAAAGGCCTTTCCAGCCATGTACGAAGTTTGACAAAACTCGACAAATTAATTTTGGACGAAATTTCATCCAAATCGTGACCCTGGCAGTGTCAAAATTGATTTTGGAAGTATATTTTCTAAACCCGATATTTCCACAACCGTACATCCTAAATTATTGTGGTTTTCAGTATTCAATTGCAAATTAAAAGGCCTTTCCAGCCATGTATGAAGTTTGACAAAACTCGAAAAATTAATTTTGGACGAAATTTCATCCAAATCGTGACCCTGGCAGTGTCAAAATTGATTTTGGAAGTATATTTTCTAAACCCGATATTTCCACAACCGTACATCCTAAATGATTGTGGTTTTCAGTATTCAATTGCAAATGAAAAGGCCTTTCCAGCCATGTACGAAGTTTGACAAAACTCGACAAATTAATTTTGGACGAAATTTCATCCAAATCGTGACCCTGGCAGTGTCAAAATTGATTTTGGAAGTATATTTTCTAAACCAGATATTTCCACAACCGTACATCCTAAATGATTGTGGTTTTCAGTATTCAATTGCAAATTAAAAGGCCTTTCCAGCCATGTACGAAGTTTAACAAAACTCGACAAATTAATTTTGGATAAAATTTCATCCAAATCGTGACCCTGGCAGTGTCAAAATTGATTTTGGAAGTATATTTTCTAAACCAGATATTTCCACAACCGTACATCCTAAATGATTGTGGTTTTCAGTATTCAATTGCAAATTAAAAGGCCTTTCCAGCCATGTACGAAGTTTGACAAAATTCGACAAATTAATTTTGGACGAAATTTCATCCAAATTGTGACCCTGGCAGTGTCAAAATTGATTTTGGAAGTATATTTTCTAAACCAGATATTTCCACAACCGTACATCCTAAATTATTGTGGTTTTCAGTATTCAATTGCAAATTAATAGGCCTTTCCAGCCATGTACGAAGTTTAACAAAACTCGACAAATTAATTTTGGATAAAATTTCATCCAAATCGTGACCCTGGCAGCGTCAAAATTGATTTTGGAAGTATATTTTCTAAACCCGATATTTCCACAACCGTACATCCTAAATGATTGTGGTTTTAAGTATTCAATTGCAAATTAAAAGGCCTTTCCAGCCATGTACGAAGTTTGACAAAACTCGACAAATTAATTTTGGACGAAATTTCATCCAAATCGTGACCCTGGCAGTGTCAAAATTGATTTTGGAAGTATATTTTCTAAACCCGATATTTCCACAACCGTACATCCTAAATGATTGTGGTTTTCAGTATTCAATTGCAAATTAAAAGGCCTTTCCAGCCATGTACGAAGTTTAACAAAACTCGAAAAATTAATTTTGGACGAAATTTCATCCAAATCGTGACCCTGGCAGTGTCAAAATTGATTTTGGAAGTATATTTTCTAAACCCGATATTTCCACAACCGTACATCCTAAATTATTGTGGTTTTCAGTATTCAATTGCAAATTAATAGGCCTTTCCAGCCATGTACGAAGTTTGACAAAACTCGACAAATTAATTTTGGACGAAATTTCATCCAAATCGTGACCCTGGCAGTGTCAAAATTGATTTTGGAAGTATATTTTCTAAACCCGATATTTCCACAACCGTACATCCTAAATGATTGTGGTTTTCAGTATTCAATTGCAAATTAAAAGGCCTTTCCAGCCATGTACGAAGTTTGACAAAACTCGACAAATTAATTTTGGACGAAATTTCATCCAAATCGTGACCCTGGCAGTGTCAAAATTGATTTTGGAAGTATATTTTCTAAACCCGATATTTCCACAACCGTACATCCTAAATGATTGTGGTTTTCAGTATTCAATTGCAAATTAAAAGGCCTTTCCAGCCATGTACGAAGTTTAACAAAACCCGAAAAATTAATTTTGGACGAAATTTCATCAAAATCGTGACCCTGGCAGTGTCAAAATTGATTTTGGAAGTATATTTTCTAAACCAGATATTTCCACAACCGTACATCCTAAATTATTGTGGTTTTCAGTATTCAATTGCAAATTAATAGGCCTTTCCAGCCATGTACGAAGTTTGACAAAACTCGACAAATTAATTTTGGACGAAATTTCATCCAAATCGTGACCCTGGCAGTGTCAAAATTGATTTTGGAAGTATATTTTCTAAACCCGATATTTCCACAACCGTACATCCTAAATGATTGTGGTTTTCAGTATTCAATTGCAAATTAAAAGGCCTTTCCAGCCATGTACGAAGTTTAACAAAACTCGAAAAATTAATTTTGGACGAAATTTCATCCAAATCGTGACCCTGGCAGTGTCAAAATTGATTTTGGAAGTATGTATATTTTCTAAACCCGATATTTCCACAACCGTACATCCTAAATGATTGTGGTTTTCAGTATTCAATTGCAAATTAAAAGGCCTTTCCAGCCATGTACGAAGTTTGACAAAACTCGACAAATTAATTTTGGACGAAATTTCATCCAAATCGTGACCCTGGCAGTGTCAAAATTGATTTTGGAAGTATATTTTCTAAACCCGATATTTCCACAACCGTACATCCTAAATGATTGTGGTTTTCAGTATTCAATTGCAAATTAAAAGGCCTTTCCAGCCATGTACGAAGTTTAACAAAACCCGAAAAATTAATTTTGGACGAAATTTCATCAAAATCGTGACCCTGGCAGTGTCAAAATTGATTTTGGAAGTATATTTTCTAAACCAGATATTTCCACAACCGTACATCCTAAATGATTGTGGTTTTCAGTATTCAATTGCAAATTAAAAGGCCTTTCCAGCCATGTACGAAGTTTAACAAAACCCGAAAAATTAATTTTGGACGAAATTTCATCAAAATCGTGACCCTGGCAGTGTCAAAATTGATTTTGGAAGTATATTTTCTAAACCAGATATTTCCACAACCGTACATCCTAAATTATTGTGGTTTTCAGTATTCAATTGCAAATTAATAGGCCTTTCCAGCCATGTACGAAGTTTGACAAAACTCGACAAATTAATTTTGGACGAAATTTCATCCAAATCGTGACCCTGGCAGTGTCAAAATTGATTTTGGAAGTATATTTTCTAAACCCGATATTTCCACAACCGTACATCCTAAATGATTGTGGTTTTCAGTATTCAATTGCAAATTAAAAGGCCTTTCCAGCCATGTACGAAGTTTAACAAAACTCGAAAAATTAATTTTGGACGAAATTTCATCCAAATCGTGACCCTGGCAGTGTCAAAATTGATTTTGGAAGTATATTTTCTAAACCCGATA
Organism: Epistrophella euchroma; assembly: GCA_947049315.1. Taxonomy (NCBI): domain Eukaryota; kingdom Metazoa; phylum Arthropoda; class Insecta; order Diptera; family Syrphidae; genus Epistrophella; species Epistrophella euchroma. Next base: position 127,329,273 of record OX346246.1, read on the forward strand.
TTTCCACAACCGTACATCCTAAATTATTGTGGTTTTCAGTATTCAATTGCAAATTAAAAGGCCTTTCCAGCCATGTACGAAGTTTAACAAAACTCGACAAATTAATTTTGGATAAAATTTCATCCAAATCGTGACCCTGGCAGTGTCAAAATTGATTTTGGAAGTATATTTTCTAAACCCGATATTTCCACAACCGTACATCCTAAATGATTGTGGTTTTCAGTATTCAATTGCAAATTAAAAGGCCTTTCCAGCCATGTACGAAGTTTAACAAAACGCGAAAAATTAATTTTGGACGAAATTTCATCCAAATCGTGACCCTGGCAGTGTCAAAATTGATTTTGGAAGTATATTTTCTAAACCCGATATTTCCACAACCGTACATCCTAAATTATTGTGGTTTTCAGTATTCAATTGCAAATTAATAGGCCTTTCCAGCCATGTACGAAGTTTGACAAAACTCGACAAATTAATTTTGGACGAAATTTCATCCAAATCGTGACCCTGGCAGTGTCAAAATTGATTTTGGAAGTATATTTTCTAAACCCGATATTTCCACAACCGTACATCCTAAATGATTGTGGTTTTCAGTATTCAATTGCAAATTAAAAGGCCTTTCCAGCCATGTACGAAGTTTGACAAAACTCGACAAATTAATTTTGGGCGAAATTTCATCCAAATCGTGACCCTGGCAGTGTCAAAATTGATTTTGGAAGTATATTTTCTAAACCCGATATTTCCACAACCGTACATCCTAAATGATTGTGGTTTTCAGTATTCAATTGCAAATTAAAAGACCTTTCCAGCCATGTACGAAGTTTGACAAAATTCGACAAATTAATTTTGGACGAAATTTCATCCAAATCGTGACCCTGGCAGTGTCAAAATTGATTTTGGAAGTATATTTTCTAAACCAGATATTTCCACAACCGTACATCCTAAATGATTGTGGTTTTCAGTATTCAATTGCAAATTAAAAGGCCTTTCCAGCCATGTACGAAGTTTAACAAAACTCGACAAATTAATTTTGGATAAAATTTCATCCAAATCGTGACCCTGGCAGTGTCAAAATTGATTTTGGAAGTATATTTTCTAAACCCGATATTTCCACAACCGTACATCCTAAATGATTGTGGTTTTCAGTATTCAATTGCAAATTAAAAGGCCTTTCCAGCCATGTACGAAGTTTAACAAAACTCGACAAATTAATTTTGGACGAAATTTCATCCAAATCGTGACCCTGGCAGTGTCAAAATTGATTTTGGAAGTATATTTTCTAAACCAGATATTTCCACAACCGTACATCCTAAATGATTGTGGTTTTCAGTATTCAATTGCAAATTAAAAGGCCTTTCCAGCCATGTACGAAGTTTAACAAAACTCGACAAATTAATTTTGGATAAAATTTCATCCAAATCGTGACCCTGGCAGTGTCAAAATTGATTTTGGAAGTATATTTCCACAACCGTACATCCTAAATTATTGTGGTTTTCAGTATTCAATTGCAAATTAAAAGGCCTTTCCAGCCATGTACGAAGTTTGACAAAACTCGACAAATTAATTTTGGAGGAAATTTCATCAAAATCGTGACCCTGGCAGTGTCAAAATTGATTTTGGAAGTATATTTTCTAAACCAGATATTTCCACAACCGTACATCCTAAATTATTGTGGTTTTCAGTATTCAATTGCAAATTAATAGGCCTTTCCAGCCATGTACGAAGTTTGACAAAACTCGACAAATTAATTTTGGACGAAATTTCATCCAAATCGTGACCCTGGCAGTGTCAAAATTGATTTTGGAAGTATATTTTCTAAACCCGATATTTCCACAACCGTACATCCTAAATGATTGTGGTTTTCAGTATTCAATTGCAAATTAAAAGGCCTTTCCAGCCATGTACGAAGTTTAACAAAACTCGAAAAATTAATTTTGGACGAAATTTCATCCAAATCGTGACCCTGGCAGTGTCAAAATTGATTTTGGAAGTATGTATATTTTCTAAACCCGATATTTCCACAACCGTACATCCTAAATGATTGTGGTTTTCAGTATTCAATTGCAAATTAAAAGGCCTTTCCAGCCATGTACGAAGTTTGACAAAACTCGACAAATTAATTTTGGACGAAATTTCATCCAAATCGTGACCCTGGCAGTGTCAAAATTGATTTTGGAAGTATATTTTCTAAACCCGATATTTCCACAACCGTACATCCTAAATGATTGTGGTTTTCAGTATTCAATTGCAAATTAAAAGGCCTTTCCAGCCATGTACGAAGTTTAACAAAACCCGAAAAATTAATTTTGGACGAAATTTCATCAAAATCGTGACCCTGGCAGTGTCAAAATTGATTTTGGAAGTATATTTTCTAAACCAGATATTTCCACAACCGTACATCCTAAATGATTGTGGTTTTCAGTATTCAATTGCAAATTAAAAGGCCTTTCCAGCCATGTACGAAGTTTAACAAAACCCGAAAAATTAATTTTGGACGAAATTTCATCAAAATCGTGACCCTGGCAGTGTCAAAATTGATTTTGGAAGTATATTTTCTAAACCAGATATTTCCACAACCGTACATCCTAAATTATTGTGGTTTTCAGTATTCAATTGCAAATTAATAGGCCTTTCCAGCCATGTACGAAGTTTGACAAAACTCGACAAATTAATTTTGGACGAAATTTCATCCAAATCGTGACCCTGGCAGTGTCAAAATTGATTTTGGAAGTATATTTTCTAAACCCGATATTTCCACAACCGTACATCCTAAATGATTGTGGTTTTCAGTATTCAATTGCAAATTAAAAGGCCTTTCCAGCCATGTACGAAGTTTAACAAAACTCGAAAAATTAATTTTGGACGAAATTTCATCCAAATCGTGACCCTGGCAGTGTCAAAATTGATTTTGGAAGTATATTTTCTAAACCCGATATTTCCACAACCGTACATCCTAAATTATTGTGGTTTTCAGTATTCAATTGCAAATTAAAAGGCCTTTCCAGCCATGTACGAAGTTTAACAAAACTCGACAAATTAATTTTGGATAAAATTTCATCCAAATCGTGACCCTGGCAGTGTCAAAATTGATTTTGGAAGTATATTTTCTAAACCCGATATTTCCACAACCGTACATCCTAAATGATTGTGGTTTTCAGTATTCAATTGCAAATTAAAAGGCCTTTCCAGCCATGTACGAAGTTTAACAAAACGCGAAAAATTAATTTTGGACGAAATTTCATCCAAATCGTGACCCTGGCAGTGTCAAAATTGATTTTGGAAGTATATTTTCTAAACCCGATATTTCCACAACCGTACATCCTAAATTATTGTGGTTTTCAGTATTCAATTGCAAATTAATAGGCCTTTCCAGCCATGTACGAAGTTTGACAAAACTCGACAAATTAATTTTGGACGAAATTTCATCCAAATCGTGACCCTGGCAGTGTCAAAATTGATTTTGGAAGTATATTTTCTAAACCCGATATTTCCACAACCGTACATCCTAAATGATTGTGGTTTTCAGTATTCAATTGCAAATTAAAAGGCCTTTCCAGCCATGTACGAAGTTTGACAAAACTCGACAAATTAATTTTGGGCGAAATTTCATCCAAATCGTGACCCTGGCAGTGTCAAAATTGATTTTGGAAGTATATTTTCTAAACCCGATATTTCCACAACCGTACATCCTAAATGATTGTGGTTTTCAGTATTCAATTGCAAATTAAAAGACCTTTCCAGCCATGTACGAAGTTTGACAAAATTCGACAAATTAATTTTGGACGAAATTTCATCCAAATCGTGACCCTGGCAGTGTCAAAATTGATTTTGGAAGTATATTTTCTAAACCAGATATTTCCACAACCGTACATCCTAAATGATTGTGGTTTTCAGTATTCAATTGCAAATTAAAAGGCCTTTCCAGCCATGTACGAAGTTTAACAAAACTCGACAAATTAATTTTGGATAAAATTTCATCCAAATCGTGACCCTGGCAGTGTCAAAATTGATTTTGGAAGTATATTTTCTAAACCCGATATTTCCACAACCGTACATCCTAAATGATTGTGGTTTTCAGTATTCAATTGCAAATTAAAAGGCCTTTCCAGCCATGTACGAAGTTTAACAAAACTCGACAAATTAATTTTGGACGAAATTTCATCCAAATCGTGACCCTGGCAGTGTCAAAATTGATTTTGGAAGTATATTTTCTAAACCAGATATTTCCACAACCGTACATCCTAAATGATTGTGGTTTTCAGTATTCAATTGCAAATTAAAAGGCCTTTCCAGCCATGTACGAAGTTTAACAAAACTCGACAAATTAATTTTGGATAAAATTTCATCCAAATCGTGACCCTGGCAGTGTCAAAATTGATTTTGGAAGTATATTTCCACAACCGTACATCCTAAATTATTGTGGTTTTCAGTATTCAATTGCAAATTAAAAGGCCTTTCCAGCCATGTACGAAGTTTGACAAAACTCGACAAATTAATTTTGGAGGAAATTTCATCCAAATCGTGACCCTGGCAGTGTCAAAATTGATTTCGGAAGTATATTTTCTAAACCCGATATTTCCACAACCGTACATCCTAAATGATTGTGGTTTTCAGTATTCAATTGCAAATTGAAAGGCCTTTCCAGCCATGTACGAAGTTTGACAAAACTCGACAAATTAATTTTGGACGAAATTTCATCCAAATCGTGACCCTGGCAGTGTCAAAATTGATTTTGGAAGTATATTTTCTAAACCAGATATTTCCACAACCGTACATCCTAAATGATTGTGGTTTTCAGTATTCAATTGCAAATTAAAAGGCCTTTCCAGCCATGTACGAAGTTTAACAAAACTCGACAAATTAATTTTGGATTAAATTTCATCCAAATCGTGACCCTGGCAGTGTCAAAATTGATTTTGGAAGTATATTTTCTAAACCCGATATTTCCACAACCGTACATCCTAAATGATTGTGGTTTTCAGTATTCAATTGCAAATTAAAAGGCCTTTCCAGCCATGTACGAAGTTTGACAAAACTCGACAAATTAATTTTGGACGAAATTTCATCCAAATCGTGACCCTGGCAGTGTCAAAATTGATTTTGGAAGTATATTTTCTAAACCCGATATTTCCACAACCGTACATCCTAAATGATTGTGGTTTTCAGTATTCAATTGCAAATTAAAAGGCCTTTCCAGCCATGTACGAAGTTTAACAAAACTCGAAAAATTAATTTTGGACGAAATTTCATCCAAATCGTGACCCTGGCAGTGTCAAAATTGATTTTGGAAGTATATTTTCTAAACCCGATATTTCCACAACCGTACATCCTAAATTATTGTGGTTTTCAGTATTCAATTGCAAATTAATAGGCCTTTCCAGCCATGTACGAAGTTTGACAAAACTCGACAAATTAATTTTGGACGAAATTTCATCCAAATCGTGACCCTGGCAGTGTCAAAATTGATTTTGGAAGTATATTTTCTAAACCAGATATTTCCACAACCGTACATCCTAAATGATTGTGGTTTTCAGTATTCAATTGCAAATTAAAAGGCCTTTCCAGCCATGTACGAAGTTTGACAAAACTCGACAAATTAATTTTGGACGAAATTTCATCCAAATCGTGACCCTGGCAGTGTCAAAATTGATTTTGGAAGTATATTTTCTAAACCCGATATTTCCACAACCGTACATCCTAAATGATTGTGGTTTTCAGTATTCAATTGCAAATTAAAAGGCCTTTCCAGCCATGTACGAAGTTTGACAAAACTCGACAAATTAATTTTGGACGAAATTTCATCCAAATCGTGACCCCGGCAGTGTCAAAATTGATTTTGGAAGTATATTTTCTAAACCCGATATTTCCACAACCGTACATCCTAAATGATTGTGGTTTTCAGTATTCAATTGCAAATTAAAAGGCCTTTCCAGCCATGTACGAAGTTTGACAAAACTCGACAAATAAATTTTGGACGAAATTTCATCCAAATCGTGACCCTGGCAGTGTCAAAATTGATTTTGGAAGTATATTTTCTAAACCCGATATTTCCACAACCGTACATCCTAAATGATTGTGGTTTTCAGTATTCAATTGCAAATTAAAAGGCCTTTCCAGCCATGTACGAAGTTTGACAAAACTCGACAAATTAATTTTGGACGAAATTTCATCCAAATCGTGACCCTGGCAGTGTCAAAATTGATTTTGGAAGTATATTTTCTAAACCCGATATTTCCACAACCGTACATCCTAAATGATTGTGGTTTTCAGTATTCAATTGCAAATTAAAAGGCCTTTCCAGCCATGTACGAAGTTTAACAAAACTCGAAAAATTAATTTTGGACGAAATTTCATCCAAATCGTGACCCTGGCAGTGTCAAAATTGATTTTGGAAGTATATTTTCTAAACCCGATATTTCCACAACCGTACATCCTAAATTATTGTGGTTTTCAGTATTCAATTGCAAATTAATAGGCCTTTCCAGCCATGTACGAAGTTTGACAAAACTCGACAAATTAATTTTGGACGAAATTTCATCCAAATCGTGACCCTGGCAGTGTCAAAATTGATTTTGGAAGTATATTTTCTAAACCCGATATTTCCACAACCGTACATCCTAAATGATTGTGGTTTTCAGTATTCAATTGCAAATTAAAAGGCCTTTCCAGCCATGTACGAAGTTTGACAAAACTCGACAAAATAATTTTGGACGAAATTTCATCCAAATCGTGACCCTGGCAGTGTCAAAATTGATTTTGGAAGTATATTTTCTAAACCCGATATTTCCACAACCGTACATCCTAAATGATTGTGGTTTTCAGTATTCAATTGCAAATTAAAAGGCCTTTCCAGCCATGTACGAAGTTTGACAAAACTCGACAAATTAATTTTGGACGAAATTTCATCCAAATCGTGACCCTGGCAGTGTCAAAATTGATTTTGGAAGTATATTTTCTAAACCCGATATTTCCACAACCGTACATCCTAAATTATTGTGGTTTTCAGTATTCAATTGCAAATTAATAGGCCTTTCCAGCCATGTACGAAGTTTGACAAAACTCGACAAATTAATTTTGGACGAAATTTCATCCAAATCGTGACCCTGGCAGTGTCAAAATTGATTTTGGAAGTATATTTTCTAAACCCGATATTTCCACAACCGTACATCCTAAATGATTGTGGTTTTCAGTATTCAATTGCAAATTAATAGGCCTTTCCAGCCATGTACGAAGTTTGACAAAACTCGACAAATTAATTTTGGATGAAATTTCATCCAAATCGTGACCCTGGCAGTGTCAAAATTGATTTTGGAAGTATATTTTCTAAACCCGATATTTCCACAACCGTACATCCTAAATGATTGTGGTTTTAAGTATTCAATTGCAAATTAATAGGCCTTTCCAGCCATGTACGAAGTTTGACAAAACTCGACAAATTAATTTTGGATGAAATTTCATCCAAATCGTGACCCTGGCAGTGTCAAAATTGATTTTGGAAGTATATTTTCTAAACCCGATATTTCCACAACCGTACATCCTAAATGATTGTGGTTTTCAGTATTCAATTGCAAATTAAAAGGCCTTTCCAGCCATGTACGAAGTTTGACAAAACTCGACAAATTAATTTTGGACGAAATTTCATCTAAATCGTGACCCTGGCAGTGTCAAAATTGATTGTGGAAGTATATTTTCTAAACCAGATATTTCCACAACCGTACATCCTAAATGATTGTGGTTTTCAGTATTCAATTGCAAATTAAAAGGCCTTTCCAGCCATGTACGAAGTTTAACAAAACTCGAAAAATTAATTTTGGACGAAATTTCATCCAAATCGTGACCCTGGCAGTGTCAAAATTGATTTTGGAAGTATATTTTCTAAACCCGATATTTCCACAACCGTACATCCTAAATGATTGTGGTTTTCAGTATTCAATTGCAAATTAAAAGGCTTTTCCAGCCATGTACGAAGTTTAACAAAACTCGACAAATTAATTTTGGATAAAATTTCATCCAAATCGTGACCCTGGCAGTGTCAAAATTGATTTTGGAAGTATATTTTCTAAACCCGATATTTCCACAACCGTACATCCTAAATGATTGTGGTTTTCAGTATTCAATTGCAAATTAAAAGGCCTTTCCAGCCATGTACGAAGTTTAACAAAACTCGAAAAATTAATTTTGGACGAAATTTCATCCAAATCGTGACCCTGGCAGTGTCAAAATTGATTTTGGAAGTATATTTTCTAAACCCGATATTTCCACAACCGTACATCCTAAATGATTGTGGTTTTCAGTATTCAATTGCAAATTAAAAGGCCTTTCCAGCCATGTACGAAGTTTGACAAAACTCGACAAATTAATTTTGGACGAAATTTCATCCAAATCGTGACCCTGGCAGTGTCAAAATTGATTTTGGAAGTATATTTTCTAAACCCGATATTTCCACAACCGTACATCCTAAATGATTGTAGTTTTCAGTATTCAATTGCAAATTAAAAGGCCTTTCCAGCCATGTACGAAGTTTAACAAAACTCGACAAATTAATTTTGGATAAAATTTCATCCAAATCGTGACCCTGGCAGTGTCAAAATTGATTTTGGAAGTATATTTTCTAAACCCGATATTTCCACAACCGTACATCCTAAATGATTGTGGTTTTCAGTATTCAATTGCAAATTAAAAGGCCTTTCCAGCCATGTACGAAGTTTGACAAAACTCGACAAATTAATTTTGGACGAAATTTCATCCAAATCGTGACCCTGGCAGTGTCAAAATTGATTTTGGAAGTATATTTTCTAAACCCGATATTTCCACAACCGTACATCCTAAATGATTGTGGTTTTCAGTATTCAATTGCAAATTAAAAGGCCTTTCCAGCCATGTACGAAGTTTGACAAAACTCGACAAATTAATTTTGGACGAAATTTCATCCAAATCGTGACCCTGGCAGTGTCAAAATTGATTTTGGAAGTATATTTTCTAAACCCGATATTTCCACAACCGTACATCCTAAATGATTGTGGTTTTCAGTATTCAATTGCAAATTAAAAGGCCTTTCCAGCCATGTACGAAGTTTGACAAAACTCGACAAATTAATTTTGGACGAAATTTCATCCAAATCGTGACCCTGGCAGTGTCAAAATTGATTTTGGAAGTATATTTTCTAAACCCGATATTTCCACAACCGTACATCCTAAATGATTGTGGTTTTCAGTATTCAATTGCAAATTAAAAGGCCTTTCCAGCCATGTACGAAGTTTGACAAAACTCGACAAATTAATTTTGGACGAAATTTCATCCAAATCGTGACCCTGGCAGTGTCAAAATTGATTTTGGAAGTATATTTTCTAAACCCGATATTTCCACAACCGTACATCCTAAATGATTGTGGTTTTCAGTATTCAATTGCAAATTAAAAGGCCTTTCCAGCCATATACGAAGTTTGACAAAACTCGACAAATTAATTTTGGACGAAATTTCATCCAAATCGTGACCCTGGCAGTGTCAAAATTGATTTTGGAAGTATATTTTCTAAACCCGATATTTCCACAACCGTACATCCTAAATGATTGTGGTTTTCAGTATTCAATTGCAAATTAAAAGGCCTTTCCAGCCATGTACGAAGTTTGACAAAACTCGACAAATTAATTTTGGACGAAATTTCATCCAAATCGTGACCCTGGCAGTGTCAAAATTGATTTTGGAAGTATATTTTCTAAACCCGATATTTCCACAACCGTACATCCTAAATGATTGTGGTTTTCAGTATTCAATTGCAAATTAAAAGGCCTTTCCAGCCATGTACGAAGTTTGACAAAACTCGACAAATTAATTTTGGACGAAATTTCATCCAAATCGTGACCCTGGCAGTGTCAAAATTGATTTTGGAAGTATATTTTCTAAACCCGATATTTCCACAACCGTACATCCTAAATGATTGTGGTTTTCAGTATTCAATTGCAAATTAAAAGGCCTTTCCAGCCATGTACGAAGTTTGACAAAACTCGACAAATTAATTTTGGACGAAATTTCATCCAAATCGTGACCCTGGCAGTGTCAAAATTGATTTTGGAAGTATATTTTCTAAACCCGATATTTCCACAACCGTACATCCTAAATGATTGTGGTTTTCAGTATTCAATTGCAAATTAAAAGGCCTTTCCAGCCATGTACGAAGTTTGACAAAACTCGACAAATTAATTTTGGACGAAATTTCATCCAAATCGTGACCCTGGCAGTGTCAAAATTGATTTTGGAAGTATATTTTCTAAACCCGATATTTCCACAACCGTACATCCTAAATTATTGTGGTTTTCAGTATTCAATTGCAAATTAAAAGGCCTTTCCAGCCATGTACGAAGTTTAACAAAACTCGACAAATTAATTTTGGATAAAATTTCATCCAAATCGTGACCCTGGCAGTGTCAAAATTGATTTTGGAAGTATATTTTCTAAACCCGATATTTCCACAACCGTACATCCTAAATGATTGTGGTTTTCAGTATTCAATTGCAAATTAAAAGGCCTTTCCAGCCATGTACGAAGTTTGACAAAACTCGACAAATTAATTTTGGACGAAATTTCATCCAAATCGTGACCCTGGCAGTGTCAAAATTGATTTTGGAAGTATATTTTCTAAACCCGATATTTCCACAACCGTACATCCTAAATGATTGTGGTTTTCAGTATTCAATTGCAAATTAAAAGGCCTTTCCAGCCATGTACGAAGTTTAACAAAACTCGACAAATTAATTTTGGACGAAATTTCATCCAAATCGTGACCCTGGCAGTGTCAAAATTGATTTTGGAAGTATATTTTCTAAACCCGATATTTCCACAACCGTACATCCTAAATGATTGTGGTTTTCAGTATTCAATTGCAAATTAATAGGCCTTTCCAGCCATGTACGAAGTTTGACAAAACTCGACAAATTAATTTTGGATGAAATTTCATCCAAATCGTGACCCTGGCAGTGTCAAAATTGATTTTGGAAGTATATTTTCTAAACCCGATATTTCCACAACCGTACATCCTAAATGATTGTGGTTTTCAGTATTCAATTGCAAATTAATAGGCCTTTCCAGCCATGTACGAATTTTGACAAAACTCGACAAATTAATTTTGGACGAAATTTCATCCAAATCGTGACCCTGGCAGTGTCAAAATTGATTTTGGAAGTATATTTTCTAAACCCGATATTTCCACAACCGTACATCCTAAATGATTGTGGTTTTCAGTATTCAATTGCAAATTAAAAGGCCTTTCCAGCCATGTACGAAGTTTATCAAAACTCGACAAATTAATTTTGGATAAAATTTCATCCAAATCGTGACCCTGGCAGTGTCAAAATTGATTTTGGAAGTATATATTCTAAACCCCATATTTCCACAACCGTACATCCTAAATTATTGTGGTTTTCAGTATTCAATTGCAAATTAATAGGCCTTTCCAGCCATGTACGAAGTTTGACAAAACTCGACAAATTAATTTTGGATGAAATTTCATCCAAATCGTGACCCTGGCAGTGTCAAAATTGATTTTGGAAGTATATTTTCTAAACCCGATATTTCCACAACCGTACATCCTAAATGATTGTGGTTTTCAGTATTCAATTGCAAATTAAAAGGCCTTTCCAGCCATGTACGAAGTTTACCAAAACTCGACAAATTAATTTTGGATAAAATTTCATCCAAATCGTGACCCTGGCAGTGTCAAAATTGATTTTGGAAGTATATTTTCTAAACCCGATATTTCCACAACCGTACATCCTAAATGATTGTGGTTTTCAGTATTCAATTGCAAATTAATAGGCCTTTCCAGCCATGTACGAAGTTTGACAAAACTCGACAAATTAATTTTGGATGAAATTTCATCCAAATCGTGACCCTGGCAGTGTCAAAATTGATTTTGGAAGTATATTTTCTAAACCCGATATTTCCACAACCGTACATCCTAAATGATTGTGGTTTTCAGTATTCAATTGCAAATTAATAGGCCTTTCCAGCCATGTACGAAGTTTGACAAAACTCGACAAATTAATTTTGGATGAAATTTCATCCAAATCGTGACCCTGGCAGTGTCAAAATTGATTTTGGAAGTATATTTTCTAAACCCGATATTTCCACAACCGTACATCCTAAATGATTGTGGTTTTCAGTATTCAATTGCAAATTAATAGGCCTTTCCAGCCATGTACGAAGTTTGACAAAACTCTAAAAATTAATTTTGGACGAAATTTCATCCAAATCGTGACCCTGGCAGTGTCAAAATTGATTTTGGAAGTATATTTTCTAAACCAGATATTTCCACAACCGTACATCCTAAATGATTGTGGTTTTCAGTATTCAATTGCAAATTAAAAGGCCTTTCCAGCCATGTACGAAGTTTAACAAAACTCGACAAATTAATTTTGGATAAAATTTCATCCAAATCGTGACCCTGGCAGTGTCAAAATTGATTTTGGAAGTATATTTTCTAAACCAGATATTTCCACAACCGTACATCCTAAATGATTGTGGTTTTCAGTATTCAATTGCAAATTAATAGGCCTTTCCAGCCATGTACGAAGTTTAACAAAACTCGACAAATTAATTTTGGACGAAATTTCATCCAAATCGTGACCCTGGCAGTGTCAAAATTGATTTTGGAAGTATATTTTCTAAACCCGATATTTCCACAAACGTACATCCTAAATGATTGTGGTTTTCAGTATTCAATTGCAAATTAAAAGGCCTTTCCAGCCATGTACGAAGTTTAACAAAACTCGAAAAATTAATTTTGGACGAAATTTCATCCAAATCGTGACCCTGGCAGTGTCAAAATTGATTTTGGAAGTATATTTTCTAAACCCGATATTTCCACAACCGTACATCCTAAATTATTGTGGTTTTCAGTATTCAATTGCAAATTAATAGGCCTTTCCAGCCATGTACGAAGTTTGACAAAACTCGACAAATTAATTTTGGACGAAATTTCATCCAAATCGTGACCCTGGCAGTGTCAAAATTGATTTTGGAAGTATATTTTCTAAACCCGATATTTCCACAACCGTACATCCTAAATGATTGTGGTTTTCAGTATTCAATTGCAAATTAAAAGGCCTTTCCAGCCATGTACGAAGTTTAACAAAACTCGAAAAATTAATTTTGGACGAAATTTCATCCAAATCGTGACCCTGGCAGTGTCAAAATTGATTTTGGAAGTATATTTTCTAAACCCGATATTTCCACAACCGTACATCCTAAATTATTGTGGTTTTCAGTATTCAATTGCAAATTAATAGGCCTTTCCAGCCATGTACGAAGTTTGACAAAACTCGACAAATTAATTTTGGATGAAATTTCATCCAAATCGTGACCCTGGCAGTGTCAAAATTGATTTTGGAAGTATATTTTCTAAACCCGATATTTCCACAACCGTACATCCTAAATGATTGTGGTTTTCAGTATTCAATTGCAAATTAAAAGGCCTTTCCAGCCATGTACGAAGTTTGACAAAACTCGACAAATTAATTTTGGACGAAATATCATCCAAATCGTGACCCTGGCAGTGTCAAAATTGATTTTGGAAGTATATTTCTAAACCCGATATTTCCACAACCGTACATCCTAAATGATTGTGGTTTTCAGTATTCAATTGCAAATTAAAAGGCCTTTCCAGCCATGTACGAAGTTTGACAAAACTCGACAAATTAATTTTGGACGAAATTTCATCCAAATCGTGACCCTGGCAGTGTCAAAATTGATTTTGGAAGTATATTTTCTAAACCCGATATTTCCACAACCGTACATCCTAAATGATTGTGGTTTTCAGTATTCAATTGCAAATTAAAAGGCCTTTCCAGCCATGTACGAAGTTTGACAAAACTCGACAAATTAATTTTGGACGAAATTTCATCCAAATCGTGACCCTGGCAGTGTCAAAATTGATTTTGGAAGTATATTTTCTAAACCCGATATTTCCACAACCGTACATCCTAAATGATTGTGGTTTTCAGTATTCAATTGCAAATTAAAAGGCCTTTCCAGCCATGTACGAAGTTTGACAAAACTCGACAAATTAATTTTGGACGAAATTTCATCCAAATCGTGACCCTGGCAGTGTCAAAATTGATTTTGGAAGTATATTTTCTAAACCCGATATTTCCACAACCGTACATCCTAAATTATTGTGGTTTTCAGTATTCAATTGCAAATTAAAAGGCCTTTCCAGCCATGTACGAAGTTTAACAAAACTCGACAAATTAATTTTGGATAAAATTTCATCCAAATCGTGACCCTGGCAGTGTCAAAATTGATTTTGGAAGTATATTTTCTAAACCCGATATTTCCACAACCGTACATCCTAAATGATTGTGGTTTTCAGTATTCAATTGCAAATTAAAAGGCCTTTCCAGCCATGTACGAAGTTTGACAAAACTCGACAAATTAATTTTGGACGAAATTTCATCCAAATCGTGACCCTGGCAGTGTCAAAATTGATTTTGGAAGTATATTTTCTAAACCCGATATTTCCACAACCGTACATCCTAAATGATTGTGGTTTTCAGTATTCAATTGCAAATTAAAAGGCCTTTCCAGCCATGTACGAAGTTTGACAAAACTCGACAAATTAATTTTGGACGAAATTTCATCCAAATCGTGACCCTGGCAGTGTCAAAATTGATTTTGGAAGTATATTTTCTAAACCAGATATTTCCACAACCGTACATCCTAAATGATTGTGGTTTTCAGTATTCAATTGCAAATTAATAGGCCTTTCCAGCCATGTACGAAGTTTGACAAAACTCGACAAATTAATTTTGGACGAAATTTCATCCAAATCGTGACCCTGGCAGTGTCAAAATTGATTTTGGAAGTATATTTTCTAAACCCGATATTTCCACAACCGTACATCCTAAATGATTGTGGTTTTCAGTATTCAATTGCAAATTAATAGGCCTTTCCAGCCATGTACGAAGTTTGACAAAACTTGACAAATTAATTTTGGATGAAATTTCATCCAAATCGTGACCCTGGCAGTGTCAAAATTGATTTTGGAAGTATATTTTCTAAACCCGATATTTCCACAACCGTACATCCTAAATGATTGTGGTTTTCAGTATTCAATTGCAAATTAATAGGCCTTTCCAGCCATGTACGAAGTTTGACAAAACTCGACAAATTAATTTTGGATGAAATTTCATCCAAATCGTGACCCTGGCAGTGTCAAAATTGATTTTGGAAGTATATTTTCTAAACCCGATATTTCCACAACCGTACATCCTAAATGATTGTGGTTTTCAGTATTCAATTGCAAATTAATAGGCCTTTCCAGCCATGTACGAAGTTTGACAAAACTCGACAAATTAATTTTGGATGAAATTTCATCCAAATCGTGACCCTGGCAGTGTCAAAATTGATTTTGGAAGTATATTTTCTAAACCCGATATTTCCACAACCGTACATCCTAAATGATTGTGGTTTTCAGTATTCAATTGCAAATTAAAAGGCCTTTCCAGCCATGTACGAAGTTTATCAAAACTCGACAAATTAATTTTGGATAAAATTTCATCCAAATCGTGACCCTGGCAGTGTCAAAATTGATTTTGGAAGTATATTTTCTAAACCCGATATTTCCACAACCGTACATCCTAAATGATTGTGGTTTTCAGTATTCAATTGCAAATTAATAGGCCTTTCCAGCCATGTACGAAGTTTGACAAAACTCGACAAATTAATTTTGGATGAAATTTCATCCAAATCGTGACCCTGGCAGTGTCAAAATTGATTTTGGAAGTATATTTTCTAAACCCGATATTTCCACAACCGTACATCCTAAATGATTGTGGTTTTCAGTATTCAATTGCAAATTAATAGGCCTTTCCAGCCATGTACGAAGTTTGACAAAACTCTAAAAATTAATTTTGGACGAAATTTCATCCAAATCGTGACCCTGGCAGTGTCAAAATTGATTTTGGAAGTATATTTTCTAAACCAGATATTTCCACAACCGTACATCCTAAATGATTGTGGTTTTCAGTATTCAATTGAAAATTAAAAGGCCTTTCCAGCCATGTACGAAGTTTAACAAAACTCGACAAATTAATTTTGGATAAAATTTCATCCAAATCGTGACCCTGGCAGTGTCAAAATTGATTTTGGAAGTATATTTTCTAAACCAGATATTTCCACAACCGTACATCCTAAATGATTGTGGTTTTCAGTATTCAATTGCAAATTAATAGGCCTTTCCAGCCATGTACGAAGTTTAACAAAACTCGACAAATTAATTTTGGACGAAATTTCATCCAAATCGTGACCCTGGCAGTGTCAAAATTGATTTTGGAAGTATATTTTCTAAACCCGATATTTCCACAAACGTACATCCTAAATGATTGTGGTTTTCAGTATTCAATTGCAAATTAAAAGGCCTTTCCAGCCATGTACGAAGTTTAACAAAACTCGAAAAATTAATTTTGGACGAAATTTCATCCAAATCGTGACCCTGGCAGTGTCAAAATTGATTTTGGAAGTATATTTTCTAAACCCGATATTTCCACAACCGTACATCCTAAATTATTGTGGTTTTCAGTATTCAATTGCAAATTAATAGGCCTTTCCAGCCATGTACGAAGTTTGACAAAACTCGACAAATTAATTTTGGACGAAATTTCATCCAAATCGTGACCCTGGCAGTGTCAAAATTGATTTTGGAAGTATATTTTCTAAACCCGATATTTCCACAACCGTACATCCTAAATGATTGTGGTTTTCAGTATTCAATTGCAAATTAAAAGGCCTTTCCAGCCATGTACGAAGTTTAACAAAACTCGAAAAATTAATTTTGGACGAAATTTCATCCAAATCGTGACCCTGGCAGTGTCAAAATTGATTTTGGAAGTATATTTTCTAAACCCGATATTTCCACAACCGTACATCCTAAATTATTGTGGTTTTCAGTATTCAATTGCAAATTAATAGGCCTTTCCAGCCATGTACGAAGTTTGACAAAACTCGACAAATTAATTTTGGATGAAATTTCATCCAAATCGTGACCCTGGCAGTGTCAAAATTGATTTTGGAAGTATATTTTCTAAACCCGATATTTCCACAACCGTACATCCTAAATGATTGTGGTTTTCAGTATTCAATTGCAAATTAAAAGGCCTTTCCAGCCATGTACGAAGTTTAACAAAACTCGACAAATTAATTTTGGACGAAATTTCATCCAAATCGTGACCCTGGCAGTGTCAAAATTGATTTTGGAAGTATATTTTCTAAACCCGATATTTCCACAACCGTACATCCTAAATGATTGTGGTTTTCAGTATTCAATTGCAAATTAAAAGGCCTTTCCAGCCATGTACGAAGTTTGACAAAACTCGACAAATTAATTTTGGACGAAATTTCATCCAAATCGTGACCCTGGCAGTGTCAAAATTGATTTTGGAAGTATATTTTCTAAACCAGATATTTCCACAACCGTACATCCTAAATGATTGTGGTTTTCAGTATTCAATTGCAAATTAAAAGGCCTTTCCAGCCATGTACGAAGTTTGACAAAACTCGACAAATTAATTTTGGACGAAATTTCATCCAAATCGTGACCCTGGCAGTGTCAAAATTGATTTTGGAAGTATATTTTCTAAACCCGATATTTCCACAACCGTACATCCTAAATGATTGTGGTTTTCAGTATTCAATTGCAAATTAAAAGGCCTTTCCAGCCATTTTCGAAGTTTGACAAAACTCGACAAATTAATTTTGGACGAAATTTCATCCAAATCGTGACCCTGGCAGTGTCAAAATTGATTTTGGAAGTATATTTTCTAAACCCGATATTTCCACAACCGTACATCCTAAATGATTGTGGTTTTCAGTATTCAATTGCAAATTAAAAGGCCTTTCCAGCCATGTACGAAGTTTGACAAAACTCGACAAATTAATTTTGGACGAAATTTCATCCAAATCGTGACCCTGGCAGTGTCAAAATTGATTTTGGAAGTATATTTTCTAAACCCGATATTTCCACAACCGTACATCCTAAATGATTGTGGTTTTCAGTATTCAATTGCAAATTAAAAGGCCTTTCCAGCCATGTACGAAGTTTGACAAAACTCGACAAATTAATTTTGGACGAAATTTCATCCAAATCGTGACCCTGGCAGTGTCAAAATTGATTTTGGAAGTATATTTTCTAAACCAGATATTTCCACAACCGTACATCCTAAATGATTGTGGTTTTCAGTATTCAATTGCAAATTAAAAGGCCTTTCCAGCCATGTACGAAGTTTAACAAAACTCGACAAATTAATTTTGGATAAAATTTCATCCAAATCGTGACCCTGGCAGTGTCAAAATTGATTTTGGAAGTATATTTTCTAAACCCGATATTTCCACAACCGTACATCCTAAATGATTGTGGTTTTCAGTATTCAATTGCAAATTAAAAGGCCTTTCCAGCCATGTACGAAGTTTGACAAAACTCGACAAATTAATTTTGGACGAAATTTCATCCAAATCGTAACCCTGGCAGTGTCAAAATTGATTTTGGAAGTATATTTTCTAAACCCGATATTTCCACAACCGTACATCCTAAATGATTGTGGTTTTCAGTATTCAATTGCAAATTAAAAGGCCTTTCCAGCCATGTACGAAGTTTAACAAAACTCGACAAATTAATTTTGGACGAAATTTCATCCAAATCGTGACCCTGGCAGTGTCAAAATTGATTTTGGAAGTATATTTTCTAAACCAGATATTTCCACAACCGTACATCCTAAATGATTGTGGTTTTCAGTATTCAATTGCAAATTAAAAGGCCTTTCCAGCCATGTACGAAGTTTAACAAAACTCGACAAATTAATTTTGGATAAAATTTCATCCAAATCGTGACCCTGGCAGTGTCAAAATTGATTTTGGAAGTATATTTTCTAAACCCGATATTTCCACAACCGTACATCCTAAATGATTGTGGTTTTCAGTATTCAATTGCAAATTAAAAGGCCTTTCCAGCCATGTACGAAGTTTAACAAAACTCGAAAAATTAATTTTGGACGAAATTTCATCCAAATCGTGACCCTGGCAGTGTCAAAATTGATTTTGGAAGTATATTTTCTAAACCCGATATTTCCACAACCGTACATCCTAAATTATTGTGGTTTTCAGTATTCAATTGCAAATTAAAAGGCCTTTCCAGCCATGTACGAAGTTTGACAAAACTCGACAAATTAATTTTGGACGAAATTTCATCCAAATCGTGACCCTGGCAGTGTCAAAATTGATTTTGGAAGTATATTTTCTAAACCCGATATTTCCACAACCGTACATCCTAAATGATTGTGGTTTTCAGTATTCAATTGCAAATTAAAAGGCCTTTCCAGCCATGTACGAAGTTTGACAAAACTCGACAAATTAATTTTGGACGAAATTTCATCCAAATCGTGACCCTGGCAGTGTCAAAATTGATTTTGGAAGTATATTTTCTAAACCCGATATTTCCACAACCGTACATCCTAAATGATTGTGGTTTTCAGTATTCAATTGCAAATTAAAAGGCCTTTCCAGCCATGTACGAAGTTTGACAAAACTCGACAAATTAATTTTGGATGAAATTTCATCCAAATCGTGACCCTGGCAGTGTCAAAATTGATTTTGGAAGTATATTTTCTAAACCAGATATTTCCACAACCGTACATCCTAAATGATTGTGGTTTTCAGTATTCAATTGCAAATTAAAAGGCCTTTCCAGACATGTACGAAGTTTGACAAAACTCGACAAATTAATTTTGGATAAAATTTCATCCAAATCGTGACCCTGGCAGTGTCAAAATTGATTTTGGAAGTATATTTTCTAAACCCGATATTTCCACAACCGTACATCCTAAATTATTGTGGTTTTCAGTATTCAATTGCAAATTAATAGGCCTTTCCAGCCATGTACGAAGTTTGACAAAACTCGACAAATTAATTTTGGATGAAATTTCATCCAAATCGTGACCCTGGCAGTGTCAAAATTGATTTTGGAAGTATATTTTCTAAACCAGATATTTCCACAACCGTACATCCTAAATGATTGTGGTTTTCAGTATTCAATTGCAAATTAAAAGGCCTTTCCAGCCATGTACGAAGTTTAACAAAACTCGACAAATTAATTTTGGATAAAATTTCATCCAAATCGTGACCCTGGCAGTGTCAAAATTGATTTTGGAAGTATATTTTCTAAACCAGATATTTCCACAACCGTACATCCTAAATGATTGTGGTTTTCAGTATTCAATTGCAAATTAAAAGGCCTTTCCAGCCATGTACGAAGTTTGACAAAACTCGACAAATTAATTTTGGACGAAATTTCATCCAAATCGTGACCCTGGCAGTGTCAAAATTGATTTTGGAAGTATATTTTCTAAACCCGATATTTCCACAACCGTACATCCTAAATGATTGTGGTTTTCAGTATTCAATTGCAAATTAAAAGGCCTTTCCAGCCATGTACGATGTTTGACAAAACTCGACAAATTAATTTTGGACGAAATTTCATCCAAATCGTGACCCTGGCAGTGTCAAAATTGATTTTGGAAGTATATTTTCTAAACCAGATATTTCCACAATCGTACATCCTAAATGATTGTGGTTTTCAGTATTCAATTGCAAATTAAAAGGCCTTTCCAGCCATGTACGAAGTTTGACAAAACTCGACAAATTAATTTTGGACGAAATTTCATCCAAATCGTGACCCTGGCAGTGTCAAAATTGATTTTGGAAGTATATTTTCTAAACCCGATATTTCCACAACCGTACATCCTAAATTATTGTGGTTTTCAGTATTCAATTGCAAATTAATAGGCCTTTCTGTTGAAAAAGTAATTAGATTACTAGTTTTTTGCGCAGATTACCAAAGTAGCTTTAAATTTTTTTTATTTTATTCATTGTATTTTTGACATTTGTAATTATTCCGAATTTATAGCGAAAAAGCTGTATACACAATGATGAATGAAATTGGAACACTAATAACCAAAATTATGTTGCAACAGCCTCACTAGTGTTACAATTCAAAAATAAAAATATATGTTGTAAGAAAAAAGCAAATAAAAAAGAAAATTAAAAAAAAAATATGGTACAAAAAATTTAATTGCCTAATCCAAATTTTGAAACGAATTTATTAAGCTTAAAAGAATTTACTGCCTTTGTTAAAATGTCTGCTACCATTTCATTCGTTGGCTTGTACTGCATATTCAGACCAATTTCATCTTCAGCAACTTGGTCCAAATGCTCTTGAATAAAGTATTTGCGCACATCAATATGCTTTGTACGCGCATGATAATTTTTGTTCTTTGCCAGGTGAAGTGCTCCTTGGTTATCACAGTATAGAGTAATTTTCTTCGAAGCCTCTAAAAAAATTTCACACTCGAAGCGTTTTAACCATAGTGCTTCTTGGATTGCTGATACCATTGACATAAATTCGGCCTCGGTTGAAGATAATGCTATCGTTGGTTGACGACGTGTTGCCCAAGAAATTGCTCCACCTTGGATTCGAAACACGTAACCAGTGGTTGAGCGCCGCTTGTCAAGGTCCCCTGCCCAATCTGCATCGCAGAAACCAATCAGATCATGATCCTCGTTGGGATAAAATGTTAATTTATAGTCGATGGTACCCTTTAAATACCTCAGCACCCTTTTTACAGCTATCCAGTGTGCCCTGCCAAAATTGTTATTGTACCTGCTAAGAGCGCTGACAGCAAAACATATATCAGGACGACTTATTTGTGCAGCATACATAATACACCCAACTGCTTCTTGATATGGAACATTGGTCATTTCGCGACGCTCCTCGTCTGTTTTGGGAGACATTTCTTCTGACAGCTTTTGGTTGGGATCCAACGGTGTGTTGACATCATTACTATTCTCCATGTTAAACCGCTTGAGAACAGTAGAGATGTAGTGGTGTTGATCTATTGAAAGTGATCCATTCGGATTGTGAGTAATGTTCATGCCGAGTAATGATGTAGCTTCACCTAGATCTTTCATCTTAAAATGTGTGGATAATTCCTTCTTTAATTTCGTGCACATCGTAGAATTGCTCGAGAATATCATTATATCGTCAACCCAAACAGCCAGGATTATAGTGTTTTGGTGCGAGTGCTTGAAATATATGCACTGATCGATGGAAGATCGCTTGAATTTCATGTCTCGTACCAGAACCTCATTTAGTTTATCATTCCAGACTCGACTGGACTGCTTTAAACCATAAAGCGCACGCTTAAGACGACACACCTTACCCGATGTATCACCAAACCCCTCTGGTTGACGCATATAAATTTCATCCGATAGTTCACCTTGAAGAAATGCCGTCACTGCATCCATTTGGTGTATTATCATCTTAAATTTGACCGCCATTGCCAACAGGAACCGTATGGACGAATAACGTGCCACAGGCGAATACGTTTCATCGTAATCTATTCCCTTTACCTGGCTATACCCCTTAATCACAAGCCTAGCTTTGTAGCGCTCGATCACACCAGAAGCATTCCGTTTCACCTTGAATACCCATCTACTATCTATAGCCTTCCGACCCGCAGGTAAATCGCATAACTCCCATGTGTCATTAGCTTTCAAAGACTCATATTCAGCTTTCATCGCATCTTCCCATTGCTCCTTCTCCTCACACTGCTTGGCTTCTTGGTAGGATCTAGGTTCGTTGACATCTTTAGTAGCCTCTGCTAGCATAGCATATAGACTTTGAGTATTTCTCGTATTTTCACTACGTCTCGGACTTGCATCACCTTCATTGTTTGCGACTGGATAAGGTACAACCAACATCTCACTTGCAGCAACATCAAAATCGGTATCATTGACAGATGAATATGATGAATTCACATTGTCCACCGCCTCACTGAATTCATCATGTTCAATTTCATTTTCATCGTAGATTTCAATTACGGGATCAATCTGAGTCTCTGATGGATTAGTGAGAATAATAGAATCATCTAAACGGTTACTCGGATCCTTGGTTCCATTTTTGCATCCACCCATTGACAATTCAGTTAATTGGTCAGGAAAAGCCTCACTGGAATCATCATCTGAGTCACTTTCATCACTGGAGTCATACTGAGGAAAGTCTTCACAAACTTCGTTTCTGCCATAAGGAATCTTAGATAAAGAAGAAGAGGGACTGAACTCCTTTGAAGTTGCTCGGACTACCTTGTCTTCAATAAAAGTAACGTCCCTACTGACAATAACTTTTTTCGTTTTCGGTTCATAAAGCCGATACCCCTTCGATTCTTCACTGTAACCAACCATGATACATTCAGCCGCTTTTGGTGACAATTTATTACGCTGAACTTTTGGCACATGCGCCATAGCCTGGCAGCCAAACACACGCAGTATAGACAAATCAGGCTTTCGCTTCGTCCATCGCTCTTCTGGTGTTGTATACGATAAAGGTCGACATGGGATTCGATTTATCAAGTATGCAGCAGTAACAGCAGCTTCAGCCCAAAAACTATTCGCCAACCCACTATCAAAGAGCATACAACGAACTTTTTCCATTATTGTGCGGTTCATACGCTCCGCCATCCCATTTTGCTCGGGTGTATGTGGAACCGTACGTTGATGCAAAATGCCATGCTCAGCCAAAAACTGGTCAAATTGTTTATTACAGTACTCTGTACCATTGTCTGTGCGAAGACATTTTATAGTACAGCCTTGCTGGTTCTCCACAAAACTCTTAAATTTTTTAAAAATGCTGAATACCTCATTCTTGTTCTTCATTGGATACAAAAAGACCCGACGACTAAAGTCATCAATGAACGTGACGAAATATTTCGCACCACCAAACGATCGCACTGTGAACTATCTCCAAAACACCTTTTGCATGATTTTCGCTTGTCTCGAACGAAGAACGAACTTTTTTACCCTGCACACATGTTATACACTTCTCATCAGTACCCTCTATGAAATTTACACCCGTAACCGCCTCTCTCATCTTCCTCAAACTAGTATCACATGCATGCCCCAGTCGTCGATGCCACAAATTCTTATCAGGCGCCACCATTGCAACTGCTGTTTGATCCGTTAAACAGTTTAATTTGTACAAATCATCGATAAGAGGTGCCGTTGCAATTAATGATTTCTTTGCATCGAATATCTTGCAACTATCTTTATCAAAAACTAATGTATTGCCACGCTTGGCCATCTGACTAACTGACATCAAATTAGCACATATTTCTGGAATATGCAAAACATCATTGACTAGCACACTTTGATCACGAGATGAGCTATCGGTTCCAATGCACATCTTAATGTCCCCAGTGCGCTCAACAGCTAAATGAGAATTGTCACCCACAATGATTTCCCGTTTTGTTGGTTGGCGCGTGTCTAACATACAGGAACTATTCATTGTCATATGTGCCGAAGCACCTGAATCGATATACCACTCTGAAGATTTAGGTTGCGGCATGGAAGAGCATAGAAAGAGCTGATCTTGCTTTTTCTTTTTATTCGGACATTTGTTGGCAAAATGGCCAACCTCATCACACACATAGCATGTCACAGATTTGTTCACTCTAACCCTTTGCCCCTGATTTTTCTTTCTTTGGAAATTGATGCGTTTATTTGCAATAAAAGCAGCGTCTACACCCTCATCCTTAGAAGCAACTTCTTGTAACAAACGATTTTGAACAAAGTCTAAGGTTAGTTTATCCTTGGTGTTTTCAATAGCCATGACCATAGGGCGATATTCATCTGGCAGCCCAGCTAACATAAGTGCCGCCACTACCTCATCACCAATTTCCAGTCCAGCTTTCTTAACCTTATGGACATACTCCTTCATTGAAGAGCAGTCTGTTTGCTTTAGCCCAACCATTTGCTTAAGCAAATCTACGCGACGCCCAATGCCAGTGTCCTCAAATGAAGCACAAATTGACATCCAAGCATCTTTAGCAGTTGTGCACTTCTCTGTGTACGTGTAAAGTGTTGACGAAAGAAGCAAATTGAGCATCTGTATTGCCAAAAAGTTCTTGTCAGCATCCAACTCTGTCCCGTCGAAGCACTTCCAATGGCCTTTCGTAGCAAGATAGGCCTTCGCTTCCACCTTCCACTCATCAAAATTACTTCTGCCCAGAAGCTTCTTTGGTTTTCCCATTTTTTGCTTAGGAAAGAGGTTAGAATTTTCTACCAAGACGCTTCCCCGTCTCCTTAAGAAAATTATATATAAAAAGGCAAAATATCGTAAAATATCAATTAAAAAATATTAATTAATATTTATTCTTTGCAATAGGCCCATAACCTGTTGAAAAAGTAATTAGATTACTAGTTTTTTGCGCAGATTACCAAAGTAGCTTTAAATAAAAAGAAGTCCAGCTTGTTTGAGTGTTAACAGAGAAGAGAGATTTTATTCATTGTATTTTTGACATTTGTAATTATTCCGAATTTATAGCGAAAAAGCTGTATACACAATGATGAATGAAATTGGAACACTAATAACCAAAATTATGTTGCAACACTTTCCAGCCATGAACGAAGTTTGACAAAACTCGACAAATTAATTTTGGACGAAATTTCATCCAAATCGTGACCCTGGCAGTGTCAAAATTGATTTTGGAAGTATATTTTCTAAACCCGATATTTCCACAACCGTACATCCTAAATGATTGTGGTTTTCAGTATTCAATTGCAGATTAAAAGGCCTTCCCAGCCATGTACGAAGTTTGACAAAACTCGACAAATTAATTTTGGACGAAATTTCATCCAAATCGTGACCCTGGCAGTGTCAAAATTGATTTTGGAAGTATATTTTCTAAACCCGATATTTCCACAACCGTACATCCCAAATGATTGTGGTTTTCAGTATTCAATTGCAAATTAAAAGGCCTTTCCAGCCATGTACGAAGTTTGACAAAACTCGACAAATTAATTTTGGACGAAATTTCATCTAAATCGTGACCCTGGCAGTGTCAAAATTGATTGTGGAAGTATATTTTCTAAACCAGATATTTCCACAACCGTACATCCTAAATGATTGTGGTTTTCAGTATTCAATTGCAAATTAAAAGGCCTTTCCAGCCATGTACGAAGTTTAACAAAACTCGAAAAATTAATTTTGGACGAAATTTCATCCAAATCGTGACCCTGGCAGTGTCAAAATTGATTTTGGAAGTATATTTTCTAAACCCGATATTTCCACAACCGTACATCCTAAATTATTGTGGTTTTCAGTATTTAATTGCAAATTAATAGGCCTTTCCAGCCATGTTTGAAGTTTGACAAAACTCGACAAATTAATTTTGGACGAAATTTCATCCAAATCGTGACCCTGGCAGTGTCAAAATTGATTTTGGAAGTATATTTTCTAAACCCGATATTTCCACAACCGTACATCCTAAATGATTGTGGTTTTCAGTATTCAATTGCAAATTAAAAGGCCTTTCCAGCCATGTACGAAGTTTGACAAAACTCGACAAATTAATTTTGGACGAAATTTCATCCAAATCGTGACCCTGGCATTGTCAAAATTGATTTTGGAAGTATATTTTCTAAACCCGATATTTCCACAACCGTACATCCTAAATGATTGTGGTTTTCAGTATTCAATTGCAAATTAAAAGGCCTTTCCAGCCATGTACGAAGTTTGACAAAACTCGACAAATTAATTTTGGACGAAATTTCATCCAAATCGTGACCCTGGCAGTGTCAAAATTGATTTTGGAAGTATATTTTCTAAACCAGATATTTCCACAACCGTACATCCTAAATGATTGTGGTTTTCAGTATTCAATTGCAAATTAAAAGGCTTTTCCAGCCATGTACGAAGTTTAACAAAACTCGACAAATTAATTTTGGATAAAATTTCATCCAAATCGTGACCCTGGCAGTGTCAAAATTGATTTTGGAAGTATATTTTCTAAACCCGATATTTCCACAACCGTACATCCTAAATGATTGTGGTTTTCAGTATTCAATTGCAAATTAAAAGGCCTTTCCAGCCATGTACGAAGTTTAACAAAACTTGAAAAATTAATTTTGGACGAAATTTCATCCAAATCGTGACCCTGGCAGTGTCAAAATTGATTTTGGAAGTATATTTTCTAAACCCGATATTTCCACAACCGTACATCCTAAATGATTGTGGTTTTCAGTATTCAATTGCAAATTAATAGGCCTTTCCAGCCATGTACGAAGTTTGACAAAACTCGACAAATTAATTTTGGACGAAATTTCATCCAAATCGTGACCCTGGCAGTGTCAAAATTGATTTTGGAAGTATATTTTCTAAACCCGATATTTCCACAACCGTACATCCTAAATGATTGTGGTTTTCAGTATTCAATTGCAAATTAAAAGGCCTTTCCAGCCATGTACGAAGTTTGACAAAACTCGACAAATTAATTTTGGACGAAATTTCATCCAAATCGTGACCCTGGCAGTGTCAAAATTGATTTTGGAAGTATATTTTCTAAACCCGATATTTCCACAACCGTACATCCTAAATGATTGTGGTTTTCAGTATTCAATTGCAAATTAATAGGCCTTTCCAGCCATGTACGAAGTTTGACAAAACTCGACAAATTAATTTTGGACGAAATTTCATCCAAATCGTGACCCTGGCAGTGTCAAAATTGATTTTGGAAGTATATTTTTTAAACCCGATATTTCCACAACCGTACATCCTAAATGATTGTGGTTTTCAGTATTCAATTGCAAATTAAAAGGCCTTTCCAGCCATGTACGAAGTTTGACAAAACTCGACAAATTAATTTTGGATAAAATTTCATCCAAATCGTGACCCTGGCAGTGTCAAAATTGATTTTGGAAGTATATTTTCTAAACCCGATATTTCCACAACCGTACATCCTAAATGATTGTGGTTTTCAGTATTCAATTGCAAATTAAAAGGCCTTTCCAGCCATGTACGAAGTTTAACAAAACTCGAAAAATTAATTTTGGACGAAATTTCATCCAAATCGTGACCCTGGCAGTGTCAAAATTGATTTTGGAAGTATATTTTCTAAACCCGATATTTCCACAACCGTACATCCTAAATTATTTTGGTTTTCAGTATTCAATTGCAAATTAATAGGCCTTTCCAGCCATGTACGAAGTTTGACAAAACTCGACAAATTAATTTTGGACGAAATTTCATCCAAATCGTGACCCTGGCAGTGTCAAAATTGATTTTGGAAGTATATTTTCTAAACCCGATATTTCCACAACCGTACATCCTAAATGATTGTGGTTTTCAGTATTCAATTGCAAATTAAAAGGCCTTTCCAGCCATGTACGAAGTTTGACAAAACTCGACAAATTAATTTTGGACGAAATTTCATCCAAATCGTGACCCTGGCAGTGTCAAAATTGATTTTGGAAGTATATTTTCTAAACCCGATATTTCCACAACCGTACATCCTAAATGATTGTGGTTTTCAGTATTCAATTGCAAATTAAAAGGCCTTTCCAGCCATGTACGAAGTTTGACAAAACTCGACAAATTAATTTTGGACGAAATTTCATCCAAATCGTGACCCTGGCAGTGTCAAAATTGATTTTGGAAGTATATTTTCTAAACCCGATATTTCCACAACCGTACATCCTAAATGATTGTGGTTTTCAGTATTCAATTGCAAATTAAAAGGCCTTTCCAGCCATGTACGAAGTTTGACAAAACTCGACAAATTAATTTTGGACGAAATTTCATCCAAATCGTGACCCTGGCAGTGTCAAAATTGATTTTGGAAGTATATTTTCTAAACCAGATATTTCCACAACCGTACATCCTAAATGATTGTGGTTTTCAGTATTCAATTGCAAATTAAAAGGCCTTTCCAGCCATGTACGAAGTTTAACAAAACTCGAAAAATTAATTTTGGACGAAATTTCATCCAAATCGTGACCCTGGCAGTGTCAAAATTGATTTTGGAAGTATATTTTCTAAACCCGATATTTCCACAACCGTACATCCTAAATTATTGTGGTTTTCAGTATTCAATTGCAAATTAATAGGCCTTTCCAGCCATGTACGAAGTTTAACAAAACTCGAAAAATTAATTTTGGACGAAATTTCATCCAAATCGTGACCCTGGCAGTGTCAAAATTGATTTTGGAAGTATATTTTCTAAACCCGATATTTCCACAACCGTACATCCTAAATGATTGTGGTTTTCAGTATTCAATTGCAAATTAATAGGCCTTTCCAGCCATGTACGAAGTTTAACAAAACTCGAAAAATTAATTTTGGACGAAATTTCATCCAAATCGTGACCCTGGCAGTGTCAAAATTGATTTTGGAAGTATATTTTCTAAACCCGATATTTCCACAACCGTACATCCTAAATGATTGTGGTTTTCAGTATTCAATTGCAAATTAAAAGGCCTTTCCAGCCATGTACGATGTTTGACAAAACTCGACAAATTAATTTTGGACGAAATTTCATCCAAATCGTGACCCTGGCAGTGTCAAAATTGATTTTGGAAGTATATTTTCTAAACCCGATATTTCCACAACCGTACATCCTAAATGATTGTGGTTTTCAGTATTTAATTGCAAATTAATAGGCCTTTCCAGCCATGTACGAAGTTTGACAAAACTCGACAAATTAATTATGGACGAAATTTCATCCAAATCGTGACCCTGGCAGTGTCAAAATTGATTTTGGAAGTATATTTTCTAAACCAGATATTTCCACAACCGTACATCCTAAATGATTGTGGTTTTCAGTATTCAATTGCAAATTAAAAGGCCTTTCCAGCCATGTACGAAGTTTAACAAAACTCGACAAATTAATTTTGGATAAAATTTCATCCAAATCGTGACCCTGGCAGTTTCAAAATTGATTTTGGAAGTATATTTTCTAAACCAGATATTTCCACAACCGTACATCCTAAATGATTGTGGTTTTCAGTATTCAATTGCAAATTAAAAGGCCTTTCCAGCCATGTACGAAGTTTAACAAAACTCGAAAAATTAATTTTGGACGAAATTTCATCCAAATCGTGACCCTGGCAGTGTCAAAATTGATTTTGGAAGTATATTTTCTAAACCCGATATTTCCACAACCGTACATCCTAAATGATTGTGGTTTTCAGTATTCAATTGCAAATTAATAGGCCTTTCCAGCCATGTACGAAGTTTAACAAAACTCGAAAAATTAATTTTGGACGAAATTTCATCCAAATCGTGACCCTGGCAGTGTCAAAATTGATTTTGGAAGTATATTTTCTAAACCCGATATTTCCACAACCGTACATCCTAAATGATTGTGGTTTTCAGTATTCAATTGCAAATTAAAAGGCCTTTCCAGCCATGTACGAAGTTTGACAAAACTCGACAAATTAATTTTGGACGAAATTTCATCCAAATCGTGACCTTGGCAGTGTCAAAATTGATTTTGGAAGTATATTTTCTAAACCCGATATTTCCACAACCGTACATCCTAAATGATTGTGGTTTTCAGTATTCAATTGCAAATTAAAAGGCCTTTCCAGCCATGTACGAAGTTTAACAAAACTCGACAAATTAATTTTGGATAAAATTTCATCCAAATCGTGACCCTGGCAGTGTCAAAATTGATTTTGGAAGTATATTTTCTAAACCAGATATTTCCACAACCGTACATCCTAAATGATTGTGGTTTTCAGTATTCAATTGCAAATTAATAGGCCTTTCCAGCCATGTACGAAGTTTAACAAAACTCGACAAATTAATTTTGGACGAAATTTCATCCAAATCGTGACCCTGGCAGTGTCAAAATTGATTTTGGAAGTATATTTTCTAAACCCGATATTTCCACAACCGTACATCCTAAATGATTGTGATTTTCAGTATTCAATTGCAAATTAAAAGGCCTTTCCAGCCATGTACGAAGTTTGACAAAACTCGACAAATTAATTTTGGACGAAATTTCATCCAAATCGTGACCCTGGCAGTGTCAAAATTGATTTTGGAAGTATATTTTCTAAACCCGATATTTCCACAACCGTACATCCTAAATGATTGTGGTTTTCAGTATTCAATTGCAAATTAAAAGGCTTTTCCAGCCATGTACGAAGTTTAACAAAACTCGACAAATTAATTTTGGATAAAATTTCATCCAAATCGTGACCCTGGCAGTGTCAAAATTAATTTTGGAAGTATATTTTCTAAACCCGATATTTCCACAACCGTACATCCTAAATGATTGTGGTTTTCAGTATTCAATTGCAAATTAGAAGGCCTTTCCAGCCATGTACGAAGTTTAACAAAACTCGAAAAATTAATTTTGGACGAAATTTCATCCAAATCGTGACCCTGGCAGTGTCAAAATTGATTTTGGAAGTATATTTTCTAAACCCGATATTTCCACAACCGTACATCCTAAATGATTGTGATTTTCAGTATTCAATTGCAAATTAAAAGGCCTTTCCAGCCATGTACGAAGTTTGACAAAACTCGACAAATTAATTTTGGACGAAATTTCATCCAAATCGTGACCCTGGCAGTGTCAAAATTGATTTTGGAAGTATATTTTCTAAACCCGATATTTCCACAACCGTACATCCTAAATGATTGTGGTTTTCAGTATTCAATTGCAAATTAAAAGGCTTTTCCAGCCATGTACGAAGTTTAACAAAACTCGACAAATTAATTTTGGATAAAATTTCATCCAAATCGTGACCCTGGCAGTGTCAAAATTGATTTTGGAAGTATATTTTCTAAACCCGATATTTCCACAACCGTACATCCTAAATGATTGTGGTTTTCAGTATTCAATTGCAAATTAAAAGGCCTTTCCAGCCATGAACGAAGTTTAACAAAACTCGAAAAATTAATTTTGGACGAAATTTCATCCAAATCGTGACCCTGGCAGTGTCAAAATTGATTTTGGAAGTATATTTTCTAAACCCGATATTTCCACAACCGTACATCCTAAATGATTGTGGTTTTCAGTATTCAATTGCAAATTAAAAGGCCTTTCCAGCCATGTACGAAGTTTGACAAAACTCGACAAATTAATTTTGGACGAAATTTCATCCAAATCGTGACCCTGGCAGTGTCAAAATTGATTTTGGAAGTATATTTTCTAAACCCGATATTTCCACAACCGTACATCCTAAATGATTGTGGTTTTCAGTATTCAATTGCAAATTAAAAGGCCTTTCCAGCCATGTACGAAGTTTGACAAAACTCGACAAATTAATTTTGGACGAAATTTCATCCAAATCGTGACCCTGGCAGTGTCAAAATTGATTTTGGAAGTATATTTTCTAAACCAGATATTTCCACAACCGTACATCCTAAATGATTGTGGTTTTCAGTATTCAATTGCAAATTAAAAGGCCTCTCCAGCCATGTACGAAGTTTGACAAAACTCGACAAATTAATTTTGGACGAAATTTCATCCAAATCGTGACCCTGGCAGTGTCAAAATTGATTTTGGAAGTATATTTTCTAAACCCGATATTTCCACAACCGTACATCCTAAATGATTGTGATTTTCAGTATTCAATTGCAAATTAAAAGGCCTTTCCAGCCATGTACGAAGTTTGACAAAACTCGACAAATTAATTTTGGACGAAATTTCATCCAAATCGTGACCCTGGCAGTGTCAAAATTGATTTTGGAAGTATATTTTCTAAACCCGATATTTCCACAACCGTACATCCTAAATGATTGTGGTTTTCAGTATTCAATTGCAAATTAATAGGCCTTTCCAGCCATGTACGAAGTTTGACAAAACTCGACAAATTAATTTTGGACGAAATTTCATCCAAATCGTGACCCTGGCAGTGTCAAAATTGATTTTGGAAGTATATTTTCTAAACCAGATATTTCCACAACCGTACATCCTAAATGATTGTGGTTTTCAGTATTCAATTGCAAATTAAAAGGCATTTCCGGCCATGTACGAAGTTTAACAAAACTCGACAAATTAATTTTGGATAAAATTTCATCCAAATCGTGACCCTGGCAGTGTCAAAATTGATTTTGGAAGTATATTTTCTAAACCCGATATTTCCACAACCGTACATCCTAAATGATTGTGGTTTTCAGTATTCAATTGCAAATTAAAAGGCCTTTCCAGCCATGTACGAAGTTTAACAAAACTTGAAAAATTAATTTTGGACGAAATTTCATCCAAATCGTGACCCTGGCAGTGTCAAAATTGATTTTGGAAGTATATTTTCTAAACCCGATATTTCCACAACCGTACATCCTAAATGATTGTGGTTTTCAGTATTCAATTGCAAATTAATAGGCCTTTCCAGCCATGTACGAAGTTTGACAAAACTCGACAAATTAATTTTGGACGAAATTTCATCCAAATCGTGACCCTGGCAGTGTCAAAATTGATTTTGGAAGTATATTTTCTAAACCCGATATTTCCACAACCGTACATCCTAAATGATTGTGGTTTTCAGTATTCAATTGCAAA
Source organism: Epistrophella euchroma (assembly GCA_947049315.1). Classification (NCBI taxonomy): domain Eukaryota; kingdom Metazoa; phylum Arthropoda; class Insecta; order Diptera; family Syrphidae; genus Epistrophella; species Epistrophella euchroma. The sequence continues at coordinate 127,362,656 of OX346246.1, forward strand.
TTAAAAGGCCTTTCCAGCCATGTACGAAGTTTAACAAAACTCGAAAAATTAATTTTGGACGAAATTTTATCCAAATCGTGACCCTGGCAGTGTCAAAATTGATTTTGGAAGTATATTTTCTAAACCCGATATTTCCACAACCGTACATCCTAAATGATTGTGGTTTTCAGTATTCAATTGCAAATTAATAGGCCTTTCCAGCCATGTACGAAGTTTGACAAAACTCGACAAATTAATTTTGGACGAAATTTCATCCAAATCGTGACCCTGGCAGTGTCAAAATTGATTTTGGAAGTATATTTTTTAAACCCGATATTTCCACAACCGTACATCCTAAATGATTGTGGTTTTCAGTATTCAATTGCAAATTAAAAGGCCTTTCCAGCCATGTACGAAGTTTGACAAAACTCGACAAATTAATTTTGGACGAAATTTCATCCAAATCGTGACCCTGGCAGTGTCAAAATTGATTTTGGAAGTATATTTTCTAAACCCGATATTTCCACAACCGTACATCCTAAATGATTGTGGTTTTCAGTATTCAATTGCAAATTAAAAGGCCTTTCCAGCCATGTACGAAGTTTGACAAAACTCGACAAATTAATTTTGGACGAAATTTCATCCAAATCGTGACCCTGGCAGTGTCAAAATTGATTTTGGAAGTATATTTTCTAAACCCGATATTTCCACAACCGTACATCCTAAATGATTGTGGTTTTCAGTATTCAATTGCAAATTAAAAGGCCTTTCCAGCCATGTACGAAGTTTGACAAAACTCGACAAATTAATTTTGGACGAAATTTCATCCAAATCGTGACCCTGGCAGTGTCAAAATTGATTTTGGAAGTATATTTTCTAAACCCGATATTTCCACAACCGTACATCCTAAATGATTGTGGTTTTCAGTATTCAATTGCAAATTAAAAGGCCTTTCCAGCCATGTACGAAGTTTGACAAAACTCGACAAATTAATTTTGGACGAAATTTCATCCAAATCGTGACCCTGGCAGTGTCAAAATTGATTTTGGAAGTATATTTTCTAAACCAGATATTTCCACAACCGTACATCCTAAATGATTGTGGTTTTCAGTATTCAATTGCAAATTAAAAGGCCTTTCCAGCCATGTACGAAGTTTAACAAAACTCGAAAAATTAATTTTGGACGAAATTTCATCCAAATCGTGACCCTGGCAGTGTCAAAATTGATTTTGGAAGTATATTTTCTAAACCCGATATTTCCACAACCGTACATCCTAAATTATTGTGGTTTTCAGTATTCAATTGCAAATTAATAGGCCTTTCCAGCCATGTACGAAGTTTAACAAAACTCGAAAAATTAATTTTGGACGAAATTTCATCCAAATCGTGACCCTGGCAGTGTCAAAATTGATTTTGGAAGTATATTTTCTAAACCCGATATTTCCACAACCGTACATCCTAAATGATTGTGGTTTTCAGTATTCAATTGCAAATTAAAAGGCCTTTCCAGCCATGTACGAAGTTTAACAAAACTCGAAAAATTAATTTTGGACGAAATTTCATCCAAATCGTGACCCTGGCAGTGTCAAAATTGATTTTGGAAGTATATTTTCTAAACCCGATATTTCCACAACCGTACATCCTAAATGATTGTGGTTTTCAGTATTCAATTGCAAATTAAAAGGCCTTTCCAGCCATGTACGATGTTTGACAAAACTCGACAAATTAATTTTGGACGAAATTTCATCCAAATCGTGACCCTGGCAGTGTCAAAATTGATTTTGGAAGTATATTTTCTAAACCCGATATTTCCACAACCGTACATCCTAAATGATTGTGGTTTTCAGTATTTAATTGCAAATTAATAGGCCTTTCCAGCCATGTACGAAGTTTGACAAAACTCGACAAATTAATTATGGACGAAATTTCATCCAAATCGTGACCCTGGCAGTGTCAAAATTGATTTTGGAAGTATATTTTCTAAACCAGATATTTCCACAACCGTACATCCTAAATGATTGTGGTTTTCAGTATTCAATTGCAAATTAAAAGGCCTTTCCAGCCATGTACGAAGTTTAACAAAACTCGACAAATTAATTTTGGATAAAATTTCATCCAAATCGTGACCCTGGCAGTTTCAAAATTGATTTTGGAAGTATATTTTCTAAACCAGATATTTCCACAACCGTACATCCTAAATGATTGTGGTTTTCAGTATTCAATTGCAAATTAAAAGGCCTTTCCAGCCATGTACGAAGTTTAACAAAACTCGAAAAATTAATTTTGGACGAAATTTCATCCAAATCGTGACCCTGGCAGTGTCAAAATTGATTTTGGAAGTATATTTTCTAAACCCGATATTTCCACAACCGTACATCCTAAATGATTGTGGTTTTCAGTATTCAATTGCAAATTAATAGGCCTTTCCAGCCATGTACGAAGTTTAACAAAACTCGAAAAATTAATTTTGGACGAAATTTCATCCAAATCGTGACCCTGGCAGTGTCAAAATTGATTTTGGAAGTATATTTTCTAAACCCGATATTTCCACAACCGTACATCCTAAATGATTGTGGTTTTCAGTATTCAATTGCAAATTAAAAGGCCTTTCCAGCCATGTACGAAGTTTGACAAAACTCGACAAATTAATTTTGGACGAAATTTCATCCAAATCGTGACCTTGGCAGTGTCAAAATTGATTTTGGAAGTATATTTTCTAAACCCGATATTTCCACAACCGTACATCCTAAATGATTGTGGTTTTCAGTATTCAATTGCAAATTAAAAGGCCTTTCCAGCCATGTACGAAGTTTAACAAAACTCGACAAATTAATTTTGGATAAAATTTCATCCAAATCGTGACCCTGGCAGTGTCAAAATTGATTTTGGAAGTATATTTTCTAAACCAGATATTTCCACAACCGTACATCCTAAATGATTGTGGTTTTCAGTATTCAATTGCAAATTAATAGGCCTTTCCAGCCATGTACGAAGTTTAACAAAACTCGACAAATTAATTTTGGACGAAATTTCATCCAAATCGTGACCCTGGCAGTGTCAAAATTGATTTTGGAAGCATATTTTCTAAACCCGATATTTCCACAACCGTACATCCTAAATTATTGTGGTTTTCAGTATTCAATTGCAAATTAATAGGCCTTTCCAGCCATGTACAAAGTTTGACAAAACTCGACAAATTAATTTTGGACGAAATTTCATCCAAATCGTGACCCTGGCAGTGTCAAAATTGATTTTGGAAGTATATTTTCTAAACCCGATATTTCCACAACCGTACATCCTAAATGATTGTGGTTTTCAGTACTCAATTGCAAATTAAAAGGCCTTTCCAGCCATGTACGAAGTTTGACAAAACTCGACAAATTAATTTTGGACGAAATTTCATCCAAATCGTGACCCTGGCAGTGTCAAAATTGATTTTGGAAGTATATTTTCTAAACCAGATAATTATTAACATTGAAAATGTTTATAGGATCGTTTTGACAGAGTTGTGGTGTTACTAAAATGATTAAATGAAATAAATTCAATAAATCAGAAATGAACTCGAGCGTATAGGGCATCACAACGAAATTTTTGGTTGGTGTTACTAAAGAAATGACCGAAATGATTGAAATGAACATATGAACTTAGAATATGAAAAATGAACTTCTGAGTATAGGGGGACAACTATTAAATTTTTGGTTGGTGTTACTAAAACATTACTAGAATGATGAAAATAAACAAACGAACACAAGCGATGAATTACAGCAGGCGTAGGCAATAGGTATACGGGGAAAAAACGAAGAAAAGTCGTCGTCAACAGACTAGCTTCAGTGGAAGAATATTCAAAAAGAGAAAAAAACAACAAAAGTGTATGTATCTATAGGTATTAGGTACTCTGCCATATTTTTGTATGTAGTGTAGGTATATATATCAACATAATTATGGAGGTAGGTAGGTTGTGATTTTTTGAAATTGAAAATGATAGGTATTTATTTTTACACAATTCGGTCCTATAAGAAAGGCCAGTGATGCAGTTGAGTGCATGTGAAAGCTGGAGTTAAGCTTGCTTGAAATCTATTTATGTAGGTTTGTATATGTAGGACAACCAAAAATATGCTACAGCATATTTTTTTTAGTAGCACTATTAAGACGAGACTAGATTAGAAATCCGTTTTATAAGTAAATGCATATTTTTGTATATTTACGATTTACGTGCATATTTTGGCATCCCAATTTTTTTTAGGTAGGTATAATTTTCATAAAAAAAACATAGTTTGTTCAGTTATTATTATTATTTATTGTATTATTCATACTAGAATGTCAGTTTATTAGACTTGACCATTCTTTATTGCGTCAATTTCATTGAATTTTTGAAAAACAAACAACAAAAACTTAAAGGCGCTACTACCAATTGTTTAGAAATTTATTTTAGGTATTTTAATTTGTTTTATTTTTGTTTGGCTGGAGATATAGCTATTTCAGGGGGTGCCAAGTCTACTTTTATAGTGATGCTATGCCTTAATCCAATGTTATCGTGAAAAACTTTCTACATGCACATCATGAGGTTTGAACCCATTGCCCAGTCTTCGAAGTCGTATGCACTACGCATTCCACTAATGACCACTGACGTCACTGGTCGAGATGTGCTGTTTGTTTATCAAATGCATTTGGAGCATCAGCATTTTTATAATTTGTTCAGTATCTTCTAATGTTTATTCAATAAATAATAAAGGTCTAATAGGGAAGCATAACCAAAAAATTAAAACCTAACTTCAGGTTATGTCGACAAAATTCGCATTACGGAAATTTGGGTTGGAGGTTTTTTTTTTTTTTTTTTTTTTTTTTTTTTTTTTTTTTGAGAAAATCAACCTATTTTATTTCAATTTTGTAATCTATTGCTTCTAAATATTTAAGGCCGTGTGTGAATTGAATTAAAATTTCGATTAAATTTAATTCGAAATAAAATTTTGAAGTTTCTACGTAACAGATTAACCCCACTATCGTCAAAAATTAATCTTCGGATAAAATTTTACGCGATTTTAACCCAATTCACACTTTTTCTGACTTTTTAACATTTCTTTCGTTGAAAGGTACCCAAATTTTTGTTAGCCACGAGAGCAAACTTGTGGGGCTCACTCGTGTAAATTTTGTTTTTTTATTTTTGATGCAATTAATGTCTTAAATAAATCCATGTGAATGAATTTAAACGATATTCACCATTTTAAAAAACATGCATGTACTTGTACCTATTTCAAATAGGTTTCAACAATGGCTTTTAGCCAAAGCAAAATTTCTTCGACAATCTTGCTTGTACACTACCTATTTTTTTAACATTGAAAATGTTTATAGGATCGTTTTGACAGAGTTGTGGTGTTACCAAAATGATTAAATGAAATAAATTAAATAAATCATAAATGAACTCCAGCGTATAAGGGCATCACAACGAAATTTTTGGTTGGTGTTACTAAAGAAATGACCGAAATGATTGAAATGAACACATGAATTTAAAATATGAAAAATGAACTCCAGCGTATAGGGGGACAACTATCAAATTTTTGGTTGGTGTTACTAAAACATTACTAGAATGATAAAAATAAACAAACGAACACAAGCGATGAATTACAGCAGGCGTTGGTATACCGTATACGGGGAAAAAACGAAGAAAGAAAAGTATTGTTCGTCGTCAGAAGGCAAGCTTCAGTGGAGAATGGTCATAAGGTATATTCAAAAAGAGAAAAAAAACAACAACAAGGTATTCAGAAGAAGACAAATGAACAGACAAGGCAATCAACAAAAGGGGACGGCCAGATTTTTGTATGTTGTATATGTTTGTATGCATCTACATTGTTATGGAGGTAGGTAGGTTGTGATTTTGTGAAAATGAAAATGATATAGGTATTTATTTTTATTCCATACAGAATACAATGCGGTCTTATAAGAAAGGCCAGAGATGCAGTTGAGTTTGCAAGCAGGAGTAGAGCTTGCTTGAAATCGATGTAACTATGTTAATATGTAGGACAACCAAATATATGCGGTTAGAAAACCGTTTTATAAGAAATAGGTACTGTCTCTTTTAAGCGCCATGTTTTGTCGAAAATGCATATTTTTTGTATACTTACGTTTGCCGTATTTTTGTATATCTTTCACTAAAATCATAATTTGTTCGGTGTCTTCTAATGTTTATTAAGGTCTACAGGGTAGGAATTACCAAAAAATTAAAACCTAATTTCAGGTTATATCGAAAAAATTCGCATACGTATACCTAATGGAAATTTGGGTTGGAGTTTTTTTTTTTTAGAAAATTAACCTTTTTTAGGCTGGTTAAATCGACTCGAACGATTTTATTCAATTTTGTAATCTAGTGCTTCTAAATATTTTAAGGCCGTGTGTGAATTGAATTCAAATTTTTATTAAATTTTATCCAAAAATTAAATTTTGAAGTTTCTACGTATACCTACAGATTCACCTCACTAGTGTCAAAAATTAAATTAATCTTCGGATAAAATTTAACGCGATTTTAATCCAATTCGCACACGGCTTAAACAATAGGAGATAGCTTTTCAAAATTTAAAAAAAAAATTAACCCAAAATTAAAAAAATCATGTTTCCAGTAATTCTGACTTTTTAACATTTCTTTCGTTGAAAGGTACCAAAATGTTTGTTAGCCACTAGAACAAGCTCGTAAGACTAACTCGTGTAAATTTTGTTTTTTTTTTATTTTTGGTATAATTAATGTCTTAAATAAGCCCATATGTATATGAATTTGAACGATTCACCATTAAAAAAAAATGCATGTAGGTACCTATTTCAAATACGTTTTAATGGCTTTTAGCCCAAGCAACGTTATATTCAACAATCTCACTTGTACACTACTTACATATTTTTTTGTTTGTTTTTAGATTTAACGTCTATAAAGCTAGCATATACATAATATAATCAATTAAAACCATAGAATTTTGTGCTCTTTTTGTGCTATTTATGTGTAAAAGTCTCAATTTTTGTGGTAGCATAGTACCTATTTGTTTTATGTAAATCTATGCTACCTTAATATTAAGCTAGAAAAACTTCTAAACCGGTCAACATAATCAATTGAAATAAAAACTAGAATTTTGTGCTATTATTGTGTGGCAGTTCCGATTTTTGTAGCAAAACTTCTAATCCGCCCAGCATAATCAATTGAAATAAAAACTAAAATTCTAGTTATGGTTTCAATTGATTATGCTAATGTGTATATGCTAGCTTTATAGACGTTTAGATTTATGTCGTTCTTTTTAGTGCAGTTTTTAAAAATACATTACAAAGGTATACATTCCTACATAGAATATATTTTAACAAGCAATATTAAGGTATATAATCATATAATTACTTGTTAAGGGCATATAATTGATTTTTAAGGGCAAATTATAAGCGCTTAAAACTGTTGTGAGGGTATATTTTTGTTTATCCTAATAGTTACATATATGAGTTTTGATATCAGATTTAAAAAAAAGAAACGATTTTTTTGGTTGAATAGAAAAGTATGATGGGGTTAGTTAAAGAAAATTAACAAGATTTATTTTTTGCCAAATGGAAAGTGACATTAAATACTAGAAACTTCAGAACCTTTAATGGTGTCTGAAACAGCTTAGGTATTACCTACGTTTTAATTAATTTGTAAAGATTGTAAAGATTAGTCATGTGTTTTGTTTTTCTAGCAAAATAAAGTCATTTTCAATGTCCCCATGGTTACTCAATGAGTGAAATCTGTAAATTTTTTGTTTTTAGATTTATGTCGTTCTTTTTAGTGCAGTTTTTAAACATACAAAGGTATACAAACCTACTTAGAATATATTTTTACAAGCAAAATTAAGCATACTAGTATCGTCCCGTGGCCGAAACTCGGCCAACAAAAACTAATACACTCTAGGAAGGAGAAAAATTTTAAATTTGTTTTAAAATATTGAAGGAAAAAAACATATTTTTTTTAAATATGCATCAGTGTTCGACAGTTAAAAAACAAAAATGACCCTAGTGTGTAAATGCGTGCCTCAAGTAGATTCTGCACATCTCCGCAATTGTGGCTTTCCAACCATATAAAATTTATCGAAATCGGTCAAATACTTTTTGAGAAAATGGTACCACAAAATTTATTTAAGCCTATCTATTAAGAAATATTTTTAGGGCATATAATCATTTTTTTTTAGCATAATATAATAATTTATTAAGGGCATATATGTATGTAATTGATCTTTAAGGGCATAATTATAAGCGCTTAAAACTGTTTTTTAGGGCATATTTGTGTTTGCCCTAATGGGTATATATCAGAGTTGTAAAAACTGCAGTCTTTTCGGTACTGCAGTTAATTGACTAAAAAGACTAATTTCAATAAGTCTTTTAACTTACAAAAATACTTTAACTAAAATCGAGCATTCAGCAGTCAGTACTAATATTCTGACTGTGCAGTTAAAAAAAAAAGTTAATTAACTTTAAGTTAATTAACTGCAGTACTTTTTAACTGCTTTTAGTCTTTTTAGTCAGTAAAAAGTCTTTGTACTGCGATGATTTAACTTTTAGTCACCAAGTCTTTTAACTACAGTCAATTAACTGTAAGTTTTTTTTAACTTTTTTTCTTTTAAATTTTGTTTCTTTTTATTCCATCCTGTTTCTTTTAGTTAAAAGACTATAGAAAACGTTTAAGGACTTACAGTTAATTGACTGTAGTTAAAAGACTTGCTGACTAAAAGTTAAATCATTGCAGTACAAAGACTTTTTACTGACTAAAAAGACTAAAAGCAGTTAAAAAGTACTGCAGTTAATTAACTTAAAGTTAATTAACTTTTTTTTTTTAACTGCACAGTCGGAATGTTAGTACTGACTGCTTAATGCTTGTTTCGAAGTTAAAGTACTTATTTGCAGTATTAACTTACATTCAAAAGGTAAGTTAATTAACTGCGACTTTATTAACTGCATTACCAAAGTACTGCAGTCTTTTACAGCTCTGGTATATATATATGAGTTTTGATATCAGATCTTAAAAAAACGATCTTTTGGTTGAACAGGAAAGTTGATGGGTTAGTTAAAGAAAATTAACAAGATTTATTTTTTGCCAAATGGAAATTGACATTAAATACATAATGTGCATAAAAGTACCTAGAAACTATAATGGTGTCTGAAACAGCTTATTACGTTTTAATTAATTTAAATTGAAAATATTAGTCAGGTGTCATTTTCAATGTCCCCATGGTTACTCTATGAGTGAAATCTGTAAATTTTTCCACAACCGTACATCCTAAATGATTGTGGTTTTCAGTATTCAATTGCAAATTAAAAGGCCTTTCCAGCCATGTACGAAGTTTAACAAAACTCGAAAAATTAATTTTGGATAAAATTTCATCCAAATCGAGAACCTGGCAGTGTCAAAATTGATTTTGGAAGTATATTTTCTAAACCCGATATTTCCACAACCGTACATCCTAAATGATTGTGGTTTTCAGTATTCAATTGCAAATTAAAAGGCCTTTCCAGCCATGTACGAAGTTTAACAAAACTCGACAAATTAATTTTGGACGAAATTTCATCCAAATCGTGACCCTGGCAGTGTCAAAATTGATTTTGGAAGTATATTTTCTAAACCCGATATTTCCACAACCGTACATCCTAAATGATTGTGGTTTTCAGTATTCAATTGCAAATTAAAAGGCCTTTCCAGCCATGTACGAAGTTTGACAAAACTCGACAAATTAATTTTGGACGAAATTTCATCCAAATCGTGACCCTGGCAGTGTCAAAATTGATTTTGGAAGTATATTTTCTAAACCCGATATTTCCACAACCGTACATCCTAAATGATTGTGGTTTTCAGTATTCAATTGCAAATTAATAGGCCTTTCCAGCCATGTACGAAGTTTGACAAAACTCGAAAAATTAATTTTGGACGAAATTTCATCCAAATCGTGACCCTGGCAGTGTCAAAATTGATTTTGGAAGTATATTTTCTAAACCCGATATTTCCACAACCGTACATCCTAAATGATTGTGGTTTTCAGTATTCAATTGCAAATTAAAAGGCCTTTCCAGCCATGTACGAAGTTTAACAAAACTCGACAAATTAATTTTGGACGAAATTTCATCCAAATCGTGACCCTGGCAGTGTCAAAATTGATTTTGGAAGTATATTTTCTAAACCCGATATTTCCACAACCGTACATCCTAAATTATTGTGGTTTTCAGTATTCAATTGCAAATTAAAAGGCCTTTCCAACCATGTACGAAGTTTGACAAAACTCGACAAATTAATTTTGGACGAAATTTCATCCAAATCGTGACCCTGGCAGTGTCAAAATTGATTTTGGAAGTATTTTTTCTAAACCCGATATTTCCACAACCGTACATCCTAAATGATTGTGGTTTTCAGTATTCAATTGCAAATTAAAAGGCCTTTCCAGCCATGTACGAAGTTTGACAAAACTCGATAAATTAATTTTGGATAAAATTTCATCCAAATCGTGACCCTGGCAGTGTCAAAATTGATTTTGGAAGTATATTTTCTAAACCCGATATTTCCACAACCGTACATCCTTAATGATTGTGGTTTTCAGTATTCAATTGCAAATTAAAAGGCCTTTCCAGCCATGTACGAAGTTTGACAAAACTCGACAAATTAATTTTGGATAAAATTTCATCCAAATCGTGACCCTGGCAGTGTCAAAATTGATTTTGGAAGTATATTTTCTAAACCCGATATTTCCACAACCGTACATCCTAAATGATTGTGGTTTTCAGTATTCAATTGCAAATTAAAAGGCCTTTCCAGCCATGTACGAAGTTTAACAAAACTCGACAAATTAATTTTGGATAAAATTTCATCCAAATCGTGACCCTGGCAGTGTCAAAATTGATTTTGGAAGTATATTTTCTAAACCCGATATTTCCACAACCGTACATCCTAAATGATTGTGGTTTTCATTATTCAATTGCAAATTAAAAGGCCTTTCCAGCCATGTACGAAGTTTAACAAAACTCGACAAATTAATTTTGGACGAAATTTCATCCAAATCGTGACCCTGGCAGTGTCAAAATTGATTTTGGAAGTATATTTTCTAAACCCGATATTTCCACAACCGTACATCCTAAATGATTGTGGTTCTCAGTATTCAATTGCAAATTAAAAGGCCTTTCCAGCCATGTACGATGTTTGACAAAACTCGACAAATTAATTTTGGATAAAATTTCATCCAAATCGTGACCCTGGCAGTGTCAAAATTGATTTTGGAAGTATATTTTCTAAACCCGATATTTCCACAACCGTACATCCTAAATGATTGTGGTTTTCAGTATTCAATTGCAAATTAAAAGGCCTTTCCAGCCATGTACGAAGTTTAACAAAACTCGACAAATTAATTTTGGACGAAATTTCATCCAAATCGTGACCCTGGCAGTGTCAAAATTGATTTTGGAAGTATATTTTCTAAACCCGATATTTCCACAACCGTACATCCTAAATGATTGTGGTTTTCAGTATTCAATTGCAAATTAATAGGCCTTTCCAGCCATGTACGAAGTTTAACAAAACTCGACAAATTAATTTTGGACGAAATTTCATCCAAATCGTGACCCTGGCAGTGTCAAAATTGATTTTGGAAGTATATTTTCTAAACCCGATATTTCCACAACCGTACATCCTAAATGATTGTGGTTTTCAGTATTCAATTGCAAATTAAAAGGCCTTTCCAGCCATGTACGAAGTTTAACAAAACTCGAAAAATTAATTTTGGATGAAATTTCATCCAAATCGTGACCCTGGCAGTGTCAAAATTGATTTTGGAAGTATATTTTCTAAACCCGATATTTCCACAACCGTACATCCTAAATTATTGTGGTTTTCAGTATTCAATTGCAAATTAATAGGCCTTTCCAGCCATGTACGAAGTTTGACAAAACTCGACAAATTAATTTTGGACGAAATTTCATTCAAATCGTGACCCTGGCAGTGTCAAAATTGATTTTGGAAGTATATTTTCTAAACCCGATATTTCCACAACCGTACATCCTAAATGATTGTGGTTTTCAGTATTCAATTGCAAATTAAAAGGCCTTTCCAGCCATGTACGAAGTTTGACAAAACTCGACAAATTAATTTTGGACGAAATTTCATCCAAATCGTGACCCTGCAGTGTCAAAATTGATTTTGGAAGTATATTTTCTAAACCCGATATTTCCACAACCGTACATCCTAAATGATTGTGGTTTTCAGTATTCAATTGCAAATTAATAGGCCTTTCCAGCCATGTACGAAGTTTAACAAAACTCGACAAATTAATTTTGGACGAAATTTCATCCAAATCGTGACCCTGGCAGTGTCAAAATTGATTTTGGAAGTATATTTTCTAAACCCGATATTTCCACAACCGTACATCCTAAATGATTGTGGTTTTCAGTATTCAATTGCAAATTAATAGGCCTTTCCAGATGAGTGTCAAGTTAGCGAAACAACATTCACCGATCGAAAAAATTTTAATTGGGTAATTAGCCGTTAATTAGTCGTGAATTAGTTGTGATAATTTAGAATTTGTCGTTCGATGTTTTCTATGTTTTTTTTGCTGCTTCGCTAACTTGATATCAAGTTAGCGAAGCAGCACCTCAAAAAGGGGTAAAAACGTCTTATAGCGAATAGTTTATTGCTTAATAATTTGCCGTTCAGCAGTTCTGAATGATTTGTGACAATTTTAATTTTGTCGTGCAATGTTTTCTACGTTTTTTTTGCTGCTTTGCTAACTTCGTGTCAAGTTAGCGAAGCAGCATCTGGAAAACGTATAAAAACTTCTTATTGTGAATGTTTTACTACTCTATAATTTGCCGTTAATTAGTCGTGAATTAGTTGTGACAATTTTGAATTTGTCGCTCTATGTTTTCTATGTTTTTTTTGCAAAAAAGTGAAATTCGTGTCAAGTTAGCGAAGCAGCACCTGGAAAACGTATAAAAACTTCTTATTGTGAATGTTTTACTACTCTATAATTTGCCGTTAATTAGTCGTGAATTAGTTGTGACAATTTTGAATTTGTCGCTCTATGTTTTCTATGTTTTTTTTGCAAAAAAGTGAAATTCGTGTCAAGTTAGCGAAGCAGCACCTGGAAAACGTATAAAAACTTCTTATTGTGAATGTTTTACTACTCTATAATTTGCCGTTAATTAATCGTGAATTAGTTGTGACAATTTTGAATTTGTCGCTCTACGTTTTCTATGTTTTTTTTGCAAAAAAGTGAAATTCGTGTCAAGTTAGCGAAGCAGCACCTGGAAAACGTATAAAAACTTCTTATTGTGAATGTTTTACTACTCTATAATTTGCCGTTAATTAGTCGTGAATTAGTTGTGACAATTTTGAATTTGTCGCTCTATGTTTTCTATGTTTTTTTTTTGCAAAAAAGTGAAATTCGTGTCAAGTTAGCAAAGCAGCACCTGGAAAACGTATAAAAACTTCTTATTGTGAATGTTTTACTGCTCTATAATTTGCCGTTCATTAGTCGTGAATTAGTTGTGACAATTTTGAATTTTTCGCTCTATGTTTTCTATGTTTTTTTTGCAAAATTGTAAAATTGGCCTTAACTTAGGGAAACAGCCTCTGGAAAACGTATACAAACTTCTTATTGTGAATGTGTTACTACTCTATAATTACCCGTGAATTAGTTGTAACAATTTTGAATTTGGTCGCTCTATGTTTTCTATGTTTTTTTTACAAAATTGTGAAATATGCGTCAACTTAGCGAAAAAGCTTCTGGAAAACGTATAAAATCTTCTTTTTGTGAACGTTTTACTACTCTATATTTAGCCGTAAATTAGTTGTGACAATTTTGAATTTGGTCGCGCGATGTTTTCTATGTTTTTTTTTTGTAAAATTGTGAAATAGGCGTTAACTTAGCGAAAAATCCTCTGGATAACGTATAAAATCTTCTTTTTGTGAACGTTTTACTACTCTATAATTAGCCGTAAATTAGTTGTGACAATTTTGAATTTGGTCGCGCGATGTTTTCTATGTTTTTTTTTTTTTGTAAAATTGTGAAATTGGCGTTAACTTAGCGAAAAATCCTCTGGAAAACGTATAAAATCTTCTTATTGTGAATGTTTTACTACTCTATAATTAGCCGTGAATTAGTTGTGACCATTTTGAATGTTTTGCTCGATGTTTTCTATATTGTTTTTTTTCTTTTTGCAAAATTGTGAAATTTTTATTAAGTTAGCGAAGCAGACTCTGAAAAAGGAGTAAAAACTTCATATATTGAATGGTTTATTGCCATTCATCAGTCCTCTGAATTACTTGTGACAATTACAATTTTGGCGTGTAATGTTTTTTATGTTAAAAAGATATAGTTGAGTCTCGTACCGTATTAATTAAAAGAACTGAAAGAACTCTTTAAATGTTACAAAAAGAATTCTATTTTTATTTAAATCTTAAAACGTAGTACATGATTATATTATAAATATTTTTGAAGAAAAACACACAAAGAGCATTAAAAAATTGCAACTTCAATGTTAGAGCTCTGGCGCAAATCATTCGGAGCGAATATGCCACAACTCCAAGAACGATTCGATGAAATATTGCATGTGTAGGCACCATGCTATGTAAATCTGAAATTTCAGATTTTCTATTGAACGCGGCTGATGTGACATCTACGTGTGAGAAATTTTCCTAAAACTATTGTGTGTAACCGCCATTTTTCTTTTAAAACCCTACAAAAGCCAGAATGCAACTGCCATTTTTGAAATAAAAACCCTACAAATGCTTGAATAAATGTTTGTTCCCTTAAATTTCCCCCATTCTACTAGTCGCTTTTAAAACTGATTTTTTGTATGTATTGGTGTTTTACTTTTGCACAAAAGTAAAAGTTAAAGGCTTAACTACATTCAAAAACTTTTTGCAAAAAGCACAAAAATGAAAAAATACACACATACTCTAGTGACATCTACGTGTGAGAAATTTTCCTAAAACTATGGTGTGTAACCGCCATTTTTCTTTTAAAACCCTACAAAAGCCAAAATGTAACTGCCATTTTTGAAATAAAAACCCTACAAATGCCTGAATAAATGTTTGTTGCCTTAGTCCCCTTTCACACAGGGCAACTGAGTTGCCGGCAACAAACAGTTCATAGGCGAGAAGGGCAGGAAGAAAGAGGGGGAAATGAAATCTCCCCGGTCAACAAATTCAGGAAACTTTTTTGACGTTTCTCTTCACACTACGTTTGTGTGCGTTCAACCAAGGTAGTTTAAAAGGAAAATACAGCAAGTCTCCTCCAACTTTGTATCTGCGTGTGAAAGGTACAGGAGATTGTTAAGGAGATTTAAAGAAAACGTCAAAAAAATCACCAGCAACTAGTATCTTCGTGTGAAAGGGGACTTAAATTTCCCCCATTTTTCGTCGTAGGAATAAAGGCCGGGTCACACAGAGAAAGATTTATAAAAATGTCTTAAAATGCATATCAGTGTAAGGGCTCTCCCAAACCAGCGTGATTATTCGCTGTTTTCGTTTGTCGCGGCGATTTATCGCCTTGGTTTGGGAGCGTCTTAAAGGTTTCATCTATCTGCACTCTTTACTTCACTTGATTAAGCGAAGTTCACAGAGTAGAAGACGAATATTGAAATAAAACATACTCCAACAATAACGTAAAACACCAAAGAATAAAGGGCCATAACGCTGCAATTTGTTCAACCTCAGCAATTTCGTCTACCCCGGCCACCACATACGTCCCTCGCAAACGTTTTTCGAAATCGCAGAGGTGCGTTCTTTTATGTTACTGTGGTTAACTATGGTTAATGTGTCAAAAATAAAAGTTGATGTGCCATAGTCCCCTTTCACACAGGGCAACTGAGTTGCCGGCAACAAATAGTTCATAGGCGAGAAGGGCAGGAAGAAAGACGGGGAAATGAAATCTCCCCGGTCAACAAATTCAGGAAACTTTTTTGACGTTTCTCTTCACACTACGTTTGTGTGCGTTCAACCAAGGTAGTTTAAAAGGAAAATACAGCAAGTCTCCTCCAACTTTGTATCTGCGTGTGAAAGGTACAGGAGATTGTTAAGGAGATTTAAAGAAAACGTCAAAAAAATCACCAGCAACTAGTATCTTCGTGTGAAAGGGGACATAGTTAAGAAAGTTACTCTTGGTAACTTTTTCATTTAGGAACGACCTGAGTTAACTATAGTTAATCTGTCAAGCGAAAGGGGTTGACAAAAAAATCGAATTGTATTTGGAATGAATAACCAAGAAAAAATGTGATTGCATTAAATTTATTATGCAAAAAATAATTATTAGGAATTCAAAATAACATGTCAGAGCTGTAAAAGACTGCAGTACTTTGGTAATGCAGTTAATAAAGTCGCAGTTAATTAACTTACCTATTGAATGTAAGTTAATACTGTAAATAAGTACTTTAACTGCGAAACAAGCAGTCAGCAGTCAGTACTAACATTCCGACTGTGCAGTTGAAAAAAAAGTTAATTAACTTTAAGTTAATTAACTGCAGTACTTTTTAACTGCTTTTAGTCTTTTTAGTCAGTAAAAAGTCTTTGTACTGCGATGATTTAACTTTTAGTCAGCAAGTATTTTAACTACAGTCAATTAACTGTAAGTTCTTTTTAACTTTTTTTCTTTTAAATTTATTTTCTTTTTATTCCATCCTGTTTCTTTTAGTTAAAAGACTATAAAAAACGTTAAAAGACTTACAGTTAATTGACTGTAGTTAAAAGACTTGCTGACTAAAAGTTAAATCATCGCAGTACAAAGACTTTTTATTGACTAAAAAGACTAAAAGCAGTTAAAAAGTACTGCAGTTAATTAACTTAAAGTTAATTAACTTTTTTTTTTTAACTGCACAGTCGGAATATTAGTACTGACTGCTGACTGCTCGATTTTAGTTAAAGTATTTTTGCAAGTTAAAAGACTTAATGAAATTAGTCTTTTTAGTCAATTAACTGCAGTACCGAAAAGACTGCAGTTTTTACAACTCTGTAACATGTGTACTATTTCCGAATTAAATTTCTTTACACATAAGTTTTGTATAAATCGAACAGAGAAATAAGTGCAATTTTTTTCATTGCTTATTGCACAGAATTTTTGATGAAAAATTGACGAAATAACAAGAAGAAAATGCCGACAGAAAGATAATGCATCAGAAAATAAAAGAAAACTATTCCAAAAATCAAATTCGACAAAAAAAACATCGATTAAGTTGATAAAAACATATTTTAAATATTGAAAACAATTCCAAATCAAAAGGGCAAAAAGTAAACAAAACATCCACCATTGCATTTCAGCTGTGTTTGACAGATCAACTATTTCAATTCATATCGAGGAGATGAGTTGGAAAAAGTTACAAAAAGTTACTTTTTGACACTTTGAGTGTGTTTCTTTATTTATTCCGGTATGTCCAGATTTACATTGGTGTTAATTATTTAAAAACAGCATAATAACGCGAATAAATGCACCATAATATAAATTTTATGCATTTAATGTAAAATTTACTAAACTTTTGACTTTGAGAATACATAAATATCCAAAATAAAAACATTTATTTCTGCAATTGTTTTGACATTTCACCGAACAACTGGATTGCCATTCTTTTTGTTCTAGTTTTGTTTCTTTATTCATTCCATTCTGGATATTCTGGATAAACATTTCGTCTATTCCATCCATTCTGTTCCTTATCCGGAATAAATAAAGAAACACACTCTTTAACTTTGGAATTTAGGAACGATTTTATGACGTCATAAAGTTACTCGAAGTAACTTTTCTGAATTAAAGGAACGACCGAAGTTAACTATAGCTAACCACAGTTACTACGTTCCCATGTGGTATTTAAGCGAGCTTGAAGCTCACTTAGACCCTTTGTATACCTGCATCGAGTTGAAATGAGCTTGAACCGACTCGACTGCACTTCAGGAGCGGAGTCGAGTCAAAATTTGTGCTAAAAAACCTGAGTTTTGAGGAGTTAACTTGAGAAACACCATATGTCATCTCGACACCATTTCAGTTCAACTCAATATCGAGCTCTCAAATCTGGCTCGAAAATCCGACACAAATCCAACTCGAGCTCTCGGTCCTGAATATAAACGTAGTAAGTAACATAAAAGAACGCACCACAGTAAGCAGTCAAGGCAAGCTTTGTATATAAAAACTATAGTACTCTCATGGAACAGAAAAAAGTGCTGAACATTCGCGGCAACTGGGGGGGCGGTGTAGTCGACATTAATTTGCAGAAATTGACGTTGCAGACTTGAGAATTTTCTTTGGACAATAATCGACAACAAGTAGCAAGAATGAGAGGATGGTATGATTTTTATTCCAATCTTTCTAAAGGGAGTAAGAGAGATAAATTAATCAACTGTTCGCGCCAAGGCAATGACGAAAATAAATAAAGAGGAGATGAATTTTTTTCTGTTCTTGCTTACGAACATTGTATATATTGTTTTTATTTGTGCTATGCCAACAGGGTATTATAGTTATAGCTATGAATCTATATGAAGATTTGATAGGTATACCTATTTGATATTGAAAAAAAGCAGATTTAGTATTTAAATTTTCAAAATATGTAGGTATACTCGTAGAAACGAATTTTTCAAAAAATTATGACTTGACAAAAAAATAGTGTTTATACCTAACTACATTCTAGACACAGTTTTTGTTTTTAATTTAAAAAAATTGGTGTCTTGAATTCAAGAATCATAAAAAAAACTATTTTTCCAGCAAATTTTTATTTCTTATTTTCGAAAAAATAGTTTTGGTAAAGAAAGTTTTTTAAATTGAAAATTTATGATTTTTTCGAAAAATAGTTTAAGGAGTTGGATAATTTTTAGTAATTTAATTAAATTTTTTTTTTTTGACAATATAGTTTTAAGGAAAATTAGCATTCCAATTTAAAAAAAAATCAATTGCTATTGGTAGGTACCTACTTCACATTTAAGCCTTAACTACATAAGCCAAAAAAGTGAAAAAGTACAAAAGTATAAATTTTCAAACTTATTTTGGGATAGTGTTTCTCACAGGAAAACTTAAAAAAATGATGCAGAAAGCTTAAATTTTGGTTTAAAAATAAAATGTATAAATTATTTTTCACAAAACAACTGCGCTAGCTGGAAAAAAATATTTTTATTTTTGTAATTTTGCAAAAAGTGGCTTATGTAGTTGAGGCTTTAAAATAATTTTTTAAAAATCAATTTTTTTCGAAAAATTGAATTTTAACAAAATTGACGTGATGTGATATGACTTACCTATTGAAGAAAAAAATTAACTTTTTAAAATATGACTACTACTTGTCGAAAAGCTACTTTTCAAAATTTTACTTGTCGAAATTCAGTCGTTCAAAATTCTGAGTTTCGAAAATCTAATTTCCAAATTTTATTTTTCAAAATTCAGATTCTCTAAAATCTACTTTAATTGTAGGTACATTTTTGTCGAATTTCTGCTTGTCAAAAATTCTGTTTTTCAAAATTTTAGTTTCCAAAATTTTAGTAGGTACCAAAATTCTGCTCTTCAAAAACAGAATTTGACCAACTGCCAAAATCCATATTATACATATTTAATAGGTATGCTTTACTTTTAACAACACAAAATTCTAACCTTCTATTAAACTATCCGCCGTGTTTTTTTTCGAATTTTTATCTTTGCTTTGAAAAAAGTCCATATTAAAATTGATAGTCGAAATGCCGTCGGCATTGCAACGATATTTTATATTTTCCCTACACCGCATAGAAAGCAAAAAAAATCCACCCTTCTATTTAACATAACTTACCGTGTTTTTCCTTTAAAAAAATCCATATTAAAATTAATAGTTGAAATGCCGTCGGAATTGCAACGATATTTTATATTTTCCCTACACCGCATAGAAAGCAAAAAAAATCCAACCTTCTATTTAACAACTTACCGTGTTTTTCCTTTAAAAAAATCCATATTAAAATTGATAGTTGAAATGCCGTCGGCATTGCAACGATATTTTATATTTTCCCTAACCCACATAGAAAGCAAAAAAAAGTCCACATTAAATACATACAACAACACTACACAGCTACATATGTAAACCAAATTGTTGTTTTATTTAACAAGGACGTTTTTTTGTGTGAGGATAAAAAAGCACAAAAAAAACTGCTTAATCGTTTGTTCTCTTTATGCTAAAGCAAAAAATTCCTTATTATGCCTATTTGTATAGAAAATGCCAAAAGGAATGTCAAAAAGTAATTGTATTCTTATCTCCCTTGAACTCTCACAAATTTTGTATAAGTTCTTCCCTATCTTCTGTGTTTCTTTAACGTTAAAATTATTGGCATTATTTCAAATTTGCCACCCATTCTCAATTCTGCACGTCAAAGATCTATAAATGAGTTACGGCACACTCGCCACACCAGACGTCGCCTCGTTCGTTCCGCTCCATGAGAGTACTATAATTTTTATATACAAAGTCCCCTTTCACACAAAGATACTAGTTGCTGGTGATTTTTTTGACGTTTTCTTTATAATGTACTTTTATACTAAACATGCGATTCGACATTCAACATAATAAAATAAAACACGTCTGTTCTGAACGAAAGCTTTATTCCAAGTGATGCTTCTTCTTAAACATAAGATCATTGCTTACGGTTAATATAACGCTAGAGGTATATGTATATATTACATAATATGATTTTACATAAAACTGTGTTTCAAATCATTCGATAGAACAGTAAGAAAGAAAGTAAATATAAGGTACAGAAAATCAGTAAAATGAGATGATCGATTATGTATTATAATTTAGGTACATGTTAAGTTTAAAGCACAGGGTGGTCAGGATACATTTTAATTATATTATTTATTATTGCGTTGAAGCACATTTTAAAAATAAGAAACTTCTTACAACTCGACCATCCTGAATACAAATCGTCCTCGATTTAATATTGTAAGCAAAATAGAAGATTTTATAAATATTTTTGTTTAATAATAACATACCTATAGATACATAAAAGAAAATTTTAATTTTGAATATTTGTTTTCGAACATTTTAGTCAAACATATTTATTATAAATAATAAAACAATAAAATAATATATGATATTATACGATAGGAATTAAAAATGAAATTAAGTATGGATACAGAAGAATACTTTGAAAGTATTATTATTTTTTTTTTAAATTGAAACATATGGCTTCATATTTTCGGGGCATGCAACTCCTTCATAAGGAATGCGAGAAATCTGAAGGTTTTCCAGATCCTTTATTAGGTAACGATCGTTTTGTAACTTTTTTACTACTTCAAAGGGACCTTTAAATTTAGCTAGAAGTTTCTTGTTTGTTCCGGGAGTAGTCACAATATTTTTGACCATAACAAAATCACCAACATTATACTCGTGAGGTTTCTTATGATGTTTATCATAATATATTTTATTTACTTCTTGACTGTGAACAGTTTTTTTGCTTGCTTGTTGCCTAAACGATTCTAAGTTTCTCGGCTCCTCGATTATAACGTTATTATTTAAATATTCTCTGATTGTATCGCAAACAATTCCCCTTTGCTCAACACCAAAAAGCAAAACACTAGGGCTAAAACCTATACTTTTGTTTATGGTGTTATTCATTGCGAATTCCACCTTAACTAAATGTTTAGTCCAGTCACTGGGTTCAACCTCACTCTCCTTAGCTAACATTGGAGTAAGACATCGATTAACGCGCTCCACCTGTCCGTTAGACTGTGGTGAACTAGTCGCGACCTTTATGTGTTGGACACAATGTTTTTCGCAAAATAAGGTAAATTCCTCGGACGTGAAGCAACTACCTCTATCCGAAATTAAACGGTTTGGTCTACTGTATGTCGAAAAATATGTTTCCAAACATTGAATAACTTCCTTTGTACTTGTACTCTTTACTGCAAATAGCTTGGTGTATTTTGAAAACCCATCAACGACCAAGAATACGTGTTTCTTACAATTCCGCATGGAAGATGGTAATGGACCATAGTGGTCAACGTGAATTGTGTCAAAAGGTTTGTCACCTTTTGGAATATTATGCAAAATTGCTTCTTTCTTTCCATATGGTGGAGAGAAATGTATGCATTTTAAGCAATTTTGTATATACTTTTTTATTTTGGCTTTCATGCAAGGGAACCAATATGTTTTCCGCAAAAAATTATAACACTTATCAACTCCTACATGGCACAATGCGTCATGATGTGTTTGAATAACACTTCTCTCCATCAGAGATGGAACATAAAAGCAAATCTTTTTATCAATTTTGCGATACACCAATCCATTTATTAGTTCATAGGCAGAACTCTCTCTCTCTTGCAACATTTTTACTAAATTTTTTATCACAGGATCTCTTTGTTGTGATGCTGCAAGTGCATGTTCAAATGAATCTGACTCAATGATTAAAATATTATGGCACCTGCTTAGAGCATCGACATGTCTCATTCTCTGACCATCTCTATGTTCAATGACATAATCGTAGTCTTGGAGCTCTAGAGCCCATCGTGAAATTCGCGGATTTATTATTTTTTTATTAAGAGTTAGAGTAAGAGATTTGCAGTCTGTGATTATTTTAAATCGGATGCCAGTAAGGTAGATTTTAAACCTTCGAAGAGCTGATATAATGGCTTAAGTCTCTAGTTCATAAGAGTGGTACTTTGATTCTTGAGCAGTGGTTCGTTTTGAAAAAAAGAAGACTGGATGGAAGTGTTTATCTTCTTGTCGCTGCATCAAGATGGCACCAAACCCCAAACTACTTGCATCACAGTGCAATTCAGTTTCAGCATTTGGGTTGTAAATACTAAGAAGTGGCGCATTCAATAACTTTTGCTTCAAAGATTCAAAAACTGCTAACTCATTTTCGCCAAAAATAAATTTCGCATCTTTTTTCAAGAGATCATACAATGGCTTCGCAAAGGTCGAGAAGTCCTGTATGAACTTCCTAAAATAAGAAGTCAATCCCAAAAAGGAATGTAAATTCTTAACATTTGAAGGTATAGGAAATTCAGCAACTGCCTTTAAGCCATGTACATTTGGTCCTATGCCACTAGCGGATACTTCGTACCCTAAATAAGTAATTTTTTCATACATAAAAAGACACTTATCATAACGCAATTGCAAATTATGTTTCATAACAACATCCATAACTTCTTTTAAAATTTGAAAATGCTCCTCTTTAGATTCTGTTGCAATAAGCAAATCATCAATGTAAACGAGTAATTTTCCTGCTCTTATAAGTTCTTTAAATAGCGTATTTATATACCGCTGAAAAACAGACGGCGCGTTTTTAAGGCCAAAAGGCATCCGCAAATATTCAAATTGACCTAAAGGTGTTGTAAAAGAAGTAAACTTCACAGAATCTTCAGCCATTTTAACGTGGTGAAATCCACTCTTTAGATCTAAAAGTGAATAATACTTCTTGCCACGTAACCTATCCAGGTGATCCTCAATAAGAGGAATAGGAAAATTATCTTTTACTGTGATCTTATTCAACTGGCGAAAATCTATGCAAAGTCGCAAATCGCCTGTTTTTTTTTTTGCTAAAACAATTGGTGAAGCAAAAGGTGAATTGCTTTCGCGAATAACATTGTTCTTTAATAAATCGTCAAGAATTTTTTGAAGCTCGAGCTTATGAGCGTAAGGCAACCGTCGAGGCATGCAATTAAAAACACTGTTCTCATTTGTCAGTACTATTTTCATTTCAAAATCATCTGTAAATTCGTGTTTTGTCGAAATATTTCGCGTAACCAAACTTCTAACTAATTCTTTGTCACCGTAATTTAAAGTTTCATTCATTTTTAATATAACCGCTTCTTCGTTATTATCCGATGTATCTATACTTAATATTTCATTTATAAATCCTTCACAAATAGATTCATTCAAAATATCATCATTAAAATCGTTTTTTCTAACAAGATCAAAGTTTTCGTCTTCTAAAACAAGTTTCACATTATTTTTTTGTAAAAAATCTCGTCCTAACACAATCGGATTATGCATTGTTTCATTTTTCACAACATAAAGACATAAATTAACGTAATTATTATTAATCTTAACATTACAAAATACATTACCTAACAAAATTAATTTTGAATTGTTAATACCTACATAATCATGCATAAGAGATGGTACAGATGTCACCAAAAAGGGCGGAACATAGCGCTGCTGCACAAAACTTATTGGGCTTCCAGTGTCAATCATCGTCATCACGTGCATTATTAAACGGACAGATCCAGAGTCAAGTTCTTGAAATCCGTACTCGAAGACGCCGTTAAAATCTCTCGAGAAGGAAGACACTTCTTTTGGCACTCGTTGTTCATTATTCTGGACCACAAGAACTGATGATAATTGTGGACAATCCTTAACAACGTGTCCCTTTTGTCCACAGCGAAAACAGGAACCTCTTTCTCTTCTGGGCTTTGGACAATTGGTCGATATATGCCCAGCTTCATTACAATTAAAGCACTTGGTTGTTACTTTAGTGATCGTAGCTGATGAACTTTTTGAATGTGGGGTTATTTTATTACACACTGACGTAGATGCTTGCAAATCACATTTCATCTTCTCATATTTTCTCAACATGACTTTCAGTTCGGCGATGTTATTTGCAGTTAGTAAAATTTGTTTATTAAAAATTGAGTCAGGAATTCCCTTGATGATGTAGCTTATGACGTCCTGCTCTTCTATGTCAGTTAGAGATGCTATTTCTTGCATTTTGAGCACGTATTGCTGAAAAGTTTCATCTCTGCGCTTCCTACGACCTCGCAACATATTGTGAACGTCTGTGGCTGATGCGTGCTCGTGGAACTCAGTAAGGAGTGCTGCTTTTAACTCAGCCCAAGAATTACATGACGTTGATCTCAAAAACAACTTTGCTGTTCCCTGGAGCAGTCTCTTGGCATAAACAAAACTTTCTGCATCACTGAATTTGTATAGAAGTTTCGCATCTTCAAAACTACTAATCCACTTCTTAATACGGTAGTTATCATCTCCGGAAAAAGTTGGTATTGTATCTTCAACATCACGGAATGTAAACGAAGATTGGACCTCTGTTCTTGGATTATTAAGCTCGGCTAGCCTTTTTTGCAGTGAAACAATCTCTTCTTTTTTTCGTACCATTTCACGTAAATTTTCTAACCTCTGAGAAATAACACTGTCCTCCTCGTCTAAATTTATGGCGTCATCGTCAACGTCAACAACAACATCATTCGAAAATAACTCCTTCAATCGACCATCATCGAGAAGAGCTATTCCCTCCTGCAGACGTATTTTTAACGCTTCTTTTAGTCCGTTTGTGGGCAAACCCATCTCGGTCAATTTGTCTTTCAGTTTGCTTACTGTTGCACTCTGCACAAAATTAGCAGCACGAGTGTTTGCATCCATCACGACAAAAATTATTTTTGTTTCAAATGAAATATAAAAAACTTTGCCGAAATTTAATATTTAAGCATGCAAATAAAATTACGTTACAGGTACTCTAATTCCACTTCTGATTAATTATAATGTACTTTTATACTAAACATGCGATTCGACATTCAACATAATAAAATAAAACACGTCTGTTCTGAACGAAAGCTTTATTCCAAGTGATGCTTCTTCTTAAACATAAGATCATTGCTTACGGTTAATATAACGCTAGAGGTATATGTATATATTACATAATATGATTTTACATAAAACTGTGTTTCAAATCATTCGATAGAACAGTAAGAAAGAAAGTAAATATAAGGTACAGAAAATCAGTAAAATGAGATGATCGATTATGTATTATAATTTAGGTACATGTTAAGTTTAAAGCACAGGGTGGTCAGGATACATTTTAATTATATTATTTATTATTGCGTTGAAGCACATTTTAAAAATAAGAAACTTCTTACATCTTTAAATCTCCTTAACAATCTCTTGTACCTTTCACACTGAAGCAACAAAAACCCGGAGATTTTCTTTATTTTCCTTTTGAACTACCTTGGTTGAACTTATATACAAAGCTGCTTGTTTCGCAGTTAAAGTACTTATTTAGGGCCAGTTGTACAAATATTTGATCCGTGGTTCAGGAATTTTAACTCACCAATTTTAGCGGATTAACTGTGGTTCAACGATGGTTCAGGCATGTAATTGGCTTTTAGTGCATATTAGAACCTTGAACCATCGTTGAACCTCAGTTAACCCGCCGAAATCGGTGAGTTAAAATTCCTGAACCACGGATCAAAATTTAAACCACGATTGTACAACTGGCACTTACAGTATTAACTTACATTCAATGGGTAAGTTAATTAACTGGGACTTTTGCATTACCAAAGCAATCCGTTATTAAACTTCTAATCTGTACCCCATGTTATTGTGCCAATATTTCCTTCTAAAAAATTTTAAAAATCTTTGGAGCGGTTTTCTTAAAAAATAATTTTTTACATGTAAAACTCTCATATATTTTTAGAAAAACAAAAATGGTATGCCATTGTTAAGAACAAAATAATATACAACATAAACCATAATCTCAAAAAAAAAATAAAACTGATTTTTCAAAAAAAATTGAACTTTTTTAAAAATCCAAAAAATATATTTTCTTTTGTAATATTTGTACGCAGTATTATTCACACTTGATAGGACCTTCATAGTAAAAATTTTGATCAAAATCAGTTGAGAGGTTAACGAGAAAGTCAAAAGAACGGTTCTATGGCATGTAGTTAATATTTTTTTTTACAAAATGCAGACTAACCACTAGCACATACAAGAATTTAAAAACAAAAAAACGTTAGAGTCGTTTTTGAGATAAATAAATCTTTTAGACTAAGAGCCTAAGGCAATTTATGGATGTGAATGATAGCAAAAATTCAATGATGCAATAAGATAGCATTGAGGTCTTGGACCCTCATATTCATATCTATGGTATTCGGCTCGCTTTTATTAAATATCATTTTTTTAAGTGCTATCTTTTATCTGGGCTTTCAGAAAAAAATGCATTTTCTCTATTAACGTAATGTCAAGTTTGATTTTTATCTTGAGATAGATTTTTTGCAAGACAATAAGAACTTAATCAGGCAAGAAAACAAAAAAAAAAAAAAAAAAAACAACCAATTTAAAATTTTTACTATAAATCACCAAATTATAGTTTTTTTTTTTTTTTTGTATAAATCGCACCCTTTGTAAAAGTCTACAAATTTGAACATACATTTTGTATTTTAATTCTTAAACCAATTTTATTTTTTAAACTTTTATCATAATCGTTGTTGAGAAAAAATAATATTTGTTCCATTTAATATTTAAATGATCAATAATAACCAATCTAGTTTATTTAAAAAAGTAGGTAAACTTTGTTCTTATTTTGAGTTTAAGTCGTTTAATTACAATGTATGTAGGTCTATGGCATTTAATTCATCAAGAGTCGATTTTAATATAATTTTAAAGTTTTAAACTTTTGCTACTTAATTTACAACTGCAAACGTGGTGATACTTTGAAGGCTGTATGTTACGTATTCGTCGCATTACTTGAAGAGGCGGTTCATTAGAGACCGGTGGTTCCCTACCAACCATTTCGATAATCATTATGCCAATTGACCAGATATCAACCTCCGGTCCATAGAGGAGGCGAGAAATAACCTCTGGTGACATCCAATATGATAGAGTTCCGACAAGAAATTCGCGTTTAGATAGGTTCTGAGACTTGTGCACATAATCCGAAACCGGATAGTTTTACCCGACCGTCGACTTGGGAATGCAGATTAACTGGTGCTTTAAGACATTGCTTAAAAACAGTAGCAATTTGTTTTATGTCCATACGGGATTGTGTAACTGAGAATTATTGAATATGAAATTTAAAGATAAAAACAAAATAAATATGTGCAACTAACCTGTTCGTGTGTTAACCTCTGTTCTTGCTTTCGAGTAGCTGCAGGTGTTCCGGTAGTCCTCGGAGTAAAAGAGCTATTGCCCCACTAGAACTAGACGCCGGGGAATTCGTCTTTAGGCTGCCATTAATTGAAGGATTGTTTATGTGCTGTGAATTTGGGATGTGATCCGTAATCTGAAGACTATTCGTTGGAATTGACTGGGATAATGAATTGTTCACTGGCGGGCGATCTCATATTTGGCTGAGGGCGTTGTGGTTGAATGAGTGTGGATGGTAGCGGTATGTTATTGTTGGAATTTGACTGCTGCTGCTGTAATAGATAATGGTGCTGCAGGGACAAGCGCGATTCTGATGTAGTGTACCTACCTCAACCTTCATGTGGAAAGAGCCGAACCAATGTTTGTTCGATATTGCAGGGGATGGTTTAAATCTGTATGCACGGACAGAGGATTGTTACCATTAGATAGTTTTTATGAAGTATACGTGGGATTGCTTGGATTTTATATTTGTTGGTGTTGCAAAATAGTTGGCCTAAATTGCGGTACTTGCTGTGGTTTTTTGGATGGGCAGCGTTGGTCCCCGCGTCTTTCCTCGATAGAGCATTTATTGCTGGTAATGTTGTTGCTGTTGCTCCACCAAAGTTGGCACAGAGGACGATTCTTCTAGTACTGCCGGAGGAACATTCGTATTGTCGCGACTTACTCGAGGTGGACTGGAGTTCCTCAGCGAATTCAAAGGATTCAGCTGCAAAAACGAGCTTTATAATTAGCATATTGGATTCAATTTAATTTAGCTTACCATATGCCATATTTCTTGATTTCCCCAAAAAGTTTTTCGTGATTCGGATCGGAAACAAAAAGAAAATTTGTAAAGGATCTTTTCCAATTTATTTTGTTGTTTTTTTATTTATTTTTGAGAGTTTCGATGCATTACAGTTGCGTGATTACTTTGAACCAACTTTTCATATGATTTGTTTAATTACAATTAATTCTCACACGTAGATGTCACTAGAGTATGTGTGTATTTTTTCACTTTTGTGCTTTTTGCAAAAGTTTTTGAATGTAGTTAAGCCTTTAGTGCCTGTTTACATTGTATTTTTGACAAAGCATATTTTCGTTCATCAAAATGTTCCTCGTGTTTACATTATAGAGAAAAAATTCTTTCATTTCAATCTACCCATCCCTATCTCACATCCTTAACAACCATGTATCTCTCACTCACACAAAAAAAACTCTTCCTGCTCAATCCGAAAACATTTAATGAAACTGGCGCATCGGCGTAATTTAGGTGGAATTAACCCTTCTCTTTCTTACTCACACAAAATCTACCCATCTCACTGGATGCGCCGTTCGTCAAAAATACAATGTAAACAGTCACTTAACTTTTACTTTGTCCCCTTTCACACAGGGCAACTGAGTTGCCGGCAAGTCCCCTTTCACACGAAGATACTAGTTGCTGGTGATTTTTTGACGTTTTCTTTAAATCTCCTTAACAATCTCCTGTACCTTTCACACGCAGATACAAAGTTGGAGGAGACTTGCTGTATTTTCCTTTTAAACTACCTTGGTTGAACGCACACAAACGTAGTGTGAAGAGAAACGTCAAAAAAGTTTCCTGAATTTGTTGACCGGGGAGATTTCATTTCCCCCTCTTTCTTCCTGCCCTTCTCGCCTATGAACTGTTTGTTGCCGGCAACTCAGTTGCCCTGTGTGAAAGGGGACTAAGGCAACAAACATTTATTCAGGCATTTGTAGGGTTTTTATTTCAAAAATGGCAGTTACATTTTGGCTTTTGTAGGGTTTTAAAAGAAAAATGGCGGTTACACACCATAGTTTTAGGAAAATTTCTCACACGTAGATGTCACTAGAGTATGTGTGTATTTTTTCATTTTTGTGCTTTTTGCAAAAAGTTTTTGAATGTAGTTAAGCCTTTAACTTTTACTTTTGTGCAAAAGTAAAACACCAATACATACAAAAAATCAGTTTTAAAAGCGACTAGTAGAATGGGGGAAATTTAAGGGAACAAACATTTATTCAAGCATTTGTAGGGGTTTTATTTCAAAAATGGCAGTTGCATTCTGGCTTTTGTAGGGTTTTAAAAGAAAAATGGCGGTTACACACAATAGTTTTAGGAAAATTTCTCACACGTAGATGTCACATCAGCCGCGTTCAATAGAAAATCTGAAATTTCAGATTTACATAGCATGGTGCCTACACATGCAATATTTCATCGAATCGTTCTTGGAGTTGTGGCATATTCGCTCCGAATGATTTGCGCCAGAGCTCTAACATTGAAGTTGCAATTTTTTAATGCTCTTTGTGTGTTTTTCTTCAAAAATATTTATAATATAATCATGTACTACGTTTTAAGATTTAAATAAAAATAGAATTCTTTTTGTAACATTTAAAGAGTTCTTTCAGTTCTTTTAATTAATACGGTACGAGACTCAACTATATCTTTTTAACATAAAAAACATTACACGCCAAAATTGTAATTGTCACAAGTAATTCAGAGGACTGATGAATGGCAATAAACCATTCAATATATGAAGTTTTTACTCCTTTTTCAGAGTCTGCTTCGCTAACTTAATAAAAATTTCACAATTTTGCAAAAAGAAAAAAAACAATATAGAAAACATCGAGCAAAACATTCAAAATGGTCACAACTAATTCACGGCTAATTATAGAGTAGTAAAACATTCACAATAAGAAGATTTTATACGTTTTCCAGAGGATTTTTCGCTAAGTTAACGCCAATTTCACAATTTTACAAAAAAAAAAAAACATAGAAAACATCGCGCGACCAAATTCAAAATTGTCACAACTAATTTACGGCTAATTATAGAGTAGTAAAACGTTCACAAAAAGAAGATTTTATACGTTATCCAGAGGATTTTTCGCTAAGTTAACGCCTATTTCACAATTTTACAAAAAAAAAACATAGAAAACATCGCGCGACCAAATTCAAAATTGTCACAACTAATTTACGGCTAAATATAGAGTAGTAAAACGTTCACAAAAAGAAGATTTTATACGTTTTCCAGAAGCTTTTTCGCTAAGTTGACGCATATTTCACAATTTTGTAAAAAAAACATAGAAAACATAGAGCGACCAAATTCAAAATTGTTACAACTAATTCACGGGTAATTATAGAGTAGTAACACATTCACAATAAGAAGTTTGTATACGTTTTCCAGAGGCTGTTTCCCTAAGTTAAGGCCAATTTTACAATTTTGCAAAAAAAACATAGAAAACATAGAGCGACAAATTCAAAATTGTCACAACTAATTCACGACTAATGAACGGCAAATTATAGAGCAGTAAAACATTCACAATAAGAAGTTTTTATACGTTTTCCAGGTGCTGCTTTGCTAACTTGACACGAATTTCACTTTTTTTCAAAAAAAAACATAGAAAACATAGAGCGACAAATTCAAAATTGTCACAACTAATTCGCGACTAATTAACGGCAAATTATAGAGTAGTAAAACATTCACAATAAGAAGTTTTTATACGTTTTCCAGGTGCTGCTTCGCTAACTTGACACGAATTTCACTTTTTTGCAAAAAAAACATAGAAAACATAGAGCGACAAATTCAAAATTGTCACAACTAATTCACGACTAATTAACGGCAAATTATAGAGTAGTAAAACATTCACAATAAAAAGTTTTTATACGTTTTCCAGGTGCTGCTTCGCTAACTTGACACGAATTTCACTTTTTTGCAAAAAAAACATAGAAAACATAGAGCGACAAATTCAAAATTGTCACAACTAATTCACGACTAATTAACGGCAAATTATAGAGTAGTAAAACATTCACAATAAGAAGTTTTTATACGTTTTCCAGATGCTGCTTCGCTAACTTGACACGAAGTTAGCAAAGCAGCAAAAAAAACGTAGAAAACATTGCACGACAAAATTAAAATTGTCACAAATCATTCAGAACTGCTGAACGGCAAATTATTAAGCAATAAACTATTCGCTATAAGACGTTTTTACCCCTTTTTGAGGTGCTGCTTCGCTAACTTGATATCAAGTTAGCGAAGCAGCAAAAAAAACATAGAAAACATCGAACGACAAATTCTAAATTATCACAACTAATTCACGACTAATTTTACCCAATTAAAATTTTTTCGATCGGTGAATGTTGTTTCGCTAACTTGACACTCATCCTTTCCAGCCATGTACGAAGTTTAACAAAACTCGACAAATTAATTTTGGACGAAATTTCATCCAAATCGTGACCCTGGCAGTGTCAAAATTGATTTTGGAAGTATATTTTCTAAACCCGATATTTCCACAACCGTACATCCTAAATTATTGTGGTTTTCAGTATTCAATTGCAAATTAATAGGCCTTTCCAGCCATGTACGAAGTTTGACAAAACTCGACAAATTAATTTTGGATGAAATTTCATCCAAATCGTGACCCTGGCAGTGTCAAAATTGATTTTGGAAGTATATTTTCTAAACCCGATATTTCCACAACCGTACATCCTAAATGATTGTGGTTTTCAGTATTCAATTGCAAATTTAAAGGCCTTTCCAGCCATGTACGAAGTTTAACAAAACTCTAAAAATTAATTTTGGACGAAATTTCATCCAAATCGTGACCCTGGCAGTGTCAAAATTGATTTTGGAAGTATATTTTCTAAACCCGATATTTCCACAACCGTACATCCTAAATGATTGTGGTTTTCAGTATTCAATTGCAAATTAAAAGGCCTTTCCAGCCATGTACGAAGTTTAACAAAACTCAAAAAATTAATTTTGGACGAAATTTCATCCAAATCGTGACCCTGGCAGTGTCAAAATTGATTTTGGAAGTATATTTTCTAAACCCGATATTTCCACAACCGTACATCCTAAATTATTGTGGTTTTCAGTATTCAATTGCAAATTAATAGGCCTTTCCAGCCATGTACGAAGTTTAACAAAACTCGACAAATTAATTTTGGATAAAATTTCATCCAAATCGTGACCCTGGCAGTGTCAAAATTGATTTTGGAAGTATATTTTCTAAACCCGATATTTCCACAACCGTACATCCTAAATGATTGTGGTTTTCAGTATTCAATTGCAAATTAATAGGCCTTTCCAGCCATGTACGAAGTTTGACAAAACTCGACAAATTAATTTTGGACGAAATTTCATCCAAATCGTGACCCTGGCAGTGTCAAAATTGATTTTGGAAGTATATTTTCTAAACCCGATATTTCCACAACCGTACATCCTAAATGATTGTGGTTTTCAGTATTCAATTGCAAATTAAAAGGCCTTTCCAGCCATGTACGAAGTTTAACAAAACTCGACAAATTAATTTTGGACGAAATTTCATCCAAATCGTGACCCTGGCAGTGTCAAAATTGATTTTGGAAGTATATTTTCTAAACCCGATATTTCCACAACCGTACATCCTAAATTATTGTGGTTTTCAGTATTCAATTGCAAATTAATAGGCCTTTCCAGCCATGTACGAAGTTTGACAAAACTCGACAAATTAATTTTGGATAAAATTTCATCCAAATCGTGACCCTGGCAGTGTCAAAATTGATTTTGGAAGTATATTTTCTAAACCCGATATTTCCACAACCGTACATCCTAAATGATTGTGGTTTTCAGTATTCAATTGCAAATTAATAGGCCTTTCCAGCCATGTACGAAGTTTAACAAAACTCGAAAAATTAATTTTGGACGAAATTTCATCCAAATCGTGACCCTGGCAGTGTCAAAATTGATTTTGGAAGTATATTTTCTAAACCCGATATTTCCACAACCGTACATCCTAAATGATTGTGGTTTTCAGTATTCAATTGCAAATTAAAAGGCCTTTCCAGCCATGTACGAAGTTTAGCAAAACTCGAAAAATTAATTTTGGACGAAATTTCATCCAAATCGTGACCCTGGCAGTGTCAAAATTGGTTTTGGAAGTATATTTTCTAAACCCGATATTTCCACAACCGTACATCCTAAATTATTGTGGTTTTCAGTATTCAATTGCAAATTAATAGGCCTTTCCAGCCATGTACGAAGTTTAACAAAACTCGAAAAATTAATTTTGGACGAAATTTCATCCAAATCGTGACCCTGGCAGTGTCAAAATTGATTTTGGAAGTATATTTTCTAAACCCGATATTTCCACAACCGTACATCCTAAATGATTGTGGTTTTCAGTATTCAATTGCAAATTAAAAGGCCTTTCCAGCCATGTACGAAGTTTAACAAAACTCGAAAAATTAATTTTGGACGAAATTTCATCCAAATCGTGACCCTGGCAGTGTCAAAATTAATTTTGGAAGTATATTTTCTAAACCCGATATTTCCACAACCGTACATCCTAAATGATTGTGGTTTTCAGTATTCAATTGCAAATTAAAAGGCCTTTCCAGCCATGTACGAAGTTTAACAAAACTCGACAAATTAATTTTGGACGAAATTTCATCCAAATCGTGACCCTGGCAGTGTCAAAATTGATTTTGGAAGTATATTTTCTAAACCCGATATTTCCACAACCGTACATCCTAAATTATTGTGGTTTTCAGTATTCAATTGCAAATTAATAGGCCTTTCCAGCCATGTACGAAGTTTAACAAAACTCGACAAATTAATTTTGGATAAAATTTCATCCAAATCGTGACCCTGGCAGTGTCAAAATTGATTTTGGAAGTATATTTTCTAAACCCGATATTTCCACAACCGTACATCCTAAATGATTGTGGTTTTCAGTATTCAATTGCAAATTAAAAGGCCTTTCCAGCCATGTACGAAGTTTAACAAAACTCGAAAAATTAATTTTGGACGAAATTTCATCCAAATCGTGACCCTCCCAACTAACAATTTAACTTTTATAAGGGTCTATCGAAGTTTTTTTCACTTCAGCAAAAATGCTTGTATAAGGCCTTACAGGAATGCATTTGGCCCACCTGAGAAGCTGGGAAGACCTTTGAGCAATCATGTACAGGTTGATGGGAGATACCAAATGTCTTTCCAAAGAGTCTAATAGAAATAAATAACATTCAGAAAAACAAATGTGGTAGGTTACAGCTTTCTTAGAAAAATTGTTGTTGTTTGATGCAGGCTATTAGCCTTCATAAGTTAATGAAGACTTGGTGCCACAGGTTATTGCATTCAAAAATAAGACATTTTATAACACTTGAAAGGCCTCATACAAGTCTTGTAAAAGCTTATTCGAAGCACTATATAAAAAAAATGAATTCTTTTTTATGCCAATTTTTATTTCTTTGTTTTCTTCTATTTTTGTCGTCCAAGTCAAGACTTACTACTGAAATTAAATGTACAATAATTATTTATAATGGAAAAACATTTTACTTACTTGATGGATTTTTTGGGATTTGAACCCAGGATGTTCTGGTTAAGAGTCAGGTGCCTTATACATCGCGCCAATCTACTATATTCTAACTAAGTATCAAATCGGAACTACTTGAAACCGAAAATAGCTTCCAAAGAACTTCGTTGAGGCTTCCTGATAGCTAAAACTAATGAGGTGACCATCTGCCTTTTGTTTGCAAGTGATTTTATTTTATTTTCTACATAACCTGATAAATAAGTAGCGACCTTCAGGCTTGGGGTGTATGAGTCTGATTAACTTTTGACATATTCTGACTTGATTCCTGGTGTTGCATCGTCTGTAGTTGAATGTTGAAAGCCAACTTAATTTAAAATTAAAATCAAAGAAGAGATTTTTGGCTTTTCAAAAAAATATAGGATGGCATTTTAAATTGTACCGTTGCTTTTTTTTTCTGTTTTAAGTCATTTTTTTAGAAAATTGCCCCTCCTGCCTAAACGGGGGGAAATACACCCCCCCTCCCATACGATTTATTTCTTGTCTTAACCCAATCTACTCGCTCCAGCAGTTTGGTGGATCTTATACCGATTACCCTGTATAATTATGTTGTATTTTTGTATGGGATTTTTCATTTAATATCAGGTACCTTTACTATTATTTTAAAGATAAACATAAAATAAATCATTGTTTTCCATTGTACAAGAGAATCAATATTCTTTTATCAGTTAACTTTTTTCCTCGGAAAAACGCTTTTTTCCTCAATGATGTTATTTTTAGAACAAAGGTTTCTATATTGTTTTACATTTTACAAATAAAATATTATTTTACCATGCATACATACATTTCTTTTTTTTTTGTATTGAAATTGACGCACCAAAGCGTTGGATAATTATGTATGTACCTATTCCTATTGTTTCAATAATATTTACAGAAAAAAAAATACGTTGTACAATTTCTTCACGTTAAAATTATTTAACCAGAAAATATAACGTGGTCACCGTATTGATAAATGTATCTAGCAGCAGCAGCTTTTAATAGAAATAATGAGTTTTCCGGGCGAAATAAATACCTGTCGTGTAAATCTATAGCTTACTATGGGAAGTCAAGGTAGACCATGTTCACTACAAAATTATCTGACATAAACTTCCCTGAGACAAACTCATCGAAATAAAAGCTTCTTGCGCATGCGCCTGACATTACAAAAAATGATGCTTGTGTCAGAACAGAGCACACAGTACTTAAACAAACAAAATTAGTTCACCTAACTTCCCTGAGACAAAATTATCGAAATAAATGCGTTTCGTGCATGTGGTTGTCAGTGATGAAATCGACTATTGTCAATAGTACTGAACTGTGACAAAAAATAGTACTGAAAATGATCAAATAGTACGGAAAATTTTCCAGGCGTGAATTCTATTGAATTAATAGAATTAATAGAATAAATTTCATTAGATTTAAACCAAACTTTGCACTTGGGTGATGCTTTCAGAATTTCGAAGGAAGTGAGGGCGTTCATCTCAGGTGAGAAATATTTTAGTTTTGGTCTTTTGCCAACAATAAATTGTATTGCATTGTATTGTATTGTATTGTATTGTATTGTATTGTATTCGTTTATTTAGTATAATTTACGATTTTACAACAAAATTTTATATATTAAATATTTGAGAAAAAAAAAATATCTTTATAAATTCATCAAAATTTAAACATTGGATTTTATAAAAGTTATCAATAAACTTTTGAAAACATACAAATTTGACTCATTTTCAATTGACTAAAGGAATAAATTTAGATCTATCTTAAAAAAAATAAGTACTTTCCGTAGTGGGAAAATAGAATTGTAGAGAATTCAGTACAATAGTAAGCCTTTTTCCAACCGAGGTTGATTGACAGTTCAAAAATTATGCTTATGTCGGGCTTTTGCTCACAGGACTTTTACCATCAAAATTAGTTGAATTAACTTCGCTGAGACAAACTCATCGAAATAAATGCTTCTCGCGCATGCGCCTGACCAGTAAAAAAAATTATGCTTGTGTCAGACTTATGAACAAAGGACTTATACAAACAAAATTAGTTCACCTTACTTCCCTGACACAAAATTATCGAAATAAATGTGTTTCGGGCTTGTGCTTGTGTCGGGCTTGTGCTCACAGGACTTTTACAACCAAAATTAGTTGACTTAACTTCGCTGAGACAAACTCATAAAAGTAAATGCTTCTCGCGCATGCGCCTGACAGAACAAAATATTATACTTGTGTCAGGCTTATACACACAGGATTTATACATACAAAATTAGTTCACTTAAATTTACGTGTATGTGCTGCTTCTATTAGGCTTTCCTACACTAAACTTATCGAACTTATAAATTTTCAACCTTAATTCCGTAACAATTAATAGCTTCTTTAAAGCTTTTTGAGCAGGCCTCACATGAGTTTTTGGAGGGAGCCTTTTAGTGGAAGGTATTTCTTAGCTTTTATTGCCTGTGCTTCTACAGTCGCATTTCAGTTGGCCTTATGGAAAAACTAAAGAAACTGTACACATTTATGCTTGTATTTAATTTCAAATTATACTTCTAGTAGGTTCAAAAGAAACTGTGTACGAAGGCAAAGCCTCTAAAATTTGCACTTTCGATACACAAACTAAATACAAGCCCTATAGAAATAAAAACTTCAAAAAATTTAAAAATTGGATCTTATAGAAGAAAAATTGTTACTTGGGCTGGCAGTGTCAAAATTGATTTTGGAAGTATATTTTCTAAACCCGATATTTCCACAACCGTACATCCTAAATTATTGTGGTTTTCAGTATTCAATTGCAAATTAATAGGCCTTTCCAGCCATGTACGAAGTTTAACAAAACTCGACAAATTAATTTTGGATAAAATTTCATCCAAATCGTGACCCTGGCAGTGTCAAAATTGATTTTGGAAGTATATTTTCTAAACCCGATATTTCCACAACCGTACATCCTAAATGATTGTGGTTTTCAGTATTCAATTGCAAATTAATAGGCCTTTCCAGCCATGTACGAAGTTTGACAAAACTCGACAAATTAATTTTGGACGAAATTTCATCCAAATCGTGACCCTGGCAGTGTCAAAATTGATTTTGGAAGTATATTTTCTAAACCCGATATTTCCACAACCGTACATCCTAAATTATTGTGGTTTTCAGTATTCAATTGCAAATTAATAGGCCTTTCCAGCCATGTACGAAGTTTGACAAAACTCGACAAATTAATTTTGGATAAAATTTCATCCAAATCGTGACCCTGGCAGTGTCAAAATTGATTTTGGAAGTATATTTTCTAAACCCGATATTTCCACAACCGTACATCCTAAATGATTGTGGTTTTCAGTATTCAATTGCAAATTAATAGGCCTTTCCAGCAATGTACGAAGTTTAACAAAACTCGAAAAATTAATTTTGGACGAAATTTCATCCAAATCGTGACCCTGGCAGTGTCAAAATTGATTTTGGAAGTATATTTTCTAAACCCGATATTTCCACAACCGTACATCCTAAATTATTGTGGTTTTCAGTATTCAATTGCAAATTAATAGGCCTTTCCAGCCATGTACGAAGTTTAACAAAACTCGAAAAATTAATTTTGGATGAAATTTCATCCAAATCGTGACCCTGGCAGTGTCAAAATTGATTTTGGAAGTATATTTTCTAAACCCGATATTTCCACAACCGTACATCCTAAATTATTGTGGTTTTCAGTATTCAATTGCAAATTAATAGGCCTTTCCAGCCATGTACGAAGTTTGACAAAACTCGACAAATTAATTTTGGACGAAATTTCATCCAAATCGTGACCCTGGCAGTGTCAAAATTGATTTTGGAAGTATGTTTTCTAAACCCGATATTTCCACAACCGTACATCCTAAATGATTGTGGTTTTCAGTATTCAATTGCAAATTAAAAGGCCTTTCCAGCCATGTACGAAGTTTAACAAAACTCGAAAAATTAATTTTGGACGAAATTTCATCCAAATCGTGACCCTGGCAGTGTCAAAATTGATTT
This sequence comes from Epistrophella euchroma, assembly GCA_947049315.1. NCBI lineage: Eukaryota > Metazoa > Arthropoda > Insecta > Diptera > Syrphidae > Epistrophella > Epistrophella euchroma. The sequence goes on from OX346246.1 coordinate 127,401,763, forward strand.
TGGAAGTATATTTTCTAAACCCGATATTTCCACAACCGTACATCCTAAATGATTGTGGTTTTCAGTATTCAATTGCAAATTAAAAGGCCTTTCCAGCCATGTACGAAGTTTGACAAAACTCGACAAATTAATTTTGGACGAAATTTCATCCAAATCGTGACCCTGGCAGTGTCAAAATTGATTTTGGAAGTATAATTTTCTAAACCCTATATTTCCACAACCGTACATCCTAAATTATTGTGGTTTTCAGTATTCAATTGCAAATTAATAGGCCTTTCCAGCCATGTACGAAGTTTAACAAAACTCGAAAAATTAATTTTGGATAAAATTTCATCCAAATCGTGACCCTGGCAGTGTCAAAATTGATTTTGGAAGTATATTTTCTAAACCCGATATTTCCACAACCGTACATCCTAAATTATTGTGGTTTTCAGTATTCAATTGCAAATTAATAGGCCTTTCCAGCCATGTACGAAGTTTAACAAAACTCGAAAAATTAATTTTGGATAAAATTTCATCCAAATCGTGACCCTGGCAGTGTCAAAATTGATTTTGGAAGTATATTTTCTAAACCCGATATTTCCACAACCGTACATCCTAAATGATTGTGGTTTTCAGTATTCAATTGCAAATTAATAGGCCTTTCCAGCCATGTACGAAGTTTAACAAAACTCGAAAAATTAATTTTGGATAAAATTTCATCCAAATCGTGACCCTGGCAGTGTCAAAATTGATTTTGGAAGTATATTTTCTAAACCCGATATTTCCACAACCGTACATCCTAAATTATTGTGGTTTTCAGTATTCAATTGCAAATTAATAGGCCTTTCCAGCCATGTACGAAGTTTGACAAAACTCGACAAATTAATTTTGGATGAAATTTCATCCAAATCGTGACCCTGGCAGTGTCAAAATTGATTTTGGAAGTATATTTTCTAAACCCGATATTTCCACAACCGTACATCCTAAATGATTGTGGTTTTCAGTATTCAATTGCAAATTAAAAGGCCTTTCCAGCCATGTACGAAGTTTAACAAAACTCTAAAAATTAATTTTGGACGAAATTTCATCCAAATCGTCCCTGGCAGTGTCAAAATTGATTTTGGAAGTATATTTTCTAAACCCGATATTTCCACAACCATACATCCTAAATTATTGTGGTTTTCAGTATTCAATTGCAAATTAATAGGCCTTTCCAGCCATGTACGAAATTTAAAAAAACTCGAGAAATTAATTTTGGATAAAATTTCATCCAAATCGTGACCCTGGCAGTGTCAAAATTGATTTTGGAAGTATATTTTCTAAACCCGATATTTCCACAACCGTACATCCTAAATGATTGTGGTTTTCAGTATTCAATTGCAAATTAAAAGGCCTTTCCAGCCATGTACGAAGTTTAACAAAACTCGAAAAATTAATTTTGGACGAAATTTCATCCAAATCGTGACCCTGGCAGTGTCAAAATTGATTTTGGAAGTATATTTTCTAAACCCGATATTTCCACAACCGTACATCCTAAATTATTGTGGTTTTCAGTATTCAATTGCAAATTAATAGGCCTTTCCAGCCATGTACGAAGTTTAACAAAACTCGACAAATTAATTTTGGACGAAATTTCATCCAAATCGTGACCCTGGCAGTGTCAAAATTGATTTTGGAAGTATATTTTCTAAACCCGATATTTTCACAACCGTACATCCTAAATGATTGTGGTTTTCAGTATTCAATTGCAAATTAAAAGGCCTTTCCAGCCATGTACGAAGTTTGACAAAACTCGACAAATTAATTTTGGACGAAATTTCATCCAAATCGTGACCCTGGCAGTGTCAAAATTGATTTTGGAAGTATATTTTCTAAACCCGATATTTCCACAACCGTACATCCTAAATTATTGTGGTTTTCAGTATTCAATTGCAAATTAATAGGCCTTTCCAGCCATGTACGAAGTTTAACAAAACTCGACAAATTAATTTTGGATAAAATTTCATCCAAATCTTGACCCTGGCAGTGTCAAAATTGATTTTGGAAGTATATTTTCTAAACCCGATATTTCCACAACCGTACATCCTAAATGATTGTGGTTTTCAGTATTCAATTGCAAATTAATAGGCCTTTCCAGCCATGTACGAAGTTTGACAAAACTCGACAAATTAATTTTGGACGAAATTTCATCCAAATAGTGACCCTGGCAGTGTCAAAATTGATTTTGGAAGTATATTTTCTAAACCCGATATTTCCACAACCGTACATCCTAAATTATTGTGGTTTTCAGTATTCAATTGCAAATTAATAGGCCTTTCCAGCCATGTACGAAGTTTAATAAAACTCGACAAATTAATTTTGGATAAAATTTCATCCAAATCGTGACCCTGGCAGTGTCAAAATTGATTTTGGAAGTATATTTTCTAAACCCGGTATTTCCACAACCGTACATCCTAAATGATTGTGGTTTTCAGTATTCAATTGCAAATTAATAGGCCTTTCCAGCCATGTACGAAGTTTAACAAAACTCGACAAATTAATTTTGGATAAAATTTCATCCAAATCGTGACCCTGGCAGTGTCAAAATTGATTTTGGAAGTATATTTTCTAAACCCGATATTTCCACAACCGTACATCCTAAATGATTGTGGTTTTCAGTATTCAATTGCAAATTAATAGGCCTTTCCAGCCATGTACGAAGTTTGACAAAACTCTACAAATTAATTTTGGACGAAATTTCATCCAAATCGTGACCCTGGCAGTGTCAAAATTGATTTTGGAAGTATATTTTCTAAACCCGATATTTCCACAACCGTACATCCTAAATGATTGTGGTTTTCAGTATTCAATTGCAAATTAAAAGGCCTTTCCAGCCATGTACGAAGTTTAACAAAACTCTAAAAATTAATTTTGGACGAAATTTCATCCAAATCGTCCCTGGCAGTGTCAAAATTGATTTTGGAAGTATATTTTCTAAACCCGATATTTCCACAACCGTACATCCTAAATTATTGTGGTTTTCAGTATTCAATTGCAAATTAATAGGCCTTTCCAGCCATGTACGAAGTTTAAAAAAACTCGACAAATTAATTTTGGATAAAATTTCATCCAAATCGTGACCCTGGCAGTGTCAAAATTGATTTTGTTGGAAGTATAATTTCTAAACCCGATATTTCCACAACCGTACATCCTAAATGATTGTGGTTTTCAGTATTCAATTGCAAATTAGAAGGCCTTTCCAGCCATGTACGAAGTTTAACAAAACTCGAAAAATTAATTTTGGACGAAATTTCATCCAAATCGTGACCCTGGCAGTGTCAAAATTGATTTTGGAAGTATATTTTCTACACCCGATATTTCCACAACCGTACATCCTAAATTATTGTGGTTTTCAGTATTCAATTGCAAATTAATAGGCCTTTCCAGCCATGTACGAAGTTTAACAAAACTCGACAAATTAATTTTGGATAAAATTTCATCCAAATCGTGACCCTGGCAGTGTCAAAATTGATTTTGGAAGTATATTTTCTAAACCCGATATTTCCACAACCGTACATCCTAAATGATTGTGGTTTTCAGTATTCAATTGCAAATTAAAAGGCCTTTCCAGCCATGTACGAAGTTTAACAAAACTCGAAAAATTAATTTTGGACGAAATTTCATCCAAATCGTGACCCTGGCAGTGTCAAAATTGATTTTGGAAGTATATTTTCTAAACCCGATATTTCCACAACCGTACATCCTAAATTATTGTGGTTTTCAGTATTCAATTGCAAATTAATAGGCCTTTCCAGCCATGTACGAAGTTTAACAAAACTCGACAAATTAATTTTGGATAAAATTTCATCCAAATCGTGACCCTGGCAGTGTCAAAATTGATTTTGGAAGTATATTTTCTAAACCCGATATTTCCACAACCGTACATCCTAAATGATTGTGGTTTTCAGTATTCAATTGCAAATTAATAGGCCTTTCCAGCCATGTACGAAGTTTGACAAAACTCGACAAATTAATTTTGGACGAAATTTCATCCAAATCGTGACCCTGGCAGTGTCAAAATTGATTTTGGAAGTATATTTTTTAAACCCGATATTTCCACAACCGTACATCCTAAATGATTGTGGTTTTCAGTATTCAATTGCAAATTAAAAGGCCTTTCCAGCCATGTACGAAGTTTAACAAAACTCGAGAAATTAATTTTGGACGAAATTTCATCCAAATCGTGACCCTGGCAGTGTCAAAATTGATTTTGGAAGTATATTTTCTAAACCCGATATTTCCACAACCGTACATCCTAAATTATTGTGGTTTTCAGTATTCAATTGCAAATTAATAGGCCTTTCCAGCCATGTACGAAGTTTGACAAAACTCGACAAATTAATTTTGGATAAAATTTCATCCAAATCGTGACCCTGGCAGTGTCAAAATTGATTTTGGAAGTATATTTTCTAAACCCGATATTTCCACAACCGTACATCCTAAATTATTGTGGTTTTCAGTATTCAATTGCAAATTAATAGGCCTTTCCAGCCATGTACGAAGTTTAACAAAACTCGAAAAATTAATTTTGGATGAAATTTCATCCAAATCGTGACCCTGGCAGTGTCAAAATTGATTTTGGAAGTATATTTTCTAAACCCGATATTTCCACAACCGTACATCCTAAATTATTGTGGTTTTCAGTATTCAATTGCAAATTAATAGGCCTTTCCAGCCATGTACGAAGTTTGACATAACTCGACAAATTAATTTTGGATGAAATTTCATCCAAATCGTGACCCTGGCAGTGTCAAAATTGATTTTGGAAGTATATTTTCTAAACCAGATATTTCCACAACCGTACATCCTAAATGATTGTGACCCTGGCAGTGTCAAAATTGATTTTGGAAGTATATTTTCTAAACCCGATATTTCCACAACCGTACATTCTAAATGATTGTGGTTTTCAGTATTCAATTGCAAATTAAAAGGCCTTTCCAGCCATGTACGAAGTTTAACAAAACTAGAAAAATTAATTTTGGACGAAAATTCATCCAAATCGTGACCCTGGCAGTGTCAAAATTGATTTTGGAAGTATATTTTCTAAACCCGATATTTCCACAACCGTACATCCTAAATGATTGTGGTTTTCAGTATTCAATTGCAAATTAAAAGGCCTTTCCAGCCATGTACGAAGTTTGACAAAACTCGACAAATTAATTTTGGACGAAATTTCATCCAAATCGTGACCCTGGCAGTGTCAAAATTGATTTTGGAAGTATATTTTCTAAACCCGATATTTCCACAACCGTACATCCTAAATTATTGTGGTTTTCAGTATTCAATTGCAAATTAATAGGCCTTTCCAGCCATGTACGAAGTTTGACAAAACTCGACAAATTAATTTTGGTCGAAATTTCATTCAAATCGTGACCCTGGCAGTGTCAAAATTGATTTTGGAAGTATATTTTCTAAACCCGATATTTCCACAACCGTACATCCTAAATTATTGTGGTTTTCAGTATTCAATTGCAAATTAATAGGCCTTTCCAGCCATGTACGAAGTTTGACAAAACTCGACAAATTAATTTTGGACGAAATTTCATCCAAATCGTGACCCTGGCAGTGTCAAAATTGATTTTGGAAGTATATTTTCTAAACCCGATATTTCCACAACCGTACATCCTAAATTATTGTGGTTTTCAGTATTCAATTGCAAATTAATAGGCCTTTCCAGCCATGTGCGAAGTTTAACAAAACTCGACAAATTAATTTTGGATAAAATTTCATCCAAATCGTGACCCTGGCAGTGTCAAAATTGATTTTGGAAGTATATTTTCTAAACCCGATATTTCCACAACCGTACATCCTAAATGATTGTGGTTTTCAGTATTCAATTGCAAATTAATAGGCCTTTCCAGCCATGTACAAAGTTTGACAAAACTCGACAAATTAATTTTGGACGAAATTTCATCCAAATCGTGACCCTGGCAGTGTCAAAATTGATTTTGGAAGTATATTTTCTAAACCAGATATTTCCACAACCGTACATCCTAAATTATTGTGGTTTTCAGTATTCAATTGCAAATTAATAGGCCTTTCCAGCCATGTACGAAGTTTGACAAAACTCGACAAATTAATTTTGGATAAAATTTCATCCAAATCGTGACCCTGGCAGTGTCAAAATTGATTTTGGAAGTATATTTTCTAAACCCGATATTTCCACAACCGTACATCCTAAATTATTGTGGTTTTCAGTATTCAATTGCAAATTAATAGGCCTTTCCAGCCATGTACGAAGTTTAGCAAAACTCGAAAAATTAATTTTGGATGAAATTTCATCCAAATTGTGACCCTGGCAGTGTCAAAATTGATTTTGGAAGTATATTTTCTAAACCCGATATTTCCACAACCGTACATCCTAAATTATTGTGGTTTTCAGTATTCAATTGCAAATTAATAGGCCTTTCCAGCCATGTACGAAGTTTGACAAAACTCGACAAATTAATTTTGGACGAAATTTCATCCAAATCGTGACCCTGGCAGTGTCAAAATTGATTTTGGAAGTATATTTTCTAAACCCGATATTTCCACAACCGTACATCCTGAATTATTGTGGTTTTCAGTATTCAATTGCAAATTAATAGGCCTTTCCAGCCATGTACGAAGTTTGACAAAACTCGACAAATTAATTTTGGACGAAATTTCATCCAAATCGTTACCCTGGCAGTGTCAAAATTGATTTTGGAAGTATATTTTCTAAACCCGATATTTCCACAACCGTACATCCTAAATTATTGTGGTTTTCAGTATTCAATTGCAAATTAATAGGCCTTTCCAGCCATGTACGAAGTTTGACAAAACTCGACAAATTAATTTTGGACGAAATTTCATCCAAATCGTGACCCTGGCAGTGTCAAAATTGATTTTGGAAGTATATTTTCTAAACCCGATATTTCCACAACCGTACATCCTGAATTATTGTGGTTTTCAGTATTCAATTGCAAATTAATAGGCCTTTCCAGCCATGTACGAAGTTTGACAAAACTCGACAAATTAATTTTGGACGAAATTTCATCCAAATCGTGACCCTGGCAGTGTCAAAATTGATTTTGGAAGTATATTTTCTAAACCCGATATTTCCACAACCGTACATCCTAAATTATTGTGGTTTTCAGTATTCAATTGCAAATTAATAGGCCTTTCCAGCCATGTACGAAGTTTGACAAAACTCGACAAATTAATTTTGGACGAAATTTCATCCAAATCGTGACCCTGGCAGTGTCAAAATTGATTTTGGAAGTATATTTTCTAAACCCGATATTTCCACAACCGTACATCCTAAATTATTGTGGTTTTCAGTATTCAATTGCAAATTAATAGGCCTTTCCAGCCATGTACGAAGTTTGACAAAACTCGAAAAATTAATTTTGGACGAAATTTCATCCAAATCGTGACCCTGGCAGTGTCAAAATTGATTTTGGAAGTATATTTTCTAAACCCGATATTTCCACAACCGTACATCCTAAATTATTGTGGTTTTCAGTATTCAATTGCAAATTAATAGGCCTTTCCAGCCATGTACGAAGTTTGACAAAACTCGACAAATTAATTTTGGACGAAATTTCATCCAAATCGTGACCCTGGCAGTGTCAAAATTGATTTTGGAAGTATATTTTCTAAACCCGATATTTCCACAACCGTACATCCTAAATTATTGTGGTTTTCAGTATTCAATTGCAAATTAATAGGCCTTTCCAGCCATGTACGAAGTTTAACAAAACTCGACAAATTAATTTTGGACGAAATTTCATGCAAATCGTGACCCTGGCAGTGTCAAAATTGATTTTGGAAGTATATTTTCTAAACCCTATATTTCCACAACCGTACATCCTAAATTATTGTGGTTTTCAGTATTCAATTGCAAATCAATAGGCCTTTCCAGCCATGTACGAAGTTTGACAAAACTCGAAAAATTTATTTTGGACGAAATTTCATCCAAATCGTGACCCTGGCAGTGTCAAAATTGATTTTGGAAGTATATTTTCTAAACCCGATATTTCCACAACCGTACATCCTAAATTATTGTGGTTTTCAGTATTCAATTGCAAATTAATAGGCCTTTCCAGCCATGTACGAAGTCTAGCAAAACTCGAAAAATTAATTTTGGATAAAATTTCATCCAAATCGTGACCCTGGCAGTGTCAAAATTGATTTTGGAAGTATATTTTCTAAACCCGATATTTCCACAACCGTACATCCTAAATTATTGTGGTTTTCAGTATTCAATTGCAAATTAATAGGCCTTTCCAGCCATGTACGAAGTTTAACAAAACTCGAAAAATTAATTTTGGATAAAATTTCATCCAAATCGTGACCCTGGCAGTGTCAAAATTGATTTTGGAAGTATATTTTCTAAACCCGATATTTCCACAACCGTACATCCTAAATTATTGTGGTTTTCAGTATTCAATTGCAAATTAATAGGCCTTTCCAGCCATGTACGAAGTTTAACAAAACTCGAAAAATTAATTTTGGATAAAATTTCATCCAAATCGTGACCCTGGCAGTGTCAAAATTGATTTTGGAAGTATATTTTCTAAACCCGATATTTCCACAACCGTACATCCTAAATTATTGTGGTTTTCAGTATTCAATTGCAGATTAATAGGCCTTTCCAGCCATGTACGAAGTTTGACAAAACTCGACAAATTAATTTTGGACGAAATTTCATCCAAATCGTGACCCTGGCAGTGTCAAAATTGATTTTGGAAGTATATTTTCTAAACCCGATATTTCCACAACCGTACATCCTAAATTATTGTGGTTTTCAGTATTCAATTGCAAATTAATAGGCCTTTCCAGCCATGTACGAAGTTTGACAAAACTCGAAAAATTAATTTTGGACGAAATTTCATCCAAATCGTGACCCTGGCAGTGTCAAAATTGATTTTGGAAGTATATTTTCTAAACCAGATATTTCCACAACCGTACATCCTAAATTATTGTGGTTTTCAGTATTCAATTGCAAATTAATAGGCCTCTCCAGCCATGTACGAAGTTTGACAAAACTCGACAAATTAATTTTGGACGAAATTTCATCCAAATCGTGACCCTGGCAGTGTCAAAATTGATTTTGGAAGTATATTTTCTAAACCCGATATTTCCACAACCGTACATCCTAAATTATTGTGGTTTTCAGTATTCAATTGCAAATTAATAGGCCTTTCCAGCCATGTACGAAGTTTGACAAAACTCGACAAATTAATTTTGGACGAAATTTCATCCAAATCGTGACCCTGGCAGTGTCAAAATTGATTTTGGAAGTATATTTTCTAAACCCGATATTTCCACAACCGTATATCCTAAATTATTGTGGTTTTCAGTATTCAATTGCAAATTAATAGGCCTTTCCAGCCATGTACGAAGTTTAACAAAACTCGACAAATTAATTTTGGATAAAATTTCATCCAAATCGTGACCCTGGCAGTGTCAAAATTGATTTTGGAAATATATTTTCTAAAACCGATATTTCCACAACCGTACATCCTAAATTATTGTGGTTTTCAGTATTCAATTGCAAATTAATAGGCCTTTCCAGCCATGTACGAAGTTTGACAAAACTCGACAAATTAATTTTGGATAAAATTTCATCCAAATCGTGACCCTGGCAGTGTCAAAATTGATTTTGGAAGTATATTTTCTAAACCCGATATTTAAACAACCGTACATCCTAAATTATTGTGGTTTTCAGTATTCAATTGCAAATTAATAGGCCTTTCCAGCCATGTACGAAGTTTAACAAAACTCGAAAAATTAATTTTGGATAAAATTTTATCCAAATCGTGACCCTGGCAGTGTCAAAATTGATTTTGGAAGTATATTTTCTAAACCCGATATTTCCACAACCGTACATCCTAAATTATTGTGGTTTTCAGTATTCAATTGCAAATTAATAGGCCTTTCCAGCCATGTGCGAAGTTTAACAAAACTCGAAAAATTAATTTTGGATAAAATTTCATCCAAATCGTGACCCTGGCAGTGTCAAAATTGATTTTGGAAGTATATTTTCTAAACCCGATATTTCCACAACCGTACATCCTAAATTATTGTGGTTTTCAGTATTCAATTGCAAATTAATAGGCCTTTCCAGCCATGTACGAAGTTTGACAAAACTCGACAAATTAATTTTGGACGAAATTTCATCCAAATCGTGACCCTGGCAGTGTCAAAATTGATTTTGGAAGTATATTTTCTAAACCCGATATTTCCACAACCGTACATCCTAAATTATTGTGGTTTTCAGTATTCAATTGCAAATTAATAGGCCTTTCCAGCCATGTACGAAGTTTAACAAAACTCGACAAATTAATTTTGGATAAAATTTCATCCAAATCGTGACCCTGGCAGTGTCAAAATTGATTTTGGAAGTATATTTTCTAAACCAGATATTTCCACAACCGTACATCCTAAATTATTGTGGTTTTCAGTATTCAATTGCAGATTAATAGGCCTTTCCAGCCATGTACGAAGTTTGACAAAACTCGACAAATTAATTTTGGACGAAATTTCATCCAAATCGTGACCCTGGCAGTGTCAAAATTGATTTTGGAAGTATATTTTCTAAACCCGATATTTCCACAACCGTACATCCTAAATTATTGTGGTTTTCAGTATTCAATTGCAAATTAATAGGCCTTTCCAGCCATGTACGAAGTTTGACAAAACTCGACAAATTAATTTTGGACGAAATTTCATCCAAATCGTGACCCTGGCAGTGTCAAAATTGATTTTGGAAGTATATTTTCTAAACCAGATATTTCCACAACCGTACATCCTAAATTATTGTAGTTTTCAGTATTCAATTGCAAATTAATAGGCCTTTCCAGCCATGTACGAAGTTTGACAAAACTCGACAAATTAATTTTGGACGAAATTTCATCCAAATCGTGACCCTGGCAGTGTCAAAATTGATTTTGGAAGTATATTTTCTAAACCCGATATTTCCACAACCGTATACATCCTGAATTATTGTGGTTTTCAGTATTCAATTGCAAATTAATAGGCCTTTCCAGCCATGTACGAAGTTTGACAAAACTCGACAAATTAATTTTGGACGAAATTTCATCCAAATCGTGACCCTGGCAGTGTCAAAATTGATTTTGGAAGTATATTTTCTAAACCAGATATTTCCACAACCGTACATCCTAAATTATTGTAGTTTTCAGTATTCAATTGCAAATTAATAGGCCTTTCCAGCCATGTACGAAGTTTGACAAAACTCGACAAATTAATTTTGGACGAAATTTCATCCAAATCGTGACCCTGGCAGTGTCAAAATTGATTTTGGAAGTATATTTTCTAAACCCGATATTTCCACAACCGTACATCCTAAATTATTGTGGTTTTCAGTATTCAATTGCAAATTAATAGGCCTTTCCAGCCATGTACGAAGTTTAACAAAACTCGACAAATTAATTTTGGATAAAATTTCATCCAAATCGTGACCCTGGCAGTGTCAAAATTGATTTTGGAAGTATATTTTCTAAACCAGATATTTCCACAACCGTACATCCTAAATTATTGTGGTTTTCAGTATTCAATTGCAGATTAATAGGCCTTTCCAGCCATGTACGAAGTTTGACAAAACTCGACAAATTAATTTTGGACGAAATTTCATCCAAATCGTGACCCTGGCAGTGTCAAAATTGATTTTGGAAGTATATTTTCTAAACCCGATATTTCCACAACCGTACATCCTAAATGATTGTGGTTTTCAGTATTCAATTGCAAATTAAAAGGCCTTTCCAGCCATGTACGAAGTTTGACAAAACTCGACAAATTTATTTTGGACGAAATTTCATCCAAATCGTGACCCTGGCAGTGTCAAAATTGATTTTGGAAGTATATTTTCTAAACCAGATATTTCCACAACCGTACATCCTAAATTATTGTGGTTTTCAGTATTCAATTGCAAATTAATAGGCCTTTCCAGCCATGTACGAAGTTTGACAAAACTCGACAAATTAATTTTGGACGAAATTTCATCCAAATCGTGACCCTGGCAGTGTCAAAATTGATTTTGGAAGTATATTTTCTAAACCCGATATTTCCACAACCGTACATCCTAAATTATTGTGGTTTTCAGTATTCAATTGCAAATTAATAGGCCTTTCCAGCCATGTACGAAGTTTAACAAAACTCGAAAAATTAATTTTGGACAAAATTTCATCCAAATCGTGACCCTGGCAGTGTCAAAATTGATTTTGGAAGTATATTTTCTAAACCCGATATTTCCACAACCGTACATCCTAAATTATTGTGGTTTTCAGTATTCAATTGCAAATTAATAGGCCTTTCCAGCCATGTACGAAGTTTGACAAAACTCGACAAATTAATTTTGGACGAAATTTCATCCAAATCGTGACCCTGGCAGTGTCAAAATTGATTTTGGAAGTATATTTTCTAAACCCGATATTTCCACAACCGTACATCCTAAATTATTGTGGTTTTCAGTATTCAATTGCAAATTAATAGGCCTTTCCAGCCATGTACGAAGTTTAACAAAACTCGACAAATTAATTTTGGATAAAATTTCATCCAAATCGTGACCCTGGCAGTGTCAAAATTGATTTTGGAAGTATATTTTCTAAACCAGATATTTCCACAACCGTACATCCTAAATTATTGTGGTTTTCAGTATTCAATTGCAGATTAATAGGCCTTTCCAGCCATGTACGAAGTTTGACAAAACTCGACAAATTAATTTTGGACGAAATTTCATCCAAATCGTGACCCTGGCAGTGTCAAAATTGATTTTGGAAGTATATTTTCTAAACCCGATATTTCCACAACCGTACATCCTAAATGATTGTGGTTTTCAGTATTCAATTGCAAATTAAAAGGCCTTTCCAGCCATGTACGAAGTTTGACAAAACTCGACAAATTAATTTTGGACGAAATTTCATCCAAATCGTGACCCTGGCAGTGTCAAAATTGATTTTGGAAGTATATTTTCTAAACCAGATATTTCCACAACCGTACATCCTAAATTATTGTAGTTTTCAGTATTCAGTTGCAAATTAATAGGCCTTTCCAGCCATGTACGAAGTTTGACAAAACTCGACAAATTAATTTTGGACGAAATTTCATCCAAATCGTGACCCTGGCAGTGTCAAAATTGATTTTGGAAGTATATTTTCTAAACCCGATATTTCCACAACCGTACATCCTAAATTATTGTGGTTTTCAGTATTCAATTGCAAATTAATAGGCCTTTCCAGCCATGTACGAAGTTTGACAAAACTCGACAAATTAATTTTGGATAAAATTTCATCCAAATCGTGACCCTGGCAGTGTCAAAATTGATTTTGGAAGTATATTTTCTAAACCCGATATTTCCACAACCGTACATCCTAAATTATTGTGGTTTTCAGTATTCAATTGCAAATTAATAGGCCTTTCCAGCCATGTACGAAGTTTAACAAAACTCGACAAATTAATTTTGGATAAAATTTCATCCAAATCGTGACCCTGGCAGTGTCAAAATTGATTTTGGAAGTATATTTTCTAAACCCGATATTTCCACAACCGTACATCCTAAATTATTGTGGTTTTCAGTATTCAATTGCAGATTAATAGGCCTTTCCAGCCATGTACGAAGTTTGACAAAACTCGACAAATTAATTTTGGACAAAATTTCATCCAAATCGTGACCCTGGCAGTGTCAAAATTGATTTTGGAAGTATATTTTCTAAACCCGATATTTCCACAACCGTACATCCTGAATTATTGTGGTTTTCAGTATTCAATTGCAAATTAATAGGCCTTTCCAGCCATGTACGAAGTTTGACAAAACTCGACAAATTAATTTTGGACGAAATTTCATCCAAATCGTGACCCTGGCAGTGTCAAAATTGATTTTGGAAGTATATTTTCTCAACCCGATATTTCCACAACCGTACATCCTAAATTATTGTGGTTTTCAGTATTCAATTGCAAATTAATAGGCCTTTCCAGCCATGTACGAAGTTTGACAAAACTCGACAAATTAATTTTGGACGAAATTTCATCCAAATCGTGACCCTGGCAGTGTCAAAATTGATTTTGGAAGTATATTTTCTAAACCCGATATTTCCACAACCGTACATCCTAAATTATTGTGGTTTTCAGTATTCAATTGCAAATTAATAGGCCTTTCCAGCCATGTACGAAGTTTGACAAAACTCGACAAATTAATTTTGGACGAAATTTCATCCAAATCGTGACCCTGGCAGTGTCAAAATTGATTTTGGAAGTATATTTTCTAAACCCGATATTTCCACAACCGTACATCCTAAATTATTGTGGTTTTCAGTATTCAATTGCAAATTAATAGGCCTTTCCAGCCATGTACGAAGTTTGACAAAACTCGACAAATTAATTTTGGACGAAATTTCATCCAAATCGTGACCCTGGCAGTGTCAAAATTGATTTTGGAAGTATATTTTCTAAACCCGATATTTCCACAACCGTACATCCTAAATTATTGTGGTTTTCAGTATTCAATTGCAAATTAATAGGCCTTTCCAGCCATGTACGAAGTTTGACAAAACTCGACAAATTAATTTTGGACGAAATTTCATCCAAATCGTGACCCTGGCAGTGTCAAAATTGATTTTGGAAGTATATTTTCTAAACCCGATATTTCCACAACCGTACATCCTAAATTATTGTGGTTTTCAGTATTCAATTGCAAATTAATAGGCCTTTCCAGCCATGTACGAAGTTTAACAAAACTCGACAAATTAATTTTGGACGAAATTTCATGCAAATCGTGACCCTGGCAGTGTCAAAATTGATTTTGGAAGTATATTTTCTAAACCCTATATTTCCACAACCGTACATCCTAAATTATTGTGGTTTTCAGTATTCAATTGCAAATCAATAGGCCTTTCCAGCCATGTACGAAGTTTAACAAAACTCGAAAAATTTATTTTGGACGAAATTTCATCCAAATCGTGACCCTGGCAGTGTCAAAATTGATTTTGGAAGTATATTTTCTAAACCCGATATTTCCACAACCGTACATCCTAAATTATTGTGGTTTTCAGTATTCAATTGCAAATTAATAGGCCTTTCCAGCCATGTACGAAGTCTAGCAAAACTCGAAAAATTAATTTTGGATAAAATTTCATCCAAATCGTGACCCTGGCAGTGTCAAAATTGATTTTGGAAGTATATTTTCTAAACCCGATATTTCCACAACCGTACATCCTAAATTATTGTGGTTTTCAGTATTCAATTGCAAATTAATAGGCCTTTCCAGCCATGTACGAAGTTTAACAAAACTCGAAAAATTAATTTTGGATAAAATTTCATCCAAATCGTGACCCTGGCAGTGTCAAAATTGATTTTGGAAGTATATTTTCTAAACCCGATATTTCCACAACCGTACATCCTAAATTATTGTGGTTTTCAGTATTCAATTGCAAATTAATAGGCCTTTCCAGCCATGTACGAAGTTTAACAAAACTCGAAAAATTAATTTTGGATAAAATTTCATCCAAATCGTGACCCTGGCAGTGTCAAAATTGATTTTGGAAGTATATTTTCTAAACCCGATATTTCCACAACCGTACATCCTAAATTATTGTGGTTTTCAGTATTCAATTGCAGATTAATAGGCCTTTCCAGCCATGTACGAAGTTTGACAAAACTCGACAAATTAATTTTGGACGAAATTTCATCCAAATCGTGACCCTGGCAGTGTCAAAATTGATTTTGGAAGTATATTTTCTAAACCCGATATTTCCACAACCGTACATCCTAAATTATTGTGGTTTTCAGTATTCAATTGCAAATTAATAGGCCTTTCCAGCCATGTACGAAGTTTGACAAAACTCGACAAATTAATTTTGGACGAAATTTCATCCAAATCGTGACCCTGGCAGTGTCAAAATTGATTTTGGAAGTATATTTTCTAAACCAGATATTTCCACAACCGTACATCCTAAATTATTGTGGTTTTCAGTATTCAATTGCAAATTAATAGGCCTCTCCAGCCATGTACGAAGTTTGACAAAACTCGACAAATTAATTTTGGACGAAATTTCATCCAAATCGTGCCCCTGGCAGTGTCAAAATTGATTTTGGAAGTATATTTTCTAAACCCGATATTTCCACAACCGTACATCCTAAATTATTGTGGTTTTCAGTATTCAATTGCAAATTAATAGGCCTTTCCAGCCATGTACGAAGTTTGACAAAACTCGACAAATTAATTTTGGATAAAATTTCATCCAAATCGTGACCCTGGCAGTGTCAAAATTGATTTTGGAAGTATATTTTCTAAACCCGATATTTCCACAACCGTACATCCTAAATTATTGTGGTTTTCAGTATTCAATTGCAAATTAATAGGCCTTTCCAGCCATGTACGAAGTTTAACAAAACTCGAAAAATTAATTTTGGACGAAATTTCATCCAAATCGTGACCCTGGCAGTGTCAAAATTGATTTTGGAAGTATATTTTCTAAACCCTATATTTCCACAACCGTACATCCTAAATGATTGTGGTTTTCAGTATTCAATTGCAAATTAATAGGCCTTTCCAGCCATGTACGAAGTTTAACAAAACTCGAAAAATTAATTTTGGACGAAATTTCATCCAAATCGTGACCCTGGCAGTGTCAAAATTGATTTTGGAAGTATATTTTCTAAACCCGATATTTCCACAACCGTACATCCTAAATTATTGTGGTTTTCAGTATTCAATTGCAAATTAATAGGCCTTTCCAGCCATGTACGAAGTTTAACAAAACTCGACAAATTAATTTTGGATAAAATTTCATCCAAATCGTGACCCTGGCAGTGTCAAAATTGATTTTGGAAATATATTTTCTAAAACCGATATTTCCACAACCGTACATCCTAAATTATTGTGGTTTTCAGTATTCAATTGCAAATTAATAGGCCTTTCCAGCCATGTACGAAGTTTGACAAAACTCGACAAATTAATTTTGGATAAAATTTCATCCAAATCGTGACCCTGGCAGTGTCAAAATTGATTTTGGAAGTATATTTTCTAAACCCGATATTTAAACAACCGTACATCCTAAATTATTGTGGTTTTCAGTATTCAATTGCAAATTAATAGGCCTTTCCAGCCATGTACGATGTTTAACAAAACTCGAAAAATTAATTTTGGATAAAATTTTATCCAAATCGTGACCCTGGCAGTGTCAAAATTGATTTTGGAAGTATATTTTCTAAACCCGATATTTCCACAACCGTACATCCTAAATTATTGTGGTTTTCAGTATTCAATTGCAAATTAATAGGCCTTTCCAGCCATGTGCGAAGTTTAACAAAACTCGAAAAATTAATTTTGGATAAAATTTCATCCAAATCGTGACCCTGGCAGTGTCAAAATTGATTTTGGAAGTATATTTTCTAAACCCGATATTTCCACAACCGTACATCCTAAATTATTGTGGTTTTCAGTATTCAATTGCAAATTAATAGGCCTTTCCAGCCATGTACGAAGTTTGACAAAACTCGACAAATTAATTTTGGACGAAATTTCATCCAAATCGTGACCCTGGCAGTGTCAAAATTGATTTTGGAAGTATATTTTCTAAACCCGATATTTCCACAACCGTACATCCTAAATTATTGTGGTTTTCAGTATTCAATTGCAAATTAATAGGCCTTTCCAGCCATGTACGAAGTTTAACAAAACTCGACAAATTAATTTTGGATAAAATTTCATCCAAATCGTGACCCTGGCAGTGTCAAAATTGATTTTGGAAGTATATTTTCTAAACCAGATATTTCCACAACCGTACATCCTAAATTATTGTGGTTTTCAGTATTCAATTGCAGATTAATAGGCCTTTCCAGCCATGTACGAAGTTTGACAAAACTCGACAAATTAATTTTGGACGAAATTTCATCCAAATCGTGACCCTGGCAGTGTCAAAATTGATTTTGGAAGTATATTTTCTAAACCCGATATTTCCACAACCGTACATCCTAAATTATTGTGGTTTTCAGTATTCAATTGCAAATTAATAGGCCTTTCCAGCCATGTACGAAGTTTGACAAAACTCGACAAATTAATTTTGGACGAAATTTCATCCAAATCGTGACCCTGGCAGTGTCAAAATTGATTTTGGAAGTATATTTTCTAAACCAGATATTTCCACAACCGTACATCCTAAATTATTGTAGTTTTCAGTATTCAATTGCAAATTAATAGGCCTTTCCAGCCATGTACGAAGTTTGACAAAACTCGACAAATTAATTTTGGACGAAATTTCATCCAAATCGTGACCCTGGCAGTGTCAAAATTGATTTTGGAAGTATATTTTCTAAACCCGATATTTCCACAACCGTACATCCTAAATTATTGTGGTTTTCAGTATTCAATTGCAAATTAATAGGCCTTTCCAGCCATGTACGAAGTTTGACAAAACTCGACAAATTAATTTTGGACGAAATTTCATCCAAATCGTGACCCTGGCAGTGTCAAAATTGATTTTGGAAGTATATTTTCTAAACCCGATATTTCCACAACCGTACATCCTAAATTATTGTGGTTTTCAGTATTCAATTGCAAATTAATAGGCCTTTCCAGCCATGTACGAAGTTTAACAAAACTCGAAAAATTAATTTTGGACGAAATTTCATCCAAATCGTGACCCTGGCAGTGTCAAAATTGATTTTGGAAGTATATTTTCTAAACCCTATATTTCCACAACCGTACATCCTAAATGATTGTGGTTTTCAGTATTCAATTGCAAATTAATAGGCCTTTCCAGCCATGTACGAAGTTTAACAAAACTCGAAAAATTAATTTTGGACGAAATTTCATCCAAATCGTGACCCTGGCAGTGTCAAAATTGATTTTGGAAGTATATTTTCTAAACCCGATATTTCCACAACCGTACATCCTAAATTATTGTGGTTTTCAGTATTCAATTGCAAATTAATAGGCCTTTCCAGCCATGTACGAAGTTTGACAAAACTCGACAAATTAATTTTGGACGAAATTTCATCCAAATCGTGACCCTGGCAGTGTCAAAATTGATTTTGGAAGTATATTTTCTAAACCCGATATTTCCACAACCGTACATCCTAAATTATTGTGGTTTTCAGTATTCAATTGCAAATTAATAGGCCTTTCCAGCCATGTACGAAGTTTAACAAAACTCGACAAATTAATTTTGGATAAAATTTCATCCAAATCGTGACCCTGGCAGTGTCAAAATTGATTTTGGAAGTATATTTTCTAAACCAGATATTTCCACAACCGTACATCCTAAATTATTGTGGTTTTCAGTATTCAATTGCAAATTAATAGGCCTTTCCAGCCATGTACGAAGTTTGACAAAACTCGACAAATTAATTTTGGACGAAATTTCATCCAAATCGTGACCCTGGCAGTGTCAAAATTGATTTTGGAAGTATATTTTCTAAACCCGATATTTCCACAACCGTACATCCTAAATTATTGTGGTTTTCAGTATTCAATTGCAAATTAATAGGCCTTTCCAGCCATGCACGAAGTTTGACAAAACTCGACAAATTATTTTGGACGAAATTTCATCCAAATCGTGACCCTGGCAGTGTCAAAATTGATTTTGGAAGTATATTTTCTAAACCCGATATTTCCACAACCGTACATCCTAAATTATTGTGGTTTTCAGTATTCAATTGCAAATTAATAGGCCTTTCCAGCCATGTACGAAGTTTAACAAAACTCGAAAAATTAATTTTGGATAAAATTTCATCCAAATCGTGACCCTGGCAGTGTCAAAATTGATTTTGGAAGTATATTTTCTAAACCCGATATTTCCACAACCGTACATCCTAAATTATTGTGGTTTTCAGTATTCAATTGCAAATTAATAGGCCTTTCCAGCCATGTACGAAGTTTAACAAAACTCGAAAAATTAATTTTGGATAAAATTTCATCCAAATCGTGACCCTGGCAGTGTCAAAATTGATTTTGGAAGTATATTTTCTAAACCCGATATTTCCACAACCGTACATCCTAAATTATTGTGGTTTTCAGTATTCAATTGCAAATTAATAGGCCTTTCCAGCCATGTACGAAGTTTGACAAAACTCGACAAATTAATTTTGGACGAAATTTCATCCAAATCGTGACCCTGGCAGTGTCAAAATTGATTTTGGAAGTATATTTTCTAAACCCGATATTTCCACAACCGTACATCCTAAATTATTGTGGTTTTCAGTATTCAATTGCAAATAAATAGGCCTTTCCAGCCATGTACGAAGTTTGACAAAACTCGACAAATTAATTTTGGACGAAATTTCATCCAAATCGTGACCCTGGCAGTGTCAAAATTGATTTTGGAAGTATATTTTCTAAACCAGATATTTCCACAACCGTACATCCTAAAGTATTGTGGTTTTCAGTATTCAATTGCAAATTAATAGGCCTTTCCAGCCATGTACGAAGTTTGACAAAACTCGACAAATTAATTTTGGATGAAATTTCATCCAAATCGTGACCCTGGCAGTGTCAAAATTGATTTTGGAAGTATATTTTCTAAACCCGATATTTCCACAACCGTACATCCTAAATTATTGTGGTTTTCAGTATTCGATTGCAAATTAAAAGGCCTTTCCAGCCATGTACGAAGTTTAACAAAACTCGACAAATTAATTTTGGACGAAATTTCATCCAAATCGTGACCCTGGCAGTGTCAAAATTGATTTTGGAAGTATATTTTCTAAACCAGATATTTCCACAACCGTACATCCTAAATTATTGTGGTTTTCAGTATTCAATTGCAAATTAATAGGCCTTTCCAGCCATGTACGAAGTTTGACAAAACTCGACAAATTAATTTTGGATAAAATTTCATCCAAATCGTGACCCTGGCAGTGTCAAAATTGATTTTGGAAGTATATTTTCTAAACCCGATATTTCCACAACCGTACATCCTAAATGATTGTGGTTTTCAGTATTCAATTGCAAATTAATAGGCCTTGCCAGCCATGTACGAAGTTTGACAAAACTCGACAAATTAATTTTGGACGAAATTTCATCCAAATCGTGACCCTGGCAGTGTCAAAATTGATTTTGGAAGTATATTTTCTAAACCCGATATTTCCACAACCGTACATCCTAAATTATTGTGGTTTTCAGTATTCAATTGCAAATTAATAGGCCTTTCCAGCCATGTACGAAGTTTGACAAAACTCGACAAATTAATTTTGGACGAAATTTCATCTAAATCGTGACCCTGGCAGTGTCAAAATTGATTTTGGAAGTATATTTTCTAAACCCGATATTTCTACAACCGTACATCCTAAATTATTGTGGTTTTCAGTATTTAATTGCAAATTAATAGGCCTTTCCAGCCATGTACGAAGTTTGACAAAACTCGACAAATTAATTTTGGACGAAATTTCATCCAAATCGTGACCCTGGCAGTGTCAAAATTGATTTTGGAAGTATATTTTCTAAACCCGATATTTCCACAACCGTACATCCTAAATTATTGTGGTTTTCAGTATTCAATTGCAAATTAATAGGCCTTTCCAGCCATGTACGAAGTTTAACAAAACTCGAAAAATTAATTTTGGACAAAATTTCATCCAAATCGTGACCCTGGCAGTGTCAAAATTGATTTTGGAAGTATATTTTCTAAACCCGATATTTCCACAACCGTACATCCTAAATTATTGTGGTTTTCAGTATTCAATTGCAAATTAATAGGCCTTTCCAGCCATGTACGAAGTTTGACAAAACTCGACAAATTAATTTTGGACGAAATTTCATCCAAATCGTGACCCTGGCAGTGTCAAAATTGATTTTGGAAGTATATTTTCTAAACCCGATATTTCCACAACCGTACATCCTAAATTATTGTGGTTTTCAGTATTCAATTGCAAATTAATAGGCCTTTCCAGCTATGTACGAAGTTTGACAAAACTCGACAAATTAATTTTGGACGAAATTTCATCCAAATCGTGACCCTGGCAGTGTCAAAATTGATTTTGGAAGTATATTTTCTAAACCCGATATTTCCACAACCGTACATCCTAAATTATTGTGGTTTTCAGTATTCAATTGCAAATTAATAGGCCTTTCCAGCCATGTACGAAGTTTGACAAAACTCGACAAATTAATTTTGGACGAAATTTCATCCAAATCGTGACCCTGGCAGTGTCAAAATTGATTTTGGAAGTATATTTTCTAAACCCGATATTTCCACAACCGTACATCCTAAATTATTGTGGTTTTCAGTATTCAATTGCAAATTAATAGGCCTTTCCAGCCATGTACGAAGTTTGACAAAACTCGACAAATTAATTTTGGACGAAATTTCATCCAAATCGTGACCCTGGCAGTGTCAAAATTGATTTTGGAAGTATATTTTCTAAACCCGATATTTCCACAACCGTACATCCTAAATTATTGTGGTTTTCAGTATTCAATTGCAAATTAATAGGCCTTTCCAGCCGTGTACGAAGTTTAACAAAACTCGAAAAATTAATTTTGGACAAAATTTCATCCAAATCGTGACCCTGGCAGTGTCAAAATTGATTTTGGAAGTATATTTTCTAAACCCGATATTTCCACAACCGTACATCCTAAATTATTGTGGTTTTCAGTATTCAATTGCAAATTAATAGGCCTTTCCAGCCATGTACGAAGTTTAACAAAACTCGACAAATTAATTTTGGATAAAATTTCATCCAAATGTGACCCTGGCAGTGTCAAAATTGATTTTGGAAGTATATTTTCTAAGCCCGATATTTCCACAACCGTACATCCTAAATGATTGTGGTTTTCAGTATTCAATTGCAAATTAATAGGCCTTTCCAGCCATGTACGAAGTTTGACAAAACTCGAAAAATTAATTTTGGACGAAATTTCATCCAAATCGTGACCCTGGCAGTGTCAAAATTGATTTTGGAAGTATATTTTCTAAACCAGATATTTCCACAACCGTACATCCTAAATGATTGTGGTTTTCAGTATTCAATTGCAAATTAAAAGGCCTTTCCAGCCATGTACGAAGTTTGACAAAACTCGACAAATTAATTTTGGACGAAATTTCATCCAAATCGTGACCCTGGCAGTGTCAAAATTGATTTTGGAAGTATATTTTCTAAACCCGATATTTCCACAACCGTACATCCTAAATTATTGTGGTTTTCAGTATTCAATTGCAAATTAATAGGCCTTTCCAGCCATGTACAAAGTTTGACAAAACTCGACAATTTAATTTTGGATGAAATTTCATCCAAATCGTGACCCTGGCAGTGTCAAAATTGATTTTGGAAGTATATTTTCTAAACCCGATATTTCCACAACCGTACATCCTAAATGATTGTGGTTTTCAGTATTCAATTGCAAATTAAAAGGCCTTTCCAGCCATGTACGAAGTTTGACAAAACTCGACAAATTAATTTTGGATGAAATTTCATCCAAATTGTGACCCTGGCAGTGTCAAAATTGATTTTGGAAGTATATTTTCTAAACCCGATATTTCCACAACCGTACATCCTAAATTATTGTGGTTTTCAGTATTCAATTGCAAATTAATAGGCCTTTCCAGCCATGTACGAAGTTTGACAAAACTCGACAAATTAATTTTGGACGAAATTTCATTCAAATCGTGACCCTGGCAGTGTCAAAATTGATTTTGGAAGTATATTTTCTAAACCCGATATTTCCACAACCGTACATCCTAAATTATTGTGGTTTTCAGTATTCAATTGCAAATTAATAGGCCTTTCCAGCCATGTACGAAGTTTAACAGAACTCGACAAATTAATTTTGGATGAAATTTCATCCAAATCGTGACCCTGGCAGTGTCAAAATTGATTTTGGAAGTATATTTTCTAAACCCGATATTTCCACAACCGTACATCCTAAATTATTGTGGTTTTCAGTATTCAATTGCAAATTAATAGGCCTTTCCAGCCATGTACGAAGTTTAACAAAACTCGAAAAATTAATTTTGGACAAAATTTCATCCAAATCGTGACCCTGGCAGTGTCAAAATTGATTTTGGAAGTATATTTTCTAAACCCGATATTTCCACAACCGTACATCCTAAATTATTGTGGTTTTCAGTATTCAATTGCAAATTAATAGGCCTTTCCAGCCATGTACGATTTTGGAAGTATATTTTCTAAACCAGATATTTCCACAACCGTACATCCTAAATGATTGTGGTTTTCAGTATTCAATTGCAAATTAAAAGGCCTTTCCAGCCATGTACGAAGTTTGACAAAACTCGACAAATTAATTTTGGACGAAATTTCATCCAAATCGTGACCCTGGCAGTGTCAAAATTGATTTTGGAAGTATATTTTCTAAACCCGATATTTCCACAACCGTACATCCTAAATTATTGTGGTTTTCAGTATTCAATTGCAAATTAATAGGCCTTTCCAGCCATGTACAAAGTTTGACAAAACTCGACAATTTAATTTTGGATGAAATTTCATCCAAATCGTGACCCTGGCAGTGTCAAAATTGATTTTGGAAGTATATTTTCTAAACCCGATATTTCCACAACCGTACATCCTAAATGATTGTGGTTTTCAGTATTCAATTGCAAATTAAAAGGCCTTTCCAGCCATGTACGAAGTTTGACAAAACTCGACAAATTAATTTTGGATGAAATTTCATCCAAATTGTGACCCTGGCAGTGTCAAAATTGATTTTGGAAGTATATTTTCTAAACCCGATATTTCCACAACCGTACATCCTAAATTATTGTGGTTTTCAGTATTCAATTGCAAATTAATAGGCCTTTCCAGCCATGTACGAAGTTTGACAAAACTCGACAAATTAATTTTGGACGAAATTTCATTCAAATCGTGACCCTGGCAGTGTCAAAATTGATTTTGGAAGTATATTTTCTAAACCCGATATTTCCACAACCGTACATCCTAAATTATTGTGGTTTTCAGTATTCAATTGCAAATTAATAGGCCTTTCCAGCCATGTACGAAGTTTAACAGAACTCGAAAAATTAATTTTGGATGAAATTTCATCCAAATCGTGACCCTGGCAGTGTCAAAATTGATTTTGGAAGTATATTTTCTAAACCCGATATTTCCACAACCGTACATCCTAAATTATTGTGGTTTTCAGTATTCAATTGCAAATTAATAGGCCTTTCCAGCCATGTACGAAGTTTAACAGAACTCGAAAAATTAATTTTGGATGAAATTTCATCCAAATCGTGACCCTGGCAGTGTCAAAATTGATTTTGGAAGTATATTTTCTAAACCCGATATTTCCACAACCGTACATCCTAAATTATTGTGGTTTTCAGTATTTAATTGCAAATTAATAGGCCTTTCCAGCCATGTACGAAGTTTGACAAAACTCGACAAATTAATTTTGGATGAAATTTCATCCAAATCGTGACCCTGGCAGTGTCAAAATTGATTTTGGAAGTATATTTTCTAAACCCGATATTTCCACAACCGTACATCCTAAATGATTGTGGTTTTCAGTATTCAATTGCAAATTAAAAGGCCTTTCCAGCCATGTACGAAGTTTGACAAAACTCGACAAATTAATTTTGGACGAAATTTCATCCAAATCGTGACCCTGGCAGTGTCAAAATTGATTTTGGAAGTATATTTTCTAAACCCGATATTTCCACAACCGTACATCCTAAATGATTGTGGTTTTCAGTATTCAATTGCAAATTAAAAGGCCTTTCCAGCCATGTACGAAGTTTGACAAAACTCGACAAATTAATTTTGGATAAAATTTCATCCAAATCGTGACCCTGGCAGTGTCAAAATTGATTTTGGAAGTATATTTTCCAAACCCGATATTTCCACAACCGTACATCCTAAATGATTGTGGTTTTCAGTATTCAATTGCAAATTAATAGGCCTTTCCAGCCATGTACGAAGTTTGACAAAACTCGAAAAATTAATTTTGGATAAAATTTCATCCAAATCGTGACCCTGGCAGTGTCAAAATTGATTTTGGAAGTATATTTTCTAAACCCGATATTTCCACAACCGTACATCCTAAATGATTGTGGTTTTCAGTATTCAATTGCAACTTAATAGGCCTTTCCAGCCATGTACGAAGTTTGACAAAACTCGACAAATTAATTTTGGACGAAATTTCATCCAAATCGTGACCCTGGCAGTGTCAAAATTGATTTTGGAAGTATATTTTCTAAACCCGATATTTCCACAACCGTACATCCTAAATGATTGTGGTTTTCAGTATTCAATTGCAAATTAAAAGGCCTTTCCAGCCATGTACGAAGTTTGACAAAACTCGACAAATTAATTTTGGATAAAATTTCATCCAAATCGTGACCCTGGCAGTGTCAAAATTGATTTTGGAAGTATATTTTCTAAACCCGATATTTCCACAACCGTACATCCTAAATGATTGTGGTTTTCAGTATTCAATTGCAAATTAAAAGGCCTTTCCAGCCATGTACGAAGTTTAACAAAACTCGACAAATTAATTTTGGATAAAATTTCATCCAAATCGTGACCCTGGCAGTGTCAAAATTGATTTTGGAAGTATATTTTCTAAACCCGATATTTCCACAACCGTACATCCTAAATTATTGTGGTTTTCAGTATTCAATTGCAAATTAATAGGCCTTTCCAGCCATGTTCGAAGCTTAACAAAACTCGAAAAATTAATTTTGGACGAAATTTCATCCAAATCGTGACCCTGGCAGTGTCAAAATTGATTTTGGAAGTATATTTTCTAAACCCGATATTTCCACAACCGTACATCCTAAATTATTGTGGTTTTCAGTATTCAATTGCAAATTAAAAGGCCTTTCCAGCCATGTACGAAGTTTGACAAAACTCGACAAATTAATTTTGGATAAAATTTCATCCAAATCGTGACCCTGGCAGTGTCAAAATTGATTTTGGAAGTATATTTTCTAAACCCGATATTTCCACAACCGTACATCCTAAATGATTGTGGTTTTCAGTATTCAATTGCAAATTAATAGGCCTTTCCAGCCATGTACGAAGTTTAACAAAACTCGACAAATTAATTTTGGACGAAATTTCATCCAAATCGTGACCCTGGCAGTGTCAAAATTGATTTTGGAAGTATATTTTCTAAACCCGATATTTCCACAACCGTACATCCTAAATTATTGTGGTTTTCAGTATTCAATTGCAAATTAATAGGCCTTTCCAGCCATGTACGAAGTTTAACAAAACTCGAAAAATTAATTTTGGACGAAATTTCATCCAAATCGTGACCCTGGCAGTGTCAAAATTGATTTTGGAAGTATATTTTCTAAACCCGATATTTCCACAACCGTACATCCTAAATTATTGTGGTTTTCAGTATTCAATTGCAAATTAATAGGCCTTTCCAGCCATGTACGAAGTTTAACAAAACTCGAAAAATTAATTTTGGACGAAATTTCATCCAAATCGTGACCCTGGCAGTGTCAAAATTGATTTTGGAAGTATATTTTCTAAACCCGATATTTCCACAACCGTACATCCTAAATGATTGTGGTTTTCAGTATTCAATTGCAAATTAAAAGGCCTTTCCAGCCATGTACGAAGTTTAACAAAACTCGACAAATTAATTTTGGATGAAATTTCATCCAAATCGTGACCCTGGCAGTGTCAAAATTGATTTTGGAAGTATATTTTCTAAACCAGATATTTCCACAACCGTACATCCTAAATTATTGTGGTTTTCAGTATTCAATTGCAAATTAATAGGCCTTTCCAGCCATGTACGAAGTTTGACAAAACTCGACAAATTAATTTTGGATAAAATTTCATCCAAATCGTGACCCTGGCAGTGTCAAAATTGATTTTGGAAGTATATTTTCTAAACCAGATATTTCCACAACCGTACATCCTAAATGATTGTGGTTTTCAGTATTCAATTGCCAATTAAAAGGCCTTTCCAGCCATGTACGAAGTTTAACAAAACTCGACAAATTAATTTTGGATAAAATTTCATCCAAATCGTGACCCTGGCAGTGTCAAAATTGATTTTGGAAGTATATTTTCTAAACGAGATATTTCCACAACCGTACATCCTAAATGATTGTGGTTTTCAGTATTCAATTGCAAATTAATAGGCCTTTCCAGCCATGTACGAAGTTTGACAAAACTCGACAAATTAATTTTGGACGAAATTTTATCCAAATCGTGACCCTGGCAGTGTCAAAATTGATTTTGGAAGTATATTTTCTAAACCCGATATTTCCACAACCGTACATCCTAAATGATTGTGGTTTTCAGTATTCAATTGCAAATTAAAAGGCCTTTCCAGCCATGTACGAAGTTTGACAAAACTCGACAAATTAATTTTGGATAAAATTTCATCCAAATCGTGACCCTGGCAGTGTCAAAATTGATTTTGGAAGTATATTTTCTAAACCCGATATTTCCACAACCGTACATCCTAAATGATTGTGGTTTTCAGTATTCAATTGCAAATTAATAGGCCTTTCCAGCCATGTACGAAGTTTAACAAAACTCGACAAATTAATTTTGGATAAAATTTCATCCAAATCGTGACCCTGGCAGTGTCAAAATTGATTTTGGAAGTATATTTTCTAAACCCGATATTTCCACAACCGTACATCCTAAATGATTGTGGTTTTCAGTATTCAATTGCAAATTAATAGGCCTTTCCAGCCATGTACGAAGTTTGACAAAACTCGACAAATTAATTTTGGACGAAATTTCATCCAAATCGTGACCCTGGCAGTGTCAAAATTGATTTTGGAAGTATATTTTCTAAACCCGATATTTCCACAACCGTACATCCTAAATGATTGTGGTTTTCAGTATTCAATTGCAAATTAAAAGGCCTTTCCAGCCATGTACGAAGTTTGACAAAACTCGACAAATTAATTTTGGATAAAATTTCATCCAAATCGTGACCCTGGCAGTGTCAAAATTGATTTCGGAAGTATATTTTCTAAACCCGATATTTCCACAACCGTACATCCTAAATGATTGTGGTTTTCAGTATTCAATTGCAAATTAAAAGGCCTTTCCAGCCATGTACGAAGTTTGACAAAACTCGACAAATTAATTTTGGATGAAATTTCATCCAAATCGTGACCCTGGCAGTGTCAAAATTGATTTTGGAAGTATATTTTCTAAACCCGATATTTTCACAACCGTACATCCTAAATTATTGTGGTTTTCAGTATTCAATTGCAAATTAATAGGCCTTTCCAGCCATGTACGAAGTTTAACAAAACTCGAAAAATTAATTTTGGATAAAATTTCATCCAAATCGTGACCCTGGCAGTGTCAAAATTGATTTTGGAAGTATATTTTCTAAACCAGATATTTCCACAACCGTATCCTAAATTATTGTGGTTTTCAGTATTCAATTGCAAATTAATAGGCCTTTTCAGCCATGTACGAAGTTTAACAAAACTCGAAAAATTAATTTTGGATGAAATTTCATCCAAATCGTTACCCTGACAGTGTCAAAATTGATTTTGGAAGTATATTTTCTAAACCTGATATTTCCACAACCGTACATCCTAAATGATTGTGGTTTTCAGTATTTAATTGCAAATTAATAGGCCTTTCCAGCCATGTACGAAGTTTTACAAAACTCGACAAATTAATTTTGGACGAAATTTCATCCAAATCGTGACCCTGGCAGTGTCAAAATTGATTTTGGAAGTATATTTTCTAAACCCGATATTTCCACAACCGTACATCCTAAATGATTGTGGTTTTCAGTATTCAATTGCAAATTAAAAGGCCTTTCCAGCCATGTACGAAGTTTGACAAAACTCGACAAATTAATTTTGGATAAAATTTCATCCAAATCGTGACCCTGGCAGTGTCAAAATTGATTTTGGAAGTATATTTTCTAAACCCGATATTTCCACAACCGTACATCCTAAATGATTGTGGTTTTCAGTATTCAATTGCAAATTAAAAGGCCTTTCCAGCCATGTACGAAGTTTAACAAAACTCAAAAAATT
Source organism: Epistrophella euchroma (assembly GCA_947049315.1). NCBI lineage: Eukaryota > Metazoa > Arthropoda > Insecta > Diptera > Syrphidae > Epistrophella > Epistrophella euchroma. The sequence continues at coordinate 127,431,705 of OX346246.1, forward strand.
AATTTTGGACGAAATTTCATCCAAATCATGACCCTGGCAGTGTCAAAATTGATTTTGGAAGTATATTTTCTAAACCCGATATTTCCACAACCGTACATCCTAAATTATTGTGGTTTTCAGTATTCAATTGCAAATTAATAGGCCTTTCCAGCCATGTACGAAGTTTGACAAAACTCGACAAATTAATTTTGGACGAAATTTCATCCAAATCGTGACCCTGGCAGTGTCAAAATTGATTTTGGAAGTATATTTTCTAAACCCGATATTTCCACAACCGTACATCCTAAATGGTTGTGGTTTTCAGTATTCAATTGCAAATTAAAAGGCCTTTCCAGCCATGTACGAAGTTCAACAAAACTCGACAAATTAATTTTGGATAAAATTTCATCCAAATCGTGACCCTGGCAGTGTCAAAATTGATTTTGGAAGTATATTTTCTAAACCCGATATTTCCACAACCGTACATCCTAAATGATTGTGGTTTTCAGTATTCAATTGCAAATTAAAAGGCCTTTCCAGCCATGTACGAAGTTTAACAAAACTCGAAAAATTAATTTTGGACGAAATTTCATCCAAATCGTGACCCTGGCAGTGTCAAAATTGATTTTGGAAGTATATTTTCTAAACCCGATATTTCCACAACCGTACATCCTAAATTATTGTGGTTTTCAGTATTCAATTGCAAATTAATAGGCCTTTCCAGCCATGTACGAAGTTTGACAAAACTCGACAAATTAATTTTGGACGAAATTTCATCCAAATCGTGACCCTGGCAGTGTCAAAATTGATTTTGGAAGTATATTTTCTAAACCCGATATTTCCACAACCGTACATCCTAAATTATTGTGGTTTTCAGTATTCAATTGCAAATTAATAGGCCTTTCCAGCCATGTACGAAGTTTGACAAAACTCGACAAATTAATTTTGGATGAAATTTCATCCAAATCGTGACCCTGGCAGTGTCAAAATTGATTTTGGAAGTATATTTTCTAAACCCGATATTTCCACAACCGTACATCCTAAATGATTGTGGTTTTCAGTATTCAATTGCAAATTAAAAGGCCTTTCCAGCCATGTACGAAGTTTGACAAAACTCGACAAATTAATTTTGGATAAAATTTCATCCAAATCGTGACCCTGGCAGTGTCAAAATTGATTTTGGAAGTATATTTTCTAAACCAGATATTTCCACAACCGTACATCCTAAATGATTGTGGTTTTCAGTATTCAATTGCCAATTAAAAGGCCTTTCCAGCCATGTACGAAGTTTAACAAAACTCTACAAATTAATTTTGGATAAAATTTCATCCAAATCGTGACCCTGGCAGTGTCAAAATTGATTTTGGAAGTATATTTTCTAAACCAGATATTTCCACAACCGTACATCCTAAATGATTGTAGTTTTCAGTATTCAATTGCAAATAAATAGGCCTTTCCAGCCATGTACAAAGTTTGACAAAACTCGACAAATTAATTTTGGATGAAATTTCATCCAAATCGTGACCCTGGCAGTGTCAAAATTGATTTTGGAAGTATATTTTCTAAACCCGATATTTCCACAACCGTACATCCTAAATTATTGTGGTTTTCAGTATTCAATTGCAAATTAATAGGCCTTTCCAGCCATGTACGAAGTTTGACAAAACTCGACAAATTAATTTTGGACGAAATTTCATCCAAATCGTGACCCTGGCAGTGTCAAAATTGATTTTGGAAGTATATTTTCTAAACCAGATATTTCCACAACCGTACATCCTAAATGATTGTAGTTTTCAGTATTCAATTGCAAATAAATAGGCCTTTCCAGCCATGTACAAAGTTTGACAAAACTCGACAAATTAATTTTGGATGAAATTTCATCCAAATCGTGACCCTGGCAGTGTCAAAATTGATTTTGGAAGTATATTTTCTAAACCCGATATTTCCACAACCGTACATCCTAAATTATTGTGGTTTTCAGTATTCAATTGCAAATTAATAGGCCTTTCCAGCCATGTACGAAGTTTGACAAAACTCGACAAATTAATTTTGGACGAAATTTCATCCAAATCGTGACCCTGGCAGTGTCAAAATTGATTTTGGAAGTATATTTTCTAAACCACATATTTCCACAACCGTACATCCTAAATGATTGTGGTTTTCAGTATTCAATTGCAAATTAAAAGGCCTTTCCAGCCATGTACGAAGTTTAACAAAACTCGAAAAATTAATTTTGGACGAAATTTCATCCAAATCGTGACCCTGGCAGTGTCAAAATTGATTTTGGAAGTATATTTTCTAAACCAGATATTTCCACAACCGTACATCCTAAATGATTGTAGTTTTCAGTATTCAATTGCAAATAAATAGGCCTTTCCAGCCATGTACAAAGTTTGACAAAACTCGACAAATTAATTTTGGATGAAATTTCATCCAAATCGTGACCCTGGCAGTGTCAAAATTGATTTTGGAAGTATATTTTCTAAACCCGATATTTCCACAACCGTACATCCTAAATTATTGTGGTTTTCAGTATTCAATTGCAAATTAATAGGCCTTTCCAGCCATGTACGAAGTTTGACAAAACTCGACAAATTAATTTTGGACGAAATTTCATCCAAATCGTGACCCTGGCAGTGTCAAAATTGATTTTGGAAGTATATTTTCTAAACCCGATATTTCCACAACCGTACATCCTAAATTATTGTGGTTTTCAGTATTCAATTGCAAATTAATAGGCCTTTCCAGCCATGTACGAAGTTTGACAAAACTCGACAAATTAATTTTGGATGAAATTTCATCCAAATCGTGACCCTGGCAGTGTCAAAATTGATTTTGGAAGTATATTTTCTAAACCCGATATTTCCACAACCGTACATCCTAAATGATTGTGGTTTTCAGTATTCAATTGCAAATTAAAAGGCCTTTCCAGCCATGTACGAAGTTTGACAAAACTCGACAAATTAATTTTGGATAAAATTTCATCCAAATCGTGACCCTGGCAGTGTCAAAATTGATTTTGGAAGTATATTTTCTAAACCAGATATTTCCACAACCGTACATCCTAAATGATTGTGGTTTTCAGTATTCAATTGCCAATTAAAAGGCCTTTCCAGCCATGTACGAAGTTTAACAAAACTCGACAAATTAATTTTGGATAAAATTTCATCCAAATCGTGACCCTGGCAGTGTCAAAATTGATTTTGGAAGTATATTTTCTAAACCAGATATTTCCACAACCGTACATCCTAAATGATTGTAGTTTTCAGTATTCAATTGCAAATAAATAGGCCTTTCCAGCCATGTACAAAGTTTGACAAAACTCGACAAATTAATTTTGGATGAAATTTCATCCAAATCGTGACCCTGGCAGTGTCAAAATTGATTTTGGAAGTATATTTTCTAAACCCGATATTTCCACAACCGTACATCCTAAATTATTGTGGTTTTCAGTATTCAATTGCAAATTAATAGGCCTTTCCAGCCATGTACGAAGTTTGACAAAACTCGACAAATTAATTTTGGACGAAATTTCATCCAAATCGTGACCCTGGCAGTGTCAAAATTGATTTTGGAAGTATATTTTCTAAACCAGATATTTCCACAACCGTACATCCTAAATGATTGTAGTTTTCAGTATTAAATTGCAAATAAATAGGCCTTTCCAGCCATGTACAAAGTTTGACAAAACTCGACAAATTAATTTTGGATGAAATTTCATCCAAATCGTGACCCTGGCAGTGTCAAAATTGATTTTGGAAGTATATTTTCTAAACCCGATATTTCCACAACCGTACATCCTAAATTATTGTGGTTTTCAGTATTCAATTGCAAATTAATAGGCCTTTCCAGCCATGTACGAAGTTTGACAAAACTCGACAAATTAATTTTGGATGAAATTTCATCCAAATCGTGACCCTGGCAGTGTCAAAATTGATTTTGGAAGTATATTTTCTAAACCCGATATTTCCACAACCGTACATCCTAAATGATTGTGGTTTTCAGTATTCAATTGCAAATTAAAAGGCCTTTCCAGCCATGTACGAAGTTTGACAAAACTCGACAAATTAATTTTGGATAAAATTTCATCCAAATCGTGACCCTGGCAGTGTCAAAATTGATTTTGGAAGTATATTTTCTAAACCAGATATTTCCACAACCGTACATCCTAAATGATTGTGGTTTTCAGTATTCAATTGCCAATTAAAAGGCCTTTCCAGCCATGTACGAAGTTTAACAAAACTCGACAAATTAATTTTGGATAAAATTTCATCCAAATCGTGACCCTGGCAGTGTCAAAATTGATTTTGGAAGTATATTTTCTAAACCAGATATTTCCACAACCGTACATCCTAAATGATTGTAGTTTTCAGTATTCAATTGCAAATAAATAGGCCTTTCCAGCCATGTACAAAGTTTGACAAAACTCGACAAATTAATTTTGGATGAAATTTCATCCAAATCGTGACCCTGGCAGTGTCAAAATTGATTTTGGAAGTATATTTTCTAAACCCGATATTTCCACAACCGTACATCCTAAATTATTGTGGTTTTCAGTATTCAATTGCAAATTAATAGGCCTTTCCAGCCATGTACGAAGTTTAACAAAACTCGACAAATTAATTTTGGACGAAATTTCATCCAAATCGTGACCCTGGCAGTGTCAAAATTGATTTTGGAAGTATATTTTCTAAACCAGATATTTCCACAACCGTACATCCTAAATGATTGTAGTTTTCAGTATTCAATTGCAAATAAATAGGCCTTTCCAGCCATGTACAAAGTTTGACAAAACTCGACAAATTAATTTTGGATGAAATTTCATCCAAATCGTGACCCTGGCAGTGTCAAAATTGATTTTGGAAGTATATTTTCTAAACCCGATATTTCCACAACCGTACATCCTAAATTATTGTGGTTTTCAGTATTCAATTGCAAATTAATAGGCCTTTCCAGCCATGTACGAAGTTTGACAAAACTCGACAAATTAATTTTGGACGAAATTTCATCCAAATCGTGACCCTGGCAGTGTCAAAATTGATTTTGGAAGTATATTTTCTAAACCAGATATTTCCACAACCGTACATCCTAAATGATTGTAGTTTTCAGTATTAAATTGCAAATAAATAGGCCTTTCCAGCCATGTACAAAGTTTGACAAAACTCGACAAATTAATTTTGGATGAAATTTCATCCAAATCGTGACCCTGGCAGTGTCAAAATTGATTTTGGAAGTATATTTTCTAAACCCGATATTTCCACAACCGTACATCCTAAATTATTGTGGTTTTCAGTATTCAATTGCAAATTAATAGGCCTTTTCAGCCATGTACGAAGTTTGACAAAACTCGACAAATTAATTTTGGATGAAATTTCATCCAAATCGTGACCCTGGCAGTGTCAAAATTGATTTTGGAAGTATATTTTCTAAACCCGATATTTCCACAACCGTACATCCTAAATGATTGTGGTTTTCAGTATTCAATTGCAAATTAAAAGGCCTTTCCAGCCATGTACGAAGTTTGACAAAACTCGACAAATTAATTTTGGATAAAATTTCATCCAAATCGTGACCCTGGCAGTGTCAAAATTGATTTTGGAAGTATATTTTCTAAACCAGATATTTCCACAACCGTACATCCTAAATGATTGTGGTTTTCAGTATTCAATTGCCAATTTAAAGGCCTTTCCAGCCATGTACGAAGTTTAACAAAACTCGACAAATTAATTTTGGATAAAATTTCATCCAAATCGTGACCCTGGCAGTGTCAAAATTGATTTTGGAAGTATATTTTCTAAACCAGATATTTCCACAACCGTACATCCTAAATGATTGTAGTTTTCAGTATTCAATTGCAAATAAATAGGCCTTTCCAGCCATGTACAAAGTTTGACAAAACTCGACAAATTAATTTTGGATGAAATTTCATCCAAATCGTGACCCTGGCAGTGTCAAAATTGATTTTGGAAGTATATTTTCTAAACCCGATATTTCCACAACCGTACATCCTAAATTATTGTGGTTTTCAGTATTCAATTGCAAATTAATAGGCCTTTCCAGCCATGTACGAAGTTTGACAAAACTCGACAAATTAATTTTGGACGAAATTTCATCCAAATCGTGACCCTGGCAGTGTCAAAATTGATTTTGGAAGTATATTTTCTAAACCAGATATTTCCACAACCGTACATCCTAAATGATTGTAGTTTTCAGTATTCAATTGCAAATAAATAGGCCTTTCTAGCCATGTACAAAGTTTGACAAAACTCGACAAATTAATTTTGGATGAAATTTTTCAGTATTCAATTGCAAATTAATAGGCCTTTCCAGCCATGTACGAAGTTTGACAAAACTCGACAAATTAATTTTGGACGAAATTTCATCCAAATCGTGACCCTGGCAGTGTCAAAATTGATTTTGGAAGTATATTTTCTAAACCAGATATTTCCACAACCGTACATCCTAAATGATTGTAGTTTTCAGTATTAAATTGCAAATAAATAGGCCTTTCCAGCCATGTACAAAGTTTGACAAAACTCGACAAATTAATTTTGGATGAAATTTCATCCAAATCGTGACCCTGGCAGTGTCAAAATTGATTTTGGAAGTATATTTTCTAAACCCGATATTTCCACAACCGTACATCCTAAATTATTGTGGTTTTCAGTATTCAATTGCAAATTAATAGGCCTTTCCAGCCATGTACGAAGTTTGACAAAACTCGACAAATTAATTTTGGATGAAATTTCATCCAAATCGTGACCCTGGCAGTGTCAAAATTGATTTTGGAAGTATATTTTCTAAACCCGATATTTCCACAACCGTACATCCTAAATGATTGTGGTTTTCAGTATTCAATTGCAAATTAAAAGGCCTTTCCAGCCATGTACGAAGTTTGACAAAACTCGACAAATTAATTTTGGATAAAATTTCATCCAAATCGTGACCCTGGCAGTGTCAAAATTGATTTTGGAAGTATATTTTCTAAACCAGATATTTCCACAACCGTACATCCTAAATGATTGTGGTTTTCAGTATTCAATTGCCAATTAAAAGGCCTTTCCAGCCATGTACGAAGTTTAACAAAACTCGACAAATTAATTTTGGATAAAATTTCATCCAAATCGTGACCCTGGCAGTGTCAAAATTGATTTTGGAAGTATATTTTCTAAACCAGATATTTCCACAACCGTACATCCTAAATGATTGTAGTTTTCAGTATTCAATTGCAAATAAATAGGCCTTTCCAGCCATGTACAAAGTTTGACAAAACTCGACAAATTAATTTTGGATGAAATTTCATCCAAATCGTGACCCTGGCAGTGTCAAAATTGATTTTGGAAGTATATTTTCTAAACCCGATATTTCCACAACCGTACATCCTAAATTATTGTGGTTTTCAGTATTCAATTGCAAATTAATAGGCCTTTCCAGCCATGTACGAAGTTTAACAAAACTCGACAAATTAATTTTGGACGAAATTTCATCCAAATCGTGACCCTGGCAGTGTCAAAATTGATTTTGGAAGTATATTTTCTAAACCAGATATTTCCACAACCGTACATCCTAAATGATTGTAGTTTTCAGTATTCAATTGCAAATAAATAGGCCTTTCCAGCCATGTACAAAGTTTGACAAAACTCGACAAATTAATTTTGGATGAAATTTCATCCAAATCGTGACCCTGGCAGTGTCAAAATTGATTTTGGAAGTATATTTTCTAAACCCGATATTTCCACAACCGTACATCCTAAATTATTGTGGTTTTCAGTATTCAATTGCAAATTAATAGGCCTTTCCAGCCATGTACGAAGTTTGACAAAACTCGACAAATTAATTTTGGACGAAATTTCATCCAAATCGTGACCCTGGCAGTGTCAAAATTGATTTTGGAAGTATATTTTCTAAACCAGATATTTCCACAACCGTACATCCTAAATGATTGTAGTTTTCAGTATTAAATTGCAAATAAATAGGCCTTTCCAGCCATGTACAAAGTTTGACAAAACTCGACAAATTAATTTTGGATGAAATTTCATCCAAATCGTGACCCTGGCAGTGTCAAAATTGATTTTGGAAGTATATTTTCTAAACCCGATATTTCCACAACCGTACATCCTAAATTATTGTGGTTTTCAGTATTCAATTGCAAATTAATAGGCCTTTTCAGCCATGTACGAAGTTTGACAAAACTCGACAAATTAATTTTGGATGAAATTTCATCCAAATCGTGACCCTGGCAGTGTCAAAATTGATTTTGGAAGTATATTTTCTAAACCCGATATTTCCACAACCGTACATCCTAAATGATTGTGGTTTTCAGTATTCAATTGCAAATTAAAAGGCCTTTCCAGCCATGTACGAAGTTTGACAAAACTCGACAAATTAATTTTGGATAAAATTTCATCCAAATCGTGACCCTGGCAGTGTCAAAATTGATTTTGGAAGTATATTTTCTAAACCAGATATTTCCACAACCGTACATCCTAAATGATTGTGGTTTTCAGTATTCAATTGCCAATTAAAAGGCCTTTCCAGCCATGTACGAAGTTTAACAAAACTCGACAAATTAATTTTGGATAAAATTTCATCCAAATCGTGACCCTGGCAGTGTCAAAATTGATTTTGGAAGTATATTTTCTAAACCAGATATTTCCACAACCGTACATCCTAAATGATTGTAGTTTTCAGTATTCAATTGCAAATAAATAGGCCTTTCCAGCCATGTACAAAGTTTGACAAAACTCGACAAATTAATTTTGGATGAAATTTCATCCAAATCGTGACCCTGGCAGTGTCAAAATTGATTTTGGAAGTATATTTTCTAAACCCGATATTTCCACAACCGTACATCCTAAATTATTGTGGTTTTCAGTATTCAATTGCAAATTAATAGGCCTTTCCAGCCATGTACGAAGTTTGACAAAACTCGACAAATTAATTTTGGACGAAATTTCATCCAAATCGTGACCCTGGCAGTGTCAAAATTGATTTTGGAAGTATATTTTCTAAACCAGATATTTCCACAACCGTACATCCTAAATGATTGTAGTTTTCAGTATTCAATTGCAAATAAATAGGCCTTTCTAGCCATGTACAAAGTTTGACAAAACTCGACAAATTAATTTTGGATGAAATTTCATCCAAATCGTGACCCTGGCAGTGTCAAAATTGATTTTGGAAGTATATTTTCTAAACCCGATATTTCCACAACCGTACATCCTAAATTATTGTGGTTTTCAGTATTCAATTGCAAATTAATAGGCCTTTCCAGCCATGTACGAAGTTTGACAAAACTCGACAAATTAATTTTGGACGAAATTTCATCCAAATCGTGACCCTGGCAGTGTCAAAATTGATTTTGGAAGTATATTTTCTAAACCCGATATTTCCATAACCGTACATCCTAAATGATTGTGGTTTTCAGTATTCAATTGCAAATTAATAGGCCTTTCCAGCCATGTACGAAGTTTGACAAAACTCGACAAATCGTGACCCTGGCAGTGTCAAAATTGATTTTGGAAGTATATTTTCTAAACCAGATATTTCCACAACCGTACATCCTAAATGATTGTGGTTTTCAGTATTCAATTGCAAATTAAAAGGCCTTTCCAGCCATGTACAAAGTTTAACAAAACTCGACAAATTAATTTTGGATAAAATTTCATCCAAATCGTGACTCTGGCAGTGTCAAAATTGATTTTGGAAGTATATTTTCTAAACCAGATATTTCCACAACCGTACATCCTAAATGATTGTGGTTTTCAGTATTCAATTGCAAATTAAAAGGCCTTTCCAGCCATGTACGAAGTTAAACAAAACTCGAAAAATTAATTTTGGACGAAATTTCATCCAAATTGTGACCCTGGCAGTGTCAAAATTGATTTTGGAAGTATATTTTCTAAACCCGATATTTCCACAACCGTACATCCTAAATTATTGTGGTTTTCAGTATTCAATTGCAAATTAATAGGCCTTTCCAGCCATGTACGAAGTTTAACAAAACTCGACAAATTAATTTTGGATAAAATTTCATCCAAATCGTGACCCTGGCAGTGTCAAAATTGATTTTGGAAGTATATTTTCTAAACCCGATATTTCCACAACCGTACATCCTAAATGATTGTGGTTTTCAGTATTCAATTGCAAATTAAAAGGCCTTTACAGCCATGTACGAAGTTTGACAAAACTCGACAAATTAATTTTGGACGAAATTTCATCCAAATCGTGACCCTGGCAGTGTCAAAATTGATTTTGGAAGTATATTTTCTAAACCCGATATTTCCACAACCGTACATCCTAAATGATTGTGGTTTTCAGTATTCAATTGCAAATTAATAGGCCTTTCCAGCCATGTACGAAGTTTGACAAAACTCGAAAAATTAATTTTGGATGAAATTTCATCCAAATCGTGACCCTGGCAGTGTCAAAATTGATTTTGGAAGTATATTTTCTAAACCAGATATTTCCACAACCGTACATCCTAAATTATTGTGGTTTTCAGTATTCAATTGCAAATTAATAGGCCTTTCCAGCCATGTACGAGGTTTAACAAAACTCGACAAATTAATTTTGGATAAAATTTCATCCAAATCGTGACCCTGGCAGTGTCAAAATTGATTTTGGAAGTATATTTTCTAAACCCGATATTTCCACAACCGTACATCCTAAATGATTGTGGTTTTCAGTATTCAATTGCAAATTAAAAGGCCTTTACAGCCATGTACGAAGTTTGACAAAACTCGACAAATTAATTTTGGACGAAATTTCATCCAAATCGTGACCCTGGCAGTGTCAAAATTGATTTTGGAAGTATATTTTCTAAACCCGATATTTCCACAACCGTACATCCTAAATGATTGTGGTTTTCAGTATTCAATTGCAAATTAAAAGACCTTTCCAGCCATGTACGAAGTTTAACAAAACTCGAAAAATTAATTTTGGACAAAATTTCATCCAAATCGTGACCCTGGCAGTGTCAAAATTGATTTTGGAAGTATATTTTCTAAACCCGATATTTCCACAACCGTACATCCTAAATTATTGTGGTTTTCAGTATTCAATTGCAAATTAATAGGCCTTTCCAGCCATGTACGAAGTTTAACAAAACTCGAAAAATTAATTTTGGATAAAATTTCATCCAAATCGTGACCCTGGCAGTGTCAAAATTGATTTTGGAAGTATATTTTCTAAACCAGATATTTCCACAACCGTACATCCTAAATTATTGTAGTTTTCAGTATTCAATTGCAAATTAATAGGCCTTTCCAGCCATGTTCGAAGTTTGACAAAACTCGACAAATTAATTTTGGATGAAATTTCATCCAAATCGTGACCCTGGCAGTGTCAAAATTGATTTTGGAAGTATATTTTCTAAACCCGATATTTCCACAACCGTACATCCTAAATTATTGTGGTTTTCAGTATTCAATTGCAAATTAATAGGCCTTTCCAGCCATGTTCGAAGTTTAACAAAACTCGACAAATTAATTTTGGATAAAATTTCATCCAAATCGTGACCCTGGCAGTGTCAAAATTGATTTTGGAAGTATATTTTCTAAACCCGATATTTCCACAACCGTACATCCTAAATTATTGTGGTTTTCAGTATTCAATTGCAAATTGAAAGGCCTTTCCAGCCATGTACGAAGTTTGACAAAACTCGACAAATTAATTTTGGACGAAATTTCATCCAAATCGTGACCCTGGCAGTGTCAAAATTGATTTTGGAAGTATATTTTCTAAACCCGATATTTCCACAACCGTACATCCTAAATGATTGTGGTTTTCAGTATTCAATTGCAAATTAAAAGGCCTTTCCAGCCATGTACGAAGTTTAACAAAACTCGAAAAATTAATTTTGGACAAAATTTCATCCAAATCGTGACCCTGGCAGTGTCAAAATTGATTTTGGAAGTATATTTTCTAAACCCGATATTTCCACAACCGTACATCCTAAATTATTGTGGTTTTCAGTATTCAATTGCAAATTAATAGGCCTTTCCAGCCATGTACGAAGTTTAACAAAACTCGAAAAATTAATTTTGGATAAAATTTCATCCAAATCGTGACCCTGGCAGTGTCAAAATTGATTTTGGAAGTATATTTTCTAAACCAGATATTTCCACAACCGTACATCCTAAATTATTGTAGTTTTCAGTATTCAATTGCAAATTAATAGGCCTTTCCAGCCATGTTCGAAGTTTGACAAAACTCGACAAATTAATTTTGGATGAAATTTCATCCAAATCGTGACCCTGGCAGTGTCAAAATTGATTTTGGAAGTATATTTTCTAAACCCGATATTTCCACAACCGTACATCCTAAATTATTGTGGTTTTCAGTATTCAATTGCAAATTAATAGGCCTTTCCAGCCGTGTTCGAAGTTTAACAAAACTCGACAAATTAATTTTGGATAAAATTTCATCCAAATCGTGACCCTGGCAGTGTCAAAATTGATTTTGGAAGTATATTTTCTAAACCCGATATTTCCACAACCGTACATCCTAAATTATTGTGGTTTTCAGTATTCAATTGCAAATTAAAAGGCCTTTCCAGCCATGTACGAAGTTTGACAAAACTCGACAAATTAATTTTGGACGAAATTTCATCCAAATCGTGACCCTGGCAGTGTCAAAATTGATTTTGGAAGTATATTTTCTAAACCCGATATTTCCACAACCGTACATCCTAAATTATTGTGGTTTTCGGTATTCAATTGGAAATTAATAGGCCTTTCCAGCCATGTACGAAGTTTGACAAAACTCGACAAATTAATTTTGGACGAAATTTCATCCAAATCGTGACCCTGGCAGTGTCAAAATTGATTTTGGAAGTATATTTTCTAAACCCGATATTTCCACAACCGTACATCCTAAATTATTGTGGTTTTCAGTATTCAATTGCAAATTAATAGGCCTTTCCAGCCATGTACGAAGTTTGACAAAACTCGACAAATTAATTTTGGATAAAATTTCATCCAAATCGTGACCCTGGCAGTGTCAAAATTGATTTTGGAAGTATATTTTCTAAACCCGATATTTCCACAACCGTACATCTTAAATTATTGTGGTTTTCAGTATTCAATTGCAAATTAATAGGCCTTTCCAGCCATGTACAAAGTTTGACAAAACTCGACAAATTAATTTTGGACGAAATTTCATCCAAATCGTGACCCTGGCAGTGTCAAAATTGATTTTGGAAGTATATTTTCTAAACCCGATATTTCCACAACCGTACATTCTAAATTATTGTGGTTTTCAGTATTCAATTGCAAATTAATAGGCCTTTCCAGCCATGTACGAAGTTTGACAAAACTCGACAAATTAATTTTGGATGAAATTTCAACCAAATCGTGACCCTGGCAGTGTCAAAATTGATTTTGGAAGTATATTTTCTAAACCCGATATTTCCACAAACGTACATCCTAAATGATTTTGGTTTTCAGTATTCAATTGCAAATTAATAGGCCTTTCCAGCCATGTACGAAGTTTGACAAAACTCGACAAATTAATTTTGGATGAAATTTCATCCAAATCGTGACCCTGGCAGTGTCAAAATTGATTTTGGAAGTATATTTTCTAAACCCGATATTTCCACAACCGTACATCCTAAATTATTGTGGTTTTCAGTATTCAATTGCAAATTAATAGGCCTTTCCAGCTATGTACGAAGTTTGACAAAACTCGACAAATTAATTTTGGATAAAATTTCATCCAAATCGTGACCCTGGCAGTGTCAAAATTGATTTTGGAAGTATATTTTCTAAACCCGATATTTTCACAACCGTACATCCTAAATGATTGTGGTTTTCAGTATTCAATTGCAAATTAAAAGGCCTTTCCAGCCATGTACGAAGTTTGACAAAACTCGACAAATTAATTTTGGACGAAATTTCATCCAAATCGTGACCCTGGCAGTGTCAAAATTGATTTTGGAAGTATATTTTCTAAACCAGATATTTCCACAACCGTACATCCTAAATGATTGTGGTTTTCAGTATTCAATTGCAAATTAATAGGCCTTTCCAGCCATGTACGAAGTTTGACAAAACTCGACAAATTAATTTTGGATGAAATTTCATCCAAATCGTGACCCTGGCAGTGTCAAAATTGATTTTGGAAGTATATTTTCTAAACCCCATATTTCCACAACCGTACATCCTAAATTATTGTGGTTTTCAGTATTCAATTGCAAATTAATAGGCCTTTCCAGCCATGTACAAAGTTTGACAAAACTCGACAAATTAATTTTGGACGAAATTTCATCCAAATCGTGACCCTGGCAGTGTCAAAATTGATTTTGGAAGTATATTTTCTAAACCCGATATTTCCACAACCGTACATCCTAAATTATTGTAGTTTTCAGTATTCAATTGCAAATTAATAGGCCTTTCCAGCCATGTACGAAGTTTGACAAAACTCGACAAATTAATTTTGGACGAAATTTCATCCAAATCGTGACCCTGGCAGTGTCAAAATTGATTTTGGAAGTATATTTTCTAAACCCGATATTTCCACAACCGTACATCCTAAATTATTGTGGTTTTCAGTATTCAATTGCAAATTAATAGGCCTTTCCAGCCATGTACGAAGTTTGACAAAACTCGACAAATTAATTTTACACGAAATTTCATCCAAATCGTGACCCTGGCAGTGTCAAAATTGATTTTGGAAGTATATTTTCTAAACCCGATATTTCCACAACCGTACATCCTAAATGATTGTGGTTTTCAGTATTCAATTGCAAATTAAAAGGCCTTTCCAGCCATGTACGAAGTTTGACAAAACTCGAAAAATTAATTTTGGATGAAATTTCATCCAAATCGTGACCCTGGCAGTGTCAAAATTGATTTTGGAAGTATATTTTCTAAACCCGATATTTCCACAACCGTACATCCTAAATGATTGTGGTTTTCAGTATTCAATTGCAAATTAATAGGCCTTTCCAGCCATGTACGAAGTTTGACAAAACTCGACAAATTAATTTTGGATGAAATTTCATCCAAATCGTGACCCTGGCAGTGTCAAAATTGATTTTGGAAGTATATTTTCTAAACCCGATATTTCCACAACCGTACATCCTAAATTATTGTGGTTTTCAGTATTCAATTGCAAATTAATAGGCCTTTCCAGCCATGTACGAAGTTTAACAAAACTCGAAAAATTAATTTTGGATAAAATTTTATCCAAATCGTGACCCTGGCAGTGTCAAAATTGATTTTGGAAGTATATTTTCTAAACCCGATATTTCCACAACCGTACATCCTAAATGATTGTGGTTTTCAGTATTCAATTGCAAATTAAAAGGCCTTTACAGCCATGTACGAAGTTTAACAAAACTCGACAAATTAATTTTGGACGAAATTTCATCCAAATCGTGACCCTGGCAGTGTCAAAATTGATTTTGGAAGTATATTTTCTAAACCCGATATTTCCACAACCGTACATCCTAAATTATTGTGGTTTTCAGTATTCAATTGCAAATTAAAAGGCCTTTCCAGCCATGTACGAAGTTTGACAAAACTCGACAAATTAATTTTGGATGAAATTTCATCCAAATCGTGACCCTGGCAGTGTCAAAATTGATTTTGGAAGTATATTTTCTAAACCAGATATTTCCACAACCGTACATCCTAAATTATTGTGGTTTTGAGTATTCAATTGCAAATTAAAAGGCCTTTCCAGCCATGTACGAAGTTTAACAAAACTCGAAAAATTAATTTTGGACGAAATTTCATCCAAATCGTGACCCTGGCAGTGTCAAAATTGATTTTGGAAGTATATTTTCTAAACCCGATATTTCCACAACCGTACATCCTAAATGATTGTGGTTTTCAGTATTCAATTGCAAATTAATAGGCCTTTCCAGCCATGTACGAAGTTTAACAAAACTCGAAAAATTAATTTTGAATAAAATTTCATCCAAATCGTGACCCTGGCAGTGTCAAAATTGATTTTGGAAGTATATTTTCTAAACCAGATATTTCCACAACCGTACATCCTAAATGATTGTGGTTTTCAGTATTCAATTGCAAATTAATAGGCCTTTCCACCCATGAACGAAGTTTGACAAAACTCGACAAATTAATTTTGGACGAAATTTCATCCAAATCGTGACCCTGGCAGTGTCAAAATTGATTTTGGAAGTATATTTTCTAAACCCGATATTTCCACAACCGTACATCCTAAATTATTGTGGTTTTCAGTATTCAATTGTAAATTAATAGGCCTTTCCAGCCATGTACGAAGTTTAACAAAACTCGAAAAATTAATTTTGGACGAAATTTCATCCAAATCGTGACCCTGGCAGTGTCAAAATTGATTTTGGAAGTATATTTTCTAAACCCGATATTTCCACAACCGTACATCCTAAATGATTGTGGTTTTCAGTATTCAATTGCAAATTAAAAGGCCTTTCCAGCCATGTACGAAGTTTGACAAAACTCGACAAATTTATTTTGGACGAAATTTCATCCAAATCGTGACCCTGGCAGTGTCAAAATTGATTTTGGAAGTATATTTTCTAAACCCGATATTTCCACAACCGTACATCCTAAATTATTGTGGTTTTCAGTATTCAATTGCAAATTAATAGGCCTTTCCAGCCATGTACGAAGTTTGACAAAACTCGACAAATTAATTTTGGATGAAATTTCATCCAAATCGTGACCCTGGCAGTGTCAAAATTGATTTTGGAAGTATATTTTCTAAACCCGATATTTCCACAACCGTACATCCTAAATGATTGTGGTTTTCAGTATTCAATTGCAAATTAAAAGGCCTTTCCAGCCATGTACGAAGTTTAACAAAACTCGACAAAATAATTTTGGATAAAATTTCATCCAAATCGTGACCCTGGCAGTGTCAAAATTGATTTTGGAAGTATATTTTCTAAACCCGATATTTCCACAACCGTACATCCTAAATGATTGTGGTTTTCAGTATTCAATTGCAAATTAATAGGCCTTTCCAGCCATGTACGAAGTTTAACAAAACTCGAAAAATTAATTTTGGATAAAATTTCATCCAAATCGTGACCCTGGCAGTGTCAAAATTGATTTTGGAAGTATATTTTCTAAACCAGATATTTCCACAACCGTACATCCTAAATTATTGTGGTTTTCAGTATTCAATTGCAAATTAATAGGCCTTTCCAGCCATGTACGAAGTTTGACAAAACTCGACAAATTAATTTTGGACGAAATTTCATCCAAATCGTGACCCTGGCAGTGTCAAAATTGATTTTGGAAGTATATTTTCTAAACCAGATATTTCCACAACCGTACATCCTAAATGATTGTGGTTTTCAGTATTCAATTGCAAATTAATAGGCCTTTCCAGCCATGTACGAAGTTTGACAAAACTCGACAAATTAATTTTGGACGAAATTTCATCCAAATCGTGACCCTGGCAGTGTCAAAATTGATTTGGAAGTATATTTTCTAAACCCGATATTTCCACAACCGTACATCCTAAATGATTGTGGTTTTCAGTATTCAATTGTAAATTAATAGGCCTTTCCAGCCATGTACGAAGTTTGAAAAAACTCGACAAATTAATTTTGGACGAAATTTCATCCAAATCGTGACCCTGGCAGTGTCAAAATTGATTTTGGAAGTATATTTTCTAAACCCGATATTTCCACAACCGTACATCCTAAATTATTGTGGTTTTCAGTATTCAATTGCAAATTAATAGGCCTTTCCAGCCATGTACGAAGTTTGACAAAACTCGACAAATTAATTTTGGATAAAATTTCATCCAAATCGTGACCCTGGCAGTGTCAAAATTGATTTTGGAAGTATGTTTTCTAAACCAGATATTTCCACAACCGTACATCCTAAATTATTGTGGTTTTCAGTATTCAATTGCAAATTAAAAGGCCTTTCCAGCCATGTACGAAGTTTAACAAAACTCGAAAAATTAATTTTGGATAAAATTTCATCCAAATCGTGACCCTGGCAGTGTCAAAATTGATTTTGGAAGTATATTTTCTAAACCAGATATTTCCACAACCGTACATCCTAAATTATTGTGGTTTTCAGTATTCAATTGCAAATTAATAGGCCTTTCCAGCCATGTACGAAGTTTGACAAAACTCGACAAATTAGTTTTGGACGAAATTTCATCCAAATCGTGACCCTGGCAGTGTCAAAATTGATTTTGGAAGTATATTTTCTAAACCAGATATTTCCACAACCGTACATCCTAAATGATTGTGGTTTTCAGTATTCAATTGCAAATTAATAGGCCTTTCCAGCCATGTACGAAGTTTGACAAAACTCGACAAATTAATTTTGGACGAAATTTCATCCAAATCGTGACCCTGGCAGTGTCAAAATTGATTTTGGAAGTATATTTTCTAAACCCGATATTTCCACAACCGTACATCCTAAATTATTGTGGTTTTCAGTATTCAATTGCAAATTAATAGGCCTTTCCAGCCATGTACGAAGTTTAACAAAACTCGAAAAATTAATTTTGGACGAAATTTCATCCAAATCGTGACCCTGGCAGTGTCAAAATTGATTTTGGAAGTATATTTTCTAAACCCGATATTTCCACAACCGTACATCCTAAATGATTGTGGTTTTCAGTATTCAATTGCAAATTTAAAGGCCTTTCCAGCCATGTACGAAGTTTGACAAAACTCGACAAATTAATTTTGGACGAAATTTCATCCAAATCGTGACCCTGGCAGTGTCAAAATTGATTTTGGAAGTATATTTTCTAAACCCGATATTTCCACAACCGTACATCCTAAATTATTGTGGTTTTCAGTATTCAATTGCAAATTAATAGGCCTTTCCAGCCATGTACGAAGTTTGACAAAACTCGAAAAATTAATTTTGGATGAAATTTCATCCAAATCGTGACCCTGGCAGTGTCAAAATTGATTTTGGAAGTATATTTTCTAAACCCGATATTTCCACAACCGTACATCCTAAATGATTGTGGTTTTCAGTATTCAATTGCAAATTAAAAGGCCTTTCCAGCCATGTACGAAGTTTGACAAAACTCGACAAATTAATTTTGGATGAAATTTCATCCAAATCGTGACCCTGGCAGTGTCAAAATTGATTTTGGAAGTATATTTTCTAAACCCGATATTTCCACAACCGTACATCCTAAATTATTGTGGTTTTCAGTATTCAATTGCAAATTAAAAGGCCTTTCCAGCCATGTACGAAGTTTGACAAAACTCGACAAATTAATTTTGGATGAAATTTCATCCAAATCGTGACCCTGGCAGTGTCAAAATTGATTTTGGAAGTATATTTTCTAAACCCGATATTTCCACAACCGTACATCCTAAATGATTGTGGTTTTCAGTATTCAATTGCAAATTAAAAGGCCTTTCCAGCCATGTACGAAGTTTAACAAAACTCGACAAATTAATTTTGGACGAAATTTCATCCAAATCGTGACCCTGGCAGTGTCAAAATTGATTTTGGAAGTATATTTTCTAAACCCGATATTTCCACAACCGTACATCCTAAATGATTGTGGTTTTCAGTATTCAATTGCAAATTAAAAGGCCTTTCCAGCCATGTACGAAGTTTAACAAAACTCGATAAATTAATTTTGGACGAAATTTCATCCAAATCGTGACCCTGGCAGTGTCAAAATTGATTTTGGAAGTATATTTTCTAAACCCGATATTTCCACAACCGTACATCCTAAATTATTGTGGTTTTCAGTATTCAATTGCAAATTAATAGGCCTTTCCAGCCATGTACGAAGTTTAACAAAACTCGAAAAATTAATTTTGGATAAAATTTCATCCAAATCGTGACCCTGGCAGTGTCAAAATTGATTTTGGAAGTATATTTTCTAAACCCGATATTTCCACAACCGTACATCCTAAATGATTGTGGTTTTCAGTATTCAATTGCAAATTAATAGGCCTTTCCAGCCATGTACGAAGTTTGACAAAACTCGACAAATTAATTTTGGACGAAATTTCATCCAAATCGTGACCCTGGCAGTGTCAAAATTGATTTTGGAAGTATATTTTCTAAACCCGATATTTCCACAACCGTACATCCTAAATTATTGTGGTTTTCAGTATTCAATTGCAAATTAATAGGCCTTTCCAGCCATGTACGAAGTTTGGCAAAACTCGACAAATTAATTTTGGACGAAATTTCATCCAAATCGTGACCCTGGCAGTGTCAAAATTGATTTTGGAAGTATATTTTCTAAACCCGATATTTCCACAGCCGTACATCCTAAATTATTGTGGTTTTCAGTATTCAATTGCAAATTAATAGGCCTTTCCAGCCATGTACGAAGTTTGACAAAACTCGACAAATTAATTTTGGACGAAATTTCATCCAAATCGTGACCCTGGCAGTGTCAAAATTGATTTTGGAAGTATATTTTCTAAACCCGATATTTCCACAACCGTACATCCTAAATTATTGTGGTTTTCAGTATTCAATTGCAAATTAAAAGGCCTTTCCAGCCATGTACGAAGTTTGACAAAACTCGACAAATTAATTTTGGATAAAATTTCATCCAAATCGTGACCCTGGCAGTGTCAAAATTGATTTTGGAAGTATATTTTCTAAACCAGATATTTCCACAACCGTACATCCTAAATGATTGTGGCTTTCAGTATTCAATTGCAAATTAAAAGGCCTTTCCAGCCATGTACGAAGTTTAACAAAACTCGACAAATTAATTTTGGATAAAATTTCATCCAAATCGTGACCCTGGCAGTGTCAAAATTGATTTTGGAAGTATATTTTCTAAACCCCATATTTCCACAACCGTACATCCTAAATGATTGTGGTTTTCAGTATTCAATTGCAAATTAAAAGGCCTTTCCAGCCATGTACGAAGTTTAACAAAACTCGACAAATTAATTTTGGACGAAATTTCATCCAAATCGTGACCGGCAGTGTCAAAATTGATTTTGGAAGTATATTTTCTAAACCCGATATTTCCACAACCGTACATCCTAAATTATTGTGGTTTTCAGTATTCAATTGCAAATTAATAGGCCTTTCCAGCCATGTACGAAGTTTGAAAAAACTCGACAAATTAATTTTGGACGAAATTTCATCCAAATCGTGACCCTGGCAGTGTCAAAATTGATTTTGGAAGTATATTTTCTAAACCCGATATTTCCACAACCGTACATCCTAAATTATTGTGGTTTTCAGTATTCAATTGCAAATTAATAGGCCTTTCCAGCCATGTACGAAGTTTGACAAAACTCGACAAATTAATTTTGGACGAAATTTCATCCAAATCGTGACCCTGGCAGTGTCAAAATTGATTTTGGAAGTATATTTTCTAAACCCGATATTTCCACAACCGTACATCCTAAATTATTGTGGTTTTCAGTATTCAATTGCAAATTAATAGGCCTTTCCAGCCATGTACGAAGTTTAACAAAACTCGACAAATTAATTTTGGACGAAATTTCATCCAAATCGTGACCCTGGCAGTGTCAAAATTGATTTTGGAAGTATATTTTCTAAACCAGATATTTCCACAACGTACATCCTAAATTATTGTGGTTTTCAGTATTCAATTGCAAATTAAAAGGCCTTTCCAGCCATGTACGAAGTTTAACAAAACTCGACAAATTAATTTGGGTAAAATTTCATCCAAATCGTGACCCTGGCAGTGTCAAAATTGATTTTGGAAGTATATTTTCTAAACCCGATATTTCCACAACCGTATATCCTAAATGATTGTGGTTTTCAGTATTCAATTGCAAATTAAAAGGCCTTTCCAGCCATGTACGAAGTTTGACAAAACTCGACAAATTAATTTTGGATGAAATTTCATCCAAATCGTGACCCTGGCAGTGTCAAAATTGATTTTGGAAGTATATTTTCTAAACCCGATATTTCCACAACCGTACATCCTAAATTATTGTGGTTTTCAGTATTCAATTGCAAATTAAAAGGCCTTTCCAGCCATGTACGAAGTTTGACAAAACTCGACAAATTAATTTTGGATGAAATTTCATCCAAATCGTGACCCTGGCAGTGTCAAAATTGATTTTGGAAGTATATTTTCTAAACCCGATATTTCCACAACCGTACATCCTAAATGATTGTGGTTTTCAGTATTCAATTGCAAATTAAAAGGCCTTTCCAGCCATGTACGAAGTTTGACAAAACTCGACAAATTAATTTTGGATAAAATTTCATCCAAATCGTGACCCTGGCAGTGTCAAAATTGATTTTGGAAGTATATTTTCTAAACCCGATATTTCCACAACCGTACATCCTAAATGATTGTGGTTTTCAGTATTCAATTGCAAATTAAAAGGCCTTTCCAGCCATGTACGAAGTTTGACAAAACTCGACAAATTAATTTTGGATGAAATTTCATCCAAATCGTGACCCTGGCAGTGTCAAAATTGATTTTGGAAGTATATTTTCTAAACCCGATATTTCCACAACCGTACATCCTAAATTATTGTGGTTTTCAGTATTCAATTGCAAATTAATAGGCCTTTCCAGCCATGTACGAAGTTTGACAAAACTCGACAAATTAATTTTGGATGAAATTTCATCCAAATCGTGACCCTGGCAGTGTCAAAATTGATTTTGGAAGTATATTTTCTAAACCCGATATTTCCACAACCGTACATCCTAAATGATTGTGGTTTTCAGTATTCAATTGCAAATTAAAAGGCCTTTCCAGCCATGTACGAAGTTTGACAAAACTCGACAAATTAATTTTGGATGAAATTTCATCCAAATCGTGACCCTGGCAGTGTCAAAATTGATTTTGGAAGTATATTTTCTAAACCCGATATTTCCACAACCGTACATCCTAAATTATTGTGGTTTTCAGTATTCAATTGCAAATTAAAAGGCCTTTCCAGCCATGTACGAAGTTTGACAAAACTCGACAAATTAATTTTGGATGAAATTTCATCCAAATCGTGACCCTGGCAGTGTCAAAATTGATTTTGGAAGTATATTTTCTAAACCCGATATTTCCACAACCGTACATCCTAAATTATTGTGGTTTTCAGTATTCAATTGCAAATTAATAGGCCTTTACAGCCATGTACGAAGTTTGACAAAACTCGACAAATTAATTTTGGATGAAATTTCATCCAAATCGTGACCCTGGCAGTGTCAAAATTGATTTTGGAAGTATATTTTCTAAACCCGATATTTCCACAACCGTACATCCTAAATGATTGTGGTTTTCAGTATTCAATTGCAAATTAAAAGGCCTTTCCAGCCATGTACGAAGTTTGACAAAACTCGACAAATTAATTTTGGACGAAATTTCATCCAAATCGTGACCCTGGCAGTGTCAAAATTGATTTTGGAAGTATATTTTCTAAACCCGATATTTCCACAACCGTACATCCTAAATTATTGTAGTTTTCAGTATTCAATTGCAAATTAATAGGCCTTTCCAGCCATGTACGAAGTTTGACAAAACTCGGCAAATTAATTTTGGATGAAATTTCATCCAAATCGTGACCCTGGCAGTGTCAAAATTGATTTTGGAAGTATATTTTCTAAACCCGATATTTCCACAACCGTACATCCTAAATGATTGTGGTTTTCAGTATTCAATTGCAAATTAAAAGGCCTTTCCAGCCATGTACGAAGTTTGACAAAACTCGACAAATTAATTTTGGATGAAATTTCATCCAAATCGTGACCCTGGCAGTGTCAAAATTGATTTTGGAAGTATATTTTCTAAACCCGATATTTCCACAACCGTACATCCTAAATGATTGTGGTTTTCAGTATTCAATTGCAAATTAAAAGGCCTTTCCAGCCATGTACGAAGTTTGACAAAACTCGACAAATTAATTTTGGACGAAATTTCATCCAAATCGTGACCCTGGCAGTGTCAAAATTGATTTTGGAAGTATATTTTCTAAACCCGATATTTCCACAACCGTACATCCTAAATTATTGTGGTTTTCAGTATTCAATTGCAAATTAAAAGGCCTTTCCAGCCATGTACGAAGTTTGACAAAACTCGACAAATTAATTTTGGATGAAATTTCATCCAAATCGTGACCCTGGCAGTGTCAAAATTGATTTTGGAAGTATATTTTCTAAACCCGATATTTCCACAACCGTACATCCTAAATTATTGTGGTTTTCAGTATTCAATTGCAAATTAATAGGCCTTTCCAGCCATGTTCGAAGTTTGACAAAACTCGACAAATTAATTTTGGACGAAATTTCATCCAAATCGTGACCCTGGCAGTGTCAAAATTGATTTTGGAAGTATATTTTCTAAACCAGATATTTCCACAACGTACATCCTAAATTATTGTGGTTTTCAGTATTCAATTGCAAATTAAAAGGCCTTTCCAGCCATGTACGAAGTTTAACAAAACTCGACAAATTAATTTTGGATAAAATTTCATCCAAATCGTGACCCTGGCAGTGTCAAAATTGATTTTGGAAGTATATTTTCTAAACCCGATATTTCCACAACCGTACATCCTAAATGATTGTGGTTTTCAGTATTCAATTGCAAATTAATAGGCCTTTCCAGCCATGTACGAAGTTTAACAAAACTCGAAAAATTAATTTTGGATAAAATTTCATCCAAATCGTGACCCTGGCAGTGTCAAAATTGGTTTTGGAAGTATATTTTCTAAACCAGATATTTCCACAACCGTACATCCTAAATTATTGTGGTTTTCAGTATTCAATTGCAAATTAATAGGCCTTTCCAGCCATGTACGAAGTTTGACAAAACTCGACAAATTAATTTTGGACGAAATTTCATCCAAATCGTGACACTGGCAGTGTCAAAATTGATTTTGGAAGTATATTTTCTAAACCCGATATTTCCACAACCGTACATCCTAAATTATTGTGGTTTTCAGTATTCAATTGCAAATTAATAGGCCTTTCCAGCCATGTACGAAGTTTAACAAAACTCGAAAAATTAGTTTTGGACGAAATTTCATCCAAATCGTGACCCTGGCAGTGTCAAAATTGATTTTGGAAGTATATTTTCTAAACCCGATATTTCCACAACCGTACATCCTAAATGATTGTGGTTTTCAGTATTCAATTGCAAATTAAAAGGCCTTTCCAGCCATGTACGAAGTTTGACAAAACTCGACAAATTAGTTTTGGATGAAATTTCATCCAAATCGTGACCCTGGCAGTGTCAAAATTGATTTTGGAAGTATATTTTCTAAACCCGATATTTCCACAACCGTACATCCTAAATTATTGTGGTTTTCAGTATTCAATTGCAAATTAAAAGGCCTTTCCAGCCATGTACGAAGTTTAACAAAACTCGACAAATTAATTTTGGACGAAATTTCATCCAAATCGTGACCCTGGCAGTGTCAAAATTGATTTTGGAAGTATATTTTCTAAACCCCATATTTCCACAACCGTACATCCTAAATTATTGTGGTTTTCAGTATTCAATTGCAAATTAATAGGCCTTTCCAGCCATGTACGAAGTTTAACAAAACTCGACAAATTAATTTTGGATGAAATTTCATCCAAATCGTGACCCTGGCAGTGTCAAAATTGATTTTGGAAGTATATTTTCTAAACCCGATATTTCCACAACCGTACATCCTAAATGATTGTGGTTTTCAGTATTCAATTGCAAATTAAAAGGCCTTTCCAGCCATGTACGAAGTTTGACAAAACTCGACAAATTAATTTTGGATGAAATTTCATCCAAATCGTGACCCTGGCAGTGTCAAAATTGATTTTGGAAGTATATTTTCTAAACCCGATATTTCCACAACCGTACATCCTAAATTATTGTGGTTTTCAGTATTCAATTGCAAATTAAAAGGCCTTTCCAGCCATGTACGAAGTTTAACAAAACTCGACAAATTAATTTTGGACGAAATTTCATCCAAATCGTGACCCTGGCAGTGTCAAAATTGATTTTGGAAGTATATTTTCTAAACCCGATATTTCCACAACCGTACATCCTAAATGATTGTGGTTTTCAGTATTCAATTGCAAATTAATAGGCCTTTCCAGCCATGTACGAAGTTTGACAAAACTCGACAAATTAATTTTGGACGAAATTTCATCCAAATCGTGACCCTGGCAGTGTCAAAATTGATTTTGGAAGTATATTTTCTAAACCCGATATTTCCACAACCGTACATCCTAAATTATTGTGGTTTTCAGTATTCAATTGCAAATTAATAGGCCTTTCCAGCCATGTACGAAGTTTGACAAAACTCGACAAATTAATTTTGGACGAAATTTCATCCAAATCGTGACCCTGGCAGTGTCAAAATTGATTTTGGAAGTATATTTTCTAAACCCGATATTTCCACAACCGTACATCCTAAATTATTGTGGTTTTCAGTATTCAATTGCAAATTAAAAGGCCTTTCCAGCCATGTACGAAGTTTGACAAAACTCGACAAATTAATTTTGGATAAAATTTCATCCAAATCGTGACCCTGGCAGTGTCAAAATTGATTTTGGAAGTATATTTTCTAAACCCGATATTTCCACAACCGTACATCCTAAATGATTGTGGTTTTCAGTATTCAATTGCAAATTAAAAGGCCTTTCCAGCCATATACGAAGTTTAACAAAACTCGAAAAATTAATTTTGGATAAAATTTCATCCAAATCGTGACCCTGGCAGTGTCAAAATTGATTTTGGAAGTATATTTTCTAAACCCGATATTTCCACAACCGTACATCCTAAATTATTGTGGTTTTCAGTATTCAATTGCAAATTAATAGGCCTTTCCAGCCATGTACGAAGTTTGACAAAACTCGACAAATTAATTTTGGACGAAATTTCATCCAAATCGTGACCCTGGCAGTGTCAAAATTGATTTTGGAAGTATATTTTCTAAACCCGATATTTCCACAACCGTACATCCTAAATTAATGTGGTTTTCAGTATTCAATTGCAAATTAATAGGCCTTTCCAGCCATGTACGAAGTTTGACAAAACTCGACAAATTAATTTTGGACGAAATTTCATCCAAATCGTGACCCTGGCAGTGTCAAAATTGATTTTGGAAGTATATTTTCTAAACCCGATATTTCCACAACCGTACATCCTAAATTATTGTGGTTTTCAGTATTCAATTGCAAATTAATAGGCCTTTCCAGCCATGTACGAAAGTTTAACAAAACTCGAAAAATTAATTTTGGATAAAATTTCATCCAAATCGTGACCCTGGCAGTGTCAAAATTGATTTTGGAAGTATATTTTCTAAACCCGATATTTCCACAACCGTACATCCTAAATGATTGTGGTTTTCAGTATTCAATTGCAAATTAAAAGGCCTTTCCAGCCATGTACGAAGTTTGACAAAACTCGACAAATTAGTTTTGGACGAAATTTCATCCAAATCGTGACCCTGGCAGTGTCAAAATTGATTTTGGAAGTATATTTTCTAAACCCGATATTTCCACAACCGTACATCCTAAATGATTGTGGTTTTCAGTATTCAATTGCAAATTAAAAGGCCTTTCCAGCCATGTACGAAGTTTGACAAAACTCGACAAATTAGTTTTGGATGAAATTTCATCCAAATCGTGACCCTGGCAGTGTCAAAATTGATTTTGGAAGTATATTTTCTAAACCCGATATTTCCACAACCGTACATCCTAAATTATTGTGGTTTTCAGTATTCAATTGCAAATTAAAAGGCCTTTCCAGCCATGTACGAAGTTTGACAAAACTCGACAAATTAATTTTGGACGAAATTTCATCCAAATCGTGACCCTGGCAGTGTCAAAATTGATTTTGGAAGTATATTTTCTAAACCCCATATTTCCACAACCGTACATCCTAAATTATTGTGGTTTTCAGTATTCAATTGCAAATTAATAGGCCTTTCCAGCCATGTACGAAGTTTAACAAAACTCGACAAATTAATTTTGGATGAAATTTCATCCAAATCGTGACCCTGGCAGTGTCAAAATTGATTTTGGAAGTATATTTTCTAAACCCGATATTTCCACAACCGTACATCCTAAATGATTGTGGTTTTCAGTATTCAATTGCAAATTAAAAGGCCTTTCCAGCCATGTACGAAGTTTGACAAAACTCGACAAATTAATTTTGGATGAAATTTCATCCAAATCGTGACCCTGGCAGTGTCAAAATTGATTTTGGAAGTATATTTTCTAAACCCGATATTTCCACAACCGTACATCCTAAATTATTGTGGTTTTCAGTATTCAATTGCAAATTAAAAGGCCTTTCCAGCCATGTACGAAGTTTAACAAAACTCGACAAATTAATTTTGGACGAAATTTCATCCAAATCGTGACCCTGGCAGTGTCAAAATTGATTTTGGAAGTATATTTTCTAAACCCGATATTTCCACAACCGTACATCCTAAATGATTGTGGTTTTCAGTATTCAATTGCAAATTAATAGGCCTTTCCAGCCATGTACGAAGTTTGACAAAACTCGACAAATTAATTTTGGACGAAATTTCATCCAAATCGTGACCCTGGCAGTGTCAAAATTGATTTTGGAAGTATATTTTCTAAACCCGATATTTCCACAACCGTACATCCTAAATTATTGTGGTTTTCAGTATTCAATTGCAAATTAATAGGCCTTTCCAGCCATGTACGAAATTTGACAAAACTCGACAAATTAATTTTGGACGAAATTTCATCCAAATCGTGACCCTGGCAGTGTCAAAATTGATTTTGGAAGTATATTTTCTAAAACCCGATATTTCCACAACCGTACATCCTAAATTATTGTGGTTTTCAGTATTCAATTGCAAATTAAAAGGCCTTTCCAGCCATGTACGAAGTTTAACAAAACTCGACAAATTAATTTTGGACGAAATTTCATCCAAATCGTGACCCTGGCAGTGTCAAAATTGATTTTGGAAGTATATTTTCTAAACCCGATATTTCCACAACCGTACATCCTAAATTATTGTGGTTTTCAGTATTCAATTGCAAATTAATAGGCCTTTCCAGCCATGTACGAAGTTTGACAAAACTCGACAAATTAATTTTGGACGAAATTTCATCCAAATCGTGACCCTGGCAGTGTCAAAATTGATTTTGGAAGTATATTTTCTAAACCAGATATTTCCACAACGTACATCCTAAATTATTGTGGTTTTCAGTATTCAATTGCAAATTAAAAGGCCTTTCCAGCCATGTACGAAGTTTAACAAAACTCGACAAATTAATTTTGGATAAAATTTCATCCAAATCGTGACCCTGGCAGTGTCAAAATTGATTTTGGAAGTATATTTTCTAAACCCGATATTTCCACAACCGTACATCCTAAATGATTGTGGTTTTCAGTATTCAATTGCAAATTAATAGGCCTTTCCAGCCATGTACGAAGTTTAACAAAACTCGAAAAATTAATTTTGGATAAAATTTCATCCAAATCGTGACCCTGGCAGTGTCAAAATTGATTTTGGAGGTATATTTTCTAAACCAGATATTTCCACAACCGTACATCCTAAATTATTGTGGTTTTCAGTATTCAATTGCAAATTAATAGGCCTTTCCAGCCATGTACGAAGTTTGACAAAACTCGACAAATTAATTTTGGACGAAATTTCATCCAAATCGTGACCCTGGCAGTGTCAAAATTGATTTTGGAAGTATATTTTCTAAACCAGATATTTCCACAACCGTACATCCTAAATGATTGTGGTTTTCAGTATTCAATTGCAAATTAATAGGCCTTTCCAGCCATGTACGAAGTTTGTCAAAACTCGACAAATTAATTTTGGACGAAATTTCATCCAAATCGTGACCCTGGCAGTGTCAAAATTGATTTTGGAAGTATATTTTCTAAACCCGATATTTCCACAACCGTACATCCTAAATTATTGTGGTTTTCAGTATTCAATTGCAAATTAATAGGCCTTTCCAGCCATGTACGAAGTTTAACAAAACTCGAAAAATTAATTTTGGACGAAATTTCATCCAAATCGTGACCCTGGCAGTGTCAAAATTGATTTTGGAAGTATATTTTCTAAACCCGATATTTCCACAACCGTACATCCTAAATTATTGTGGTTTTCAGTATTCAATTGCAAATTAAAAGGCCTTTCCAGCCATGTACGAAGTTTAACAAAACTCGACAAATTAATTTTGGACGAAATTTCATCCAAATCGTGACCCTGGCAGTGTCAAAATTGATTTTGGGAGTATATTTTCTAAACCCGATATTTCCACAACCGTACATCCTAAATTATTGTGGTTTTCAGTATTCAATTGCAAATTAATAGGCCTTTCCAGCCATGTACGAAGTTTGACAAAACTCGACAAATTAATTTTGGACGAAATTTCATCCAAATCGTGACCCTGGCAGTGTCAAAATTGATTTTGGAAGTATATTTTCTAAACCCGATATTTCCACAACCGTACATCCTAAATTACTGTGGTTTTCAGTATTCAATTGCAAATTAATAGGCCTTTCCAGCCATGTACGAAGTTTGACAAAACTCGACAAATTAATTTTGGACGAAATTTCATCCAAATCGTGACCCTGGCAGTGTCAAAATTGATTTTGGAAGTATATTTTCTAAACCCGATATTTCCACAACCGTACATCCTAAATTATTGTGGTTTTCAGTATTCAATTGCAAATTAAAAGGCCTTTCCAGCCATGTACGAAGTTTGACAAAACTCGACAAATTAATTTTGGACGAAATTTCATCCAAATCGTGACCCTGGCAGTGTCAAAATTGATTTTGGAAGTATATTTTCTAAACCAGATATTTCCACAACCGTACATCCTAAATGATTGTGGTTTTCAGTATTCAATTGCAAATTAAAAGGCCTTTCCAGCCATGTACGAAGTTTAACAAAACTCGACAAATTAATTTTGGATAAAATTTCATCCAAATCGTGACCCTGGCAGTGTCAAAATTGATTTTGGAAGTATATTTTCTAAACCCGATATTTCCACAACCGCACATCCTAAATGATTGTGGTTTTCAGTATTCAATTGCAAATTAAAAGGCCTTTCCAGCCATGTACGAAGTTTAACAAAACTCGAAAAATTAATTTTGGATAAAATTTCATCCAAATCGAGAACCTGGCAGTGTCAAAATTGATTTTGGAAGTATATTTTCTAAACCCGATATTTCCACAACCGTACATCCTAAATGATTGTGGTTTTCAGTATTCAATTGCAAATTAAAAGGCCTTTCCAGCCATGTACGAAGTTTAACAAAACTCGAAAAATTAATTTTGGACGAAATTTCATCCAAATCGTGACCCTGGCAGTGTCAAAATTGATTTTGGAAGTATATTTTCTAAACCAGATATTTCCACAACCGTACATCCTAAATGATTGTGGTTTTCAGTATTCAATTGCAAATTAAAAGGCCTTTCCAGCCATGTACGAAGTTTAACAAAACTCGAAAAATTAATTTTGGACGAAATTTCATCCAAATCGTGACCCTGGCAGTGTCAAAATTGATTTTGGAAGTATATTTTCTAAACCCGATATTTCCACAACCGTACATCCTAAATTATTGTGGTTTTCAGTATTCAATTGCAAATTAATAGGCCTTTCCAGCCATGTACGAAGTTTGACAAAACTCGACAAATTAATTTTGGACGAAATTTCATCCAAATCGTGACCCTGGCAGTGTCAAAATTGATTTTGGAAGTATATTTTCTAAACCCGATATTTCCACAACCGTACATCCTAAATTATTGTGGTTTTCAGTATTCAATTGCAAATTAATAGGCCTTTCCAGCCATGTACGAAGTTTGACAAAACTCGAAAAATTAATTTTGGACGAAATTTCATCCAAATCGTGACCCTGGCAGTGTCAAAATTGATTTTGGAAGTATATTTTCTAAACCCGATATTTCCACAACCGTACATCCTAAATTATTGTGGTTTTCAGTATTCAATTGCAAATTAATAGGCCTTTCCAGCCATTTACGAAGTTTGACAAAACTCGACAAATTAATTTTGGACGAAATTTCATCCAAATCGTGACCCTGGCAGTGTCAAAATTGATTTTGGAAGTATATTTTCTAAACCAGATATTTCCACAACCGTACATCCTAAATTATTGTGGTTTTCAGTATTCAATTGCAAATTAAAAGGCCTTTCCAGCCATGTACGAAGTTTAACAAAACTCGACAAATTAATTTTGGATAAAATTTCATCCAAATCGTGACCCTGGCAGTGTCAAAATTGATTTTGGAAGTATATTTTCTAAACCCGATATTTCCACAACCGTACATCCTAAATTATTGTGGTTTTCAGTATTCAATTGCAAATTAATAGGCCTTTCCAGCCATGTACGAAGTTTAACAAAACTCGAAAAATTAATTTTGGATAAAATTTCATCCAAATCGTGACCCTGGCAGTGTCAAAATTGATTTTGGAAGTATATTTTCTAAACCCGATATTTCCACAACCGTACATCCTAAATGATTGTGGTTTTCAGTATTCAATTGCAAATTAATAGGCCTTTCCAGCCATGTAAGAAGTTTGACAAAACTCGACAAATTAATTTTGGACGAAATTTCATCCAAATCGTGACCCTGGCAGTGTCAAAATTGATTTTGGAAGTATATTTTCTAAACCCGATATTTCCACAACCGTACATCCTAAATGATTGTGGTTTTCAGTATTCAATTGCAAATTAATAGGCCTTTCCAGCCATGTACGAAGTTTGACAAAACTCGACAAATTAATTTTGGACGAAATTTCATCCAAATCGTGACCCTGGCAGTGTCAAAATTGATTTTGGAAGTATATTTTCTAAACCCGATATTTCCACAACCGTACATCCTAAATTATTGTGGTTTTCAGTATTCAATTGCAAATTAATAGGCCTTTCCAGCCATGTACGAAGTTTGACAAAACTCGACAAATTAATTTTGGATAAAATTTCATCCAAATCGTGACCCTGGCAGTGTCAAAATTGATTTTGGAAGTATATTTTCTAAACCAGATATTTCCACAACCGTACATCCTAAATGATTGTGGTTTTCAGTATTCAATTGCAAATTAATAGGCCTTTCCAGCCATGTACGAAGTTTGACAAAACTCGACAAATTAATTTTGGACGAAATTTCATCCAAATCGTGACCCTGGCAGTGTCAAAATTGATTTTGGAAGTATATTTTCTAAACCAGATATTTCCACAACCGTACATTTTAAATTATTGTGGTTTTCAGTATTCAATTGCAAATTAAAAGGCCTTTCCAGCCATGTACGAAGTTTAACAAAACTCGACAAATTAATTTTGGATAAAATTTCATCCAAATCGTGACCCTGGCAGTGTCAAAATTGATTTTGGAAGTATATTTTCTAAACCCGATATTTCCACAACCGTACATCCTAAATTATTGTGGTTTTCAGTATTCAATTGCAAATTAATAGGCCTTTCCAGCCATGTACGAAGTTTAACAAAACTCGAAAAATTAATTTTGGATAAAATTTCA
Organism: Epistrophella euchroma; assembly: GCA_947049315.1. Lineage (NCBI taxonomy): Eukaryota > Metazoa > Arthropoda > Insecta > Diptera > Syrphidae > Epistrophella > Epistrophella euchroma. Next base: position 127,465,082 of record OX346246.1, read on the forward strand.
TCCAAATCGTGAATCTGGCAGTGTCAAAATTGATTTTGGAAGTATATTTTCTAAACCCGATATTTCCACAACCGTACATCCTAAATGATTGTGGTTTTCAGTATTCAATTGCAAATTAATAGGCCTTTCCAGCCATGTACGAAGTTTGACAAAACTCGACAAATTAATTTTGGATAAAATTTCATCCAAATCGTGACCCTGGCAGTGTCAAAATTGATTTTGGAAGTATATTTTCTAAACCAGATATTTCCACAACCGTACATCCTAAATGATTGTGGTTTTCAGTATTCAATTGCAAATTAATAGGCCTTTCCAGCCATGTACGAAGTTTGACAAAACTCGACAAATTAATTTTGGACGAAATTTCATTCAAATCGTGACCCTGGCAGTGTCAAAATTGGTTTTGGAAGTATATTTTCTAAACCCGATATTTCCACAACCGTACATCCTAAATGATTGTGGTTTTCAGTATTCAATTGCAAATTAAAAGGCCTTTCCAGCCATGTACGAAGTTTAACAAAACTCGACAAATTAATTTTGGATAAAATTTCATCCAAATCGTGACCCTGGCAGTGTCAAAATTGATTTTGGAAGTATATTTTCTAAACCCGATATTTCCACAACCGTACATCCTAAATTATTGTGGTTTTCAGTATTCAATTGCAAATTAATAGGCCTTTCCAGCCATGTACGAAGTTTACCAAAACTCGAAAAATTAATTTTGGATAAAATTTCATCCAAATCGTGACCCTGGCAGTGTCAAAATTGATTTTGGAAGTATATTTTCTAAACCCGATATTTCCACAACCGTACATCCAAAAATATTGTGGTTTTCAGTATTCAATTGCAAATTAATAGGCCTTTCCAGCCATGTACGAAGTTTGACAAAACTCGACAAATTAATTTTGGACGAAATTTCATCCAAATCGTGACCCTGGCAGTGTCAAAATTGGTTTTGGAAGTATATTTTCTAAACCCGATATTTCCACAACCGTACATCCTAAATGATTGTGGTTTTCAGTATTCAATTGCAAATTAAAAGGCCTTTCCAGCCATGTACGAAGTTTAACAAAACTCGAAAAATTAATTTTGGACGAAATTTCATCCAAATCGTGACCCTGGCAGTGTCAAAATTGATTTTGGAAGTATATTTTCTAAACCCGATATTTCCACAACCGTACATCCTAAATTATTGTGGTTTTCAGTATTCAATTGCAAATTAATAGGCCTTTCCAGCCATGTACGAAGTTTGACAAAACTCGACAAATTAATTTTGGACGAAATTTCATCCAAATCGTGACCCTGGCAGTGTCAAAATTGATTTTGGAGGTATATTTTCTAAACCCGATATTTCCACAACCGTACATCCTAAATGATTGTGGTTTTCAGTATTCAATTGCAAATTAAAAGGCCTTTCCAGCCATGTACGAAGTTTAACAAAACTCGAAAAATTAATTTTGGACGAAATTTCATCCAAATCGTGACCCTGGCAGTGTCAAAATTGATTTTGGAAGTATATTTTCTAAACCCGATATTTCCACAACCGTACATCCTAAATTATTGTGGTTTTCAGTATTCAATTGCAAATTAATAGGCCTTTCCAGCCATGTACGAAGTTTAACAAAACTCGAAAAATTAATTTTGGACGAAATTTCATCCAAATCGTGACCCTGGCAGTGTCAAAATTGATTTTGGAAGTATATTTTCTAAACCCGATATTTCCACAACCGTACATCCTAAATGATTGTGGTTTTCAGTATTCAATTGCAAATTAATAGGCCTTTCCAGCCATGTACGAAGTTTGACAAAACTCGACAAATTAATTTTGGATGAAATTTCATCCAAATCGTGACCCTGGCAGTGTCAAAATTGATTTTGGAAGTATATTTTCTAAACCAGATATTTCCACAACGGTACATCCTAAATTATTGTGGTTTTCAGTATTCAATTGCAAATTAATAGGCCTTTCCAGCCATGTACGAAGTTTGACAAAACTCGACAAATTAATTTTGGATGAAATTTCATCCAAATCGTGACCCTGGCAGTGTCAAAATTGATTTTGGAAGTATATTTTCTAAACCCGATATTTCCACAACCGTACATCCTAAATTATTGTGGTTTTCAGTATTCAATTGCAAATTAATAGGCCTTTCCAGCCATGTACGAAGTTTGACAAAACTCGACAAATTAATTTTGGACGAAATTTCATCCAAATCGTGACCCTGGCAGTGTCAAAATTGATTTTGGAAGTATATTTTCTAAACCCGATATTTCCACAACCGTACATCCTAAATGATTGTGGTTTTCAGTATTCAATTGCAAATTAAAAGGCCTTTCCAGCCATGTACGAAGTTTGACAAAACTCGACAAATTAATTTTGGACAAAATTTCATCCAAATCGTGACCCTGGCAGTGTCAAAATTGATTTTGGAAGTATATTTTCTAAACCAGATATTTCCACAACCGTACATCCTAAATGATTGTGGTTTTCAGCATTCAATTGCAAATTAAAAGGCCTTTCCAGCCATGTACGAAGTTTGACAAAACTCGACAAATTAATTTTGGATGAAATTTAATCCAAATCGTGACCCTGGCAGTGTCAAAATTGATTTTGGAAGTATATTTTCTAAACCAGATATTTCCACAACCGTACATCCTAAATGATTGTGGTTTTCAGTATTCAATTGCAAATTAATAGGCCTTTCCAGCCATGTACGAAGTTTGACAAAACTCGAAAAATTAATTTTGGACGAAATTTCATCCAAATCGTGACCCTGGCAGTGTCAAAATTGATTTTGGAAGTATATTTTCTAAACCCGATATTTCCACAACCGTACATCCTAAATTATTGTGGTTTTCAGTATTCAATTGCAAATTAATAGGCCTTTCCAGCCATGTACGAAGTTTGACAAAACTCGACAAATTAATTTTGGATGAAATTTCATCCAAATCGTGACCCTGGCAGTGTCAAAATTGATTTTGGAAGTATATTTTCTAAACCCGATATTTCCACAACCGTACATCCTAAATTATTGTGGTTTTCAGTATTCAATTGCAAATTAATAGGCCTTTCCAGCCATGTACGAAGTTTAACAAAACTCGACAAATTAATTTTGGACGAAATTTCATCCAAATCGTGACCCTGGCAGTGTCAAAATTGATTTTGGAAGTATATTTTCTAAACCCGATATTTCCACAACCGTACATCCTAAATTATTGTGGTTTTCAGTATTCAATTGCAAATTAATAGGCCTTTCCAGCCATGTACGAAGTTTGACAAAACTCGACAAATTAATTTTGGACGAAATTTCATCCAAATCGTGACCCTGGCAGTGTCAAAATTGATTTTGGAAGTATATTTTCTAAACCCGATATTTCCACAACCGTACATCCTAAATGATTGTGGTTTTCAGTATTCAATTGCAAATTAAAAGGCCTTTCCAGCCATGTACGAAGTTTAACAAAACTCGAAAAATTAATTTTGGACGAAATTTCATCCAAATCGTGACCCTGGCAGTGTCAAAATTGATTTTGGAAGTATATTTTCTAAACCCGATATTTCCACAACCGTACATCCTAAATTATTGTGGTTTTCAGTATTCAATTGCAAATTAATAGGCCTTTCCAGCCATGTACGAAGTTTAACAAAACTCGAAAAATTAATTTTGGATAAAATTTCATCCAAATCGTGACCCTGGCAGTGTCAAAATTGATTTTGGAAGTATATTTTCTAAACCCGATATTTCCACAACCGTACATCCTAAATTATTGTGGTTTTCAGTATTCAATTGCAAATTAATAGGCCTTTCCAGCCATGTACGAAGTTTGACAAAACTCGACAAATTAATTTTGGACGAAATTTCATCCAAATCGTGACCCTGGCAGTGTCAAAATTGATTTTGGAGGTATATTTTCTAAACCCGATATTTCCACAACCGTACATCCTAAATGATTGTGGTTTTCAGTATTCAATTGCAAATTAAAAGGCCTTTCCAGCCATGTACGAAGTTTGACAAAACTCGACAAATTAATTTTGGACGAAATTTCATCCAAATCGTGACCCTGGCAGTGTCAAAATTGATTTTGGAAGTATATTTTCTAAACCAGATATTTCCACAACCGTACATCCTAAATTATTGTGGTTTTCAGTATTCAATTGCAAATTAATAGGCCTTTCCAGCCATTTATGAAGTTTGACAAAACTCGACAAATTAATTTTGGACGAAATTTCATCCAAATCGTGACCCTGGCAGTGTCAAAATTGATTTTGGAAGTATATTTTCTAAACCAGATATTTCCACAACCGTACATCCTAAATTATTGTGGTTTTCAGTATTCAATTGCAAATTAAAAGGCCTTTCCAGCCATGTACGAAGTTTAACAAAACTCGACAAATTAATTTTGGATAAAATTTCATCCAAATCGTGACCCTGGCAGTGTCAAAATTGATTTTGGAAGTATATTTTCTAAACCCGATATTTCCACAACCGTACATCCTAAATTATTGTGGTTTTCAGTATTCAATTGCAAATTAATAGGCCTTTCCAGCCATGTACGAAGTTTAACAAAACTCGAAAAATTAATTTTGGATAAAATTTCATCCAAATCGTGACCCTGGCAGTGTCAAAATTGATTTTGGAAGTATATTTTCTAAACCCGATATTTCCACAACCGTACATCCTAAATGATTGTGGTTTTCAGTATTCAATTGCAAATTAATAGGCCTTTCCAGCCATGTACGAAGTTTGACAAAACTCGACAAATTAATTTTGGACGAAATTTCATCCAAATCGTGACCCTGGCAGTGTCAAAATTGATTTTGGAAGTATATTTTCTAAACCCGATATTTCCACAACCGTACATCCTAAATGATTGTGGTTTTCAGTATTCAATTGCAAATTAATAGGCCTTTCCAGCCATGTACGAAGTTTGACAAAACTCGACAAATTAATTTTGGACGAAATTTCATCCAAATCGTGACCCCTGGCAGTGTCAAAATTGATTTTGGAAGTATATTTTCTAAACCCGATATTTCCACAACCGTACATCCTAAATTATTGTGGTTTTCAGTATTCAATTGCAAATTAATAGGCCTTTCCAGCCATGTACGAAGTTTAACAAAACTCGAAAAATTAATTTTGGATAAAATTTCATCCAAATCGTGACCCTGGCAGTGTCAAAATTGATTTTGGAAGTATATTTTCTAAACCCGATATTTCCACAACCGTACATCCTAAATTATTGTGGTTTTCAGTATTCAATTGCAAATTAATAGGCCTTTCCAGCCATGTACGAAGTTTGACAAAACTCGACAAATTAATTTTGGACGAAATTTCATCCAAATCGTGACCCTGGCAGTGTCAAAATTGATTTTGGAAGTATATTTTCTAAACCCGATATTTCCACAACCGTACATCCTAAATGATTGTGGTTTTCAGTATTCAATTGCAAATTAATAGGCCTTTCCAGCCATGTACGAAGTTTGACAAAACTCGACAAATTAATTTTGGACGAAATTTCATCCAAATCGTGACCCTGGCAGGGTCAAAATTGATTTTGGAAGTATATTTTCTAAACCCGATATTTCCACAACCGTACATCCTAAATGATTGTGGTTTTCAGTACTCAATTGCAAATTAATAGGCCTTTCCAGCCATGTACGAAGTTTGACAAAACTCGACAAATTAATTTTGGACGAAATTTCATCCAAATCGTGACCCTGGCAGTGTCAAAATTGATTTTGGAAGTATATTTTCTAAACCCGATATTTCCACAACCGTACATCCTAAATTATTGTGGTTTTCAGTATTCAATTGCAAATTAATAGGCCTTTCCAGCCATGTACGAAGTTTAACAAAACTCGAAAAATTAATTTTGGATAAAATTTCATCCAAATCGTGAATCTGGCAGTGTCAAAATTGATTTTGGAAGTATATTTTCTAAACCCGATATTTCCACAACCGTACATCCTAAATGATTGTGGTTTTCAGTATTCAATTGCAAATTAATAGGCCTTTCCAGCCATGTACGAAGTTTGACAAAACTCGACAAATTAATTTTGGATAAAATTTCATCCAAATCGTGACCCTGGCAGTGTCAAAATTGATTTTGGAAGTATATTTTCTAAACCAGATATTTCCACAACCGTACATCCTAAATGATTGTGGTTTTCAGTATTCAATTTCAAATTAATAGGCCTTTCCAGCCATGTACGAAGTTTGACAAAACTCGACAAATTAATTTTGGACGAAATTTCATCCAAATCGTGACCCTGGCAGTGTCAAAATTGATTTTGGAAGTATATTTTCTAAACCCGATATTTCCACAACCGTACATCCTAAATGATTGTGGTTTTCAGTATTCAATTGCAAATTAATAGGCCTTTCCAGCCATGTACGAAGTTTGACAAAACTCGACAAATTAATTTTGGATGAAATTTCATCCAAATCGTGACCCTGGCAGTGTCAAAATTGATTTTGGAAGTATATTTTCTAAACCAGATATTTCCACAACCGTACATCCTAAATTATTGTGGTTTTCAGTATTCAATTGCAAATTAATAGGCCTTTCCAGCCATGTACGAAGTTTGACAAAACTCGACAAATTAATTTTGGATGAAATTTCATCCAAATCGTGACCCTGGCAGTGTCAAAATTGATTTTGGAAGTATATTTTCTAAACCCGATATTTCCACAACCGTACATCCTAAATTATTGTGGTTTTCAGTATTCAATTGCAAATTAATAGGCCTTTCCAGCCATGTACGAAGTTTGACAAAACTCGACAAATTAATTTTGGACGAAATTTCATCCAAATCGTGACCCTGGCAGTGTCAAAATTGATTTTGGAAGTATATTTTCTAAACCCGATATTTCCACAACCGTACATCCTAAATTATTGTAGTTTTCAGTATTCAATTGCAAATTAATAGGCCTTTCCAGCCATGTACGAAGTTTGACAAAACTCGACAAATTAATTTTGGACGAAATTTCATCCAAATCGTGACCCTGGCAGTGTCAAAATTGATTTTGGAAGTATATTTTCTAAACCAGATATTTCCACAACCGTACATCCTAAATTATTGTGGTTTTCAGTATTCAATTGCAAATTAATAGGCCTTTCCAGCCATGTACGAAGTTTGACAAAACTCGAAAAATTAATTTTGGACGAAATTTCATCCAAATCGTGACCCTGGCAGTGTCAAAATTGATTTTGGAAGTATATTTTCTAAACCCGATATTTCCACAACCGTACATCCTAAATTATTGTGGTTTTCAGTATTCAATTGCAAATTAATAGGCCTTTCCAGCCATGTACGAAGTTTGACAAAACTCGACAAATTAATTTTGGATGAAATTTCATCCAAATCGTGACCCTGGCAGTGTCAAAATTGATTTTGGAAGTATATTTTCTAAACCCGATATTTCCACAACCGTACATCCTAAATTATTGTGGTTTTCAGTATTCAATTGCAAATTAATAGGCCTTTCCAGCCATGTACGAAGTTTGACAAAACTCGAAAAATTAATTTTGGACGAAATTTCATCCAAATCGTGACCCTGGCAGTGTCAAAATTGATTTTTGGAAGTATATTTTCTAAACCCGATATTTCCACAACCGTACATCCTAAATTATTGTGGTTTTCAGTATTCAATTGCAAATTAGTAGGCCTTTCCAGCCATGTACGAAGTTTGACAAAACTCGACAAATTAATTTTGGACGAAATTTCATCCAAATCGTGACCCTGGCAGTGTCAAAATTGATTTTGGAAGTATATTTTCTAAACCCGATATTTCCACAACCGTACATCCTAAATGATTGTGGTTTTCAGTATTCAATTGCAAATTAAAAGACCTTTCCAGCCATGTACGAAGTTTAACAAAACTCGAAAAATTAATTTTGGACGAAATTTCATCCAAATCGTGACCCTGGCAGTGTCAAAATTGATTTTGGAAGTATATTTTCTAAACCCGATATTTCCACAACCGTACATCCTAAATGATTGTGGTTTTCAGTATTCAATTGCAAATTAATAGGCCTTTCCAGCCATGTACGAAGTTTGACAAAACTCGACAAATTAATTTTGGACGAAATTTCATCCAAATCGTGACCCTGGCAGTGTCAAAATTGATTTTGGAGGTATATTTTCTAAACCCGATATTTCCACAACCGTACATCCTAAATGATTGTGGTTTTCAGTATTCAATTGCAAATTAAAAGGCCTTTCCAGCCATGTACGAAGTTTAACAAAACTCGAAAAATTAATTTTGGACGAAATTTCATCCAAATCGTGACCCTGGCAGTGTCAAAATTGATTTTGGAAGTATATTTTCTAAACCCGATATTTCCACAACCGTACATCCTAAATGATTGTGGTTTTCAGTATTCAATTGCAAATTAATAGGCCTTTCCAGCCATGTACGAAGTTTGACAAAACTCGACAAATTAATTTTGGACGAAATTTCATCCAAATCGTGACCCTGGCAGTGTCAAAATTGATTTTGGAGGTATATTTTCTAAACCCGATATTTCCACAACCGTACATCCTAAATGATTGTGGTTTTCAGTATTCAATTGCAAATTAAAAGGCCTTTCCAGCCATGTACGAAGTTTGACAAAACTCGACAAATTAATTTTGGACGAAATTTCATCCAAATCGTGACCCTGGCAGTGTCAAAATTGATTTTGGAAGTATATTTTCTAAACCAGATATTTCCACAACCGTACATCCTAAATGATTGTGGTTTTCAGTATTCAATTGCAAATTAAAAGGCCTTTCCAGCCATGTACGAAGTTTGACAAAACTCGACAAATTAATTTTGGATGAAATTTAATCCAAATCGTGACCCTGGCAGTGTCAAAATTGATTTTGGAAGTATATTTTCTAAACCCGATATTTCCACAACCGTACATCCTAAATTATTGTGGTTTTCAGTATTCAATTGCAAATTAATAGGCCTTTCCAGCCATGTACGAAGTTTGACAAAACTCGACAAATTAATTTTGGACGAAATTTCATCCAAATCGTGACCCTGGCAGTGTCAAAATTGATTTTGGAAGTATATTTTCTAAACCCGATATTTCCACAACCGTACATCCTAAATGATTGTGGTTTTCAGTATTCAATTGCAAATTAATAGGCCTTTCCAGCCATGTACGAAGTTTGACAAAACTCGACAAATTAATTTTGGATGAAATTTCATCCAAATCGTGACCCTGCCAGTGTCAAAATTGATTTTGGAAGTATATTTTCTAAACCCGATATTTCCACAACCGTACATCCTAAATGATTGTGGTTTTCAGTATTCAATTGCAAATTAATAGGCCTTTCCAGCCATGTACGAAGTTTGACAAAACTCGACAAATTAATTTTGGATGAAATTTCATCCAAATCGTGACCCTGCCAGTGTCAAAATTGATTTTGGAAGTATATTTTCTAAACCCGATATTTCCACAACCGTACATCCTAAATGATTGTGGTTTTCAGTATTCAATTGCAAATTAATAGGCCTTTCCAGCCATGTACGAAGTTTGACAAAACTCGAAAAATTAATTTTGGATAAAATTTCATCCAAATCGTGACCCTGGCAGTGTCAAAATTGATTTTGGAAGTATATTTTCTAAACCCGATATTTCCACAACCGTACATCCTAAATGATTGTGGTTTTCAGTATTCAATTGCAAATTAAAAGGCCTTTCCAGCCATGTACGAAGTTTAACAAAACTCGAAAAATTAATTTTGGACGAAATTTCATCCAAATCGTGACCCTGGCAGTGTCAAAATTGATTTTGGAAGTATATTTTCTAAACCCGATATTTCCACAACCGTACATCCTAAATTATTGTGGTTTTCAGTATTCAATTGCAAATTAATAGGCCTTTCCAGCCATGTACGAAGTTTGACAAAACTCGACAAATTAATTTTGGACGAAATTTCATCCAAATCGTGACCCTGGCAGTGTCAAAATTGATTTTGGAAGTATATTTTCTAAACCCGATATTTCCACAACCGTACATCCTAAATTATTGTGGTTTTCAGTATTCAATTGCAAATTAATAGGCCTTTCCAGCCATGTACGAAGTTTGACAAAACTCGACAAATTAATTTTGGACGAAATTTCATCCAAATCGTGACCCTGGCAGTGTCAAAATTGATTTTGGAAGTATATTTTCTAAACCCGATGTTTCCACAACCGTACATCCTAAATGATTTAGGTTTTCAGTATTCAATTGCAAATTAATAGGCCTTTCCAGCCATGTGCGAAGTTTAACAAAACTCGAAAAATTAATTTTGGATAAAATTTCATCCAAATCGTGACCCTGGCAGTGTCAAAATTGATTTTGGAAGTATATTTTCTAAACCCGATATTTCCACAACCTTACATCCTAAATGATTGTGGTTTTCAGTATTCAATTGCAAATTAATAGGCCTTTCCAGCCATGTACGAAGTTAAACAAAACTCGAAAAATTAATTTTGGATAAAATTTCATCCAAATCGTGACCCTGGCAGTGTCAAAATTGATTTTGGAAGTATATTTTCTAAACCCGATATTTCCACAACCGTACATCCTAAATTATTGTGGTTTTCAGTATTCAATTGCAAATTAAAAGGCCTTTCCAGCCATGTACGAAGTTTAACAAAACTCGACAAATTAATTTTGGACGAAATTTCATCCAAATCGTGACCCTGGCAGTGTCAAAATTGATTTTGGAAGTATATTTTCTAAACCCGATATTTCCACAACCGTACATCCTAAATTATTGTGGTTTTCAGTATTCAATTGCAAATTAATAGGCCTTTCCAGCCATGTACGAAGTTTAACAAAACTCGACAAATTAATTTTGGATGAAATTTCATCCAAATCGTGACCCTGGCAGTGTCAAAATTGATTTTGGAAGTATATTTTCTAAACCCGATATTTCCACAACCGTACATCCTAAATTATTGTGGTTTTCAGTATTCAATTGCAAATTAATAGGCCTTTCCAGCCATGTACGAAGTTTGACAAAACTCGACAAATTAATTTTGGACGAAATTTCATCCAAATCGTGACCCTGGCAGTGTCAAAATTGATTTTGGAAGTATATTTTCTAAACCAGATATTTCCACAACCGTACATCCTAAATTATTGTGGTTTTTAGTATTCAATTGCAAATTAAAAGGCCTTTCCAGCCTTGTACGAAGTTTAACAAAACTCGAAAAATTAATTTTGGACGAAATTTCATCCAAATCGTAACCCTGGCAGTGTCAAAATTGATTTTGGAAGTATATTTTCTAAACCCGATATTTCCACAACCGTACATCCTAAATGATTGTGGTTTTCAGTATTCAATTGCAAATTAAAAGGCCTTTCCAGCCATGTACGAAGTTTGACAAAACTCGACAAATTAATTTTGGATAAAATTTCATCCAAATCGTGACCCTGGCAGTGTCAAAATTGATTTTGGAAGTATATTTTCTAAACCAGATATTTCCACAACCGTACATCCTAAATGATTGTGGTTTTCAGTATTCAATTGCAAATTAAAAGGCCTTTCCAGCCATGTACGAAGTTTAACAAAACTCGACAAATTAATTTTGGATAAAATTTCATCCAAATCGTGACCCTGGCAGTGTCAAAATTGATTTTGGAAGTATATTTTCTAAACCAGATATTTCCACAACCGTACATCCTAAATGATTGTGGTTTTCAGTATTCATTTGCAAATTAATAGGCCTTTCCAGCCATGTACGAAGTTTGACAAAACTCGACAAATTAATTTTGGACGAAATTTCATCCAAATCGTGACCCTGGCAGTGTCAAAATTGATTTTGGAAGTATATTTTCTAAACCAAATATTTCCACAACCGTACATCCTAAATTATTGTGGTTTTCAGTATTCAATTGCAAATTAAAAGGCCTTTCCAGCAATGTACGAAGTTTAACAAAACTCGACAAATTAATTTTGGATAAAATTTCATCCAAATCGTGACCCTGGCAGTGTCAAAATTGATTTTGGAAGTATATTTTCTAAACCCGATATTTCCACAACCGTACATCCTAAATTATTGTGGTTTTCAGTATTCAATTGCAAATTAATAGGCCTTTCCAGCCATGTACGAAGTTTAACAAAACTCGAAAAATTAATTTTGGATAAAATTTCATCCAAATCGTGACCCTGGCAGTGTCAAAATTGATTTTGGAAGTATATTTTCTAAACCCGATATTTCCACAACCGTACATCCTAAATGATTGTGGTTTTCAGTATTCAATTGCAAATTAATAGGCCTTTCCAGCCATGCACGAAGTTTGACAAAACTTGGCAAATTAATTTTGGACGAAATTTCATCCAAATCGTGACCCTGGCAGTGTCAAAATTGATTTTGGAAGTATATTTTCTAAACCCGATATTTCCGCAACCGTACATCCTAAATTATTGTGGTTTTCAGTATTCAATTGCAAATTAATAGGCCTTTCCAGCCATGTACGAAGATTGACAAAACTCGACAAATTAATTTTGGACGAAATTTCATCCAAATCGTGACCCTGGCAGTGTCAAAATTGATTTTGGAAGTATATTTTCTAAACCCGATATTTCCACAACCGTACATCCTAAATTATTGTGGTTTTCAGTATTCAATTGCAAATTAATAGGCCTTTCCAGCCATGTACGAAGTTTGACAAAACTCGACAAATTAATTTTGGACGAAATTTCATCCAAATCGTGACCCTGGCAGTGTCAAAATTGATTTTGGAAGTATATTTTCTAAACCCGATATTTCCACAACCGTACATCCTAAATGATTGTGGTTTTCAGTATTCAATTGCAAATTAAAAGGCCTTTCCAGCCATGTACGAAGTTTGACAAAACTCGACAAATTAATTTTGGATGAAATTTCATCCAAATCGTGACCCTGGCAGTGTCAAAATTGATTTTGGAAGTATATTTTCTAAACCAGATATTTCCACAACCGTACATCCTAAATTATTGTGGTTTTCAGTATTCAATTGCAAATTAAAAGGCCTTTCCAGCCATGTACGAAGTTTAACAAAACTCGAAAAATTAATTTTGGACGAAATTTCATCCAAATCGTGACCCTGGCAGTGTCAAAATTGATTTTGGAAGTATATTTTCTAAACCCGATATTTCCACAACCGTACATCCTAAATTATTGTGGTTTTCAGTATTCAATTGCAAATAAACAGGCCTTTACTCGACAAATTAATTTTGGACGAAATTTCATCCAAATCGTGACCCTGGCAGTGTCAAAATTGATTTTGGAAGTATATTTTCTAAACCCGATATTTCCACAACCGTACATCCTAAATTATTGTGGTTTTCAGTATTCAATTGCAAATTAATAGGCCTTTCCAGCCATGGACGAAGTTTGACAAAACTCGACAAATTAATTTTGGACGAAATTTCATCCAAATCGTGACCCTGGCAGTGTCAAAATTGATTTTGGAAGTATATTTTCTAAACCCGATATTTCCACAACCGTACATCCTAAATGATTGTGGTTTTCAGTATTCAATTGCAAATTAAAAGGCCTTTCCAGCCATGTACGAAGTTTAACAAAACTCGACAAATTAATTTTGGACGAAATTTCATCAAAATCGTGACCCTGGCAGTGTCAAAATTGATTTTGGAAGTATATTTTCTAAACCAGATATTTCCACAACCGTACATCCTAAATTATTGTGGTTTTCAGTATTCAATTGCAAATTAATAGGCCTTTCCAGCCATGTACGAAGTTTGACAAAACTCGACAAATTAATTTTGGACGAAATTTCATCCAAATCGTGACCCTGGCAGTGTCAAAATTGATTTTGGAAGTATATTTTCTAAACCCGATATTTCCACAACCGTACATCCTAAATGATTGTGGTTTTCAGTATTCAATTGCAAATTAATAGGCCTTTCCAGCCATGTACGAAGTTTGACAAAACTCGACAAATTAATTTTGGACGAAATTTCATCCAAATCGTGACCCTGGCAGTGTCAAAATTGATTTTGGAAGTATATTTTCTAAACCAGATATTTCCACAACCGTACATCCTAAATGATTGTGGTTTTCAGTATTCAATTGCAAATTAAAAGGCCTTTCCAGCCATGTACGAAGTTTAACAAAACTCGACAAATTAATTTTGGATAAAATTTCATCCAAATCGTGACCCTGGCAGTGTCAAAATTGATTTTGGAAGTATATTTTCTAAACCCGATATTTCCACAACCGTACATCCTAAATGATTGTGGTTTTCAGTATTCAATTGCAAATTAAAAGGCCTTTCCAGCCATGTACGAAGTTTGACAAAACTCGACAAATTAATTTTGGACGAAATTTCATCCAAATCGTGACCCTGGCAGTGTCAAAATTGATTTTGGAAGTATATTTTCTAAACCCGATATTTCCACAACCGTACATCCTAAATTATTGTGGTTTTCAGTATTCAATTGCAAATTAATGGGCCTTTCCAGCCATGTACGAAGTTTGACAAAACTCGACAAATTAATTTTGGACGAAATTTCATCCAAATCGTGACCCTGGCAGTGTCAAAATTGATTTTGGAAGTATATTTTCTAAACCCGATATTTCCACAACCGTACATCCTAAATGATTGTGGTTTTCAGTATTCAATTACAAATTAATAGGCCTTTCCAGCCATGTACGAAGTTTGACAAAACTCGACAAATTAATTTTGGACGAAATTTCATCCAAATCGTGACCCTGGCAGTGTCAAAATTGATTTTGGAAGTATATTTTCTAAACCAGATATTTCCACAACCGTACATTTTAAATTATTGTGGTTTTCAGTATTCAATTGCAAATTAAAAGGCCTTTCTAGCCATGTACGAAGTTTAACAAAACTCGACAAATTAATTTTGGATAAAATTTCATCCAAATCGTGACCCTGGCAGTGTCAAAATTGATTTTGGAAGTATATTTTCTAAACCCGATATTTCCACAACCGTACATCCTAAATTATTGTGGTTTTCAGTATTCAATTGCAAATTAATAGGCCTTTCCAGCCATGTACGAAGTTTTACAAAACTCGAAAAGTTAATTTTGGATAAAATTTCATCCAAATCGTGAATCTGGCAGTGTCAAAATTGATTTTGGAAGTATATTTTCTAAACCCGATATTTCCACAACCGTACATCCTAAATGATTGTGGTTTTCAGTATTCAATTGCAAATTAATAGGCCTTTCCAGCCATGTACGAAGTTTGACAAAACTCGACAAATTAATTTTGGATAAAATTTCATCCAAATCGTGACCCTGGCAGTGTCAAAATTGATTTTGGAAGTATATTTTCTAAACCAGATATTTCCACAACCGTACATCCTAAATGATTGTGGTTTTCAGTATTCAATTGCAAATTAAAAGGCCTTTCCAGCCATGTACGAAGTTTAACAAAACTCGAAAAATTAATTTTGGACGAAATTTCATCCAAATCGTGACCCTGGCAGTGTCAAAATTGATTTTGGAAGTACATTTTCTAAACCAGATATTTCCACAACCGTACATCCTAAATGATTGTGGTTTTCAGTATTCAATTGCAAATTAAAAGGCCTTTCCAGCCATGTACGAAGTTTAACAAAACTCGAAAAATTAATTTTGGACGAAATTTCATCCAAATCGTGACCCTGGCAGTGTCAAAATTGATTTTGGAAGTATATTTTCTAAACCCGATATTTCCACAACCGTACATCCTAAATTATTGTGGTTTTCAGTATTTAATTGCAAATTAATAGGCCTTTCCAGTCATGTACGAAGTTTGACAAAACTCGACAAATTAATTTTGGATGAAATTTCATCCAAATCGTGACCCTGGCAGTGTCAAAATTGATTTTGGAAGTATATTTTCTAAACCCGATATTTCCACAACCGTACATCCTAAATTATTGTGGTTTTCAGTATTCAATTGCAAATTAATAGGCCTTTCCAGTCATGTACGAAGTTTAACAAAACTCGAAAAATTAATTTTGGACGAAATTTCATCCAAATCGTGACCCTGGCAGTGTCAAAATTGATTTTGGAAGTATATTTTCTAAACCCGATATTTCCACAACCGTACATCCTAAATTATTGTGGTTTTCAGTATTCAATTGCAAATTAATAGGCCTTTCCAGCCATGTACGAAGTTTGACAAAACTCGACAAATTAATTTTGGATGAAATTTCATCCAAATCGTGACCCTGGCAGTGTCAAAATTGATTTTGGAAGTATATTTTCTAAACCCGATATTTCCACAACCGTACATCCTAAATGATTGTGGTTTTCAGTATTCAATTGCAAATTAAAAGGCCTTTCCAGCCATGTACGAAGTTTAACAAAACTCAAAAAATTAATTTTGGACGAAATTTCTTCCAAATCGTGACCCTGGCAGTGTCAAAATTGATTTTGGAAGTATATTTTCTAAACCAGATATTTCCACAACCGTACATCCTAAATGATTGTGGTTTTCAGTATTCAATTGCAAATTAAAAGGCCTTTCCAGCCATGTACGAAGTTTAACAAAACTCGACAAATTAATTTTGGATAAAATTTCATCCAAATCGTGACCCTGGCAGTGTCAAAATTGATTTTGGAAGTATATTTTCTAAACCAGATATTTCCACAACCGTACATCCTAAATGATTGTGGTTTTCAGTATTCAATTGCAAATTAAAAGGCCTTTCCAGCCATGTACGAAGTTTAACAAAACTCGAAAAATTAATTTTGGACGAAATTTCATCCAAATCGTGACCCTGGCAGTGTCAAAATTGATTTTGGAAGTATATTTTCTAAACCAGATATTTCCACAACCGTACATCCTAAATGATTGTGGTTTTCAGTATTCAATTGCAAATTAAAAGGCCTTTCCAGCCATGTACGAAGTTTAACAAAACTCGAAAAATTAATTTTGGACGAAATTTTATCCAAATCGTGACCCTGGCAGTGTCAAAATTGATTTTGGAAGTATATTTTCTAAACCCGATATTTCCACAACCGTACATCCTAAATTATTGTGGTTTTCAGTATTCAATTGCAAATTAATAGGCCTTTCCAGCCATGTACGAAGTTTGACAAAACTCGACAAATTAATTTTGGACGAAATTTCTTCCAAATCGTGACCCTGGCAGTGTCAAAATTGATTTTGGAAGTATATTTTCTAAACCAGATATTTCCACAACCGTACATCCTAAATGATTGTGGTTTTCAGTATTCAATTGCAAATTAAAAGGCCTTTCCAGCCATGTACGAAGTTTGACAAAACTCGACAAATTAATTTTGGACGAAATTTCATCCAAATCGTGACCCTGGCAGTGTCAAAATTGATTTTGGAAGTATATTTTCTAAACCCGATATTTCCACAACCGTACATCCTAAATGATTGTGGTTTTCAGTATTCAATTGCAAATTAATAGGCCTTTCCAGCCATGTACGAAGTTTGACAAAACTCGACAAATTAATTTTGGATGAAATTTCATCCAAATCGTGACCCTGGCAGTGTCAAAATTGATTTTGGAAGTATATTTTCTAAACCCGATATTTCCACAACCGTACATCCTAAATGATTGTGGTTTTCAGTATTCAATTGCAAATTAATAGGCCTTTCCAGCCATGTACGAAGTTTGACAAAACTCGACAAATTAATTTTGGATGAAATTTCATCCAAATCGTGACCCTGGCAGTGTCAAAATTGATTTTGGAAGTATATTTTCTAAACCCGATATTTCCACAACCGTACATCCTAAATGATTGTGGTTTTCAGTATTCAATTGCAAATTAAAAGGCCTTTCCAGCCATGTACGAAGTTTAACAAAACTCAAAAAATTAATTTTGGACGAAATTTCATCCAAATCGTGACCCTGGCAGTGTCAAAATTGATTTTGGAAGTATATTTTCTAAACCAGATATTTCCACAACCGTACATCCTAAATGATTGTGGTTTTCAGTATTCAATTGCAAATTAAAAGGCCTTTCCAGCCATGTACGAAGTTTAACAAAACTCGACAAATTAATTTTGGATAAAATTTCATCCAAATCGTGACCCTGGCAGTGTCAAAATTGATTTTGGAAGTATATTTTCTAAACCAGATATTTCCACAACCGTACATCCTAAATGATTGTGGTTTTCAGTATTCAATTGCAAATTAAAAGGCCTTTCCAGCCATGTACGAAGTTTAACAAAACTCGAAAAATTAATTTTGGACGAAATTTCATCCAAATCGTGACCCTGGCAGTGTCAAAATTGATTTTGGAAGTATATTTTCTAAACCAGATATTTCCACAACCGTACATCCTAAATGATTGTGGTTTTCAGTATTCAATTGCAAATTAAAAGGCCTTTCCAGCCATGTACGAAGTTTAACAAAACTCGAAAAATTAATTTTGGACGAAATTTTATCCAAATCGTGACCCTGGCAGTGTCAAAATTGATTTTGGAAGTATATTTTCTAAACCCGATATTTCCACAACCGTACATCCTAAATTATTGTGGTTTTCAGTATTCAATTGCAAATTAATAGGCCTTTCCAGCCATGTACGAAGTTTGACAAAACTCGACAAATTAATTTTTGACGAAATTTCATCCAAATCGTGACCCTGGCAGTGTCAAAATTGATTTTGGAAGTATATTTTCTAAACCAGATATTTCCACAACCGTACATCCTAAATGATTGTGGTTTTCAGTATTCAATTGCAAATTAAAAGGCCTTTCCAGCCATGTACGAAGTTTGACAAAACTCGACAAATTAATTTTGGACGAAATTTCATCTAAATCGTGACCCTGGCAGTGTCAAAATTGATTTTGGAAGTATATTTTCTAAACCCGATATTTCCACAACCGTACATCCTAAATTATTGTGGTTTTCAGTATTCAATTGCAAATTAATAGGCCTTTCCAGCCATGTACGAAGTTTGACAAAACTCGACAAATTAATTTTGGACGAAATTTCATCCAAATCGTGACCCTGGCAGTGTCAAAATTGATTTTGGAAGTATATTTTCTAAACCCGATATTTCCACAACCGTACATCCTAAATGATTGTGGTTTTCAGTATTCAATTGCAAATTTAAAGGCCTTTCCAGCCATGTACGAAGTTTAACAAAACTCTAAAAATTAATTTTGGACGAAATTTCATCCAAATCGTGACCCTGGCAGTGTCAAAATTGATTTTGGAAGTATATTTTCTAAACCCGATATTTCCACAACCGTACATCCTAAATGATTGTGGTTTTCAGTATTCAATTGCAAATTAAAAGGCCTTTCCAGCCATGTACGAAGTTTAACAAAACTCGACAAATTAATTTTGGACGAAATTTCATCCAAATCGTGACCCTGGCAGTGTCAAAATTGATTTTGGAAGTATATTTTCTAAACCCGATATTTCCACAACCGTACATCCTAAATGATTGTGGTTTTCAGTATTCAATTGCAAATTAAAAGGCCTTTCCAGCCATGTACGATATTTAAAAAAACTCGACAAATTAATTTTGGATAAAATTTCATCCAAATCGTGACCCTGGCAGTGTCAAAATTGATTTTGGAAGTATATTTTCTAAACCCGATATTTCCACAACCGTACATCCTAAATGATTGTGGTTTTCAGTATTCAATTGCAAATTAATAGGCCTTTCCAGCCATGTACGAAGTTTAACAAAACTCGACAAATTAATTTTGGATAAAATTTCATCCAAATCGTGACCCTGGCAGTGTCAAAATTGATTTTGGAAGTATATTTTCTAAACCAGATATTTCCACAACCGTACATCCTAAATGATTGTGGTTTTCAGTATTCAATTGCAAATTAATAGGCCTTTCCAGCCATGTACGAAGTTTGACAAAACTCGACAATTTAATTTCGGATAAAATTTCATCCAAATCGTGACCCTGGCAGTGTCAAAATTGATTTTGGAAGTATATTTTCTAAACCCGATATTTCCACAACCGTACATCCTAAATTATTGTGGTTTTCAGTATTCAATTGCAAATTAATAGGCCTTTCCAGCCATGTACGAAGTTTGACAAAACTCGACAAATTAATTTTGGACGAAATTTCATCCAAATCGTGACCCTGGCAGTGTCAAAATTGATTTTGGAAGTATATTTTCTAAACCCGATATTTCCACAACCGTACATCCTAAATTATTGTGGTTTTCAGTATTCAATTGCAAATTAATAGGCCTTTCCAGCCATGTACGAAGTTTGACAAAACTCGACAAATTAATTTTGGATAAAATTTCATCCAAATCGTGACCCTGGCAGTGTCAAAATTGATTTTGGAAGTATATTTTCTAAACCCGATATTTCCACAACCGTACATCCTAAATTATTGTGGTTTTCAGTATTCAATTGCAAATTAAAAGGCCTTTCCAGCCATGTACGAAGTTTAACAAAACTCGACAAATTAATTTTGGATAAAATTTCATCCAAATCGTGACCCTGGCAGTGTCAAAATTGATTTTGGAAGTATATTTTCTAAACCCGATATTTCCACAACCGTACATCCTAAATTATTGTGGTTTTCAGTATTCAATTGCAAATTAATAGGCCTTTCCAGCCATGTACGAAGTTTGACAAAACTCGACAAATTAATTTTGGACGAAATTTCATCCAAATCGTGACCCTGTCAGTGTCAAAATTGATTTAGGAAGTATATTTTCTAAACCCGATATTTCCACAACCGTACATCCTAAATTATTGTGGTTTTCAGTATTCAATTGCAAATTAATAGGCCTTTCCAGCCATGTACGAAGTTTGACAAAACTCGACAAATTAATTTTGGACGAAATTTCATCCAAATCGTGACCTTGGCAGTGTCAAAATTGATTTTGGAAGTATATTTTCTAAACCCGATATTTCCACAACCGTACATCCTAAATTATTGTGGTTTTCAGTATTCAATTGCAAATTAATAGGCCTTTCCAGCCATGTACGAAGTTTGACAAAACTCGACAAATTAATTTTGGACGAAATTTCATCCAAATCGTGACCCTGGCAGTGTCAAAATTGATTTTGGAAGTATATTTTCTAAACCCGATATTTCCACAACCGTACATCCTAAATGATTGTGGTTTTCAGTATTCAATTGCAAATTAATAGGCCTTTCCAGCCATGTACGAAGTTTAACAAAACTCGAAAAATTAATTTTGGATAAAATTTCATCCAAATCGTGACCCTGGCAGTGTCAAAATTGATTTTGGAAGTATATTTTCTAAACCCGATATTTCCACAACCGTACATCCTAAATTATTGTGGTTTTCAGTATTCAATTGCAAATTAATAGGCCTTTCCAGCCATGTACGAAGTTTAACAAAACTCGACAAATTAATTTTGGATGAAATTTCATCCAAATCGTGACCCTGGCAGTGTCAAAATTGATTTTGGAAGTATATTTTCTAAACCCGATATTTCCACAACCGTACATCCTAAATGATTGTGGTTTTCAGTATTCAATTGCAAATTAAAAGGCCTTTCCAGCCATGTACGAAGTTTAACAAAACTCGAAAAATTAATTTTGGACGAAATTTCATCCAAATCGTGACCCTGGCAGTGTCAAAATTGATTTTGGAAGTATATTTTCTAAACCAGATATTTCGACAACCGTACATCCTAAATGATTGTTGTTTTCAGTATTCAATTGCAAATTAAAAGGCCTTTCCAGCCATGTACGAAGTTTAACAAAACTCGACAAATTAATTTTGGATAAAATTTCATCCAAATCGTGACCCTGGCAGTGTCAAAATTGATTTTGGAAGTATATTTTCTAAACCAGATATTTCCACAACCGTACATCCTAAATTATTGTGGTTTTCAGTATTCAATTGCAAATTAATAGGCCTTTCCAGCCATGTACGAAGTTTGACAAAACTCGACAAATTAATTTTGGATGAAATTTCATCCAAATCGTGACCCTGGCAGTGTCAAAATTGATTTTGGAAGTATATTTTCTAAACCCGATATTTCCACAACCGTACATCCTAAATGATTGTGGTTTTCAGTATTCAATTGCAAATTAAAAGGCCTTTCCAGCCATGTACGAAGTTTAACAAAACTCGACAAATTAATTTTGGATAAAATTTCATCCAAATCGTGACCCTGGCAGTGTCAAAATTGATTTTGGAAGTATATTTTCTAAACACGATATTTCCACAACCGTACATCCTAAATTATTGTGGTTTTCAGTATTCAATTGCAAATTAATAGGCCTTTCCAGCCATGTACGAAGTTTGACAAAACTCGACAAATTAATTTTGGACGAAATTTCATCCAAATCGTGACCCTGGCAGTGTCAAAATTGATTTTGGAAGTATATTTTCTAAACCAGATATTTCCACAACCGTACATCCTAAATGATTGTGGTTTTCAGTATTCAATTGCAAATTAAAAGGCCTTTCCAGCCATGTATGAAGTTTAACAAAACTCGACAAATTAATTTTGGACGAAATTTCATCCAAATCGTGACCCTGGCAGTGTCAAAATTGATTTTGGAAGTATATTTTCTAAACCCGATATTTCCACAACCGTACATCCTAAATTATTGTGGTTTTCAGTATTCAATTGCAAATTAATATGCCTTTCCAGCCATGTACGAAGTTTGACAAAACTCGACAAATTAATTTTGGACGAAATTTCATCCAAATCGTGACCCTGGCAGTGTCAAAATTGATTTTGGAAGTATATTTTCTAAACCCGATATTTCCACAACCGTACATCCTAAATTATTGTGGTTTTCAGTATTCAATTGCAAATTAATATGCCTTTCCAGCCATGTACGAAGTTTGACAAAACTCGACAAATTAATTTTGGACGAAATTTCATCCAAATCGTGACCCTGGCAGTGTCAAAATTGATTTTGGAAGTATATTTTCTAAACCCGATATTTCCACAACCGTACATCCTAAATGATTGTGGTTTTCAGTATTCAATTGCAAATTAAAAGGCCTTTCCAGCCATGTACGAAGTTTGACAAAACTCGACAAATTAATTTTGGGTAAAATTTCATCCAAATCGTGACCCTGGCAGTGTCAAAATTGATTTTGGAAGTATATTTTCTAAACCAGATATTTCCACAACCGTACATCCTAAATGATTGTGGTTTTCAGTATTCAATTGCAAATTAAAAGGCCTTTCCAGCCATGTACGAAGTTTAACAAAACTCGAAAAATTAATTTTGGACGAAATTTCATCCAAATCGTGACCCTGGCAGTGTCAAAATTGATTTTGGAAGTATATTTTCTAAACCCGATATTTCCACAACCGTACATCCTAAATGATTGTGGTTTTCAGTATTCAATTGCAAATTAAAAGGCCTTTCCAGCCATGTACGAAGTTTAACAAAACTCGACAAATTAATTTTGGATGAAATTTCATCCAAATCGTGACCCTGGCATTGTCAAAATTGATTTTAGAAGTATATTTTCTAAACCCGATATTTCCACAACCGTACATCCTAAATTATTGTGGTTTTCAGTATTCAATTGCAAATTAATAGGCCTTTCCAGCCATGTACGAAGTTTGACAAAACTCGACAAATTAATTTTGGACGAAATTTCATCCAAATCGTGACCCTGGCAGTGTCAAAATTGATTTTGGAAGTATATTTTCTAAACCCGATATTTCCACAACCGTACATCCTAAATGATTGTGGTTTTCAGTATTCAATTGCAAATTAAAAGGCCTTTCCAGCCATGTACGAAGTTTAACAAAACTCGACAAATTAATTTTGGATGAAATTTCATCCAAATCGTGACCCTGGCATTGTCAAAATTGATTTTAGAAGTATATTTTCTAAACCCGATATTTCCACAACCGTACATCCTAAATTATTGTGGTTTTCAGTATTCAATTGCAAATTAATAGGCCTTTCCAGCCATGTACGAAGTTTGACAAAACTCGACAAATTAATTTTGGATGAAATTTCATCCAAATCGTGACCCTGGCATTGTCAAAATTGATTTTAGAAGTATATTTTCTAAACCCGATATTTCCACAACCGTACATCCTAAATGATTGTGGTTTTCAGTATTCAATTGCAAATTAATAGGCCTTTCCAGCCATGTACGAAGTTTGACAAAACTCGACAAATTAATTTTGGATGAAATTTCATCCAAATCGTGACCCTGGCAGTGTCAAAATTGATTTTGGAAGTATATTTTCTAAACCCGATATTTCCACAACCGTACATCCTAAATGATTGTGGTTTTCAGTATTCAATTGCAAATTAAAAGGCCTTTCCAGCCATGTACGAAGTTTAACAAAACTCAAAAAATTAATTTTGGACGAAATTTCATCCAAATCGTGACCCTGGTAGTGTCAAAATTGATTTTGGAAGTATATTTTCTAAACCAGATATTTCCACAACCGTACATCCTAAATGATTGTGGTTTTCAGTATTCAATTGCAAATTAAAAGGCCTTTCCAGCCATGTACGAAGTTTAACAAAACTCGACAAATTAATTTTGGATAAAATTTCATCCAAATCGTGACCCTGGCAGTGTCAAAATTGATTTTGGAAGTATATTTTCTAAACCAGATATTTCCACAACCGTACATCCTAAATGATTGTGGTTTTCAGTATTCAATTGCAAATTAAAAGGCCTTTCCAGCCATGTACGAAGTTTAACAAAACTCGAAAAATTAATTTTGGACGAAATTTCATCCAAATCGTGACCCTGGCAGTGTCAAAATTGATTTTGGAAGTATATTTTCTAAACCAGATATTTCCACAACCGTACATCCTAAATGATTGTGGTTTTCAGTATTCAATTGCAAATTAAAAGGCCTTTCCAGCCATGTACGAAGTTTGACAAAACTCGACAAATTAATTTTGGACGAAATTTCATCCAAATCGTGACCCTGGCAGTGTCAAAATTGATTTTGGAAGTATATTTTCTAAACCCGATATTTCCACAACCGTATATCCTAAATTATTGTGGTTTTCAGTATTCAATTGCAAACTAATAGGCCTTTCCAGCCATGTACGAAGTTTGACAAAACTCGACAAATTAATTTTGGACGAAATTTCATCCAAATCGTGACCCTGGCAGTGTCAAAATTGATTTTGGAAGTATATTTTCTAAACCCGATATTTCCACAACCGTACATCTTAAATTATTGTGGTTTTCAGTATTCAATTGCAAATTAATAGGCCTTTCCAGCCATGTACGAAGTTTGACAAAACTCGACAAATTAATTTTGGACGAAATTTCATCCAAATCGTGACCCTGATGGCAGTGTCAAAATTGATTTTGGAAGTATATTTTCTAAACCCGATATTTCCACAACCGTACATCCTAAATGATTGTGGTTTTCAGTATTCAATTGCAAATTAAAAGGCCTTTCCAGCCATGTACGAAGTTTGACAAAACTCGACAAATTAATTTTGGACGAAATTTCATCTAAATCGTGACCCTGGCAGTGTCAAAATTGATTTTGGAAGTATATTTTCTAAACCCGATATTTCCACAACCGTACATCCTAAATTATTGTGGTTTTCAGTATTCAATTGCAAATTAATAGGCCTTTCCAGCCATGTACGAAGTTTAACAAAACTCGAAAAATTAATTTTGGATAAAATTTCATCCAAATCGTGACCCTGGCAGTGTCAAAATTGATTTTGGAAGTATATTTTCTAAACCCGATATTTCCACAACCGTACATCCTAAATTATTGTGGTTTTCAGTATTCAATTGCAAATTAATAGGCCTTTCCAGCCATGTACGAAGTTTGACAAAACTCGACAAATTAATTTTGGACGAAATTTCATCCAAATCGTGACCCTGGCAGTGTCAAAATTGATTTTGGAAGTATATTTTCTAAACCCGATATTTCCACAACCGTACATCCTAAATGATTGTGGTTTTCAGTATTCAATTGCAAATTAAAAGGCCTTTCCAGCCATGTACGAAGTTTAACAAAACTCGAAAAATTAATTTTGGACGAAATTTCATCCAAATCGTGACCCTGGCAGTGTCAAAATTGATTTTGGAAGTATATTTTCTAAACCAGATATTTCCACAACCGTACATCCTAAATGATTGTGGTTTTCAGTATTCAATTGCAAATTAAAAGGCCTTTCCAGCCATGTACGAAGTTTGACAAAACTCGACAAATTAATTTTGGACGAAATTTCATCCAAATCGTGACCCTGGCAGTGTCAAAATTGATTTTGGAAGTATATTTTCTAAACCCGATATTTCCACAACCGTATATCCTAAATTATTGTGGTTTTCAGTATTCAATTGCAAACTAATAGGCCTTTCCAGCCATGTACGAAGTTTGACAAAACTCGACAAATTAATTTTGGACGAAATTTCATCCAAATCGTGACCCTGGCAGTGTCAAAATTGATTTTGGAAGTATATTTTCTAAACCCGATATTTCCACAACCGTACATCCTAAATGATTGTGGTTTTCAGTATTCAATTGCAAATTAATAGGCCTTTCCAGCCATGTACGAAGTTTGACAAAACTCGACAATTTAATTTCGGATAAAATTTCATCCAAATCGTGACCCTGGCAGTGTCAAAATTGATTTTGGAAGTATATTTTCTAAACCCGATATTTCCACAACCGTACATCCTAAATTATTGTGGTTTTCAGTATTCAATTGCAAATTAATAGGCCTTTCCAGCCATGTACGAAGTTTGACAAAACTCGACAAATTAATTTTGGACGAAATTTCATCCAAATCGTGACCCTGGCAGTGTCAAAATTGATTTTGGAAGTATATTTTCTAAACCCTATATTTCCACAACCGTACATCCTAAATTATTCTGGTTTTCAGTATTCAATTGCAAATTAATAGGCCTTTCCAGCCATGTACGAAGTTTGACAAAACTCGACAAATTAATTTTGGATAAAATTTCATCCAAATCGTGACCCTGGCAGTGTCAAAATTGATTTTGGAAGTATATTTTCTAAACCCGATATTTCCACAACCGTACATCCTAAATTATTGTGGTTTTCAGTATTCAATTGCAAATTAAAAGGCCTTTCCAGCCATGTACGAAGTTTAACAAAACTCGACAAATTAATTTTGGATAAAATTTAATCCAAATCGTGACCCTGGCAGTGTCAAAATTGATTTTGGAAGTATATTTTCTAAACCCGATATTTCCACAACCGTACATCCTAAATTATTGTGGTTTTCAGTATTCAATTGCAAATTAATAGGCCTTTCCAGCCATGTACGAAGTTTGACAAAACTCGACAAATTAATTTTGGACGAAATTTCATCCAAATCGTGACCCTGGCAGTGTCAAAATTGATTTTGGAAGTATATTTTCTAAACCCGATATTTCCACAACCGTACATCCTAAATTATTGTGGTTTTCAGTATTCAATTGCAAATTAATAGGCCTTTCCAGCCATGTACGAAGTTTGACAAAACTCGACAAATTAATTTTGGACGAAATTTCATCCAAATCGTGACCTTGGCAGTGTCAAAATTGATTTTGGAAGTATATTTTCTAAACCCGATATTTCCACAACCGTACATCCTAAATTATTGTGGTTTTCAGTATTCAATTGCAAATTAATAGGCCTTTCCAGCCATGTACGAAGTTTGACAAAACTCGACAAATTAATTTTGGACGAAATTTAATCCAAATCGTGACCCTGGCAGTGTCAAAATTGATTTTGGAAGTATATTTTCTAAACCCGATATTTCCACAACCGTACATCCTAAATGATTGTGGTTTTCAGTATTCAATTGCAAATTAATAGGCCTTTTCAGCCATGTACGAAGTTTAACAAAACTCGAAAAATTAATTTTGGATAAAATTTCATCCAAATCGTGACCGTGGCAGTGTCAAAATTGATTTTGGAAGTATATTTTCTAAACCCGATATTTCCACAACCGTACATCCTAAATTATTGTGGTTTTCAGTATTCAATTGCAAATTAATAGGCCTTTCCAGCCATGTACGAAGTTTAACAAAACTCGACAAATTAATTTTGGATGAAATTTCATCCAAATCGTGACCCTGGCAGTGTCAAAATTGATTTTGGAAGTATATTTTCTAAACCCGATATTTCCACAACCGTACATCCTAAATGATTGTGGTTTTCAGTATTCAATTGCAAATTAAAAGGCCTTTCCAGCCATGTACGAAGTTTAACAAAACTCGAAAAATTAATTTTGGACGAAATTTCATCCAAATCGTGACCCTGGCAGTGTCAAAATTGATTTTGGAAGTATATTTTCTAAACCAGATATTTCCACAACCGTACATCCTAAATGATTGTGGTTTTCAGTATTCAATTGCAAATTAAAAGGCCTTTCCAGCCATGTACGAAGTTTAACAAAACTCGACAAATTAATTTTGGATAAAATTTCATCCAAATCGTGACCCTGGCAGTGTCAAAATTGATTTTGGAAGTATATTTTCTAAACCCGATATTTCCACAACCGTACATCCTAAATTATTGTGGTTTTCAGTATTCAATTGCAAATTAATAGGCCTTTCCAGCCATGTACGAAGTTTGACAAAACTCGACAAATTAATTTTGGATGAAATTTCATCCAAATCGTGACCCTGGTAGTGTCAAAATTGATTTTGGAAGTATATTTTCTAAACCCGATATTTCCACAACCGTACATCCTAAATGATTGTGGTTTTCAGTATTCAATTGCAAATTAAAAGGCCTTTCCAGCCATGTACGAAGTTTAACAAAACTCGACAAATTAATTTTGGATAAAATTTCATCCAAATCGTGACCCTGGCAGTGTCAAAATTGATTTTGGAAGTATATTTTCTAAACCCGATATTTCCACAACCGTACATCCTAAATTATTGTGGTTTTCAGTATTCAATTGCAAATTAATAGGCCTTTCCAGCCATGTACGAAGTTTGACAAAACTCGACAAATTAATTTTGGACGAAATTTCATCCAAATCGTGACCCTGGCAGTGTCAAAATTGATTTTGGAAGTATATTTTCTAAACCAGATATTTCCACAACCGTACATCCTAAATGATTGTGGTTTTCAGTATTCAATTGCAAATTAAAAGGCCTTTCCAGCCATGTTTGAAGTTTAACAAAACTCGACAAATTAATTTTGGACGAAATTTCATCCAAATCGTGACCCTGGCAGTGTCAAAATTGATTTTGGAAGTATATTTTCTAAACCCGATATTTTCATATAAATTATTGTGGTTTTCAGTATTCAATTGCAAATTAATATGCCTTTCCAGCCATGTACGAAGTTTGACAAAACTCGACAAATTAATTTTGGACGAAATTTCATCCAAATCGTGACCCTGGCAGTGTCAAAATTGATTTTGGAAGTATATTTTCTAAACCCGATATTTCCACAACCGTACATCCTAAATGATTGTGGTTTTCAGTATTCAATTGCAAATTAAAAGGCCTTTCCAGCCATGTACGAAGTTTAACAAAACTCGACAAATTAATTTTGGATAAAATTTCATCCAAATCGTGACCCTGGCAGTGTCAAAATTGATTTTGGAAGTATATTTTCTAAACCAGATATTTCCACAACCGTACATCCTAAATTATTGTGGTTTTCAGTATTCAATTGCAAATTAATAGGCCTTTCCAGCCATGTACGAAGTTTGACAAAACTCGACAAATTAATTTTGGACGAAATTTAATCCAAATCGTGACCCTGGCAGTGTCAAAATTGATTTTGGAAGTATATTTTCTAAACCCGATATTTCCACAACCGTACATCCTAAATTATTGTGGTTTTCAGTATTCAATTGCAAATTAATAGGCCTTTTCAGCCATGTACGAAGTTTAACAAAACTCGAAAAATTAATTTTGGATAAAATTTCATCCAAATCGTGACCGTGGCAGTGTCAAAATTGATTTTGGAAGTATATTTTCTAAACCCGATATTTCCACAACCGTACATCCTAAATTATTGTGGTTTTCAGTATTCAATTGCAAATTAATAGGCCTTTCCAGCCATGTACGAAGTTTAACAAAACTCGACAAATTAATTTTGGATGAAATTTCATCCAAATCGTGACCCTGGCAGTGTCAAAATTGATTTTGGAAGTATATTTTCTAAACCCGATATTTCCACAACCGTACATCCTAAATGATTGTGGTTTTCAGTATTCAATTGCAAATTAAAAGGCCTTTCCAGCCATGTACGAAGTTTAACAAAACTCGAAAAATTAATTTTGGACGAAATTTCATCCAAATCGTGACCCTGGCAGTGTCAAAATTGATTTTGGAAGTATATTTTCTAAACCAGATATTTCCACAACCGTACATCCTAAATGATTGTGGTTTTCAGTATTCAATTGCAAATTAAAAGGCCTTTCCAGCCATGTACGAAGTTTAACAAAACTCGACAAATTAATTTTGGATAAAATTTCATCCAAATCGTGACCCTGGCAGTGTCAAAATTGATTTTGGAAGTATATTTTCTAAACCAGATATTTCCACAACCGTACATCCTAAATTATTGTGGTTTTCAGTATTCAATTGCAAATTAATAGGCCTTTCCAGCCATGTACGAAGTTTGACAAAACTCGACAAATTAATTTTGGATGAAATTTCATCCAAATCGTGACCCTGGCAGTGTCAAAATTGATTTTGGAAGTATATTTTCTAAACCCGATATTTCCACAACCGTACATCCTAAATGATTGTGGTTTTCAGTATTCAATTGCAAATTAAAAGGCCTTTCCAGCCATGTACGAAGTTTAACAAAACTCGACAAATTAATTTTGGATAAAATTTCATCCAAATCGTGACCCTGGCAGTGTCAAAATTGATTTTGGAAGTATATTTTCTAAACCCGATATTTCCACAACCGTACATCCTAAATTATTGTGGTTTTCAGTATTCAATTGCAAATTAATAGGCCTTTCCAGCCATGTACGAAGTTTGACAAAACTCGACAAATTAATTTTGGACGAAATTTCATCCAAATCGTGACCCTGGCAGTGTCAAAATTGATTTTGGAAGTATATTTTCTAAACCAGATATTTCCACAACCGTACATCCTAAATGATTGTGGTTTTCAGTATTCAATTGCAAATTAAAAGGCCTTTCCAGCCATGTTTGAAGTTTAACAAAACTCGACAAATTAATTTTGGACGAAATTTCATCCAAATCGTGACCCTGGCAGTGTCAAAATTGATTTTGGAAGTATATTTTCTAAACCCGATATTTCCACAACCGTACATCCTAAATGATTGTGATTTTCAGTATTCAATTGCAAATTAATATGCCTTTCCAGCCATGTACGAAGTTTGACAAAACTCGACAAATTAATTTTGGACGAAATTTCATCCAAATCGTGACCCTGGCAGTGTCAAAATTGATTTTGGAAGTATATTTTCTAAACCCGATATTTCCACAACCGTACATCCTAAATGATTGTGGTTTTCAGTATTCAATTGCAAATTAAAAGGCCTTTCCAGCCATGTACGAAGTTTAACAAAACTCGACAAATTAATTTTGGATAAAATTTCATCCAAATCGTGACCCTGGCAGTGTCAAAATTGATTTTGGAAGTATATTTTCTAAACCAGATATTTCCACAACCGTACATCCTAAATTATTGTGGTTTTCAGTATTCAATTGCAAATTAATATGCCTTTCCAGCCATGTACGAAGTTTAACAAAACTCGAAAAATTAATTTTGGATAAAATTTCATCCAAATCGTGACCCTGGCAGTGTCAAAATTGATTTTGGAAGTATATTTTCTAAACCCGATATTTCCACAACCGTACATCCTAAATGATTGTGGTTTTCAGTATTCAATTGCAAATTAAAAGGCCTTTCCAGCCATGTACGAAGTTTAACAAAACTCGACAAATTAATTTTGGATAAAATTTCATCCAAATCGTGACCCTGGCAGTGTCAAAATTGATTTTGGAAGTATATTTTCTAAACCCGATATTTCCACAACCGTACATCCTAAATGATTGTGGTTTTCAGTATTCAATTGCAAATTAAAAGGCCTTTCCAGCCATGTACGAAGTTTAACAAAACTCGACAAATTAATTTTGGACGAAATTTCATCCAAATCGTGACCCTGGCAGTGTCAAAATTGATTTTGGAAGTATATTTTCTAAACCCGATATTTCCACAACCGTACATCCTAAATTATTGTGGTTTTCAGTATTCAATTGCAAATTAATAGGCCTTTCCAGCCATGTACAAAGTTTAACAAAACTCGACAAATTAATTTTGGATAAAATTTCATCCAAATCGTGACCCTGGCAGTGTCAAAATTGATTTTGGAAGTATATTTTCTAAACCCGATATTTCCACAACCGTACATCCTAAATGATTGTGGTTTTCAGTATTCAATTGCAAATTAAAAGGCCTTTCCAGCCATGTACGAAGTTTAACAAAACTCGACAAATTAATTTTGGATAAAATTTCATCCAAATCGTGACCCTGGCAGTGTCAAAATTGATTTTGGAAGTATATTTTCTAAACCCGATATTTCCACAACCGTACATCCTAAATGATTGTGGTTTTCAGTATTCAATTGCAAATTAATAGGCCTTTCCAGCCATGTACGAAGTTTAACAAAACTCGAAAAATTAATTTTGGATAAAATTTCATCCAAATCGTGACCCTGGCAGTGTCAAAATTGATTTTGGAAGTATATTTTCTAAACCCGATATTTCCACAACCGTACATCCTAAATGATTGTGGTTTTCAGTATTCAATTGCAAATTAATAGGCCTTTCCAGCCATGTACGAAGTTTAACACAACTCGAAAAATTAATTTTGGATAAAATTTCATCCAAATCGTGACCCTGGCAGTGTCAAAATTGATTTTGGAAGTATATTTTCTAAACCCGATATTTCCACAACCGTACATCCTAAATGATTGTGGTTTTCAGTATTCAATTGCAAATTAAAAGGCCTTTCCAGCCATGTACGAAGTTTAACAAAACTCGACAAATTAATTTTGGATAAAATTTCATCCAAATCGTGACCCTGGCAGTGTCAAAATTGATTTTGGAAGTATATTTTCTAAACCCGATATTTTCACAACCGTACATCCTAAATGATTGTGGTTTTCAGTATTCAATTGCAAATTAAAAGGCCTTTCCAGCCATGTACGAAGTTTAACAAAACTCGAAAAATTAATTTTGGATAAAATTTCATCCAAATCGTGACCCTGGCAGTGTCAAAATTGATTTTGGAAGTATATTTTCTAAACCCGATATTTCCACAACCGTACATCCTAAATTATTGTGGTTTTCAGTATTCAATTGCAAATTAATAGGCCTTTCCAGCCATGTACGAAGTTTAACAAAACTCGAAAAATTAATTTTGGATAAAATTTCATCCAAATCGTGACCCTGGCAGTGTCAAAATTGATTTTGGAAGTATATTTTCTAAACCCGATATTTCCACAACCGTACATCCTAAATTATTGTGGTTTTCAGTATTCAATTGCAAATTAATAGGCCTTTCCAGCCATGTACGAAGTTTAACAAAACTCGAAAAATTAATTTTGGATAAAATTTCATCCAAATCGTGACCCTGGCAGTGTCAAAATTGATTTTGGAAGTATATTTTCTAAACCCGATATTTCCACAACCGTACATCCTAAATGATTGTGGTTTTCAGTATTCAATTGCAAATTAAAAGGCCTTTCCAGCCATGTACAAAGTTTAACAAAACTCGACAAATTAATTTTGGATAAAATTTCATCCAAATCGTGACCCTGGCAGTGTCAAAATTGATTTTGGAAGTATATATTTTCTAAACCCGATATTTCCACAACCGTACATCCTAAATGATTGTGGTTTTCAGTATTCAATTGCAAATTAATAGGCCTTTCCAGCCATGTACGAAGTTTAACAAAACTCGAAAAATTAATTTTGGATAAAACTTCATCCAAATCGTGACCCTGGCAGTGTCAAAATTGATTTTGGAAGTATATTTTCTAAACCCGATATTTCCACAACCGTACATCCTAAATGATTGTGGTTTTCAGTATTCAATTGCAAATTAAAAGGCCTTTCCAGCCATGTACGAAGTTTAACAAAACTCGAAAAATTAATTTTGGACGAAATTTCATCCAAATCGTGACCCTGGCAGTGTCAAAATTGATTTTGGAAGTATATTTTCTAAACCCGATATTTCCACAACCGTACATCCTAAATTATTGTGGTTTTCAGTATTTAATTGCAAATTAATAGGCCTTTCCAGTCATGTACGAAGTTTGACAAAACTCGACAAATTAATTTTGGATGAAATTTCATCCAAATCGTGACCCTGGCAGTGTCAAAATTGATTTTGGAAGTATATTTTCTAAACCAGATATTTCCACAACCGTACATCCTAAATTATTGTGGTTTTCAGTATTCAATTGCAAATTAATAGGCCTTTCCAGCCATGTACGAAGTTTAACAAAACTCGACAAATTAATTTTGGATGAAATTTCATCCAAATCGTGACCCTGGCAGTGTCAAAATTGATTTTGGAAGTATATTTTCTAAACCAGATATTTCCACAACCGTACATCCTAAATGATTGTGGTTTTCAGTATTCAATTGCAAATTAAAAGGCCTTTCCAGCCATGTACGAAGTTTAACAAAACTCGACAAATTAATTTTGGATGAAATTTCATCCAAATCGTGACCCTGGCAGTGTCAAAATTGATTTTGGAAGTATATTTTCTAAACCAGATATTTCCACAACCGTACATCCTAAATTATTGTGGTTTTCAGTATTCAATTGCAAATTAATAGGCCTTTCCAGCCATGTACGAAGTTTGACAAAACTCGACAAATTAATTTTGGACGAAATTTCATCCAAATCGTGACCGTGGCAGTGTCAAAATTGATTTTGGAAGTATATTTTCTAAAACCGATATTTCCACAACCGTACATCCTAAATGATTGTGGTTTTCAGTATTCAATTGCAAATTAATAGGCCTTTCCAGCCATGTACGAAGTTTGACAAAACTCGACAAATTAATTTTGGATGAAATTTCATCCAAATCGTGACCCTGGCAGTGTCAAAATTGATTTTGGAAGTATATTTTCTAAACCCGATATTTCCACAACCGTACATCCTAAATGATTGTGGTTTTCAGTATTCAATTGCAAATTAAAAGGCCTTTCCAGCCATGTACGAAGTTTAACAAAACTCAAAAAATTAATTTTGGACGAAATTTCATCCAAATCGTGACCCTGGCAGTGTCAAAATTGATTTTGGAAGTATATTTTCTAAACCAGATATTTCCACAACCGTACATCCTAAATGATTGTGGTTTTCAGTATTCAATTGCAAATTAAAAGGCCTTTCCAGCCATGTACGAAGTTTAACAAAACTCGAAAAATTAATTTTGGACGAAATTTCATCCAAATCGTGACCCTGGCAGTGTCAAAATTGATTTTGGAAGTATATTTTCTAAACCAGATATTTCCACAACCGTACATCCTAAATGAATCTGGTTTTCAGTATTCAATTGCAAATTAAAAGGCCTTTCCAGCCATGTACGAAGTTTGACAAAACTCGACAAATTAATTTTGGACGAAATTTAATCCAAATCGTGACCCTGGCAGTGTCAAAATTGATTTTGGAAGTATATTTTCTAAACCCGATATTTCCACAACCGTATATCCTAAATTATTGTGGTTTTCAGTATTCAATTGCAAACTAATAGGCCTTTCCAGCCATGTACGAAGTTTGACAAAACTCGACAAATTAATTTTGGACGAAATTTCATCTAAATCGTGACCCTGGCAGTGTCAAAATTGATTTTGGAAGTATATTTTCTAAACCCGATATTTCCACAACTGTACATCCTAAATTATTGTGGTTTTCAGTATTCAATTGCAAATTAATAGGCCTTTCCAGCCATGTACGAAGTTTAACAAAACTCGAAAAATTAATTCTGGATAAAATTTCATCCAAATCGTGACCCTGGCAGTGTCAAAATTGATTTTGGAAGTATATTTTCTAAACCCGATATTTCCACAACCGTACATCCTAAATTATTGTGGTTTTCAGTATTCAATTGCAAATTAATAGGCCTTTCCAGCCATGTACGAAGTTTGACAAAACTCGACAAATTAATTTTGGACGAAATTTCATCCAAATCGTGACCCTGGCAGTGTCAAAATTGATTTTGGAAGTATATTTTCTAAACCCGATATTTCCACAACCGTACATCCTAAATGATTGTGGTTTTCAGTATTCAATTGCAAATTAAAAGGCCTTTCCAGCCATGTACGAAGTTTAACAAAACTCGACAAATTAATTTTGGATAAAATTTCATCCAAATCGTGACCCTGGCAGTGTCAAAATTGATTTTGGAAGTATATTTTCTAAACCAGATATTTCCACAACCGTACATCCTAAATGATTGTGGTTTTCAGTATTCAATTGCAAATTAATAGGCCTTTCCAGCCATGTACGAAGTTTGACAAAACTCGACAATTTAATTTCGGATAAAATTTCATCCAAATCGTGACCCTGGCAGTGTCAAAATTGATTTTGGAAGTATATTTTCTAAACCCGATATTTCCACAACCGTACATCCTAAATTATTGTGGTTTTCAGTATTCAATTGCAAATTAATAGGCCTTTCCAGCCATGTACGAAGTTTGACAAAACTCGACAAATTAATTTTGGACGAAATTTCATCCAAATCGTGACCCTGGCAGTGTCAAAATTGATTTTGGAAGTATATTTTCTAAACCCGATATTTCCACAACCGTACATCCTAAATTATTGTGGTTTTCAGTATTCAATTGCAAATTAATAGGCCTTTCCAGCCATGTACGAAGTTTGACAAAACTCGAAAAATTAATTTTGGACGAAATTTCATCCAAATCGTGACCCTGGCAGTGTCAAAATTGATTTTGGAAGTATATTTTCTAAACCCGATATTTCCACAACCGTACATCCTAAATTATTGTGGTTTTCAGTATTCAATTGCAAATTAAAAGGCCTTTCCAACCATGTACGAAGTTTAACAAAACTCGACAAATTAATTTTGGATAAAATTTCATCCAAATCGTGACCCTGGCAGTGTCAAAATTGATTTTGGAAGTATATTTTCTAAACCCGATATTTCCACAACCGTACATCCTAAATTATTGTGGTTTTCAGTATTCAATTGCAAATTAATAGGCCTTTCCAGCCATGTACGAAGTTTGACAAAACTCGACAAATTAATTTTGGACGAAATTTCATCCAAATCGTGACCCTGGCAGTGTCAAAATTGATTTTGGAAGTATATTTTCTAAACCCGATATTTCCACAACCGTACATTTTAAATTATTGTGGTTTTCAGTATTCAATTGCAAATTAAAAGGCCTTTCCAGCCATGTACGAAGTTTTACAAAACTCGACAAATTAATTTTGGATAAAATTTCATCCAAATCGTGACCCTGGCAGTGTCAAAATTGATTTTGGAAGTATATTTTCTAAACCAGATATTTCCACAACCGTACATCCTAAATGATTGTGGTTTTCAGTATTCAATTGCAAATTAATAGGCCTTTCCAGCCATGTACGAAGTTTGACAAAACTCGACAAATTAATTTTGGATGAAATTTCATCCAAATCGTGACCCTGGCAGTGTCAAAATTGATTTTGGAAGTATATTTTCTAAACCCGATATTTCCACAACCGTACATCCTAAATTATTGTGGTTTTCAGTATTCAATTGCAAATTAATAGGCCTTTCCAGCCATGTACGAAGTTTGACAAAACTCGACAAATTAATTTTGGACGAAATTTCATCCAAATCGTGACCCTGGCAGTGTCAAAATTGATTTTGGAAGTATATTTTCTAAACCAGATATTTCCACAACCGTACATCCTAAATGATTGTGGTTTTCAGTATTCAATTGCAAATTAAAAGGCCTTTCCAGCCATGTATGAAGTTTAACAAAACTCGACAAATTAATTTTGGACGAAATTTTATCCAAATCGTGACCCTGGCAGTGTCAAAATTGATTTTGGAAGTATTTTTTCTAAACCCGATATTTCCACAACCGTACATCCTAAATTATTGTGGTTTTCAGTATTCAATTGCAAATTAATATGCCTTTCCAGCCATGTACGAAGTTTGATAAAACTCGACAAATTAATTTTGGACAAAATGTCATCCAAATCGTGACCCTGGCAGTGTCAAAATTGATTTTGGAAGTATATTTTCTAAACCCGATATTTCCACAACCGTACATCCTAAATGATTGTGGTTTTCAGTATTCAATTGCAAATTAAAAGGCTTTTCCAGCCATGTACGAAGTTTGACAAAACTCGACAAATTAATTTTGGGTAAAATTTCATCCAAATCGTGACCCTGGCAGTGTCAAAATTGATTTTGGAAGTATATTTTCTAAACCAGATATTTCCACAACCGTACATCCTAAATGATTGTGGTTTTCAGTATTCAATTGCAAATTAAAAGGCCTTTCCAGCCATGTACGAAGTTTAAGAAAACTCGACAAATTAATTTTGGATAAAATTTCATCCAAATCGTGACCCTGGCAGTGTCAAAATTGATTTTGGAAGTATATTTTCTAAACCAGATATTTCCACAACCGTACATCCTAAATGATTGTGGTTTTCAGTATTCAATTGCAAATTAAAAGGCCTTTCCAGCCATGTACGAAGTTTAACAAAACTCGACAAATTAATTTTGGACGAAATTTCATCCAAATCGTGACCCTGGCAGTGTCAAAATTGAT
Organism: Epistrophella euchroma; assembly: GCA_947049315.1. Taxonomy (NCBI): domain Eukaryota; kingdom Metazoa; phylum Arthropoda; class Insecta; order Diptera; family Syrphidae; genus Epistrophella; species Epistrophella euchroma. The sequence continues at coordinate 127,503,727 of OX346246.1, forward strand.
TTTGGAAGTATATTTTCTAAACCCGATATTTCCACAACCGTACATCCTAAATTATTGTGGTTTTAAGTATTCAATTGCAAATTAATAGGCCTTTCCAGCCATGTACGAAGTTTAACAAAACTCGACAAATTAATTTTGGACGAAATTTCATCCAAATCGTGACCCTGGCAGTGTCAAAATTGATTTTGGAAGTATATTTTCTAAACCCGATATTTCCACAACCGTACATCCTAAATTATTGTGGTTTTCAGTATTCAATTGCAAATTAATAGGCCTTTCCAGCCATGTACGAAGTTTAACAAAACTCGAAAAATTAATTTTGGATAAAATTTCATCCAAATCGTGACCCTGGCAGTGTCAAAATTGATTTTGGAAGTATATTTTCTAAACCCGATATTTCCACAACCGTACATCCTAAATGATTGTGGTTTTCAGTATTCAATTGCAAATTAAAAGGCCTTTCCAGCCATGTACGAAGTTTAACAAAACTCGACAAATTAATTTTGGATAAAATTTCATCCAAATCGTGACCCTGGCAGTGTCAAAATTGATTTTGGAAGTATATTTTCTAAACCAGATATTTCCACAACCGTACATCCTAAATGATTGTGGTTTTCAGTATTCAATTGCAAATTAAAAGGCCTTTCCAGCCATGTACGAAGTTTAACAAAACTCGACAAATTAATTTTGGATGAAATTTCATCCAAATCGTGACCCTGGCAGTGTCAAAATTGATTTTGGAAGTATATTTTCTAAACCAGATATTTCCACAACCGTACATCCTAAATTGTTGTGGTTTTCAGTATTCAATTGCAAATTAATAGGCCTTTCCAGCCATGTACGAAGTTTAACAAAACTCGACAAATTAATTTTGGACGAAATTTCATCCAAATCGTGACCCTGGCAGTGTCAAAATTGATTTTGGAAGTATATTTTCTAAACCCGATATTTCCACAACCGTACATCCTAAATGATTGTGGTTTTCAGTATTCAATTGCAAATTAAAAGGCCTTTCCAGCCATGTACGAAGTTTAACAAAACTCGACAAATTAATTTTGGATAAAATTTCATCCAAATCGTGACCCTGGCAGTGTCAAAATTGATTTTGGAAGTATATTTTCTAAACCCGATATTTCCACAACCGTACATCCTAAATGATTGTGGTTTTCAGTATTCAATTGCAAATTAAAAGGCCTTTCCAGCCATGTACGAAGTTTAACAAAACTCGACAAATTAATTTTGGATAAAATTTCATCCAAATCGTGACCCTGGCAGTGTCAAAATTGATTTTGGAAGTATATTTTCTAAACCAGATATTTCCACAACCGTACATCCTAAATGATTGTGGTTTTCAGTATTCAATTGCAAATTAAAAGGCCTTTCCAGCCATGTACGAAGTTTAACAAAACTCGACAAATTAATTTTGGATGAAATTTCATCCAAATCGTGACCCTGGCAGTGTCAAAATTGATTTTGGAAGTATATTTTCTAAACCAGATATTTCCACAACCGTACATCCTAAATTGTTGTGGTTTTCAGTATTCAATTGCAAATTAATAGGCCTTTCCAGCCATGTACGAAGTTTGACAAAACTCGACAAATTAATTTTGGACGAAATTTCATCCAAATCGTGACCCTGGCAGTGTCAAAATTGATTTTGGAAGTATATTTTCTAAAACCGATATTTCCACAACCGTACATCCTAAATGATTGTGGTTTTCAGTATTCAATTGCAAATTAAAAGGCCTTTCCAGCCATGTACGAAGTTTAAAAAAATTCGACAAATTAATTTTGGATAAAATTTCATCCAAATCGTGACCCTGGCAGTGTCAAAATTGATTTTGGAAGTATATTTTCTAAACCCGATATTTCCACAACCGTACATCCTAAATGATTGTGGTTTTCAGTATTCAATTGCAAATTAAAAGGCCTTTCCAGCCATGTACGAAGTTTAACAAAACTCGACAAATTAATTTTGGACGAAATTTCATCCAAATCGTGACCCTGGCAGTGTCAAAATTGATTTTGGAAGTATATTTTCTAAACCCGATATTTCCACAACCGTACATCCTAAATGATTGTGGTTTTCAGTATTCAATTGCAAATTAAAAGGCCTTTCCAGCCATGTACGAAGTTTAACAAAACTCGACAAATTAATTTTGGACGAAATTTCATCCAAATCGTGACCCTGGCAGTGTCAAAATTGATTTTGGAAGTATATTTTCTAAACCCGATATTTCCACAACCGTACATCCTAAATGATTGTGGTTTTCAGTATTCAATTGCAAATTAAAAGGCCTTTCCAGCCATGTACGAAGTTTAACAAAACTCGAAAAATTAATTTTGGATAAAATTTCATCCAAATCGTGACCCTGGCAGTGTCAAAATTGATTTTGGAAGTATATTTTCTAAACCCGATATTTCCACAACCGTACATCCTAAATGATTGTGGTTTTCAGTATTCAATTGCAAATTAAAAGGCCTTTCCAGCCATGTACGAAGTTTAACAAAACTCGACAAATTAATTTTGGATAAAATTTCATCCAAATCGTGACCCTGGCAGTGTCAAAATTGATTTTGGAAGTATATTTTCTAAACCAGATATTTCCACAACCGTACATCCTAAATGATTGTGGTTTTCAGTATTCAATTGCAAATTAAAAGGCCTTTCCAGCCATGTACGAAGTTTAACAAAACTCGACAAATTAATTTTGGATGAAATTTCATCCAAATCGTGACCCTGGCAGTGTCAAAATTGATTTTGGAAGTATATTTTCTAAACCAGATATTTCCACAACCGTACATCCTAAATTGTTGTGGTTTTCAGTATTCAATTGCAAATTAATAGGCCTTTCCAGCCATGTACGAAGTTTGACAAAACTCGACAAATTAATTTTGGACGAAATTTCATCCAAATCGTGACCCTGGCAGTGTCAAAATTGATTTTGGAAGTATATTTTCTAAAACCGATATTTCCACAACCGTACATCCTAAATGATTGTGGTTTTCAGTATTCAATTGCAAATTAAAAGGCCTTTCCAGCCATGTACGAAGTTTAAAAAAATTCGACAAATTAATTTTGGATAAAATTTCATCCAAATCGTGACCCTGGCAGTGTCAAAATTGATTTTGGAAGTATATTTTCTAAACCCGATATTTCCACAACCGTACATCCTAAATGATTGTGGTTTTCAGTATTCAATTGCAAATTAAAAGGCCTTTCCAGCCATGTACGAAGTTTAACAAAACTCGACAAATTAATTTTGGACGAAATTTCATCCAAATCGTGACCCTGGCAGTGTCAAAATTGATTTTGGAAGTATATTTTCTAAACCCGATATTTCCACAACCGTACATCCTAAATGATTGTGGTTTTCAGTATTCAATTGCAAATTAAAAGGCCTTTCCAGCCATGTACGAAGTTTAACAAAACTCGACAAATTAATTTTGGACGAAATTTCATCCAAATCGTGACCCTGGCAGTGTCAAAATTGATTTTGGAAGTATATTTTCTAAACCCGATATTTCCACAACCGTACATCCTAAATTATTGTGGTTTTCAGTATTCAATTGCAGATTAATAGGCCTTTCCAGCCATGTACGAAGTTTAACAAAACTCAACAAATTAATTTTGGATAAAATTTCATCCAAATCGTGACCCTGGCAGTGTCAAAATTGATTTTGGAAGTATATTTTCTAAACCCGATATTTCCACAACCGTACATCCTAAATGATTGTGGTTTTCAGTATTCAATTGCAAATTAATAGGCCTTTCCAGCCATATACGAAGTTTGACAAAACTCGACAAATTAATTTTGGATAAAATTTCATCCAAATCGTGACCCTGGCAGTGTCAAAATTGATTTTGGAAGTATATTTTCTAAACCAGATATTTCCACAACCGTACATCCTAAATTATTGTGGTTTTCAGTATTCAATTGCAAATTAACAGGCCTTTCCAGCCATGTACGAAGTTTGACAAAACTCGACAAATTAATTTTGGACGAAATTTCATCCAAATCGTGACCCTCGCAGTGTCAAAATTGATTTTGGAAGTATATTTTCTAAACCCGATATTTCCACAACCGTACATCCTAAATTATTGTGGTTTTCAGTATTCAATTGCAAATTAATAGGCCTTTCCAGCCATGTACGAAGTTTGACAAAACTCGACAAATTAATTTTGGACGAAATTTCATCCAAATCGTGACCCTGGCAGTGTCAAAATTGATTTTGGAAGTATATTTTCTAAACCCGATATTTCCACAACCGTACATCCTAAATTATTGTGGTTTTCAGTATTCAATTGCAAATTAATAGGCCTTTCCAGCCATGTACGAAGTTTGACAAAACTCGACAAATTAATTTTGGATGAAATTTCATCCAAATCGTGACCCTGGCAGTGTCAAAATTGATTTTGGAAGTATATTTTCTAAACCCGATATTTCCACAACCGTACATCCTAAATGATTGTGGTTTTCAGTATTCAATTGCAAATTAATAGGCCTTTCCAGCCATGTACGAAGTTTGACAAAACTCGACAAATTAATTTTGGACGAAATTTCATCCAAATCGTGACCCTGGCAGTGTCAAAATTGATTTTGGAAGTATATTTTCTAAACCCGATATTTCCACAACCGTACATCCTAAATGATTGTGGTTTTCAGTATTCAATTGCAAATTAAAAGGCCTTTCCAGCCATGTACGAAGTTTAACAAAACTCGACAAATTAATTTTGGATAAAATTTCATCCAAATCGTGACCCTGGCAGTGTCAAAATTGATTTTGGAAGTATATTTTCTAAACCAGATATTTCCACAACCGTACATCCTAAATGATTGTGGTTTTCAGTATTCAATTGCAAATTAATAGGCCTTTCCAGCCATGTACGAAGTTTAACAAAACTCGAAAAATTAATTTTGGATAAAATTTCATCCAAATCGTGACCCTGGCAGTGTCAAAATTGATTTTGGAAGTATATTTTCTAAACCCGATATTTCCACAACCGTACATCCTAAATGATTGTGGTTTTCAGTATTCAATTGCAAATTAAAAGGCCTTTCCAGCCATGTACGAAGTTTAACAAAACTCAAAAAATTAATTTTGGACGAAATTTCATCCAAATCGTGACCCTGGCAGTGTCAAAATTGATTTTGGAAGTATATTTTCTAAACCCGATATTTCCACAACCGTACATCCTAAATGATTGTGGTTTTCAGTATTCAATTGCAAGTTAATAGGCCTTTCCAGCCATGTACGAAGTTTGACAAAACTCGACAAATTAATTTTGGACGAAATTTCATCCAAATCGTGACCCTGGCAGTGTCAAAATTGATTTGGGAAGTATATTTTCTAAACCCGATATTTTCACAACCGTACACTGAGGAAAAAGTGAACGGGTCCCCTGCCTATAAAGTATTGTTGCGAAAAATATAGGAAATTAAACAATAATTTGTGTAATATTTCAATATCGATTTGTAAAATCGCTATAAAAATTAGGTTGCTTGCCTTTATTTTTTTCTGATGTATAGGAATAGCAAAATTCCGAGAAAAACGACGTTTTCCTATACAAAAATGATACAAAAACAATACAGTATTGTCAAAGATCATATCCAAATTGGAATAAACCCATTCTTTAATATGATTAGGATTTATAACAAATTGTGAAGGAAGTAATACTTTATATATTGTTGTGGTTCCAATAACGCATAGTTGGAAACAACAATACATAATAGGGTAATAACCCAAACATGGAATTACTATAATATTTTGATGAAATTCCTATAAAGTAAAGAAGAATAACATATTCATATTGTTGATATTCCAATAAATCATTGCTAGAATACCTTGAAAAATAATAGGATCGTGCAGATAATTAATTTCCCATAATTTATAGGTAATTTAACAGAATAAGTTGGCTTATAACCAGAAGAAGGTTAAACTTAAATTTAATGGTAAATTTCCAATAATTTAGAAATCATACCAATAAAATGTGGTTGAGACACCAATTCATACTGGTTTTCTTTTAATTGCAATAATGTAGAGATAAACCACCAATGTTGATAGGGATATAACCAATCCTCAACAACACCTTTTATTTTGGTTTAATTCCAATACATTTAAGGTAAAATCACTATTTTTGATGGGTATTTCCACAATTTTATAGTTACAAAATGCTTTTAAAATATCAGGATTGCCTTTTAACTTCCAATAATATATCGGAAATACTACTAAACTGATAGGGTTACAACCTATAGTAAATAGGTAAAATTTGAACATTGTATGTTGAGAAATATTTTTTTTAGTATAGCCATTCCAACGGAATATATGGTAAGGATACCTAATCAAAATGGTGTTCTTTTAACTCCAATATGGTAATGGTGAAACAACAATATTGAGAGGGATATAACCAATATTAATAATGCTATTATGTATAGGCCAGATTCCAATAAATTAGGCAAAATAACAATACATGGTAGGTATTTCAAATATGTATATATTTACGAAATTCCAATACTGTATAGGAAAGAATTCTAAACAAAAGGGCCTACAACCTATAATGTTAAGGCGAAGCTGCAATATCGTTAGTTAAAATCGTTTTTTTTTATTGTTGCTATTCCAAAAAAGTATGGTTAAGACACTTAATTAAACTGGTATCATTTCAATTCCAATAATGTATTGATTAATCAACAATATTTTTAGGCCTATTACCGATCCCTAGCAGTACCTTTACATTTTGCTCCAATTCCAATACATAAGGTAAAATAACTATATTTGATGGGTATTTCAACTATTTTTGAAGTTACTATGTCCCTATAAAGTATAGGAAATAATACTAATCAAATCGGGATATAACCTTTAATGTATAGGTAAAGTCTCAAAATAGATAGTTGAGAACAGTTTTTGTTATTGTAGCCATTCCAACAAAGTATATTGTTAGTACACCTAATCAAACTGGTGTTCCTTTAACTCCAATTTGGTAATGGTGAACCAACAATATTGAGAGGGATATAACCAATATTAATAATGCCATTATGTATAGGCCAGATTCCAATAAATTAGGCAAAATAACAATACGAAAATCCAAAACGGTATGTTAAGGCAAAGCTGCAATATCTTTAGTTAAAATCGTTTCTTATTATTGTTGCTATTCCAAAAAAGTATGGTTAAGACACTTAATTAAACTGGTATCATTTCAATTCCAATAATGTATTGATTAATCAACAATATTTTTAGGCCTATTACCGATCCCTAGCAGTACCTTTAAATTTTGCTCCAATTCCAATACATAAGGTAAAATAACTATATTTGATGGGTATTTCAACTATTTTTGAAGTTACTATGTCCCTATAAAGTATAGGAAATAATACTAATCAAATCGGGATATAACCTTTAATGTATAGGTAAAGTCTCAAAATAGATAGTTGAGAACAGTTTTTGTTATTGTAGCCATTCCAACAAAGTATATTGTTAGTACACCTAATCAGACTGGTGTTCCTTTAACTCCAATTTGGTAATGGTGAACCAACAATATTGAGAGGGATATAACCAATATTAATAATGCCATTATGTATAGGCCAGATTCCAATAAATTAGGCAAACTAACAATACATGGTAGGTATTTTAAATATATATATATTTACGAAATTCCAATACTGTATAGGAAAGAATACTAAACAAAAGGGCCTACAACCTATAATGTTAAGGCAAAGCTGCAATATCGTTAGTTAAAATCTTTTCTTATGTTGATATTCCAATAAAGTATTGCTAAAACACTTAATCAAACTGGTGTTGCTTTACTGCCCATAATGTGTGGGTAAAATAACTATACTGATAGGGTAATTAAGAATCCTTAGCTACCGCATAGGTCACATTCCAAGAGATTAGGTAAAATTACTTTATTACATTGGTATTCCAGAAATATATATAGTTGAAGAAATTTCTTAAAATATCGGGATAGCTATAAAGTATAGTGGATAATACTAAGCAAATAGGCTTGTAACCAAGAAAAGTGTGGGTGAAAATATTGTTAAAGCTGAAGTTAGATGAATCTTGTATTTTATCTTTTAACACAACATACATACCTACTTTCAAAATAGCGTAAAATATTGTGTATTAAAGTATTTATCTTAATTTTTTTTATAAAATGTTCCTCCCCGACCAATAGAAGTTCATTTTATTAAAAAAATGCAATATATATGTATATTTATTAAAAATAAAATTTGTATCCAATACTTTTATCGGAAGGCTGAAAAATGTTGGCATCAATTGAAATGTTTCCATTTATTAAATATGAAAATCAAAGACTTATAGGTACCAAACTTTGATTTATTAAAACATTATGATACTAGGAAAAATTTCAACGCCAAATTCGCGATATCGGTAATATGACATTTAATTTAATTAATAAGAAAAACGGAATTCGACAAAAGAAAAAATATGAAATTTTAATCGTCATAAGGTATGCATTGCTAAAATTACAAAAACGATGTGAAAAACTGAGGTGTTTATTCTCTCATTTACACAACTCCTAAGACTGCTTTTAGACACTGCGAAATTCTCTTGCAATTTTCCTTTGGTCTGCTTCCGATTGCAAAGACGCTTTTACACACAGCTAATTTTATCTCTGCGTTGATTTGGATTTTTCCTTTTCATTTCAACTTCGTATACTTTGCGTAAGTGAAAAGGTTTCATCTATCTGCACTCTTTACTCCACTTGATTAAGCGAAGTTCACAGATTAGAAGACGAAATTGAAATAAAACATACTCCAACAAATAACGAAAAACACCAAAGAGGAAAGGGCGATAACGCTGCAATTTGTTCAACCTCATACGTCCCTCACCTACATTTTTCGAAATCGCAGGAGAATTTCGCAGCGTCTAAAAGCAGTCCAGGCTAGGAACGCACTTGCGATTTTGAGTCGTTGCTGTGCACGCACTTGTGATTTTAGTCGCGCGATTTTAAATCGCCATCGAATGCAACATTCATCTTTTAATAGCTAAGACGATGTTTACATTGTATTTTTGACGAACGGCGCATCCAGTTAAATGGGTAGATTAAAAACCTGTTTTATTTTTTAAGCCCTACGATTTTTAGTCGCATGGGCGTGCAATCATATTAAAAAACCGTTTGTAGGCTCTTCTTAACCAACGCGAAATATTCGGAGCGACAACGAATCTTTCGCCCTTTTGAATATATTATTTTGCATGGTGATGTAAATCGGTAGTCACCAATTTGGACCGAATGTTTCGCGTCAGTTTGCGACTAAAATATCGCACGACTGAAAATCTCAGGAGCGTGCATGTTTATTTCTTTCTGCGAATACGATCTTTTAATCGCAGAAATTTATATCGCAGGTGCGGGCATAAAGATGTAATTGCATTCGTTTCATTTTAATTTGTGACAGTCGCGTCGCCCAAAAAATGAAACAAATTTCAGTCTTTTAAGCGTTGAGATTTTTTATGCGTTTATTCACATTGAAATTGAAACTCATAATATGTTCTATTTCTTGCGACTAAATAGTTGCGCGATCGAAACCACAAGTGCGTTCCTAGTCTAAGGGCATACAAATTCCTACAATCCTACAACCATACGAACGCGGGCAATCCAAGTCTTTTTTTATTTAGTTGGAAAAATAATAGATAAAAAGAGCGAAAGAAATCTAATGGAGATTTCCATTGGTGAAAGAAATTAACTTATTTTTGATTTGGATCTGCGAAAAAGTAGTAGCGCAAAAAAATGCATTATCTCAATTTTTTGGCAGATTTGCAACTCACTTTACCAACAGCCGATTTAAAGTCGTTGCGATTAAAAAATCGCGATTGAAACAATTTTTGCTGTGCACGCTCTTGCGACTTTAAGTGGCGTGATTTTTGATCGTTATCGAATTAATGAATGTGCACGCACTTCGATTTAAAGCTTTCCCAAGCCAACGCGACACATTCGGCGCGACAACGAAACTTTCGGCAATCAAAATTAATTTACATGGTTGTTAATGAGAGTCTCCACACTGGCGCGATGCGAATATTCATCGCGCCTGGGGATTCTCATTAATCACCATGTAAATTAATTGTGATTTCCGAAAGTTTCGTTGTTGTGCCGAATGTGTTGCGTTGATTTGGGAGAGCCTTTAAAGTCATTGCGACTGAAAAGTCGCTCTTAAAATGGAAACCTGTTTCATTTTTTTCAAGCGCTGTGATTTTTTAGTCGCATGTGCGTGCACTCACATTTAAAACCATCTCGTTTCTTCCAAATCCAACGCGAAACATTCGTTGAGAATTTGTGACGACTGTAGAATGTACCAAGATTCGCATCGTGGCAGTGTGGGCACTCTCATTAATCACCATTAAAAAAATTTGGGAAGGTGGTAGTTTCGTCCTCGCTCCGAATGTATTGCGTTGGTTTGGGAGAGCCTTAAGTTGTGACGCACTGTGTCAAGTCGCTTGCTATATCGCGCTATGACGACAATGAACTGAACTGCACCGAGGAGACAAAGTTGCTCTGATAAGCAACTTTGTAGTTAGGTGTCGCGCCGGTCATTCCGTTTCGTTGTCGCTTATTGCGAAATAGCTCATACAATTTCATAAAAATAATATTTTGCCGCTTCGTGAAGTTCTACTGCTAAACAGTTCCGCTGAGGTGCAGTTCCGTCGAATGCGGTCTTACCTTTACCTCGACATTCAACAAAAATATCACTGATTTTGATTAACGTCTCAGGCTAATCACGCACTTGCCATTTCGATCGCGCCACTATTTAGTCGCAAAATACAATGAAACAAATGCAATTACATGTTTGTGACCGCACTTGCGATTTACATTTCTGTGATTCAAAAATCGTAGTCGCAGAAAGAATTAAGGCTCTCCCAAACCAACGCGAATATTCAGCGCGACGAACGAAAACAATAATAACAACGTGTTGTTTTGTTTGAAAGCCACGTGTTGTTATTGTTGTTTTCGTTCGTCGCGACGAATAGTTGGTTTGGGAGAGCCTTTAAACATGCACGCACTTGCGATTGTCAGTTGCGTGATTTTTCAGTATCAAGAAAATGAGACACATGGTTTTAAATGTGAGTGCACGCACATGCGACTGAAAAATCGTGGTGCTTAAAAATATATAACAGGTTCCATTTTTATAGGAGAGCGACTATTTAGTCGCAACAACTTTAAATCGCATGTGCGTGCACATCTATTAAAAGATGTATATTGCAATCGTTCGCGATTAAAAATCGCAAGTGCGTGCACAGCAAAAATTTGTTGCGATCGCGATTTTTTAATCGCAACGACTTTAAAACGAAAACGAAAGTGCGTCTGTCCTCAAGGTTTCCAAATATAATATTCAGTGATCTAAAGCCTAGTTTCCAATTCTTGTGTGCAAAATAAAAAGCTATGCATATGCAACAAAAATTTATTATTTCATCTACCGAAATTTGATATGCTACATGTAGGTACCCGTCATATGTGCTTGCATGTAGGCACACAAATTTAATGAAATTAATTTATTGTCTAAATAATTTTATTTGTTAGCGTGTGAAAAAGTAGTTCCAAAAGTATTTTTTACCGAAAAAAAATTAATTTCAATTTCTAGCCCTCCAGTTTACTAGATACAGAATTAGAACGAGGTTATAATTTGCATTCGTCTTTTCTACAAATTAGTGCATTTTTACAAATGCACTGTAAGCACGGCCTAAATTAACAGAAACCTATTTGGTCAGCTTTGGTTATGAACCCGAACGCACCCAATGCATCCATGTCGCCATTTTATTTTGTATTTTTACTTCGCGCCACCTAAATACTACTACTGCTACGACATTATAATAAGATGTTGTACATGTACATACACTTTTACACAAATTCAGGGCTATTCACAAATTTTCTTGCGCGCCTAGCAACATAAAATGGCAGCCACAGTATTCTCCTCTCCCTCTTTCTTATACATTATATGCTGAAGCCCAGAAGTGCGTTCTTTTTCCCGAGCAAAAGTAATTACACCCCGACTACACAAAGTACAAAAATGCCTTTCATCCGCGCAGTGGCTGAGTGGCCTAATTCGACAAGTGTAAGTTTTGTATACTTCAAATTTTGCGTTCCGTAAGGGTAAGGTGCGATATTTTTAACAAGTAAGGTTAAGATTGACAAATTTATTCACGGACATGGATATTTTGAGCATTATTAGAAAGTGTAAACGCAAAATTTTGTATTGCTTGCGAAATTAAGGCTGTGTGTGAATTGAGTTAAATTCGTGTCAAGTATTATCCAAAGATTAATTTTTGACATTAATGAGGTGAATTTATATGTTAAACGTCAAAATGTAATCTTGGATAAAATTTAATCGAGATTTTATGGATTTACATTTATCTTCATGGGGGTTCTGCAAAAATAAGGGATGCAAAATTTAAAATGTTTATTTGTTGGGTAGAGATAGAAGTACAAAACGCAGAGATATTCCTTAATGCAGATCATAGGAACCATTTCTTTGGCATGACTCTGTCGCGCTCTACTTTTCTTGATGTTTGCAGCTGAAGAAAAATGTAAGTCCACCATTGCTGTGATTTCGTGCAAGAGTACAAAATTTAGAAACTTTTCAGTTTCGAACTTTCACCTGGCCATTGTTTCATTTTAATTAAAAATGTCATAATAGAACAAGCGAATTTTTGTAAATTTGAGTTTGCTATTTTTCAGTTCTATTTTTACAAGAAAACATGAACAAAATTGCCTTCCGCCACTTCAAAAAGTGTTTTAAATGATGTAATATTAAATTGCATGATTTATTTTTAATTTTTGTGTTTTTTGCAAAAGCCGCTGTATAAAATACAAATGATTAAATAAGCAGAAGAAAACGATTTTTTGTTATTGAAAGCAGTAGGTATAAATGATTTTTTATTGTAAATTAACCATTTCTAATAAAATCTACACTGCTTTAATTTTTCCAACAGAAAAAAAAATTTCGAGTCACGAAAAATCTGGCACTTAAAACTGCGGCACTCAAATATTGAGCACTTAAATGGCAGCACTAAAGGATCCAGCAGTCAATAGGCGGGCGGTGGTAAATGCCCATCTATAAATTCGCAGTTTCCAATGGTATGTATTATATTTTGGCTCTACACTTTAACTGAAACAATTATTCTTCATAACCTTCTAAAATCTAAAAAAAATCATGTTACCAGTTACCAAAATGTCAAATTTTGTTTACACAATATCATAGGATTTTTTCATATTTAACACATTTTTTGAGTTCTTTTGAAATAGTGTAAGCGAACTTTAATACATTTTTTAATCAACAAAGCAATTACAAATATTTCTTGGTTATGTCGTTTTCGATTGGATTTAAGGAGTGTTTTATTGCTATCCAATATGGAAATTTGTTCACTTCATTCACTCCTAATTTTCCATATTCGAATGAAATGAAACACTCCCAAAATCAAATCGAAACCGACATTAGTAATCTTTTCTTAAGGCTCAATTAATCAGAATGCAGGCTGGCGGGCGGTGCGGTCAGAACTTAATATGTTGACCATCGCGTTCTGTGAAGTCAAACAAAACGCAGCGATCATTGGTTGTTCCAATTTTGGCTATAATTTTTTCGTTTCCTTAATGAACATTATAGATGAAAAACTGATATATTTTTGATAAAGGCTGCAACCTGAAACCTATCTCTTCCTTGGTCCTTATTATTACTTTTATTCATAAATTAGTTTTCTGACACACCTTTTAATAACTGCTCATAAGTACCCATCGCGTTTTTTGTAAAAATCAAAACTTGGATTTAGCCGTCCCGCTTGAGTTGCCCGCTTTTATTTGGAACAACACTATATAATAATTATATATAGTTCTACACATTGAAAAAATGCGATGGACAGAATTGTTGACCACATTGCCAGACCGCGCTCTGTTTGACCAAAAGTAAAGTCTCTCAAAACTAACGTGAAACATTCGGAACGATGACGAAACTTTCGTCTTTCTAAATTTATTTATATGGTGATTTATGAGAGTACCAAAATTATCGTGGTTTGAATATTTGAATATCCTCCGGTCGTCGCAGATTCGCAATAAATGTTTCGGGCTGATATGTAAGAGCCTTTACACAGTGTAATATTTTAAGGTTCAGTCTAACAGAATGTAGACTGGCAGTGGGGTCAGAAAACAAAAAAAATACAACGCGGGAATCATTCGGCGTTTTTGTTTTTGCTTATGAACATAAAACATGAAAATCTTTTATATTTTGAACCTATCTCCTTCTAGGTCTTAATTTTCCTCTTATTCATATATTACTTTTATAACACACACCTTTTCATAAGTGCCCGTTGCGTTCTTTGTAAATTTCTAGAAATTCGATTTGCTATATAAGATTCTACAAAACAAAAAGAACACAACGGGCAGAATTTTTGGCCGCACCGCCAGACCGCGATCTGTTTGATCAGGCCTTTAAAAATTGCATTCCATCTTTTGTTGACAGCACATCACCAACAGTTTATGTTTGTAGAGAAAAGGAACGCACTAGTCATTCGCCATCGCCATTTCATTCAGCTTTCTTTGTTTCAGACAGTTCAGTTAGTTAATATTGTGCAACCTACGTGAATGGACAGGGACACGTATAGGCAATCGGCAGCAGCAAATAAAAGAAATTAAAATTAAAATTTCAGTGGATTAAAATTTAAATATCGCGAGTGTATTGAAACGTAAGAACTTACACTTATTTTATTATTATTATGTATTATTCATTTTTATGCAAACAATATAAATCGTGGTCGTTCAACGAAACTTCCCTTAATCGCATTTTTTTGTGTTATACATATATGTAGGTATTTCATTTGTAAAGCGACATGTGACAGACTTTTTGTGCCGGCAGTGTGGTCTTATGGCTTCTTCGAATCAAAATTATAATATGTTGTATCTGTTGTGTAATAATATTTGATTAAATATTCCTATCATAATATTCTCAATTCCCTAAAATTTGGTAAGGGAAGTTTCATTGAACGACCACCATGTTCGTACCCAATTTAGTGTTGTGAAAAATTCTTCAGCAGGTAGTCAATTTGCCAATACAGATTGGTAAATATTGCTTTTCGATAGGTTAAAAGTAAATAATTAAAGAGTTCTTGCCTATATTTTTGATAATCTTCCAATACAAATAGATAAAATACAGCATTGCAGGAAAAATTGCTGTATCTAGTGACGGCCGAACACTAGAAGCGCAATCGAGCCCGCGTTGCATCCTGAATGCATCAGTTATTTGATATTTCACGATTCCATATAACATTCTTTTAGTTTCAGTTTTCAGACATTTAAGATATAAAAACCTACGCTAATGGACAAAGCCACCAAAACTGGCAGCTACAAATATTAAAAAAAAAACCATACAATATTTTGAGTCCTTTACAAAAAAAATTATCTTGAGTGTTTACTGAAGAGTAAGAACTTTCTTTTATTTCATAATGTATTATTTATACATTCATTTTGATACCAAAAATATATGAACATATCGTGGTTGTTAAATAAAAACTCCCCAAGCAAAGTTTTTTGTAATTTTGTTATATATTTTTAATTAGTGGCACATTTTTAATTAGTGACATGGGCTAGGCTAGAGGATGCTTCAAATCCAATCATAATTTCTTGCAGAAGGTTTTAACAAGAAAAAAAGATTTTGTTACGTGATTAAATAGTTACTATAATCTCAATTTCTTTAAAAGTGGATATATGGGGAATTTTTATTGAATGTTGTTATATGTAGTTATTATATTTTCAGTAGGTAGGCAATATACCAATACAGATTGGTATTTTAATTTTCGTTTGGTATAGTGCAAATAATAATAGGGATATTGCCAATATTCTAGACAATGTACCAGCTCACATTGGTATTTTGGTTTTCGTTCGGCCAATAAATTTAGACAATTCTACAACATAGATTGGTATTTCAACATTCACATTGGGTACAGTGAAAATGGTTTAAAATAATTTGCCTATATTATTGACAATATACCAATTCAGATTGGTATTTTGGCTTGCGTTTGGTATAGTGCAAATTATTATAGGGATTTTTCCAATACTTAAGACAATTTGCCAGTTCATATCGGTGTTTTGGTTCTCTATCACCAATATAGATTGGCAATTTAGTTCAGTTAGTTTGTTAGTTAATATTGCGACACCATCGTGAATTGACGTGGTCACGGCAAACAGCATCAGCAAATCGAAATATTTTGAGTGTGTTAAAAATTAAATATCGCGAGTGTATTGGAGAGTAAGAACACACATTTTTATTTCATTATTATTATATATTAGATATCCATTTTGATGAAAACAATAATTTATCGTAGTCAATGCAATAAAAACTCCCAGTCAACTTTTTTCTTTTTTGATACATAAATATTTCATTTGCAAAGGGATATATCTGTGTGCTAACACTTTTTATGCCAACGTAGGCTTGTAAATGTTTCAAATCCAATCAAAATCATAATTTAAAATATTGATTATACTCTAAATTTCTTGAAAAGTGGACTTGGTGAATTTTCATTGTAATAATATGTATATTATATATATTTTCAGTAGGTTGGCAATATACCAATATAGATTGGTATTTTAATTTTCGTTTGGTATAGTGCAAATAATAATAGGGATATTGCCAATATTCTAGACAATGTACCAGCTCACATTGGTATTTTGGTTTTCGTTCGGCCAATAAATTTAGACAATTCTACAACATAGATTGGTATTTCAACATTCACATTGGGTACAGTGAAAATGGTTTAAAATAATTTGCCTATATTATTGACAATATACCAATTCCAATATCAACACTGATTGGTGTAGTGCAACTAATTAAAAAGATTTTAGGGAATCTAACAACACAGTTCAGTTAAGTTCAGCCGTTAGCTTTAGCTTCAGTTAATATATGAGCATAGGTTGGTGAATAAGTAAACACCGAAGTCAGCAGCAGAAAACAAAATAATAAAAAAAATCTTTGATTGCGTTTAAAAATTTAATATCTTAAAGAGTAAGAATTTAAGTTTTATTATAATTAATATTGTATGCCAATATAGTGGTCGTTCAATGAAAACACTCTGAGTTAACTTTTTTTTTTACTTTACATATTTTATTTTTAAAGCGACACATGTGTGATAATCGTTTTGTTCGGGATTCCATAAGATAAAAAATGTTATGAAATTGAAAATAGAGCAGATTTGTTTTCAGTGTTCCATATTTGATTCTGTGAAATCTATTTAAAACTCGAAAAGAATTTTAAACCATCTGATAATAATGTCGTAAACAATAGATTTTTATAATTTTAATTTTTTTTTAACTTTATATATTTTTTTTCTTTTTAATTTACAATTTTTTTCTTTTTTCAACTAATCCTGCATTCAGCAGACTCAATTTCTTATCTTCCAATGATGAATATCATCGTCCATAAAACAAGTTATTGCGTTATATTAACATCAACATAATATAGTTACTGGTTTAATTGTTTATTATCATATTTTCGAAAAATGTATTAAAGATTCGATATGACCTGCAATCGATATTGCAGTCGTACCCGGTGTAGATGGACCCTAGCGCGTGCGGTTTCTAGGGGGGAAAGAGGCGTGGGAATATTAACGTAATGTTTCATTTCTGAGGTAATTTATATTTAATAAGTGCGAAAGAGAATTATTGTAGAACACTGAATTTCGCTTTTGATCATTTTCAATTTCATTTCGAGTGAAATAACTTAGCTGTAAAATTTTGATATTGAATAAATTATTCAAATATTTTGTTTGTAAAAAGACATATGTAAATTGACGAGTTAAAACCATTTAAATAAATATTTGAGTCAAATGAACAATTTTAACGAAAAGAATTTTAAAGCAGTTTGTTTCGAAATAACGATTTTCTTATTTTTTTTTATTGCAAAGTTATTTCAAAGTTCTTGTAAAAATAAAATTAAAAAAATATTTTCAATGAAGCTTTAAATGTGATTCTTTCGTTATTTGGAAAAATAATTTTAAAGCTGAAAGTATTTTCAAAATTCTAATTTTGAAAATTCAATGCAAATAATATAAGATTCATCGTGGCCTTGTTTTGATTTTTCCAAGGCACTGTTTTACGCAAACGATATTCGCAAGAAAATCCTAGTTTTATTTTAATTATGTTTTTGAAAGTAAAAATTTATTTTTTGATTTCGAATGAATTTTTTTTCACAATGAGAAGTTGTTTTCTACCTAAGTAAAAATGTTCAAGTTTTACAATACATATTATGTTTTATAAAAATCACCTAACGCTTAAACATTTACGAATGCCAAGAAATTTATGTTTGCTAAATTTTCATGAACGTGTTCAACTGAAGTTTGTTAACAAAATGATTTTAGTATGATGCTAGTTAAAAAAAATTTAAAAATGAAGATAATTTTAGTAAGTGCTTAACCTTTAAATCAAGCTGTTTGAATCAACAACTTTAAGTTTTTAATAAAACATGCTTTCACTAAAAAATAATATTTCAACTTACTAAAATTTTAGTCTAAAGTGCCGATATTATTTTATTTTATTTTTTATTTTTATTATTTTATGAATGAAACAATTACTTTAATAAAATTAAATTTTGTTTGTCATTTTTTAACATTGTTGATAGAAGTCAAAATCAAAAAGGGCAAATAGTACTTACACAAACATGGAGCTAGTTAAAAATAAATTACATAATTGGGACATGGACCACCTAACGGAGTTATTCATAAGTGAGTATTGTATGTTCAGTACATTAAACAATTCAAAAAAATTAAAACTATTTACCAGCATTTTTTGGAAACCTCTATATTATTGTACTATCTTAGCATAATATTAGGTTTAGTATTGACGCAAATCGTAGCCCAAGTACTGGAGTTATACCCATAATACGTAAATTTCGTACGTATTAACAAAGATAAATCGTGTGTTCAGACCTTGTGAGTTAGGCACAATACATATTTGATAAGGGTCTTTGCTCTATTTTGACAAAAACGTTCTGTAGAAAGAGGAGTATGCTGCATTTGTAAAAAAAATAACCTTCTTAGCTATAAAAGAAAGTCCTATAGCATAGCAGCTATCGAAACTTTAAGGTTGAAATAAAGCAAAAGATCACCTCCCATGTTATTAAAAAAAAAAACAGTGTTAAAAAGCTTTGGTTATATGTATTACGTAATATGTATGATATCACCTTTTTTTATCTAGGTTTCCTTCACTATTCGATTTTCGTTATTGCTTTAAAATATAAAACGTCATTTTATATCAATAATATTTGTTTGGATTATTTTACTCCATTACTTAGTCTACGAAATGTTATACAAATCAATTTTATTGGATATTCTATTAAATTTTTTTCAAATCTTTCACGTCTATTGCTAGGTGAAGAAATCGACGATGAAGCATTTGTTCAATTAGAGTATGTAAATGTTTGTGAAATTATTAAGAAAACTGGCCCAAGAATTAAGTTTTGGAGTAAATTTGCAGCTGAATATAAAAAGAATGAAAACGTAAGATTGATCATTATATTCTTATTGTTGGAAAAAAAAACTCCACAAAACCTTATTTAATTTGAAAAATAAACTATCAGCTAGTTATATGATATGAGATATATTTCTCTGAGCATGCAAATATTTGGTACAAATAATTGTATACAGGTGTAATCAGTTTAAAGAATCTTTATAAAGTTCCAGAAATCACTTTACAGTTTTAAATCTGAGTTAAAATTATTTTTTAAATCAATCTTTATAGTAATTAAAACTGAAATGGAGATATCATTTAGATTAAAATAATTAGGTCAAAATTTTATAGGATTTAGTATGATGTTAGCATCATAAAAAAATGACTTTTTTATCTTTTTAAATCATACTTACTCCAGATTTCACTTTGACAATTACAGTTGTGAAAGTGGAATGAATTGCAACTATCTTAGGCTTGTACAGGTATATATTTAGTATGATACTTTAGTTAAATATATAATTAAAATATGTTTCGCACCAAGAAAATTTAAGTAAAGGGCTTTAAATTTAGAAAATAGTTAAGGAGCATTTTAGATATACCTGAACACCAAAGTTTTTATTATTTTCCAATTTTTTAAAACAATATTCGCACAATTTTAAATGGAATTCGGTATGATACTGAATTATGAATAGGATTTTTCAAATTTTAAAGGAATTAACCATAGTTCTATCTGTTTAATATTTTATTTAAGTTGAAATCACCAAAGGCTCACATTTTATTTTTAGTAGCACTAAAAAGTAAAGTTTTAAACAGCCTGATATTAAGGTATTAGTATGATACTACTTAACAATTTTCTAACTTTAAAGCTCTTCACTAAAATGTTCTTTTAAACATTTTTAACTAGTATCATACTTTACCTATTTTCTTAATAAATTCCAGCTGAACACATCTAAAACAGTGACAGTTCATACCATTTTAACATTTGCATTTGTCAAAGTGATATTTAGAGTTAGTTTGATGCTAAAAAGGCAAAATAGGCATTTGGCGATTTAAACTTTAATAAAATGTCAAAGAGATAATAAGGTGCTAACTCGTTTAAAATTTGTAATACTATCTTGTTTTAAGCCTGGCAGCATACTATAAATGCTTTATCATCGTCTAGAATTTTTGGCCATTGTAATTCCATATGATACTTCTTGATGTCAATGAATGTCAAAAGATGCTAAATGTCATGTACCTCGGGCTGTTTAAAATTTTGCGCCAGCAATTATATCTTGCAAAGCATTTTGATGAAAATAATAGAAGTTCAAACCATACATATTCTTAAATAATGAATATTTTATGTTGATTAATTTATTTGAGGTTATTAGATAACATGATTTTGACTAGCTGTAGTCTCAAAACTGTTGGATGGACGATTAAACATCCTAGTATCTTTTTGGCAGAACGCTCAATTTTCTATAAGAAATAGTAGTGCGATAAGTTTGCAAACTTGTTATTATTAAGTTATAAAATTGCAAATACGAACAAGTGTATTTTCGTATAAGGAAACCGAAACCTGTTAGTAAAAATATTAATAATAAGAGATACAATTTTTATATACGTCTTTTTTCACCTAACCTTTGGGAACGAGTTCTTTTTTTTTTTTTTCAAAATTTTAACCTTCCTATACCCGCGCGTTGGTCTGTGAGACCGACTATTTACTTTTCCGTGTTTTTTTTTTTTCAAATATTTACTTAGTAGCTTCCTTATTTGTCTAAATCTTAGTGTGGTTTAAGTTTTTAGGCGGGAAGCCCTAGTGTGGGTATTAGCCAAACATCAATCTGTGAGACCGACCACGCGGGTATACGTGTAAGTATTTTGGCCCAGTACAAATTTGTATGGAGCGACATCTAGCGGCAATTTTTATTTCTTTTTTTGTTTCTTCATTTTTTAATATTTAAGATTGGAAAAGTTTTTTTTTTTTGCTTTTCAAAGAAATTGAAAGAAAATATAGTTTTTTTTCGATTTGGTGCAACCATGCAAAAAAGCGACTTTTTTAGAGCCTCTTAAAAATGGCTGTTACTCGATTATTACACCAAATATTTTATACAAAATATTTTTTTTTTCTTAAACACATCGCACTGAACTTATTAATATTAGTTTAATTAATATTGTCCCCATAGAAAATAAACACGAGCTCTTGCGGTTTCAGTCCCACAGACCGTGCGCGGGTGTTTGTGTAATTTTTTGACGCGGGTATAGGAAGGCTAATAATAATTTACTCATAAACTATATATGTTGTACCTACATACATATTTGAAGACATATATTATACTATACATGTTTATTATAATGATGTATTTTACGGACATAAGAAACACTTTTGTAAGAAAAACTCGCTTATAAGAAACGCAATCCCAACACCGTTTTTTCCATTAATTTTACTTGAAAATTAAAAATACTAAATAAGAAACTCACATATAAGAAAAACACGGTTATAAGAACCAGTTTATCCCTTAATATTTATTTCTTAATATTTATTTCAAGAGAAAACATTTATGCATATATGTACCTACATATTATATTTCTCCTGGTACATAATTGCCTTTTGACTTGTTTGTATCCATAAATGAACTTCCATATGAACTTCTAACTTTCCAATGCAATAAAAATAAGTGTTTGGGAAGCGTTCGAATAATCTATCAATGTTATGCCATATGGTATTTGGTGAGTTATCGCGTTTCATTTTTTTCTTTCTATATAAAAGATTTAATTTCTTATATCCGTGTTTCTTATATAAGAAATTTAATTTGTTTGTATATAAGAAAAAGTCGGATAAAAGAACGAAATTTCTTATTTCTTGTATCCGTGTAGTACTGTATTATGTATGCATGTTTATTGTTTATACATATTAATTGATTTTGTTTACCAAGCTAATTAACTGTCAAATTAGAAATGCAAAATATACTGCAAGGTCAAATGTATGGTTTAAAATAAAATGAAATTAAAAAAGGCTTACTCCTAAATTTTTAATTTGAAACCATAAAAAGACGTGTATAACATAAGAACTGTGTATTTAATAATTTTTTTTTTCTAATAATTTGTGTAATGCAAACATTTGATATAGATTTGAATAAAATACGTACTTTATAAGATCAAAAACTTTTATAATTTTTTTTCGAAAATACCTAATATTAAAACCGATTTTCAGATTTATCAGATTGACAGCTTGTCCACAAAAAGCACAATTTCAGACCAGTGCTCTTCGCCTTGGACTTCAACATCTATAGCGATCGACAACACAGAAGATTTGGATAAAACTATTCAGTTCGTAAGTGCACTTTCAATTTGAAACGTAGAGCATAGAATTTTTCACGTTTTCACTTTTGTTCAAAGTCGACATTCATTTTTGATTGGTCAGCTAGTCATAAAAAATACAATATTGTTTAGTTCGCAGTTAGCATTTCAAATTTGTACTAAGTAGTAACTGGCCATGCAATATTTTTTTTATTTCACTTGTGGACTTAATTAATTGATTTTGATTTTATATGCGGTCGATTAGGAATATAAATAAAGTTTTCATCATAATTAAGATCACAAATTTGTTAACTCATCAGATTAATGTGTTCAAAAAAGTATTGATTTCATAGTTTGGGGTTTTATGAACAATTTGTCCAACTGATTCATAACCAAAAACAATTAATATTGCCTCTCTCGAGATTAGTGAAAGGTCGAACTTAATTGTTATCTTTGGCTACCGAAACAAAGTGAAAGTTCGGAATAAAAATTTCCATTGAATTTCAGACGAGTTAAACCTAATTTTGTTCGAATAGACATTTTTGGTTTGATCGTTAAAAAAAGGTTCGTATTGAATGGGTCTTAATTAGCTCCAAACAAAACAAAGAAAAAAATTCTATAATCTTTTTCAATTTTTTTTTTCATCCCCTATAAGCGGCTATATGGGACGCAAATGCTTGGATTTTATAACAGAGTAAAACTTTAAAGTTAAAACCAGACAAGGTTTGAAATTTGCTGAAAATATATGTAGATTAAGTGTGGGTTTATAGAGCTTTGACGTTAAAATAACTTTTCTTTTTGAAATTAATTTTAACAATTCACTTTAACGAAAAAATAAAATATCATTTTGTTTCATCATTTTCTGTAAAAGGTACTTGAAGATCAATCAAATGCAAATTATCTTTATCAAGAAGGGATTCGTACTTCTAAAGGAACAGTAAAGGAATACTTATCTCATGGTGAAGGCAAAGTACCCATAACTTTTTTCAAATCGCATGGAAGAATAGACGAGTTTCATAGAAACCGTTTAGTATCAGTTATCATTTCCAAAGAGTTTGAGTCCGGAAATTTCTTAAATGAAAATGACTTTAGAATATCCACTGAAAGATTCAAAGAACTAACACAACAAATAATTGACGTTTTTCCAACTGAAACATCATCGACTTATTTTAACCCTTATATTAAAGAAACAAAACGAAAAGCATCTGGGAAACTTTGGGAGAGATTGCAAACTTTTAAAAAAACATTTCGACGATCTAAAACACCAGTCAAAGTTACAAATTCTTCAACTAATGTTAAAACTTTTGAAACCGAAGAAATAAATGAAAAATTACAATTCCTTTCAAACTATTTAGAACCATATGATAAGATTGTAGAGTTTTGGAAAGATACTGTAGAAGCAAGAGCGCAACTTCTCAAACCGGAATCAAATCTTACAATAAGTTTGTATGTAGATAAATTTCCTTGTTTGAAGAGTCCTGAAGGCTACAAGCTCTATAAAATAGATTTTGAACATAACTACAGAGACAGCTCCGATAATTTGCTACAAAAGTGGCCTGAAATAAACACAAAACTTATAAGCATTGCGGAAAAGAAAAATAAGCCGGCAATAAGAGATCTCTTAGCACAAAAAAGTAACTTAACTGGATTTTTCCTTTTGCCACACCTCTTATCCACACCAGTTTTAGGGAAAAGAAAACATACCCAGACGAAACGCAACACCAATCTTGAGAGCGGAAATTCATTCATAATTTTTTCAACGGTACGATTATTTGCATTACATTTTTGTCTTTTATTTATATTTTTATTCCCACTTCTCTTTATTTTTATAATTATATTTCCGTTTTTATTTCAATTTATTTTGCTTTTTCTGTATAGCTGTGATTTTTAAAAGAGTCAAAAGTCGGTAAACATCGACCAATATTTGCGTCTTGTACAGTCAAAACCGCTTAGCTGAAAAACCATCTAATTTAAAAAAATTAGCTAAGGCCCGCACTTTTCAACAAATTTCCTACAAATAACTCGGCTTTCCTGAAACGCTTACGAGAAAGACCCGGATATGTGAAAAAAAATATTCCTTTCAAATTTTACAAAATCATTTTTTTTGGTTTCAATTCACCTCGAGGTTCAACGATTTTTCCCCGCACAATTTCCAGCAATTCAGGATGAATGGATTTTGATTTTTTTTTCACAACTGAGATCCGCTTTACCATTTTTTTTTTCATTTTTCCGAGATCCGCTTAAGTGAAACTATTTTTTAGTTATCGCTTGGTTTTCGCTTGAGTGAAAAACCTATTCAAGTAGAATAGTAATTCAGATTTGTCGTTGTTTCAATTAAGCGGATTTTAATTTACTATGTTTCCACAAATCTCTAAACCGAGATTTGAAGTAGATTAAGGTAAATCTACTTAAATCTCGGTTTAGAGGTTTGTGAAAACCTCTCGGATAATTTCAAAAAAACTTTCATCTAAGCGATCCTCGAATAACCGGAAAAATTTTTGTCTTTTTCCTGAAGAAAGAAAGAAAATATATTGAAAATTTGTGTCTTTTTCCCGAAGGAAAATGTTGAAAATTTTACTGTATTTTTCCCAAAGAAAAATTTTTAAAATTTTTTAAGTCTTTTTCCCGAAAAAAAAGTGAAAATTTTTTAAGTCTTTTTCCGGAAGAAAAGATATTGAAAATTTTTCTAAGTCTTTTTCCCGAAGAAAAACTATTGAAAGTTTTGTAAGTCTTCTTCCGGAAGAAAAAATATTGAAAATTTTTCCAAGTCTTTTTCCCGAAGAAAACATATTAAAAAATTTTATGTCTTTTTCCCGAAAAAAAATGTGAAAAATGTTGAAAATTTTTCTAAGTCTTTTTCCCGAAGAAAAAATATTGAAAATTTTTCTAAGTCTTTTTTCCGAAGAAAAATGTTGAAAATTTTTCTAAGTCCTTTTCCCGAAGAAAACATATTAAAAAAATTTCTAAGTCTTTTTCCCGAAGAAAAAATATTGAAAATTTCTAAGTCTTTTTTCCGAAGAAAAATGTTGAAAATTTTTCTAAGTCTTTTTCCCGAAGAAAAAATATTGAAATTTTTCTAAGTCTTGTTTTCGAAGAAAATGTTGAAAATTTTTCTAAGTCCTTTTCCCGAAGAAAACATATTAAAAAATTTCTAAGTCTTTTTCCCGAAGAAAAAATATTGAAAATTTTTCTAAGTCTTTTTTCCGAAGAAAAATGTTGAAAATTTCTCTAAGTCCTTTTCCCGAAGAAAACATATTAAAAAAAATTTCTAAGTCTTTTTCCCCAAGAAAAAATATTGAAAATTTTTCTAAGTCTTTTTTCCGAAGAAAAATGTTGAAAATTTTTCTAAGTCCTTTTCCCGAAGAAAACATATTAAAAAAAATTTCTAAGTCTTTTTCCCGAAGAAAAAATATTGAAAATTTTTCTAAGTCTTTTTTCCGAAGAAAAATGTTGAAAATTTTTCTAAGTCCTTTTCCCGAAGAAAACATATTAAAAAAATTTCTAAGTCTTTTTCCCGAAGAAAAAATATTGAAAATTTTTTAAGTCTTTTTTCCGAAGAAAAATGTTGAAAATTTTTTAAGTCTTTTTCCCGAAGAAAAAATATTGAAAAAATGTTCTAAGTCTTTAAACGCAAGTCCTGAGAGGCTTAATGAAACCGAGAAAAGGTTTTGGCTTATCTGAATTACTATACACGTACCGAATCTTATCATAGTTTTTGCTTTTTGTTTGGTTTGATTTTCATAGTTATTTCCATTTTTTTCAATAACCTAGTTTTTTACTTAAAAAAATTAAAAATTTAAAAGGAATATTTTTTTCAGATATCCGGGTTTTTCACTTTGGCGAGTTTCAGTAAAGCGAAGTTATTTATGGGAAATTTGTTGACAAATGCACGGGGTTTAGCTAAGTGGTTTACTTAAGCGGGTTATTCAGTAAAGCGGGTTTGACCTTACAAATTTCTGTTTTAAATCACTAAGACTTGAATTCAATTTTGTTTAATCCTTATAGGACCAAATGTTTTACAACTCGAACTGACTTACATATTTATCTTATCACACTGAATGCATTCATTAAAAAGGTCTTTTTTTGATTATATGTACACATGAAATTTTCTATCTCACTTCAACTTCAGAAGATAAAATTAAACTGAATTTGCATTTTAGAAGGTTTTGTCAAAATAAGTCTTCTTTAATCTTAACTGATATAAGCTTGGTAACATAGTATAAGAAGGGTATGACTGATGAGCATACTGTCGTACCTGGCCGAAATGCATTTTTGACTTAAACTTTTTAATAATTTGATTATATTCAAAATTTCTTTCTTGCTTCATCTTCGTTACCTTAGGTATCTAAAATTTATAAAGTTAAAAATAGGTGTGTCCTTAAGTTCTTGCTCTAGTAGTTAAGTATGGACTATAATTTTTAAACCAGCTATTTTAAAACTGCTTTTTATTTGAAAGTATATACAGTTCAAAAAATTATACTTTCAGAATTCAACCCAAATAAAAGAAAAGCTGGAAGATACACGAAAGTGTTTTTTATTGAATAAACAAACACTGCAGCCCACTGTCATTTTTGTTGGAGAAAATAAAGCTGAAATAACGGAGGCGTATCTGGCTATAGATGACACCCTATACCATTGTGAAGGGCCCATCGAAGCAATAGATGCATGCTTTAAAAGCTACACAGCGTTGAACGCTAAATTTCCGGAATCCTCACATCATATTTGGATGCTGATTCAAAAATACATCTACAAAATCACCACCCAGTGGGACAAACATTATACTACCGTAAACTCGCTCATAAGCGATCTTATGTAAGTTTTAACCATAAGCAAAGATTTGTATTTATCTTTTATAAAATACAGTTTGTTTTATTACTTTGTTAAGACACATTCTCTTTTTTTTAAATGGATTGCTTTAAATGTAATTTGTTTCAGAAAAACCTTAAGACTTATGTTCAACATTTGAAACATAAACACAGATATGAAAAAGTTTATAAATGTCAAATGTGTCAAGAAAAACGAACATTTATTTTTTTTGATAGTTTCAAGAAACACATTAGTAAGCATTTTACAAATCCTGTAACTCGAAACAATAAACGTTTAGGTTTTAAAAATAATGAAATAGGTTATAATAAACAAGTTGATAAGGTGCAAGATCCATATCCAACTGAAAGCTTACAACAAGAGCCGGTGAAAATAAACATTAATTTGCTGCATGATGATGCGAATTTACAACTGATTTCACAGCTTTATAAAAAAAATAGTATTTGTAAAAAAGACGTGCAGTACATTTTAACATGTTTTGACTCCTATTTTAAAAGTGATTTTTTTAAAACTATATTAAAAAATATTGATAAAGAATACCTGCAGATTATGCAAGACCCTTTCAAAAATATCTCAACACAATACAAAAGAATAAACATGTTAAAAGAAAACGCATTATACTTTGCATCGTCATCTACCTCAATTGGTAATAGGTTGGATTATATAAATCTTGAAAATCGTACAGTGCTTCAAAATATCACAGTAAAGGAAAAATATATTTCCTTGAAACGTAATCTTATTGTGTTTTTAGAAAATAGTTCGGTTTTGGGCAATGTAACGGAATATATAAAAACACTTAAACTTGAAAAAAAAATGTATCAGTAATATCATGCAAACCCCATTTTGGGAAGACATATGCTCTAAATACTCTTCTCAGAGTATTGTATTACCATTACTTGTATATTTTGATGACTTCGAGGTTAATAATCCACTGGGGTCAAGGACCGGCTACCAAAAAATAGGTGGCGTTTATGTATCATTTCCATTTCTTTCACCACTTTATCGATCCAAATTAGAAAACATTTTTGTGACATTATTGTTCCATACTCTAGACAAAAAAACATATAATGGCAATAGCGTCTTTAGGCCCCTCATTGATGAGTTAAAAGATCTCGAATGCAATCCTTTGAACATACATGTTAACAGATCTACTTTGTTCTTGTTTCTTGTATAGGTGATAATTTGGGACTTAATTCTATGCTCGGTTTCACTGAAAGTTTTTCTTGTAATTTTTTCTGCAGAATATGTAAAATGCATAAAAACGATTCACAAACTGCCACCAAAGAAGATTCTTTTTTAATTAGAAATCCATATAATTACGAAATTGATTTGAGAAATGATGACGTAAAAAAGACTGGCATTTTATCACCGTGTATTTTTAATGAACTAAGCTCTTTTCATGTATGCCGAAATTTTGGTGTTGATTTGCTTCACGATCTTTACGAAGGAATTTGTGGTTTTGAAGTATCTTTTATACTTTATTCATTCGTTAAAAGTAAGAAATATTTTTCCTTAGAAACATTAAATAACAGAATTATAGGCTTCTTTTATGGGAAATTTGAAGGTTTAAATAAACCTCCAGAACTCAGTATCGATAATTTAAAAAATCATAAGCTGAGATATTCAGCTTCAGAGCTAATATGGCTTGTAAAATACCTTCCTCCTATTATTTCAGATCTGGTGCCTGAAACTGATATTCTCTGGGAGATTTTTTTAATTTTGAAAGAAATAACGGAACTACTCTTTTTGGAGAGTATTGACGAAACTATTATTATTCATTTGGAACAGTTGATAGAACAACACCATAGCTTATACTTAACACATTTTAAAATGCCGCTTAAACCAAAGCATCACTTTATTACACATTATCCATTATTAATGCGAAAATTCGGGCCATTGAAACAGTTTTGGGTTATGCGACATGAAGCAAAACATAAAGAATTAAAACAAATCGCTAATTCAACTAGATCTCGAATAAACATTTGTCATACAATAGCTGAACGGATTCAATTATCATTTTTCCAAAATAAATTTGATAATGATTTTGAGAATAAGATTCTTTCTGGAAAAGAAATTAAATCTGGAAGCACTTCCAAAGATGTATCTTTTTACATCGCTCAATTGAAAAATCTGGATTAAAATATCAAGTTTTGCAAGTGGGCAACAACTTATGATATAAAAATCAAAATGGGAATGGTATTGGAATTTGAAAATATTGATAACATTCCATGCTTTGGGCTAATTGAATTGATAAGTGTAGTGTATAATGAGAAAATTTTTTGTATTTGCAAACTACTGAAAACTATTTATTTTGATAGACATAGTTATGCATATGTTGTAGAAAAAACTAATCTTTTTAAAGTCATTGAGTTCAAATTAAATTTAACAAGTATACATTCTTTGATCTTTTCAAACGGAGAGTTTTATGTAACTGTTTAAAGATTGTTTTTTTTTTTTTTAGTATGGAAGTAAGAAAATTAAAGATTTTCTTTCAATTCGATGCACTTCCACTTACTATTTTCTTCTTAACTGACGCTGTTTATTTTGCGGTCAAAGCTGCTTTTTTCCTTTTATTTCACATCCACTTACTATATTTATTGCTTAACTGATGGTATTCATTTCGGGGTCAAAGCTACTTTTATTCTTGTATTTCAATTCACTGAAAGTAGCTATTTTCCACTAATGTGATTGTAATAATGTTCACTTGTTTTTAAAAGTTGGTCATTCTTTACCAATAGCTATACAGCGTTGAACGCTAAAGCACGATTGACTGGTAAAAAAATTATACCACTGTAAACACGCTCGTAAGCGATCTTATGCAAGTCAAAGCAACTTTTTCCTTTTATTACAACTCACTGCTACTAGCTATTTTTCACTCATGTTTTAATATTTTTTAGGTACCTAAATAAAACATAAATTTCTTCAACACTTTGAATAAGTGTGGCTTAGTCCAGCCTTATCTCAAGGTCAAGGTCAGCGTTGCCGCCCAAAAAAAATTAACGTGCCATTTTTTCTTAAAAAACGTGCCAATTAGTGCCATTATAAAAAAGCCACATCTGGTCAAGATTTCCTTTTTACTGTCATTTCGATGAATTTCCACTTACTATTTCCTTCTTAACTTACGCTGTTTATTTCGCGGTCAAAGCTGCTATTTTCCTATTATTTCACTTCCACTTACTACTAATTGCTTAACTGATGGTGTTCATTTCGGGGTCAAAGCTACTTTTATCCATATATTCCAATTCACTGCCACTAGCTAGGTTTGTTCCAATCATCTTTTAACATTCCTTTTTATCTAGCTTTATAAATCATTCACTTTTTTTACACTTATAAACAAGTGTGGTTTATTCCAGGTCAAGATTATCTTTTTCTTGTCATTTCGATGCACTTGCAAATACTATTTCCTTCTTAACTGATGGTGTTCATTTCGCGATCTAACCTTCTTTTAGCCTTTTTTTAATTCACTGCCACTTTTTTCTGCTCATTTTCATTGTTATAAGATGTTGGTAATTCTTTACCAACTTTTATTATAATGAAGTATCATTGTTTTTAGAAAAAGGTAGTTTTTCTGAAAAATTCACATTTTTACAATTAGTTGTTGAGTTTAAAATTTTAACTTCCTTTAAGATAAATGGATGTTACATTTTGCTTAACATTTTCTTCGCAAATTAGATCAATTATTGGAAATGATATATATTCTCTAAAGACAAATATGTTTTTAAATAGATGAACGTATATAGATTTTGCATTAAAAAAGTTTATTTAGTGTATAACAGTTAGTAATGCTAACGCAATGGACTTCGCAGAACATGTTTCGTCTTCTGTATTGTACCTTTTATTTTGAAAAAAATCATTTTTCCAATTTTTCTTCTATACTATTATGATCAATTCCAACTTTGCTTTGCTTAAACAAATAAAAAGATTATATTGTTTATTAAAGTCATGAGAATCTATCAGTTTCAGCTTTCTGATAACTTTAACCTACAATTATTGAAATTACAGTTAATGGTGTAAGTAGGTATTCATTTTTGCATTCAAAATATAATTCATGTTAGAGCTCATAATTTGCTAGACTATAAATTAAGGAATGAGTTCATTAATTAACTCGTTAAATATAATTGTAAATATTATAAACTAAAAATTATTATAAATGTGTTTCATTAATTTGTAAACAATAAACTTTATTGTATTAAATTTAATTTTATAAGAATTGTTGATAATTATAAGTTATATTTTAAATTCTAGAAATCAAAACTATTTTTAAAATAAAATGGAAATCACTGAATTAAAATTTCTTATCATTTAAAGAATTACGAAGGGAAGATTTTTTCACTGAGCTCTTAAGCAGAATTCATTTCTATAGAAGTAAACATAACAAAACAGTAAAATTAGCAAAATAAATTTTGATTAAGTTTACTTTTAAACTAATCACAATGTCAAATAGAGATCGTACCGTTTTTTTTTTTGGATTGCGGTATCTTTCATCTCCGAGGTTTTACATTTTTGAATATAATTTTGTATCCACTTCCCGATTTTAATTGCGTGTGAAGTGTGAAGGACTTTCTCGACTTTCAACAAACATTTCAGCTTGGAGATTATTTTTGAAGTATTTGGATTCCAGAAGATATTCATAACCGATAAGGAGCTTTTGGTATCACTACAACAAATTGAAGTAAGTATAATGATAACCACTGTAAGTATAAAATATCTATTTGCAACTAATCGAAAAATTTTCATTTTGTTATTTAGTATAGGAAATTTAAGGAATTTGAGAGAAATAAGGCGGGTATTCCAACAATATTTTTAGTTAAAATTTCATTCGGTATATAAAATGCATCTATAATAATTTAAATTATTATTGGGATATTTTCAATTATTATAGCTGCATTTAATATCGCGAATGGAATTTTAATTAAAAATATTGTTGGAATACCGAACTAATTTCTCCAATTCCCTATAAGTTTTGAGGTTCCACCTAAATTTACTGCGATAATTCCAATTTTTAAAGCTTAAATTAGTATCCAAAACGGGTATCTAACTAAAATTAATGCTGCACTAGCAATAATTTTAGTTAAAATATCATTGTGGATATTAAATAAAGCTATAGTAGTTGGGATTATCCCAGTAAAAAAAGGTGGAATCTCAAAAAATATAGCGATTTTGAGTAATCAGTAAGGTATTAGAACAATAATTATAGCCACAAACCCATTCTGGATATGCGATGAACCTATAGAAATTGGGATTTTCCCCATAAATTTAGGTGGAATCTCGAAAATTATAGGGATTTTGAGAAATTAGTTAGGTATTGCAACAATAATTATAGCTAAAAACCCCTTATGAATATGCGATGAGCCTATAGAAATTGGGTTTTTTCCAATAAATTTAGGTGGAATCTCAAAAATTATGGGGATTTTGAAAAATCAGTTAGATATTGCAACAATAATTATAGCTAAAAACCCGTTCTGAATATGCGATGAACCTATGGAAATTGGGATTTTCCCCATAAATTTAGGTGTAATCTCGAAAATTATAGGAATTTTGAGAAATTAGTTAGGTATTGCAACAATAATTATAGCTAAAAACCCATTATGAATATGCGATAAGCCTATAGAAATTGGGTTTTTTCCAATAAATTTAGGTCGAATCTCAAAAATTATGGGGATTTTGAGAAATCAGTTAGGTATTGCAACAATAATTAAAGCTAAAAACCCATTCTGAATACGTGATGAACCTATAGAGATTGGTGTTCTCCCAATAAATTTAGCTGAAATCCCAAAAATTATGGGAATTTTGAAAAATCATTTAAGTCTTCCAACAATAATTATAGCTATAAACCCATTCTGGGTATTCGATAAACCTATATAAACCGAGATTTTCCCAATAAATTTAGGTGGAATCTCAAAAATTATGGAGATTTTGAAAAATCAGTTAGGTATTCCAACAATAATTATAGCTAAAAACCCGTTCTGAATATGAGATGAGCCTATAGAAATTGGGATTTTCCCAATAAATTTAGGTCGAATCTCAAAAATTATGGGAATTTTGAGAAATCAGTTAGGTATTGCAACAATAATTATAGCTAAAAACCCGTTATGAATATGCGATGAGCCTATAGAAATTGGGATTTTCCCAATAAATTTAGGTCGAATCTCAAAAATTATGGTGATTTTGAAAAATCAGTTAGGTATTCCAACAATAATTATAGCTAAAAACCCGTTCTAAATATGCGATAAACCTATAGAAATTGGGATTTTCTCAATAAATTTAGGTCGAATCTCCAAAATTATAGAGATTTTGAGAAATTAGTTACGTATTGCAACAATAATTATAGCTAAAATCCCATTCTGGATATGCGATAAACCTATACAAGCTGAGATTTTCCCAATAAATTTAGGTGGAATCTCAAAAATTATGGGGATTTTAAAAAATCAGTTAGGTATTCCAACAATAATTACAGCTAAAAACCCGTTATGAATATGCGATGAGCCTATAGAAATTTGGATTTTCCCAATAAATTTAGGTCGAATCTCAAAAATTATGGGGATTTTGAGAAATCAGTTAGGTATTGCAACCATAATTAAAGCTAAAAACACATTCTGAATACGTGATGAACCTATAGAGATTGGTGTTCTCCCAATAAATTTAGCTGAAATTCCAAAAATTATGGGGATTTTGAAAAATCAGTTAGGTATTTCAACAATAATTATAGCTAAAAACTCATTCTGAATATGCGATGAACCTATAGAAATCGGGATTTTCCCAATAAATTTAGGTCGATTCTCACAAATTATGGGGATTTTGAAAAATTAGTTTGGTATTTCAACAATAATTATGGTTAAAACCCCATTCTATATATGCGATAAACCTATAGAAATTGGGATTTTTCCAATAAATTTAGGAACAATCTCAAAAAATTTAGGGAATTTGAGAAATAATTTTAAATAAATCAGTATTCTAGCAATAATTATAGTTAAAAACCCTTTCTCGAAATGTAATAAAACTATCTCTATTGGTTTTTTACCAATAAAAGTAGTTGGAATTTCCATACAAAATTGAAATATGAAAATCAGCCAGGTTTTCTACCAATAATTATAGTTAAAAATCCATTCCGGATATTTAATGAAACTATCATAACTGGTGTTTTCCCATCAAAAGTAGTTGGAATCTACATACAAAATCGAAATATGAAAAACAGCCATGTTTTCGACCAATAATTATAGATAAAATCCCATTCTGTATTGTGCTTTTCCCATTCAGTTACGTTGGAATCTTCATATTATATAGGAAATATGGAAAAACGACCAGGTATTTCTTCAATAGTCTATAGTAATTGAGTTTGGTTGAATTGAATTGAATTGAAAAATATACCTATACAACTTTACAATAAGGTCCGTCAAGCTGGGTCCGCCACAATCGAAATTCGAAATTCTAATGATGCAGGAATTTTGTACTAATTAAGTTCTAATTTTGTACCGCAATCCCGATCTGGAACTAAAATCCCTTCCCCCTCAAACCTGTGGCGGACCCAGCTTGACGTCAAGCTGGAACCACCACACCTCCAAACACAAAAATTCAAAAAACTAATGATGCAGGAATTTTGTACTAATTAAGTTCCAATTTTGTACCGCAATCCCGACCTGGAACTAAAATGCCTTCCCCCTCAAACCTGTGGCGGACCCAGCTTGACGTCAAGCTGGAACCACCACACCTCCAAACACAAAAATTCAAAAAACTAATGATGCAGGAATTTTGTACTAATTAAGTTCCACTAATTTTCCAAAACTCCGAATCAGATACTCCATCATTTGACCTTGAAATTAAGCACCAAACACAAAATAAATGGTGGAGACTTTTTATACGCCACCCTAAAAAAAAAAAAAAATAGGTTTTAGATGTAGAATGGGTTCATTAGAAAAAATACCAACTTTCACTTTTCTACTCCCACTGGTTAAGTTTTTATGACGCTTAAACTAGCCCCTATATTTGAGGGTGACCGTCAAGCTGGGTCCGCCACAAACGAATTTCGAAATTCTAATGATGCAGGAATTTAGTACTGATTTTAGTACTACTAATAACCTAAATCCCGAATTAAATCCTCCACCATTTGATATTGAAATTAACTAGCAAACACAAAATTTGGAGTGGAGACTTTTTTCTTGCGACTTAAAAAAATAAAAAAAATACACATTACATGTAGAATAACTTCATTAGAAAAAAATACCAACTTTCACTTTTCTTCTCCGACTGGTTTAGTTTTTATGACGCTTAAACTATCTCCTATAATTGCACACCTCCAATCACAAAAAATCAATAAAATAATGGTTGGGGAATACAGTTTCAATTTTAGTGCAACTTATTTCTGAAATTCAGAATAAAATACAGCTCCATTTGACTTTTAAATTAAGTAACAAACACAAACAACAAATACCTTAACACCTATATATGTAGGTAGTTAATTACTCTTTGATTTGACTTAATTCCCAGACCATAAAATAGTTGAATAGAATTGTGTAAGTAGGTAGGTAGGTAATTATAAAAAAAAAACTTAAGTACAATTTATTGGTACGTACGCACATACATGCATACAAAAGTTATGTACCTGTACCTACCTATCTAATCTCCAACAATCTGTATTAAAATATTTTCCACCCTTTTTTTAACATACCTAATCGTGTTTGTAGAATTTAAGATTGCATGGATCGGCTATATTATATATTTATGCCATCATCATCATTAAACCTATTAATATCTACATACGTGAACATGAATTATGTCCATCCCTTTTTGATAAGTTTAATGGCCGACATACCTCCCTACTTTCTTATTTATTTTTTTTTTTTTTTGAAGGTGGCGACGATCACTTTACTACAATTTAGTTTTATTATTTATGTAAATAGTAACCGTTTAGGCATGTAAATAAATTTAATGAAATCAGTTACGTGATTTCCCCTTCAGAATTTAGAGCGAATAAACTGATCATATAATCATTTGGTCCGCCTTTTCTCAACTTACTCTCACACAAAGAATCGTCTTTTTCGCCGGACATTAGCCTTCTCAGTCTCATCTCACACAACTTAAAAGCAAAGTTCGTTCTTACATTGGTAATTGACATTTTAATCCTTCTTTTTCTTATGTGTGTGCCTGTTTGTGGCTGTATACATGTGAAAGGAGGAGTGGGGTTTTGCCAAAGAGATGAATAGTGTATGTGCAAGAACATGAGTGCATATTGCACTATTGTTTTTTTTTCAAGTTGAAAATGTTTATATAGAGAAAATTTGGGTGTATCCAAAATTATAAAATGGACAAATGAATTCAAGAGATAGACTCAAGGGCAAAACGAATTAATGATTACTTTTTGTAATAATTTATTTCATCTTTTATTTCAACTACACGTAGGTAATTGAACTTTGTCCATTACAAATAGGCAGGTAGGTACACATATTAATTGTTATTAAATATTTATTTTTTGTTTAATTTAAATTTTTAAATATTATAAATGAAAGAACCGGTGATTCACTGACTCATTCATTAACCTGACTTATCATTGCACAGGTTATACCTACTGTAAATGATAAAAATATGCATATTATACTAAATTTTATTTTTTATTGAATAGAGAGTTTTATGTTTAGGCGCACCAAGACAGGATTTTTGAAAATTCCAATATTTAATAGGGTAAAATGGGGTTTTTCTGATAAAAGATCGAAAAACTATTTTCTAAATGGGAGAGGGTAGAACGTTCATTTTAATTTTAATTGATAGATTTTTCAGATACAAGAAAGTTTTGTATTAAAAAAAAAATTCTAAAAAATACACGAAGCGAGTTATAAAATGTCAAAAATTGAATTTTGAAAAATAGACGTTTGACAAATAATTCACCAAAAACCGAAGGTGTTAGTTAAGGAAACAAGTTTAATACTATTAGAAAGATAATGAAAAAAAAAATTAGCCATGTTTCAGGAATTTTTGATGGGAATTTTTTTTCACCTACTTTTCGATTTTTGAAGAACACACATTTTTGTACTCAATTTTTTGTGGTTTCTGATTTTTTATATTTTTGGGAGTAGTTCTAAAAATCTTAAATTTCTACATCTGATGGAAATTACTGATTTATAAATATTTTAAAAATTTAAAATTTTTTTAACAACCCTAACTCGAGATATTTACAAAATTATTGCTTTTTCTTCATTCCCTCAAACCTTTTTACTGTATGCATCTATAAATTTAATTTTTCTTCTACCAGCACCTTGGAAAGCTAACGTTTAAATTGACATCTTAATCAAAATTCTACATGCTACACAACCCTCACAATAGATTTAAAAGTTTCCATCAAAAAATTACACAAAATTCTTGAAAAATGCGCATGATTGTTCGTTGTCCACGGATGATCATCAGCGGATAATACATCGTTTTGTGTGAAATGTGAAAAAGTGCCGATTTTAAATTAAACTTTAGCTTCTAACTTTCGTTCTAATTGTCGGATTTTATTTTTGATTACATATTTAGAAAGATGAAATGTCCGTTCAGTTTTCGAAATTCTAAAAATGTTCATACTAAAATCTACATTGAAAATTTTGAGCACCTAACTTTTTCGAGGGAGAATGAGAGAAAACACAAAAAATAAAAAAAAAAAAAAAAAACAATTTAAACCATGTGCAAGTGCGTTGATGGGCAAGGCAAATCTGGGTGGTATTTTTGTTTATGGATAGGTATAGTAAAAGTTCACATAAAAAAGACATAAGCAGTGTCGACTGTCGAGTCGTTAGGAGCAAGAAGAACATGAGCGGAGTAGGTATATGAGTAGGTAGGGAGGTAAATATTGTTT
The DNA here is from genome assembly GCA_947049315.1 of Epistrophella euchroma. NCBI lineage: Eukaryota > Metazoa > Arthropoda > Insecta > Diptera > Syrphidae > Epistrophella > Epistrophella euchroma. Next base: position 127,542,081 of record OX346246.1, read on the forward strand.
GCAGCAGAAAAAAATGTTTGTACTGAAATTGGTTGGTTGGGTGGTGGGGTGAGGGGTTTGTGATGGTGAATGGAATGTAATGCAATACAAGGGCGTGCGCAAGAAGGGGTAAGGGGCATTTGAACCCCTAGTAAAAATTAGTTTTCTTACTTTTTTTGCTGAGTAATTCACAATCAAGGGCGCACGCGAAGGTGATAGCGGGGTGCTTATTACATGCAAATCGGCTTAATTTACAAATTGAGTTCTAATTGTTTGATTTTCAAGGTAAGACTTCTTAAATGAAGATTAAATGTAATGCACCACAAGAGCGTGCGCAAGGAGGGTAAGGGGGCACCCCTAATACAAATTATTTTTCTAGTTCTTGCTGTTGAGTAATTACACAATAAAGGCGTGCGCAAGGGGTGATTATTACATGCAAAATGAGTAAATTTTTTCTTAACGGGAAGGGGTACAGTATTGATTTTAATTTTATTCGAAAGATATTTTTAAATACAAAAAAGGCTTAGCCTTAAAAAAAATTCCATAAAATCTAGGAAGAGATTTATAAAATGTTAAAAGTTGAATTTAGCTAAATAGACGAATAATTCGCTATAAATCGGAGGTTTCATCTATGGGAACAAGTTTTTTACCATAAAAAGATAATGGAAAAAAAATAACAAATTTTTAAGAAATTTTTGATGGGATTTTATTTTTTTACACTTTTTAATATTTGAAAAACACACATTTTTTTACCAATTTTTTGTGGTTTTGATTTTTATTTTTTGTAGGTAGCTCTTAAAATCCAAAATTTCTACACCTGATGGACACTATTGATCTATAAATATACCAGTCGATTTGCCTGTGTCAGTTGCTTAATAATAGGGTGCAACATAAATACGTAGTATATGTAAATATTTTTATTTAAAAAAAATTGTTATCTTAAAATAAATAACAGGTAGGCAATAATATCTATGTAGATATGTATGCATGTTAATACAGTAGACGCTCGATATAGTGAAGTTATTAAAACCAGGCATGTTCACTATATCGAGAATGTTCAGTATTTAGAGAGAAAAGCTATAAAGGTTTTTCAAAGTAAAATTTTATACTAAATTAACATTTTGTCCGAATTTAAGTTTCAACTAGGTCAAACGTTTATAACATTAATTTTATTATTCATACAAAAATACAAAAAATTTAATAACACTTAGGTATGTAAGTATTGAGGTAGGAATTAGTTTCTCTCTTTTTATCAATCGTTTATCTGGCCATTTGATTGTTAAACCAAAAATGTTGCAGAAATGCCTTTGAACTTAATTATGATTTTAATGCTAGAAAATTCGAAGTAACATTTTGTTCTCACCTTTTGACAGTATTTTAAGCACCTCGCAATATGTTTTACATTGCTTCAAAATCAATGTTAAAACTACAATATCCTTACACTTTACCGCACAAAAAATCAAATAAGATATAAGAACTATTTGGCTTTATTGCTATAGAAAATGATACAGATGAACATTATTATGCACATACATACAGTACATACACCATTTACTTGTTTTCACAATTTTACAATTTGTCGTGAAAGTTAGAATACACTATCAACTTGTGTTCTACTGGGTCTATTGTATACCTACTTTCACGATTGGGTGTACAATCCACATAAATGAACGGTAACTTGCCGAAACGGTAGTTTTCCGAAAATAGTGTAAAAGCATTGCTGGAATATTCTTGTTAAGTATTGAAAAAAAGTGTAAATAAAAAACAAATCTCGTTATAGTGATTTTTTTGTTCACTTTTTAGAGTAGTGTGTATAAAATTTTGTGTGTTCACTATATAAGACAGTTAACTCTACCGAGATTCACTATATTGAGCGTCTACTGTATTATTACTATTATTGTATTACATAGATATTTGTTTATTTATTTATGTATATGGGTATGTACAAAGGAATTATTATTCATCATACCTAACTTCAGTTTGCCCATGTCAGTTGCTTGATGACGAATATATAGGTACATATGTACATAGTTTTATATTTTGCTTCGATTAAGTAATTTAGCTTTGATAATCCAATTATTATAACCAAGTGCCCCTTTCTGACCCCAGAGCTCACAACTTGTGTTTTATTATATTTAAAATTCATTTAAAAACTAATCTCGGCCATAAGAATTGAAGTTATAAATTAAACCAAGTTGTCTGTTAAAATAAACCCCCCTATCCCGCTTGGTTACGCCTTTTGCTGTGTAATAACTTAACAATAAGTATGGAGTTAATATAAATCAGGGGGGCAAGTACCCCCTTACCCCTCCTCGCGTATGCCCTTGTGTTGCATTACTTTTAATATTCATTTTAAAACTCTAACCCTAAAATTTCTATCATTAGCCCTGAAGTTAAAAATTTACTCATTTTGCATGTAATAATCACCCCTTGCGCACGCCTTTATTGTGTAATTACTCAACAGCAAGAACTAGAAAAATAATTTGTATTAGGGGTGCCCCCTTACCCTCCTTGCGCACGCTCTTGTGGTGCATTACATTTAATCTTCATTTAAGAAGTCTTACCTTGAAAATCAAACAATTAGAACTCAATTTGTAAATTAAGCCGATTTGCATGTAATAAGCACCCCGCTATCACCTTCGCGTGCGCCCTTGATTGTGAATTACTCAGCAAAAAAAGTAAGAAAACTAATTTTTACTAGGGGTTCAAATGCCCCTTACCCCTTCTTGCGCACGCCCTTGTATTGCATTACATTCCATTCACCATCACAAACCCCTCACCCCACCACCCAACCAACCAATTTCAGTACAAACATTTTTTTCTGCTGCAAACAATATTTACCTCCCTACCTACTCATATACCTACTCCGCTCATGTTCTTCTTGCTCCTAACGACTCGACAGTCGACACTGCTTATGTCTTTTTTATGTGAACTTTTACTATACCTATCCATAAACAAAAATACCACCCAGATTTGCCTTGCCCATCAACGCACTTGCACATGGTTTAAATTGTTTTTTTTTTTTTTTTTTTATTTTTTGTGTTTTCTCTCATTCTCCCTCGAAAAAGTTAGGTGCTCAAAATTTTCAATGTAGATTTTAGTATGAACATTTTTAGAATTTCGAAAACTGAACGGACATTTCATCTTTCTAAATATGTAATCAAAAATAAAATCCGACAATTAGAACGAAAGTTAGAAGCTAAAGTTTAATTTAAAATCGGCACTTTTTCACATTTCACACAAAACGATGTATTATCCGCTGATGATCATCCGTGGACAACGAACAATCATGCGCATTTTTCAAGAATTTTGTGTAATTTTTTGATGGAAACTTTTAAATCTATTGTGAGGGTTGTGTAGCATGTAGAATTTTGATTAAGATGTCAATTTAAACGTTAGCTTTCCAAGGTGCTGGTAGAAGAAAAATTAAATTTATAGATGCATACAGTAAAAAGGTTTGAGGGAATGAAGAAAAAGCAATAATTTTGTAAATATCTCGAGTTAGGGTTGTTAAAAAAATTTTAAATTTTTAAAATATCTATAAATCAGTAATTTCCATCAGATGTAGAAATTTAAGATTTTTAGAACTACTCCCAAAAATATAAAAAATCAGAAACCACAAAAAATTGAGTACAAAAATGTGTGTTCTTCAAAAATCGAAAAGTAGGTGAAAAAAAATTCCCATCAAAAATTCCTGAAACATGGCTAATTTTTTTTTTCATTATCTTTCTAATAGTATTAAACTTGTTTCCTTAACTAACACCTTCGGTTTTTGGTGAATTATTTGTCAAACGTCTATTTTTCAAAATTCAATTTTTGACATTTTATAACTCGCTTCGTGTATTTTTTAGAATTTTTTTTTTAATACAAAACTTTCTTGTATCTGAAAAATCTATCAATTAAAATTAAAATGAACGTTCTACCCTCTCCCATTTAGAAAATAGTTTTTCGATCTTTTATCAGAAAAACCCCATTTTACCCTATTAAATATTGGAATTTTCAAAAATCCTGTCTTGGTGCGCCTAAACATAAAACTCTCTATTCAATAAAAAATAAAATTTAGTATAATATGCATATTTTTATCATTTACAGTAGGTATAACCTGTGCAATGATAAGTCAGGTTAATGAATGAGTCAGTGAATCACCGGTTCTTTCATTTATAATATTTAAAAATTTAAATTAAACAAAAAATAAATATTTAATAACAATTAATATGTGTACCTACCTGCCTATTTGTAATGGACAAAGTTCAATTACCTACGTGTAGTTGAAATAAAAGATGAAATAAATTATTACAAAAAGTAATCATTAATTCGTTTTGCCCTTGAGTCTATCTCTTGAATTCATTTGTCCATTTTATAATTTTGGATACACCCAAATTTTCTCTATATAAACATTTTCAACTTGAAAAAAAAACAATAGTGCAATATGCACTCATGTTCTTGCACATACACTATTCATCTCTTTGGCAAAACTCCACTCCTCCTTTCACATGTATACAGCCACAAACAGGCACACACATAAGAAAAAGAAGGATTAAAATGTCAATTACCAATGTAAGAACGAACTTTGCTTTTAAGTTGTGTGAGATGAGACTGAGAAGGCTAATGTCCGGCGAAAAAGACGATTCTTTGTGTGAGAGTAAGTTGAGAAAAGGCGGACCAAATGATTATATGATCAGTTTATTCGCTCTAAATTCTGAAGGGGAAATCACGTAACTGATTTCATTAAATTTATTTACATGCCTAAACGGTTACTATTTACATACATAATAAAACTAAATTGTAGTAAAGTGATCGTCGCCACCTTCAAAAAAAAAAAAAATAAATAAGAAAGTAGGGAGGTATGTCGGCCATTAAACTAATCAAAAAGGGATGGACATAATTCATGTTCACGTATGTAGATATTAATAGGTTTAATGATGATGATGGCATAAATATATAATATAGCCGATCCATGCAATCTTAAATTCTACAAACACGATTAGGTATGTTAAAAAAAGGGTGGAAAATATTTTAATACAGATTGTTGGAGATTAGATAGGTAGGTACAGGTACATAACTTTTGTATGCATGTATGTGCGTACGTACCAATAAATTGTACTTAAGTTTTTTTTTTATAATTACCTACCTACCTACTTACACAATTCTATTCAACTATTTTATGGTCTGGGAATTAAGTCAAATCATAGAGTAATTAACTACCTACATATATAGGTGTTAAGGTATTTGTTGTTTGTGTTTGTTACTTAATTTAAAAGTCAAATGGAGCTGTATTTTATTCTGAATTTCAGAAATAAGTTGCACTAAAATTGAAACTGTATTCCCCAACCATTATTTTATTGATTTTTTGTGATTGGAGGTGTGCAATTATAGGAGATAGTTTAAGCGTCATAAAAACTAAACCAGTCGGAGAAGAAAAGTGAAAGTTGGTATTTTTTCTAATGAAGTTATTCTACATGTAATGTGTATTTTTTTTATTTTTTTAAGTCGCAAGAAAAAAGTCTCCACTCCAAATTTTGTGTTTGCTAGTTAATTTCAATATCAAATGGTGGAGGATTTAATTCGGGATTTAGGTTATTAGTAGTACTAAAATCAGTACTAAATTCCTGCATCATTAGAATTTCGAAATTCGTTTGTGGCGGACCCAGCTTGACGGTCACCCTCAAATATAGGGGCTAGTTTAAGCGTCATAAAAACTTAACCAGTGGGAGTAGAAAAGTGAAAGTTGGTATTTTTTCTAATGAACCCATTCTACATCTAAAACCTATTTTTTTTTTTTTTTAGGGTGGCGTATAAAAAGTCTCCACCATTTATTTTGTGTTTGGTGCTTAATTTCAAGGTCAAATGATGGAGTATCTGATTCGGAGTTTTGGAAAATTAGTGGAACTTAATTAGTACAAAATTCCTGCATCATTAGTTTTTTGAATTTTTGTGTTTGGAGGTGTGGTGGTTCCAGCTTGACGTCAAGCTGGGTCCGCCACAGGTTTGAGGGGGAAGGCATTTTAGTTCCAGGTCGGGATTGCGGTACAAAATTGGAACTTAATTAGTACAAAATTCCTGCATCATTAGTTTTTTGAATTTTTGTGTTTGGAGGTGTGGTGGTTCCAGCTTGACGTCAAGCTGGGTCCGCCACAGGTTTGAGGGGGAAGGGATTTTAGTTCCAGTTCGGGATTGCGGTACAAAATTAGAACTTAATTTGTACAAAATTCCTGCATCATTAGAATTTCGAATTTCGATTGTGGCGGACCCAGCTTGACGGACCTCAATAAATACCAAACAACATTTGTCAGATATCCAATATAATTGTATAGGTTTTCCAACTATAAAAAGTAGAAGTCGTGAAAACGCCTATATTATATATGGTTGGATTATACACGAAAATCTGGTTGGAATACCAATATGTTCTCTGAGTGTACATCCTAAATTATTGTGGTTTTCAGTATTCAATTGCAAATTAATAGGCCTTTCCAGCCATGAACGAAGTTTGACAAAACTCGACAAATTAATTTTGGATGAAATTTCATCCAAATCGTGACCCTGGCAGTGTCAAAATTGATTTTGGAAGTATATTTTCTAAACCAGATATTTCCACAAGCGTACATCCTAAATGATTGTGGTTTTCAGTATTCGATTGCAAATTAAAAGGCCTTTCCAGCCATGTACGAAGTTTGACAAAACTCGACAAATTAATTTTGGACGAAATTTCATCCAAATCGTGACCCTGGCAGTGTCAAAATTTATTTTGGAAGTATATTTTCTAAACCCGATATTTCCACAACCGTACATCCTAAATTATTGTGGTTTTCAGTATTCAATTGCAAATTAATAGGCCTTTCCAGCCATGTACGAAGTTTAACAAAACTCGACAAATTAATTTTGGATAAAATTTCATCCAAATCGTGACCCTGGCAGTGTCAAAATTGATTTTGGAAGTATATTTTCTAAACCCGATATTTCCACAACCGTACATCCTAAATGATTGTGGTTTTCAGTATTCAATTGCAAATTAATAGGCCTTTCCAGCCATGTACGAAGTTCGACAAAACTCGACAAATTAATTTTGGACGAAATTTCATCCAAATCGTGACCCTGGCAGTGTCAAAATTGATTTTGGAAGTATATTTTCTAAACCAGATATTTCCACAACCGTACATCCTAAATTATTGTGGTTTTCAGTATTCAATTGCAAATTAAAAGGCCTTTCCAGCCATGTACGAAGTTTAACAAAACTCGACAAATTAATTTTGGATAAAATTTCATCCAAATCGTGACCCTGGCAGTGTCAAAATTGATTTTGGAAGTATATTTTCTAAACCAGATATTTCCACAACCGTACATCCTAAATTATTGTGGTTTTCAGTATTCAATTGCAAATTAATAGGCCTTTCCAGCCATATACGAAGTTTGACAAAACTCGACAAATTAATTTTGGGTAAAATTTCATCCGAATCGTGACCCTGGCAGTGTCAAAATTGATTTTGGAAGTATATTTTCTAAACCCGATATTTCCACAACCGTACATCCTAAATGATTGTGGTTTTCAGTATTCAATTGCAAATTAAAAGGCCTTTCCAGCCATGTACGAAGTTTAACAAAACTCGAAAAATTAATTTTGGACGAAATTTCATCCAAATCGTGACCCTGGCAGTGTCAAAATTGATTTTCGAAGTATATTTTCTAAACCCGATATTTCCACAACCGTACATCCTAAATGATTGTGGTTTTTAGTATTCAATGGCAAATTAATAGGCCTTTTTTAGCCATGTACGAAGTTTAACAAAACTCGAAAAATTAATTTTGGACGAAATTTCATCCAAATCGTGACCCTGGCAGTGTCAAAATTGATTTTGGAAGTATATTTTCTAAACCAGATATTTCCACAACCGTACATCCTAAATGAATGTGGTTTTCAGTATTCAATTGCAAATTAAAAGGCCTTTTCTAGCCATGTACGAAGTTTAACAAAACTCGAAAAATTAATTTTGGACGAAATTTCATCCAAATCGTGACCCTGGCAGTGTCAAAATTGATTTTGGAAGTATATTTTCTAAACCCGATATTTCCACAACCGTACATCCTAAATTATTGTGGTTTTCAGTATTCAATTGCAAATTAATAGGCCTTTCCAGCCATGTACGAAGTTTGAGAAAACTCGACAAATTAATTTTGGATAAAATTTCATCCAAATCGTGACCCTGGCAGTGTCAAAATTGATTTTGGAAGTATATTTTCTAAACCCGATATTTCCACAACCGTACATCCTAAATGATTGTGGTTTTCAGTATTCAATTGCAAATTAATAGGCCTTTCCAGCCATGTACGAAGTTTGACAAAACTCGACAAATTAATTTTGGACGAAATTTCATCCAAATCGTGACCCTGGCAGTGTCAAAATTGATTTTGGAAGTATATTTTCTAAACCAGATATTTCCACAACCGTACATCCTAAATTATTGTGGTTTTCAGTATTCAATTGCAAATTAAAAGGCCTTTCCAGCCATGTACGAAGTTTAACAAAACTCGACAAATTAATTTTGGATAAAATTTCATCCAAATCGTGACCCTGGCAGTGTCAAAATTGATTTTGGAAGTATATTTTCTAAACCAGATATTTCCACAACCGTACATCCTAAATTATTGTGGTTTTCAGTATTCAATTGCAAATTAATAGGCCTTTCCAGCCATGTACGAAGTTTGACAAAACTCGACAAATTAATTTTGGATAAAATTTCATCCAAATCGTGACCCTGGCAGTGTCAAAATTGATTTTGGAAGTATATTTTCTAAACCCGATATTTCCACAACCGTACATCCTAAATTATTGTGGTTTTCAGTATTCAATTGCAAATTAATAGGCCTTTCCAGCCATGTACGAAGTTTGACAAAACTCGACAAATTAATTTTGGACGAAATTTCGTCCAAATCGTGACCCTGGCAGTGTCAAAATTGATTTTGGAAGTATATTTTCTAAACCCGATATTTCCACAACCGTACATCCTAAATTATTGTGGTTTTCAGTATTCAATTGCAAATTAATAGGCCTTTCCAGCCATGTACGAAGTTTGACAAAACTCGACAAATTAATTTTGGACGAAATTTCATCCAAATCGTGACCCTGGCAGTGTCAAAATTGATTTTGGAAGTATATTTTCTAAACCAGATATTTCCACAACCGTACATCCTAAATTATTGTGGTTTTCAGTATTCAATTGCAAATTAAAAGGCCTTTCCAGCCATGTACGAAGTTTGACAAAACTCGACAAATTAATTTTGGATAAAATTTCATCCAAATCGTGACCCTGGCGGTGTCAAAATTGATTTTGGAAGTATATTTTCTAAACCCGATATTTCCACAACCGTACATCCTAAATAATTGTGGTTTTCAGTATTCAATTGCAAATTAATAGGCCTTTCCAGCCATGTACGAAGTTTGACAAAACTCGACAAATTAATTTTGGACGAAATTTCATCCAAATCGTGACCCTGGCAGTGTCAAAATTGATTTTGGAAGTATATTTTCTAAACCCGATATTTCCACAACCGTACATCCTAAATGATTGTGGTTTTCAGTATTCAATTGCAAATTAAAAGGCCTTTCCAGCCATGTACGAAGTTTGACAAAACTCGACAAATTAATTTTGGACGAAATTTCATCCAAATCGTGACCCTGGCAGTGTCAAAATTGATTTTGGAAGTATATTTTCTAAACCCGATATTTCCACAACCGTACATCCTAAATGATTGTGGTTTTCAGTATTCAATTGCAAATTAAAAGGCCTTTCCAGCCATGTACAAAGTTTAACAAAACTCGACAAATTAATTTTGGATAAAATTTCATCCAAATCGTGACCCTGGCAGTGTCAAAATTGATTTTGGAAGTATATTTTCTAAACCAGATATTTCCACAACCGTACATCCTAAATGATTGTGGTTTTCAGTATTCAATTGCAAATTAATAGGCCTTTCCAGCCATGTACGAAGTTTAACAAAACTCGACAAATTAATTTTGGATAAAATTTCATCCAAATCGTGACCCTGGCAGTGTCAAAATTGATTTTGGAAGTATATTTTCTAAACCCGATATTTCCACAACCGTACATCCTAAATTATTGTGGTTTTCAGTATTCAATTGCAAATTAATAGGCCTTTCCGGCCATGTACGAAGTTTGACAAAACTCGACAAATTAATTTTGGACGAAATTTCATCCAAATCGTGACCCTGGCAGTGTCAAAATTGATTTTGGAAGTATATTTTCTAAACCCGATATTTCCACAACCGTACATCCTAAATTATTGTGGTTTTCAGTATTCAATTGCAAATTAATAGGCCTTTTCAGCCATGTACGAAGTTTGACAAAACTCGACAAATTAATTTTGGATAAAATTTCATCCAAATCGTGACCCTGGCAGTGTCAAAATTGATTTTGGAAGTATATTTTCTAAACCCGATATTTCCACAACCGTACATCCTAAATGATTGTGGTTTTCAGTATTCAATTGCAAATTAAAAGGCCTTTCCAGCCATGTACGAAGTTTAACAAAACTCGACAAATTAATTTTGGATAAAATTTCATCCAAATCGTGACCCTGGCAGTGTCAAAATTGATTTTGGAAGTATATTTTCTAAACCAGATATTTCCACAACCGTACATCCTAAATGATTGTGGTTTTCAGTATTCAATTGCAAATTAATAGGCCTTTCCAGCCATGTACGAAGTTTAACAAAACTCGACAAATTAATTTTGGATAAAATTTCATCCAAATCGTGACCCTGGCAGTGTCAAAATTGATTTTGGAAGTATATTTTCTAAACCCGATATTTCCACAACCGTACATCCTAAATGATTGTGGTTTTCAGTATTCAATTGCAAATTAAAAGGCCTTTCCAGCCATGTACGAAGTTTAACAAAACTCGACAAATTAATTTTGGACGAAATTTCATCCAAATCGTGACCCTGGCAGTGTCAAAATTGATTTTGGAAGTATATTTTCTAAACCCGATATTTCCACAACCGTACATCCTAAATTATTGTGGTTTTCAGTATTCAATTGCAAATTAATAGGCCTTTCCAGCCATGTACGAAGTTTAACAAAACTCGAAAAATTAATTTTGGATAAAATTTCATCCAAATCGTGACCCTGGCAGTGTCAAAATTGATTTTGGAAGTATATTTTCTAAACCCGATATTTCCACAACCGTACATCCTAAATTATTGTGGTTTTCAGTATTTTATTGCAAATTAAAAGGCCTTTCCAGCCATGTACGAAGTTTAACAAAACTCGACAAATTAATTTTGGATAAAATTTCATCCAAATCGTGACCCTGGCAGTGTCAAAATTGATTTTGGAAGTATATTTTCTAAACCCGATATTTCCACAACCGTACATCCTAAATTATTGTGGTTTTCAGTATTCAATTGCAAATTAATAGGCCTTTCCAGCCATGTACGAAGTTTGACAAAACTCGACAAATTAGTTTTGGATAAAATTTCATCCAAATCGTGACCCTGGCAGTGTCAAAATTGATTTTGGAAGTATATTTTCTAAACCCGATATTTCCACAACCGTACATCCTAAATTATTGTGGTTTTCAGTATTCAATTGCAAATTAATAGGCCTTTCCAGCCATGTACGAAGTTTGACAAAACTCGACAAATTAATTTTGGACGAAATTTCATCCAAATCGTGACCCTGGCAGTGTCAAAATTGATTTTGGAAGTATATTTTCTAAACCCGATATTTCCACAACCGTACATCCTAAATGATTGTGGTTTTCAGTATTCAATTGCAAATTAATAGGCCTTTCCAGCCATGTACGAAGTTTAACAAAACTCGACAAATTAATTTTGGATAAAATTTCATCCAAATCGTGACCCTGGCAGTGTCAAAATTGATTTTGGAAGTATATTTTCTAAACCCGATATTTCCACAACCGTACATCCTAAATGATTGTGGTTTTCAGTATTCAATTGCAAATTAAAAGGCCTTTCCAGCCATGTACGAAGTTTAACAAAACTCGACAAATTAATTTTGGACGAAATTTCATCCAAATCGTGACCCTGGCAGTGTCAAAATTGATTTTGGAAGTATATTTTCTAAACCCGATATTTCCACAACCGTACATCCTAAATTATTGTGGTTTTCAGTATTCAATTGCAAATTAATAGGCCTTTCCAGCCATGTACGAAGTTTGACAAAACTCGACAAATTAATTTTGGACGAAATTTCATCCAAATCGTGACCCTGGCAGTGTCAAAATTGATTTTGGAAGTATATTTTCTAAACCCGATATTTCCACAACCGTACATCCTAAATTATTGTGGTTTTCAGTATTCAATTGCAAATTAATAGGCCTTTCCAGCCATGTACGAAGTTTAACAAAACTCGAAAAATTAATTTTGGATAAAATTTCATCCAAATCGTGACCCTGGCAGTGTCAAAATTGATTTTGGAAGTATATTTTCTAAACCCGATATTTCCACAACCGTACATCCTAAATTATTGTGGTTTTCAGTATTCAATTGCAAATTAAAAGGCCTTTCCAGCCATGTACGAAGTTTAACAAAACTCGACAAATTAATTTTGGATAAAATTTCATCCAAATCGTGACCCTGGCAGTGTCAAAATTGATTTTGGAAGTATATTTTCTAAACCAGATATTTCCACAACCGTACATCCTAAATTATTGTGGTTTTCAGTATTCAATTGCAAATTAATAGGCCTTTCCAGCCATGTACGAAGTTTGACAAAACTCGACAAATTAGTTTTGGATAAAATTTCATCCAAATCGTGACCCTGGCAGTGTCAAAATTAATTTTGGAAGTATATTTTCTAAACCCGATATTTCCACAACCGTACATCCTAAATTATTGTGGTTTTCAGTATTCAATTGCAAATTAATAGGCCTTTCCAGCCATGTACGAAGTTTGACAAAACTCGACAAATTAATTTTGGACGAAATTTCATCCAAATCGTGACCCTGGCAGTGTCAAAATTGATTTTGGAAGTATATTTTCTAAACCCGATATTTCCACAACCGTACATCCTAAATTATTGTGGTTTTCAGTATTCAATTGCAAATTAATAGGCCTTTCCAGCCATGTACGAAGTTTGACAAAACTCGACAAATTAATTTTGGACGAAATTTCATCCAAATTGTGACCCTGGCAGTGTCAAAATTGATTTTGGAAGTATATTTTCTAAACCCGATATTTCCACAACCGTACATCCTAAATTATTGTGGTTTTCAGTATTCAATTGCAAATTAATAGGCCTTTCCAGCCATGTACGAAGTTTAACAAAACTCGAAAAATTAATTTTGGATAAAATTTCATCCAAATCGTGACCCTGGCAGTGTCAAAATTGATTTTGGAAGTATATTTTCTAAACCCGATATTTCCACAACCGTACATCCTAAATGATTGTGGTTTTCAGTATTCAATTGCAAATTAAAAGGCCTTTCCAGCCATGTACGAAGTTTAACAAAACTCGAAAAATTAATTTTGGACGAAATTTCATCCAAATCGTGACCCTGGCAGTGTCAAAATTGATTTTGGAAGTATATTTTCTAAACCCGATATTTCCACAACCGTACATCCTAAATTATTGTGGTTTTCAGTATTCAATTGCAAATAAATAGGCCTTTCCAGCCATGTACGAAGTTTGACAAAACTCGACAAATTAATTTTGGATAAAATTTCATCCAAATCGTGACCCTGGCAGTGTCAAAATTGATTTTGGAAGTATATTTTCTAAACCCGATATTTCCACAACCGTACATCCTAAATTATTGTGGTTTTCAGTATTCAATTGCAAATTAATAGGCCTTTCCAGCCATGTACGAAGTTTGACAAAACTCGACAAATTAATTTTGGACGAAATTTCATCCAAATCGTGACCCTGGCAGTGTCAAAATTGATTTTGGAAGTATATTTTCTAAACCCGATATTTCCACAACCGTACATCCTAAATTATTGTGGTTTTCAGTATTCAATTGCAAATTAATAGGCCTTTCCAGCCATGTACGAAGTTTGACAAAACTCGACAAATTAATTTTGGATAAAATTTCATCCAAATCGTGACCCTGGCAGTGTCAAAATTGATTTTGGAAGTATATTTTCTAAACCCGATATTTCCACAACCGTACATCCTAAATGATTGTGGTTTTCAGTATTCAATTGCAAATTAAAAGGCCTTTCCAGCCATGTACGAAGTTTAACAAAACTCGACAAATTAATTTTGGATAAAATTTCATCCAAATCGTGACCCTGGCAGTGTCAAAATTGATTTTGGAAGTATATTTTCTAAACCAGATATTTCCACAACCGTACATCCTAAATGATTGTGGTTTTCAGTATTCAATTGCAAATTAAAAGGCCTTTCCAGCCATGTACGAAGTTTAACAAAACTCGACAAATTAATTTTGGATAAAATTTCATCCAAATCGTGACCCTGGCAGTGTCAAAATTGATTTTGGAAGTATATTTTCTAAACCCGATATTTCCACAACCGTACATCCTAAATGATTGTGGTTTTCAGTATTCAATTGCAAATTAAAAGGCCTTTCCAGCCATGTACGAAGTTTAACAAAACTCGACAAATTAATTTTGGACGAAATTTCATCCAAATCGTGACCCTGGCAGTGTCAAAATTGATTTTGGAAGTATATTTTCTAAACCCGATATTTCCACAACCGTACATCCTAAATTATTGTGGTTTTCAGTATTCAATTGCAAATTAATAGGCCTTTCCAGCCATGTACGAAGTTTGACAAAACTCGACAAATTAATTTTGGACGAAATTTCATCCAAATCGTGACCCTGGCAGTGTCAAAATTGATTTTGGAAGTATATTTTCTAAACCCGATATTTCCACAACCGTACATCCTAAATGATTGTGGTTTTCAGTATTCAATTGCAAATTAAAAGGCCTTTCCAGCCATGTACGAAGTTTAACAAAACTCGAAAAATTAATTTTGGACGAAATTTCATCCAAATCGTGACCCTGGCAGTGTCAAAATTGATTTTGGAAGTATATTTTCTAAACCCGATATTTCCACAACCGTACATCCTAAATTATTGTGGTTTTCAGTATTCAATTGCAAATTAATAGGCCTTTCCAGCCATGTACGAAGTTTGACAAAACTCGACAAATTAATTTTGGACGAAATTTCATCCAAATTGTGACCCTGGCAGTGTCAAAATTGATTTTGGAAGTATATTTTCTAAACCCGATATTTCCACAACCGTACATCCTAAATTATTGTGGTTTTCAGTATTCAATTGCAAATTAATAGGCCTTTCCAGCCATGTACGAAGTTTGACAAAACTCGACAAATTAATTTTGGACGAAATTTCATCCAAATCGTGACCCTGGCAGTGTCAAAATTGATTTTGGAAGTATATTTTCTAAACCGGATATTTCCACAACCGTACATCCTAAATTATTGTGGTTTTCAGTATTCAATTGCAAATTAATAGGCCTTTCCAGCCATGTACGAAGTTTAACAAAACTCGAAAAATTAATTTTGGATAAAATTTCATCCAAATCGTGACCCTGGCAGTGTCAAAATTGATTTTGGAAGTATATTTTCTAAACCCGATATTTCCACAACCGTACATCCTAAATTATTGTGGTTTTCAGTATTCAATTGCAAATTAAAAGGCCTTTCCAGCCATGTACGAAGTTTAACAAAACTCGACAAATTAATTTTGGATAAAATTTCATCCAAATCGTGACCCTGGCAGTGTCAAAATTGATTTTGGAAGTATATTTTCTAAACCAGATATTTCCACAACCGTACATCCTAAATTATTGTGGTTTTCAGTATTCAATTGCAAATTAATAGGCCTTTCCAGCCATGTACGAAGTTTGACAAAACTCGACAAATTAATTTTGGATAAAATTTCATCCAAATCGTGACCCTGGCAGTGTCAAAATTGATTTTGGAAGTATATTTTCTAAACCCGATATTTCCACAACCGTACATCCTAAATTATTGTGGTTTTCAGTATTCAATTGCAAATTAATAGGCCTTTCCAGCCATGTACGAAGTTTGACAAAACTCGACAAATTAATTTTGGACGAAATTTCATCCAAATCGTGACCCTGGCAGTGTCAAAATTGATTTTGGAAGTATATTTTCTAAACCCGATATTTCCACAACCGTACATCCTAAATGATTGTGGTTTTCAGTATTCAATTGCAAATTAAAAGGCCTTTCCAGCCATGTACGAAGTTTAACAAAACTCGACAAATTAATTTTGGACGAAATTTCATCCAAATCGTGACCCTGGCAGTGTCAAAATTGATTTTGGAAGTATATTTTCTAAACCCGATATTTCCACAACCGTACATCCTAAATTATTGTGGTTTTCAGTATTCAATTGCAAATTAAAAGGCCTTTCCAGCCATGTACGAAGTTTAACAAAACTCGACAAATTAATTTTGGATAAAATTTCATCCAAATCGTGACCCTGGCAGTGTCAAAATTGATTTTGGAAGTATATTTTCTAAACCAGATATTTCCACAACCGTACATCCTAAATGATTGTGGTTTTCAGTATTCAATTGCAAATTAAAAGGCCTTTCCAGCCATGTACGAAGTTTAACAAAACTCGACAAATTAATTTTGGATAAAATTTCATCCAAATCGTGACCCTGGCAGTGTCAAAATTGATTTTGGAAGTATATTTTCTAAACCCGATATTTCCACAACCGTACATCCTAAATGATTGTGGTTTTCAGTATTCAATTGCAAATTAAAAGGCCTTTCCAGCCATGTACGAAGTTTAACAAAACTCGACAAATTAATTTTGGACGAAATTTCATCCAAATCGTGACCCTGGCAGTGTCAAAATTGATTTTGGAAGTATATTTTCTAAACCCGATATTTCCACAACCGTACATCCTAAATTATTGTGGTTTTCAGTATTCAATTGCAAATTAATAGGCCTTTCCAGCCATGTACGAAGTTTGACAAAACTCGACAAATTAATTTTGGACGAAATTTCATCCAAATCGTGACCCTGGCAGTTCAAAATTGATTTTGGAAGTATATTTTCTAAACCCGATATTTCCACAACCGTACATCCTAAATGATTGTGGTTTTCAGTATTCAATTGCAAATTAAAAGGCCTTTCCAGCCATGTACGAAGTTTAACAAAACTCGAAAAATTAATTTTGGATGAAATTTCATCCAAATCGTGACCCTGGCAGTGTCAAAATTGATTTTGGAAGTATATTTTCTAAACCCGATATTTCCACAACCGTACATCCTAAATTATTGTGGTTTTCAGTATTCAATTGCAAATTAATAGGCCTTTCCAGCCATGTACGAAGTTTGACAAAACTCGACAATTTAATTTCGGATAAAATTTCATCCAAATCGTGACCCTGGCAGTGTCAAAATTGATTTTGGAAGTATATTTTCTAAACCCGATATTTCCACAACCGTACATCCTAAATTATTGTGGTTTTCAGTATTCAATTGCAAATTAATAGGCCTTTCCAGCCATGTACGAAGTTTGACAAAACTCGACAAATTAATTTTGGACGAAATTTCATCCAAATCGTGACCCTGGCAGTGTCAAAATTGATTTTGGAAGTATATTTTCTAAACCCGATATTTCCACAACCGTACATCCTAAATTATTGTGGTTTTCAGTATTCAATTGCAAATTAATAGGCCTTTCCAGCCATGTACGAAGTTTGACAAAACTCGACAAATTAATTTTGGACGAAATTTCATCCAAATTGTGACCCTGGCAGTGTCAAAATTGATTTTGGAAGTATATTTTCTAAACCCGATATTTCCACAACCGTACATCCTAAATTATTGTTGTTTTCAGTATTCAATTGCAAATTAATAGGCCTTTCCAGCCATGTACGAAGTTTAACAAAACTCGAAAAATTAATTTTGGATAAAATTTCATCCAAATCGTGACCCTGGCAGTGTCAAAATTGATTTTGGAAGTATATTTTCTAAACCCGATATTTCCACAACCGTACATCCTAAATGATTGTGGTTTTCAGTATTCAATTGCAAATTAAAAGGCCTTTCCAGCCATGTACGAAGTTTAACAAAACTCGAAAAATTAATTTTGGACGAAATTTCATCCAAATCGTGACCCTGGCAGTGTCAAAATTGATTTTGGAAGTATATTTTCTAAACCCGATATATCCACAACCGTACATCCTAAATTATTGTGGTTTTCAGTATTCAATTGCAAATTAATAGGCCTTTCCAGCCATGTACGAAGTTTGACAAAACTCGACAAATTAATTTTGGACGAAATTTCATCCAAATCGTGACCCTGGCAGTGTCAAAATTGATTTTGGAAGTATATTTTCTAAACCCGATATTTCCACAACCGTACATCCTAAATTATTGTGGTTTTCAGTATTCAATTGCAAATTAATAGGCCTTTCCAGCCATGTACGAAGTTTGACAAAACTCGACAAATTAATTTTGGACGAAATTTCATCCAAATTGTGACCCTGGCAGTGTCAAAATTGATTTTGGAAGTATATTTTCTAAACCCGATATTTCCACAACCGTACATCCTAAATTATTGTTGTTTTCAGTATTCAATTGCAAATTAATAGGCCTTTCCAGCCATGTACGAAGTTTAACAAAACTCGAAAAATTAATTTTGGATAAAATTTCATCCAAATCGTGACCCTGGCAGTGTCAAAATTGATTTTGGAAGTATATTTTCTAAACCCGATATTTCCACAACCGTACATCCTAAATGATTGTGGTTTTCAGTATTCAATTGCAAATTAAAAGGCCTTTCCAGCCATGTACGAAGTTTAACAAAACTCGAAAAATTAATTTTGGACGAAATTTCATCCAAATCGTGACCCTGGCAGTGTCAAAATTGATTTTGGAAGTATATTTTCTAAACCCGATATTTCCACAACCGTACATCCTAAATGATTGTGGTTTTCAGTATTCAATTGCAAATTAAAAGGCCTTTCCAGCCATGTACGAAGTTTAACAAAACTCGAAAAATTAATTTTGGACGAAATTTCATCCAAATCGTGACCCTGGCAGTGTCAAAATTGATTTTGGAAGTATATTTTCTAAACCCGATATATCCACAACCGTACATCCTAAATTATTGTGGTTTTCAGTATTCAATTGCAAATTAATAGGCCTTTCCAGCCATGTACGAAGTTTGACAAAACTCGACAAATTAATTTTGGATAAAATTTCATCCAAATCGTGACCCTGGCAGTGTCAAAATTGATTTTGGAAGTATATTTTCTAAACCCGATATATCCACAACCGTACATCCTAAATTATTGTGGTTTTCAGTATTCAATTGCAAATTAATAGGCCTTTCCAGCCATGTACGAAGTTTGACAAAACTCGAAAAATTAATTTTGGACGAAATTTCATCCAAATCGTGACCCTGGCAGTGTCAAAATTGATTTTGGAAGTATATTTTCTAAATCCGATATTTCCACAACCGTACATCCTAAATTATTGTGGTTTTCAGTATTCAATTGCAAATTAATAGGCCTTTCCAGCCATGTACGAAGTTTGACAAAACTCGACAAATTAATTTTGGATAAAATTTCATCCAAATCGTGACCCTGGCAGTGTCAAAATTGATTTTGGAAGTATATTTTCTAAACCCGATATTTCCACAACCGAACATCCTAAATGATTGTGGTTTTCAGTATTCAATTGCAAATTAAAAGGCCTTTCCAGCCATGTACGAAGTTTGACAAAACTCGACAAATTAATTTTGGATAAAATTTCATCCAAATCGTGACCCTGGCAGTGTCAAAATTGATTTTGGAAGTATATTTTCTAAACCAGATATTTCCACAACCGTACATCCTAAATGATTGTGGTTTTCAGTATTCAATTGCAAATTAATAGGCCTTTCCAGCCATGTACGAAGTTTAACAAAACTCGACAAATTAATTTTGGACGAAATTTCATCCAAATCGTGACCCTGGCAGTGTCAAAATTGATTTTGGAAGTATATTTTCTAAACCCGATATTTCCACAACCGTACATCCTAAATTATTGTGGTTTTCAGTATTCAATTGCAAATTAATAGGCCTTTCCAGCCATGTACGAAGTTTATCAAAACTCGAAAAATTAATTTTGGATAAAATTTCATCCAAATCGTGACCCTGGCAGTGTCAAAATTGATTTTGGAAGTATATTTTCTAAACCCGATATTTCCACAACCGTACATCCTAAATGATTGTGGTTTTCCGTATTGAATTGCAAATTAAAAGGCCTTTCCAGCCATGTACGAAGTTTAACAAAACTCGAAAAATTAATTTTGGACGAAATTTCATCCAAATCGTGACCCTGGCAGTGTCAAAATTTATTTTGGAAGTATATTTTCTAAACCCGATATTTCCACAACCGTACATCCTAAATTATTGTGGTTTTCAGTATTCAATTGCAAATTAAAAGGCCTTTCCAGCCATGTACGAAGTTTAACAAAACTCGAAAAATTAATTTTGGACGAAATTTCATCCAAATCGTGACCCTGGCAGTGTCAAAATTGATTTTGGAAGTATATTTTCTAAACCCGATATATCCACAACCGTACATCCTAAATTATTGTGGTTTTCAGTATTCAATTGCAAATTAATAGGCCTTTCCAGCCATGTACGAAGTTTGACAAAACTCGACAAATTAATTTTGGATAAAATTTCATCCAAATCGTGACCCTGGCAGTGTCAAAATTGATTTTGGAAGTATATTTTCTAAACCCGATATATCCACAACCGTACATCCTAAATTATTGTGGTTTTCAGTATTCAATTGCAAATTAATAGGCCTTTCCAGCCATGTACGAAGTTTGACAAAACTCGAAAAATTAATTTTGGACGAAATTTCATCCAAATCGTGACTCTGGCAGTGTCAAAATTGATTTTGGAAGTATATTTTCTAAATCCGATATTTCCACAACCGTACATCCTAAATTATTGTGGTTTTCAGTATTCAATTGCAAATTAATAGGCCTTTCCAGCCATGTACGAAGTTTGACAAAACTCGACAAATTAATTTTGGATAAAATTTCATCCAAATCGTGACCCTGGCAGTGTCAAAATTGATTTTGGAAGTATATTTTCTAAACCCGATATTTCCACAACCGAACATCCTAAATGATT
Source organism: Epistrophella euchroma (assembly GCA_947049315.1). Lineage (NCBI taxonomy): Eukaryota > Metazoa > Arthropoda > Insecta > Diptera > Syrphidae > Epistrophella > Epistrophella euchroma. The sequence continues at coordinate 127,563,213 of OX346246.1, forward strand.
GTGGTTTTCAGTATTCAATTGCAAATTAAAAGGCCTTTCCAGCCATGTACGAAGATTAACAAAACTCGACAAATTAATTTTGGATAAAATTTCATCCAAATCGTGACCCTGGCAGTGTCAAAATTGATTTTGGAAGTATATTTTCTAAACCAGATATTTCCACAACCGTACATCCTAAATGATTGTGGTTTTCAGTATTCAATTGCAAATTAAAAGGCCTTTCCAGCCATGTACGAAGTTTAACAAAACTCGACAAATTAATTTTGGACGAAATTTCATCCAAATCGTGACCCTGGCAGTGTCAAAATTGATTTTGGAAGTATATTTTCTAAACCCGATATTTCCACAACCGTACATCCTAAATTATTGTGGTTTTCAGTATTCAATTGCAAATTAATAGGCCTTTCCAGCCATGTACGAAGTTTATCAAAACTCGAAAAATTAATTTTGGATAAAATTTCATCCAAATCGTGACCCTGGCAGTGTCAAAATTGATTTTGGAAGTATATTTTCTAAACCCGATATTTCCACAACCGTACATCCTAAATGATTGTGGTTTTCCGTATTGAATTGCAAATTAAAAGGCCTTTCCAGCCATGTACGAAGTTTAACAAAACTCGAAAAATTAATTTTGGACGAAATTTCATCCAAATCGTGACCCTGGCAGTGTCAAAATTTATTTTGGAAGTATATTTTCTAAACCCGATATTTCCACAACCGTACATCCTAAATTATTGTGGTTTTCAGTATTCAATTGCAAATTAATAGGCCTTTCCAGCCATGTACGAAGTTTGACAAAACTCGACAAATTAATTTTGGACGAAATTTCATCCAAATCGTGACCCTGGCAGTGTCAAAATTGATTTTGGAAGTATATTTTCTAAACCCGATATTTCCACAAACGTACATCCTAAATTATTGTGGTTTTCAGTATTCAATTGCAAATTAATAGGCCTTTCCAGCCATGTACGAAGTTTAACAAAACTCGAAAAATTAATTTTGGATAAAATTTCATCCAAATCGTGACCCTGGCAGTGTCAAAATTGATTTTGGAAGTATATTTTCTAAACCCGATATTTCCACAACCGTACATCCTAAATGATTGTGGTTTTCAGTATTCAATTGCAAATTAAAAGGCCTTTCCAGCCATGTACGAAGTTTAACAAAACTCGAAAAATTAATTTTGGACGAAATTTCATCCAAATCGTGACCCTGGCAGTGTCAAAATTGATTTTGGAAGTATATTTTCTAAACCCGATATTTCCACAACCGTACATCCTAAATTATTGTGGTTTTCAGTATTCAATTGCAAATTAATAGGCCTTTCCAGCCATGTACGAAGTTTGACAAAACTCGACAAATTAATTTTGGACGAAATTTCATCCAAATCGTGACCCTGGCAGTGTCAAAATTGATTTTGGAAGTATATTTTCTAAACCCGATATTTCCACAACCGTACATCCTAAATTATTGTGGTTTTCAGTATTCAATTGCAAATTAATAGGCCTTTCCAGCCATGTACGAAGTTTGACAAAACTCGACAAATTAATTTTGGACGAAATTTCATCCAAATCGTGACTTTGGCAGTGTCAAAATTGATTTTGGAAGTATATTTTCTAAACCCGATATTTCCACAACCGTACATCATAAATTATTGTGGTTTTCAGTATTCAATTGCAAATTAATAGGCCTTTCCAGCCATGTACGAAGTTTGACAAAACTCGACAAATTAATTTTGGATAAAATTTCATCCAAATCGTGACCCTGGCAGTGTCAAAATTGATTTTGGAAGTATATTTTCTAAACCCGATATTTCCACAACCGTACATCCTAAATGATTGTGGTTTTCAGTATTCAATTGCAAATTAATAGGCCTTTCCAGCCATGTACGAAGTTTGACAAAACTCGACAAATTAATTTTGGACGAAATTTCATCCAAATCGTGACCCTGGCAGTGTCAAAATTGATTTTGGAAGTATATTTTCTAAACCCGATATTTCCACAACCGTACATCCTAAATTATTGTGGTTTTCAGTATTCAATTGCAAATTAATAGGCCTTTCCAGCCATGTACGAAGTTTAACAAAACTCGAAAAATTAATTTTGGATGAAATTTCATCCAAATCGTGACCCTGGCAGTGTCAAAATTGATTTTGGAAGTATATTTTCTAAACCCGATATTTCCACAACCGTACATCCTAAATTATTGTGGTTTTCAGTATTCAATTGCAAATTAAAAGGCCTTTCCAGCCATGTACGAAGTTTAACAAAACTCGACAAATTAATTTTGGACGAAATTTCATCCAAATCGTGACCCTGGCAGTGTCAAAATTGATTTTGGAAGTATATTTTCTAAACCCGATATTTCCACAACCGTACATCCTAAATTATTGTGGTTTTCAGTATTCAATTGCAAATTAAAAGGCCTTTCCAGCCATGTACGAAGTTTAACAAAACTCGAAAAATTAATTTTGGACGAAATTTCATCCAAATCGTGACCCTGGCAGTGTCAAAATTGATTTTGGAAGTATATTTTCTAAACCCGATATTTCCACAACCGTACATCCTAAATTATTGTGGTTTTCAGTATTCAATTGCAAATTAATAAGCCTTTCCAGCCATGTACGAAGTTTAACAAAACACGACAAATTAATTTTGGATAAAATTTCATCCAAATCGTGACCCTGGCAGTGTCAAAATTGATTTTGGAAGTATATTTTCTAAACCCGATATTTCCACAACCGTACATCCTAAATTATTGTGGTTTTCAGTATTCAATTGCAAATTAATAGGCCTTTCCAGCCATGTACGAAGTTTGACAAAACTCGACAAATTAATTTTGGACGAAATTTCATCCAAATCGTGACCCTGGCAGTGTCAAAATTGATTTTGGAAGTATATTTTCTAAACCCGATATTTCCACAACCGTACATCCTAAATTATTGTGGTTTTCAGTATTCAATTGCAAATTAATAGGCCTTTCCAGCCATGTACGAAGTTTGACAAAACTCGACAAATTAATTTTGGACGAAATTTCATCCAAATCGTGACTTTGGCAGTGTCAAAATTGATTTTGGAAGTATATTTTCTAAACCCGATATTTCCACAACCGTACATCATAAATTATTGTGGTTTTCAGTATTCAATTGCAAATTAATAGGCCTTTCCAGCCATGTACGAAGTTTGACAAAACTCGACAAATTAATTTTGGATAAAATTTCATCCAAATCGTGACCCTGGCAGTGTCAAAATTGATTTTGGAAGTATATTTTCTAAACCCGATATTTCCACAACCGTACATCCTAAATGATTGTGGTTTTCAGTATTCAATTGCAAATTAATAGGCCTTTCCAGCCATGTACGAAGTTTGACAAAACTCGACAAATTAATTTTGGACGAAATTTCATCCAAATCGTGACCCTGGCAGTGTCAAAATTGATTTTGGAAGTATATTTTCTAAACCCGATATTTCCACAACCGTACATCCTAAATTATTGTGGTTTTCAGTATTCAATTGCAAATTAATAGGCCTTTCCAGCCATGTACGAAGTTTAACAAAACTCGAAAAATTAATTTTGGATGAAATTTCATCCAAATCGTGACCCTGGCAGTGTCAAAATTGATTTTGGAAGTATATTTTCTAAACCCGATATTTCCACAACCGTACATCCTAAATTATTGTGGTTTTCAGTATTCAATTGCAAATTAATAGGCCTTTCCAACCATGTACGAAGTTTGACAAAACTCGACAAATTAATTTTGGACGAAGTTTCATCCAAATCGTGACCCTGGCAGTGTCAAAATTGATTTTGGAAGTATATTTTCTAAACCCGATATTTCCACAACCGTACATCCTAAATTATTGTGGTTTTCAGTATTCAATTGCAAATTAATAGGCCTTTCCAGCCATGTACGAAGTTTGACAAAACTCGACAAATTAATTTTGGACGAAGTTTCATCCAAATCGTGACCCTGGCAGTGTCAAAATTGATTTTGGAAGTATATTTTCTAAACCCGATATTTCCACAACCGTACATCCTAAATTATTGTGGTTTTCAGTATTCAATTGCAAATTAATAGACCTTTCCAGCCATGTACGAAGTTTGACAAAACTCGACAAATTAATTTTGGATGAAATTTCATCCAAATCGTGACCCTGGCAGTGTCAAAATTGATTTTGGAAGTATATTTTCTAAACCCGATATTTCCACAACCGTACATCCTAAATGATTGTGGTTTTCAGTATTCAATTGCAAATTTAAAGGCCTTTCCAGCCATGTACGAAGTTTAACAAAACTCGAAAAATTAATTTTGGACGAAATTTCATCCAAATCGTGACCCTGGCAGTGTCAAAATTGATTTTGGAAGTATATTTTCTAAACCAGATATTTCCACAACCGTACATCCTAAATTATTGTGGTTTTCAGTATTCAATTGCAAATTAAAAGGCCTTTCCAGCCATGTACGAAGTTTAACAAAACTCGACAAATTAATTTTGGATAAAATTTCATCCCAATCGTGACCCTGGCAGTGTCAAAATTGATTTTGGAAGTATATTTTCTAAACCAGATATTTCCACAACCGTACATCCTAAATTATTGTGGTTTTCAGTATTCAATTGCAAATTAATAGGCCTTTCCAGCCATGTACGAAGTTTGACAAAACTCGACAAATTAATTTTGGATAAAATTTCATCCAAATCGTGACCCTGGCAGTGTCAAAATTGATTTTGGAAGTATATTTTCTAAACCCGATATTTCCACAACCGTACATCCTAAATGATTGTGGTTTTCAGTATTCAATTGCAAATTAATAGGCCTTTCCAGCCATGTACGAAGTTTAACAAAACTCGAAAAATTAATTTTGGACGAAATTTCATGCAAATCGTGACCCTGGCAGTGTCAAAATTGATTTTGGAAGTATATTTTCTAAACCCGATATTTCCACAACCGTACATCCTAAATTATTGTGGTTTTCAGTATTCAATTGCAAATTAATAGGCCTTTCCAGCCATGTACGAAGTTTAACAAAACTCGACAAATTAATTTTGGATAAAATTTCATCCAAATCGTGACCCTGGCAGTGTCAAAATTGATTTTGGAAGTATATTTTCTAAACCCGATATTTGCACAACCGTACATCCTAAATTATTGTGGTTTTCAGTATTCAATTGCAAATTAATAGGCCTTTCCAGCCATGTACGAAGTTTGACAAAACTCGACAAATTAATTTTGGATAAAATTTCATCCAAATCGTGACCCTGGCAGTGTCAAAATTGATTTTGGAAGTATATTTTCTAAACCCGATATTTCCACAACCGTACATCCTAAATTATTGTGGTTTTCAGTATTCAATTGCAAATTAATAGGCCTTTTCAGCCATGTACGAAGTTTGACAAAACTCGACAAATTAATTTTGGACGAAATTTCATCCAAATCGTGACCCTGGCAGTGTCAAAATTGATTTTGGAAGTATATTTTTTAAACCCGATATTTCCATAACCGTACATCCTAAATTATTGTGGTTTTCAGTATTCAATTGCAAATTAGTAGGCCTTTCCAGCCATGTACGAAGTTTGACAAAACTCGAAAAATTAATTTTGGACGAAATTTCATCCAAATCGTGACCCTGGCAGTGTCAAAATTGATTTTGGAAGTATATTTTCTAAACCCGATATTTCCACAACCGTACATCCTAAATTATTGTGGTTTTCAGTATTCAATTGCAAATTAATAGGCCTTTCCAGCCATGTACGAAGTTTGACAAAACTCGACAAATTAATTTTGGATAAAATTTCATCCAAATCGTGACCCTGGCAGTGTCAAAATTGATTTTGGAAGTATATTTTCTAAACCCGATATTTCCACAACCGTACATCCTAAATGATTGTGGTTTTCAGTATTCAATTGCAAATTAATAGGCCTTTCCAGCCATGTACGAAGTTTAACAAAACTCGAAAAATTAATTTTGGATAAAATTTCATCCAAATCGTGACCCTGGCAGTGTCAAAATTGATTTTGGAAGTATATTTTCTAAACCAGATATTTCCACAACCGTACATCCTAAATGATTGTGGTTTTCAGTATTCAATTGCAAATTAATAGGCCTTTCCAGCCATGTACGAAGTTTAACAAAACTCGACAAATTAATTTTGGATAAAATTTCATCCAAATCGTGACCCTGGCAGTGTCAAAATTGATTTTGGAAGTATATTTTCTAAACCCGATATTTCCACAACCGTACATCCTAAATGATTGTGGTTTTCAGTATTCAATTGCAAAATAAAATGCCTTTCCAGCCATGTACGAAGTTTAACAAAACTCGACAAATTAATTTTGGACGAAATTTCATCCAAATCGTGACCCTGGCAGTGTCAAAATTGATTTTGGAAGTATATTTTCTAAACCCGATATTTCCACAACCGTACATCCTAAATTATTGTGGTTTTCAGTATTCAATTGCAAATTAATAGGCCTTTCCAGCCATGTACGAAGTTTAACAAAACTCGAAAAATTAATTTTGGATAAAATTTCATCCAAATCGTGACCCTGGCAGTGTCAAAATTGATTTTGGAAGTATATTTTCTAAACCCGATATTTCCACAACCGTACATCCTAAATGATTGTGGTTTTCAGTATTCAATTGCAAATTAAAAGGCCTTTCCAGCCATGTACGAAGTTTGACAAAACTCAACAAATTAATTTTGGATGAAATTTCATCCAAATCGTGACCCTGGCAGTGTCAAAATTGATTTTGGAAGTATATTTTCTAAACCCGATATTTCCACAACCGTACATCCTAAATTATTGTGGTTTTCAGTATTCAATTGCAAATTAATAGGCCTTTCCAGCCATGTACGAAGTTTGACAAAACTCGACAAATTAATTTTGGACGAAATTTCATCCAAATCGTGACCCTGGCAGTGTCAAAATTGATTTTGGAAGTATATTTTCTAAACCCGATATTTCCACAACCGTACATCCTAAATGATTGTGGTTTTCAGTATTCAATTGCAAATTAAAAGGCCTTTCCAGCCATGTACGAAGTTTAACAAAACTCGACAAATTAATTTTGGACGAAATTTCATCCAAATCGTGACCCTGGCAGTGTCAAAATTGATTTTGGAAGTATATTTTCTAAACCAGATATTTCCACAACCGTACATCCTAAATGATTGTGGTTTTCAGTATTTAATTGCAAATTAATAGGCCTTTCCAGCCATGTACGTAGTTTGACAAAACTCGACAAATTAATTTTGGATAAAATTTCATCCAAATCGTGACCCTGGCAGTGTCAAAATTGATTTTTGAAGTATATTTTCTAAACCAGATATTTCCACAACCGTACATCCTAAATGATTGTGGTTTTCAGTATTCAATTGCAAATTAATAGGCCTTTCCAGCCATGTACGAAGTTTAACAAAACTCGACAAATTAATTTTGGACGAAATTTCATCCAAATCGTGACCCTGGCAGTGTCAAAATTGATTTTGGAAGTATATTTTCTAAACCCGATATTTCCACAACCGTACATCCTAAATTATTGTGGTTTTCAGTATTCAATTGCAAATTAATAGGCCTTTCCAGCCATGTACGAAGTTTGACAAAACTCGACAAATTAATTTTGGATAAAATTTCATCCAAATCGTGACCCTGGCAGTGTCAAAATTGATTTTGGAAGTATATTTTCTAAACCCGATATTTCCACAACCGTACATCCTAAATGATTGTGGTTTTCAGTATTCAATTGCAAATTAAAAGGCCTTTCCAGCCATGTACGAAGTTTGACAAAACTCAACAAATTAATTTTGGATGAAATTTCATCCAAATCGTGACCCTGGCAGTGTCAAAATTGATTTTGGAAGTATATTTTCTAAACCCGATATTTCCACAACCGTACATCCTAAATTATTGTGGTTTTCAGTATTCAATTGCAAATTAATAGGCCTTTCCAGCCATGTACGAAGTTTGACAAAACTCGACAAATTAATTTTGGACGAAATTTCATCCAAATCGTGACCCTGGCAGTGTCAAAATTGATTTTGGAAGTATATTTTCTAAACCCGATATTTCCACAACCGTACATCCTAAATTATTGTGGTTTTCAGTATTCAATTGCAAATTAATAGGCCTTTCCAGCCATGTACGAAGTTTAACAAAACTCGAAAAATTAATTTTGGACGAAATTTCATCCAAATCGTTACCCTGGCAGTGTCAAAATTGATTTTGGAAGTATATTTTCTAAACCCGATATTTCCACAACCGTACATCCTAAATGATTGTGGTTTTCAGTATTCAATTGCAAATTAAAATGCCTTTCCAGCCATGTACGAAGTTTAACAAAACTCGACAAATTAATTTTGGACGAAATTTCATCCAAATCGTGACCCTGGCAGTGTCAAAATTGATTTTGGAAGTATATTTTCTAAACCCGATATTTCCACAACCGTACATCCTAAATTATTGTGGTTTTCAGTATTCAATTGCAAATTAATAGGCCTTTCCAGCCATGTACGAAGTTTAACAAAACTCGAAAAATTAATTTTGGATAAAATTTCATCCAAATCGTGACCCTGGCAGTGTCAAAATTGATTTTGGAAGTATATTTTCTAAACCCGATATTTCCACAACCGTACATCCTAAATGATTGTGGTTTTCAGTATTCAATTGCAAATTAAAAGGCCTTTCCAGCCATGTACGAAGTTTGACAAAACTCAACAAATTAATTTTGCATGAAATTTCATCCAAATCGTGACCCTGGCAGTGTCAAAATTGATTTTGGAAGTATATTTTCTAAACCCGATATTTCCACAACCGTACATCCTAAATTATTGTGGTTTTCAGTATTCAATTGCAAATTAATAGGCCTTTCCAGCCATGTACGAAGTTTGACAAAACTCGACAAATTAATTTTGGACGAAATTTCATCCAAATCGTGACCCTGGCAGTGTCAAAATTGATTTTGGAAGTATATTTTCTAAACCCGATATTTCCACAACCGTACATCCTAAATTATTGTGGTTTTCAGTATTCAATTGCAAATTAATAGGCCTTTCCAGCCATGTACGAAGTTTAACAAAACTCGAAAAATTAATTTTGGACGAAATTTCATCCAAATCGTTACCCTGGCAGTGTCAAAATTGATTTTGGAAGTAAGTAAGTAAGTAAGTAAGTAATAGAATTCATTTATTAACAATTTATGTTTGTTACAATTTAATACATTTTTACGAATTTTCAAGCTATGGCTTTGCCGTCAGCTCGACTGGCAACATTTTAAGAATTTAAAATAGAATAAACTATAAATTTGTTTTACTTTTGGTTTGATTTATTATGGTTATTATAATAAAGTTGACTATGCATATTCTGTTAAAAGAAGCATTCTAAATGTATAAGTATTCTTCAAAAATAGAGCGAGTGCTTTCCAGTCAGATCCATTTAATATATGTAAGGTCTCCTCCATTGAAAGAATCTGTTTGCCAAAATACGCCAGTCTGTAATGTTTGAAGATTGGACATATGCTTATTAAATGAAAACAGTCTTCTTTGGCTTTCATGTTACATAGAGTACAGAACTGATTAAAACTTCCATTATAAGGGCTTCCGTTGAGACTTAGAAGTTCACATCTGGCTTTAAAAATCAAGGAGATTTCTTTGAAGCTGTAGGAATCTTTAAAATAATTATTATCACAAAGATTAAACATTAATTGGCTGTATAGTATTCTGCTTTCCGATTGATAGGCCTTTTCGATCAAAGCAATTCTTACAGAGTCTTCTTGCTTTTGTATAATTTTATACAGTTGATCCTTTAAAAACCGGTAGTTATTTGGGTCTATATGAACTTCTTCTCCATAATTAGTACCAATACTTTGCCACCTTTCCATCCACCAATCCTTGTTTCTTATTTCATAAAGTAGCAGCTTTCTACTCAACCGAGAATCCTGGTGTCCCAAAACTTTAATGACATAGTCGGCTTGCAGTTTAAGTGTGTAAGTAAACAGCTTTGGTAGGCCTGTTTCCAAGTAGATCGCGTAATTTGGAGTTTTAATTGGAAGACAAAACAGTTTTTTAATAAAGTTTCTTTGAAGTTTTTCAATTTCTTCATACTCTTGCATCCCCCAAACCTGTGCAGCATAACAAAGCGTCGATTTTACTACGGAATCAAAAATTTTGTGTTTTATAGAGAGATGAACGTTTTGATTTGAGAAAATCTTGCTCCACGTTAAATTGATGAGGCTTTGCGAAGCATTCGATTTTTCTAAAAGGTGCTTACTGAAGTCCAGAGTTGAGTTGAGCTTTATTCCAAGGTATTTGTATTCTTTCACCACATCTAAACGACTATTGTTAAAATTCCAATTATATCTCACTTCAACACGATTGGATCGTGAGAAAACCATAATTTTTGACTTTTCAGTATTGATAACAAGTCCCCATTTTTCGCAGTATGCAGCAAGACGATTTATCATTAGTTGTAAGTTTTCTGGAGACTCTGACAATATAACTAGGTCATCGGCGTATAGCAATACATTTATGAGGTCGCCTGCGATTCGAACACCTCCGGGAAGGTGTGTTATAATGTCATTTATAAATAGAGAGAACAAGATAGCACTTAGAGGACATCCTTGCTTGACGCCGGAATCTGTTCCAAACCATTCCGAAAACGTTGATCCATCCCAGACGGTTGCCTTCGTATCTGTATACAAGTTGCGGATTACTCGTAGAAATCTTGTTGAGACACCCAGTTGCGAAAGCTTATAAAGCATCACACTTCTATTCACCAGATCAAACGCAGCTTTAAAATCTACAAATAATGCGTAGATTTTCTTGTTTCGTGCTTGAAACGCTTTAACTATAGATGTAAGTGAGAAAATCTGATCAACAGTAGAATAATTTTTCCTAAATCCCGCCTGCAAATGTGATAAGATGTTATTCTCATCTATCCAGTTTTCAAGTCTGCCAACTAGTATTCCACAAAATATTTTCGCTATAACATTCATGAACGAAATACCACGGTAATTTTCAACTACATTCAAGTCACCTTTTTTATGTATAGGAAATATAACTGAAGTTTTGAATGAAGCAGGAACTTCAGCGTTCATCAGAATTTTGTTGTAGAGTGCTAATAAATTGTTACACAAGGTTGGCGATGCGTTTTTAAAAAACTCGTACGGTATTCCATCCTCACCAGGAGCTTTCCCATTTTTTGCTTTTTGAAGAACTGTTTGCATTTCATCATCAGTTATTGTGCAATCTAGTATATCATCGCATATAAATGGTTCCGCGTATGCAATCGTTAATTGTGCTTTATCTTTCAGTAGGTTCTTGAAATAGATAGAAAGGTCACTTGCAGATACACCTGTACCTATGCCGAGTTTTGAACCATTTATGTCTTTTGCTAATTTCCAGAATTCTTTTGAATTTTTAGTTTCACCTAAAGAAAAGGCCTGATTTGTTTCAAAATTGATTTTCTTAGAGAGACAAAGATTTTTGTACTCTTTATTTGATTGTATGTACCATCTGTGAAGGTCGTTATTATAGGAATTACACCGCATTGCATTAAGAAGAGCGAAGGATTTCTTTCTAGCATTCATGCATTCCCTATCAAACCATTTTTGTTTGAATGATTTTCCTATTTGTGGCTCTCTGTTTTTTGATGAATTCCTTACACATTCTTTAATTTTTCTTGAGAGAGCATCAGTTGTTTCGGGGATTGAAGATATTCTAGAGAGAAATTCATCCAGAGAGTGCTGGTAGGAGATAACATTGTTAGAATCCCACTTTAAGCGAGGAATTAAATCAAGATTTCTCTGTTGTAATTCTGTTTCAGTTCTCCACTCAACTATTATTGGCATATGATCAGAAAAATTTTTGGATATAACTTCTAATTTAGTGATCAGATTGAGCCACTCTTTGTTAACAATACAATAATCGATGACGGATTTTCCCTGTCCTCCGATAAAGGTATAATGACCCTCGGTATCTCCTTCGGTGCAACCATTTAACACAATACTGTCATACATTTGCAGCAGATCGAGTAAATTCTTTCCGTTTTGGTTACAGGTATTGTCTTTGGATACTCTGTCATTAGGGTTTATGTGGGTATTGCTAATGTTCATTGTAGTTGTAATTTGATTGCAGCTTATTCTGGCATTAAAGTCACCGATCATTAAAATGCTCTTACTTGCTAGCAAAGACATAATATAATTCAAGTTTTCAAAGTCTTCAGACCATTTGTTACAGTTGATGTAAAGTGGGAGGATAAACATATTACTTTTTTCCAGCAGTTTTACTAAAACAGTTTCCTGGTATTCAACAAAATCATAATATTTCAAATGTGAAATTTTGATCCCATACAAACATCCGCCACTTGCGCGCCCTTTTAAAGAGAATTTCATTGCAGGAATCCAAAAAAGTTTGAAACCCTTGAAATACTGTATAAATTTACTTGAATTTTCATTAGTTACATACGTTTCAAATAAGAAAAAAATTTCATGAGTTTTGATAAAATTAAAAAAGTCTACAAATAACAGCTTATTATTCAGACCAGATATATTGAATGCTAAAATTTTACAACAGTTAATATTTAATGAGCTGACGGCACCTAGTTCTCAATTTCTTGATAAACTACTAACGCTTGGTCCATTTTGATAAAGTGGCAGCCCTGGTGAACTAGTAGATGTTGTTGATCTAGTCCATTTACTTTGACGTCTAATTGGCATATTGATGTTTTTGACAGTCTCAAAGTTTAATTGTCCAAACATTTGCTGCAGTTCTACTTCTCCTTCGGTTTCCTTGTATTTTAAAATGTTATTATTATTTAAATAAAAAGTTTTGCCTTCTATCAAAAGAGCGTTGTTTTTTATCTGTATTATAACTTTTGGCTTATTTGTTTTCAGTATTCTTCTGTATTCGAGCAAGATTCTTCTTTTCAGTTGCATGTGCTTTGTGAGATCTCTTTGCAAATAAACACCTGTACCTTTAAGTTTATACGAGTTCTTAAGCATTTCCGTAGCTGTTTCAGTGGAATCAGTATTAATTTTCAATTTTATAATGGTGTTGTTTTCACTAATTTTCACGGGTTTTGCCACTCTTTGCACTTGCGCACTTTCACTGCCAAGAAGAAGCTGGGTGACACCTTTTACTTTTTCTTCTGGGGTAACATTGACGTCATTTGGAATCGAAATAATAATATTCTTTCCTTTTACTTCCCTGCTTTGCATCTCGAGTTCTTCCTCCAACAAACTACATCTGATTTCAAATTGCTGAAGTTTTTGAGATAAATCTTCATTTTGTTGCCTTAAATGGTTTATCTCGACGCTAAGATTGTTAAGATCATCTTTTGTTGCTAGATTAGATGTTGCCCTGTGAAGCTCTACTTGTAGGGAACTATCTACGATCGATTTAATATTTTGTAAATCCGATTTTGAGATCGACATTGCTGTGTTAGATTTATAAATTTTCGGGGTTCTGTTATTTGAATCTGTTACTTGGTTGGTAAAGGCTTCTGGGGAAGTTTGACAGATTTTCCTTTTATCGGACATGTGATTGTTCACAAACAAAAATATGTATTCTTTTCGGTAATTTATAAATTGTTTTACCTGGCAAAATCTCTTGTATTACGGTGAGCAGACTGATGAGCTTAAGTTTTCACGTTTTTAAAGGAATTATGTTTTATTTATTTTTGTATTTTTTTCTTCTTTTAAAATAAATTTACAGGAGAGATATTTTAGTTCAACCTTTCACTTTCGCACCAGTGTTGCCAGATTTTGGAAGTATATTTTCTAAACCCGATATTTCCACAACCGTACATCCTATATTATTGTGGTTTTCAGTATTCAATTGCAAATTAATAGGCCTTTCCAGCCATGTACGAAGTTTGACAAAACTCGACAAATTAATTTTGGACGAAATTTCATCCAAATCGTGACCTTGGCAGTGTCAAAATTGATTTTGGAAGTATATTTTCTAAACCCGATATTTCCACAACCGTACATCCTAAATGATTGTGGTTTTCAGTATTCAATTGCAAATTAATAGGCCTTTCCTGGCAGTGTCAAAATTGATTTTGGAAGTATATTTTCTAAACCCGATATTTCCACAACCGTACATCCTAAATGATTGTGGTTTTCAGTATTCAATTGCAAATTAATAGGCCTTTCCAGCCATGTACGAAGTTTGACAAAACTCGACAAATTAATTTTGGATGAAATTTCATCCAAATCGTGACCCTGGCAGTGTCAAAATTGATTTTGAAAGTATATTTTCTAAACCCGATATTTCCACAACCGTACATCCTAAATTATTGTGGTTTTCAGTATTCAATTGCAAATTAAAAGACCTTTCCAGCCATGTACGAAGTTTGACAAAACTCGACAAATTAATTTTGGATGAAATTTCATCCAAATCGTGACCCTGGCAGTGTCAAAATTGATTTTGGAAGTATATTTTCTAAACCCGATATTTCCACAACCGTACATCCTAAATGATTGTGGTTTTCAGTATTCAATTGCAAATTAAAAGGCCTTTCCAGCCATGTACGAAGTTTAACAAAACTCGAAAAATTAATTTTGGACGAAATTTCATCCAAATCGTGACCCTGGCAGTGTCAAAATTGATTTTGGAAGTATATTTTCTAAACCAGATATTTTCACAACCGTACATCCTAAATTATTGTGGTTTTCAATATTCAATTGCAAATTAATAGGCCTTTCCAGCCATGTACGAAGTTTAACAAAACTCGACAAATTAATTTTGGATAAAATTTCATCCAAATCGTGACCCTGGCAGTGTCAAAATTGATTTTGGAAGTATATTTTCTAAACCCGATATTTCCACAACCGTACATCCTAAATGATTGTGGTTTTCAGTATTCAATTGCAAATTAATAGGCCTTTCCAGCCATGTACGAAGTTTGACAAAACTCGACAAATTAATTTTGGACGAAATTTCATCCAAATCGTGACCCTGGCAGTGTCAAAATTGATTTTGGAAGTATATTTTCTAAACCAGATATTTCCACAACCGTACATCCTAAATGATTGTGGTTTTCAGTATTCAATTGCAAATTAAAAGGCCTTTCCAGCCATGTACGAAGTTTAAAAAAACTCGACAAATTAATTTTGGATAAAATTTCATCCCAATCGTGACCCTGGCAGTGTCAAAATTGATTTTGGAAGTATATTTTCTAAACCAGATATTTCCACAACCGTACATCCTAAATTATTGTGGTTTCCAGTATTCAATTGCAAATTAATAGGCCTTTCCAGCCATGTACGAAGTTTGACAAAACTCGACAAATTAATTTTGGATAAAATTTCATCCAAATCGTGACCCTGGCAGTGTCAAAATTGATTTTGGAAGTATATTTTCTAAACCCGATATTTCCACAACCGTACATCCTAAATGATTGTGGTTTTCAGTATTCAACTGCAAATTAAAAGGCCTTTCCAGCCATGTACGAAGTTTAACAAAACTCGAAAAATTAATTTTGGACGAAATTTCATGCAAATCGTGACCCTGGCAGTGTCAAAATTGATTTTGGAAGTATATTTTCTAAACCCGATATTTCCACAACCGTACATCCTAAATTATTGTGGTTTTCAGTATTCAATTGCAAATTAATAGGCCTTTCCAGCCATGTACGAAGTTTGACAAAACTCGACAAATTAATTTTGGATGAAATTTCATCCAAATCGTGACCCTGGCAGTGTCAAAATTGATTTTGGAAGTATATTTTCTAAACCCGATATTTCCACAACCGTACATCCTAAATGATTGTGGTTTTCAGTATTCAATTGCAAATTAAAAGGCCTTTCCAGCCATGTACGAAGTTTAACAAAATTCGAAAAATTAATTTTGGACGAAATTTCATCCAAATCGTGACCCTGGCAGTGTCAAAATTGATTTTGGAAGTATATTTTCTAAACCCGATATTTCCACAACCGTACATCCTAAATTATTGTGGTTTTCAGTATTCAATTGCAAATTAATAGGCCTTTCCAGCCATGTACGAAGTTTGACAAAACTCGACAAATTAATTTTGGACGAAATTTCATCCAAATCGTGACCCTGGCAGTGTCAAAATTGATTTTGGAAGTATATTTTCTAAACCCGATATTTCCACAACCGTACATCCTAAATTATTGTGGTTTTCAGTATTCAATTGCAAATTAATAGGCCTTTCCAGCCATGTACGAAGTTTAACAAAACTCGACAAATTAATTTTGGATAAAATTTCATCCAAATCGTGACCCTGGCAGTGTCAAAATTGATTTTGGAAGTATATTTTCTAAACCCGATATTTCCACAACCGTACATCCTAAATGATTGTGGTTTTCAGTATTCAATTGCAAATTAATAGGCCTTTCCAGCCATGTACGAAGTTTGACAAAACTCGACAAATTAATTTTGGACGAAATTTCATCCAAATCGTGACCCTGGCAGTGTCAAAATTGATTTTGGAAGTATATTTTCTAAACCCGATATTTCCACAACCGTACATCCTAAATTATTGTGGTTTTCAGTATTCAATTGCAAATTAATAGGCCTTTCCAGCCATGTACGAAGTTTGACAAAACTCGACAAATTAATTTTGGACGAAATTTCATCCAAATCGTGACCCTGGCAGTGTCAAAATTGATTTTGGAAGTATATTTTCTAAACCCGATATTTCCACAACCGTACATCCTAAATTATTGTGGTTTTCAGTATTCAATTGCAAATTAATAGGCCTTTCCAGCCATGTACGAAGTTTAAGTTTAAAATTTCATCCAAATCGTGACCCTGGCAGTGTCAAAATTGATTTTGGAAGTATATTTTCTAAACCAGATATTTCCACAACCGTACATCCTAAATGATTGTGGTTTTCAGTATTCAATTGCAAATTAATAGGCCTTTCCAGCCATGTACGAAGTTTGACAAAACTCGAGAAATTAATTTTGGATGAAATTTCATCCAAATCGTGACCCTGGCAGTGTCAAAATTGATTTTGGAAGTATATTTTCTAAACCCGATATTTCCACAACCGTACATCCTAAATGATTGTGGTTTTCAGTATTCAATTGCAAATTAATAGGCCTTTCCAGCCATGTACAAAGTTTGACAAAACTCGACAAATTAATTTTGGACGAAATTTCATCCAAATCGTGACCCTGGCAGTGTCAAAATTGATTTTGGAAGTATATTTTCTAAACCCGATATTTCCACAACCGTACATCCTAAATGATTGTGGTTTTCAGTATTCAATTGCAAATTAAAAGGCCTTTCCAGCCATGAACGAAGTTTAACAAAACTCGACAAATTAATTTTGGATGAAATTTCATCCAAATCGTGACCCTGGCAGTGTCAAAATTGATTTTGGAAGTATATTTTCTAAACCCGATATTTCCACAACCGTACATCCTAAATTATTGTGGTTTTCAGTATTCAATTGCAAATTAATAGGCCTTTCCAGCCATGTACGAAGTTTGACAAAACTCGACAAATTAATTTTGGATGAAATTTCATCCAAATCGTGACCCTGGCAGTGTCAAAATTGATTTTGGAAGTATATTTTCTAAACCCGATATTTCCACAACCGTACATCCTAAATTATTGTGGTTTTCAGTATTCAATTGCAAATTAATAGGCCTTTCCAGCCATGTACGAAGTTTAACAAAACTCGACAAATTAATTTTGGATAAAATTTCATCCAAATCGTGACCCTGGCAGTGTCAAAATTGATTTTGGAAGTATATTTTCTAAACCCGATATTTCCACAACCGTACATCCTAAATTATTGTGGTTTTCAGTATTCAATTGCAAATTAAAAGGCCTTTCCAGCCATGAACGAAGTTTAACAAAACTCGACAAATTAATTTTGGACGAAATTTCATCCAAATCGTGACCCTGGCAGTGTCAAAATTGATTTTGGAAGTATATTTTCTAAACCAGATATTTCCACAACCGTACATCCTAAATGATTGTGGTTTTCAGTATTCAATTGCAAATTAAAAGGCCTTTCCAGCCATGTACGAAGTTTAACAAAACTCGACAAATTAATTTTGGATAAAATTTCATCCTGGCAGTGTCAAAATTGATTTTGGAAGTATATTTTCTAAACCCGATATTTCCACAACCGTACATCTTAAATGATTGTGGTTTTCAGTATTCAATTGCAAATTAAATGGCCTTTCCAGCCATGTACGAAGTTTAACAAAACTCGACAAATTAATTTTGGATGAAATTTCATCCAAATCGTGACCCTGGCAGTGTCAAAATTGATTTTGGAAGTATATTTTCTAAACCCGATATTTCCACAACCGTACATCCTAAATTATTGTGGTTTTCAGTATTCAATTGCAAATTAATAGGCCTTTCCAGCCATGTACGAAGTTTGACAAAACTCGACAAATTAATTTTGGATAAAATTTCATCCAAATCGTGACCCTGGCAGTGTCAAAATTGATTTTGGAAGTATATTTTCTAAACCAGATATTTCCACAACCGTACACCCTAAATGATTGTGGTTTTCAGTATTCAATTGCAAATTAATAGGCCTTTCCAGCCATGTACGAAGTTTGACAAAACTCGACAAATTAATTTTGGATGAAATTTCATCCAAATCGTGACCCTGGCAGTGTCAAAATTGATTTTGGAAGTATATTTTCTAAACCCGATATTTCCACAACCGTACATCCTAAATTATTGTGGTTTTCAGTATTCAATTGCAAATTAAAAGGCCTTTCCAGCCATGTACGAAGTTTAACAAAACTCGAAAAATTAATTTTGGACGAAATTTCATCCAAATCGTGACCCTGGCAGTGTCAAAATTGATTTTGGAAGTATATTTTCTAAACCAGATATTTCCACAACCGTACATCCTAAATGATTGTGGTTTTCAGTATACAATTGCAAATTAATAGGCCTTTCCAGCCATGTACGAAGTTTGACAAAACTCGACAAATTAATTTTGGATGAAATTTCATCCAAATCGTGACCCTGGCAGTGTCAAAATTGATTATGGAAGTATATTTTCTAAACCCGATATTTCCACAACCGTACATCCTAAATTATTGTGGTTTTCAGTATTCAATTGCAAATTAATAGGCCTTTCCAGCCATGTACGAAGTTTGACAAAACTCGACAAATTAATTTTGGACGAAATTTCATCCAAATCGTGACCCTGGCAGTGTCAAAATTGATTTTGGAAGTATATTTTCTAAACCCGATATTTCCACAACCGTACATCCTAAATTATTGTGGTTTTCAGTATTCAATTGCAAATTAATAGGCCTTTCCAGCCATGTACGAAGTTTGACAAAACTCGACAAATTAATTTTGGACGAAATTTCATCCAAATCGTGACCCTGGCAGTGTCAAAATTGATTTTGGAAGTATATTTTCTAAACCCGATATTTCCACAACCGTACATCCTAAATTATTGTGGTTTTCAGTATTCAATTGCAAATTAATAGGCCTTTCCAGCCATGTACGAAGTTTGACAAAACTCGACAAATTAATTTTGGATAAAATTTCATCCAAATCGTGACCCTGGCAGTGTCAAAATTGATTTTGGAAGTATATTTTCTAAACCCGATATTTCCACAACCGTACATCCTAAATGATTGTGGTTTTCAGTATTCAATTGCAAATTAAAAGGCCTTTCCAGCCATGTACGAAGTTTAACAAAACTCGACAAATTAATTTTGGATAAACTTTCATCCAAATCGTGACCCTGGCAGTGTCAAAATTGATATTGGAAGTATATTTTCTAAACCAGATATTTCCACAACCGTACATCCTAAATGATTGTGGTTTTCAGTATTCAATTGCAAATTAAAAGGCCTTTCCAGCCATGTACGAAGTTTGACAAAACTCGACAAATTAATTTTGGATGAAATTTCATCCAAATCGTGACCCTGGCAGTGTCAAAATTGATTTTGGAAGTATATTTTCTAAACCCGATATTTCCACAACCGTACATCCTAAATTATTGTGGTTTTCAGTATTCAATTGCAAATTAATAGACCTTTCCAGCCATGTACGAAGTTTGACAAAACTCGACAAATTAATTTTGGACGAAATTTCATCCAAATCGTGACCCTGGCAGTGTCAAAATTGATTTTGGAAGTATATTTCCTAAACCCGATATTTCCACAACCGTACATCCTAAATTATTGTGGTTTTCAGTATTCAATTGCAAATTAAAAGGCCTTTCCAGCCATGTACGAAGTTTGACAAAACTCGACAAATTAATTTTGGACGAAATTTCATCCAAATCGTGACCCTGGCAGTGTCAAAATTGATTTTGGAAGTATATTTTCTAAACCCGATATTTCCACAACCGTACATCCTAAATGATTGTGGTTTTCAGTATTCAATTGCAAATTAATAGGCCTTTCCAGCCATGTACGAAGTTTAACAAAACTCGACAAATTAATTTTGGATAAAATTTCATCCAAATCGTGACCCTGGCAGTGTCAAAATTGATTTTGGAAGTATATTTTCTAAACCCGATATTTCCACAACCGTACATCCTAAATTATTGTGGTTTTCAGTATTCAATTGCAAATTAAAAGGCCTTTCCAGCCATGAACGAAGTTTAACAAAACTCGACAAATTAATTTTGGATGAAATTTCATCCAAATCGTGACCCTGGCAGTGTCAAAATTGATTTTGGAAGTATATTTTCTAAACCCGATATTTCCACAACCGTACATCCTAAATTATTGTGGTTTTCAGTATTCAATTGCAAATTAATAGGCCTTTCCAGCCATGTACGAAGTTTGACAAAACTCGACAAATTAATTTTGGATGAAATTTCATCCAAATCGTGACCCTGGCAGTGTCAAAATTGATTTTGGAAGTATATTTTCTAAACCCGATATTTCCACAACCGTACATCCTAAATTATTGTGGTTTTCAGTATTCAATTGCAAATTAATAGGCCTTTCCAGCCATGTACGAAGTTTAACAAAACTCGAAAAATTAATTTTGGATAAAATTTCATCCAAATCGTGACCCTGGCAGTGTCAAAATTGATTTTGGAAGTATATTTTCTAAACCCGATATTTCCACAACCGTACATCCTAAATGATTGTGGTTTTCAGTATTCAATTGCAAATTAAAAGGCCTTTCCAACCATGTACGAAGTTCAACAAAACTCGAAAAATTAATTTTGGACGAAATTTCATCCAAATCGTGACCCTGGCAGTGTCAAAATTGATTTTGGAAGTATATTTTCTAAACCCGATATTTCCACAACCGTACATCCTAAATTATTGTGGTTTTCAGTATTCAATTGCAAATTATAGGCCTTTCCAGCCATGTACGAAGTTTAACAAAACTCGACAAATTAATTTTGGATAAAATTTCATCCAAATCGTGACCCTGGCAGTGTCAAAATTGATTTTGGAAGTATATTTTCTAAACCAGATATTTCCACAACCGTACATCCTAAATTATTGTGGTTTTCAGTATTCAATTGCAAATTAATAGGCCTTTCCAGCCATGTACGAAGTTTGACAAAACTCGAAAAATTAATTTTGGACGAAATTTCATCCAAATCGTTACCCTGGCAGTGTCAAAATTGATTTTGGAAGTATATTTTCTAAACCCGATATTTCCACAACCGTACATCCTAAATTATTGTGGTTTTCAGTATTCAATTGCAAATTAATAGGCCTTTCCAGCCATGTACGAAGTTTGACAAAACTCGACAAATTAATTTTGGACGAAATTTCATCCAAATCGTGACCCTGGCAGTGTCAAAATTGATTTTGGAAGTATATTTTCTAAACCCGATATTTCCACAACCGTACATCCTAAATTATTGTGGTTTTCAGTATTCAATTGCAAATTAATAGGCCTTTCCAGCCATGTACGAAGTTTAACAAAACTCGAAAAATTAATTTTGGACGAAATTTCATCCAAATCGTGACCCTGGCAGTGTCAAAATTGATTTTGGAAGTATATTTTCTAAACCCGATATTTCCACAACCGTACATCCTAAATTATTGTGGTTTTCAGTATTTAATTGCAAATTAATAGGCCTTTCCAACCATGTACGAAGTTTGACAAAACTCGACAAATTAATTTTGGACGAAATTTCATCCAAATCGTGACCCTGTCAGTGTCAAAATTGATTTTGGAAGTATATTTTCTAAACCCGATATTTCCACAACCGTACATCCTAAATTATTGTGGTTTTCAGTCTTCAATTGCAAATTAATAGGCCTTTCCAGCCATGTACGAAGTTTAACAAAACTCGACAAATTAATTTTGGATAAAATTTCATCCAAATCGTGACCCTGGCAGTGTCAAAATTGATTTTGGAAGTATATTTTCTAAACCCGATATTTCCACAACCGTACATCCTAAATGATTGTGGTTTTCAGTATTCAATTGCAAATTAAAAGGCCTTTCCAGCCATGTACGAAGTTTAACAAAACTCGAAAAATTAATTTTGGACGAAATTTCATCCAAATCGTGACCCTGGCAGTGTCAAAATTGATTTTGGAAGTATATTTTCTAAACCCGATATTTCCACAACCGTACATCCTAAATGATTGTGGTTTTCAGTATTCAATTGCAAATTAATAGGCCTTTCCAGCCATGTACGAAGTTTAATAAAACTCGACAAATTAATTTTGGATAAAATTTCATCCAAATCGTGACCCTGGCAGTGTCAAAATTGATTTTGGAAGTATATTTTCTAAACCAGATATTTCCACAACCGTACATCCTAAATTATTGTGGTTTTCAGTATTCAATTGCAAATTAATAGGCCTTTCCAGCCATGTACGAAGTTTGACAAAACTCGACAAATTAATTTTGGATAAAATTTCATCCAAATCGTGACCCTGGCAGTGTCAAAATTGATTTTGGAAGTATATTTTCTAAACCCGATATTTCCACAACCGTACATCCTAAATTATTGTGGTTTTCAGTATTCAATTGCAAATTAATAGGCCTTTCCAGCCATGTACGAAGTTTGACAAAACTCGACAAATTAATTTTGGACGAAATTTCATCCAAATCGTGACCCTGGCAGTGTCAAAATTGATTTTGGAAGTATATTTTCTAAACCCGATATTTCCACAACCGTACATCCTAAATTATTGTGGTTTTCAGTATTCAATTGCAAATTAATAGGCCTTTCCAGCCATGTACGAAGTTTGACAAAACTCGACAAATTAATTTTGGACGAAATTTCATCCAAATCGTGACCCTGGCAGTGTCAAAATTGATTTTGGAAGTATATTTTCTAAACCCGATATTTCCACAACCGTACATCCTAAATTATTGTGGTTTTCAGTATTCAATTGCAAATTAATAGGCCTTTCCAGCCATGTACGAAGTTTGACAAAACTCGACAAATTAATTTTGGACGAAATTTCATCCAAATCGTGACCCTGGCAGTGTCAAAATTGATTTTGGAAGTATATTTTCTAAACCCGATATTTCCACAACCGTACATCATAAATTATTGTGGTTTTCAGTATTCAATTGCAAATTAATAGGCCTTTCCAGCCATGTACGAAGTTTGACAAAACTCGACAAATTAATTTTGGATAAAATTTCATCCAAATCGTGACCCTGGCAGTGTCAAAATTGATTTTGGAAGTATATTTTCTAAACCCGATATTTCCACAACCGTACATCCTAAATGATTGTGGTTTTCGGTATTCAATT
Organism: Epistrophella euchroma; assembly: GCA_947049315.1. Lineage (NCBI taxonomy): Eukaryota > Metazoa > Arthropoda > Insecta > Diptera > Syrphidae > Epistrophella > Epistrophella euchroma. Next base: position 127,586,881 of record OX346246.1, read on the forward strand.
GCAAATTAATAGGCCTTTCCAGCCATGTACGAAATTTGACAAAACTCGAAAAATTAATTTTTGACGAAATTTCATCCAAATCGTGACCCTGGCAGTGTCAAAATTGATTTTGGAAGTATATTTTCTAAACCCGATATTTCCACAACCGTACATCCTAAATGATTGTGGTTTTCAGTATTCAATTGCAAATTAAAAGGCCTTTCCAGCCATGTACGAAGTTTAACAAAACTCGACAAATTAATTTTGGACGAAATTTCATCCAAATCGTGACCCTGGCAGTGTCAAAATTGATTTTGGAAGTATATTTTCTAAACCCGATATTTCCACAACCGTACATCCTAAATTATTGTGGTTTTCAGTATTCAATTGCAAATTAATAGGCCTTTCCAGCCATGTACGAAGTTTGACAAAACTCGAAAAATTAATTTTTGACGAAATTTCATCCAAATCGTGACCCTGGCAGTGTCAAAATTGATTTTGGAAGTATATTTTCTAAACCCGATATTTCCACAACCGTACATCCTAAATTATTGTGGTTTTCAGTATTCAATTGCAAATTAATAGGCCTTTCCAGCCATGTACGAAGTTTGACAAAACTCGAAAAATTAATTTTTGACGAAATTTCATCCAAATCGTGACCCTGGCAGTGTCAAAATTGATTTTGGAAGTATATTTTCTAAACCCGATATTTCCACAACCGTACATCCTAAATTATTGTGGTTTTCAGTATTCAATTGCAAATTAATAGGCCTTTCCAGCCATGTACGAAGTTTGACAAAACTCGACAAATTAATTTTGGACGAAATTTCATCCAAATCGTGACCCTGGCAGTGTCAAAATTGATTTTGGAAGTATATTTTCTAAACCCGATATTTCCACAACCGTACATCCTAAATTATTGTGGTTTTCAGTATTCAATTGCAAATTAATAGGCCTTTCCAGCCATGTACGAAGTTTAACAAAACTCGACAAATTAATTTTGGATAAAATTTCATCCAAATCGTGACCCTGGCAGTGTCAAAATTGATTTTGGAAGTATATTTTCTAAACCCGATATTTCCACAACCGTACATCCTAAATGATTGTGGTTTTCAGTATTCAATTGCAAATTAAAAGGCCTTTCCAGCCATGTACGAAGTTTAACAAAACTCGAAAAATTAATTTTGGACGAAATTTCATCCAAATCGTGACCCTGGCAGTGTCAAAATTGATTTTGGAAGTATATTTTCTAAACCCGATATTTCCACAACCGTACATCCTAAATGATTGTGGTTTTCAGTATTCAATTGCAAATTAATAGGCCTTTCCAGCCATGTACGAAGTTTAACAAAACTCGACAAATTAATTTTGGATAAAATTTCATCCAAATCGTGACCCTGGCAGTGTCAAAATTGATTTTGGAAGTATATTTTCTAAACCAGATATTTCCACAACCGTACATCCTAAATTATTGTGGTTTTCAGTATTCAATTGCAAATTAATAGGCCTTTCCAGCCATGTACGAAGTTTGACAAAACTCGACAAATTAATTTTGGATAAAATTTCATCCAAATCGTGACCCCGGCAGTGTCAAAATTGATTTTGGAAGTATATTTTCTAAACCCGATATTTCCACAACCGTACATCCTAAATTATTGTGGTTTTCAGTATTCAATTGCAAATTAATAGGCCTTTCCAGCCATGTACGAAGTTTGACAAAACTCGACAAATTAATTTTGGACGAAATTTCATCCAAATCGTGACCCTGGCAGTGTCAAAATTGATTTTGGAAGTATATTTTCTAAACCCGATATTTCCACAACCGTACATCCTAAATTATTGTGGTTTTCAGTATTCAATTGCAAATTAATAGGCCTTTCCAGCCATGTACGAAGTTTGACAAAACTCGACAAATTAATTTTGGACGAAATTTCATCCAAATCGTGACCCTGGCAGTGTCAAAATTGATTTTGGAAGTATATTTTCTAAACCCGATATTTCCACAACCGTACATCCTAAATTATTGTGGTTTTCAGTATTCAATTGCAAATTAATAGGCCTTTCCAGCCATGTACGAAGTTTGACAAAACTCGACAAATTAATTTTGGACGAAATTTCATCCAAATCGTGACCCTGGCAGTGTCAAAATTGATTTTGGAAGTATATTTTCTAAACCCGATATTTCCACAACCGTACATCCTAAATTATTGTGGTTTTCAGTATTCAATTGCAAATTAATAGGCCTTTCCAGCCATGTACGAAGTTTGACAAAACTCGACAAATTAATTTTGGACGAAATTTCATCCAAATCGTGACCCTGGCAGTGTCAAAATTGATTTTGGAAGTATATTTTCTAAACCCGATATTTCCACAACCGTACATCCTAAATTATTGTGGTTTTCAGTATTTAATTGCAAATTAATAGGCCTTTCCAACCATGTACGAAGTTTGACAAAACTCGACAAATTAATTTTGGACGAAATTTCATCCAAATCGTGACCCTGTCAGTGTCAAAATTGATTTTGGAAGTATATTTTCTAAACCCGATATTTCCACAACCGTACATCCTAAATTATTGTGGTTTTCAGTATTCAATTGCAAATTAATAGGCCTTTCCAGCCATGTACGAAGTTTAACAAAACTCGACAAATTAATTTTGGATAAAATTTCATCCAAATCGTGACCCTGGCAGTGTCAAAATTGATTTTGGAAGTATATTTTCTAAACCCGATATTTCCACAACCGTACATCCTAAATGATTGTGGTTTTCAGTATTCAATTGCAAATTAAAAGGCCTTTCCAGCCATGTACGAAGTTTAACAAAACTCGAAAAATTAATTTTGGACGAAATTTCATCCAAATCGTGACCCTGGCAGTGTCAAAATTGATTTTGGAAGTATATTTTCTAAACCCGATATTTCCACAACCGTACATCCTAAATGATTGTGGTTTTCAGTATTCAATTGCAAATTAATAGGCCTTTCCAGCCATGTACGAAGTTTAACAAAACTCGACAAATTAATTTTGGATAAAATTTCATCCAAATCGTGACCCTGGCAGTGTCAAAATTGATTTTGGAAGTATATTTTCTAAACCAGATATTTCCACAACCGTACATCCTAAATTATTGTGGTTTTCAGTATTCAATTGCAAATTAATAGGCCTTTCCAGCCATGTACGAAGTTTGACAAAACTCGACAAATTAATTTTGGATAAAATTTCATCCAAATCGTGACCCTGGCAGTGTCAAAATTGATTTTGGAAGTATATTTTCTAAACCCGATATTTCCACAACCGTACATCCTAAATTATTGTGGTTTTCAGTATTCAATTGCAAATTAATAGGCCTTTCCAGCCATGTACGAAGTTTGACAAAACTCGACAAATTAATTTTGCACGAAATTTCATCCAAATCGTGACCCTGGCAGTGTCAAAATTGATTTTGGAAGTATATTTTCTAAACCCGATATTTCCACAACCGTACATCCTAAATTATTGTGGTTTTCAGTATTCAATTGCAAATTAATAGGCCTTTCCAGCCATGTACGAAGTTTGACAAAACTCGACAAATTAATTTTGGACGAAATTTCATCCAAATCGTGACCCTGGCAGTGTCAAAATTGATTTTGGAAGTATATTTTCTAAACCCGATATTTCCACAACCGTACATCCTAAATTATTGTGGTTTTCAGTATTCAATTGCAAATTAATAGGCCTTTCCAGCCATGTACGAAGTTTGACAAAACTCGACAAATTAATTTTGGACGAAATTTCATCCAAATCGTGACCCTGGCAGTGTCAAAATTGATTTTGGAAGTATATTTTCTAAACCCGATATTTCCACAACCGTACATCATAAATTATTGTGGTTTTCAGTATTCAATTGCAAATTAATAGGCCTTTCCAGCCATGTACGAAGTTTGACAAAACTCGACAAATTAATTTTGGATAAAATTTCATCCAAATCGTGACCCTGGCAGTGTCAAAATTGATTTTGGAAGTATATTTTCTAAACCCGATATTTCCACAACCGTACATCCTAAATGATTGTGGTTTTCGGTATTCAATTGCAAATTAATAGGCCTTTCCAGCCATGTACGAAATTTGACAAAACTCGAAAAATTAATTTTTGACGAAATTTCATCCAAATCGTGACCCTGGCAGTGTCAAAATTGATTTTGGAAGTATATTTTCTAAACCCGATATTTCCACAACCGTACATCCTAAATGATTGTGGTTTTCAGTATTCAATTGCAAATTAAAAGGCCTTTCCAGCCATGTACGAAGTTTGACAAAACTCGACAAATTAATTTTTGATGAAATTTCATCCAAATCGTGACCCTGGCAGTGTCAAAATTGATTTTGGAAGTATATTTTCTAAACCCGATATTTCCACAACCGTACATCCTAAATGATTGTGGTTTTCAGTATTCAATTGCAAATTAAAAGGCCTTTCCAGCCATGTACGAAGTTTGACAAAACTCGACAAATTAATTTTGGACGAAATTTCATCCAAATCGTGACCCTGGCAGTGTCAAAATTGATTTTGGAAGTATATTTTCTAAACCCGATATTTCCACAACCGTACATCCTAAATTATTGTGGTTTTCAGTATTCAATTGCAAATTAATAGGCCTTTCCAGCCATGTACGAAGTTTGACAAAACTCGAAAAATTAATTTTTGACGAAATTTCATCCAAATCGTGACCCTGGCAGTGTCAAAATTGATTTTGGAAGTATATTTTCTAAACCCGATATTTCCACAACCGTACATCCTAAATTATTGTGGTTTTCAGTATTCAATTGCAAATTAATAGGCCTTTCCAGCCATGCACGAAGTTTAACAAAACTCGAAAAATTAATTTTGGATAAAATTTCATCCAAATCGTGACCCTGGCAGTGTCAAAATTGATTTTGGAAGTATATTTTCTAAACCCGATATTTCCACAACCGTACATCCTAAATGATTGTGGTTTTCAGTATTCAATTGCAAATTAAAAGGCCTTTCCAACCATGTACGAAGTTTAACAAAACTCGAAAAATTAATTTTGGACGAAATTTCATCCAAATCGGACCCTGGCAGTGTCAAAATTGATTTTGGAAGTATATTTTCTAAACCCGATATTTCCACAACCGTACATCCTAAATGATTGTGGTTTTCAGTATTCAATTGCAAATTAAAAGGCCTTTCCAACCATGTACGAAGTTTAACAAAACTCGAAAAATTAATTTTGGACGAAATTTCATCCAAATCGTGACCCTGGCAGTGTCAAAATTGATTTTGGAAGTATATTTTCTAAACCCGATATTTCCACAACCGTACATCCTAAATTATTGTGGTTTTCAGTATTCAATTGGTTCAATCGTGACCCTGGCAGTGTCAAAATTGATTTTGGAAGTATATTTTCTAAACCCGATATTTCCACAACCGTACATCCTAAATGATTGTGGTTTTCGGTATTCAATTGCAAATTAATAGGCCTTTCCAGCCATGTACGAAATTTGACAAAACTCGAAAAATTAATTTTTGACGAAATTTCATCCAAATCGTGACCCTGGCAGTGTCAAAATTGATTTTGGAAGTATATTTTCTAAACCCGATATTTCCACAACCGTACATCCTAAATGATTGTGGTTTTCAGTATTCAATTGCAAATTAAAAGGCCTTTCCAGCCATGTACGAAGTTTAACAAAACTCGACAAATTAATTTTGGACGAAATTTCATCCAAATCGTGACCCTGGCAGTGTCAAAATTGATTTTGGAAGTATATTTTCTAAACCCGATATTTCCACAACCGTACATCCTAAATTATTGTGGTTTTCAGTATTCAATTGCAAATTAATAGGCCTTTCCAGCCATGTACGAAGTTTGACAAAACTCGAAAAATTAATTTTTGACGAAATTTCATCCAAATCGTGACCCTGGCAGTGTCAAAATTGATTTTGGAAGTATATTTTCTAAACCCGATATTTCCACAACCGTACATCCTAAATTATTGTGGTTTTCAGTATTCAATTGCAAATTAATAGGCCTTTCCAGCCATGCACGAAGTTTAACAAAACTCGAAAAATTAATTTTGGATAAAATTTCATCCAAATCGTGACCCTGGCAGTGTCAAAATTGATTTTGGAAGTATATTTTCTAAACCCGATATTTCCACAACCGTACATCCTAAATTATTGTGGTTTTCAGTATTCAATTGCAAATTAATAGGCCTTTCCAGCCATGTACGAAGTTTGACAAAACTCGACAAATTAATTTTGGACGAAATTTCATCCAAATCGTGACCCTGGCAGTGTCAAAATTGATTTTGGAAGTATATTTTCTAAACCCGATATTTCCACAACCGTACATCCTAAATTATTGTGGTTTTCAGTATTCAATTGCAAATTAATAGGCCTTTCCAGCCATGTACGAAGTTTAACAAAACTCGAAAAATTAATTTTGGACGAAATTTCATCCAAATCGTGACCCTGGCAGTGTCAAAATTGATTTTGGAAGTATATTTTCTAAACCCGATATTTCCACAACCGTACATCCTAAATGATTGTGGTTTTCAGTATTCAATTGCAAATTAATAGGCCTTTCCAGCCATGTACGAAGTTTGACAAAACTCGACAAATTAATTTTGGACGAAATTTCATCCAAATCGTGACCCTGGCAGTGTCAAAATTGATTTTGGAAGTATATTTTCTAAACCCGATATTTCCACAACCGTACATCCTAAATTATTGTGGTTTTCAGTATTCAATTGCAAATTAATAGGCCTTTCCAGCCATGTACGAAGTTTGACAAAACTCGACAAATTAATTTTGGATGAAATTTCATCCAAATCGTGACTCTGGCAGTGTCAAAATTGATTTTGGAAGTATATTTTCTAAACCAGATATTTCCACAACCGTACATCCCAAATGATTGTGGTTTTCAGTATTCAATTGCAAATAAAAAGGCCTTTCCAGCCATGTACGAAGTTTAACAAAACTCGACAAATTAATTTTGGACGAAATTTCATCCAAATCGTGACCCTGGCAGTGTCAAAATTGATTTTGGAAGTATATTTTCTAAACCCGATATTTCCACAACCGTACATCCTAAATGATTGTGGTTTTCAGTATTCAATTGCAAATTAAAAGGCCTTTCCAACCATGTACGAAGTTTAACAAAACTCGAAAAATTAATTTTGGACGAAATTTCATCCAAATCGTGACCCTGGCAGTGTCAAAATTGATTTTGGAAGTATATTTTCTAAACCCGATATTTCCACAACCGTACATCCTAAATGATTGTGGTTTTCAGTATTCAATTGCAAATTAAAAGGCCTTTCCAACCATGTACGAAGTTTAACAAAACTCGAAAAATTAATTTTGGACGAAATTTCATCCAAATCGTGACCCTGGCAGTGTCAAAATTGATTTTGGAAGTATATTTTCTAAACCCGATATTTCCACAACCGTACATCCTAAATGATTGTGGTTTTCAGTATTCAATTGCAAATTAAAAGGCCTTTCCAACCATGTACGAAGTTTAACAAAACTCGAAAAATTAATTTTGGACGAAATTTCATCCAAATCGTGACCCTGGCAGTGTCAAAATTGATTTTGGAAGTATATTTTCTAAACCCGATATTTCCACAACCGTACATCCTAAATTATTGTGGTTTTCAGTATTCAATTGCAAATTAATAGGCCTTTCCAGCCATGTACGAAGTTTGACAAAACTCGACAAATTAATTGTGGACGAAATTTCATCCAAATCGTGACCCTGGCAGTGTCAAAATTGATTTTGGAAGTATATTTTCTAAACCCGATATTTCCACAACCGTACATCCTAAATTATTGTGGTTTTCAGTATTCAATTGCAAATTAATAGGCCTTTCCAGCCATGTACGAAGTTTAACAAAACTCGAAAAATTAATTTTGGACGAAATTTCATCCAAATCGTGACCCTGGCAGTGTCAAAATTGATTTTGGAAGTATATTTTCTAAACCCGATATTTCCACAACCGTACATCCTAAATTATTGTGGTTTTCAGTATTTAATTGCAAATTAATAGGCCTTTCCAACCATGTACGAAGTTTGACAAAACTCGACAAATTAATTTTGGACGAAATTTCATCCAAATCGTGACCCTGTCAGTGTCAAAATTGATTTTGGAAGTATATTTTCTAAACCCGATATTTCCACAACCGTACATCCTAAATTATTGTGGTTTTCAGTATTCAATTGCAAATTAATAGGCATTTCCAGCCATGTACGAAGTTTAACAAAACTCGACAAATTAATTTTGGATAAAATTTCATCCAAATCGTGACCCTGGCAGTGTCAAAATTGATTTTGGAAGTATATTTTCTAAACCCGATATTTCCACAACCGTACATCCTAAATGATTGTGGTTTTCAGTATTCAATTGCAAATTAATAGGCCTTTCCAGCCATGTACGAAGTTTAACAAAACTCGACAAATTAATTTTGGATAAAATTTCATCCAAATCGTGACCCTGGCAGTGTCAAAATTGATTTTGGAAGTATATTTTCTAAACCAGATATTTCCACAACCGTACATCCTAAATTATTGTGGTTTTCAGTATTCAATTGCAAATTAATAGGCCTTTCCAGCCATGTACGAAGTTTGACAAAACTCGACAAATTAATTTTGGACGAAATTTCATCCAAATCGTGACCCTGGCAGTGTCAAAATTGATTTTGGAAGTATATTTTCTAAACCCGATATTTCCACAACCGTACATCCTAAATTATTGTGGTTTTCAGTATTCAATTGCAAATTAATAGGCCTTTCCAGCCATGTACGAAGTTTAACAAAACTCGAAAAATTAATTTTGGACGAAATTTCATCCAAATCGTGACCCTGGCAGTGTCAAAATTGATTTTGGAAGTATATTTTCTAAACCCGATATTTCCACAACCGTACATCCTAAATTATTGTGGTTTTCAGTATTTAATTGCAAATTAATAGGCCTTTCCAACCATGTACGAAGTTTGACAAAACTCGACAAATTAATTTTGGACGAAATTTCATCCAAATCGTGACCCTGTCAGTGTCAAAATTGATTTTGGAAGTATATTTTCTAAACCCGATATTTCCACAACCGTACATCCTAAATTATTGTGGTTTTCAGTATTCAATTGCAAATTAATAGGCCTTTCCAGCCATGTACGAAGTTTAACAAAACTCGACAAATTAATTTTGGATAAAATTTCATCCAAATCGTGACCCTGGCAGTGTCAAAATTGATTTTGGAAGTATATTTTCTAAACCCGATATTTCCACAACCGTACATCCTAAATGATTGTGGTTTTCAGTATTCAATTGCAAATTAAAAGGCCTTTCCAGCCATGTACGAAGTTTAACAAAACTCGACAAATTAATTTTGGATAAAATTTCATCCAAATCGTGACCCTGGCAGTGTCAAAATTGATTTTGGAAGTATATTTTCTAAACCAGATATTTCCACAACCGTACATCCTAAATTATTGTGGTTTTCAGTATTCAATTGCAAATTAATAGGCCTTTCCAGCCATGTACGAAGTTTGACAAAACTCGACAAATTAATTTTGGATAAAATTTCATCCAAATCGTGACCCTGGCAGTGTCAAAATTGATTTTGGAAGTATATTTTCTAAACCCGATATTTCCACAACCGTACATCCTAAATTATTGTGGTTTTCAGTATTCAATTGCAAATTAATAGGCCTTTCCAGCCATGTACGAAGTTTGACAAAACTCGACAAATTAATTTTGGACGAAATTTCATCCAAATCGTGACCCTGGCAGTGTCAAAATTGATTTTGGAAGTATATTTTCTAAACCCGATATTTCCACAACCGTACATCCTAAATTATTGTGGTTTTCAGTATTCAATTGCAAATTAATAGGCCTTTCCAGCCATGTACGAAGTTTGACAAAACTCGACAAATTAATTTTGGACGAAATTTCATCCAAATCGTGACCCTGGCAGTGTCAAAATTGATTTTGGAAGTATATTTTCTAAACCCGATATTTCCACAACCGTACATCCTAAATTATTGTGGTTTTCAGTATTCAATTGCAAATTAATAGGCCTTTCCAGCCATGTACGAAGTTTGACAAAACTCGACAAATTAATTTTGGACGAAATTTCATCCAAATCGTGACCCTGGCAGTGTCAAAATTGATTTTGGAAGTATATTTTCTAAACCCGATATTTCCACAACCGTACATCATAAATTATTGTGGTTTTCAGTATTCAATTGCAAATTAATAGGCCTTTCCAGCCATGTACGAAGTTTGACAAAACTCGACAAATTAATTTTGGATAAAATTTCATCCAAATCGTGACCCTGGCAGTGTCAAAATTGATTTTGGAAGTATATTTTCTAAACCCGATATTTCCACAACCGTACATCCTAAATGATTGTGGTTTTCGGTATTCAATTGCAAATTAATAGGCCTTTCCAGCCATGTACGAAATTTGTCAAAACTCGAAAAATTAATTTTTGACGAAATTTCATCCAAATCGTGACCCTGGCAGTGTCAAAATTGATTTTGGAAGTATATTTTCTAAACCCGATATTTCCACAACCGTACATCCTAAATGATTGTGGTTTTCAGTATTCAATTGCAAATTAAAAGGCCTTTCCAGCCATGTACGAAGTTTAACAAAACTCGACAAATTAATTTTGGACGAAATTTCATCCAAATCGTGACCCTGGCAGTGTCAAAATTGATTTTGGAAGTATATTTTCTAAACCCGATATTTCCACAACCGTACATCCTAAATTATTGTGGTTTTCAGTATTCAATTGCAAATTAATAGGCCTTTCCAGCCATGTACGAAGTTTGACAAAACTCGAAAAATTAATTTTTGACGAAATTTCATCCAAATCGTGACCCTGGCAGTGTCAAAATTGATTTTGGAAGTATATTTTCTAAACCCGATATTTCCACAACCGTACATCCTAAATGATTGTGGTTTTCAGTATTCAATTGCAAATTAATAGGCCTTTCCAGCCATGTACGAAGTTTAACAAAACTCGACAAATTAATTTTGGACAAAATTTCATCCAAATCGTGACCCTGGCAGTGTCAAAATTGATTTTGGAAGTATATTTTCTAAACCCGATATTTCCACAACCGTACATCCTAAATTATTGTGGTTTTCAGTATTCAATTGCAAATTAATAGGCCTTTCCAGCCATGTACGAAGTTTGACAAAACTCGAAAAATTAATTTTTGACGAAATTTCATCCAAATCGTGACCCTGGCAGTGTCAAAATTGATTTTGGAAGTATATTTTCTAAACCCGATATTTCCACAACCGTACATCCTAAATTATTGTGGTTTTCAGTATTCAATTGCAAATTAATAGGCCTTTCCAGCCATGCACGAAGTTTAACAAAACTCGAAAAATTAATTTTGGATAAAATTTCATCCAAATCGTGACCCTGGCAGTGTCAAAATTGATTTTGGAAGTATATTTTCTAAACCCGATATTTCCACAACCGTACATCCTAAATTATTGTGGTTTTCAGTATTCAATTGCAAATTAATAGGCCTTTCCAGCCATGTACGAAGTTTGACAAAACTCGACAAATTAATTTTGGACGAAATTTCATCCAAATCGTGACCCTGGCAGTGTCAAAATTGATTTTGGAAGTATATTTTCTAAACCCGATATTTCCACAACCGTACATCCTAAATTATTGTGGTTTTCAGTATTTAATTGCAAATTAATAGGCCTTTCCAGCCATGTACGAAGTTTGACAAAACTCGACAAATTAATTTTGGACGAAATTTCATCCAAATCGTGACCCTGGCAGTGTCAAAATTGATTTTGGAAGTATATTTTCTAAACCCGATATTTCCACAACCGTACATCCTAAATTATTGTGGTTTTCAGTATTCAATTGCAAATTAATAGGCCTTTCCAGCCATGTACGAAGTTTGACAAAACTCGACAAATTAATTTTGGACGAAATTTCATCCAAATCGTGACCCTGGCAGTGTCAAAATTGATTTTGGAAGTATATTTTCTAAACCCGATATTTCCACAACCGTACATCATAAATTATTGTGGTTTTCAGTATTCAATTGCAAATTAATAGGCCTTTCCAGCCATGTACGAAGTTTGACAAAACTCGACAAATTAATTTTGGATAAAATTTCATCCAAATCGTGACCCTGGCAGTGTCAAAATTGATTTTGGAAGTATATTTTCTAAACCCGATATTTCCACAACCGTACATCCTAAATGATTGTGGTTTTCGGTATTCAATTGCAAATTAATAGGCCTTTCCAGCCATGTACAAAATTTGACAAAACTCGAAAAATTAATTTTTGACGAAATTTCATCCAAATCGTGACCCTGGCAGTGTCAAAATTGATTTTGGAAGTATATTTTCTAAACCCGATATTTCCACAACCGTACATCCTAAATGATTGTGGTTTTCAGTATTCAATTGCAAATTAAAAGGCCTTTCCAGCCATGTACGAAGTTTAACAAAACTCGACAAATTAATTTTGGACGAAATTTCATCCAAATCGTGACCCTGGCAGTGTCAAAATTGATTTTGGAAGTATATTTTCTAAACCCGATATTTCCACAACCGTACATCCTAAATTATTGTGGTTTTCAGTATTCAATTGCAAATTAATAGGCCTTTCCAGCCATGTACGAAGTTTGACAAAACTCGAAAAATTAATTTTTGACGAAATTTCATCCAAATCGTGACCCTGGCAGTGTCAAAATTGATTTTGGAAGTATATTTTCTAAACCCGATATTTCCACAACCGTACATCCTAAATTATTGTGGTTTTCAGTATTCAATTGCAAATTAATAGGCCTTTCCAGCCATGTACGAAGTTTAACAAAACTCGAAAAATTAATTTTGGACGAAATTTCATCCAAATCGTGACCCTGGCAGTGTCAAAATTGATTTTGGAAGTATATTTTCTAAACCCGATATTTCCACAACCGTACATCCTAAATTATTGTGGTTTTCAGTATTTAATTGCAAATTAATAGGCCTTTCCAACCATGTACGAAGTTTGACAAAACTCGACAAATTAATTTTGGACGAAATTTCATCCAAATCGTGACCCTGGCAGTGTCAAAATTGATTTTGGAAGTATATTTTCTAAACCCGATATTTCCACAACCGTACATCCTAAATTATTGTGGTTTTCAGTATTCAATTGCAAATTAATAGGCCTTTCCAGCCATGTACGAAGTTTAACAAAACTCGACAAATTAATTTTGGATAAAATTTCATCCAAATCGTGACCCTGGCAGTGTCAAAATTGATTTTGGAAGTATATTTTCTAAACCCGATATTTCCACAACCGTACATCCTAAATGATTGTGGTTTTCAGTATTCAATTGCAAATTAAAAGGCCTTTCCAGCCATGTACGAAGTTTAACAAAACTCGAAAAATTAATTTTGGACGAAATTTCATCCAAATCGTGACCCTGGCAGTGTCAAAATTGATTTTGGAAGTATATTTTCTAAACCCGATATTTCCACAACCGTACATCCTAAATGATTGTGGTTTTCAGTATTCAATTGCAAATTAATAGGCCTTTCCAGCCATGTACGAAGTTTAACAAAACTCGACAAATTAATTTTGGATAAAATTTCATCCAAATCGTGACCCTGGCAGTGTCAAAATTGATTTTGGAAGTATATTTTCTAAACCAGATATTTCCACAACCGTACATCCTAAATTATTGTGGTTTTCAGTATTCAATTGCAAATTAATAGGCCTTTCCAGCCATGTACGAAGTTTGACAAAACTCGACAAATTAATTTTGGATAAAATTTCATCCAAATCGTGACCCTGGCAGTGTCAAAATTGATTTTGGAAGTATATTTTCTAAACCCGATATTTCCACAACCGTACATCCTAAATTATTGTGGTTTTCAGTATTCAATTGCAAATTAATAGGCCTTTCCAGCCATGTACGAAGTTTGACAAAACTCGACAAATTAATTTTGGACGAAATTTCATCCAAATCGTGACCCTGGCAGTGTCAAAATTGATTTTGGAAGTATATTTTCTAAACCCGATATTTCCACAACCGTACATCCTAAATTATTGTGGTTTTCAGTATTCAATTGCAAATTAATAGGCCTTTCCAGCCATGTACGAAGTTTGACAAAACTCGACAAATTAATTTTGGACGAAATTTCATCCAAATCGTGACCCTGGCAGTGTCAAAATTGATTTTGGAAGTATATTTTCTAAACCCGATATTTCCACAACCGTACATCCTAAATTATTGTGGTTTTCAGTATTCAATTGCAAATTAATAGGCCTTTCCAGCCATGTACGAAGTTTGACAAAACTCGACAAATTAATTTTGGACGAAATTTCATCCAAATCGTGACCCTGGCAGTGTCTAAATTGATTTTGGAAGTATATTTTCTAAACCCGATATTTCCACAACCGTACATCATAAATTATTGTGGTTTTCAGTATTCAATTGCAAATTAATAGGCCTTTCCAGCCATGTACGAAGTTTGACAAAACTCGACAAATTAATTTTGGATAAAATTTCATCCAAATCGTGACCCTGGCAGTGTCAAAATTGATTTTGGAAGTATATTTTCTAAACCCGATATTTCCACAACCGTACATCCTAAATGATTGTGGTTTTCGGTATTCAATTGCAAATTAATAGGCCTTTCCAGCCATGTACGAAATTTGACAAAACTCGAAAAATTAATTTTTGACGAAATTTCATCCAAATCGTGACCCTGGCAGTGTCAAAATTGATTTTGGAAGTATATTTTCTAAACCCGATATTTCCACAACCGTACATCCTAAATGATTGTGGTTTTCAGTATTCAATTGCAAATTAAAAGGCCTTTCCAGCCATGTACGAAGTTTAACAAAACTCGACAAATTAATTTTGGACGAAATTTCATCCAAATCGTGACCCTGGCAGTGTCAAAATTGATTTTGGAAGTATATTTTCTAAACCCGATATTTCCACAACCGTACATCCTAAATTATTGTGGTTTTCAGTATTCAATTGCAAATTAATAGGCCTTTCCAGCCATGTACGAAGTTTGACAAAACTCGAAAAATTAATTTTTGACGAAATTTCATCCAAATCGTGACCCTGGCAGTGTCAAAATTGATTTTGGAAGTATATTTTCTAAACCCGATATTTCCACAACCGTACATCCTAAATTATTGTGGTTTTCAGTATTCAATTGCAAATTAATAGGCCTTTCCAGCCATGCACGAAGTTTAACAAAACTCGAAAAATTAATTTTGGATAAAATTTCATCCAAATCGTGACCCTGGCAGTGTCAAAATTGATTTTGGAAGTATATTTTCTAAACCCGATATTTCCACAACCGTACATCCTAAATGATTGTGGTTTTCAGTATTCAATTGCAAATTAAAAGGCCTTTCCAACCATGTACGAAGTTTAACAAAACTCGAAAAATTAATTTTGGACGAAATTTCATCCAAATCGTGACCCTGGCAGTGTCAAAATTGATTTTGGAAGTATATTTTCTAAACCCGATATTTCCACAACCGTACATCCTAAATGATTGTGGTTTTCAGTATTCAATTGCAAATTAAAAGGCCTTTCCAACCATGTACGAAGTTTAACAAAACTCGAAAAATTAATTTTGGACGAAATTTCATCCAAATCGTGACCCTGGCAGTGTCAAAATTGATTTTGGAAGTATATTTTCTAAACCCGATATTTCCACAACCGTACATCCTAAATTATTGTGGTTTTCAGTATTCAATTGGTTCAATCGTGACCCTGGCAGTGTCAAAATTGATTTTGGAAGTATATTTTCTAAACCCGATATTTCCACAACCGTACATCCTAAATGATTGTGGTTTTCGGTATTCAATTGCAAATTAATAGGCCTTTCCAGCCATGTACGAAATTTGACAAAACTCGAAAAATTAATTTTTGACGAAATTTCATCCAAATCGTGACCCTGGCAGTGTCAAAATTGATTTTGGAAGTATATTTTCTAAACCCGATATTTCCACAACCGTACATCCTAAATGATTGTGGTTTTCAGTATTCAATTGCAAATTAAAAGGCCTTTCCAGCCATGTACGAAGTTTAACAAAACTCGACAAATTAATTTTGGACGAAATTTCATCCAAATCGTGACCCTGGCAGTGTCAAAATTAATTTTGGAAGTATATTTTCTAAACCCGATATTTCCACAACCGTACATCATAAATTATTGTGGTTTTCAGTATTCAATTGCAAATTAATAGGCCTTTCCAGCCATGAACGAAGTTTGACAAAACTCGACAAATTAATTTTGGATAAAATTTCATCCAAATCGTGACCCTGGCAGTGTCAAAATTGATTTTGGAAGTATATTTTCTAAACCCGATATTTCCACAACCGTACATCCTAAATTATTGTGGTTTTCAGTATTCAATTGCAAATTAATAGGCCTTTCCAGCCATGCACGAAGTTTAACAAAACTCGAAAAATTAATTTTGGATAAAATTTCATCCAAATCGTGACCCTGGCAGTGTCAAAATTGATTTTGGAAGTATATTTTCTAAACCCGATATTTCCACAACCGTACATCCTAAATGATTGTGGTTTTCAGTATTCAATTGCAAATTAAAAGGCCTTTCCAACCATGTACGAAGTTTAACAAAACTCGAAAAATTAATTTTGGACGAAATTTCATCCAAATCGTGACCCTGGCAGTGTCAAAATTGATTTTGGAAGTATATTTTCTAAACCCGATATTTCCACAACCGTACATCCTAAATTATTGTGGTTTTCAGTATTCAATTGCAAATTAATAGGCCTTTCCAACCATGTACGAAGTTTAACAAAACTCGAAAAATTAATTTTGGACGAAATTTCATCCAAATCGTGACCCTGGCAGTGTCAAAATTGATTTTGGAAGTATATTTTCTAAACCCGATATTTCCACAACCGTACATCCTAAATTATTGTGGTTTTCAGTATTCAATTGCAAATTAATAGGCCTTTCCAGCCATGTACGAAGTTTAACAAAACTCGACAAATTAATTTTGGACGAAATTTCATCCAAATCGTGACCCTGGCAGTGTCAAAATTGATTTTGGAAGTATATTTTCTAAACCCGATATTTCCACAACCGTACATCCTAAATTATTGTGGTTTTCAGTATTTAATTGCAAATTAATAGGCCTTTCCAACCATGTACGAAGTTTGACAAAACTCGACAAATTAATTTTGGACGAAATTTCATCCAAATCGTGACCCTGGCAGTGTCAAAATTGATTTTGGAAGTATATTTTCTAAACCCGATATTTCCACAACCGTACATCCTAAATTATTGTGGTTTTCAGTATTCAATTGCAAATTAATAGGCCTTTCCAGCCATGTACGAAGTTTGACAAAACTCGACAAATTAATTTTGGACGAAATTTCATCCAAATCGTGACCCTGGCAGTGTCAAAATTGATTTTGGAAGTATATTTTCTAAACCCGATATTTCCACAACCGTACATCCTAAATGATTGTGGTTTTCAGTATTCAATTGCAAATTAAAAGGCCTTTCCAGCCATGTACGAAGTTTAACAAAACTCGACAAATTAATTTTGGACGAAATTTCATCCAAATCGTGACCCTGGCAGTGTCAAAATTGATTTTGGAAGTATATTTTCTAAACCCGATATTTCCACAACCGTACATCCTAAATGATTGTGGTTTTCAGTATTCAATTGCAAATTAATAGGCCTTTCCAGCCATGTACGAAGTTTAACAAAACTCGACAAATTAATTTTGGATAAAATTTCATCCAAATCGTGACCCTGGCAGTGTCAAAATTGATTTTGGAAGTATATTTTCTAAACCAGATATTTCCACAACCGTACATCCTAAATTATTGTGGTTTTCAGTATTCAATTGCAAATTAATAGGCCTTTCCAGCCATGTACGAAGTTTGACAAAACTCGACAAATTAATTTTGGACGAAATTTCATCCAAATCGTGACCCTGGCAGTGTCAAAATTGATTTTGGAAGTATATTTTCTAAACCCGATATTTCCACAACCGTACATCCTAAATTATTGTGGTTTTCAGTATTCAATTGCAAATTAATAGGCCTTTCCAGCCATGTACGAAGTTTGACAAAACTCGACAAATTAATTTTGGACGAAATTTCATCCAAATCGTGACCCTGGCAGTGTCAAAATTGATTTTGGAAGTATATTTTCTAAACCCGATATTTCCACAACCGTACATCCTAAATTATTGTGGTTTTCAGTATTCAATTGCAAATTAATAGGCCTTTCCAGCCATGTACGAAGTTTGACAAAACTCGACAAATTAATTTTGGACGAAATTTCATCCAAATCGTGACCCTGGCAGTGTCAAAATTGATTTTGGAAGTATATTTTCTAAACCAGATATTTCCACAACCGTACATCCTAAATTATTGTGGTTTTCAGTATTCAATTGCAAATTAATAGGCCTTTCCAGCCATGTACGAAGTTTGACAAAACTCGACAAATTAATTTTGGACGAAATTTCATCCAAATCGTGACCCTGGCAGTGTCAAAATTGATTTTGGAAGTATATTTTCTAAACCCGATATTTCCACAACCGTACATCCTAAATTATTGTGGTTTTCAGTATTCAATTGCAAATTAATAGGCCTTTCCAGCCATGTACGAAGTTTGACAAAACTCGACAAATTAATTTTGGACGAAATTTCATCCAAATCGTGACCCTGGCAGTGTCAAAATTGATTTTGGAAGTATATTTTCTAAACCCGATATTTCCACAACCGTACATCCTAAATTATTGTGGTTTTCAGTATTCAATTGCAAATTAATAGGCCTTTCCAGCCATGTACGAAGTTTGACAAAACTCGACAAATTAATTTTGGACGAAATTTCATCCAAATCGTGACCCTGGCAGTGTCTAAATTGATTTTGGAAGTATATTTTCTAAACCCGATATTTCCACAACCGTACATCATAAATTATTGTGGTTTTCAGTATTCAATTGCAAATTAATAGGCCTTTCCAGCCATGTACGAAGTTTGACAAAACTCGACAAATTAATTTTGGATAAAATTTCATCCAAATCGTGACCCTGGCAGTGTCAAAATTGATTTTGGAAGTATATTTTCTAAACCCGATATTTCCACAACCGTACATCCTAAATGATTGTGGTTTTCGGTATTCAATTGCAAATTAATAGGCCTTTCCAGCCATGTACGAAATTTGACAAAACTCGAAAAATTAATTTTTGACGAAATTTCATCCAAATCGTGACCCTGGCAGTGTCAAAATTGATTTTGGAAGTATATTTTCTAAACCCGATATTTCCACAACCGTACATCCTAAATTATTGTGGTTTTCAGTATTCAATTGCAAATTAATAGGCCTTTCCAGCCATGTACGAAGTTTGACAAAACTCGAAAAATTAATTTTTGACGAAATTTCATCCAAATCGTGACCCTGGCAGTGTCAAAATTGATTTTGGAAGTATATTTTCTAAACCCGATATTTCCACAACCGTACATCCTAAATTATTGTGGTTTTCAGTATTCAATTGCAAATTAATAGGCCTTTCCAGCCATGCACGAAGTTTAACAAAACTCGAAAAATTAATTTTGGATAAAATTTCATCCAAATCGTGACCCTGGCAGTGTCAAAATTGATTTTGGAAGTATATTTTCTAAACCCGATATTTCCACAACCGTACATCCTAAATGATTGTGGTTTTCAGTATTCAATTGCAAATTAAAAGGCCTTTCCAACCATGTACGAAGTTTAACAAAACTCGAAAAATTAATTTTGGACGAAATTTCATCCAAATCGTGACCCTGGCAGTGTCAAAATTGATTTTGGAAGTATATTTTCTAAACCCGATATTTCCACAACCGTACATCCTAAATGATTGTGGTTTTCAGTATTCAATTGCAAATTAAAAGACCTTTCCAACCATGTACGAAGTTTAACAAAACTCGAAAAATTAATTTTGGACGAAATTTCATCCAAATCGTGACCCTGGCAGTGTCAAAATTGATTTTGGAAGTATATTTTCTAAACCCGATATTTCCACAACCGTACATCCTAAATTATTGTGGTTTTCAGTATTCAATTGGTTCAATCGTGACCCTGGCAGTGTCAAAATTGATTTTGGAAGTATATTTTCTAAACCCGATATTTCCACAACCGTACATCCTAAATGATTGTGGTTTTCGGTATTCAATTGCAAATTAATAGGCCTTTCCAGCCATGTACGAAATTTGACAAAACTCGAAAAATTAATTTTTGACGAAATTTCATCCAAATCGTGACCCTGGCAGTGTCAAAATTGATTTTGGAAGTATATTTTCTAAACCCGATATTTCCACAACCGTACATCCTAAATGATTGTGGTTTTCAGTATTCAATTGCAAATTAAAAGGCCTTTCCAGCCATGTACGAAGTTTAACAAAACTCGACAAATTAATTTTGGACGAAATTTCATCCAAATCGTGACCCTGGCAGTGTCAAAATTAATTTTGGAAGTATATTTTCTAAACCCGATATTTCCACAACCGTACATCCTAAATTATTGTGGTTTTCAGTATTCAATTGCAAATTAATAGGCCTTTCCAGCCATGTACGAAGTTTGACAAAACTCGAAAAATTAATTTTGGACGAAATTTCATCCAAATCGTGACCCTGGCAGTGTCAAAATTGATTTTGGAAGTATATTTTCTAAACCCGATATTTCCACAACCGTACATCCTAAATTATTGTGGTTTTCAGTATTCAATTGCAAATTAATAGGCCTTTCCAGCCATGCACGAAGTTTAACAAAACTCGAAAAATTAATTTTGGATAAAATTTCATCCAAATCGTGACCCTGGCAGTGTCAAAATTGATTTTGGAAGTATATTTTCTAAACCCGATATTTCCACAACCGTACATCCTAAATGATTGTGGTTTTCAGTATTCAATTGCAAATTAAAAGGCCTTTCCAACCATGTACGAAGTTTAACAAAACTCGAAAAATTAATTTTGGACGAAATTTCATCCAAATCGTGACCCTGGCAGTGTCAAAATTGATTTTGGAAGTATATTTTCTAAACCCGATATTTCCACAACCGTACATCCTAAATGATTGTGGTTTTCAGTATTCAATTGCAAATTAAAAGGCCTTTCCAACCATGTACGAAGTTTAACAAAACTCGAAAAATTAATTTTGGACGAAATTTCATCCAAATCGTGACCCTGGCAGTGTCAAAATTGATTTTGGAAGTATATTTTCTAAACCCGATATTTCCACAACCGTACATCCTAAATTATTGTGGTTTTCAGTATTCAATTGCAAATTAATAGGCCTTTCCAGCCATGTACGAAGTTTAACAAAACTCGACAAATTAATTTTGGACGAAATTTCATCCAAATCGTGACCCTGGCAGTGTCAAAATTGATTTTGGAAGTATATTTTCTAAACCAGATATTTCCACAACCGTACATCCTAAATTATTGTGGTTTTCAGTATTCAATTGCAAATTAATAGGCCTTTCCAGCCATGTACGAAGTTTGACAAAACTCGACAAATTAATTTTGGACGAAATTTCATCCAAATCGTGACCCTGGCAGTGTCAAAATTGATTTTGGAAGTATATTTTCTAAACCCGATATTTCCACAACCGTACATCCTAAATTATTGTGGTTTTCAGTATTCAATTGCAAATAAATAGGCCTTTCCAGCCATGTACGAAGTTTGACAAAACTCGACAAATTAATTTTGGATGAAATTTCATCCAAATCGTGACCCTGGCAGTGTCAAAATTGATTTTGGAAGTATATTTTCTAAACCAGATATTTCCACAACCGTACATCCTAAATTATTGTAGTTTTCAGTATTCAATTGCAAATTAATAGGCCTTTCCAGCCATGTACGAAGTTTGACAAAACTCGACAAATTAATTTTGGACGAAATTTCATCCAAATCGTGACCCTGGCAGTGTCAAAATTGATTTTGGAAGTATATTTTCTAAACCCGATATTTCCACAACCGTACATCCTAAATGATTGTGGTTTTCAGTATTCAATTTGCAAATTAATAGGCCTTTCCAGCCATGTACGAAGTTTAACAAAACTCGAAAAATTAATTTTTGATAAAATTTCATCCAAATCGTGACCCTGGCAGTGTCAAAATTGATTTTGGAAGTATATTTTCTAAACCAGATATTTCCACAACCGTACATCCTAAATGATTGTGGTTTTCAGTATTCAATTGCAAATTAATAGGCCTTTCCAGCCATGTACGAAGTTTAACAAAACTCGACAAATTAATTTTGGATAAAATTTCATCCAAATCGTGACCCTGGCAGTGTCAAAATTGATTTTGGAAGTATATTTTCTAAACCCGATATTTCCACAACCGTACATCCTAAATGATTGTGGTTTTCAGTATTCAATTGCAAATTAATAGGCCTTTCCAGCCATGTACGAAGTTTAACAAAACTCGACAAATTAATTTTGGACGAAATTTCATCCAAATCGTGACCCTGGCAGTGTCAAAATTGATTTTGGAAGTATATTTTCTAAACCCGATATTTCCACAACCGTACATCCTAAATTATTGTGGTTTTCAGTATTCAATTGCAAATTAATAGGCCTTTCCAGCCATGTACGAAGTTTGACAAAACTCGACAAATTAATTTTGGACGAAATTTCATCCAAATCGTGACCCTGGCAGTGTCAAAATTGATTTTGGAAGTATATTTTCTAAACCCGATATTTCCACAACCGTACATCCTAAATTATTGTGGTTTTCAGTATTCAATTGCAAATTAATAGGCCTTTCCAGCCATGTACGAAGTTTAACAAAACTCGACAAATTAATTTTGGATAAAATTTCATCCAAATCGTGACCCTGGCAGTGTCAAAATTGATTTTGGAAGTATATTTTCTAAACCCGATATTTCCACAACCGTACATCCTAAATGATTGTGGTTTTCAGTATTCAATTGCAAATTAATAGGCCTTTCCAGCCATGTACGAAGTTTGACAAAACTCGAAAAATTAATTTTGGACGAAATTTCATCCAAATCGTGACCCTGGCAGTGTCAAAATTGATTTTGGAAGTATATTTTCTAAACCCGATATTTCCACAACCGTACATCCTAAATGATTGTGGTTTTCAGTATTCAATTGCAAATTAAAAGGCCTTTCCAGCCATGTACGAAGTTTAACAAAACTCGACAAATTAATTTTGGATAAAATTTCATCCAAATCGTGACCCTGGCAGTGTCAAAATTGATTTTGGAAGTATATTTTCTAAACCCGATATTTCCACAACCGTACATCCTAAATGATTGTGGTTTTCAGTATTCAATTGCAAATTAATAGGTACGAAGTTTGACAAAACTCGACAAATTAATTTTGGACGAAATTTCATCCAAATCGTGACCCTGGCAGTGTCAAAATTGATTTTGGAAGTATATTTTCTAAACCCGATATTTCCACAACCGTACATCCTAAATGATTGTGGTTTTCAGTATTCAATTGCAAATTAAAAGGCCTTTCCAGCCATGTACGAAGTTTAACAAAACTCGAAAAATTAATTTTGGACGAAATTTCATCCAAATCGTGACCCTGGCAGTGTCAAAATTGATTTTGGAAGTATATTTTCTAAACCCGATATTTCCACAACCGTACATCCTAAATTATTGTGGTTTTCAGTATTCAATTGCAAATCAATAGGCCTTTCCAGCCATGTACGAAGTTTAACAAAACTCGAAAAATTAATTTTGGATAAAATTTCATCCAAATCGTGACCCTGGCAGTGTCAAAATTGATTTTGGAAGTATA
Organism: Epistrophella euchroma; assembly: GCA_947049315.1. Taxonomy (NCBI): domain Eukaryota; kingdom Metazoa; phylum Arthropoda; class Insecta; order Diptera; family Syrphidae; genus Epistrophella; species Epistrophella euchroma. Next base: position 127,610,688 of record OX346246.1, read on the forward strand.
TTTTCTAAACCAGATATTTCCACAACCGTACATCCTAAATGATTGTGGTTTTCAGTATTCAATTGCAAATTAATAGGCCTTTCCAGCCATGTACGAAGTTTGACAAAACTCGACAAATTAATTTTGGATGAAATTTCATCCAAATCGTGACCCTGGCAGTGTCAAAATTGATTTTGGAAGTATATTTTCTAAACCCGATATTTCCACAACCGTACATCCTAAATGATTGTGGTTTTCAGTATTCAATTGCAAATTAATAGGCCTTTCCAGCCATGTACGAAGTTTGACAAAACTCGACAAATTAATTTTGGACGAAATTTCATCCAAATCGTGACCCTGGCAGTGTCAAAAATTGATTTTGGAAGTATATTTTCTAAACCCGATATTTCCACAACCGTACATCCTAAATGATTGTGGTTTTTAGTATTCAATTGCAAATTAATAGGCCTTTCCAGCCATGTACGAAGTTTAACAAAACTCGAAAAATTAATTTTGGATAAAATTTCATCCAAATCGTGACCCTGGCAGTGTCAAAATTGATTTTGGAAGTATATTTTCTAAACCCGATATTTCCACAACCGTACATCCTAAATTATTGTGGTTTTCAGTATTCAATTGCAAATTAAAAGGCCTTTCCAGCCATGTACGAAGTTTAACAAAACTCGACAAATTAATTTTGGACGAAATTTCATCCAAATCGTGACCCTGGCAGTGTCAAAATTGATTTTGGAAGTATATTTTCTAAACCCGATATTTCCACAACCGTACATCCTAAATTATTGTGGTTTTCAGTATTCAATTGCAAATTAATAGGCCTTTCCAGCCATGTACGAAGTTTGACAAAACTCGACAAATTAATTTTGGACGAAATTTCATCCAAATCGTGACCCTGGCAGTGTCAAAATTGATTTTGGAAGTATATTTTCTAAACCCGATATTTCCACAACCGTACATCCTAAATTATTGTGGTTTTCAGTATTCAATTGCAAATTAATAGGCCTTTCCAGCCATGTACGAAGTTTGACAAAACTCGACAAATTAATTTTGGATGAAATTTCATCCAAATCGTGACCCTGGCAGTGTCAAAATTGATTTTGGAAGTATATTTTCTAAACCAGATATTTCCACAACCGTACATCCTAAATTATTGTGGTTTTCAGTATTCAATTGCAAATTAATAGGCCTTTCCAGCCATGTACGAAGTTTGACAAAACTCGACAAATTAATTTTGGACGAAATTTCATCCAAATCGTGACCCTGGCAGTGTCAAAATTGATTTTGGAAGTATATTTTCTAAAATCAGTATTCAATTGCAAATTAATAGGCCTTTCCAGCCATGTACGAAGTTTAACAAAACTCGAAAAATTAATTTTGGATAAAATTTCATCCAAATCGTGACCCTGGCAGTGTCAAAATTGATTTTGGAAGTATATTTTCTAAACCCGATATTTCCACAACCGTACATCCTAAATGATTGTGGTTTTCAGTATTCAATTGCAAATTAAAAGGCCTTTCCAGCCATGTACGAAGTTTAACAAAACTCGAAAAATTAATTTTGGACGAAATTTCATCCAAATCGTGACCCTGGCAGTGTCAAAATTGATTTTGGAAGTATATTTTCTAAACCAGATATTTCCACAACCGTACATCCTAAATGATTGTGGTTTTCAGTATTCAATTGCAAATTAAAAGGCCTTTCCAGCCATGTACGAAGTTTAACAAAACTCGACAAATTGATTTTGGATAAAATTTCATCCAAATCGTGACCCTGGCAGTGTCAAAATTGATTTTGGAAGTATATTTTCTAAACCCGATATTTCCACAACCGTACATCCTAAATGATTGTGGTTTTCAGTATTCAATTGCAAATTAAAAGGCCTTTCCAGCCATGTACGAAGTTTAACAAAACTCGACAAATTAATTTTGGATAAAATTTCATCCAAATCGTGACCCTGGCAGTGTCAAAATTGATTTTGGAAGTATATTTTCTAAACCCGATATTTCCACAACCGTACATCCTAAATGATTGTGGTTTTCAGTATTCAATTGCAAATTAATAGGCCTTTCCAGCCATGTACGAAGTTTAACAAAACTCGACAAATTAATTTTGGATAAAATTTCATCCAAATCGTGACCCTGGCAGTGTCAAAATTGATTTTGGAAGTATATTTTCTAAACCCGATATTTCCACAACCGTACATCCTAAATTATTGTGGTTTTCAGTATTCAATTGCAAATTAATAGGCCTTTCCAGCCATGTACGAAGTTTGACAAAACTCGACAAATTAATTTTGGACGAAATTTCATCCAAATCGTGACCCTGGCAGTGTCAAAATTGATTTTGGAAGTATATTTTCTAAACCAGATATTTCCACAACCGTACATCCTAAATGATTGTGGTTTTCAGTATTCAATTGCAAATTAATAGGCCTTTCCAGCCATGTACGAAGTTTGACAAAACTCGACAAATTAATTTTGGATAAAATTTCATCCAAATCGTGACCCTGGCAGTGTCAAAATTGATTTTGGAAGTATATTTTCTAAACCAGATATTTCCACAACCGTACATCCTAAATGATTGTGGTTTTCAGTATTCAATTGCAAATTAATAGGCCTTTCCAGCCATGTACGAAGTTTGACAAAACTCGACAAATTAATTTTGGATGAAATTTCATCCAAATCGTGACCCTGGCAGTGTCAAAATTGATTTTGGAAGTATATTTTCTAGACCCGATATTTCCACAACCGTACATCCTAAATGATTGTGGTTTTCAGTATTCAATTGCAAATTAATAGGCCTTTCCAGCCATGTACAAAGTTTGACAAAACTCGACAAATTAATTTTGGACGAAATTTCATCCAAATCGTGACCCTGGCAGTGTCAAAATTGATTTTGGAAGTATATTTTCTAAACCCGATATTTCCACAACCGTACATCCTAAATGATTGTGGTTTTCAGTATTCAATTGCAAATTAATGGGCCTTTCCAGCCATGTACGAAGTTTAACAAAACTCGAAAAATTAATTTTGGATAAAATTTCATCCAAATCGTGACCCTGGCAGTGTCAAAATTGATTTTGGAAGTATATTTTCTAAACCCGATATTTCCACAACCGTACATCCTAAATTATTGTGGTTTTCAGTATTCAATTGCAAATTAAAAGGCCTTTCCAGCCATGTACGAAGTTTAACAAAACTCGACAAATTAATTTTGGACGAAATTTCATCCAAATCGTGACCCTGGCAGTGTCAAAATTGATTTTGGAAGTATATTTTCTAAACCCGATATTTCCACAACCGTACATCCTAAATTATTGTGGTTTTCAGTATTCAATTGCAAATTAATAGGCCTTTCCAGCCATGTACGAAGTTTGACAAAACTCGACAAATTAATTTTGGACGAAATTTCATCCAAATCGTGACCCTGGCAGTGTCAAAATTGATTTTGGAAGTATATTTTCTAAACCCGATATTTCCACAACCGTACATCCTAAATTATTCTGGTTTTCAGTATTCAATTGCAAATTAATAGGCCTTTCCAGCCATGTACGAAGTTTGACAAAACTCGACAAATTAATTTTGGATGAAATTTCATCCAAATCGTGACCCTGGCAGTGTCAAAATTGATTTTGGAAGTATATTTTCTAAACCAGATATTTCCACAACCGTACATCCTAAATTATTGTGGTTTTCAGTATTCAATTGCAAATTAATAGGCCTTTCCAGCCATGTACGAAGTTTGACAAAACTCGACAAATTAATTTTGGACGAAATTTCATCCAAATCGTGACCCTGGCAGTGTCAAAATTGATTTTGGAAGTATATTTTCTAAACCCGATATTTCCACAACCGTACATCCTAAATGATTGTGGTTTTCAGTATTCAATTGCAAATTAATAGGCCTTTCCAGCCATGTACGAAGTTTAACAAAACTCGAAAAATTAATTTTGGATAAAATTTCATCCAAATCGTGACCCTGGCAGTGTCAAAATTGATTTTGGAAGTATATTTTCTAAACCAGATATTTCCACAACCGTACATCCTAAATGATTGTGGTTTTCAGTATTCAATTGCAAATTAAAAGGCCTTTCCAGCCATGTACGAAGTTTAACAAAACTCGACAAATTAATTTTGGATAAAATTTCATCCAAATCGTGACCCTGGCAGTGTCAAAATTGATTTTGGAAGTATATTTTCTAAACCCGATATTTCCACAACCGTACATCCTAAATGATTGTGGTTTTCAGTATTCAATTGCAAATTAAAAGGCCTTTCCAGCCATGTACGAAGTTTAACAAAACTCGACAAATTAATTTTGGATAAAATTTCATCCAAATCGTGACCCTGGCAGTGTCAAAATTGATTTTGGAAGTATATTTTCTAAACCCGATATTTCCACAACCGTACATCCTAAATGATTGTGGTTTTCAGTATTCAATTGCAAATTAAAAGGCCTTTCCAGCCATGTACGAAGTTTAACAAAACTCGACAAATTAATTTTGGATAAAATTTCATCCAAATCGTGACCCTGGCAGTGTCAAAATTGATTTTGGAAGTATATTTTCTAAACCCGATATTTCCACAACCGTACATCCTAAATTATTGTGGTTTTCAGTATTCAATTGCAAATTAATAGGCCTTTCCAGCCATGTACGAAGTTTGACAAAACTCGACAAATTAATTTTGGACGAAATTTCATCCAAATCGTGACCCTGGCAGTGTCAAAATTGATTTTGGAAGTATATTTTCTAAACCAGATATTTCCACAACCGTACATCCTAAATGATTGTGGTTTTCAGTATTCAATTGCAAATTAAAAGGCCTTTCCAGCCATGTACGAAGTTTAACAAAACTCGACAAATTAATTTTGGATAAAATTTCATCCAAATCGTGACCCTGGCAGTGTCAAAATTGATTTTGGAAGTATATTTTCTAAACCCGATATTTCCACAACCGTACATCCTAAATGATTGTGGTTTTCAGTATTCAATTGCAAATTAATAGGCCTTTCCAGCCATGTACGAAGTTTGACAAAACTCGACAAATTAATTTTGGATAAAATTTCATCCAAATCGTGACCCTGGCAGTGTCAAAATTGATTTTGGAAGTATATTTTCTAAACCCGATATTTCCACAACCGTACATCCTAAATGATTGTGGTTTTCAGTATTCAATTGCAAATTAAAAGGCCTTTCCAGCCATGTACGAAGTTTGACAAAACTCGACAAATTAATTTTGGACGAAATTTCATCCAAATCGTGACCCTGGCAGTGTCAAAATTGATTTTGGAAGTATATTTTCTAAACCCGATATTTCCACAACCGTACATCCTAAATGATTGTGGTTTTCAGTATTCAATTGCAAATTAAAAGGCCTTTCCAGCCATGTACGAAGTTTAACAAAACTCGAAAAATTAATTTTGGACGAAATTTCATCCAAATCGTGACCCTGGCAGTGTCAAAATTGATTTTGGAAGTATATTTTCTAAACCTGATATTTCCACAACCGTACATCCTAAATTATTGTGGTTTTCAGTATTCAATTGCAAATTAATAGGCCTTTCCAGCCATGTACGAAGTTTAACAAAACTCGAAAAATTAATTTTGGATAAAATTTCATCCAAATCGTGACCCTGGCAGTTTCAAAATTGATTTTGGAAGTATATTTTCTAAACCCGATATTTCCACAACCGTACATCCTAAATGATTGTGGTTTTCAGTATTCAATTGCAAATTAAAAGGCCTTTCCAGCCATGTACGAAGTTTAACAAAACTCGACAAATAAATTTTGGATAAAATTTCATCCAAATCGTGACCCTGGCAGTGTCAAAATTGATTTTGGAAGTATATTTTCTAAACCAGATATTTCCACAACCGTACATCCTAAATGATTGTGGTTTTCAGTATTCAATTGCAAATTAATAGGCCTTTCCAGCCATGTACGAAGTTTGACAAAACTCGACAAATTAATTTTGGATGAAATTTCATCGTGACCCTGGCAGTGTCAAAATTGATTTTGGAAGTATATTTTCTAAACCCGATATTTCCACAACCGTACATCCTAAATGATTGTGGTTTTCAGTATTCAATTGCAAATTAATAGGCCTTTCCAGCCATGTACAAAGTTTGACAAAACTCGACAAATTAATTTTGGACGAAATTTCATCCAAATCGTGACCCTGGCAGTGTCAAAATTGATTTTGGAAGTATATTTTCTAAACCCGATATTTCCACAACCGTACATCCTAAATGATTGTGGTTTTCAGTATTCAATTGCAAATTAAAAGGCCTTTCCAGCCATGTACGAAGTTTAACAAAACTCGACAAATTAATTTTGGATAAAATTTCATCCAAATCGTGACCCTGGCAGTGTCAAAATTGATTTTGGAAGTATATTTTCTAAACCCGATATTTCCACAACCGTACATCCTAAATTATTGTGGTTTTCAGTATTCAATTGCAAATTAATAGGCCTTTCCAGCCATGTACGAAGTTTGACAAAACTCGACAAATTAATTTTGGACGAAATTTCATCCAAATCGTGACCCTGGCAGTGTCAAAATTGATTTTGGAAGTATATTTTCTAAACCAGATATTTCCACAACCGTACATCCTAAATGATTGTGGTTTTCAGTATTCAATTGCAAATTAAAAGGCCTTTCCAGCCATGTACGAAGTTTAACAAAACTCGACAAATTAATTTTGGATAAAATTTCATCCAAATCGTGACCCTGGCAGTGTCAAAATTGATTTTGGAAGTATATTTTCTAAACCCGATATTTCCACAACCGTACATCCTAAATGATTGTGGTTTTCAGTATTCAATTGCAAATTAATAGGCCTTTCCAGCCATGTACGAAGTTTGACAAAACTCGACAAATTAATTTTGGATAAAATTTCATCCAAATCGTGACCCTGGCAGTGTCAAAATTGATTTTGGAAGTATATTTTCTAAACCCGATATTTCCACAACCGTACATCCTAAATGATTGTGGTTTTCAGTATTCAATTGCAAATTAAAAGGCCTTTCCAGCCATGTACGAAGTTTGACAAAACTCGACAAATTAATTTTGGACGAAATTTCATCCAAATCGTGACCCTGGCAGTGTCAAAATTGATTTTGGAAGTATATTTTCTAAACCCGATATTTCCACAACCGTACATCCTAAATGATTGTGGTTTTCAGTATTCAATTGCAAATTAAAAGGCCTTTCCAGCCATGTACGAAGTTTAACAAAACTCGAAAAATTAATTTTGGACGAAATTTCATCCAAATCGTGACCCTGGCAGTGTCAAAATTGATTTTGGAAGTATATTTTCTAAACCTGATATTTCCACAACCGTACATCCTAAATTATTGTGGTTTTCAGTATTCAATTGCAAATTAATAGGCCTTTCCAGCCATGTACGAAGTTTAACAAAACTCGAAAAATTAATTTTGGATAAAATTTCATCCAAATCGTGACCCTGGCAGTTTCAAAATTGATTTTGGAAGTATATTTTCTAAACCCGATATTTCCACAACCGTACATCCTAAATGATTGTGGTTTTCAGTATTCAATTGCAAATTAAAAGGCCTTTCCAGCCATGTACGAAGTTTAACAAAACTCGACAAATAAATTTTGGATAAAATTTCATCCAAATCGTGACCCTGGCAGTGTCAAAATTGATTTTGGAAGTATATTTTCTAAACCAGATATTTCCACAACCGTACATCCTAAATGATTGTGGTTTTCAGTATTCAATTGCAAATTAATAGGCCTTTCCAGCCATGTACGAAGTTTGACAAAACTCGACAAATTAATTTTGGATGAAATTTCATCGTGACCCTGGCAGTGTCAAAATTGATTTTGGAAGTATATTTTCTAAACCCGATATTTCCACAACCGTACATCCTAAATGATTGTGGTTTTCAGTATTCAATTGCAAATTAATAGGCCTTTCCAGCCATGTACAAAGTTTGACAAAACTCGACAAATTAATTTTGGACGAAATTTCATCCAAATCGTGACCCTGGCAGTGTCAAAATTGATTTTGGAAGTATATTTTCTAAACCCGATATTTCCACAACCGTACATCCTAAATGATTGTGGTTTTCAGTATTCAATTGCAAATTAATAGGCCTTTCCAGCCATGTACGAAGTTTAACAAAACTCGAAAAATTAATTTTGGATAAAATTTCATCCAAATCGTGACCCTGGCAGTGTCAAAATTGATTTTGGAAGTATATTTTCTAAACCCGATATTTCCACAACCGTACATCCTAAATGATTGTGGTTTTCAGTATTTAATTGCAAATTAATAGGCCTTTTCAGCCATGTACGAAGTTTGACAAAACTCGAAAAATTAATTTTGGACGAAATTTCATCCAAATCGTGACCCTGGGAGTGTCAAAATTGATTTTGGAAGTATATTTTCTAAACCCGATATTTCCACAACCGTACATCCTAAATGATTGTGGTTTTCAGTATTCAATTGCAAATTAAAAGGCCTTTCCAGCCATGTACGAAGTTTAACACAACTCGAAAAATTAATTTTGGACGAAATTTCATCCAAATCGTGACCCTGGCAGTGTCAAAATTGATTTTGGAAGTATATTTTCTAAACCAGATATTTCCACAACCGTACATCCTAAATGATTGTGGTTTTCAGTATTCAATTGCAAATTAATAGGCCTTTCCAGCCATGTACGAAGTTTGACAAAACTCGACAAATTAATTTTCGACGAAATTTCATCCAAATCGTGACCCTGGCAGTGTCAAAATTGATTTTGGAAGTATATTTTCTAAACCAGATATTTCCACAACCGTACATCCTAAATGATTGTGGTTTTCAGTATTCAATTGCAAATTAATAGGCCTTTCCAGCCATGTACGAAGTTTGACAAAACTCGACAAATTAATTTTGGATGAAATTTCATCCAAATCGTGACCCTGGCAGTGTCAAAATTGATTTTGGAAGTATATTTTCTAAACCCGATATTTCCACAACCGTACATCCTAAATGATTGTGGTTTTCAGTATTCAATTGCAAATTAAAAGGCCTTTCCAGCCATGTACGAAGTTTGACAAAACTCGACAAATTAATTTTCGACGAAATTTCATCCAAATCGTGACCCTGGCAGTGTCAAAATTGATTTTGGAAGTATATTTTCTAAACCCGATATTTCCACAACCGTACATCCTAAATGATTGTGGTTTTCAGTATTCAATTGCAAATTAAAAGGCCTTTCCAGCCATGTACGAAGTTTAACACAACTCGAAAAATTAATTTTGGACGAAATTTCATCCAAATCGTGACCCTGGCAGTGTCAAAATTGATTTTGGAAGTATATTTTCTAAACCAGATATTTCCACAACCGTACATCCTAAATGATTGTGGTTTTCAGTATTCAATTGCAAATTAATAGGCCTTTCCAGCCATGTACGAAGTTTGACAAAACTCGACAAATTAATTTTGGATAAAATTTCATCCAAATCGTGATCCTGGCAGTGTCAAAATTGATTTTGGAAGTATATTTTCTAAACCCGATATTTCCACAACCGTACATCCTAAATGATTGTGGTTTTCAGTATTCAATTGCAAATTAAAAGGCCTTTCCAGCCATGTACGAAGTTTGTCAAAACTCGACAAATTAATTTTGGATGAAATTTCATCCAAATCGTGACCCTGGCAGTGTCAAAATTGATTTTGGAAGTATATTTTCTAAACCCGATATTTCCACAACCGTACATCCTAAATGATTGTGGTTTTCAGTATTCAATTGCAAATTAATAGGCCTTTCCAGCCATGTACGAAGTTTGACAAAACTCGACAAATTAATTTTGGACGAAATTTCATCCAAATCGTGACCCTGGCAGTGTCAAAATTGATTTTGGAAGTATATTTTCTAAACCCGATATTTCCACAACCGTACATCCTAAATGATTGTGGTTTTCAGTATTCAATTGCAAATTAAAAGGCCTTTCCAGCCATGTACGAAGTTTGACAAAACTCGACAAATTAATTTTCGACGAAATTTCATCCAAATCGTGACCCTGGCAGTGTCAAAATTGATTTTGGAAGTATATTTTCTAAACCAGATATTTCCACAACCGTACATCCTAAATGATTGTGGTTTTCAGTATTCAATTGCAAATTAATAGGCCTTTCCAGCCATGTACGAAGTTTGACAAAACTCGACAAATTAATTTTGGATGAAATTTCATCCAAATCGTGACCCTGGCAGTGTCAAAATTGATTTTGGAAGTATATTTTCTAAACCCGATATTTCCACAACCGTACATCCTAAATGATTGTGGTTTTCAGTATTCAATTGCAAATTAATAGGCCTTTCCAGCCATGTACGAAGTTTGACAAAACGCGACAAATTAATTTTGGACGAAATTTCATCCAAATCGTGACCCTGGCAGTGTCAAAATTGATTTTGGAAGTATATTTTCTAAACCAGATATTTCCACAACCGTACATCCTAAATGATTGTGGTTTTCAGTAATCAATTGCAAATTAATAGGCCTTTCCAGCCATGTACGAAGTTTGACAAAACTCGACAAATTAATTTTGGATGAAATTTCATCCAAATCGTGACCCTGGCAGTGTCAAAATTGATTTTGGAAGTATATTTTTTAAACCCGATATTTCCACAACCGTACATCCTAAATTATTGTGGTTTTCAGTATTCAATTGCAAATTAAAAGGCCTTTCCAGCCATGTACGAAGTTTAACAAAACTCGAAAAATTAATTTTGGACGAAATTTCATCCAAATCGTGACCCTGGCAGTGTCAAAATTGATTTTGGAAGTATATTTTCTAAACCCGATATTTCCACAACCGTACATCCTAAATTATTGTGGTTTTCAGCATTCAATTGCAAATTAATAGGCCTTTCCAGCTATATACGAAGTTTAACAAAACTCGAAAAATTAATTTTGGATAAAATTTCATCCAAATCGTGACCCTGGCAGTGTCAAAATTGATTTTGGAAGTATATTTTCTAAACCATATATTTCCACAACCGTACATCCTAAATGATTGTGGTTTTCAGTATTCAATTGCAAATTAATAGGCCTTTCCAGCCATGTACGAAGTTTGACAAAACTCGACAAATTAATTTTGGACGAAATTTCATCCAAATCGTGACCCTGGCAGTGTCAAAATTGATTTTGGAAGTATATTTTCTAAACCCGATATTTCCACAACCGTACATCCTAAATTATTGTGGTTTTCAGTATTCAATTGCAAATTAATAGGCCTTTCCAGCCATGTACGAAGTTTAACAAAACTCGACAAATTAATTTTGGACGAAATTTCATCCAAATCGTGACCCTGGCAGTGTCAAAATTGATTTTGGAAGTATATTTTCTAAACCCGATATTTCCACAACCGTACATCCTAAATTATTGTGGTTTTCAGTATTCAATTGCAAATTAAAAGGCCTTTCCAGCCATGTACGAAGTTTAACAAAACTCGAAAAATTAATTTTGGACGAAATTTCATCCAAATCGTGACCCTGGCAGTGTCAAAATTGATTTTGGAAGTATATTTTCTAAACCCGATATTTCCACAACCGTACATCCTAAATTATTGTGGTTTTCAGCATTCAATTGCAAATTAATAGGCCTTTCCAGCCATGTACGAAGTTTAACAAAACTCGAAAAATTAATTTTGGATAAAATTTCATCCAAATCGTGACCCTGGCAGTGTCAAAATTGATTTTGGAAGTATATTTTCTAAACCAGATATTTCCACAACCGTACATCCTAAATGATTGTGGTTTTCTGTATTCAATTGCAAATTAATAGGCCTTTCCAGCCATGTACGAAGTTTGACAAAACTCGACAAATTAATTTTGGATGAAATTTCATCCAAATCGTGACCCTGGCAGTGTCAAAATTGATTTTGGAAGTATATTTTCTAAACCCGATATTTCCACAACCGTACATCCTAAATGATTGTGGTTTTCAGTATTCAATTGCAAATTAATAGGCCTTTCCAGCCATGTACGAAGTTTGACAAAACGCGACAAATTAATTTTGGACGAAATTTCATCCAAATCGTGACCCTGGCAGTGTCAAAATTGATTTTGGAAGTATATTTTCTAAACCAGATATTTCCACAACCGTACATCCTAAATGATTGTGGTTTTCAGTAATCAATTGCAAATTAATAGGCCTTTCCAGCCATGTACGAAGTTTGACAAAACTCGACAAATTAATTTTGGATGAAATTTCATCCAAATCGTGACCCTGGCAGTGTCAAAATTGATTTTGGAAGTATATTTTTTAAACCCGATATTTCCACAACCGTACATCCTAAATTATTGTGGTTTTCAGTATTCAATTGCAAATTAAAAGGCCTTTCCAGCCATGTACGAAGTTTAACAAAACTCGAAAAATTAATTTTGGACGAAATTTCATCCAAATCGTGACCCTGGCAGTGTCAAAATTGATTTTGGAAGTATATTTTCTAAACCCGATATTTCCACAACTATACATCCTAAATGATTGTGGTTTTCAGTATTCAATTGCAAATTAAAAGGCCTTTCCAGCCATGTACGAAGTTTGACAAAACTCGACAAATTAATTTTGGATGAAATTTCATCCAAATCGTGACCCTGGCAGTGTCAAAATTGATTGTGGAAGTATATTTTCTAAACCCGATATTTCCACAACCGTACATCCTAAATGATTGTGGTTTTCAGTATTCAATTGCAAATTAATAGGCCTTTCCAGCCATTTTCGAAGTTTGATTAAACTCGACAAATTAATTTTGGACGAAATTTCATCCAAATCGTGACCCTGGCAGTGTCAAAATTGATTTTGGAAGTATATTTTCTAAACCCGATATTTCCACAACCGTACATCCTAAATTATTGTGGTTTTCAGTATTCAATTGCAAATTAATAGGCCTTTCGAGCCATGTACGAAGTTTGACAAAACTCGAAAAATTAATTTTTGACGAAATTTCATCCAAATCGTGACCCTGGCAGTGTCAAAATTGATTTTGGAAGTATATTTTCTAAACCCGATATTTCCACAACCGTACATCCTAAATGATTGTGGTTTTCAGTATTCAATTGCAAATTAATAGGCCTTTCCAGCCATGTACGAAGTTTAACAAAACTCGAAAAATTAATTTTGGATAAAATTTCATCCAAATCGTGACCCTGGCAGTGTCAAAATTGATTTTGGAAGTATATTTTCGAAACCCGATATTTCCACAACCGTACATCCTAAATGATTGTGGTTTTCAGTATTCAATTGCAAATTAATAGGCCTTTCCAGCCATGTACGAAGTTTGACAAAACTCGACAAATTAATTTTGGACGAAATTTCATCCAAATCGTGACCCTGGCAGTGTCAAAATTGATTTTGGAAGTATATTTTCTAAACCCGATATTTCCACAACCGTACATCCTAAATGATTGTGGTTTTCAGTATTCAATTGCAAATTAAAAGGCCTTTCCAGCCATGTACGAAGTTTGACAAAACTCGACAAATTAATTTTGGATGAAATTTCATCCAAATCGTGACCCTGGCAGTGTCAAAATTGATTTTGGAAGTATATTTTCTAAACCCGATATTTCCACAACCGTACATCCTAAATGATTGTGGTTTTCAGTATTCAATTGCAAATTAAAAGGCCTTTCCAGCCATGTACGAAGTTTGACAAAACTCGACAAATTAATTTTGGATGAAATTTCATCCAAATCGTGACCCTGGCAGTGTCAAAATTGATTTTGGAAGTATATTTTCTAAACCCGATATTTCCACAACCGTACATCCTAAATGATTGTGGTTTTCAGTATTCAATTGCAAATTAATAGGCCTTTCCAGCCATGTACGAAGTTTGACAAAACTCGACAAATTAATTTTGGATAAAATTTCATCCAAATCGTGACCCTGGCAGTGTCAAAATTGATTTTGGAAGTATATTTTCTAAACCCGATATTTCCACAACCGTACATCCTAAATGATTGTGGTTTTCAGTATTCAATTGCAAATTAATAGGCCTTTCCAGCCATGTACGAAGTTTGACAAAACTCGACAAATTAATTTTGGATGAAATTTCATCCAAATCGTGACCCTGGCAGTGTCAAAATTGATTTTGGAAGTATATTTTCTAAACCCGATATTTCCACAACCGTACATCCTAAATTATTGTGGTTTTCAGTATTCAATTGCAAATTAATAGGCCTTTCCAGCGATGTTCGAAGTTTGACAAAACTCGACAAATTAATTTTGGATGAAATTTCATCCAAATCGTGACCCTGGCAGTGTCAAAATTGATTTTGGAAGTATATTTTCTAAACCCGATATTTCCACAACCGTACATCCTAAATGATTGTGGTTTTCAGTATTCAATTGCAAATTAAAAGGCCTTTCCAGCCATGTACGAAGTTTGACAAAACTCGACAAATTAATTTTGGATGAAATTTCATCCAAATCGTGACCCTGGCAATGTCAAAATTGATTTTGGAAGTATATTTTCTAAACCCGATATTTCCACAACCGTACATCCTAAATGATTGTGGTTTTCAGTATTCAATTGCAAATTAATAGGCCTTTCCAGCCATGTACGAAGTTTGACAAAACTCGACAAATTAATTTTGGACGAAATTTCATCCAAATCGTGACCCTGGCAGTGTCAAAATTGATTTTGGAAGTATATTTTCTAAACCCGATATTTCCACAACCGTACATCCTAAATGATTGTGGTTTTCAGTATTCAATTGCAAATTAATAGGCCTTTCCAGCCATTTACGAAGTTTGACAAAACTCGACAAATTAATTTTGGATGAAATTTCATCCAAATCGTGACCCTGGCAGTGTCAAAATTGATTTTGGAAGTATATTTTCTAAACCCGATATTTCCACAACCGTACATCCTAAATGATTGTGGTTTTCAGTATTCAATTGCAAATTAATAGGCCTTTCCAGCCATGTACGAAGTTTAACAAAACTCGACAAATTAATTTTGGACGAAATTTCATCTAAATCGTGACCCTGGCAGTGTCAAAATTGATTTTGGAAGTATATTTTCTAAACCCGATATTTCCACAACCGTACATCCTAAATTATTGTGGTTTTCAGTATTCAATTGCAAATTAATAGGCCTTTCCAGCGATGTTCGAAGTTTGACAAAACTCGACAAATTAATTTTGGATGAAATTTCATCCAAATCGTGACCCTGGCAGTGTCAAAATTGATTTTGGAAGTATATTTTCTAAACCCGATATTTCCACAACCGTACATCCTAAATGATTGTGGTTTTCAGTATTCAATTGCAAATTAAAAGGCCTTTCCAGCCATGTACGAAGTTTGACAAAACTCGACAAATTAATTTTGGATGAAATTTCATCCAAATCGTGACCCTGGCAATGTCAAAATTGATTTTGGAAGTATATTTTCTAAATCCGATATTTCCACAACCGTACATCCTAAATGATTGTGGTTTTCAGTATTCAATTGCAAATTAATAGGCCTTTCCAGCCATGTACGAAGTTTGACAAAACTCGACAAATTAATTTTGGACGAAATTTCATCCAAATCGTGACCCTGGCAGTGTCAAAATTGATTTTGGAAGTATATTTTCTAAACCCGATATTTCCACAACCGTACATCCTAAATGATTGTGGTTTTCAGTATTCAATTGCAAATTAATAGGCCTTTCCAGCCATTTACGAAGTTTGACAAAACTCGACAAATTAATTTTGGATGAAATTTCATCCAAATCGTGACCCTGGCAGTGTCAAAATTGATTTTGGAAGTATATTTTCTAAACCCGATATTTCCACAACCGTACATCCTAAATGATTGTGGTTTTCAGTATTCAATTGCAAATTAATAGGCCTTTCCAGCCATGTACGAAGTTTGACAAAACTCGACAAATTAATTTTGGACGAAATTTCATCCAAATCGTGACCCTGGCAGTGTCAAAATTGATTTTGGAAGTATATTTTCTAAACCCGATATTTCCACAACCGTACATCCTAAATGATTGTGGTTTTCAGTATTCAATTGCAAATTAATAGGCCTTTCCAGCCATGTACGAAGTTTGACAAAACTCGACAAATTAATTTTGGACGAAATTTCATCCAAATCGTGACCCTGGCAGTGTCAAAATTGATTTTGGAAGTATATTTTCTAAACCCGATATTTCCACAACCGTACATCCTAAATTATTGTGGTTTTCAGTATTCAATTGCAAATTAAAAGGCCTGTCCAGCCATGTACGAAGTTTGACAAAACTCGACAAATTAATTTTGGACGAAATTTCATCCAAATCGTGACCCTGGCAGTGTCAAAATTGATTTTGGAAGTATATTTTCTATTCCACAACCGTACATCCTTAATTATTGTGGTTTTCAGTATTCAATTGCAAATTAAAAGGCCTTTCCAGCCATGTACGAAGTTTGACAAAACTCGACAAATTAATTTTGGACGAAATTTCATCCAAATCGTGACCCTGGCAGTGTCAAAATTGATTTTGGAAGTATATTTTCTAAACCAGATATTTCCACAACCGTACATCCTAAATTATTGTGGTTTTCAGTATTCAATTGCAAATTAATAGGCCTTTCCAGCCATGTACGAAGTTTGACAAAACTCGACAAATTAATTTTGGACGAAATTTCATCCAAATCGTGACCCTGGCAGTGTCAAAATTGATTTTGGAAGTATATTTTCTAAACCCGATATTTCCACAACCGTACATCCTAAATGATTGTGGTTTTCAGTATTCAATTGCAAATTAAAAGGCCTTTCCAGCCATGTACGAAGTTTGACAAAACTCGACAAATTAATTTTGGACGAAATTTCATCCAAATCGTGACCCTGGCAGTGTCAAAATTGATTTTGGAAGTATATTTTCTAAACCCGATATTTCCACAACCGTACATCCTAAATTATTGTGGTTTTCAGTATTCAATTGCAAATTAATAGGCCTTTCCAGCCATGTACGAAGTTTGACAAAACTCGACAAATTAATTTTGGATGAAATTTCATCCAAATCGTGACCCTGGCAGTGTCAAAATTGATTTTGGAAGTATATTTTCTAAACCCGATATTTCCACAACCGTACATCCTAAATGATTGTGGTTTTCAGTATTCAATTGCAAATTAATAGGCCTTTCCAGCCATGTACGAAGTTTAACAAAACTCGAAAAATTAATTTTGGACGAAATTTCATCCAAATCGTGACCCTGGCAGTGTCAAAATTGATTTTGGAAGTATATTTTCTAAACCCGATATTTCCACAACCGTACATCCTAAATTATTGTGGTTTTCAGTATTCAATTGCAAATTAATAGGCCTTTCCAGCCATGTACGAAGTTTGACAAAACTCGACAAATTAATTTTGGACGAAATTTCATCCAAATCGTGACCCTGGCAGTGTCAAAATTGATTTTGGAAGTATATTTTCTAAACCCGATATTTCCACAACCGTACATCCTTAATTATTGTGGTTTTCAGTATTCAATTGCAAATTAATAGGCCTTTCCAGCCATGTACGAAGTTTGACAAAACTCGACAAATTAATTTTGGATGAAATTTCATCCAAATCGTGACCCTGGCAGTGTCAAAATTGATTTTGGAAGTATATTTTCTAAACCCGATATTTCCACAACCGTACATCCTAAATTATTGTGGTTTTCAGTATTCAATTGCAAATTAATAGGCCTTTCCAGCCATGTACGAAGTTTAACAAAACTCGAAAAATTAATTTTGGACGAAATTTCATCCAAATCGTGACCCTGGCAGTGTCAAAATTGATTTTGGAAGTATATTTTCTAATCCCGATATTTCCACAACCGTACATCCTAAATTATTGTGGTTTTCAGTATTCAATTGCAAATTAATAGGCCTTTCCAGCCATGTACGAAGTTTGACAAAACTCGACAAATTAATTTTGGATGAAATTTCATCCAAATCGTGACCCTGGCAGTGTCAAAATTGATTTTGGAAGTATATTTTCTAAACCCGATATTTCCACAACCGTACATCCTAAATGATTGTGGTTTTCAGTATTCAATTGCAAATTAATAGGCCTTTCCAGCCATGTACGAAGTTTAACAAAACTCGACAAATTAATTTTGGACGAAATTTCATCCAAATCGTGACCCTGGCAGTGTCAAAATTGATTTTGGAAGTATATTTTCTAAACCCGATATTTCCACAACCGTACGTAAATTATTGTGGTTTTAAGTATTCAATTGCAAATTAATAGGCCTTTCCAGCCATGTACGAAGTTTGACAAAACTCGACAAATTAATTTTGGATGAAATTTCATCCAAATCGTGACCCTGGCAGTGTCAAAATTGATTTTGGAAGTATATTTTCTAAACCCGATATTTCCACAACCGTACATCCTAAATGATTGTGGTTTTCAGTATTCAATTGCAAATTAAAAGGCCTTTCCAGCCATGTACGAAGTTTGACAAAACTCGACAAATTAATTTTGGATGAAATTTCATCCAAATCGTGACCCTGGCAGTGTCAAAATTGATTTTGGAAGTATATTTTCTAAACCCGATATTTCCACAACCGTACATCCTAAATGATTGTGGTTTTCAGTATTCAATTGCAAATTAATAGGCCTTTCCAGCCATGTACGAAGTTTGACAAAACTCGACAAATTAATTTTGGACGAAATTTCATCCAAATCGTGACCCTGGCAGTGTCAAAATTGATTTTGGAAGTATATTTTCTAAACCAGATATTTCCACAACCGTACATCCTAAATTATTGTGGTTTTCAGTATTCAATTGCAAATTAATAGGCCTTTCCAGCCATGTACGAAGTTTGACAAAACTCGACAAATTAATTTTGGATAAAATTTTATCCAAATCGTGACCCTGGCAGTGTCAAAATTGATTTTGGAAGTATATTTTCTAAACCCGATATTTCCACAACCGTACATCCTAAATTATTGTGGTTTTCAGTATTCAATTGCAAATTAATAGGCCTTTCCAGCCATGTACGAAGTTCAACAAAACTCGAAAAATTAATTTTGGACGAAATTTCATCCAAATCGTGACCCTGGCAGTGTCAAAATTGATTTTGGAAGTATATTTTCTAAACCCGATATTTCCACAACCGTACATCCTAAATTATTGTGGTTTTCAGTATTCAATTGCAAATTAATAGGCCTTTCCAGCCATGTACGAAGTTTGACAAAACTCGACAAATTAATTTTGGATGAAATTTCATCCAAATCGTGACCCTGGCAGTGTCAAAATTGATTTTGGAAGTATATTTTCTAAACCCGATATTTCCACAACCGTACATCCTAAATGATTGTGGTTTTCAGTATTCAATTGCAAATTAGTAGGCCTTTCCAGCCATGTACGAAGTTTAACAAAACTCGACTAATTAATTTTGGACGAAGTTTCATCCAAATCGTGACCCTGGCAGTGTCAAAATTGATTTTGGAAGTATATTTTCTAAACCCGATATTTCCACAACCGTACGTAAATTATTGTGGTTTTAAGTATTCAATTGCAAATTAATAGGCCTTTCCAGCCATGTACGAAGTTTGACAAAACTCGACAAATTAATTTTGGATGAAATTTCATCCAAATCGTGACCCTGGCAGTGTCAAAATTGATTTTGGAAGTATATTTTCTAAACCCGATATTTCCACAACCGTACATCCTAAATGATTGTGGTTTTCAGTATTCAATTGCAAATGAATAGGCCTTTCCAGCCATGTACGAAGTTTAACAAAACTCGACATATTAATTTTGGACGAAATTTCATCCAAATCGTGACCCTGGCAGTGTCAAAATTGATTTTGGAAGTATATTTTCTAAACCCGATATTTCCACAACCGTACATCCTAAATTATTGTGGTTTTCAGTATTCAATTGCAAATTAATAGGCCTTTCCAGCGATGTACGAAGTTTGACAAAACTCGACAAATTAATTTTGGATGAAATTTCATCCAAATCGTGACCCTGGCAGTGTCAAAATTGATTTTGGAAGTATATTTTCTAAACCCGATATTTCCACAACCGTACATCCTAAATGATTGTGGTTTTCAGTATTCAATTGCAAATTAAAAGGCCTTTCCAGCCATGTACGAAGTTTGACAAAACTCGACAAATTAATTTTGGATGAAATTTCATCCAAATCGTGACCCTGGCAGTGTCAAAATTGATTTTGGAAGTATATTTTCTAAACCCGATATTTCCACAACCGTACATCCTAAATGATTGTGGTTTTCAGTATTCAATTGCAAATTAATAGGCCTTTCCAGCCATGTACGAAGTTTGACAAAACTCGACAAATTAATTTTGGACGAAATTTCATCCAAATCGTGACCCTGGCAGTGTCAAAATTGATTTTGGAAGTATATTTTCTAAACCCGATATTTCCACAACCGTACATCCTAAATTATTGTGGTTTTCAGTATTCAATTGCAAATTAATAGGCCTTTCCAGCCATGTACGAAGTTTAACAAAACTCGAAAAATTAATTTTGGACGAAATTTCATCCAAATCGTGACCCTGGCAGTGTCAAAATTGATTTTGGAAGTATATTTTCTAAACCCGATATTTCCACAACCGTACATCCTATATTATTGTGGTTTTCAGTATTCAATTGCAAATTAATAGGCCTTTCCAGCCATGTACGAAGTTTGACAAAACTCGACAAATTAATTTTGGACGAAATTTCATCCAAATCGTGACCCTGGCAGTGTCAAAATTGATTTTGGAAGTATATTTTCTAAACCCGATATTTCCACAACCGTACATCCTAAATGATTGTGGTTTTCAGTATTCAATTGCAAATTAATAGGCCTTTCCAGCCATGTACGAAGTTTGACAAAACTCGACAAATTAATTTTGGATGAAATTTCATCCAAATCGTGACCCTGGCAGTGTCAAAATTGATTTTGGAAGTATATTTTCTAAACCCGATATTTCCACAACCGTACATCCTAAATGATTGTGGTTTTCAGTATTCAATTGCAAATTAATAGGCCTTTCCAGCCATGTACGAAGTTTGACAAAACTCGACAAATTAATTTTGGACGAAATTTCATCCAAATCGTGACCCTGGCAGTGTCAAAATTGATTTTGGAAGTATATTTTCTAAACCCGATATTTCCACAACCGTACATCCTAAATTATTGTGGTTTTCAGTATTCAATTGCAAATTAATAGGCCTTTCCAGCCATGTACGAAGTTTGACAAAACTCGACAAATTAATTTTGGATGAAATTTCATCCAAATCGTGACCCTGGCAGTGTCAAAATTGATTTTGGAAGTATATTTTCTAAACCCGATATTTCCACAACCGTACATCCTAAATGATTGTGGTTTTCAGTATTCAATTGCAAATTAAAAGGCCTTTCCAGCCATGTACGAAGTTTGACAAAACTCGACAAATTAATTTTGGATGAAATTTCATCCAAATCGTGACCCTGGCAGTGTCAAAATTGATTTTGGAAGTATATTTTCTAAACCCGATATATCCACAACCGTACATCCTAAATGATTGTGGTTTTCAGTATTCAATTGCAAATTAAAAGGCCTTTCCAGCCATGTACGAAGTTTGACAAAACTCGACAAATTAATTTTTGATGAAATTTCATCCAAATCGTGACCCTGGCAGTGTCAAAATTGATTTTGGAAGTATATTTTCTAAACCCGATATTTCCACAACCGTACATCCTAAATGATTGTGGTTTTCAGTATTCAATTGCAAATTAAAAGGCCTTTCCAGCCATGTACGAAGTTTGACAAAACTCGACAAATTAATTTTGGATGAAATTTCATCCAAATCGTGACCCTGGCAGTGTCAAAATTGATTTTGGAAGTATATTTTCTAAACCCGATATTTCCACAACCGTACATCCTAAATGATTGTGGTTTTCAGTATTCAATTGCAAATCAATAGGCCTTTCCAGCCATGTACGAAGTTTAACAAAACTCGAAAAATTAATTTTGGATAAAATTTCATCCAAATCGTGACCCTGGCAGTGTCAAAATTGATTTTGGAAGTATATTTTCTAAACCAGATATTTCCACAACCGTACATCCTAAATGATTGTGGTTTTCAGTATTCAATTGCAAATTAATAGGCCTTTCCAGCCATGTACGAAGTTTGACAAAACTCGACAAATTAATTTTGGATGAAATTTCATCCAAATCGTGACCCTGGCAGTGTCAAAATTGATTTTGGAAGTATATTTTCTAGACCCGATATTTCCACAACCGTACATCCTAAATGATTGTGGTTTTCAGTTTTCAATTGCAAATTAATAGGCCTTTCCAGCCATGTACAAAGTTTGACAAAACTCGACAAATTAATTTTGGACGAAATTTCATCCAAATCGTGACCCTGGCAGTGTCAAAATTGATTTTGGAAGTATATTTTCTAAACCCGATATTTCCACAACCGTACATCCTAAATGATTGTGGTTTTCAGTATTCAATTGCAAATTAATAGGCCTTTCCAGCCATGTACGAAGTTTAACAAAACTCGAAAAATTAATTTTGGACGAAATTTCATCCAAATCGTGACCCTGGCAGTGTCAAAATTGATTTTGGAAGTATATTTTCTAAACCCGATATTTCCACAACCGTACATCCTAAATTATTGTGGTTTTCAGTATTCAATTGCAAATTAAAAGGCCTTTCCAGCCATGTACGAAGTTTGACAGAACTCGACAAATTAATTTTGGACGAAATTTCATCCAAATCGTGACCCTGGCAGTGTCAAAATTGATTTTGGAAGTATATTTTCTAAACCCGATATTTCCACAACCGTACATCCTAAATTATTGTGGTTTTCAGTATCCAATTGCAAATTAATAGGCCTTTCCAGCCATGTACGAAGTTTGACAAAACTCGACAAATTAATTTTGGATGAAATTTCATCCAAATCGTGACCCTGGCAGTGTCAAAATTGATTTTGGAAGTATATTTTCTAAACCCGATATTTCCACAACCGTACATCCTAAATGATTGTGGTTTTCAGTATTCAATTGCAAATTAAAAGGCCTTTCCAGCCATGTACGAAGTTTGACAAAACTCGACAAATTAATTTTGGATGAAATTTCATCCAAATCGTGACCCTGGCAGTGTCAAAATTGATTTTGGAAGTATATTTTCTAATCCCGATATTTCCACAACCGTACATCCTAAATGATTGTGGTTTTCAGTATTCAATTGCAAATTAATAGGCCTTTCCAGCCATGTACGAAGTTTAACAAAACTCGAAAAATTAATTTTGGACGAAATTTCATCCAAATCGTGACCCTGGCAGTGTCAAAATTGATTTTGGAAGTATATTTTCTAAACCCGATATTTCCACAACCGTACATCCTAAATTATTGTGGTTTTCAGTATTCAATTTCAAATTAATAGGCCTTTCCAGCCATGTACGAAGTTTGACAAAACTCGACAAATTAATTTTGGACGAAATTTCATCCAAATCGTGACCCTGGCAGTGTCAAAATTGATTTTGGAAGTATATTTTCTAAACCCGATATTTCCACAACCGTACATCCTAAATTATTGTAGTTTTCAGTATTCAATTGCAAATTAATAGGCCTTTCCAGCCATGTACGAAGTTTGACAAAACTCGACAAATTAATTTTGGATGAAATTTCATCCAAATCGTGACCCTGGCAGTGTCAAAATTGATTTTGGAAGTATATTTTCTAAACCCGATATTTCCACAACCGTACATCCTAAATGATTGTGGTTTTCAGTATTCAATTGCAAATTAAAAGGCCTTTCCAGCCATGTACGAAGTTTGACAAAACTCGACAAATTAATTTTGGATGAAATTTCATCCAAATCGTGACCCTGGCAGTGTCAAAATTGATTTTGGAAGTATATTTTCTAAACCCGATATTTCCACAACCGTACATCCTAAATTATTGTGGTTTTCAGTATTCAATTGCAAATTAATAGGCCTTTCCAGCCATGTAAGAAGTTTAACAAAACTCGAAAAATTAATTTTGGACGAAATTTCATCCAAATCGTGACCCTGGCAGTGTCAAAATTGATTTTGGAAGTATATTTTCTAAACCCGATATTTCCACAACCGTACATCCTAAATGATTGTGGTTTTCAGTATTCAATTGCAAATTAATAGGCCTTTCCAGCCATGTACGAAGTTTGACAAAACTCGACAAATTAATTTTGGACGAAATTTCATCCAAATCGTGACCCTGGCAGTGTCAAAATTGATTTTGGAAGTATATTTTCTAAACCCGATATTTCCACAACCGTACATCCTAAATTATTGTGGTTTTCAGTATTCAATTGCAAATTAATAGGCCTTTCCAGCCATGTCCAGTGTCAAAATTGATTTTGGAAGTATATTTTCTAAACCCGATATTTCCACAACCTTACATCCTAAATTATTGTGGTTTTCAGTATTCAATTGCAAATTAATAGGCCTTTCCAGCCATGTACGAAGTTTAACAAAACTCGAAAAATTAATTTTGGACGAAATTTCATCCGAATCGTGACCCTGGCAGTGTCAAAATTGATTTTGGAAGTATGTTTTCTAAACCCGATATTTCCACAACCGTACATCCTAAATTATTGTGGTTTTCAGTATTCAATTGCAAATTAATAGGCCTTTCCAGCCATGTACGAAGTTTGACAAAACTCGACAAATTAATTTTGGATGAAATTTCATCCAAATCGTGACCCTGGCAGTGTCAAAATTGATTTTGGAAGTATATTTTCTAAACCCGATATTTCCACAACCGTACATCCTAAATGATTGTGGTTTTCAGTATTCAATTGCAAATTAATAGGCCTTTCCAGCCATGTACGAAGTTTAACAAAACTCGACAAATTAATTAATTAAGTTTGACAAAACTCGACAAATTAATTTTGGATGAAATTTCATCCAAATCGTGACCCTGGCAGTGTCAAAATTGATTTTGGAAGTATATTTTCTAAGCCCGATATTTCCACAACCGTACATCCTAAATGATTGTGGTTTTCAGTATTCAATTGCAAATTAATAGGCCTTTCCAGCCATGTACGAAGTTTAACAAAACTCGACATATTAATTTTGGACGAAATTTCATCCAAATCGTGACCCTGGCAGTGTCAAAATTGATTTTGGAAGTATATTTTCTAAACCCGATATTTCCACAACCGTACATCCTAAATTATTGTGGTTTTCAGTATTCAATTGCAAATTAATAGGCCTTTCCAGCGATGTACGAAGTTTGACAAAACTCGACAAATTAATTTTGGATGAAATTTCATCCAAATCGTGACCCTGGCAGTGTCAAAATTGATTTTGGAAGTATATTTTCTAAACCCGATATTTCCACAACCGTACATCCTAAATGATTGTGGTTTTCAGTATTCAATTGCAAATTAAAAGGCCTTTCCAGCCATGTACGAAGTTTGACAAAACTCGACAAATTAATTTTGGATGAAATTTCATCCAAATCGTGACCCTGGCAGTGTCAAAATTGATTTTGGAAGTATATTTTCTAAACCCGATAGTTCCACAACCGTACATCCTAAATGATTGTGGTTTTCAGTATTCAATTGCAAATTAATAGGCCTTTCCAGCCATGTACGAAGTTTGACAAAACTCGACAAATTAATTTTGGACGAAATTTCATCCAAATCGTGACCCTGGCAGTGTCAAAATTGATTTTGGAAGTATATTTTCTAAACCCGATATTTCCACAACCGTACATCCTAAATTATTGTGGTTTTCAGTATTCAATTGCAAATTAATAGGCCTTTCCAGCCATGTACGAAGTTTAACAAAACTCGAAAAATTAATTTTGGACGAAATTTCATCCAAATCGTGACCCTGGCAGTGTCAAAATTGATTTTGGAAGTATATTTTCTAAACCCGATATTTCCACAACCGTACATCCTATATTATTGTGGTTTTCAGTATTCAATTGCAAATTAATAGGCCTTTCCAGCCATGTACGAAGTTTGACAAAACTCGACAAATTAATTTTGGACGAAATTTCATCCAAATCGTGACCCTGGCAGTGTCAAAATTGATTTTGGAAGTATATTTTCTAAACCCGATATTTCCACAACCGTACATCCTAAATGATTGTGGTTTTCAGTATTCAATTGCAAATTAATAGGCCTTTCCAGCCATGTACGAAGTTTGACAAAACTCGACAAATTAATTTTGGATGAAATTTCATCCAAATCGTGACCCTGGCAGTGTCAAAATTGATTTTGGAAGTATATTTTCTAAACCCGATATTTCCACAACCGTACATCCTAAATGATTGTGGTTTTCAGTATTCAATTGCAAATTAATAGGCCTTTCCAGCCATGTACGAAGTTTAACAAAACTCGACAAATTAATTTTGGACGAAATTTCATCCAAATCGTGACCCTGGCAGTGTCAAAATTGATTTTGGAAGTATATTTTCTAAACCCGATATTTCCACAACCGTACATCCTAAATTATTGTGGTTTTCAGTATTCAATTGCAAATTAATAGGCCTTTCCAGCCATGTACGAAGTTTGACAAAACTCGACAAATTAATTTTGGATGAAATTTCATCCAAATCGTGACCCTGGCAGTGTCAAAATTGATTTTGGAAGTATATTTTCTAAACCCGATATTTCCACAACCGTACATCCTAAATGATTGTGGTTTTCAGTATTCAATTGCAAATTAAAAGGCCTTTCCAGCCATGTGCGAAGTTTGACAAAACTCGACAAATTAATTTTGGATGAAATTTCATCCAAATCGTGACCCTGGCAGTGTCAAAATTGATTTTGGAA
Organism: Epistrophella euchroma; assembly: GCA_947049315.1. Taxonomy (NCBI): domain Eukaryota; kingdom Metazoa; phylum Arthropoda; class Insecta; order Diptera; family Syrphidae; genus Epistrophella; species Epistrophella euchroma. The sequence goes on from OX346246.1 coordinate 127,637,448, forward strand.
GTATATTTTCTAAACCCGATATTTCCACAACCGTACATCCTAAATGATTGTGGTTTTCAGTATTCAATTGCAAATTAATAGGCCTTTCCAGCCATGTACGAAGTTTAACAAAACTCGAAAAATTAATTTTGGACGAAATTTCATCCAAATCGTGACCCTGGCAGTGTCAAAATTGATTTTGGAAGTATATTTTCTAAACCCGATATTTCCACAACCGTACATCCTAAATTATTGTGGTTTTCAGTATCCAATTGCAAATTAATAGGCCTTTCCAGCCATGTACGAAGTTTGACAAAACTCGACAAATTAATTTTGGATGAAATTTCATCCAAATCGTGACCCTGGCAGTGTCAAAATTGATTTTGGAAGTATATTTTCTAAACCCGATATTTCCACAACCGTACATCCTAAATGATTGTGGTTTTCAGTATTCAATTGCAAATTAAAAGGCCTTTCCAGCCATGTACGAAGTTTGACAAAACTCGACAAATTAATTTTGGATGAAATTTCATCCAAATCGTGACCCTGGCAGTGTCAAAATTGATTTTGGAAGTATATTTTCTAAACCCGATATTTCCACAACCGTACATCCTAAATGATTGTGGTTTTCAGTATTCAATTGCAAATTAAAAGGCCTTTCCAGCCATGTACGAAGTTTGACAAAACTCGACAAATTAATTTTGGACGAAATTTCATCCAAATCGTGACCCTGGCAGTGTCAAAATTGATTTTGGAAGTATATTTTCTAAACCCGATATTTCCACAACCGTACATCCTAAATGATTGTGGTTTTCAGTATTCAATTGCAAATTAAAAGGCCTTTCCAGCCATGTACGAAGTTTGACAAAACTCGACAAATTAATTTTGGATGAAATTTCATCCAAATCGTGACCCTGGCAGTGTCAAAATTGATTTTGGAAGTATATTTTCTAAACCCGATATTTCCACAACCGTACATCCTAAATTATTGTGGTTTTCAGTATTCAATTGCAAATTAATAGGCCTTTCCAGCCATGTAAGAAGTTTAACAAAACTCGAAAAATTAATTTTGGACGAAATTTCATCCAAATCGTGACCCTGGCAGTGTCAAAATTGATTTTGGAAGTATATTTTCTAAACCCGATATTTCCACAACCGTACTTCCTAAATGATTGTGGTTTTCAGTATTCAATTGCAAATTAATAGGCCTTTCCAGCCATGTACGAAGTTTGACAAAACTCGACAAATTAATTTTTAACGAAATTTCATCCAAATCGTGACCCTGGCAGTGTCAAAATTGATTTTGGAAGTATATTTTCTAAACCCGATATTTCCACAACCGTACATCCTAAATTATTGTGGTTTTCAGTATTCAATTGCAAATTAATAGGCCTTTCCAGCCATGTACGAAGTTTAAAAAAACTCGACAAATTAATTTTGGATGAAATTTCATCCAAATCGTGACCCTGGCAGTGTCAAAATTGATTTTGGAAGTATATTTTCTAAACCCGATATTTCCACAACCGTACATCCTAAATTATTGTGGTTTTCAGTATTCAATTGCAAATTAATAGGCCTTTCCAGCCATGTACGAAGTTTAACAAAACTCGAAAAATTAATTTTGGACGAAATTTCATCCAAATCGTGACCCTGGCAGTGTCAAAATTGATTTTGGAAGTATATTTTCTAAACCAGATATTTCCACAACCGTACATCCTAAATTATTGTGGTTTTCAGTATTCAATTGCAAATTAATAGGCCTTTCCAGCCATGTACGAAGTTTGACAAAACTCGACAAATTAATTTTGGATAAAATTTCATCCAAATCGTGACCCTGGCAGTGTCAAAATTGATTTTGGAAGTATATTTTCTAAACCCGATATTTCCACAACCGTACATCCTAAATTATTGTGGTTTTCAGTATTCAATTGCAAATTAATATGCCTTTCCAGCCATGTACGAAGTTTAACAAAACTCGACAAATTAATTTTGGATAAAATTTCATCCAAATCGTGACCCTGGCAGTGTCAAAATTGATTTTGGAAGTATATTTTCTAAACCAGATATTTCCACAACCGTACATCCTAAATTATTGTGGTTTTCAGTATTCAATTGCAAATTAATAGGCCTTTCCAGCCATGTACGAAGTTTGACAAAACTCGACAAATTAATTTTGGATAAAATTTCATTTAAATCGTGACCCTGGCAGTGTCAAAATTGATTTTGGAAGTATATTTTCTAAACCCGATATTTCCACAACCGTACATCCTAAATGATTGTGGTTTTCAGTATTCAATTGCAAATTAAAAGGCCTTTCCAGCCATGTACGAAGTTTAACAAAACTCGACAAATTAATTTTGGATAAAATTTCATCCAAATCGTGACCCTGGCAGTGTCAAAATTGATTTTGGAGTATATTTTCTAAACCCGATATTTCCACAACCGTACATCCTAAATTATTGTGGTTTTCAGTATTCAATTGCAAATTAATAGGCCTTTCCAGCCATGTAAGAAGTTTAACAAAACTCGAAAAATTAATTTTGGACGAAATTTCATCCAAATCGTGACCCTGGCAGTGTCAAAATTGATTTTGGAAGTATATTTTCTAAACCCGATATTTCCACAACCGTACATCCTAAATTATTGTGGTTTTCAGTATTCAATTGCAAATTAATAGGCCTTTCCAGCCATGTAAGAAGTTTAACAAAACTCGAAAAATTAATTTTGGACGAAATTTCATCCAAATCGTGACCCTGGCAGTGTCAAAATTGATTTTGGAAGTATATTTTCTAAACCCGATATTTCCACAACCGTACATCCTAAATTATTGTGGTTTTCAGTATTCAATTGCAAATTAATAGGCCTTTCCAGCCATGTAAGAAGTTTAACAAAACTCGAAAAATTAATTTTGGACGAAATTTCATCCAAATCGTGACCCTGGCAGTGTCAAAATTGATTTTGGAAGTATATTTTCTAAACCCGATATTTCCACAACCGTACATCCTAAATGATTGTGGTTTTCAGTATTCAATTGCAAATTAATAGGCCTTTCCAGCCATGTACGAAGTTTGACAAAACTGGACAAATTAATTTTGGACGAAATTTCATCCAAATCGTGACCCTGGCAGTGTCAAAATTGATTTTGGAAGTATATTTTCTAAACCCGATATTTCCACAACCGTACATCCTAAATTATTGTGGTTTTCAGTATTCAATTGCAAATTAATAGGCCTTTCCAGCCATGTAAGAAGTTTAACAAAACTCGAAAAATTAATTTTGGACGAAATTTCATCCAAATCGTGACCCTGGCAGTGTCAAAATTGATTTTGGAAGTATATTTTCTAAACCCGATATTTCCACAACCGTACATCCTAAATTATTGTGGTTTTCAGTATTCAATTGCAAATTAATAGGCCTTTCCAGCCATGTACGAAGTTTGACAAAACTCGACAAATTAATTTTGGATAAAATTTCATCCAAATCGTGACCCTGGCAGTGTCAAAATTGATTTTGGAAGTATATTTTCTAAACCCGATTATTCCACAACCGTACATCCTAAATGATTGTGGTTTTCAGTATTCAATTGCAAATTAAAAGGCCTTTCCAGCCATGTACGAAGTTTGACAAAACTCGACAAATTAATTTTGGATAAAATTTCATCCAAATCGTGACCCTGGCAGTGTCAAAATTGATTTTGGAAGTATATTTTCTAAACCCGATTATTCCACAACCGTACATCCTAAATGATTGTGGTTTTCAGTATTCAATTGCAAATTAATAGGCCTTTCCAGCCATGTACGAAGTTTGACAAAACTCGACAAATTAATTTTGGACGAAATTTCATCCAAATCGTGACCCTGGCAGTGTCAAAATTGATTTTGGAAGTATATTTTCTAAACCCGATATTTCCACAACCGTACATCCTAAATGATTGTGGTTTTCAGTATTCAATTGCAAATTAAAAGGCCTTTCCAGCCATGTACGAAGTTTGACAAAACTCGACAAATTAATTTTGGATGAAATTTCATCCAAATCGTGACCCTGGCAGTGTCAAAATTGATTTTGGAAGTATATTTTCTAAACCCGATATTTCCACAACCGTACATCCTAAATTATTGTGGTTTTCAGTATTCAATTGCAAATTAATAGGCCTTTCCAGCCATGTAAGAAGTTTAACAAAACTCGAAAAATTAATTTTGGACGAAATTTCATCCAAATCGTGACCCTGGCAGTGTCAAAATTGATTTTGGAAGTATATTTTCTAAACCCGATATTTCCACAACCGTACTTCCTAAATGATTGTGGTTTTCAGTATTCAATTGCAAATTAATAGGCCTTTCCAGCCATGTACGAAGTTTGACAAAACTCGACAAATTAATTTTGGACGAAATTTCATCCAAATCGTGACCCTGGCAGTGTCAAAATTGATTTTGGAAGTATATTTTCTAAACCCGATATTTCCACAACCGTACATCCTAAATTATTGTGGTTTTCAGTATTCAATTGCAAATTAATAGGCCTTTCCAGCCATGTACGAAGTTTGAAAAAACTCGACAAATTAATTTTGGATGAAATTTCATCCAAATCGTGACCCTGGCAGTGTCAAAATTGATTTTGGAAGTATATTTTCTAAACCCGATATTTCCACAACCGTACATCCTAAATTATTGTGGTTTTCAGTATTCAATTGCAAATTAATAGGCCTTTCCAGCCATGTACGAAGTTTAACAAAACTCGAAAAATTAATTTTGGACGAAATTTCATCCAAATCGTGACCCTGGCAGTGTCAAAATTGATTTTGGAAGTATATTTTCTAAACCAGATATTTCCACAACCGTACATCCTAAATTATTGTGGTTTTCAGTATTCAATTGCAAATTAATAGGCCTTTCCAGCCATGTACGAAGTTTGAAAAAACTCGACAAATTAATTTTGGATAAAATTTCATCCAAATCGTGACCCTGGCAGTGTCAAAATTGATTTTGGAAGTATATTTTCTAAACCCGATATTTCCACAACCGTACATCCTAAATTATTGTGGTTTTCAGTATTCAATTGCAAATTAATATGCCTTTCCAGCCATGTACGAAGTTTAACAAAACTCGACAAATTAATTTTGGATAAAATTTCATCCAAATCGTGACCCTGGCAGTGTCAAAATTGATTTTGGAAGTATATTTTCTAAACCAGATATTTCCACAACCGTACATCCTAAATTATTGTGGTTTTCAGTATTCAATTGCAAATTAATAGGCCTTTCCAGCCATGTACGAAGTTTGACAAAACTCGACAAATTAATTTTGGATAAAATTTCATTTAAATCGTGACCCTGGCAGTGTCAAAATTGATTTTGGAAGTATATTTTCTAAACCCGATATTTCCACAACCGTACATCCTAAATGATTGTGGTTTTCAGTATTCAATTGCAAATTAAAAGGCCTTTCCAGCCATGTACGAAGTTTAACAAAACTCGACAAATTAATTTTGGATAAAATTTCATCCAAATCGTGACCCTGGCAGTGTCAAAATTGATTTTGGAGTATATTTTCTAAACCCGATATTTCCACAACCGTACATCCTAAATTATTGTGGTTTTCAGTATTCAATTGCAAATTAATAGGCCTTTCCAGCCATGTAAGAAGTTTAACAAAACTCGAAAAATTAATTTTGGACGAAATTTCATCCAAATCGTGACCCTGGCAGTGTCAAAATTGATTTTGGAAGTATATTTTCTAAACCCGATATTTCCACAACCGTACATCCTAAATGATTGTGGTTTTCAGTATTCAATTGCAAATTAATAGGCCTTTCCAGCCATGTACGAAGTTTGACAAAACTGGACAAATTAATTTTGGACGAAATTTCATCCAAATCGTGACCCTGGCAGTGTCAAAATTGATTTTGGAAGTATATTTTCTAAACCCGATATTTCCACAACCGTACATCCTAAATTATTGTGGTTTTCAGTATTCAATTGCAAATTAATAGGCCTTTCCAGCCATGTAAGAAGTTTAACAAAACTCGAAAAATTAATTTTGGACGAAATTTCATCCAAATCGTGACCCTGGCAGTGTCAAAATTGATTTTGGAAGTATATTTTCTAAACCCGATATTTCCACAACCGTACATCCTAAATTATTGTGGTTTTCAGTATTCAATTGCAAATTAATAGGCCTTTCCAGCCATGTACGAAGTTTGACAAAACTCGACAAATTAATTTTGGATAAAATTTCATCCAAATCGTGACCCTGGCAGTGTCAAAATTGATTTTGGAAGTATATTTTCTAAACCCGATTATTCCACAACCGTACATCCTAAATGATTGTGGTTTTCAGTATTCAATTGCAAATTAAAAGGCCTTTCCAGCCATGTACGAAGTTTGACAAAACTCGACAAATTAATTTTGGATAAAATTTCATCCAAATCGTGACCCTGGCAGTGTCAAAATTGATTTTGGAAGTATATTTTCTAAACCCGATTATTCCACAACCGTACATCCTAAATGATTGTGGTTTTCAGTATTCAATTGCAAATTAATAGGCCTTTCCAGCCATGTACGAAGTTTGACAAAACTCGACAAATTAATTTTGGACGAAATTTCATCCAAATCGTGACCCTGGCAGTGTCAAAATTGATTTTGGAAGTATATTTTCTAAACCCGATATTTCCACAACTGTACATCCTAAATGATTGTGGTTTTCAGTATTCAATTGCAAATTAAAAGGCCTTTCCAGCCATGTACGAAGTTTAACAAAACTTGACAAATTAATTTTGGAAGAAATTTCATCCAAATCGTGACCCTGGCAGTGTCAAAATTGATTTTGGAAGTATATTTTCTAAACCCGATATTTCCACAACCGTACATCCAAAATTATTGTGGTTTTCAGTATTCAATTGCAAATTAATAGGCCTTTCCAGCCATGTACGAAGTTTGACAAAACTCGACAAATTAATTTTGGACGAAATTTCATCCAAATCGTGACCCTGGCAGTGTCAAAATTGATTTTGGAAGTATATTTTCTAAACCCGATATTTCCACAACCGTACATCCTAAATGATTGTGGTTTTCAGTATTCAATTGCAAATTAATAGGCCTTTCCAGCCATGTACGAAGTTTGACAAAACTCGACAAATTAATTTTGGATGAAATTTCATCCAAATCGTGACCCTGGCAGTGTCAAAATTGATTTTGGAAGTATATTTTCTAAACCCGATATTTCCACAACCGTACATCCTAAATGATTGTGGTTTTCAGTATTCAATTGCAAATTAAAATGCCTTTCCAGCCATGTACGAAGTTTAACAAAACTCGACAAATTAATTTTGGATAAAATTTCATCCAAATCGTGACCCTGGCAGTGTCAAAATTGATTTTGGAAGTATATTTTCTAAACCCGATATTTCCACAACCGTACATCCTAAATGATAGTGGTTTTCAGTATTCAATTGCAAATTAAAAGGCCTTTCCAGCCATGTACGAAGTTTAACAAAACTCGAAAAATTAATTTTGGACGAAATTTCATCCAAATCGTGACCCTGGCAGTGTCAAAATTGATTTTGGAAGTATATTTTCTAAACCCGATATTTCCACAACCGTACATCCTAAATTATTGTGGTTTTCAGTATTCAATTGCAAATTAATAGGCCTTTCCAGCCATGTACGAAGTTTGACAAAACTCGACAAATTAATTTTGGACGAAATTTCATCCAAATCGTGACCCTGGCAGTGTCAAAATTGATTTTGGAAGTATATTTTCTAAACCCGATATTTCCACAACCGTACATCCTAAATTATTGTGGTTTTCAGTATTCAATTGCAAATTAAAAGGCCTTTCCAGCCATGTACGAAGTTTGACAAAACTCGACAAATTAATTTTGGACGAAATTTCATCCAAATCGTGACCCTGGCAGTGTCAAAATTGATTTTGGAAGTATATTTTCTAAACCCGATATTTCCACAACCGTACATCCAAAATTATTGTGGTTTTCAGTATTCAATTGCAAATTAATAGGCCTTTCCAGCCATGTACGAAGTTTGACAAAACTCGACAAATTAATTTTGGACGAAATTTCATCCAAATCGTGACCCTGGCAGTGTCAAAATTGATTTTGGAAGTATATTTTCTAAACCCGATATTTCCACAACCGTACATCCTAAATGATTGTGGTTTTCAGTATTCAATTGCAAATTAATAGGCCTTTCCAGCCATGTACGAAGTTTGACAAAACTCGACAAATTAATTTTGGATGAAATTTCATCCAAATCGTGACCCTGGCAGTGTCAAAATTGATTTTGGAAGTATATTTTCTAAACCCGATATTTCCACAACCGTACATCCTAAATGATTGTGGTTTTCAGTATTCAATTGCAAATTAAAAGGCCTTTCCAGCCATGTACGAAGTTTAACAAAACTCGACAAATTAATTTTGGATAAAATTTCATCCAAATCGTGACCCTGGCAGTGTCAAAATTGATTTTGGAAGTATATTTTCTAAACCCGATATTTCCACAACCGTACATCCTAAATGATAGTGGTTTTCAGTATTCAATTGCAAATTAAAAGGCCTTTCCAGCCATGTACGAAGTTTAACAAAACTCGAAAAATTAATTTTGGACGAAATTTCATCCAAATCGTGACCCTGGCAGTGTCAAAATTGATTTTGGAAGTATATTTTCTAAACCCGATATTTCCACAACCGTACATCCTAAATTATTGTGGTTTTCAGTATTCAATTGCAAATTAATAGGCCTTTCCAGGCATGTACGAAGTTTGACAAAACTCGACAAATTAATTTTGGACGAAATTTCATCCAAATCGTGACCCTGGCAGTGTCAAAATTGATTTTGGAAGTATATTTTCTAAACCCGATATTTCCACAACCGTACATCCTAAATTATTGTGGTTTTCAGTATTCAATTGCAAATTAAAAGGCCTTTCCAGCCATGTACGAAGTTTAACAAAACTCGAAAAATTGAGTTTGGACGAAATTTCATCCAAATCGTGACCCTGGCAGTGTCAAAATTGATTTTGGAAGTATATTTTCTAAACCCGATATTTCCACAACCGTACATCCTAAATTATTGTGGTTTTCAGTATTCAATTGCAAATTAATAGGCCTTTCCAGCCATGTACGAAGTTTAACAAAACTCGAAAAATTAATTTTGGATAAAATTTCATCCAAATCGTGACCCTGGCAGTGTCAAAATTGATTTTGGAAGTATATTTTCTAAACCCGATATTTCCACAACCGTACATCCTAAATTATTGTGGTTTTCAGTATTCAATTGCAAATTAATAGGCCTTTCCAGCCATGTACGAAGTTTAACAAAACTCGAAAAATTAATTTTGGACGAAATTTCATCCAAATCGTGACCCTGGCAGTGTCAAAATTGATTTTGGAAGTATATTTTCTAAACCAAATATTTCCACAACCGTACATCCTAAATGATTGTGGTTTTCAGTATTCAATTGCAAATTAAAAGGCCTTTCCAGCCATGTACGAAGTTTAACAAAACTCGACAAATTAATTTTGGATAAAATTTCATCCAAATCGTGACCCTGGCAGTGTCAAAATTGATTTTGGAAGTATATTTTCTAAACCCGATATTTCCACAACCGTACATCCTAAATTATTGTGGTTTTCAGTATTCAATTGCAAATTAATAGGCCTTTCCAGCCATGTACGAAGTTTGACAAAACTCGACAAATTAATTTTGGACGAAATTTCATCCAAATCGTGACCCTGGCAGTGTCAAAATTGATTTTGGAAGTATATTTTCTAAACCCGATATTTCCACAACCGTACATCCTAAATGATTGTGGTTTTCAGTATTCAATTGCAAATTAAAAGGCCTTTCCAGCCATGTACGAAGTTTAACAAAACTCGAAAAATTAATTTTTGATAAAATTTCATCCAAATCGTGACCCTGGCAGTGTCAAAATTGATTTTGGAAGTATATTTTCTAAACCCGATATTTCCACAACCGTACATCCTAAATTATTGTGGTTTTCAGTATTCAATTGCAAATTAATAGGCCTTTCCAGCCATGTACGAAGTTTAACAAAACTCGAAAAATTAATTTTGGACGAAATTTCATCCAAATCGTGACCCTGGCAGTGTCAAAATTGATTTTGGAAGTATATTTTCTAAACCCGATATTTCCACAACCGTACATCCTAAATGATTGTGGTTTTCAGTATTCAATTGCAAATTAAAAGGCCTTTCCAGCCATGTACGAAGTTTAACAAAACTCGACAAATTAATTTTGGATAAAATTTCATCCAAATCGTGACCCTGGCAGTGTCAAAATTGATTTTGGAAGTATATTTTCTAAACCCGATATTTCCACAACCGTACATCCTAAATGATTGTGGTTTTCAGTATTCAATTGCAAATTAATAGGCCTTTCCAGCCATGTACGAAGTTTGACAAAACTCGACAAATTAATTTTGGATGAAATTTCATCCAAATCGTGACCCTGGCAGTGTCAAAATTGATTTTGGAAGTATATTTTCTAAACCCGATATTTCCACAACCGTACATCCTAAATGATTGTGGTTTTCAGTATTCAATTGCAAATTAATAGGCCTTTCCAGCCATGTACGAAGTTTGACAAAACTCGACAAATTAATTTTGGATGAAATTTCATCCAAATCGTGACCCTGGCAGTGTCAAAATTGATTTTGGAAGTATATTTTCTAAACCCGATATTTCCACAACCGTACATCCTAAATGATTGTGGTTTTCAGTATTCAATTGCAAATTAAAAGGCCTTTCCAGCCATGTACGAAGTTTAACAAAACTCGACAAATTAATTTTGGATAAAATTTCATCCAAATCGTGACCCTGGCAGTGTCAAAATTGATTTTGGAAGTATATTTTCTAAACCCGATATTTCCACAACCGTACATCCTAAATGATTGTGGTTTTCAGTATTCAATTGCAAATTAAAAGGCCTTTCCAGCCATGTACGAAGTTTAACAAAACTCGAAAAATTAATTTTGGACGAAATTTCATCCAAATCGTGACCCTGGCAGTGTCAAAATTGATTTTGGAAGTATATTTTCTAAACCCGATATTTCCACAACCGTACATCCTAAATTATTGTGGTTTTCAGTATTCAATTGCAAATTAATAGGCCTTTCCAGCCATGTACGAAGTTTGACAAAACTCGACAAATTAATTTTGGATGAAATTTCATCCAAATCGTGACAGTGTCAAAATTGATTTTGGAAGTATATTTTCTAAACCCGATATTTCCACAACCGTACATCCTAAATGATTGTGGTTTTAAGTATTCAATTGCAAATTAATAGGCCTTTCCAGCCATGTACGAAGTTTAACAAAACTCGACAAATTAATTTTGGACGAAATTTCATCCAAATCGTGACCCTGGCAGTGTCAAAATTGATTTTGGAAGTATATTTTCTAAACCCGATATTTCCACAACCGTACATCCTAAATTATTGTGGTTTTCAGTATTCAATTGCAAATTAATAGGCCTTTTCAGCCATGTACGAAGTTTAACAAAACTCGAAAAATTAATTTTGGACGAAATTTCATCCAAATCGTGACCCTGGCAGTGTCAAAATTGATTTTGGAAGTATATTTTCTAAACCAGATATTTCCACAACCGTACATCCTAAATGATTGTGGTTTTCAGTATTCAATTGCATATTAATAGGCCTTTCCAGCCATGTACGAAGTTTGACAAAACTCGACAAATTAATTTTGGACGAAATTTCATCCAAATCGTGACCCTGGCAGTGTCAAAATTGATTTTGGAAGTATATTTTCTAAACCCGATATTTCCACAACCGTACATCCTAAATGATTGTGGTTTTCAGTATTTAATTGCAAATTAATAGGCCTTTCCAGCCATTTACGAAGTTTGACAAAACTCGACAAATTAATTTTGGATGAAATTTCATCCAAATCGTGACCCTGGCAGTGTCAAAATTGATTTTGGAAGTATATTTTCTAAACCCGATATTTCCACAACCGTACATCCTAAATGATTGTGGTTTTCAGTATTCAATTGCAAATTAAAAGGCCTTTCCAGCCATGTACGAGGTTTAAAAAAACTCGACAAATTAATTTTGGACGAAATTTCATCCAAATCGTGACCCTGGCAGTGTCAAAATTGATTTTGGAAGTATATTTTCTAAACCCGATATTTCCACAACCGTACATCCTAAATTATTGTGGTTTTCAGTATTCAATTGCAAATTAGTAGGCCTTTCCAGCCATGTACGAAGTTTGACAAAACTCGACAAATTAATTTTGGATGAAATTTCATCCAAATCGTGACCCTGGCAGTGTCAAAATTGATTTTGGAAGTATATTTTCTAAACCCGATATTTCCACAACCGTACATCCTAAATGATTGTGGTTTTCAGTATTCAATTGCAAATTAAAAGGCCTTTCCAGCCATGTACGAAGTTTAACAAAACTCGAAAAATTAATTTTGGACGAAATTTCATCCAAATCGTGACCCTGGCAGTGTCAAAATTGATTTTGGAAGTATATTTTCTAAACCAGATATTTCCACAACCGTACATCCTAAATGATTGTGGTTTTCAGTATTCAATTGCAAATTAAAAGGCCTTTCCAGCCATGTACGAAGTTTAACAAAACTCCAAAAATTAATTTTGGATAAAATTTCATCCAAATCGTGACCCTGGCAGTGTCAAAATTGATTTTGGAAGTATATTTTCTAAACCCGATATTTCCACAACCGTACATCCTAAATTATTGTGGTTTTCAGTATTCAATTGCAAATTAATAGGCCTTTCCAGCCATGTACGAAGTTTGACAAAACTCGACAAATTAATTTTGGACGAAATTTCATCCAAATCGTGACCCTGGCAGTGTCAAAATTGATTTTGGAAGTATATTTTCTAAACCCGATATTTCCACAACCGTACATCCTAAATTATTGTGGTTTTCAGTATTCAATTGCAAATTAAAAGGCCTTTCCAGCCATGTACGAAGTTTGACAAAACTCGACAAATTAATTTTGGATGAAATTTCATCCAAATCGTGACCCTGGCAGTGTCAAAATTGATTTTGGAAGTATATTTTCTAAACCCGATATTTCCACAACCGTACATCCTAAATGATTGTGGTTTTCAGTATTCAATTGCAAATTAATAGGCCTTTCCAGCCATGTACGAAGTTTGACAAAACTCGACAAATTAATTTTGGATGAAATTTCATCCAAATCGTGACCCTGGCAGTGTCAAAATTGATTTTGGAAGTATATTTTCTAAACCCGATATTTCCACAACCGTACATCCTAAATGATTGTGGTTTTCAGTATTCAATTGCAAATTAAAAGGCCTTTCCAGCCATGTACGAAGTTTAACAAAACTCGACAAATTAATTTTGGATGAAATTTCATCCAAATCGTGACCCTGGCAGTGTCAAAATTGATTTTGGAAGTATATTTTCTAAACCCGATATTTCCACAACCGTACATCCTAAATGATTGTGGTTTTCAGTATTCAATTGCAAATTAAAAGGCCTTTGTACGAAGTACGAAGTTTAACAAAACTCGACAAATTAATTTTGGATGAAATTTCATCCAAATCGTGACCCTGGCAGTGTCAAAATTGATTTTGGAAGTATATTTTCTAAACCCGATATTTCCACAACCGTACATCCTAAATTATTGTGGTTTTCAGTATTCAATTGCAAATTAATAGGCCTTTCCAGCCATGTACGAAGTTTAACAAAACTCGAAAAATTAATTTTGGATAAAATTTCATCCAAATCGTGACCCTGGTAGTGTCAAAATTGATTTTGGAAGTATATTTTCTAAACCCGATATTTCCACAACCGTACATCCTAAATGATTGTGGTTTTCAGTATTTAATTGCAAATTAAAAGGCCTTTCCAGCCATGTACGAAGTTTAACAAAACTCGACAAATTAATTTTGGATAAAATTTCATCCAAATCGTGACCCTGGCAGTGTCAAAATTGATTTTGGAAGTATATTTTCTAAACCCGATATTTCCACAACCGTACATCCTAAATGATTGTGGTTTTCAGTATTCAATTGCAAATTAATAGGAATTTCCAGCCATGTACGAAGTTTGACAAAACTCGACAAATTGATTTTGGACGAAATTTCATCCAAATCGTGACCCTGGCAGTGTCAAAATTGATTTTGGAAGTATATTTTCTAAACCAGATATTTCCACAACCGTACATCCTAAATGATTGTGGTTTTCAGTATTCAATTGCAAAATAATAGGCCTTTCCAGCCATGTACGAAGTTTGACAAAACTCGACAAATTAATTTTGGATGAAATTTCATCCAAATCGTGACCCTGGCAGTGTCAAAATTGATTTTGGAAGTATATTTTCTAAACCCGATATTTCCACAACCGTACATCCTAAATGATTGTGGTTTTCAGTATTCAATTGCAAATTAAAAGGCCTTTCCAGCCATGTACGAAGTTTGACAAAACTCGACAAATTAATTTTGGACGAAATTTCATCCAAATCGTGACCCTGGCAGTGTCAAAATTGATTTTGGAAGTATATTTTCTAAACCCGATATTTCCACAACCGTACATCCTAAATTATATGTGGTTTTCAGTATTCAATTGCAAATTAATAGGCCTTTCCAGCCATGTACGAAGTTTGACAAAACTCGACAAATTAATTTTGCATAAAATTTCATCCAAATCGTGACCCTGGCAGTGTCAAAATTGATTTTGGAAGTATATTTTCTAAACCCGATATTTCCACAACCGTACATCCTAAATGATTGTGGTTTTCAGTATTCAATTGCAAATTAAAAGGCCTTTCCAGCCATGTACGAAGTTTAACAAAACTCGAAAAATTAATTTTGGACGAATTTTCATCCAAATCGTGACCCTGGCAGTGTCAAAATTGATTTTGGAAGTATATTTTTCTAAACACGATATTTCCACAACCGTACATCCTAAATTATTGTGGTTTTAAGTATTCAATTGCAAATTAATAGGCCTTTCCAGCCATGTACGAAGTTTGACAAAACTCGACAAATTAATTTTGGACGAAATTTCATCCAAATCGTGACCCTGGCAGTGTCAAAATTGATTTTGGAAGTATATTTTCTAAACCCGATATTTCCACAACCGTACATCCTAAATTATTGTGGTTTTCAGTATTCAATTGCAAATTAATAGGCCTTTCCAGCCATGTACGAAGTTTGACAAAACTCGACAAATTAATTTTGGACGAAATTTCATCCAAATCGTGACCCTGGCAGTGTCAAAATTGATTTTGGAAGTATATTTTCTAAACCCGATATTTCCACAACCGTACATCCTAAATTATTGTGGTTTTCAGTATTCAATTGCAAATTAATAGGCCTTTCCAGCCATGTACGAAGTTTGACAAAACTCGACAAATTAATTTTGGACGAAATTTCATCCAAATCGTGACCCTGGCAGTGTCAAAATTGATCTTGGAAGTATATTTTCTAAACCAGATATTTCCACAACCGTACATCCTAAATTATTGTGGTTTTCAGTATTCAATTGCAAACTAAAAGGCCTTTCCAGCCATGTACGAAGTTTAACAAAACTCGACAAATTAATTTTGGATAAAATTTCATCCAAATCGTGACCCTGGCAGTGTCAAAATTGATTTTGGAAGTATATTTTCTAAACCCGATATTTCCACAACCGTACATCCTAAATTATTGTGGTTTTCAGTATTCAATTGCAAATTAATAGGCCTTTCCAGCCATGTACGAAGTTTGACAAAACTCGACAAATTAATTTTGGACGAAATTTCATCCAAATTGATTTTGGAAGTATATTTTCTAAACCCGATATTTCCACAACCGTACATCCTAAATTATTGTGGTTTCAGTATTCAATTGCAAATTAATAGGCCTTTCCAGCCATGTACGAAGTTTGACAAAACTCGACAAATTAATTTTGGGCGAAATTTCCACAACCGTACATCCTAAATTATTGTGGTTTTCAGTATTCAATTGCAAACTAAAAGGCCTTTCCAGCCATGTACGAAGTTTAACAAAACTCGACAAATTAATTTTGGATAAAATTTCATCCAAATCGTGACCCTGGCAGTGTCAAAATTGATTTTGGAAGTATATTTTCTAAACCCGATATTTCCACAACCGTACATCCTAAATTATAGTGGTTTTCAGTATTCAATTGCAAATTAATAGGCCTTTCCAGCCATGTACGAAGTTTGACAAAACTCGACAAATTAATTTTGGACGAAATTTCATCCAAATCGTGACCCTGGCAGTGTCAAAATTGATTTTGGAAGTATATTTTCTAAACCCGATATTTCCACAACCGTACATCCTAAATTATTGTGGTTTTAAGTATTCAATTGCAAATTAATAGGCCTTTCCAGCCATGTACGAAGTTTAACAAAACTCGACAAATTAATTTTGGACGAAATTTCATCCAAATCGTGACCCTGGCAGTGTCAAAATTGATTTTGGAAGTATATTTTCTAAACCCGATATTTCCACAACCGTACATCCTAAATTATTGTGGTTTTCAGTATTCAATTGCAAATTAATAGGCCTTTCCAGCCATGTACGAAGTTTGACAAAACTCGACAAATTAATTTTGGATAAAATTTCATCCAAATCGTGACCCTGGCAGTGTCAAAATTGATTTTGGAAGTATATTTTCTAAACCCGATATTTCCACAACCGTACATCCTAAATTATTGTGGTTTTCAGTATTCAATTGCAAATTAATAGGCCTTTCCAGCCATGTACGAAGTTTGACAAAACTCGAAAAATTAATTTTGGATAAAATTTCATCCAAATCGTGACCCTGGCAGTGTCAAAATTGATTTTGGAAGTATATTTTCTAAACCCGATCATCCTACATCCTAAATTATTGTGGTTTTCAGTATTCAATTGCAAATTAAAAGGCCTTTCCAGCCATGTACGAAGTTTAACAAAACTCGACAAATTAATTTTGGACGAAATTTCATTCAAATCGTGACCCTGGCAGTGTCAAAATTGATTTTGGAAGTATATTTTCTAAACCCGATATTTCCACAACCGTACATCCTAAATTATTGTGGTTTTCAGTATTCAATTGCAAATTAATAGGCCTTTCCAGCCATGTACGAAGTTTAACAAAACTCGAAAAATTAATTCTGGATAAAATTTCATCCAAATCGTGACCCTGGCAGTGTCAAAATTGATTTTGGAAGTATATTTTCTAAACCAGATATTTCCACAACCGTACATCCTAAATTATTGTGGTTTTCAGTATTCAATTGCAAATTAATAGGCCTTTCCAGCCATGTACGAAGTTTGACAAAACTCGACAAATTAATTTTGGACGAAATTTCATCCAAATTGTGACCCTGGCAGTGTCAAAATTGATTTTGGAAGTATATTTTCTAAACCAGATATTTCCACAACCGTACATCCTAAATGATTGTGGTTTTCAGTATTCAATTGCAAATTAATAGGCCTTTCCAGCCATTTACAAAGTTTAACAAAACTCGAAAAATTAATTTTGGACGAAATTTCATCCAAATCGTGACCCTGGCAGTGTCAAAATTGATTTTGGAAGTATATTTTCTAAACCCGATATTTCCGCAACCGTACATCTAAATGATTGTGATTTTCAGTATTCAATTGCAAATTAAAAGGCCTTTCCAGCCATGTACGAAGTTTGACAAAACTCGACAAATTAATTTTGGACGAAATTTCATCCAAATCGTGACCCTGGCAGTGTCAAAATTGATTTTGGAAGTATATTTTCTAAACCCGATATTTCCACAACCGTACATCCTAAATGATTGTGGTTTTCAGTATTCAATTGCAAATTAAAAGGCCTTTCCAGCCATGTACGAAGTTTAACAAAACTCGACAAATTAATTTTGGACGAAATTTCATCCAAATCGTGACCCTGGCAGTGTCAAAATTGATTTTGGAAGTATATTTTCTAAACCCGATATTTCCACAACCGTACATCCTAAATGATTGTGGTTTTCAGTATTCAATTGCAAATTAATAGGCCTTTCCAGCCATGTACGAAGTTTGACAAAACTCGACAAATTAATTTTGGACGAAATTTCATCCAAATCGTGACCCTGGCAGTGTCAAAATTGATTTTGGAAGTATATTTTCTAAACCCGATATTTCCACAACCGTACATCCTAAATTATTGTGATTTTCAGTATTCAATTGCAAATTAATAGGCCTTTCCAGCCATGTACGAAGTTTGACAAAACTCGACAAATTAATTTTGGACGAAATTTCATCCAAATCGTGACCCTGGCAGTGTCAAAATTGATTTTGGAAGTATATTTTCTAAACCCGATATTTCCACAACCGTACATCCTAAATGATTGTGGTTTTCAGTATTCAATTGCAAATTAAAAGGCCTTTCCAGCCATGTACGAAGTTTAACAAAACTCGACAAATTAATTTTGGATAAAATTTCATCCAAATCGTGACCCTGGCAGTGTCAAAATTGATTTTGGAAGTATATTTTCTAAGCCCGATATTTCCACAACCGTACATCCTACATGATTGTGGTTTTCAGTATTCAATTGCAAATTAATAGGCCTTTCCAGCCATGTACGAAGTTTAACAAAACTCGAAAAATTAATTTTGGACGAAATTTCATCCAAATCGTGACCCTGGCAGTGTCAAAATTGATTTTGGAAGTATATTTTCTAAACCCGATATTTCCACAACCGTACATCCTAAATGATTGTGGTTTTCAGTATTCAATTGCAAATTAATAGGCCTTTCCAGCCATGTACGAAGTTTGACAAAACTCGACAAATTAATTTTGGACGAAATTTCATCCAAATCGTGACCCTGGCAGTGTCAAAATTGATTTTGGAAGTATATTTTCTAAACCCGATATTTCCACAACCGTACATCCTAAATGATTGTGGTTTTCAGTATTCAATTGCAAATTAAAAGGCCTTTCCAGCCATGTACGAAGTTTAACAAAACTCGACAAATTAATTTTGGATAAAATTTCATCCAAATCGTGACCCTGGCAGTGTCAAAATTGATTTTGGAAGTATATTTTCTAAGCCCGATATTTCCACAACCGTACATCCTAAATTATTGTGGTTTTCAGTATTCAATTGCAAATTAATAGGCCTTTCCAGCCATGTACGAAGTTTAACAAAACTCGAAAAATTAATTTTGGACGAAATTTCATCCAAATCGTGACCCTGGCAGTGTCAAAATTGATTTTGGAAGTATATTTTCTAAACCCGATATTTCCACAACCGTACATCCTAATTGATTGTGGTTTTCAGTATTCAATTGCAAATTAATAGGCCTTTCCAGCCATGTACGAAGTTTGACAAAACTCGACAAATTAATTTTGGACGAAATTTCATCCAAATCGTGACCCTGGCAGTGTCAAAATTGATTTTGGAAGTATATTTTCTAAACCCGATATTTCCACAACCGTACATCCTAAATTATTGTGGTTTTCAGTATTCAATTGCAAATTAATAGGCCTTTCCAGCCATGTACGAAGTTTGACAAAACTCGACAAATTAATTTTGGATAAAATTTCATCCAAATCGTGACCCTGGCAGTGTCAAAATTGATTTTGGAAGTATATTTTCTAAACCTGATATTTCCACAACCGTACATCCTAAATTATTGTGGTTTTCAGTATTCAATTGCAAATTAATAGGCCTTTCCAGCCATGTACGAAGTTTGACAAAACTCAACAAATTAATTTTGGACGAAATTTCATCCAAATCGTGACCCTGGCAGTGTCAAAATTGATTTTGGAAGTATATTTTCTAAACCCGATATTTCCACAACCGTACATCCTAAATTATTGTGGTTTTCAGTATTCAATTGCAAATTAATAGGCCTTTCCAGCCATGTACGAAGTTTAACAAAACTCGACAAATTAATTTTGGATAAAATTTCATCCAAATCGTGACCCTGGCAGTGTCAAAATTGATTTTGGAAGTATATTTTCTAAACCCGATATTTCCACAACCGTACATCCTAAATTATTGTGGTTTTCAGTATTCAATTGCAAATTAAAAGGCCTTTCCAGCCATGTACGAAGTTTGACAAAACTCGAAAAATTAATTTTGGACGAAATTTCATCCAAATCGTGACCCTGGCAGTGTCAAAATTGATTTTGGAAGTATATTTTCTAAACCCGATATTTCCACAACCGTACATCCTAAATTATTGTGGTTTTCAGTATTCAATTGCAAATTAATAGGCCTTTCCAGCCATGTACGAAGTTTAACAAAACTCGAAAAATTAATTTTGGATAAAATTTCATCCAAATCGTGACCCTGGCAGTGTCAAAATTGATTTTGGAAGTATATTTTCTAAACCCGATATTTCCACAACCGTACATCCTAAATGATTGTGGTTTTCAGTATTCAATTGCAAATTAAAAGGCCTTTCCAGTCATGTACGAAGTTTAACAAAACTCGACAAATTAATTTTGGACGAAATTTCATCCAAATCGTGACCCTGGCAGTGTCAAAATTGATTTTGGAAGTATATTTTCTAAACCCGATATTTCCACAACCGTACATCCTAAATTATTGTGGTTTTCAGTATTCAATTGCAAATTAATAGGCCTTTCCAGCCATGTACGAAGTTTGACAAAACTCGACAAATTAATTTTGGACGAAATTTCATCCAAATCGTGACCCTGGCAGTGTCAAAATTGATTTTGGAAGTATATTTTCTAAACCCGATATTTCCACAACCGTACATCCTAAATTATTGTGGTTTTCAGTATTCAATTGCAAATTAATAGGCCTTTCCAGCCATGTACGAAGTTTGACAAAACTCGACAAATTAATTTTGGACGAAATTTCATCCAAATCGTGACCCTGGCAGTGTCAAAATTGATTTTGGAAGTATATTTTCTAAACCCGATATTTCCACAACCGTACATCCTAAATGATTGTGGTTTTCAGTATTCAATTGCAAATTAATAGGCCTTTCCAGCCATGTACGAAGTTTGACAAAACTCGACAAATTAATTTTGGACGAAATTTCATCCAAATCGTGACCCTGGCAGTGTCAAAATTGATTTTGGAAGTATATTTTCTAAACCCGATATTTCCACAACCGTACATCCTAAATGATTGTGGTTTTCAGTATTCAATTGCAAATTAAAAGGCCTTTCCAGCCATGTACGAAGTTTAACATAACTCGACAAATTAATTTTGGACGAAATTTCATCCAAATCGTGACCCTGGCAGTGTCAAAATTGATTTTGGAAGTATATTTTCTAAACCCGATATTTCCACAACCGTACATCCTAAATTATTGTGGTTTTAAGTATTCAATTGCAAATTAATAGGCCTTTCTAGCCATGTACGAAGTTTGACAAAACTCGACAAATTAATTTTGGACGAAATTTCATCCAAATTGTGTCCCTGGCAGTGTCAAAATTGATTTTGGAAGTATATTTTCTAAACCCGATATTTCCACAACCGTACATCCTAAATTATTGTGGTTTTCAGTATTCAATTGCAAATTAATAGGCCTTTCCAGCCATGTACGAAGTTTGACAAAACTCGACAAATTAATTTTGGACGAAATTTCATCCAAATCGTGACCCTGGCAGTGTCAAAATTGATTTTGGAAGTATATTTTCTAAACCCGATATTTCCACAACCGTACATCCTAAATTATTGTGGTTTTCAGTATTCAATTGCAAATTAATAGGCCTTTCCAGCCATGTACGAAGTTTGACAAAACTCGACAAATTAATTTTGGATAAAATTTCATCCAAATCGTGACCTGGCAGTGTCAAAATTGATTTTGGAAGTATATTTTCTAAACCAGATATTTCCACAACCGTACATCCTAAATTATTGTGGTTTTCAGTATTCAATTGCAAATTAAAAGGCCTTTCCAGCCATGTACGAAGTTTAACAAAACTCGACAAATTAATTTTGGATAAAATTTCATCCAAATCGTGACCCTGGCAGTGTCAAAATTGATTTTGGAAGTATATTTTCTAAACCCGATATTTCCACAACCGTACATCCTAAATGATTGTGGTTTTCAGTATTCAATTGCAAATTAAAAGGCCTTTCCAGCCATGTACGAAGTTTAACAAAACTCGACAAATTAATTTTGGACGAAATTTCATCCAAATCGTGACCCTGGCAGTGTCAAAATTGATTTTGGAAGTATATATTCTAAACCCGATATTTCCACAACCGTACATCCTAAATGATTGTGGTTTTCAGTATTCAATTGCAAATTAATAGGCCTTTCCAGCCATGTACGAAGTTTGACAAAACTCGACAAATTAATTTTGGACGAAATTTCATCCAAATCGTGACCCTGGCAGTGTCAAAATTGATTTTGGAAGTATATTTTCTAAACCCGATATTTCCACAACCGTACATCCTAAATTATTGTGGTTTTCAGTATTCAATTGCAAATTAATAGGCCTTTCCAGCCATGTACGAAGTTTGACAAAACTCGACAAATTAATTTTGGACGAAATTTCATCCAAATCGTGACCCTGGCAGTGTCAAAATTGATTTTGGAAGTATATTTTCTAAACCCGATATTTCCACAACCGTACATCCTAAATTATTGTGGTTTTCAGTATTCAATTGCAAATTAATAGGCCTTTCCAGCCATGTACGAAGTTTGACAAAACTCGACAAATTAATTTTGGACGAAATTTCATCCAAATCGTGACCCTGGCAGTGTCAAAATTGATTTTGGAAGTATATTTTCTAAACCCGATATTTCCACAACCGTACATCCTAAATTATTGTGGTTTTCAGTATTCAATTGCAAATTAATAGGCCTTTTCAGCCATGTACGAAGTTTGACAAAACTCGACAAATTAATTTTGGATAAAATTTCATCCAAATCGTGACCCTGGCAGTGTCAAAATTGATTTTGGAAGTATATTTTCTAAACCCGATATTTCCACAACCGTACATCCTAAATTATTGTGGTTTTCAGTATTCAATTGCAAATTAATAGGCCTTTCCAGCCATGTACGAAGTTTGACAAAACTCGACAAATTAATTTTGGACGAAATTTCATCCAAATCGTGACCCTGGCAGTGTCAAAATTGATTTTGGAAGTATATTTTCTAAACCAGATATTTCCACAACCGTACATCCTAAATGATTGTGGTTTTCAGTATTCAATTGCAAATTAAAAGGCCTTTCCAGCCATGTACGAAGTTTAACAAAACTCGACAAATTAATTTTGGATGAAATTTCATCCAAATCGTGACCCTGGCAGTGTCAAAATTGATTTTGGAAGTATATTTTCTAAACCAGATATTTCCACAACCGTACATCCTAAATGATTGTGGTTTTCAGTATTCAATTGCAAATTAAAAGGCCTTTCCAGTCATGTACGAAGTTTAACAAAACTCGACAAATTAATTTTGGATAAAATTTCATCCAAATCGTGACCCTGGCAGTGTCAAAATTGATTTTGGAAGTATATTTTCTAAACCCGATATTTCCACAACCGTACATCCTAAATCATTGTGGTTTTCAGTATTCAATTGCAAATTTAAAGGCCTTTCCAGCCATGTACGAAGTTTAACAAAACTCGACAAATTAATTTTGGATAAAATTTCATCCAAATCGTGACCCTGGCAGTGTCAAAATTGATTTTGGAAGTATATTTTCTAAACCAGATATTTCCACAACCGTACATCCTAAATGATTGTGGTTTTCAGTATTCAATTCCAAATTAAAAGGCCTTTCCAGTCATGTACGAAGTTTAACAAAACTCGACAAATTAATTTTGGATAAAATTTCATCCAAATCGTGACCCTGGCAGTGTCAAAATTGATTTTGGAAGTATATTTTCTAAACCCGATATTTCCACAACCGTACATCCTAAATGATTGTGGTTTTCAGTATTCAATTGCAAATTAAAAGGCCTTTCCAGCCATGTACGAAGTTTAACAAAACTCGACAAATTAATTTTGGACGAAATTTCATCCAAATCGTGACCCTGGCAGTGTCAAAATTGATTTTGGAAGTATATTTTCTAAACCCGATATTTCCACAACCGTACATCCTAAATTATTGTGGTTTTCAGTATTCAATTGCAAATTAATAGGCCTTTCCAGCCATGTACGAAGTTTGACAAAACTCGACAAATTAATTTTGGACGAAATTTCATCCAAATCGTGACCCTGGCAGTGTCAAAATTGATTTTGGAAGTATATTTTCTAAACCCGATATTTCCACAACCGTACATCCTAAATGATTGTGGTTTTCAGTATTCAATTGCAAATTAAAAGGCCTTTCCAGCCATGTACGAAGTTTAACAAAACTCGACAAATTAATTTTGGACGAAATTTCATCCAAATCGTGACCCTGGCAGTGTCAAAATTGATTTTGGAAGTATATTTTCTAAACCCGATATTTCCACAACCGTACATCCTAAATTATTGTGGTTTTCAGTATTCAATTGCAAATTAATAGGCCTTTCCAGCCATGTACGAAGTTTGACAAAACTCGACAAATTAATTTTGGACGAAATTTCATCCAAATCGTGACCCTGGCAGTGTCAAAATTGATTTTGGAAGTATATTTTCTAAACCCGATGTTTCCACAACCGTACATCCTAAATTATTGTGGTTTTCAGTATTCAATTGCAAATTAATAGGCCTTTCCAGCCATGTACGAAGTTTGACAAAACTCGACAAATTAATTTTGGACGAAATTTCATCCAAATCGTGACCCTGGCAGTGTCAAAATTGATTTTGGAAGTATATTTTCTAAACCCGATATTTCCACAACCGTACATCCTAAATTATTGTGGTTTTCAGTATTCAATTGCAAATTAATAGGCCTTTCCAGCCATGTACGAAGTTTGACAAAACTCGACAAATTAATTTTGGACGAAATTTCATCCAAATCGTGACCCTGGCAGTGTCAAAATTGATTTTGGAAGTATATTTTCTAAACCCGATATTTCCACAACCGTACATCCTAAATTATTGTGGTTTTCAGTATTCAATTGCAAATTAATAGGCCTTTCCAGCCATGTACGAAGTTTAACAAAACTCGAAAAATTAATTTTGGATAAAATTTCATCCAAATCGTGACCCTGGCAGTGTCAAAATTGATTTTGGAAGTATATTTTCTAAACCCGATATTTCCACAACCGTACATCCTAAATTATTGTGGTTTTCAGTATTCAATTGCAAATTAATAGGCCTTTCCAGCCATGTACGAAGTTTGACAAAACTCGACAAATTAATTTTGGACGAAATTTCATCCAAATCGTGACCCTGGCAGTGTCAAAATTGATTTTGGAAGTATATTTTCTAAACCAGATATTTCCACAACCGTACATCCTAAATGATTGTGGTTTTCAGTATTCAATTGCAAATTAAAAGGCCTTTCCAGCCATGTACGAAGTTTAACAAAACTCGACAAATTAATTTTGGATGAAATTTCATCCAAATCGTGACCCTGGCAGTGTCAAAATTGATTTTGGAAGTATATTTTCTAAACCAGATATTTCCACAACCGTACATCCTAAATGATTGTGGTTTTCAGTATTCAATTGCAAATTAAAAGGCCTTTCCAGTCATGTACGAAGTTTAACAAAACTCGACAAATTAATTTTGGATAAAATTTCATCCAAATCGTGACCCTGGCAGTGTCAAAATTGATTTTGGAAGTATATTTTCTAAACCCGATATTTCCACAACCGTACATCCTAAATGATTGTGGTTTTCAGTATTCAATTGCAAATTAAAAGGCCTTTCCAGCCATGTACGAAGTTTAACAAAACTCGACAAATTAATTTTGGACGAAATTTCATCCAAATCGTGACCCTGGCAGTGTCAAAATTGATTTTGGAAGTATATTTTCTAAACCCGATATTTCCACAACCGTACATCCTAAATTATTGTGGTTTTCAGTATTCAATTGCAAATTAATAGGCCTTTCCAGCCATGTACGAAGTTTGACAAAACTCGACAAATTAATTTTGGACGAAATTTCATCCAAATCGTGACCCTGGCAGTGTCAAAATTGATTTTGGAAGTATATTTTCTAAACCCGATATTTCCACAACCGTACATCCTAAATTATTGTGGTTTTCAGTATTCAATTGCAAATTAATAGGCCTTTCCAGCCATGTACGAAGTTTGACAAAACTCGACAAATTAATTTTGGACGAAATTTCATCCAAATCGTGACCCTGGCAGTGTCAAAATTGATTTTGGAAGTATATTTTCTAAACCCGATATTTCCACAACCGTACATCCTAAATTATTGTGGTTTTCAGTATTCAATTGCAAATTAATAGGCCTTTCCAGCCATGTACGAAGTTTGACAAAACTCGACAAATTAATTTTGGACGAAATTTCATCCAAATCGTGACCCTGGCAGTGTCAAAATTGATTTTGGAAGTATATTTTCTAAACCCGATATTTCCACAACCGTACATCCTAAATTATTGTGGTTTTCAGTATTCAATTGCAAATTAATAGGCCTTTCCAGCCATGTACGAAGTTTAACAAAACTCGAAAAATTAATTTTGGATAAAATTTCATCCAAATCGTGACCCTGGCAGTGTCAAAATTGATTTTGGAAGTATATTTTCTAAACCCGATATTTCCACAACCGTACATCCTAAATGATTGTGGTTTTCAGTATTCAATTGCAAATTAATAGGCCTTTCCAGCCATGTACGAAGTTTGACAAAACTCGAAAAATTAATTTTGGATGAAATTTCATCCAAATCGTGACCCTGGCAGTGTCAAAATTGATTTTGGAAGTATATTTTCTAAACCCGATATTTCCACAACCGTACATCCTAAATGATTGTGGTTTTCAGTATTCAATTGCAAATTAAAAGGCCTTTCCAGCCATGTACGAAGTTTAACAAAACTCGACAAATTAATTTTGGATAAAATTTCATCCAAATCGTGACCCTGGCAGTGTCAAAATTGATTTTGGAAGTATATTTTCTAAACCCGATATTTCCACAACCGTACATCCTAAATGATTGTGGTTTTCAGTATTCAATTGCAAATTAATAGGCCTTTCCAGCCATGTACGAAGTTTGACAAAACTCGACAAATTAATTTTGGACGAAATTTCATCCAAATCGTGACCCTGGCAGTGTCAAAATTGATTTTGGAAGTATATTTTCTAAACCAGATATTTCCACAACCGTACATCCTAAATTATTGTGGTTTTCAGTATTCAATTGCAAATTTAAAGGCCTTTCCAGCCATGTACGAAGTTTAACAAAACTCGACAAATTAATTTTGGATAAAATTTCATCCAAATCGTGACCCTGGCAGTGTCAAAATTGATTTTGGAAGTATATTTTCTAAACCAGATATTTCCACAACCGTACATCCTAAATTATTGTGGTTTTCAGTATTCAATTGCAAATTAATAGGCATTTCCAGCCATGTACGAAGTTTGACAAAACTCGACAAATTAATTTTGGACGAAATTTCATCCAAATCGTGACCCTGGCAGTGTCAAAATTGATTTTGGAAGTATATTTTCTAAACCAGATATTTCCACAACCGTACATCCTAAATTATTGTGGTTTTCAGTATTCAATTGCAAATTAAAAGGCCTTTCCAGCCATGTACGAAGTTTAACAAAACTCGAAAAATTAATTTTGGATAAAATTTCATCCAAATCGTGACCCTGGCAGTGTCAAAATTGATTTTGGAAGTATATTTTCTAAACCCGATATTTCCACAACCGTACATCCTAAATGATTGTGGTTTTCAGTATTCAATTGCAAATTAATAGGCCTTTCCAGCCATGTACGAAGTTTGACAAAACTCGACAAATTAATTTTGGACGAAATTTCATCCAAATCGTGACCCTGGCAGTGTCAAAATTGATTTTGGAAGTATATTTTCTAAACCAGATATTTCCACAACCGTACATCCTAAATTATTGTGGTTTTCAGTATTCAATTGCAAATTAAAAGGCCTTTCCAGCCATGTACGAAGTTTAACAAAACTCGAAAAATTAATTTTGGATAAAATTTCATCCAAATCGTGACCCTGGCAGTGTCAAAATTGATTTTGGAAGTATATTTTCTAAACCCGATATTTCCACAACCGTACATCCTAAATTATTGTGGTTTTCAGTATTCAATTGCAAATTAATAGGCCTTTCCAGCCATGTACGAAGTTTGACAAAACTTGACAAATTAATTCTGGACGAAATTTCATCCAAATCGTGACCCTGGCAGTGTCAAAATTGATTTTGGAAGTATATTTTCTAAACCCGATATTTCCACAACCGTACATCCTAAATTATTGTGGTTTTCAGTATTCAATTGCAAATTAATAGGCCTTTCCAGCCATGTACAAAGTTTGACAAAACTCGACAAATTAATTTTGGACGAAATTTCATCCAAATCGTGACTCTGGCAGTGTCAAAATTGATTTTGGAAGTATATTTTCTAAACCCGATATTTCCACAACCGTACATCCTAAATTATTGTGGTTTTAAGTATTCAATTGCAAATTAATAGGCCTTTCCAGCCATGTACGAAGTTTGACAAAACTCGACAAATTAATTTTGGACGAAATTTCATCCAAATCGTGACCCTGGCAGTGTCAAAATTGATTTTGGAAGTATATTTTCTAAACCCGATATTTCCACAACCGTACATCCTAAATTATTGTGGTTTTCAGTATTCAATTGCAAATTAATAGGCCTTTCCAGCCATGTACGAAGTTTGACAAAACTTGACAAATTAATTTTGGACGAAATTTCATCCAAATCGTGACCCTGGCAGTGTCAAAATTGATTTTGGAAGTATATTTTCTAAACCCGATATTTCCACAACCGTACATCCTAAATTATTGTGGTTTTCAGTATTCAATTGCAAATTAATAGGCCTTTCCAGCCATGTACGAAGTTTGACAAAACTCGACAAATTAATTTTGGATAAAATTTCATCCAAATCGTGACCCTGGCAGTGTCAAAATTGATTTTGGAAGTATATTTTCTAAACCCGATATTTCCACAACCGTACATCCTAAATTATTGTGGTTTTCAGTATTCAATTGCAAATTAATAGGCCTTTCCAGCCATGTACGAAGTTTGACAAAACTCGACAAATTAATTTTGGACGAAATTTCATCCAAATCGTGACCCTGGCAGTGTCAAAATTGATTTTGGAAGTATATTTTCTAAACCAGATATTTCCACAACCGTACATCCTAAATTATTGTGGTTTTCAGTATTCAATTGCAAATTAATAGGCCTTTCCAGCCATGTACGAAGTTTGACAAAACTCGACAAATTAATTTTGGACGAAATTTCATCCAAATCGTGACCCTGGCAGTGTCAAAATTGATTTTGGAAGTATATTTTCTAAACCCGATATTTCCACAACCGTACATCCTAAATTATTGTGGTTTTCAGTATTCAATTGCAAATTAATAGGCCTTTCCAGCCATGTACGAAGTTTGACAAAACTCGACAAATTAATTTTGGACGAAATTTCATCCAAATCGTGACCCTGGCAGTGTCAAAATTGATTTTGGAAGTATATTTTCTAAACCCGATATTTCCACAACCGTACATCCTAAATTATTGTGGTTTTCAGTATTCAATTGCAAATTAATAGGCCTTTCCAGCCATGTACGAAGTTTGACAAAACTCGAAAAATTAATTTTGGACGAAATTTCATCCAAATCGTGACTTTGGCAGTGTCAAAATTGATTTTGGAAGTATATTTTCTAAACCCGATATTTCCACAACCGTACATCCTAAATTATTGTGGTTTTAAGTATTCAATTGCAAATTAATAGGCCTTTCCAGCCATGTACGAAGTTTGACAAAACTCGACAAATTAATTTTGGACGAAATTTCATCCAAATCGTGACCCTGGCAGTGTCAAAATTGATTTTGGAAGTATATTTTCTAAACCCGATATTTCCACAACCGTACATCCTAAATTATTGTGGTTTTCAGTATTCAATTGCAAATTAATAGGCCTTTCCAGCCATGTACGAAGTTTGACAAAACTCGACAAATTAATTTTGGGCGAAATTTCATCCAAATCGTGACCCTGGCAGTGTCAAAATTGATTTTGGAAGTATATTTTCTAAACCCGATATTTCCACAACCGTACATCCTAAATTATTGTGGTTTTCAGTATTCAATTGCAAATTAATAGGCCTTTCCAGCCATGTACGAAGTTTGACAAAACTCGACAAATTAATTTTGGACGAAATTTCATCCAAATCGTGACCCTGGCAGTGTCAAAATTGATTTTGGAAGTATATTTTCTAAACCAGATATTTCCACAACCGTACATCCTAAATTATTGTGGTTTTCAGTATTCAATTGCAAATTAAAAGGTCTTTCCAGCCATGTACGAAGTTTAACAAAACTCGACAAATTAATTTTGGATAAAATTTCATCCAAATCGTGACCCTGGCAGTGTCAAAATTGATTTTGGAAGTATATTTTCTAAACCCGATATTTCCACAACCGTACATCCTAAATGATTGTGGTTTTCAGTATTCAATTGCAAATTAAAAGGCCTTTCAAGCCATGTACGAAGTTTAACGAAACTCGAGAAATTAATTTTGGACGAAATTTCATCCAAATCGTGACCCTGGCAGTGTCGAAATTGATTTTGGAAGTATATTTTCTAAACCCGATATTTCCACAACCGTACATCCTAAATTATTGTGGTTTTCAGTATTCAATTGCAAATTAATAGGCCTTTCCAGCCATGTACGAAGTTTGACAAAACTCGACAAATTAATTTTGGACGAAATTTCATCCAAATCGTGACCCTGGCAGTGTCAAAATTGATTTTGGAAGTATATTTTCTAAACCCGATATTTCCACAACCGTACATCCTAAATGATTGTGGTTTTCAGTATTCAATTGCAAATTAAAAGGCCTTTCCAGCCATGTACGAAGTTTAACAAAACTCGACAAATTAATTTTGGACGAAATTTCATCCAAATCGTGACCCTGGCAGTGTCAAAATTGATTTTGGAAGTATATTTTCTAAACCCGATATTTCCACAACCGTACATCCTAAATTATTGTGGTTTTAAGTATTCAATTGCAAATTAAAAGGCCTTTCCAGCCATGTACGAAGTTTAACAAAACTCGACAAATTAATTTTGGACGAAATTTCATCCAAATCGTGACCCTGGCAGTGTCAAAATTGATTTTGGAAGTATATTTTCTAAACCCGATATTTCCACAACCGTACATCCTAAATTATTGTGGTTTTAAGTATTCAATTGCAAATTAATAGGCCTTTCCAGCCATGTACGAAGTTTGACAAAACTCGACAAATTAATTTTGGACGAAATTTCATCCAAATCGTGACCCTGGCAGTGTCAAAATTGATTTTGGAAGTATATTTTCTAAACCCGATATTTCCACAACCGTACATCCTAAATTATTGTGGTTTTCAGTATTCAATTGCAAATTAATAGGCCTTTCCAGCCATGTACGAAGTTTGAAAAAACTCGACAAATTAATTTTGGACGAAATTTCATCCAAATCGTGACCCTGGCAGTGTCAAAATTGATTTTGGAAGTATATTTTCTAAACCCGATATTTCCACAACCGTACATCCTAAATTATTGTGGTTTTCAGTATTCAATTGCAAATTAATAGGCCTTTCCAGCCATGTACGAAGTTTGACCAAATTCGACAAATTAATTTTGGATAAAATTTCATCCAAATCGTGACCCTGGCAGTGTCAAAATTGATTTTGGAAGTATATTTTCTAAACCCGATATTTCCACAACCGTACATCCTAAATTATTGTGGTTTTAAGTATTCAATTGCAAATTAATAGGCCTTTCCAGCCATGTACGAAGTTTGACAAAACTCGACAAATTAATTTTGGACGAAATTTCATCCAAATCGTGACCCTGGCAGTGTCAAAATTGATTTTGGAAGTATATTTTCTAAACCCGATATTTCCACAACCGTACATCCTAAATTATTGTGGTTTTCAGTATTCAATTGCAAATTAATAGGCCTTTGCAGCCATGTACGAAGTTTGACAAAACTCGACAAATTAATTTTGGACGAAATTTCATCCAAATCGTGACCCTGGTAGTGTCAAAATTGATTTTGGAAGTATATTTTCTAAACCCGATATTTCCACAACCGTACATCCTAAATTATTGTGGTTTTCAGTATTCAATTGCCATGTACGAAGTTTAACAAAACTCGAGAAATTAATTTTGGACGAAATTTCATCCAAATCGTGACCCTGGCAGTGTCAAAATTGATTTTGGAAGTATATTTTCTAAACCCGATATTTCCACAACCGTACATCCTAAATTATTGTGGTTTTAAGTATTCAATTGCAAATTAAAAGGCCTTTCCAGCCATGTACGAAGTTTAACAAAACTCGACAAATTAATTTTGGACGAAATTTCATCCAAATCGTGACCCTGGCAGTGTCAAAATTGATTTTGGAAGTATATTTTCTAAACCCGATATTTCCACAACCGTACATCCTAAATTATTGTGGTTTTAAGTATTCAATTGCAAATTAATAGGCCTTTCCAGCCATGTACGAAGTTTGACAAAACTCGACAAATTAATTTTGGACGAAATTTCATCCAAATCGTGACCCTGGCAGTGTCAAAATTGATTTTGGAAGTATATTTTCTAAACCCGATATTTCCACAACCGTACATCCTAAATTATTGTGGTTTTCAGTATTCAATTGCAAATTAATAGGCCTTTCCAGCCATGTACGAAGTTTGACAAAACTCGACAAATTAATTTTGGACGAAATTTCATCCAAATCGTGACCCTGGCAGTGTCAAAATTGATTTTGGAAGTATATTTTCTAAACCAGATATTTCCACAACCGTACATCCTAAATTATTGTGGTTTTCAGTATTCAATTGCCATGTACGAAGTTTAACAAAACTCGACAAATTAATTTTGGACGAAATTTCATCCAAATCGTGACCCTGGCAGTGTCAAAATTGATTTTGGAAGTATATTTTCTAAACCCGATATTTCCACAACCGTACATCCTAAATTATTGTGGTTTTAAGTATTCAATTGCAAATTAAAAGGCCTTTCCAGCCATGTACGAAGTTTAACAAAACTCGACAAATTAATTTTGGACGAAATTTCATCCAAATCGTGACCCTGGCAGTGTCAAAATTGATTTTGGAAGTATATTTTCTAAACCCGATATTTCCACAACCGTACATCCTAAATTATTGTGGTTTTAAGTATTCAATTGCAAATTAATAGGCCTTTCCAGCCATGTACGAAGTTTGACAAAACTCGACAAATTAATTTTGGACGAAATTTCATCCAAATCGTGACCCTGGCAGTGTCAAAATTGATTTTGGAAGTATATTTTCTAAACCCGATATTTCCACAACCGTACATCCTAAATTATTGTGGTTTTCAGTATTCAATTGCAAATTAATAGGCCTTTCCAGCCATGTACGAAGTTTGACAAAACTCGACAAATTAATTTTGGACGAAATTTCATCCAAATCGTGACCCTGGCAGTGTCAAAATTGATTTTGGAAGTATATTTTCTAAACCCGATATTTCCACAACCGTACATCCTAAATTATTGTGGTTTTCAGTATTCAATTGCAAATTAATAGGCCTTTCCAGCCATGTACGAAGTTTAACAAAACTCGACAAATTAATTTTGGACGAAATTTCATCCAAATCGTGACCCTGGCAGTGTCAAAATTGATTTTGGAAGTATATTTTCTAAACCCGATATTTCCACAACCGTACATCCTAAATTATTGTGGTTTTAAGTATTCAATTGCAAATTAATAGGCCTTTCCAGCCATGTACGAAGTTTGACAAAACTCGACAAATTAATTTTGGACGAAATTTCATCCAAATCGTGACCCTGGCAGTGTCAAAATTGATTTTGGAAGTATATTTTCTAAACCCGATACTTCCACAACCGTACATCCTAAATTATTGTGGTTTTCAGTATTCAATTGCAAATTAATAGGCCTTTCCAGCCATGTACGAAGTTTGACAAAACTCGACAAATTAATTTTGGACGAAATTTCATCCAAATCGTGACCCTGGCAGTGTCAAAATTGATTTTGGAAGTATATTTTCTAAACCCGATATTTCCACAACCGTACATCCTAAATTATTGTGGTTTTCAGTATTCAATTGCAAATTAATAGGCCTTTCCAGCCATGTACGAAGTTTGACAAAACTCGACAAATTAATTTTGGACGAAATTTTATCCAAATCGTGACCCTGGCAGTGTCAAAATTGATTTTGGAAGTATATTTTCTAAACCCGATATTTCCACAACCGTACATCCTAAATTATTGTGGTTTTCAGTATTCAATTGCAAATTAATAGGCCTTTCCAGCCATGTACGAAGTTTAACAAAACTCGAAAAATTAATTTTGGATAAAATTTCATCCAAATCGTGACCCTGGCAGTGTCAAAATTGATTTTGGAAGTATATTTTCTAAACCCGATATTTCCACAACCGTACATCCTAAATTATTGTGGTTTTCAGTATTCAATTGCAAATTAATAGGCCTTTCCAGCCATGTACGAAGTTTGACAAAACTCGACAAATTAATTTTGGACGAAATTTCATCCAAATCGTGACCCTGGCAGTGTCAAAATTGATTTTGGAAGTATATTTTCTAAACCCGATATTTCCACAACCGTACATCCTAAATTATTGTGGTTTTCAGTATTCAATTGCAAATTAATAGGCCTTTCCAGCCATGTACAAAGTTTGACAAAACTCGACAAATTAATTTTGGACGAAATTTCATCCAAATCGTGACCCTGGCAGTGTCAAAATTGATTTTGGAAGTATATTTTCTAAACCCGATATTTCCACAACCGTACATCCTAAATTATTGTGGTTTTCAGTATTCAATTGCAAATTAATAGGCCTTTCCAGCCATGTACGAAGTTTAACAAAACTCGAAAAATTAATTTTGGATAAAATTTCATCCAAATCGTGACCCTGGCAGTGTCAAAATTGATTTTGGAAGTATATTTTCTAAACCCGATATTTCCACAACCGTACATCCTAAATTATTGTGGTTTTCAGTATTCAATTGCAAATTAATAGGCCTTTCCAGCCATGTACGAAGTTTAACAAAACTCGACAAATTAATTTTGGACGAAATTTCATCCAAATCGTGACCCTGGCAGTGTCAAAATTGATTTTGGAAGTATATTTTCTAAACCCGATATTTCCACAACCGTACATCCTAAATTATTGTGGTTTTCAGTATTCAATTGCAAATTAATAGGCCTTTCCAGCCATGTACAAAGTTTGACAAAACTCGACAAATTAATTTTGGACGAAATTTCATCCAAATCGTGACCCTGGCAGTGTCAAAATTGATTTTGGAAGTATATTTTCTAAACCCGATATTTCCACAACCGTACATCCTAAATTATTGTGGTTTTCAGTATTCAATTGCAAATTAATAGGCCTTTCCAGCCATGTACGAAGTTTAACAAAACTCGAAAAATTAATTTTGGATAAAATTTCATCCAAATCGTGACCCTGGCAGTGTCAAAATTGATTTTGGAAGTATATTTTCTAAACCCGATATTTCCACAACCGTACATCCTAAATTATTGTGGTTTTCAGTATTCAATTGCAAATTAATAGGCCTTTCTAGCCATGTTCGAAGTTTGACAAAACTCGACAAATTAATTTTGGATAAAATTTCATCCAAATCGTGACCCTGGCAGTGTCAAAATTGATTTTGGAAGTATATTTTCTAAACCCGATATTTCCACAACCGTACATCCTAAATTATTGTGGTTTTCAGTATTCAATTGCAAATTAATAGGCCTTTCCAGCCATGTACGAAGTTTGACAAAACTCGACAAATTAATTTTGGACGAAATTTCATCCAAATCGTGACCCTGGCAGTGTCAAAATTGATTTTGGAAGTATATTTTCTAAACCCGATATTTCCACAACCGTACATCCTAAATTATTGTGGTTTTCAGTATTCAATTGCAAATTAATAGGCCTTTCCAGCCATGTACGAAGTTTAACAAAACTCGAAAAATTAATTTTGGATAAAATTTCATCCAAATCGTGACCCTGGCAGTGCCAAAATTGATTTTGGAAGTATATTTTCTAAACCCGATATTTCCACAACCGTACATCCTAAATTATTGTGGTTTTCAGTATTCAATTGCAAATTAAAAGGCCTCTCCAGCCATGTACGAAGTTTAACAAAACTCGACAAATTTATTTTGGACGAAATTTCATCCAAATCGTGACCCTGGCAGTGTCAAAATTGATTTTGGAAGTATATTTTCTAAACCCGATATTTCCACAACCGTACATCCTAAATTATTGTGGTTTTCAGTATTCAATTGCAAATTAATAGGCCTTTCCAGCCATGTACGAAGTTTGACAAAACTCGACAAATTAATTTTGGACGAAATTTCATCCAAATCGTGACCCTGGCAGTGTCAAAATTGATTTTGGAAGTATATTTTCTAAACCCGATATTTCCACAACCGTACATCCTAAATTATTGTGGTTTTCAGTATTCAATTGCAAATTAATAGGCCTTTCCAGCCATGTACGAAGTTTAACAAAACTCGAAAAATTAATTTTGGATAAAATTTCATCCAAATCGTGACCCTGGCAGTGTCAAAATTGATTTTGGAAGTATATTTTCTAAACCCGATATTTCCACGACCGTACATCCTAAATTATTGTGGTTTTCAGTATTCAATTGCAAATTAATAGGCCTTTCCAGCCATGTACGAAGTTTGACAAAACTCGACAAATTAATTTTGGATAAAATTTCATCCAAATCGTGACCCTGGCAGTGTCAAAATTGATTTTGGAAGTATATTTTCTAAACCCGATATTTCCAAAACCGTACATCCTAAATTATTGTGGTTTTCAGTATTCAATTGCAAATTAATAGGCCTTTCCAGCCATGTACGAAGTTTGACAAAACTCGACAAATTAATTTTGGATGAAATTTCATCCAAATCGTGACCCTGGCAGTGTCAAAATTGATTTTGGAAGTATATTTTCTAAACCCGATATTTCCACAACCGTACATCCTAAATTATTGTGGTTTTCAGTATTCAATTGCAAATTAATAGGCCTTTCCAGCCATGTACGAAGTTTAACAAAACTCGAAAAATTAATTTTGGATAAAATTTCATCCAAATCGTGACCCTGGCAGTGTCAAAATTGATTTTGGAAGTATATTTTCTAAACCCGATATTTCCACAACCGTACATCCTAAATTATTGTGGTTTTCAGTATTCAATTGCAAATTAAAAGGCCTTTTCAGCCATGTACGAAGTTTAACAAAACTCGACAAATTAATTTTGGACGAAATTTCATCCAAATCGTGACCCTGGCAGTGTCAAAATTGATTTTGGAAGTATATTTTCTAAACCCGATATTTCCACAACCGTACATCCTAAATGATTGTGGTTTTCAGTATTCAATTGCAAATTAAAAGGCCTTTCCAGCCATGTACGAAGTTTAACAAAACTCGACAAATTAATTTTGGACGAAATTTCATCCAAATCGTGACCCTGGCAGTGTCAAAATTGATTTTGGAAGTATATTTTCTAAACCCGATATTTCCACAACCGTACATCCTAAATGATTGTGGTTTTCAGTATTCAATTGCAAATTAAAAGGCCTTTCCAGCCATGTACGAAGTTTAACAAAACTCGAAAAATTAATTTTGGACGAAATTTCATCCAAATCGTGACCCTGGCAGTGTCAAAATTGATTTTGGGAGTATATTTTCTAAACCCGATATTTCCACAACCGTACATCCTAAATTATTGTGGTTTTCAGTATTCAATTGCAAATTAATAGGCCTTTCAGCCATGTAAGAAGTTTGACAAAACTCGACAAATTAATTTTGGACGAAATTTCATCCAAATCGTGACCCTGGCAGTGTCAAAATTGATTTTGGAAGTATATTTTCTAAACCCGATATTTCCACAACCGTACATCCTAAATTATTGTGGTTTTCAGTATTCAATTGCAAATTAATAGGCCTTTCCAGCCATGTACGAAGTTTGACAAAACTCGACAAAT
This sequence comes from Epistrophella euchroma, assembly GCA_947049315.1. Classification (NCBI taxonomy): domain Eukaryota; kingdom Metazoa; phylum Arthropoda; class Insecta; order Diptera; family Syrphidae; genus Epistrophella; species Epistrophella euchroma. The sequence goes on from OX346246.1 coordinate 127,675,508, forward strand.
TAATTTTGGATAAAATTTCATCCAAATCGTGACCCTGGCAGTGTCAAAATTGATTTTGGAAGTATATTTTCTAAACCCGATATTTCCACAACCGTACATCCTAAATTATTGTGGTTTTCAGTATTCAATTGCAAATTAATAGGCCTTTCCAGCCATGTACGAAGTTTGACAAAACTCGACAAATTAATTTGGACGAAATTTCATCCAAATCGTGACCCTGGCAGTGTCAAAATTGATTTTGGAAGTATATTTTCTAAACCCGATATTTCCACAACCGTACATCCTAAATGATTGTGGTTTTCAGTATTCAATTGCAAATTAAAAGGCCTTTCCAGCCATGTACGAAGTTTAACAAAACTCGACAAATTAATTTTGGACGAAATTTCATCCAAATCGTGACCCTGGCAGTGTCAAAATTGATTTTGGAAGTATATTTTCTAAACCCGATATTTCCACAACCGTACATCCTAAATGATTGTGGTTTTCAGTATTCAATTGCAAATTAATAGGCCTTTCCAGCCATGTACGAAGTTTGACAAAACTCGACAAATTAATTTTGGACGAAATTTCATCCAAATCGTGACCCTGGCAGTGTCAAAATTGATTTTGGAAGTATATTTTCTAAACCCGATATTTCCACAACCGTACATCCTAAATGATTGTGGTTTTCAGTATTCAATTGCAAATTAATAGGCCTTTTCAGCCATGTACGAAGTTTGACAAAACTCGACAAATTAATTTTGGACGAAATTTCATCCAAATCGTGACCCTGGCAGTGTCAAAATTGATTTTGGAAGTATATTTTCTAAACCCGATATTTCCACAACCGTACATCCTAAATGATTGTGGTTTTCAGTATTCAATTGCAAATTAATAGGCCTTTCCAGCCATGTACGAAGTTTGACAAAACTCGACAAATTAATTTTGGACGAAATTTCATCCAAATCGTGACCCTGGCAGTGTCAAAATTGATTTTGGAAGTATATTTTCTAAACCCGATATTTCCACAACCGTACATCCTAAATGATTGTGATTTTCAGTATTCAATTGCAAATTAAAAGGCCTTTCCAGCCATGTACGAAGTTTAACAAAACTCGACAAATTAATTTTGGATAAAATTTCATCCAAATCGTGACCCTGGCAGTGTCAAAATTGATTTTGGAAGTATATTTTCTAAACCCGATATTTCCACAACCGTACATCCTAAATTATTGTGGTTTTCAGTATTCAATTGCAAATTAATAGGCCTTTCCAGCCATGTACGAAGTTTGACAAAACTCGACAAATTAATTTTGGACGAAATTTCATCCAAATCGTGACCCTGGCAGTGTCAAAATTGATTTTGGAAGTATATTTTCTAAACCAGATATTTCCACAACCGTACATTCTAAATGATTGTGGTTTTCAGTATTCAATTGCAAATTAATAGGCCTTTCCAGCCATGTACGAAGTTTGACAAAACTCGACAAATTAATTTTGGACGAAATTTCATCCAAATCGTGACCCTGGCAGTGTCAAAATTGATTTTGGAAGTATATTTTCTAAACCCGATATTTCCACAACCGTACATCCTAAATGATTGTGGTTTTCGGTATTCAATTGCAAATTAAAAGGCCTTTCCAGCCATGTACGAAGTTTAACAAAACTCGACAAATTAATTTTGGACGAAATTTCATCCAAATCGTGACCCCTGGCAGTGTCAAAATTGATTTTGGAAGTATATTTTCTAAACCCGATATTTCCACAACCGTACATCCTAAATGATTGTGGTTTTCAGTATTCAATTGCAAATTAAAAGGCCTTTCCAGCCATGTACGAAGTTTGACAAAACTCGACAAATTAATTTTGGATAAAATTTCATCCAAATCGTGACCCTGGCAGTGTCAAAATTGATTTTGGAAGTATATTTTCTAAACCCGATATTTCCACAACCGTACATCCTAAATTATTGTGGTTTTCAGTATTCAATTGCAAATTAATAGGCCTTTCCAGCCATGTACGAAGTTTGACAAAACTCGACAAATTAATTTTGGACGAAATTTCATCCAAATCGTGACCCTGGCAGTGTCAAAATTGATTTTGGAAGTATATTTTTGTAACGAAATTAAGATGTTGAATTGGGAAGAAGACTACTATTTGAGTTTGTCTAGGGCTTAAACCCCGAAACCGAACAATGAATAGGAAAATCCCATGTATAATCTCAAAGGCTATCCTCAAAAATAGAAATCTCCTAAGAAACCTTACCCCCTGAAAACCCACCAGAAGGACAAAATGCTTACAGGTACACTGAGTCCATCCTGGCAGCAAGGACTAAGGGTGTCTGGACCACAACCGCTAGGCATGCTTGCATGTGCACGTAGTAGCTCGTCGGAGGGGGGGTCTTTGCTGTTGTTAAGTCTAGACGGTCGTTACGCATTTTCATGCCTATTTATTTAATAAAAGCGAGGCCTGATTTGTTTCCTTAGCTTACGAATCTTGAGTTCTGATTTTCTGAGCGATGGAGCTTTGGTGTTGTTACTCTCAGAGGACTTACCCACCCACATACTTACACCGGAACGGTGAGGTACATCCGTGGCTATCACGTCCTATTATCTTGTTGTGATAACCCCTAACTAAAAGATTGTCCTTCAAAATTAAATTGCAGCCATGAAAACTGTACTTTATAAACTTTACTTCACATAATTATTGGTCAGAAAAGTAAAACCAAATGATCCACTGTAATAAATATATTATCACGAAAACAAAATTTCGTATACCATCGCTGTCTGTCATCTCGAGAGTAAGTTATCACATCCACCAATAAAATTTATTTAAATGCAATAATCCATTTCAATGATATCAAAGAAAATCATCTCAAAGAAGAACCAGAGAAATCCATATAAATCCAATCCACCCTCTAATCCAGTGTGAAATGAAAAATCTTGATTAAAATTTTCATACATATGGATCTGTTTATTAAACTAAATAAATCTTAAGAACTAACAAAAATGATTCGATTAATTTTGATCGTAATTATTTAAAAAAATTTTTCATAATAAAAAAACTCTTCCTGATCTAAATAAAACTAAACTATATAAGTTTTCTTAGATAATGGAATATTAAAAAAAAAATGAATCAAAACAAACCAAAAATAGATAAGCTGTAAACTTCGAATCCACATTTAGCGGGTTTCGCTCTCTTTTTACCTAACAGCATAAAATTTCCTACGTCACTACCTAATCAGGAGAAGTTAGATTTTTTTTTTCGAAAGAGACGGATATATTATTCATATGAGTAACTATATTTTCTTTTGTCTTTTAACTAAATAGTTGTGGCAAAAAATAGTTATTAAAACGAAATTCAAAATAATTAGAAATGTTTTCTAATTTTATATAAAGTATTTAAATAAATTTCTGAATAAAGTTTTCATTAATTTAAGATAGAATTGCCTAGTTAAATAACAATTTTTATTCTTTTTTCTTTTTCTTTTCTTCCTTTTTTTTTGTTGTATATATTTATTTCTTTTTTTTTTGATAAATAAAAATAGAAATCAAATTTCGTTCAAAATATAAATGTAGATTGTCATAATAAAACTTACCAAATTAAACTCAAAAAAACAATATCTTACGAGATGATGAATCCATGATGATGTGCGCACAGCATTCTGGGTAGGTTATCCTTTCTTTAAAATTTCTTTCTGAAAAGAGTTTAACCGGCAATATTGTGAACGAACTTTGATTAAACTGAGCTTTTATCTTAATTTTGATTTTTTTTTTCTTTATTGAGCATGTATTTATTATTTCACTTATTAATTAATTTTTCTATCTTTTTTTTTTTTTATTTAACTTAAAAGGAAAAACAAATGAAATTTAAACTTAACAAAAATTATAGATATTAAGAAAAATACACTAAAAAATAAAATAATTAGATAAAACCGCAGCAGATGCAGGAAAATGATGATAATTTTTTTTTCAAAAGCCGGAGGGGTGGTTTTTCGTGAGAGGATAGCAGCGTTGGTTCAATTCGAGGGTAGAAGCTCCTTTTTTTGCAAAAAGTCTAAATGTGGTATCATATATTTTTTTTTTCACCAGAGTTTGATGGTTTTGACCATCAGGGTTTTGACAGGGGATTTTTTTTTTTTTTGAAGACGAGGACACAGTTTGGAGATGGACACGTAAATGATGACGTCACTGAAGAACTTTTATATGCATATGTATATACATATATGTGTATTTATATATATTGATTAAAATTACTTTTTCTGATGTATTTGGCAAGACAAAATGCGCGTGGAGGTTTTTACATTACAGTTTAGATCTTTTTTTTTTTTTTACTTTTAATTAGAATTTTAAATGCAGGTTGGACGGTAAGTAAATGGAAGCAGTTGGAAACCCTGTTTTTGTTGGGGTTTTTTTTTTTTTTTATTTTTACTTTTTAATTTTTTTTTTTTTTACCTTTTAATTATTTTAACTATCGTTTTTTTTTCAAACTATTAATGGGATGATTGGGGACTTTACACCCTAAACACGTGAACACTGAACACGTTTATAGTAGTGTGTTGCCGTTTTTTTTCTTTTGGATTTTAACGATGCTTTAATTTTTGTTCTTGTAGCGTGGTCAAATTTACTTTATTTGAAGTTATTTTCCAAATTACCACTTTAATTTTTCGCATTACCGCGTTACGTGGGGTTAAAAGAAAAGTTCAGCACGTGGGAGAAATTTTTTTATGCATTCCCGAAAAGAAGACTTTTACTAAGGTTTTACGCAAAATCGATCCTTTTCGTTACTAGGCTTTAATAAAAATTTAAACTTTAAGACTTTTTAACTTTTAGCAGAAAAAAGTAAATGTATGAAGAACGCGACTTTTGGATGTTTTCCGCAGGAGCGGGCCGTGTCTTGCGTCGTGTTTCAAGCCGTAAACCAGAATGGGCAAATAGAAAAATGAGCTCGCTATTCGAATACCTTTGAAATGGGAGTTCCACAATCCACAATGATGGCACACTTCCGGGACCTCTGATATATCGAAAGATTTTGACCAAAGAAAAATTCTTTATATATTAAAATTTATTTTTGATTTTATTAATAATAAATGTGAGATTTTGATTTTTTTTAAGTCAAAATCTTCCGAGATACAAGGCACCGGAAGTCTTCCATCATCGCATACACTCGCATCCATCATTCGTGTGGATATTAATTTTTTTTGGTGTAAAACGAATTCGTATACTATATTAGCTGAATAGCTGTAACTCTTAAGAGTTCAAAAGAGATCTCATTAAGAGAATTGTTGATAGACAATTCTTAATTCTTTTATATCGATCATTCTCCTACCCGATGGACTCTAAGGGGTCTGTATTGGAGCCGTGATTTTGTTCAATAGACGCTAACTAATATAGAGATTTCCTACAAAACTTTTTCTTTTTACAAGACCCGTCGCGTGAAATGAAAAAGAAAACGAAATCTTGAATTTACGTTCGATTTTAATTGGATTATTATTGAACCTAGACCCACGACTGAGAATCTGTCTCATGTTCAGACTGGCTAGCTGGCTACCCATTTACCTCTTGATATCCTTTGAATGGAAAACCCCTAATCGTGTTCCCTTCTCATCCTCTAATTCATAGAGATTATTTCCCACAATGGAAATTACCTTTGCCTTGGTGAATTTGGGACATAATTTAGCGTTTACGCGTTTGGATTTATTACTCAGAATGAAATTTTTTTTGAAAATGATATCACCGACCTGATGTTTGACTGCTTTACTGCGGGTATTGTAAGAATGTTCGTTAGAAACATGGGCTTTTTGCAAAGACTCTTTCAGGTTAGAATGAAGAATATTCATTTTCGATGTTTTAGGAAGCAATTCGAGGTCTGAACTATTAACGGCATTTAATTTTCGGAGAAGCTTAAAATCGGATCCGTGCTCCATCATTCTGTGTCCAAATAAAGCTTCGTAAGGCGACATACCTATTACTGAATGGATTGTAGTTCGTAAGGCACATCCGATTGATGGTAGATGAAGATCCCAATCTCTTTGATCTTGTTTGAGGTAAGATCTCACGGCCGCAAGTATAGATCGGTTGACCCTCTCACTGGCGTTTGCCTGAGGAGCGTAGGATGCGGTTTTAATATGTTGAACACCGTAGGAAAGCAGAAATTTTTCAAATACAGAACTAGTAAACTGCTTACCATTATCTGACATAAGTGTTTCTGGTACGCCAAATATACAGAAAATTTGTTCATGAAGAAATCTGATTGCTGTTTCTGAAGTTGCCGTTCTGAGAGATTGAATGACTGTAAATTTAGTGAGTTGGTCAAGACAAATGATTATGTAAATATTTCCTCTTTTGGAGCGAGGGTACGGTCCTAAAAAATCAATATACAAATGTTGATATGGGCGTTCTACTAAGAATGGTTTTCCCATAGGGTGTCGCAAAATCTGATTTGATGCCTTCGACATCTTACAAACATCACATTTTCCTACGTAATCCTTGACCTGTGCAGCCATATTTGGCCAGAAGAAACGTTGCCGAAGTCTGTAAAGGGTCTTGGCTGTTCCACCATGCGAGGCTTTTGGTGGCCGGTGAGCCAGAGTAATCAAATGGTCGGTTAATGCTGACGGAATCCAAAGCTTCCAAACTAAATCTTCCTCAAGAGGATTACCTGTGCTGTGGTTGACCTTTTTGTATACGAAACCTTCCGAAACTACCAGGTCAGGCAGCTGATCTTTATGATTTTCGATGCTGTCAATAATCTTGCCCTATTCCTCAGATTTGAAGCTGGGGTCTGACAGATCTATTTGCAACACATCGGAAGAGCATTCTTCTGATATGGCATCAAGGTTCACAGCATCTGCCGCAAATACTCTTGATAGAGTATCTGCCACAACATGTTGAGAACCTTTACGGTGCTCTATATCAAAATCATACCCTTGAAGTTTTAAACTCCATCGAGCCAACCGTCCACTGAGGTCCCTCTGACTCATCAGCCACTTCAAGCTCGCATGATCCGTTATAACTGTGAATTTATATCCTTCAACGTATTCTCGAAACTTTTGTATCCCTAAAACTGCAGCCAAACATTCACGTTCTGTCACACTGTAGTTACACTGTGCAGAATTCAACTTATGAGAAAAGTAACAAATAGGACGTTCAACTCCTTCATCATCTTTCTGACATAGGACAGCTCCGATGCCACTCGCTGAAGCGTCGCATAATATAATGAAGGGTTTACTGAAGTCAGGATGTATGAGAACAACATCCGTTGTTAAAACATCCTTTATTTTATTAAAAGCATCTATTGCCTCACTATCAAAATCGAACTTTTTACCCTTCTTAAGCGTATTTGTGATTGGAGTAGCAAGTGTCGAATAATCACGAATGAAACGTCTGTACCATCCGGACATTCCCAGAAATCTCCTTACTTGACGGACTGTTTTGGGTACAGGAAATTCACTTATAGCGGCTATTTTTTTAGGATCGGTTTTAATACACCCGTCACTGACAATAAAACCTAGATAGTTAAGTTCCTTATAGCAAAATTTGGACTTTTCTACATTGATAGTTAATCCGGCTTCTTTTAAGCGATTCGCAACTAGCTTTAACAATCGGACATGTTCCTCAAAAGTGCATGAAATGATCAGCAGATCATCCAGATAGACAAAAACATTTGTTCTTAATTCATGGGGTACCACTTTGTCCATTAGTTTGCACATGCGTTGCGGAGCATTGCAAAGGCCAAAGGGCATAACTTTGAATTGGTAGAGAGGTCTGCCCGGAACCGTAAATGCGGTCTTTTCCCTTGAAGATTCCTCCAGCGGGATCTGCCAAAAGGCGTCTTTTAAATCCACACTTGAAATAAAGTGTGTATTTTCAAGACGACTTAGCACTCCTTGTAATTGAGGAAGTGGATACGCACTCTTCTTGGTCTTAGAGTTCACTTTCCTGTAGTCCAGGCACAGCCGATTTTTACCGGGTTTTTGTACCAGAACTACAGGAGAGCTCCACGCGCTATTACTTTCTTCTATTAATCCCATTGCAATCATACGATCCAGTTCCTCGTATACAAGTTTCTGCACCGCTGGAGAAATGGGGTAGTGCCGTTGTTTTATCGGTTCAGCATTTCCCGTATCGATTACGTGTTCCTCAAGCGTTGTCCTACCTAAGCCAAAAGTGGCAAAGGACGGAAAGGTGCTTATGGCTGCTTTGAGTATACTGGATTGTTCTGCTGTCAAATCATGAGCTTTAAGGCAATTATTCTCTTTTGGTTCCAAATCTAAAGAAACTTCCGAAATAATTTGCGGTGCAATATTAAAAGCTTTCCAAAAGTTAACACCTAAATATAATTGCTGATTCAAGGAAGGGACTACAAATAAATCGAGTTTCTTTGTCACTCCTTGGTATGTGACTTCAACTTCTAATTTTCCTTTTATAGCTTGTTTCTGACCATCTGCCGTTCTAACAACTGATGAGAAACAAGGGTAAGTGATTTTCTTTGTTTCTAAAAATTCGAGGCCTTTAGAACCTAAACAACTTATGCTGGCGCCGCTATCAAGCAGTCCCAACATATTCGTTCCTAGCAGTTTAACGTTGGCATAAGGTCGTGGATCATCTCCAGAATATAAGGTTGTGGCTTCGATATTTTGATGGATAATTTTTTTCTGTTTAGCTAACTGTCGAACTCGGGCAATTTTAGGAGAAACTGGTGCTTTTGAATTACCAAAGATTCTATCCCTAGTCTTGTAATACGCAAGAAGACGTTCGTGTAGTGTTTTAAAAGGTGCACCTACTTGGCCTTTGCGATCACAAGGTTTCGGTTGAGTCTCTAGGGCCCTATCAAGATTTTTCAAAATGGTTATAGGCTGGGTAGTATTTGGTTGCATAGAATTTGCATTTAAAATTGTTGATTCGGTTTGAGTTCCGGTGTTTGGTTTGTTGAGCAAGCCGCCCCGGAAGTCGGTATGCTCCGCCGGAAGTTTTTCGAACACTTTGGGCATTGGGGTGAGGTAGTATCCTCTTTACCACATTTAAAACAGAAGAAGGAAGTTTGCGGAATAGAACATTCTCTATAACTATGACCTGTTTTCCTACAGTTCCAACAGACATAATTGCTAGCATCTTTCTTAGCCTGGAATGCTTCAACAGTGGTTTTTTGCGTTGTGTACTGATAATCGTTTTGTTCAATTTCATTCACGTGTCTTTTAAATTGATGTTGCACTGGAGCTTTGGCTTTTAATGCGTCATGATCCGCGATATACTTCTCCATTTTGCGACAGACATAACATAACTCCTGTAAGCTAGATGTACGATATGTAACTAACAACTCTCCTAATCTGCTGTGAACATTTTCTTTTATGAGGCTAATAAGCTCAAAATCAGGCTTTGGGACTAGCAATCTGGTATTCATTTTCTGAATTGCCATATAAAAGTTGTCGAATGACTCGGCAGGCCCTTGACGTCGATCGAACATTTTCCTGGAGAGTTCCGTATCTGTCTCCAAACTACGATACTGCTCAATCAAAGCCAAACGAAGATTCAACCAATCAATCCCTGGACGAAATCGAACAATTACCCAAAACCACGATTCTACTTGACCTGCTACGAACTGGTGAAAGTTCAATACTATTTCATCCCATGTAGCCTTATAGCAGTCCTTTAAACGTTCTAAACGAAAAATAAAATCGTCTATCGTCATATTCGTACCATCAAATTTTAATCCCCACTTGTGGAATGTGTGAGTTTTAAAACTAGGACGTAGCTGAGAAGCTCCTTGTTGACCAGGTAGTTCCCTGGAGGATCTCGGTGGTTGATCACTAAGATTTAAGCTTTGAAGCTGAGCTAGGAACTCATCTGCAGTATTGTGAGTAGAATTGTTTGGTTCCATGGCTGAAATTTGAGGTATGGCTGAATTCTGTGGTATGGCTGAATTTTGGGGTAGGGCTGAATTGTAATGTGCGGACAGATTGGGCGCCAGTGGTAAGGAAGAATTTTGTGGTACGGACGAATTTTGTGGTACGAAAAAGTTTTGTGGAATCGAAAAATTGTGTGGTATGGAGAAATTTTGAGGGATGGATGGATTTTGTGGCATGGCTGGATTTTGTTGTGTGCCTGAAGCTAATGAATTTACCGGATTTTGCTCCATGTGACGTCTTCGAACTTCGTAGCCTACTTGAGGTGTTGAAATTGATTGAGAAAGTTTTTCTCGAAGCAAGTCCTCAACCATTTTCTCCAACCTTGCCTGACTGAGTTCCATTTGCTTCTGCATTATTTGTCTTTCTTCCGTTCTGCTAATGCCTACTGTTGCTTTTACAATTTCCTGAATATGTTGTAGCAAATTACTATTGTCATTTGTTTTATTGGGATTTAGAAGTCTATTACTAGATTGAGCTGTAGTACCATTTACGGAATGGATATTTGCCAAACGCGATGCCGATTCATCCTGAACAGGATTAAGTAAGCCTGTAGCAACTGGTAAGTTAGGTGGAGGGTCGGAAACTCTCGGTAGCACTATTTCATCACTAGAACTGGACATACTCTCAGCAGTTTTCCTACTTCTACCTCTCCTAGGAACAGTTGATCGACCAGCACCTCTTTTCATTGTATTGGTAAAAGTAGACCTATTTTTGCGCAAGGGCATAACAATTTATCTTTTCAAATTGAAGAACTAAAAAACTTAGAAGCGAAAAAAAAAGTTTGTATGTCCCAAAATTAACCAGGAAAATTACCTAAAATTCTTTTTAAAAGTTCAAAAACTTATTACCAAAAATAGTAATTCAATGTATTGTGATATCTTTTATATCAAAAAAAAACTTGAACTTAACGAAACTAAATAGGTGGTAAAAAAAAATAAAATAATTGCGAACTATATACCAATAGTCAAAACAAATGTGTTAACTATATTTTTTTTCATAATATTTGGTGGATGTGACACCCTGCTCATCGATGACAGCTATATAAAAAAATACAATGGCTACGTAGAACAAAAGAAAAACTCTCTATAATCAGACTCAGATACATAACATATTTTGTAGTGAACCCAAGTTTCAGGTTTCTTTTTCTCATAGTTGCTGAATGATATTGTTGTTGAGATTATATTTAAAAAAAGATAAAAATATTAATATATTGCTTTTCGGAAATACAACAGTTGTGAGGATTAAGATCGACTCACAAACCGGATATCTGTTTCGAATTTAAAAAAAAAATTTGTATATTAAATCTAAGGCCAAAACATCAGGCTAAATGGGGACTAAGATCCACCCAAATACTGGATATGTAAACCTCAAATCTACTTTAAATGAATTAAGCTGCATCTATAAGTTAAGGTTGGCACAACAGATTCAACGGGACAATGTTCAACCTATTCACTGGATACCTGACCCTTACTTTATTAAAACTACTGAATATTCAAAACTGTAGAAACATTTTTTTTTTTTCAAAAATTTTGACTGTAAAACAAGGGAAAAAAAACTTTTAAAGAGATAAAAATAAATCTCACACAGCAGGCTAAATGGGGACTTAGATCCACCCAAATACTGGATATGTGATCTTAAATCTCTTTAAAATGACTCATTCCTGAAGAGACAAAATAGAAAAAGAAAATGGAATATTCCAACATTATAACTTGAACTTGAAAATGCTATGAAAATTAACTAAAGAGAAAAAAAAAATCTGCTTATCTTAATTCACCAATAAGCTACACAATTTGGAACAAATCTGGCCCCACGTTGGGCGCCACCTGTAACGAAATTAAGATGTTGAATTGGGAAGAAGACTACTATTTGAGTTTGTCTAGGGCTTAAACCCCGAAACCGAACAATGAATAGGAAAATCCCATGTATAATCTCAAAGGCTATCCTCAAAAATAGAAATCTCCTAAGAAACCTTACCCCCTGAAAACCCACCAGAAGGACAAAATGCTTACAGGTACACTGAGTCCATCCTGGCAGCAAGGACTAAGGGTGTCTGGACCACAACCGCTAGGCATGCTTGCATGTGCACGTAGTAGCTCGTCGGAGGGGGGGTCTTTGCTGTTGTTAAGTCTAGACGGTCGTTACGCATTTTCATGCCTATTTATTTAATAAAAGCGAGGCCTGATTTGTTTCCTTAGCTTACGAATCTTGAGTTCTGATTTTCTGAGCGATGGAGCTTTGGTGTTGTTACTCTCAGAGGACTTACCCACCCACATACTTACACCGGAACGGTGAGGTACATCCGTGGCTATCACGTCCTATTATCTTGTTGTGATAACCCCTAACTAAAAGATTGTCCTTCAAAATTAAATTGCAGCCATGAAAACTGTACTTTATAAACTTTACTTCACATAATTATTGGTCAGAAAAGTAAAACCAAATGATCCACTGTAATAAATATATTATCACGAAAACAAAATTTCGTATACCATCGCTGTCTGTCATCTCGAGAGTAAGTTATCACATCCACCAATAAAATTTATTTAAATGCAATAATCCATTTCAATGATATCAAAGAAAATCATCTCAAAGAAGAACCAGAGAAATCCATATAAATCCAATCCACCCTCTAATCCAGTGTGAAATGAAAAATCTTGATTAAAATTTTCATACATATGGATCTGTTTATTAAACTAAATAAATCTTAAGAACTAACAAAAATGATTCGATTAATTTTGATCGTAATTATTTAAAAAAATTTTTCATAATAAAAAAACTCTTCCTGATCTAAATAAAACTAAACTATATAAGTTTTCTTAGATAATGGAATATTAAAAAAAAAATGAATCAAAACAAACCAAAAATAGATAAGCTGTAAACTTCGAATCCACATTTAGCGGGTTTCGCTCTCTTTTTACCTAACAGCATAAAATTTCCTACGTCACTACCTAATCAGGAGAAGTTAGATTTTTTTTTTCGAAAGAGACGGATATATTATTCATATGAGTAACTATATTTTCTTTTGTCTTTTAACTAAATAGTTGTGGCAAAAAATAGTTATTAAAACGAAATTCAAAATAATTAGAAATGTTTTCTAATTTTATATAAAGTATTTAAATAAATTTCTGAATAAAGTTTTCATTAATTTAAGATAGAATTGCCTAGTTAAATAACAATTTTTATTCTTTTTTCTTTTTCTTTTCTTCCTTTTTTTTTGTTGTATATATTTATTTCTTTTTTTTTGATAAATAAAAATAGAAATCAAATTTCGTTCAAAATATAAATGTAGATTGTCATAATAAAACTTACCAAATTAAACTCAAAAAAACAATATCTTACGAGATGATGAATCCATGATGATGTGCGCACAGCATTCTGGGTAGGTTATCCTTTCTTTAAAATTTCTTTCTGAAAAGAGTTTAACCGGCAATATTGTGAACGAACTTTGATTAAACTGAGCTTTTATCTTAATTTTGATTTTTTTTTTCTTTATTGAGCATGTATTTATTATTTCACTTATTAATTAATTTTTCTATCTTTTTTTTTTTTTATTTAACTTAAAAGGAAAAACAAATGAAATTTAAACTTAACAAAAATTATAGATATTAAGAAAAATACACTAAAAAATAAAATAATTAGATAAAACCGCAGCAGATGCAGGAAAATGATGATAATTTTTTTTTCAAAAGCCGGAGGGGTGGTTTTTCGTGAGAGGATAGCAGCGTTGGTTCAATTCGAGGGTAGAAGCTCCTTTTTTTGCAAAAAGTCTAAATGTGGTATCATATATTTTTTTTTTCACCAGAGTTTGATGGTTTTGACCATCAGGGTTTTGACAGGGGATTTTTTTTTTTTTTGAAGACGAGGACACAGTTTGGAGATGGACACGTAAATGATGACGTCACTGAAGAACTTTTATATGCATATGTATATACATATATGTGTATTTATATATATTGATTAAAATTACTTTTTCTGATGTATTTGGCAAGACAAAATGCGCGTGGAGGTTTTTACATTACAGTTTAGATCTTTTTTTTTTTTTTACTTTTAATTAGAATTTTAAATGCAGGTTGGACGGTAAGTAAATGGAAGCAGTTGGAAACCCTGTTTTTGTTGGGGTTTTTTTTTTTTTTTATTTTTACTTTTTAATTTTTTTTTTTTTTACCTTTTAATTATTTTAACTATCGTTTTTTTTTCAAACTATTAATGGGATGATTGGGGACTTTACACCCTAAACACGTGAACACTGAACACGTTTATAGTAGTGTGTTGCCGTTTTTTTTCTTTTGGATTTTAACGATGCTTTAATTTTTGTTCTTGTAGCGTGGTCAAATTTACTTTATTTGAAGTTATTTTCCAAATTACCACTTTAATTTTTCGCATTACCGCGTTACGTGGGGTTAAAAGAAAAGTTCAGCACGTGGGAGAAATTTTTTTATGCATTCCCGAAAAGAAGACTTTTACTAAGGTTTTACGCAAAATCGATCCTTTTCGTTACTAGGCTTTAATAAAAATTTAAACTTTAAGACTTTTTAACTTTTAGCAGAAAAAAGTAAATGTATGAAGAACGCGACTTTTGGATGTTTTCCGCAGGAGCGGGCCGTGTCTTGCGTCGTGTTTCAAGCCGTAAACCAGAATGGGCAAATAGAAAAATGAGCTCGCTATTCGAATACCTTTGAAATGGGAGTTCCACAATCCACAATGATGGCACACTTCCGGGACCTCTGATATATCGAAAGATTTTGACCAAAGAAAAATTCTTTATATATTAAAATTTATTTTTGATTTTATTAATAATAAATGTGAGATTTTGATTTTTTTTAAGTCAAAATCTTCCGAGATACAAGGCACCGGAAGTCTTCCATCATCGCATACACTCGCATCCATCATTCGTGTGGATATTAATTTTTTTTGGTGTAAAACGAATTCGTATACTATATTAGCTGAATAGCTGTAACTCTTAAGAGTTCAAAAGAGATCTCATTAAGAGAATTGTTGATAGACAATTCTTAATTCTTTTATATCGATCATTCTCCTACCCGATGGACTCTAAGGGGTCTGTATTGGAGCCGTGATTTTGTTCAATAGATTTTATTACGCTAACTAATATAGAGATTTCCTACATTTTCTAAACCCGATATTTCCACAACCGTACATCCTAAATGATTGTGGTTTTCAGTATTCAATTGCAAATTAATAGGCCTTTCCAGCCATGTACGAAGTTTGACAAAACTCGACAAATTAATTTTGGACGAAATTTCATCCAAATCGTGACCCTGGCAGTGTCAAAATTGATTTTGGAAGTATATTTTCTAAACCCGATATTTCCACAACCGTACATCCTAAATTATTGTGGTTTTCAGTATTCAATTGCAAATTAATAGGCCTTTCCAGCCATGTACGAAGTTTGACAAAACTCGACAAATTAATTTTGGACGAAATTTCATCCAAATCGTGACCCTGGCAGTGTCAAAATTGATTTTGGAAGTATATTTTCTAAACCCGATATTTCCACAACCGTACATCCTAAATTATTGTGGTTTTCAGTATTCAATTGCAAATTAATAGGCCTTTCCAGCCATGTACGAAGTTTAACAAAACTCGAAAAATTAATTTTGGATAAAATTTCATCCAAATCGTGACCCTGGCAGTGTCAAAATTGATTTTGGAAGTATATTTTCTAAACCCGATATTTCCACAACCGTACATCCTAAATTATTGTGGTTTTCAGTATTCAATTGCAAATTAATAGGCCTTTCCAGCCATGTTCGAAGTTTGACAAAACTCGACAAATTAATTTTGGATAAAATTTCATCCAAATCGTGACCCTGGCAGTGTCAAAATTGATTTTGGAAGTATATTTTCTAAACCCGATATTTCCACAACCGTACATCCTAAATTATTGTGGTTTTCAGTATTCAATTGCAAATTAATAGGCCTTTCCAGCCATGTACGAAGTTTGACAAAACTCGACAAATTAATTTTGGACGAAATTTCATCCAAATCGTGACCCTGGCAGTGTCAAAATTGATTTTGGAAGTATATTTTCTAAACCCGATATTTCCACAACCGTACATCCTAAATTATTGTGGTTTTCAGTATTCAATTGCAAATTAATAGGCCTTTCCAGCCATGTACGAAGTTTAACAAAACTCGAAAAATTAATTTTGGATAAAATTTCATCCAAATCGTGACCCTGGCAGTGTCAAAATTGATTTTGGAAGTATATTTTCTAAACCCGATATTTCCACAACCGTACATCCTAAATTATTGTGGTTTTCAGTATTCAATTGCAAATTAAAAGGCCTTTCCAGCCATGTACGAAGTTTAACAAAACTCGACAAATTTATTTTGGACGAAATTTCATCCAAATCGTGACCCTGGCAGTGTCAAAATTGATTTTGGAAGTATATTTTCTAAACCCGATATTTCCACAACCGTACATCCTAAATTATTGTGGTTTTCAGTATTCAATTGCAAATTAATAGGCCTTTCCAGCCATGTACGAAGTTTGACAAAACTCGACAAATTAATTTTGGACGAAATTTCGTCCAAATCGTGACCCTGGCAGTGTCAAAATTGATTTTGGAAGTATATTTTCTAAACCCGATATTTCCACAACCGTACATCCTAAATTATTGTGGTTTTCAGTATTCAATTGCAAATTAATAGGCCTTTCCAGCCATGTACGAAGTTTAACAAAACTCGAAAAATTAATTTTGGATAAAATTTCATCCAAATCGTGACCCTGGCAGTGTCAAAATTGATTTTGGAAGTATATTTTCTAAACCCGATATTTCCACAACCGTACATCCTAAATTATTGTGGTTTTCAGTATTCAATTGCAAATTAATAGGCCTTTCCAGCCATGTACGAAGTTTGACAAAACTCGACAAATTAATTTTGGATAAAATTTCATCCAAATCGTGACCCTGGCAGTGTCAAAATTGATTTTGGAAGTATATTTTCTAAACCCGATATTTCCACAACCGTACATCCTAAATTATTGTGGTTTTCAGTATTCAATTGCAAATTAATAGGCCTTTCCAGCCATGTACGAAGTTTGACAAAACTCGACAAATTAATTTTGGATGAAATTTCATCCAAATCGTGACCCTGGCAGTGTCAAAATTGATTTTGGAAGTATATTTTCTAAACCCGATATTTCCACAACCGTACATCCTAAATTATTGTGGTTTTCAGTATTCAATTGCAAATTAATAGGCCTTTCCAGCCATGTACGAAGTTTAACAAAACTCGAAAAATTAATTTTGGATAAAATTTCATCCAAATCGTGACCCTGGCAGTGTCAAAATTGATTTTGGAAGTATATTTTCTAAACCCGATATTTCCACAACCGTACATCCTAAATTATTGTGGTTTTCAGTATTCAATTGCAAATTAAAAGGCCTTTTCAGCCATGTACGAAGTTTAACAAAACTCGACAAATTAATTTTGGACGAAATTTCATCCAAATCGTGACCCTGGCAGTGTCAAAATTGATTTTGGAAGTATATTTTCTAAACCCGATATTTCCACAACCGTACATCCTAAATGATTGTGGTTTTCAGTATTCAATTGCAAATTAAAAGGCCTTTCCAGCCATGTACGAAGTTTAACAAAACTCGAAAAATTAATTTTGGACGAAATTTCATCCAAATCGTGACCCTGGCAGTGTCAAAATTGATTTTGGAAGTATATTTTCTAAACCCGATATTTCCACAACCGTACATCCTAAATGATTGTGGTTTTCAGTATTCAATTGCAAATTAAAAGGCCTTTCCAGCCATGTACGAAGTTTAACAAAACTCGAAAAATTAATTTTGGACGAAATTTCATCCAAATCGTGACCCTGGCAGTGTCAAAATTGATTTTGGGAGTATATTTTCTAAACCCGATATTTCCACAACCGTACATCCTAAATTATTGTGGTTTTCAGTATTCAATTGCAAATTAATAGGCCTTTCCAGCCATGTAAGAAGTTTGACAAAACTCGACAAATTAATTTTGGACGAAATTTCATCCAAATCGTGACCCTGGCAGTGTCAAAATTGATTTTGGAAGTATATTTTCTAAACCCGATATTTCCACAACCGTACATCCTAAATGATTGTGGTTTTCAGTATTCAATTGCAAATTAAAAGGCCTTTCCAGCCATGTACGAAGTTTAACAAAACTCGACAAATTAATTTTGGACGAAATTTCATCCAAATCGTGACCCTGGCAGTGTCAAAATTGATTTTGGAAGTATATTTTCTAAACCCGATATTTCCACAACCGTACATCCTAAATGATTGTGGTTTTCAGTATTCAATTGCAAATTAATAGGCCTTTCCAGCCATGTACGAAGTTTGACAAAACTCGACAAATTAATTTTGGACGAAATTTCATCCAAATCGTGACCCTGGCAGTGTCAAAATTGATTTTGGAAGTATATTTTCTAAACCCGATATTTCCACAACCGTACATCCTAAATGATTGTGGTTTTCAGTATTCAATTGCAAATTAAAAGGCCTTTCCAGCCATGTACGAAGTTTAACAAAACTCGACAAATTAATTTTGGACGAAATTTCATCCAAATCGTGACCCTGGCAGTGTCAAAATTGATTTTGGAAGTATATTTTCTAAACCCGATATTTCCACAACCGTACATCCTAAATTATTGTGGTTTTCAGTATTCAATTGCAAATTAATAGGCCTTTTCAGCCATGTACGAAGTTTGACAAAACTCGACAAATTAATTTTGGACGAAATTTCATCCAAATCGTGACCCTGGCAGTGTCAAAATTGATTTTGGAAGTATATTTTATAAACCCGATATTTCCACAACCGTACATCCTAAATGATTGTGGTTTTCAGTATTCAATTGCAAATTAATAGGCCTTTCCAGCCATGTACGAAGTTTGACAAAACTCGACAAATTAATTTTGGACGAAATTTCATCCAAATCGTGACCCTGGCAGTGTCAAAATTGATTTTGGAAGTATATTTTCTAAACCCGATATTTCCACAACCGTACATCCTAAATTATTGTGGTTTTCAGTATTCAATTGCAAATTAAAAGGCCTTTCCAGCCATGTACGAAGTTTAACAAAACTCGACAAATTAATTTTGGACGAAATTTCATCCAAATCGTGACCCTGGCAGTGTCAAAATTGATTTTGGAAGTATATTTTCTAAACCCGATATTTCCACAACCGTACATCCTAAATTATTGTGGTTTTCAGTATTCAATTGCAAATTAATAGGCCTTTCCAGCCATGTACGAAGTTTGACAAAACTCGACAAATTAATTTTGGATGAAATTTCATCCAAATCGTGACCCTGGCAGTGTCAAAATTGATTTTGGAAGTATATTTTCTAAACCCGATATTTCCACAACCGTACATCCTAAATGATTGTGGTTTTCAGTATTCAATTGCAAATTAAAAGGCCTTTCCAGCCATGTACGAAGTTTGACAAAACTCGACAAATTAATTTTGGATGAAATTTCATCCAAATCGTGACCCTGGCAGTGTCAAAATTGATTTTGGAAGTATATTTTCTAAACCCGATATTTCCACAACCGTACATCCTAAATGATTGTGGTTTTCAGTATTCAATTGCAAATTAATAGGCCTTTCCAGCCATGTACGAAGTTTGACAAAACTCGACAAATTAATTTTGGACGAAATTTCATCCAAATCGTGACCCTGGCAGTGTCAAAATTGATTTTGGAAGTATATTTTCTAAACCCGATATTTCCACAACCGTACATCCTAAATGATTGTGGTTTTCAGTATTCAATTGCAAATTAATAGGCCTTTCCAGCCATGTACGAAGTTTGACAAAACTCGACAAATTAATTTTGGACGAAATTTCATCCAAATCGTGACCCTGGCAGTGTCAAAATTGATTTTGGAAGTATATTTTCTAAACCCGATATTTCCACAACCGTACATCCTAAATTATTGTGGTTTCCAGTATTCAATTGCAAATTAATAGGCCTTTCCAGCCATGTACGAAGTTTGACAAAACTCGACAAATTAATTTGGATGAAATTTCATCCAAATCGTGACCCTGGCAGTGTCAAAATTGATTTTGGAAGTATATTTTCTAAACCCGATATTTCCACAACCGTACATCCTAAATTATTGTGGTTTTCAGTATTCAATTGCAAATTAAAAGGCCTTTCCAGCCATGTACGAAGTTTAACAAAACTCGAAAAATTAATTTTGGACGAAATTTCATCCAAATCGTGACCCTGGCAGTGTCAAAATTGATTTTGGAAGTATATTTTCTAAACCCGATATTTCCACAACCGTACATCCTAAATGATTGTGGTTTTCAGTATTCAATTGCAAATTAAAAGGCCTTTCCAGCCATGTACGAAGTTTAACAAAACTCGAAAAATTAATTTTGGACGAAATTTCATCCAAATCGTGACCCTGGCAGTGTCAAAATTGATTTTGGGAGTATATTTTCTAAACCCGATATTTCCACAACCGTACATCCTAAATTATTGTGGTTTTCAGTATTCAATTGCAAATTAATAGGCCTTTCCAGCCATGTAAGAAGTTTGACAAAACTCGACAAATTAATTTTGGACGAAATTTCATCCAAATCGTGACCCTGGCAGTGTCAAAATTGATTTTGGAAGTATATTTTCTAAACCCGATATTTCCACAACCGTACATCCTAAATGATTGTGGTTTTCAGTATTCAATTGCAAATTAAAAGGCCTTTCCAGCCATGTACGAAGTTTAACAAAACTCGACAAATTAATTTTGGACGAAATTTCATCCAAATCGTGACCCTGGCAGTGTCAAAATTGATTTTGGAAGTATATTTTCTAAACCCGATATTTCCACAACCGTACATCCTAAATGATTGTGGTTTTCAGTATTCAATTGCAAATTAATAGGCCTTTCCAGCCATGTACGAAGTTTGACAAAACTCGACAAATTAATTTTGGACGAAATTTCATCCAAATCGTGACCCTGGCAGTGTCAAAATTGATTTTGGAAGTATATTTTCTAAACCCGATATTTCCACAACCGTACATCCTAAATGATTGTGGTTTTCAGTATTCAATTGCAAATTAAAAGGCCTTTCCAGCCATGTACGAAGTTTAACAAAACTCGACAAATTAATTTTGGACGAAATTTCATCCAAATCGTGACCCTGGCAGTGTCAAAATTGATTTTGGAAGTATATTTTCTAAACCCGATATTTCCACAACCGTACATCCTAAATTATTGTGGTTTTCAGTATTCAATTGCAAATTAATAGGCCTTTTCAGCCATGTACGAAGTTTGACAAAACTCGACAAATTAATTTTGGACGAAATTTCATCCAAATCGTGACCCTGGCAGTGTCAAAATTGATTTTGGAAGTATATTTTATAAACCCGATATTTCCACAACCGTACATCCTAAATGATTGTGGTTTTCAGTATTCAATTGCAAATTAATAGGCCTTTCCAGCCATGTACGAAGTTTGACAAAACTCGACAAATTAATTTTGGACGAAATTTCATCCAAATCGTGACCCTGGCAGTGTCAAAATTGATTTTGGAAGTATATTTTCTAAACCCGATATTTCCACAACCGTACATCCTAAATTATTGTGGTTTTCAGTATTCAATTGCAAATTAAAAGGCCTTTCCAGCCATGTACGAAGTTTAACAAAACTCGACAAATTAATTTTGGACGAAATTTCATCCAAATCGTGACCCTGGCAGTGTCAAAATTGATTTTGGAAGTATATTTTCTAAACCCGATATTTCCACAACCGTACATCCTAAATTATTGTGGTTTTCAGTATTCAATTGCAAATTAATAGGCCTTTCCAGCCATGTACGAAGTTTGACAAAACTCGACAAATTAATTTTGGATGAAATTTCATCCAAATCGTGACCCTGGCAGTGTCAAAATTGATTTTGGAAGTATATTTTCTAAACCCGATATTTCCACAACCGTACATCCTAAATGATTGTGGTTTTCAGTATTCAATTGCAAATTAAAAGGCCTTTCCAGCCGTGTACGAAGTTTGACAAAACTCGACAAATTAATTTTGGATGAAATTTCATCCAAATCGTGACCCTGGCAGTGTCAAAATTGATTTTGGAAGTATATTTTCTAAACCCGATATTTCCACAACCGTACATCCTAAATGATTGTGGTTTTCAGTATTCAATTGCAAATTAATAGGCCTTTCCAGCCATGTACGAAGTTTGACAAAACTCGACAAATTAATTTTGGACGAAATTTCATCCAAATCGTGACCCTGGCAGTGTCAAAATTGATTTTGGAAGTATATTTTCTAAACCCGATATTTCCACAACCGTACATCCTAAATGATTGTGGTTTTCAGTATTCAATTGCAAATTAATAGGCCTTTCCAGCCATGTACGAAGTTTGACAAAACTCGACAAATTAATTTTGGACGAAATTTCATCCAAATCGTGACCCTGGCAGTGTCAAAATTGATTTTGGAAGTATATTTTCTAAACCCGATATTTCCACAACCGTACATCCTAAATTATTGTGGTTTCCAGTATTCAATTGCAAATTAATAGGCCTTTCCAGCCATGTACGAAGTTTGACAAAACTCGACAAATTAATTTGGATGAAATTTCATCCAAATCGTGACCCTGGCAGTGTCAAAATTGATTTTGGAAGTATATTTTCTAAACCCGATATTTCCACAACCGTACATCCTAAATTATTGTGGTTTTCAGTATTCAATTGCAAATTAAAAGGCCTTTCCAGCCATGTACGAAGTTTAACAAAACTCGAAAAATTAATTTTGGACGAAATTTCATCCAAATCGTGACCCTGGCAGTGTCAAAATTGATTTTGGAAGTATATTTTCTAAACCCGATATTTCCACAACCGTACATCCTAAATGATTGTGGTTTTCAGTATTCAATTGCAAATTAAAAGGCCTTTCCAGCCATGTACGAAGTTTAACAAAACTCGAAAAATTAATTTTGGACGAAATTTCATCCAAATCGTGACCCTGGCAGTGTCAAAATTGATTTTGGGAGTATATTTTCTAAACCCGATATTTCCACAACCGTACATCCTAAATTATTGTGGTTTTCAGTATTCAATTGCAAATTAATAGGCCTTTCCAGCCATGTAAGAAGTTTGACAAAACTCGACAAATTAATTTTGGACGAAATTTCATCCAAATCGTGACCCTGGCAGTGTCAAAATTGATTTTGGAAGTATATTTTCTAAACCCGATATTTCCACAACCGTACATCCTAAATGATTGTGGTTTTCAGTATTCAATTGCAAATTAAAAGGCCTTTCCAGCCATGTACGAAGTTTAACAAAACTCGACAAATTAATTTTGGACGAAATTTCATCCAAATCGTGACCCTGGCAGTGTCAAAATTGATTTTGGAAGTATATTTTCTAAACCCGATATTTCCACAACCGTACATCCTAAATGATTGTGGTTTTCAGTATTCAATTGCAAATTAATAGGCCTTTCCAGCCATGTACGAAGTTTGACAAAACTCGACAAATTAATTTTGGACGAAATTTCATCCAAATCGTGACCCTGGCAGTGTCAAAATTGATTTTGGAAGTATATTTTCTAAACCCGATATTTCCACAACCGTACATCCTAAATGATTGTGGTTTTCAGTATTCAATTGCAAATTAAAAGGCCTTTCCAGCCATGTACGAAGTTTAACAAAACTCGACAAATTAATTTTGGACGAAATTTCATCCAAATCGTGACCCTGGCAGTGTCAAAATTGATTTTGGAAGTATATTTTCTAAACCCGATATTTCCACAACCGTACATCCTAAATTATTGTGGTTTTCAGTATTCAATTGCAAATTAATAGGCCTTTTCAGCCATGTACGAAGTTTGACAAAACTCGACAAATTAATTTTGGACGAAATTTCATCCAAATCGTGACCCTGGCAGTGTCAAAATTGATTTTGGAAGTATATTTTATAAACCCGATATTTCCACAACCGTACATCCTAAATGATTGTGGTTTTCAGTATTCAATTGCAAATTAATAGGCCTTTCCAGCCATGTACGAAGTTTGACAAAACTCGACAAATTAATTTTGGACGAAATTTCATCCAAATCGTGACCCTGGCAGTGTCAAAATTGATTTTGGAAGTATATTTTCTAAACCCGATATTTCCACAACCGTACATCCTAAATTATTGTGGTTTTCAGTATTCAATTGCAAATTAAAAGGCCTTTCCAGCCATGTACGAAGTTTAACAAAACTCGACAAATTAATTTTGGACGAAATTTCATCCAAATCGTGACCCTGGCAGTGTCAAAATTGATTTTGGAAGTATATTTTCTAAACCCGATATTTCCACAACCGTACATCCTAAATTATTGTGGTTTTCAGTATTCAATTGCAAATTAATAGGCCTTTCCAGCCATGTACGAAGTTTGACAAAACTCGACAAATTAATTTTGGATGAAATTTCATCCAAATCGTGACCCTGGCAGTGTCAAAATTGATTTTGGAAGTATATTTTCTAAACCCGATATTTCCACAACCGTACATCCTAAATGATTGTGGTTTTCAGTATTCAATTGCAAATTAAAAGGCCTTTCCAGCCGTGTACGAAGTTTGACAAAACTCGACAAATTAATTTTGGATGAAATTTCATCCAAATCGTGACCCTGGCAGTGTCAAAATTGATTTTGGAAGTATATTTTCTAAACCCGATATTTCCACAACCGTACATCCTAAATGATTGTGGTTTTCAGTATTCAATTGCAAATTAATAGGCCTTTCCAGCCATGTACGAAGTTTGACAAAACTCGACAAATTAATTTTGGACGAAATTTCATCCAAATCGTGACCCTGGCAGTGTCAAAATTGATTTTGGAAGTATATTTTCTAAACCCGATATTTCCACAACCGTACATCCTAAATGATTGTGGTTTTCAGTATTCAATTGCAAATTAATAGGCCTTTCCAGCCATGTACGAAGTTTGACAAAACTCGACAAATTAATTTTGGACGAAATTTCATCCAAATCGTGACCCTGGCAGTGTCAAAATTGATTTTGGAAGTATATTTTCTAAACCCGATATTTCTACAACCGTACATCCTAAATTATTGTGGTTTCCAGTATTCAATTGCAAATTAATAGGCCTTTCCAGCCATGTACGAAGTTTGACAAAACTCGACAAATTAATTTGGATGAAATTTCATCCAAATCGTGACCCTGGCAGTGTCAAAATTGATTTTGGAAGTATATTTTCTAAACCCGATATTTCCACAACCGTACATCCTAAATGATTGTGGTTTTCAGTATTCAATTGCAAATTAAAAGGCCTTTCCAGCCATGTACGAAGTTTGACAAAACTCGACAAATTAATTTTGGATGAAATTTCATCCAAATCGTGACCCTGGCAGTGTCAAAATTGATTTTGGAAGTATATTTTCTAAACCCGATATTTCCACAACCGTACATCCTAAATGATTGTGGTTTTCAGTATTCAATTGCAAATTAATAGGCCTTTCCAGTCATGTACGAAGTTTGACAAAACTCGACAAATTAATTTTGGACGAAATTTCATCCAAATCGTGACCCTGGCAGTGTCAAAATTGATTTTGGAAGTATATTTTCTAAACCCGATATTTCCACAACCGTACATCCTAAATTATTGTGGTTTTCAGTATTCAATTGCAAATTAATAGGACTTTCCAGCCATGTACGAAGTTTGACAAAACTCGACAAATTAATTTTGGACGAAATTTCATCCAAATCGTGACCCTGGCAGTGTCAAAATTGATTTTGGAAGTATATTTTCTAAGCCCGATATTTCCACAACCGTACATCCTAAATTATTGTGGTTTTCAGTATTCAATTGCAAATTAATAGGCCTTTCCAGCAATGTACGAAGTTTGACAAAACTCGACAAATTAATTTTGGACGAAATTTCATCCAAATCGTGACCCTGGCAGTGTCAAAATTGATTTTGAAAGTATATTTTCTAAACCCGATATTTCCACAACCGTACATCCTAAATTATTGTGATTTTCAGTATTCAATTGCAAATTAATAGGCCTTTCCAGCCATGTACGAAGTTTGACAAAACTCGACAAATTAATTTTGGACAAAATTTCATCCAAATCGTGACCCTGGCAGTGTCAAAATTGATTTTGGAAGTATATTTTCTAAACCCGATATTTCCACAACCGTACATCCTAAATTATTGTGGTTTTCAGTATTCAATTGCAAATTAATAGGCCTTTCCAGCCATGTACGAAGTTTGACAAAACTCGACAAATTAATTTTGGACGAAATTTCATCCAAATCGTGACCCTGGCAGTGTCAAAATTGATTTTGGAAGTATATTTTCTAAACCCGATATTTCCACAACCGTACATCCTAAATTATTGTGGTTTTAAGTATTCAATTGCAAATTAATAGGCCTTTCCAGCCATGTACGAAGTTTGACAAAACTCGACAAATTAATTTTGGACGAAATTTCATCCAAATCGTGACCCTGGCAGTGTCAAAATTGATTTTGGAAGTATATTTTCTAAACCCGATATTTCCACAACCGTACATCCTAAATTATTGTGGTTTTCAGTATTCAATTGCAAATTAATAGGCCTTTCCAGCCATGTACGAAGTTTGACAAAACTCGACAAATTAATTTTGGACGAAATTTCATCCAAATCGTGACCCTGGCAGTGTCAAAATTGATTTTGGAAGTATATTTTCTAAACCCGATATTTCCACAACCGTACATCCTAAATTATTGTGGTTTTCAGTATTCAATTGCAAATTAATAGGCCTTTCCAGCCATGTACGAAGTTTGACAAAACTCGACAAATTAATTTTGGACGAAATTTCATCCAAATCGTGACCCTGGCAGTGTCAAAATTGATTTTGGAAGTATATTTTCTAAACCCGATATTTCCACAACCGTACATCCTAAATTATTGTGGTTTTCAGTATTCAATTGCAAATTAATAGGCCTTTCCAGCCATGTACGAAGTTTGACAAAACTCGACAAATTAATTTTGGATAAAATTTCATCCAAATCGTGACCCTGGCAGTGTCAAAATTGATTTTGGAAGTATATTTTCTAAACCCGATATTTCCACAACCGTACATCCTAAATTATTGTGGTTTTAAGTATTCAATTGCAAATTAATAGGCCTTTCCAGCCATGTACGAAGTTTGACAAAACTCGACAAATTAATTTTGGACGAAATTTCATCCAAATCGTGACCCTGGCAGTGTCAAAATTGATTTTGGAAGTATATTTTCTAAACCCGATATTTCCACAACCGTACATCCTAAATTATTGTGGTTTTCAGTATTCAATTGCAAATTAATAGGCCTTTCCAGCCATGTACGAAGTTTGACAAAACTCGACAAATTAATTTTGGACGAAATTTCATCCAAATCGTGACCCTGGCAGTGTCAAAATTGATTTTGGAAGTATATTTTCTAAACCAGATATTTCCACAACCGTACATCCTAAATGATTGTGGTTTTCAGTATTCAATTGCAAATTAATAGGCCTTTCCAGCCATGTACGAAGTTTGACAAAACTCGACAAATTAATTTTGGACGAAATTTCATCCAAATCGTGACCCTGGCAGTGTCAAAATTGATTTTGGAAGTATATTTTCTAAACCAGATATTTCCACAACCGTACATCCTAAATGATTGTGGTTTTCAGTATTCAATTGCAAATTAAAAGGCCTTTCCAGCCATGTACGAAGTTTAACAAAACTCGACAAATTAATTTTGGATGAAATTTCATCCAAATCGTGACCCTGGCAGTGTCAAAATTGATTTTGGAAGTATATTTTCTAAACCAGATATTTCCACAACCGTACATCCTAAATGATTGTGATTTTCAGTATTCAATTGCAAATTAAAAGGCCTTTCCAGCCATGTACGAAGTTTAACAAAACTCGACAAATTAATTTTGGACGAAATTTCATCCAAATCGTGACCCTGGCAGTGTCAAAATTGATTTTGGAAGTATATTTTCTAAACCCGATATTTCCACAACCGTACATTCTAAATTATTGTGGTTTTCAGTATTCAATTGCAAATTAATAGGCCTTTCCAGCCATGTACGAAGTTTAACAAAACTCGAAAAATTAATTTTGGATAAAATTTCATCCAAATCGTGACCCTGGCAGTGTCAAAATTGATTTTGGAAGTATATTTTCTAAACCCGATATTTCCACAACCGTACATCCTAAATGATTGTGGTTTTCAGTATTCAATTGCAAATTAAAAGGCCTTTCCAGCCATGTACGAAGTTTAACAAAACTCGACAAATTAATTTTGGACGAAATTTCAACCAAATCGTGACCCTGGCAGTGTCAAAATTGATTTTGGAAGTATATTTTCTAAACCCGATATTTCCACAACCGTACATCCTAAATTATTGTGGTTTTCAGTATTCAATTGCAAATTAATAGGCCTTTCCAGCCATGTACGAAGTTTAACAAAACTCGAAAAATTAATTTTGGATAAAATTTCATCCAAATCGTGACCCTGGCAGTGTCAAAATTGATTTTGGAAGTATATTTTCTAAACCCGATATTTCCACAACCGTACATCCTAAATGATTGTGGTTTTCAGTATTCAATTGCAAATTAAAAGGCCTTTCCAGCCATGTACGAAGTTTAACAAAACTCGACAAATTAATTTTGGACGAAATTTCATCCAAATCGTGACCCTGGCAGTGTCAAAATTGATTTTGGAAGTATATTTTCTAAACCCGATATTTCCACAACCGTACATTCTAAATTATTGTGGTTTTCAGTATTCAATTGCAAATTAATAGGCCTTTCCAGCCATGTACGAAGTTTAACAAAACTCGAAAAATTAATTTTGGACGAAATTTCATCCAAATCGTGACCCTGGCAGTGTCAAAATTGATTTTGGAAGTATATTTTCTAAACCCGATATTTCCACAACCGTACATCCTAAATGATTGTGGTTTTCAGTATTCAATTGCAAATTAAAAGGCCTTTCCAGCCATGTACGAAGTTTAGCAAAACTCGACAAATTAATTTTGGACGAAATTTCATCCAAATCGTGACCCTGGCAGTGTCAAAATTGATTTTGGAAGTATATTTTCTAAACCCGATATTTCCACAACCGTACATCCTAAATTATTGTGGTTTTCAGTATTCAATTGCAAATTAATAGGCCTTTCCAGCAATGTACGAAGTTTGACAAAACTCGACAAATTAATTTTGGACAAAATTTCATCCAAATCGTGACCCTGGCAGTGTCAAAATTGATTTTGGAAGTATATTTTCTAAACCCGATATTTCCACAACCGTACATCCTAAATTATTGTGGTTTTCAGTATTCAATTGCAAATTAATAGGCCTTTCCAGCCATGTACGAAGTTTGACAAAACTCGACAAATTAATTTTGGACGAAATTTCATCCAAATCGTGACCCTGGCAGTGTCAAAATTGATTTTGGAAGTATATTTTCTAAACCCGATATTTCCACAACCGTACATCCTAAATTATTGTGGTTTTAAGTATTCAATTGCAAATTAATAGGCCTTTCCAGCCATGTACGAAGTTTGACAAAACTCGACAAATTAATTTTGGACGAAATTTCATCCAAATCGTGACCCTGGCAGTGTCAAAATTGATTTTGGAAGTATATTTTCTAAACCCGATATTTCCACAACCGTACATCCTAAATTATTGTGGTTTTCAGTATTCAATTGCAAATTAATAGGCCTTTCCAGCCATGTACGAAGTTTGACAAAACTCGACAAATTAATTTTGGACGAAATTTCATCCAAATCGTGACCCTGGCAGTGTCAAAATTGATTTTGGAAGTATATTTTCTAAACCCGATATTTCCACAACCGTACATCCTAAATTATTGTGGTTTTCAGTATTCAATTGCAAATTAATAGGCCTTTCCAGCCATGTACGAAGTTTGACAAAACTCGACAAATTAATTTTGGACGAAATTTCATCCAAATCGTGACCCTGGCAGTGTCAAAATTGATTTTGGAAGTATATTTTCTAAACCCGATATTTCCACAACCGTACATCCTAAATTATTGTGGTTTTCAGTATTCAATTGCAAATATCCAAATCGTGACCCTGGCAGTGTCAAAATTGATTTTGGAAGTATATTTTCTAAACCCGATATTTCCACAACCGTACATCCTAAATTATTGTGGTTTTAAGTATTCAATTGCAAATTAATAGGCCTTTCCAGCCATGTACGAAGTTTGACAAAACTCGACAAATTAATTTTGGACGAAATTTCATCCAAATCGTGACCCTGGCAGTGTCAAAATTGATTTTGGAAGTATATTTTCTAAACCCGATATTTCCACAACCGTACATCCTAAATTATTGTGGTTTTCAGTATTCAATTGCAAATTAATAGGCCTTTCCAGCCATGTACGAAGTTTGACAAAACTCGACAAATTAATTTTGGACGAAATTTCATCCAAATCGTGACCCTGGCAGTGTCAAAATTGATTTTGGAAGTATATTTTCTAAACCAGATATTTCCACAACCGTACATCCTAAATGATTGTGGTTTTCAGTATTCAATTGCAAATTAATAGGCCTTTCCAGCCATGTACGAAGTTTGACAAAACTCGACAAATTAATTTTGGACGAAATTTCATCCAAATCGTGACCCTGGCAGTGTCAAAATTGATTTTGGAAGTATATTTTCTAAACCAGATATTTCCACAACCGTACATCCTAAATGATTGTGGTTTTCAGTATTCAATTGCAAATTAAAAGGCCTTTCCAGCCATGTACGAACTTTAACAAAACTCGACAAATTAATTTTGGATGAAATTTCATCCAAATCGTGACCCTGGCAGTGTCAAAATTGATTTTGGAAGTATATTTTCTAAACCAGATATTTCCACAACCGTACATCCTAAATGATTGTGATTTTCAGTATTCAATTGCAAATTAAAAGGCCTTTCCAGCCATGTACGAAGTTTAACAAAACTCGACAAATTAATTTTGGACGAAATTTCATCCAAATCGTGACCCTGGCAGTGTCAAAATTGATTTTGGAAGTATATTTTCTAAACCCGATATTTCCACAACCGTACATTCTAAATTATTGTGGTTTTCAGTATTCAATTGCAAATTAATAGGCCTTTCCAGCCATGTACGAAGTTTAACAAAACTCGAAAAATTAATTTTGGACGAAATTTCATCCAAATCGTGACCCTGGCAGTGTCAAAATTGATTTTGGAAGTATATTTTCTAAACCCGATATTTCCACAACCGTACATCCTAAATGATTGTGGTTTTCAGTATTCAATTGCAAATTAAAAGGCCTGACAAAACTCGACAAATTAATTTTGGACGAAATTTCATCCAAATCGTGACCCTGGCAGTGTCAAAATTGATTTTGGAAGTATATTTTCTAAACCCGATATTTCCACAACCGTACATCCTAAATTATTGTGGTTTTCAGTACTCAATTGCAAATTAATAGGCCTTTCCAGCCATGTACGAAGTTTGACAAAACTCGAAAAATTAATTTTGGATGAAATTTCATCCAAATCGTGACCCTGGCAGTGTCAAAATTGATTTTGGAAGTATATTTTCTAAACCCGATATTTCCACAACCGTACATCCTAAATGATTGTGGTTTTCAGTATTCAATTGCAAATTAATAGGCCTTTCCAGCCATGTACGAAGTTTGACAAAACTCGACAAATTAATTTTGGACGAAATTTCATCCAAATCGTGACCCTGGCAGTGTCAAAATTGATTTTGGAAGTATATTTTCTAAACCCGATATTTCCACACCCGTACATCCTAAATTATTGTGGTTTTCAGTATTCAATTGCAAATTAATAGGCCTTTCCAGCCATGTACGAAGTTTAACAAAACTCGACAAATTAATTTTGGATGAAATTTCATCCAAATCGTGACCCTGGAAGTGTCAAAATTGATTTTGGAAGTATATTTTCTAAACCCGATATTTCCACAACCGTACATCCTAAATTATTGTGGTTTTCAGTATTCAATTGCAAATTAATAGGCCTTTCCAGCCATGTACGAAGTTTGACAAAACTCGACAAATTAATTTTGGACGAAATTTCATCCAAATCGTGACCCTGGCAGTGTCAAAATTGATTTTGGAAGTATATTTTCTAAACCCGATATTTCCACAACCGTACATCCTAAATGATTGTGGTTTTCAGTATTCAATTGCAAATTAATAGGCCTTTCCAGCCATGTACGAAGTTTGACAAAACTCGACAAATTAATTTTGGACGAAATTTCATCCAAATCGTGACCCTGGCAGTGTCAAAATTGATTTTGGAAGTATATTTTCTAAACCCGATATTTCCACAACCGTACATCCTAAATGATTGTGGTTTTCAGTATTCAATTGCAAATTAAAAGGCCTTTCCAGCCATGTACGAAGTTTAACAAAACTCGAAAAATTAATTTTGGATGAAATTTCATCCAAATCGTGACCCTGGCAGTGTCAAAATTGATTTTGGAAGTATATTTTCTAAACCCGATATTTCCACAACCGTACATCCTAAATGATTGTGGTTTTCAGTATTCAATTGCAAATTAAAAGGCCTTTCCAGCCATGTACGAAGTTTAACAAAACTCGAAAAATTAATTTTGGACGAAATTTCATCCAAATCGTGACCCTGGCAGTGTCAAAATTGATTTTGGAAGTATATTTTCTAAACCCGATATTTCCACAACCGTACATCCTAAATGATTGTGGTTTTCAGTATTCAATTGCAAATTAAAAGGCCTTTCCAGCCATGTACGAAGTTTAACAAAACTCGAAAAATTAATTTTGGACGAAATTTCATCCAAATCGTGACCCTGGCAGTGTCAAAATTGATTTTGGAAGTATATTTTCTAAACCCGATATTTCCACAACCGTACATCCTAAATTATTGTGTTTTTCAGTATTCATTGCAAATTAATAGGCCTTTCCAGCCATGTACGAAGTTTGACAAAACTCGACAAATTAATTTTGGATGAAATTTCATCCAAATCGTGACCCTGGAAGTGTCAAAATTGATTTTGGAAGTATATTTTCTAAACCCGATATTTCCACAACCGTACATCCTAAATTATTGTGGTTTTCAGTATTCAATTGCAAATTAATAGGCCTTTCCAGCCATGTACGAAGTTTGACAAAACTCGACAAATTAATTTTGGACGAAATTTCATCCAAATCGTGACCCTGGCAGTGTCAAAATTGATTTTGGAAGTATATTTTCTAAACCCGATATTTCCACAACCGTACATCCTAAATGATTGTGGTTTTCAGTATTCAATTGCAAATTAATAGGCCTTTCCAGCCATGTACGAAGTTTGACAAAACTCGACAAATTAATTTTGGACGAAATTTCATCCAAATCGTGACCCTGGCAGTGTCAAAATTGATTTTGGAAGTATATTTTCTAAACCCGATATTTCCACAACCGTACATCCTAAATGATTGTGGTTTTCAGTATTCAATTGCAAATTAAAAGGCCTTTCCAGCCATGTACGAAGTTTAACAAAACTCGAAAAATTAATTTTGGACGAAATTTCATCCAAATCGTGACCCTGGCAGTGTCAAAATTGATTTTGGAAGTATATTTTCTAAACCCGATATTTCCACAACCGTACATCCTAAATGATTGTGGTTTTCAGTATTCAATTGCAAATTAAAAGGCCTTTCCAGCCATGTACGAAGTTTAACAAAACTCGAAAAATTAATTTTGGACGAAATTTCATCCAAATCGTGACCCTGGCAGTGTCAAAATTGATTTTGGAAGTATATTTTCTAAACCAGATATTTCCACAACCGTACATCCTAAATGATTGTGGTTTTCAGTATTCAATTGCAAATTAAAAGGCCT
Source organism: Epistrophella euchroma (assembly GCA_947049315.1). Taxonomy (NCBI): domain Eukaryota; kingdom Metazoa; phylum Arthropoda; class Insecta; order Diptera; family Syrphidae; genus Epistrophella; species Epistrophella euchroma. The sequence goes on from OX346246.1 coordinate 127,709,271, forward strand.
TTCCAGCCATGTACGAAGTTTAACAAAACTCGAAAAATTAATTTTGGACGAAATTTCATCCAAATCGTGACCCTGGCAGTGTCAAAATTGATTTTGGAAGTATATTTTCTAAACCCGATATTTCCACAACCGTACATCCTAAATTATTGTGGTTTTCAGTATTCAATTGCAAATTAAAAGGCCTTTCCAGCCATGTACGAAGTTTAACAAAACTCGAAAAATTAATTTTGGACGAAATTTCATCCAAATCGTGACCCTGGCAGTGTCAAAATTGATTTTGGAAGTATATTTTCTAAACCCGATATTTCCACAACCGTACATCCTAAATTATTGTGGTTTTCAGTATTCAATTGCAAATTAATAGGCCTTTCCAGCCATGTACGAAGTTTGACAAAACTCGACAAATTAATTTTGGACGAAATTTCATCCAAATCGTGACCCTGGCAGTGTCAAAATTGATTTTGGAAGTATATTTTCTAAACCCGATATTTCCACAACCGTACATCCTAAATGATTGTGGTTTTCAGTATTCAATTGCAAATTAAAAGGCCTTTCCAGCCATGTACGAAGTTTAACAAAACTCGAAAAATTAATTTTGGACGAAATTTCATCCAAATCGTGACCCTGGCAGTGTCAAAATTGATTTTGGAAGTATATTTTCTAAACCCGATATTTCCACAACCGTACATCCTAAATTATTGTGGTTTTCAGTATTCATTGCAAATTAATAGGCCTTTCCAGCCATGTACGAAGTTTGACAAAACTCGACAAATTAATTTTGGACGAAATTTCATCCAAATCGTGACCCTGGCAGTGTCAAAATTGATTTTGGAAGTATATTTTATAAACCCGATATTTCCACAACCGTACATCCTAAATTATTGTGGGTTTCAGTATTCAATTGCAAATTAAAAGGCCTTTCCAGCCATGTACGAAGTTTAACAAAACTCGAAAAATTAATTTTGGACGAAATTTCATCCAAATCGTGACCCTGGCAGTGTCAAAATTGATTTTGGAAGTATATTTTCTAAACCCGATATTTCCACAACCGTACATCCTAAATTATTGTGGTTTTCAGTATTCAATTGCAAATTAATAGGCCTTTCCAGCCATGTACGAAGTTTAACAAAACTCGAAAAATTAATTTTGGACGAAATTTCATCCAAATCGTGACCCTGGCAGTGTCAAAATTGATTTTGGAAGTATATTTTCTAAACCCGATATTTTCACAACCGTACATCCTAAATGATTGTGGTTTTCAGTATTCAATTGCAAATTAATAGGCCTTTCTAGCCATGTACGAAGTTTGACAAAACTCGACAAATTAATTTTGGACGAAATTTCATCCAAATCGTGACCCTGGCAGTGTCAAAATTGATTTTGGAAGTATATTTTCTAAACCAGATATTTCCACAACCGTACATCCTAAATTATTGTGGTTTTCAGTATTCAATTGCAAATTAATAGGCCTTTCCAGCCATGTACGAAGTTTGACAAAACTCGACAAATTAATTTTGGACGAAATTTCATCCAAATCGTGACCCTGGCAGTGTCAAAATTGATTTTGGAAGTATATTTTCTAAACCCGATATTTTCACAACCGTACATCCTAAATGATTGTGGTTTTCAGTATTCAATTGCAAATTAATAGGCCTTTCTAGCCATGTACGAAGTTTGACAAAACTCGACAAATTAATTTTGGACGAAATTTCATCCAAATCGTGACCCTGGCAGTGTCAAAATTGATTTTGGAAGTATATTTTCTAAACCCGATATTTCCACAACCGTACATCCTTTCCAGCCATATACGAAGTTTAACAAAACTCGACAAATTAATTTTGGATAAAATTTCATCCAAATCGTGACCCTGGCAGTGTCAAAATTGATTTTGGAAGTATATTTTCTAAACCCGATATTTCCACAACCGTACATCCTAAATGATTGTGGTTTTCAGTATTCAATTGCAAATTAAAAGGCCTTTCCAGCCATGTACGAAGTTTGACAAAACTCGACAAATTAATTTTGGATAAAATTTCATCCAAATCGTGACCCTGGCAGTGTCAAAATTGATTTTGGAAGTATATTTTCTAAACCCGATATTTCCACAACCGTACATCCTAAATGATTGTGGTTTTCAGTATTCAATTGCAAATTAAAAGGCCTTTCCAGCCATGTACGAAGTTTAACAAAACTCGACAAATTAATTTTGGACGAAATTTCATCCAAATCGTGACCCTAAAATTGATTTTGGAAGTATATTTTCTAAACCCGATATTTCCACAACCGTACATCCTAAATTATTGTGGTTTTCAGTATTCAATTGCAAATTAATAGGCCTTTCCAGCCATGTACGAAGTTTAACAAAACTCGACAAATTAATTTTGGATAAAATTTCATCCAAATCGTGACCCTGGCAGTGTCAAAATTGATTTTGGAAGTATATTTTCTAAACCCGATATTTCCACAACCGTACATCCTAAATGATTGTGGTTTTCAGTATTCAATTGCAAATTAAAAGGCCTTTCCAGCCATGTACGAAGTTTGACAAAACTCGACAAATTAATTTTGGACGAAATTTCATCCAAATCGTGACCCTGGCAGTGTCAAAATTGATTTTGGAAGTATATTTTCTAAACCAGATATTTCCACAACCGTACATCCTAAATTATTGTGGTTTTCAGTATTCAATTGCAAATTAATAGGCCTTTCCAGCCATGTACGAAGTTTGACAAAACTCGACAAATTAATTTTGGACGAAATTTCATCCAAATCGTGACCCTGGCAGTGTCAAAATTGATTTTGGAAGTATATTTTCTAAACCCGATATTTCCACAACCGTACATCCTAAATTATTGTGGTTTTCAGTATTCAATTGCAAATTAATAGGCCTTTCCAGCCATGTACGAAGTTTAACAAAACTCGAAAAATTAATTTTGGACGAAATTTCATCCAAATCGTGACCCTGGCAGTGTCAAAATTGATTTTGGAAGTATATTTTCTAAACCCGATATTTCCACAACCGTACATCCTAAATTATTGTGGTTTTCAGTATTCAATTGCAAATTAATAGGCCTTTCCAGCCATGTACGAAGTTTGACAAAACTCGAAAAATTAATTTTGGATGAAATTTCATCCAAATCGTGACCCTGGCAGTGTCAAAATTGATTTTGGAAGTATATTTTCTAAACCCGATATTTCCACAACCGTACATCCTAAATGATTGTGGTTTTCAGTATTCAATTGCAAATTAATAGGCCTTTCCAGCCATGTACGAAGTTTGACAAAACTCGACAAATTAATTTTGGACGAAATTTCATCCAAATCGTGACCCTGGCAGTGTCAAAATTGATTTTGGAAGTATATTTTCTAAACCCGATATTTCCACACCCGTACATCCTAAATTATTGTGGTTTTCAGTATTCAATTGCAAATTAATAGGCCTTTCCAGCCATGTACGAAGTTTGACAAAACTCGACAAATTAATTTTGGATGAAATTTCATCCAAATCGTGACCCTGGCAGTGTCAAAATTGATTTTGGAAGTATATTTTCTAAACCCGATATTTCCACAACCGTACATCCTAAATGATTGTGGTTTTCAGTATTCAATTGCAAATTAAAAGGCCTTTCCAGCCATGTACGAAGTTTAACAAAACTCGAAAAATTAATTTTGGATGAAATTTCATCCAAATCGTGACCCTGGCAGTGTCAAAATTGATTTTGGAAGTATATTTTCTAAACCCGATATTTCCACAACCGTACATCCTAAATGATTGTGGTTTTCAGTATTCAATTGCAAATTAAAAGGCCTTTCCAGCCATGTACGAAGTTTAACAAAACTCGAAAAATTAATTTTGGACGAAATTTCATCCAAATCGTGACCCTGGCAGTGTCAAAATTGATTTTGGAAGTATATTTTCTAAACCCGATATTTCCACAACCGTACATCCTAAATTATTGTGGTTTTCAGTATTCAATTGCAAATTAATAGGCCTTTCCAGCCATGTACGAAGTTTGACAAAACTCGACAAATTAATTTTGGACGAAATTTCATCCAAATCGTGACCCTGGCAGTGTCAAAATTGATTTTGGAAGTATATTTTCTAAACCAGATATTTCCACAACCGTACATCCTAAATGATTGTGGTTTTCAGTATTCAATTGCAAATTAAAAGGCCTTTCCAGCCATGTACGAAGTTTAACAAAACTCGAAAAATTAATTTTGGACGAAATTTCATCCAAATCGTGACCCTGGCAGTGTCAAAATTGATTTTGGAAGTATATTTTCTAAACCCGATATTTCCACAACCGTACATCCTAAATTATTGTGGTTTTCAGTATTCATTGCAAATTAATAGGCCTTTCCAGCCATGTACGAAGTTTGACAAAACTCGACAAATTAATTTTGGACGAAATTTCATCCAAATCGTGACCCTGGCAGTGTCAAAATTGATTTTGGAAGTATATTTTATAAACCCTATATTTCCACAACCGTACATCCTAAATTATTGTGGTTTTCAGTATTCAATTGCAAATTAAAAGGCCTTTCCAGCCATGTACGAAGTTTAACAAAACTCGAAAAATTAATTTTGGACGAAATTTCATCCAAATCGTGACCCTGGCAGTGTCAAAATTGATTTTGGAAGTATATTTTCTAAACCCGATATTTCCACAACCGTACATCCTAAATTATTGTGGTTTTCAGTATTCAATTGCAAATTAATAGGCCTTTCCAGCCATGTACGAAGTTTGACAAAACTCGACAAATTAATTTTGGACGAAATTTCATCCAAATCGTGACCCTGGCAGTGTCAAAATTGATTTTGGAAGTATATTTTCTAAACCCGATATTTCCACAACCGTACATCCTAAATTATTGTGGTTTTCAGTATTCAATTGCAAATTAATAGGCCTTTCCAGCCATGTACGAAGTTTAACAAAACTCGAAAAATTAATTTTGGACGAAATTTCATCCAAATCGTGACCCTGGCAGTGTCAAAATTGATTTTGGAAGTATATTTTCTAAACCCGATATTTTCACAACCGTACATCCTAAATGATTGTGGTTTTCAGTATTCAATTGCAAATTAAAAGGCCTTTCCAGCCATGTACGAAGTTTGACAAAACTCGACAAATTAATTTTGGATAAAATTTCATCCAAATCGTGACCCTGGCAGTGTCAAAATTGATTTTGGAAGTATATTTTCTAAACCCGATATTTCCACAACCGTACATCCTAAATGATTGTGGTTTTCAGTATTCAATTGCAAATTAAAAGGCCTTTCCAGCCATGTACGAAGTTTAACAAAACTCGACAAAATAATTTTGGACGAAATTTCATCCAAATCGTGACCCTAAAATTGATTTTGGAAGTATATTTTCTAAACCCGATATTTCCACAACCGTACATCCTAAATTATTGTGGTTTTCAGTATTCAATTGCAAATTAATAGGCCTTTCCAGCCATGTACGAAGTTTAACAAAACTCGACAAATTAATTTTGGATAAAATTTCATCCAAATCGTGACCCTGGCAGTGTCAAAATTGATTTTGGAAGTATATTTTCTAAACCCGATATTTCCACAACCGTACATCCTAAATGATTGTGGTTTTCAGTATTCAATTGCAAATTAAAAGGCTTTCCAGCCATGTACGAAGTTTAACAAAACTCGACAAATTAATTTTGGATAAAATTTCATCCAAATCGTGACCCTGGCAGTGTCAAAATTGATTTTGGAAGTATATTTTCTAAACCAGATATTTCCACAACCGTACATCCTAAATTATTGTGGTTTTCAGTATTCAATTGCAAATTAATAGGCCTTTCCAGCCATGTACGAAGTTTGACAAAACTCGACAAATTAATTTTGGACGAAATTTCATCCAAATCGTGACCCTGGCAGTGTCAAAATTGATTTTGGAAGTATATTTTCTAAACCCGATATTTCCACAACCGTACATCCTAAATTATTGTGGTTTTCAGTATTCAATTGCAAATTAATAGGCCTTTCCAGCCATGTACGAAGTTTAACAAAACTCGACAAATTAATTTTGGATAAAATTTCATCCAAATCGTGACCCTGGCAGTGTCAAAATTGATTCTGGAAGTATATTTTCTAAACCCGATATTTCCACAACCGTACATCCTAAATGATTGTGGTTTTCAGTATTCAATTGCAAATTAAAAGGCCTTTCCAGCCATGTACGAAGTTTAACAAAACTCGACAAAATAATTTTGGACGAAATTTCATCCAAATCGTGACCCTAAAATTGATTTTGGAAGTATATTTTCTAAACCCGATATTTCCACAACCGTACATCCTAAATTATTGTGGTTTTCAGTATTCAATTGCAAATTAATAGGCCTTTCCAGCCATGTACGAAGTTTAACAAAACTCGACAAATTAATTTTGGATAAAATTTCATCCAAATCGTGACCCTGGCAGTGTCAAAATTGATTTTGGAAGTATATTTTCTAAACCAGATATTTCCACAACCGTACATCCTAAATTATTGTGGTTTTCAGTATTCAATTGCAAATAAATAGGCCTTTCCAGCCATGTACGAAGTTTGACAAAACTCGACAAATTAATTTTGGACGAAATTTCATCCAAATCGTGACCCTGGCAGTGTCAAAATTGATTTTGGAAGTATATTTTCTAAACCCGATATTTCCACAACCGTACATCCTAAATTATTGTGGTTTTCAGTATTCAATTGCAAATTAATAGGCCTTTCCAGCCATGTACGAAGTTTAACAAAACTCGAAAAATTAATTTTGGATGAAATTTCATCCAAATCGTGACCCTGGCAGTGTCAAAATTGATTTTGGAAGTATATTTTCTAAACCCGATATTTCCACAACCGTACATCCTAAATTATTGTGGTTTTCAGTATTCAATTGCAAATTAATAGGCCTTTCCAGCCATGTACGAAGTTTGACAAAACTCGACAAATTAATTTTGGACGAAATTTCATCCAAATCGTGACCCTGGCAGTGTCAAAATTGATTTTGGAAGTATATTTTCTAAACCCGATATTTCCACAACCGTACATCCTAAATGATTGTGGTTTTCAGTATTCAATTGCAAATTAATAGGCCTTTCCAGCCATGTACGAAGTTTGACAAAACTCGACAAATTAATTTTGGACGAAATTTCATCCAAATCGTGACCCTGGCAGTGTCAAAATTGATTTTGGAAGTATATTTTCTAAACCCGATATTTCCACAACCGTACATCCTAAATTATTGTGGTTTTCAGTATTCAATTGCAAATTAATAGGCCTTTCCAGCCATGTACGAAGTTTGACAAAACTCGACAAATTAATTTTGGATAAAATTTCATCCAAATCGTGACCCTGGCAGTGTCAAAATTGATTTTGGAAGTATATTTTCTAAACCAGATATTTCCACAACCGTAAATCCTAAATTATTGTGGTTTTCAGTATTCAATTGCAAATTAAAAGGCCTTTCCAGCCATGTACGAAGTTTAACAAAACTCGACAAATTAATTTTGGATAAAATTTCATCCAAATCGTGACCCTGGCAGTGTCAAAATTGATTTTGGAAGTATATTTTCTAAACCCGATATTTCCACAACCGTACATCCTAAATGATTGTGGTTTTCAGTATTCAATTGCAAATTAAAAGGCCTTTTCAGCCATGTACGAAGTGTAACAAAACTCGACAAATTAATTTTGGACGAAATTTCATCCAAATCGTGACCCTGGCAGTGTCAAAATTGATTTTGGAAGTATATTTTCTAAACCCGATATTTCCACAACCGTACATCCTAAATTATTGTGGTTTTCAGTATTCAATTGCAAATTAATAGGCCTTTCCAGCCATGTACGAAGTTTGACAAAACTCGACAAATTAATTTTGGACGAAATTTCATCCAAATCGTGACCCTGGCAGTGTCAAAATTGATTTTGGAAGTATATTTTCTAAACCCGATATTTCCACAACCGTACATCCTAAATTATTGTGGTTTTCAGTATTCAATTGCAAATTAATAGGCCTTTCCAGCCATGTACGAAGTTTGACAAAACTCGACAAATTAATTTTGGACGAAATTTCATCCAAATCGTGACCCTGGCAGTGTCAAAATTGATTTTGGAAGTATATTTTCTAAACCCGATATTTCCACAACCGTACATCCTAAATTATTGTGGTTTTCAGTATTCAATTGCAAATTAAAAGGCTTTTCCAGCCATGTACGAAGTTTAACAAAACTCGACAAATTAGTTTTGGACGAAATTTCATCCAAATCGTGACCCTGGCAGTGTCAAAATTGATTTTGGAAGTATATTTTCTAAACCCGATATTTCCACAACCGTACATCCTAAATTATTGTGGTTTTCAGTATTCAATTGCAAATTAATAGGCCTTTCCAGCCATGTACGAAGTTTGACAAAACTCGACAAATTAATTTTGGACGAAATTTCATCCAAATCGTGACCCTGGCAGTGTCAAAATTGATTTTGGAAGTATATTTTCTAAACCCGATATTTCCACAACCGTACATCCTAAATTATTGTGGTTTTCAGTATTCAATTGCAAATTAATAGGCCTTTCCAGCCATGTACGAAGTTTAACAAAACTCGAAAAATTAATTTTGGATGAAATTTCATCCAAATCGTGACCCTGGCAGTGTCAAAATTGATTTTGGAAGTATATTTTCTAAACCCGATATTTCCACAACCGTACATCCTAAATGATTGTGATTTTCAGTATTCAATTGCAAATTAATAGGCCTTTCCAGCCATGTACGAAGTTTGACAAAACTCGACAAATTAATTTTGGACGAAATTTCATCCAAATCGTGACCCTGGCAGTGTCAAAATTGATTTTGGAAGTATATTTTCTAAACCCGATATTTCCACAACCGTACATCCTAAATTATTGTGGTTTTCAGTATTCAATTGCAAATTAATAGGCCTTTCCAGCCATGTACGAAGTTTGACAAAACTCGACAAATTAATTTTGGACGAAATTTCATCCAAATCGTGACCCTGGCATTGTCAAAATTGATTTTGGAAGTATATTTTCTAAACCCGATATTTCCACAACCGTACATCCTAAATTATTGTGGTTTTCAGTATTCAATTGCAAATTAATAGGCCTTTCCAGCCATGTACGAAGTTTGACAAAACTCGACAAATTAATTTTGGATAAAATTTCATCCAAATCGTGACCCTGGCAGTGTCAAAATTGATTTTGGAAGTATATTTTCTAAACCCGATATTTCCACAACCGTACATCCTAAATTATTGTGGTTTTCAGTATTCAATTGCAAATTAATAGGCCTTTCCAGCCATGTACGAAGTTTAACAAAACTCGACAAATTAATTTTGGACGAAATTTCATCCAAATCGTGACCCTGGCAGTGTCAAAATTGATTTTGGAAGTATATTTTCTAGACCCGATATTTCCACAACCGTACATCCTAAATTATTGTGGTTTTAAGTATTCAATTGCAAATTAATAGGCCTTTCCAGCCATGTACGAAGTTTGACAAAACTCGACAAATTAATTTTGGACGAAATTTCATCCAAATCGTGACCCTGGCAGTGTCAAAATTGATTTTGGAAGTATATTTTCTAAACCCGATATTTCCACAACCGTACATCCTAAATTATTGTGGTTTTCAGTATTCAATTGCAAATTAATAGGCCTTTCCAGCCATGTACGAAGTTTGACAAAACTCGACAAATTAATTTTGGATGAAATTTCATCCAAATCGTGACCCTGGCAGTGTCAAAATTGATTTTGGAAGTATATTTTCTAAACCCGATATTTCCACAACCGTACATCCTAAATTATTGTGGTTTTCAGTATTCAATTGCAAATTAATAGGCCTTTCCAGCCATGTACGAAGTTTGACAAAACTCGACAAATTAATTTTGGATAAAATTTCATCCAAATCGTGACCCTGGCAGTGTCAAAATTGATTTTGGAAGTATATTTTCTAAACCAGATATTTCCACAACCGTACATCCTAAATTATTGTGGTTTTAAGTATTCAATTGCAAATTAATAGGCCTTTCCAGCCATGTACGAAGTTTGACAAAACTCGACAAATTAATTTTGGATGAAATTTCATCCAAATCGTGACCCTGGCAGTGTCAAAATTGATTTTGGAAGTATATTTTCTAAACCCGATATTTCCACAGCCGTACATCCTAAATGATTGTGGTTTTCAGTATTCAATTGCAAATTAATAGGCCTTTCCAGCCATGTACGAAGTTTAACAAAACTCGACAAATTAATTTTGGACGAAATTTCATCCAAATCGTGACCCTGGCAGTGTCAAAATTGATTTTGGAAGTATATTTTCTAAACCCGATATTTCCACAACCGTACATCCTAAATTATTGTGGTTTTCAGTATTCAATTGCAAATTAATAGGCCTTTCCAGCCATGTACGAAGTTTGACAAAACTCGAAAAATTAATTTTGGATAAAATTTCATCCAAATCGTGACCCTGGCAGTGTCAAAATTGATTTTGGAAGTATATTTTCTAAACCCGATATTTCCACAACCGTACATCCTAAATTATTGTGGTTTTCAGTATTCAATTGCAAATTAATAGGCCTTTTCAGCCATGTACGAAGTTTGACAAAACTCGACAAATTAATTTTGGACGAAATTTCATCCAAATCGTGACCCTGGCAGTGTCAAAATTGATTTTGGAAGTATATTTTCTAAACCAGATATTTCCACAACCGTACATCCTAAATTATTGTGGTTTTCAGTATTCAATTGCAAATTAAAAGGCCTTTCCAGACATGTACGAAGCTTAACAAAACTCGACAAATTAATTTTGGATAAAATTTCATCCAAATCGTGACCCTGGCAGTGTCAAAATTGATTTTGGAAGTATATTTTCTAAACCCGATATTTCCACAACCGTACATCCTAAATTATTGTGGTTTTCAGTATTCAATTGCAAATTAATAGGCCTTTCCAGCCATGTACGAAGTTTGACAAAACTCGACAAATTAATTTTGGACGAAATTTCATCCAAATCGTGACCCTGGCAGTGTCAAAATTGATTTTGGAAGTATATTTTCTAAACCCGATATTTCCACAACCGTACATCCTAAATGATTGTGGTTTTCAGTATTCAATTGCAAATTAATAGGCCTTTCCAGCCATGTACGAAGTTTGACAAAACTCGACAAATTAATTTTGGACGAAATTTCATCCAAATCGTGACCTGGCAGTGTCAAAATTGATTTTGGAAGTATATTTTCTAAACCCGATATTTCCACAACCGTACATCCTAAATTATTGCGGTTTTCAGTATTCAATTGCAAATTAATAGGCCTTTCCAGCCATGTACGAAGTTTGACAAAACTCGACAAATTAATTTTGGACGAAATTTCATCCAAATCGTGACCCTGGCAGTGTCAAAATTGATTTTGGAAGTATATTTTCTAAACCCGATATTTCCACAACCGTACATCCTAAATTATTGTGGTTTTAAGTATTCAAGTGCAAATTAATAGGCCTTTCCAGCCATGTACGAAGTTTGACAAAACTCGACAAATTAATTTTGGACGAAATTTCATCCAAATCGTGACCCTGGCAGTGTCAAAATTGATTTTGGAAGTATATTTTCTAAACCCGATATTTCCACAACCGTACATCCCAAATTATTGTGGTTTTCAGTATTCAATTGCAAATTAATAGGCCTTTCCAGCCATGTACGAAGTTTGGCAAAACTCGACAAATTAATTTTGGACGAAATTTCATCCAAATCTTGACCCTGGCAGTGTCAAAATTGATTTTGGAAGTATATTTTCTAAACCCGATATTTCCACAACCGTACATCCTAAATTATTGTGGTTTTCAGTATTCAATTGCAAATTAATAGGCCTTTCCAGCCATGTACGAAGTTTGACAAAACTCGACAAATTAATTTTGGACGAAATTTCATCCAAATCGTGACCCTGGCAGTGTCAAAATTGATTTTGGAAGTATATTTTCTAAACCCGATATTTCCACAACCGTACATCCTAAATTATTGTGGTTTTCAGTATTCAATTGCAAATTAATAGGCCTTTCCAGCCATGTACGAAGTTTAACAAAACTCGAAAAATTAATTTTTGATGAAATTTCATCCAAATCGTGACCCTGGCAGTGTCAAAATTGATTTTGGAAGTATATTTTCTAAACCCGATATTTCCACAACCGTACATCCTAAATGATTGTGGTTTTCAGTATTCAATTGCAAATTAAAAGGCCTTTCCAGCCATGTACGAAGTTTAACAAAACTCGAAAAATTAATTTTGGATAAAATTTCATCCAAATCGTGACCCTGGCAGTGTCAAAATTGATTTTGGAAGTATATTTTCTAAACCCGATATTTCCACAACCGTACATCCTAAATGATTGTGGTTTTCAGTATTCAATTGCAAATTAATAGGCCTTTCCAGCCATGTACGAAGTTTGACAAAACTCGACAAATTAATTTTGGACGAAATTTCATCCAAATCGTGACCGATATTTCCACAACCGTACATCCTAAATGATTGTGGTTTTCAGTATTCAATTGCAAATTAAAAGGCCTTTCCCGCCATGTACAAAGTTTAACAAAACTCGAAAAATTAATTTTGAACGAAATTTCATCCAAATCGTGACCCTGGCAGTGTCAAAATTGATTTTGGAAGTTTATTTTCTAAACCCGATATTTCCACAACCGTACATCCTAAATTATTGTGGTTTTCAGTATTCAATTGCAAATTAATAGGCCTTTCCAGCCATGTACGAAGTTTGACAAAACTCGACAAATTAATTTTGGACGAAATTTCATCCAAATCGTGACCCTGGCAGTGTCAAAATTGATTTTGGAAGTATATTTTCTAAACCCGATATTTCCACAACCGTACATCCTAAATGATTGTGGTTTTCAGTATTCAATTGCAAATTAATAGGCCTTTCCAGCCATGTACGAAGTTTGACAAAACTCGAAAAATTAATTTTGGATAAAATTTCATCCAAATCGTGACCCTGGCAGTGTCAAAATTGATTTTGGAAGTATATTTTCTAAACCCGACATTTCCACAACCGTACATCCTAAATTATTGTGGTTTTAAGTATTCAATTGCAAATTAATAGGCCTTTCCAGCCATGCAGGAAGTTTGACAAAACTCGACAAATTAATTTTGGACGAAATTTCATCCAAATCGTGACCGATATTTCCACAACCGTACATCCTAAATGATTGTGGTTTTCAGTATTCAATTGCAAATTAAAAGGCCTTTCCAGCCATGTACAAAGTTTAACAAAACTCGAAAAATTAATTTTGGACGAAATTTCATCCAAATCGTGACCCTGGCAGTGTCAAAATTGATTTTGGAAGTATATTTTCTAAACCCGATATTTCCACAACCGTACATCCTAAATGATTGTGGTTTTCAGTATTCAATTGCAAATTAATAGGCCTTTCCAGCCATGTACGAAGTTTGACAAAACTCGAAAAATTAATTTTGGATAAAATTTCATCCAAATCGTGACCCTGGCAGTGTCAAAATTGATTTTGGAAGTATATTTTCTAAACCCGACATTTCCACAACCGTACATCCTAAATTATTGTGGTTTTAAGTATTCAATTGCAAATTAATAGGCCTTTCCAGCCATGTAGGAAGTTTGACAAAACTCGACAAATTAATTTTGGACGAAATTTCATCCAAATCGTGACCGATATTTCCACAACCGTACATCCTAAATGATTGTGGTTTTCAGTATTCAATTGCAAATTAAAAGGCCTTTCCAGCCATGTACAAAGTTTAACAAAACTCGAAAAATTAATTTTGGACGAAATTTCATCCAAATCGTGACCCTGGCAGTGTCAAAATTGATTTTGGAAGTATATTTTCTAAACCCGATATTTCCACAACCGTACATCCTAAATGATTGTGGTTTTCAGTATTCAATTGCAAATTAATAGGCCTTTCCAGCCATGTACGAAGTTTGACAAAACTCGACAAATTAATTTTGGACGAAATTTCATCCAAATCGTGACCTTGGCAGTGTCAAAATTGATTTTGGAAGTATATTTTCTAAACCCGATATTTCCACAACCGTACATCCTAAATTATTGTGGTTTTCAGTATTCAATTGCAAATTAATAGGCCTTTCCAGCCATGTACGAAGTTTGACAAAACTCGAAAAATTAATTTTGGATAAAATTTCATCCAAATCGTGACCCTGGCAGTGTCAAAATTGATTTTGGAAGTATATTTTCTAAACCAGATATTTCCACAACCGTACATCCTAAATTATTGTGGTTTTCAGTATTCAATTGCAAATTAAAAGGCCTTTTCAGCCATGTACGAAGTTTAACAAAACTCGACAAATTAATTTTGGATAAAATTTCATCCAAATCGTGACCCTGGCAGTGTCAAAATTGATTTTGGAAGTATATTTTCTAAACCCGATATTTCCACAACCGTACATCCTAAATGATTGTGGTTTTCAGTATTCAATTGCAAATTAAAAGGCCTTTCCAGCCATGTACGAAGTTTAACAAAACTCGACAAATTAATTTTGGACGAAATTTCATCCAAATCGTGACCCTGGCAGTGTCAAAATTGATTTTGGAAGTATATTTTCTAAACCCGATATTTCCACAACCGTACATCCTAAATTATTGTGGTTTTAAGTATTCAATTGCAAATTAATAGGCCTTTCCAGCCATGTACGAAGTTTGACAAAACTCGACAAATTAATTTTGGACGAAATTTCATCCAAATCGTGACCCTGACAGTGTCAAAATTGATTTTGGAAGTATATTTTCTAAACCCGATATTTCCACAACCGTACATCCTAAATTATTGTGGTTTTCAGTATTCAATTGCAAATTAATAGGCCTTTCCAGCCATGTACGAAGTTTGACAAAACTCGACAAATTAATTTTGGACGAAATTTCATCCAAATCGTGACCCTGGCAGTGTCAAAATTGATTTTGGAAGTATATTTTCTAAACCCGATATTTCCACAACCGTACATCCTAAATTATTGTGGTTTTCAGTATTCAATTGCAAATTAATAGGCCTTTCCAGCCATGTACGAAGTTTGACAAAACTCGACAAATTAATTTTGGACGAAATTTCATCCAAATCGTGACCCTGGCAGTGTCAAAATTGATTTTGGAAGTATATTTTCTAAACCCGATATTTCCACAACCGTACATCCTAAATTATTGTGGTTTTCAGTATTCAATTGCAAATTAATAGGCCTTTCCAGCCATGTACGAAGTTTGACAAAACTCGACAAATTAATTTTGGACGAAATTTCATCCAAATCGTGACCCTGGCAGTGTCAAAATTGATTTTGGAAGTATATTTTCTAAACCCGATATTTCCACAACCGTACATCCTAAATAATTGTGGTTTTCAGTATTCAATTGCAAATTAATAGGCCTTTCCAGCCATGTACGAAGTTTGACAAAACTCGACAAATTAATTTTGGACGAAATTTCATCCAAATCGTGACCCTGGCAGTGTCAAAATTGATTTTGGAAGTATATTTTCTAAACCCGATATTTCCACAACCGTACATCCTAAATTATTGTGGTTTTAAGTATTCAATTGCAAATTAATAGGCCTTTCCAGCCATGTACGAAGTTTGACAAAACTCGAGAAATTAATTTTGGACGAAATTTCATCCAAATCGTGACCCTGGCAGTGTCAAAATTGATTTTGGAAGTATATTTTCTAAACCCGATATTTCCACAACCGTACATCCTAAATTATTGTGGTTTTCAGTATTCAATTGCAAATTAATAGGCCTTTCCAGCCATGTACGAAGTTTAACAAAACTCGAAAAATTAATTTTGGATAAATTTTCATCCAAATCGTGACCCTGGCAGTGTCAAAATTGATTTTGGAAGTATATTTTCTAAACCCGATATTTCCACAACCGTACATCCTAAATTATTGTGGTTTTCAGTATTCAATTGCAAATTAATAGGCCTTTCCAGCCATGTACGAAGTTTGACAAAACTCGACAAATTAATTTTGGATAAAATTTCATCCAAATCGTGACCCTGGCAGTGTCAAAATTGATTTTGGAAGTATATTTTCTAAACCCGATATTTCCACAACCGTACATCCTAAATTATTGTGGTTTTCAGTATTCAATTGCAAATTAAAAGGCCTTTCCAGCCATGTACGAAGTTTGACAAAACTCGGCAAATTAATTTTGGACGAAATTTCATCCAAATCGTGACCCTGGCAGTGTCAAAATTGATTTTGGAAGTATATTTTCTAAACCAGATATTTCCACAACCGTACATCCTAAATTATTGTGGTTTCCAGTATTCAATTGCAAATTAAAAGGCCTTTCCAGCCATGTACGAAGTTTAACAAAACTCGACAAATTAATTTTGGATAAAATTTCATCCAAATCGTGACCCTGGCAGTGTCAAAATTGATTTTGGAAGTATATTTTCTAAACCCGATATTTCCACAACCGTACATCCTAAATGATTGTGGTTTTCAGTATTCAATTGCAAATTAATAGGCCTTTCCAGCCATGTACGAAGTTTGACAAAACTCGACAAATTAATTTTGGACGAAATTTCATCCAAATCGTGACCCTGGCAGTGTCAAAATTGATTTTGGAAGTATATTTTCTAAACCCGATATTTCCACAACCGTACATCCTAAATGATTGTGGTTTTCAGTATTCAATTGCAAATTAATAGGCGTTTCCAGCCATGTACGAAGTTTGACAAAACTCGACAAATTAATTTTGGACGAAATTTCATCCAAATCGTGACCCTGGCAGTGTCAAATTGATTTTGGAAGTATATTTTCTAAACCCGATATTTCCACAACCGTACATCCTAAATTATTGTGGTTTTCAGTATTCAATTGCAAATTAAAAGGCCTTTCCAGCCATGTACGAAGTTTGACAAAACTCGACAAATTAATTTTGGATAAAATTTCATCCAAATCGTGACCCTGGCAGTGTCAAAATTGATTTTGGAAGTATATTTTCTAAACCCGATATTTCCACAACCGTACATCCTAAATTATTGTGGTTTTCAGTATTCAATTGCAAATTAATAGGCCTTTCCAGCCATGTACGAAGTTTAACAAAACTCGAAAAATTAATTTTGGATGAAATTTCATCCAAATCGTGACCCTGGCAGTGTCAAAATTGATTTTGGAAGTATATTTTCTAAACCCGATATTTCCACAACCGTACATCCTAAATTATTGTGGTTTTCAGTATTCAATTGCAAATTAATAGGCCTTTCCAGCCATGTACGAAGTTTGACAAAACTAGACAAATTAATTTTGGACGAAATTTCATCCAAATCGTGACCCTGGCAGTGTCAAAATTGATTTTGGAAGTATAATATTTTCTAAACCCGATATTTCCACAACCGTACATCCTAAATTATAGTGGTTTTCAGTATTCAATTGCAAATTAATAGGCCTTTCCAGCCATGTACGAAGTTTGACAAAACTCGACAAATTAATTTTGGATAAAATTTCATCTAAATCGTGACCCTGGCAGTGTCAAAATTGATTTTGGAAGTATATTTTCTAAACCCGATATTTCCACAACAGTACATCCTAAATGATTGTGGTTTTCAGTATTCAATTGCAAATTAAAAGGCCTTTCCAGCCATGTACGAAGTTTAACAAAACTCGACAAATTAATTTTGGACGAAATTTCATCCAAATCGTGACCCTGGCAGTGTCAAAATTGATTTTGGAAGTATATTTTCTAAACCCGATATTTCCACAACCGTACATCCTAAATTATTGTGGTTTTAAGTATTCAATTGCAAATTAGTAGGCCTTTCCAGCCATGTACGAAGTTTGACAAAACTCGACAAATTAATTTTGGACGAAATTTCATCCAAATCGTGACCCTGGCAGTGTCAAAATTGATTTTGGAAGTATATTTTCTAAACCCGATATTTCCACAACCGTACATCCTAAATTATTGTGGTTTTCAGTATTCAATTGCAAATTAATAGGCCTTTCCAGCCATGTACGAAGTTTGACAAAACTCTACAAATTAATTTTGGACGAAATTTCATCCAAATCGTGACCCTGGCAGTGTCAAAATTGATTTTGGAAGTATATTTTCTAAACCCGATATTTCCACAACCGTACATCCTAAATTATTGTGGTTTTCAGTATTCAATTGCAAATTAATAGGCCTTTCCAGCCATGTACAAAGTTTGACAAAACTCGACAAATTAATTTTGGACGAAATTTCATCCAAATCGTGACCCTGGCAGTGTCAAAATTGATTTTGGAAGTATATTTTCTAAACCCGATATTTCCACAACCGTACATCCTAAATTATTGTGGTTTTCAGTATTCAATTGCAAATTTATATGCCTTTCCAGCCATGTACGAAGTTTGACAAAACTCGACAAATTAATTTTGGACGAAATTTCATCCAAATCGTGACCCTGGCAGTGTCAAAATTGATTTTGGAAGTATATTTTCTAAACCCGATATTTCCACAACCGTACATCCTAAATTATTGTGGTTTTCAGTATTCAATTGCAAATTAATAGGCCTTTCCAGCCATGTACGAAGTTTGACAAAACTCGACAAATTAATTTTGGACGAAATTTCATCCAAATCGTGACCCTGGCAGTGTCAAAATTGATTTTGGAAGTATATTTTCTAAACCCGATATTTCCACAACCGTACATCCTAAATTATTGTGGTTTTCAGTATTCAATTGCAAATTAATAGGCCTTTCCAGCCATGTACGAAGTTTGACAAAACTCGACAAATTAATTTTGGACGAAATTTCATCCAAATCGTGACCCTGGCAGTGTCAAAATTGATTTTGGAAGTATATTTTCTAAACCCGATATTTCCACAACCGTACATCCTAAATTATTGTGGTTTTCAGTATTCAATTGCAAATTAATATGCCTTTCCAGCCATGTACGAAGTTTGACAAAACTCGACAAATTAATTTTGGACGAAATTTCATCCAAATCGTGACCCTGGCAGTGTCAAAATTGATTTTGGAAGTATATTTTCTAAACCCGATATTTCCACAACCGTACATCCTAAATTATTGTGGTTTTCAGTATTCAATTGCAAATTAAAAGGCCTTTCCAGCTATGTACGAAGTTTAACAAAACTCGAAAAATTAATTTTGGACGAAATTTCATCCAAATCGTGACCCTGGCAGTGTCAAAATTGATTTTGGAAGTATATTTTCTAAACCCGATATTTCCACAACCGTACATCCTAAATTATTGTGGTTTTCAGTATTCAAATGCAAATTAATAGGCCTTTCCAGCCATGTACGAAGTTTGACAAAACTCGACAAATTAATTTTGGACGAAATTTCATCCAAATCGTGACCCTGGCAGTGTCAAAATTGATTTTGGAAGTATATTTTCTAAACCCGATATTTCCACAACCGTACATCCTAAATTATTGTGGTTTTCAGTATTCAATTGCAAATTAAAAGGCCTTTCCAGCCATGTACGAAGTTTAACAAAACTCGACAAATTATTTTGGACGAAATTTCATCCAAATCGTGACCCTGGCAGTGTCAAAATTGATTTTGGAAGTATATTTTCTAAACCCGATATTTCCACAACCGTACATCCTAAATTATTGTGGTTTTCAGTATTCAATTGCAAATTAATAGGCCTTTCCAGCCATGTACGAAGTTTGACAAAACTCGACAAATTAATTTTGGACGAAATTTCATCCAAATCGTGACCCTGGCAGTGTCAAAATTGATTTTGGAAGTATATTTTCTAAACCCGATATTTCCACAACCGTACATCCTAAATTATTGTGGTTTTCAGTATTAAATTGCAAATTAATAGGCCTTTCCAGCCATGTACGAAGTTTAACAAAACTCGAAAAATTAATTTTGGATAAAATTTCATCCAAATCGCGACCCTGGCAGTGTCAAAATTGATTTTGGAAGTATATTTTCTAAACCAGATATTTCCACAACCGTACATCCTAAATGATTGTGGTTTTCAGTATTCAATTGCAAATTAAAAGGCCTTTCCAGCCATGTACGAAGTTTGACAAAACTCGACAAATTAATTTTGGACGAAATTTCATCCAAATCGTGACCCTGGCAGTGTCAAAATTGATTTTGGAAGTATATTTTCTAAACCCGATATTTCCACAACCGTACATCCTAAATTATTGTGGTTTTCAGTATTCAATTGCAAATTAATAGGCCTTTCCAGCCATGTACAAAGTTTGACAAAACTCGACAAATTAATTTTGGACGAAATTTCATCCAAATCGTGACCCTGGCAGTGTCAAAATTGATTTTGGAAGTATATTTTCTAAACCCGATATTTCCACAACCGTACATCCTAAATTATTGTGGTTTTCAGTATTCAATTGCAAATTTATATGCCTTTCCAGCCATGTACGAAGTTTGACAAAACTCGACAAATTAATTTTGGACGAAATTTCATCCAAATCGTGACCCTGGCAGTGTCAAAATTGATTTTGGAAGTATATTTTCTAAACCCGATATTTCCACAACCGTACATCCTAAATTATTGTGGTTTTCAGTATTCAATTGCAAATTAATAGGCCTTTCCAGCCATGTACGAAGTTTGACAAAACTCGACAAATTAATTTTGGACGAAATTTCATCCAAATCGTGACCCTGGCAGTGTCAAAATTGATTTTGGAAGTATATTTTCTAAACCCGATATTTCCACAACCGTACATCCTAAATTATTGTGGTTTTCAGTATTCAATTGCAAATTAATAGGCCTTTCCAGCCATGTACGAAGTTTGACAAAACTCGACAAATTAATTTTGGACGAAATTTCATCCAAATCGTGACCCTGGCAGTGTCAAAATTGATTTTGGAAGTATATTTTCTAAACCCGATATTTCCACAACCGTACATCCTAAATTATTGTGGTTTTCAGTATTCAATTGCAAATTAATATGCCTTTCCAGCCATGTACGAAGTTTGACAAAACTCGACAAATTAATTTTGGACGAAATTTCATCCAAATCGTGACCCTGGCAGTGTCAAAATTGATTTTGGAAGTATATTTTCTAAACCCGATATTTCCACAACCGTACATCCTAAATTATTGTGGTTTTCAGTATTCAATTGCAAATTAAAAGGCCTTTCCAGCCATGTACGAAGTTTAACAAAACTCGAAAAATTAATTTTGGACGAAATTTCATCCAAATCGTGACCCTGGCAGTGTCAAAATTGATTTTGGAAGTATATTTTCTAAACCCGATATTTCCACAACCGTACATCCTAAATTATTGTGGTTTTCAGTATTCAATTGCAAATTAATAGGCCTTTCCAGCCATGTACGAAGTTTGACAAAACTCGACAAATTAATTTTGGACGAAATTTCATCCAAATCGTGACCCTGGCAGTGTCAAAATTGATTTTGGAAGTATATTTTCTAAACCCGATATTTCCACAACCGTACATCCTAAATTATTGTGGTTTTCAGTATTCAATTGCAAATTAAAAGGCCTTTCCAGCCATGTACGAAGTTTAACAAAACTCGACAAATTATTTTGGACGAAATTTCATCCAAATCGTGACCCTGGCAGTGTCAAAATTGATTTTGGAAGTATATTTTCTAAACCCGATATTTCCACAACCGTACATCCTAAATTATTGTGGTTTTCAGTATTCAATTGCAAATTAATAGGCCTTTCCAGCCATGTACGAAGTTTGACAAAACTCGACAAATTAATTTTGGACGAAATTTCATCCAAATCGTGACCCTGGCAGTGTCAAAATTGATTTTGGAAGTATATTTTCTAAACCCGATATTTCCACAACCGTACATCCTAAATTATTGTGGTTTTCAGTATTCAATTGCAAATTAATAGGCCTTTCCAGCCATGTACGAAGTTTAACAAAACTCGAAAAATTAATTTTGGATAAAATTTCATCCAAATCGCGACCCTGGCAGTGTCAAAATTGATTTTGGAAGTATATTTTCTAAACCAGATATTTCCACAACCGTACATCCTAAATGATTGTGGTTTTCAGTATTCAATTGCAAATTAAAAGGCCTTTCCAGCCATGTACGAAGTTTAACAAAACTCGACAAATTAATTTTGGATGAAATTTCATCCAAATCGTGACCCTGGCAGTGTCAAAATTGATTTTGGAAGTATATTTTCTAAACCCGATATTTCCACAACCGTACATCCTAAATGATTGTGGTTTTCAGTATTCAATTGCAAATTAAAAGGCCTTTCCAGCCATGTACGAAGTTTAACAAAACTCGACAAATTAATTTTGGATAAAACTTCATCCCAAAATTGATTTTGGAAGTATATTTTCTAAACCCGATATTTCCACAACCGTACATCCTAAATGATTGTGGTTTTCAGTATTCAATTGCAAATTAAAAGGCCTTTCCAGCCATGTACGAAGTTTAACAAAACTCGAAAAATTAATTTTGGACGAAATTTCATCCAAATCGTGACCCTGGCAGTGTCAAAATTGATTTTGGAAGTATATTTTCTAAACCCGATATTTCCACAACCGTACATCCTAAATTATTGTGGTTTTCAGTATTCAATTGCAAATTAATAGGCCTTTCCAGCCATGTACGAAGTTTGACAAAACTCGACAAATTAATTTTGGACGAAATTTCATCCAAATCGTGACCCTGGCAGTGTCAAAATTGATTTTGGAAGTATATTTTCTAAACCCGATATTTCCACAACCGTACATCCTAAATTATTGTGGTTTTCAGTATTCAATTGCAAATTAAAAGGCCTTTCCAGCCATGTACGAAGTTTGACAAAACTCGACAAATTAATTTTGGACGAAATTTCATCCAAATCGTGACCCTGGCAGTGTCAAAATTGATTTTGGAAGTATATTTTCTAAACCAGATATTTCCACAACCGTACATCCTAAATTATTGTGGTTTTCAGTATTCAATTGCAAATTAATAGGCCTTTCCAGCCATGTACGAAGTTTAACAAAACTCGACAAATTAATTTTGGATAAAATTTCATCCAAATCGTGACCCTGGCAGTGTCAAAATTGATTTTGGAAGTATATTTTCTAAACCCGATATTTCCACAACCGTACATCCTAAATGATTGTGGTTTTCAGTATTCAATTGCAAATTAATAGGCCTTTCCAGCCATGTACGAAGTTTGACAAAACTCGAAAAATTAATTTTGGATAAAATTTCATCCAAATCGTGACCCTGGCAGTGTCAAAATTGATTTTGGAAGTATATTTTCTAAACCCGATATTTCCACAACCGTACATCCTAAATTATTGTGGTTTTCAGTATTCAATTGCAAATTAATAGGCCTTTCCAGCCATGTACGAAGTTTAACAAAACTCGAAAAATTAATTTTGGATAATATTTCATCCAAATCGTGACCCTGGCAGTGTCAAAATTGATTTTGGAAGTATATTTTCTAAACCCGATATTTCCACAACCGTACATCTTAAATTATTGTGGTTTTCAGTATTCAATTGCAAATTAATAGGCCTTTCCAGCCATGTACGAAGTTTGACAAAACTCGACAAATTAATTTTGGATGAAATTTCATCCAAATCGTGACCCTGGCAGTGTCAAAATTGATTTTGGAAGTATATTTTCTAAACCAGATATTTCCACAACCGTACATCCTAAATGATTGTGGTTTTCAGTATTCAATTGCAAATTAATAGGCCTTTCCAGCCATGTACGAAGTTTGACAAAACTCGACAAATTAATTTTGGATGAAATTTCATCCAAATCATGACCCTGGCAGTGTCAAAATTGATTTTGGAAGTATATTTTCTAAACCCGATATTTCCACAACCGTACATCCTAAATTATTGTGGTTTTCAGTATTCAATTGCAAATTAATAGGCCTTTCCAGCCATGTACGAAGTTTGACAAAACTCGACAAATTAATTTTGGATAAAATTTCATCCAAATCGTGACCCTGGCAGTGTCAAAATTGATTTTGGAAGTATATTTTCTAAACCCGATATTTCCACAACCGTACATCCTAAATGATTGTGGTTTTCAGTATTCAATTGCAAATTAAAAGGCCTTTCCAGCCATGTACGAAGTTCAACAAAACTCGACAAATTAATTTTGGACGAAATTTCATCCAAATCGTGACCCTGGCAGTGTCAAAATTGATTTTGGAAGTATATTTTCTAAACCCGATATTTCCACAACCGTACATCCTAAATTATTGTGGTTTTCAGTATTCAATTGCAAATTAATAGGCCTTTCCAGCCATGTACGAAGTTTGACAAAACTCGACAAATTAATTTTGGATGAAATTTCATCCAAATCGTGATCCTGGCAGTGTCCAAATTGATTTTGGAAGTATATTTTCTAAACCCGATATTTCCACAACCGTACATCCTAAATGATAGTGGTTTTCAGTATTCAATTGTAGGCTTTAATATGTGAACTCACATTTCGTATTATGTACAAACATTATCTATTTACCCTATTATTTGAAATTGTATTTACTCATCGACAGTTTTATGATTTATATATTTATATTATGTAATATGTACTTTATTATGTAAAGCGATCGTATGATCATGCACTGCACATGCAACTGTAAATTGTTTAAATGTTATATTCTAATATGCAAATGAATAAATGAGTTCAGTTCTTGTCCACCGTTGAACGAAATACGTTGCCTTCTTTTTATTTGCCTTTTCTCTCGTCTTCTACATATCAGAAGTGGATCAATTTACCCCGCAAAGTTTTTTTTGTCTTGTACAGTCTCACAATTCAATTAAAGTTTATGATTTATGTTTGAGATTTAATTTTGCGTGATTTGTATGAAACAAATGAAATAAACGTTATGGCTAAAGCACGCGCTGAGAGATTTGTGCAAGAGGCAACAGTGGCATCTTTAAAAGAAAAGTTAAGCAATTTTGGTCTTAATACTGATGGCAATAAAGCCGTTTTGAAGTTGAGATTGCAGGAGCATGTGGACGAGTTAGACGACCCTGAATTAAGCGTTCATTTTCCTGATGCTCAAGATGAATCAGCATCCAGTGGCGACGATGGAGATGACCTCCAGGTTGAAATCAACGCGCTTCAGGAAAAAATTAGAAAACAGCAAGAAATATTAATGCTCAAGGAAAAACTTGCAGCTCTTTGCAGAACAAGTGACAGTGCCTCGTGTTCAATTTCATACAAAGACGTCGAAGACTCTGTGCCTCATTTCTCCGGAGATGATAATTTTTCTATTAAGCAATGGGTGCGTAGTTTTGAGGAGGCCAGAACATTGCATAGGTGGGATGAGCAGCAATCGTTTATTTATGCAAGACGGAGTCTCAAAGGAACTGCCAAACTGTTCCTCCGCTCATCCCGTTGCTCAACTTGGCTCGAGCTAAGGTCTAGCCTTCTTCAAGAGTTTCATCGAGCAGTGACGTCTGCTGATGTTCACGATACCCTTAGAAGCCGAAAGAAGAAGAAGGATGAGAGTATTCACCAATACACATTGGCCATGCAAGAAATTGCATTCCATGCCGAAATTGATGACGAGGACCTTATTTATTACATCATAAAAGGGATTCCCGATGCTTTTTGTAACAAACAACTTCTTTTAACTGCAAAAAGTATCGATGACCTAAAAGGAATGCTGAAGAAATATCAGAAAATGAAGTCTTACACCACGGAGTATACACCTGCCTATTCAACACTGTCTACATCCTTATCAGCAAGCACAAAGCGATTTGTTAACAAGTGCTTTAACTGCAATGAGTCCGGACATATTGCCAGTAACTGCCCAAGGCCACGCCGAGAGAGAGGAAGCTGTTTCAAGTGTGGGCAGCAAGGGCACCTAGCCACCGCTTGCAAGAACGTCAAATCAACTATAAACTCATCTGCAAATCCATCAGCAGTACTATTGGTACAGCAACCTGAAAATGAACCTGAACCTGAAGAAGACGAAGTAATAAATCAAATTTTTAACGACGACTTTACACTTTTTGTTAAGTACAGATTTTTGAGTAGTTTTACTAACGATATCTTTGAATTTCAAGCAAATACTATGGTAGATACAGGAAGCCCTATAAGCTTCATTCAGGAACAATTTATACCATCTTTTGTAATCCTGCCAATAAGTGATGACAGCGTTCAATATTTTGGAATCAATGAAGCGAAGCTAACTATACTTGGGACAGTTAAATGTATTATTTATGTAAGTGATAGTTCTTTAAGTTGCATGTTGCATGTAGTTAAAAAGAAAACAATGACTAACTCTGTTGTTCTTGGCAGAGATTTTTTACAAGCTAGCCAAATCAAATTAAGTTATGACAATTCTAGAATTAAATTAATAAATCATGCAAAAAATTATGATAAAAAGATTTTTAAGACTTATGCTACTTATTCTACAAATTATGATAAAAATTTTGATACAGATAATTTTAAAAATTTTAACGAGACTTATTCAAATATTACAAAGAAAAATTGTGATGGTAATTTCAACAGCAAATATGACAAAATCGAATCAAATGATGACAATTTCGCGAAAGATATTTTGAATATAGATACTTGTTATGATAAAAATGATTTTAATTTAGCAATAAATAGTAACCTAACTTACGAAGAAACACAAAGAGTTTACGATATAATGAAGCAAACCAATTCAGACAAAAATATTTCTCATTCAAACGTTCCTTATGAAATGAAGATCAATCTTTCTAACGTAAATGTAAATTTTAATTGCGCACCACGGCGGTTACCTTACCTGCATACTATTGAATTGCGACGAATTTTAGATGATCTTTTGAAACGGAAAATAATACGGGAAAGTAATTCACCTTTTGCGTCACCTATTGTTCTAACTAAGAAAAAAAACGGAACATTTAGACTGTGCATTGATTACAGGCAGTTAAATCGGGTGACGCAAAAGGATAATTACCCCCTCCCATTAATAGAGGACCACCTAGACAGATTAAGAAACAAAAAATATTTTTCATTGTTAGACCTAAAAAACGGGTTTCACCACGTAAAAATGGCAGATGAATCGGTAAAGTTTACGTCATTTGTAACGCCTTTGGGGCAGTACGAGTACCTTTACATGCCATTTGGGCTAAAAAACGCGCCGGCTACATTTCAGCGTTATATTAATTCAATTTTTAAGAGTTTAATAGCCGATGGTAAGATACTCGTTTATATTGATGATCTGTTAGTGGCCACTGAAACCAAAGAAGAGCATTTTGCTATCCTGGAAAAAGTTTCTAATACTATTTCGGAATTCAATTTAGAACTAAGATATGATAAATGTCTGTTTATGGTTGAAAAAATCACATATCTTGGTTATGAAGTGAGTGCAAATGGTATAAAACCTAACTCGGGTGGTTTAGCCGCCGTACAAAATTTCCCCATACCGAAAAACATCAAAGAGCTGCACTCATTTTTGGGGTTGTGTTCCTATTTTAGAAAATTCATTCAAAACTTCTCATTAATATCAAAACCGCTGTATGATTTACTTAAACAAAACGTTCAATTCAAGTTCCTTGAACATGAAATAACAACTTTTGAAATTTTAAAGCAGAAACTCCTTCAAGCGCCAGTTTTGAGCATTTACTCCCCACAGGCCGAGACCGAACTTCAC
This sequence comes from Epistrophella euchroma, assembly GCA_947049315.1. Taxonomy (NCBI): domain Eukaryota; kingdom Metazoa; phylum Arthropoda; class Insecta; order Diptera; family Syrphidae; genus Epistrophella; species Epistrophella euchroma. The sequence goes on from OX346246.1 coordinate 127,736,873, forward strand.
TGTGATGCCAGTTCACAAGGATTTGGTGCGGTTTTACTGCAGAGGCAGCAAGATAAAAAGTTTCATCCCATTTTCTTTTTTTCCAAAAGGTCTACACCCGCAGAATCAAGGTATCATTCTTTCGAACTTGAAACTCTTGCGATTATATACGCTTTAAGAAGATTTCGCACTTATTTGATGGGTATAAGTTTCAAAATTATAACTGACTGCAAGTCCTTAACGCTCACACTAAGTAAGAAAATGATTAACCCTCGAATATCCAGGTGGGCGTTGGAGCTCCAAGAATATGATTATTTAGTTGAGCATAGAGATTCTTGTAGAATGAACCACGTCGATGCACTAAGCAGGTGTCATAACATCCTTTTAATCCAACCTGATTCTTTTGAATATGCACTTGCCGGTGCCCAAAACAAAGACGCATCCATTCAAGAAATAGTTAAAACTTTGGAACATAGGCAACTCCCGCTTTATGAAATGATAAATGGTCTCATATACAGAAAATGCAAAGATTCTGTGGTGTTTTACGTTCCGAAACAAATGGAAAAAGTTATCATACAAAGCCATCACGATGGTCTTTGTCATGTAGGTGCGGATAAAGTATTTGAATACCTAAGAAAAACATACTGGTTCCCCTCAATGAAGCAAAAAATCAAGGATTACATCAAATCTTGTTTGAAATGTATTTACTTTGCGGTCCCCTCTGGAAAAAGGGAAGGTGAATTGCATAGTATTCCTAAGGGTAATAAACCCTTCGAAACAATACATATAGATCATTACGGACCCCTTCCAGCAGGCATTAGAAATTTAAAGAAACATATTTTCCTTGTAGTTGATGGATTTACAAAGTTTACAAAACTATATCCGGTTAAATCCACAAGCACTAAGGAAGTCATAGAATGTTTGCAAAACTACTATTCAAATTACAGTAGACCAAAAAGATTAATTTCAGATAGAGGATCCTGTTTTACCTCTGAAGAATTTTCATCATTTTGCCGCGATTTTGACGTAACACATATAAAAGTTGCTACTCATTCTCCACAGTCCAATGGTCAGGTGGAGAGAATGAATAGACTCCTGACTGCTATGCTGTCAAAGGAAACCGAAATCGAGCCCGGCGAATGGTCTAAGCATTTGAATAAAATAGAATTCTCTATAAATAATACAATAAACAGAAGCACAGGAACAAGTCCAAGTATTTTACTGTTCGGAATTTCGCAAAAAGGAGAAGCTTACGATAAACTTCGCGACTACCTTGAAACTAACGTATTTCAAAACGACCCAATAAACATGGCTCAAGAAAGGAAAAATGCTAGTTTGAAAATCATGAAAAACCAAGAGATTAATAAAATTCAGTACGATAAAAGTCATAAAAAACCACATAGTTATAAGGTAGGCGACTATGTAGTAGTTAAAAACATTATCACTACTGCAGGCCTTAACAAAAAACTTTTGCCGAAATACAAAGGCCCCTATGAAGTATATGAAGTTCTGCCCAACGATAGATATCGCATAAGAGATCTCGAAAATGTACAAGTTTCTCGCATTCGATATGATGGGATATCTAGTCCTGAAAACATGAAACCGTATGTGGTAAGCAATTAAAAAAAAAAAAAAAAAATATATAAATATAATATACAAAAAAAAAAAAAAAAAGACAAAACTAAACACTATTATTTGAATTGGTCTGCGATCCTAACAGAATAAATAATTTCGTTATTTAGCTGCTATTTTGCAAGGAAAACTTTTAATTACGTCACGATTTGTGAAGATCGAAATGTCATTTTGCTTTGAAAATACTAAAAGAAATTTTATATTGTGTATGTACTGTATGTATGTCAGGAAAAATCGAGTCGATTTTATGTCAGGAATGGCCGAACTGTAGGCTTTAATATGTGAACTCACATTTCGTATTATGTACAAACATTATCTATTTACCCTATTATTTGAAATTGTATTTACTCATCGACAGTTTTATGATTTATATATTTATATTATGTAATATGTACTTTATTATGTAAAGCGATCGTATGATCATGCACTGCACATGCAACTGTAAATTGTTTAAATGTTATATTCTAATATGCAAATGAATAAATGAGTTCAGTTCTTGTCCACCGTTGAACGAAATACGTTGCCTTCTTTTTATTTGCCTTTTCTCTCGTCTTCTACACAATTGCAAATTAAAAGGCCTTTCCAGCCATGTACGAAGTTTAACAAAACTCGACAAATTAATTTTGGACGAAATTTCATCCAAATCGTGACCCTGGCAGTGTCAAAATTGATTTTGGAAGTATATTTTCTAAACCCGATATTTCCACAACCGTACATCCTAAATGATTGTGGTTTTCAGTATTCAATTGCAAATTAAAAGGCCTTTCCAGCCATGTACGAAGTTTAACAAAACTCGACAAATTAATTTTGGACGAAATTTCATCCAAATCGTGACCCTGGCAGTGTCAAAATTGATTTTGGAAGTATATTTTCTAAACCCGATATTTCCACAACCGTACATCCTAAATTATTGTGGTTTTCAGTATTCAATTGCAAATTAATAGGCCTTTCCAGCCATGTACGAAGTTTGACAAAACTCGACAAATTAATTTTGGATGAAATTTCATCCAAATCGTGACCCTGGCAGTGTCCAAATTGATTTTGGAAGTATATTTTCTAAACCCGATATTTCCACAACCGTACATCCTAAATGATTGTGGTTTTCAGTATTCAATTGCAAATTAAAAGGCATTTCCAGCCATGTACGAAGTTTAACAAAACTCGACAAATTAATTTTGGACGAAATTTCATCCAAATCGTGACCCTGGCAGTGTCAAAATTGATTTTGGAAGTATATTTTCTAAACCCGATATTTCCACAACCGTACATCCTAAATTATTGTGGTTTTCAGTATTCAATTGCAAATTAATAGGCCTTTCCAGCCATGTACGAAGTTTGACAAAACTCGACAAATTAATTTTGGATGAAATTTCATCCAAATCGTGACCCTGGCAGTGTCCAAATTGATTTTGGAAGTATATTTTCTAAACCCGATATTTCCACAACCGTACATCCTAAATGATTGTGGTTTTCAGTATTCAATTGCAAATTAAAAGGCCTTTCCAGCCATGTACGAAGTTTGACAAAACTCGACAAATTAATTTTGGATGAAATTTCATCCAAATCGTGACCCTGGCAGTGTCAAAATTGATTTTGGAAGTATATTTTCTAAACCCGATATTTCCACAACCGTACATCCTAAATGATTGTGGTTTTCAGTATTCAATTGCAAATTAATAGGCCTTTCCAGCCATGTACGAAGTTTGACAAAACTCGACAAATTAATTTTGGACGAAATTTCATCCAAATCGTGACCATGGCAGTGTCAAAATTGATTTTGGAAGTATATTTTCTAAACCCGATATTTCCACAACCGTACATCCTAAATTATTGTGGTTTTCAGTATTCAATTGCAAATTAAAAGGCCTTTCCAGTCATGTACGAAGTTTAACAAAACTCGAAAAATTAATTTTGGACGAAATTTCATCCAAATCGTGACCCTGGCAGTGTCAAAATTGATCTTGGAAGTATATTTTCTAAACCCGATATTTCCACAACCGTACATCCTAAATTATTGTGGTTTTCAGTATTCAATTGCAAATTAATAGGCCTTTCCAGCCATGTACGAAGTTTGACAAAACTCGACAAATTAATTTTGGACGAAATTTCATCCAAATCGTGACCCTGGCAGTGTCAAAATTGATTTTGGAAGTATATTTTCTAAACCCGATATTTCCACAACCGTACATCCTAAATTATTGTGGTTTTCAGTATTCAATTGCAAATTAAAAGGCCTTTCCAGCCATGTACGAAGTTTGACAAAACTCGACAAATTAATTTTGGACGAAATTTCATCCAAATCGTGACCCTGGCAGTGTCAAAATTGATTTTGGAAGTATATTTTCTAAACCCGATATTTCCACAACCGTACATCCTAAATTATTGTGGTTTTCAGTATTCAATTGCAAATTAATAGGCCTTTCCAGCCATGTACGAAGTTTTACAAAACTCGACAAATTAATTTTGGACGAAATTTCATCCAAATCGTGACCCTGGCAGTGTCAAAATTGATTTTGGAAGTATATTTTCTAAACCCGATATTTCCACAACCGTACATCCTAAATTATTGTGGTTTTCAGTATTCAATTGCAAATTAATAGGCCTTTCCAGCCATGTACGAAGTTTGACAAAACTCGACAAATTAATTTTGGACGAAATTTCATCCAAATCGTGACCCTGGCAGTGTCAAAATTGATTTTGGAAGTATATTTTCTAAACCCGATATTTCCACAACCGTACATCCTAAATTATTGTGGTTTTCAGTATTCAATTGCAAATTAATAGGCCTTTCCAGCCATGTACGAAGTTTAACAAAACTCGAAAAATTAATTTTGGATAAAATTTCATCCAAATCGTGACCCTGGCAGTGTCAAAATTGATTTTGGAAGTATATTTTCTAAACCAGATATTTCCACAACCGTACATCCTAAATGATTGTGGTTTTCAGTATTCAATTGCAAATTAAAAGGCCTTTCCAGTCATGTACGAAGTTTAACAAAACTCGACAAATTAATTTTGGATGAAATTTCATCCAAATCGTGACCCTGGCAGTGTCAAAATTGATTTTGGAAGTATATTTTCTAAACCCGATATTTCCACAACCGTACATCCTAAATGATTGTGGTTTTCAGTATTCAATTGCAAATTAAAAGGCCTTTCCAGCCATGTACGAAGTTTAACAAAACTCGAAAAATTAATTTTGGACGAAATTTCATCCAAATCGTGACCCTGGCAGTGTCAAAATTGATCTTGGAAGTATATTTTCTAAACCCGATATTTCCACAACCGTACATCCTAAATTATTGTGGTTTTCAGTATTCAATTGCAAATTAATAGGCCTTTCCAGCCATGTACGAAGTTTGACAAAACTCGACAAATTAATTTTGGACGAAATTTCATCCAAATCGTGACCCTGGCAGTGTCAAAATTGATTTTGGAAGTATATTTTCTAAACCCGATATTTCCACAACCGTGCATCCTAAATTATTGTGGTTTTCAGTATTCAATTGCAAATTAATATGCCTTTCCAGCCATGTACGAAGTTTGACAAAACTCGACAAATTAATTTTGGACGAAATTTCATCCAAATCGTGACCCTGGCAGTGTCAAAATTGATTTTGGAAGTATATTTTCTAAACCAGATATTTCCACAACCGTACATCCTAAATTATTGTGGTTTTCAGTATTCAATTGCAAATTAATAGGCCTTTCCAGCCATGTACGAAGTTTGACAAAACTCGACAAATTAATTTTGGACGAAATTTCATCCAAATCGTGACCCTGGCAGTGTCAAAATTGATTTTGGAAGTATATTTTCTAAACCAGATATTTCCACAACCGTACATCCTAAATGATTGTGGTTTTCAGTATTCAATTGCAAATTAAAAGGCCTTTCCAGCCATGTACGAAGTTTGACAAAACTCGACAAATTAATTTTGGACGAAATTTCATCCAAATCGTGACCCTGGCAGTGTCAAAATTGATTTGGAAGTATATTTTCTAAACCAGATATTTCCACAACCGTACATCCTAAATGATTGTGGTTTTCAGTATTCAATTGCAAATTAAAAGGCCTTTCCAGCCATGTACGAAGTTTGACAAAACTCGACAAATTAATTTTGGATGAAATTTCATCCAAATCGTGACCCTGGCAGTGTCAAAATTGATTTTGGAAGTATATTTTCTAAACCCGATATTTCCACAACCGTACATCCTAAATGATTGTGGTTTTCAGTATTCAATTGCAAATTAATAGGCCTTTCCAGCAATGTACGAAGTTTGACAAAACTCGACAAATTAATTTTGGATGAAATTTCATCCAAATCGTGACCCTGGCAGTGTCAAAATTGATTTTGGAAGTATATTTTCTAAACCAGATATTTCCACAACCGTACATCCTAAATTATTGTGGTTTTCAGTATTCAATTGCAAATTAATAGGCCTTTTTTAGCCATGTACGAAGTTTGACAAAACTCGACAAATTAATTTTGGATGAAATTTCATCCAAATCGTGACCCTGGCAGTGTCAAAATTGATTTTGGAAGTATATTTTCTAAACCCGATATTTCCACAACCGTACATCCTAAATTATTGTGGTTTTCAGTATTCAATTGCAAATTAATAGGCCTTTCCAGCAATGTACGAAGTTTGATAAAACTCGACAAATTAATTTTGGACGAAATTTCATCCAAATCGTGACCCTGGCAGTGTCAAAATTGATTTTGGAAGTATATTTTCTAAACCCGATATTTCCACAACCGTACATCCTAAATGATTGTGGTTTTCAGTATTCAATTGCAAATTAATAGGCCTTTCCAGCAATGTACGAAGTTTGACAAAACTCGAAAAATTAATTTTGGATAAAATTTCATCCAAATCGTGACCCTGGCAGTGTCAAAATTGATTTTGGAAGTATATTTTCTAAACCAGATATTTCCACAACCGTACATCCTAAATTATTGTGGTTTTCAGTATTCAATTGCAAATTAATAGGCCTTTCCAGCCATGTACGAAGTTTGACAAAACTCGACAAATTAATTTTGGATGAAATTTCATCCAAATCGTGACCCTGGCAGTGTCAAAATTGATTTTGGAAGTATATTTTCTAAACCCGATATTTCCACAACCGTACATCCTAAATGATTGTGGTTTTCAGTATTCAATTGCAAATTAATAGGCCTTTCCAGCAATGTACGAAGTTTGATAAAACTCGACAAATTAATTTTGGACGAAATTTCATCCAAATCGTGACCCTGGCAGTGTCAAAATTGATTTTGGAAGTATATTTTCTAAACCAGATATTTCCACAACCGTACATCCTAAATGATTGTGGTTTTCAGTATTCAATTGCAAATTAAAAGGCCTTTCCAGCCATGTACGAAGTTTAACAAAACTCGAAAAATTAATTTTGGATGAAATTTCATCCAAATCGTGACCCTGGCAGTGTCAAAATTGATTTTGGAAGTATATTTTCTAAACCCGATATTTCCACAACCGTACATCCTAAATGATTGTGGTTTTCAGTATTCAATTGCAAATTAAAAGGCCTTTCCAGCCATGTACGAAGTTCAACAAAACTCGGCAAATTAATTTTGGATAAAATTTCATCCAAATCGTGACCCTGGCAGTGTCAAAATTGATTTTGGAAGTATATTTTCTAAACCCGATATTTCCACAACCGTACATCCTAAATTATTGTGGTTTTCAGTATTCAATTGCAAATTAATAGGCCTTTCCAGCCATGTACGAAGTTTGACAAAACTCGACAAATTAATTTTGGATGAAATTTCATCCAAATCGTGACCCTGGCAGTGTCAAAATTGATTTTGGAAGTATATTTTCTAAACCCGATATTTCCACAACCGTACATCCTAAATGATTGTGGTTTTCAGTATTCAATTGCAAATTAATAGGCCTTTCCAGCAATGTACGAAGTTTGACAAAACTCGAAAAATTAATTTTGGACGAAATTTCATCCAAATCGTGACCCTGGCAGTGTCAAAATTGATTTTGGAAGTATATTTTCTAAACCCGATATTTCCACAACCGTACATCCTAAATTATTGTGGTTTTCAGTATTCAATTGCAAATTAATAGGCCTTTCCAGCCATGTACGAAGTTTGACAAAACTCGACAAATTAATTTTGGATGAAATTTCATCCAAATCGTGACCCTGGCAGTGTCAAAATTGATTTTGGAAGTATATTTTCTAAACCCGATATTTCCACAACCGTACATCCTAAATGATTGTGGTTTTCAGTATTCAATTGCAAATTAATAGGCCTTTCCAGCAATGTACGAAGTTTGACAAAACTCGAAAAATTAATTTTGGATAAAATTTCATCCAAATCGTGACCCTGGCAGTGTCAAAATTGATTTTGGAAGTATATTTTCTAAACCAGATATTTCCACAACCGTACATCCTAAATTATTGTGGTTTTCAGTATTCAATTGCAAATTAATAGGCCTTTCCAGCCATGTACGAAGTTTAACAAAACTCGAAAAATTAATTTTGGACGAAATTTCATCCAAATCGTGACCCTGGCAGTGTCAAAATTGATTTTGGAAGTATATTTTCTAAACCCGATATTTCCACAACCGTACATCCTAAATGATTGTGGTTTTCAGTATTCAATTGCAAATTAATAGGCCTTTCCAGCCATGTACGAAGTTTAACAAAACTCGACAAATTAATTTTGGACGAAATTTCATCCAAATCGTGACCCTGGCAGTGTCAAAATTGATTTTGGAAGTATATTTTCTAAACCCGATATTTCCACAACCGTACATCCTAAATTATTGTGGTTTTCAGTATTCAATTGCAAATTAATAGGCCTTTCCAGCCATGTACGAAGTTTGACAAAACTCGACAAATTAATTTTGGACAAAATTTCATCCAAATCGTGACCCTGGCAGTGTCAAAATTGATTTTGGAAGTATATTTTCTAAACCCGATATTTCCACAACCGTACATCCTAAATGATTATGGTTTTCAGTATTCAATTGCAAATTAATAGGCCTTTACAGCCATGTACGAAGTTTGACAAAACTCGACAAATTAATTTTGGATGAAATTTCATCCAAATCGTGACCCTGGCAGTGTCAAAATTGATTTTGGAAGTATATTTTCTAAACCCGATATTTCCACAACCGTACATCCTAAATTATTGTGGTTTTCAGTATTCAATTGCAAATTAATAGGCCTTTCCAGCCATGTACGAAGTTTAACAAAACTCGAAAAATTAATTTTGGATGAAATTTCATCCAAATCGTGACCCTGGCAGTGTCAAAATTGATTTTGGAAGTATATTTTCTAAACCCGATATTTCCACAACCGTACATCCTAAATGATTGTGGTTTTCAGTATTCAATTGCAAATTAATAGGCCTTTCCAGCCATGTACGAAGTTTGACAAAACTCGACAAATTAATTTTGGACGAAATTTCATCCAAATCGTGACCCTGGCAGTGTCAAAATTGATTTTGGAAGTATATTTTCTAAACCCGATATTTTCACAACCGTACATCCTAAATGATTGTGGTTTTCAGTATTCAATTGCAAATTAAAAGTCCTTTCCAGCCATGTACGAAGTTTAGCAAAACTCGACAAATTAATTTTGGACGAAATTTCATCCAAATCGTGACCCTGGCAGTGTCAAAATTGATTTTGGAAGTATATTTTCTAAACCCGATATTTCCACAACCGTACATCCTAAATTATTGTGGTTTTCAGTATTCAATTGCAAATTAATAGGCCTTTCCAGCCATGTACGAAGTTTGACAAAACTCGACAAATTAATTTTGGACGAAATTTCATCCAAATCGTGACCCTGGCAGTGTCAAAATTGATTTTGGAAGTATATTTTCTAAACCCGATATTTCCACAACCGTACATCCTAAATTATTGTGGTTTTCAGTATTCAATTGCAAATTAATAGGCCTTTCCAGCCATGTACGAAGTTTAACAAAACTCGACAAATTAATTTTGGATAAAATTTCATCCAAATCGTGACCCTGGCAGTGTCAAAATTGATTTTGGAAGTATATTTTCTAAACCCGATATTTTCACAACCGTACATCCTAAATGATTGTGGTTTTCAGTATTCAATTGCAAATTAAAAGGCCTTTCCAGCCATGTACGAAGTTTAACAAAACTCGACAAATTAATTTTGGACGAAATTTCATCCAAATCGTGACCCTGGCAGTGTCAAAATTGATTTTGGAAGTGTATTTTCTAAACCCGATATTTCCACAACCGTACATCCTAAATTATTGTGGTTTTCAGTATTCAATTGCAAATTAATAGGCCTTTCCAGCCATGTACGAAGTTTAACAAAACTCGAAAAACTAATTTTGGACGAAATTTCATCCAAATCGTGACCCTGGCAGTGTCAAAATTGATTTTGGAAGTATATTTTCTAAACCCGATATTTCCACAATCGTACATCCTAAATGATTGTGGTTTTCAGTATTCAATTGCAAATTAATAGGCCTTTCCAGCCATGTACGAAGTTTGACAAAACTCGACAAATTAATTTTGGACGAAATTTCATCCAAATCGTGACCCTGGCAGTGTCAAAATTGATTTTGGAAGTATATTTTCTAAACCCGATATTTCCACAACCGTACATCCTAAATTATTGTGGTTTTCAGTATTCAAATTGCAAATTAATAGGCCTTTCCAGCCATGTACGAAGTTTAACAAAACTCGAAAAATTAATTTTGGATAAAATTTCATCCAAATCGTGACCCTGGCAGTGTCAAAATTGATTTTGGAAGTATATTTTCTAAACCAGATATTTCCACAACCGTACATCCTAAATTATTGTGGTTTTCAGTATTCAATTGCAAATTAATAGGCCTTTCCAGCCATGTACGAAGTTTAACAAAACTCGAAAAATTAATTTTGGATAAAATTTCATCCAAATCGTGACCCTGGCAGTGTCAAAATTGATTTTGGAAGTATATTTTCTAAACCCGATATTTCCACAACCGTACATCCTAAATGATTGTGGTTTTCAGTATTCAATTGCAAATTAAAAGGCCTTTCCAGCCATGTACGAAGTTTAACAAAACTCGACAAATTAATTTTGGACGAAATTTCATCCAAATCGTGACCCTGGCAGTGTCAAAATTGATTTTGGAAGTGTATTTTCTAAACCCGATATTTCCACAACCGTACATCCTAAATTATTGTGGTTTTCAGTATTCAATTGCAAATTAATAGGCCTTTCCAGCCATGTACGAAGTTTAACAAAACTCGAAAAACTAATTTTGGACGAAATTTCATCCAAATCGTGACCCTGGCAGTGTCAAAATTGATTTTGGAAGTATATTTTCTAAACCCGATATTTCCACAACCGTACATCCTAAATGATTGTGGTTTTCAGTATTCAATTGCAAATTAAAAGGCCTTTCCAGCCATGTACGAAGTTTAACAAAACTCGAAAAATTAATTTTGGACGAAATTTCATCCAAATCGTGACCCTGGCAGTGTCAAAATTGATTTTGGAAGTAAATTTTCTAAACCCGATATTTCCACAACCGTACATCCTAAATGATTGTGGTTTTCAGTATTCAATTGCAAATTAATAGGCCTTTCCAGCCATGTACGAAGTTTGACAAAACTCGACAAATTAATTTTGGACGAAATTTCATCCAAATCGTGACCCTGGCAGTGTCAAAATTGATTTTGGAAGTATATTTTCTAAACCCGATATTTCCACAACCGTACATCCTAAATTATTGTGGTTTTCAGTATTCAATTGCAAATTAATAGGCCTTTCCAGCCATGTACGAAGTTTGACAAAACTCGACAAATTAATTTTGGACGAAATTTCATCCAAATCGTGACCCTGGCAGTGTCAAAATTGATTTTGGAAGTATATTTTCTAAACCCGATATTTCCACAACCGTACATCCTAAATTATTGTGGTTTTCAGTATTCAATTGCAAATTAATAGGCCTTTCCAGCCATGTACGAAGTTTAACAAAACTCGACAAATTAATTTTGGATAAAATTTCATCCAAATCGTGACCCTGGCAGTGTCAAAATTGATTTTGGAAGTATATTTTCTAAACCCGATATTTTCACAACCGTACATCCTAAATGATTGTGGTTTTCAGTATTCAATTGCAAATTAAAAGGCCTTTCCAGCCATGTACGAAGTTTAACAAAACTCGACAAATTAATTTTGGACGAAATTTCATCCAAATCGTGACCCTGGCAGTGTCAAAATTGATTTTGGAAGTATATTTTCTAAACCCGATATTTCCAAAACCGTACATCCTAAATTATTGTGGTTTTCAGTATTCAATTGCAAATTAATAGGCCTTTCCAGCCATGTACGAAGTTTAACAAAACTCGAAAAACTAATTTTGGACGAAATTTCATCCAAATCGTGACCCTGGCAGTGTCAAAATTGATTTTGGAAGTATATTTTCTAAACCCGATATTTCCACAATCGTACATCCTAAATGATTGTGGTTTTCAGTATTCAATTGCAAATTAATAGGCCTTTCCAGCCATGTACGAAGTTTGACAAAACTCGACAAATTAATTTTGGACGAAATTTCATCCAAATCGTGACCCTGGCAGTGTCAAAATTGATTTTGGAAGTATATTTTCTAAACCCGATATTTCCACAACCGTACATCCTAAATTATTGTGGTTTTCAGTATTCAATTGCAAATTAATAGGCCTTTCCAGCCATGTACGAAGTTTAACAAAACTCGAAAAATTAATTTTGGATAAAATTTCATCCAAATCGTGACCCTGGCAGTGTCAAAATTGATTTTGGAAGTATATTTTCTAAACCAGATATTTCCACAACCGTACATCCTAAATTATTGTGGTTTTCAGTATTCAATTGCAAATTAATAGGCCTTTCCAGCCATGTACGAAGTTTAACAAAACTCGAAAAATTAATTTTGGATAAAATTTCATCCAAATCGTGACCCTGGCAGTGTCAAAATTGATTTTGGAAGTATATTTTCTAAACCCGATATTTCCACAACCGTACATCCTAAATGATTGTGGTTTTCAGTATTCAATTGCAAATTAAAAGGCCTTTCCAGCCATGTACGAAGTTTGACAAAACTCGACAAATTAATTTTGGATGAAATTTCATCCAAATCGTGACCCTGGCAGTGTCAAAATTGATTTTGGAAGTATATTTTCTAAACCCGATATTTCCACAACCGTACATCCTAAATGATTGTGGTTTTCAGTATTCAATTGCAAATTAAAAGGCCTTTCCAGCCATGTACGAAGTTTAACAAAACTCGAAAAATTAATTTTGGACGAAATTTCATCCAAATCGTGACCCTGGCAGTGTCAAAATTGATTTTGGAAGTAAATTTTCTAAACCAGATATTTCCACAACCGTACATCCTAAATGATTGTGGTTTTCAGTATTCAATTGCAAATTAATAGGCCTTTCCAGCCATGTACGAAGTTTAACAAAACTCGAAAAATTAATTTTGGATAAAATTTCATCCAAATCGTGACCCTGGCAGTGTCAAAATTGATTTTGGAAGTATATTTTCTAAACCCGATATTTCCACAACCGTACATCCTAAATGATTGTGGTTTTCAGTATTCAATTGCAAATTAAAAGGCCTTTCCAGCCATGTACGAAGTTTGACAAAACTCGACAAATTAATTTTGGACGAAATTTCATCCAAATCGTGACCCTGGCAGTGTCAAAATTGATTTTGGAAGTATATTTTCTAAACCCGATATTTCCACAACCGTACATCCTAAATGATTGTGGTTTTCAGTATTCAATTGCAAATTAATAGGCCTTTCCAGCCATGTACGAAGTTTGACAAAACTCGACAAATTAATTTTGGACGAAATTTCATCCAAATCGTGACCCTGGCAGTGTCAAAATTGATTTTGGAAGTATATTTTCTAAGCCCGATATTTCCACAACCGTACATCCTAAATTATTGTGGTTTTCAGTATTCAATTGCAAATTAATAGGCCTTTCCAGCCATGTACGAAGTTTAACAAAACTCGACAAATTAATTTTGGACGAAATTTCATCCAAATCGTGACCCTGGCAGTGTCAAAATTGATTTTGGAAGTATATTTTCTAAACCCGATATTTCCACAACCGTACATCCTAAATTATTGTGGTTTTCAGTATTCAATTGCAAATTAATAGGCCTTTCCAGCCATGTACGAAGTTTGATTAAACTCGACAAATTAATTTTGGACGAAATTTAATACAAATCGTGACCCTGGCAGTGTCAAAATTGATTTTGGAAGTATATTTTCTAAACCCGATATTTCCACAACCGTACATCCTAAATGATTGTGGTTTTCAGTATTCAATTGCAAATTAAAAGGCCTTTCCAGCCATGTACGAAGTTTAACAAAACTCGAAAAATTAATTTTGGACGAAATTTCATCCAAATCGTGACCCTGGCAGTGTCAAAATTGATTTTGGAAGTATATTTTCTAAACCCGATATTTCCACAACCGTACATCCTAAATTATTGTGGTTTTCAGTATTCAATTGCAAATTAATAGGCCTTTCCAGCTATGTACGAAGTTTAAAAAACTCGACAAATTAATTTTGGATACAATTTCATCCAAATCGTGACCCTGGCAGTGTCAAAATTGATTTTGGAAGTATATTTTCTAAACCCGATATTTCCACAACCGTACATCCTAAATGATTGTGGTTTTCAGTATTCAATTGCAAATTAAAAGGCCTTTCCAGCCATGTACGAAGTTTAACAAAACTCGACAAATTAATTTTGGATGAAATTTAATACAAATCGTGACCCTGGCAGTGTCAAAATTGATTTTGGAAGTATATTTTCTAAACCCGATATTTCCACAACCGTACATCCTAAATGATTGTGGTTTTCAGTATTCAATTGCAAATTAAAAGGCCTTTCCAGCCATGTACGAAGTTTAACAAAACTCGAAAAATTAATTTTGGATAAAATTTCATCCAAATCGTGACCCTGGCAGTGTCAAAATTGATTTTGGAAGTATATTTTCTAAACCAGATATTTCCACAACCGTACATCCTAAATTATTGTGGTTTTCAGTATTCAATTGCAAATTAATAGGCCTTTCCAGCCATGTACGAAGTTTGACAAAACTCGACAAATTAATTTTGGATGAAATTTCATCCAAATCGTGACCCTGGCAGTGTCAAAATTGATTTTGGAAGTATATTTTCTAAACCCGATATTTCCACAACCGTACATCCTAAATGATTGTGGTTTTCAGTATTCAATTGCAAATTAATAGGCCTTTCCAGCCATGTACGAAGTTTGACAAAACTCGACAAATTAATTTTGGACGAAATTTCATCCAAATCGTGACGCTGGCAGTGTCAAAATTGATTTTGGAAGTATATTTTCTAAACCCGATATTTCCACAACCTCACATCCTAAATTATTGTGGTTTTCAGTATTCAATTGCAAATTAATAGGCCTTTCCAGCCATGTACGAAGTTTGACAAAACTCGACAAATTAATTTTGGATGAAATTTCATCCAAATCGTGACCGTGGCAGTGTCAAAATTGATTTTGGAAGTATATTTTCTAAACCCGATATTTCCACAACCGTACATCCTAAATGATTGTGGTTTTCAGTATTCAATTGCAAATTAATAGGCCTTTCCAGCCATGTACGAAGTTTGACAAAAATCGACAAATTAATTTTGGATGAAATTTCATCCAAATCGTGACCCTGGCAGTGTCAAAATTGATTTTGGAAGTATATTTTCTAAACCCGATATTTCCACAACCGTACATCCTAAATTATTGTGGTTTTCAGTATTCAATTGCAAATTAATAGGCCTTTCCAGCCATGTACGAAGTTTGACAAAACTCGACAAATTAATTTTGGATGAAATTTCATCCAAATCGTGACCCTGGCAGTGTCAAAATTGATTTTGGAAGTATATTTTCTAAACCCGATATTTCCACAACCGTACATCCTAAATGATTGTGGTTTTCAGTATTCAATTGCAAATTAATAGGCCTTTCCAGCCATGTACGAAGTTTGACAAAACTCGACAAATTAATTTTGGACGAAATTTCATCCAAATCGTGACCCTGGCAGTGTCAAAACTGATTTTGGAAGTATATTTTCTAAACCAGATATTTCCACAACCGTACATCCTAAATGATTGTGGTTTTCAGTATTCAATTGCAAATTAAAAGGCCTTTCCAGCCATGTACGAAGTTTAACAAAACTCGAAAAATTAATTTTGGACGAAATTTCATCCAAATCGTGACCCTGGCAGTGTCAAAATTGATTTTGGAAGTATATTTTCTAAACCCGATATTTCCACAACCGTATATCCTAAATGATTGTGGTTTTCAGTATTCAATTGCAAATTAAAAGGCCTTTCCAGCCATGTACGAAGTTTGACAAAACTCGAAAAATTAATTTTGGACGAAATTTCATCCAAATCGTGACCCTGGCAGTGTCAAAATTGATTTTGGAAGTATATTTTCTAAACCAGATATTTCCACAACCGTACATCCTAAATGATTGTGGTTTTCAGTATTCAATTGCAAATTAATAGGCCTTTCCAGCCATGTACGAAGTTTAACAAAACTCGAAAAATTAATTTTGGATAAAATTTCATCCAAATCGTGACCCTGGCAGTGTCAAAATTGATTTTGGAAGTATATTTTCTAAACCCGATATTTCCACAACCTCACATCCTAAATTATTGTGGTTTTCAGTATTCAATTGCAAATTAAAAGGCCTTTCCAGCCATTTACGAAGTTTGACAAAACTCGACAAATTAATTTTGGACGAAATTTCATCCAAATCGTGACCCTGGCAGTGTCAAAATTGATTTTGGAAGTATATTTTCTAAACCCGATATTTCCACAACCGTACATCCTAAATTATTGTGGTTTTCAGTATTCAATTGCAAATTAATAGGCCTTTCCAGCCATGTACGAAGTTTGACAAAACTCGACAAATTAATTTTGGACGAAATTTCATCCAAATCGTGACCCTGGCAGTGTCAAAATTGATTTTGGAAGTATATTTTCTAAACCAGATATTTCCACAACCGTACATCCTAAATGATTGTGGTTTTCAGTATTCAATTGCAAATTAAAAGGGCTTTCCAGCCATGCACGAAGTTTGATAAAACTCGACAAATTAATTTTGGACGAAATTTCATCCAAATCGTGACCCTCGCAGTGTCAAAATTGATTTTGGAAGTATATTTTCTAAACCCGATATTTCCACAACCGTACATCCTAAATTATTGTGGTTTTCAGAATTCAATTGCAAATTAATAGGCCTTTCCAGCCATGTACGAAGTTTGACAAAACTCGACAAATTAATTTTGGATGAAATTTCATCCAAATCGTGACCCTGGCAGTGTCAAAATTGATTTTGGAAGTATATTTTCTAAACCCGATATTTCCACAACCGTACATCCTAAATTATTGTGGTTTTCAGTATTCAATTGCAAATTAATAGGCCTTTCCAGCCATGTACGAAGTTTAACGAAACTCGAAAAATTAATTTTGGATAAAATTTCATCCAAATCGTGACCCTGGCAGTGTCAAAATTGATTTTGGAAGTATATTTTCTAAACCCGATATTTCCACAACCGTACATCCTAAATGATTGCGGTTTTCAGTATTCAATTGCAAATTAATAGGCCTTTCCAGCCATGTACGAAGTTTGAAAAAACTCGACAATTTAATTTTGGACGAAATTTCATCCAAATCGTGACCCTGGCCGTGTCAAAATTGATTTTGGAAGTATATTTTCTAAACCCGATATTTCCACAACCGTACATCCTAAATGATTGCGGTTTTCAGTATTCAATTGCAAATTAATAGGCCTTTCCAGCCATGTACGAAGTTTAACAAAACTCGAAAAATTAATTTTGGACGAAATTTCATCCAAATCGTGACCCTGGCAGTGTCAAAATTGATTTTGGAAGTATATTTTCTAAACCCGATATTTCCACAACCGTACATCCTAAATTATTGTGGTTTTCAGTATTCAATTGCAAATTAATAGGCCTTTCCAGCCATGTACGAAGTTTGACAAAACTCGACAAATTAATTTTGGACGAAATTTCATCCAAATCGTGACCCTGGCAGTGTCAAAATTGATTTTGGAAGTATATTTTCTAAACCCGATATTTCCACAACCTCACATCCTAAATTATTGTGGTTTTCAGTATTCAATTGCAAATTAATAGGCCTTTCCAGCCATGTACGAAGTTTGACAAAACTCGACAAATTAATTTTGGATGAAATTTCATCCAAATCGTGACCGTGGCAGTGTCAAAATTGATTTTGGAAGTATATTTTCTAAACCCGATATTTCCACAACCGTACATCCTAAATGATTGTGGTTTTCAGTATTCAATTGCAAATTAATAGGCCTTTCCAGCCATGTAAGAAGTTTGACAAAACTCGACAAATTTATTTTGGACGAAATTTCATCCAAATCGTGACCCTGGCAGTGTCAAAATTGATTTTGGAAGTATATTTTCTAAACCCGATATTTCCACAACCGTACATCCTAAATGATTGTGGTTTTCAGTATTCAATTGCAAATTAAAAGGCCTTTCCAGCCATGTACGAAGTTTAACAAAACTCGACAAATAAATTTTGGATAAAATTTCATCCAAATCGTGACCCTGGCAGTGTCAAAATTGATTTTGGAAGTATATTTTCTAAACCAGATATTTCCACAACCGTACATCCTAAATTATTGTGGTTTTCAGTATTCAATTGCAAATTAATAGGCCTTTCCAGCCATGTACGAAGTTTAACAAAACTCGACAAATTAATTTTGGACGAAATTTCATCCAAATCGTGACCCTGGCAGTGTCAAAATTGATTTTGGAAGTATATTTTCTAAACCCGATATTTCCACAACCGTACATCCTAAATGATTGTGGTTTTCAGTATTCAATTGCAAATTAATAAGCCTTTCCAGCCATGTACGAAGTTTGACAAAACTCGACAAATTAATTTTGGATGAAATTTCATCCAAATCGTGACCCTGGCAGTGTCAAAATTGATTTTGGAAGTATATTTTCTAAACCCGATATTTCCACAACCGTACATCCTAAATGATTGTGGTTTTCAGTATTCAATTGCAAATTAATAGGCCTTTCCAGCCATGTACGAAGTTTGACAAAACTCGACAAATTAATTTTGGATGAAATTTCATCCAAATCGTGACCCTGGCAGTGTCAAAATTGATTTTGGAAGTATATTTTCTAAACCCGATATTTCCACAACCGTACATCCTAAATGATTGTGGTTTTCAGTATTCAATTGCAAATTAATAAGCCTTTCCAGCCATGTACGAAGTTTGACAAAACTCGACAAATTAATTTTGGATGAAATTTCATCCAAATCGTGACCCTGGCAGTGTCAAAATTGATTTTGGAAGTATATTTTCTAAACCCGATATTTCCACAACCGTACATCCTAAATGATTGTGGTTTTCAGTATTCAATTGCAAATTAATAGGCCTTTCCAGCCATGTACGAAGTTTGACAAAACTCGACAAATTAATTTTGGATGAAATTTCATCCAAATCGTGACCCTGGCAGTGTCAAAATTGATTTTGGAAGTATATTTTCTAAACCCGATATTTCCACAACCGTACATCCTAAATGATTGTGGTTTTCAGTATTCAATTGCAAATTAATAGGCCTTTCCAGCCATGTACGAAGTTTGACAAAACTCGACAAATTAATTTTGGACGAAATTTCATCCAAATCGTGACCCTGGCAGTGTCAAAATTGATTTTGGAAGTATATTTTCTAAACCCGATATTTCCACAACCGTACATCCTAAATTATTGTGGTTTTCAGTATTCAATTGCAAATTAATAGGCCTTTCCAGCCATGTACGAAGTTTGACAAAACTCGACAAATTAATTTTGGATAAAATTTCATCCAAATCGTGACCCTGGCAGTGTCAAAATTGATTTTGGAAGTATATTTTCTAAACCCGATATTTCCACAACCGTACATCCTAAATTATTGTGGTTTTCAGTATTCAATTGCAAATTAATAGGCCTTTCCAGCCATGTACGAAGTTTAACAAAACTCGACAAATTAATTTTGGACGAAATTTCATCCAAATCGTGACCCTGGCAGTGTCAAAATTGATTTTGGAAGTATATTTTCTAAACCCGATATTTCCACAACCGTACATCCTAAATGATTGTGGTTTTCAGTATTTAATTGCAAATTAAAAGGCCTTTCCAGCCATGTACGAAGTTTAACAAAACTCGACAAATTAATTTTGGACGAAATTTCATCCAAATCGTGACCCTGGCAGTGTCAAAATTGATTTTGGAAGTATATTTTCTAAACCCGATATTTCCACAACCGTACATCCTAAATGATTGTGGTTTTCAGTATTCAATTGCAAATTAATAAGCCTTTCCAGCCATGTACGAAGTTTGACAAAACTCGACAAATTAATTTTGGATGAAATTTCATCCAAATCGTGACCCTGGCAGTGTCAAAATTGATTTTGGAAGTATATTTTCTAAACCCGATATTTCCACAACCGTACATCCTAAATGATTGTGGTTTTCAGTATTCAATTGCAAATTAATAGGCCTTTCCAGCCATGTACGAAGTTTGACAAAACTCGACAAATTAATTTTGGACGAAATTTCATCCAAATCGTGACCCTGGCAGTGTCAAAATTGATTTTGGAAGTATATTTTCTAAACCCGATATTTCCACAACCGTACATCCTAAATTATTGTGGTTTTCAGTATTCAATTGCAAATTAATAGGCCTTTCCAGCCATGTACGAAGTTTGACAAAACTCGACAAATTAATTTTGGATAAAATTTCATCCAAATCGTGACCCTGGCAGTGTCAAAATTGATTTTGGAAGTATATTTTCTAAACCCGATATTTCCACAACCGTACATCCTAAATTATTGTGGTTTTCAGTATTCAATTGCAAATTAATAGGCCTTTCCAGCCATGTAAGAAGTTTGACAAAACTCGACAAATTTATTTTGGACGAAATTTCATCCAAATCGTGACCCTGGCAGTGTCAAAATTGATTTTGGAAGTATATTTTCTAAACCCGATATTTCCACAACCGTACATCCTAAATGATTGTGGTTTTCAGTATTCAATTGCAAATTAAAAGGCCTTTCCAGCCATGTACGAAGTTTAACAAAACTCGACAAATAAATTTTGGATAAAATTTCATCCAAATCGTGACCCTGGCAGTGTCAAAATTGATTTTGGAAGTATATTTTCTAAACCAGATATTTCCACAACCGTACATCCTAAATTATTGTGGTTTTCAGTATTCAATTGAAAATTAATAGGCCTTTCCAGCCATGTACGAAGTTTAACAAAACTCGAAAAATTAATTTTGGATAAAATTTCATCCAAATCGTGACCCTGGCAGTGTCAAAATTGATTTTGGAAGTATATTTTCTAAACCGGATATTTCCACAACCGTACATCCTTAATTATTGTGGTTTTCAGTATTCAATTGCAAATTAATAGGCCTTTCCAGCCATGTACGAAGTTTGACAAAACTCGACAAATTAATTTTGGATGAAATTTCATCCAAATCGTGACCCTGGCAGTGTCAAAATTGATTTTGGAAGTATATTTTCTAAACCCGATATTTCCACAACCGTACATCCTAAATGATTGTGGTTTTCAGTATTCAATTGCAAATTAATAGGCCTTTCCAGCCATGTACGAAGTTTGACAAAACTCGACAAATTAGTTTTGGATGAAATTTCATCCAAATCGTGACCCTGGCAGTGTCAAAATTGATTTTGGAAGTATATTTTCTAAACCCGATATTTCCACAACCGTACATCCTAAATTATTGTGGTTTTCAGTATTCAATTGCAAATTAATAGGCCTTTCCAGCCATGTACGAAGTTTGACAAAACTCGACAAATTAATTTTGGACGAAATTTCATCCAAATCGTGACGCTGGCAGTGTCAAAATTGATTTTGGAAGTATATTTTCTAAACCCGATATTTCCACAACCGTACATCCTAAATTATTGTGGTTTTCAGTATTCAATTGCAAATTAAAAGGCCTTTCCAGCCATGTACGAAGTTTGACAAAACTCGACAAATTAATTTTGGACGAAATTTCATCCAAATCGTGGCGCTGGCAGTGTCAAAATTGATTTTGGAAGTATATATTCTAAACCCGATATTTCCACAACCGTACATCCTAAATTATTGTGGTTTTCAGTATTCAATTGCAAATTAATAGGCCTTTCCAGCCATGTACGAAGTTTAACAAAACTCGAAAAATTAATTTTGGATAAAATTTCATCCAAATCGTGACCCTGGCAGTGTCAAAATTGATTTTGGAAGTATATTTTCTAAACCCGATATTTCCACAACCGTACATCCTAAATGATTGTGGTTTTCAGTATTCAATTGCAAATTAATAGGCCTTTCCAGCCATGAAGGAAGTTTGACAAAACTCGACAAATTAATTTTGGATGAAATTTCATCCAAATCGTGACCCTGGCAGTGTCAAAATTGATTTTGAAAGTATATTTTCTAAACCCGATATTTCCACAACCGTACATCCTAAATGATTGTGGTTTTCAGTATTCAATTGCAAATTAATAGGCCTTTCCAGCCATGTACGAAGTTTGACAAAACTCGCCAAATTAATTTTGGACGAAATTTCATCCAAATCGTGACCCTGGCAGTGTCAAAATTGATTTTGGAAGTATATTTTCTAAACCCGATATTTCCACAACCGTACATCCTAAATGATTGTGGTTTTCAGTATTCAATTGCAAATAAAAAGGCCTTTCCAGCCATGTACGAAGTTTAACAAAACTCGAAAAATTAATTTTGGACGAAATTTCATCCAAATCGTGACCCTGGCAGTGTCAAAATTGATTTTGGAAGTATATTTTCTAAACCCGATATTTCCACAACCGTACATCCTAAATGATTGTGGTTTTCAGTATTCAATTGCAAATTAAAAGGCCTTTCCAGCCATGTACGAAGTTTGACAAAACTCGACAAATTAATTTTGGACGAAATTTCATCCAAATCGTGACGCTGGCAGTGTCAAAATTGATTTTGGAAGTATATTTTCTAAACCCGATATTTCCACAACCGTACATCCTAAATTATTGTGGTTTTCAGTATTCAATTGCAAATTAATAGGCCTTTCCAGCCATGTACGAAGTTTAACAAAACTCGACAAATTAATTTTGGATAAAATTTCATCCAAATCGTGACCCTGGCAGTGTCAAAATTGATTTTGGAAGTATATTTTCTAAACCCGATATTTCCACAACCGTACATCCTAAATGATTGTGGTTTTCAGTATTCAATTGCAAATTAAAAGGCCTTTCCAGCCATGTACGAAGTTTAACAAAACTCGACAAATTAATTTTGGATGAAATTTCATCCAAATCGTGACCCTGGCAGTGTCAAAATTGATTTTGGAAGTATATTTTCTAAACCCGATATTTCCACAACCGTACATCCTAAATGATTGTGGTTTTCAGTATTCAATTGCAAATTAATAGGCCTTTCCAGCCATGTACGAAGTTTGACAAAACTCGACAAATTAATTTTGGACGAAATTTCATCCAAATCGTGACCCTGGCAGTGTCAAAATTGATTTTGGAAGTATATTTTCTAAACCCGATATTTCCACAACCGTACATCCTAAATGATTGTGGTTTTCAGTATTCAATTGCAAATTAAAAGGCCTTTCCAGCCATGTACGAAGTTTGACAAAACTCGAAAAATTAATTTTGGACGAAATTTCATCCAAATCGTGACCCTGGCAGTGTCAAAATTGATTTTGGAAGTATATTTTCTAAACCCGATATTTCCACAACCGTACATCCTAAATGATTGTGGTTTTCAGTATTCAATTGCAAATTAATAGGCCTTTCCAGCCATGTACGAAGTTTAACAAAACTCGACAAATTAATTTTGGACGAAATTTCATCCAAATCGTGACCCTGGCAGTGTCAAAATTGATTTTGGAAGTATATTTTCTAAACCCGATATTTCCACAACCGTACATCCTAAATTATTGTGGTTTTCAGTATTCAATTGCAAATTAATAGGCCTTTCCAGCCATGTACGAAGTTTGACAAAACTCGACAAATTAATTTTGGACGAAATTTCATCCAAATCGTGACCCTGGCAGTGTCAAAATTGATTTTGGAAGTATATTTTCTAAACCCGATATTTCCACAACCGTACATCCTAAATGATTGTGGTTTTCAGTATTCAATTGCAAATTAAAAGGCCTTTCCAGCCATGTACGAAGTTTAACAAAACTCGACAAATTAATTTTGGATAAAATTTCATCCAAATCGTGACCCTGGCAGTGTCAAAATTGATTTTGGAAGTATATTTTCTAAACCAGATATTTTCACAACCGTACATCCTAAATTATTGTGGTTTTCAGTATTCAATTGCAAATTAATAGGCCTTTCCAGCCATGTACGAAGTTTAACAAAACTCGAAAAATTAATTTTGGATAAAATTTCATCCAAATCGTGACCCTGGCAGTGTCAAAATTGATTTTGGAAGTATATTTTCTAAACCAGATATTTCCACAACCGTACATCCTAAATTATTGTGGTTTTCAGTATTCAATTGCAAATTAATAGGCCTTTCCAGCCATGTACGAAGTTTGACAAAACTCGACAAATTAATTTTGGATGAAATTTCATCCAAATCGTGACCCTGGCAGTGTCAAAATTGATTTTGGAAGTATATTTTCTAAACCCGATATTTCCACAACCGTACATCCTAAATGATTGTGGTTTTCAGTATTCAATTGCAAATTAAAAGGCCTTTCCAGCCATGTACGAAGTTTAACAAAACTCGACAAATTAATTTTGGATGAAATTTCATCCAAATCGTGACCCTGGCAGTGTCAAAATTGATTTTGGAAGTATATTTTCTAAACCCGATATTTCCACAACCGTACATCCTAAATGATTGTGGTTTTCAGTATTCAATTGCAAATTAATAGGCCCTTCCAGCCATGTACGAAGTTTGACAAAACTCGCCAAATTAATTTTGGACGAAATTTCATCCAAATCGTGACCCTGGCAGTGTCAAAATTGATTTTGGAAGTATATTTTCTAAACCCGATATTTCCACAACCGTACATCCTAAATGATTGTGGTTTTCAGTATTCAATTGCAAATTAATAGGCCTTTCCAGCCATGTACGAAGTTTGACAAAACTCGACAAATTAATTTTGGACGAAATTTCATCCAAATCGTGACCCTGGCAGTGTCAAAATTGATTTTGGAAGTATATTTTCTAAACCCGATATTTCCACAACCGTACATCCTAAATGATTGTGGTTTTCAGTATTCAATTGCAAATTAAAAGGCCTTTCCAGCCATGTACGAAGTTTAACAAAACTCGACAAATTAATTTTGGATAAAATTTCATCCAAATCGTGACCCTGGCAGTGTCAAAATTGATTTTGGAAGTATATTTTCTAAACCCGATATTTCCACAACCGTACATCCTAAATGATTGTGGTTTTCAGTATTCAATTGCAAATTAAAAGGCCTTTCCAGCCATGTACGAAGTTTAACAAAACTCGACAAATTAATTTTGGATAAAATTTCATCCAAATCGTGACCCTGGCAGTGTCAAAATTGATTTTGGAAGTATATTTTCTAAACCAGATATTTTCACAACCGTACATCCTAAATTATTGTGGTTTTCAGTATTCAATTGCAAATTAATAGGCCTTTCCAGCCATGTACGAAGTTTAACAAAACTCGAAAAATTAATTTTGGATAAAATTTCATCCAAATCGTGACCCTGGCAGTGTCAAAATTGATTTTGGAAGTATATTTTCTAAACCAGATATTTCCACAACCGTACATCCTAAATTATTGTGGTTTTCAGTATTCAATTGCAAATTAATAGGCCTTTCCAGCCATGTACGAAGTTTGACAAAACTCGACAAATTAATTTTGGATGAAATTTCATCCAAATCGTGACCCTGGCAGTGTCAAAATTGATTTTGGAAGTATATTTTCTAAACCCGATATTTCCACAACCGTACATCCTAAATGATTGTGGTTTTCAGTATTCAATTGCAAATTAAAAGGCCTTTCCAGCCATGTACGAAGTTTAACAAAACTCGACAAATTAATTTTGGATGAAATTTCATCCAAATCGTGACCCTGGCAGTGTCAAAATTGATTTTGGAAGTATATTTTCTAAACCCGATATTTCCACAACCGTACATCCTAAATGATTGTGGTTTTCAGTATTCAATTGCAAATTAATAGGCCCTTCCAGCCATGTACGAAGTTTGACAAAACTCGCCAAATTAATTTTGGACGAAATTTCATCCAAATCGTGACCCTGGCAGTGTCAAAATTGATTTTGGAAGTATATTTTCTAAACCCGATATTTCCACAACCGTACATCCTAAATGATTGTGGTTTTCAGTATTCAATTGCAAATTAATAGGCCTTTCCAGCCATGTACGAAGTTTGACAAAACTCGACAAATTAATTTTGGACGAAATTTCATCCAAATCGTGACCCTGGCAGTGTCAAAATTGATTTTGGAAGTATATTTTCTAAACCCGATATTTCCACAACCGTACATCCTAAATGATTGTGGTTTTCAGTATTCAATTGCAAATTAATAGGCCTTTCCAGCCATGTACGAAGTTTGACAAAACTCGACAAATTAATTTTGGATGAAATTTCATCCAAATCGTGACTCTGGCAGTGTCAAAATTGATTTTGGAAGTATATTTTCTAAACCAGATATTTCCACAACCGTACATCCCAAATGATTGTGGTTTTCAGTATTCAATTGCAAATAAAAAGGCCTTTCCAGCCATGTACGAAGTTTAACAAAACTCGAAAAATTAATTTTGGACGAAATTTCATCCAAATCGTGACCCTGGCAGTGTCAAAATTGATTTTGGAAGTATATTTTCTAAACCCGATATTTCCACAACCGTACATCCTAAATGATTGTGGTTTTCAGTATTCAATTGCAAATTAATAGGCCTTTCCAGCCATGTACGAAGTTTGACAAAACTCGACAAATTAATTTTGGACGAAATTTCATCCAAATCGTGACCCTGGCAGTGTCAAAATTGATTTTGGAAGTATATTTTCTAAACCAGATATTTCCACAACCGTACATCCTAAATTATTGTGGTTTTCAGTATTCAATTGCAAATTAATAGGCCTTTCCAGCCATGTACGAAGTTTGACAAAACTCGACAAATTAATTTTGGACGAAATTTCATCCAAATCGTGACCCTGGCAGTGTCAAAATTGATTTTGGAAGTATATTTTCTAAACCCGATATTTCCACAACCGTACATCCTAAATGATTGTGGTTTTCAGTATTCAATTGCAAATTAAAAGGCCTTTCCAGCCATGTACGAAGTTTAACAAAACTCGACAAATTAATTTTGGATAAAATTTCATCCAAATCGTGACCCTGGCAGTGTCAAAATTGATTTTGGAAGTATATTTTCTAAACCAGATATTTCCACAACCGTACATCCTAAATTATTGTGGTTTTCAGTATTCAATTGCAAATTAAAAGGCCTTTCCAGCCATGTACGAAGTTTAACAAAACTCCACAAATCAATTTTGGATAAAATTTCATCCAAATCGTGACCCTGGCAGTGTCAAAATTGATTTTGGAAGTATATTTTCTAAACCCGATATTTCCACAACCGTACATCCTAAATTATTGTGGTTTTCAGTATTCAATTGCAAATTAAAAGGCCTTTCCAGCCATGTACGAAGTTTAACAAAACTCGACAAATTAATTTTGGATAAAATTTCATCCAAATCGTGACCCTGGCAGTGTCAAAATTGATTTTGGAAGTATATTTTCTAAACCCGATATTTCCACAACCGTACATCCTAAATTATTGTGGTTTTCAGTATTCAATTGCAAATTAATAGGCCTTTCCAGCCATGTACGAAGTTTGACAAAACTCGACAAATTAATTTTGGATGAAATTTCATCCAAATCGTGACCCTGGCAGTGTCAAAATTGATTTTGGAAGTATATTTTCTAAACCCGATATTTCCACAACCG
Source organism: Epistrophella euchroma (assembly GCA_947049315.1). Taxonomy (NCBI): domain Eukaryota; kingdom Metazoa; phylum Arthropoda; class Insecta; order Diptera; family Syrphidae; genus Epistrophella; species Epistrophella euchroma. Next base: position 127,764,588 of record OX346246.1, read on the forward strand.
TACATCCTAAATGATTTTGGTTTTCAGTATTCAATTGCAAATTAAAAGGCCTTTCCAGCCATGTACGAAGTTTAACAAAACTCGACAAATTAATTTTGGATACAATTTCATCCAAATCGTGACCCTGGCAGTGTCAAAATTGATTTTGGAAGTATATTTTCTAAACCCGATATTTCCACAACCGTACATCCTATAAATGATTGTGGTTTTCAGTATTCAATTGCAAATTAATAGGCCTTTCCAGCCATGTACGAAGTTTGACAAAACTCTACAAATTAATTTTGGATGAAATTTCATCCAAATCGTGACCCTGGCAGTGTCAAAATTGATTTTGGAAGTATATATTCTAAACCCGATATTTCCACAACCGTACATCCTAAATGATTGTGATTTTCAGTATTCAATTGCAAATTAAAAGGCCTTTCCAGCCATGTACGAAGTTTAACAAAACTCGACAAATTAATTTTGGATAAAATTTCATCCAAATCGTGACCCTGGCAGTGTCAAAATTGATTTTGGAAGTATATTTTCTAAACCCGATATTTCCACAACCGTACATCCTAAATTATTGTGGTTTTCAGTATTCAATTGCAAATTAATAGGCCTTTCCAGCCATGTACGAAGTTTGACAAAACTCGACAAATTAATTTTGGACGAAATTTCATCCAAATCGTGACCCTGGCAGTGTCAAAATTGATTTTGGAAGTATATTTTCTAAACCCGATATTTCCACAACCGTACATCCTAAATTATTGTGGTTTTCAGTATTCAATTGCAAATTAATAGGCATTTCCAGCCATGTACGAAGTTTGACAAAACTCGACAAATTAATTTTGGATGAAATTTCATCCAAATCGTGACCCTGGCAGTGTCAAAATTGATTTTGGAAGTATATTTTCTAAACCCGATATTTCCACAACCGTACATCCTAAATGACTGTGGTTTTCAGTATTCAATTGCAAATTAAAAGGCCTTTCCAGCCATGTACGAAGTTTAACAAAACTCGACAAATTAATTTTGGACGAAATTTCATCCAAATTTTGACCCTGGCAGTGTCAAAATTGATTTTGGAAGTATATTTTCTAAACCCGATATTTCCACAACCGTACATCCTAAATGATTGTGGTTTTCAGTATTCAATTGCAAATTAATAGGCCTTTCCAGCCATGTACAAAGTTTGACAAAACTCGACAAATTAATTTTGGATGAAATTTCATCCAAATCGTGACCCTGGCAGTGTCAAAATTGATTTTGGAAGTATATTTTCTAAACCCGATATTTCCACAACCGTACATCCTAAATTATTGTGGTTTTCAGTATTCAATTGCAAATTAATAGGCCTTTCCAGCCATGTACGAAGTTTGACAAAACTCGACAAATTAATTTTGGATGAAATTTCATCCAAATCGTGACCCTGGCAGTGTCAAAATTGATTTTGGAAGTATATTTTCTAAACCCGATATTTCCACAACCGTACATCCTAAATGATTGTGGTTTTCAGTATTCAATTGCAAATTAAAAGGCCTTTCCAGCCATGTACGAAGTTTGACAAAACTCGACAAATTAATTTTGGATGAAATTTCATCCAAATCGTGACCCTGGCAGTGTCAAAATTGATTTTGGAAGTATATTTTCTAAACCCGATATTTCCACAACCGTACATCCTAAATTATTGTGGTTTTCAGTATTCAATTGCAAATTAATAGGCCTTTCCAGCCATGTACGAAGTTTGAAAAAAACTCGACAAATTAATTTTGGATGAAATTTCATCCAAATCGTGACCCTGGCAGTGTCAAAATTGATTTTGGAAGTATATTTTCTAAACCCGATATTTCCACAACCGTACATCCTAAATGATTGTGGTTTTCAGTATTCAATTGCAAATTAATAGGCCTTTCCAGCCATGTACGAAGTTTGACAAAACTCGACAAATTAATTTTGGATGAAATTTCATCCAAATCGTGACCCTGGCAGTGTCAAAATTGATTTTGGAAGTATATTTTCTAAACCCGATATTTCCACAACCGTACATCCTAAATGATTGTGGTTTTCAGTATTCAATTGCAAATTAATAGGCCTTTCCAGACATGTACGAAGTTTAACAAAACTCGAAAAATTAATTTTGGATAAAATTTCATCCAAATCGTGACCCTGGCAGTGTCAAAATTGATTTTGGAAGTATATTTTCTAAACCAGATATTTCCACAACCGTACATCCTAAATTATTGTGGTTTTCAGTATTCAATTGCAAATTAATAGGCCTTTCCAGCCATGTACGAAGTTTAACAAAACTCGACAAATTAATTTTGGATAAAATTTCATCCAAATCGTGACCCTAGCAGTGTCAAAATTGATTTTGGAAGTATATTTTCTAAACCCGATATTTCCACAACCGTACATCCTAAATTATTGTGGTTTTCAGTATTCAATTGCAAATTAATAGGCCTTTCCAGCCATTTACGAAGTTTGACAAAACTCGACAAATTAATTTTGGACGAAATTTCATCCAAATCGTGACCCTGGCAGTGTCAAAATTGATTTTGGAAGTATATTTTCTAAACCCGATATTTCCACAACCGTACATCCTAAATGATTGTGGTTTTCAGTATTCAATTGCAAATTAAAAGGCCTTTCCAGCCATGTACGAAGTTTAACAAAACTCGACAAATTAATTTTGGATAAAATTTCATCCAAATCGTGACCCTGGCAGTGTCAAAATTGATTTTGGAAGTATATTTTCTAAACCCGATATTTCCACAACCGTACATCCTAAATTATTGTGGGTTTCAGTATTCAATTGCAAATTAATAGGCCTTTCCAGCCATGTACGAAGTTTGACAAAACTCGACAAATTAATTTTGGATGAAATTTCATCCAAATCGTGACCCTGGCAGTGTCAAAATTGATTTTGGAAGTATATTTTCTAAACCCGATATTTCCACAACCGTACATCCTAAATGATTTTGGTTTTCAGTATTCAATTGCAAATTAAAAGGCCTTTCCAGCCATGTACGAAGTTTAACAAAACTCGACAAATTAATTTTGGATACAATTTCATCCAAATCGTGACCCTGGCAGTGTCAAAATTGATTTTGGAAGTATATTTTCTAAACCCGATATTTCCACAACCGTACATCCTATAAATGATTGTGGTTTTCAGTATTCAATTGCAAATTAATAGGCCTTTCCAGCCATGTACGAAGTTTGACAAAACTCTACAAATTAATTTTGGATGAAATTTCATCCAAATCGTGACCCTGGCAGTGTCAAAATTGATTTTGGAAGTATATATTCTAAACCCGATATTTCCACAACCGTACATCCTAAATGATTGTGGTTTTCAGTATTCAATTGCAAATTAATAGGCCTTTCCAGCCATGTAAGAAGTTTGACAAAACTCGACAAATTTATTTTGGATGAAATTTCATCCAAATCGTGACCCTGGCAGTGTCAAAATTGATTTTGGAAGTATATTTTCTAAACCCGATATTTCCACAACCGTACATCCTAAATGATTGTGATTTTCAGTATTCAATTGCAAATTAAAAGGCCTTTCCAGCCATGTACGAAGTTTAACAAAACTCGACAAATTAATTTTGGATAAAATTTCATCCAAATCGTGACCCTGGCAGTGTCAAAATTGATTTTGGAAGTATATTTTCTAAACCCGATATTTCCACAACCGTACATCCTAAATGATTGTGGTTTTCAGTATTCAATTGCAAATTAAAAGGCCTTTCCAGCCATGTACAAAGTTTGACAAAACTCGACAAATTAATTTTGGACGAAATTTCATCCAAATTTTGACCCTGGCAGTGTCAAAATTGATTTTGGAAGTATATTTTCTAAACCCGATATTTCCACAACCGTACATCCTAAATGATTGTGGTTTTCAGTATTCAATTGCAAATTAATAGGCCTTTCCAGCCATGTACAAAGTTTGACAAAACTCGACAAATTAATTTTGGATGAAATTTCATCCAAATCGTGACCCTGGCAGTGTCAAAATTGATTTTGGAAGTATATTTTCTAAACCCGATATTTCCACAACCGTACATCCTAAATTATTGTGGTTTTCAGTATTCAATTGCAAATTAATAGGCCTTTCCAGCCATGTACGAAGTTTGACAAAACTCGACAAATTAATTTTGGATGAAATTTCATCCAAATCGTGACCCTGGCAGTGTCAAAATTGATTTTGGAAGTATATTTTCTAAACCCGATATTTCCACAACCGTACATCCTAAATGATTGTGGTTTTCAGTATTCAATTGCAAATTAAAAGGCCTTTCCAGCCATGTACGAAGTTTGACAAAACTCGACAAATTAATTTTGGATGAAATTTCATCCAAATCGTGACCCTGGCAGTGTCAAAATTGATTTTGGAAGTATATTTTCTAAACCCGATATTTCCACAACCGTACATCCTAAATTATTGTGGTTTTCAGTATTCAATTGCAAATTAATAGGCCTTTCCAGCCATGTACGAAGTTTGAAAAAAAACTCGACAAATTAATTTTGGATGAAATTTCATCCAAATCGTGACCCTGGCAGTGTCAAAATTGATTTTGGAAGTATATTTTCTAAACCCGATATTTCCACAACCGTACATCCTAAATGATTGTGGTTTTCAGTATTCAATTGCAAATTAATAGGCCTTTCCAGCCATGTACGAAGTTTGACAAAACTCGACAAATTAATTTTGGATGAAATTTCATCCAAATCGTGACCCTGGCAGTGTCAAAATTGATTTTGGAAGTATATTTTCTAAACCCGATATTTCCACAACCGTACATCCTAAATGATTGTGGTTTTCAGTATTCAATTGCAAATTAATAGGCCTTTCCAGCCATGTACGAAGTTTGACAAAACTCGACAAATTAATTTTGGATGAAATTTCATCCAAATCGTGACCCTGACAGTGTCAAAATTGATTTTGGAAGTATATTTTCTAAACCCGATATTTCCACAACCGTACATCCTAAATGATTGTGGTTTTCAGTATTCAATTGCAAATTAATAGGCCTTTCCAGACATGTACGAAGTTTAACAAAACTCGAAAAATTAATTTTGGATAAAATTTCATCCAAATCGTGACCCTGGCAGTGTCAAAATTGATTTTGGAAGTATATTTTCTAAACCAGATATTTCCACAACCGTACATCCTAAATTATTGTGGTTTTCAGTATTCAATTGCAAATTAATAGGCCTTTCCAGCCATGTACGAAGTTTGACAAAACTCGACAAATTAATTTTGGATGAAATTTCATCCAAATCGTGACCCTGGCGGTGTCAAAATTGATTTTGGAAGTATATTTTCTAAACCCGATATTTCCACAACCGTACATCCTAAATTATTGTGGTTTTCAGTATTCAATTGCAAATTAATAGGCCTTTCCAGCCATGTACGAAGTTTGACAAAACTCGACAAATTAATTTTGGATGAAATTTCATCCAAATCGTGACCCTGGCAGTGTCAAAATTGATTTTGGAAGTATATTTTCTAAACCCGATATTTCCACAACCGTACATCCTAAATTATTGTGGTTTTCAGTATTCAATTGCAAATTAATAGGCCTTTCCAGCCATGTACGAAGTTTGACAAAACTCGACAAATTAATTTTGGACGAAATTTCATCCAAATCGTGACCCTGGCAGTGTCAAAATTGATTTTGGAAGTATATTTTCTAAACCCGATATTTCCACAACCGTACATCCTAAATGATTGTGGTTTTCAGTATTCAATTGCAAATTAAAAGGCCTTTCCAGCCATGTACGAAGTTTAACAAAACTCGACAAATTAATTTTGGATAAAATTTCATCCAAATCGTGACCCTGGCAGTGTCAAAATTGATTTTGGAAGTATATTTTCTAAACCCGATATTTCCACAACCGTACATCCTAAATGATTGTGGTTTTCAGTATTCAATTGCAAATTAATAGGCCTTTCCAGCCATGTACGAAGTTTGACAAAACTCGACAAATTAATTTTGGACGAAATTTCATCCAAATCGTGACCCTGGCAGTGTCAAAATTGATTTTGGAAGTATATTTTCTAAACCCGATATTTCCACAACCGTACATCCTAAATTATTGTGGTTTTCAGTATTCAATTGCAAATTAATAGGCCTTTCCAGCCATGTAAATGATTGTGGTTTTCAGTATTCAATTGCTAATTAAAAGGCCTTTCCAGCCATGTACGAAGTTTAACAAAACTCGACAAATTAATTTTGGATAAAATTTCATCCAAATCGTGACCCTGGCAGTGTCAAAATTGATTTTGGAAGTATATTTTCTAAACCCGATATTTCCACAACCGTACATCCTAAATTATTGTGGTTTTCAGTATTCAATTGCAAATTAATAGGCCTTTCCAGCCATTTACGAAGTTTGACAAAACTCGACAAATTAATTTTGGACGAAATTTCATCCAAATCGTTACCCTGGCAGTGTCAAAATTGATTTTGGAAGTATATTTTCTAAACCCGATATTTCCACAACCGTACATCCTAAATGATTGTGGTTTTCAGTATTCAATTGCAAATTAAAAGGCCTTTCCAGCCATGTACGAAGTTTAACAAAACTCGACAAATTAATTTTGGATAAAATTTCATCCAAATCGTGACCCTGGCAGTGTCAAAATTGATTTTGGAAGTATATTTTCTAAACCCGATATTTCCACAACCGTACATCCTAAATTATTGTGGTTTTCAGTATTCAATTGCAAATTAATAGGCCTTTCCAGCCATGTACGAAGTTTGACAAAACTCGACAAATTAATTTTGGATGAAATTTCATCCAAATCGTGACCCTGGCAGTGTCAAAATTGATTTTGGAAGTATATTTTCTAAACCCGATATTTCCACAACCGTACATCCTAAATGACTGTGGTTTTCAGTATTCAATTGCAAATTAAAAGGCCTTTCCAGCCATGTACGAAGTTTAACAAAACTCGACAAATTAATTTTGGATACAATTTCATCCAAATTTTGACCCTGGCAGTGTCAAAATTGATTTTGGAAGTATATTTTCTAAACCCGATATTTCCACAACCGTACATCCTAAATGATTGTGGTTTTCAGTATTCAATTGCAAATTAAAAGGCCTTTCCAGCCATGTACAAAGTTTGACAAAACTCGACAAATTAATTTTGGATGAAATTTCATCCAAATCGTGACCCTGGCAGTGTCAAAATTGATTTTGGAAGTATATTTTCTAAACCCGATATTTCCACAACCGTACATCCTAAATTATTGTGGTTTTCAGTATTCAATTGCAAATTAATAGGCCTTTCCAGCCATGTACGAAGTTTGACAAAACTCGACAAATTAATTTTGGATGAAATTTCATCCAAATCGTGACCCTGGCAGTGTCAAAATTGATTTTGGAAGTATATTTTCTAAACCCGATATTTCCACAACCGTACATCCTAAATGATTGTGGTTTTTAGTATTCAATTGCAAATTAAAAGGCCTTTCCAGCCATGTACGAAGTTTGACAAAACTCGACAAATTAATTTTGGATGAAATTTCATCCAAATCGTGACCCTGGCAGTGTCAAAATTGATTTTGGAAGTATATTTTCTAAACCCGATATTTCCACAACCGTACATCCTAAATTATTGTGGTTTTCAGTATTCAATTGCAAATTAATAGGCCTTTCCAGCCATGTACGAAGTTTGACAAAACTCGACAAATTAATTTTGGATGAAATTTCATCCAAATCGTGACCCTGGCAGTGTCAAAATTGATTTTGGAAGTATATTTTCTAAACCCGATATTTCCACAACCGTACATCCTAAATGATTGTGGTTTTCAGTATTCAATTGCAAATTAATAGGCCTTTCCAGCCATGTACGAAGTTTGACAAAACTCGACAAATTAATTTTGGATGAAATTTCATCCAAATCGTGACCCTGGCAGTGTCAAAATTGATTTTGGAAGTATATTTTCTAAACCCGATATTTCCACAACCGTACATCCTAAATGATTGTGGTTTTCAGTATTCAATTGCAAATTAATAGGCCTTTCCAGCCATGTACGAAGTTTAACAAAACTCGAAAAATTAATTTTGGATAAAATTTCATCCAAATCGTGACCCTGGCAGTGTCAAAATTGATTTTGGAAGTATATTTTCTAAACCCGATATTTCCACAACCGTACATCCTAAATGATTGTGGTTTTCAGTATTCAATTGCAAATTAAAAGGCCTTTCCAGCCATGTACGAAGTTTAACAAAACTCGAAAAATTAATTTTGGACGAAATTTCATCCAAATCGTGACCCTGGTAGTGTCAAAATTGATTTTGGAAGTATATTTTCTAAACCCGATATTTCCACAACCGTACATCCTAAATTATTGTGGTTTTCAGTATTCAATTGCAAATTAATAGGCCTTTCCAGCCATGTACGAAGTTTGACAAAACTCGACAAATTAATTTTGGATGAAATTTCATCCAAATCGTGACCCTGGCAGTGTCAAAATTGATTTTGGAAGTATATTTTCTAAACCCGATATTTCCACAACCGTACATCCTAAATGATTGTGGTTTTCAGTATTCAATTGCAAATTAATAGGCCTTTCAAGCCATGTACGAAGTTTGACAAAACTCGACAAATTAATTTTGGACGAAATTTCATCCAAATCGTGACCCTGGCAGTGTCAAAATTGATTTTGGAAGTATATTTTCTAAACCCGATATTTCCACAACCGTACATCCTAAATTATTGTGGTTTTAAGTATTCAATTGCAAATTAATAGGCCTTTCCAGCCATGTACGAAGTTTAACAAAACTCGAAAAATTAATTTTGGACGAAATTTCATCCAAATCGTGACCCTGGCAGTGTCAAAATTGATTTTGGAAGTATATTTTCTAAACCCGATATTTCCACAACCGTACATCCTAAATGATTGTGGTTTTCAGTATTCAATTGCAAATTAATAGGCCTTTCCAGCCATGTACGAAGTTTGACAAAACTCGACAAATTAATTTTGGACGAAATTTCATCCAAATCGTGACCCTGGCAGTGTCAAAATTGATTTTGGAAGTATATTTTTTAAACCCGATATTTCCACAACCGTACATCCTAAATTATTGTGGTTTTCAGTATTCAATTGCAAATTAATAGGCCTTTCCAGCCATGTACGAAGTTTGACAAAACTCGACAAATTAATTTTGGATGAAATTTCATCCAAATCGTGACCCTGGCAGTGTCAAAATTGATTTTGGAAGTATATTTTCTAAACCCGATATTTCCACAACCGTACATCCTAAATGATTGTGGTTTTCAGTATTCAATTGCAAATTAATAGGCCTTTCCAGCCATGTACGAAGTTTGACAAAACTCGACAAATTAATTTTGGACGAAATTTCATCCAAATCGTGACCCTGGCAGTGTCAAAATTGATTTTGGAAGTATATTTTCTAAACCCGATATTTCCACAACCGTACATCCTAAATTATTGTGGTTTTCAGTATTCAATTGCAAATTAATAGGCCTTTCCAGCCATGTACGAAGTTGATTTTGGAAGTATATTTTCTAAACCCGATATTTCCACAACCGTATACATCCTAAATTATTGTGGTTTTCAGTATTCAATTGCAAATTAATAGGCCTTTCCAGCCATGTACGAAGTTTGACAAAACTCGACAAATTAATTTTGGACGAAATTTCATCCAAATCGTGACCCTGGCAGTGTCAAAATTGATTTTGGAAGTATATTTTCTAAACCCGATATTTCCACAACCGTACATCCTAAATGATTGTGGTTTTCAGTATTCAATTGCAAATTAAAAGGCCTTTCCAGCCATGTACGAAGTTTAGCAAAACTCGACAAATTAATTTTGGATAAAATTTCATCCAAATCGTGACCCTGGCAGTGTCAAAATTGATTTTGGAAGTATATTTTCTAAACCCGATATTTCCACAACCGTACATCCTAAATGATTGTGGTTTTCAGTATTCAATTGCAAATTAATAGGCCTTTCCAGCCATGTACGAAGTTTAACAAAACTCGAAAAATTAATTTTGGACGAAATTTTATCCAAATCGTGACCCTGGCAGTGTCAAAATTGATTTTGGAAGTATATTTTCTAAACCCGATATTTCCACAACCGTACATCCTAAATGATTGTGGTTTTCAGTATTCAATTGCAAATTAATAGGCCTTTCCAGCCATGTACGAAGTTTGACAAAACTCGACAAATTAATTTTGGACGAAATTTCATCCAAATCGTGACCCTGGCAGTGTCAAAATTGATTTTGGAAGTATATTTTCTAAACCCGATATTTCCACAACCGTACATCCTTAATTATTGTGGTTTTCAGTATTCAATTGCAAATTAATAGGCCTTTCCAGCCATGTACGAAGTTTAACAAAACTCGACAAATTAATTTTGGATAAAATTTCATCCAAATCGTGACCCTGGCAGTGTCAAAATTGATTTTGGAAGTATATTTTCTAAACCCGATATTTCCACAACCGTACATCCTAAATTATTGTGGTTTTCAGTATTCAATTGCAAATTAATAGGCCTTTCCAGCCATGTACGAAGTTTGACAAAACTCGACAAATTAATTCTGGATGAAATTTCATCCAAATCGTGACCCTGGCAGTGTCAAAATTGATTTTGGAAGTATATTTTCTAAACCCGATATTTCCACAACCGTACATCCTAAATGATTGTGGTTTTCAGTATTCAATTGCAAATTAAAAGGCCTTTCCAGCCATGTACGAAGTTTAGCAAAACTCGACAAATTAATTTTGGATGAAATTTCATCCAAATCGTGACCCTGGCAGTGTCAAAATTGATTTTGGAAGTATATTTTCTAAACCCGATATTTCCACAACCGTACATCCTAAATGATTGTGGTTTTCAGTATTCAATTGCAAATTAATAGGCCTTTCCAGCCATGTACGAAGTTTGACAAAACTCGACAAATTAATTTTGGATGAAATTTCATCCAAATCGTGACCCTGGCAGTGTCAAAATTGATTTTGGAAGTATATTTTCTAAACCCGATATTTCCACAACCGTACATCCTAAATGATTGTGGTTTTCAGTATTCAATTGCAAATTAATAGGCCTTTCCAGCTATGTACGAAGTTTAACAAAACTCGAAAAATTAATTTTGGACGAAATTTCATCCAAATCGTGACCCTGGCAGTGTCAAAATTGATTTTGGAAGTATATTTTCTAAACCCGATATTTCCACAACCGTACATCCTAAATGATTGTGGTTTTCAGTATTCAATTGCAAATTAATAGGCCTTTCCAGCCATGTACGAAGTTTAACAAAACTCGACAAATTAATTTTGGACGAAATTTCATCCAAAACGTGACCCTGGCAGTGTCAAAATTGATTTTGGAAGTATATTTTCTAAACCCGATATTTCCACAACCGTACATCCTAAATTATTGCGGTTTTCAGTATTCAATTGCAAATTAATAGGCCTTTCCAGCCATGTAAGAAGTTTGACAAAACTCGACAAATTAATTTTGGACGAAATTTCATCCAAATCGTGACCCTGGCAGTGTCAAAATTGATTTTGGAAGTATATTTTCTAAACCCGATATTTCCACAACCGTACATCATTAATTATTGTGGTTTTCAGTATTCAATTGCAAATTAATAGGCCTTTCCAGCCATGTACGAAGTTTAGCAAAACTCGACAAATTAATTTTGGATAAAATTTCATCCAAATCGTGACCCTGGCAGTGTCAAAATTGATTTTGGAAATATATTTTCTAAACCCGATATTTCCACAACCGTACATCCTAAATGATTGTGGTTTTCAGTATTCAATTGCAAATTAAAAGGCCTTTCCAGCCATGTACGAAGTTTAACAAAACTCGAAAAATTAATTTTGGACGAAATTTCATCCAAATCGTGACCCTGGCAGTGTCAAAATTGATTTTGGAAGTATATTTTCTAAACCCGATTCCACAACCGTACATCCTAAATTATTGTGGTTTTCAGTATTCAATTGCAAATTAATAGGCCTTTCCAGCCATGTACGAAGTTTGACAAATTTCGACAAATTAATTTTGGATGAAATTTCATCCAAATCGTGACCCTGGCAGTGTCAAAATTGATTTTGGAAGTATATTTTCTAAACCCGATATTTCCACAACCGTACATCCTAAATGATTGTGGTTTTCAGTATTCAATTGCAAATTAATAGGCCTTTCCAGCCATGTACGAAGTTTGACAAAACTCGACAAATTAATTTTGGACGAAATTTCATCCAAATCGTGACCCTGGCAGTGTCAAAATTGATTTTGGAAGTATATTTTCTAAACCCGATATTTCCACAACCGTACATCCTAAATTATTGTGGTTTTCAGTATTCAATTGCAAATTAATAGGCCTTTCCAGCCATGTACGAAGTTTAACAAAACTCGAAAAATTAATTTTGGACGAAATTTTATCCAAATCGTGACCCTGGCAGTGTCAAAATTGATTTTGGAAGTATATTTTCTAAACCCGATATTTCCACAACCGTACATCCTAAATGATTGTGGTTTTCAGTATTCAATTGCAAATTAATAGGCCTTTCCAGCCATGTACGATGTTTGACAAAACTCGACAAATTAATTTTGGACGAAATTTCATCCAAATCGTGACCCTGGCAGTGTCAAAATTGATTTTGGAAGTATATTTTCTAAACCCGATATTTCCACAACCGTACATCCTAAATGATTGTGGTTTTCAGTATTCAATTGCAAATTAATAGGCCTTTCCAGCCATGTACGAAGTTTGACAAAACTCGACAAATTAATTTTGGATGAAATTTCATCCAAATCGTGACCCTGGCAGTGTCAAAATTGATTTTGGAAGTATATTTTCTAAACCCGATATTTCCACAACCGTACATCCTAAATTATTGTGGTTTTCAGTATTCAATTGCAAATTAATAGGCCTTTCCAGCCATGTACGAAGTTTGACAAAACTCGACAAATTAATTTTGGACGAAATTTCATCCAAATCGTGACCCTGGCAGTGTCAAAATTGATTTTGGAAGTATATTTTCTAAACCCGATATTTCCACAACCGTACATCCTAAATGATTGTGGTTTTCAGTATTCAATTGCAAATTAAAAGGCCTTTCCAGCCATGTACGAAGTTTAACAAAACTCGACAAATTAATTTTGGATAAAATTTCATCCAAATCGTGACCCTGGCAGTGTCAAAATTGATTTTGGAAGTATATTTTCTAAACCCGATATTTCCACAACCGTACATCCTAAATGATTGTGGTTTTCAGTATTCAATTGCAAATTAATAGGCCTTTCCAGCCATGTACGAAGTTTAACAAAACTCGGAAAATTAATTTTGGACGAAATTTCATCCAAATCGTGACCCTGGCAGTGTCAAAATTGATTTTGGAAGTATATTTTCTAAACCCGATATTTCCACAACCGTACATCCTAAATGATTGTGGTTTTCAGTATTCAATTGCAAATTAATAGGCCTTTCCAGCCATGTACGAAGTTTAACAAAACTCGAAAAATTAATTTTGGACGAAATTTTATCCAAATCGTGACCCTGGCAGTGTCAAAATTGATTTTGGAAGTATATTTTCTAAACCCGATATTTCCACAACCGTACATCCTAAATGATTGTGGTTTTCAGTATTCAATTGCAAATTAATAGGCCTTTCCAGCCATGTACGAAGTTTGACAAAACTCGACAAATTAATTTTGGACGAAATTTCATCCAAATCGTGACCCTGGCAGTGTCAAAATTGATTTTGGAAGTATATTTTCTAAACCCGATATTTCCACAACCGTACATCCTAAATTATTGTGGTTTTAAGTATTCAATTGCAAATTAATAGGCCTTTCCAGCCATGTACGAAGTTTAACAAAACTCGAAAAATTAATTTTGGACGAAATTTCATCCAAATCGTGACCCTGGCAGTGTCAAAATTGATTTTGGAAGTATATTTTCTAAACCCGATATTTCCACAACCGTACATCCTAAATTATTGTGGTTTTCAGTATTCAATTGCAAATAAATAGGCCTTTCCAGCCATGTACGAAGTTTGACAAAACTCGACAAATTAATTTTGGACGAAATTTCATCCAAATCGTGACCCTGGCAGTGTCAAAATTGATTTTGGAAGTATATTTTCTAAACCCGATATTTCCACAACCGTACATCCTAAATGATTGTGGTTTTCAGTATTCAATTGCAAATTAAAAGGCCTTTCCAGCCATTTTCGAAGTTTAACAAAACTCGACAAATTAATTTTGGATAAAATTTCATCCAAATCGTGACCCTGGCAGTGTCAAAATTGATTTTGGAAGTATATTTTCTAAACCCGATATTTCCACAACCGTACATCCTAAATGATTGTGGTTTTCAGTATTCAATTGCAAATTAATAGGCCTTTCCAGCCATGTACGAAGTTTAACAAAACTCGAAAAATTAATTTTGGACGAAATTTCATCCAAATCGTGACCCTGGCAGTGTCAAAATTGATTTTGGAAGTATATTTTCTAAACCCGATATTTCCACAACCGTACATCCTAAATGATTGTGGTTTTCAGTATTCAATTGCAAATTAATAGGCCTTTCCAGCCATGTACGAAGTTTAACAAAACTCGAAAAATTAATTTTGGACGAAATTTTATCCAAATCGTGACCCTGGCAGTGTCAAAATTGATTTTGGAAGTATATTTTCTAAACCCGATATTTCCACAACCGTACATCCTAAATGATTGTGGTTTTCAGTATTCAATTGCAAATTAATAGGCCTTTCCAGCCATGTACGAAGTTTGACAAAACTCGACAAATTAATTTTGGACGAAATTTCATCCAAATCGTGACCCTGGCAGTGTCAAAATTGATTTTGGAAGTATATTTTATAAACCCGATATTTCCACAACCGTACATCCTTAATTATTGTGGTTTTCAGTATTCAATTGCAAATTAATAGGCCTTTCCAGCCATGTACGAAGTTTAACAAAACTCGACAAATTAATTTTGGATAAAATTTCATCCAAATCGTGACCCTGGCAGTGTCAAAATTGATTTTGGAAGTATATTTTCTAAACCCGATATTTCCACAACCGTACATCCTAAATTATTGTGGTTTTCAGTATTCAATTGCAAATTAATAGGCCTTTCCAGCCATGTACGAAGTTTGACAAAACTCGACAAATTAATTTTGGACGAAATTTCATCCAAATCGTGACCCTGGCAGTGTCAAAATTGATTTTGGAAGTATATTTTCTAAACCCGATATTTCCACAACCGTACATCCTAAATGATTGTGGTTTTCAGTATTCAATTGCAAATTAAAAGGCCTTTCCAGCCATGTACGAAGTTTAGCAAAACTCGAAAAATTAATTTTGGACGAAATTTCATCCAAATCGTGACCCTGGCAGTGTCAAAATTGATTTTGGAAGTATATTTTCTAAACCCGATATTTCCACAACCGTACATCCTAAATGATTGTGGTTTTCAGTATTCAATTGCAAATTAATAGGCCTTTCCAGCCATGTACGAAGTTTGACAAAACTCGACAAATTAATTTTGGACGAAATTTCATCCAAATCGTGACCCTGGCAGTGTCAAAATTGATTTTGGAAGTATATTTTCTAAACCCGATATTTCCACAACCGTACATCCTAAATGATTGTGGTTTTCAGTATTCGCAATTGCAAATTAATAGGCCTTTCCAGCCATGTACGAAGTTTGACAAAACTCGACAAATTAATTTTGGACGAAATTTCATCCAAATCGTGACTTTGGCAGTGTCAAAATTGATTTTGTAAGTATATTTTCTAAACCCGATATTTCCACAACCGTACATCCTAAATGATTGTGGTTTTCAGTATTCAATTGCAAGTTAAAAGGCCTTTCCAGCCATGTACGAAGTTTGACAAAACTCGAAAAATTAATTTTGGATGAAATTTCATCCAAATCGTGACCCTGGCAGTGTCAAAATTGATTTTGGAAGTATATTTTCTAAACCCGATATTTCCACAACCGTACATCCTAAATGATTGTGGTTTTCAGTATTCAATTGCAAATTAAAAGGCCTTTCCAGCCATGTACGAAGTTTAACAAAACTCGAAAAATTAATTTTGGATGAAATTTCATCCAAATCGTGACCCTGGCAGTGTCAAAATTGATTTTGGAAGTATATTTTCTAAACCCGATATTTCCACAACCGTACATCCTAAATTATTGTGGTTTTCAGTATTCAATTGCAAATTAATAGGCCTTTCCAGCCATGTACGAAGTTTGACAAAACTCGACAAATTAATTTTGGACGAAATTTCATCCAAATCGTGACCCTGGCAGTATCAAAATTGATTTTGGAAGTATATTTTCTAAACCAGATATTTCCACAACCGTACATCCTAAATTATTGTGGTTTTAAGTATTCAATTGCAAATTAATAGGCCTTTCCAGCCATGTACGAAGTTTGACAAAACTCGACGAATTAATTTTGGACGAAATTTCATCCAAATCGTGACCCTGGCAGTGTCAAAATTGATTTTGGAAGTATATTTTCTAAACCCGATATTTCCACAACCGTACATCCTAAATGATTGTGGTTTTCAGTATTCAATTGCAAATTAATAGGCCTTTCCAGCCATGTACGATGTTTGACAAAACTCGACAAATTAATTTTGGACGAAATTTCATCCAAATCGTGACCCTGGCAGTGTCAAAATTGATTTTGGAAGTATATTTTCTAAACCCGATATTTCCACAACCGTACATCCTAAATGATTGTGGTTTTCAGTATTCAATTGCAAATTAATAGGCCTTTCCAGTCATGTACGATGTTTGACAAAACTCGAAAAATTAATTTTGGACGAAATTTCATCCAAATCGTGACCCTGGCAGTGTCAAAATTGATTTTGGAAGTATATTTTCTAAACCCGATATTTCCACAACCGTACATCCTAAATGATTGTGGTTTTCAGTATTCAATTGCAAATTAATAGGCCTTTCCAGCCATGTACGAAGTTTGACAAAACTCGACAAATTAATTTTGGACGAAATTTCATCCAAATCGTGACCCTGGCAGTGTCAAAATTGATTTTGGAAGTATATTTTCTAAACCCGATATTTCCACAACCGTACATCCTAAATTATTGTGGTTTTCAGTATTCAATTGCAAATTAATAGGCCTTTCCAGCCATGTACGAAGTTTAACAAAACTCGAAAAATTAATTTTGGACGAAATTTCATCCAAATCGTGACCCTGGCAGTGTCAAAATTGATTTTGGAAGTATATTTTCTAAACCCGATATTTCCACAACCGTACATCCTAAATGATTGTGGTTTTCAGTATTCAATTGCAAATTAATAGGCCTTTCCAGCCATGTACGATGTTTGACAAAACTCGACAAATTAATTTTGGACGAAATTTCATCCAAATCGTGACCCTGGCAGTGTCAAAATTGATTTTGGAAGTATATTTTCTAAACCCGATATTTCCACAACCGTACATCCTAAATGATTGTGGTTTTCAGTATTCAATTGCAAATTAATAGGCCTTTCCAGCCATGTACGAAGTTTGACAAAACTCGACAAATTAATTTTGGATGAAATTTCATCCAAATCGTGACCCTGGCAGTGTCAAAATTGATTTTGGAAGTATATTTTCTAAACCCGATATTTCCACAACCGTACATCCTAAATTATTGTGGTTTTCAGTATTCAATTGCAAATTAATAGGCCTTTCCAGCCATGTACGAAGTTTGACAAAACTCGACAAATTAATTTTGGACGAAATTTCATCCAAATCGTGACCCTGGCAGTGTCAAAATTGATTTTGGAAGTATATTTTCTAAACCCGATATTTCCACAACCGTACATCCTAAATGATTGTGGTTTTCAGTATTCAATTGCAAATTAAAAGGCCTTTCCAGCCATGTACGAAGTTTAACAAAACTCGACAAATTAATTTTGGATAAAATTTCATCCAAATCGTGACCCTGGCAGTGTCAAAATTGATTTTGGAAGTATATTTTCTAAACCCGATATTTCCACAACCGTACATCCTAAATGATTGTGGTTTTCAGTATTCAATTGCAAATTAATAGGCCTTTCCAGCCATGTACGAAGTTTAACAAAACTCGAAAAATTAATTTTGGACGAAATTTCATCCAAATCGTGACCCTGGCAGTGTCAAAATTGATTTTGGAAGTATATTTTCTAAACCCGATATTTCCACAACCGTACATCCTAAATTATTGTGGTTTTCAGTATTCAATTGCAAATTAATAGGCTTTCCAGCCATGTACGAAGTTTGACAAAACTCGACAAATTAATTTTGGATGAAATTTCATCCAAATCGTGACCCTGGCAGTGTCAAAATTGATTTTGGAAGTATATTTTCTAAACCCGATATTTCCACAACCGTACATCCTAAATTATTGTGGTTTTCAGTATTCAATTGCAAATTAATAGGCCTTTCCAGCCATGTACGAAGTTTGACAAAACTCGACAAATTAATTTTGGACGAAATTTCATCCAAATCGTGACCCTGGCAGTGTCAAAATTGATTTTGGAAGTATATTTTCTAAACCCGATATTTCCACAACCGTACATCCTAAATGATTGTGGTTTTCAGTATTCAATTGCAAATTAAAAGGCCTTTCCAGCCATGTACGAAGTTTAACAAAACTCGACAAATTAATTTTGGATAAAATTTCATCCAAATCGTGACCCTGGCAGTGTCAAAATTGATTTTGGAAGTATATTTTCTAAACCCGATATTTCCACAACCGTACATCCTAAATGATTGTGGTTTTCAGTATTCAATTGCAAATTAATAGGCCTTTCCAGCCATGTACGAAGTTTAACAAAACTCGAAAAATTAATTTTGGACGAAATTTCATCCAAATCGTGACCCTGGCAGTGTCAAAATTGATTTTGGAAGTATATTTTCTAAACCCGATATTTCCACAACCGTACATCCTAAATGATTGTGGTTTTCAGTATTCAATTGCAAATTAATAGGCCTTTCCAGCCATGTACGAAGTTTAACAAAACTCGAAAAATTAATTTTGGACGAAATTTCATCCAAATCGTGACCCTGGCAGTGTCAAAATTGATTTTGGAAGTATATTTTCTAAACCCGATATTTCCACAACCGTACATCCTAAATGATTGTGGTTTTCAGTATTCAATTGCAAATTAATAGGCCTTTCCAGCCATGTACGAAGTTTGACAAAACTCGACAAATTAATTTTGGACGAAATTTCATCCAAATCGTGACCCTGGCAGTGTCAAAATTGATTTTGGAAGTATATTTTCTAAACCCGATATTTCCACAACCGTACATCCTTAATTATTGTGGTTTTCAGTATTCAATTGCAAATTAATAGGCCTTTCCAGCCATGTACGAAGTTTAACAAAACTCGACAAATTAATTTTGGATAAAATTTCATCCAAATCGTGACCCTGGCAGTGTCAAAATTGATTTTGGAAGTATATTTTCTAAACCCGATATTTCCACAACCGTACATCCTAAATTATTGTGGTTTTCAGTATTCAATTGCAAATTAATAGGCCTTTCCAGCCATGTATGAAGTTTAACAAAACTCGAAAAATTAATTTTGGATAAAATTTCATCCAAATCGTGACCCTGGCAGTGTCAAAATTGATTTTGGAAGTATATTTTCTAAACCCGATATTTCCACAACCGTACATCCTAAATGATTGTGGTTTTCAGTATTCAATTGCAAATTAATAGGCCTTTCCAGCCATGTACGAAGTTTGACAAAACTCGACAAATTAATTTTGGACGAAATTTCATCCAAATCGTGACCCTGGCAGTGTCAAAATTGATTTTGGAAGTATATTTTCTAAACCCGATATTTCCACAACCGTACATCCTAAATTATTGTGGTTTTCAGTATTCAATTGCAAATTAATAGGCCTTTCCAGCCATGTACGAAGTTTAACAAAACTCGACAAATTAATTTTGGATAAAATTTCATCCAAATCGTGACCCTGGCAGTGTCAAAATTGATTTTGGAAGTATATTTTCTAAACCCGATATTTCCACAACCGTACATCCTAAATGATTGTGGTTTTCAGTATTCGCAATTGCAAATTAATAGGCCTTTCCAGCCATGTACGAAGTTTGACAAAACTCGACAAATTAATTTTGGACGAAATTTCATCCAAATCGTGACTTTGGCAGTGTCAAAATTGATTTTGGAAGTATATTTTCTAAACCCGATATTTCCCCAACCGTACATCCTAAATGATTGTGGTTTTCAGTATTCAATTGCAAATTAAAAGGCCTTTCCAGCCATGTACGAAGTTTAGCAAAACTCGAAAAATTAATTTTGGACGAAATTTCATCCAAATCGTGACCCTGGCAGTGTCAAAATTGATTTCGGAAGTATATTTTCTAAACCCGATATTTCCACAACCGTACATCCTAAATGATTGTGGTTTTCAGTATTCAATTGCAAATTAAAAGGCCTTTCCAGCCATGTACGAAGTTTGACAAAACTCGACAAATTAATTTTGGATGAAATTTCATCCAAATCGTGACCCTGGCAGTGTCAAAATTGATTTTGGAAGTATATTTTCTAAACCCGATATTTCCACAACCGTACATCCTAAATGATTGTGGTTTTCAGTATTCAATTGCAAATTAATAGGCCTTTCCAGCCATGTACGAAGTTTGACAAAACTCGACAAATTAATTTTGGACGAAATTTCATCCAAATCGTGACCCTGGCAGTGTCAAAATTGATTTTGGAAGTATATTTTCTAAACCCGATATTTCCACAACCGTACATCCTAAATTATTGTGGTTTTTAGTATTCAATTGCAAATTAATAGGCCTTTCCAGCCATGTACGAAGTTTAACGAAACTCGACAAATTAATTTTGGATAAAATTTCATCCAAATCGTGACCCTGGCAGTGTCAAAATTGATTTTGGAAGTATATTTTCTAAACCCGATATTTCCACAACCGTACATCCTAAATGATTGTGGTTTTCAGTATTCAATTGCAAATTAATAGGCCTTTCCAGCCATGTACGAAGTTTGACAAAACTCGACAAATTAATTTTGGATGAAATTTCATCCAAATCGTGACCCTGGCAGTGTCAAAATTGATTTTGGAAGTATATTTTCTAAACCCGATATTTCCACAACCGTGCATCCTAAATTATTGTGGTTTTCAGTATTCAATTGCAAATTAATAGGCCTTTCCAGCCATGTACGAAGTTTGACAAAACTCGACAAATTAATTTTGGACGAAATTTCATCCAAATCGTGACCCTGGCAGTGTCAAAATTGATTTTGGAAGTATATTTTCTAAACCCGATATTTCCACAACCGTACATCCTAAATTATTGTGGTTTTCAGTATTCAATTGCAAATTAATAGGCCTTTCCAGCCATGTACGAAGTTTGACAAAACTCGACAAATTAATTTTGGACGAAATTTCATCCAAATCGTGACCCTGGCAGTGTCAAAATTGATTTTGGAAGTATATTTTCTAAACCCGATATTTCCACAACCGTACATCCTAAATGATTGTGGTTTTCAGTATTCAATTGCAAATTAATAGGCCTTTCCAGCCATGTACGAAGTTTAACAAAACTCGAAAAATTATGTTTGGATAAAATTTCATCCAAATCCTGACCCTGGCAGTGTCAAAATTGATTTTGGAAGTATATTTTCTAAACCAGATATTTCCACAACCGTACATCCTAAATGATTGTGGTTTTCAGTATTCAATTGCAAATTAAAAGGCCTTTCCAGCCATGTACGAAGTTTAACAAAACTCGACAAATTAATTTTGGATGAAATTTCATCCAAATCGTGACCCTGGCAGTGTCAAAATTGATTTTGGAAGTATATTTTCTAAACCCGATATTTCCACAACCGTACATCCTAAATGATTGTGGTTTTCAGTATTCAATTGCAAATTAATAGGCCTTTCCAGCCATGTACGATGTTTGACAAAACTCGACAAATTAATTTTGGACGAAATTTCATCCAAATCGTGACCCTGGGAGTGTCAAAATTGATTTTGGAAGTATATTTTCTAAACCCGATATTTCCACAACCGTACATCTTAAATGATTGTGGTTTTCAGTATTCAATTGAAAATTAATAGGCCTTTCCAGCCATGTACGAAGTTTAACAAAACTCGAAAAATTAATTTTGGATAAAATTTCATCCAAATCGTGACCCTGGCAGTGTCAAAATTGATTTTGGAAGTATATTTTCTAAACCCGATATTTCCACAACCGTACATAATAAATTATTGTGGTTTTCAGTATTCAATTGCAAATTAATAGGCCTTTCCAGCCATGTACGAAGTTTGAAAAAAACTCGACAAATTAATTTTGGATAAAATTTCATCCAAATCGTGACCCTGGCAGTGTCAAAATTGATTTTGGAAGTATATTTTCTAAACCCGATATTTCCACAACCGTACATCCTAAATGATTGTAGTTTTCAGTATTCAATTGCAAATTAAAAGGCCTTTCCAGCCATGTACGAAGTTTAACAAAACTCGAAAAATTAATTTTGGACGAAATTTCATCCAAATCGTGACCCTGGCAGTGTCAAAATTGATTTTGGAAGTATATTTTCTAAACCAGATATTTCCACAACCGTACATCCTAAATGATTGTGGTTTTCAGTATTCAATTGCAAATTAATAGGCCTTTCCAGCCATGTACGAAGTTTAAAAAAACTCGAAAAATTAAGTTTGGATAAAATTTCATCCAAATCGTGACCCTGGCAGTGTCAAAATTGATTTTGGAAGTATATTTTCTAAACTCGATATTTCCACAACCGTACATCCTAAATGATTGTGGTTTTCAGTATTCAATTGCAAATTAATAGGCCTTTCCAGCCATGAAGGAAGTTTGACAAAACTCGACAAATTAATTTTGGACGAAATTTCATTCAAATCGTGACCCTGGCAGTGTCAAAATTGATTTTGGAAGTATATTTTCTAAACCCGATATTTCCACAACCGTACATCCTAAATGATTGTGGTTTTCAGTATTCAATTGCAAATTAAAAGGCCTTTCCAGCCATGTACGAAGTTTAACAAAACTCGAAAAATTAATTTTGGACGAAATTTCATCCAAATCGTGACCCTGGCAGTGTCAAAATTGATTTTGGAAGTATATTTTCTAAACCAGATATTTCCACAACCGTACATCCTAAATGATTGTGGTTTTCAGTATTCAATTGCAAATTAATAGGCCTTTCCAGCCATGTACGAAGTTTAACAAAACTCGAAAAATTAATTTTGGATAAAATTTCATCCAAATCGTGACCCTGGCAGTGTCAAAATTGATTTTGGAAGTATATTTTCTAAACCCGATATTTCCACAACCGTACATCCTAAATGATTGTGGTTTTCAGTATTCAATTGCAAATTAATAGGCCTTTCCAGCCATGTACGAAGTTTGACAAAACTCGACAAATTAATTTTGGATGAAATTTCATCCAAATCGTGACCCTGGCAGTGTCAAAATTGATTTTGGAAGTATATTTTCTAAACCCGATATTTCCACAACCGTACATCCTAAATGATTGTGGTTTTCAGTATTCAATTGCAAATTAATAGGCCTTTCCAGCCATGTACGAAGTTTGACAAAACTCGACAAATTAATTTTGGACGAAATTTCATCCAAATCGTGACCCTGGCAGTGTCAAAATTGATTTTGGAAGTATATTTTCTAAACCCGATATTTCCACAACCGTACATCCTAAATTATTGTGGTTTTCAGTATTCAATTGCAAATTAATAGGCCTTTCCAGCCATGTACGAAGTTTAACAAAACTCGACAAATTAATTTTGGATAAAATTTCATCCAAATCGTGACCCTGGCAGTGTCAAAATTGATTTTGGAAGTATATTTTCTAAACCCGATATTTATACAACCGTACATCCTAAATTATTGTGGTTTTCAGTATTCAATTGCAAATTAATAGGCCTTTCCAGCCATGTACGAAGTTTAACAAAACTCGAAAAATTAATTTTGGACGAAATTTCATCTAAATCGTGACCCTGGCAGTGTCAAAATTGATTTTGGAAGTATATTTTCTAAACCCGATATTTCCACAACCGTACATCCTAAATGATTGTGGTTTTCAGTATTCAATTGCAAATTAATAGGCCTTTCCAGCCATGTACGAAGTTTGACAAAACTCGACAAATTAATTTTGGACGAAATTTCATCCAAATCGTGACCCTGGCAGTGTCAAAATTGATTTTGGAAGTATATTTTCTAAACCCGATATTTCCACAACCGCACATCCTAAATTATTGTGGTTTTCAGTATTCAATTGCAAATTAATAGGCCTTTTCAGCCATGTACGAAGTTTAACAAAACTCGACAAATTAATTTTGGATAAAATTTCATCCAAATCGTGACCCTGCCAGTGTCAACATTGATTTTGGAAGTATATTTTCTAAACCCGATATTTCCACAACCGTACATCCTAAATTATTGTGGTTTTCAGTATTCAATTGCAAATTAATAGGCCTTTCCAGCCATGTACGAAGTTTGACAAAACTCGACAAATTAATTTTGGATGAAATTTCATCCAAATCGTGACCCTGGCAGTGTCAAAATTGATTTTGGAAGTATATTTTCTAAACCCGATATTTCCACAACCGTACATCCTAAATGATTGTGGTTTTCAGTATTCAATTGCAAATTAATAGGCCTTTCCAGCGATGTAGTATATTTTCTAAACCCGATATTTCCACAACCGTACATCATAAATGATTGTGGTTTTCAGTATTCAATTGCAAATTAATAGGCCTTTCCAGCCATGTACGAAGTTTGATAAAACTCGACAAATTAATTTTGGACGAAATTTCATCCAAATCGTGACCCTGGCAGTGTCAAAATTGATTTTGGAAGTATATTTTCTAAACCCGATATTTCCACAACCGTACATCCTAAATGATTGTGGTTTTCAGTATTCAATTGCAAATTAAAAGGCCTTTCCAGCCATGTACAAAGTTTAACAAAACTCGAAAAATTAATTTTGGACGAAATTTCATCCAAATTGTGACCCTGGCAGTGTCAAAATTGATTTTGGAAGTATATTTTCTAAACCCGATATTTCCACAACCGTACATCCTAAATGATTGTGGTTTTCAGTATTCAATTGCAAATTAAAAGGCCTTTCCAGCTATGTACGAAGTTTGACAAAACTCGACAAATTAATTTTGGATGAAATTTCATCCAAATCGTGACCCTGGCAGTGTCAAAATTGATTTTGGAAGTATATTTTCTAAACCCGATATTTCCACAACCGTACATCCTAAATTATTGTGGTTTTCAGTATTCAATTGCAAATTAATAGGCCTTTCCAGCCATGTACGAAGTTTGACAAAACTCGACAAATTAATTTTGGACGAAATTTCATCCAAATCGTGACCCTGGCAGTGTCAAAATTGATTTTGGAAGTATATTTTCTAAACCCGATATTTCCACAACCGTACATCCTAAATTATTGTGGTTTTCAGTATTCAATTGCAAATTAATAGGCCTTTCCAGCCATGTACGAAGTTTGACAAAACTCGACAAATTAATTTTGGACGAAATTTCATCCAAATCGTGACCCTGGCAGTGTCAAAATTGATTTTGGAAGTATATTTTCTAAACCCGATATTTCCACAACCGTACATCCTAAATTATTGTGGTTTTCAGTATTCAATTGCAAATTAATAGGCCTTTCCAGCCATGTACGAAGTTTAACAAAACTCGAAAAAATAATTTTGGATAAAATTTCATCCAAATCGTGACCCTGGCAGTGTCAAAATTGATTTTGGAAGTATATTTTCTAAACCCGATATTTCCACAACCGTACATCCTAAATTATTGTGGTTTTCAGTATTCAATTGCAAATTAATAGGCCTTTTCAGCCATGTACGAAGTTTGACAAAACTCGACAAATTAATTTTGGACGAAATTTCATCCAAATCGTGACCCTGGCAGTGTCAAAATTGATTTTGGAAGTATATTTTCTAAACCCGATATTTCCACAACCGTACATCCTAAATTATTGTGGTTTTCAGTATTCAATTGCAAATTAATAGGCCTTTCCAGCCATGTACGAAGTTTGACAAAACTCGACAAATTAATTTTGGACGAAATTTCATCCAAATCGTGACCCTGGCAGTGTCAAAATTGATTTTGGAAGTATATTTTCTAAACCCGATATTTCCACAACCGTACATCCTAAATTATTGTGGTTTTCAGTATTCAATTGCAAATTAAAAGGCCTTTCCAGCCATGTACGAAGTTTAACAAAACTCGACAAATTAATTTTGGATAAAATTTCACCCAAATCGTGACCCTGGCAGTGTCAAAATTGATTTTGGAAGTATATTTTCTAAACCCGATATTTCCACAACCGTACATCCTAAATGATTGTGGTTTTCAGTATTCAATTGCAAATTAATAGGCCTTTCCAGCCATGTACGAAGTTTGACAAAACTCGACAAATTAATTTTGGACGAAATTTCATCCAAATCGTGACCCTGGCAGTGTCAAAATTGATTTTGGAAGTATATTTTCTAAACCAGATATTTCCACAACCGTACATCCTAAATGATTGTGGTTTTCAGTATTCAATTGCAAATTAATAGGCCTTTCCAGCCATGTACGAAGTTTAACAAAACTCGAAAAATTAATTTTGGACGAAATTTCATCCAAATCGTGACCCTGGCAGTGTCAAAATTGATTTTGGAAGTATATTTTCTAAACCCGATATTTCCACAACCGTACATCCTAAATGATTGTGGTTTTCAGTATTCAATTGCAAATTAATAGGCCTTTTCAGCCATGTACGAAGTTTAACAAAACTCGAAAAATTAATTTTGGACGAAATTTCATCCAAATCGTGACCCTGGCAGTGTCAAAATTGATTTTGGAAGTATATTTTCTAAACCCGATATTTCCACAACCGTACATCCTAAATGATTGTGGTTTTCAGTATTCAATTGCAAATTAATAGGCCTTTCCAGCCATGTACGAAGTTTGACAAAACTCGACAAATTAATTTTGGATGAAATTTCATCCAAATCGTGACCCTGGCAGTGTCAAAATTGATTTTGGAAGTATATTTTCTAAACCCGATATTTCCACAACCGTACATCCTAAATTATTGTGGTTTTCAGTATTCAATTGCAAATTAATAGGCCTTTCCAGCCATGTACGAAGTTTGACAAAACTCGACAAATTAATTTTGGACGAAATTTCATCCAAATCGTGACCCTGGCAGTGTCAAAATTGATTTTGGAAGTATATTTTCTAAACCCGATATTTCCACAACCGTACATCCTAAATGATTGTGGTTTTCAGTATTCAATTGCAAATTAATAGGCCTTTCCAGCCATGTACGAAGTTTGACAAAACTCGAAAAATTAATTTTGGACGAAATTTCATCCAAATCGTGACCCTGGCAGTGTCAAAATTGATTTTGGAAGTATATTTTCTAAACCCGATATTTCCACAACCGTACATCCTAAATTATTGTGGTTTTCAGTATTCAATTGCAAATTAATAGGCCTTTCCAGCCATGTACGAAGTTTAACAAAACTCGAAAAATTAATTTTGGATGAAATTTCATCCAAATCGTGACCCTGGCAGTGTCAAAATTGATTTTGGAAGTATATTTTCTAAACCCGATATTTCCACAACCGTACATCCTAAATGATTGTGGTTTTCAGTATTCAATTGCAAATTAAAAGGACTTTCCAGCCATGTACGAAGTTTAACAAAACTCGACAAATTAATTTTGGATGAAATTTCATCCAAATCGTGACCCTGGCAGTGTCAAAATTGATTTTGGAAGTATATTTTCTAAACCCGATATTTCCACAACCGTACATACTAAATTATTGTGGTTTTCAGTATTCAATTGCAAATTAATAGGCCTTTCCAGCCATGTACGAAGTTTGACAAAACTCGACAAATTAATTTTGGACGAAATTTCATCCAAATCGTGACCCTGGCAGTGTCAAAATTGATTTTGGAAGTATATTTTCTAAACCCGATATTTCCACAACCGTACATCCTAAATTATTGTGGTTTTCAGTATTCAATTGCAAATTAATAGGCCTTTCCAGCCATGTACGAAGTTTGACAAAACTCGACAAATTAATTTTGGACGAAATTTCATCCAAATCGTGACCCTGGCAGTGTCAAAATTGATTTTGGAAGTATATTTTCTAAACCCGATATTTCCACAACCGTACATCCTAAATGATTGTGGTTTTCAGTATTCAATTGCAAATTAAAAGGCCTTTCCAGCCATGTACGAAGTTTAACAAAACTCGACAAATTAATTTTGGACGAAATTTCATCCAAATCGTGACCCTGGCAGTGTCAAAATTGATTTTGGAAGTATATTTTCTAAACCCGATATTTCCACAACCGTACATCCTAAATGATTGTGGTTTTCAGTATTCAATTGCAAATTAAAAGGCCTTTCCAGCCATGTACGAAGTTTAACAAAACTCGAAAAATTAATTTTGGACGAAATTTCATCCAAATCGTGACCCTGGCAGTGTCAAAATTGATTTTGGAAGTATATTTTCTAAACCCGATATTTCCACAACCGTACATCCTAAATGATTGTGGTTTTCAGTATTCAATTGCAAATTAATAGGCCTTTCCAGACATGTACAAAGTTTGACAAAACTCGACAAATTAATTTTGGACGAAATTTCATCCAAATCGTGACCCTGGCAGTGTCAAAATTGATTTTGGAAGTATATTTTCTAAACCCGATATTTCCACAAACGTACATCCTAAATGATTGTGGTTTTCAGTATTCAATTGCAAGTTAATAGACCTTTCCAGCCATGTACGAAGTTTGACAAAACTCGACAAATTAATTTTGGACGAAATTTCATCCAAATCGTGACCCTGGCAGTGTCAAAATTGATTTTGGAAGTATATTTTCTAAACCCGATATTTCCACAACCGTACATCCTAAATGATTGTGGTTTTTAGTATTCAATTGCAAATTAATAGGCCTTTCCAGCCATGTACGAAGTTTGACAAAACTCGACAAATTAATTTTGGATGAAATTTCATCCAAATCGTGACCCTGGCAGTGTCAAAATTGATTTTGGAAGTATATTTTCTAAACCTGATATTTCCACAACCGTACATCCTAAATTATTGTGGTTTTCAGTATTCAATTGCAAATTAATAGGCCTTTCCAGCCATGTACGAAGTTTGACAAAACTCGACAAATTAATTTTGGACGAAATTTCATCCAAATCGTGACCCTGGCAGTGTCA
This sequence comes from Epistrophella euchroma, assembly GCA_947049315.1. Classification (NCBI taxonomy): domain Eukaryota; kingdom Metazoa; phylum Arthropoda; class Insecta; order Diptera; family Syrphidae; genus Epistrophella; species Epistrophella euchroma. The sequence goes on from OX346246.1 coordinate 127,793,891, forward strand.
AAATTGATTTTGGAAGTATATTTTCTAAACCCGATATTTCCACAACCGTACATCCTAAATTATTGTGGTTTTCAGTATTCAATTGCAAATTAATAGGCCTTTCCAGCCATGTACGAAGTTTGACAAAACTCGACAAATTAATTTTGGATGAAATTTCATCCATGTACGAAGTTTAACAAAACTCGACAAATTAATTTTGGATGAAATTTCATCCAAATCGTGACCCTGGCAGTGTCAAAATTGATTTTGGAAGTATATTTTCTAAACCCGATATTTCCACAACCGTACATCCTAAATTATTGTGGTTTTCAGTATTCAATTGCAAATTAATAGGCCTTTCCAGCCATGTACGAAGTTTAACAAAACTCGAAAAATTAATTTTGGACGAAATTTCATCCAAATCGTGACCCTGGCAGTGTCAAAATTGATTTTGGAAGTATATTTTCTAAACCCGATATTTCCACAACCGTACATCCTAAATTATTGTGGTTTTCAGTATTCAATTGCAAATTAATAGGCCTTTCCAGCCATGTACGAAGTTTGACAAAACTCGACAAATTAATTTTGGACGAAATTTCATCCAAATCGTGACCCTGGCAGTGTCAAAATTGATTTTGGAAGTATATTTTCTAAACCCGATATTTCCACAACCGTACATCCTAAATGATTGTGGTTTTCAGTATTCAATTGCAAATTAATAGGCCTTTCCAGCCATGTACGAAGTTTGACAAAACTCGACAAATTAATTTTGGACGAAATTTCATCCAAATCGTGACCCTGGCAGTGTCAAAATTGATTTTGGAAGTATATTTTCTAAACCCGATATTTCCACAACCGTACATCCTAAATGATTGTGGTTTTCAGTATTCAATTGCAAATTAATAGGCCTTTCCAGCCATGTACGAAGTTTGACAAAACTCGACAAATTAATTTTGGACGAAATTTCATCCAAATCGTGACCCTGGCAGTGTCAAAATTGATTTTGGAAGTATATTTTCTAAACCCGATATTTCCACAACCGTACATCCTAAATGATTGTGGTTTTCAGTATTCAATTGCAAATTAAAAGGCCTTTCCAGCCATGTACGAAGTTTAACAAAACTCGACAAATTAATTTTGGACGAAATTTCATCCAAATCGTGACCCTGGCAGTGTCAAAATTGATTTTGGAAGTATATTTTCTAAACCCGATATTTCCACAACCGTACATCCTAAATGATTGTGGTTTTCAGTATTCAATTTCAAATTAATAGGCCTTTCCAGCCATGTACGAAGTTTGACAAAACTCGACAAATTAATTTTGGACGAAATTTCATCCAAATCGTGACCCTGGCAGTGTCAAAATTGATTTTGGAAGTATATTTTCTAAACCCGATATTTCCACAACCGTACATCCTAAATTATTGTGGTTTTCAGTATTCAATTGCAAATTAATAGGCCTTTCCAGCCATGTACGAAGTTTGACAAAACTCGACAAATTAATTTTGGATGAAATTTCATCCAAATCGTGACCCTGGCAGTGTCAAAATTGATTTTGGAAGTATATTTTCTAAACCAGATATTTCCACAACCGTACATCCTAAATTATTGTGGTTTTCAGTATTCAATTGCAAATTAATAGGCCTTTCCAGCCATGTACGAAGTTTGACAAAACTCGACAAATTAATTTTGGACGAAATTTCATCCAAATCGTGACCCTGGCAGTGTCAAAATTGATTTTGGAAGTATATTTTCTAAACCCGATATTTCCACAACCGTACATCCTAAATGATTGTGGTTTTCAGTATTCAATTGCAAATTAATAGGCCTTTCCAGCCATGTACGAAGTTTAACAAAACTCGAAAAATTAATTTTGGATAAAATTTCATCCAAATCGTGACCCTGGCAGTGTCAAAATTGATTTTGGAAGTATATTTTCTAAACCCGATATTTCCACAACCGTACATCCTAAATTATTGTGGTTTTCAGTATTCAATTGCAAATTAATAGGCCTTTCCAGCCATGTACGAAGTTTGACAAAACTCGACAAATTAATTTTGGATGAAATTTCATCCAAATCGTGACCCTGGCAGTGTCAAAATTGATTTTGGAAGTATATTTTCTAAACCCGATATTTCCACAACCGTACATCCTAAATGATTGTGGTTTTCAGTATTCAATTGCAAATTAATAGGCCTTTCCAGCCATGTACGAAGTTTGACAAAACTCGACAAATTAATTTTGGACGAAATTTCATCCAAATCGTGACCCGAGCAGTGTCAAAATTGATTTTGGAAGTATATTTTCTAAACCCGATATTTCCACAACCGTACATCCTAAATGATTGTGGTTTTCAGTATTCAATTGCAAATTAAAAGGCCTTTCCAGCCATGTACGAAGTTTGACAAAACTCGACAAATTAATTTTGGATGAAATTTCATCCAAATCGTGACCCTGGCAGTGTCAAAATTGATTTTGGAAGTATATTTTCTAAACCCGATATTTCCACAACCGTACATCCTAAATTATTGTGGTTTTCAGTATTCAATTGCAAATTAATAGGCCTTTCCAGCCATGTGCGAAGTTTAACAAAACTCGAAAAATTAATCTTGGATAAAATTTCATCCAAATCGTGACCCTGGCAGTGTCAAAATTGATTTTGGAAGTATATTTTCTAAACCCGATATTTCCACAACCGTACATCCTAAATGATTGTGGTTTTCAGTATTCAATTGCAAATTAATAGGCCTTTCCAGCCATGTACGAAGTCTAACAAAACTCGAAAAATTAATTTTGGACGAAATTTCATCCAAATCGTGACCCTGGCAGTGTCAAAATTGATTTTGGAAGTATATTTTCTAAACCCGATATTTCCACAACCGTACATCCTAAATGATTGTGGTTTTCAGTATTCAATTGCAAATTAAAAGGCCTTTCCAGCCATGTACAAAGTTTGACAAAACTCGACAAATTAATTTTGGATGAAATTTCATCCAAATCGTGACCCTGGCAGTGTCAAAATTGATTTTGGAAGTATATTTTCTAAACCCGATATTTCCACAACCGTACATCCTAAATGATTGTGGTTTTCAGTATTCAATTGCAAATTAATAGGCCTTTCCAGCCATGTACGAAGTTTGACAAAACTCGACAAATTAATTTTGGACGAAATTTCATCCAAATCGTGACCCTGGCAGTGTCAAAATTGATTTTGGAAGTATATTTTCTAAACCCGATATTTCCACAACCGTACATCCTAAATGATTGTGGTTTTCAGTATTCAATTGCAAATTAATAGGCCTTTCCAGCCATGTACGAAGTTTGACAAAACTCGACAAATTAATTTTGGACGAAATTTCATCCAAATCGTGACCCTGGCAGTGTCAAAATTGATTTTGGAAGTATATTTTCTAAACCCGATATTTCCACAACCGTACATCCTAAATTATTGTGGTTTTCAGTATTCAATTGCAAATTAATAGGCCTTTCCAGCCATGTACGAAGTTAAACAAAACTCGAAAAATTAATTTTGGATAAAATTTCATCCAAATCGTGACCCTGGCAGTGTCAAAATTGATTTTGGAAGTATATTTTCTAAACCCGATATTTCCACAACCGTACATCCTAAATGATTGTGGTTTTCAGTATTCAATTGCAAATTAATAGGCCTTTCCAGCCATGTACGAAGTCTAACAAAACTCGAAAAATTAATTTTGGACGAAATTTCATCCAAATCGTGACCCTGGCAGTGTCAAAATTGATTTTGGAAGTATATTTTCTAAACCCGATATTTCCACAACCGTACATCCTAAATGATTGTGGTTTTCAGTATTCAATTGCAAATTAAAAGGCCTTTCCAGCCATGTACAAAGTTTGACAAAACTCGACAAATTAATTTTGGATGAAATTTCATCCAAATCGTGACCCTGGCAGTGTCAAAATTGATTTTGGAAGTATATTTTCTAAACCCGATATTTCCACAACCGTACATCCTAAATGATTGTGGTTTTCAGTATTAAATTGCAAATTAAAAGGCCTTTCCAGCCATGTACGAAGTTTAACAAAGCTCGAAAAATTAATTTTGGACGAAATTTCATCCAAATCGTGACCCTGGCAGTGTCAAAATTGATTTTGGAAGTATATTTTCTAAACCCGATATTTCCACAACCGTACATCCTAAATTATTGTGGTTTTCAGTATTCAATTGCAAATTAATAGGCCTTTCCAGCCATGTACGAAGTTTGACAAAACTCGACAAATTAATTTTGGATAAAATTTCATCCAAATCGTGACCCTGGCAGTGTCAAAATTGATTTTGGAAGTATATTTTCTAAACCCGATATTTCCACAACCGTACATCCTAAATTATTGTGGTTTTCAGTATTCAATTGCAAATTAATAGGCCTTTCCAGCCATGTACGAAGTTTGACAAAACTCGACAAATTAATTTTGGACGAAATTTCATCCAAATCGTGACCCTGGCAGTGTCAAAATTGATTTTGGAAGTATATTTTCTAAACCCGATATTTCCACAACCGTACATCCTAAATTATTGTGGTTTTCAGTATTCAATTGCAAATTAATAGGCCTTTCTAGCCATGTACGAAGTTTAACAAAACTCGAAAAATTAATTTTGAACGAAATTTCATCCAAATCGTGACCCTGGCAGTGTCAAAATTGATTTTGGAAGTATATTTTCTAAACCCGATATTTCCACAACCGTACATCCTAAATGATTGTGGTTTTCAGTATTCAATTGCAAATTAATAGGCCTTTCCAGCCATGTACGAAGTTTGACAAAACTCGACAAATTAATTTTGGACGAAATTTCATCCAAATCGTGACCCTGGCAGTGTCAAAATTGATTTTGGAAGTATATTTTCTAAACCAGATATTTCCACAACCGTACATCCTAAATGATTGTGGTTTTCAGTATTCAATTGCAAATTAATAGGCCTTATAAGCCATGTACGAAGTTTGACAAAACTCGACAAATTAATTTTGGACGAAATTTCATCCAAATCGTGACCCTGGCAGTGTCAAAATTGATTTTGGAAGTATATTTTCTAAACCCGATATTTCCACAACCGTACATCCTAAATTATTGTGGTTTTCAGTATTCAATTGCAAATTAATAGGCCTTTCCAGCCATGTACGAAGTTTGACAAAACTCGACAAATTAATTTTGGACGAAATTTCATCCAAATCGTGACCCTGGCAGTGTCAAAATTGATTTTGGAAGTATATTTTCTAAACCCGATATTTCCACAACCGTACATCCTAAATTATTGTGGTTTTCAGTATTCAATTGCAAATTAATAGGCCTTTCCAGCCATGTACGAAGTTTGACAAAACTCGACAAATTAATTTTGGACGAAATTTCATCCAAATCGTGACCCTGGCAGTGTCAAAATTGATTTTGGAAGTATATTTTCTAAACCCGATATTTCCACAACCGTACATCCTAAATGATTGTGGTTTTCAGTATTCAATTGCAAATTAAAAGGCCTTTCCAGCCATGTACGAAGTTTAACAAAACTCGAAAAATTAATTTTGGACGAAATTTCATCCAAATCGTGACCCTGGCAGTGTCAAAATTGATTTTGGAAGTATATTTTCTAAACCCGATATTTCCACAACCGTACATCCTAAATTATTGTGGTTTTCAGTATTCAATTGCAAATTAATAGGCCTTTCCAGCCATGTACGAAGTTTGACAAAACTCGACAAATTAATTTTGGACGAAATTTCATCCAAATCGTGACCCTGGCAGTGTCAAAATTGATTTTGGAAGTATATTTTCTAAACCCGATATTTCCACAACCGTACATCCTAAATGATTGTGGTTTTCAGTATTCAATTGCAAATTAAAAGGCCTTTCCAGCCATGTACGAAGTTTAACAAAACTCGAAAAATTAATTTTGGACGAAATTTCATCCAAATCGTGACCCTGGCAGTGTCAAAATTGATTTTGGAAGTATATTTTCTAAACCCGATATTTCCACAACCGTACATCCTAAATGATTGTGGTTTTCAGTATTCAATTGCAAATTAAAAGGCCTTTCCAGCCATGTACAAAGTTTGACAAAACTCGACAAATTAATTTTGGATGAAATTTCATCCAAATCGTGACCCTGGCAGTGTCAAAATTGATTTTGGAAGTATATTTTCTAAACCCGATATTTCCACAACCGTACATCCTAAATGATTGTGGTTTTCAGTATTCAATTGCAAATTAATAGGCCTTTCCAGCCATGTACGAAGTTTGACAAAACTCGACAAATTAATTTTGGACGAAATTTCATCCAAATCGTGACCCTGGCAGTGTCAAAATTGATTTTGGAAGTATATTTTCTAAACCCGATATTTCCACAACCGTACATCCTAAATGATTGTGGTTTTCAGTATTCAATTGCAAATTAATAGGCCTTTCCAGCCATGTACGAAGTTTGACAAAACTCGACAAATTAATTTTGGACGAAATTTCATCCAAATCGTGACCCTGGCAGTGTCAAAATTGATTTTGGAAGTATATTTTCTAAACCCGATATTTCCACAACCGTACATCCTAAATGATTGTGGTTTTCAGTATTCAATTGCAAATTAATAGGCCTTTCCAGCCATGTACGAAGTTTAACAAAACTCGAAAAATTAATTTTGGATAAAATTTCATCCAAATCGTGACCCTGGCAGTGTCAAAATTGATTTTGGAAGTATATTTTCTAAACCCGATATTTCCACAACCGTACATCCTAAATTATTGTGGTTTTCAGTATTCAATTGCAAATTAATAGGCCTTTCCAGCCATGTACGAAGTTCGACAAAACTCGACAAATTAATTTTGGATAAAAATTCATCCAAATCGTGACCCTGGCAGTGTCAAAATTGATTTTGGAAGTATGTTTTCTAAACCCGATATTTCCACAACCGTACATCCTAAATGATTGTGGTTTTCAGTATTCAATTGCAAATTAATAGGCCTTTCCAGCCATGTACGAAGTTTAACAAAACTCGAAAAATTAATTTTGGACGAAATTTCATCCAAATCGTGACCCTGGCAGTGTCAAAATTGATTTTGGAAGTATATTTTCTAAACCCGATATTTCCACAACCGTACATCCTAAATGATTGTGGTTTTCAGTATTCAATTACAAATTAAAAGGCCTTTCCAGCCATGTAAGAAGTTTAACAAAACTCGAAAAATTAATTTTGGACGAAATTTCATCCAAATCGTGACCCTGGCAGTGTCAAAATTGATTTTGGAAGTATATTTTCTAAACCCGATATTTCCACAACCGTACATCCTAAATTATTGTGGTTTTCAGTATTCAATTGCAAATTAATAGGCCTTATCAGCCATGTACGAAGTTTAACAAAACTCGTAAAATTAATTTTGGACGAAATTTCATCCAAATCGTGACCCTGGCAGTGTCAAAATTGATTTTGGAAGTATATTTTCTAAACCCGATATTTCCACAACCGTACATCCTAAATGATTGTGGTTTTCAGTATTCAATTGCAAATTAAAAGGCCTTTCCAGCCATGTACGAAGTTTAACAAAACTCGACAAATTAATTTTGGACGAAATTTCATCCAAATCGTGACCCTGGCAGTGTCAAAATTGATTTTGGAAGTATGTTTTCTAAACCCGATATTTCCACAACCGTACATCCTAAATGATTGTGGTTTTCAGTATTCAATTGCAAATTAAAAGGCCTTTCCAGCCATGTACGAAGTTTAACAAAACTCGAAAAATTAATTTTGGACGAAATTTCATCCAAATCGTGACCCTGGCAGTGTCAAAATTGATTTTGGAAGTATATTTTCTAAACCCGATATTTCCACAACCGTACATCCTAAATTATTGTGGTTTTCAGTATTCAATTGCAAATTAATAGGCCTTTCTAGCCATGTACGAAGTTTAACAAAACTCGAAAAATTAATTTTGAACGAAATTTCATCCAAATCGTGACCCTGGCAGTGTCAAAATTGATTTTGGAAGTATATTTTCTAAACCCGATATTTCCACAACCGTACATCCTAAATGATTGTGGTTTTCAGTATTCAATTGCAAATTAATAGGCCTTTCCAGCCATGTACGAAGTTTGACAAAACTCGACAAATTAATTTTGGACGAAATTTCATCCAAATCGTGACCCTGGCAGTGTCAAAATTGATTTTGGAAGTATATTTTCTAAACCAGATATTTCCACAACCGTACATCCTAAATGATTGTGGTTTTCAGTATTCAATTGCAAATTAATAGGCCTTATCAGCCATGTACGAAGTTTAACAAAACTCGTAAAATTAATTTTGGACGAAATTTCATCCAAATCGTGACCCTGGCAGTGTCAAAATTGATTTTGGAAGTATATTTTCTAAACCCGATATTTCCACAACCGTACATCCTAAATGATTGTGGTTTTCAGTATTCAATTGCAAATTAATAGGCCTTTCCAGCCATGTACGAAGTTTGACAAAACTCGACAAATTAATTTTGGACGAAATTTCATCCAAATCGTGACCCTGGCAGTGTCAAAATTGATTTTGGAAGTATATTTTCTAAACCCGATATTTCCACAACCGTACATCCTAAATTATTGTGGTTTTCAGTATTCAATTGCAAATTAATAGGCCTTTCCAGCCATGTACGAAGTTTGACAAAACTCGACAAATTAATTTTGGACGAAATTTCATCCAAATCGTGACCCTGGCAGTGTCAAAATTGATTTTGGAAGTATATTTTCTAAACCCGATATTTCCACAACCGTACATCCTAAATGATTGTGGTTTTCAGTATTCAATTGCAAATTAAAAGGCCTTTCCAGCCATGTACGAAGTTTAACAAAACTCGACAAATTAATTTTGGACGAAATTTCATCCAAATCGTGACCCTGGCAGTGTCAAAATTGATTTTGGAAGTATGTTTTCTAAACCCGATATTTCCACAACCGTACATCCTAAATGATTGTGGTTTTCAGTATTCAATTGCAAATTAAAAGGCCTTTCCAGCCATGTACGAAGTTTAACAAAACTCGAAAAATTAATTTTGGACGAAATTTCATCCAAATCGTGACCCTGGCAGTGTCAAAATTGATTTTGGAAGTATATTTTCTAAACCCGATATTTCCACAACCGTACATCCTAAATTATTGTGGTTTTTAGTATTCAATTGCAAATTAATAGGCCTTTCCAGCCATGTACGAAGTTTGACAAAACTCGACAAATTAATTTTGGATGAAATTTCATCCAAATCGTGACCCTGGCAGTGTCAAAATTGATTTTGGAAGTATATTTTCTAAACCCGATATTTCCACAACCGTACATCCTAAATGATTGTGGTTTTCAGTATTCAATTGCAAATTAATAGGCCTTTCCAGCCATGTACGAAGTTTGACAAAACTCGACAAATAAATTTTGGACGAAATTTCATCCAAATCGTGACCCTGGCAGTGTCAAAATTGATTTTGGAAGTATATTTTCTAAACCCAATATTTCCACAACCGTACATCCTAAATTATTGTGGTTTTAAGTATTCAATTGCAAATTAATAGGCCTTTCCAGCCATGTACGAAGTTTAACAAAACTCGAAAAATTAATTTTGGACGAAATTTCATCCAAATCGTGACCCTGGCAGTGTCAAAATTGATTTTGGAAGTATATTTTCTAAACCCGATATTTCCACAACCGTACATCCTAAATGATTGTGGTTTTCAGTATTCAATTGCAAATTAAAAGGCCTTTCCAGCCATGTACGAAGTTTAACAAAGCTCGAAAAATTAATTTTGGACGAAATTTCATCCAAATCGTGACCCTGGCAGTGTCAAAATTGATTTTGGAAGTATATTTTCTAAACCCGATATTTCCACAACCGTACATCCTAAATGATTGTGGTTTTCAGTATTCAATTGCAAATTAATAGGCCTTTCCAGCCATGTACGAAGTTTGACAAAACTCGACAAATTAATTTTGGACGAAATTTCATCCAAATCGTGACCCTGGCAGTGTCAAAATTGATTTTGGAAGTATATTTTCTAAACCCGATATTTCCACAACCGTACATCCTAAATGATTGTGGTTTTCAGTATTCAATTGCAAATTAATAGGCCTTTCCAGCCATGTACGAAGTTTAACAAAACTCGAAAAATTAATTTTGAACGAAATTTCATCCAAATCGTGACCCTGGCAGTGTCAAAATTGATTTTGGAAGTATATTTTCTAAACCCGATATTTCCACAACCGTACATCCTAAATGATTGTGGTTTTCAGTATTCAATTGCAAATTAATAGGCCTTTCCAGCCATGTACGAAGTTTGACAAAACTCGACAAATTAATTTTGGACGAAATTTCATCCAAATCGTGACCCTGGCAGTGTCAAAATTGATTTTGGAAGTATATTTTCTAAACCAGATATTTCCACAACCGTACATCCTAAATGATTGTGGTTTTCAGTATTCAATTGCAAATTAATAGGCCTTTCCAGCCATGTACGAAGTTTAACAAAACTCGAAAAATTAATTTTGGACGAAATTTCATCCAAATCGTGACCCTGGCAGTGTCAAAATTGATTTTGGAAGTATATTTTCTAAACCCGATATTTCCACAACCGTACATCCTAAATGATTGTGGTTTTCAGTATTCAATTGCAAATTAATAGGCCTTTCCAGCCATGTACGAAGTTTAACAGACCACGAAAAATTAATTTTGGACGAAATTTCATCCAAATCGTGACCCTGGCAGTGTCAAAATTGATTTTGGAAGTATATTTTCTAAACCCGATATTTCCACAACCGTACATCCTAAATGATTGTGGTTTTCAGTATTCAATTGCAAATTAATAGGCCTTTCCAGCCATGTACGAAGTTTGACAAAACTCCACAAATTAATTTTGGACGAAATTTCATCCAAATCGTGACCCTGGCAGTGTCAAAATTGATTTTGGAAGTATATTTTCTAAACCCGATATTTCCACAACCGTACATCCTAAATGATTGTGGTTTTCAGTATTCAATTGCAAATTAATAGGCCTTATCAGCCATGTACGAAGTTTAACAAAACTCGTAAAATTAATTTTGGACGAAATTTCATCCAAATCGTGACCCTGGCAGTGTCAAAATTGATTTTGGAAGTATATTTTCTAAACCCGATATTTCCACAACCGTACATCCTAAATGATTGTGGTTTTCAGTATTCAATTGCAAATTAAAAGGCCTTTCCAGCCATGTACGAAGTTTAACAAAACTCGACAAATTAATTTTGGACGAAATTTCATCCAAATCGTGACCCTGGCAGTGTCAAAATTGATTTTGGAAGTATGTTTTCTAAACCCGATATTTCCACAACCGTACATCCTAAATGATTGTGGTTTTCAGTATTCAATTGCAAATTAAAAGGCCTTTCCAGCCATGTACGAAGTTTAACAAAACTCGAAAAATTAATTTTGGACGAAATTTCATCCAAATCGTGACCCTGGCAGTGTCAAAATTGATTTTGGAAGTATATTTTCTAAACCCGATATTTCCACAACCGTACATCCTAAATTATTGTGGTTTTCAGTATTCAATTGCAAATTAATAGGCCTTTCTAGCCATGTACGAAGTTTAACAAAACTCGAAAAATTAATTTTGAACGAAATTTCATCCAAATCGTGACCCTGGCAGTGTCAAAATTGATTTTGGAAGTATATTTTCTAAACCCGATATTTCCACAACCGTACATCCTAAATGATTGTGGTTTTCAGTATTCAATTGCAAATTAATAGGCCTTTCCAGCCATGTACGAAGTTTGACAAAACTCGACAAATTAATTTTGGACGAAATTTCATCCAAATCGTGACCCTGGCAGTGTCAAAATTGATTTTGGAAGTATATTTTCTAAACCAGATATTTCCACAACCGTACATCCTAAATGATTGTGGTTTTCAGTATTCAATTGCAAATTAATAGGCCTTATCAGCCATGTACGAAGTTTAACAAAACTCGTAAAATTAATTTTGGACGAAATTTCATCCAAATCGTGACCCTGGCAGTGTCAAAATTGATTTTGGAAGTATATTTTCTAAACCCGATATTTCCACAACCGTACATCCTAAATGATTGTGGTTTTCAGTATTCAATTGCAAATTAATAGGCCTTTCCAGCCATGTACGAAGTTTGACAAAACTCGACAAATTAATTTTGGACGAAATTTCATCCAAATCGTGACCCTGGCAGTGTCAAAATTGATTTTGGAAGTATATTTTCTAAACCCGATATTTCCACAACCGTACATCCTAAATTATTGTGGTTTTCAGTATTCAATTGCAAATTAATAGGCCTTTCCAGCCATGTACGAAGTTTGACAAAACTCGACAAATTAATTTTGGACGAAATTTCATCCAAATCGTGACCCTGGCAGTGTCAAAATTGATTTTGGAAGTATATTTTCTAAACCCGATATTTCCACAACCGTACATCCTAAATGATTGTGGTTTTCAGTATTCAATTGCAAATTAAAAGGCCTTTCCAGCCATGTACGAAGTTTAACAAAACTCGACAAATTAATTTTGGACGAAATTTCATCCAAATCGTGACCCTGGCAGTGTCAAAATTGATTTTGGAAGTATGTTTTCTAAACCCGATATTTCCACAACCGTACATCCTAAATGATTGTGGTTTTCAGTATTCAATTGCAAATTAAAAGGCCTTTCCAGCCATGTACGAAGTTAAACAAAACTCGAAAAATTAATTTTGGACGAAATTTCATCCAAATCGTGACCCTGGCAGTGTCAAAATTGATTTTGGAAGTATATTTTCTAAACCCGATATTTCCACAACCGTACATCCTAAATGATTGTGGTTTTCAGTATTCAATTGCAAATTAAAAGGCCTTTCCAGCCATGTACGAAGTTTAACAAAACTCGAAAAATTAATTTTGGACGAAATTTCATCCAAATCGTGACCCTGGCAGTGTCAAAATTGATTTTGGAAGTATATTTTCTAAACCCGATATTTCCACAACCGTACATCCTAAATGATTGTGGTTTTCAGTATTCAATTGCAAATTAATAGGCCTTTCCAGCCATGTACGAAGTTTAACAAAACTCGACAAATTAATTTTGGACGAAATTTCATCCAAATCGTGACCCTGGCAGTGTCAAAATTGATTTTGGAAGTATATTTTCTAAACCCGATATTTCCACAACCGTACATCCTAAATGATTGTGGTTTTCAGTATTCAATTGCAAATTAATAGGCCTTTCCAGCCATGTACGAAGTTTAACAAAACTCGAAAAATTAATTTTGGACGAAATTTCATCCAAATCGTGACCCTGGCAGTGTCAAAATTGATTTTGGAAGTATATTTTCTAAACCCGATATTTCCACAACCGTACATCCTAAATGATTGTGGTTTTCAGTATTCAATTGCAAATTAATAGGCCTTTCCAGCCATGTACGAAGTTTGACAAAACTCGACAAATTAATTTTGGATGAAATTTCATCCAAATCGTGACCCTGGCAGTGTCAAAATTGATTTTGGAAGTATATTTTCTAAACCCGATATTTCCACAACCGTACATCCTAAATGATTGTGGTTTTCAGTATTCAATTGCAAATTAATAGGCCTTTCCAGCCATGTACGAAGTTTGACAAAACTCGACAAATTAATTTTGGACGAAATTTCATCCAAATCGTGACCCTGGCAGTGTCAAAATTGATTTTGGAAGTATATTTTCTAAACCCGATATTTCCACAACCGTACATCCTAAATGATTGTGGTTTTCAGTATTCAATTGCAAATTAATAGGCCTTTCCAGCCATGTACGAAGTTTGACAAAACTCGACAAATTAATTTTGGACGAAATTTCATCCAAATCGTGACCCTGGCAGTGTCAAAATTGATTTTGGAAGTATATTTTCTAAACCCGATATTTCCACAACCGTACATCCTAAATGATTGTGGTTTTCAGTATTCAATTGCAAATTAATAGGCCTTTCCAGCCATGTACGAAGTTTAACAAAACTCGACAAATTAATTTTGGATGAAATTTCATCCAAATCGTGACCCTGGCAGTGTCAAAATTGATTTTGGAAGTATATTTTCTAAACCCGATATTTCCACAACCGTAGTACATCCTAAATTATTGTGGTTTTCAGTATTCAATTGCAAATTAAAAGGCCTTTCCAGCCATGTACGAAGTTTAACAAAACTCGAAAAATTAATTTTGGACGAAATTTCATCCAAATCGTGACCCTGGCAGTGTCAAAATTGATTTTGGAAGTATATTTTCTAAACCCGATATTTCCACAACCGTACATCCTAAATGATTGTGGTTTTCAGTATTCAATTGCAAATTAAAAGGCCTTTCCAGCCATGTACAAAGTTTGACAAAACTCGACAAATTAATTTTGGATGAAATTTCATCCAAATCGTGACCCTGGCAGTGTCAAAATTGATTTTGGAAGTATATTTTCTAAACCCGATATTTCCACAACCGTACATCCTAAATGATTGTGGTTTTCAGTATTCAATTGCAAATTAATAGGCCTTTCCAGCCATGTACGAAGTTTGACAAAACTCGACAAATTAATTTTGGACGAAATTTCATCCAAATCGTGACCCTGGCAGTGTCAAAATTGATTTTGGAAGTATATTTTCTAAACCCGATATTTCCACAACCGTACATCCTAAATGATTGTGGTTTTCAGTATTCAATTGCAAATTAATAGGCCTTTCCAGCCATGTACGAAGTTTGACAAAACTCGACAAATTAATTTTGGACGAAATTTTATCCAAATCGTGACCCTGGCAGTGTCAAAATTGATTTTGGAAGTATATTTTCTAAACCCGATATTTCCACAACCGTACATCCTAAATTATTGTGGTTTTCAGTATTCAATTGCAAATTAATAGGCCTTTCCAGCCATGTACGAAGTTTGACAAAACTCGACAAATTAATTTTGGATAAAATTTCATCCAAATCGTGACCCTGGCAGTGTCAAAATTGATTTTGGAAGTATATTTTCTAAACCCGATATTTCCACAACCGTACATCCTAAATTATTGTGGTTTTCAGTATTCAATTGCAAATTAATAGGCCTTTCCAGCCATGTACGAAGTTTGACAAAACTCGACAAATTAATTTTGGATAAAATTTCATCCAAATCGTGACCCTGGCAGTGTCAAAATTGATTTTGGAAGTATATTTTCTAAACCCGATATTTCCACAACCGTACATCCTAAATGATTGTGGTTTTCAGTATTCAATTGCAAATTAAAAGGCCTTTCCAGCCATGTAAGAAGTTTAACAAAACTCGAAAAATTAATTTTGGACGAAATTTCATCCAAATCGTGACCCTGGCAGTGTCAAAATTGATTTTGGAAGTATATTTTCTAAACCCGATATTTCCACAACCGTACATCCTAAATTATTGTGGTTTTCAGTATTCAATTGCAAATTAAAAGGCCTTTCCAGCCATGTAAGAAGTTTAACAAAACTAGAAAAATTAATTTTGGACGAAATTTCATCCAAATCGTGACCCTGGCAGTGTCAAAATTGATTTTGGAAGTATATTTTCTAAACCCGATATTTCCACAACCGTACATCCTAAATTATTGTGGTTTTTAGTATTCAATTGCAAATTAATAGGCCTTTCCAGCCATGTACGAAGTTTGACAAAACTCGACAAATTAATTTTGGATGAAATTTCATCCAAATCGTGACCCTGGCAGTGTCAAAATTGATTTTGGAAGTATATTTTCTAAACCCGATATTTCCACAACCGTACATCCTAAATGATTGTGGTTTTCAGTATTCAATTGCAAATTAATAGGCCTTTCCAGCCATGTACGAAGTTTGACAAAACTCGACAAATAAATTTTGGACGAAATTTCATCCAAATCGTGACCCTGGCAGTGTCAAAATTGATTTTGGAAGTATATTTTCTAAACCCAATATTTCCACAACCGTACATCCTAAATTATTGTGGTTTTAAGTATTCAATTGCAAATTAATAGGCCTTTCCAGCCATGTACGAAGTTTAACAAAACTCGAAAAATTAATTTTGGACGAAATTTCATCCAAATCGTGACCCTGGCAGTGTCAAAATTGATTTTGGAAGTATATTTTCTAAACCCGATATTTCCACAACCGTACATCCTAAATGATTGTGGTTTTCAGTATTCAATTGCAAATTAAAAGGCCTTTCCAGCCATGTACGAAGTTTAACAAAGCTCGAAAAATTAATTTTGGACGAAATTTCATCCAAATCGTGACCCTGGCAGTGTCAAAATTGATTTTGGAAGTATATTTTCTAAACCCGATATTTCCACAACCGTACATCCTAAATGATTGTGGTTTTCAGTATTCAATTGCAAATTAATAGGCCTTTCCAGCCATGTACGAAGTTTGACAAAACTCGACAAATTAATTTTGGACGAAATTTCATCCAAATCGTGACCCTGGCAGTGTCAAAATTGATTTTGGAAGTATATTTTCTAAACCCGATATTTCCACAACCGTACATCCTAAATGATTGTGGTTTTCAGTATTCAATTGCAAATTAATAGGCCTTTCCAGCCATGTACGAAGTTTAACAAAACTCGAAAAATTAATTTTGAACGAAATTTCATCCAAATCGTGACCCTGGCAGTGTCAAAATTGATTTTGGAAGTATATTTTCTAAACCCGATATTTCCACAACCGTACATCCTAAATGATTGTGGTTTTCAGTATTCAATTGCAAATTAATAGGCCTTTCCAGCCATGTACGAAGTTTGACAAAACTCGACAAATTAATTTTGGACGAAATTTCATCCAAATCGTGACCCTGGCAGTGTCAAAATTGATTTTGGAAGTATATTTTCTAAACCAGATATTTCCACAACCGTACATCCTAAATGATTGTGGTTTTCAGTATTCAATTGCAAATTAATAGGCCTTTCCAGCCATGTACGAAGTTTAACAAAACTCGAAAAATTAATTTTGGACGAAATTTCATCCAAATCGTGACCCTGGCAGTGTCAAAATTGATTTTGGAAGTATATTTTCTAAACCCGATATTTCCACAACCGTACATCCTAAATGATTGTGGTTTTCAGTATTCAATTGCAAATTAATAGGCCTTTCCAGCCATGTACGAAGTTTAACAGAACACGAAAAATTAATTTTGGACGAAATTTCATCCAAATCGTGACCCTGGCAGTGTCAAAATTGATTTTGGAAGTATATTTTCTAAACCCGATATTTCCACAACCGTACATCCTAAATGATTGTGGTTTTCAGTATTCAATTGCAAATTAATAGGCCTTTCCAGCCATGTACGAAGTTTGACAAAACTCCACAAATTAATTTTGGACGAAATTTCATCCAAATCGTGACCCTGGCAGTGTCAAAATTGATTTTGGAAGTATATTTTCTAAACCCGATATTTCCACAACCGTACATCCTAAATTATTGTGGTTTTTAGTATTCAATTGCAAATTAATAGGCCTTTCCAGCCATGTACGAAGTTTGACAAAACTCGACAAATTAATTTTGGATAAAATTTCATCCAAATCGTGACCCTGGCAGTGTCAAAATTGATTTTGGAAGTATATTTTCTAAACCCGATATTTCCACAACCGTACATCCTAAATGATTGTGGTTTTCAGTATTCAATTGCAAATTAAAAGGCCTTTCCAGCCATGTAAGAAGTTTAACAAAACTCGAAAAATTAATTTTGGACGAAATTTCATCCAAATCGTGACCCTGGCAGTGTCAAAATTGATTTTGGAAGTATATTTTCTAAACCCGATATTTCCACAACCGTACATCCTAAATTATTGTGGTTTTCAGTATTCAATTGCAAATTAAAAGGCCTTTCCAGCCATGTAAGAAGTTTAACAAAACTCGAAAAATTAATTTTGGACGAAATTTCATCCAAATCGTGACCCTGGCAGTGTCAAAATTGATTTTGGAAGTATATTTTCTAAACCCGATATTTCCACAACCGTACATCCTAAATTATTGTGGTTTTTAGTATTCAATTGCAAATTAATAGGCCTTTCCAGCCATGTACGAAGTTTGAAAAAACTCGACAAATTAATTTTGGATGAAATTTCATCCAAATCGTGACCCTGGCAGTGTCAAAATTGATTTTGGAAGTATATTTTCTAAACCCGATATTTCCACAACCGTACATCCTAAATGATTGTGGTTTTCAGTATTCAATTGCAAATTAATAGGCCTTTCCAGCCATGTACGAAGATTGACAAAACTCGACAAATAAATTTTGGACGAAATTTCATCCAAATCGTGACCCTGGCAGTGTCAAAATTGATTTTGGAAGTATATTTTCTAAACCCAATATTTCCACAACCGTACATCCTAAATTATTGTGGTTTTAAGTATTCAATTGCAAATTAATAGGCCTTTCCAGCCATGTACGAAGTTTAACAAAACTCGAAAAATTAATTTTGGACGAAATTTCATCCAAATCGTGACCCTGGCAGTGTCAAAATTGATTTTGGAAGTATATTTTCTAAACCCGATATTTCCACAACCGTACATCCTAAATGATTGTGGTTTTCAGTATTCAATTGCAAATTAAAAGGCCTTTCCAGCCATGTACGAAGTTTAACAAAGCTCGAAAAATTAATTTTGGATGAAATTTCATCCAAATCGTGACCCTGGCAGTGTCAAAATTGATTTTGGAAGTATATTTTCTAAACCCGATATTTCCACAACCGTACATCCTAAATGATTGTGGTTTTCAGTATTCAATTGCAAATTAATAGGCCTTTCCAGCCATGTACGAAGTTTAACAAAACTCGAAAAATTAATTTTGAACGAAATTTCATCCAAATCGTGACCCTGGCAGTGTCAAAATTGATTTTGGAAGTATATTTTCTAAACCCGATATTTCCACAACCGTACATCCTAAATGATTGTGGTTTTCAGTATTCAATTGCAAATTAATAGGCCTTTCCAGCCATGTACGAAGTTTGACAAAACTCGACAAATTAATTTTGGACGAAATTTCATCCAAATCGTGACCCTGGCAGTGTCAAAATTGATTTTGGAAGTATATTTTCTAAACCAGATATTTCCACAACCGTACATCCTAAATGATTGTGGTTTTCAGTATTCAATTGCAAATTAATAGGCCTTTCCAGCCATGTACGAAGTTTAACAAAACTCGAAAAATTAATTTTGGACGAAATTTCATCCAAATCGTGACCCTGGCAGTGTCAAAATTGATTTTGGAAGTATATTTTCTAAACCCGATATTTCCACAACCGTACATCCTAAATGATTGTGGTTTTCAGTATTCAATTGCAAATTAATAGGCCTTTCCAGCCATGTACGAAGTTTAACAGAACACGAAAAATTAATTTTGGACGAAATTTCATCCAAATCGTGACCCTGGCAGTGTCAAAATTGATTTTGGAAGTATATTTTCTAAACCCGATATTTCCACAACCGTACATCCTAAATGATTGTGGTTTTCAGTATTCAATTGCAAATTAATAGGCCTTTCCAGCCATGTACGAAGTTTGACAAAACTCGACAAATTAATTTTGGACGAAATTTCATCCAAATCGTGACCCTGGCAGTGTCAAAATTGATTTTGGAAGTATATTTTCTAAACCCGATATTTCCACAACCGTACATCCTAAATTATTGTGGTTTTTAGTATTCAATTGCAAATTAATAGGCCTTTCCAGCCATGTACGAAGTTTAACGAAACTCGACAAATTAATTTTGGATAAAATTTCATCCAAATCGTGACCCTGGCAGTGTCAAAATTGATTTTGGAAGTATATTTTCTAAACCCGATATTTCCACAACCGTACATCCTAAATTATTGTGGTTTTCAGTATTCAATTGCAAATTAATAGGCCTTTCCAGCCATGTACGAAGTTTGACAAAACTCGACAAATTAATTTTGGATGAAATTTCATCCAAATCGTGACCCTGGCAGTGTCAAAATTGATTTTGGAAGTATATTTTCTAAACCCGATATTTCCACAACCGTACATCCTAAATGATTGTGGTTTTCAGTATTCAATTGCAAATTAATAGGCCTTTCCAGCCATGTACGAAGTTTGACAAAACTCGACAAATTAATTTTGGACGAAATTTCATCCAAATCGTGACCCTGGCAGTGTCAAAAGTGATTTTGGAAGTATATTTTCTAAACCCGATATTTCCACAACCGTACATCCTAAATGATTGTGGTTTTCAGTATTCAATTGCAAATTAATAGGCCTTTCCAGCCATGTACGAAGTTTGACAAAACTCGACAAATTAATTTTGGACGAAATTTCATCCAAATCGTGACCCTGGCAGTGTCAAAATTGATTTTGGAAGTATATTTTCTAAACCCGATATTTCCACAACCGTACATCCTAAATTATTGTGGTTTTCAGTATTCAATTGCAAATTAATAGGCCTTTCCAGCCATGTACGAAGTTTGACAAAACTCGACAAATTAATTTTGGATAAAATTTCATCCAAATCGTGACCCTGGCAGAGTCAAAATTGATTTTGGAAGTATATTTTCTAAACCCGATATTTCCACAACCGTACATCCTAAATTATTGTGGTTTTCAGTATTCAATTGCAAATTAATAGGCCTTTCCAGCCATGTACGAAGTTTGACAAAACTCGACAAATTAATTTTGGACAAAATTTCATCCAAATCGTGACCCTGGCAGTGTCAGTGGCCTTTCCAGCCATGTACGAAGTTTAACAAAACTCGACAAATTAATTTTGGATAAAATTTCATCCAAATCGTGACCCTGGCAGTGTCAAAATTGATTTTGGAAGTATATTTTCTAAACCCGATATTTCCACAACCGTACATCCTAAATGATTGTGGTTTTCAGTATTAAATTGCAAATTAAAAGGCCTTTCCAGCCATGTAAGAAGTTTAACAAAACTCGAAAAATTAATTTTGGATAAAATTTCATCCAAATCGTGACCCTGGCAGTGTCAAAATTGATTTTGGAAGTATATTTTCTAAACCCGATATTTCCACAACCGTACATCCTAAATTATTGTGGTTTTCAGTATTCAATTGCAAATTAATAGGCCTTTCCAGCCATGTACGAAGTTTGACAAAACTCGACAAATTAATTTTGGACGAAATTTCATCCAAATCGTGACCCTGGCAGTGTCAAAATTGATTTTGGAAGTATATTTTCTAAACCCGATATTTCCACAACCGTACATCCTAAATTATTGTGGTTTTCAGTATTCAATTGCAAATTAATAGGCCTTTCCAGCCATGTACGAAGTTTAACAAAACTCGACAAATTAATTTTGGATGAAATTTCATCCAAATCGTGACCCTGGCAGTGTCAAAATTGATTTTGGA
Organism: Epistrophella euchroma; assembly: GCA_947049315.1. NCBI lineage: Eukaryota > Metazoa > Arthropoda > Insecta > Diptera > Syrphidae > Epistrophella > Epistrophella euchroma. Next base: position 127,815,212 of record OX346246.1, read on the forward strand.
AGTATATTTTCTAAACCCGATATTTCCACAACCGTACATCCTAAATGATTGTGGTTTTCAGTATTCAATTGCAAATTAATAGGCCTTTCCAGCCATGTACGAAGTTTGACAAAACTCGACAAATTAATTTTGGACGAAATTTCATCCAAATCGTGACCCTGGCAGTGTCAAAATTGATTTTGGAAGTATATTTTCTAAACCCGATATTTCCACAACCGTACATCCTAAATGATTGTGGTTTTCAGTATTCAATTGCAAATTAAAAGGCCTGATGAAATTTCATCCAAATCGTGACCCTGGCAGTGTCAAAATTGATTTTGGAAGTATATTTTCTAAACCCGATATTTCCACAACCGTACATCCTAAATGATTGTGGTTTTCAGTATTCAATTGCAAATTAATAGGCCTTTCCAGCCATGTACGAAGTTTGACAAAACTCGACAAATTAATTTTGGACGAAATTTCATCCAAATCGTGACCCTGGCAGTGTCAAAATTGATTTTGGAAGTATATTTTCTAAACCAGATATTTCCACAACCGTACATCCTAAATGATTGTGGTTTTCAGTATTCAATTGCAAATTAATAGGCCTTTCCAGCCATGTACGAAGTTTAACAGAACTCGAAAAATTAATTTTGGACGAAATTTCATCCAAATCGTGACCCTGGCAGTGTCAAAATTGATTTTGGAAGTATATTTTCTAAACCCGATATTTCCACAACCGTACATCCTAAATTATTGTGGTTTTCAGTATTCAATTGCAAATTAATAGGCCTTTCCAGCCATGTACGAAGTTTGACAAAACTCGACAAATTAATTTTGGACGAAATTTCATCCAAATCGTGACCCTGGCAGTGTCAAAATTGATTTTGGAAGTATATTTTCTAAACCCGATATTTCCACAACCGTACATCCTAAATTATTGTGGTTTTCAGTATTCAATTGCAAATTAATAGGCCTTTCCAGCCATGTACGAAGTTTAACAAAACTCAACAAATTAATTTTGGATAAAATTTCATCCAAATCGTGACCCTGGCAGTGTCAAAATTGATTTTGGAAGTATATTTTCTAAACCCGATATTTCCACAACCGTACTTCCTAAATGATTGTGGTTTTCAGTATTCAATTGCAAATTAAAAGGCCTTTCCAGCCATGTACAAAGTTTAACAAAACTCGAAAAATTAATTTTGGACGAAATTTCATCCAAATCGTGACCCTGGCAGTGTCAAAATTGATTTTTGAAGTATATTTTCTAAACCCGATATTTCCACAACCGTACATCCTAAATGATTGTGGTTTTCAGTATTCAATTGCAAATTAAAAGGCCTTTCCAGCCATGTACGAAGTTTGACAAAACTCGACAAATTAATTTTGGATGAAATTTCATCCAAATCGTGACCCTGGCAGTGTCAAAATTGATTTTGGAAGTATATTTTCTAAACCCGATATTTCCACAACCGTACATCCTAAATGATTGTGGTTTTCAGTATTCAATTGCAAATTAATAGGCCTTTCCAGCCATGTACGAAGTTTGACAAAACTCGACAAATTAATTTTGGACGAAATTTCATCCAAATCATGACCCTGGCAGTGTCAAAATTGATTTTGGAAGTATATTTTCTAAACCCGATATTTCCACAACCGTACATCCTAAATGATTGTGGTTTTCAGTATTCAATTGCAAATTAATAGGCCTTTCCAGCCATGTACGAAGTTTGACAAAACTCGACAAATTAATTTTGGACGAAATTTCATCCAAATCGTGACCCTGGCAGTGTCAAAATTGATTTTGGAAGTATATTTTCTAAACCCGATATTTCCACAACCGTACATCCTAAATGATTGTGGTTTTCAGTATTCAATTGCAAATTAATAGGCCTTTCCAGCCATGTACGAAGTTTGAAAAAACTCGACAAATTAATTTTGGACGAAATTTCATCCAAATCGTGACCCTGGCAGTGTCAAAATTGATTTTGGAAGTATATTTTCTAAACCAGATATTTCCACAACCGTACATCCTAAATGATTGTGGTTTTCAGTACTCAATTGCAAATTAATAGGCCTTTCCAGCCATGTACGAAGTTTAACAAAACTCGAAAAATTAATTTTGGACGAAATTTCATCCAAATCGTGACCCTGGCAGTGTCAAAATTGATTTTGGAAGTATATTTTCTAAACCCGATATTTCCACAACCGTACATCCTAAATGATTGTGGTTTTCAGTATTCAATTGCAAATTAATAGGCCTTTCCAGCCATGTACGAAGTTTAACAAAACTCGAAAAATTAATTTTGGACGAAATTTCATCCAAATCGTGACCCTGGCAGTGTCAAAATTGATTTTGGAAGTATATTTTCTAAACCCGATATTTCCACAACCGTACATCCTAAATGATTGTGGTTTTCAGTATTCAATTGCAAATTAATAGGCCTTTCCAGCCATGTACGAAGTTTGACAAAACTCGACAAATTAATTTTGGACGAAATTTCATCCAAATCGTGACCCTGGCAGTGTCAAAATTGATTTTGGAAGTATATTTTCTAAACCCGATATTTCCACAACCGTACATCCTAAATTATTGTGGTTTTCAGTATTCAATTGCAAATTAATAGGCCTTTCCAGCCATGTACGAAGTTTGACAAAACTCGACAAATTAATTTTGGACGAAATTTCATCCAAATCGTGACCCTGGCAGTGTCAAAATTGATTTTGGAAGTATATTTTCTAAACCCGATATTTCCACAACCGTACATCCTAAATTATTGTGGTTTTCAGTATTCAATTGCAAATTAATAGGCCTTTCCAGCCATGTACGAAGTTTGACAAAACTCGACAAATTAATTTTGGATAAAATTTCATCCAAATCGTGACCCTGGCAGTGTCAAAATTGATTTTGGAAGTATATTTTCTAAACCCGATATTTCCACAACCGTACATCCTAAATTATTGTAGTTTTCAGTATTCAATTGCAAATTAATAGGCCTTTCCAGCCATGTACGAAGTTTGACAAAACTCGACAAATTAATTTTGGACGAAATTTCATCCAAATCGTGACCCTGGCAGTGTCAAAATTGATTTTGGAAGTATATTTTCTAAACCCGATATTTCCACAACCGTACATCCTAAATGATTGTGGTTTTCAGTATTCAATTGCAAATTAATAGGCCTTTCCAGCCATGTACGAAGTTTAACAAAAATCGACAAATTAATTTTGGATAAAATTTCATCCAAATCGTGACCCCAGTGTCAAAATTGATTTTGGAAGTATATTTTCTAAACCCGATATTTCCACAACCGTACATCCTAAATTATTGTGGTTTTCAGTATTCAATTGCAAATTAAAAGGCCTTTCCAGCCATGTACGAAGTTTAACAAAACTCGAAAAATTAATTTTGGACGAAATTTCATCCAAATCGTGACCCTGGCAGTGTCAAAATTGATTTTGGAAGTATATTTTCTAAACCCGATATTTCCACAACCGTACATCCTAAATGATTGTGGTTTTCAGTATTCAATTGCAAATTAAAAGGCCTTTCCAGCCATGTACGAAGTTTGACAAAACTCGACAAATTAATTTTGGATGAAATTTCATCCAAATCGTGACCCTGGCAGTGTCAAAATTGATTTTGGAAGTATATTTTCTAAACCCGATATTTCCACAACCGAACATACTAAATGATTGTGGTTTTCAGTATTCAATTGCAAATTAATAGGCCTTTCCAGCCATGTACGAAGTTTGACAAAACTCGACAAATTAATTTTGGACGAAATTTCATCCAAATCGTGACCCTGGCAGTGTCAAAATTGATTTTGGAAGTATATTTTCTAAACCCGATATTTCCACAACCGTACATCCTAAATGATTGTGGTTTTCAGTATTCAATTGCAAATTAAAAGGCCTTTCCAGCCATGTACGAAGTTTAACAAAACTCGACAAATTAATTTTGGATGATTTTGGAAGTATATTTTCTAAACCCGATATTTCCACAACCGTACATCCTAAATGATTGTGGTTTTCAGTATTCAATTGCAAATTAAAAGGCCTTTCCAGCCATGTACGAAGTTTAACAAAACTCGAAAAATTAATTTTGGACGACATTTCATCCAAATCGTGACCCTGGCAGTGTCAAAATTGATTTTGGAAGTATATTTTCTAAACCCGATATTTCCACAACCATACATCCTAAATTATTGTGGTTTTCAGTATTCAATTGCAAATTAATAGGCCTTTCCAGCCATGTACGAAGTTTAACAAAACTCGAAAAATTAATTTTGGACGAAATTTCATCCAAATCGTGACCCTGGCAGTGTCAAAATTGATTTTGGAAGTATATTTTCTAAACCCGATATTTCCACAACCGTACATCCTAAATGATTGTGGTTTTCAGTATTCAATTGCAAATTAAAAGGCCTTTCCAGCCATGTACGAAGTTTGACAAAACTCGACAAATTAATTTTGGATGAAATTTCATCCAAATCGTGACCCTGGCAGTGTCAAAATTGATTTTGGAAGTATATTTTCTAAACCCGATATTTCCACAACCGTACATCCTAAATGATTGTGGTTTTCAGTATTCAATTGCAAATTAAAAGGCCTTTCCAGCCATGTACGAAGTTTAACAAAACTCGACAAAATAATTTTGGACGAAATTTCATCCAAATCGTGACCCTGGCAGTGTCAAAATTGATTTTGGAAGTATATTTTCTAAACCCGATATTTCCACAACCGTACATCCTAAATGATTGTGGTTTTCAGTATTCAATTGCAAATTAATAGGCCTTTCCAGCCATGTACGAAGTTTAACAAAACTCGAAAAATTAATTTTGGACGAAATTTCATCCAAATCGTGACCCTGGCAGTGTCAAAATTGATTTTGGAAGTATATTTTCTAAACCCGATATTTCCACAACCGTACATCCTAAATGATTGTGGTTTTCAGTATTCAATTGCAAATTAAAAGGCCTTTCCAGCCATGTACGAAGTTTGACAAAACTCGACAAATTAATTTTGGATGAAATTTCATCCAAATCGTGACCCTGGCAGTGTCAAAATTGATTTTGGAAGTATATTGTTGCACCAAGGAACGCATCCCATCATGTGAAGTGTCAAATATGACATTGAAAATCTAGTACTGTAAAAATGTAAATTCAGTTTTGGTGTTTAACCTACTAGTTTCAATAAAGTCACGCTCTTCTTCCTGTGCTGCTCTTTTAGAAAGGTTATACATTTCTCTGGTGGTTATTATTTAATCGGATTTAATTTCAGCAATCCTTTGAATTTTTGCAACAACTGGTGTCAGAAGTGGGATCTTTGCATAATGGCGCAAGAGATCGAAGATAAATTTAGCAAAATTTCTGAACAATTATCATCATTGAGTTCAATTTTAACCCAACAAAATGAGCAACTCACCCAATTAAGAACTGACCAGCAACGTCAATCTGAGGAATTGAAGACTTTAGGGGGAACAACTTTTGCTGCCAGAGTTTTCGATTGTTCAACTCCGGACGGAAGAACGCCACCTTCTCCTAAGTGCACTGAAACCAATCCAAAAGTTGATAAACCAGACGCATCTACTAAATCTGTTGAACTGACAAAGCTGACTCCTCAGCCATTTGATAGTAGTACCGCACATTGGAGTAATTATGTAGTACAGTTTGAGATTGTCGCTGAAGGAAATGGTTGGGATGAGCAGGAGAAAGCTCGAGTTCTAGCTTCAATGTTACGTGGTGAAGCTCTTTCAGTTTTAGCTAATTTAGTGCTTTCAGATAGGACTAACTACAAAAAGTTAACTCAGGCTTTAAATTTGCGGTTCCTCGGGCAGCACAAGTATGTGTCACATTCAATGCTGCGAACGAGACGGCAAGGCAATAAGGAAGACTTTGGAGCATTTGCAACGGATCTTCTTCGCCTATCTCGAATTGTGTTTTGTGATTGCACAGCTGCAGCTCAGGAACGAATAGCTGTTATGCAATTTATTGATGGTCTATTCGATCGCAAAATCCAAGACGCAGTTCGTATGGCAGATCCTGCAAGTATGGTTGAAGCGGTGACAAAAGCATTTTCATTTGAATCCTCTCTATTTGCTTCACATACTGGTAATTATTCTCGTTTTGTAGACATCGAAAATGAATTAGAAAAGCAAGATGAAATTAATCAACGTCAACATCATCAGCAAACGAGGAGACAAAATGCATGGCAAAACCAACAATCATCTCCCCACTCTTCATTTTCGGGAAACGATCCACCGCCATCGTAAAAGGGCAAACGTTGGCGGCTTCAAACAGCCCTCAAATTTCTAACGTGTGTGCAGAGAGCTTACAACGGGGCTTTCTTGTTTCGGTGACTCTGGGGAATGTGCCGTGCCAGCTTCTTGTAGACACTGGATCTTCTGTTACACTCATTAGTCGTCGAATTGTTCCCGGTAATGCTCATCTGCAATCAGATACCAGTTCGATCAAGACCGTGAGTGGGGAAACAATAAATGTCTCTTTGGTGTGGCGTACTGTGGTTCGTCTTGGAAAATTTTGCCGTCGAGTTAAAGTTTTGGTGGTCGATTTTGAGCTCCCACCTAATTGTCAGGGCATTCTTGGAATTGATTTCCTAAGGGCTTCCAAGTGTGTTCTGAACCTTCGTGAAAATTTAATTCGTATTGCAAATACCAACATTCCAATGATAACAGAAACCCCTGTTCTAAATGATGACGTCATCAAAAATGTCTCCGCTAGTCGTCTTACTACATCGGACCAGCTTATCATTCCGGCACGGACAGAGACTTTCGTTGCCACACAAGCAAATAGATTTGTTGTAAGTGAGGATATGGTTAGTCCATTGCTATCTAATTTACCGCAAGGAATGCGCATTGGTAAATCAATCAATCGTAGTAATGAATGTAAGGTTTTTGTGCGAGTCGTCAACTTGTGTTATGATGCAGTGAGAGTGCCATCTGCCACCCGCGTTGCCACCTTCAAAGAAGTGACATTGGATAATCATTTTGATTTTGATGCGTGTTTATTGCCAGAACATTTATCGGCACTGCTAACAGGGCTTACATATTTGACAGACTCCGAAATAAGCTTGGTCAAGACAATGCTTTTGAATTTTTGTGATGTGTTTTCCTCAACCCCCGAGGATTTGGGTAGAACTAATGTGACGAAACATCGAATTAACACAGGTAATGCAAAGCCCATCAAGCAGCCACCACGCCGATTGCCTTTAGCAAAGCAAGTGGAGTCGCAGAAAATCATAAGCGATCTACTTGAACGCAAACTCATTGAGCCCTCCGAAAGCCCTTGGGCATCACCGATTGTTATGGTGAAGAAGAAGGATGGATCTACTCGTTTCTGTTTGGATTATCGCAGATTAAATGATGTAACGATCAAGGACTCCTTTCCTCTTCCACGCATCGACGATACACTGGACGCCGTTTCGGGGTCGAAATGGTTTAGCACCTTGGATTGCCAGTCGGGCTATTGGCAAGTAGAACTCCATCCAGACGACAAGGAGAAATCGGCGTTTGTTACTCGAGATGGATTGTGGCAATTCACAGTAATGAGCTTTGGCCTGACGAATGCACCGGCAACGTTCGAGCGTTTGATGTCATCCGTCCTAAGAGGTCTGCCTATGGAAACTTGCCTGATATACCTCGATGACATTTTGGTGCATGGTAAGACTTTTGATGAAATGCTTAATAATCTCTGTTCTGTACTTACTCGCATGAAAACGGCAGGGCTCAAGATAAACCCGAACAAATGCAAACTATTTCAGAAGGAAGTCAATTTTTTGGGCTACTTAGTTTCAGAAAATGGTCTTTTGCCGAACCCCTCAAAAGTGGAAGCTGTAGAAAATTGGCCAAGACCGACAAGCCAAACGGAGGTGCGTAGTTTTTTAGGTCTCTGTACCTACTACCGGCAATTTGTCCCCCACTTCTCTGATGTTGCTCGCCCTCTTCATCGATTGACTGAGAAAAAGGTCAAATTTTCATGGTGTAATGAATGTCAAAAATCGTTTGAGTCCCTGAAAGAGTTCTTAATCTCACCGCCAATTCTAGGTCATCCACGCTCGGACTGCAGTTTTCTCCTGGATACTGATGCTAGTGATTTTGGCCTAGGGGCCGCATTGTCTCAACTTCAAGACGGTAAGGAAGTTGTAATTTCCTACTTTAGCAAAACGATGAGTAGAGCGGAAAGAAATTACTGCACAACGAGAAAAGAACTTCTTGCAATGATCAAATCAATTGAAAATTTCCACGTTTACTTATATGGTCGTGAGTTTGAAATCAGAACAGATCATGCTGCATTAAATTGGCTGCTTTCATTCAAAAATCCAGAGGGCCAGCTAGCTCGCTGGCTCGAGAGGCTGCAACAGTACGATTTTAAAATCAAGCACAGAGCAGGAAAGTTACACTTAAATGCGGATGCACTTTCTCGGCGCCCTTGTATCGAAGCTGGATGTTCGCATTGTGAAAATAAGGAGAAGATGAACGAACAACATTCCTGTTACAAAACCTTTGCTGTCATCGAGATTAAGAGTGACATCTCCCCCGATCGATTGAAAATTGTCCAATTAAATGATGAGGTTCTTTCTACAGTGATGCAGTGGATAAAAGATAGCAAACGACCTCCTTGGCAGAATATTTCAGGTGAGTCCAATATTTTAAAAGCGTATTGGCTTCAGTACGCCGCATTGGAACTGCATAATGGCATCCTTTGCAAGAGATGGATACCTGTTAAAAAAAAGGGAGCTGAGCGCCTTCTTCCAATCGTACCAAAACCATTGAGAATGGAAGTTTTGTCAATGTTTCACGATTCTCCGTTTGGTGGCCATTTTGGAGCAGGGAAAACTTTCGAAAAACTAAGAAGTCGGTTTTATTGGATTAATGCGCGAAAAGATGTTGAAATATACTGCATGGAATGTGATACTTGTGCTTCAAAAAAGGGTCCGAAAAATAAAACAAAGGCGCCTTTACAAATTTATCTCGCGGGTGAACCTTTTCAACGAGTGGCGGTAGATGTACTTGGTCCGCTGCCAATTTCGAAGGAAGGAAATCGATACATTTTAGTTTTTATGGACTATTTCACGAAATGGGTTGAAGTCTTACCAATTAAAGACCAAACTGCGGATACAGTAGCTCGAGTCCTAGTTAACCAGGTTTTTACTCGTTTTGGTATACCGAGCGAGCTCCATTCAGACCAAGGGAGGAACTTTGAAGCAGATGTTTTTCAAAATGTAATGATGCTTCTGGGCATTAACAAAACACGTACCACACCTCTTCATCCGCAGTCTGATGGATTAGTGGAAAGGATGAACAGGACGATCCTACATTACTTATCGAAATTCATCAACGATGCACAGGATGATTGGGATGATCTGTTGCCTTTATTCGCTATGGCTTATCGTGCTGCTCAACAGGATTCCATCAAGGAATCACCTTACTGCATGCTCTTTGGAAAAGAAATGAAGCTCCCTCCCGACTTACTCTTTGGATGTTTGCCTGATAAGGAGTACGATGTGACTGGCTATGCAAAAGAATTACAACAAAGTCTATCGATCATTCATGAAAACGCCAGAGAACAAATGCATAAAGCTGCTGCAAGAATGAAGAAGAGGTACGATATTTCATCAAATTTTTCTATTTTTCAGGTGGGTCAATTTGTTTGGTTCCACAATCCGAAGCGGAAGATCCGTCGCTGTCCTAAATTAGAATCAGCTTGGGATGGTCCTTATCGAATAATGCAGATGATAACCGACGTAACCGCAAAAATTCAGAAGACACCTCGAACCAAACCGAAGATAGTCCATGTGGATCGTTTGGCGCCCTACCGTGGTAAAAACACAAATGGCTGGGTCATCTAGAGATGCTTCCGTTCGAGAGGGGAAGGGTGTTGCACCAAGGAACGCATCCCATCATGTGAAGTGTCAAATATGACATTGAAAATCTAGTACTGTAAAAATGTAAATTCAGTTTTGGTGTTTAACCTACTAGTTTCAATAAAGTCACGCTCTTCTTCCTGTGCTGCTCTTTTAGAAAGGTTATACATTTCTCTGGTGGTTATTATTTAATCGGATTTAATTTCAGCAATCCTTTGAATTTTTGCAACAATATTTTCTAAACCCGATATTTCCACAACCGTACATACTAAATGATTGTGGTTTTCAGTATTCAATTGCAAATTAATAGGCCTTTCCAGCCATGTACGAAGTTTGACAAAACTCGACAAATTAATTTTGGACGAAATTTCATCCAAATCGTGACCCTGGCAGTGTCAAAATTGATTTTGGAAGTATATTTTCTAAACCCGATATTTCCACAACCGTACATCCTAAATGATTGTGGTTTTCAGTATTCAATTGCAAATTAAAAGGCCCTTCCAGCCATGTACGAAGTTTAACAAAACTCGAAAAATTAATTTTGGACGACATTTCATCCAAATCGTGACCCTGGCAGTGTCAAAATTGATTTTGGAAGTATATTTTCTAAACCCGATATTTCCACAACCATACATCCTAAATTATTGTGGTTTTCAGTATTCAATTGCAAATTAATAGGCCTTTCCAGCCATGTACGAAGTTTGACAAAACTCGACAAATTAATTTTGGACAAAATTTCATCCAAATCGTGACCCTGGCAGTGTCAAAATTGATTTTGGAAGTATATTTTCTAAACCCGATATTTCCACAACCGTACATCCTAAATCATTGTGGTTTTCAGTATTCAATTGCAAATTAATAGGCCTTTCCAGCCATGTACGAAGTTTGACAAAACTCGAAAAATTAATTTTGGACGAAATTTCATCCAAATCGTGACCCTGGCAGTGTCAAAATTGATTTTGGAAGTATATTTTCTAAACCCGATATTTCCACAACCGTACATCCTAAATTATTGTGGTTTTCAGTATTCAATTGCAAATTAATAGGCCTTTCCAGCCATGTACGAAGTTTAACAAAACTCGACAAATTAATTTTGGATAAAATTTCATCCAAATCGTGACCCTGGCAGTGTCAAAATTGATTTTGGAAGTATATTTTCTAAACCCGATATTTCCACAACCGTACATCCTAAATGATTGTGGTTTTCAGTATTCAATTGCAAATTAATAGGCCTTTCCAGCCATGTACGAAGTTTGACAAAACTCGACAAATTAATTTTGGATAAAATTTCATCCAAATCGTGACCCTGGCAGTGTCAAAATTGATTTTGGAAGTATATTTTCTAAACCCGATATTTCCACAACCGTACATCCTAAATGATTGTGGTTTTCAGTATTCAATTGCAAATTAAAAGGCCTTTCCAGCCATGTACGAAGTTTAATAAAACTCGAAAAATTAATTTTGGACGAAATTTCATCCAAATCGTGACCCTGGCAGTGTCAAAATTGATTTTGGAAGTATATTTTCTAAACCCGATATTTCCACAACCGTACATCCTAAATGATTGTGGTTTTCAGTATTCAATTGCAAATTAAAAGGCCTTTCCAGCCATGTACGAAGTTTAACAAAACTCGAAAAATTAATTTTGGACGAAATTTCATCCAAATCGTGACCCTGGCAGTGTCAAAATTGATTTTGGAAGTATATTTTCTAAACCCGATATTTCCACAACCGTACATCCTAAATGATTGTGGTTTTCAGTATTCAATTGCAAATTAATAGGCCTTTCCAGCCATGTACGAAGTTTGACAAAACTCGACAAATTAATTTTGGATAAAATTTCATCCAAATCGTGACCCTGGCAGTGTCAAAATTGATTTTGGAAGTATATTTTCTAAACCCGATATTTCCACAACCGTACATCCTAAATGATTGTGGTTTTCAGTATTCAATTGCAAATTAAAAGGCCTTTCCAGCCATGTACGAAGTTTGACAAAACTCGACAAATTAATTTTGGATGAAATTTCATCCAAATCGTGACCCTGGCAGTGTCAAAATTGATTTTGGAAGTATATTTTCTAAACCCGATATTTCCACAACCGTACATCCTAAATGATTGTGGTTTTCAGTATTCAATTGCAAATTAATAGGCCTTTCCAGCCATGTACGAAGTTTGACAAAACTCGACAAATTAATTTTGGATGAAATTTCATCCAAATCGTGACCCTGGCAGTGTCAAAATTGATTTTGGAAGTATATTTTCTAAACCCGATATTTCCACAACCGTACATCCTAAATGATTGTGGTTTTCAGTATTCAATTGCAAATTAATAGGCCTTTCCAGCCATGTACGAAGTTTAACAAAACTCGAAAAATTAATTTTGGACGAAATTTCATCCAAATCGTGACCCTGGCAGTGTCAAAATTGATTTTGGAAGTATATTTTCTAAACCCGATATTTCCACAACCGTACATCCTAAATGATTGTGGTTTTCAGTATTCAATTGCAAATTAAAAGGCCTTTCCAGCCATGTACGAAGTTTAACAAAACTCGAAAAATTAATTTTGGACGAAATTTCATCCAAATCGTGACCCTGGCAGTGTCAAAATTGATTTTGGAAGTATATTTTCTAAACCCGATATTTCCACAACCGTACATCCTAAATGATTGTGGTTTTCAGTATTCAATTGCAAATTAATAGGCCTTTCCAGCCATGTACGAAGTTTGACAAAACTCGACAAATTAATTTTGGATAAAATTTCATCCAAATCGTGACCCTGGCAGTGTCAAAATTGATTTTGGAAGTATATTTTTTAAACCCGATATTTCCACAACCGTACATCCTAAATTATTGTGGTTTTCAGTATTCAATTGCAAATTAATAGGCCTTTCCAGCCATGTACGAAGTTTGACAAAACTCGACAAATTAATTTTGGATAAAATTTCATCCAAATCGTGACCCTGGCAGTGTTAAAATTGATTTTGGAAGTATATTTTCTAAACCCGATATTTCCACAACCGTACATCCTAAATTATTGTGGTTTTCAGTATTCAATTGCAAATTAATAGGCCTTTCCAGCCATGTACGAAGTTTGACAAAACTCGAAAAATTAATTTTGGACGAAATTTCATCCAAATCGTGACCCTGGCAGTGTCAAAATTGATTTTGGAAGTATATTTTCTAAACCCTATATTTCCACAACCGTACATCCTAAATGATTGTGGTTTTCAGTATTCAATTGCAAATTAATAGGCCTTTCCAGCCATGTACAAAGTTTGACAAAACTCGACAAATTAATTTTAGACGAAATTTTATCCAAATCGTGACCCTGGCAGTGTCAAAATTGATTTTGGAAGTATATTTTCTAAACCCGATATTTCCACAACCGTACATCCTAAATGATTGTGGTTTTCAGTATTCAATTGCAAATTAATAGGCCTTTCCAGCCATGTACGAAGTTTGACAAAACTCGACAAATTAATTTTGGACGAAATTTCATCCAAATCGTGACCCTGGCAGTGTCAAAATTGATTTTGGAAGTATATTTTCTAAACCCGATATTTCCACAACCGTACATCCTAAATTATTGTGGTTTTCAGTATTCAATTGCAAATTAATAGGCCTTTCCAGCCATGTACGAAGTTTAACAAAACTCGACAAATTAATTTTGGATAAAATTTCATCCAAATCGTGACCCTGGCAGTGTCAAAATTGATTTTGGAAGTATATTTTCTAAACCCGATATTTCCACAACCGTACATCCTAAATTATTGTGGTTTTCAGTATTCAATTATTGCAAATTAATAGGCCTTTCCAGCCATGTACGAAGTTTGACAAAACTCGACAAATTAATTTTGGATGAAATTTCATCCAAATCGTGACCCTGGCAGTGTCAAAATTGATTTTGGAAGTATATTTTCTAAACCCGATATTTCCACAACCGTACATCCTAAATGATTGTGGTTTTCAGTATTCAACTGCAAATTAATAGGCCTTTCCAGCCATGTACGAAGTTTGACAAAACTCGACAAATTAATTTTGGACGAAATTTCATCCAAATCGTGACCCTGGCAGTGTCAACATTGATTTTGGAAGTATATTTTCTAAACCCGATATTTCCACAACCGTACATCCTAAATGATTGTGGTTTTCAGTATTCAATTGCAAATTAATAGGCCTTTCCAGCCATGTACGAAGTTTGACAAAACTCGACAAATTAATTTTGGATAAAATTTCATCCAAATCGTGACCCTGGCAGTGTCAAAATTGATTTTGGAAGTATATTTTCTAAACCCGATATTTCCACAACCGTACATCCTAAATGATTGTGGTTTTCAGTATTCAATTGCAAATTAATAGGCCTTTCCAGCCATGTACGAAGTTTGACAAAACTCGACAAATTAATTTTGGAGGAAATTTTATCCAAATCGTGACCCTGGCAGTGTCAAAATTGATTTTGGAAGTATATTTTCTAAACCCGATATTTCCACAACCGTACATCCTAAATGATTGTGGTTTTCAATATTCAATTGCAAATTAATAGGCCTTTCCAGCCATGTACGAAGTTTGACAAAACTGGAAAAATTAATTTTGGATAAAATTTCATCCAAATCGTGACCCTGGCAGTGTCAAAATTGATTTTGGAAGTATATTTTCTAAACCCGATATTTCCACAACCGTACATCCTAAATGATTGTGGTTTTCAGTATTCAATTGCAAATTAATAGGCCTTTCCAGCCATGTACGAAGTTTGACAAAACTCGACAAATTAATTTTGGACGAAATTTCATCCAAATCGTGACCCTGGCAGTGTCAAAATTGATTTTGGAAGTATATTTTCTAAACCAGATATTTCCACAACCGTACATCCTAAATGATTGTGGTTTTCAGTATTCAATTGCAAATTAATAGGCCTTATCAGCCATGTACGAAGTTTAACAAAACTCGTAAAATTAATTTTGGACGAAATTTCATCCAAATCGTGACCCTGGCAGTGTCAAAATTGATTTTGGAAGTATATTTTCTAAACCCGATATTTCCACAACCGTACATCCTAAATGATTGTGGTTTTCAGTATTCAATTTCAAATTAATAGGCCTTTCCAGCCATGTACGAAGTTTGACAAAACTCGACAAATTAATTTTGGATAAAATTTCATCCAAATCGTGACCCTGGCAGTGTCAAAATTGATTTTGGAAGTATATTTTCTAAACCCGATATTTCCACAACCGTACATCCTAAATGATTGTGGTTTTCAGTATTCAATTGCAAATTAATAGGCCTTTCCAGCAATGTACGAAGTTTAACAAAACTCGACAAATTAATTTTGGACGAAATTTCATCCAAATCGTGACCCTGGCAGTGTCAAAATTGATTTTGGAAGTATATTTTCTAAACCAGATATTTCCACAACCGTACATCCTAAATTATTGTGGTTTTCAGTATTCAATTGCAAATTAATAGGCCTTTCCAGCCATGTACGAAGTTTGACAAAACTCGACAAATTAATTTTGGACGAAATTTCATCCAAATCGTGACCCTGGCAGTGTCAAAATTGATTTTGGAAGTATATTTTCTAAACCCGATATTTCCACAACCGTACATCCTAAATTATTGTGGTTTTCAGTATTCAATTGCAAATTAATAGGCCTTTCCAGCCATGTACGAAGTTTGACAAAACTCGACAAATTAATTTTGGATAAAATTTCATCCAAATCGTGACCCTGGCAGTGTCAAAATTGATTTTGGAAGTATATTTTCTAAACCCGATATTTCCACAACCGTACATCCTAAATTATTGTGGTTTTAAGTATTCAATTGCAAATTAATAGGCCTTTCCAGCCATGTACGAAGTTTAACAAAACTCGAAAAATTAATTTTGGACGAAATTTCATCCAAATCGTGACCCTGGCAGTGTCAAAATTGATTTTGGAAGTATATTTTCTAAACCCGATATTTCCACAACCGTACATCCTAAATTATTGTGGTTTTCAGTATACAATTGCAAATTAATAGGCCTTTCCAGCCATGTACGAAGTTTGACAAAACTCGACAAATTAATTTTGGATAAAATTTCATCCAAATCGTGACCCTGGCAGTGTCAAAATTGATTTTGGAAGTATATTTTCTAAACCCGATATTTCCACAACCGTACATCCTAATTGATTGTGGTTTTCAGTATTCAATTGCAAATTAATAGGCCTTTCCAGCCATGTACGAAGTTTAATAAAACTCGAAAAATTAATTTTGGATAAAATTTCATCCAAATCGTGACCCTGGCAGTGTCAAAATTGATTTTGGAAGTATATTTTCTAAACCCGATATTTCCACAACCGTACATCCTAAATTATTGTGGTTTTCAGTATTCAATTGCAAATTAATAGGCCTTTCCAGCCATGTACGAAGTTTGACAAAACTCGACAAATTAATTTTGGATAAAATTTCATCCAAATCGTGACCCTGGCAGTGTCAAAATTGATTTTGGAAGTATATTTTCTAAACCCGATATTTCCACAACCGTACATCCTAAATGATTGTGGTTTTCAGTATTCAATTGCAAATTAAAAGGCCTTTCCAGCCATGTACGAAGTTTAACAAAACTCGAAAAATTAATTTTGGACGAAATTTCATCCAAATCGTGACCCTGGCAGTATCAAAATTGATTTTGGAAGTATATTTTCTAAACCCGATATTTCCACAACCGTACATCCTAAATTATTGTGGTTTTAAGTATTCAATTGCAAATTAATAGGCCTTTCCAGCCATGTACGAAGTTTAACAAAACTCGAAAAATTAATTTTGGACGAAATTTCATCCAAATCGTGACCCTGGCAGTGTCAAAATTGATTTTGGAAGTATATTTTCTAAACCCGATATTTCCACAACCGTACATCCTAAATTATTGTGCTTTTCAGTATACAATTGCAAATTAATAGGCCTTTCCAGCCATGTACGAAGTTTGACAAAACTCGACAAATTAATTTTGGATAAAATTTCATCCAAATCGTGACCCTGGCAGTGTCAAAATTGATTTTGGAAGTATATTTTCTAAACCCGATATTTCCACAACCGTACATCCTAAATGATTGTGGTTTTCAGTATTCAATTGCAAATTAATAGGCCTTTCCAGCCATGTACGAAGTTTAACAAAACTCGAAAAATTAATTTTGGACGAAATTTCATCCAAATCGTGACCCTGGCAGTGTCAAAATTGATTTTGGAAGTATATTTTCTAAACCCGATATTTCCACAACCGTACATCCTAAATTATTGTGGTTTTCAGTATTCAATTGCAAATTAATAGGCCTTTCCAGCCATGTACGAAGTTTGACAAAACTCGACAAATTAATTTTGGATAAAATTTCATCCAAATCGTGACCCTGGCAGTGTCAAAATTGATTTTGGAAGTATATTTTCTAAACCCGATATTTCCACAACCGTACATCCTAAATTATTGTGGTTTTCAGTATTCAATTGCAAATTAATCGGCCTTTCCAGCCATGTACGAAGTTTGACAAAACTCGACAAATTAATTTTGGACGAAATTTCATCCAAATCGTGACCCTGGTAGTGTCAAAATTGATTTTGGAAGTATATTTTCTAAACCCGATATTTCCACAACCGTACATCCTAAATGATTGTGGTTTTCAGTATTCAATTGCAAATTAAAAGGCCTTTCCAGCCATGTACGAAGTTTAACAAAACTCGACAAATTAATTTTGGATAAAATTTCATCCAAATCGTGACCCTGGCAGTGTCAAAATTGATTTTGGAAGTAAATTTTCTAAACCCGATATTTCCACAACCGTACATCCTAAATGATTGTGGTTTTCAGTATTCAATTGCAAATTAAAAGGCCTTTCCAGCCATGTACGAAGTTTAACAAAACTCGAAAAATTAATTTCGCAAATTAATAGGCCTTTCCAGCCATGTACGAAGTTTGACAAAACTCGACAAATTAATTTTGGATAAAATTTCATCCAAATCGTGACCCTGGCAGTGTCAAAATTGATTTTGGAAGTATATTTTCTAAACCCGATATTTCCACAACCGTACATCCTAAATTATTGTGGTTTTCAGTATTCAATTGCAAATTAATAGGCCTTTCCAGCCATGTACGAAGTTTGACAAAACTCGACAAATTAATTTTGGATAAAATTTCATCCAAATCGTGACCCTGGCAGTGTCAAAATTGATTTTGGAAGTATATTTTCTAAACCCGATATTTCCACAACCGTACATCCTAAATTATTGTGGTTTTCAGTATTCAATTGCAAATTAATAGGCCTTTCCAGCCATGTACGAAGTTTGACAAAACTCGACAAATTAATTTTGGACGAAATTTCATCCAAATCGTGACCCTGGCAGTGTCAAAATTGATTTTGGAAGTATATTTTCTAAACCCGATATTTCCACAACCGTACATCCTAAATTATTGTGGTTTTCAGTATTCAATTGCAAATTAATAGGCCTTTCCAGCCATGTACGAAGTTTGACAAAACTCGACAAATTAATTTATTATTAATTATTTCCACAACCGTACATCCTAAATGATTGTGGTTTTCAGTATTCAATTGCAAATTAATAGGCCTTTCCAGCCATGTACGAAGTTTGACAAAACTCGACAAATTAATTTTGGAGGAAATTTCATCCAAATCGTGACCCTGGCAGTGTCAAAATTGATTTTGGAAGTATATTTTCTAAACCCGATATTTCCACAACCGTACATCCTAAATTATTGTGGTTTTCAGTATTCAATTGCAAATTAAAAGGCCTTTCCAGCCATGTACGAAGTTTGACAAAACTCGACAAATTATTTTTGGATAAAATTTCATCCAAATCGTGACCCTGGCAGTGTCAAAATTGATTTTGGAAGTATATTTTCTAAACCCGATATTTCCACAACCGTACATCCTAAGTTATTGTGGTTTTAAGTATTCAATTGCAAATTAATAGGCCTTTCCAGCCATGTACGAAGTTTGGCAAAACTCGACAAATTAATTTTGGACGAAATTTCATCCAAATCGTGACCCTGGCAGTGTCAAAATTGATTTTGGAAGTATATTTTCTAAACCCGATATTTCCACAACCGTACATCCTAAATGATTGTGGTTTTCAGTATTCAATTGCAAATTAATAGGCCTTTCCAGCCATGTACGAAGTTTAATAAAACTCGAAAAATTAATTTTGGATAAAATTTCATCCAAATCGTGACCCTGGCAGTGTCAAAATTGATTTTGGAAGTATATTTTCTAAACCCGATATTTCCACAACCGTACATCCTAAATTATTGTGGTTTTCAGTATTCAATTGCAAATTAATAGGCCTTTCCAGCCATGTATGAAGTTTGACAAAACTCGACAAATTAATTTTGGATAAAATTTCATCCAAATCGTGACCCTGGCAGTGTCAAAATTGATTTTGGAAGTATATTTTCTAAACCCGATATTTCCACAACCGTACATCCTAAATTATTGTGGTTTTAAGTATTCAATTGCAAATTAATAGGCCTTTCCAGCCATGTACGAAGTTTAACAAAACTCGAAAAATTAATTTTGGACGAAATTTCATCCAAATCGTGACCCTGGCAGTGTCAAAATTGATTTTGGAAGTATATTTTCTAAACCCGATATTTCCACAACCGTACATCCTAAATTATTGTGGTTCTCAGTATACAATTGCAAATTAATAGGCCTTTCCAGCCATGTACGAAGTTTGACAAAACTCGACAAATTAATTTTGGATAAAATTTCATCCAAATCGTGACCCTGGCAGTGTCAAAATTGATTTTGGAAGTATATTTTCCAAACCCGATATTTCCACAACCGTACATCCTAAATGATTGTGGTTTTCAGTATTCAATTGCAAATTAATAGGCCTTTCCAGCCATGTACGAAGTTTAATAAAACTCGAAAAATTAATTTTGGATAAAATTTCATCCAAATCGTGACCCTGGCAGTGTCAAAATTGATTTTGGAAGTATATTTTCTAAACCCGATATTTCCACAACCGTACATCCTAAATTATTGTGGTTTTCAGTATTCAATTGCAAATTAATAGGCCTTTCCAGCCATGTACGAAGTTTGACAAAACTCGACAAATTAATTTTGGATAAAATTTCATCCAAATCGTGACCCTGGCAGTGTCAAAATTGATTTTGGAAGTATATTTTCTAAACCCGATATTTCCACAACCGTACATCCTAAATTATTGTGGTTTTCAGTATTCAATTGCAAATTAATAGGCCTTTCCAGCCATGTACGAAGTTTGACAAAACTCGACAAATTAATTTTGGATAAAATTTCATCCAAATCGTGACCCTGGCAGTGTCAAAATTGATTTTGGAAGTATATTTTCTAAACCCGATATTTCCACAACCGTACATCCTAAATGATTGTGGTTTTCAGTATTCAATTGCAAATTAAAAGGCCTTTCCAGCCATGTACGAAGTTTAACAAAACTCGAAAAATTAATTTTGGACGAAATTTCATCCAAATCGTGACCCAGGCAGTATCAAAATTGATTTTGGAAGTATATTTTCTAAACCCGATATTTCCACAACCGTACATCCTAAATTATTGTGGTTTTCAGTATTCAATTGCAAATTAATAGGCCTTTCCAGCCATGTACAAAGTTTGACAAAACTCGACAAATTAATTTTGGATAAAATTTCATCCAAATCGTGACCCTGGCAGTGTCAAAATTGATTTTGGAAGTATATTTTCTAAACCCGATATTTCCACAACCGTACATCCTAAATGATTGTGGTTTTCAGTATTCAATTGCAAATTAATAGGCCTTTCCAGCCATGTACGAAGTTTGACAAAACTCGAAAAATTAATTTTGGACGAAATTTCATCCAAATCGTGACCCTGGCAGTGTCAAAATTGATTTTGGAAGTATATTTTCTAAACCCGATATTTCCACAACCGTACATCCTAAATTATTGTGCTTTTCAGTATACAATTGCAAATTAATAGGCCTTTCCAGCCATGTACGAAGTTTGACAAAACTCGACAAATTAATTTTGGATAAAATTTCATCCAAATCGTGACCCTGGCAGTGTCAAAATTGATTTTGGAAGTATATTTTCTAAACCCGATATTTCCACAACCGTACATCCTAAATGATTGTAGTTTTCAGTATTCAATTGCAAATTAAAAGGCCTTTCCAGCCATGTACGAAGTTTAACAAAACTCGACAAATTAATTTTGGATAAAATTTCATCCAAATCGTGACCCTGGCAGTGTCAAAATTGATTTTGGAAGTAAATTTTCTAAACCCGATATTTCCACAACCGTACATCCTAAATGATTGTGGTTTTCAGTATTCAATTGCAAATTAAAAGGCCTTTCCAGCCATGTACGAAGTTTAACAAAACTCGAAAAATTAATTTTGGACGAAATTTCATCCAAATCGTGACCCTGGCAGTGTCAAAATTGATTTTGGAAGTATATTTTCTAAACCCGATATTTCCACAACCGTACATCCTAAATTATTGTGGTTTTTAGTATTCAATTGCAAATTAATAGGCCTTTCCAGCCATGTACGAAGTTTGACAAAACTCGACAAATTAATTTTGGATGAAATTTCATCCAAATCGTGACCCTGGCAGTGTCAAAATTGATTTTGGAAGTATATTTTCTAAACCCGATATTTCCACAACCGTACATCCTAAATTATTGTGGTTTTCAGTATTCAATTGCAAATTAAAAGGCCTTTCCAGCCATGTACGAAGTTTGACAAAACTCGACAAATTAATTTTGGACGAAATTTCATCCAAATCGTGACCCTGGCAGTGTCAAAATTGATTTTGGAAGTATATTTTCTAAACACGATATTTCCACAACCGTACATCCTAAATGATTGTGGTTTTCAGTATTCAATTGCAAATTAAAAGGCCTTTCCAGCCATGTACGAAGTTTAACAAAACTCGAAAAATTAATTTTGGACGAAATTTCATCCAAATCGTGACCCTGGCAGTGTCAAAATTGATTTTGGAAGTATGTTTTCTAAACCCGATATTTCCACAACCGTACATCCTAAATTATTGTGGTTTTCAGTATTCAATTGCAAATTAATAGGCCTTTCCAGCCATGTACGAAGTTTGACAAAACTCGACAAATTAATTTTGGATGAAATTTCATCCAAATCGTGACCCTGGCAGTGTCAAAATTGATTTTGGAAGTATATTTTCTAAACCCGATATTTCCACAACCGTACATCCTAAATGATTGTGGTTTTCAGTATTCAATTGCAAATTAATAGGCCTTTCCAGCCATGTACGAAGTTTGACAAAACTCGACAAATTAATTTTTGACGAAATTTCATCCAAATCGTGACCCTGGCAGTGTCAAAATTGATTTTGGAAGTATATTTTCTAAACCCGATATTTCCACAACCGTACATCCTAAATTATTGTGGTTTTAAGTATTCAATTGCAAATTAATAGGCCTTTCCAGCCATGTACGAAGTTTAACAAAACTCGAAAAATTAATTTTGGACGAAATTTCATCCAAATCGTGACCCTGGCAGTGTCAAAATTGATTTTGGAAGTATATTTTCTAAACCCGATATTTCCACAACCGTACATCCTAAATGATTGTGGTTTTCAGTATTCAATTGCAAATTAAAAGGCCTTTCCAGCCATGTACAAAGTTTAACAAAACTCGAAAAATTAATTTTGGACGAAATTTCATCCAAATCGTGACCCTGGCAGTGTCAAAATTGATTTTGGAAGTATATTTTCTAAACCCGATATTTCCACAACCGTACATCCTAAATTATTGTGGTTTTCAGTATTCAATTGCAAATTAATAGGCCTTTCCAGCCATGTACGAAGTTTGACAAAACTCGACAAATTAATTTTGGATGAAATTTCATCCAAATCGTGACCCTGGCAGTGTCAAAATTGATTTTGGAAGTATATTTTCTAAACCCGATATTTCCACAACCGTACATCCTAAATTATTGTGGTTTTCAGTATTCAATTGCAAATTAAAAGGCCTTTCCAGCCATGTACGAAGTTTGACAAAACTCGACAAATTATTTTTGGATAAAATTTCATCCAAATCGTGACCCTGGCAGTGTCAAAATTGATTTTGGAAGTATATTTTCTAAACCCGATATTTCCACAACCGTACATCCTAAGTTATTGTGGTTTTAAGTATTCAATTGCAAATTAATAGGCCTTTCCAGCCATGTACGAAGTTTGGCAAAACTCGACAAATTAATTTTGGACGAAATTTCATCCAAATCGTGACCCTGGCAGTGTCAAAATTGATTTTGGAAGTATATTTTCTAAACCCGATATTTCCACAACCGTACATCCTAAATGATTGTGGTTTTCAGTATTCAATTGCAAATTAATAGGCCTTTCCAGCCATGTACGAAGTTTAATAAAACTCGAAAAATTAATTTTGGATAAAATTTCATCCAAATCGTGACCCTGGCAGTGTCAAAATTGATTTTGGAAGTATATTTTCTAAACCCGATATTTCCACAACCGTACATCCTAAATTATTGTGGTTTTCAGTATTCAATTGCAAATTAATAGGCCTTTCCAGCCATGTATGAAGTTTGACAAAACTCGACAAATTAATTTTGGATAAAATTTCATCCAAATCGTGACCCTGGCAGTGTCAAAATTGATTTTGGAAGTATATTTTCTAAACCCGATATTTCCACAACCGTACATCCTAAATTATTGTGGTTTTAAGTATTCAATTGCAAATTAATAGGCCTTTCCAGCCATGTACGAAGTTTAACAAAACTCGAAAAATTAATTTTGGACGAAATTTCATCCAAATCGTGACCCTGGCAGTGTCAAAATTGATTTTGGAAGTATATTTTCTAAACACGATATTTCCACAACCGTACATCCTAAATGATTGTGGTTTTCAGTATTCAATTGCAAATTAAAAGGCCTTTCCAGCCATGTACGAAGTTTAACAAAACTCGACAAATTAATTTTGGATAAAATTTCATCCAAATCGTGACCCTGGCAGTGTCAAAATTGATTTTGGAAGTATATTTTCTAAACCCGATATTTCCACAACCGTACATCCTAAATGATTGTGGTTTTCAGTACGAAGTTTGACAAAACTCGACAAATTAATTTTGGATGAAATTTCATCCAAATCGTGACCCTGGCAGTGTCAAAATTGATTTTGGAAGTATATTTTCTAAACACGATATTTCCACAACCGTACATCCTAAATGATTGTGGTTTTCAGTATTCAATTGCAAATTAAAAGGCCTTTCCAGCCATGTACGAAGTTTAACAAAACTCGACAAATTAATTTTGGATAAAATTTCATCCAAATCGTGACCCTGGCAGTGTCAAAATTGATTTTGGAAGTATATTTTCTAAACCCGATATTTCCACAACCGTACATCCTAAATGATTATGGTTTTCAGTATTCAATTGCAAATTAAAAGGCCTTTCCAGCCATGTACGAAGTTTAACAAAACTCGAAAAATTAATTTTGGACGAAATTTCATCCAAATCGTGACCCTGGCAGTGTCAAAATTGATTTTGGAAGTATATTTTCTAAACCCGATATTTCCACAACCGTACATCCTAAATTATTGTGGTTTTCAGTATTCAATTGCAAATTAATAGGCCTTTCCAGCCATGTACGAAGTTTGACAAAACTCGACAAATTAATTTTGGATAAAATTTCATCCAAATCGTGACCCTGGCAGTGTCAAAATTGATTTTGGAAGTATATTTTCTAAACCCGATATTTCCACAACCGTACATCCTAAATGATTGTGGTTTTCAGTATTCAATTGCAAATTAATAGGCCTTTCCAGCCATGTACGAAGTTTGACAAAACTCGACAAATTAATTTTTGACGAAATTTCATCCAAATCGTGACCCTGGCAGTGTCAAAATTGATTTTGGAAGTATATTTTCTAAACCCGATATTTCCACAACCGTACATCCTAAATTATTGTGGTTTTCAGTATTCAATTGCAAATTAATAGGCCTTTCCAGCCATGTACGAAGTTTGACAAAACTCGACAAATTAATTTTGGATGAAATTTCATCCAAATCGTGACCCTGGCAGTGTCAAAATTGATTTTGGAAGTATATTTTCTAAACCCGATATTTCCACAACCGTACATCCTAAATGATTGTGGTTTTCAGTATTCAATTGCAAATTAAAAGGCCTTTCCAGCCATGTACGAAGTTTAACAAAACTCGAAAAATTAATTTTGGACGAAATTTCATCCAAATCGTGACCCTGGCAGTGTCAAAATTGATTTTGGAAGCATATTTTCTAAACCCGATATTTCCACAACCGTACATCCTAAATTATTGTGGTTTTCAGTATTCAATTGCAAATTAATAGGCCTTTCCAGCCATGTACGAAGTTTGACAAAACTCGACAAATTAATTTTGGATAAAATTTCATCCAAATCGTGACCCTGGCAGTGTCAAAATTGATTTTGGAAGTATATTTTCTAAACACGATATTTCCACAACCGTACATCCTAAATGATTGTGGTTTTCAGTATTCAATTGCAAATTAAAAGGCCTTTCCAGCCATGTACGAAGTTTAACAAAACTCGACAAATTAATTTTGGATAAAATTTCATCCAAATCGTGACCCTGGCAGTGTCAAAATTGATTTTGGAAGTATATTTTCTAAACCCGATATTTCCACAACCGTACATCCTAAATGATTGTGGTTTTCAGTACGAAGTTTGACAAAACTCGACAAATTAATTTTGGATGAAATTTCATCCAAATCGTGACCCTGGCAGTGTCAAAATTGATTTTGGAAGTATATTTTCTAAACACGATATTTCCACAACCGTACATCCTAAATGATTGTGGTTTTCAGTATTCAATTGCAAATTAAAAGGCCTTTCCAGCCATGTACGAAGTTTAACAAAACTCGACAAATTAATTTTGGATAAAATTTCATCCAAATCGTGACCCTGGCAGTGTCAAAATTGATTTTGGAAGTATATTTTCTAAACCCGATATTTCCACAACCGTACATCCTAAATGATTGTGGTTTTCAGTATTCAATTGCAAATTAAAAGGCCTTTCCAGCCATGTACGAAGTTTAACAAAACTCGAAAAATTAATTTTGGACGAAATTTCATCCAAATCGTGACCCTGGCAGTGTCAAAATTGATTTTGGAAGTATATTTTCTAAACCCGATATTTCCACAACCGTACATCCTAAATTATTGTGGTTTTCAGTATTCAATTGCAAATTAATAGGCCTTTCCAGCCATGTACGAAGTTTGACAAAACTCGACAAATTAATTTTGGATAAAATTTCATCCAAATCGTGACCCTGGCAGTGTCAAAATTGATTTTGGAAGTATATTTTCTAAACCCGATATTTCCACAACCGTACATCCTAAATGATTGTGGTTTTCAGTATTCAATTGCAAATTAATAGGCCTTTCCAGCCATGTACGAAGTTTGACAAAACTCGACAAATTAATTTTTGACGAAATTTCATCCAAATCGTGACCCTGGCAGTGTCAAAATTGATTTTGGAAGTATATTTTCTAAACCCGATATTTCCACAACCGTACATCCTAAATTATTGTGGTTTTCAGTATTCAATTGCAAATTAATAGGCCTTTCCAGCCATGTACGAAGTTTGACAAAACTCGACAAATTAATTTTGGATGAAATTTCATCCAAATCGTGACCCTGGCAGTGTCAAAATTGATTTTGGAAGTATATTTTCTAAACCCGATATTTCCACAACCGTACATCCTAAATGATTGTGGTTTTCAGTATTCAATTGCAAATTAAAAGGCCTTTCCAGCCATGTACGAAGTTTAACAAAACTCGAAAAATTAATTTTGGACGAAATTTCATCCAAATCGTGACCCTGGCAGTGTCAAAATTGATTTTGGAAGCATATTTTCTAAACCCGATATTTCCACAACCGTACATCCTAAATTATTGTGGTTTTCAGTATTCAATTGCAAATTAATAGGCCTTTCCAGCCATGTACGAAGTTTGACAAAACTCGACAAATTAATTTTGGATAAAATTTCATCCAAATCGTGACCCTGGCAGTGTCAAAATTGATTTTGGAAGTATATTTTCTAAATCCGATATTTCCACAACCGTACATCCTAAATGATTGTGGTTTTCAGTATTCAATTGCAAATTAATAGGCCTTTCCAGCCATGTACGAAGTTTGACAAAACTCGACAAATTAATTTTGGACGAAATTTCATCCAAATCGTGACCCTGGCAGTGTCAAAATTGATTTTGGAAGTATATTTTCTAAACACGATATTTCCACAACCGTACATCCTAAATGATTGTGGTTTTCAGTATTCAATTGCAAATTAAAAGGCCTTTCCAGCCATGTACGAAGTTTAACAAAACTCGAAAAATTAATTTTGGACGAAATTTCATCCAAATCGTGACCCTGGCAGTGTCAAAATTGATTTTGGAAGTATATTTTCTAAACCCGATATTTCCACAACCGTACATCCTAAATGATTGTGGTTTTCAGTATTCAATTGCAAATTAATAGGCCTTTCCAGCCATGTACGAAGTTTAACAAAACTCGAAAAATTAATTTTGGACGAAATTTCATCCAAATCGTGACCCTGGCAGTGTCAAAATTGATTTTGGAAGTATATTTTCTAAACCCGATATTTCCACAACCGTACATCCTAAATGATTGTGGTTTTCAGTATTCAATTGCAAATTAAAAGGCCTTTCCAGCCATGTACGAAGTTTAACAAAACTCGAAAAATTAATTTTGGACGAAATTTCATCCAAATCGTGACCCTGGCAGTGTCAAAATTGATTTTGGAAGTATATTTTCTAAACCCGATATTTCCACAACCGTACATCCTAAATTATTGTGGTTTTCAGTATTCAATTGCAAATTAATAGGCCTTTCCAGCCATGTACGAAGTTTGACAAAACTCGACAAATTAATTTTGGACGAAATTTAATCCAAATTGTGACCCTGGCAGTGTCAAAATTGATTTTGGAAGTATATTTTCTAAACCCGATATTTCCACAACCGTACATCCTAAATGATTGTGGTTTTCAGTATTCAATTGCAAATTAATAGGCCTTTCCAGCCATGTACGAAGTTTGACAAAACTCGACAAATTAATTTTGGACGAAATTTCATCCAAATCGTGACCCTGGCAGTGTCAAAATTGATTTTGGAAGTATAATATTTTCTAAACCCGATATTTCCACAACCGTACATCCTAAATGATTGTGGTTTTCAGTATTCAATTGCAAATTAAAAGGCCTTTCCAGCCATGTACGAAGTTTAACAAAACTCGACAAATTAATTTTGGATAAAATTTCATCCAAATCGTGACCCTGGCAGTGTCAAAATTGATTTTGGAAGTATATTTTCTAAACCCGATATTTCCACAACCGTACATCCTAAATGATTGTGGTTTTCAGTATTCAATTGCAAATTAATAGGCCTTTCCAGCCATGTACGAAGTTTGACAAAACTCGACAAATTAATTTTGGACGAAATTTCATCCAAATCGTGACCCTGGCAGTGTCAAAATTGATTTTGGAAGTATATTTTCTAAACCCGATATTTCCACAACCGTACATCCTAAATTATTGTGGTTTTCAGTATTCAGTTGCAAATTAATAGGCCTTTCCAGCCATGTACGAAGTTTGACAAAACTCGACAAATTAATTTTGGACGAAATTTCATCCAAATCGTGACCCTGGTAGTGTCAAAATTGATTTTGGAAGTATATTTTCTAAACCCGATATTTCCACAACCGTACATCCTAAATGATTGTGGTTTTCAGTATTCAATTGCAAATTAAAAGGCCTTTCCAGCCATGTACGAAGTTTGACAAAACTCGACAAATTAATTTTGGACGAAATTTCATCCAAATCGTGACCCTGGCAGTGTCAAAATTGATTTTGGAAGTATATTTTCTAAACCCGATATTTCCACAACCGTACATCCTAAATTATTGTGGTTTTCAGTATTCAATTGCAAATTAATAGGCCTTTCCAGCCATGTACGAAGTTTGACAAAACTCGACAAATTAATTTTGGACGAAATTTCATCCAAATCGTGACCCTGGCAGTGTCAAAATTGATTTTGGAAGTATATTTTCTAAACCCGATATTTCCACAACCGTACATCCTAAATGATTGTGGTTTTCAGTATTCAATTGCAAATTAAAAGGCCTTTTCAGCCATGTACGAAGTTTAACAAAACTCGACAAATTAATTTTGGACGAAATTTCATCCAAATCGTGACCCTGGCAGTGTCAAAATTGATTTTGGAAGTATATTTTCTAAACCCGATATTTCCACAACCGTACATCCTAAATTATTGTGGTTTTCAGTATTCAATTGCAAATTAATAGGCCTTTCCAGCCATGTACGAAGTTTGACAAAACTCGACAAATTAATTTTGGATGAAATTTCATCCAAATCGTGACCCTGGCAGTGTCAAAATTGATTTTGGAAGTATATTTTCTAAACCCGATATTTCCACAACCGTACATCCTAAATGATTGTGGTTTTCAGTATTCAATTGCAAATTAATAGGCCTTTCCAGCCATGTACGAAGTTTGACAAAACTCGACAAATTAATTTTGGACGAAATTTCATCCAAATCGTGACCCTGGCAGTGTCAAAATTGATTTTGGAAGTATATTTTCTAAACCCGATATTTCCACAACCGTACATCCTAAATTATTGTGGTTTTCAGTATTCAATTGCAAATTAATAGGCCTTTCCAGCCATGTACGAAGTTTGACAAAACTCGACAAATTAATTTTGGATGAAATTTCATCCAAATCGTGACCCTGGCAGTGTCAAAATTGATTTTGGAAGTATATTTTCTAAACCCGATATTTCCACAACCGTACATCCTAAATGATTGTGGTTTTCAGTATTCAATTGCAAATTAAAAGGCCTTTCCAGCCATGTACGAAGTTTGACAAAACTCGACAAATTAATTTTGGACGAAATTTCATCCAAATCGTGACCCTGGCAGTGTCAAAATTGATTTTGGAAGTATATTTTCTAAACCCGATATTTCCACAACCGTACATCCTAAATGATTGTGGTTTTCAGTATTCAATTGCAAATTAATAGGCCTTTCCAGCCATGTACGAAGTTTGACAAAACTCGACAAATTAATTTTGGACGAAATTTCATCCAAATCGTGACCCTGGCAGTGTCAAAATTGATTTTGGAAGTATATTTTCTAAACCCGATATTTCCACAACCGTACATCCTAAATTATTGTGGTTTTCAGTATTCAATTGCAAATTAATAGGCCTTTCCAGCCATGTACGAAGTTTAACAAAACTCGACAAATTAATTTTGGACGAAATTTCATCCAAATCGTGACCCTGGCAGTGTCAAAATTGATTTTGGAAGTATATTTTCTAAACCCGATATTTCCACAACCGTACATCCTAAATGATTTTGGTTTTCAGTATTCAATTGCAAATTAAAAGGCCTTTCCAGCCATGTACGAAGTTTAACAAAACTCGAAAAATTAATTTTGGACGAAATTTCATCCAAATCGTGACCCTGGCAGTGTCAAAATTGATTTTGGAAGTATATTTTCTAAACCAGATATTTCCACAACCGTACATCCTAAATGATTGTGGTTTTCAGTATTCAATTGCAAATTAAAAGGCCTTTCCAGCCATGTACGAAGTTTAACAAAACTCGACAAATTAATTTTGGACGAAATTTCATCCAAATCGTGACCCTGGCAGTGTCAAAATTGATTTTGGAAGTATATTTTCTAAACCCGATATTTCCACAACCGTACATCCTAAATGATTGTGGTTTTCAGTATTCAATTGCAAATTAAAAGGCCTTTCCAGCCATGTACGAAGTTTGACAAAACTCGACAAAATAATTTTGGACGAAATTTCATCCAAATCGTGACCCTGGCAGTGTCAAAATTGATTTTGGAAGTATATTTTCTAAACCCGATATTTCCACAACCGTACATCCTAAATGATTGTGGTTTTCAGTATTCAATTGCAAATTAATAGGCCTTTCCAGCCATGTACGAAGTTTGACAAAACTCGACAAATTAATTTTGGACGAAATTTCATCCAAATCGTGACCCTGGCAGTGTCAAAATTGATTTTGGAAGTATATTTTCTAAACCAGATATTTCCACAACCGTACATCCTAAATGATTGTGGTTTTCAGTATTCAATTGCAAATTAATAGGCCTTTCCAGCCATGTACGAAGTTTAACAAAACTCGAAAAATTAATTTTGGACGAAATTTCATCCAAATCGTGACCCTGAAAGTGTCAAAATTGATTTTGGAAGTATATTTTCTAAACCCGATATTTCCACAACCGTACATCCTAAATGATTGTGGTTTTCAGTATTCAATTGCAAATTAATGGGCCTTTCCAGCCATGTACGAAGTTTAACAAAACTCGACAAATTAATTTTGGACGAAATTTCATCCAAATCGTGACCCTGGCAGTGTCAAAATTGATTTTGGAAGTATATTTTCTAAACCCGATATTTCCACAACCGTACATCCTAAATTATTGTGGTTTTCAGTATTCAATTGCAAATTAATAGGCCTTTCCAGCCATGTACGAAGTTTGACAAAACTCGACAAATTAATTTTGGATGAAATTTCATCCAAATCGTGACCCTGGCAGTGTCAAAATTGATTTTGGAAGTATATTTTCTAAACCCGATATTTCCACAACCGTACATCCTAAATGATTGTGGTTTTCAGTATTCAATTGCAAATTAATAGGCCTTTCCAGCCATGTACGAAGTTTGACAAAACTCGACAAATTAATTTTGGACGAAATTTCATCCAAATCGTGACCCTGGCAGTGTCAAAATTGATTTTGGAAGTATATTTTCTAAACCCGATATTTCCACAACCGTACATCCTAAATGATTGTGGTTTTCAGTATTCAATTGCAAATTAAAAGGCCTTTCCAGCCATGTACGAAGTTTAACAAAACTCGACAAATTAATTTTGGACGAAATTTCATCCAAATCGTGACCCTGGCAGTGTCAAAATTGATTTTGGAAGTATATTTTCTAAACCAGATATTTCCACAACCGTACATCCTAAATTATTGTGGTTTTCAGTATTCAATTGCAAATTAATAGGCCTTTCCAGCCATGTACGAAGTTTAACAAAACTCGAAAAATTAATTTTGGATAAAATTTCATCCAAATCGTGACCCTGGCAGTGTCAAAATTGATTTTGGAAGTATATTTTCTAAACCAGATATTTCCACAACCGTACATCCTAAATGATTGTGGTTTTCAGTATTCAATTGCAAATTAAAAGGCCTTTCCAGCCATGTACGAAGTTTAACAAAACTCGACAAATTAATTTTGGACGAAATTTCATCCAAATCGTGACCCTGGCAGTGTCAAAATTGATTTTGGAAGTATATTTTCTAAACCAGATATTTCCACAACCGTACATCCTAAATTATTGTGGTTTTCAGTATTCAATTTCAAATTAATAGGCCTTTCCAGCCATGTACGAAGTTTGACAAAACTCGACAAATTAATTTTGGACGAAATTTCATCCAAATCGTGACCCTGGCAGTGTCAAAATTGATTTTGGAAGTATATTTTCTAAACCAGATATTTCCACAACCGTACATCCTAAATGATTGTGGTTTTCAGTATTCAATTGCAAATTAAAAGGCCTTTCCAGCCATGTACGAAGTTTGACAAAACTCGACAAATTAATTTTGGACGAAATTTCATCCAAATCGTGACCCTGGCAGTGTCAAAATTGATTTTGGAAGTATATTTTCTAAACCCGATATTTCCACAACCGTACATCCTAAATTATTGTGGTTTTCAGTATTCAATTGCAAATTAATAGGCCTTTCCAGCCATGTACGAAGTTTAACAAAACTCGACAAATTAATTTTGGATAAAATTTCATCCAAATCGTGACCCTGGCAGTGTCAAAATTGATTTTGGAAGTATATTTTCTAAACCCGATATTTCCACAACCGTACATCCTAAATTATTGTGGTTTTCAGTATTCAATTGCAAATTAAAAGGCCTTTCCAGCCATGTACGAAGTTTAACAAAACTCGACAAATTAATTTTGGATGAAATTTCATCCAAATCGTGACCCTGGCAGTGTCAAAATTGATTTTGGAAGTATATTTTCTAAACCCGATATTTCCACAACCGTACATCCTAAATGATTGTGGTTTTCAGTATTCAATTGCAAATTAAAAGGCCTTTCCAGCCATGTACGAAGTTTAACAAAACTCGACAAATTAATTTTGGATAAAATTTCATCCAAATCGTGACCCTGGCAGTGTCAAAATTGATTTTGGAAGTATATTTTCTAAACCCGATATTTCCACAACCGTACATCCTAAATGATTGTGGTTTTCAGTATTCAATTGCAAATTAAAAGGCCTTTCCAGCCATGTACGAAGTTTAACAAAACTCGACAAATTAATTTTGGATAAAATTTCACCCAAATCGTGACCCTGGCAGTGTCAAAATTGATTTTGGAAGTATATTTTCTAAACCCGATATTTCCACAACCGTACATCCTAAATTATTGTGGTTTTCAGTATTCAATTGCAAATTAATAGGCCTTTCCAGCCATGTACGAAGTTTGACAAAACTCGACAAATTAATTTTGGACGAAATTTCATCCAAATCGTGACCCTGGCAGTGTCAACATTGATTTTGGAAGTATATTTTCTAAACCCGATATTTCCACAACCGTACATCCTAAATGATTGTGGTTTTCAGTATTCAATTGCAAATTAATAGGCCTTTCCAGCCATGTACGAAGTTTGACAAAACTCGACAAATTAATTTTGGATGAAATTTCATCCAAATCGTGACCCTGGCAGTGTCAAAATTGATTTTGGAAGTATATTTTCTAAACCAGATATTTCCACAACCGTACATCCTAAATGATTGTGGTTTTCAGTATTCAATTGCAAATTAAAAGGCCTTTCCAGCCATGTACGAAGTTTAACAAAACTCGAAAAATTAATTTTGGATGAAATTTCATCCAAATCGTGACCCTGGCAGTATCAAAATTGATTTTGGAAGTATATTTTCTAAACCCGATATTTCCACAACCGTACATCCTAAATTATTGTGGTTTTCAGTATTCAATTGCAAATTAATAGGCCTTTCCAGCCATGTACGAAGTTTGACAAAACTCGACAAATTAATTTTGGACGAAATTTCATCCAAATCGTGACCCTGGCAGTGTCAAAATTGATTTTGGAAGTATATTTTCTAAACCCGATATTTCCACAACCGTACATCCTAAATGATTGTGGTTTTTAGTATTCAATTGCAAATTAATAGGCCTTTCCAGCCATGTACGAAGTTTGACAAAACTCGACAAATTAATTTTGGATGAAATTTTATCCAAATCGTGACCCTGGCAGTGTCAAAATTGATTTTGGAAGTATATTTTCTAAACCCGATATTTCCACAACCGTACATCCTAAATTATTGTGGTTTTCAGTATTCAATTGCAAATTAATAGGCCTTTCCAGCCATGTACGAAGTTTGACAAAACTCGACAAATTAATTTTGGACGAAATTTCATCCAAATCGTGACCCTGGCAGTGTCAAAATTGATTTTGGAAGTATATTTTCTAAACCCGATATTTCCACAACCGTACATCCTAAATGATTGTGGTTTTCAGTATTCAATTGCAAATTAATAGGCCTTTCCAGCCATGTACGAAGTTTGACAAAACTCGACAAATTAATTTTGGATGAAATTTCATCCAAATCGTGACCCTGGCAGTCTCAAAATTGATTTTGGAAGTATATTTTCTAAACCCGATATTTCCACAACCGTACATCCTAAATGATTGTGGTTTTCAGTATTCAATTGCAAATTAATAGGCCTTTCCAGCCATGTACGAAGTTTGACAAAACTCGACAAATTAATTTTGGACGAAATTTCATCCAAATCGTGACCCTGGCAGTGTCAAAATTGATTTTGGAAGTATATTTTCTAAACCCGATATTTCAACAACCGTACATCCTAAATGATTGTGGTTTTCAGTATTCAATTGCAAATTAATAGGCCTTTCCAGCCATGTACGAAGTTTGACAAAACTCGACAAATTAATTTTGGATGAAATTTCATCCAAATCGTGACCCTGGCAGTGTCAAAATTGATTTTGGAAGTATATTTTCTAAACCCGATATTTCCACAACCGTACATCCTAAATTATTGTGGTTTTCAGTATTCAATTGCAAATTAATAGGCCTTTCCAGCCATGTGCGAAGTTTGACAAAACTCGACAAATTAATTTTGGACGAAATTTCATCCAAATCGTGACCCTGGCAGTGTCAAAATTGATTTTGGAAGTATATTTTCTAAACCCGATATTTCCACAACCGTACATCCTAAATGATTGTGGTTTTCAGTATTCAATTGCAAATTAATAGGCCTTTCCAGCCATGTACGAAGTTTGACAAAACTCGACAAATTAATTTTGGACGAAATTTCATCCAAATCGTGACCCTGGCAGTGTCAAAATTGATTTTGGAAGTATATTTTCTAAACCCGATATTTCCACAACCGTACATCCTAAATGATTGTGGTTTTCAGTATTCAATTACAAATTAATAGGCCTTTCCAGCCATGTACGAAGTTTGACAAAACTCGACAAATTAATTTTGGATGAAATTTCATCCAAATCGTGACCCTGGCAGTGTCAAAATTGATTTTGGAAGTATATTTTCTAAACCCGATATTTCCACAACCGTACATCCTAAATTATTGTGGTTTTCAGTATTCAATTGCAAATTAATAGGCCTTTCCAGCCATGTGCGAAGTTTGACAAAACTCGACAAATTAATTTTGGACGAAATTTCATCCAAATCGTGACCCTGGCAGTGTCAAAATTGATTTTGGAAGTATATTTTCTAAACCCGATATTTCCACAACCGTACATCCTAAATGATTGTGGTTTTCAGTATTCAATTGCAAATTAATAGGCCTTTCCAGCCATGTACGAAGTTTGACAAAACTCGACAAATTAATTTTGGATGAAATTTCATCCAAATCGTGACCCTGGCAGTGTCAAAATTGATTTTGGAAGTATATTTTCTAAACCCGATATTTCCACAACCGTACATCCTAAATGATTGTGGTTTTCAGTATTCAATTGCAAATTAGTAGGCCTTTCCAGCCATGTACGAAGTTTGACAAAACTCGACAAATTAATTTTGGACGAAATTTCATCCAAATCGTGACCCTGGCAGTGTCAAAATTGATTTTGGAAGTATATTTTCTAAACCCGATATTTCCACAACCGTACATCCTAAATTATTGTGGTTTTCAGTATTCAATTGCAAATTAATAGGCCTTTCCAGCCATGTACGAAGTTTAACAAAACTCGACAAATTAATTTTGGATAAAATTTAATCCAAATCGTGACCCTGGCAGTGTCAAAATTGATTTTGGAAGTATATTTTCTAAACCCGATATTTCCACAACCGTACATCCTAAATGATTGTGGTTTTCAGTATTCAATTGCAAATTAATAGGCCTTTCCAGCCATGTACGAAGTTTGACAAAACTCGACAAATTAATTTTGGACGAAATTTCATCCAAATCGTGACCCTGGCAGTGTCAAAATTGATTTTGGAAGTATATTTTCTAAACCCGATATTTCCACAACCGTACATCCTAAATGATTGTGGTTTTCAGTATTCAATTGCAAATTAATAGGCCTTTCCAGCCATGTACGAAGTTTGACAAAACTCGACAAATTAATTTTGGACGAAATTTCATCCAAATCGTGACCCTGGCAGTGTCAAAATTGATTTTGGAAGTATATTTTCTAAACCCGATATTTCCACAACCGTACATCCTAAATTATTGTGGTTTTCAGTATTCAATTGCAAATTAATAGGCCTTTCCAGCCATGTACGAAGTTTAACAAAACTCGACAAATTAATTTTGGATAAAATTTAATCCAAATCGTGACCCTGGCAGTGTCAAAATTGATTTTGGAAGTATATTTTCTAAACCCGATATTTCCACAACCGTACATCCTAAATGATTGTGGTTTTCAGTATTCAATTGCAAATTAATAGGCCTTTCCAGCCATGTACGAAGTTTGACAAAACTCGACAAATTAATTTTGGATGAAATTTCATCCAAATCGTGACCCTGGCAGTGTCAAAATTGATTTTGGAAGTATATTTTCTAAACCCGATATTTCCACAACCGTACATCCTAAATTATTGTGGTTTTCAGTATTCAATTGCAAATTAATAGGCCTTTCCAGCCATGTGCGAAGTTTGACAAAACTCGACAAATTAATTTTGGACGAAATTTCATCCAAATCGTGACCCTGGCAGTGTCAAAATTGATTTTGGAAGTATATTTTCTAAACCCGATATTTCCACAACCGTACATCCTAAATGATTGTGGTTTTCAGTATTCAATTGCAAATTAATAGGCCTTTCCAGCCATGTACGAAGTTTGACAAAACTCGACAAATTAATTTTGGACGAAATTTCATCCAAATCGTGACCCTGGCAGTGTCAAAATTGATTTTGGAAGTATATTTTCTAAACCCGATATTTCCACAACCGTACATCCTAAATGATTGTGGTTTTCAGTATTCAATTGCAAATTAATAGGCCTTTCCAGCCATGTACGAAGTTTGACAAAACTCGACAAATTAATTTTGGATGAAATTTCATCCAAATCGTGACCCTGGCAGTGTCAAAATTGATTTTGGAAGTATATTTTCTAAACCCGATATTTCCACAACCGTACATCCTAAATTATTGTGGTTTTCAGTATTCAATTGCAAATTAATAGGCCTTTCCAGCCATGTGCGAAGTTTGACAAAACTCGACAAATTAATTTTGGACGAAATTTCATCCAAATCGTGACCCTGGCAGTGTCAAAATTGATTTTGGAAGTATATTTTCTAAACCCGATATTTCCACAACCGTACATCCTAAATGATTGTGGTTTTCAGTATTCAATTGCAAATTAATAGGCCTTTCCAGCCATGTACGAAGTTTGACAAAACTCGACAAATTAATTTTGGATGAAATTTCATCCAAATCGTGACCCTGGCAGTATCAAAATTGATTTTGGAAGTATATTTTCTAAACCCGATATTTCCACAACCGTACATCCTAAATTATTGTGGTTTTCAGTATTCAATTGCAAATTAAAAGGCCTTTCCAACCATGTACGAAGTTTAACAAAACTCGACAAATTAATTTTGGACGAAATTTCATCCAAATCGTGACCCTGGCAGTGTCAAAATTGATTTTGGAAGTATATTTTCTAAACCCGATATTTCCACAACCGTACATCCTAAATGATTGTGGTTTTCAGTATTCAATTGCAAATTAAAAGGCCTTTCCAGCCATGTACGAAGTTTAACAAAACTCGACAAATTAATTTTGGATAAAATTTCACCCAAATCGTGACCCTGGCAGTGTCAAAATTGATTTTGGAAGTATATTTTCTAAACCCGATATTTCCACAACCGTACATCCTAAATTATTGTGGTTTTCAGTATTCAATTGCAAATTAATAGGCCTTTCCAGCCATGTACGAAGTTTGACAAAACTCGACAAATTAATTTTGGACGAAATTTCATCCAAATCGTGACCCTGGCAGTGTCAACATTGATTTTGGAAGTATATTTTCTAAACCCGATATTTCCACAACCGTACATCCTAAATGATTGTGGTTTTCAGTATTCAATTGCAAATTAATAGGCCTTTCCAGCCATGTACGAAGTTTGACAAAACTCGACAAATTAATTTTGGATGAAATTTCATCCAAATCGTGACCCTGGCAGTGTCAAAATTGATTTTGGAAGTATATTTTCTAAACCAGATATTTCCACAACCGTACATCCTAAATGATTGTGGTTTTCAGTATTCAATTGCAAATTAAAAGGCCTTTCCAGCCATGTACGAAGTTTAACAAAACTCGAAAAATTAATTTTGGATGAAATTTCATCCAAATCGTGACCCTGGCAGTATCAAAATTGATTTTGGAAGTATATTTTCTAAACCCGATATTTCCACAACCGTACATCCTAAATTAATGTGGTTTTCAGTATTCAATTGCAAATTAATAGGCCTTTCCAGCCATGTACGAAGTTTGACAAAACTCGACAAATTAATTTTGGACGAAATTTCATCCAAATCGTGACCCTGGCAGTGTCAAAATTGATTTTGGAAGTATATTTTCTAAACCCGATATTTCCACAACCGTACATCCTAAATGATTGTGGTTTTTAGTATTCAATTGCAAATTAATAGGCCTTTCCAGCCATGTACGAAGTTTGACAAAACTCGACAAATTAATTTTGGATGAAATTTTATCCAAATCGTGACCCTGGCAGTGTCAAAATTGATTTTGGAAGTATATTTTCTAAACCCGATATTTCCACAACCGTACATCCTAAATTATTGTGGTTTTCAGTATTCAATTGCAAATTAATAGGCCTTTCCAGCCATGTACGAAGTTTGACAAAACTCGACAAATTAATTTTGGACGAAATTTCATCCAAATCGTGACCCTGGCAGTGTCAAAATTGATTTTGGAAGTATATTTTCTAAACCCGATATTTCCACAACCGTACATCCTAAATGATTGTGGTTTTCAGTATTCAATTGCAAATTAATAGGCCTTTCCAGCCATGTACGAAGTTTGACAAAACTCGACAAATTAATTTTGGACGAAATTTCATCCAAATCGTGACCCTGGCAGTGTCAAAATTGATTTTGGAAGTATATTTTCTAAACCCGATATTTCAACAACCGTACATCCTAAATGATTGTGGTTTTCAGTATTCAATTGCAAATTAATAGGCCTTTCCAGCCATGTACGAAGTTTGACAAAACTCGACAAATTAATTTTGGACGAAATTTCATCCAAATCGTGACCCTGGCAGTGTCAAAATTGATTTTGGAAGTATATTTTCTAAACCCGATATTTCCACAACCGTACATCCTAAATTATTGTGGTTTTCAGTATTCAATTGCAAATTAATAGGCCTTTCCAGCCATGTGCGAAGTTTGACAAAACTCGACAAATTAATTTTGGACGAAATTTCATCCAAATCGTGACCCTGGCAGTGTCAAAATTGATTTTGGAAGTATATTTTCTAAACCCGATATTTCCACAACCGTACATCCTAAATGATTGTGGTTTTCAGTATTCAATTGCAAATTAATAGGCCTTTCCAGCCATGTACGAAGTTTGACAAAACTCGACAAATTAATTTTGGACGAAATTTCATCCAAATCGTGACCCTGGCAGTGTCAAAATTGATTTTGGAAGTATATTTTCTAAACCCGATATTTCCACAACCGTACATCCTAAATGATTGTGGTTTTCAGTATTCAATTGCAAATTAATAGGCCTTTCCAGCCATGTACGAAGTTTGACAAAACTCGACAAATTAATTTTGGATGAAATTTCATCCAAATCGTGACCCTGGCAGTGTCAAAATTGATTTTGGAAGTATATTTTCTAAACCCGATATTTCCACAACCGTACATCCTAAATTATTGTGGTTTTCAGTATTCAATTGCAAATTAATAGGCCTTTCCAGCCATGTACGAAGTTTGACAAAACTCGACAAATTAATTTTGGATAAAATTTCATCCAAATCGTGACCCTGGCAGTGTCAAAATTGATTTTGGAAGTATATTTTCTAAACCCGATATTTCCACAACCGTACATCCTAAATGATTGTGGTTTTCAGTATTCAATTGCAAATTAATAGGCCTTTCCAGCCATGTACGAAGTTTAACAAAACTCGACAAATTAATTTTGGACGAAATTTCATCCAAATCGTGACCCTGGCAGTGTCAAAATTGATTTTGGAAGTATATTTTCTAAACCCGATATTTCCACAACCGTACATCCTAAATTATTGTGGTTTTCAGTATTCAATTGCAAATTAATAGGCCTTTCCAGCCATGTACGAAGTTTGACAAAACTCGACAAATTAATTTTGGACGAAATTTCATCCAAATCGTGACCCTGGCAGTGTCAAAATTGATTTTGGAAGTATATTTTCTAAACCAGATATTTCCACAACCGTACATCCTAAATTATTGTGGTTTTCAGTATTCAATTGCAAATTAATAGGCCTTTCCAGCCATGTACGAAGTTTGACAAAACTCGACAAATAAATTTTGGATAAAATTTCATCCAAATCGTGACCCTGGCAGTGTCAAAATTGATTTTGGAAGTATATTTTCTAAACCCGATATTTCCACAACCGTACATCCTAAATGATTGTGGTTTTCAGTATTCAATTGCAAATTAATAGGCCTTTCCAGCCATGTACGAAGTTTGACAAAACTCGACAAATTAATTTTGGACGAAATTTCATCCAAATCGTGACCCTGGCAGTGTCAAAATTGATTTTGGAAGTATATTTTCTAAACCCGATATTTCCACAACCGTACATCCTAAATGATTGTGGTTTTCAGTATTCAATTGCAAATTAATAGGCCTTTCCAGCCATGTACGAAGTTTGACAAAACTCGACAAATTAATTTTGGACGAAATTTCATCCAAATCGTGACACTGGCAGTGTCAAAATTGATTTTGGAAGTATATTTTCTAAACCAGATATTTCCACAACCGTACATCCTAAATGATTGTGGTTTTCAGTATTCAATTGCAAATTAATAGGCCTTTCCAGCCATGTACGAAGTTTAACAAAACTCGAAAAATTAATTTTGGACGAAATTTCATCCAAATCGTGACCCTGGCAGTGTCAAAATTGATTTTGGAAGTATATTTTCTAAACCCGATATTTCCACAACCGTACATCCTAAATGATTGTGGTTTTCAGTATTCAATTGCAAATTAAAAGGCCTTTCCAGCCATGTACGAAGTTTAACAAAACTCGAAAAATTAATTTTGGACGAAATTTCATCCAAATCGTGACCCTGGCAGTGTCAAAATTGATTTTGGAAGTATATTTTCTAAACCCGATATTTCCACAACCGTACATCCTAAATGATTGTGGTTTTCAGTATTCAATTGCAAATTAATAGGCCTTTCCAGCCATGTACGAAGTTTGACAAAACTCGACAAATTAATTTTGGACGAAATTTCATCCAAATCGTGACCCTGGCAGTGTCAAAATTGATTTTGGAAGTATATTTTCTAAACCCGATATTTCCACAACCGTACATCCTAAATTATTGTGGTTTTCAGTATTCAATTGCAAATTATTAGGCCTTTCCAGCCATGTACAAAGTTTAACAAAACTCGACAAATTAATTTTGGATAAAATTTCATCCAAATCGTGACCCTGGCAGTGTCAAAATTGATTTTGGAAGTATATTTTCTAAACCCGATATTTCCACAACCGTACATCCTAAATTATTGTGGTTTTCAGTATTCAATTGCAAATTAATAGGCCTTTCCAGCCATGTACGAAGTTTGACAAAACTCGACAAATTAATTTTGGACGAAATTTCATCCAAATCGTGACCCTGGCAGTGTCAAAATTGATTTTGGAAGTATATTTTCTAAACCAGATATTTCCACAACCGTACATCCTAAATGATTGTGGTTTTCAGTATTCAATTGCAAATTAATAGGCCTTTCCAGCCATGTACGAAGTTTGACAAAACTCGACAAATTAATTTTGGACGAAATTTCATCCAAATCGTGACCCTGGCAGTGTCAAAATTGATTTTGGAAGTATATTTTCTAAACCCGATATTTCCACAACCGTACATCCTAAATGATTGTGGTTTTCAGTATTCAATTGCAAATTAATAGGCCTTTCCAGCCATGTGCGAAGTTTGACAAAACTCGACAAATTAATTTTGGACGAAATTTCATCCAAATCGTGACCCTGGCAGTGTCAAAATTGATTTTGGAAGTATATTTTCTAAACCCGATATTTCCACAACCGTACATCCTAAATGATTGTGGTTTTCAGTATTCAATTGCAAATTAATAGGCCTTTCCAGCCATGTACGAAGTTTGACAAAACTCGACAAATTAATTTTGGACGAAATTTCATCCAAATCGTGACCCTGGTAGTGTCAAAATTGATTTTGGAAGTATATTTTCTAAACCCGATATTTCCACAACCGTACATCCTAAATAATTGTGGTTTTCAGTATTCAATTGCAAATTAAAAGGCCTTTCCAGCCATGTACGAAGTTTGACAAAACTCGACAAATTAATTTTGGACGAAATTTCATCCAAATCGTGACCCTGGCAGTGTCAAAATTGATTTTGGAAGTATATTTTCTAAACCAGATATTTCCACAACCGTACATCCTAAATTATTGTGGTTTTCAGTATTCAATTGCAAATTAATAGGCCTTTCCAGCCATGTACGAAGTTTAAAAAAACTCGAAAAATTAATTTTGGATAAAATTTCATCCAAATCGTGACCCTTGCAGTGTCAAAATTAGATATTTCCACAACCGTACATCCTAAATTATTGTGGTTTTCAGTATTCAATTGCAAATTAATAGGCCTTTTTAGCCATGTACGAAGTTTAACAAAACTCGACAAATTAATTTTGGACGAAATTTCATCCAAATCGTGACCCTGGCAGTGTCAAAATTGATTTTGGAAGTATATTTTCTAAACCCGATATTTCCACAACCGTACATCCTAAATGATTGTGGTTTTCAGTATTCAATTGCAAATTAATAGGCCTTTCCAGCCATGTACGAAGTTTGACAAAACTCGACAAATTAATTTTGGACGAAATTTCATCCAAATCGTGACCCTGGCAGTGTCAAAATTGATTTTGGAAGTATATTTTCTAAACCCTATATTTCCACAACCGTACATCCTAAATGATTGTGGTTTTCAGTATTCAATTGCAAATTAATAGGCCTTTCCAGCGATGTACGAAGTTTGACAAAACTCGACAAATTAATTTTGGACGAAATTTCATCCAAATCGTGACCCTGGCAGTGTCAAAATTGATTTTGGAAGTATATTTTCTAAACCCGATAT
Organism: Epistrophella euchroma; assembly: GCA_947049315.1. Taxonomy (NCBI): domain Eukaryota; kingdom Metazoa; phylum Arthropoda; class Insecta; order Diptera; family Syrphidae; genus Epistrophella; species Epistrophella euchroma. Next base: position 127,859,091 of record OX346246.1, read on the forward strand.
TTCCACAACCGTACATCCTAAATGATTGTGGTTTTCAGTATTCAATTGCAAATTAAAAGGCCTTTCCAGCCATGTACGAAGTTTAACAAAACTCGAAAAATTAATTTTGGACGAAATTTCATCCAAATCGTGACCCTGGCAGTGTCAAAATTGATTTTGGAAGTATATTTTCTAAACCAGATATTTCCACAACCGTACATCCTAAATGATTGTGGTTTTCAGTATTCAATTGCAAATTAATAGGCCTTTCCAGCCATGAACGAAGTTTAACAAAACTCGAAAAATTAATTTTGGATAAAATTTCATCCAAATCGTGACCCTGGCAGTGTCAAAATTGATTTTGGAAGTATATTTTCTAAACCAGATATTTCCACAACCGTACATCCTAAATGATTGTGGTTTTCAGTATTCAATTGCAAATTAATAGGCCTTTCCAGCCATGTACGAAGTTTAACAAAACTCGACAAATTAATTTTGGACGAAATTTCATCCAAATCGTGACCCTGGCAGTGTCAAAATTGATTTTGGAAGTATATTTTCTAAACCCGATATTTCCACAACCGTACATCCTAAATGATTGTGGTTTTCAGTATTCAATTGCAAATTAAAAGGCCTTTCCAGCCATGTACGAAGTTTAACAAAACTCGACAAATTAATTTTGGATGAAATTTCATCCAAATCGTGACCCTGGCAGTGTCAAAATTGATTTTGGAAGTATATTTTCTAAACCCGATATTTCCACAACCGTACATCCTAAATTATTGTGGTTTTCAGTATTCAATTGCAAATTAATAGGCCTTTCCAGCCATGTACGAAGTTTAACAAAACTCGAAAAATTAATTTTGGACGAAATTTCATCCAAATCGTGACCCTGGCAGTGTCAAAATTGATTTTGGAAGTATATTTTCTAAACCCGATATTTCCACAACCGTACATCCTAAATGATTGTGGTTTTCAGTATTCAATTGCAAATTAAAAGGCCTTTCCAGCCATGTACGAAGTTTAACAAAACTCGACAAATTAATTTTGGATAAAATTTCATCCAAATCGTGACCCTGGCAGTGTCAAAATTGATTTTGGAAGTATATTTTCTAAACCCGATATTTCCACAACCGTACATCCTAAATGATTGTGGTTTTCAGTATTCAATTGCAAATTAAAAGGCCTTTCCAGCCATGTACGAAGTTTAACAAAACTCGACAAATTAATTTTGGATAAAATTTCATCCAAATCGTGACCCTGGCAGTGTCAAAATTGATTTTGGAAGTATATTTTCTAAACCCGATATTTCCACAACCGTACATCCTAAATGATTGTGGTTTTCAGTATTCAATTGCAAATTAATAGGCCTTTCCAGCCATGTACGAAGTTTGACAAAACTCGAAAAATTAATTTTGGACGAAATTTCATCCAAATCGTGACCCTGGCAGTGTCAAAATTGATTTTGGAAGTATATTTTCTAAACCCGATATTTCCACAACCGTACATCCTAAATTATTGTGGTTTTCAGTATTCAATTGCAAATTAATAGGCCTTTCCAGCCATGTACGAAGTTTGACAAAACTCGACAAATTAATTTTGGACGAAATTTCATCCAAATCGTGACCCTGGCAGTGTCAAAATTGATTTTGGAAGTATATATTTTCTAAACCCGATATTTCCACAACCGTACATCCTAAATTATTGTGGTTTTCAGTATTCAATTGCAAATTAATAGGTCTTTCCAGCCATGTACGAAGTTTGACAAAACTCGACAAATTAATTTTGGATAAAATTTCATCCAAATCGTGACCCTGGCAGTGTCAAAATTGATTTTGGAAGTATATTTTCTAAACCCGATATTTCCACAACCGTACATCCTAAATGATTGTGGTTTTCAGTATTCAATTGCAAATTAAAAGGCCTTTCCAGCCATGTACGAAGTTTAACAAAACTCGAAAAATTAATTTTGGACGAAATTTCATCCAAATCGTGACCCTGGCAGTGTCAAAATTGATTTTGGAAGTATATTTTCTAAACCAGATATTTCCACAACCGTACATCCTAAATGATTGTGGTTTTCAGTATTCAATTGCAAATTAATAGGCCTTTCCAGCCATGTACGAAGTTTAACAAAACTCGAAAAATTAATTTTGGATAAAATTTCATCCAAATCGTGACCCTGGCAGTGTCAAAATTGATTTTGGAAGTATATTTTCTAAACCCGATATTTCCACAACCGTACATCCTAAATGATTGTGGTTTTCAGTATTCAATTGCAAATTAATAGGCCTTTCCAGCGATGTACGAAGTTTGACAAAACTCGACAAATTAATTTTGGACGAAATTTCATCCAAATCGTGACCCTGGCAGTGTCAAAATTGATTTTGGAAGTATATTTTCTAAACCCGATATTTCCACAACCGTACATCCTAAATGATTGTGGTTTTCAGTATTATTGCAAATTAAAAGGCCTTTCCAGCCATGTACGAAGTTTAACAAAACTCGAAAAATTAATTTTGGACGAAATTTCATCCAAATCGTGACCCTGGCAGTGTCAAAATTGATTTTGGAAGTATATTTTCTAAACCAGATATTTCCACAACCGTACATCCTAAATGATTGTGGTTTTCAGTATTCAATTGCAAATTAATAGGCCTTTCCAGCCATGTACGAAGTTTAACAAAACTCGAAAAATTAATTTTGGATAAAATTTCATCCAAATCGTGACCCTGGCAGTGTCAAAATTGATTTTGGAAGTATATTTTCTAAACCCGATATTTCCACAACCGTACATCCTAAATGATTGTGGTTTTCAGTATTCAATTGCAAATTAATAGGCCTTTCCAGCGATGTACGAAGTTTGACAAAACTCGACAAATTAATTTTGGACGAAATTTCATCCAAATCGTGACCCTGGCAGTGTCAAAATTGATTTTGGAAGTATATTTTCTAAACCCGATATTTCCACAACCGTACATCCTAAATGATTGTGGTTTTCAGTATTCAATTGCAAATTAAAAGGCCTTTCCAGCCATGTACGAAGTTTAACAAAACTCGACAAATTAATTTTGGATAAAATTTCATCCAAATCGTGACCCTGGCAGTGTCAAAATTGATTTTGGAAGTATATTTTCTAAACCCGATATTTCCACAACCGTACATCCTAAATGATTGTGGTTTTCAGTATTCAATTGCAAATTAAAAGGCCTTTCCAGCCATGTACGAAGTTTAACAAAACTCGACAAATTAATTTTGGATAAAATTTCATCCAAATCGTGACCCTGGCAGTGTCAAAATTGATTTTGGAAGTATATTTTCTAAACCCGATATTTCCACAACCGTACATCCTAAATGATTGTGGTTTTCAGTATTCAATTGCAAATTAATAGGCCTTTCCAGCCATGTACGAAGTTTGACAAAACTCGACAAATTAATTTTGGACGAAATTTCATCCAAATCGTGACCCTGGCAGTGTCAAAATTGATTTTGGAAGTATATTTTCTAAACCCGATATTTCCACAACCGTACATCCTAAATGATTGTGGTTTTCAGTATTCAATTGCAAATTAAAAGGCCTTTCCAGCCATGTACGAAGTTTAACAAAACTCGAAAAATTAATTTTGGACGAAATTTCATCCAAATCGTGACCCTGGCAGTGTCAAAATTGATTTTGGAAGTATATTTTCTAAACCCGATATTTCCACAACCGTACATCCTAAATTATTGTGGTTTTCAGTATTCAATTGCAAATTAATAGGCCTTTCCAGCCATGTACGAAGTTTGACAAAACTCGACAAATTAATTTTGGACGAAATTTCATCCAAATCGTGACCCTGGCAGTGTCAAAATTGATTTTGGAAGTATATTTTCTAAACCAGATATTTCCACAACCGTACATCCTAAATTATTGTGGTTTTCAGTATTCAATTGCAAATTAATAGGCCTTTCCAGCCATGTACGAAGTTTGACAAAACTCGACAAATTAATTTTGGACGAAATTTCATCCAAATCGTGACCCTGGCAGTGTCAAAATTGATTTTGGAAGTATATTTTCTAAACCCGATATTTCCACAACCGTACATCCTAAATTATTGTGGTTTTCAGTATTCAATTGCAAATTAATAGGCCTTTCCAGCCATGTACGAAGTTTGACAAAACTCGACAAATTAATTTTGGACGAAATTTCATCCAAATCGTGACCCTGGCAGTGTCAAAATTGATTTTGGAAGTATATTTTCTAAACCCGATATTTCCACAACCGTACATCCTAAATTATTGTGGTTTTCAGTATTCAATTGCAAATTAATAGGCCTTTCCAGCCATGTACGAAGTTTGACAAAACTCGAAAAATTAATTTTGGACGAAATTTCATCCAAATCGTGACTTTGGCAGTGTCAAAATTGATTTTGGAAGTATATTTTCTAAACCCGATATTTCCACAACCGTACATCCTAAATTATTGTGGTTTTAAGTATTCAATTGCAAATTAATAGGCCTTTCCAGCCATGTACGAAGTTTGACAAAACTCGACAAATTAATTTTGGACGAAATTTCATCCAAATCGTGACCCTGGCAGTGTCAAAATTGATTTTGGAAGTATATTTTCTAAACCCGATATTTCCACAACCGTACATCCTAAATTATTGTGGTTTTCAGTATTCAATTGCAAATTAATAGGCCTTTCCAGCCATGTACGAAGTTTGACAAAACTCGACAAATTAATTTTGGGCGAAATTTCATCCAAATCGTGACCCTGGCAGTGTCAAAATTGATTTTGGAAGTATATTTTCTAAACCCGATATTTCCACAACCGTACATCCTAAATGATTGTGGTTTTCAGTATTCAATTGCAAATTAAAAGGCCTTTCCAGCCATGTACGAAGTTTAACAAAACTCGAAAAATTAATTTTGGACGAAATTTCATCCAAATCGTGACCCTGGCAGTGTCAAAATTGATTTTGGAAGTATATTTTCTAAACCCGATATTTCCACAACCGTACATCCTAAATTATTGTGGTTTTCAGTATTCAATTGCAAATTAATAGGCCTTTCCAGCCATGTACGAAGTTTGACAAAACTCGACAAATTAATTTTGGACGAAATTTCATCCAAATCGTGACCCTGGCAGTGTCAAAATTGATTTTGGAAGTATATTTTCTAAACCCGATATTTCCACAACCGTACATCCTAAATTATTGTGGTTTTCAGTATTCAATTGCAAATTAATAGGTCTTTCCAGCCATGTACGAAGTTTGACAAAACTCGACAAATTAATTTTGGATAAAATTTCATCCAAATCGTGACCCTGGCAGTGTCAAAATTGATTTTGGAAGTATATTTTCTAAACCCGATATTTCCACAACCGTACATCCTAAATGATTGTGGTTTTCAGTATTCAATTGCAAATTAAAAGGCCTTTCCAGCCATGTACGAAGTTTAACAAAACTCGAAAAATTAATTTTGGACGAAATTTCATCCAAATCGTGACCCTGGCAGTGTCAAAATTGATTTTGGAAGTATATTTTCTAAACCAGATATTTCCACAACCGTACATCCTAAATGATTGTGGTTTTCAGTATTCAATTGCAAATTAATAGGCCTTTCCAGCCATGTACGAAGTTTAACAAAACTCGAAAAATTAATTTTGGATAAAATTTCATCCAAATCGTGACCCTGGCAGTGTCAAAATTGATTTTGGAAGTATATTTTCTAAACCCGATATTTCCACAACCGTACATCCTAAATGATTGTGGTTTTCAGTATTCAATTGCAAATTAATAGGCCTTTCCAGCGATGTACGAAGTTTGACAAAACTCGACAAATTAATTTTGGACGAAATTTCATCCAAATCGTGACCCTGGCAGTGTCAAAATTGATTTTGGAAGTATATTTTCTAAACCCGATATTTCCACAACCGTACATCCTAAATGATTGTGGTTTTCAGTATTATTGCAAATTAAAAGGCCTTTCCAGCCATGTACGAAGTTTAACAAAACTCGAAAAATTAATTTTGGACGAAATTTCATCCAAATCGTGACCCTGGCAGTGTCAAAATTGATTTTGGAAGTATATTTTCTAAACCAGATATTTCCACAACGGTACATCCTAAATGATTGTGGTTTTCAGTATTCAATTGCAAATTAATAGGCCTTTCCAGCCATGTACGAAGTTTAACAAAACTCGAAAAATTAATTTTGGATAAAATTTCATCCAAATCGTGACCCTGGCAGTGTCAAAATTGATTTTGGAAGTATATTTTCTAAACCAGATATTTCCACAACCGTACATCCTAAATGATTGTGGTTTTCAGTATTCAATTGCAAATTAATAGGCCTTTCCAGCCATGTACGAAGTTTAACAAAACTCGACAAATTAATTTTGGACGAAATTTCATCCAAATCGTGACCCTGGCAGTGTCAAAATTGATTTTGGAAGTATATTTTCTAAACCCGATATTTCCACAACCGTACATCCTAAATGATTGTGGTTTTCAGTATTCAATTGCAAATTAATAGGCCTTTCCAGCCATGTACGAAGTTTAACAAAACTCGACAAATTAATTTTGGACGAAATTTCATCCAAATCGTGACCCTGGCAGTGTCAAAATTGATTTTGGAAGTATATTTTCTAAACCCGATATTTCCACAACCGTACATCCTAAATTATTGTGGTTTTCAGTATTCAATTGCAAATTAATAGGCCTTTCCAGCCATGTACGAAGTTTGACAAAACTCGAAAAATTAATTTTGGATAAAATTTCATCTAAATCGTGACCCTGGCAGTGTCAAAATTGATTTTGGAAGTATATTTTCTAAACCCGATATTTCCACAACCGTACATCCTAAATGATTGTGGTTTTCAGTATTCAATTGCAAATTAAAAGGCCTTTCCAGCCATGTACGAAGTTTAACAAAACTCGACAAATTAATTTTGGATGAAATTTCATCCAAATCGTGACCCTGGCAGTGTCAAAATTGATTTTGGAAGTATATTTTCTAAACCCGATATTTCCACAACCGTACATCCTAAATTATTGTGGTTTTCAGTATTCAATTGCAAATTAATAGGCCTTTCCAGCCATGTACGAAGTTTAACAAAACTCGAAAAATTAATTTTGGACGAAATTTCATCCAAATCGTGACCCTGGCAGTGTCAAAATTGATTTTGGAAGTATATTTTCTAAACCCGATATTTCCACAACCGTACATCCTAAATGATTGTGGTTTTCAGTATTCAATTGCAAATTAAAAGGCCTTTCCAGCCATGTACGAAGTTTAACAAAACTCGACAAATTAATTTTGGATAAAATTTCATCCAAATCGTGACCCTGGCAGTGTCAAAATTGATTTTGGAAGTATATTTTCTAAACCCGATATTTCCACAACCGTACATCCTAAATGATTGTGGTTTTCAGTATTCAATTGCAAATTAAAAGGCCTTTCCAGCCATGTACGAAGTTTAACAAAACTCGACAAATTAATTTTGGATAAAATTTCATCCAAATCGTGACCCTGGCAGTGTCAAAATTGATTTTGGAAGTATATTTTCTAAACCCGATATTTCCACAACCGTACATCCTAAATGATTGTGGTTTTCAGTATTCAATTGCAAATTAAAAGGCCTTTCCAGCCATGTACGAAGTTTAACAAAACTCGACAAATTAATTTTGGATAAAATTTCATCCAAATCGTGACCCTGGCAGTGTCAAAATTGATTTTGGAAGTATATTTTCTAAACCCGATATTTCCACAACCGTACATCCTAAATGATTGTGGTTTTCAGTATTCAATTGCAAATTAATAGGCCTTTCCAGCCATGTACGAAGTTTGACAAAACTCGAAAAATTAATTTTGGACGAAATTTCATCCAAATCGTGACCCTGGCAGTGTCAAAATTGATTTTGGAAGTATATTTTCTAAACCCGATATTTCCACAACCGTACATCCTAAATGATTGTGGTTTTCAGTATTCAATTGCAAATTAAAAGGCCTTTCCAGCCATGTACGAAGTTTAACAAAACTCAAAAAATTAATTTTGGACGAAATTTCATCCAAATCGTGACCCTGGCAGTGTCAAAATTGATTTTGGAAGTATATTTTCTAAACCCGATATTTCCACAACCGTACATCCTAAATTATTGTGGTTTTCAGTATTCAATTGCAAATTAATAGGCCTTTCCAGCCATGTACGAAGTTTGACAAAACTCGACAAATTAATTTTGGACGAAATTTCATCCAAATCGTGACCCTGGCAGTGTCAAAATTGATTTTGGAAGTATATTTTCTAAACCCGATATTTCCACAACCGTACATCCTAAATTATTGTGGTTTTCAGTATTCAATTGCAAATTAATAGGTCTTTCCAGCCATGTACGAAGTTTGACAAAACTCGACAAATTAATTTTGGATAAAATTTCATCCAAATCGTGACCCTGGCAGTGTCAAAATTGATTTTGGAAGTATATTTTCTAAACCCGATATTTCCACAACCGTACATCCTAAATGATTGTGGTTTTCAGTATTCAATTGCAAATTAAAAGGCCTTTCCAGCCATGTACGAAGTTTAACAAAACTCGAAAAATTAATTTTGGACGAAATTTCATCCAAATCGTGACCCTGGCAGTGTCAAAATTGATTTTGGAAGTATATTTTCTAAACCAGATATTTCCACAACCGTACATCCTAAATGATTGTGGTTTTCAGTATTCAATTGCAAATTAATAGGCCTTTCCAGCCATGTACGAAGTTTAACAAAACTCGAAAAATTAATTTTGGATAAAATTTCATCCAAATCGTGACCCTGGCAGTGTCAAAATTGATTTTGGAAGTATATTTTCTAAACCCGATATTTCCACAACCGTACATCCTAAATGATTGTGGTTTTCAGTATTCAATTGCAAATTAATAGGCCTTTCCAGCGATGTACGAAGTTTGACAAAACTCGACAAATTAATTTTGGACGAAATTTCATCCAAATCGTGACCCTGGCAGTGTCAAAATTGATTTTGGAAGTATATTTTCTAAACCCGATATTTCCACAACCGTACATCCTAAATGATTGTGGTTTTCAGTATTATTGCAAATTAAAAGGCCTTTCCAGCCATGTACGAAGTTTAACAAAACTCGAAAAATTAATTTTGGACGAAATTTCATCCAAATCGTGACCCTAGCAGTGTCAAAATTGATTTTGGAAGTATATTTTCTAAACCAGATATTTCCACAACCGTACATCCTAAATGATTGTGGTTTTCAGTATTCAATTGCAAATTAATAGGCCTTTCCAGCCATGTACGAAGTTTGACAAAACTCGACAAATTAATTTTGGATGAAATTTCATCCAAATCGTGACCCTGGCAGTGTCAAAATTGATTTTGGAAGTATATTTTCTAAACCCGATATTTCCACAACCGTATTCAATTGCAAATTAATAGGCCTTTCCAGCCATGTACGAAGTTTGACAAAACTCGAAAAATTAATTTTGGATAAAATTTCATCTAAATCGTGACCCTGGCAGTGTCAAAATTGATTTTGGAAGTATATTTTCTAAACCCGATATTTCCACAACCGTACATCCTAAATGATTGTGGTTTTCAGTATTCAATTGCAAATTAAAAGGCCTTTCCAGCCATGTACGAAGTTTAACAAAACTCGACAAATTAATTTTGGATGAAATTTCATCCAAATCGTGACCCTGGCAGTGTCAAAATTGATTTTGGAAGTATATTTTCTAAACCCGATATTTCCACAACCGTACATCCTAAATTATTGTGGTTTTCAGTATTCAATTGCAAATTAATAGGCCTTTCCAGCCATGTACGAAGTTTAACAAAACTCGAAAAATTAATTTTGGACGAAATTTCATCCAAATCGTGACCCTGGCAGTGTCAAAATTGATTTTGGAAGTATATTTTCTAAACCCGATATTTCCACAACCGTACATCCTAAATGATTGTGGTTTTCAGTATTCAATTGCAAATTAAAAGGCCTTTCCAGCCATGTACGAAGTTTAACAAAACTCGACAAATTAATTTTGGATAAAATTTCATCCAAATCGTGACCCTGGCAGTGTCAAAATTGATTTTGGAAGTATATTTTCTAAACCCGATATTTCCACAACCGTACATCCTAAATGATTGTGGTTTTCAGTATTCAATTGCAAATTAAAAGGCCTTTCCAGCCATGTACGAAGTTTAACAAAACTCGACAAATTAATTTTGGATAAAATTTCATCCAAATCGTGACCCTGGCAGTGTCAAAATTGATTTTGGAAGTATATTTTCTAAACCCGATATTTCCACAACCGTACATCCTAAATGATTGTGGTTTTCAGTATTCAATTGAAAATTAAAAGGCCTTTCCAGCCATGTACGAAGTTTAACAAAACTCGACAAATTAATTTTGGATAAAATTTCATCCAAATCGTGACCCTGGCAGTGTCAAAATTGATTTTGGAAGTATATTTTCTAAACCCGATATTTCCACAACCGTACATCCTAAATTATTGTGGTTTTCAGTATTCAATTGCAAATTAATAGGCCTTTCCAGCCATGTACGAAGTTTGACAAAACTCGACAAATTAATTTTGGATGAAATTTCATCCAAATCGTGACCCTGGCAGTGTCAAAATTGATTTTGGAAGTATATTTTCTAAACATCCTAAATTATTGTGGTTTTCAGTATTCAATTGCAAATTAATAGGCCTTTCCTGCCATGTACGAAGTTTAACAAAACTCGAAAAATTAATTTTGGATAAAATTTCATCCAAATCGTGACCCTGGCAGTGTCAAAATTGATTTTGGAAGTATATTTTCTAAACCCGATATTTCCACAACCGTACATCCTAAATGATTGTGGTTTTCAGTATTCAATTGCAAATTAATAGGCCTTTCCAGCCATGTACGAAGTTTGACAAAACTCGACAAATTAATTTTGGACGAAATTTCATCCAAATCGTGACCCTGGCAGTGTCAAAATTGATTTTGGAAGTATATTTTCTAAACCCGATATTTCCACAACCGTACATCCTAAATTATTGTGGTTTTCAGTATTCAATTGCAAATTAATAGGCCTTTCCAGCCATGTACGAAGTTTAACAAAACTCGAAAAATTAATTTTGGATAAAATTTCATCCAAATCGTGACCCTGGCAGTGTCAAAATTGATTTTGGAAGTATATTTTCTAAACCCGATATTTCCACAACCGTACATCCTAAATGATTGTGGTTTTCAGTATTCAATTGCAAAATAATAGGCCTTTCCAGCCATGTACGAAGTTTAACAAAACTCGAAAAATTAATTTTGGATAAAATTTCATCCAAATCGTGACCCTGACAGTGTCAAAATTGATTTTGGAAGTATATTTTCTAAACCCGATATTTCCACAACCGTACATCCTAAATGATTGTGGTTTTCAGTATTCAATTGCAAATTAATAGGCCTTTCCAGCCATGTACGAAGTTTGACAAAACTCGACAAATTAATTTTGGACGAAATTTCATCCAAATCGTGACCCTGGCAGTGTCAAAATTGATTTTGGAAGTATATTTTCTAAACCCGATATTTCCACAACCGTACATCCTAAATTATTGTGGTTTTCAGTATTCAATTGCAAATTAATAGGCCTTTCCAGCCATGTACGAAGTTTGACAAAACTCGACAAATTAATTTTGGATAAAATTTCATCCAAATCGTGACCCTGGCAGTGTCAAAATTGATTTTGGAAGTATATTTTCTAAACCCGATATTTCCACAACCGTACATCCTAAATTATTGTGGTTTTCAGTATTCAATTGCAAATTAATAGGCCTTTCCAGCCATGTACGAAGTTTAACAAAACTCGAAAAATTAATTTTGGATAAAATTTCATCCAAATCGTGACCCTGGCAGTGTCAAAATTGATTTTGGAAGTATATTTTCTAAGCCCGATATTTCCACAACCGTACATCCTAAATGATTGTGGTTTTCAGTATTCAATTGCAAATTAAAAGGCCTTTCCAGCCATGTACGAAGTTTAACAAAACTCGAAAAATTAATTTTGGACGAAATTTCATCCAAATCGTGACCCTGGCAGTGTCAAAATTGATTTTGGAAGTATATTTTCTAAACCCGATATTTCCACAACCGTACATCCTAAATGATTGTGGTTTTCAGTATTCAATTGCAAATTAAAAGGCCTTTCCAGCCATGTACAAAGTTTAACAAAACTCGAAAAATTAATTTTGGACGAAATTTCATCCAAATCGTGACCCTGGCAGTGTCAAAATTGATTTTGGAAGTATATTTTCTAAACCAGATATTTCCACAACCGTACATCCTAAATTATTGTGGTTTTCAGTATTCAATTGCAAATTAATAGGCCTTTCCAGCCATGTACGAAGTTTAACAAAACTCGAAAAATTAATTTTGGATAAAATTTCATCCAAATCGTGACCCTGGCAGTGTCAAAATTGATTTTGGAAGTATATTTTCTAAACCCGATATTTCCACAACCGTACATCCTAAATGATTGTGGTTTTCAGTATTCAATTGCAAATTAAAAGGCCTTTCCAGCCATGTACGAAGTCTAACAAAACTCGACAAATTAATTTTGGATAAAATTTCATCCAAATCGTGACCCTGGCAGTGTCAAAATTGATTTTGGAAGTATATTTTCTAAACCCGATATTTCCACAACCGTACATCCTAAATGATTGTGGTTTTCAGTATTCAATTGCAAATTAAAAGGCCTTTCCAGCCATGTACGAAGTTTGACAAAACTCGACAAATTAATTTTGGACGAAATTTCATCCAAATCGTGACCCTGGCAGTGTCAAAATTGATTTTGGAAGTATATTTTCTAAACCCGATATTTCCACAACCGTACATCCTAAATGATTGTGGTTTTCAGTATTCAATTGCAAATTAATAGGCCTTTCCAGCCATGTACGAAGTTTGACAAAACTCGACAAATTAATTTTGGACGAAATTTCATCCAAATCGTGACCCTGGCAGTGTCAAAATTGATTTTGGAAGTATATTTTCTAAACCCGATATTTCCACAACCGTACATCCTAAATTATTGTGGTTTTCAGTATTCAATTGCAAATTAATAGGCCTTTCCAGCCATGTACGAAGTTTGACAAAACTCGACAAATTAATTTTGGATAAAATTTCATCCAAATCGTGACCCTGGCAGTGTCAAAATTGATTTTGGAAGTATATTTTCTAAACCCGATATTTCCACAACCGTACATCCTAAATTATTGTGGTTTTCAGTATTCAATTGCAAATTAATAGGCCTTTCCAGCCATGTACGAAGTTTAACAAAACTCGAAAAATTAATTTTGGACGAAATTTCATCCAAATCGTGACCCTGGCAGTGTCAAAATTGATTTTGGAAGTATATTTTCTAAACCCGATATTTCCACAACCGTACATCCTAAATTATTGTGGTTTTCAGTATTCAATTGCAAATTAAAAGGCCTTTCCAGCCATGTACGAAGTTTAACAAAACTCGACAAATTAATTTTGGATAAAATTTCATCCAAATCGTGACCCTGGCAGTGTCAAAATTGATTTTGGAAGTATATTTTCTAAACCAGATATTTCCACAACCGTACATCCTAAATTATTGTGGTTTTCAGTATTCAATTGCAAATTAATAGGCCTTTCCAGCCATGTACGAAGTTTAACAAAACTCGAAAAATTAATTTTGGATAAAATTTCATCCAAATCGTGACCCTGGCAGTGTCAAAATTGATTTTGGAAGTATATTTTCTAAACCCGATATTTCCACAACCGTACATCCTAAATGATTGTGGTTTTCAGTATTCAATTGCAAATTAAAAGGCCTTTCCAGCCATGTACGAAGTCTAACAAAACTCGACAAATTAATTTTGGATAAAATTTCATCCAAATCGTGACCCTGGCAGTGTCAAAATTGATTTTGGAAGTATATTTTCTAAACCCGATATTTCCACAACCGTACATCCTAAATGATTGTGGTTTTCAGTATTCAATTGCAAATTAATAGGCCTTTCCAGCCATGTACGAAGTTTGACAAAACTCGACAAATTAATTTTGGACGAAATTTCATCCAAATCGTGACCCTGGCAGTGTCAAAATTGATTTTGGAAGTATATTTTCTAAACCCGATATTTCCACAACCGTACATCCTAAATGATTGTGGTTTTCAGTATTCAATTGCAAATTAATAGGCCTTTCCAGCCATGTACGAAGTTTGACAAAACTCGACAAATTAATTTTGGACGAAATTTCATCCAAATCGTGACCCTGGCAGTGTCAAAATTGATTTTGGAAGTATATTTTCTAAACCCGATATTTCCACAACCGTACATCCTAAATTATTGTGGTTTTCAGTATTCAATTGCAAATTAATAGGCCTTTCCAGCCATGTACGAAGTTTGACAAAACTCGACAAATTAATTTTGGATAAAATTTCATCCAAATCGTGACCCTGGCAGTGTCAAAATTGATTTTGGAAGTATATTTTCTAAACCCGATATTTCCACAACCGTACATCCTAAATTATTGTGGTTTTCAGTATTCAATTGCAAATTAATAGGCCTTTCCAGCCATGTACGAAGTTTAACAAAACTCGAAAAATTAATTTTGGACGAAATTTCATCCAAATCGTGACCCTGGCAGTGTCAAAATTGATTTTGGAAGTATATTTTCTAAACCCGATATTTCCACAACCGTACATCCTAAATTATTGTGGTTTTCAGTATTCAATTGCAAATTAAAAGGCCTTTCCAGCCATGTACGAAGTTTAACAAAACTCGACAAATTAATTTTGGATAAAATTTCATCCAAATCGTGACCCTGGCAGTGTCAAAATTGATTTTGGAAGTATATTTTCTAAACCAGATATTTCCACAACCGTACATCCTAAATTATTGTGGTTTTCAGTATTCAATTGCAAATTAATAGGCCTTTCCAGCCATGTACGAAGTTTAACAAAACTCGAAAAATTAATTTTGGATAAAATTTCATCCAAATCGTGACCCTGGCAGTGTCAAAATTGATTTTGGAAGTATATTTTCTAAACCCGATATTTCCACAACCGTACATCCTAAATGATTGTGGTTTTCAGTATTCAATTGCAAATTAAAAGGCCTTTCCAGCCATGTACGAAGTCTAACAAAACTCGACAAATTAATTTTGGATAAAATTTCATCCAAATCGTGACCCTGGCAGTGTCAAAATTGATTTTGGAAGTATATTTTCTAAACCCGATATTTCCACAACCGTACATCCTAAATGATTGTGGTTTTCAGTATTCAATTGCAAATTAATAGGCCTTTCCAGCCATGTACGAAGTTTAACAAAACTCGAAAAATTAATTTTGGACGAAATTTCATCCAAATCGTGACCCTGGCAGTGTCAAAATTGATTTTGGAAGTATATTTTCTAAACCCGATATTTCCACAACCGTACATCCTAAATTATTGTGGTTTTCAGTATTCAATTGCAAATTAAAAGGCCTTTCCAGCCATGTACGAAGTTTAACAAAACTCGACAAATTAATTTTGGATAAAATTTCATCCAAATCGTGACCCTGGCAGTGTCAAAATTGATTTTGGAAGTATATTTTCTAAACCAGATATTTCCACAACCGTACATCCTAAATTATTGTGGTTTTCAGTATTCAATTGCAAATTAATAGGCCTTTCCAGCCATGTACGAAGTTTAACAAAACTCGAAAAATTAATTTTGGATAAAATTTCATCCAAATCGTGACCCTGGCAGTGTCAAAATTGATTTTGGAAGTATATTTTCTAAACCCGATATTTCCACAACCGTACATCCTAAATGATTGTGGTTTTCAGTATTCAATTGCAAATTAAAAGGCCTTTCCAGCCATGTACGAAGTCTAACAAAACTCGACAAATTAATTTTGGATAAAATTTCATCCAAATCGTGACCCTGGCAGTGTCAAAATTGATTTTGGAAGTATATTTTCTAAACCCGATATTTCCACAACCGTACATCCTAAATGATTGTGGTTTTCAGTATTCAATTGCAAATTAATAGGCCTTTCCAGCCATGTACGAAGTTTGACAAAACTCGACAAATTAATTTTGGACGAAATTTCATCCAAATCGTGACCCTGGCAGTGTCAAAATTGATTTTGGAAGTATATTTTCTAAACCCGATATTTCCACAACCGTACATCCTAAATGATTGTGGTTTTCAGTATTCAATTGCAAATTAATAGGCCTTTCCAGCCATGTACGAAGTTTGACAAAACTCGACAAATTAATTTTGGACGAAATTTCATCCAAATCGTGACCCTGGCAGTGTCAAAATTGATTTTGGAAGTATATTTTCTAAACCCGATATTTCCACAACCGTACATCCTAAATTATTGTGGTTTTCAGTATTCAATTGCAAATTAATAGGCCTTTCCAGCCATGTACGAAGTTTGACAAAACTCGACAAATTAATTTTGGATAAAATTTCATCCAAATCGTGACCCTGGCAGTGTCAAAATTGATTTTGGAAGTATATTTTCTAAACCCGATATTTCCACAACCGTACATCCTAAATTATTGTGGTTTTCAGTATTCAATTGCAAATTAATAGGCCTTTCCAGCCATGTACGAAGTTTAACAAAACTCGAAAAATTAATTTTGGACGAAATTTCATCCAAATCGTGACCCTGGCAGTGTCAAAATTGATTTTGGAAGTATATTTTCTAAACCCGATATTTCCACAACCGTACATCCTAATTATTGTGGTTTTCAGTATTCAATTGCAAA
This sequence comes from Epistrophella euchroma, assembly GCA_947049315.1. Classification (NCBI taxonomy): domain Eukaryota; kingdom Metazoa; phylum Arthropoda; class Insecta; order Diptera; family Syrphidae; genus Epistrophella; species Epistrophella euchroma. The sequence continues at coordinate 127,875,834 of OX346246.1, forward strand.
TTAAAAGGCCTTTCCAGCCATGTACGAAGTTTAACAAAACTCGACAAATTAATTTTGGATAAAATTTCATCCAAATCGTGACCCTGGCAGTGTCAAAATTGATTTTGGAAGTATATTTTCTAAACCAGATATTTCCACAACCGTACATCCTAAATTATTGTGGTTTTCAGTATTCAATTGCAAATTAATAGGCCTTTCCAGCCATGTACGAAGTTTAACAAAACTCGAAAAATTAATTTTGGATAAAATTTCATCCAAATCGTGACCCTGGCAGTGTCAAAATTGATTTTGGAAGTATATTTTCTAAACCCGATATTTCCACAACCGTACATCCTAAATAATTGTGGTTTTCAGTATTCAATTGCAAATTAAAAGGCCTTTCCAGCCATGTACGAAGTCTAACAAAACTCGACAAATTAATTTTGGATAAAATTTCATCCAAATCGTGACCCTGGCAGTGTCAAAATTGATTTTGGAAGTATATTTTCTAAACCCGATATTTCCACAACCGTACATCCTAAATGATTGTGGTTTTCAGTATTCAATTGCAAATTAATAGGCCTTTCCAGCCATGTACGAAGTTTGACAAAACTCGACAAATTAATTTTGGACGAAATTTCATCCAAATCGTGACCCTGGCAGTGTCAAAATTGATTTTGGAAGTATATTTTCTAAACCCGATATTTCCACAACCGTACATCCTAAATGATTGTGGTTTTCAGTATTCAATTGCAAATTAATAGGCCTTTCCAGCCATGTACGAAGTTTGACAAAACTCGACAAATTAATTTTGGACGAAATTTCATCCAAATCGTGACCCTGGCAGTGTCAAAATTGATTTTGGAAGTATATTTTCTAAACCCGATATTTCCACAACCGTACATCCTAAATTATTGTGGTTTTCAGTATTCAATTGCAAATTAATAGGCCTTTCCAGCCATGTACGAAGTTTGACAAAACTCGACAAATTAATTTTGGATAAAATTTCATCCAAATCGTGACCCTGGCAGTGTCAAAATTGATTTTGGAAGTATATTTTCTAAACCCGATATTTCCACAACCGTACATCCTAAATGATTGTGGTTTTCAGTATTCAATTGCAAATTAATAGGCCTTTCCAGCCATGTACGAAGTTTAACAAAACTCGAAAAATTAATTTTGGACGAAATTTCATCCAAATCGTGACCCTGGCAGTGTCAAAATTGATTTTGGAAGTATATTTTCTAAACCCGATATTTCCACAACCGTACATCCTAAATTATTGTGGTTTTCAGTATTCAATTGCAAATTAAAAGGCCTTTCCAGCCATGTACGAAGTTTAACAAAACTCGACAAATTAATTTTGGATAAAATTTCATCCAAATCGTGACCCTGGCAGTGTCAAAATTGATTTTGGAAGTATATTTTCTAAACCAGATATTTCCACAACCGTACATCCTAAATTATTGTGGTTTTCAGTATTCAATTGCAAATTAATAGGCCTTTCCAGCCATGTACGAAGTTTAACAAAACTCGAAAAATTAATTTTGGATAAAATTTCATCCAAATCGTGACCCTGGCAGTGTCAAAATTGATTTTGGAAGTATATTTTCTAAACCCGATATTTCCACAACCGTACATCCTAAATGATTGTGGTTTTCAGTATTCAATTGCAAATTAAAAGGCCTTTCCAGCCATGTACGAAGTCTAACAAAACTCGACAAATTAATTTTGGATAAAATTTCATCCAAATCGTGACCCTGGCAGTGTCAAAATTGATTTTGGAAGTATATTTTCTAAACCCGATATTTCCACAACCGTACATCCTAAATGATTGTGGTTTTCAGTATTCAATTGCAAATTAATAGGCCTTTCCAGCCATGTACGAAGTTTGACAAAACTCGACAAATTAATTTTGGACGAAATTTCATCCAAATCGTGACCCTGGCAGTGTCAAAATTGATTTTGGAAGTATATTTTCTAAACCCGATATTTCCACAACCGTACATCCTAAATGATTGTGGTTTTCAGTATTCAATTGCAAATTAATAGGCCTTTCCAGCCATGTACGAAGTTTGACAAAACTCGACAAATTAATTTTGGACGAAATTTCATCCAAATCGTGACCCTGGCAGTGTCAAAATTGATTTTGGAAGTATATTTTCTAAACCCGATATTTCCACAACCGTACATCCTAAATTATTGTGGTTTTCAGTATTCAATTGCAAATTAATAGGCCTTTCCAGCCATGTACGAAGTTTGACAAAACTCGACAAATTAATTTTGGATAAAATTTCATCCAAATCGTGACCCTGGCAGTGTCAAAATTGATTTTGGAAGTATATTTTCTAAACCCGATATTTCCACAACCGTACATCCTAAATTATTGTGGTTTTCAGTATTCAATTGCAAATTAATAGGCCTTTCCAGCCATGTACGAAGTTTAACAAAACTCGAAAAATTAATTTTGGACGAAATTTCATCCAAATCGTGACCCTGGCAGTGTCAAAATTGATTTTGGAAGTATATTTTCTAAACCCGATATTTCCACAACCGTACATCCTAAATTATTGTGGTTTTCAGTATTCAATTGCAAATTAAAAGGCCTTTCCAGCCATGTACGAAGTTTAACAAAACTCGACAAATTAATTTTGGATAAAATTTCATCCAAATCGTGACCCTGGCAGTGTCAAAATTGATTTTGGAAGTATATTTTCTAAACCAGATATTTCCACAACCGTACATCCTAAATTATTGTGGTTTTCAGTATTCAATTGCAAATTAATAGGCCTTTCCAGCCATGTACGAAGTTTAACAAAACTCGAAAAATTAATTTTGGATAAAATTTCATCCAAATCGTGACCCTGGCAGTGTCAAAATTGATTTTGGAAGTATATTTTCTAAACCCGATATTTCCACAACCGTACATCCTAAATGATTGTGGTTTTCAGTATTCAATTGCAAATTAAAAGGCCTTTCCAGCCATGTACGAAGTCTAACAAAACTCGACAAATTAATTTTGGATAAAATTTCATCCAAATCGTGACCCTGGCAGTGTCAAAATTGATTTTGGAAGTATATTTTCTAAACCCGATATTTCCACAACCGTACATCCTAAATGATTGTGGTTTTCAGTATTCAATTGCAAATTAATAGGCCTTTCCAGCCATGTACGAAGTTTGACAAAACTCGACAAATTAATTTTGGACGAAATTTCATCCAAATCGTGACCCTGGCAGTGTCAAAATTGATTTTGGAAGTATATTTTCTAAACCCGATATTTCCACAACCGTACATCCTAAATGATTGTGGTTTTCAGTATTCAATTGCAAATTAATAGGCCTTTCCAGCCATGTACGAAGTTTGACAAAACTCGACAAATTAATTTTGGACGAAATTTCATCCAAATCGTGACCCTGGCAGTGTCAAAATTGATTTTGGAAGTATATTTTCTAAACCCGATATTTCCACAACCGTACATCCTAAATTATTGTGGTTTTCAGTATTCAATTGCAAATTAATAGGCCTTTCCAGCCATGTACGAAGTTTGACAAAACTCGACAAATTAATTTTGGATAAAATTTCATCCAAATCGTGACCCTGGCAGTGTCAAAATTGATTTTGGAAGTATATTTTCTAAACCCGATATTTCCACAACCGTACATCCTAAATTATTGTGGTTTTCAGTATTCAATTGCAAATTAATAGGCCTTTCCAGCCATGTACGAAGTTTAACAAAACTCGAAAAATTAATTTTGGACGAAATTTCATCCAAATCGTGACCCTGGCAGTGTCAAAATTGATTTTGGAAGTATATTTTCTAAACCCGATATTTCCACAACCGTACATCCTAAATTATTGTGGTTTTCAGTATTCAATTGCAAATTAAAAGGCCTTTCCAGCCATGTACGAAGTTTAACAAAACTCGACAAATTAATTTTGGATAAAATTTCATCCAAATCGTGACCCTGGCAGTGTCAAAATTGATTTTGGAAGTATATTTTCTAAACCAGATATTTCCACAACCGTACATCCTAAATTATTGTGGTTTTCAGTATTCAATTGCAAATTAATAGGCCTTTCCAGCCATGTACGAAGTTTAACAAAACTCGAAAAATTAATTTTGGATAAAATTTCATCCAAATCGTGACCCTGGCAGTGTCAAAATTGATTTTGGAAGTATATTTTCTAAACCCGATATTTCCACAACCGTACATCCTAAATGATTGTGGTTTTCAGTATTCAATTGCAAATTAAAAGGCCTTTCCAGCCATGTACGAAGTCTAACAAAACTCGACAAATTAATTTTGGATAAAATTTCATCCAAATCGTGACCCTGGCAGTGTCAAAATTGATTTTGGAAGTATATTTTCTAAACCCGATATTTCCACAACCGTACATCCTAAATGATTGTGGTTTTCAGTATTCAATTGCAAATTAATAGGCCTTTCCAGCCATGTACGAAGTTTGACAAAACTCGACAAATTAATTTTGGACGAAATTTCATCCAAATCGTGACCCTGGCAGTGTCAAAATTGATTTTGGAAGTATATTTTCTAAACCCGATATTTCCACAACCGTACATCCTAAATGATTGTGGTTTTCAGTATTCAATTGCAAATTAATAGGCCTTTCCAGCCATGTACGAAGTTTGACAAAACTCGACAAATTAATTTTGGACGAAATTTCATCCAAATCGTGACCCTGGCAGTGTCAAAATTGATTTTGGAAGTATATTTTCTAAACCCGATATTTCCACAACCGTACATCCTAAATTATTGTGGTTTTCAGTATTCAATTGCAAATTAATAGGCCTTTCCAGCCATGTACGAAGTTTGACAAAACTCGACAAATTAATTTTGGATAAAATTTCATCCAAATCGTGACCCTGGCAGTGTCAAAATTGATTTTGGAAGTATATTTTCTAAACCCGATATTTCCACAACCGTACATCCTAAATTATTGTGGTTTTCAGTATTCAATTGCAAATTAATAGGCCTTTCCAGCCATGTACGAAGTTTAACAAAACTCGAAAAATTAATTTTGGACGAAATTTCATCCAAATCGTGACCCTGGCAGTGTCAAAATTGATTTTGGAAGTATATTTTCTAAACCCGATATTTCCACAACCGTACATCCTAAATTATTGTGGTTTTCAGTATTCAATTGCAAATTAAAAGGCCTTTCCAGCCATGTACGAAGTTTAACAAAACTCGACAAATTAATTTTGGATAAAATTTCATCCAAATCGTGACCCTGGCAGTGTCAAAATTGATTTTGGAAGTATATTTTCTAAACCAGATATTTCCACAACCGTACATCCTAAATTATTGTGGTTTTCAGTATTCAATTGCAAATTAATAGGCCTTTCCAGCCATGTACGAAGTTTAACAAAACTCGAAAAATTAATTTTGGATAAAATTTCATCCAAATCGTGACCCTGGCAGTGTCAAAATTGATTTTGGAAGTATATTTTCTAAACCCGATATTTCCACAACCGTACATCCTAAATGATTGTGGTTTTCAGTATTCAATTGCAAATTAAAAGGCCTTTCCAGCCATGTACGAAGTCTAACAAAACTCGACAAATTAATTTTGGATAAAATTTCATCCAAATCGTGACCCTGGCAGTGTCAAAATTGATTTTGGAAGTATATTTTCTAAACCCGATATTTCCACAACCGTACATCCTAAATGATTGTGGTTTTCAGTATTCAATTGCAAATTAATAGGCCTTTCCAGCCATGTACGAAGTTTGACAAAACTCGACAAATTAATTTTGGACGAAATTTCATCCAAATCGTGACCCTGGCAGTGTCAAAATTGATTTTGGAAGTATATTTTCTAAACCCGATATTTCCACAACCGTACATCCTAAATGATTGTGGTTTTCAGTATTCAATTGCAAATTAATAGGCCTTTCCAGCCATGTACGAAGTTTGACAAAACTCGACAAATTAATTTTGGACGAAATTTCATCCAAATCGTGACCCTGGCAGTGTCAAAATTGATTTTGGAAGTATATTTTCTAAACCCGATATTTCCACAACCGTACATCCTAAATTATTGTGGTTTTCAGTATTCAATTGCAAATTAATAGGCCTTTCCAGCCATGTACGAAGTTTGACAAAACTCGACAAATTAATTTTGGATAAAATTTCATCCAAATCGTGACCCTGGCAGTGTCAAAATTGATTTTGGAAGTATATTTTCTAAACCCGATATTTCCACAACCGTACATCCTAAATTATTGTGGTTTTCAGTATTCAATTGCAAATTAATAGGCCTTTCCAGCCATGTACGAAGTTTAACAAAACTCGAAAAATTAATTTTGGACGAAATTTCATCCAAATCGTGACCCTGGCAATGTCAAAATTGATTTTGGAAGTATATTTTCTAAACCCGATATTTCCACAACCGTACATCCTAAATTATTGTGGTTTTCAGTATTCAATTGCAAATTAAAAGGCCTTTCCAGCCATGTACGAAGTTTAACAAAACTCGACAAATTAATTTTGGATAAAATTTCATCCAAATCGTGACCCTGGCAGTGTCAAAATTGATTTTGGAAGTATATTTTCTAAACCAGATATTTCCACAACCGTACATCCTAAATTATTGTGGTTTTCAGTATTCAATTGCAAATTAATAGGCCTTTCCAGCCATGTACGAAGTTTAACAAAACTCGAAAAATTAATTTTGGATAAAATTTCATCCAAATCGTGACCCTGGCAGTGTCAAAATTGATTTTGGAAGTATATTTTCTAAACCCGATATTTCCACAACCGTACATCCTAAATGATTGTGGTTTTCAGTATTCAATTGCAAATTAAAAGGCCTTTCCAGCCATGTACGAAGTCTAACAAAACTCGACAAATTAATTTTGGATAAAATTTCATCCAAATCGTGACCCTGGCAGTGTCAAAATTGATTTTGGAAGTATATTTTCTAAACCCGATATTTCCACAACCGTACATCCTAAATGATTGTGGTTTTCAGTATTCAATTGCAAATTAATAGGCCTTTCCAGCCATGTACGAAGTTTGACAAAACTCGACAAATTAATTTTGGACGAAATTTCATCCAAATCGTGACCCTGGCAGTGTCAAAATTGATTTTGGAAGTATATTTTCTAAACCCGATATTTCCACAACCGTACATCCTAAATGATTGTGGTTTTCAGTATTCAATTGCAAATTAATAGGCCTTTCCAGCCATGTACGAAGTTTGACAAAACTCGACAAATTAATTTTGGACGAAATTTCATCCAAATCGTGACCCTGGCAGTGTCAAAATTGATTTTGGAAGTATATTTTCTAAACCCGATATTTCCACAACCGTACATCCTAAATTATTGTGGTTTTCAGTATTCAATTGCAAATTAATAGGCCTTTCCAGCCATGTACGAAGTTTGACAAAACTCGACAAATTAATTTTGGATAAAATTTCATCCAAATCGTGACCCTGGCAGTGTCAAAATTGATTTTGGAAGTATATTTTCTAAACCCGATATTTCCACAACCGTACATCCTAAATTATTGTGGTTTTCAGTATTCAATTGCAAATTAATAGGCCTTTCCAGCCATGTACGAAGTTTAACAAAACTCGAAAAATTAATTTTGGACGAAATTTCATCCAAATCGTGACCCTGGCAGTGTCAAAATTGATTTTGGAAGTATATTTTCTAAACCCGATATTTCCACAACCGTACATCCTAAATTATTGTGGTTTTCAGTATTCAATTGCAAATTAAAAGGCCTTTCCAGCCATGTACGAAGTTTAACAAAACTCGACAAATTAATTTTGGATAAAATTTAATCCAAATCGTGACCCTGGCAGTGTCAAAATTGATTTTGGAAGTATATTTTCTAAACCAGATATTTCCACAACCGTACATCCTAAATTATTGTGGTTTTCAGTATTCAATTGCAAATTAATAGGCCTTTCCAGCCATGTACGAAGTTTAACAAAACTCGAAAAATTAATTTTGGATAAAATTTCATCCAAATCGTGACCCTGGCAGTGTCAAAATTTATTTTGGAAGTATATTTTCTAAACCCGATATTTCCACAACCGTACATCCTAAATGATTGTGGTTTTCAGTATTCAATTGCAAATTAAAAGGCCTTTCCAGCCATGTACGAAGTCTAACAAAACTCGACAAATTAATTTTGGATAAAATTTCATCCAAATCGTGACCCTGGCAGTGTCAAAATTGATTTTGGAAGTATATTTTCTAAACCCGATATTTCCACAACCGTACATCCTAATGAAAGAACCGGTGATTCACTGACTCATTCATTAACCTGACTTATCATTGCACAGGTTATACCTACTGTAAATGATAAAAATATGCATTAAAATTTTATTTTTTATTGAATAGAGAGTTTTATGTTTAGGCGCACCAAGACAGGATTTTTGAAAATTCCAATATTTAATAGGGTAAAATGGGGTTTTTCTGATAAAAGATCGAAAAACTATTTTCTAAATGGGAGAGGGTAGAACGTTCATTTTAATTTTAATTGATAGATTTTTCAGATACAAGAAAGTTTTGTATTAAAAAAAAAATTCTAAAAAATACACGAAGCGAGTTATAAAATGTCAAAAATTGAATTTTGAAAAATAGACGTTTGACAAATAATTCACCAAAAACCGAAGGTGTTAGTTAAGGAAACAAGTTTAATACTATTAGAAAGATAATGAAAAAAAAAATTAGCCATGTTTCAGGAATTTTTGATGGGAATTTTTTTTCACCTACTTTTCGATTTTTGAAGAACACACATTTTTGTACTCAATTTTTTGTGGTTTCTGATTTTTTATATTTTTGGGAGTAGTTCTAAAAATCTTAAATTTCTACATCTGATGGAAATTACTGATTTATAAATATTTTAAAAATTTAAAATTTTTTTAACAACCCTAACTCGAGATATTTACAAAATTATTGCTTTTTCTTCATTCCCTCAAACCTTTTTACTGTATGCATCTATAAATTTAATTTTTCTTCTACCAGCACCTTGGAAAGCTAACGTTTAAATTGACATCTTAATCAAAATTCTACATGCTACACAACCCTCACAATAGATTTAAAAGTTTCCATCAAAAAATTACACAAAATTCTTGAAAAATGCGCATGATTGTTCGTTGTCCACGGATGATCATCAGCGGATAATACATCGTTTTGTGTGAAATGTGAAAAAGTGCCGATTTTAAATTAAACTTTAGCTTCTAACTTTCGTTCTAATTGTCGGATTTTATTTTTGATTACATATTTAGAAAGATGAAATGTCCGTTCAGTTTTCGAAATTCTAAAAATGTTCATACTAAAATCTACATTGAAAATTTTGAGCACCTAACTTTTTCGAGGGAGAATGAGAGAAAACACAAAAAATAAAAAAAAAAAAAAAAAACAATTTAAACCATGTGCAAGTGCGTTGATGGGCAAGGCAAATCTGGGTGGTATTTTTGTTTATGGATAGGTATAGTAAAAGTTCACATAAAAAAGACATAAGCAGTGTCGACTGTCGAGTCGTTAGGAGCAAGAAGAACATGAGCGGAGTAGGTATATGAGTAGGTAGGGAGGTAAATATTGTTTGCAGCAGAAAAAAATGTTTGTACTGAAATTGGTTGGTTGGGTGGTGGGGTGAGGGGTTTGTGATGGTGAATGGAATGTAATGCAATACAAGGGCGTGCGCAAGAAGGGGTAAGGGGCATTTGAACCCCTAGTAAAAATTAGTTTTCTTACTTTTTTTGCTGAGTAATTCACAATCAAGGGCGCACGCGAAGGTGATAGCGGGGTGCTTATTACATGCAAATCGGCTTAATTTACAAATTGAGTTCTAATTGTTTGATTTTCAAGGTAAGACTTCTTAAATGAAGATTAAATGTAATGCACCACAAGAGCGTGCGCAAGGAGGGTAAGGGGGCACCCCTAATACAAATTATTTTTCTAGTTCTTGCTGTTGAGTAATTACACAATAAAGGCGTGCGCAAGGGGTGATTATTACATGCAAAATGAGTAAATTTTTAACTTCAGGGCTAATGATAGAAATTTTAGGGTTAGAGTTTTAAAATGAATATTAAAAGTAATGCAACACAAGGGCATACGCGAGGAGGGGTAAGGGGGTACTTGCCCCCCTGATTTATATTAACTCCATACTTATTGTTAAGTTATTACACAGCAAAAGGCGTAACCAAGCGGGATAGGGGGGTTTATTTTAACAGACAACTTGGTTTAATTTATAACTTCAATTCTTATGGCCGAGATTAGTTTTTAAATGAATTTTAAATATAATAAAACACAAGTTGTGAGCTCTGGGGTCAGAAAGGGGCACTTGGTTATAATAATTGGATTATCAAAGCTAAATTACTTAATCGAAGCAAAATATAAAACTATGTACATATGTACCTATATATTCGTCATCAAGCAACTGACATGGGCAAACTGAAGTTAGGTATGATGAATAATAATTCCTTTGTACATACCCATATACATAAATAAATAAACAAATATCTATGTAATACAATAATAGTAATAATACAGTAGACGCTCCATATAGTGAATCTCGGTAGAGTTAACTGTCTTATATAGTGAACACACAAAATTTTATACACACTACTCTAAAAAGTGAACAAAAAAATCACTATAACGAGATTTGTTTTTTATTTACACTTTTTTTCAATACTTAACAAGAATATTCCAGCAATGCTTTTACACTATTTTCGGAAAACTACCGTTTCGGCAAGTTACCGTTCATTTATGTGGATTGTACACCCAATCGTGAAAGTAGGTATACAATAGACCCAGTAGAACACAAGTTGATAGTGTATTCTAACTTTCACGACAAATTGTAAAATTGTGAAAACAAGTAAATGGTGTATGTACTGTATGTATGTGCATAATAATGTTCATCTGTATCATTTTCTATAGCAATAAAGCCAAATAGTTCTTATATCTTATTTGATTTTTTGTGCGGTAAAGTGTAAGGATATTGTAGTTTTAACATTGATTTTGAAGCAATGTAAAACATATTGCGAGGTGCTTAAAATACTGTCAAAAGGTGAGAACAAAATGTTACTTCGAATTTTCTAGCATTAAAATCATAATTAAGTTCAAAGGCATTTCTGCAACATTTTTGGTTTAACAATCAAATGGCCAGATAAACGATTGATAAAAAGAGAGAAACTAATTCCTACCTCAATACTTACATACCTAAGTGTTATTAAATTTTTTGTATTTTTGTATGAATAATAAAATTAATGTTATAAACGTTTGACCTAGTTGAAACTTAAATTCGGACAAAATGTTAATTTAGTATAAAATTTTACTTTGAAAAACCTTTATAGCTTTTCTCTCTAAATACTGAACATTCTCGATATAGTGAACATGCCTGGTTTTAATAACTTCACTATATCGAGCGTCTACTGTATTAACATGCATACATATCTACATAGATATTATTGCCTACCTGTTATTTATTTTAAGATAACAATTTTTTTTAAATAAAAATATTTACATATACTACGTATTTATGTTGCACCCTATTATTAAGCAACTGACACAGGCAAATCGACTGGTATATTTATAGATCAATAGTGTCCATCAGGTGTAGAAATTTTGGATTTTAAGAGCTACCTACAAAAAATAAAAATCAAAACCACAAAAAATTGGTAAAAAAATGTGTGTTTTTCAAATATTAAAAAGTGTAAAAAAATAAAATCCCATCAAAAATTTCTTAAAAATTTGTTATTTTTTTTCCATTATCTTTTTATGGTAAAAAACTTGTTCCCATAGATGAAACCTCCGATTTATAGCGAATTATTCGTCTATTTAGCTAAATTCAACTTTTAACATTTTATAAATCTCTTCCTAGATTTTATGGAATTTTTTTTAAGGCTAAGCCTTTTTTGTATTTAAAAATATCTTTCGAATAAAATTAAAATCAATACTGTACCCCTTCCCGTTAAGAAAAAATTTACTCATTTTGCATGTAATAATCACCCCTTGCGCACGCCTTTATTGTGTAATTACTCAACAGCAAGAACTAGAAAAATAATTTGTATTAGGGGTGCCCCCTTACCCTCCTTGCGCACGCTCTTGTGGTGCATTACATTTAATCTTCATTTAAGAAGTCTTACCTTGAAAATCAAACAATTAGAACTCAATTTGTAAATTAAGCCGATTTGCATGTAATAAGCACCCCGCTATCACCTTCGCGTGCGCCCTTGATTGTGAATTACTCAGCAAAAAAAGTAAGAAAACTAATTTTTACTAGGGGTTCAAATGCCCCTTACCCCTTCTTGCGCACGCCCTTGTATTGCATTACATTCCATTCACCATCACAAACCCCTCACCCCACCACCCAACCAACCAATTTCAGTACAAACATTTTTTTCTGCTGCAAACAATATTTACCTCCCTATCTACTCATATACCTACTCCGCTCATGTTCTTCTTGCTCCTAACGACTCGACAGTCGACACTGCTTATGTCTTTTTTATGTGAACTTTTACTATACCTATCCATAAACAAAAATACCACCCAGATTTGCCTTGCCCATCAACGCACTTGCACATGGTTTAAATTGTTTTTTTTTTTTTTTTTATTTTTTGTGTTTTCTCTCATTCTCCCTCGAAAAAGTTAGGTGCTCAAAATTTTCAATGTAGATTTTAGTATGAACATTTTTAGAATTTCGAAAACTGAACGGACATTTCATCTTTCTAAATATGTAATCAAAAATAAAATCCGACAATTAGAACGAAAGTTAGAAGCTAAAGTTTAATTTAAAATCGGCACTTTTTCACATTTCACACAAAACGATGTATTATCCGCTGATGATCATCCGTGGACAACGAACAATCATGCGCATTTTTCAAGAATTTTGTGTAATTTTTTGATGGAAACTTTTAAATCTATTGTGAGGGTTGTGTAGCATGTAGAATTTTGATTAAGATGTCAATTTAAACGTTAGCTTTCCAAGGTGCTGGTAGAAGAAAAATTAAATTTATAGATGCATACAGTAAAAAGGTTTGAGGGAATGAAGAAAAAGCAATAATTTTGTAAATATCTCGAGTTAGGGTTGTTAAAAAAATTTTAAATTTTTAAAATATTTATAAATCAGTAATTTCCATCAGATGTAGAAATTTAAGATTTTTAGAACTACTCCCAAAAATATAAAAAATCAGAAACCACAAAAAATTGAGTACAAAAATGTGTGTTCTTCAAAAATCGAAAAGTAGGTGAAAAAAAATTCCCATCAAAAATTCCTGAAACATGGCTAATTTTTTTTTTCATTATCTTTCTAATAGTATTAAACTTGTTTCCTTAACTAACACCTTCGGTTTTTGGTGAATTATTTGTCAAACGTCTATTTTTCAAAATTCAATTTTTGACATTTTATAACTCGCTTCGTGTATTTTTTAGAATTTTTTTTTTAATACAAAACTTTCTTGTATCTGAAAAATCTATCAATTAAAATTAAAATGAACGTTCTACCCTCTCCCATTTAGAAAATAGTTTTTCGATCTTTTATCAGAAAAACCCCATTTTACCCTATTAAATATTGGAATTTTCAAAAATCCTGTCTTGGTGCGCCTAAACATAAAACTCTCTATTCAATAAAAAATAAAATTTAGTATAATATGCATATTTTTATCATTTACAGTAGGTATAACCTGTGCAATGATAAGTCAGGTTAATGAATGAGTCAGTGAATCACCGGTTCTTTCATTTATAATATTTAAAAATTTAAATTAAACAAAAAATAAATATTTAATAACAATTAATATGTGTACCTACCTGCCTATTTGTAATGGACAAAGTTCAATTACCTACGTGTAGTTGAAATAAAAGATGAAATAAATTATTACAAAAAGTAATCATTAATTCGTTTTGCCCTTGAGTCTATCTCTTGAATTCATTTGTCCATTTTATAATTTTGGATACACCCAAATTTTCTCTATATAAACATTTTCAACTTGAAAAAAAAACAATAGTGCAATATGCACTCATGTTCTTGCACATACACTATTCATCTCTTTGGCAAAACCCCACTCCTCCTTTCACATGTATACAGCCACAAACAGGCACACACATAAGAAAAAGAAGGATTAAAATGTCAATTACCAATGTAAGAACGAACTTTGCTTTTAAGTTGTGTGAGATGAGACTGAGAAGGCTAATGTCCGGCGAAAAAGACGATTCTTTGTGTGAGAGTAAGTTGAGAAAAGGCGGACCAAATGATTATATGATCAGTTTATTCGCTCTAAATTCTGAAGGGGAAATCACGTAACTGATTTCATTAAATTTATTTACATGCCTAAACGGTTACTATTTACATAAATAATAAAACTAAATTGTAGTAAAGTGATCGTCGCCACCTTCAAAAAAAAAAAAAAATAAATAAGAAAGTAGGGAGGTATGTCGGCCATTAAACTTATCAAAAAGGGATGGACATAATTCATGTTCACGTATGTAGATATTAATAGGTTTAATGATGATGATGGCATAAATATATAATATAGCCGATCCATGCAATCTTAAATTCTACAAACACGATTAGGTATGTTAAAAAAAGGGTGGAAAATATTTTAATACAGATTGTTGGAGATTAGATAGGTAGGTACAGGTACATAACTTTTGTATGCATGTATGTGCGTACGTACCAATAAATTGTACTTAAGTTTTTTTTTTATAATTACCTACCTACCTACTTACACAATTCTATTCAACTATTTTATGGTCTGGGAATTAAGTCAAATCAAAGAGTAATTAACTACCTACATATATACATAGGTGTTAAGGTATTTGTTGTTTGTGTTTGTTACTTAATTTAAAAGTCAAATGGAGCTGTATTTTATTCTGAATTTCAGAAATAAGTTGCACTAAAATTGAAACTGTATTCCCCAACCATTATTTTATTGATTTTTTGTGATTGGAGGTGTGCAATTATAGGAGATAGTTTAAGCGTCATAAAAACTAAACCAGTCGGAGAAGAAAAGTGAAAGTTGGTATTTTTTCTAATGAAGTTATTCTACATGTAATGTGTATTTTTTTTATTTTTTTAAGTCGCAAGAAAAAAGTCTCCACTCCAAATTTTGTGTTTGCTAGTTAATTTCAATATCAAATGGTGGAGGATTTAATTCGGGATTTAGGTTATTAGTAGTACTAAAATCAGTACTAAATTCCTGCATCATTAGAATTTCGAAATTCGTTTGTGGCGGACCCAGCTTGACGGTCACCCTCAAATATAGGGGCTAGTTTAAGCGTCATAAAAACTTAACCAGTGGGAGTAGAAAAGTGAAAGTTGGTATTTTTTCTAATGAACCCATTCTACATCTAAAACCTATTTTTTTTTTTTTTAGGGTGGCGTATAAAAAGTCTCCACCATTTATTTTGTGTTTGGTGCTTAATTTCAAGGTCAAATGATGGAGTATCTGACTCGGAGTTTTGGAAAATTAGTGGAACTTAATTAGTACAAAATTCCTGCATCATTAGTTTTTTGAATTTTTGTGTTTGGAGGTGTGGTGGTTCCAGCTTGACGTCAAGCTGGGTCCGCCACAGGTTTGAGGGGGAAGGGATTTTAGTTCCAGTTCGGGATTGCGGTACAAAATTAGAACTTAATTTGTACAAAATTCCTGCATCATTAGAATTTCGAATTTCGATTGTGGCGGACCCAGCTTGACGGACCTATGAAATTTTATCCAAAATTAATTTTTCGAGTTTTGTTAAACTTCGTACATGGCTGGAAAGGCCTATTAATTTGCAATTGAATACTGAAAACCACAATCATTTAGGATGTACGGTTGTGGAAATATCGGGTTTAGAAAATATACTTCCAAAATCAATTTTGACACTGCCAGGGTCACGATTTGGATGAAATTTCGTCCAAAATTAATTTGTCGAGTTTTGTCAAACTTCGTACATGGCTGGAAAGGCCTATTAATTTGCAATTGAATACTGAAAACCACAATCATTTAGGATGTACGGTTGTGGAAATATCGGGTTTAGAAAATATACTTCCAAAATCAATTTTGACACTGCCAGGGTCACGATTTGGATGAAATTTCGTCCAAAATTAATTTGTCGAGTTTTGTCAAACTTCGTACATGGCTGGAAAGGCCTATTAATTTGCAATTGAATACTGAAAACCACAATAATTTAGGATGTACGGTTGTGGAAATATCGGGTTTAGAAAATATACTTCCAAAATCAATTTTGACACTGCCAGGGTCACGATTTGGATGAAATTTCGTCCAAAATTAATTTGTCGAGTTTTGTTAAACTTCGTACATGGCTGGAAAGGCCTATTAATTTGCAATTGAATACTGAAAACCACAATCATTTAGGATGTACGGTTGTGAAAATATCGGGTTTAGAAAATATACTTCCAAAATCAATTTTGACACTGCCAGGGTCACGATTTGGATGAAATTTCGTCCAAAATTAATTTATCGAGTTTTGTCAAACTTCGTACATGGCTGGAAAGGCCTATTAATTTGCAATTGAATACTGAAAACCACAATAATTTAGGATGTACGGTTGTGGAAATATCGGGTTTAGAAAATATACTTCCAAAATCAATTTTGACACTCCCAGGGTCACGATTTGGATGAAATTTCGTCCAAAATTAATTTGTCGAGTTTTGTTAAACTTCGTACATGGCTGGAAAGGCCTATTAATTTGCAATTGAATACTGAAAACCACAATCATTTAGGATGTACGGTTGTGGAAATATCGGGTTTAGAAAATATACTTCCAAAATCAATTTTGACACTGCCATGGTCACGATTTGGATGAAATTTCGTCCAAAATTAATTTTTCGAGTTTTGTTAAATTTCGTACATGGCTGGAAAGGCCTTTTAATTTGCAATTGAATACTGAAAACCACAATCATTTAGGATGTACGGTTGTGGAAATATCGGGTTTAGCAAATATACTTCCAAAATCAATTTTGACACTGCCAGGGTCACGATTTGGATGAAATTTCATCCAAAATTAATTTTTCGAGTTTTGTTAAACTTCGTACATGGCTGGAAAGGCCTTTTAATTTGCAATTGAATACTGAAAACCACAATCATTTAGGATGTACGGTTGTGGAAATATCGGGTTTAGAAAATATACTTCCAAAATCAATTTTGACACTGCCAGGGTCACGATTTGGATGAAATTTTATCCAAAATTAATTTGTCGAGTTTTGTTAAACTTCGTACATGGCTAAAAAGGCCTTTTAACTTGCAGTTGAATACTGAAAACCACAATAATTTAGGATGTACGGTTGTGGAAATATCGGGTTTAGAAAATATACTTCCAAAATCAATTTTGACACTGCCAGGGTCACGATTTGGATGAAATTTCGTCCAAAATTAATTTGTCGAGTTTTGTCAAACTTCGTACATGGCCGGAAAGGCCTATTAATTTGCAATTGAATACTGAAAACCACAATAATTTAGGATGTACGGTTGTGGAAATATCGGGTTTAGAAAATATACTTCCAAAATCAATTTTGACACTGCCAGGGTCACGATTTGGATGAAATTTCGTCCAAAATTAATTTGTCGAGTTTTGTCAAACTTCGTACATGGCTGGAAAGGCATATTAATTAGCAATTGAATACTGAAAACCACAATCATTTAGGATGCACGGTTGTGGAAATATCGGGTTTAGAAAATATACTTCCAAAATCAATTTTGACACTGCCACGATTTGGATGAAATTTCATCCAAAATTAATTTGTCGAGTTTTGTCAAACTTCGTACATGGCTGGAAAGGCCTTTTAATTTGCAATTGAATACTGAAAACCACAATCATTTAGGATGTACGGTTGTGGAAATATCGGGTTTAGAAAATATACTTCCAAAATCAATTTTGACACTGCCAGGGTCACGATTTGGATGAAATTTTATCCAAAATTAATTTTTCGAGTTTTGTTAAACTTCGTACATGGCTGGAAAGGCCTTTTAATTTGCAATTGAATACTGAAAACCACAATCATTTAGGATGTACGGTTGTGGAAATATCGGGTTTAGAAAATATACTTCCAAAATCAATTTTGACACTGCCAGGGTCACGATTTGGATGAAATTTCATCCAAAATTAATTTGTCGAGTTTTGTCAAACTTCGTACATGGCTGGAAAGGCCTTTTAATTTGCAATTGAATACTGAAAACCACAATCATTTAGGATGTACGGTTGTGGAAATATCGGGTTTAGAAAATATACTTCCAAAATCAATTTTGACACTGCCAGGGTCACGATTTGGATGAAATTTCGTCCAAAATTAATTTTTCGAGTTTTGTTAAACTTCGTACATGGCTGGAAAGGCCTTTTAATTTGCAATTGAATACTGAAAACCACAATCATTTAGGATGTACGGTTGTGGAAATATCGGGTTTAGAAAATATACTTCCAAAATCAATTTTGACACTGCCAGGGTCACGATTTGGATGAAATTTCATCCAAAATTAATTTGTCGAGTTTTTTCAAACTTCGTACATGGCTGGAAAGGCCTTTTAATTTGCAATTGAATACTGAAAACCACAATCATTTAGGATGTACGGTTGTGGAAATATCGGGTTTAGAAAATATACTTCCAAAATCAATTTTGACACTGCCAGGGTCACGATTTGGATGAAATTTCATCCAAAATTAATTTTTCGAGTTTTGTTAAACTTCGTACATGGCTGGAAAGGCCTATTAGTTTGCAATTGAATACTGAAAACCACAATAATTTAGGATGTACGGTTGTGGAAATATCGGGTTTAGAAAATATACTTCCAAAATCAATTTTGACACTGCCAGGGTCACGATTTGGATGAAATTTCGTCCAAAATTAATTTGTCGAGTTTTGTCAAACTTCGTACATGGCTGGAAAGGCCTACTAATTTGCAATTGAATACTGAAAACCACAATCATTTAGGATGTACGGTTGTGGAAATATCGAGTTTAGAAAATATACTTCCAAAATCAATTTTGACACTGCCAGGGTCACGATTTGGATGAAATTTCGTCCAAAATTAATTTGTCGAGTTTTGTCAAACTTCGTACATGGCTGGAAAGGCCTATTAATTTGCAATTGAATACTGAAAACCACAATCATTTAGGATGTACGGTTGTGGAAATATCGGGTTTAGAAAATATACTTCCAAAATCAATTTTGACACTGCCAGGGTCACGATTTGGATGAAATTTCATCCAAAATTAATTTGTCGAGTTTTGTCAAACTTCGTACATGGCTGGAAAGGCCTTTTAATTTGCAATTGAATACTGAAAACCACAATCATTTAGGATGTACGGTTGTGGAAATATCGGGTTTAGAAAATATACTTCCAAAATCAATTTTGACACTGCCAGGGTCACGATTTGGATGAAATTTCGTCCAAAATTAATTTTTCGAGTTTTGTTAAACTTCGTACATGGCTGGAAAGGCCTTTTCATTTGAAATTGAATACTGAAAACCACAATCATTTAGGATGTACGGTTGTGGAAATATCGGGTTTAGAAAATATACTTCCAAAATCAATTTTGACACTGCCAGGGTCACGATTTGGATGAAATTTCGTCCAAAATTAATTTTTCGAGTTTTGTCAAACTTCGTACATGGCTGGAAAGGCCTATTAATTTGCAATTGAATACTGAAAACCACAATCATTTAGGATGTACGGTTGTGGAAATATCGGGTTTAGAAAATATACTTCCAAAATCAATTTTGACACTGCCAGGGTCACGATTTGGATGAAATTTCATCCAAAATTAATTTGTCGAGTTTTGTCAAACTTCGTACATGGCTGGAAAGGCCTTTTAATTTGCAATTGAATACTGAAAACCACAATAATTTAGGATGTACGGTTGTGGAAATATCGGGTTTAGAAAATATACTTCCAAAATCAATTTTGACACTGCCAGGGTCACGATTTGGATGAAATTTCGTCCAAAATTAATTTGTCGAGTTTTGTCAAACTTCGTACATGGCTGGAAAGGCCTATTAATTTGCAATTGAATACTGAAAACCACAATCATTTAGGATGTACGGTTGTGGAAATATCGGGTTTAGAAAATATACTTCCAAAATCAATTTTGACACTGCCAGGGTCACGATTTGGATGAAATTTCGTCCAAAATTAATTTGTCGAGTTTTGTCAAACTTCGTACATGGCTGGAAAGGCCTATTAATTTGCAATTGAATACTGAAAACCACAATCATTTAGGATGTACGGTTGTGGAAATATCGGGTTTAGAAAATATACTTCCAAAATCAATTTTGACACTGCCAGGGTCACGATTTGGATGAAATTTCATCCAAAATTAATTTGTCGAGTTTTGTCAAACTTCGTACATGGCTGGAAAGGCCTATTAATTTGCAATTGAATACTGAAAACCACAATAATTTAGGATGTACGGTTGTGGAAATATCGGGTTTAGAAAATATACTTCCAAAATCAATTTTGACACTGCCAGGGTCACGATTTGGATGAAATTTTATCCAAAATTAATTTGTCGAGTTTTGTCAAACTTCGTACATGGCTGGAAAGGCCTATTAATTTGCAATTGAATACTGAAAACCACAATCATTTAGGATGTACGGTTGTGGAAATATCGGGTTTAGAAAATATACTTCCAAAATCAATTTTGACACTGCCAGGGTCACGATTTGGATGAAATTTTATCCAAAATTAATTTTTCGAGTTTTGTTAAACTTCGTACATGGCTGGAAAGGCCTATTAATTTGCAATTGAATATTGAAAACCACAATCATTTAGGATGTACGGTTGTGGAAATATCGGGTTTAGAAAATATACTTCCAAAATCAATTTTGACACCGCCAGGGTCACGATTTGGATGAAATTTTATCCAAAATTAATTTCTCGAGATTTGTTAAACTTCGTACATGGCTGGAAAGGCCTATTAATTTGCAATTGAATACTGAAAACCACAATAATTTAGGATGTACGGTTGTGGAAATATCTGGTTTAGAAAATATACTTCCAAAATCAATTTTGACACTGCCAGGGTCACGATTTGGATGAAATTTCGTCCAAAATTAATTTGTCGAGTTTTGTCAAACTTCGTACATGGCTGGAAAGGCCTTTTAATTTGCAATTGAATACTGAAAACCACAATCATTTAGGATGTACGGTTGTGGAAATATCGGGTTTAGAAAATATACTTCCAAAATCAATTTTGACACTGCCAGGGTCACGATTTGGATGAAATTTCGTCCAAAATTAATTTGTCGAGTTTTGTCAAACTTCGTACATGGCTGGAAAGGCCTATTAATTTGCAATTGAATACTGAAAACCACAATCATTTAGGATGTACGGTTGTGGAAATATCGGGTTTAGAAAATATACTTCCAAAATCAATTTTGACACTGCCAGGGTCACGATTTGGATGAAATTTTGTCCAAAATTAATTTGTCGAGTTTTGTCAAACTTCGTACATGGCTGGAAAGGCCTATTAATTTGCAATTGAATACTGAAAACCACAATCATTTAGGATGTACGGTTGTGGAAATATCGGGTTTAGAAAATATACTTCCAAAATCAATTTTGACACTGCCAGGGTCACGATTTGGATGAAATTTCGTCCAAAATTAATTTGTCGAGTTTTGTCAAACTTCGTACATGGCTGGAAAGGCCTATTAATTTGCAATTGAATACTGAAAACCACAATAATTTAGGATGTACGGTTGTGGAAATATCTGGTTTAGAAAATATACTTCCAAAATCAATTTTGACACTGCCAGGGTCACGATTTGGATGAAATTTCATCCAAAATTAATTTGTCGAGTTTTGTCAAACTTCGTACATGGCTGGAAAGGCCTATTAATTTGCAATTGAATACTGAAAACCACAATCATTTAGGATGTACGGTTGTGGAAATATCGGGTTTAGAAAATATACTTCCAAAATCAATTTTGACACTGCCAGGGTCACGATTTGGATGAAATTTCATCCAAAATTAATTTGTCGAGTTTTGTCAAACTTCGTACATGGCTGGAAAGGCCTATTAATTTGCAATTGAATACTGAAAACCACAATAATTTAGGATGTACGGTTGTGGAAATATCGGGTTTAGAAAATATACTTCCAAAATCAATTTTGACACTGCCAGGGTCACGATTTGGATGAAATTTCATCCAAAATTAATTTTTCGAGTTTTATTAAACTTCGTACATGGCTGGAAAGGCCTATTAATTTGCAATTGAATACTGAAAACCACAATAATTTAGGATGTACGGTTGTGGAAATATCGGGTTTAGAAAATATACTTCCAAAATCAATTTTGACAATGCCAGGGTCACGATTTGGATGAAATTTCGTCCAAAATTAATTTTTCGAGTTTTGTTAAACTTCGTACATGGCTGGAAAGGCCTTTTTATTTGCAATTGAATACTGAAAACCACAATCATTTAGGATGTACGGTTGTGGAAATATCGGGTTTAGAAAATATACTTCCAAAATCAATTTTGACACTGCCAGGGTCACGATTTGGATGAAATTTCGTCCAAAATTAATTTGTCGAGTTTTGTCAAACTTCGTACATGGCTGGAAAGGCCTATTAATTTGCAATTGAATACTGAAAACCACAATAATTTAGGATGTACGGTTGTGGAAATATCTGGTTTAGAAAATATACTTCCAAAATCAATTTTGACACTGCCAGGGTCACGATTTGGATGAAATTTCATCCAAAATTAATTTGTCGAGTTTTGTCAAACTTCGTACATGGCTGGAAAGGCCTATTAATTTGCAATTGAATACTGAAAACCACAATCATTTAGGATGTACGGTTGTGGAAATATCTGGTTTAGAAAATATACTTCCAAAATCAATTTTGACACTGCCAGGGTCACGATTTGGATGAAATTTCATCCAAAATTAATTTGTCGAGTTTTGTCAAACTTCGTACATGGCTGGAAAGGCCTATTAATTTGCAATTGAATACTGAAAACCACAATAATTTAGGATGTACGGTTGTGGAAATATCGGGTTTAGAAAATATACTTCCAAAATCAATTTTGACACTGCCAGGGTCACGATTTGGATGAAATTTCATCCAAAATTAATTTTTCGAGTTTTATTAAACTTCGTACATGGCTGGAAAGGCCTATTAATTTGCAATTGAATACTGAAAACCACAATAATTTAGGATGTACGGTTGTGGAAATATCGGGTTTAGAAAATATACTTCCAAAATCAATTTTGACACTGCCAGGGTCACGATTTGGATGAAATTTCGTCCAAAATTAATTTTTCGAGTTTTGTTAAACTTCGTACATGGCTGGAAAGGCCTTTTAATTTGCAATTGAATACTGAAAACCACAATCATTTAGGATGTACGGTTGTGGAAATATCGGGTTTAGAAAATATACTTCCAAAATCAATTTTGACACTGCCAGGGTCACGATTTGGATGAAATTTCGTCCAAAATTAATTTGTCGAGTTTTGTCAAACTTCGTACATGGCTGGAAAGGCCTATTAATTTGCAATTGAATACTGAAAACCACAATCATTTAGGATGTACGGTTGTGGAAATATCGGGTTTAGAAAATATACTTCCAAAATCAATTTTGACACTGCCAGGGTCACGATTTGGATGAAATTTTATCCAAAATTAATTTTTCGAGTTTTTTTTAAACTTCGTACATGGCTGGAAAGGCCTATTAATTTGCAATTGAATACTGAAAACCACAATCATTTAGGATGTACGGTTGTGGAAATATCGGGTTTAGAAAATATACTTCCAAAATCAATTTTGACACTGCCAGGGTCACGATTTGGATGAAATTTCGTCCAAAATTAATTTGTCGAGTTTTGCCAAACTTCGTACATGGCTGGAGTTACGTCTGAGACTTCACCCTTTACAGTAAACCCATTGTTCCCCACACGCCCCTTTGCCTAACGGTACATAAGCAAATTCCTAACGGATTCCCACGCCATTTTTGCTAACACAGCAAAACCAATCCAGAACGGATACACCCCTTTTCCCTTCCACCTTTGTGCATTTGCACGACGAATGAAATATGAATATTTCAACAACAAATTAATTTTTTTGCAAACGCGGCACATTACTCTAATAACCTGAAGTGTAGTTCAAGTTGAAGTTTATATTATAAGTTAGTTCTAATTCGACAAGCTAACTGAAAGGTGCAGCCTAGCTGAAGACAGCGGCCTTTCTTTTAGTAATAAAATAAATAATATTTTATGTAATTGTAAATATTAATAAATAAAAAAAGAAAAAAAAACATTTGTTTTTTTTTAAACTTGCCGCTTGGCTCGATGACATAAATGGCGCAGTCGGTCGTGCGATTAAGTACAATATAATGTATGTGCGATTAAGTACAATCTAAAAAGTGCGTTTAAGTACAAGCTAAAAGTGCGTTTAAGTACAAGCTAAAAAGTGCGTTTAAGTACAATCTAAAAGTGCGTTTAAGTACAAGCTAAAAGTGCGTTTAAGTACAAGCTAAAAGTGCGTTTAAGTACAAGCTAAAAAGTGCGTTTAAGTACAAGCTAAAAGTGCGTTTAAGTACAAGCTAAAGGTGCGATTAAGTACAATCTAAAAGTGCAATTAAGTACGAAATAAAAAGAAACTTTGTGACTAAGTACGCAGAAAAGAAGCAATAGTACAAAAACCTACCAAAAGTAAAACAAAAGCCAACAAGATTAACAACAAAAAAAGAAACGAAAGGTTCGACCAACTAAGAACAGAAAGAATGGCCCAAATGAATATGGAGCAGTGCCTCGCCGCACTTACTCAGCTGATGGCAAATATGAACCAACCAATGAGTATAAGGGCAAAAATCGAAAAGGAAATTCGATTTCTTACAACTTTCACTGGTGAACCAGGAACGTTGCCATCGTTCGCAGCATCAGTTACGAAAGTCCTCACTAACTATCAACGGGAAGATGACAAGAGGCAAGTGTTCGAGGTCATCTTCGATACGAAAATATCGGGAGCAGCAAAAAATCTATTGCAAGTAGATCCACCAACGGACTGGAACCAGTGCATCAACAGATTAAAACAGCATTTCCGAGCATCAAAAGACGAGCTTACCATAACCAAGGACATAGGAGTGCTAAGAGTAAGAAGTATTTATGAATTAGACTGTAAGATAAAAAATATTGTAGAAAATATTGCGGAACACGCCACTTTTAGTAACAATAGTAAGAAAGTAACAGAAATTTTTAACGGAATGCTAATAATGAAGGTTAAAGAATTAGTCTCAGGGGCGTTAGCTTATGCAATCACAGGATTGCACGATCTATCAGAAATAAGGGAGAAAATTAGAATGTTTTTAGGACAAGATGAGGGAAATTTAAAATCAACATTCTATAATAATTCAAGTGCAAGGAATAGTTATCAAAATAGTAATAATAACCATAATAAGTCAGGTACATATAAAAATAATTCTAATAATAATTCAGGTACATTTAAGGGTAATAATGGTGGTTATAATAACAATAAAAATAACCCAGGCCAGTATACAAATAACTCAGGACAGTATAAAAATAACTCAGGACAATCTACGAATAACACAAATTCAGGACAGTATACGAGTAGAAACAATAATTCAGGACAGTATAAGACTAATAACTCAAGACAATATAGGAATTCAAACAGTAACGAACCTATGGACACATTGTCCGCCTCCTACCAGAGGCAAATCAATAACATACAGGTTCAGGATTTTCAGGAAGAAAGCCTTCAGGCCGACTTCCCTATATAATAATCAGAACAAAACAAAACAAATACACATTAAGAATACTGATTGACACCGGGTCAGAGACCAGTATCCTCAATCCGGGACTATGCCACCCAAAATGGCAGAAAAAATTAAATGCACCTGTCAAAATCAAAACAGCAGGCTCATACATACATTCATTTAAGAAGGTAACAATACCTTTATTTGAGGAATTCGGCCAGCTGAATAAAACAGCAGAGTTCCTCGAATACCAATTTCACAATGTATACGATGGTTTAATTGGTAATAACATTTTACTTCCAATCAAAGCTGTAATTGATTTCGACAAAAAATTATTGATAGTACAGGAAACGAAAATTCCAATCTACTTCAATGAAAATGAAGAAGAACGTACAACAGGAATCTGCGATAAAGTAGAATTAAATTCAGAGGACTCTGAAAGTGAAGTATGTAGATTCAATACCAGAAATGTTGCTACACGAAATATACTACACAGAAACAAGTACAAATCCTATCATGGATCAAATAAGGGTTAATCACCTCAACGATGAAGAAAAAAAAGGAATCTTAAACCTTGTTTCTCGTAATGCTTCAATATTCTACCAAGAAGGAAGCGATCTCTCATTCACTAATGCAATTAAGCACCGTATAAGGACAGTGAATGAGATACCAATTTATACCAAAACATACAGATACCCAGAGGTACATAGAACCGAGGTTAAGAAACAAATATCTGATATGCTAAGACAAGGCATAATACGCCGGAGTAACTCACCATACTCGGCACCGATCTGGGTAGTACCGAAGAAGATGGATGCTTCAAAT
This sequence comes from Epistrophella euchroma, assembly GCA_947049315.1. Lineage (NCBI taxonomy): Eukaryota > Metazoa > Arthropoda > Insecta > Diptera > Syrphidae > Epistrophella > Epistrophella euchroma. The sequence goes on from OX346246.1 coordinate 127,902,338, forward strand.
GAAAAAAAATGGAGGATAGTAATTGACTATCGTAAAGTCAATGATGTAACAATAGATGACAAATTCCCTATGCGTAATATGGATGAGATATTTGACAAGCTGGGCAGAGCGCAATACTTCACGACATTAGATCTGGCGAAAGGGTTCCATCAGATCGAAATTGCAGAGGAAGACATTCCAAAAACGGCATTTTCCACCGATGACGAACATTACGAGTTTATTCGTATGCCTTTCGGTCTGAAAAATGCCCCCGCAACCTTCCAGAGGTTGATGATTCCAAACTTGCGGATTATGTAGGAGTATTTTGTTGGGTATATTTAGACGATATTATAATTTTTTCTACTAGCCTTGAGGAGCATCTAGTAGCAATAAACAAAATATTTAAAAGACTAAAAGAAGTAAATTTAAAGGTACAACTCGATAAGTGCGAGTTCTTAAAGAAAGAGACCGAGTTTTTAGGTCATGTTGTTACAATAGAGGGAATAAAACCAAACCCAAATAAAGTATCTGCAATACAAGAGTATAAGTTACCAAAAACAACAAAACAAATAAAAGCTTTCTTAGGAATCACAGGGTACTATAGGAAGTTTATTAGGGACTATTCAAAGGTTGCAAAACCAATGACTAACTTTCTGAAAAAGAATGCAAAAATCGATATTACCAACCAAGAGTATATTGATAGTTTTGAGAATCTGAAAAAATTGATAACATCAGACCCTATACTGCAATACCCTGACTTCAATAAAAAATTTACTTTAACAACAGATGCTTCAAACTTTGCCTTAGGCGCTGTTTTGTCGCAAGATAACCACCCTTTGTCTTACGCGAGCAGAACATTAAATGACCACGAAGTTAAATACTCTACCATAGAGAAAGAATTGTTGGCCATCGTATGGGCTACACAATACTTTAGACCTTATCTCTATGGAAGGAAGTTCACAATTCGTACAGACCATCGACCACTTGTTTGGTTGAGTTCTCTTAGAGAACCCAATATCAAACTCCAAAGGTGGAAAATTAAACTAGAAGAATTTAATTTTGAAATCGAGTATGTAAAGGGCAAAGATAACCAAGTTGCAGATGGGTTATCAAGAATGGAAACCTACTACAACGAAAATGTAGAAGATTCCAATTCAGAAGAAACACACTGTGGTAGAAATAGAAACACAGATAATGAGAACACGGAGAATGAAGATGTAGAGTCAATGGTTGCAACTATCCACAGTGCAAATGAGGATAGCAGCAATCACATTCCTATAATAGAATCGCCAGTTAATATTTATAAAACACAAATTATTTTAAATGAAACAGAAAACGTCAACAACCATAAAGTATATTATCCTTTCAACAAAAGAAGGATCGTTATAGAAATAAAAAAATTCAACGAAAAACTTCTGATAGATATAATGAAAAAGTTCATTCCTCCTAAAGGAATAGTCGGAATTTTTTCCAGAAATGATCATTTATTCGCGAAATTTCAAGATACTTGCCTTAAGTACTTTAGTAAAAACAAACTGTTACGAATAGTTAAATGTAGTAAATTTTTAGGTGATTTAGATGATGAAGAAAAGGTTCTAAATGTTATCAGCAAAACACATAAAGCTTATAACCATCGTGGAGTAAATGAAACTTACGAAGAAATAAAAAACACAAACTATAGCCCAAACCTTAAAACAGCTATACAAAAATTCATAAATAATTGCGAGATTTGTAATAAATCTAAGTATGAAAGATCACCTTATAAAATACCTTTAAAACTAACAGAAATGCCTGAAAAACCGAACCAAATAATTCATATCGACATTTGGTACGTTAACCTTATGTTTGTCACCATGATAGACAAATTTACGAAACACGTTACCGTTTACGAAATAAAACACAGAACCTGGTTGGCACTACTAAACACTTTAAAATGCAGATTTACAAACTTTGGCCCTCCAAACAAAATTGTCACTGATGGCGAAACAGGTTTTTCTTCATTAGTAATTAAGGAATTCCTGAAGGAAAAAAATGTCCACTTACACATTACTACCCCATACAAGAAAACAGGTAATTCGGATATAGAAAGATTTCATTCGACTTGAACTTGAGAACAATAAGGACACATTACGCAACAAAGTTTTGAACGCCGTTTCAATCTATATCAACACCATTCATTCAACCACTAAAAGAAGACCTTAAGATTTTCTAAACGGAAACATTCCTAACACAGAATACCCTAAAATCATAGAATTAGTGACTAAAAATAAAGAAAAATATATTAATAAGATAAACAATAACAAGGAAGATATAGACCTTACCCAAGATAAGCATACTTATTTAAAAAATAGAGTTAGTAATAAGCTGAAACCAATCCATTCAAAATCAGATCCAGTCGTAATTAATAAAGATTATTTACAAAATGAGAAAGGAAGAAAATTTCATAAATCTCAAATAAAAAGAAAATATAAATACGAACAATAAAAAAAAAAAAAAAAGTAGATTTCACAAAAATCAAATTAAAAGAGTCTACAAATATGAAGATACATAAAATATTTTTTTTTTCTCTCCAGGTACTATTAACACTTCTCTTAGTAACAACTGTAACAAATGGACAGAGACTTGACGTACAGAACTTAAATTTAGGAAACGGTTTTATTACAATAAGAGAGGAACAAATCCCAGTCATAATAGGATATACGAAGATTTTACATAACATTAACATAACTTCATGGACAGACAATTTAGACATAATAGAAGATAACATTAACAAACTTGATTTTAAAAACGAATACCCGACAATAGTACATAACTTTAAAAGTTTGTCAGAAGAAATAGAGAATCTGTTAGGATACCAACACCAAAGAAAGAAAAGAGGTTTATTTAACATAGTTGGTAAAGGTTTGAAATATCTAGCAGGCACCATGGACTATGAAGACGAAGTTCAAATAATGCAGAGCTTAGAAAATAACCAGAAAAACAATCAAAATTTGATTGAGGGACTTAATGATCAAATCAAAACTAATTATCATTTTAACGAAGTCATAGACAATATCACAAGACATATTAACGGACAGCAACATGACATAAAAAACCAACTTTCAAATTTAGGAAACGCAATAAACAAAGAATTTTTAGAAATAACATTTCAAATACAATATGACATACAACTGCTTAGAGAACAAGTTAGAAAAGTAAAAGACAACCTACTATTGAGTCAGCTAGGAGTTCTAGGGAAAGATTTATTATCACCAAGAGAGGTATCAAAATTTAATATAACTATTAAAGAATTTTCACATATAAAAAATTCTGTCATAATCCATAAAAATCAAATTATATTTATCCTTTTAATACCAAATTACTCAAGTGTTAACTTTTATAAAATAATTATTGAGCCTATTCCTAATCAAAACAACCTAGAATTAGTAACACCTTTTAACGAGTTCATTACAGATGAACACTTTAACTATGAATATATAAACGAGACAATGAAAATTAAAGAATTAAAAATAATAAAAGACGATTGTATTTCAAAAATCTTTAAGGAAAATCCTAAGTGTACTTATAAAGAAAACAAAAATGTAGAAATTAAACAAATACAAAATAACATCATTATAACTAAAAATATTCCTTATACCCAAGTCTTACACAATTGTAATAATTTTACCTTAAATATTATGGGAAATAATTTATTGAGATTCGAAAATTGTGAATTAAATATAAACGATATAAAATATGAAAATTTTGTAGTATATGATAATTTTGTTATCCCTAACTTTAATAACGTTACTATTAAAAAAGTGTCAATGAACTATACTTCAGAGGAACTTAACTTGAAACATATCGAAAATCGTAAACTAATAGAAGAAATAAAATCCAATACTGTCGCACATGAATATATTAATTTTGGAACAGCCATTGTCATACTTACCATTTTAATTTTAATAATTTGTACCTTTAAATCAAAAACTAAAAGTAAAGAAACTAATATAAAAGTTGATATTAAAAATTCTGCGGAGCAGAATCCTAAGGGGGGAGGAGTTACGTCTGAGACTTCACCCTTTACAGTAAACCCATTGTTCCCCACACGCCCCTTTGCCTAACGGTACATAAGCAAATTCCTAACGGATTCCCACGCCATTTTTGCTAACACAGCAAAACCAATCCAGAACGGATACACCCCTTTTCCCTTCCACCTTTGTGCATTTGCACGACGAATGAAATATGAATATTTCAACAACAAATTAATTTTTTTGCAAACGCGGCACATTACTCTAATAACCTGAAGTGTAGTTCAAGTTGAAGTTTATATTATAAGTTAGTTCTAATTCGACAAGCTAACTGAAAGGTGCAGCCTAGCTGAAGACAGCGGCCTTTCTTTTAGTAATAAAATAAATAATATTTTATGTAATTGTAAATATTAATAAATAAAAAAAGAAAAAAAAACATTTGTTTTTTTTTAAACTTGCCGCTTGGCTCGATGACATAAATCTGGAAAGGCCTTTTAATTTGCAATTGAATACTGAAAACCACAATCATTTAGGATGTACGGTTGTGGAAATATCGGGTTTAGAAAATATACTTCCAAAATCAATTTTGACACTGCCAGGGTCACGATTTGGATGAAATTTCGTCCAAAATTAATTTTTCGAGTTTTGTTAAACTTCGTACATGGCTGGAAAGGCCTTTTAATTTGCAATTGAATACTGAAAACCACAATCATTTAGGATGTACGGTTGTGGAAATATCGGGTTTAGAAAATATACTTCCAAAATCAATTTTGACACTGCCAGGGTCACGATTTGGATGAAATTTCGTCCAAAATTAATTTGTCGAGTTTTGTCAAACTTCGTACATGGCTGGAAAGGCCTTTTAATTTGCAATTGAATACTGAAAACCACAATCATTTAGGATGTACGGTTGTGGAAATATCGGGTTTAGAAAATATACTTCCAAAATCAATTTTGACACTGCCAGGGTCACGATTTGGATGAAATTTCATCCAAAATTAATTTGTCGAGTTTTGTCAAACTTCGTACATGGCTGGAAAGGCCTATTAATTTGCAATTGAATACTGAAAACCACAATCATTTAGGATGCACGGTTGTGGAAATATCGGGTTTAGAAAATATACTTCCAAAATCAATTTTGACACTGCCAGGGTCACGATTTGGATGAAATTTCATCCAAAATTAATTTGTCGAGTTTTGTCAAACTTCGTACATGGCTGGAAAGGCCTTTTAATTTGCAATTGAATACTGAAAACCACAATCATTTAGGATGTACGGTTGTGGAAATATCGGGTTTAGAAAATATACTTCCAAAATCAATTTTGACACTGCCAGGGTCACGATTTGGATGAAATTTCGTCCAAAATTAATTTTTCGAGTTTTGTTAAACTTCGTACATGGCTGGAAAGGCCTTTTAATTTGCAATTGAATACTGAAAACCACAATCATTTAGGATGTACGGTTGTGGAAATATCGGGTTTAGAAAATATACTTCCAAAATCAATTTTGACACTGCCAGGGTCACGATTTGGATGAAATTTCGTCCAAAATTAATTTGTCGAGTTTTGTTAAACTTCGTACATGGCTGGAAAGGCCTTTTAATTTGCAATTGAATACTGAAAACCACAATCATTTAGGATGTACGGTTGTGGAAATATCGGGTTTAGAAAATATACTTCCAAAATCAATTTTGACACTGCCAGGGTCACGATTTGGATGAAATTTTATCCAAAATTAATTTTTCGAGTTTTGTTAAACTTCGTACATGGCTGGAAAGGCCTATTAATTTGCAATTGAATACTGAAAACCACAATCATTTAGGATGTCCAAAATCAATTTTGACACTGCCAGGGTCACGATTTGGATGAAATTTCGTCCAAAATTAATTTTTCGAGTTTTGTTAAACTTCGTACATGGCTGGAAAGGCCTTTTAATTTGCAATTGAATACTGAAAACCACAATCATTTAGGATGTACGGTTGTGGAAATATCGGGTTTAGAAAATATACTTCCAAAATCAATTTTGACACTGCCAGGGTCACGATTTGGATGAAATTTCGTCCAAAATTAATTTGTCGAGTTTTGTTAAACTTCGTACATGGCTGGAAAGGCCTTTTAATTTGCAATTGAATACTGAAAACCACAATCATTTAGGATGTACGGTTGTGGAAATATCGGGTTTAGAAAATATACTTCCAAAATCAATTTTGACACTGCCAGGGTCACGATTTGGATGAAATTTTATCCAAAATTAATTTTTCGAGTTTTGTCAAACTTCGTACATGGCTGGAAAGGCCTTTTAATTTGCAATTGAATACTGAAAACCACAATCATTTAGGATGTACGGTTGTGGAAATATCGGGTTTAGAAAATATACTTCCAAAATCAATTTTGACACTGCCAGGGTCACGATTTGGATGAAATTTCATCCAAAATTAATTTGTCGAGTTTTGTCAAACTTCGTACATAGCTGGAAAGGCCTATTAATTTGCAATTGAATACTGAAAACCACAATCATTTAGGATGTACGGTTGTGGAAATATCGGGTTTAGAAAATATACTTCCAAAATCAATTTTGACACTGCCAGGGTCACGATTTGGATGAAATTTCATCCAAAATTAATTTGTCGAGTTTTGTCAAACTTCGTACATGGCTGGAAAGGCCTATTAATTTGCAATTGAATACTGAAAACCACAATCATTTAGGATGTACGGTTGTGGAAATATCTGGTTTAGAAAATATACTTCCAAAATCAATTTTGACACTGCCAGGGTCACGATTTGGATGAAATTTCATCCAAAATTAATTTGTCGAGTTTTGTTAAACTTCGTACATGGCTGGAAAGGCCTTTTAATTTGCAATTGAATACTGAAAACCACAATCATTTAGGATGTACGTTTGTGGAAATATCGGGTTTAGAAAATATACTTCCAAAATCAATTTTGACACTGCCAGGGTCACGATTTGGATGAAATTTTATCCAAAATTAATTTTTCGAGCTTTGTTAAACTTCGTACATGGCTGAAAAGGCCTATTAATTTGCAATTGAATACTGAAAACCACAATAATTTAGGATGTACGGTTGTGGAAATATCGGGTTTAGAAAATATACTTCCAAAATCAATTTTGACACTGCCAGGGTCACGATTTGGATGAAATTTCGTCCAAAATTAATTTGTCGAGTTTTGTCAAACTTCGTACATGGCTGGAAAGGCCTATTAATTTGCAATTGAATACTGAAAACCACAATCATTTAGGATGTCCAAAATCAATTTTGACACTGCCAGGGTCACGATTTTGATGAAATTTCGTCCAAAATTAATTTTTCGAGTTTTGTTAAACTTCGTACATGGCTGGAAAGGCCTTTTAATTTGCAATTGAATACTGAAAACCACAATCATTTAGGATGTACGGTTGTGGAAATATCGGGTTTAGAAAATATACTTCCAAAATCAATTTTGACACTGCCAGGGTCACGATTTGGATGAAATTTTATCCAAAATTAATTTTTCGAGTTTTGTTAAACTTCGTACATGGCTGAGAAGGCCTATTAATTTGCAATTGAATACTGAAAACCACAATAATTTAGGATGTACGGTTGTGGAAATATCGGGTTTAGAAAATATACTTCCAAAATCAATTTTGACACTGCCAGGGTCACGATTTGGATGAAATTTCGTCCAAAATTAATTTTTCGAGTTTTGTTAAACTTCGTACATGGCTGGAAAGGCCTTTTAATTTGCAATTGAATACTGAAAACCACAATCATTTAGGATGTACGGTTGTGGAAATATCGGGTTTAGAAAATATACTTCCAAAATCAATTTTGACACTGCCAGGGTCACGATTTGGATGAAATTTCGTCCAAAATTAATTTGTCGAGTTTTGTCAAACTTCGTACATGGCTGGAAAGGCCTATTAATTTGCAATTGAATACTGAAAACCACAATCATTTAGGATGTACGGTTGTGGAAATATCGGGTTTAGAAAATATACTTCCAAAATCAATTTTGACACTGCCAGGGTCACGATTTGGATGAAATTTCGTCCAAAATTAATTTGTCGAGTTTTGTCAAACTTCGTACATGGCTGGAAAGGCCTTTTAATTTGCAATTGAATACTGAAAACCACAATCATTTAGGATGTACGGTTGTGGAAATATCTGGTTTAGAAAATATACTTCCAAAATCAATTTTGACACTGCCAGGGTCACGATTTGGATGAAATTTTATCCAAAATTAATTTGTCGAGTTTTGTCAAACTTCGTACATGGCTGGAAAGGCCTATTAATTTGCAATTGAATACTGAAAACCACAATAATTTGGGATGTACGGTTGTGGAAATATCGGGTTTAGAAAATATACTTCCAAAATCAATTTTGACACTGCCAGGGTCACGATTTGGATGAAATTTTATCCAAAATTAATTTTTCGAGTTTTGCTAAACTTCGTACATGGCTGGAAAGGCCTATTAATTTGCAATTGAATACTGAAAACCACAATAATTTAGGATGTACGGTTGTGGAAATATCGGGTTTAGAAAATATACTTCCAAAATCAATTTTGACACTGCCAGGGTCACGATTTGGATGAAATTTCGTCCAAAATTAATTTGTCGAGTTTTGTCAAACTTCGTACATGGCTGGAAAGGCCTATTAATTTGCAATTGAATACTGAAAACCACAATCATTTAGGATGTACGGTTGTGGAAATATCGGGTTTAGAAAATATACTTCCAAAATCAATTTTGACAATGCCAGGGTCACGATTTGGATGAAATTTCGTCCAAAATTAATTTGTCGAGTTTTGTCAAACTTCGTACATGGCTGGAAAGGCCTATTAATTTGCAATTGAATACTGAAAACCACAATCATTTAGGATGTACGGTTGTGGAAATATCGGGTTTAGAAAATATACTTCCAAAATCAATTTTGACACTGCCAGGGTCACGATTTGGATGAAATTTCGTCCAAAATTAATTTTTCGAGTTTTGTTAAACTTCGTACATGGCTGGAAAGGCCTTTTAATTTGCAATTGAATACTGAAAACCACAATCATTTAGGATGTACGGTTGTGGAAATATCGGGTTTAGAAAATATACTTCCAAAATCAATTTTGACACTGCCAGGGTCACGATTTGGATGAAATTTCGTCCAAAATTAATTTTTCGAGTTTTGTTAAACTTCGTACATGGCTGGAAAGGCCTTTTAATTTGCAATTGAATACTGAAAACCACAATCATTTAGGATGTACGGTTGTGGAAATATCGGGTTTAGAAAATATACTTCCAAAATCAATTTTGACACTGCCAGGGTCACGATTTGGATGAAATTTCGTCCAAAATAATTTGTCGAGTTTTGTCAAACTTCGTACATGGCTGGAAAGGCCTATTAATTTGCAATTGAATACTGAAAACCACAATCATTTAGGATGTACGGTTGTGGAAATATCGGGTTTAGAAAATATACTTCCAAAATCAATTTTGACACTGCCAGGGTCACGATTTGGATGAAATTTCATCCAAAATTAATTTGTCGAGTTTTGTCAAACTTCGTACATGGCTGGAAAGGCCTATTAATTTGCAATTGAATACTGAAAACCACAATAATTTAGGATGTACGGTTGTGGAAATATCGGGTTTAGAAAATATACTTCCAAAATCAATTTTGACACTGCCAGGGTCACGATTTGGATGAAATTTCATCCAAAATTAATTTGTCGAGTTTTGTCCAACTTCGTACATGGCTGGAAAGGCCTATTAATTTGCAATTGAATACTGAAAACCACAATAATTTAGGATGTACGGTTGTGGAAATATCGGGTTTAGAAAATATACTTCCAAAATCAATTTTGACACTGCCAGGGTCACGATTTGGATGAAATTTCGTCCAAAATTAATTTGTCGAGTTTTGTCAAACTTCGTACATGGCTGGAAAGGCCTATTAATTTGCAATTGAATACTGAAAACCACAATCATTTAGGATGTACGGTTGTGGAAATATCGGGTTTAGAAAATATACTTCCAAAATCAATTTTGACACTGCCAGGGTCACGATTTGGATGAAATTTCATCCAAAATTAATTTTTCGAGTTTTGTTAAACTTCGTACATGGCTGGAAAAGCCTTTTAATTTGCAATTGAATACTGAAAACCACAATCATTTAGGATGTACGGTTGTGGAAATATCGGGTTTAGAAAATATACTTCCAAAATCAATTTTGACACTGCCAGGGTCACGATTTGGATGAAATTTCGTCCAAAATTAATTTGTCGAGTTTTGTCAAACTTCGTACATGGCTGGAAAGGCCTATTAATTTGCAATTGAATACTGAAAACCACAATCATTTAGGATGTACGGTTGTGGAAATATCGGGTTTAGAAAATATACTTCCAAAATCAATTTTGACACTGCCAGGGTCACGATTTGGATGAAATTTCATCCAAAATTAATTTGTCGAGTTTTGTTAAACTTCGTACATGGCTGGAAAGGCCTATTAATTTGCAATTGAATACTGAAAACCACAATAATTTAGGATGTACGGTTGTGGAAATATCGGGTTTAGAAAATATACTTCCAAAATCAATTTTGACACTGCCAGGGTCACGATTTGGATGAAATTTCGTCCAAAATTAATTTGTCGAGTTTTGTCAAACTTCGTACATGGCTGGAAAGGCCTATTAATTTGCAATTGAATACTGAAAACCACAATCATTTAGGATGTACGGTTGTGGAAATATCGGGTTTAGAAAATATACTTCCAAAATCAATTTTGACACTGCCAGGGTCACGATTTGGATGAAATTTCATCCAAAATTAATTTTTCGAGTTTTGTTAAACTTCGTACATGGCTGGAAAGGCCTTTTAATTTGCAATTGAATACTGAAAACCACAATCATTTAGGATGTACGGTTGTGGAAATATCGGGTTTAGAAAATATACTTCCAAAATCAATTTTGACACTGCCAGGGTCACGATTTGGATGAAATTTCGTCCAAAATTAATTTGTCGAGTTTTGTCAAACTTCGTACATGGCTGGAAAGGCCTATTAATTTGCAATTGAATACTGAAAACCACAATCATTTAGGATGTACGGTTGTGGAAATATCGGGTTTAGAAAATATACTTCCAAAATCAATTTTGACACTGCCAGGGTCACGATTTGGATGAAATTTCATCCAAAATTAATTTGTCGAGTTTTGTTAAACTTCGTACATGGCTGGAAAGGCCTATTAATTTGCAATTGAATACTGAAAACCACAATAATTTAGGATGTACGGTTGTGGAAATATCGGGTTTAGAAAATATACTTCCAAAATCAATTTTGACACTGCCAGGGTCACGATTTGGATGAAATTTCGTCCAAAATTAATTTGTCGAGTTTTGTCAAACTTCGTACATGGCTGGAAAGGCCTATTAATTTGCAATTGAATACTGAAAACCACAATCATTTAGGATGTACGGTTGTGGAAATATCGGGTTTAGAAAATATACTTCCAAAATCAATTTTGACACTGCCAGGGTCACGATTTGGGTGAAATTTCGTCCAAAATTAATTTGTCGAGTTTTGTCAAACTTCGTACATGGCTGGAAAGGCCTATTAATTTGCAATTGAATACTGAAAACCACAATAATTTAGGATGTACGGTTGTGGAAATATCGGGTTTAGAAAATATACTTCCAAAATCAATTTTGACACTGCCAGGGTCACGATTTGGATGAAATTTCGTCCAAAATTAATTTGTCGAGTTTTGTCAAACTTCGTACATGGCTGGAAAGGCCTATTAATTTGCAATTGAATACTGAAAACCACAATCATTTAGGATGTACGGTTGTGGAAATATCGGGTTTAGAAAATATACTTCCAAAATCAATTTTGACACTGCCAGGGTCACGATTTGGATGAAATTTCGTCCAAAATTAATTTGTCGAGTTTTGTCAAACTTCGTACATGGCTGGAAAGGCCTATTAATTTGCAATTGAATACTGAAAACCACAATCATTTAGGATGTACGGTTGTGGAAATATCGGGTTTAGAAAATATACTTCCAAAATCAATTTTGACACTGCCAGGGTCACGATTTGGATGAAATTTCATCCAAAATTAATTTGTCGAGTTTTGTCAAACTTCGTACATGGCTGGAAAGGCCTATTAATTTGCAATTGAATACTGAAAACCACAATAATTTAGGATGTACGGTTGTGGAAATATCGGGTTTAGAAAATATACTTCCAAAATCAATTTTGACACTGCCAGGGTCACGATTTGGATGAAATTTCGTCCAAAATTAATTTGTCGAGTTTTGTCAAACTTCGTACATGGCTGGAAAGGCCTATTAATTTGCAATTGAATACTGAAAACCACAATCATTTAGGATGTACGGTTGTGGAAATATCGGGTTTAGAAAATATACTTCCAAAATCAATTTTGACACTGCCAGGGTCACGATTTGGATGAAATTTCGTCCAAAATTAATTTTTCGAGTTTTGTTAAACTTCGTACATGGCTGGAAAGGCCTTTTAATTTGCAATTGAATACTGAAAACCACAATCATTTAGGATGTACGGTTGTGGAAATATCGGGTTTAGAAAATATACTTCCAAAATCAATTTTGACACTGCCAGGGTCACGATTTGGATGAAATTTCGTCCAAAATTAATTTGTCGAGTTTTGTCAAACTTCGTACATGGCTGGAAAGGCCTATTAATTTGCAATTGAATACTGAAAACCACAATCATTTTGGATGTACGGTTGTGGAAATATCGGGTTTAGAAAATATACTTCCAAAATCAATTTTGACACTGCCAGGGTCACGATTTGGATGAAATTTCATCCAAAATTAATTTGTCGAGTTTTGTCAAACTTTGTACATGGCTGGAAAGGCCTATTAATTTGCAATTGAATACTGAAAACCACAATAATTTAGGATGTACGGTTGTGGAAATATCGGGTTTAGAAAATATACTTCCAAAATCAATTTTGACACTGCCAGGGTCACGATTTGGATGAAATTTCATCCAAAATTAATTTGTCGAGTTTTGTCCAACTTCGTACATGGCTGGAAAGGCCTATTAATTTGCAATTGAATACTGAAAACCACAATAATTTAGGATGTACGGTTGTGGAAATATCGGGTTTAGAAAATATACTTCCAAAATCAATTTTGACACTGCCAGGGTCACGATTTGGATGAAATTTCGTCCAAAATTAATTTGTCGAGTTTTGTCAAACTTCGTACATGGCTGGAAAGGCCTATTAATTTGCAATTGAATACTGAAAACCACAATAATTTAGGATGTACGGTTGTGGAAATATCGGGTTTAGAAAATATACTTCCAAAATCAATTTTGACACTGCCAGGGTCACGATTTGGATGAAATTTCGTCCAAAATTAATTTGTCGAGTTTTGTCAAACTTCGTACATGGCTGGAAAGGCCTATTAATTTGCAATTGAATACTGAAAACCACAATCATTTAGGATGTACGGTTGTGGAAATATCAGGTTTAGAAAATATACTTCCAAAATCAATTTTGACACTGCCAGGGTCACGATTTGGATGAAATTTCGTCCAAAATTAATTTGTCGAGTTTTGTCAAACTTCGTACATGGCTGGAAAGGCCTATTAATTTGCAATTGAATACTGAAAACCACAATCATTTAGGATGTACGGTTGTGGAAATATCGGGTTTAGAAAATATACTTCCAAAATCAATTTTGACACTGCCAGGGTCACGATTTGGATGAAATTTCATCCAAAATTAATTTGTCGAGTTTTGTTAAACTTCGTACATGGCTGGAAAGGCCTATTAATTTGCAATTGAATACTGAAAACCACAATAATTTAGGATGTACGGTTGTGGAAATATCGGGTTTAGAAAATATACTTCCAAAATCAATTTTGACACTGCCAGGGTCACGATTTGGATGAAATTTCATCCAAAATTAATTTGTCGAGTTTTGTCAAACTTCGTACATGGCTAGAAAGGCCTATTAATTTGCAATTGAATACTGAAAACCACAATCATTTAGGATGTACGGTTGTGGAAATATCGGGTTTAGAAAATATACTTCCAAAATCAATTTTGACACTGCCAGGGTCACGATTTGGATGAAATTTCATCCAAAATTAATTTTTCGAGTTTTGTTAAACTTCGTACATGGCTGGAAAGGCCTTTTAATTTGCAATTGAATACTGAAAACCACAATCATTTAGGATGTACGGTTGTGGAAATATCGGGTTTAGAAAATATACTTCCAAAATCAATTTTGACACTGCCAGGGTCACGATTTGGATGAAATTTCGTCCAAAATTAATTTGTCGAGTTTTGTCAAACTTCGTACATGGCTGGAAAGGCCTATTAATTTGCAATTGAATACTGAAAACCACAATCATTTAGGATGTACGGTTGTGGAAATATCGGGTTTAGAAAATATACTTCCAAAATCAATTTTGACACTGCCAGGGTCACGATTTGGATGAAATTTCATCCAAAATTAATTTGTCGAGTTTTGTTAAACTTCGTACATGGCTGGAAAGGCCTATTAATTTGCAATTGAATACTGAAAACCACAATAATTTAGGATGTACGGTTGTGGAAATATCGGGTTTAGAAAATATACTTCCAAAATCAATTTTGACACTGCCAGGGTCACGATTTGGATGAAATTTCGTCCAAAATTAATTTGTCGAGTTTTGTCAAACTTCGTACATGGCTGGAAAGGCCTATTAATTTGCAATTGAATACTGAAAACCACAATCATTTAGGATGTACGGTTGTGGAAATATCGGGTTTAGAAAATATACTTCCAAAATCAATTTTGACACTGCCAGGGTCACGATTTGGATGAAATTTCGTCCAAAATTAATTTGTCGAGTTTTGTCAAACTTCGTACATGGCTGGAAAGGCCTATTAATTTGCAATTGAATACTGAAAACCACAATAATTTAGGATGTACGGTTGTGGAAATATCGGGTTTAGAAAATATACTTCCAAAATCAATTTTGACACTGCCAGGGTCACGATTTGGATGAAATTTCGTCCAAAATTAATTTGTCGAGTTTTGTCAAACTTCGTACATGGCTGGAAAGGCCTATTAATTTGCAATTGAATACTGAAAACCACAATCATTTAGGATGTACGGTTGTGGAAATATCGGGTTTAGAAAATATACTTCCAAAATCAATTTTGACACTGCCAGGGTCACGATTTGGATGAAATTTCGTCCAAAATTAATTTGTCGAGTTTTGTCAAACTTCGTACATGGCTGGAAAGGCCTATTAATTTGCAATTGAATACTGAAAACCACAATCATTTAGGATGTACGGTTGTGGAAATATCGGGTTTAGAAAATATACTTCCAAAATCAATTTTGACACTGCCAGGGTCACGATTTGGATGAAATTTCGTCCAAAATTAATTTGTCGAGTTTTGTCAAACTTCGTACATGGCTGGAAAGGCCTATTAATTTGCAATTGAATACTGAAAACCACAATCATTTAGGATGTACGGTTGTGGAAATATCGGGTTTAGAAAATATACTTCCAAAATCAATTTTGACACTGCCAGGGTCACGATTTGGATGAAATTTCATCCAAAATTAATTTGTCGAGTTTTGTCAAACTTCGTACATGGCTGGAAAGGCCTATTAATTTGCAATTGAATACTGAAAACCACAATCATTTAGGATGTACGGTTGTGGAAATATCGGGTTTAGAAAATATACTTCCAAAATCAATTTTGACACTGCCAGGGTCACGATTTGGATGAAATTTCATCCAAAATTAATTTTTCGAGTTTTGTTAAACTTCGTACATGGCTGGAAAGGCCTATTAATTTGCAATTGAATACTGAAAACCACAATCATTTAGGATGTACGGTTGTGGAAATATCGGGTTTAGAAAATATACTTCCAAAATCAATTTTGACACTGCCAGGGTCACGATTTGGATGAAATTTCGTCCAAAATTAATTTGTCGAGTTTTGTCAAACTTCGTACATGGCTGGAAAGGCCTATTAATTTGCAATTGAATACTGAAAACCACAATCATTTAGGATGTACGGTTGTGGAAATATCGGGTTTAGAAAATATACTTCCAAAATCAATTTTGACACTGCCAGGGTCACGATTTGGATGAAATTTCATCCAAAATTAATTTGTCGAGTTTTGTCAAACTTCGTACATGGCTGGAAAGGCCTATTAATTTGCAATTGAATACTGAAAACCACAATAATTTAGGATGTACGGTTGTGGAAATATCGGGTTTAGAAAATATACTTCCAAAATCAATTTTGACACTGCCAGGGTCACGATTTGGATGAAATTTCATCCAAAATTAATTTGTCGAGTTTCGTCCAACTTTGTACATGGCTGGAAAGGCCTATTAATTTGCAATTGAATACTGAAAACCACAATAATTTAGGATGTACGGTTGTGGAAATATCGGGTTTAGAAAATATACTTCCAAAATCAATTTTGACACTGCCAGGGTCACGATTTGGATGAAATTTCGTCCAAAATTAATTTGTCGAGTTTTGCCAAACTACGTACATGGCTGGAAAGGCCTATTAATTTGCAATTGAATACTGAAAACCACAATCATTTAGGATGTACGGTTGTGGAAATATCGGGTTTAGAAAATATACTTCCAAAATCAATTTTGACACTGCCAGGGTCACGATTTGGATGAAATTTCATCCAAAATTAATTTTTCGAGTTTTGTTAAACTTCGTACATGGCTGGAAAGGCCTTTTAATTTGCAATTGAATACTGAAAACCACAATCATTTAGGATGTACGGTTGTGGAAATATCGGGTTTAGAAAATATACTTCCAAAATCAATTTTGACACTGCCAGGGTCACGATTTGGATGAAATTTCGTCCAAAATTAATTTGTCGAGTTTTGTCAAACTTCGTACATGGCTGGAAAGGCCTATTAATTTGCAATTGAATACTGAAAACCACAATCATTTAGGATGTACGGTTGTGGAAATATCGGGTTTAGAAAATATACTTCCAAAATCAATTTTGACACTGCCAGGGTCACGATTTGGATGAAATTTCATCCAAAATTAATTTGTCGAGTTTTGTTAAACTTCGTACATGGCTGGAAAGGCCTATTAATTTGCAATTGAATACTGAAAACCACAATAATTTAGGATGTACGGTTGTGGAAATATCGGGTTTAGAAAATATACTTCCAAAATCAATTTTGACACTGCCAGGGTCACGATTTGGATGAAATTTCGTCCAAAATTAATTTGTCGAGTTTTGTCAAACTTCGTACATGGCTGGAAAGGCCTATTAATTTGCAATTGAATACTGAAAACCACAATCATTTAGGATGTACGGTTGTGGAAATATCGGGTTTAGAAAATATACTTCCAAAATCAATTTTGACACACGATTTGGATGAAATTTCGTCCAAAATTAATTTGTCGAGTTTTGTCAAACTTCGTACATGGCTGGAAAGGCCTATTAATTTGCAATTGAATACTGAAAACCACAATCATTTAGGATGTACGGTTGTGGAAATATCGGGTTTAGAAAATATACTTCCAAAATCAATTTTGACACTGCCAGGGTCACGATTTGGATGAAATTTCGTCCAAAATAAATTTTTCGAGTTTTGTTAAACTTCGTACATGGCTGGAAAGGCCTTTTAATTTGCAATTGAATACTGAAAACCACAATAATTTAGGATGTACGGTTGTGGAAATATCGGGTTTAGAAAATATACTTCCAAAATCAATTTTGACACTGCCAGGGTCACGATTTGGATGAAATTTCGTCCAAAATTAATTTGTCGAGTTTTGTCAAACTTCGTACATGGCTGGAAAGGCCTATTAATTTGCAATTGAATACTGAAAACCACAATCATTTAGGATGTACGGTTGTGGAAATATGGGGTTTAGAAAATATACTTCCAAAATCAATTTTGACACTGCCAGGGTCACGATTTGGATGAAATTTCGTCCAAAATTAATTTGTCGAGTTTTGTCAAACTTCGTACATGGCTGGAAAGGCCTATTAATTTGCAATTGAATACTGAAAACCACAATCATTTAGGATGTACGGTTGTGGAAATATCGGGTTTAGAAAATATACTTCCAAAATCAATTTTGACACTGCCAGGGTCACGATTTGGATGAAATTTCGTCCAAAATTAATTTGTCGAGTTTTGTTAAACTTCGTACATGGCTGGAAAGGCCTATTAATTTGCAATTGAATACTGAAAACCACAATCATTTAGGATGTACGGTTGTGGAAATATCGGGTTTAGAAAATATACTTCCAAAATCAATTTTGACACTGCCAGGGTCACGATTTGGATGAAATTTCGTCCAAAATTAATTTGTCGAGTTTTGTCAAACTTCGTACATGGCTGGAAAGGCCTATTAATTTGCAATTGAATACTGAAAACCACAATAATTTAGGATGTACGGTTGTGGAAATATCGGGTTTAGAAAATATACTTCCAAAATCAATTTTGACACTGCCAGGGTCACGATTTGGATGAAATTTCGTCCAAAATTAATTTGTCGAGTTTTGTCAAACTTCGTACATGGCTGGAAAGGCCTATTAATTTGCAATTGAATACTGAAAACCACAATCATTTAGGATGTACGGTTGTGGAAATATCGGGTTTAGAAAATATACTTCCAAAATCAATTTTGACACTGCCAGGGTCACGATTTGGATGAAATTTCGTCCAAAATTAATTTGTCGAGTTTTGTCAAACTTCGTACATGGCTGGAAAGGCCTATTAATTTGCAATTGAATACTGAAAACCACAATCATTTAGGATGTACGGTTGTGGAAATATCGGGTTTAGAAAATATACTTCCAAAATCAATTTTGACACTGCCAGGGTCACGATTTGGATGAAATTTCGTCCAAAATTAATTTGTCGAGTTTTGTCAAACTTCGTACATGGCTGGAAAGGCCTATTAATTTGCAATTGAATACTGAAAACCACAATCATTTAGGATGTACGGTTGTGGAAATATCGGGTTTAGAAAATATACTTCCAAAATCAATTTTGACACTGCCAGGGTCACGATTTGGATGAAATTTCGTCCAAAATTAATTTGTCGAGTTTTGTCAAACTTCGTACATGGCTGGAAAGGCCTATTAATTTGCAATTGAATACTGAAAACCACAATCATTTAGGATGTACGGTTGTGGAAATATCGGGTTTAGAAAATATACTTCCAAAATCAATTTTGACACTGCCAGGGTCACGATTTGGATGAAATTTCATCCAAAATTAATTTGTCGAGTTTTGTCAAACTTCGTACATGGCTGGAAAGGCCTATTAATTTGCAATTGAATACTGAAAACCACAATAATTTAGGATGTACGGTTGTGGAAATATCGGGTTTAGAAAATATACTTCCAAAATCAATTTTGACACTGCCAGGGTCACGATTTGGATGAAATTTCATCCAAAATTAATTTGTCGAGTTTCGTCCAACTTTGTACATGGCTGGAAAGGCCTATTAATTTGCAATTGAATACTGAAAACCACAATCATTTAGGATGTACGGTTGTGGAAATATCGGGTTTAGAAAATATACTTCCAAAATCAATTTTGACACTGCCAGGGTCACGATTTGGATGAAATTTCGTCCAAAATTAATTTGTCGAGTTTTGCCAAACTACGTACATGGCTGGAAAGGCCTATTAATTTGCAATTGAATACTGAAAACCACAATCATTTAGGATGTACGGTTGTGGAAATATCGGGTTTAGAAAATATACTTCCAAAATCAATTTTGACACTGCCAGGGTCACGATTTGGATGAAATTTCATCCAAAATTAATTTTTCGAGTTTTGTTAAACTTCGTACATGGCTGGAAAGGCCTTTTAATTTGCAATTGAATACTGAAAACCACAATCATTTAGGATGTACGGTTGTGGAAATATCGGGTTTAGAAAATATACTTCCAAAATCAATTTTGACACTGCCAGGGTCACGATTTGGATGAAATTTCGTCCAAAATTAATTTGTCGAGTTTTGTCAAACTTCGTACATGGCTGGAAAGGCCTATTAATTTGCAATTGAATACTGAAAACCACAATCATTTAGGATGTACGGTTGTGGAAATATCGGGTTTAGAAAATATACTTCCAAAATCAATTTTGACACTGCCAGGGTCACGATTTGGATGAAATTTCATCCAAAATTAATTTGTCGAGTTTTGTTAAACTTCGTACATGGCTGGAAAGGCCTATTAATTTGCAATTGAATACTGAAAACCACAATAATTTAGGATGTACGGTTGTGGAAATATCGGGTTTAGAAAATATACTTCCAAAATCAATTTTGACACTGCCAGGGTCACGATTTGGATGAAATTTCGTCCAAAATTAATTTGTCGAGTTTTGTCAAACTTCGTACATGGCTGGAAAGGCCTATTAATTTGCAATTGAATACTGAAAACCACAATCATTTAGGATGTACGGTTGTGGAAATATCGGGTTTAGAAAATATACTTCCAAAATCAATTTTGACACTGCCAGGGTCACGATTTGGATGAAATTTCGTCCAAAATTAATTTGTCGAGTTTTGTCAAACTTCGTACATGGCTGGAAAGGCCTATTAATTTGCAATTGAATACTGAAAACCACAATCATTTAGGATGTACGGTTGTGGAAATATCGGGTTTAGAAAATATACTTCCAAAATCAATTTTGACACTGCCAGGGTCACGATTTGGATGAAATTTCGTCCAAAATAAATTTTTCGAGTTTTGTTAAACTTCGTACATGGCTGGAAAGGCCTTTTAATTTGCAATTGAATACTGAAAACCACAATAATTTAGGATGTACGGTTGTGGAAATATCGGGTTTAGAAAATATACTTCCAAAATCAATTTTGACACTGCCAGGGTCACGATTTGGATGAAATTTCGTCCAAAATTAATTTGTCGAGTTTTGTCAAACTTCGTACATGGCTGGAAAGGCCTATTAATTTGCAATTGAATACTGAAAACCACAATCATTTAGGATGTACGGTTGTGGAAATATCGGGTTTAGAAAATATACTTCCAAAATCAATTTTGACACTGCCAGGGTCACGATTTGGATGAAATTTCGTCCAAAATTAATTTGTCGAGTTTTGTCAAACTTCGTACATGGCTGGAAAGGCCTATTAATTTGCAATTGAATACTGAAAACCACAATCATTTAGGATGTACGGTTGTGGAAATATCGGGTTTAGAAAATATACTTCCAAAATCAATTTTGACACTGCCAGGGTCACGATTTGGATGAAATTTCGTCCAAAATTAATTTGTCGAGTTTTGTCAAACTTCGTACATGGCTGGAAAGGCCTATTAATTTGCAATTGAATACTGAAAACCACAATCATTTAGGATGTACGGTTGTGGAAATATCGGGTTTAGAAAATATACTTCCAAAATCAATTTTGACACTGCCAGGGTCACGATTTGGATGAAATTTCGTCCAAAATTAATTTGTCGAGTTTTGTCAAACTTCGTACATGGCTAGAAAGGCCTATTAATTTGCAATTGAATACTGAAAACCACAATCATTTAGGATGTACGGTTGTGGAAATATCGGGTTTAGAAAATATACTTCCAAAATCAATTTTGACACTGCCAGGGTCACGATTTGGATGAAATTTCATCCAAAATTAATTTGTCCAGTTTTGTTAAACTTCGTACATGGCTGGAAAGTCCTTTTAATTTGCAATTGAATACTGAAAACCACAATCATTTAGGATGTACGGTTGTGGAAATATCGGGTTTAGAAAATATACTTCCAAAATCAATTTTGACACTGCCAGGGTCACGATTTGGATGAAATTTCGTCCAAAATTAATTTGTCGAGTTTTGTCAAACTTCGTACATGGCTGGAAAGGCCTATTAATTTGCAATTGAATACTGAAAACCACAATCATTTAGGATGTACGGTTGTGGAAATATCGGGTTTAGAAAATATACTTCCAAAATCAATTTTGACACTGCCAGGGTCACGGTTTGGATTAAATTTCATCCAAAATTAATTTGTCGAGTTTTGTCAAACTTCGTTCATGGCTGGAAAGGCCTATTAATTTGCAATTGAATACTGAAAACCACAATCATTTAGGATGTACGGTTGTGGAAATATCGGGTTTAGAAAATATACTTCCAAAATCAATTTTGACACTGCCAGGGTCACGATTTGGATGAAATTTTATCCAAAATTAATTTGTCGAGTTTTGTTAAACTTCGTACATGGCTGGAAAGGCCTATTAATTTGCAATTGAATACTGAAAACCACAATAATTTAGGATGTACGGTTGTGGAAATATCGGGTTTAGAAAATATACTTCCAAAATCAATTTTGACACTGCCAGGGTCACGATTTGGATGAAATTTCATCCAAAATTAATTTGTCGAGTTTTGTCAAACTTCGTACATGGCTGGTAAGGCCTATTAATTTGCAATTGAATACTGAAAACCACAATCATTTAGGATGTACGGTTGTGGAAATATCGGGTTTAGAAAATATACTTCCAAAATCAATTTTGACACTGCCAGGGTCACGATTTGGATGAAATTTCATCCAAAATTAATTTTTCGAGTTTTGTTAAACTTCGTACATGGCTGGAAAGGCCTATTAATTTGCAATTGAATACTGAAAACCACAATCATTTAGGATGTACGGTTGTGGAAATATCGGGTTTAGAAAATATACTTCCAAAATCAATTTTGACACTGCCAGGGTCACGATTTGGATGAAATTTCGTCCAAAATTAATTTGTCGAGTTTTGTCAAACTTCGTACATGGCTGGAAAGGCCTATTAATTTGCAATTAAATACTGAAAACCACAATAATTTAGGATGTACGGTTGTGGAAATATCGGGTTTAGAAAATATACTTCCAAAATCAATTTTGACACTGCCAGGGTCACGATTTGGATGAAATTTCGTCCAAAATTAATTTTTCGAGTTTTGTTAAACTTCGTACATGGCTGGAAAAGCCTTTTAATTTGCAATTGAATACTAAAAATTACAATCATTTAGGATGTACGGTTGTGGAAATATCTGGTTTAGAAAATATACTTCCAAAATCAATTTTGACACTACCAGGGTCACGATTTGGATGAAATTTCATCCAAAATTAATTTGTCGAGTTTTGTTAAACTTCGTACATGGCTGGAAAGGCCTTTTAATTTGCAATTGAATACTGAAAACCATAATCATTTAGGATGTACGGTTGTGGAAATATCGGGTTTAGAAAATATACTTCCAAAATCAATTTTGACACTGCCAGGGTCACGATTTGGATGAAATTTCGTCCAAAATTAATTTGTCGAGTTTTGTCAAACTTCGTACATGGCTGCAAAGGCCTATTAATTTGCAATTGAATACCGAAAACCACAATCATTTAGGATGTACGGTTGTGGAAATATCGGGTTTAGAAAATATACTTCCAAAATCAATTTTGACACTGCCAGGGTCACGATTTGGATGAAATTTTATCCAAAATTAATTTTTCGAGTTTTGTTAAACTTCGTACATGGCTGGAAAGGCCTATTTATTTGCAATTGAATACTGAAAACCACAATCATTTAGGATGTACGGTTGTGGAAATATCGGGTTTAGAAAATATACTTCCAAAATCAATTTTGACACTGCCAGGGTCACGATTTGGATGAAATTTCGTCCAAAATTAATTTGTCGAGTTTTGTCAAACTTCGTACATGGCTAGAAAGGCCTTTTAATTTGCAATTGAATACTGAAAACCACAATCATTTAGGATGTACGGTTGTGGAAATATCGGGTTTAGAAAATATACTTCCAAAATCAATTTTGACACTGCCAGGGTCACGATTTGGATGAAATTTCGTCCAAAATTAATTTGTCGAGTTTTGTCAAACTTCGTACATGGCTGGAAAGGCCTATTAATTTGCAATTGAATACTGAAAACCACAATCATTTAGGATGTACGGTTGTGGAAATATCGGGTTTAGAAAATATACTTCCAAAATCAATTTTGACACTGCCAGGGTCACGATTTGGATGAAATTTCGTCCAAAATTAATTTGTCGAGTTTTGTTAAACTTCGTACATGGCTGGAAAGGCCTTTTAATTTGCAATTGAATACTGAAAACCACAATCATTTAGGATGTACGGTTGTGGAAATATCGGGTTTAGAAAATATACTTCCAAAATCAATTTTGACACTGCCAGGGTCACGATTTGGATGAAATTTCGTCCAAAATTAATTTTTCGAGTTTTGTTAAACTTCGTACATGGCTGAAAAGGCCTTTTAATTTGCAATTGAATACTGAAAACCACAATCATTAAGGATGTACGGTTGTGGAAATATCGGGTTTAGAAAATATACTTCCAAAATCAATTTTGACACTGCCAGGGTCACGATTTGGATGAAATTTCGTCCAAAATTAATTTTTCGAGTTTTGTCAAACTTCGTACATGTCTGGAAAGGCCTATTAATTTGCAATTGAATACTGAAAACCACAATAATTTAGGATGTACGGTTGTGGAAATATCGGGTTTAGAAAATATACTTCCAAAATCAATTTTGACACTGCCAGGGTCACGATTTGGATGAAATTTCGTCCAAAATTAATTTTTCGAGTTTTGTTAAACTTCGTACATGGCTGGAAAGGCCTTTTAATTTGCAATTGAATACTGAAAACCACAATCATTTAGGATGTACGGTTGTGGAAATATCGGGTTTAGAAAATATACTTCCAAAATCAATTTTGACACTGCCAGGGTCACGATTTGGATGAAATTTCGTCCAAAATTAATTTTTCGAGTTTTGTTAAACTTCGTACATGGCTGGAAAGGCCTTTTAATTTGCAATTGAATACTGAAAACCACAATCATTTAGGATGTACGGTTGTGGAAATATCGGGTTTAGAAAATATACTTCCAAAATCAATTTTGACACTGCTAGGGTCACGATTTGGATGAAATTTTATCCAAAATTAATTTGTCGAGTTTTGTCAAACTTCGTACATGGCTGGAAAGGCCTATTAATTTGCAATTGAATACTGAAAACCACAATAATTTAGGATGTACGGTTGTGGAAATATCGGGTTTAGAAAATATACTTCCAAAATCAATTTTGACACTGCCAGGGTCACGATTTGGATGAAATTTCGTCCAAAATTAATTTTTCGAGTTTTGTCAAACTTCGTACATGTCTGGAAAGGCCTATTAATTTGCAATTGAATACTGAAAACCACAATAATTTAGGATGTACGGTTGTGGAAATATCGGGTTTAGAAAATATACTTCCAAAATCAATTTTGACACTGCCAGGGTCACGATTTGGATGAAATTTCGTCCAAAATTAATTTTTCGAGTTTTGTTAAACTTCGTACATGGCTGGAAAGGCCTTTTAATTTGCAATTGAATACTGAAAACCACAATCATTTAGGATGTACGGTTGTGGAAATATCGGGTTTAGAAAATATACTTCCAAAATCAATTTTGACACTGCCAGGGTCACGATTTGGATGAAATTTTATCCAAAATTAATTTGTCGAGTTTTGTCAAACTTCGTACATGGCTGGAAAGGCCTATTAATTTGCAATTGAATACTGAAAACAACAATAATTTAGGATGTACGGTTGTGGAAATATCGGGTTTAGAAAATATACTTCCAAAATCAATTTTGACACTGCCAGGGTCACGATTTGGATGAAATTTTATCCAAAATTAATTTGTCGAGTTTTGTCAAACTTCGTACATGGCTGGAAAGGCCTATTAATTTGCAATTGAATACTGAAAACCACAATAATTTAGGATGTACGGTTGTGGAAATATCGGGTTTAGAAAATATACTTCCAAAATCAATTTTGACACTGCCAGGGTCACGATTTGGATGAAATTTCGTCCAAAATTAATTTTTCGAGTTTTGTCAAACTTCGTACATGGCTGGAAAGGCCTTTTAATTTGCAATTGAATACTGAAAACCACAATAATTTAGGATGTACGGTTGTGGAAATATCGGGTTTAGAAAATATACTTCCAAAATCAATTTTGACACTGCCAGGGTCACGATTTGGATGAAATTTCGTCCAAAATTAATTTTTCGAGTTTTGTCAAACTTCGTACATGTCTGGAAAGGCCTATTAATTTGCAATTGAATACTGAAAACCACAATAATTTAGGATGTACGGTTGTGGAAATATCGGGTTTAGAAAATATACTTCCAAAATCAATTTTGACACTGCCAGGGTCACGATTTGGATGAAATTTCGTCCAAAATTAATTTTTCGAGTTTTGTTAAACTTCGTACATGGCTGGAAAGGCCTTTTAATTTGCAATTGAATACTGAAAACCACAATCATTTAGGATGTACGGTTGTGGAAATATCGGGTTTAGAAAATATACTTCCAAAATCAATTTTGACACTGCCAGGGTCACGATTTGGATGAAATTTTATCCAAAATTAATTTGTCGAGTTTTGTCAAACTTCGTACATGGCTGGAAAGGCCTATTAATTTGCAATTGAATACTGAAAACAACAATAATTTAGGATGTACGGTTGTGGAAATATCGGGTTTAGAAAATATACTTCCAAAATCAATTTTGACACTGCCAGGGTCACGATTTGGATGAAATTTTATCCAAAATTAATTTGTCGAGTTTTTTCAAACTTCGTACATGGCTGGAAAGGCCTATTAATTTGCAATTGAATACTGAAAACCACAATAATTTAGGATGTACGGTTGTGGAAATATCGGGTTTAGAAAATATACTTCCAAAATCAATTTTGACACTACCAGGGTCACGATTTGGATGAAATTTCATCAAAAAATAATTTGTCGAGTTTTTTCAAATTTCGTACATGGCTGGAAAGGCCTATTAATTTGCAATTGAATACTGAAAACCACAATCATTTAGGATGTACGGTTGTGGAAATATCGGGTTTAGAAAATATACTTCCAAAATCAATTTTGACACTGCCAGGGTCACGATTTGGATGAAATTTCATCCAAAATTAATTTTTCGAGTTTTGTCAAACTTCGTACATGGCTGGAAAGGCCTATTAATTTGCAATTGAATACTGAAAACCACAATAATTTAGGATGTACGGTTGTGGAAATATCGGGTTTAGAAAATATACTTCCAAAATCAATTTTGACACTGCCAGGGTCACGATTTGGATGAAATTTCATCCAAAATTAATTTGTCGAGTTTTGTCAAACTTCGTACATGGCTGGAAAGGCCTATTAATTTGCAATTGAATACTGAAAACCACAATCATTTAGGATGTACGGTTGTGGAAATATCGGGTTTAGAAAATATACTTCCAAAATCTATTTTGACACTGCCAGGGTCACGATTTGGATGAAATTTCATCCAAAATTAATTTGTCGAGTTTTGTCAAACTTCGTACATGGCTGGAAAGGCCTATTAATTTGCAATTGAATACTGAAAACCACAATCATTTAGGATGTACGGTTGTGGAAATATCGGGTTTAGAAAATATACTTCCAAAATCAATTTTGACACTGCCAGGGTCACGATTTGGATGAAATTTCGTCCAAAATTAATTTTTCGAGTTTTGTCAAACTTCGTACATGGCTGGAAAGGCCTATTAATTTGCAATTGAATACTGAAAACCACAATCATTTAGGATGTACGGTTGTGGAAATATCGGGTTTAGAAAATATACTTCCAAAATCAATTTTGACACTGCCAGGGTCACGATTTGGATGAAATTTCGTCCAAAATTAATTTGTCGAGTTTTGTCAAACTTCGTACATGCGGCTGGAAAGGCCTATTAATTTGCAATTGAATACTGAAAACCACAATAATTTAGGATGTACGGTTGTGGAAATATCGGGTTTAGAAAATATACTTCCAAAATCAATTTTGACACTGCCAGGGTCACGATTTGGATGAAATTTCGTCCAAAATTAATTTGTCGAGTTTTGTCAAACTTCGTACATGGCTGGAAAGGCCTATTAATTTGCAATTGAATACTGAAAACCACAATAATTTAGGATGTACGGTTGTGGAAATATCGGGTTTAGAAAATATACTTCCAAAATCAATTTTGACACTGCCAGGGTCACGATTTTGATGAAATTGTATTCAAAATTAATTTGTCGAGTTTTGTCAAACTTCGTACATGGCTGGAAAGGCCTATTAATTTGCAATTGAATACTGAAAACCACAATCATTTAGGATGTACGGTTGTGGAAATATCTGGTTTAGAAAATATACTTCCAAAATCAATTTTGACACTGCCAGGGTCACGATTTGGATGAAATTTCATCCAAAATTAATTTGTCGAGTTTTGTCAAACTTCGTACATGGCTGGAAAGGCCTATTAATTTGCAATTGAATACTGAAAACCACAATCATTTAGGATGTACGGTTGTGGAAATATCGGGTTTAGAAAATATACTTCCAAAATCAATTTTGACACTGCCAGGGTCACGATTTGGATGAAATTTCGTCCAAAATTAATTTTTCGAGTTTTGTCAAACTTCGTACATGGCTGGAAAGGCCTATTAATTTGCAATTGAATACTGAAAACCACAATAATTTAGGATGTACGGTTGTGGAAATATCGGGTTTAGAAAATATACTTCCAAAATCAATTTTGACACTGCCAGGGTCACGATTTGGATGAAATTTCGTCCAAAATTAATTTGTCGAGTTTTGTCAAACTTCGTACATGGCTGGAAAGGCCTATTAATTTGCAATTGAATACTGAAAACCACAATAATTTAGGATGTACGGTTGTGGAAATATCGGGTTTAGAAAATATACTTCCAAAATCAATTTTGACACTGCCAGTGTCACAATTTGGATGAAATTTCGTCCAAAATTAATTTGTCGAGTTTTGTCAAACTTCGTACATGGCTGGAAAGGCCTATTAATTTGCAATTGAATACTGAAAACCACAATAATTTAGGATGTACGGTTGTGGAAATATCGGGTTTAGAAAATATACTTCCAAAATCAATTTTGACACTGCCAGGGTCACGATTTGGATGAAATTTCGTCCAAAATTAATTTTTCGAGTTTTGTTAAACTTCGTACATGGCTGGAAAGGCCTTTTAATTTGCAATTGAATACTGAAAACCACAATCATTTAAGATGTACGGTTGTGGAAATATCGGGTTTAGAAAATATACTTCCAAAATCAATTTTGACACTGCCAGGGTCACGATTTGGATGAAATTTCATCCAAAATTAATTTGTCGAGTTTTGTCAAACTTCGTACATGGCTGGAAAGGCCTATTAATTTGCAATTGAATACTGAAAACCACAATCATTTAGGATGTACGGTTGTGGAAATATCTGGTTTAGAAAATATACTTCCAAAATCAATTTTGACACTGCCAGGGTCACGATTTGGATGAAATTTTATCCAAAATTAATTTTTCGAGTTTTGTTAAACTTCGTTCATGGCTGGAAAGGCCTATTAATTTGCAATTGAATACTGAAAACCACAATAATTTAGGATGTACGGTTGTGGAAATATCGGGTTTAGAAAATATACTTCCAAAATCAATTTTGACACTGCCAGGGTCACGATTTGGATGAAATTTCGTCCAAAATTAATTTGTCGAGTTTTGTCAAACTTCGTACATGGCTGGATAGGCCTATTAATTTGCAATTGAATACTGAAAACCACAATCATTTAGGATGTACGGTTGTGGAAATATCGGGTTTAGAAAATATACTTCCAAAATCAATTTTGACACTGCCAGGGTCACGATTTGGATGAAATTTCGTCCAAAATTAATTTGTCGAGTTTTGTCAAACTTCGTACATGGCTGGATAGGCCTATTAATTTGCAATTGAATACTGAAAACCACAATCATTTAGGATGTACGGTTGTGGAAATATCGGGTTTAGAAAATATACTTCCAAAATCAATTTTGACACTGCCAGGGTCACGATTTGGATGAAATTTCGTCCAAAATTAATTTGTCGAGTTTTGTCAAACTTCGTACATGGCTGGAAAGGCCTTTTAATTTGCAATTGAATACTGAAAACCACAATCATTTAGGATGTACGGTTGTGGAAATATCGGGTTTAGAAAATATACTTCCAAAATCAATTTTGACACTGCCAGGGTCACGATTTGGATGAAATTTCATCCGAAATTAATTTGTCGAGTTTTGTCAAACTTCGTACATGGCTGGAAAGGCCTATTAATTTGCAATTGAATACTGAAAACCACAATCATTTAGGATGTACGGTTGTGGAAATATCTGGTTTAGAAAATATACTTCCAAAATCAATTTTGACACTGCCAGGGTCACGATTTGGATGAAATTTCATCCAAAATTAATTTGTCGAGTTTTGTCAAACTTCGTACATGGCTGGAAAGGCCTATTAATTTGCAATTGAATACTGAAAACCACAATAATTTAGGATGTACGGTTGTGAAAATATCGGGTTTAGAAAATATACTTCCAAAATCAATTTTGACACTGCCAAGGTCACGATTTGGATGAAATTTCATCCAAAATTAATTTGTCGAGCTTTGTCAAACTTCGTACATGGCTGGAAAGGCCTATTAATTTGCAATTGAATACTGAAAACCACAATCATTTAGGATGTACGGTTGTGGAAATATCTGGTTTAGAAAATATACTTCCAAAATCAATTTTGAGACTGCCAGGGTCACGATTTGGATGAAATTTCATCCAAAATTAATTTGTCGAGTTTTGTCAAACTTCGTACATGGCTGGAAAGGCCTATTAATTTGCAATTGAATACTGAAAACCACAATCATTTAGGATGTACGGTTGTGGAAATATCGGGTTTAGAAAATATACTTCCAAAATCAATTTTGACACTGCCAGGGTCACGATTTGGATGAAATTTCATCCAAAATTAATTTGTCGAGTTTTGTTAAACTTCGTACATGGCTGGAAAGGCCTATTAATTTGCAATTGAATACTGAAAACCACAATCATTTAGGATGTACGGTTGTGGAAATATCGGGTTTAGAAAATATACTTCCAAAATCAATTTTGACACTGCCAGGGTCACGATTTGGATGAAATTTTATCCAAAATTACTTTTTCGAGTTTTGTTAAACTTCGTACATGGCTGGAAAGGCCTATTAATTTGCAATTGAATACTGAAAACCACAATAATTTAGGATGTACGGTTGTGGAAATATCGGGTTTAGAAAATATACTTCCAAAATCAATTTTGACACTGCCAGGGTCACGATTTGGATGAAATTTCGTCCAAAATTAATTTGTCGAGTTTTGTCAAACTTCGTACATGGCTGGAAAGGCCTATTAATTTGCAATTGAGTACTGAAAACCACAATCATTTAGGATGTACGGTTGTGGAAATATCGGGTTTAGAAAATATACTTCCAAAATCAATTTTGACACTGCCAGGGTCACGATTTGGATGAAATTTCGTCCAAAATTAATTTGTCGAGTTTTGTCAAACTTCGTACATGGCTGGAAAGGCCTATTAATTTGCAATTGAATACTGAAAACCACAATCATTTAGGATGTACGGTTGTGGAAATATCGGGTTTAGAAAATATACTTCCAAAATCAATTTTGACACTGCCAGGGTCACGATTTGGATGAAATTTCGTCCAAAATTAATTTGTCGAGTTTTGTCAAACTTCGTACATGGCTGGAAAGGCCTATTAATTTGCAATTGAATACTGAAAACCACAATCATTTAGGATGTACGGTTGTGGAAATATCTGGTTTAGAAAATATACTTCCAAAATCAATTTTGACACTGCCAGGGTCACGATTTGGATGAAATTTTATCCAAAATTAATTTTTCGAGTTTTGTTAAACTTCGTACATGGCTGGAAAGGCCTATTAATTTGCAATTGAATACTGAAAACCACAATCATTTAGGATGTACGGTTGTGGAAATATCGGGTTTAGAAAATATACTTCCAAAATCAATTTTGACACTGCCAGGGTCACGATTTGGATGAAATTTCGTCCAAAATTAATTTGTCGAGTTTTGTCAAACTTCGTACATGGCTGGAAAGGCCTATTAATTTGCAATTGAATACTGGAAACCACAATCATTTAGGATGTACGGTTGTGGAAATATCGGGTTTAGAAAATATACTTTCAAAATCAATTTTGACACTGCCAGGGTCACGATTTGGATGAAATTTCGTCCAAAATTAATTTGTCGAGTTTTGTCAAACTTCGTACATGGCTGGAAAGGCCTATTAATTTGCAATTGAATACTGAAAACCACAATAATTTAGGATGTACGGTTGTGGAAATATCGGGTTTAGAAAATATACTTTCAAAATCAATTTTGACACTGCCAGGGTCACGATTTGGATGAAATTTCATCCAAAATTAATTTGTCGAGTTTTGTCAAACTTCGTACATGGCTGGAAAGGCCTATTAATTTGCAATTGAATACTGAAAACCACAATCATTTAGGATGTACGGTTGTGGAAATATCGGGTTTAGAAAATATACTTCCAAAATCAATTTTGACACTGCCAGGGTCACGATTTGGATGAAATTTCATCCAAAATTAATTTGTCGAGTTTTGTTAAACTTCGTACATGGCTGGAAAGGCCTTTTAATTTGCAATTGAATACTGAAAACCACAATCATTTAGGATGTACGGTTGTGGAAATATCGGGTTTAGAAAATATACTTCCAAAATCAATTTTGACACTGCCAGGGTCACGATTTTGATGAAATTTCGTCCAAAATTAATTTGTCGAGTTTTGTCAAACTTCGTACATGGCTGGAAAGGCCTATTAATTTGCAATTGAATACTGAAAACCACAATCATTTAGGATGTACGGTTGTGGAAATATCGGGTTTAGAAAATATACTTCCAAAATCAATTTTGACACTGCCAGGGTCACGATTTGGATGAAATTTCGTCCAAAATTAATTTGTCGAGTTTTGTCAAACTTCGTACATGGCTGGAAAGGCCTGTTAATTTGCAATTGAATACTGAAAACCACAATAATTTAGGATGCACGGTTGTGGAAATATCGGGTTTAGAAAATATACTTCCAAAATCAATTTTGACACTGCCAGGGTCACGATTTGGATGAAATTTCGTCCAAAATTAATTTGTCGAGTTTTGTCAAACTTCGTACATGGCTGGAAAGGCCTATTAATTTGCAATTGAATACTGAAAACCACAATCATTTAGGATGTACGGTTGTGGAAATATCGGGTTTAGAAAATATACTTCCAAAATCAATTTTGACACTGCCAGGGTCACGATTTGGATGAAATTTTATCCAAAATTAATTTTTCGAGTTTTGTTAAACTTCGTACATGGCTGGAAAGGCCTATTAATTTGCATTTGAATACTGAAAACCACAATCATTTAGAATGTACGGTTGTGGAAATATCGGGTTTAGAAAATATACTTCCAAAATCAATTTTGACACTGCCAGAGTCACGATTTGGATGAAATTTCGTCCAAAATTAATTTGTCGAGTTTTGTCAAACTTCGTACATGGCTGGAAAGGCCTTTTAATTTGCAATTGAATACTGAAAACCACAATCATTTAGGATGTACGGTTGTGGAAATATCGGGTTTAGAAAATATACTTCCAAAATCAATTTTGACACTGCCAGGGTCACGATTTGGATGAAATTTCGTCCAAAATTAATTTGTCGAGTTTTGTTAAACTTCGTACATGGCTGGAAAGGCCTATTAATTTGCAATTGAATACTGAAAACCACAATAATTTAGGATGTACGGTTGTGGAAATATCGGGTTTAGAAAATATACTTCCAAAATCAATTTTGACACTGCCAGGGTCACGATTTGGATGAAATTTCATTCAAAATTAATTTGTCGAGTTTTGTCAAACTTCGTACATGGCTGGAAAGGCCTTTTAATTTGCAATTGAATACTGAAAACCACAATCATTTAGGATGTACGGTTGTGGAAATATCTGGTTTAGAAAATATACTTCCAAAATCAATTTTGACACTGCCAGGGTCACGATTTGGATGAAATTTCATCCAAAATTAATTTGTCGAGTTTTGTTAAACTTCGTACATGGCTGGAAAGGCCTATTAATTTGCAATTGAATACTGAAAACCACAATAATTTAGGATGTACAGTTGTGGAAATATCGGGTTTAGAAAATATACTTCCAAAATCAATTTTGACACTGCCAGGGTCACGATTTGGATGAAATTTCGTCCAAAATTAATTTGTCGAGTTTTGTCAAACTTCGTACATGGCTGGAAAGGCCTATTAATTTGCAATTGAATACTGAAAACCACAATCATTTAGGATGTACGGTTGTGGAAATATCTGGTTTAGAAAATATACTTCCAAAATCAATTTTGACACTGCCAGGGTCACGATTTGGATGAAATTTCGTCCAAAATTAATTTGTCGAGTTTTGTCAAACTTCGTACATGGCTGGAAAGGCCTATTAATTTGCAATTGAATACTGAAAACCACAATAATTTAGGATGTACGGTTGTGGAAATATCGGGTTTAGAAAATATACTTCCAAAATCAATTTTGACACTGCCAGGGTCACGATTTGGATGAAATTTCGTCCAAAATTAATTTGTCGAGTTTTGTCAAACTTCGTACATGGCTGGAAAGGCCTTTTAATTTGCAATTGAATACTGAAAACCACAATCATTTAGGATGTACGGTTGTGGAAATATCGGGTTTAGAAAATATACTTCCAAAATCAATTTTGACACTGCCAGGGTCACGATTTGGATGAAATTTCGTCCAAAATTAATTTGTCGAGTTTTGTCAAACTTCGTACATGGCTGGAAAGGCCTTTTAATTTGCAATTGAATACTGAAAACCACAATCATTTAGGATGTACGGTTGTGGAAATATCGGGTTTAGAAAATATACTTCCAAAATCAATTTTGACACTGCCAGGGTCACGATTTGGATGAAATTTCGTCCAAAATTAATTTTTCGAGTTTTGTTAAACTTCGTACATGGCTGGAAAGGCCTGTTAATTTGCAATTGAATACTGAAAACCACAATCATTTAGGATGTACGGTTGTGGAAATATCGGGTTTAGAAAATATACTTCCAAAATCAATTTTGACACTGCCAGGCGATTTGGATGAAATTTCGTCCAAAATTAATTTGTCGAGTTTTGTTAAACTTCGTACATGGCTGGAAAGGCCTATTAATTTGCAATTGAATACTGAAAACCACAATCATTTAGGATGTACGGTTGTGGAAATATCGGGTTTAGAAAATATACTTCCAAAATCAATTTTGACACTGCCAGGGTCACGATTTGGAT
The DNA here is from genome assembly GCA_947049315.1 of Epistrophella euchroma. Taxonomy (NCBI): domain Eukaryota; kingdom Metazoa; phylum Arthropoda; class Insecta; order Diptera; family Syrphidae; genus Epistrophella; species Epistrophella euchroma. The sequence continues at coordinate 127,937,584 of OX346246.1, forward strand.
GAAATTTCGTCCAAAATTAATTTGTCGAGTTTTGTCAAACTTCGTACATGGCTGGAAAGGCCTATTAATTTGCAATTGAATACTGAAAACCACAATCATTTAGGATGTACGGTTGTGGAAATATCGGGTTTAGAAAATATACTTCCAAAATCAATTTTGACACTGCCAGGGTCACGATTTGGATGAAATTTCATCCAAAATTAATTTGTCGAGTTTTGCCAAACTTCGTACATGGCTGGAAAGGCCTATTAATTTGCAATTGAATACTGAAAACCACAATCATTTAGGATGTACGGTTGTGGAAATATCTGGTTTAGAAAATATACTTCCAAAATCAATTTTGACACTGCCAGGGTCACGATTTGGATGAAATTTTATCCAAAATTAATTTGTCGAGTTTTGTTAAACTTTGTACATGGCTGGAAAGGCCTTTTAATTTGCAATTGAATATTGAAAACCACAATTATTTAGGATGTACGGTTGTGGAAATATCGGGTTTAGAAAATATACTTCCAAAATCAATTTTGACACTGCCAGGGTCACGATTTGGATGAAATTTTATCCAAAATTAATTTGTCGAGTTTTGTCAAACTTCGTACATGGCTGGAAAGGCCTATTAATTTGCAATTGAATACTGAAAACCACAATCATTTAGGATGTACGGTTGTGGAAATATCGGGTTTAGAAAATATACTTCCAAAATCAATTTTGACACTGCCAGGGTCACGATTTGGATGAAATTTTATCCAAAATTAATTTGTCGAGTTTTGTCAAACTTCGTACATGGCTGGAAAGGCCTATTAATTTGCAATTGAATACTGAAAACCACAATCATTTAGGATGTACGGTTGTGGAAATATCGGGTTTAGAAAATATACTTCCAAAATCAATTTTGACACTGCCAGGGTCACGATTTGGATGAAATTTCATCCAAAATTAATTTGTCGAGTTTTGTCAAACTTCGTACATGGCTGGAAAGGCCTATTAATTTGCAATTGAATACTGAAAACCACAATAATTTAGGATGTACGGTTGTGGAAATATCGGGTTTAGAAAATATACTTCCAAAATCAATTTTGACACTGCCAGGGTCACGATTTGGATGAAATTTCGTCCAAAATTAATTTGTCGAGTTTTGTTAAACTTCGTACATGGCTGGAAAGGCCTATTAATTTGCAATTGAATACTGAAAACCACAATAATTTAGGATGTACGGTTGTGGAAATATCGGGTTTAGAAAATATACTTCCAAAATCAATTTTGACACTGCCAGGGTCACGATTTGGATGAAATTTCGTCCAAAATTAATTTTTCGAGTTTTGTTAAACTTCGTACATGGCTGGAAAGGCCTATTAATTTGCAATTGAATACTGAAAACCACAATAATTTAGGATGTACGGTTGTGGAAATATCGGGTTTAGAAAATATACTTCCAAAATCAATTTTGACACTGCCAGGGTCACGATTTGGATGAAATTTCGTCCAAAATTAATTTGTCGAGTTTTGTCAAACTTCGTACATGGCTGGAAAGGCCTATTAATTTGCAATTGAATACTGAAAACCACAATAATTTAGGATGTACGGTTGTGGAAATATCGGGTTTAGAAAATATACTTCCAAAATCAATTTTGACACTGCCAGGGTCACGATTTGGATGAAATTTCGTCCAAAATTAATTTGTCGAGTTTTGTCAAACTTCGTACATGGCTGGAAAGGCCTATTAATTTGCAATTGAATACTGAAAACCACAATCATTAAGGATGTACGGTTGTGGAAATATCGGGTTTAGAAAATATACTTCCAAAATCAATTTTGACACTGCCAGGGTCACGATTTGGATGAAATTTCGTCCAAAATTAATTTGTCGAGTTTTGTCAAACTTCGTACATGGCTGGAAAGGCCTATTAATTTGCAATTGAATACTGAAAACCACAATCATTTAGGATGTACGGTTGTGGAAATATCGGGTTTAGAAAATATACTTCCAAAATCAATTTTGACACTGCCAGGGTCACGATTTGGATGAAATTTCGTCCAAAATTAATTTTTCGAGTTTTGTCAAACTTCGTACATGGCTGGAAAGGCCTATTAATTTGCAATTGAATACTGAAAACCACAATAATTTAGGATGTACGGTTGTGGAAATATCGGGTTTAGAAAATATACTTCCAAAATCAATTTTGACACTGCCAGGGTCACGATTTGGATGAAATTTCGTCCAAAATTAATTTGTCGAGTTTGTCAAACTTCGTACATGGCTGGAAAGGCCTATTAATTTGCAATTGAATACTGAAAACCACAATAATTTACGATGTACGGTTGTGGAAATATCGGGTTTAGAAAATATACTTCCAAAATCAATTTTGACACTGCCAGGGTCACGATTTGGATGAAATTTTATCCAAAATTAATTTGTCGAGTTTTGTTAAACTTCGTACATGGCTGGAAAGGCCTTTTAATTTGCAATTGAATACTGAAAACCACAATCATTTAGGATGTACGGTTGTGGAAATATCTGGTTTAGAAAATATACTTCCAAAATCAATTTTGACACTGCCAGGGTCACGATTTGGATGAAATTTCGTCCAAAATTAATTTGTCAAACTTCGTACATGGCTGGAAAGGCCTATTAATTTGCAATTGAATACTGAAAACCACAATCATTTAGGATGTACGGTTGTGGAAATATCTGGTTTAGAAAATATACTTCCAAAATCAATTTTGACACTGCCAGGGTCACGATTTGGATGAAATTTCATCCAAAATTAATTTGTCGAGTTTTGTCAAACTTCGTACATGGCTGGAAAGGCCTATTAATTTGCAATTGAATACTGAAAACCACAATCATTTAGGATGTACGGTTGTGGAAATATCGGGTTTAGAAAATATACTTCCAAAATCAATTTTGACACTGCCAGGGTCACGATTTGGATGAAATTTCATCCAAAATTAATTTGTCGAGTTTTGTCAAACTTCGTACATGGCTGGAAAGGCCTTTTAATTTGCAATTGAATACTGAAAACCACAATAATTTAGGATGTACGGTTGTGGAAATATCGGGTTTAGAAAATATACTTCCAAAATCAATTTTGACACTGCCAGGGTCACGATTTGGATGAAATTTCGTCCAAAATTAATTTGTCGAGTTTTGTTAAACTTCGTACATGGCTGGAAAGGCCTATTAATTTGCAATTGAATACTGAAAACCACAATCATTTAGGATGTACGGTTGTGGAAATATCGGGTTTAGAAAATATACTTCCAAAATCAATTTTGACACTGCCAGGGTCACGATTTGGATGAAATTTCGTCCAAAATTAATTTGTCGAGTTTTGTCAAACTTCGTACATGGCTGGAAAGGCCTATTAATTTGCAATTGAATACTGAAAACCACAATCATTTAGGATGTACGGTTGTGGAAATATCGGGTTTAGAAAATATACTTCCGAAATCAATTTTGACACTGCCAGGGTCACGATTTGGATGAAATTTTATCCAAAATTAATTTGTCGAGTTTTGTTAAACTTCGTACATGGCTGGAAAGGCCTATTAATTTGCAATTGAATACTGAAAACCACAATAATTTAGGATGTACGGTTGTGGAAATATCTGGTTTAGAAAATATACTTCCAAAATCAATTTTGACACTGCCAGGGTCACGATTTGGATGAAATTTTATCCAAAATTAATTTTTCGAGTTTTGTTAAACTTCGTACATGGCTGGAAAGGCCTATTAATTTGCAATTGAATACTGAAAACCACAATCATTTAGGATGTACGGTTGTGGAAATATCGGGTTTAGAAAATATACTTCCAAAATCAATTTTGACACTGCCAGGGTCACGATTTGGATGAAATTTCGTCCAAAATTAATTTGTCGAGTTTTGTCAAACTTCGTACATGGCTGGAAAGGCCTATTAATTTGCAATTGAATACTGAAAACCACAATCATTTAGGATGTACGGTTGTGGAAATATCGGGTTTAGAAAATATACTTCCAAAATAATTTTGACACTGCCAGGGTCACGATTTGGATGAAATTTCGTCCAAAATTAATTTGTCGAGTTTTGTCAAACTTCGTACATGGCTGGAAAGGCCTATTAATTTGCAATTGAATACTGAAAACCACAATCATTTAGGATGTACGGTTGTGGAAATATCGGGTTTAGAAAATATACTTCCAAAATCAATTTTGACACTGCCAGGGTCACGATTTGGATGAAATTTCGTCCAAAATTAATTTGTCGAGTTTTGTCAAACTTCGTACATGGCTGGAAAGGCCTATTAATTTGCAATTGAATACTGAAAACCACAATCATTTAGGATGTACGGTTGTGGAAATATCGGGTTTAGAAAATATACTTCCAAAATCAATTTTGACACTGCCAGGGTTACGGTTTGGATGAAATTTCGTCCAAAATTAATTTGTCGAGTTTTGTTAAACTTCGTACATGGCTGGAAAGGCCTTTTAATTTGCAATTGAATACTGAAAACCACAATCATTTAGGATGTACGGTTGTGGAAATATCGGGTTTAGAAAATATACTTCCAAAATCAATTTTGACACTGCCAGGGTCACGATTTGGATGAAATTTCGTCCAAAATTAATTTGTCGAGTTTTGTTAAACTTCGTACATGGCTGGAAAGGCCTTTTAATTTGCAATTGAATACTGAAAACCACAATCATTTAGGATGTACGGTTGTGGAAATATCGGGTTTAGAAAATATACTTCCAAAATCAATTTTGACACTGCCAGGGTCACGATTTGGATGAAATTTCGTCCAAAATTAATTTGTCGAGTTTTGTCAAACTTCGTACATGGCTGGAAAGGCCTATTAATTTGCAATTGAATACTGAAAACCACAATAATTTAGGATGTACGGTTGTGGAAATATCGGGTTTAGAAAATATACTTCCAAAATCAATTTTGACACTGCCAGGGTCACGATTTGGATGAAATTTCGTCCAAAATTAATTTGTCGAGTTTTGTCAAACTTCGTACATGGCTGGAAAGGCCTATTAATTTGCAATTGAATACTGAAAACCACAATCATTTAGGATGTACGGTTGTGGAAATATCGGGTTTAGAAAATATACTTCCAAAATCAATTTTTCAATTTTGACACTGCCAGGGTAACGATTTGGATGAAATTTCGTCCAAAATTAATTTGTCGAGTTTTGTCAAACTTCGTACATGGCTGGAAAGGCCTATTAATTTGCAATTGAATACTGAAAACCACAATCATTTAGGATGTACGGTTGTGGAAATATCGGGTTTAGAAAATATACTTCCAAAATCAATTTTGACACTGCCAGGGTCACGATTTGGATAAATTTCGTCCAAAATTAATTTGTCGAGTTTTGTCAAACTTCGTACATGGCTGGAAAGGCCTATTAATTTGCAATTGAATACTGAAAACCACAATAATTTAGGATGTACGGTTGTGGAAATATCGGGTTTAGAAAATATACTTCCAAAATCAATTTTGACACTGCCAGGGTCACGATTTGGATGAAATTTTATCCAAAATTAATTTGTCGAGTTTTGTTAAACTTCGTACATGGCTGGAAAGGCCTATTAATTTGCAATTGAATACTGAAAACCACAATCATTTAGGATGTACGGTTGTGGAAATATCGGGTTTAGAAAATATACTTCCAAAATCAATTTTGACACTGCCAGGGTCACGATTTGGATGAAATTTTATCCAAAATTAATTTGTCGAGTTTTGTCAAACTTCGTACATGGCTGGAAAGGCCTTTTAATTTGCAATTGAATACTGAAAACCACAATCATTTAGGATGTACGGTTGTGGAAATATCGGGTTTAGAAAATATACTTCCAAAATCAATTTTGACACTGCCAGGGTCACGATTTGGATGAAATTTCGTCCAAAATTAATTTTTCGAGTTTTGTCAAACTTCGTACATGGCTGGAAAGGCCTATTAATTTGCAATTGAATACTGAAAACCACAATAATTTAGGATGTACGGTTGTGGAAATATCGGGTTTAGAAAATATACTTCCAAAATCAATTTTGACACTGCCAGGGTCACGATTTGGATGAAATTTCGTCCAAAATTAATTTGTCGAATTTTGTCAAACTTCGTACATGGCTGGAAAGGCCTATTAATTTGCAATTGAATACTGAAAACCACAATAATTTAGGATGTACGGTTGTGGAAATATCGGGTTTAGAAAATATACTTCCAAAATCAATTTTGACACTGCCAGGGTCACGATTTGGATGAAATTTCGTCCAAAATTAATTTGTCGAGTTTTGTTAAACTTCGTACATGGCTAGAAAGGCCTTTTAATTTGCAATTGAATACTGAAAACCACAATAATTTAGGATGTACGGTTGTGGAAATATCGGGTTTAGAAAATATACTTCCAAAATCAATTTTGACACTGCCAGGGTCACGATTTGGATGAAATTTTATCCAAAATTAATTTGTCGAGTTTTGTTAAACTTCGTACATGGCTGGAAAGGCCTATTAATTTGCAATTGAATACTGAAAACCACAATCATTAAGGATGTACGGTTGTGGAAATATCTGGTTTAGAAAATATACTTCCAAAATCAATTTTGACACTGCCAGGGTCACGATTTGGATGAAATTTCGTCCAAAATTAATTTGTCGAGTTTTGTCAAACTTCGTACATGGCTGGAAAGGCCTATTAATTTGCAATTGAATACTGAAAACCACAATCATTTAGGATGTACGGTTGTGGAAATATCGGGTTTAGAAAATATACTTCCAAAATCAATTTTGACACTGCCAGGGTCACGATTTGGATGAAATTTTATCCAAAATTAATTTGTCGAGTTTTGTTAAACTTCGTACATGGCTGGAAAGGCCTTTTAATTTGCAATTGAATACTGAAAACCACAATCATTTAGGATGTACGGTTGTGGAAATATCTGGTTTAGAAAATATACTTCCAAAATCAATTTTGACACTGCCAGGGTCACGATTTGGATGAAATTTCGTCCAAAATTAATTTGTCGAGTTTTGTTAAACTTCGTACATGGCTGGAAAGGCCTATTAATTTGCAATTGAATACTGAAAACCACAATCATTTAGGATGTACGGTTGTGGAAATATCTGGTTTAGAAAATATACTTCCAAAATCAATTTTGACACTGCCAGGGTCACGATTTGGATGAAATTTTATCCAAAATTAATTTGTCGAGTTTTGTTAAACTTCGTACATGGCTGGAAAGGCCTATTAATTTGCAATTGAATACTGAAAACCACAATAATTTAGGATGTACGGTTGTGGAAATATCGGGTTTAGAAAATATACTTCCAAAATCAATTTTGACACTGCCAGGGTCACGATTTGGATGAAATTTCGTCCAAAATTAATTTGTCGAGTTTTGTTAAACTTCGTACATGGCTGGAAAGGCCTTTTAATTTGCAATTGAATACTGAAAACCACAATCATTTAGGATGTACGGTTGTGGAAATATCGGGTTTAGAAAATATACTTCCAAAATCAATTTTGACACTGCCAGGGTCACGATTTGGATGAAATTTCGTCCAAAATTAATTTGTAGAGTTTTGTCAAACTTCGTACATGGCTGGAAAGGCCTATTAATTTGCAATTGAATACTGAAAACCACAATCATTTAGGATGTACGGTTGTGGAAATATCGGGTTTAGAAAATATACTTCCAAAATCAATTTTTCAATTTTGACACTGCCAGGGTAACGATTTGGATGAAATTTCGTCCAAAATTAATTTGTCGAGTTTTGTCAAACTTCGTACATGGCTGGAAAGGCCTATTAATTTGCAATTGAATACTGAAAACCACAATCATTTAGGATGTACGGTTGTGGAAATATCGGGTTTAGAAAATATACTTCCAAAATCAATTTTGACACTGCCAGGGTCACGATTTGGATGAAATTTCGTCCAAAATTAATTTGTCGAGTTTTGTCAAACTTCGTACATGGCTGGAAAGGCCTATTAATTTGCAATTGAATACTGAAAACCACAATAATTTAGGATGTACGGTTGTGGAAATATCGGGTTTAGAAAATATACTTCCAAAATCAATTTTGACACTGCCAGGGTCACGATTTGGATGAAATTTTATCCAAAATTAATTTGTCGAGTTTTGTTAAACTTCGTACATGGCTGGAAAGGCCTATTAATTTGCAATTGAATACTGAAAACCACAATCATTTAGGATGTACGGTTGTGGAAATATCGGGTTTAGAAAATATACTTCCAAAATCAATTTTGACACTGCCAGGGTCACGATTTGGATGAGATTTTATCCAAAATTAATTTGTCGAGTTTTGTTAAACTTCGTACATGGCTGGAAAGGCCTCTTAATTTGCAATTGAATACTGAAAACCACAATCATTTAGGATGTACGGTTGTGGAAATATCGGGTTTAGAAAATATACTTCCAAAATCAATTTTGACACTGCCAGGGTCACGATTTGGATGAAATTTCGTCCAAAATTAATTTGTCGAGTTTTGTCAAACTTCGTACATGGCTGGAAAGGCCTATTAATTTGCAATTGAATACTGAAAACCACAATAATTTAGGATGTACGGTTGTGGAAATATCGGGTTTAGAAAATATACTTCCAAAATCAATTTTTCAATTTTGACACTGCCAGGGTAACGATTTGGATGAAATTTCGTCCAAAATTAATTTGTCGAGTTTTGTCAAACTTCGTACATGGCTGGAAAGGCCTATTAATTTGCAATTGAATACTGAAAACCACAATCATTTAGGATGTACGGTTGTGGAAATATCGGGTTTAGAAAATATACTTCCAAAATCAATTTTGACACTGCCAGGGTCACGATTTGGATGAAATTTTAACCAAAATTAATTTGTCGAGTTTTGTTAAACTTCGTACATGGCTGGAAAGGCCTTTTAATTTGCAATTGAATACTGAAAACCACAATCATTTAGGATGTACGGTTGTGGAAATATCGGGTTTAGAAAATATACTTCCAAAATCAATTTTGACACTGCCAGGGTCACGATTTGGATGAAATTTCGTCCAAAATTAATTTGTCGAGTTTTGTCAAACTTCGTACATGGCTGGAAAGACCTATTAATTTGCAATTGAATACTGAAAACCACAATCATTTAGGATGTACGGTTGTGGAAATATCGGGTTTAGAAAATATACTTCCAAAATCAATTTTGACACTGCCAGGGTCACGATTTGGATGAAATTTCATCCAAAATTAAGGCCTTTTAATTTGCAATTGAATACTGAAAACCACAATCATTTAGGATGTACGGTTGTGGAAATATCGGGTTTAGAAAATATACTTCCAAAATCAATTTTGACACTGCCAGGGTCACGATTTGGATGAAATTTTATCCAAAATTAATTTGTCGAGTTTTGTTAAACTTCGTACGTGGCTGGAAAGGCCTATTAATTTGCAATTGAATACTGAAAACCACAATAATTTAGGATGTACGGTTGTGGAAATATCGGGTTTAGAAAATATACTTCCAAAATCAATTTTGACACTGCCAGGGTCACGATTTGGATGAAATTTCGTCCAAAATTAATTTGTCGAGTTTTGTCAAACTTCGTACATGGCTAGAAAGGCCTTTTAATTTGCAATTGAATACTGAAAACCACAATCATTTAGGATGTACGGTTGTGGAAATATCTGGTTTAGAAAATATACTTCCAAAATCAATTTTGACACTGCCAGGGTCACGATTTGGATGAAATTTCGTCCAAAATTAATTTGTCGAGTTTTGTCAAACTTCGTACATGGCTGGAAAGGCCTATTAATTTGCAATTGAATACTGAAAACCACAATAATTTAGGATGTACGGTTGTGGAAATATCGGGTTTAGAAAATATACTTCCAAAATCAATTTTGACACTGCCAGGGACACGATTTGGATGAAATTTCGTCCAAAATTAATTTTCGAGTTTTGTTAAACTTCGTACATGGCTGGAAAGGCCTTTTAATTTGCAATTGAATACTGAAAACCACAATCATTTAGAATGTACGGTTGTGGAAATATCGGGTTTAGAAAATATACTTCCAAAATCAATTTTGACACTGCCAGGGTCACGATTTGGATGAAATTTTATCCAAAATTAATTTTTCGAGTTTTGTTAAACTTCGTACATGGCTGGAAAGGCCTATTAATTTGCAATTGAATACTGAAAACCACAATAATTTAGGATGTACGGTTGTGGAAATATCTGGTTTAGAAAATATACTTCCAAAATCAATTTTGACACTGCCAGGGACACGATTTGGATGAAATTTCGTCCAAAATTAATTTTCGAGTTTTGTTAAACTTCGTACATGGCTGGAAAGGCCTTTTAATTTGCAATTGAATACTGAAAACCACAATCATTTAGAATGTACGGTTGTGGAAATATCGGGTTTAGAAAATATACTTCCAAAATCAATTTTGACACTGCCAGGGTCACGATTTGGATGAAATTTCGTCCAAAATTAATTTGTCGAGTTTTGTCAAACTTCGTACATGGCTGGAAAGGCCTATTAATTTGCAATTGAATACTGAAAACCACAATAATTTAGGATGTACGGTTGTGGAAATATCGGGTTTAGAAAATATACTTCCAAAATCAATTTTGACACTGCCAGGGTCACGATTTGGATGAAATTTCGTCCAAAATTAATTTGTCGAGTTTTGTCAAACTTCGTACATGGCTGGAAAGGCCTATTAATTTGCAATTGAATACTGAAAACCACAATCAATTAGGATGTACGGTTGTGGAAATATCGGGTTTAGAAAATATACTTCCAAAATCAATTTTGACACTGCCAGGGTCACGATTTGGATGAAATTTCGTCCAAAATTAATTTGTCGAGTTTTGTCAAACTTCGAACATGGCTGGAAAGGCCTTTTAATTTGCAATTGAATACTGAAAACCACAATCATTAAGGATGTACGGTTGTGGAAATATCGGGTTTAGAAAATATACTTCCAAAATCAATTTTGACACTGCCAGGGTCACGATTTGGATGAAATTTTATCCAAAATTAATTTGTCGAGTTTTGTTAAACTTCGTACGTGGCTGGAAAGGCCTATTAATTTGCAATTGAATACTGAAAACCACAATAATTTAGGATGTACGGTTGTGGAAATATCGGGTTTAGAAAATATACTTCCAAAATCAATTTTGACACTGCCAGGGTCACGATTTGGATGAAATTTCGTCCAAAATTAATTTGTCGAGTTTTGTCAAACTTCGTACATGGCTAGAAAGGCCTTTTAATTTGCAATTGAATACTGAAAACCACAATCATTTAGGATGTACGGTTGTGGAAATATCTGGTTTAGAAAATATACTTCCAAAATCAATTTTGACACTGCCAGGGTCACGATTTGGATGAAATTTCGTCCAAAATTAATTTGTCGAGTTTTGTCAAACTTCGTACATGGCTGGAAAGGCCTATTAATTTGCAATTGAATACTGAAAACCACAATAATTTAGGATGTACGGTTGTGGAAATATCGGGTTTAGAAAATATACTTCCAAAATCAATTTTGACACTGCCAGGGACACGATTTGGATGAAATTTCGTCCAAAATTAATTTTCGAGTTTTGTTAAACTTCGTACATGGCTGGAAAGGCCTTTTAATTTGCAATTGAATACTGAAAACCACAATCATTTAGAATGTACGGTTGTGGAAATATCGGGTTTAGAAAATATACTTCCAAAATCAATTTTGACACTGCCAGGGTCACGATTTGGATGAAATTTTATCCAAAATTAATTTTTCGAGTTTTGTTAAACTTCGTACATGGCTGGAAAGGCCTATTAATTTGCAATTGAATACTGAAAACCACAATAATTTAGGATGTACGGTTGTGGAAATATCTGGTTTAGAAAATATACTTCCAAAATCAATTTTGACACTGCCAGGGACACGATTTGGATGAAATTTCGTCCAAAATTAATTTTCGAGTTTTGTTAAACTTCGTACATGGCTGGAAAGGCCTTTTAATTTGCAATTGAATACTGAAAACCACAATCATTTAGAATGTACGGTTGTGGAAATATCGGGTTTAGAAAATATACTTCCAAAATCAATTTTGACACTGCCAGGGTCACGATTTGGATGAAATTTCGTCCAAAATTAATTTGTCGAGTTTTGTCAAACTTCGTACATGGCTGGAAAGGCCTAATAATTTGCAATTGAATACTGAAAACCACAATAATTTAGGATGTACGGTTGTGGAAATATCGGGTTTAGAAAATATACTTCCAAAATCAATTTTGACACTGCCAGGGTCACGATTTGGATGAAATTTCGTCCAAAATTAATTTGTCGAGTTTTGTCAAACTTCGTACATGGCTGGAAAGGCCTTTTAATTTGCAATTGAATACTGAAAACCACAATCATTTAGGATGTACGGTTGTGGAAATATCGGGTTTAGAAAATATACTTCCAAAATCAATTTTGACACTGCCAGGGTCACGATTTGGATGAAATTTCGTCCAAAATTAATTTGTCGAGTTTTGTCAAACTTCGTACATGGCTGGAAAGGCCTATTAATTTGCAATTGAATACTGAAAACCACAATCATTTAGGATGTACGGTTGTGGAAATATCGGGTTTAGAAAATATACTTCCAAAATCAATTTTGACACTGCCAGGGTCACGATTTGGATGAAATTTCGTCCAAAATTAATTTGTCGAGTTTTGTCAAACTTCGTACATGGCTGGAAAGGCCTATTAATTTGCAATTGAATACTGAAAACCACAATCATTTAGGATGTACGGTTGTGGAAATATCGGGTTTAGAAAATATACTTCCAAAATCAATTTTGACACTGCCAGGGTCACGATTTGGATGAAATTTCGTCCAAAATTAATTTGTCGAGTTTTGTCAAACTTCGAACATGGCTGGAAAGGCCTTTTAATTTGCAATTGAATACTGAAAACCACAATCATTAAGGATGTACGGTTGTGGAAATATCGGGTTTAGAAAATATACTTCCAAAATCAATTTTGACACTGCCAGGGTCACGATTTGGATGAAATTTTATCCAAAATTAATTTGTCGAGTTTTGTCAAACTTCGTACATGGCTGGAAAGGCCTATTAATTTGCAATTGAATACTGAAAACCACAATCATTTAGGATGTACGGTTGTGGAAATATCGGGTTTAGAAAATATACTTCCAAAATCAATTTTGACACTGCCAGGGTCACGATTTGGATGAAATTTCATCCAAAATTAATTTGTCGAGTTTTGTTAATATTCGTACATGGCTGGAAAGGCCTATTAATTTGCAATTGAATACTGAAAACCACAATCATTTAGGATGTACGGTTGTGGAAATATCGGGTTTAGAAAATATACTTCCAAAATCAATTTTGACACTGCCAGGGTCACGATTTGGATGAAATTTCGTCCAAAATTAATTTGTCGAGTTTTGTCAAACTTCGTACATGGCTGGAAAGGCCTTTTAATTTGCAATTGAATACTGAAAACCACAATCATTTAGGATGTACGGTTGTGGAAATATCGGGTTTAGAAAATATACTTCCAAAATCAATTTTGACACTGGCAGGGTCACGATTTGGATGAAATTTCGTCCAAAATTAATTTTTCGAGTTTTGTTAAACTTCGTACATGGCTGGAAAGGCCTTTTAATTTGCAATTGAATACTGAAAACCACAATCATTTAGGATGTACGGTTGTGGAAATATCGGGTTTAGAAAATATACTTCCAAAATCAATTTTGACACTGCCAGGGTCACGATTTGGATGAAATTTTATCCAAAATTAATTTGTCGAGTTTTGTTAAACTTCGTACATGGCTGGAAAGGCCTATTAATTTGCAATTGAATACTGAAAACCACAATCATTTAGGATGTACGGTTGTGGAAATATCGGGTTTAGAAAATATACTTCCAAAATCAATTTTGACACTGCCAGGGTCACGATTTGGATGAAATTTTATCCAAAATTAATTTGTCGAGTTTTGTCAAACTTCGTACATGGCTGGAAAGGCCTATTAATTTGCAATTGAATACTGAAAACCACAATAATTTAGGATGTACGGTTGTGGAAATATCGGGTTTAGAAAATATACTTCCAAAATCAATTTTGACACTGCCAGGGTCACGATTTGGATGAAATTTTATCCAAAATTAATTTTTCGAGTTTTGTTAAACTTCGTACATGGCTGGAAAGGCCTATTAATTTGCAATTGAATACTGAAAACCACAATAATTTAGGATGTACGGTTGTGGAAATATCGGGTTTAGAAAATATACTTCCAAAATCAATTTTGACACTGCCAGGGTCACGATTTGGATGAAATTTCGTCCAAAATTAATTTGTCGAGTTTTGTCAAACTTCGTACATGGCTGGAAAGGCCTATTAATTTGCAATTGAATACTGAAAACCACAATAATTTAGGATGTACGGTTGTGGAAATATCGGGTTTAGAAAATATACTTCCAAAATCAATTTTGACACTGCCAGGGTCACGATTTGGATGAAATTTCGTCCAAAATTAATTTGTCGAGTTTTGTCAAACTTCGTACATGGCTGGAAAGGCCTATTAATTTGCAATTGAATACTGAAAACCACAATCATTTAGGATGTACGGTTGTGGAAATATCGGGTTTAGAAAATATACTTCCAAAATCAATTTTGACACTGCCAGGGTCACGATTTGGATGAAATTTCGTCCAAAATTAATTTGTCGAGTTTTGTCAAACTTCGTACATGGCTGGAAAGGCCTATTAATTTGCAATTGAATACTGAAAACCACAATCATTTAGGATGTACGGTTGTGGAAATATCTGGTTTAGAAAATATACTTCCAAAATCAATTTTGACACTGCCAGGGTCACGATTTGGATGAAATTTCGTCCAAAATTAAGGCCTATTAATTTGCAATTGAATACTGAAAACCACAATCATTTAGGATGTACGGTTGTGGAAATATCGGGTTTAGAAAATATACTTCCAAAATCAATTTTTCAATTTTGACACTGCCAGGGTAACGATTTGGATGAAATTTCGTCCAAAATTAATTTGTCGAGTTTTGTCAAACTTCGTACATGGCTGGAAAGGCCTATTAATTTGCAATTGAATACTGAAAACCACAATCATTTAGGATGTACGGTTGTGGAAATATCGGGTTTAGAAAATATACTTCCAAAATCAATTTTGACACTGCCAGGGTCACGATTTGGATGAAATTTTAACCAAAATTAATTTGTCGAGTTTTGTTAAACTTCGTACATGGCTGGAAAGGCCTTTTAATTTGCAATTGAATACTGAAAACCACAATCATTTAGGATGTACGGTTGTGGAAATATCGGGTTTAGAAAATATACTTCCAAAATCAATTTTGACACTGCCAGGGTCACGATTTGGATGAAATTTCGTCCAAAATTAATTTGTCGAGTTTTGTCAAACTTCGTACATGGCTGGAAAGACCTATTAATTTGCAATTGAATACTGAAAACCACAATCATTTAGGATGTACGGTTGTGGAAATATCGGGTTTAGAAAATATACTTCCAAAATCAATTTTGACACTGCCAGGGTCACGATTTGGATGAAATTTCATCCAAAATTAAGGCCTTTTAATTTGCAATTGAATACTGAAAACCACAATCATTTAGGATGTACGGTTGTGGAAATATCGGGTTTAGAAAATATACTTCCAAAATCAATTTTGACACTGCCAGGGTCACGATTTGGATGAAATTTTATCCAAAATTAATTTGTCGAGTTTTGTTAAACTTCGTACGTGGCTGGAAAGGCCTATTAATTTGCAATTGAATACTGAAAACCACAATAATTTAGGATGTACGGTTGTGGAAATATCGGGTTTAGAAAATATACTTCCAAAATCAATTTTGACACTGCCAGGGTCACGATTTGGATGAAATTTCGTCCAAAATTAATTTGTCGAGTTTTGTCAAACTTCGTACATGGCTAGAAAGGCCTTTTAATTTGCAATTGAATACTGAAAACCACAATCATTTAGGATGTACGGTTGTGGAAATATCTGGTTTAGAAAATATACTTCCAAAATCAATTTTGACACTGCCAGGGTCACGATTTGGATGAAATTTCGTCCAAAATTAATTTGTCGAGTTTTGTCAAACTTCGTACATGGCTGGAAAGGCCTATTAATTTGCAATTGAATACTGAAAACCACAATAATTTAGGATGTACGGTTGTGGAAATATCGGGTTTAGAAAATATACTTCCAAAATCAATTTTGACACTGCCAGGGTCACGATTTGGATGAAATTTCATCCAAAATTAATTAATTTGTCAAACTTCGTACATGGCTGGAAAGGCCTATTAATTTGCAATTGAATACTGAAAACCACAATAATTTAGGATGTACGGTTGTGGAAATATCGGGTTTAGAAAATATACTTCCAAAATCAATTTTGACACTGCCAGGGTCACGATTTGGATGAAATTTCATCCAAAATTAATTTGTCGAGTTTTGTCAAACTTCGTACATGGCTGGAAAGGCCTATTAATTTGCAATTGAATACTGAAAACCACAATAATTTAGGATGTACGGTTGTGGAAATATCTGGTTTAGAAAATATACTTCCAAAATCAATTTTGACACTGCCAGGGTCACGATTTGGATGAAATTTTATCCAAAATTAATTTTTCGAGTTTTGTTAAACTTCGTACATGGCTGGAAAGGCCTATTAATTTGCAATTGAATACTGAAAACCACAATCATTTAGGATGTACGGTTGTGGAAATATCGGGTTTAGAAAATATACTTCCAAAATCAATTTTGACACTGCCAGGGACACGATTTGGATGAAATTTCGTCCAAAATTAATTTTTCGAGTTTTGTTAAACTTCGTACATGGCTGGAAAGGCCTTTTAATTTGCAATTGAATACTGAAAACCACAATCATTTAGGATGTACGGTTGTGGAAATATCGGGTTTAGAAAATTATACTTCCAAAATCAATTTTGACACTGCCAGGGTCACGATTTGGATGAAATTTTGACCAAAATTAATTTGTCGAGTTTTGTCAAACTTCGTACATGGCTGCAAAGGCCTATTAATTTGCAATTGAATACTTAAAACCACAATAATTTAGGATGTACGGTTGTGGAAATATCGGGTTTAGAAAATATACTTCCAAAATCAATTTTGACACTGCCAGGGTCACGATTTGGATGAAATTTCGTCCAAAATTAATTTGTCGAGTTTTGTCAAACTTCGTACATGGCTGGAAAGGCCTATTAATTTGCAATTGAATACTGAAAACCACAATAATTTAGGATGTACGGTTGTGGAAATATCGGGTTTAGAAAATATACTTCCAAAATCAATTTTGACACTGCCAGGGTCACGATTTGGATGAAATTTCGTCCAAAATTAATTTGTCGAGTTTTGTCAAACTTCGTACATGGCTGGAAAGGCCTATTAATTTGCAATTGAATACTGAAAACCACAATCATTTAGGATGTACGGTTGTGGAAATATCGGGTTTAGAAAATATACTTCCAAAATCAATTTTGACACTGCCAGGGTCACGATTTGGATGAAATTTCGTCCAAAATTAATTTGTCGAGTTTTGTCAAACTTCGAACATGGCTGGAAAGGCCTTTTAATTTGCAATGGAATACTGAAAACCACAATCATTAAGGATGTACGGTTGTGGAAATATCGGGTTTAGAAAATATACTTCCAAAATCAATTTTGACACTGCCAGGGTCACGATTTGGATGAAATTTTATCCAAAATTAATTTGTCGAGTTTTGTCAAACTTCGTACATGGCTGGAAAGGCCTATTAATTTGCAATTGAATACTGAAAACCACAATCACTTAGGATGTACGGTTGTGGAAATATCGGGTTTAGAAAATATACTTCCAAAATCAATTTTGACACTGCCAGGGTCACGATTTGGATGAAATTTCATCCAAAATTAATTTGTCGAGTTTTGTTAAACTTCGTACATGGCTGGAAAGGCCTATTAATTTGCAATTGAATACTGAAAACCACAATCATTTAGGATGTACGGTTGTGGAAATATCGGGTTTAGAAAATATACTTCCAAAATCAATTTTGACACTGCCAGGGTCACGATTTGGATGAAATTTCGTCCAAAATTAATTTGTCGAGTTTTGTCAAACTTCGTACATGGCTGGAAAGGCCTTTTAATTTGCAATTGAATACTGAAAACCACAATCATTTAGGATGTACGGTTGTGGAAATATCGGGTTTAGAAAATATACTTCCAAAATCAATTTTGACACTGGCAGGGTCACGATTTGGATGAAATTTCGTCCAAAATTAATTTTTCGAGTTTTGTTAAACTTCGTACATGGCTGGAAAGGCCTTTTAATTTGCAATTGAATACTGAAAACCACAATCATTTAGGATGTACGGTTGTGGAAATATCGGGTTTAGAAAATATACTTCCAAAATCAATTTTGACACTGCCAGGGTCACGATTTGGATGAAATTTTATCCAAAATTAATTTGTCGAGTTTTGTCAAACTTCGTACATGGCTGGAAAGGCCTATTAATTTGCAATTGAATACTGAAAACCACAATAATTTAGGATGTACGGTTGTGGAAATATCGGGTTTAGAAAATATACTTCCAAAATCAATTTTGACACTGCCAGGGTCACGATTTGGATGAAATTTCGTCCAAAATTAATTTGTCGAGTTTTGTCAAACTTCGTACATGGCTGGAAAGGCCTATTAATTTGCAATTGAATACTGAAAACCACAATAATTTAGGATGTACGGTTGTGGAAATATCGGGTTTAGAAAATATACTTCCAAAATCAATTTTGACACTGCCAGGGTCACGATTTGGATGAAATTTCGTCCAAAATTAATTTGTCGAGTTTTGTCAAACTTCGTACATGGCTGGAAAGGCCTATTAATTTGCAATTGAATACTGAAAACCACAATCATTTAGGATGTACGGTTGTGGAAATATCTGGTTTAGAAAATATACTTCCAAAATCAATTTTGACACTGCCAGGGTCACGATTTGGATGAAATTTCATCCAAAATTAATTTGTCGAGTTTTGTCAAACTTCGTACATGGCTGGAAGGGCCTATTAATTTGCAATTGAATACTGAAAACCACAATCATTTAGGATGTACGGTTGTGGAAATATCGGGTTTAGAAAATATACTTCCAAAATCAATTTTGACACTGCCAGGGTCACGATTTGGATGAAATTTCATCCAAAATTAATTTTTCGAGTTTTGTTAAACTTCGTACATGGCTGGAAAGGCCTATTAATTTGCAATTGAATACTGAAAACCACAATAATTTAGGATGTACGGTTGTGGAAATATCGGGTTTAGAAAATATACTTCCAAAATCAATTTTGACACTGCCAGGGTCACGATTTGGATGAAATTTCGTCCAAAATTAATTTGTCGAGTTTTGTCAAACTTCGTACATGCCTGGAAAGGCCTATTAATTTGCAATTGAATACTGAAAACCACAATCATTTAGGATGTACGGTTGTGGAAATATCGGGTTTAGAAAATATACTTCCAAAATCAATTTTGACACTGCCAGGGTCACGATTTGGATGAAATTTCGTCCAAAATTAATTTGTCGAGTTTTGTCAAACTTCGTACATGGCTGGAAAGGCCTATTAATTTTCAATTGAATACTGAAAACCACAATAACTTAGGATGTACGGTTGTGGAAATATCGGGTTTAGAAAATATACTTCCAAAATCAATTTTGACACTGCCAGGGTCACGATTTGGATGAAATTTCATCCAAAATTAATTTTTCGAGTTTTGTCAAACTTCGTACATGGCTGGAAAGGCCTATTAATTTGCAATTGAATACTGAAAACCACAATAATTTAGGATGTACGGTTGTGGAAATATCGGGTTTAGAAAATATACTTCCAAAATCAATTTTGACACTGCCAGGGTCACGATTTGGATGAAATTTCGTCCAAAATTAATTTGTCGAGTTTTGTCAAACTTCGTACATGGCTGGAAAGGCCTTTTAATTTGCAATTGAATACTGAAAACCACAATCATTTAGGATGTACGGTTGTGGAAATATCGGGTTTAGAAAATATACTTCCAAAATCAATTTTGACACTGCCAGGGTCACGATTTGGATGAAATTTCGTCCAAAATTAATTTGTCGAGTTTTGTCAAACTTCGTACATGGCTGAAAAGGCCTATTAATTTGCAATTGAATACTGAAAACCACAATCATTTAGGATGTACGGTTGTGGAAATATCGGGTATAGAAAATATACTTCCAAAATCAATTTTGACACTGCCAGGGTCACGATTTGGATGAAATTTCATCCAAAATTAATTTTTAGAGTTTTGTTAAACTTCGTACATGGCTGAAAAGGCCTATTAATTTGCAATTGAATACTGAAAACCACAATAATTTAGGATGTACGGTTGTGGAAATATCGGGTTTAGAAAATATACTTCCAAAATCAATTTTGACACGCCCAGGGTCACGATTTGGATGAAATTTCGTCCAAAATTAATTTGTCGAGTTTTGTCAAACTTCGTACATGGCTGGAAAGGCCTATTAATTTGCAATTGAATACTGAAAACCACAATAATTTAGGATGTACGGTTGTGGAAATATCGGGTTTAGAAAATATACTTCCAAAATCAATTTTGACACTGCCAGGGTCACGATTTGGATGAAATTTCATCCAAAATTAATTTGTCGAGTTTTGTCAAACTTCGTACATGGCTGGAAAGGCCTATTAATTTGCAATTGAATACTGAAAACCACAATAATTTAGGATGTACGGTTGTGGAAATATCGGGTTTAGAAAATATACTTCCAAAATCAATTTTGACACTGCCAGGGTCACGATTTGGATGAAATTTCGTCCAAAATTAATTTGTCGAGTTTTGTCAAACTTCGTACATGGCTGGAAAGGCCTATTAATTTGCAATTGAATACTGAAAACCACAATCATTTAGGATATACGGTTGTGGAAATATCGGGTTTAGAAAATATACTTCCAAAATCAATTTTGACACTGCCAGGGTCACGATTTGGATGAAATTTCGTCCAAAATTAATTTGTCGAGTTTTGTCAAACTTCGTACATGGCTGGAAAGGCCTATTAATTTGCAATTGAATACTGAAAACCACAATCATTTAGGATGTACGGTTGTGGAAATATCGGGTTTAGAAAATATACTTCCAAAATCAATTTTGACACTGCCAGGGTCACGATTTGGATGAAATTTCGTCCAAAATTAATTTGTCGAGTTTTGTCAAACTTCGTACATGGCTGGAAAGGCCTATTAATTTGCAATTGAATACTGAAAACCACAATCATTTAGGATGTACGGTTGTGGAAATATCGGGTTTAGAAAATATACTTCCAAAATCAATTTTGACACTGCCAGGGTCACGATTTGGATGAAATTTCGTCCAAAATTAATTTGTCGAGTTTTGTCAAACTTCGTACATGGCTGGAAAGGCCTATTAATTTGCAATTGAATACTGAAAACCACAATCACTTAGGATGTACGGTTGTGGAAATATCGGGTTTAGAAAATATACTTCCAAAATCAATTTTGACACTGCCAGGGTCACGATTTGGATGAAATTTCATCCAAAATTAATTTGTCGAGTTTTGTTAAACTTCGTACATGGCTGGAAAGGCCTATTAATTTGCAATTGAATACTGAAAACCACAATCATTTAGGATGTACGGTTGTGGAAATATCGGGTTTAGAAAATATACTTCCAAAATCAATTTTGACACTGCCAGGGTCACGATTTGGATGAAATTTCGTCCAAAATTAATTTGTCGAGTTTTGTCAAACTTCGTACATGGCTGGAAAGGCCTTTTAATTTGCAATTGAATACTGAAAACCACAATCATTTAGGATGTACGGTTGTGGAAATATCGGGTTTAGAAAATATACTTCCAAAATCAATTTTGACACTGGCAGGGTCACGATTTGGATGAAATTTCGTCCAAAATTAATTTTTCGAGTTTTGTTAAACTTCGTACATGGCTGGAAAGGCCTTTTAATTTGCAATTGAATACTGAAAACCACAATCATTTAGGATGTACGGTTGTGGAAATATCGGGTTTAGAAAATATACTTCCAAAATCAATTTTGACACTGCCAGGGTCACGATTTGGATGAAATTTTATCCAAAATTAATTTGTCGAGTTTTGTCAAACTTCGTACATGGCTGGAAAGGCCTATTAATTTGCAATTGAATACTGAAAACCACAATAATTTAGGATGTACGGTTGTGGAAATATCGGGTTTAGAAAATATACTTCCAAAATCAATTTTGACACTGCCAGGGTCACGATTTGGATGAAATTTCGTCCAAAATTAATTTGTCGAGTTTTGTCAAACTTCGTACATGGCTGGAAAGGCCTATTAATTTGCAATTGAATACTGAAAACCACAATAATTTAGGATGTACGGTTGTGGAAATATCGGGTTTAGAAAATATACTTCCAAAATCAATTTTGACACTGCCAGGGTCACGATTTGGATGAAATTTCGTCCAAAATTAATTTGTCGAGTTTTGTCAAACTTCGTACATGGCTGGAAAGGCCTATTAATTTGCAATTGAATACTGAAAACCACAATCATTTAGGATGTACGGTTGTGGAAATATCTGGTTTAGAAAATATACTTCCAAAATCAATTTTGACACTGCCAGGGTCACGATTTGGATGAAATTTCATCCAAAATTAATTTGTCGAGTTTTGTCAAACTTCGTACATGGCTGGAAGGGCCTATTAATTTGCAATTGAATACTGAAAACCACAATCATTTAGGATGTACGGTTGTGGAAATATCGGGTTTAGAAAATATACTTCCAAAATCAATTTTGACACTGCCAGGGTCACGATTTGGATGAAATTTCATCCAAAATTAATTTTTCGAGTTTTGTTAAACTTCGTACATGGCTGGAAAGGCCTATTAATTTGCAATTGAATACTGAAAACCACAATAATTTAGGATGTACGGTTGTGGAAATATCGGGTTTAGAAAATATACTTCCAAAATCAATTTTGACACTGCCAGGGTCACGATTTGGATGAAATTTCATCCAAAATTAATTTGTCGAGTTTTGTCAAACTTCGTACATGCCTGGAAAGGCCTATTAATTTGCAATTGAATACTGAAAACCACAATCATTTAGGATGTACGGTTGTGGAAATATCGGGTTTAGAAAATATACTTCCAAAATCAATTTTGACACTGCCAGGGTCACGATTTGGATGAAATTTCGTCCAAAATTAATTTGTCGAGTTTTGTCAAACTTCGTACATGGCTGGAAAGGCCTATTAATTTTCAATTGAATACTGAAAACCACAATAATTTAGGATGTACGGTTGTGGAAATATCGGGTTTAGAAAATATACTTCCAAAATCAATTTTGACACTGCCAGGGTCACGATTTGGATGAAATTTCATCCAAAATTAATTTTTCGAGTTTTGCCAAACTTCGTTCATGGCTGGAAAGGCCTATTAATTTGCAATTGAATACTGAAAACCACAATAATTTAGGATGTACGGTTGTGGAAATATCGGGTTTAGAAAATATACTTCCAAAATCAATTTTGACACTGCCAGGGTCACGATTTGGATGAAATTTCGTCCAAAATTAATTTGTCGAGTTTTGTCAAACTTCGTACATGGCTGGAAAGGCCTTTTAATTTGCAATTGAATACTGAAAACCACAATCATTTAGGATGTACGGTTGTGGAAATATCGGGTTTAGAAAATATACTTCCAAAATCAATTTTGACACTGCCAGGGTCACGATTTGGATGAAATTTCGTCCAAAATTAATTTGTCGAGTTTTGTCAAACTTCGTACATGGCTGAAAAGGCCTATTAATTTGCAATTGAATACTGAAAACCACAATCATTTAGGATGTACGGTTGTGGAAATATCGGGTATAGAAAATATACTTCCAAAATCAATTTTGACACTGCCAGGGTCACGATTTGGATGAAATTTCATCCAAAATTAATTTTTAGAGTTTTGTTAAACTTCGTACATGGCTGAAAAGGCCTATTAATTTGCAATTGAATACTGAAAACCACAATAATTTAGGATGTACGGTTGTGGAAATATCGGGTTTAGAAAATATACTTCCAAAATCAATTTTGACACGCCCAGGGTCACGATTTGGATGAAATTTCGTCCAAAATTAATTTGTCGAGTTTTGTCAAACTTCGTACATGGCTGGAAAGGCCTATTAATTTGCAATTGAATACTGAAAACCACAATAATTTAGGATGTACGGTTGTGGAAATATCGGGTTTAGAAAATATACTTCCAAAATCAATTTTGACACTGCCAGGGTCACGATTTGGATGAAATTTCATCCAAAATTAATTTGTCGAGTTTTGTCAAACTTCGTACATGGCTGGAAAGGCCTATTAATTTGCAATTGAATACTGAAAACCACAATAATTTAGGATGTACGGTTGTGGAAATATCGGGTTTAGAAAATATACTTCCAAAATCAATTTTGACACTGCCAGGGTCACGATTTGGATGAAATTTCGTCCAAAATTAATTTGTCGAGTTTTGTCAAACTTCGTACATGGCTGAAAAGGCCTTTTAATTTGCAATTGAATACTGAAAACCACAATAATTTAGGATGTACGGTTGTGGAAATATCGGGTTTAGAAAATATACTTCCAAAATCAATTTTGACACTGCCAGGTTCACGATTTGGATGAAATTTCGTCCAAAATTAATTTGTCGAGTTTTGTCAAACTTCGTACATGGCTGGAAAGGCCTTTTAATTTGCAATTGAATACTGAAAACCACAATCATTTAGGATGTACGGTTGTGGAAATATCGGGTTTAGAAAATATACTTCCAAAATCAATTTTGACACCGCCAGGGTCACGATTTGGATGAAATTTTATCCAAAATTATTTTTTCGAGTTTTGTTAAACTTCGTACATGGCTGGAAAGGCCTATTAATTTGCAATTGAATACTGAAAACCACAATCATTTAGGATGTACGGTTGTGGAAATATCGGGTTTAGAAAATATACTTCCAAAATCAATTTTGACACTGCCAGGGTCACGATTTGGATGAAATTTCGTCCAAAATTAATTTGTCGAGTTTTGTCAAACTTCGTACATGGCTGGAAAGGCCTATTAATTTGCAATTGAATACTGAAAACCACAATCATTTAGGATGTACGGTTGTGGAAATATCGGGTTTAGAAAATATACTTCCAAAATCAATTTTGACACTGCCAGGGTCACGATTTGGATGAAATTTCGTCCAAAATTAATTTTTCGAGTTTTGTTAAACTTCGTACATGGCTGGAAAGGCCTGTTAATTTGCAATTGAATACTGAAAACCACAATCATTTAGGATGTACGGTTGTGGAAATATCGGGTTTAGAAAATATACTTCCAAAATCAATTTTGACACTGCCAGGGTCACGATTTGGATGAAATTTCGTCCAAAATTAATTTGTCGAGTTTTGTCAAACTTCGTACATGGCTGGAAAGGCCTATTAATTTGCAATTGAATACTGAAAACCACAATAATTTAGGATGTACGGTTGTGGAAATATCGGGTTTAGAAAATATACTTCCAAAATCAATTTTGACACTGCCAGGGTCACGATTTGGATGAAATTTCGTCCAAAATTAATTTTTCGAGTTTTGTTAAACTTCGTACATGGCTGGAAAGGCCTTTTAATTTGCAATTGAATACTGAAAACCACAATCATTTAGGATGTACGGTTGTGGAAATATCTGGTTTAGAAAATATACTTCCAAAATTAATTTTGACACTGCCAGGGTCACGATTTGGATGAAATTTCGTCCAAAATTAATTTTTCGAGTTTTGTTAAACTTCGTACATATGGCTGGAAAGGCCTATTAATTTGCAATTGAATACTGAAAACCACAATCATTTAGGATGTACGGTTGTGGAAATATCGGGTTTAGAAAATATACTTCCAAAATCAATTTTGACACTGCCAGGGTCACGATTTGGATGAAATTTCATCCAAAATTAATTTGTCGAGTTTTGTCAAACTTCGTACATGGCTGGAAAGGCCTATTAATTTGCAATTGAATACTGAAAACCACAATCATTTAGGATGTACGGTTGTGGAAATATCGGGTTTAGAAAATATACTTCCAAAATCAATTTTGACACTGCCAGGGTCACGATTTGGATGAAATTTCGTCCAAAATTAATTTTTCGAGTTTTGTTAAACTTCGTACATGGCTGGAAAGGCCTTTTAATTTGCAATTGAATACTGAAAACGACAATCATTTAGGATGTACGGTTGTGGAAATATCGGGTTTAGAAAATATACTTCCAAAATCAATTTTGACACTGCCAGGGTCACGATTTGGATGAAATTTCGTCCAAAATTAATTTGTCGAGTTTTGTCAAACTTCGTACATGGCTGGAAAGGCCTATTAATTTGCAATTGAATACTGAAAACCACAATAATTTAGGATGTACGGTTGTGGAAATATCGGGTTTAGAAAATATACTTCCAAAATCAATTTTGACACTGCCAGGGTCACGATTTGGATGAAATTTCATCCAAAATTAATTTGTCGAGTTTTGTCAAACTTCGTACATGGCTGGAAAGGCCTATTAATTTGCAATTGAATACTGAAAACCACAATCATTTAGGATGTACGGTTGTGGAAATATCGGGTTTAGAAAATATACTTCCAAAATCAATTTTGACACTGCCAGGGTCACGATTTGGATGAAATTTCGTCCAAAATTAATTTGTCGAGTTTTGTCAAACTTCGTACATGGCTGGAAAGGCCTATTAATTTGCAATTGAATACTGAAAACCACAATAATTTAGGATGTACGGTTGTGGAAATATCGGGTTTAGAAAATATACTTCCAAAATCAATTTTGACACTGCCAGGGTCACGATTTGGATGAAATTTCATCCAAAATTAATTTGTCGAGTTTTGTCAAACTTCGTACATGGCTGGAAAGGCCTATTAATTTGCAATTGAATACTGAAAACCACAATCATTTAGGTTGTACGGTTGTGGAAATATCTGGTTTAGAAAATATACTTCCAAAATCAATTTTGACACTGCCAGGGTCACGATTTGGATGAAATTTCATCCAAAATTAATTTGTCGAGTTTTGTCAAACTTCGTACATGGCTGGAAAGGCCTATTAATTTGCAATTGAATACTGAAAACCACAATCATTTAGGATGTACGGTTGTGGAAATATCGGGTTTAGAAAATATACTTCCAAAATCAATTTTGACACTGCCAGGGTCACGATTTGGATGAAATTTCGTCCAAAATTAATTTGTCGAGTTTTGTCAAACTTCGTACATGGCTGGAAAGGCCTATTAATTTGCAATTGAATACTGAAAACCACAATAATTTAGGATGTACGGTTGTGAAAATATCGGGTTTAGAAAATATACTTCCAAAATCAATTTTGACACTGCCAGGGTCACGATTTGGATGAAATTTCGTCCAAAATTAATTTGTCGAGTTTTGTCAAACTTCGTACATGGCTGGAAAGGCCTTTTAATTTGCAATTGAATACTGAAAACCACAATCATTTAGGATGTACGGTTGTGGAAATATCGGGTTTAGAAAATATACTTCCAAAATCAATTTTGACACTGCCAGGGTCACGATTTGGATGAAATTTCATCCAAAATTAATTTGTCGAGTTTTGTCAAACTTCGTACATGGCTGGAAAGGCCTATTAATTTGCAATTGAATACTGAAAACCACAATCATTTAGGATGTACGGTTGTGGAAATATCGGGTTTAGAAAATATACTTCCAAAATCAATTTTGACACTGCCAGGGTCACGATTTGGATGAAATTTCGTCCAAAATTAATTTGTCGAGTTTTGTCAAACTTCGTACATGGCTGGAAAGGCCTATTAATTTGCAATTGAATACTGAAAACCACAATAATTTAGGATGTACGGTTGTGAAAATATCGGGTTTAGAAAATATACTTCCAAAATCAATTTTGACACTGCCAGGGTCACGATTTGGATGAAATTTCGTCCAAAATTAATTTGTCGAGTTTTGTCAAACTTCGTACATGGCTGGAAAGGCCTATTAATTTGCAATTGAATACTGAAAACCACAATAATTTAGGATGTACGGTTGTGGAAATATCGGGTTTAGAAAATATACTTCCAAAATCAATTTTGACACTGCCAGGGTCACGATTTGGATGAAATTTCATCCAAAATTAATTTGTCGAGTTTTGTCAAACTTCGTACATGGCTGGAAAGGCCTATTAATTTGCAATTGAATACTGAAAACCACAATAATTTAGGATGTACGGTTGTGGAAATAATTGGTTTAAAAAAATATACTTCCAAAATCAATTTTGACACTGCCAGGGTCACGATTTGGATGAAATTTCGTCCAAAATTAATTTGTCGAGTTTTGTCAAACTTCGTACATGGCTGGAAAGGCCTATTAATTTGCAATTGAATACTGAAAACCACAATAATTTAGGATGTACGGTTGTGGAAATATCGGGTTTAGAAAATATACTTCCAAAATCAATTTTGACACTGCCAGGGTCACGATTTGGATGAAATTTCATCCAAAATTAATTTGTCGAGTTTTGTCAAACTTCGTACATGGCTGGAAAGGCCTATTAATTTGCAATTGAATACTGAAAACCACAATCATTTAGGTTGTACGGTTGTGGAAATATCTGGTTTAGAAAATATACTTCCAAAATCAATTTTGACACTGCCAGGGTCACGATTTGGATGAAATTTCATCCAAAATTAATTTGTCGAGTTTTGTCAAACTTCGTACATGGCTGGAAAGGCCTATTAATTTGCAATTGAATACTGAAAACCACAATCATTTAGGATGTACGGTTGTGGAAATATCGGGTTTAGAAAATATACTTCCAAAATCAATTTTGACACTGCCAGGGTCACGATTTGGATGAAATTTCGTCCAAAATTAATTTGTCGAGTTTTGTCAAACTTCGTACATGGCTGGAAAGGCCTATTAATTTGCAATTGAATACTGAAAACCACAATAATTTAGGATGTACGGTTGTGAAAATATCGGGTTTAGAAAATATACTTCCAAAATCAATTTTGACACTGCCAGGGTCACGATTTGGATGAAATTTCGTCCAAAATTAATTTGTCGAGTTTTGTCAAACTTCGTACATGGCTGGAAAGGCCTTTTAATTTGCAATTGAATACTGAAAACCACAATCATTTAGGATGTACGGTTGTGGAAATATCGGGTTTAGAAAATATACTTCCAAAATCAATTTTGACACTGCCAGGGTCACGATTTGGATGAAATTTCATCCAAAATTAATTTGTCGAGTTTTGTCAAACTTCGTACATGGCTGGAAAGGCCTATTAATTTGCAATTGAATACTGAAAACCACAATCATTTAGGATGTACGGTTGTGGAAATATCGGGTTTAGAAAATATACTTCCAAAATCAATTTTGACACTGCCAGGGTCACGATTTGGATGAAATTTCGTCCAAAATTAATTTGTCGAGTTTTGTCAAACTTCGTACATGGCTGGAAAGGCCTATTAATTTGCAATTGAATACTGAAAACCACAATAATTTAGGATGTACGGTTGTGAAAATATCGGGTTTAGAAAATATACTTCCAAAATCAATTTTGACACTGCCAGGGTCACGATTTGGATGAAATTTCGTCCAAAATTAATTTGTCGAGTTTTGTCAAACTTCGTACATGGCTGGAAAGGCCTATTAATTTGCAATTGAATACTGAAAACCACAATAATTTAGGATGTACGGTTGTGGAAATATCGGGTTTAGAAAATATACTTCCAAAATCAATTTTGACACTGCCAGGGTCACGATTTGGATGAAATTTCATCCAAAATTAATTTGTCGAGTTTTGTCAAACTTCGTACATGGCTGGAAAGGCCTATTAATTTGCAATTGAATACTGAAAACCACAATAATTTAGGATGTACGGTTGTGGAAATAATTGGTTTAAAAAAATATACTTCCAAAATCAATTTTGACACTGCCAGGGTCACGATTTGGATGAAATTTCGTCCAAAATTAATTTGTCGAGTTTTGTCAAACTTCGTACATGGCTGGAAAGGCCTATTAATTTGCAATTGAATACTGAAAACCACAATAATTTAGGATGTACGGTTGTGGAAATATCGGGTTTAGAAAATATACTTCCAAAATCAATTTTGACACTGCCAGGGTCACGATTTGGATGAAATTTCGTCCAAAATTAATTTTTCGAGTTTTGTTAAACTTCGTACATGGCTGGAAAGGCCTTTTAATTTGCAATTGAATACTGAAAACCACAATCATTTAGGATGTACGGTTGTGGAAATATCTGGTTTAGAAAATATACTTCCAAAATCAATTTTGACACTGCCAGGGTCACGATTTGGATGAAATTTCGTCCAAAATTAATTTTTCGAGTTTTGTTAAACTTCGTACATGGCTGGAAAGGCCTTTTAATTTGCAATTGAATACTGAAAACCACAATCATTTAGGATGTACGGTTGTGGAAATATCGGGTTTAGAAAATATACTTCCAAAATCAATTTTGACACTGCCAGGGTCACGATTGGGATGAAATTTCATCCAAAATTAATTTGTCGAGTTTTGTCAAACTTCGTACATGGCTGGAAAGGCCTATTAATTTGCAATTGAATACTGAAAACCACAATCATTTAGGATGTACGGTTGTGGAAATTTCGGGTTTAGAAAATATACTTCCAAAATCAATTTTGACACTGCCAGGGTCACGATTTGGATGAAATTTTATCCAAAATTAATTTTTCGAGTTTTGTTAAACTTCGTACATGGCTGGAAAGGCCTATTAATTTGCAATTGAATACTGAAAACCACAATCATTTAGGATGTACGGTTGTGGAAATATCGGGTTTAGAAAATATACTTCCAAAATCAATTTTGACACTGCCAGGGTCACGATTTGGATGAAATTTCGTCCAAAATTAATTTTTCGAGTTTTGTTAAACTTCGTACATGGCTGGAAAGGCCTTTTAATTTGCAATTGAATACTGAAAACCACAATCATTTAGGATGTACGGTTGTGGAAATATCTGGTTTAGAAAATATACTTCCAAAATCAATTTTGACACTGCCAGGGTCACGATTTGGATGAAATTTCATCCAAAATTAATTTGTCGAGTTTTGTTAAACTTCGTACATGGCTGGAAAGGCCTTTTAATTTGCAATTGAATACTGAAAACCACAATCATTTAGGATGTACGGTTGTGGAAATATCGGGTTTAGAAAATATACTTCCAAAATCAATTTTGACACTGCCAGGGTCACGATTTGGATGAAATTTCGTCCAAAATTAATTTGTCGAGTTTTGTCAAACTTCGTACATGGCTGGAAAGGCCTATTAATTTGCAATTGAATACTGAAAACCACAATCATTTAGGATGTACGGTTGTGGAAATATCTGGTTTAGAAAATATACTTCCAAAATCAATTTTGACACTGCCAGGGTCACGATTTGGATGAAATTTCGTCCAAAATTAATTTTTCGAGTTTTGTTAAACTTCGTACATGGCTGGAAAGGCCTTTTAATTTGCAATTGAATACTGAAAACCACAATCATTTAGGATGTACGGTTGTGGAAATATCGGGTTTAGAAAATATACTTCCAAAATCAATTTTGACACTGCCAGGGTCACGATTTGGATGAAATTTCATCCAAAATTAATTTGTCGAGTTTTGTTAAACTTCGTACATGGCTGGAAAGGCCTTTTAATTTGCAATTGAATACTGAAAACCACAATAATTTAGGATGTACGGTTGTGGAAATATCGGGTTTAGAAAATATACTTCCAAAATCAATTTTGACACTGCCAGGGTCACGATTTGGATGAAATTTCGTCCAAAATTAATTTTTCGAGTTTTGTTAAACTTCGTACATGGCTGGAAAGGCCTATTAATTTGCAATTGAATACTTAAAACCACAATAATTTAGGATGTACGGTTGTGGAAATATCTGGTTTAGAAAATATACTTCCAAAATCAATTTTGACACTGCCAGGGTCACGATTTGGATGAAATTTCGTCCAAAATTAATTTGTCGAGTTTTGTCAAACTTCGTACATGGCTGGAAAGGCCTTTTAATTTGCAATTGAATACTGAAAACCACAATCATTTAGGATGTACGGTTGTGGAAATATCTGGTTTAGAAAATATACTTCCAAAATCAATTTTGACACTGCCAGGGTCACGATTTGGATGAAATTTCGTCCAAAATTAATTTTTCGAGTTTTGTTAAACTTCGTACATGGCTGGAAAGGCCTTTTAATTTGCAATTGAATACTGAAAACCACAATCATTTAGGATGTACGGTTGTGGAAATATCGGGTTTAGAAAATATACTTCCAAAATCAATTTTGACACTGCCAGGGTCACGATTTGGATGAAATTTCATCCAAAATTAATTTGTCGAGTTTTGTTAAACTTCGTACATGGCTGGAAAGGCCTTTTAATTTGCAATTGAATACTGAAAACCACAATAATTTAGGATGTACGGTTGTGGAAATATCGGGTTTAGAAAATATACTTCCAAAATCAATTTTGACACTGCCAGGGTCACGATTTGGATGAAATTTCGTCCAAAATTAATTTTTCGAGTTTTGTTAAACTTCGTACATGGCTGGAAAGGCCTATTAATTTGCAATTGAATACTTAAAACCACAATAATTTAGGATGTACGGTTGTGGAAATATCGGGTTTAGAAAATATACTTCCAAAATCAATTTTGACACTGCCAGGGTCACGATTTGGATGAAATTTCGTCCAAAATTAATTTGTCGAGTTTTGTCAAACTTCGTACATGGCTGGAAAGGCCTATTAGTTTGCAATTGAATACTGAAAACCACAATAATTTAGGATGTACGGTTGTGGAAATATCGGGTTTAGAAAATATACTTCCAAAATCAATTTTGACACTGCCAGGGTCACGATTTGGATGAAATTTTATCGAAAATTAATTTGTCGAGTTTTGTCAAACTTCGTACATGGCTGGAAAGGCCTATTAATTTGCAATTGAATACTGAAAACCACAATAATTTAGGATGTACGGTTGTGAAAATATCGGGTTTAGAAAATATACTTCCAAAATCAATTTTGACACTGCCAGGGTCACGATTTGGATGAAATTTCGTCCAAAATTAATTTGTCGAGTTTTGTCAAACTTCGTACATGGCTGGAAAGGCCTATTAGTTTGCAATTGAATACTGAAAACCACAATAATTTAGGATGTACGGTTGTGGAAATATCGGGTTTAGAAAATATACTTCCAAAATCAATTTTGACACTGCCAGGGTCACGATTTGGATGAAATTTCATCCAAAATTAATTTTTCGAGTTTTGTCAAACTTCGTACATGGCTGGAAAGGCCTATTAATTTGCAATTGAATACTGAAAACCACAATAATTTAGGATGTACGGTTGTGGAAATATCGGGTTTAGAAAATATACTTCCAAAATCAATTTTGACACTGCCAGGGTCACGATTTGGATGAAATTTCGTCCAAAATTAATTTGTCGAGTTTTGTTAAACTTCGTACATGGCCGGAAAGGCCTATTAATTTGCAATTGAATACTGAAAACCACAATCATTTAGGATGTACGGTTGTGGAAATATCGGGTTTAGAAAATATACTTCCAAAATCAATTTTGACACTGCCAGGGTCACGATTTGGATGAAATTTCGTCCAAAATTAATTTGTCGAGTTTTGTCAAACTTCGTACATGGCTGGAAAGGCCTATTAATTTGCAATTGAATACTGAAAACCACAATCATTTAGGATGTACGGTTGTGGAAATATCGGGTTTAGAAAATATACTTCCAAAATCAATTTTGACACTGCCAGGGTCACGATTTGGATGAAATTTTATCCAAAATTAATTTGTCGAGTTTTGTTGAACTTCGTACATGGCTGGAAAGGCCTATTAATTTGCAATTGAATACTGAAAACCACAATAATTTAGGATGTACGGTTGTGGAAATATCTGGTTTAGAAAATATACTTCCAAAATCAATTTTGACACTGCCAGGGTCACGATTTGGATGAAATTTTATCCAAAATTAATTTTTCGAGTTTTGTTAAACTTCGTACATGGCTGGAAAGGCCTATTAATTTGCAATTGAATACTGAAAACCACAATCATTTAGGATGTACGGTTGTGGAAATATCGGGTTTAGAAAATATACTTCCAAAATCAATTTTGACACTGCCAGGGTCACGATTTGGATGAAATTTCGTCCAAAATTAATTTGTCGAGTTTTGTCAAACTTCGTACATGGCTGGAAAGGCCTATTAATTTGCAATTGAATACTGAAAACCACAATAATTTAGGATGTACGGTTGTGGAAATATCGGGTTTAGAAAATATACTTCCAAAATCAATTTTGACACTGCCAGGGTCACGATTTGGATGAAATTTTATCCAAAACTAATTTGTCGATTTTTGTTAAACTTCGTACATGGCTGGAAAGGCCTTTTAATTTGCAATTGAATACTGAAAACCACAATCATTTAGGATGTACGGTTGTGGAAATATCTGGTTTAGAAAATATACTTCCAAAATCAATTTTGACACTGCCAGGTTCACGATTTGGATGAAATTTTATCCAAAATTAATTTGTCGAGTTTTGTTAAACTTCGTACATGGCTGGAAAGGCCTATTAATTTGCAATTGAATACTGAAAACCACAATAATTTAGGATGTACGGTTGTGGAAATATCGGGTTTAGAAAATATACTTCCAAAATCAATTTTGACACTGCCAGGGTCACGATTTGGATGAAATTTCGTCCAAAATTAATTTGTCGAGTTTTGTCAAACTTCGTACATGGCTGGAAAGGCCTATAAATTTGCAATTGAATACTGAAAACCACAATCATTTAGGATGTACGGTTGTGGAAATATCGGGTTTAGAAAATATACTTCCAAAATCAATTTTGACACTGCCAGGGTCACGATTTGGATGAAATTTCGTCCAAAATTAATTTGTCGAGTTTTGTCAAACTTCGTACATGGCTGGAAAGGCCTATTAATTTGCAATTGAATACTGAAAACCACAATAATTTAGGATGTACGGTTGTGGAAATATCGGGTTTAGAAAATATACTTCCAAAATCAATTTTGACACTGCCAGGGTCACGATTTGGATGAAATTTCGTCCAAAATTAATTTTTCGAGTTTTGTCAAACTTCGTACATGGCTGGAAAGGCCTTTTAATTTGCAATTGAATACTGAAAACCACAATCATTTAGGATGTACGGTTGTGGAAATATCGGGTTTAGAAAATATACTTCCAAAATCAATTTTGACACTGCCAGTCACGATTTGGATGAAATTTTACCCAAAATTAATTTGTCGAGTTTTGTCATACTTCGTACATGGCTGGAAAGGCCTATTAATTTGCAATTGAATACTGAAAACCACAATAATTTTGGATGTACGGTTGTGGAAATATCGGGTTTAGAAAATATACTTCCAAAATCAATTTTGACACTGCCAGGGTCACGATTTGGATGAAATTTCGTCCAAAATTAATTTGTCGAGTTTTGTTAAACTTCGTACATGGCTGGAAAGGCCTATTAATTTGCAATTGAATACTGAAAACCACAATCATTTAGGATGTACGGTTGTGGAAATATCGGGTTTAGAAAATATACTTCCAAAATCAATTTTGACACTGCCAGAGTCACGATTTGGATGAAATTTCGTCCAAAATTAATTTTTCGAGTTTTGTTAAACTTCGTACATGGCTGGACAGGCCTATTAATTTGCAATTGAATACTTAAAACCACAATAATTTAGGATGTACGGTTGTGGAAATATCGGGTTTAGAAAATATACTTCCAAAATCAATTTTGACACTGCCAGGGTCACGATTTGGATGAAATTTCGTCCAAAATTAATTTGTCGAGTTTTGTCAAACTTCGTACATGGCTGGAAAGGCCTATTAATTTGCAATTGAATACTGAAAACCACAATCATTTAGGATGTACGGTTGTGGAAATATCTAGTTTAGAAAATATACTTCCAAAATCAATTTTGACACTGCCAGGGTCACGATTTGGATGAAATTTCGTCCAAAATTAATTTTTCGAGTTTTGTTAAACTTCGTACATGGCTGGAAAGGCCTTTTAATTTGCAATTGAATACTGAAAACCACAATCATTTAGGATGTACGGTTGTGGAAATATCGGGTTTAGAAAATATACTTCCAAAATCAATTTTGACACTGCCAGGGTCATGATTTGGATGAAATTTCGTCCAAAATTAATTTTTCGAGTTTTGTTAAACTTCGTACATGGCTGGAAAGGCCTTTTAATTTGCAATTGAATACTGAAAACCACAATCATTTAGGATGTACGGTTGTGGAAATATCTGGTTTAGAAAATATACTTCCAAAATCAATTTTGACACTGCCAGGGTCACGATTTGGATGAAATTTCATCCAAAATTAATTTGTCGAGTTTTGTTAAACTTCGTACATGGCTGGAAAGGCCTTTTAATTTGCAATTGAATACTGAAAACCACAATAATTTAGGATGTACGGTTGTGGAAATATCGGGTTTAGAAAATATACTTCCAAAATCAATTTTGACACTGCCAGGGTCACGATTTTGATGAAATTTCGTCCAAAATTAATTTTTCGAGTTTTGTTAAACTTCGTACATGGCTGGAAAGGCCTATTAATTTGCAATTGAATACTTAAAACCACAATAATTTAGGATGTACGGTTGTGGAAATATCTGGTTTAGAAAATATACTTCCAAAATCAATTTTGACACTGCCAGGGTCACGATTTGGATAAAATTTCGTCCAAAATTAATTTGTCGAATTTTGTCAAACTTCGTACATGGCTGGAAAGGCCTTTTAATTTGCAATTGAATACTGAAAACCACAATCATTTAGGATGTACGGTTGTGGAAATATCGGGTTTAGAAAATATACTTCCAAAATCAATTTTGACACTGCCAGGGTCACGATTTGGATGAAATTTCGTGCAAAATTAATTTGTCGAGTTTTGTCAAACTTCGTACATGGCTGTAAAGGCCTATTAATTTGCAATTGAATACTGAAAACCACAATAATTTAGGATGTACGGTTGTGGAAATATCGGGTTTAGAAAATATACTTCCAAAATCAATTTTGACACTGCCAGGGTCACGATTTGGATGAAATTTCGTCCAAAATTAATTTGTCGAGTTTTGTTAAACTTCGTACATGGCTGGAAAGGCCTATTAATTTGCAATTGAATACTGAAAACCACAATCATTTAGGATGTACGGTTGTGGAAATATCGGGTTTAGAAAATATACTTCCAAAATCAATTTTGACACTGCCAGGGTCACGATTTGGATGAAATTTCGTCCAAAATTAATTTGTCGAGTTTTGTCAAACTTCGTACATGGCTGGAAAGGCCTATTAATTTGCAATTGAATACTGAAAACCACAATCATTTAGGATGTACGGTTGTGGAAATATCGGGTTTAGAAAATATACTTCCAAAATCAATTTTGACACTGCCAGGGTCACGATTTGGATGAAATTTTATCCAAAATTAATTTGTCGAGTTTTGTTGAACTTCGTACATGGCTGGAAAGGCCTATTAATTTGCAATTGAATACTGCAAACCACAATAATTTAGGATGTACGGTTGTGGAAATATCTGGTTTAGAAAATATACTTCCAAAATCAATTTTGACACTGCCAGGGTCACGATTTGGATGAAATTTTATCCAAAATTAATTTTTCGAGTTTTGTTAAACTTCGTACATGGCTGGAAAGGCCTATTAATTTGCAATTGAATACTGAAAACCACAATCATTTAGGATGTACGGTTGTGGAAATATCGGGTTTAGAAAATATACTTCCAAAATCAATTTTGACACTGCCAGGGTCACGATTTGGATGAAATTTCGTCCAAAATTAATTTGTCGAGTTTTGTCAAACTTCGTACATGGCTAGAAAGGCCTATTAATTTGCAATTGAATACTGAAAACCACAATCATTTAGGATGTACGGTTGTGGAAATATCGGGTTTAGAAAATATACTTCCAAAATCAATTTTGACACTGCCAGGTTCACGATTTGGATGAAATTTCGTCCAAAATTAATTTTTCGAGTTTTGTTAAACTTCGTACATGGCTGGAAAGGCCTTTTAATTTGCAATTGAATACTGAAAACCACAATCATTTAGGATGTACGGTTGTGGAAATATCGGGTTTAGAAAATATACTTCCAAAATCAATTTTGACACTGCCAGGGTCACGATTTGGATGAAATTTTATCCAAAATTAATTTGTCGAGTTTTGTTAAACTTCGTACATGGCTGGAAAGGCCTTTTAATTTGCAATTGAATACTGAAAACCACAATCATTTAGGATGTACGGTTGTGGAAATATCGGGTTTAGAAAATATACTTCCAAAATCAATTTTGACACTGCCAGGGTCACGATTTGGATGAAATTTCGTCCAAAATTAATTTGTCGAGTTTTGTCAAACTTCGTACATGGCTGGAAAGGCCTATTAATTTGCAATTGAATACTGAAAACCACAATAATTTAGGATGTACGGTTGTGGAAATATCGGGTTTAGAAAATATACTTCCAAAATCAATTTTGACACTGCCAGGGTCACGATTTGGATGAAATTTTATCCAAAATTAATTTGTCGAGTTTTGTTAAACTTCGTACATGGCTGGAAAGGCCTTTTAATTTGCAATTGAATACTGAAAACCACAATTATTTAGGATGTACGGTTGTGGAAATATCTGGTTTAGAAAATATACTTCCAAAATCAATTTTGACACTGCCAGGGTCACGATTTGGATGAAATTTTATCCAAAATTAATTTGTCGAGTTTTGTTAAACTTCGTACATGGCTGGAAAGGCCTATTAATTTGCAATTGAATACTGAAAACCACAATAATTTAGGATGTACGGTTGTGGAAATATCGGGTTTAGAAAATATACTTCCAAAATCAATTTTGACACTGCCAGGGTCACGATTTGGATGAAATTTCGTCCAAAATTAATTTGTCGAGTTTTGTCAAACTTCGTACATGGCTGGAAAGGCCTATAAATTTGCAATTGAATACTGAAAACCACAATCATTTAGGATGTACGGTTGTGGAAATATCGGGTTTAGAAAATATACTTCCAAAATCAATTTTGACACTGCCAGGGTCACGATTTGGATGAAATTTCGTCCAAAATTAATTTTTCGAGTTTTGTCAAACTTCGTACATGGCTGGAAAGGCCTTTTAATTTGCAATTGAATACTGAAAACCACAATCATTTAGGATGTACGGTTGTGGAAATATCGGGTTTAGAAAATATACTTCCAAAATCAATTTTGACACTGCCAGGGTCACGATTTGGATGAAATTTTATCCAAAATTAATTTGTCGAGTTTTGTCAAACTTCGTACATGGCTGGAAAGGCCTATTAATTTGCAATTGAATACTGAAAACCACAATAATTTTGGATGTACGGTTGTGGAAATATCGGGTTTAGAAAATATACTTCCAAAATCAATTTTGACACTGCCAGGGTCACGATTTGGATGAAATTTCGTCCAAAATTAATTTGTCGAGTTTTGTTAAACTTCGTACATGGCTGGAAAGGCCTATTAATTTGCAATTGAATACTGAAAACCACAATCATTTAGGATGTACGGTTGTGGAAATATCGGGTTTAGAAAATATACTTCCAAAATCAATTTTGACAATGCCAGAGTCACGATTTGGATGAAATTTCGTCCAAAATTAATTTTTCGAGTTTTGTTAAACTTCGTACATGGCTGGAAAGGCCTATTAATTTGCAATTGAATACTTAAAACCACAATAATTTAGGATGTACGGTTGTGGAAATATCGGGTTTAGAAAATATACTTCCAAAATCAATTTTGACACTGCCAGGGTCACGATTTGGATGAAATTTCGTCCAAAATTAATTTGTCGAGTTTTGTCAAACTTCGTACATGGCTGGAAAGGCCTATTAATTTGCAATTGAATACTGAAAACCACAATCATTTAGGATGTACGGTTGTGGAAATATCGGGTTTAGAAAATATACTTCCAAAATCAATTTTGACACTGCCAGGGTCACGATTTGGATGAAATTTCGTCCAAAATTAATTTTTCGAGTTTTGTTAAACTTCGTACATGGCTGGAAAGGCCTGTTAATTTGCAATTGAATACTGAAAACCACAATCATTTAGGATGTACGGTTGTGGAAATATCGGGTTTAGAAAATATACTTCCAAAATCAATTTTGACACTGCCAGGGTCACGATTTGGATGAAATTTCGTCCAAAATAATTTGTCGAGTTTTGTTAAACTTCGTACATGGCTGGAAAGGCCTATTAATTTGCAATTGAATACTGAAAACCACAATCATTTAGGATGTACGGTTGTGGAAATATCGGGTTTAGAAAATATACTTCCAAAATCAATTTTGACACTGCCAGGGTCACGATTTGGATGAAATTTTATCCAAAATTAATTTTTCGAGTTTTGTTAAACTTCGTACATGGCTGGAAAGGCCTATTAATTTGCAATTGAATACTGAAAACCACAATAATTTAGGATGTACGGTTGTGGAAATATCGGGTTTAGAAAATATACTTCCAAAATCAATTTTGACACTGCCAGGGTCACGATTTGGATGAAATTCCGTCCAAAATTAATTTTTCGAGTTTTGTTAAACTTCGTACATGGCTGGAAAGGCCTTTTAATTTGCAATTGAATACTGAAAACCACAATCATTTAGGATGTACGGTTGTGGAAATATCGGGTTTAGAAAATTATACTTCCAAAATCAATTTTGACACTGCCAGGGTCACGATTTGGATGAAATTTTGACCAAAATTAATTTGTCGAGTTTTGTCAAACTTCGTACATGGCTGGAAAGGCCTATTAATTTGCAATTGAATACTGAAAACCACAATAATTTTGGATGTACGGTTGTGGAAATATCGGGTTTAGAAAATATACTTCCAAAATCAATTTTGACACTGCCAGGGTCACGATTTGGATGAAATTTCGTCCAAAATTAATTTGTCGAGTTTTGTTAAACTTCGTACATGGCTGGAAAGGCCTATTAATTTGCAATTGAATACTGAAAACCACAATCATTTAGGATGTACGGTTGTGGAAATATCGGGTTTAGAAAATATACTTCCAAAATCAATTTTGACACTGCCAGAGTCACGATTTGGATGAAATTTCGTCCAAAATTAATTTGTCGAGTTTTGTCAAACTTCGTACATGGCTGCAAGGGCCTATTAATTTGCAATTGAATACTTAAAACCACAATAATTTAGGATGTACGGTTGTGGAAATATCGGGTTTAGAAAATATACTTCCAAAATCAATTTTGACACTGCCAGGGTCACGATTTGGATGAAATTTCGTCCAAAATTAATTTGTCGAGTTTTGTCAAACTTCGTACATGGCTGGAAAGGCCTATTAATTTGCAATTGAATACTGAAAACCACAATCATTTAGGATGTACGGTTGTGGAAATATCGGGTTTAGAAAATATACTTCCAAAATCAATTTTGACACTGCCAGGGTCACGATTTGGATGAAATTTCATCCAAAATTAATTTTTCGAGTTTTGTTAAACTTCGTACATGGCTGGAAAGGCCTATTAATTTGCAATTGAATACTGAAAACCACAATAATTTAGGATGTACGGTTGTGGAAATATCGGGTTTAGAAAATATACTTCCAAAATCAATTTTGACACTGCCAGGGTCACGATTTGGATGAAATTTTATCCAAAATTAATTTTTCGAGTTTTGTTAAACTTCGTACATGGCTGGAAAGGCCTATTAATTTGCAATTGAATACTGAAAACCACAATAATTTAGGATGTACGGTTGTGGAAATATCGGGTTTAGAAAATATACTTCCAAAATCAATTTTGACACTGCCAGGGTCACGATTTGGATGAAATTTCTTCCAAAATTAATTTGTCGAGTTTTGTCAAACTTCGTACATGGCTGGAAAGGCCTATTAATTTGCAATTGAATACTGAAAACCACAATCATTTAGGATGTACGGTTGTGGAAATATCGGGTTTAGAAAATATACTTCCAAAATCAATTTTGACACTGCCAGGGTCACGATTTGGATGAAATTTCGTCCAAAATTAATTTGTCGAGTTTTGTCAAACTTCGTACATGGCTGGAAAGGCCTATTAATTTGCAATTGAATACTGAAAACCACAATCATTTAGGATGTACGGTTGTGGAAATATCGGGTTTAGAAAATATACTTCCAAAATCAATTTTGACACTGCCAGGGTCACGATTTGGATGAAATTTCATCCAAAATTAATTTGTCGAGTTTTGTTAAACTTCGTACATGGCTGGAAAGGCCTATTAATTTGCAATTGAATACTGAAAACCACAATCATTTAGGATGTACGGTTGTGGAAATATCGGGTTTAGAAAATATACTTCCAAAATCAATTTTGACACTGCCAGGGTCACGATTTGGATGAAATTTCGTCCAAAATTAATTTTTCGAGTTTTGTCAAACTTCGTACATGGCTGGAAAGGCCTTTTAATTTGCAATTGAATACTGAAAACCACAATCATTTAGGATGTACGGTTGTGGAAATATCGGGTTTAGAAAATATACTTCCAAAATCAATTTTGACACTGCCAGGGTCACGATTTGGATGAAATTTAGTCCAAAATTAATTTGTCGAGTTTTGCCAAACTTCGTACATGGCTGGAAAGGCCTATTAATTTGCAATTGAATGCTGAAAACCACAATCATTTAGGATGTACGGTTGTGGAAATATCGGGTTTAGAAAATATACTTCCAAAATCAATTTTGACACTGCCAGGGTCACGATTTGGATGAAATTTCGTCCAAAATTAATTTGTCGAGTTTTGTCAAACTTCGTACATGGCTGGAAAGGCCTATTAATTTGCAATTGAATACTGAAAACCACAATCATTTAGGATGTACGGTTGTGGAAATATCGGGTTTAGAAAATATACTTCCAAAATCAATTTTGACACTGCCAGGGTCACGATTTGGATGAAATTTCATCCAAAATTAATTTGTCGAGTTTTGTTAAACTTCGTACATGGCTGGAAAGGCCTATTAATTTGCAATTGAATACTGAAAACCACAATCATTTAGGATGTACGGTTGTGGAAATATCGGGTTTAGAAAATATACTTCCAAAATCAATTTTGACACTGCCAGGGTCACGATTTGGATGAAATTTCGTCCAAAATTAATTTGTCGAGTTTTGTCAAACTTCGTACATGGCTGGAAAGGCCTATTAATTTGCAATTGAATACTGAAAACCACAATCATTTAGGATGTACGGTTGTGGAAATATCGGGTTTAGAAAATATACTTCCAAAATCAATTTTGACACTGCCAGGGTCACGATTTGGATGAAATT
Organism: Epistrophella euchroma; assembly: GCA_947049315.1. Lineage (NCBI taxonomy): Eukaryota > Metazoa > Arthropoda > Insecta > Diptera > Syrphidae > Epistrophella > Epistrophella euchroma. The sequence continues at coordinate 127,981,096 of OX346246.1, forward strand.
TCGTCAAAAATTAATTTGTCGAGTTTTGTTAAACTTCGTACATGGCTGGAAAGGCCTTTTAATTTGCAATTGAATACTGAAAACCACAATCATTTAGGATGTACGGTTGTGGAAATATCGGGTTTAGAAAATATACTTCCAAAATCAATTTTGACACTGCCAGGGTCACGATTTGGATGAAATTTCGTCCAAAATTAATTTTTCTTCGTACATGGCTGGAAAGGCCTTTTAATTTGCAATTGAATACTGAAAACCACAATCATTTAGGATGTACGGTTGTGGAAATATCTGGTTTAGAAAATATACTTCCAAAATCAATTTTGACACTGCCAGGGTCACGATTTGGATGAAATTTCGTCCAAAATTAATTTGTCGAGTTTTGTCAAACTTCGTACATGGCTGGAAAGGCCTATTAATTTGCAATTGAATACTGAAAACCACAATCATTTAGGATGTACGGTTGTGGAAATATCGGGTTTAGAAAATATACTTCCAAAATCAATTTTGACACTGCCAGGGTCACGATTTGGATGAAATTTCGTCCAAAATTAATTTGTCGAGTTTTGTTAAACTTCGTACATGGCTGGAAAGGCCTTTTAATTTGCAATTGAATACTGAAAACCACAATCATTTAGGATGTACGGTTGTGGAAATATCGGGTTTAGAAAATATACTTCCAAAATCAATTTTGACACTGCCAGGGTCACGATTTGGATGAAATTTTATCCAAAATTAATTTGTCGAGTTTTGTTAAACTTCGTACATGGCTGGAAAGGCCTTTTAATTTGCAATTGAATACTGAAAACCACAATCATTTAGGATGTACGGTTGTGGAAATATCGGGTTTAGAAAATATACTTCCAAAATCAATTTTGACACTGCCAGGGTCACGATTTGGATGAAATTTCGTCCAAAATTAATTTGTCGAGTTTTGTCAAACTTCGTACATGGCTGGAAAGGCCTATTAATTTGCAATTGAATACTGAAAACCACAATAATTTAGGATGTACGGTTGTGGAAATATCGGGTTTAGAAAATATACTTCCAAAATCAATTTTGACACTGCCAGGGTCACGATTTGGATGAAATTTCGTCCAAAATTAATTTGTCGAGTTTTGTCAAACTTCGTACATGGCTGGAAAGGCCTATTAATTTGCAATTGAATACTGAAAACCACAATCATTTAGGATGTACGGCTGTGGAAATATCGGGTTTAGAAAATATACTTCCAAAATCAATTTTGACACTGCCAGGGTCACGATTTGGATGAAATTTCATCCAAAATTAATTTGTCGAGTTTTGTTAAACTTCGTACATGGCTGGAAAGGCCTTTTAATTTGCAATTGAATACTGAAAACCACAATCATTTAGGATGTACGGTTGTGGAAATATCGGGTTTAGAAAATATACTTCCAAAATCAATTTTGACACTGCCAGGGTCACGATTTGGATGAAATTTCGTCCAAAATTAATTTGTCGAGTTTTGTCAAACTTCGTACATGGCTGAAAAGGCCTATAAATTTGCAATTGAATACTGAAAACCACAATCATTTAGGATGTACGGTTGTGGAAATATCGGGTTTAGAAAATATACTTCCAAAATCAATTTTGACACTGCCAGAGTCACGATTTGGATGAAATTTCGTCCAAAATTAATTTTTCGAGTTTTGTTAAACTTCGTACATGGCTGGAAAGGCCTATTAATTTGCAATTGAATACTTAAAACCACAATAATTTAGGATGTACGGTTGTGGAAATATCGGGTTTAGAAAATATACTTCCAAAATCAATTTTGACACTGCCAGGGTCACGATTTGGATGAAATTTCGTCCAAAATTAATTTGTCGAGTTTTGTCAAACTTCGTACATGGCTGGAAAGGCCTATTAATTTGCAATTGAATACTGAAAACCACAATCATTTAGGATGTACGGTTGTGGAAATATCGGGTTTAGAAAATATACTTCCAAAATCAATTTTGACACTGCCAGGGTCACGATTTGGATGAAATTTCGTCCAAAATTAATTTTTCGAGTTTTGTTAAACTTCGTACATGGCTGGAAAGGCCTGTTAATTTGCAATTGAATACTGAAAACCACAATCATTTAGGATGTACGGTTGTGGAAATATCGGGTTTAGAAAATATACTTCCAAAATCAATTTTGACACTGCCAGGGTCACGATTTGGATGAAATTTCGTCCAAAATTAATTTGTCGAGTTTTGTTAAACTTCGTACATGGCTGGAAAGGCCTATTAATTTGCAATTGAATACTGAAAACCACAATCATTTAGGATGTACGGTTGTGGAAATATCGGGTTTAGAAAATATACTTCCAAAATCAATTTTGACACTGCCAGGGTCACGATTTGGATGAAATTTCGTCCAAAATTAATTTGTCGAGTTTTGTCAAACTTCGTACATGGCTGGAAAGGCCTATTAATTTGCAATTGAATACTGAAAACCACAATCATTTAGGATGTACGGTTGTGGAAATATCGGGTTTAGAAAATATACTTCCAAAATCAATTTTGACACTGCCAGGGTCACGATTTGGATGAAATTTCGTCCAAAATTAATTTTTCGAGTTTTGTTAAACTTCGTACATGGCTGGAAAGGCCTGTTAATTTGCAATTGAATACTGAAAACCACAATCATTTAGGATGTACGGTTGTGGAAATATCGGGTTTAGAAAATATACTTCCAAAATCAATTTTGACACTGCCAGGGTCACGATTTGGATGAAATTTCGTCCAAAATTAATTTGTCGAGTTTTGTTAAACTTCGTACATGGCTGGAAAGGCCTATTAATTTGCAATTGAATACTGAAAACCACAATCATTTAGGATGTACGGTTGTGGAAATATCGGGTTTAGAAAATATACTTCCAAAATCAATTTTGACACTGCCAGGGTCACGATTTGGATGAAATTTTATCCAAAATTAATTTTTCGAGTTTTGTTAAACTTCGTACATGGCTGGAAAGGCCTATTAATTTGCAATTGAATACTGAAAACCACAATAATTTAGGATGTACGGTTGTGGAAATATCGGGTTTAGAAAATATACTTCCAAAATCAATTTTGACACTGCCAGGGTCACGATTTGGATGAAATTTCGTCCAAAATTAATTTGTCGAGTTTTGTCAAACTTCGTACATGGCTGGAAAGGCCTATTAATTTGCAATTGAATACTGAAAACCACAATCATTTAGGATGTACGGTTGTGGAAATATCGGGTTTAGAAAATATACTTCCAAAATCAATTTTGACACTGCCAGGGTCACGATTTGGATGAAATTTCGTCCAAAATTAATTTTTCGAGTTTTGTTAAACTTCGTACATGGCTGGAAAGGCCTTTTAATTTGCAATTGAATACTGAAAACCACAATCATTTAGGATGTACGGTTGTGGAAATATCGGGTTTAGAAAATTATACTTCCAAAATCAATTTTGACACTGCCAGGGTCACGATTTGGATGAAATTTTGACCAAAATTAATTTGTCGAGTTTTGTCAAACTTCGTACATGGCTGGAAAGGCCTATTAATTTGCAATTGAATACTGAAAACCACAATCATTTAGGATGTACGGTTGTGGAAATATCGGGTTTAGAAAATATACTTCCAAAATCAATTTTGACACTGCCAGGGTCACGATTTGGATGAAATTTTGACCAAAATTAATTTGTCGAGTTTTGTCAAACTTCGTACATGGCTGGAAAGGCCTATTAATTTGCAATTGAATACTGAAAACCACAATAATTTTGGATGTACGGTTGTGGAAATATCGGGTTTAGAAAATATACTTCCAAAATCAATTTTGACACTGCCAGGGTCACGATTTGGATGAAATTTCGTCCAAAATTAATTTGTCGAGTTTTGTCAAACTTCGTACATGGCTGGAAAGGCCTATTAATTTGCAATTGAATACTGAAAACCACAATCATTTAGGATGTACGGTTGTGGAAATATCGGGTTTAGAAAATATACTTCCAAAATCAATTTTGACACTGCCAGGGTCACGATTTGGATGAAATTTCGTCCAAAATAAATTTGTCGAGTTTTGTTAAACTTCGTACATGGCTGGAAAGGCCTTTTAATTTGCAATTGAATACTGAAAACCACAATCATTTAGGATGTACGGTTGTGGAAATATCGGGTTTAGAAAATATACTTCCAAAATCAATTTTGACACTGCCAGGGTCACGATTTGGATGAAATTTTATCCAAAATTAATTTGTCGAGTTTTGTTAAACTTCGTACATGGCTGGAAAGGCCTTTTAATTTGCAATTGAATACTGAAAACCACAATCATTTAGGATGTACGGTTGTGGAAATATCGGGTTTAGAAAATATACTTCCAAAATCAATTTTGACACTGCCAGGGTCACGATTTGGATGAAATTTCGTCCAAAATTAATTTGTCGAGTTTTGTCAAACTTCGTACATGGCTGGAAAGGCCTATTAATTTGCAATTGAATACTGAAAACCACAATAATTTAGGATGTACGGTTGTGGAAATATCGGGTTTAGAAAATATACTTCCAAAATCAATTTTGACACTGCCAGGGTCACGATTTGGATGAAATTTCGTCCAAAATTAATTTGTCGAGTTTTGTCAAACTTCGTACATGGCTGGAAAGGCCTATAAATTTGCAATTGAATACTGAAAACCACAATCATTTAGGATGTACGGTTGTGGAAATATCGGGTTTAGAAAATATACTTCCAAAATCAATTTTGACACTGCCAGAGTCACGATTTGGATGAAATTTCGTCCAAAATTAATTTTTCGAGTTTTGTTAAACTTCGTACATGGCTGGAAAGGCCTATTAATTTGCAATTGAATACTTAAAACCACAATAATTTAGGATGTACGGTTGTGGAAATATCGGGTTTAGAAAATATACTTCCAAAATCAATTTTGACACTGCCAGGGTCACGATTTGGATGAAATTTCGTCCAAAATTAATTTGTCGAGTTTTGTCAAACTTCGTACATGGCTGGAAAGGCCTATTAATTTGCAATTGAATACTGAAAACCACAATCATTTAGGATGTACGGTTGTGGAAATATCGGGTTTAGAAAATATACTTCCAAAATCAATTTTGACACTGCCAGGGTCACGATTTGGATGAAATTTCGTCCAAAATTAATTTTTCGAGTTTTGTTAAACTTCGTACATGGCTGGAAAGGCCTGTTAATTTGCAATTGAATACTGAAAACCACAATCATTTAGGATGTACGGTTGTGGAAATATCGGGTTTAGAAAATATACTTCCAAAATCAATTTTGACACTGCCAGGGTCACGATTTGGATGAAATTTCGTCCAAAATTAATTTGTCGAGTTTTGTTAAACTTCGTACATGGCTGGAAAGGCCTATTAATTTGCAATTGAATACTGAAAACCACAATCATTTAGGATGTACGGTTGTGGAAATATCGGGTTTAGAAAATATACTTCCAAAATCAATTTTGACACTGCCAGGGTCACGATTTGGATGAAATTTCGTCCAAAATTAATTTGTCGAGTTTTGTCAAACTTCGTACATGGCTGGAAAGGCCTATTAATTTGCAATTGAATACTGAAAACCACAATCATTTAGGATGTACGGTTGTGGAAATATCGGGTTTAGAAAATATACTTCCAAAATCAATTTTGACACTGCCAGGGTCACGATTTGGATGAAATTTCGTCCAAAATTAATTTGTCGAGTTTTGTCAAACTTCGTACATGGCTGGAAAGGCCTGTTAATTTGCAATTGAATACTGAAAACCACAATCATTTAGGATGTACGGTTGTGGAAATATCGGGTTTAGAAAATATACTTCCAAAATCAATTTTGACACTGCCAGGGTCACGATTTGGATGAAATTTCGTCCAAAATTAATTTGTCGAGTTTTGTTAAACTTCGTACATGGCTGGAAAGGCCTATTAATTTGCAATTGAATACTGAAAACCACAATCATTTAGGATGTACGGTTGTGGAAATATCGGGTTTAGAAAATATACTTCCAAAATCAATTTTGACACTGCCAGGGTCACGATTTGGATGAAATTTTATCCAAAATTAATTTTTCGAGTTTTGTTAAACTTCGTACATGGCTGGAAAGGCCTATTAATTTGCAATTGAATACTGAAAACCACAATAATTTAGGATGTACGGTTGTGGAAATATCGGGTTTAGAAAATATACTTCCAAAATCAATTTTGACACTGCCAGGGTCACGATTTGGATGAAATTCCGTCCAAAATTAATTTTTCGAGTTTTGTTAAACTTCGTACATGGCTGGAAAGGCCTTTTAATTTGCAATTGAATACTGAAAACCACAATCATTTAGGATGTACGGTTGTGGAAATATCGGGTTTAGAAAATTATACTTCCAAAATCAATTTTGACACTGCCAGGGTCACGATTTGGATGAAATTTTGACCAAAATTAATTTGTCGAGTTTTGTCAAACTTCGTACATGGCTGGAAAGGCCTATTAATTTGCAATTGAATACTGAAAACCACAATAATTTTGGATGTACGGTTGTGGAAATATCGGGTTTAGAAAATATACTTCCAAAATCAATTTTGACACTGCCAGGGTCACGATTTGGATGAAATTTCGTCCAAAATTAATTTGTCGAGTTTTGTTAAACTTCGTACATGGCTGGAAAGGCCTATTAATTTGCAATTGAATACTGAAAACCACAATCATTTAGGATGTACGGTTGTGGAAATATCGGGTTTAGAAAATATACTTCCAAAATCAATTTTGACACTGCCAGAGTCACGATTTGGATGAAATTTCGTCCAAAATTAATTTGTCGAGTTTTGTCAAACTTCGTACATGGCTGCAAAGGCCTATTAATTTGCAATTGAATACTTAAAACCACAATAATTTAGGATGTACGGTTGTGGAAATATCGGGTTTAGAAAATATACTTCCAAAATCAATTTTGACACTGCCAGGGTCACGATTTGGATGAAATTTCGTCCAAAATTAATTTGTCGAGTTTTGTCAAACTTCGTACATGGCTGGAAAGGCCTATTAATTTGCAATTGAATACTGAAAACCACAATCATTTAGGATGTACGGTTGTGGAAATATCGGGTTTAGAAAATATACTTCCAAAATCAATTTTGACACTGCCAGGGTCACGATTTGGATGAAATTTCATCCAAAATTAATTTTTCGAGTTTTGTTAAACTTCGTACATGGCTGGAAAGGCCTATTAATTTGCAATTGAATACTGAAAACCACAATAATTTAGGATGTACGGTTGTGGAAATATCGGGTTTAGAAAATATACTTCCAAAATCAATTTTGACACTGCCAGGGTCACGATTTGGATGAAATTTCGTCCAAAATTAATTTTTCGAGTTTTGTTAAACTTCGTACATGGCTGGAAAGGCCTTTTAATTTGCAATTGAATACTGAAAACCACAATCATTTAGGATGTACGGTTGTGGAAATATCGGGTTTAGAAAATATACTTCCAAAATCAATTTTGACACTGCCAGGGTCACGATTTGGATGAAATTTCGTCCAAAATTAATTTGTCGAGTTTTGTCAAACTTCGTACATGGCTGGAAAGGCCTATTAATTTGCAATTGAATACTGAAAACCACAATCATTTAGGATGTACGGTTGTGGAAATATCGGGTTTAGAAAATATACTTCCAAAATCAATTTTGACACTGCCAGGGTCACGATTTGGATGAAATTTCATCCAAAATTAATTTGTCGAGTTTTGTTAAACTTCGTACACGGCTGGAAAGGCCTATTAATTTGCAATTGAATACTGAAAACCACAATCATTTAGGATGTACGGTTGTGGAAATATCGGGTTTAGAAAATATACTTCCAAAATCAATTTTGACACTGCCAGGGTCACGATTTGGATGAAATTTCGTCCAAAATTAATTTTTCGAGTTTTGTCAAACTTCGTACATGGCTGGAAAGGTCTTTTAATTTGCAATTGAATACTGAAAACCACAATCATTTAGGATGTACGGTTGTGGAAATATCGGGTTTAGAAAATATACTTCCAAAATCAATTTTGACACTGCCAGGGTCACGATTTGGATGAAATTTAGTCCAAAATTAATTTGTCGAGTTTAGCCAAACTTCGTACATGGCTGGAAAGGCCTATTAATTTGCAATTGAATACTGAAAACCACAATCATTTAGGATGTACGGTTGTGGAAATATCGGGTTTAGAAAATATACTTCCAAAATCAATTTTGACACTGCCAGGGTCACGATTTGGATGAAATTTCGTCCAAAATTAATTTGTCGAGTTTTGTCAAACTTCGTACATGGCTGGAAAGGCCTATTAATTTGCAATTGAATACTGAAAACCACAATCATTTAGGATGTACGGTTGTGGAAATATCGGGTTTAGAAAATATACTTCCAAAATCAATTTTGACACTGCCAGGGTCACGATTTGGATGAAATTTCATCCAAAATTAATTTGTCGAGTTTTGTTAAACTTCGTACATGGCTGGAAAGGCCTATTAATTTGCAATTGAATACTGAAAACCACAATCATTTAGGATGTACGGTTGTGGAAATATCGGGTTTAGAAAATATACTTCCAAAATCAATTTTGACACTGCCAGGGTCACGATTTGGATGAAATTTCGTCCAAAATTAATTTGTCGAGTTTTGTCAAACTTCGTACATGGCTGGAAAGGCCTATTAATTTGCAATTGAATACTGAAAACCACAATAATTTAGGATGTACGGTTGTGGAAATATCTGGTTTAGAAAATATACTTCCAAAATCAATTTTGACACTGCCAGGGTCACGATTTGGATGAAATTTCGTCCAAAATTAATTTGTCGAGTTTTGTTAAACTTCGTACATGGCTGGAAAGGCCTTTTAATTTGCAATTGAATACTGAAAACCACAATCATTTAGGATGTACGGTTGTGGAAATATCGGGTTTAGAAAATATACTTCCAAAATCAATTTTGACACTGCCAGGGTCACGATTTGGATGAAATTTCGTCCAAAATTAATTTTTCTTCGTACATGGCTGGAAAGGCCTTTTAATTTGCAATTGAATACTGAAAACCACAATCATTTAGGATGTACGGTTGTGGAAATATCGGGTTTAGAAAATATACTTCCAAAATCAATTTTGACACTGCCAGGGTCACGATTTGGATGAAATTTCGTCCAAAATTAATTTGTCGAGTTTTGTCAAACTTCGTACATGGCTGGAAAGGCCTATTAATTTGCAATTGAATACTGAAAACCACAATCATTTAGGATGTACGGTTGTGGAAATATCGGGTTTAGAAAATATACTTCCAAAATCAATTTTGACACTGCCAGGGTCACGATTTGGATGAAATTTTATCCAAAATTAATTTTTCGAGTTTTGTTAAACTTCGTACATGGCTGGAAAGGCCTATTAATTTGCAATTGAATACTGAAAACCACAATAATTTAGGATGTACGGTTGTGGAAATATCTGGTTTAGAAAATATACTTCCAAAATCAATTTTGACACTGCCAGGGTCACGATTTGGATGAAATTTCGTCCAAAATTAATTTTTCGAGTTTTGTTAAACTTCGTACATGGCTGGAAAGGCCTTTTAATTTGCAATTGAATACTGAAAACCACAATAATTTAGGATGTACGGTTGTGGAAATATCTGGTTTAGAAAATATACTTCCAAAATCAATTTTGACACTGCCAGGGTCACGATTTGGATGAAATTTTATCCAAAATTAATTTTTCGAGTTTTGTTAAACTTCGTACATGGCTGGAAAGGCCTATTAATTTGCAATTGAATACTGAAAACCACAATCATTTAGGATGTACGGTTGTGGAAATATCGGGTTTAGAAAATATACTTCCAAAATCAATTTTGACACTGCCAGGGTCACGATTTGGATGAAATTTCATCCAAAATTAATTTGTCGAGTTTTGTCAAACTTCGTACATGGCTGGAAAGGCCTTTTAATTTGCAATTGAATACTGAAAACCACAATCATTTAGGATGTATGGTTGTGGAAATATCGGGTTTAGAAAATATACTTCCAAAATCAATTTTGACACTGCCAGGGTCACGATTTGGATGAAATTTCATCCAAAATTAATTTTTCGAGTTTTGTCAAACTTCGTACATGGCTGGAAAGGCCTATTAATTTGCAATTGAATACTGAAAACCACAATAATTTAGGATGTACGGTTGTGGAAATATCTGGTTTAGAAAATATACTTCCAAAATCAATTTTGACACTGCCAGGGCCACGATTTGGATGAAATTTCGTCCAAAATTAATTTTTCGAGTTTTGTTAAACTTCGTACATGGCTGGAAAGGCCTTTTAATTTGCAATTGAATACTGAAAACCACAATAATTTAGGATGTACGGTTGTGGAAATATCGGGTTTAGAAAATATACTTCCAAAATCAATTTTGACACTGCCAGGGTCACGATTTGGATGAAATTTCATCCAAAATTAATTTGTCGAGTTTTGTCAAACTTCGTACATGGCTGGAAAGGCCTTTTAATTTGCAATTGAATACTGAAAACCACAATCATTTAGGATGTACGGTTGTGGAAATATCGGGTTTAGAAAATATACTTCCAAAATCAATTTTGACACTGCCAGGGTCACGATTTGGATGAAATTTCATCCAAAATTAATTTTTCGAGTTTTGTCAAACTTCGTACATGGCTGGAAAGGCCTATTAATTTGCAATTGAATACTGAAAACCACAATCATTTAGGATGTACGGTTGTGGAAATATCGGGTTTAGAAAATATACTTCCAAAATCAATTTTGACACTGCCAGGGTCACGATTTGGATGAAATTTCGTCCAAAATTAATTTGTCGAGTTTTGTTAAACTTCGTACATGGCTGGAAAGGCCTTTTAATTTGCAATTGAATACTGAAAACCACAATCATTTAGGATGTACGGTTGTGGAAATATCGGGTTTAGAAAATATACTTCCAAAATCAATTTTGACACTGCCAGGGTCACGATTTGGATGAAATTTTATCCAAAATTAATTTGTCGAGTTTTGTCAAACTTCGTACATGGCTGGAAAGGCCTATTAATTTGCAATTGAATACTGAAAACCACAATAATTTAGGATGTACGGTTGTGGAAATATCTGGTTTAGAAAATATACTTCCAAAATCAATTTTGACACTGCCAGGGTCACGATTTGGATGAAATTTCGTCCAAAATTAATTTTTCGAGTTTTGTTAAACTTCGTACATGGCTGGAAAGGCCTTTTAATTTGCAATTGAATACTGAAAACCACAATCATTTAGGATGTACGGTTGTGGAAATATCGGGTTTAGAAAATATACTTCCAAAATCAATTTTGACACTGCCAGGGTCACGATTTGGATGAAATTTCGTCCAAATTTAATTTTTCGAGTTTTGTTAAACTTCGTACATGGCTGGAAAGGCCTATTAATTTGCAATTGAATACTTAAAACCACAATAATTTAGGATGTACGGTTGTGGAAATATCGGGTTTAGAAAATATACTTCCAAAATCAATTTTGACACTGCCAGGGTCACGATTTGGATGAAATTTCATCCAAAATTAATTTGTCGAGTTTTGTTAAACTTCGTACATGGCTGGAAAGGCCTATTAATTTGCAATTGAATACTGAAAACCACAATCATTTAGGATGTACGGTTGTGGAAATATCGGGTTTAGAAAATATACTTCCAAAATCAATTTTGACACTGCCAGGGTCACGATTTGGATGAAATTTCATCCAAAATTAATTTGTCGAGTTTTGTCAAACTTCGTACATGGCTGGAAAGGCCTATTAATTTGCAATTGAATACTGAAAACCACAATAATTTAGGATGTACGGTTGTGGAAATATCGGGTTTAGAAAATATACTTCCAAAATCAATTTTGACACTGCCAGGGTCACGATTTGGATGAAATTTCGTCCAAAATTAATTTGTCGAGTTTTGTCAAACTTCGTACATGGCTGGAAAGGCCTTTTAATTTGCAATTGAATACTGAAAACCACAATCATTTAGGATGTACGGTTGTGGAAATATCGGGTTTAGAAAATATACTTCCAAAATCAATTTTGACACTGCCAGGGTCACGATTTGGATGAAATTTTATCCAAAATTAATTTGTCGAGTTTTGTCAAACTTCGTACATGGCTGGAAAGGCCTATTAATTTGCAATTGAATACTGAAAACCACAATAATTTAGGATGTACGGTTGTGGAAATATCTGGTTTAGAAAATATACTTCCAAAATCAATTTTGACACTGCCAGGGTCACGATTTGGATGAAATTTCGTCCAAAATTAATTTTTCGAGTTTTGTTAAACTTCGTACATGGCTGGAAAGGCCTTTTAATTTGCAATTGAATACTGAAAACCACAATCATTTAGGATGTACGGTTGTGGAAATATCGGGTTTAGAAAATATACTTCCAAAATCAATTTTGACACTGCCAGGGTCACGATTTGGATGAAATTTCGTCCAAATTTAATTTTTCGAGTTTTGTTAAACTTCGTACATGGCTGGAAAGGCCTATTAATTTGCAATTGAATACTTAAAACCACAATAATTTAGGATGTACGGTTGTGGAAATATCGGGTTTAGAAAATATACTTCCAAAATCAATTTTGACACTGCCAGGGTCACGATTTGGATGAAATTTCGTCCAAAATTAATTTGTCGAGTTTTGTCAAACTTCGTACATGGCTGGAAAGGCCTATAAATTTGCAATTGAATACTGAAAACCACAATCATTTAGGATGTACGGTTGTGGAAATATCGGGTTTAGAAAATATACTTCCAAAATCAATTTTGACACTGCCAGGGTCACGATTTGGATGAAATTTCATCCAAAATTAATTTGTCGAGTTTTGTCGAACTTCGTACATGGCTGGAAAGGCCTATTAATTTGCAATTGAATACTGAAAACCACAATCATTTAGGATGTACGGTTGTGGAAATATCGGGTTTAGAAAATATACTTCCAAAATCAATTTTGACACTGCCAGGGTCACGATTTGGATGAAATTTTATCCAAAATTAATTTGTCGAGTTTTGTTAAACTTCGTACATGGCTGGAAAGGCCTTTTAATTTGCAATTGAATACTGAAAACCACAATCATTTAGGATGTACGGTTGTGGAAATATCGGGTTTAGAAAATATACTTCCAAAATCAATTTTGACACTGCCAGGGTCACGATTTGGTTGAAATTTTGTCCAAAATTAATTTTTCGAGTTTTGTTAAACTTCGTACATGGCTGGAAAGGCCTTTTAATTTGCAATTGAATACTGAAAACCACAATCATTTAGGATGTACGGTTGTGGAAATATCGGGTTTAGAAAATATACTTCCAAAATCAATTTTGACACTGCCAGGGTCACGATTTGGATGAAATTTCGTCCAAAATTAATTTTTCGAGTTTTGTTAAACTTCGTACATGGCTGGAAAGGCCTTTTAATTTGCAATTGAATACTGAAAACCACAATAATTTAGGATGTACGGTTGTGGAAATATCTGGTTTAGAAAATATACTTCCAAAATCAATTTTGACACTGCCAGGGTCACGATTTGGATGAAATTTTATCCAAAATTAATTTTTCGAGTTTTGTTAAACTTCGTACATGGCTGGAAAGGCCTATTAATTTGCAATTGAATACTGAAAACCACAATCATTTAGGATGTACGGTTGTGGAAATATCGGGTTTAGAAAATATACTTCCAAAATCAATTTTGACACTGCGAGGGTCACGATTTGGATGAAATTTCGTCCAAAATTAATTTGTCGAGTTTTGTCAAACTTCGTACATGGCTGGAAAGGCCTATTAATTTGCAATTGAATACTGAAAACCACAATCATTTAGGATGTACGGTTGTGGAAATATCGGGTTTAGAAAATATACTTCCAAAATCAATTTTGACACTGCCAGGGTCACGATTTGGATGAAATTTAGTCCAAAATTAATTTGTCGAGTTTAGCCAAACTTCGTACATGGCTGGAAAGGCCTATTAATTTGCAATTGAATGCTGAAAACCACAATCATTTAGGATGTACGGTTGTGGAAATATCGGGTTTAGAAAATATACTTCCAAAATCAATTTTGACACTGCCAGGGTCACGATTTGGATGAAATTTCGTCCAAAATTAATTTGTCGAGTTTTGTCAAACTTCGTACATGGCTGGAAAGGCCTATTAATTTGCAATTGAATACTGAAAACCACAATCATTTAGGATGTACGGTTGTGGAAATATCGGGTTTAGAAAATATACTTCCAAAATCAATTTTGACACTGCCAGGGTCACGATTTGGATAAAATTTCATCCAAAATTAATTTGTCGAGTTTTGTTAAACTTCGTACATGGCTGGAAAGGCCTATTAATTTGCAATTGAATACTGAAAACCACAATCATTTAGGATGTACGGTTGTGGAAATATCGGGTTTAGAAAATATACTTCCAAAATCAATTTTGACACTGCCAGGGTCACGATTTGGATGAAATTTCGTCCAAAATTAATTTGTCGAGTTTTGTCAAACTTCGTACATGGCTGGAAAGGCCTATTAATTTGCAATTGAATACTGAAAACCACAATCATTTAGGATGTACGGTTGTGGAAATATCGGGTTTAGAAAATATACTTCCAAAATCAATTTTGACACTGCCAGGGTCACGATTTGGATGAAATTTTATCCAAAATTAATTTTTCGAGTTTTGTTAAACTTCGTACATGGCTGGAAAGGCCTATTAATTTGCAATTGAATACTGAAAACCACAATAATTTAGGATGTACGGTTGTGGAAATATCTGGTTTAGAAAATATACTTCCAAAATCAATTTTGACACTGCCAGGGTCACGATTTGGATGAAATTTCGTCCAAAATTAATTTTTCGAGTTTTGTTAAACTTCGTACATGGCTGGAAAGGCCTTTTAATTTGCAATTGAATACTGAAAACCACAATAATTTAGGATGTACGGTTGTGGAAATATCTGGTTTAGAAAATATACTTCCAAAATCAATTTTGACACTGCCAGGGTCACGATTTGGATGAAATTTTATCCAAAATTAATTTTTCGAGTTTTGTTAAACTTCGTACATGGCTGGAAAGGCCTATTAATTTGCAATTGAATACTGAAAACCACAATCATTTAGGATGTACGGTTGTGGAAATATCGGGTTTAGAAAATATACTTCCAAAATCAATTTTGACACTGCCAGGGTCACGATTTGGATGAAATTTCATCCAAAATTAATTTGTCGAGTTTTGTCAAACTTCGTACATGGCTGGAAAGGCCTTTTAATTTGCAATTGAATACTGAAAACCACAATCATTTAGGATGTATGGTTGTGGAAATATCGGGTTTAGAAAATATACTTCCAAAATCAATTTTGACACTGCCAGGGTCACGATTTGGATGAAATTTCATCCAAAATTAATTTTTCGAGTTTTGTCAAACTTCGTACATGGCTGGAAAGGCCTATTAATTTGCAATTGAATACTGAAAACCAAAATTATTTAGGATGTACGGTTGTGGAAATATCTGGTTTAGAAAATATACTTCCAAAATCAATTTTGACACTGCCAGGGTCACGATTTGGATGAAATTTCGTCCAAAATTAATTTTTCGAGTTTTGTTAAACTTCGTACATGGCTGGAAAGGCCTTTTAATTTGCAATTGAATACTGAAAACCACAATAATTTAGGATGTACGGTTGTGGAAATATCGGGTTTAGAAAATATACTTCCAAAATCAATTTTGGTTGTGGAAATATCGGGTTTAGAAAATATACTTCCAAAATCAATTTTGACACTGCCAGGGTCACGATTTGGATGAAATTTCATCCAAAATTAATTTTTCGAGTTTTGTCAAACTTCGTACATGGCTGGAAAGGCCTATTAATTTGCAATTGAATACTGAAAACCACAATAATTTAGGATGTACGGTTGTGGAAATATCGGGTTTAGAAAATATACTTCCAAAATCAATTTTGACACTGCCAGGGTCACGATTTGGATGAAATTTCGTCCAAAATTAATTTTTCGAGTTTTGTTAAACTTCGTACATGGCTGGAAAGGCCTTTTAATTTGCAATTGAATACTGAAAACCACAATCATTTAGGATGTACGGTTGTGGAAATATCGGGTTTAGAAAATATACTTCCAAAATCAATTTTGACACTGCCAGGGTCACGATTTGGATGAAATTTCGTCCAAATTTAATTTTTCGAGTTTTGTTAAACTTCGTACATGGCTGGAAAGGCCTATTAATTTGCAATTGAATACTTAAAACCACAATAATTTAGGATGTACGGTTGTGGAAATATCGGGTTTAGAAAATATACTTCCAAAATCAATTTTGACACTGCCAGGGTCACGATTTGGATGAAATTTCGTCCAAAATTAATTTGTCGAGTTTTGTCAAACTTCGTACATGGCTGGAAAGGCCTATAAATTTGCAATTGAATACTGAAAACCACAATCATTTAGGATGTACGGTTGTGGAAATATCGGGTTTAGAAAATATACTTCCAAAATCAATTTTGACACTGCCAGGGTCACGATTTGGATGAAATTTCATCCAAAATTAATTTGTCGAGTTTTGTCGAACTTCGTACATGGCTGGAAAGGCCTATTAATTTGCAATTGAATACTGAAAACCACAATCATTTAGGATGTACGGTTGTGGAAATATCGGGTTTAGAAAATATACTTCCAAAATCAATTTTGACACTGCCAGGGTCACGATTTGGTTGAAATTTTGTCCAAAATTAATTTTTCGAGTTTTGTTAAACTTCGTACATGGCTGGAAAGGCCTTTTAATTTGCAATTGAATACTGAAAACCACAATCATTTAGGATGTACGGTTGTGGAAATATCGGGTTTAGAAAATATACTTCCAAAATCAATTTTGACACTGCCAGGGTCACGATTTGGATGAAATTTCATCCAAAATTAATTTGTCGAGTTTTGTCAAACTTCGTACATGGCTGGAAAGGCCTATTAATTTGCAATTGAATACTGAAAACCACAATCATTTAGGATGTACGGTTGTGGAAATATCGGGTTTAGAAAATATACTTCCAAAATCAATTTTGACACTGCCAGGGTCACGATTTGGATGAAATTTCATCCAAAATTAATTTGTCGAGTTTTGTCAAACTTCGTACATGGCTGGAAAGGCCTATTAATTTGCAATTGAATACTGAAAACCACAATCATTTAGGATGTACGGTTGTGGAAATATCGGGTTTAGAAAATATACTTCCAAAATCAATTTTGACACTGCCAGGGTCACGATTTGGTTGAAATTTTGTCCAAAATTAATTTTTCGAGTTTTGTTAAACTTCGTACATGGCTGGAAAGGCCTTTTAATTTGCAATTGAATACTGAAAACCACAATCATTTAGGATGTACGGTTGTGGAAATATCGGGTTTAGAAAATATACTTCCAAAATCAATTTTGACACTGCCAGGGTCACGATTTGGATGAAATTTCGTCCAAAATTAATTTGTCGAGTTTTGTCAAACTTCGTACATGGCTGGAAAGGCCTATTAATTTGCAATTGAATACTGAAAACCACAATAATTTAGGATGTACGGTTGTGGAAATATCTGGTTTAGAAAATATACTTCCAAAATCAATTTTGACACTGCCAGGGTCACGATTTGGATGAAATTTCGTCCAAAATTAATTTTTCGAGTTTTGTTAAACTTCGTACATGGCTGGAAAGGCCTATTAATTTGCAATTGAATACTTAAAACCACAATAATTTAGGATGTACGGTTGTGGAAATATCGGGTTTAGAAAATATACTTCCAAAATCAATTTTGACACTGCCAGGGTCACGATTTGGATGAAATTTCGTCCAAAATTAATTTGTCGAGTTTTGTCAAACTTCGTACATGGCTGGAAAGGCCTATTAATTTGCAATTGAATACTGAAAACCACAATCATTTAGGATGTACGGTTGTGGAAATATCGGGTTTAGAAAATATACTTCCAAAATCAATTTTGACACTGCCAGGGTCACGATTTGGATGAAATTTCATCCAAAATTAATTTGTCGAGTTTTGTCAAACTTCGTACATGGCTGGAAAGGCCTATTAATTTGCAATTGAATACTGAAAACCACAATCATTTAGGATGTACGGTTGTGGAAATATCGGGTTTAGAAAATATACTTCCAAAATCAATTTTGACACTGCCAGGGTCACGATTTGGATGAAATTTCGTCCAAAATTAATTTTTCGAGTTTTGTTAAACTTCGTACATGGCTGGAAAGGCCTTTTAATTTGCAATTGAATACTGAAAACCACAATCATTTAAAATGTACGGTTGTGGAAATATCGGGTTTAGAAAATATACTTCCAAAATCAATTTTGACACTGCCAGGGTCACGATTTGGATGAAATTTTATCCAAAATTAATTTGTCGAGTTTTGTTAAACTTCGTACATGGCTGGAAAGGCCTATTAATTTGCAATTGAATACTGAAAACCACAATCATTTAGGATGTACGGTTGTGGAAATATCGGGTTTAGAAAATATACTTCCAAAATCAATTTTGACACTGCCAGGGTCACGATTTGGATGAAATTTCGTCCAAAATTAATTTTTCGAGTTTTGTTAAACTTCGTACATGGCTGGAAAGGCCTTTTAATTTGCAATTGAATACTGAAAACCACAATCATTTAGGATGTACGGTTGTGGAAATATCGGGTTTAGAAAATATACTTCCAAAATCAATTTTGACACTGCCAGGGTACGATTTGGATGAAATTTCATCCAAAATTAATTTGTCGAGTTTTGTCAAACTTCGTACATGGCTGGAAAGGCCTATTAATTTGCAATTGAATACTGAAAACCACAATCATTTAGGATGTACGGTTGTGGAAATATCGGGTTTAGAAAATATACTTCCAAAATCAATTTTGACACTGCCAGGGTCACGATTTGGATGAAATTTCGTCCAAAATTAATTTGTCGAGTTTTGTCAAACTTCGTACATGGCTGGAAAGGCCTATTAATTTGCAATTGAATACTGAAAACCACAATCATTTAGGATGTACGGTTGTGGAAATATCGGGTTTAGAAAATATACTTCCAAAATCAATTTTGACACTGCCAGGGTCACGATTTGGATGAAATTTTATCCAAAATTAATTTGTCGAGTTTTGTCAAACTTCGTACATGGCTGGAAAGGCCTATTAATTTGCAATTGAATACTGAAAACCACAATCATTTAGGATGTACGGTTGTGGAAATATCTGGTTTAGAAAATATACTTCCAAAATCAATTTTGACACTGCCAGGGTCACGATTTGGATGAAATTTCGTCCAAAATTAATTTTTCGAGTTTTGTTAAACTTCGTACATGGCTGGAAAGGCCTTTTAATTTGCAATTGAATACTGAAAACCACAATCAGTTAGGATGTACGGTTGTGGAAATATCGGGTTTAGAAAATATACTTCCAAAATCAATTTTGACACTGCCAGGGTCACGATTTGGATGAAATTTCGTCCAAAATTAATTTGTCGAGTTTTGTTAAACTTCGTACATGGCTGGAAAGGCCTATTAATTTGCAATTGAATACTGAAAACCACAATCATTTAGGATGTACGGTTGTGGAAATATCGGGTTTAGAAAATATACTTCCAAAATCAATTTTGACACTGCCAGGGTCACGATTTGGATGAAATTTCGTCCAAAATTAATTTGTCGAGTTTTGTCAAACTTCGTACATGGCTGGAAAGGCCTATTAATTTGCAATTGAATACTGAAAACCACAATAATTTAGGATGTACGGTTGTGGAAATATCGGGTTTAGAAAATATACTTCCAAAATCAATTTTGACACTGCCAGGGTCACGATTTGGATGAAATTTCGTCCAAAATTAATTTGTCGAGTTTTGTTAAACTTCGTACATGGCTGGAAAGGCCTTTTAATTTGCAATTGAATACTGAAAACCACAATCATTTAGGATGTACGGTTGTGGAAATATCGGGTTTAGAAAATATACTTCCAAAATCAATTTTGACACTGCCAGGGTCACGATTTGGATGAAATTTCGTCCAAAATTAATTTGTCGAGTTTTGTCAAACTTCGTACATGGCTGGAAAGGCCTATTAATTTGCAATTGAATACTGAAAACCACAATAATTTAGGATGTACGGTTGTGGAAATATCGGGTTTAGAAAATATACTTCCAAAATCAATTTTGACACTGCCAGGGTCACGATTTGGATGAAATTTCGTCCAAAATTAATTTGTCGAGTTTTGTCAAACTTCGTACATGGCTGGAAAGGCCTATTAATTTGCAATTGAATACTGAAAACCACAATCATTTAGGATGTACGGTTGTGGAAATATCGGGTTTAGAAAATATACTTCCAAAATCAATTTTGACACTGCCAGGGTCACGATTTGGATGAAATTTCGTCCAAAATTAATTTGTCGAGTTTTGTCAAACTTCGTACATGGCTGGAAAGGCCTATTAATTTGCAATTGAATACTGAAAACCACAATAATTTAGGATGTACGGTTGTGGAAATATCGGGTTTAGAAAATATACTTCCAAAATCAATTTTGACACTGCCAGGGTCACGATTTGGATGAAATTTCGTCCAAAATTAATTTGTCGAGTTTTGTCAAACTTCGTACATGGCTGGAAAGGCCTATTAATTTGCAATTGAATACTGAAAACCACAATCATTTAGGATGTACGGTTGTGGAAATATCGGGTTTAGAAAATATACTTCCAAAATCAATTTTGACACTGCCAGGGTCACGATTTGGATGAAATTTTATCCAAAATTAATTTTTCGAGTTTTGTTAAACTTCGTACATGGCTGGAAAGGCCTATTAATTTGCAATTGAATACTGAAAACCACAATAATTTAGGATGTACGGTTGTGGAAATATCGGGTTTAGAAAATATACTTCCAAAATCAATTTTGACACTGCCAGGGTCACGATTTGGATGAAATTTCGTCCAAAATTAATTTTCCGAGTTTTGTTAAACTTCGTACATGGCTAGAAAGGCCTTTTAATTTGCAATTGAATACTGAAAACCACAATCATTTAGGATGTACGGTTGTGGAAATATCGGGTTTAGAAAATATACTTCCAAAATCAATTTTGACACTGCCAGGGTCACGATTTGGATGAAATTTCGTCCAAAATTAATTTGTCGAGTTTTGTCAAACTTCGTACATGGCTGGAAAGGCCTATTAATTTGCAATTGAATACTGAAAACCACAATAATTTAGGATGTACGGTTGTGGAAATATCGGGTTTAGAAAATATACTTCCAAAATCAATTTTGACACTGCCAGGGTCACGATTTGGATGAAATTTCGTCCAAAATTAATTTGTCGAGTTTTGTCAAACTTCGTACATGGCTGGAAAGGCCTATTAATTTGCAATTGAATACTGAAAACCACAATAATTTAGGATGTACGGTTGTGGAAATATCGGGTTTAGAAAATATACTTCCAAAATCAATTTTGACACTGCCAGGGTCACGATTTGGATGAAATTTCGTCCAAAATTAATTTGTCGAGTTTTGTTAAACTTCGTACATGGCTGGAAAGGCCTTTTAATTTGCAATTGAATACTGAAAACCACAATCATTTAGGATGTACGGTTGTGGAAATATCGGGTTTAGAAAATATACTTCCAAAATCAATTTTGACACTGCCAGGGTCACGATTTGGATGAAATTTCGTCCAAAATTAATTTGTCGAGTTTTGTCAAACTTCGTACATGGCTGGAAAGGCCTATTAATTTGCAATTGAATACTGAAAACCACAATAATTTAGGATGTACGGTTGTGGAAATATCGGGTTTAGAAAATATACTTCCAAAATCAATTTTGACACTGCCAGGGTCACGATTTGGATGAAATTTCGTCCAAAATTAATTTGTCGAGTTTTGTCAAACTTCGTACATGGCTGGAAAGGCCTATTAATTTGCAATTGAATACTGAAAACCACAATCATTTAGGATGTACGGTTGTGGAAATATCGGGTTTAGAAAATATACTTCCAAAATCAATTTTGACACTGCCAGGGTCACGATTTGGATGAAATTTCGTCCAAAATTAATTTGTCGAGTTTTGTCAAACTTCGTACATGGCTGGAAAGGCCTATTAATTTGCAATTGAATACTGAAAACCACAATAATTTAGGATGTACGGTTGTGGAAATATCGGGTTTAGAAAATATACTTCCAAAATCAATTTTGACACTGCCAGGGTCACGATTTGGATGAAATTTCGTCCAAAATTAATTTGTCGAGTTTTGTCAAACTTCGTACATGGCTGGAAAGGCCTATTAATTTGCAATTGAATACTGAAAACCACAATCATTTAGGATGTACGGTTGTGGAAATATCGGGTTTAGAAAATATACTTCCAAAATCAATTTTGACACTGCCAGGGTCACGATTTGGATGAAATTTTATCCAAAATTAATTTTTCGAGTTTTGTTAAACTTCGTACATGGCTGGAAAGGCCTATTAATTTGCAATTGAATACTGAAAACCACAATAATTTAGGATGTACGGTTGTGGAAATATCGGGTTTAGAAAATATACTTCCAAAATCAATTTTGACACTGCCAGGGTCACGATTTGGATGAAATTTCGTCCAAAATTAATTTTCCGAGTTTTGTTAAACTTCGTACATGGCTAGAAAGGCCTTTTAATTTGCAATTGAATACTGAAAACCACAATCATTTAGGATGTACGGTTGTGGAAATATCGGGTTTAGAAAATATACTTCCAAAATCAATTTTGACACTGCCAGGGTCACGATTTGGATGAAATTTCGTCCAAAATTAATTTGTCGAGTTTTGTCAAACTTCGTACATGGCTGGAAAGGCCTATTAATTTGCAATTGAATACTGAAAACCACAATAATTTAGGATGTACGGTTGTGGAAATATCGGGTTTAGAAAATATACTTCCAAAATCAATTTTGACACTGCCAGGGTCACGATTTGGATGAAATTTCGTCCAAAATTAATTTGTCGAGTTTTGTCAAACTTCGTACATGGCTGGAAAGGCCTATTAATTTGCAATTGAATACTGAAAACCACAATCATTTAGGATGTACGGTTGTGGAAATATCGGGTTTAGAAAATATACTTCCAAAATCAATTTTGACACTGCCAGGGTCACGATTTGGATGAAATTTTATCCAAAATTAATTTTTCGGGTTTTGTTAAACTTCGTACATGGCTGGAAAGGCCTATTAATTTGCAATTGAATACTGAAAACCACAATAATTTAGGATGTACGGTTGTGGAAATATCGGGTTTAGAAAATATACTTCCAAAATCAATTTTGACACTGCCAGGGTCACGATTTGGATAAAATTTCATCCAAAATTAATTTGTCGAGTTTTGTCAAACTTCGTACATGGCTGGAAAGGCCTATTAATTTGCAATTGAATACTGAAAACCACAATAATTTAGGATGTACGGTTGTGGAAATATCTGGTTTAGAAAATATACTTCCAAAATCAATTTTAACACTGCCAGGGTCACGATTTGGATGAAATTTCGTCCAAAATTAATTTGTCGAGTTTTGTCAAACTTCGTACATGGCTGGAAAGGCCTATTAATTTGCAATTGAATACTGAAAACCACAATAATTTAGGATGTACGGTTGTGGAAATATCGGGTTTAGAAAATATACTTCCAAAATCAATTTTGACACTGCCAGGGTCACGATTTGGATGAAATTTTATCCAAAATTAATTTGTCGAGTTTTGTCAAACTTCGTACATGGCTGGAAAGGCCTATTAATTTGCAATTGAATACTGAAAACCACAATCATTTAGGATGTACGGTTGTGGAAATATCGGGTTTAGAAAATATACTTCCAAAATCAATTTTGACACTGCCAGGGTCACGATTTGGATGAAATTTCGTCCAAAATTAATTTTTCGAGTTTTGTTAAACTTCGTACATGGCTGGAAAGGCGTTTTAATTTGCAATTGAATACTGAAAACCACAATCATTTAGGATGTACGGTTGTGGAAATATCGGGTTTAGAAAATATACTTCCAAAATCAATTTTGACACTGCCAGGGTCACGATTTGGATGAAATTTCATCCAAAATTAATTTGTCGAGTTTTGTCAAACTTCGTACATGGCTGGAAAGGCCTATTAATTTGCAATTGAATACTGAAAACCACAATCATTTAGGATGTACGGTTGTGGAAATATCGGGTTTAGAAAATATACTTCCAAAATCAATTTTGACACTGCCAGGGTCACGATTTGGATGAAATTTTATCCAAAATTAATTTGTCGAGTTTTCTCAAACTTCGTACATGGCTGGAAAGGCCTATTAATTTGCAATTGAATACTGAAAACCACAATCATTTAGGATGTACGGTTGTGGAAATATCGGGTTTAGAAAATATACTTCCAAAATCAATTTTGACACTGCCAGGGTCACGATTTGGATGAAATTTCGTCCAAAATTAATTTGCCGAGTTTTGTCAAACTTCGTACATGGCTGGAAAGGCCTATTAATTTGCAATTGAATACTGAAAACCACAATAATTTAGGATGTACGGTTGTGGAAATATCGGGTTTAGAAAATATACTTCCAAAATCAATTTTGACACTGCCAGGGTCACGATTTGGATGAAATTTCGTCCAAAATTAATTTGTCGAATTTTGTCAAACTTCGTACATGGCTGGAAAGGCCTATTAATTTGCAATTGAATACTGAAAACCACAATCATTTAGGATGTACGGTTGTGGAAATATCTGGTTTAGAAAATATACTTCCAAAATCAATTTTGACACTGCCAGGGTCACGATTTGGATGAAATTTCGTCCAAAATTAATTTGTCGAGTTTTGTCAAACTTCGCACATGGCTGGAAAGGCCTTTTAATTTGCAATTGAATACTGAAAACCACAATCATTTAGGATGTACGGTTGTGGAAATATCGGGTTTAAAAAATATACTTCCAAAATCAATTTTGACACTCCAGGGTCACGATTTGGATGAAATTTCGTCCAAAATTAATTTGTCGAGTTTTGTTAAACTTCGTACATGGCTGGAAAGGCCTTTTAATTTGCAATTGAATACTGAAAACCACAATCATTTAGGATGTACGGTTGTGGAAATATCGGGTTTAGAAAATATACTTCCAAAATCAATTTTGACACTGCCAGGGTCACGATTTGGATGAAATTTTATCCAAAACTAATTTGTCGAGTTTTGTTAAACTCCGTACATGGCTGGAAATGCCTTTTAATTTGCAATTGAATACTGAAAACCACAATCATTTAGGATGTACGGTTGTGGAAATATCGGGTTTAGAAAATATACTTCCAAAATCAATTTTGACACTGCCAGGGTCACGATTTGGATGAAATTTCGTCCAAAATTAATTTGTCGAGTTTTGTTAAACTTCGTACATGGCTGGAAAGGCCTTTTAATTTGCAATTGAATACTGAAAACCACAATCATTTAGGATGTACGGTTGTGGAAATATCGGGCTTAGAAAATATACTTCCAAAATCAATTTTGACACTGCCAGGGTCACGATTTGGATGAAATTTCGTCCAAAATTAATTTGTCGAGTTTTGTCAAACTTCGTACATGGCTGGAAAGGCCTATTAATTTGCAATTGAATACTGAAAACCACAATCATTTAGGATGTACGGTTGTGGAAATATCGGGTTTAGAAAATATACTTCCAAAATCAATTTTGACACTGCCAGGGTCACGATTTGGATGAAATTTCATCCGAAATTAATTTGTCGAGTTTTGTCAAACTTCGTACATGGCTGGAAAGGCCTATTAATTTGCAATTGAATACTGAAAACCACAATCATTTAGGATGTACGGTTGTGGAAATATCGGGTTTAGAAAATATACTTCCAAAATCAATTTTGACACTGCCAGGGTCACGATTTGGATGAAATTTCGTCCGAAATTAATTTGTCGAGTTTTGTCAAACTTCGTACATGGCTGGAAAGGCCTATTAATTTGCAATTGAATACTGAAAACCACAATCATTTAGGATGTACGGTTGTGGAAATATCGGGTTTAGAAAATATACTTCCAAAATCAATTTTGGATGTTCAAAGGGTAGACAACGCGGTGCATTCAAGAGGACACAAGCGTCCACAATCAACCTCTGTCTATCAACTCCTACTCTCACCTCCCCGTGGTGAACATCGGGTGCCTAGTACCTTTGACTGAAGATGGGGATCCAATCCCTGTGGACGGTTTAAGGTGGCAGCAGACGAGAGAGGGGGGGAGGAGTGTTTCCACTAAGGCACTTCTCCTTTTTTTTCAGGCGGCAGCGGAGGAATTCCCCAGATGGAATCAACGGTGGCGTCTACAGTTCTAGTCAGTTTGAACTACTTAGTGAACACCTTATATGGGCTACTACGACGTATTCGTAGCTCAGGCCTATAAGGAGCGGTTTATCCGGCTCCCCGTCCTTGGAGTTATAATAAGGATCTGGTCCTCCAGGCTAGGGGGTTGTGCGTCGGGGTGACTTCCCTACCACGGAAAAAATGTCGGTTCCGAAACGACAACAAGCCTCGGATATGGATGATTTCAATGTTGACGACCCCAGCAAACGAAACAAGGACAATGAATTTCGGATCTGCACGTGGAATGTACGGACCCTAAACAGGCCACGTGCAGCCGAACAACTAGTGGAGAACCTGGATAGGCTAAGGGCTGATGTAACAGCCATCCAGGAAGTGCGATGGGATGGAGAGGGCATCCGAAGGATGAAAACGTGTGACATCTACTTCGGCGAGTGCTGCAAGGAGCAAGGTCAGCGGCTCTTTGGTTGTGGTTTTGTGGTAAGGGGAAGACTTAGGCAAGAAGTCTTGGGCTTCAGAAATGTAAGCGAGCGCCTGGTCACAATCCGCATCAAAGCGAAGTTCAAAAATATCACGTTGATCTGTGCCCATGCCCCAACAGAAGAAAAGGATGACTCAACCAAAGAAGAATTCTACGATCTCCTCGAGGATACGTATGATAGGTGCCCCAAGTACGACGTCAAGATTATTCTTGGCGACTTCAACGCCAAGATTGGAAAGGAGGGCATCTTTGGTTCGATAGTCGGAGGACACAGCCTGCACGACAACACTTCCGGTAACGGACTCAGGCTCATCGATTTCGCGGCGGGGCGAAATGCCATCATAGCAAGCACTCTATTCCCACACCTCAATATACACAAAGGGACCTGGCGGTCTCCGGATCAACGAACCGTCAACCAGATTGATCATGTTGCGATAGACGCCAGACATGCTTCCAGTATCCTGGATGTCCGAACGTTCCGAGGTGCCAACATAGACTCGGATCACTACCTGGTGGTAGCGCAAGTACGTATGCGGATATCTATGGCGCCACAACGACGAGCGGATGCTGTAAAACGATTTAACGTCGCGAAGCTAAAATCGCAAGAGATAGCCAGGACTTTTGCAGACCACGTCTCTCTTAAACTCTCAACAAGCCCGCCACAAGCATCATCTGTAGAGGACCAATGGAAACACTGCCAAAATGCCATCAAAAGTGCCGCTACTGATGTGCTGGGTTTCACTAGGCCACCACAACGAAACCCCTGGTTCGATGAAGAATGCAGACTGGCACATGAAGCAAAGAACGAGGCCTACCAAGCAATGCTGCAGACTAGAACCAGAGCTGCTGAGAGAGCAGCCCGGGAGCTCTACGGGCAAAAGCGAAGGGAGGAACGCCGACTTCTCAGGAGGAAAAAGAGAGAGCATGCGAAGCGGGCGGTCGAGTCTATTGAGGACTGTAGCGGCAGGGGGGATGTTCGAAAGTTCTACCGAAGGGTGAGGCAAACTACCCAGGGTTACAAGGCCAGAACGGAAGCCTGCCGAGACGAGAGTGGGAATATGGTGGTAGACACACAGTCGGTGCTGAGGATCTGGAAACAACACTTTTCTAGACTGCTAAACGGCGAAGATGGCCAAAATTCCGCTGTAAGACAGAACACTCCATTCAACCTGGACGATGATGGTCAAAATTTCCGTCCACCCGACCCAAATGAAGTGCGGTTAGCGATAGCCAAGCTTAAAACGTACAAGGCTGCTGGTGCGGATGGCCTGCCAGCCGAGCTATTCAAAGCAGGGGGAGATGACTTGGTAGGGAGTATACACCAGCTTATCTCCAAAATTTGGTCGGAGGAAAGTATGCCCGATGAATGGAACCTCGGTATAGTGTGCCCCATCCACAAGAAAGGAGATGCTCTGACCTGTTCCAACTACAGAGGTATAAGTCTCCTCAACGTCGCATACAAAATCTTGTCATCTATACTGTGTGATCGCTTAAAACCGTTTGTCAACGATCTGATCGGCCCCTATCAGTGTGGTTTTAGGCCCGGCAAATCAACCGTCGATCAAATGTTCACACTCCGACAGATTTTGGAAAAAACCCAGGAGTTTCAAATCGATACACACCACCTCTTTATCGATTTTAAAGTCGCATATGATAGCGTAGACAGAGACGAGCTATTCAGAGCCATGGCGCATCTCGGCATCCCTGCCAAACTCGTCCGCTTGTGCAGGATGACGATGGAGAAATCTCGCTGCTCCGTCAAAGTCGGCAAGAACACCACCGAACCCTTTGATGTCGAGAAAGGTTTGAGGCAAGGCGACGCGTTATCATGCAACCTGTTTAACATCGTTCTTGAAGCAATTGTACGCAACTCGCAAGTCAACAACAGAGGTACAATTTTTCAAAAGTCTGTTCAACTACTTGCTTATGCAGATGATATTGACATCATTGGGAGAACGAAGCGAGCTGTTACCGGCGCGTTTGCAAGTATTGAATCGGAGGCGGCGAAAATGGGTTTGGCTGTTAATGAGGACAAGACGAAGTATATGCTATCATCGAGAAAGGAATCTCAACATCGTCGGCTCGGGCAAAACGTCACGATGGATAGATACAACTTCGAAGTCGTCAAGGACTTTGTCTACCTGGGCTCCACTGTAACATCGCAAAATGACATCAGCGCAGAGATCAAACGAAGAATTACTCTTGCCAATCGCTGTTTCTTCGGGCTAAGAAGGCATCTAAGTAATAAAGCCCTCTCTCAGAGAACCAAGGAGACCTTATATAAGACCCTAATCATCCCGGTCCTGCTATATGGGGCAGAGGCATGGACCCTGTCAAAAACGGATGAGAATCTGCTTGGGTGCTTTGAAAGGAAGATTCTTCGGGTGATCTTCGGTCCAGTCTGTATCGATGGAGTATGGAGGAGAAGATTTAATAACGAGCTTTACGGGCTTTACAGCGACGTCGACCTGGTCAAGAAGCTGAAAATTCAGCGGCTGAGATGGCTGGGACACGTGGAGCGTATGGACACCAACGCACCAGCCCGACGAGTCTTCGAATCTACCCCTGACGGTCTGCGCAGCAGAGGAAGACCCCACCTTAGGTGGCGCACACAAGTGGAGAACGACCTCAACCAACTTGGAGTGCGTAACTGGAGGCAGCTAGCTAGGGACCGAGCTGGCTGGAGGGGCTTGTTGGTTGAGGCCGTAGTCCATCCTGGGCTGTGAGCGCCATCTAAAGTAAAGTAAGTAAAATCAATTTTGACACTGCCAGGGTCACGATTTGGATGAAATTTTATCCAAAATTAATTTTTCGAGTTTTGATAAACTTCGTACATGGCTGGAAAGGCCTATTAATTTGCAATTGAATACTGAAAAACACAATCATTTAGGATGTACGGTTGTGGAAATATCGGGTTTAGAAAATATACTTCCAAAATCAATTTTGACACTGCCAGGGTCACGATTTGGATGAAATTTCGTCCAAAATTAATTTGTCGAGTTTTATCAAACTTCGTACATGGCTGGAAAGGCCTTTTAATTTGCAATTGAATACTGAAAACCACAATCATTTAGGATGTACGGTTGTGGAAATATCGGGCTTAGAAAATATACTTCCAAAATCAATTTTGACACTGCCAGGGTCACGATTTGGATGAAATTTCATCCAAAATTAATTTTTCGAGTTTTGTTAAACTTCGTACATGGCTGGAAAGGCCTATTTATTTGCAATTGAATACTGAAAAACACAATCATTTAGGATGTACGGTTGTGGAAATATCGGGTTTAGAAAATATACTTCCAAAATCAATTTTGACACTGCCAGGGTCACGATTTGGATGAAATTTCGTCCAAAATTAATTTGTCGAGTTTTGTCAAACTTCGTACATGGCTGGAAAGGCCTTTTAATTTGCAATTGAATACTGAAAACCACAATCATTTAGGATGTACGGTTGTGGAAATATCGGGTTTAGAAAATATACTTCCAAAATCAATTTTGACACTGCCAGGGTCACGATTTGGATGAAATTTCGTCCAAAATAAATTTGTCGAGTTTTGTTAAACTTCGTACATGGCTGGAAAGGCCTTTTAATTTGCAATTGAATACTGAAAACCACAATCATTTAGGATGTACGGTTGTGGAAATATCTGGTTTAGAAAATATACTTCCAAAATCAATTTTGACACTGCCAGGGTCACGATTTGGATGAAATTTCGTCCAAAATTAATTTGTCGAGTTTTGTCAAACTTCGAACATGGCTGGAAAGGCCTTTTAATTTGCAATTGAATACTGAAAACCACAATCATTTAGGATGTACGGTTGTGGAAATATCGGGTTTAAAAAATATACTTCCAAAATCAATTTTGACACTGCCAGGGTCACGATTTGGATGAAATTTCGTCCAAAATTAATTTGTCGAGTTCTGTTAAACTTCGTACATGGCTGGAAAGGCCTTTTAATTTGCAATTGAATACTGAAAACCACAATCATTTAGGATGTACGGTTGTGGAAATATCGGGTTTAGAAAATATACTTCCAAAATCAATTTTGACACTGCCAGGGTCACGATTTGGATGAAATTTTATCCAAAATTAATTTGTCGAGTTTTGTTAAACTTCGTACATGGCTGGAAATGCCTTTTAATTTGCAATTGAATACTGAAAACCACAATCATTTAGGATGTACGGTTGTGGAAATATCGGGTTTAGAAAATATACTTCCAAAATCAATTTTGACACTGCCAGGGTCAAGATTTGGATGAAATTTCGTCCAAAATTAATTTGTCGAGTTTTGTTAAACTTCGTACATGGCTGGAAAGGCCTTTTAATTTGCAATTGAATACTGAAAACCACAATCATTTAGGATGTACGGTTGTGGAAATATCGGGTTTAGAAAACATACTTCCAAAATCAATTTTGACACTGCCAGGGTCACGATTTGGATGAAATTTCGTCCAAAATTAATTTGTCGAGTTTTGTCAAACTTCGTACATGGCTGGAAAGGCCTATTAATTTGCAATTGAATACTGAAAACCACAATCATTTAGGATGTACGGTTGTGGAAATATCGGGTTTAGAAAATATACTTCCAAAATCAATTTTGACACTGCCAGGGTCACGATTTGGATGAAATTTCGTCCAAAATTAATTTTTCGAGTTTTGTTAAACTTCGTACATGGCTGGAAAGGCGTTTTAATTTGCAATTGAATACTGAAAACCACAATCATTTAGGATGTACGGTTGTGGAAATATCGGGTTTAGAAAATATACTTCCAAAATCAATTTTGACACTGCCAGGGTCACGATTTGGATGAAATTTCATCCAAAATTAATTTGTCGAGTTTTGTCAAACTTCGTGCATGGCTGGAAAGGCCTATTAATTTGCAATTGAATACTGAAAACCACAATCATTTAGGATGTACGGTTGTGGAAATATCGGGTTTAGAAAATATACTTCCAAAATCAATTTTGACACTGCCAGGGTCACGATTTGGATGAAATTTCGTCCAAAATTAATTTTTCGAGTTTTGTTAAACTTCGTACATGGCTGGAAAGGCGTTTTAATTTGCAATTGAATACTGAAAACCACAATCATTTAGGATGTACGGTTGTGGAAATATCGGGTTTAGAAAATATACTTCCAAAATCAATTTTGACACTGCCAGGGTCACGATTTGGATGAAATTTCGTCCAAAATTAATTTGTCGAGTTTTGTCAAACTTCGTACATGGCTGGAAAGGCCTATTAATTTGCAATTGAATACTGAAAAACACAATCATTTAGGATGTACGGTTGTGGAAATATCGGGTTTAGAAAATATACTTCCAAAATCAATTTTGACACTGCCAGGGTCACGATTTGGATGAAATTTCGTCCAAAATTAATTTGTCGAGTTTTGTCAAACTTCGTACATGGCTGGAAAGGCCTTTTAATTTGCAATTGAATACTGAAAACCACAATCATTTAGGATGTACGGTTGTGGAAATATCGGGCTTAGAAAATATACTTCCAAAATCAATTTTGACACTGCCAGGGTCACGATTTGGATGAAATTTCATCCAAAATTAATTTTTCGAGTTTTGTTAAACTTCGTACATGGCTGGAAAGGCCTATTTATTTGCAATTGAATACTGAAAAACACAATCATTTAGGATGTACGGTTGTGGAAATATCGGGTTTAGAAAATATACTTCCAAAATCAATTTTGACACTGCCAGGGTCACGATTTGGATGAAATTTCGTCCAAAATTAATTTGTCGAGTTTTGTCAAACTTCGTACATGGCTGGAAAGGCCTTTTAATTTGCAATTGAATACTGAAAACCACAATCATTTAGGATGTACGGTTGTGGAAATATCGGGTTTAGAAAATATACTTCCAAAATCAATTTTGACACTGCCAGGGTCACGATTTGGATGAAATTTCGTCCAAAATAAATTTGTCGAGTTTTGTTAAACTTCGTACATGGCTGGAAAGGCCTTTTAATTTGCAATTGAATACTGAAAACCACAATCATTTAGGATGTACGGTTGTGGAAATATCGGGTTTAGAAAATATACTTCCAAAATCAATTTTGACACTGCCAGGGTCACGATTTGGATGAAATTTCGTCCAAAATTAATTTGTCGAGTTTTGTCAAACTTCGTACATGGCTGGAAAGGCCTATTAATTTGCAATTGAATACTGAAAACCACAATAATTTAGGATGTACGGTTGTGGAAATATCGGGTTTAGAAAATATACTTCCAAAATCAATTTTGACACTGCCAGGGTCACGATTTGGATGAAATTTCGTCCAAAATTAATTTGTCGAGTTTTGTCAAACTTCGTACATGGCTGGAAAGGCCTATTAATTTGCAATTGAATACTGAAAACCACAATCATTTAGGATGTACGGCTGTGGAAATATCGGGTTTAGAAAATATACTTCCAAAATCAATTTTGACACTGCCAGGGTCACGATTTGGATGAAATTTCATCCAAAATTAATTTGTCGAGTTTTGTTAAACTTCGTACATGGCTGGAAAGGCCTTTTAATTTGCAATTGAATACTGAAAACCACAATCATTTAGGATGTACGGTTGTGGAAATATCGGGTTTAGAAAATATACTTCCAAAATCAATTTTGACACTGCCAGGGTCACGATTTGGATGAAATTTCGTCCAAAATTAATTTGTCGAGTTTTGTCAAACTTCGTACATGGCTGGAAAGGCCTATTAATTTGCAATTGAATACTGAAAACCACAATAATTTAGGATGTACGGTTGTGGAAATATCGGGTTTAGAAAATATACTTCCAAAATCAATTTTGACACTGCCAGGGTCACGATTTGGATGAAATTTCGTCCAAAATTAATTTGTCGAGTTTTGTCAAACTTCGTACATGGCTGGAAAGGCCTATTAATTTGCAATTGAATACTGAAAACCACAATCATTTAGGATGTACGGTTGTGGAAATATCGGGTTTAGAAAATATACTTCCAAAATCAATTTTGACACTGCCAGGGTCACGATTTGGATGAAATTTTATCCAAAATTAGTTTTTCGAGTTTTGTTAAACTTCGTACATGGCTAAAAAGGCCTATTAATTTGCAATTGAATACTGAAAACCACAATAATTTAGGATGTACGGTTGTGGAAATATCGGGTTTAGAAAATATACTTCCAAAATCAATTTTGACACTGCCAAGGTCACGATTTGGATGAAATTTCGTCCAAAATTAATTTGTCGAGTTTTGTCAAACTTCGTAAATGGCTGGAAAGGCCTATTAATTTGCAATTGAATACTGAAAACCACAATCATTTAGGATGTACGGTTGTGGAAATATCGGGTTTAGAAAATATACTTCCAAAATCAATTTTGACACTGCCAGGGTCACGATTTGGATAAAATTTCGTCCAAAATTAATTTTTCGAGTTTTGTTAAACTTCGTACATGGCTGTAAAGGTCTTTTAATTTGCAATTGAATACTGAAAACCACAATCATTTAGGATGTACGGTTGTGGAAATATCTGGTTTAAAAAATATACTTCCAAAATCAATTTTGACACTGCCAGGGTCACGATTTGGATGAAATTTCGTCCAAAATTAATTTTTCGAGTTTTGTTAAACTTCGTACATGGCTGGAAAGGCCTTTTAATTTGCAATTGAATACTGAAAACCACAATCATTTAGGATGTACGGTTGTGGAAATATCGGGTTTAGAAAATATACTTCCAAAATCAATTTTGACACTGCCAGGGTCACGATTTGGATGAAATTTCGTCCAAAATTAATTTGTCGAGTTTTGTTAAACTTCGTACATGGCTGAAAAGGCCTTTTAATTTGCAATTGAATACTGAAAACCACAATCATTTAGGATGTACGGTTGTGGAAATATCGGGTTTAGAAAATATACTTCCAAAATCAATTTTGACACTGCCAGGGTCACGATTTGGATGAAATTTCGTCCAAAATTAATTTGTCGAGTTTTGTCAAACTTCGTACATGGCTGGAAAGGCCTATTAATTTGCAATTGAATACTGAAAACCACAATCATTTAGGATGTACGGCTGTGGAAATATCGGGTTTAGAAAATATACTTCCAAAATCAATTTTGACACTGCCAGGGTCACGATTTGGATGAAATTTCATCCAAAATTAATTTGTCGAGTTTTGTCAAACTTCGTACATGGCTGGAAATGCCTTTTAATTTGCAATTGAATACTGAAAACCACAATCATTTAGGATGTACGGTTGTGGAAATATCGGGTTTAGAAAATATACTTCCAAAATCAATTTTGACACTGCCAGGGTCACGATTTGGATGAAATTTCGTCCAAAATTAATTTGTCGAGTTTTGTCAAACTTCGTACATGGCTGGAAAGGCCTATTAATTTGCAATTGAATACTGAAAACCACAATCATTTAGGATGTACGGTTGTGGAAATATCTGGTTTAGAAAATATACTTCCAAAATCAATTTTGACACTGCCAGGGTCACGATTTGGATGAAATTTCGTCCAAAATTAATTTGTCGAGTTTTGTCAAACTTCGTACATGGCTGGAAAGGCCTATTAATTTGCAATTGAATACTGAAAACCACAATCATTTAGGATGTACGGTTGTGGAAATATCGGGTTTAGAAAATATACTTCCAAAATCAATTTTGACACTGCCAGGGTCACGATTTGGATGAAATTTCGTCCAAAATTAATTTTTCGAGTTTTGTTAAACTTCGTACATGGCTGGAAAGGCCTTTTAATTTGCAATTGAATACTGAAAACCACAATCATTTAGGATGTACGGTTGTGGAAATATCTGGTTTAGAAAATATACTTCCAAAATCAATTTTGACACTGCCAGGGTCACGATTTGGATGAAATTTCGTCCAAAATTAATTTTTCGAGTTTTGTTAAACTTCGTACATGGCTGGAAAGGCCTTTTAATTTGCAATTGAATACTGAAAACCACAATCATTTAGGATGTACGGTTGTGGAAATATCGGGTTTAGAAAATATACTTCCAAAATCAATTTTGACACTGCCAGGGTCACGATTTGGATGAAATTTTATCCAAAATTAATTTGTCGAGTTTTGTTAAACTTCGTACATGGCTGGAAAGGCCCTTTAATTTGCAATTGAATACTGAAAACCACAATCATTTAGGATGTACGGTTGTGGAAATATCGGGTTTCGAAAATATATACTTCCAAAATCAATTTTGACACTGCCACGTGTCACGATTTGGATGAAATTTTATCCAAAATTAGTTTTTCGAGTTTTGTTTAACTTCGTACATGGCTGGAAAGGCCTATTAATTTGCAATTGAATACTGAAAACCACAATAATTTAGGATGTACGGTTGTGGAAATATCGGGTTTAGAAAATATACTTCCAAAATCAATTTTGACACTGCCAGGGTCACGATTTGGATGAAATTTCGTCCAAAATTAATTTGTCGAGTTTTGTCAAACTTCGTACATGGCTGGAAAGGCCTATTAATTTGCAATTGAATACTGAAAACCACAATAATTTAGGATGTACGGTTGTGGAAATATCGGGTTTAGAAAATATACTTCCAAAATCAATTTTGACACTGCCAGGGTCACGATTTGGATGAAATTTCGTCCAAAATTAATTTGTCGAGTTTTGTTAAACTTCGTACATGGCTGGAAAGGCCTTTTAATTTGCAATTGAATACTGAAAACCACAATCATTTAGGATGTACGGTTGTGGAAATATCGGATTTAGAAAATATACTTCCAAAATCAATTTTGACACTGCCAGGGTCACGATTTGGATGAAATTTCGTCCAAAATTAATTTGTCGAGTTTTGTCAAACTTCGTACATGGCTGGAAAGGCCTATTAATTTGCAATTGAATACTGAAAACCACAATCATTTAGGATGTACGGCTGTGGAAATATCGGGTTTAGAAAATATACTTCCAAAATCAATTTTGACACTGCCAGGGTCACGATTTGGATGAAATTTCATCCAAAATTAATTTGTCGAGTTTTGTCAAACTTCGTACATGGCTGGAAATGCCTTTTAATTTGCAATTGAATACTGAAAACCACAATCATTTAGAATGTACGGTTGTGGAAATATCGGGTTTAGAAAATATACTTCCAAAATCAATTTTGACACTGCCAGGGTCACGATTTGGATGAAATTTCGTCCAAAATTAATTTGTCGAGTTTTGTCAAACTTCGTACATGGCTGGAAAGGCCTATTAATTTGCAATTGAATACTGAAAACCACAATCATTTAGGATGTACGGTTGTGGAAATATCTGGTTTAGAAAATATACTTCCAAAATCAATTTTGACACTGCCAGGGTCACGATTTGGATGAAATTTCGTCCAAAATTAATTTTTCGAGTTTTGTTAAACTTCGTACATGGCTGGAAAGGCCTTTTAATTTGCAATTGAATACTGAAAACCACAATCATTTAGGATGTACGGTTGTGGAAATATCTGGTTTAGAAAATATACTTCCAAAATCAATTTTGACACTGCCAGGGATGAGTGTCAAGTTAGCGAAACAACATTCACCGATCGAAAAAATTTTAATTGGGTAATTAGCCGTTAATTAGTCGTGAATTAGTTGTGATAATTTAGAATTTGTCGTTCGATGTTTTCTATGTTTTTTTTGCTGCTTCGCTAACTTGATATCAAGTTAGCGAAGCAGCACCTCAAAAAGGGGTAAAAACGTCTTATAGCGAATAGTTTATTGCTTAATAATTTGCCGTTCAGCAGTTCTGAATGATTTGTGACAATTTTAATTTTGTCGTGCAATGTTTTCTACGTTTTTTTTGCTGCTTTGCTAACTTCGTGTCAAGTTAGCGAAGCAGCATCTGGAAAACGTATAAAAACTTCTTATTGTGAATGTTTTACTACTCTATAATTTGCCGTTAATTAGTCGTGAATTAGTTGTGACAATTTTGAATTTGTCGCTCTATGTTTTCTATGTTTTTTTTTGCAAAAAAGTGAAATTCGTGTCAAGTTAGCGAAGCAGCACCTGGAAAACGTATAAAATCTTCTTATTGTTAATGTTTTACTGCTCTATAATTTGCCGTTCATTAGTCGTGAATTAGTTGTGACAATTTTGAATTTGTCGCTCTATGTTTTCTATGTTTTTTTTGCAAAAAAGTGAAATTCGTGTCAAGTTAGCGAAGCAGCACCTGGAAAACGTATAAAAACTTCTTATTGTTAATGTTTTACTGCTCTATAATTTGCCGTTCATTAGTCGTGAATTAGTTGTGACAATTTTGAATTTGTCGCTCTATGTTTTCTATGTTTTTTTTGCAAAAAAGTGAAATTCGTGTCAAGTTAGCGAAGCAGCACCTGGAAAACGTATAAAAACTTCTTATTGTGAATGTTTTACTACTCTATAATTTGCCGTTAATTAGTCGTGAATTAGTTGTGACAATTTTGAATTTGTCGCTCTATGTTTTCTATGTTTTTTTTGCAAAAAAGTGAAATTCGTGTCAAGTTAGCGAAGCAGCACCTGGAAAACGTATAAAAACTTCTTATTGTGAATGTTTTACTACTCTATAATTTGCCGTTAATTAGTCGTGAATTAGTTGTGACAATTTTTAATTTGTCGCTCTATGTTTTCTATGTTTTTTTTGCAAAAAAGTGAAATTCGTGTCAAGTTAGCGAAGCAGCACCTGGAAAACGTATAAAAACTTCTTATTGTTAATGTTTTACTGCTCTATAATTTGCCGTTCATTAGTCGTGAATTAGTTGTGACAATTTTGAATTTGTCGCTCTATGTTTTCTATGTTTTTTTTGCAAAAAAGTGAAATTCGTGTCAAGTTAGCGAAGCAGCACCTGGAAAACGTATAAAAACTTCTTATTGTTAATGTTTTACTGCTCTATAATTTGCCGTTCATTAGTTTGTGAATTAGTTGTGACAATTTTGAATTTGTCGCTCTATGTTTTCTATGTTTTTTTTGCAAAATTGTAAAATTGGCCTTAACTTAGGGAAACAGCCTCTGGAAAACGTATACAAACTTCTTATTGTGAATGTGTTACTACTCTATAATTACCCGTGAATTAGTTGTGACAATTTTGAATTTGGTCGCGCGATGTTTTCTATGTTTTTTTTTTCGTAAAATTTTGAAATTGGCGTTAACGTAGCGAAAAATCCTCTGGAAAAAGTATAAAATCTTCTTATTGTGAATGTTTTACTACTCTATAATTAGCCGTGAATTAGTTGTGCCCATTTTGAATTTTTCGCTCGATGTTTTCTATATTGTTTTTTTTTTTTGCAAAATTGTGAAACTTTTAATAAGTTAGCGAAGCAGACTCTGATAAAGGGGTAAAAACTTCATATATTGAATGGTTTATCCATTCATCAGTACTGAATTAGTTGTAACAATTACAATTTTGGCGTGTAATGTTTTTTTATGTTAAAAAGATATAGTTTAGTCTCGTACTGTATTAATTAAAAGAACTGAAAGAACTTTTTAAATGTTACAAAAAGTATTCTATTTTTATTTAAATCTTAAAACGTAGTACATGATTATATTATAAATATTTTTGAAGAAAAACACACAAAGAGCATTAAAAAATTGCAACTTCAATGTTAGAGCTCTAGCGCAAATCATTCGGAGCGAATATGCCACGACTCCAAGAATCATTCGATGAAATATTGCATGTGTAGACACCATGCTATGTAAATCTGAAATTTCAGATTTTCTATTGAACGCGGCTGATGTGACATCTACGCTTGAGAAATTTTCCTAAAACTATTGTGTGTAACCGCCATTTTTCTTTTAAAACCCTACAAAAGCTAGAATGTAACTGCCATTTTTGAAATAAAAACCCTACAAATGCCTGAATAAATGTTTCTTCCCTTAAATTTCCCCCATTACAGCGACATCTACTAGTCGCTTTTAAAACTTATTTTTGGTATGTATTGGTGTTTTACTTTTGCACGAAAGTAAAAGTTAAAGGCTACATTCAAAAACTTTTTGCAAAAAGCAAAAGTGAAAAAACACACACATACTCTAGTGACATCTACGTGTGAGAAATTTTCCTAAAACTATGGTGTGTAACCGCCATTTTTCTTTTAAAACCCTACAAAAGCCAGAATGTAACTGCCATTTTTGAAATAAAAACCTTACAAATAAAAACCCTGAATAAATGTTTGTTCCCTTAAATTTCCCCCATTACAGCGACATCTACTAGTCGCTTTTAAAACTGATTTTTTGTACGTATTGGTGTTTTACGTTTACTTACTTTAGATGGCTCTAGATGTGTGTTTTACGTTTGCACAAAAGTAAAAATTAAGAGCGCTTTAACTTTTACTTTTGTAAAACTTGAGAAAGAAGATAGAAATGAGTTGTGCGTTGGAAAAATACAAAGGATTTAGTTTAGTTTTGTACAAAAGTAAGTTGAATGTAGTTAAGCCTTTACGTTTTTTTTTTTTTTTTGAATTAGATCTGTCAAAAACGTGGTGATGAAAGCGGCCAATCCGATGGGCAATTTTAGGAACAGCGATTACGTTTGCAGCTGACTTTTGGTTTGCGGGTGTCGTGTCGTTTGTTGTTGGTTTTTCGTCGTAGGAATAAAGGCCGGGTCACACAGAGAAAGATTTATAAAAATGCCTTAAAATGCATATCAGTGTAAAGGCTCTCCCAAACCAGCGTGATTATTCGCTGCGATAAACGAAAACAATAACAACAACGTGTTGTTTGTTTGACAACCACGTGTTGTTTTGTTTGACAACCACGTGTTGTTTTGTTTGACAACCACGTGTTGTTATTGTTGTTTTCGTTTGTCGCAGCGATTAATCGCGTTGGTTTGGGAGAGCCTTTAATCTGCCTAAATCGGTGAATTCAAAATCCTGAACCACGGATCAAATCTTATCCCATGATTGTACAACTGGCACTTAATAGATAAAATCAATGCAGAATCATTCTCTATTGTGCATTGCTATTATTTGCAAAAATGATGCCAGCATGCATTTACATGATGTATACTGACATGATAAAATTATACGTCATAATATGCACATGTTCATTATTTTTAAAGATATTTAAGTGACTTTTAGTCCAATGCATTTCGACCAGGCATGACAGTTGGACTCATCAGTTTAGATGTTGTCTACAGCTCATATGCAATACAGTCCACTTAACAAAAAAACCTTTTATTTGTGTTTTCCTTCTTCTTGGTCATTATTTTTATGACAAAAATAATGACAAATTTTGGACTATCTACACGATTTGGTCATTAATGGCAATATTATAAAAGAAATTATGGAAAATTATCACTCGTGTAAATACGGCATAACGCCTCTGTTCACGGTTGTATGTTCCCTTTCACACGAAGCAACTGAGTTTCCCGCAACAATCAGTTCATATAGGTCCTCTTTCACACGAGGAGACTGACAGTCTTATTAATAAACCCATTCCAAAGTATGTCTTACTTTAGACAGCTATCCAACTCCAAAATCGTATTAATAAACATTTCCATCGGTTGTCCAACTTAGACACCGAAATTGGCTGTCCAAACCTATTCTAAAGTCGGCACGTTCAATGAACAAAGTAAGGCAAGTTTTTTGTTGCTAAATGAAAACTTGTGTAGAAATGAAAGAAATTTCCCTTGAACGTAGCCAAAAAGTCGGCTAAATTCATTAATTCACTC
Source organism: Epistrophella euchroma (assembly GCA_947049315.1). Classification (NCBI taxonomy): domain Eukaryota; kingdom Metazoa; phylum Arthropoda; class Insecta; order Diptera; family Syrphidae; genus Epistrophella; species Epistrophella euchroma. The sequence continues at coordinate 128,022,594 of OX346246.1, forward strand.
GAGAATGAATTATTTCAGGTATGTCACGGGCAATATGAGTTCGCATTTAGACATCTGCTGGAATGTGATTATTAATAATGAGCTGTCCAAATATTTAGACAGTGGCTAGCTGGACAACTGTCCAAGAGTGTTCTAAGGAAATCTAATTAATACGACTGTGAGTTTCCAGTAAAAATGTCCCTTTTCACACGAGGAGACTGAGTTGCTGGCAACAATTAGTTCATAGGCGAGAAAGGGCAGAGGGGTAAACAAAATCTCCCCCGTTCAACAAATTCAGGAGATTTTTTTGACGTTTCTCTTCACACTACGTTTGTGTGCGTTCAACCAAGGTAATTTAAAAGGAAAATAAGCAAATCTCCGGGTTTTTGTTTCTTGCGTGTGAAAGGTACAAGAGATTGTTAAAGAGATTTAAAGAAAACGTCAAAAAAATCTCCAGCAACTCGTTTCTTCATGTGAAAGGGGACTATCAGGCCAGAAGGGCAGGAAGAAAGCAGGGTAAACAAAATCTCCCCGGCGGTCAACAAATTCAGTAGATTTTTTTGATGTCATTAATTTTGTCATTTTATACCAATTAAATGTCATATAACTGGATTATGACAATTTATTGGTATAAATTTAGGTAAGACCGCACCCGGCGGAACTGCACTTCAGCGGAACGGCGCGACACTCCGCGGCAGTTTTTTGATATACTGCAGCAATGCGACAGAAAGCGGTAAATCGTGAAGTTAGTAGCAATTGAATTGGTACAATGCTACAAAAAGATGGCGGCTAAATGTCAAAAAAATATGTTTTATTCTCACACTCCCTCCTCCTACAAATAAAAAATGTTTGTACTACCCAAAATGGAAAGTTCAGCCACCATTTTGTATTTTACTGTACTAAAACAACAAATCCAATAATTTGTGACGCACTGTGTTGCGCCCCTATCGCACAACGGAACTGAACTGACGCGATAAAGTTGGCTTAGATAAGCAACTTTGTAGTTTAGTGTCGCGCCGTTCCGTTCCTTTGTCGCTTAGCGCGATATAGCTCATACAATTTTATACAAATAATATTTTGCCACTTCGTGAAGTTCTGTTGCTGTGCAGTTCCGCTAAAGTGCAGTTCCGTACTCGAGGGCGGTCTTACCTTTAAGGACTATTCACATGAGAGCGACCAACGAATTAACGAATATTCGTCCATTTTGACATTTCTTTCATATGGCTTCTTTTATTCGTCGCGAATCACCACCAAGGAAACATAAAGAAAAGTGATTTTGAGGTTAGTCGCGCGCGAACAATTTGTTCGTTGAAGTGTGGATCGTATGTGGAACGCGAATGGAGTTTAACAATTCGTAACAATCAGATTGGAATTCGCAACGACCAATTTGTTTTCTCCAATTTATCTTGTTTTAGCAATTAAAAAGCAGATTTAATAATATCTAAACATTATAATAAATTATATTCCTGCGATTTTGTTTAGCATTTTTGTTAAGAATTTAGGTTCAGTCGTCGGGCGTTAGTCGCTCTCATGTGAATAGTCCTTTAATGACATTGTGTCACTGGTGTAAATGAGGTATATTGTTTACCCTCGCCCACTAGGCAGCTTCCGAGCAAATTCCACCAACTTTAAGAATTTTCCAAGATTTTGGCTCGAAAATCAAGTTTTATGTTCACGTTGAACGAGTTTTATACAGTCGCTGATTCAAAATACAAGGTCAATTTAACATTTCAGTTGAAAATGCTCAACCCAAAAGTTACGTGGAAAATTACCTAGTCAGCGAGGGCAACTAACTCCAAGCAACTTTTAAGTTGCGCAACAAAAAGTTGCCTAGTGGGCGATGGACCTAATAACCCACTGATCTCTATAATATACTAGTGGATTCCCTACAAAGTATAACAGTTTTTCTGATTCCAATATGAAGATGACAAGTACGTGGGCAACTCAATCGCAACTTCTCTTGCGATTTCTAAGCACGTAGTCGAGGGACGTATGTGGTGGCCGGGGTAGACGAGATTGGTTGAATAAATTGCAGGTTTATCGCCCTTTCTTCTTTTTCGTTATTGTTGGAGTATGTTCTATTTCATTTCGTCTTCTACTCTGCGAACTTCGCTTAATCAAGTGGAGTAAGAGTGCAGATAGATGAAACCTTTTCACTTACGCAAAGTATACGAAAATGGAATGAAAAGGAAAAGTGATAAAAAACGCTAAAAACTAATTTGAGCGGACAAACGCAATTTTGCGTTGGATCTGTGCACGGAGTCCTCCATACGTTGTTGACTACGTGTGCGGAACCAAAATGGACTCTTTTGCTTATTTTTGCAAGGTATTGCTCTGCTTGCGTTCGGGTAGCAGTCAAATAGGCTGTCAAGATAGGTTTTCTGATGTTTTCGAACGCACAGGTAACATTTTCTATACTCAAAAGTCGAAGCAGCTGACAAAAAAAATTAAAGTTTCAATTTTTGCGCGAATATTTGGTTAATTGCATTCCAAATTAAGCCTAATCCACACATGTCCCATTTGGTGTGTTGTGGACTGGGTATACTAATCAAGCGTGCTATCTTAAAAACTGACATTATTTAGTTTTTATTATTCTGTTTTCAAGAGCATTGTTTTCTCTATCCCGCACACTAAAAAAAGAAAAATGTCTGCGCCATAGCGTGGTATGGCGCAATCGTACAAAATATATTTCGACACAACACAACACACCACTCCACAACACCATCACGCGAAACAAACATAGCTCTACACATATGAAATACATTGGAGCGATAGCGACACACGAGATAGACGTGTTCCAGCTTTAAGGCTCTCCCAAACCAACGCGATTAATCGCTGCGACAAACGAAAACAACAAGAGCAACACGTGGTTGTCAAACAAAACAACGTGTGGTTGTCAAACAAAACAACACTTGGTTGTCAAACAAAACAACACGTTGTTGTTATTGTTTTCGTTTGTCGCAGCGAATAATCACGCTGGTTTGGGAGAGCCTTTACACTGATATGCATTTTAAGGCATTTTTATAAATCTTTCTCTGTGTGACCCGGCCTTTATTCCTACGACGAAAAACCAACAACAAACGACACGACACCCGCAAACCAAAAGTCAGCTGCAAACGTAATCGCTGTTCCTAAAATTGCCCATCGGATTGGCCGCTTTCATCACCACGTTTTTGACAGATCTAAAAATTCAAAAAAAAAAAAAAAACGTAAAGGCTTAACTACATTCAACTTACTTTTGTACAAAACTAAACTAAATCCTTTGTATTTTTCCAACGCACAACTCATTTCTATCTTCTTTCTCAAGTTTTACAAAAGTAAAAGTTAAAGCGCTCTTAATTTTTACTTTTGTGCAAACGTAAAACACACATCTAGAGCCATCTAAAGTAAGTAAACGTAAAACACCAATACGTACAAAAAATCAGTTTTAAAAGCGACTAGTAGATGTCGCTGTAATGGGGGAAATTTAAGGGAACAAACATTTATTCAGGGTTTTTATTTGTAAGGTTTTTATTTCAAAAATGGCAGTTACATTCTGGCTTTTGTAGGGTTTTAAAAGAAAAATGGCGGTTACACACCATAGTTTTAGGAAAATTTCTCACACGTAGATGTCACTAGAGTATGTGTGTGTTTTTTCACTTTTGCTTTTTGCAAAAAGTTTTTGAATGTAGCCTTTAACTTTTACTTTCGTGCAAAAGTAAAACACCAATACATACCAAAAATAAGTTTTAAAAGCGACTAGTAGATGTCGCTGTAATGGGGGAAATTTAAGGGAAGAAACATTTATTCAGGCATTTGTAGGGTTTTTATTTCAAAAATGGCAGTTACATTCTAGCTTTTGTAGGGTTTTAAAAGAAAAATGGCGGTTACACACAATAGTTTTAGGAAAATTTCTCAAGCGTAGATGTCACATCAGCCGCGTTCAATAGAAAATCTGAAATTTCAGATTTACATAGCATGGTGTCTACACATGCAATATTTCATCGAATCGTTCTTGGAGTCGTGGCATATTCGCTCCGAATGATTTGCGCTAGAGCTCTAACATTGAAGTTGCAATTTTTTAATGCTCTTTGTGTGTTTTTCTTCAAAAATATTAATAATATAATCATGTACTACGTTTTAAGATTTAAATAAAAATAGAATACTTTTTGTAACATTTAAAAAGTTCTTTCAGTTCTTTTAATTAATACAGTACGAGACTAAACTATATCTTTTTAACATAAAAAAACATTACACGCCAAAATTGTAATTGTTACAACTAATTCAGTACTGATGAATGGATAAACCATTCAATATATGAAGTTTTTACCCCTTTATCAGAGTCTGCTTCGCTAACTTAATACAAATTTCACAATTTTGCAAAAAAAAAAAAACAATATAGAAAACATCGAGCGAAAAATTCAAAATGGGCACAACTAATTCACGGCTAATTATAGAGTAGTAAAACATTCACAATACGAAGATTTTATACTTTTTCCAGAGGATTTTTCGCTACGTTAACGCCAATTTCAAAATTTTACGAAAAAAAAAAACATAGAAAACATCGCGCGACCAAATTCAAAATTGTCACAACTAATTCACGGCTAAATATGGAGTAGTAAAACATTCACAAAAAGAAGATTTTATACGTTTTCCAGAAGCTTTTTCGCTAAGTTGACGCATATTTCACAATTTTGTAAAAAAAACATAGAAAACATAGAGCGACCAAATTCAAAATTGTTACAACTAATTCACGGGTAATTATAGAGTAGTAACACATTCACAATAAGAAGTTTGTATACGTTTTCCAGGTGCTGCTTCGCTAACTTGACACGAATTTCACTTTTTTGCAAAAAAAACATAGAAAACATAGAGCGACAAATTAAAAATTGTCACAACTAATTCACGACTAATTAACGGCAAATTATAGAGTAGTAAAACATTCACAATAAGAAGTTTTTATACGTTTTCCAGGTGCTGCTTCGCTAACTTGACACGAATTTCACTTTTTTGCAAAAAAAACATAGAAAACATAGAGCGACAAATTCAAAATTGTCACAACTAATTCACGACTAATTAACGGCAAATTATAGAGTAGTAAAACATTCACAATAAGAAGTTTTTATACGTTTTCCAGGTGCTGCTTCGCTAACTTGACACGAATTTCACTTTTTTGCAAAAAAAACATAGAAAACATAGAGCGACAAATTCAAAATTGTCACAACTAATTCACGACTAATTAACGGCAAATTATAGAGTAGTAAAACATTCACAATAAGAAGTTTTTATACGTTTTCCAGATGCTGCTTCGCTAACTTGACACGAATTTAGCAAAGCAGCAAAAAAAACGTAGAAAACATTGCACGACAAAATTAAAATTGTCACAAATCATTCAGAACTGCTGAACGGCAAATTATTAAGCAATAAACTATTCGCTATAAGACGTTTTTACCCCTTTTTGAGGTGCTGCTTCGCTAACTTGATATCAAGTTAGCGAAGCAGCAAAAAAAACATAGAAAACATCGAACGACAAATTCTAAATTATCACAACTAATTCACGACTAATTAACGGCTAATTACCCAATTAAAATTTTTTCGATCGGTGAATGTTGTTTCGCTAACTTGACACTCATCTGCCAGGGTCACGATTTGGATGAAATTTCGTCCAAAATTAATTTTTCGAGTTTTGTTAAACTTCGTACATGGCTGGAAAGGCCTTTTAATTTGCAATTGAATACTGAAAACCACAATCATTTAGGATGTACGGTTGTGGAAATATCGGGTTTAGAAAATATACTTCCAAAATCAATTTTGACACTGCCAGGGTCACGATTTGGATGAAATTTTATCCAAAATTAATTTGTCGAGTTTTGTTAAACTTCGTACATGGCTGGAAAGGCCTATTAATTTGCAATTGAATACTGAAAACCACAATCATTTAGGATGTACGGTTGTGGAAATATCGGGTTTAGAAAATATACTTCCAAAATCAATTTTGACACTGCCAGGGTCACGATTTGGATGAAATTTCATCCAAAATTAATTTTTCGAGTTTTGTCAAACTTCGTACATGGCTGGAAAGGCCTATTAATTTGCAATTGAATACTGAAAACCACAATCATTTAGGATGTACGGTTGTGGAAATATCGGGTTTAGAAAATATACTTCCAAAATCAATTTTGACACTGCCAGGGTCACGATTTGGATGAAATTTTATCCAAAATTAATTTGTCGAGTTTTGTTAAACTTCGTACATGGCTGGAAAGGCCTTTTAATTTGCAATTGAATACTGAAAACCACAATCATTTAGGATGTACGGTTGTGGAAATATCGGGTTTAGAAAATATACTTCCAAAATCAATTTTGACACTGCCAGGGTCACGATTTGGATGAAATTTCGTCCAAAATTAATTTTTCGAGTTTTGTTAAACTTCGTTCATGGCTGAAAAGGCCTTTTAATTTGCAATTGAATACTGAAAACCACAATCATTTAGGATGTACGGTTGTGGAAATATCGGGTTTAGAAAATATACTTCCAAAATCAATTTTGACACTGCCAGGGTCACGATTTGGATGAAATTTCGTCCAAAATTAATTTGTCGAGTTTTGTCAAACTTCGTACATGGCTGGAAAGGCCTTTTAATTTGCAATTGAATACTGAAAACCACAATCATTTAGGATGTACGGTTGTGGAAATATCGGGTTTAGAAAATATACTTCCAAAATCAATTTTGACACTGCCAGGGTCACGATTTGGATGAAATTTTATCCAAAATTAATTTGTCGAGTTTTGTTAAACTTCGTACATGGCTGGAAAGGCCTATTAATTTGCAATTGAATACTGAAAACCACAATCATTTTGGATGTACGGTTGTGGAAATATCTGGTTTAGAAAATATACTTTCAAAATCAATTTTGACACTGCCAGGGTCACGATTTGGATAAAATTTCGTCCAAAATTAATTTTTCGAGTTTTGTTAAACTTCGTACATGGCTGGAAAGGTCTTTTAATTTGCAATTGAATACTGAAAACCACAATCATTTAGGATGTACGGTTGTGGAAATATCGGGTTTAGAAAATATACTTCCAAAATCAATTTTGACACTGCCAGGGTCACGATTTGGATGAAATTTCGTCCAAAATTAATTTTTCGAGTTTTGTTAAACTTCGTTCATGGCTGAAAAGGCCTTTTAATTTGCAATTGAATACTGAAAACCACAATCATTTAGGATGTACGGTTGTGGAAATATCGGGTTTAGAAAATATACTTCCAAAATCAATTTTGACACTGCCAGGGTCACGATTTGGATGAAATTTCGTCCAAAATTAATTTGTCGAGTTTTGTCAAACTTCGTACATGGCTGGAAAGGCCTTTTAATTTGCAATTGAATACTGAAAACCACAATCATTTAGGATGTACGGTTGTGGAAATATCGGGTTTAGAAAATATACTTCCAAAATCAATTTTGACACTGCCAGGGTCACGATTTGGATGAAATTTTATCCAAAATTAATTTGTCGAGTTTTGTTAAACTTCGTACATGGCTGGAAAGGCCTATTAATTTGCAATTGAATACTGAAAACCACAATCATTTTGGATGTACGGTTGTGGAAATATCTGGTTTAGAAAATATACTTTCAAAATCAATTTTGACACTGCCAGGGTCACGATTTGGATAAAATTTCGTCCAAAATTAATTTTTCGAGTTTTGTTAAACTTCGTACATGGCTGGAAAGGTCTTTTAATTTGCAATTGAATACTGAAAACCACAATCATTTAGGATGTACGGTTGTGGAAATATCGGGTTTAGAAAATATACTTCCAAAATCAATTTTGACACTGCCAGGGTCACGATTTGGATGAAATTTTATCCAAAATTAATTTGTCGAGTTTTGTCAAACTTCGTACATGGCTGGAAAGGCCTATTAATTTGCAATTGAATACTGAAAACCAAAATCATTTAGGATGTACGGTTGTGGAAATATCGGGTTTAGAAAATATACTTCCAAAATCAATTTTGACACTGCCAGGGTCACGATTTGGATGAAATTTTATCCAAAATTAATTTTTCGAGTTTTGTTAAACTTCGTACATGGCTGGAAAGGCCTATTAATTTGCAATTGAATACTGAAAACCACAATCATTTAGGATGTACGGTTGTGGAAATATCTGGTTTAGAAAATATACTTCCAAAATCAATTTTGACACTGCCAGGGTCACGATTTGGATGAAATTTCGTCCAAAATTAATTTTTCGAGTTTTGTTAAACTTCGTACATGGCTGAAAAGGCCTTTTAATTTGCAATTGAATACTGAAAACCACAATCATTTAGGATGTACGGTTGTGGAAATATCGGGTTTAGAAAATATACTTCCAAAATCAATTTTGACACTGCCAGGGTCACGATTTGGATGAAATTTCGTCCAAAATTAATTTGTCGAGTTTTGTCAAACTTCGTACATGGCTGGAAAGGCCTATTAATTTGCAATTGAATACTGAAAACCACAATCATTTAGGATGTACGGTTGTGGAAATATCGGGTTTAGAAAATATACTTCCAAAATCAATTTTGACACTGCCAGGGTCACGATTTGGATGAAATTTCGTCCAAAATAAATTTTTCGAGTTTTGTTAAACTTCGTACATGGCTGGAAAGGCCTTTTAATTTGCAATTGAATACTGAAAACCACAATAATTTAGGATGTACGGTTGTGGAAATATCGGGTTTAGAAAATATACTTCCAAAATCAATTTTGACACTGCCAGGGTCACGATTTGGATGAAATTTCGTCCAAAATTAATTTGTCGAGTTTTGTCAAACTTCGTACATGGCTGGAAAGGCCTATTAATTTGCAATTGAATACTGAAAACCACAATCATTTAGGATGTACGGTTGTGGAAATATCGGGTTTAGAAAATATACTTCCAAAATCAATTTTGACACTGCCAGGGTCACGATTTGGATGAAATTTCGTCCAAAATAAATTTTTCGAGTTTTGTTAAACTTCGTACATGGCTGGAAAGGCCTTTTAATTTGCAATTGAATACTGAAAACCACAATAATTTAGGATGTACGGTTGTGGAAATATCGGGTTTAGAAAATATACTTCCAAAATCAATTTTGACACTGCCAGGGTCACGATTTGGATGAAATTTCGTCCAAAATTAATTTGTCGAGTTTTGTTAAACTTCGTACATGGCTGGAAAGGCCTATTAATTTGCAATTGAATACTGAAAACCACAATCATTTAGGATGTACGGTTGTGGAAATATCGGGTTTAGAAAATATACTTCCAAAATCAATTTTGACACTGCCAGGGTCACGATTTGGATGAAATTTCATCCAAAATTAATTTGTCGAGTTTTGTCAAACTTCGTACATGGCTGGAAAGGCCTATTAATTTGCAATTGAATACTGAAAACCACAATAATTTAGGATGTACGGTTGTGGAAATATCGGGTTTAGAAAATATACTTCCAAAATCAATTTTGACACTGCCAGGGTCACGATTTGGATGAAATTCCGTCCAAAATTAATTTTTCGAGTTTTGTTAAACTTCGTACATGGCTGGAAAGGCCTTTTAATTTGCAATTGAATACTGAAAACCACAATCATTTAGGATGTACGGTTGTGGAAATATCGGGTTTAGAAAATATACTTCCAAAATCAATTTTGACACTGCCAGGGTCACGATTTGGATGAAATTTTATCCAAAATTAATTTTTCGAGTTTTGTTAAACTTCGTACATGGCTGGAAAGGCCTATTAATTTGCAATTGAATACTGAAAACCACAATAATTTAGGATGTACGGTTGTGGAAATATCGGGTTTAGAAAATATACTTCCAAAATCAATTTTGACACTGCCAGGGTCACGATTTGGATGAAATTTCGTCCAAAATTAATTTGTCGAGTTTTGTCAAACTTCGTACATGGCTGGAAAGGCCTTTTAATTTGCAATTGAATACTGAAAACCACAATCATTTAGGATGTACGGTTGTGGAAATATCGGGTTTAGAAAATATACTTCCAAAATCAATTTTGACACTGCCAGGGTCACGATTTGGATGAAATTTTATCCAAAATTAATTTTTCGAGTTTTGTTAAACTTCGTACATGGCTGGAAAGGCCTATTAATTTGCAATTGAATACTGAAAACCACAATCATTTTGGATGTACGGTTGTGGAAATATCTGGTTTAGAAAATATACTTTCAAAATCAATTTTGACACTGCCAGGGTCACGATTTGGATGAAATTTCGTCCAAAATTAATTTTTCGAGTTTTGTTAAACTTCGTACATGGCTGGAAAGGCCTTTTAATTTGCAATTGAATACCGAAAACCACAATCATTTAGGATGTACGGTTGTGGAAATATCGGGTTTAGAAAATATACTTCCAAAATCAATTTTGACACTGCCAGGGTCACGATTTGGATGAAATTCCGTCCAAAATTAATTTTTCGAGTTTTGTTAAACTTCGTACATGGCTGGAAAGGCCTTTTTATTTGCAATTGAATACTGAAAACCACAATCATTTTGGATGTACGGTTGTGGAAATATCGGGTTTAGAAAATTATACTTCCAAAATCAATTTTGACACTGCCAGGGTCACGATTTGGATGAAATTTTGACCAAAATTAATTTGTCGAGTTTTGTCAAACTTCGTACATGGCTGCAAAGGCCTATTAATTTGCAATTGAATACTTAAAACCACAATAATTTAGGATGTACGGTTGTGGAAATATCGGGTTTAGAAAATATACTTCCAAAATCAATTTTGACACTGCCAGGGTCACGATTTGGATGAAATTTCGTCCAAAATTAATTTGTCGAGTTTTGTCAAACTTCGTACATGGCTGGAAAGGCCTATTAATTTGCAATTGAATACTGAAAACCACAATCATTTAGGATGTACGGTTGTGGAAATATCGGGTTTAGAAAATATACTTCCAAAATCAATTTTGACACTGCCAGGGTCACGATTTGGATGAAATTTCGTCCAAAATAAATTTTTCGAGTTTTGTTAAACTTCGTACATGGCTGGAAAGGCCTTTTAATTTGCAATTGAATACTGAAAACCACAATAATTTAGGATGTACGGTTGTGGAAATATCGGGTTTAGAAAATATACTTCCAAAATCAATTTTGACACTGCCAGGGTCACGATTTGGATGAAATTTCGTCCAAAATTAATTTGTCGAGTTTTGTTAAACTTCGTACATGGCTGGAAAGGCCTATTAATTTGCAATTGAATACTGAAAACCACAATCATTTAGGATGTACGGTTGTGGAAATATCGGGTTTAGAAAATATACTTCCAAAATCAATTTTGACACTGCCAGGGTCACGATTTGGATGAAATTTCATCCAAAATTAATTTGTCGAGTTTTGTCAAACTTCGTACATGGCTGGAAAGGCCTATTAATTTGCAATTGAATACTGAAAACCACAATCATTTAGGATGTACGGTTGTGGAAATATCGGGTTTAGAAAATATACTTCCAAAATCAATTTTGACACTGCCAGGGTCACGATTTGGATGAAATTTTATCCAAAATTAATTTTTCGAGTTTTGTTAAACTTCGTACATGGCTGGAAAGGCCTATTAATTTGCAATTGAATACTGAAAACCACAATAATTTAGGATGTACGGTTGTGGAAATATCGGGTTTAGAAAATATACTTCCAAAATCAATTTTGACACTGCCAGGGTCACGATTTGGATGAAATTCCGTCCAAAATTAATGTTTCGAGTTTTGTTAAACTTCGTACATGGCTGGAAAGGCCTTTTAATTTGCAATTGAATACTGAAAACCACAATCATTTAGGATGTACGGTTGTGGAAATATCGGGTTTAGAAAATTATACTTCCAAAATCAATTTTGACACTGCCAGGGTCACGATTTGGATGAAATTTTGACCAAAATTAATTTGTCGAGTTTTGTCAAACTTCGTACATGGCTGCAAAGGCCTATTAATTTGCAATTGAATACTTAAAACCACAATAATTTAGGATGTACGGTTGTGGAAATATCGGGTTTAGAAAATATACTTCCAAAATCAATTTTGACACTGCCAGGGTCACGATTTGGATGAAATTTCGTCCAAAATTAATTTGTCGAGTTTTGTCAAACTTCGTACATGGCTGGAAAGGCCTATTAATTTGCAATTGAATACTGAAAACCACAATCATTTAGGATGTACGGTTGTGGAAATATCGGGTTTAGAAAATATACTTCCAAAATCAATTTTGACACTGCCAGGGTCACGATTTGGATGAAATTTCATCCAAAATTAATTTGTCGAGTTTTGTCAAACTTCGTACATGGCTGGAAAGGCCTTTTAATTTGCAATTGAATACTGAAAACCACAATCATTTAGGATGTATGGTTGTGGAAATATCGGGTTTAGAAAATATACTTCCAAAATCAATTTTGACACTGCCAGGGTCACGATTTGGATGAAATTTCATCCAAAATTAATTTTTCGAGTTTTGTCAAACTTCGTACATGGCTGGAAAGGCCTATTAATTTGCAATTGAATACTGAAAACCACAATAATTTAGGATGTACGGTTGTGGAAATATCTGGTTTAGAAAATATACTTCCAAAATCAATTTTGACACTGCCAGGGTCACGATTTGGATGAAATTTCGTCCAAAATTAATTTTTCGAGTTTTGTTAAACTTCGTACATGGCTGGAAAGGCCTTTTAATTTGCAATTGAATACTGAAAACCACAATAATTTAGGATGTACGGTTGTGGAAATATCGGGTTTAGAAAATATACTTCCAAAATCAATTTTGACACTGCCAGGGTCACGATTTGGATGAAATTTCATCCAAAATTAATTTGTCGAGTTTTGTCAAACTTCGTACATGGCTGGAAAGGCCTTTTAATTTGCAATTGAATACTGAAAACCACAATCATTTAGGATGTACGGTTGTGGAAATATCGGGTTTAGAAAATATACTTCCAAAATCAATTTTGACACTGCACGGTCACGATTTGGATGAAATTTCATCCAAAATTAATTTTTCGAGTTTTGTCAAACTTCGTACATGGCTGCAAAGGCCTATTAATTTGCAATTGAATACTTAAAACCACAATAATTTAGGATGTACGGTTGTGGAAATATCGGGTTTAGAAAATATACTTCCAAAATCAATTTTGACACTGCCAGGGTCACGATTTGGATGAAATTTCGTCCAAAATTAATTTGTCGAGTTTTGTCAAACTTCGTACATGGCTGGAAAGGCCTATTAATTTGCAATTGAATACTGAAAACCACAATCATTTAGGATGTACGGTTGTGGAAATATCGGGTTTAGAAAATATACTTCCAAAATCAATTTTGACACTGCCAGGGTCACGATTTGGATGAAATTTCCTCCAAAATTAATTTTTCTTCGTACATGGCTGGAAAGGCCTTTTAATTTGCAATTGAATACTGAAAACCACAATCATTTAGGATGTACGGTTGTGGAAATATCGGGTTTAGAAAATATACTTCCAAAATCAATTTTGACACTGCCAGGGTCACGATTTGGATGAAATTTCGTCCAAAATTAATTTGTCGAGTTTTGTTAAACTTCGTACATGGCTGGAAAGGCCTATTAATTTGCAATTGAATACTGAAAACCACAATCATTTAGGATGTACGGTTGTGGAAATATCGGGTTTAGAAAATATACTTCCAAAATCAATTTTGACACTGCCAGGGTCACGATTTGGATGAAATTTCATCCAAAATTAATTTGTCGAGTTTTGTCAAACTTCGTACATGGCTGGAAAGGCCTATTAATTTGCAATTGAATACTGAAAACCACAATCATTTAGGATGTACGGTTGTGGAAATATCGGGTTTAGAAAATATACTTCCAAAATCAATTTTGACACTGCCAGGGTCACGATTTGGATGAAATTTTGACCAAAATTAATTTGTCGAGTTTTGTCAAACTTCGTACATGGCTGCAAAGGCCTATTAATTTGCAATTGAATACTTAAAACCACAATAATTTAGGATGTACGGTTGTGGAAATATCGGGTTTAGAAAATATACTTCCAAAATCAATTTTGACACTGCCAGGGTCACGATTTGGATGAAATTTCGTCCAAAATTAATTTGTCGAGTTTTTTCAAACTTCGTACATGGCTGGAAAGGCCTATTAATTTGCAATTGAATACTGAAAACCACAATCATTTAGGATGTACGGTTGTGGAAATATCGGGTTTAGAAAATATACTTCCAAAATCAATTTTGACACTGCCAGGGTCACGATTTGGATGAAATTTCGTCCAAAATAAATTTTTCGAGTTTTGTTAAACTTCGTACATGGCTGGAAAGGCCTTTTAATTTGCAATTGAATACTGAAAACCACAATAATTTAGGATGTACGGTTGTGGAAATATCGGGTTTAGAAAATATACTTCCAAAATCAATTTTGACACTGCCAGGGTCACGATTTGGATGAAATTTCGTCCAAAATTAATTTGTCGAGTTTTGTTAAACTTCGTACATGGCTGGAAAGGCCTATTAATTTGCAATTGAATACTGAAAACCACAATCATTTAGGATGTACGGTTGTGGAAATATCGGGTTTAGAAAATATACTTCCAAAATCAATTTTGACACTGCCAGGGTCACGATTTGGATGAAATTTCATCCAAAATTAATTTGTCGAGTTTTGTCAAACTTCGTACATGGCTGGAAAGGCCTATTAATTTGCAATTGAATACTGAAAACCACAATCATTTAGGATGTACGGTTGTGGAAATATCGGGTTTAGAAAATATACTTCCAAAATCAATTTTGACACTGCCAGGGTCACGATTTGGATGAAATTTTATCCAAAATTAATTTTTCGAGTTTTGTTAAACTTCGTACATGGCTGGAAAGGCCTATTAATTTGCAATTGAATACTGAAAACCACAATAATTTAGGATGTACGGTTGTGGAAATATCGGGTTTAGAAAATATACTTCCAAAATCAATTTTGACACTGCCAGGGTCACGATTTGGATGAAATTCCGTCCAAAATTAATTTTTCGAGTTTTGTTAAACTTCGTACATGGCTGGAAAGGCCTTTTAATTTGCAATTGAATACTGAAAACCACAATCATTTAGGATGTACGGTTGTGGAAATATCGGGTTTAGAAAATTATACTTCCAAAATCAATTTTGACACTGCCAGGGTCACGATTTGGATGAAATTTTGACCAAAATTAATTTGTCGAGTTTTGTCAAACTTCGTACATGGCTGCAAAGGCCTATTAATTTGCAATTGAATACTTAAAACCACAATAATTTAGGATGTACGGTTGTGGAAATATCGGGTTTAGAAAATATACTTCCAAAATCAATTTTGACACTGCCAGGGTCACGATTTGGATGAAATTTCGTCCAAAATTAATTTGTCGAGTTTTGTCAAACTTCGTACATGGCTGGAAAGGCCTATTAATTTGCAATTGAATACTGAAAACCACAATAATTTAGGATGTACGGTTGTGGAAATATCGGGTTTAGAAAATATACTTCCAAAATCAATTTTGACACTGCCAGGGTCACGATTTGGATGAAATTTCGTCCAAACTAAATTTTTCGAGTTTTGTTAAACTTCGTACATGGCTGGAAAGGCCTTTTAATTTGCAATTGAATACTGAAAACCACAATAATTTAGGATGTACGGTTGTGGAAATATCGGGTTTAGAAAATATACTTCCAAAATCAATTTTGACACTGCCAGGGTCACGATTTGGATGAAATTTCGTCCAAAATTAATTTGTCGAGTTTTGTTAAACTTCGTACATGGCTGGAAAGGCCTATTAATTTGCAATTGAATACTGAAAACCACAATCATTTAGGATGTACGGTTGTGGAAATATCGGGTTTAGAAAATATACTTCCAAAATCAATTTTGACACTGCCAGGGTCACGATTTGGATGAAATTTTATCCAAAATTAATTTTTCGAGTTTTGTTAAACTTCGTACATGGCTGGAAAGGCCTATTAATTTGCAATTGAATACTGAAAACCACAATCATTTAGGATGTACGGTTGTGGAAATATCGGGTTTAGAAAATATACTTCCAAAATCAATTTTGACACTGCCAGGGTCACGATTTGGATGAAATTCCGTCCAAAATTAATTTTTCGAGTTTTGTTAAACTTCGTACATGGCTGGAAAGGCCTTTTAATTTGCAATTGAATACTGAAAACCACAATAATTTAGGATGTACGGTTGTGGAAATATCGGGTTTAGAAAATATACTTCCAAAATCAATTTTGACACTGCCAGGGTCACGATTTGGATGAAATTTCGTCCAAAATTAATTTGTCGAGTTTTGTTAAACTTCGTACATGGCTGGAAAGGCCTATTAATTTGCAATTGAATACTGAAAACCACAATCATTTAGGATGTACGGTTGTAGAAATATCGGGTTTAGAAAATATACTTCCAAAATCATTTTTGACACTGCCAGGGTCACGATTTGGATGAAATTTTATCCAAAATTAATTTTTCGAGTTTTGTTAAACTTCGTACATAGCTGGAAAGGCCTATTAATTTGCAATTGAATACTGAAAACCACAATCATTTAGGATGTACGGTTGTGGAAATATCGGGTTTAGAAAATATACTTCCAAAATCAATTTTGACACTGCCAGGGTCACGATTTGGATGAAATTTCATCCAAAATTAATTTTTCGAGTTTTGTCAAACTTCGTACATGGCTGGAAAGGCCTATTAATTTGCAATTGAATACTGAAAACCACAATAATTTAGGATGTACGGTTGTGGAAATATCTGGTTTAGAAAATATACTTCCAAAATCAATTTTGACACTGCCAGGGTCACGATTTGGATGAAATTTCGTCCAAAATTAATTTTTCGAGTTTTGTTAAACTTCGTACATGGCTGGAAAGGCCTTTTAATTTGCAATTGAATACTGAAAACCACAATAATTTAGGATGTACGGTTGTGGAAATATCGGGTTTAGAAAATATACTTCCAAAATCAATTTTGACACTGCCAGGGTCACGATTTGGATGAAATTTCATCCAAAATTAATTTGTCGAGTTTTGTCAAACTTCGTACATGGCTGGAAAGGCCTTTTAATTTGCAATTGAATACTGAAAACCACAATCATTTAGGATGTACGGTTGTGGAAATATCGGGTTTAGAAAATATACTTCCAAAATCAATTTTGACACTGCCAGGGTCACGATTTGGATGAAATTTCATCCAAAATTAATTTTTCGAGTTTTGTCAAACTTCGTACATGGCTGCAAAGGCCTATTAATTTGCAATTGAATACTTAAAACCACAATAATTTAGGATGTACGGTTGTGGAAATATCGGGTTTAGAAAATATACTTCCAAAATCAATTTTGACACTGCCAGGGTCACGATTTGGATGAAATTTCGTCCAAAATTAATTTGTCGAGTTTTGTCAAACTTCGTACATGGCTGGAAAGGCCTATTAATTTGCAATTGAATACTGAAAACCACAATCATTTAGGATGTACGGTTGTGGAAATATCGGGTTTAGAAAATATACTTCCAAAATCAATTTTGACACTGCCAGGGTCACGATTTGGATGAAATTTCGTCCAAAATTAATTTTTCTTCGTACATGGCTGGAAAGGCCTTTTAATTTGCAATTGAATACTGAAAACCACAATCATTTAGGATGTACGGTTGTGGAAATATCGGGTTTAGAAAATATACTTCCAAAATCAATTTTGACACTGCCAGGGTCACGATTTGGATGAAATTTCGTCCAAAATTAATTTGTCGAGTTTTGTTAAACTTCGTACATGGCTGGAAAGGCCTATTAATTTGCAATTGAATACTGAAAACCACAATCATTTAGGATGTACGGTTGTGGAAATATCGGGTTTAGAAAATATACTTCCAAAATCAATTTTGACACTGCCAGGGTCACGATTTGGATGAAATTTCATCCAAAATTAATTTGTCGAGTTTTGTCAAACTTCGTACATGGCTGGAAAGGCCTATTAATTTGCAATTGAATACTGAAAACCACAATCATTTAGGATGTACGGTTGTGGAAATATCGGGTTTAGAAAATATACTTCCAAAATCAATTTTGACACTGCCAGGGTCACGATTTGGATGAAATTTTGACCAAAATTAATTTGTCGAGTTTTGTCAAACTTCGTACATGGCTGCAAAGGCCTATTAATTTGCAATTGAATACTTAAAACCACAATAATTTAGGATGTACGGTTGTGGAAATATCGGGTTTAGAAAATATACTTCCAAAATCAATTTTGACACTGCCAGGGTCACGATTTGGATGAAATTTCATCCAAAATTAATTTGTCGAGTTTTGTCAAACTTCGTACATGGCTGGAAAGGCCTATTAATTTGCAATTGAATACTGAAAACCACAATCATTTAGGATGTACGGTTGTGGAAATATCGGGTTTAGAAAATATACTTCCAAAATCAATTTTGACACTGCCAGGGTCACGATTTGGATGAAATTTCGTCCAAAATAAATTTTTCGAGTTTTGTTAAACTTCGTACATGGCTGGAAAGGCCTTTTAATTTGCAATTGAATACTGAAAACCATAATAATTTAGGATGTACGGTTGTGGAAATATCGGGTTTAGAAAATATACTTCCAAAATCAATTTTGACACTGCCAGGGTCACGATTTGGATGAAATTTCGTCCAAAATTAATTTGTCGAGTTTTGAATACTGAAAACCACAATAATTTAGGATGTACGGTTGTGGAAATATCGGGTTTAGAAAATATACTTCCAAAATCAATTTTGACACTGCCAGGGTCACGATTTGGATGAAATTTCGTCCAAAATTAATTTTGACACTGCCAGGGTCACGATTTGGATGAAATTTCGTCCAAAATTAATTTGTCGAGTTTTGTTAAACTTCGTACATGGCTGGAAAGGCCTATTAATTTGCAATTGAATACTGAAAACCACAATCATTTAGGATGTACGGTTGTGGAAATATCGGGTTTAGAAAATATACTTCCAAAATCAATTTTGACACTGCCAGGGTCACGATTTGGATGAAATTTTATCCAAAATTAATTTTTCGAGTTTTGTTAAACTTCGTACATGGCTGGAAAGGCCTTTTAATTTGCAATTGAATACTGAAAACCACAATAATTTAGGATGTACGGTTGTGGAAATATCGGGTTTAGAAAATATACTTCCAAAATCAATTTTGACACTGCCAGGGTCACGATTTGGATGAAATTCCGTCCAAAATTAATTTTTCGAGTTTTGTTAAACTTCGTACATGGCTGGAAAGGCCTTTTAATTTGCAATTGAATACTGAAAACCACAATCATTTAGGATGTACGGTTGTGGAAATATCGGGTTTAGAAAATTATACTTCCAAAATCAATTTTGACACTGCCAGGGTCACGATTTGGATGAAATTTTGACCAAAATTAATTTGTCGAGTTTTGTCAAACTTCGTACATGGCTGCAAAGGCCTATTAATTTGCAATTGAATACTTAAAACCACAATAATTTAGGATGTACGGTTGTGGAAATATCGGGTTTAGAAAATATACTTCCAAAATCAATTTTGACACTGCCAGGGTCACGATTTGGATGAAATTTCGTCCAAAATTAATTTGTCGAGTTTTGTCAAACTTCGTACATGGCTGGAAAGGCATATTAATTTGCAATTGAATACTGAAAACCACAATCATTTAGGATGTACGGTTGTGGAAATATCGGGTTTAGAAAATATACTTCCAAAATCAATTTTGACACTGCCAGGGTCACGATTTGGATGAAATTTCATCCAAAATTAATTCGTCGAGTTTTGTCAAACTTCGTACATGGCTGGAAAGGCCTTTTAATTTGCAATTGAATACTGAAAACCACAATCATTTAGGATGTATGGTTGTGGAAATATCGGGTTTAGAAAATATACTTCCAAAATCAATTTTGACACTGCCAGGGTCACGATTTGGATGAAATTTCATCCAAAATTAATTTTTCGAGTTTTGTCAAACTTAGTACATGGCTGGAAAGGCCTATTAATTTGCAATTGAATACTGAAAACCACAATAATTTAGGATGTACGGTTGTGGAAATATCTGGTTTAGAAAATATACTTCCAAAATCAATTTTGACACTGCCAGGGTCACGATTTGGATGAAATTTCGTCCAAAATTAATTTGTCGAGTTTTGTTAAACTTCGTACATGGCTGGAAAGGCCTATTAATTTGCAATTGAATACTGAAAACCACAATAATTTAGGATGTACGGTTGTGGAAATATCGGGTTTAGAAAATATACTTCCAAAATCAATTTTGACACTGCCAGGGTCACGATTTGGATGAAATTTCATCCAAAATTAATTTGTCGAGTTTTGTCAAACTTCGTACATGGCTGGAAAGGCCTTTTAATTTGCAATTGAATACTGAAAACCACAATCATTTAGGATGTACGGTTATGGAAATATCGGGTTTAGAAAATATACTTCCAAAATCAATTTTGACACTGCCAGGGTCACGATTTGGATAAAATTTCATCCAAAATTAATTTTTCGAGTTTTGTCAAACTTCGTACATGGCTGCAAAGGCCTATTAATTTGCAATTGAATACTGAAAACCACAATCATTTAGGATGTACGGTTGTGGAAATATCTGGTTTAGAAAATATACTTCCAAAATCAATTTTGACACTGCCAGGGTCACGATTTGGATGAAATTTCGTCCAAAATTAATTTGTCGAGTTTTGTTAAACTTCGTACATGGCTGGAAAGGCCTATTAATTTGCAATTGAATACTGAAAACCACAATCATTTAGGATGTACGGTTGTGGAAATATCGGGTTTAGAAAATATACTTCCAAAATCAATTTTGACACTGCCAGGGTCACGATTTGGATGAAATTTTATCCAAAATTAATTTTTCGAGTTTTGTTAAACTTCGTACATGGCTGGAAAGGCCTATTAATTTGCAATTGAATACTGAAAACCACAATAATTTAGGATGTACGGTTGTGGAAATATCGGGTTTAGAAAATATACTTCCAAAATCAATTTTGACACTGCCAGGGTCACGATTTGGATGAAATTCCGTCCAAAATTAATTTTTCGAGTTTTGTTAAACTTCGTACATGGCTGGAAAGGCCTTTTAATTTGCAATTGAATACTGAAAACCACAATCATTTAGGATGTACGGTTGTGGAAATATCGGGTTTAGAAAATTATACTTCCAAAATCAATTTTGACACTGCCAGGGTCACGATTTGGATGAAATTTTGACCAAAATTAATTTGTCGAGTTTTGTCAAACTTCGTACATGGCTGCAAAGGCCTATTAATTTGCAATTGAATACTTAAAACCACAATAATTTAGGATGTACGGTTGTGGAAATATCGGGTTTAGAAAATATACTTCCAAAATCAATTTTGACACTGCCAGGGTCACGATTTGGATGAAATTTCGTCCAAAATTAATTTGTCGAGTTTTGTCAAACTTCGTACATGGCTGGAAAGGCCTATTAATTTGCAATTGAATACTGAAAACCACAATCATTTAGGATGTACGGTTGTGGAAATATCGGGTTTAGAAAATATACTTCCAAAATCAATTTTGACACTGCCAGGGTCACGATTTGGATGAAATTTCGTCCAAAATTAATTTTTCGAGTTTTGTTAAACTTCGTACATGGCTGGAAAGGCCTTTTAATTTGCAATTGAATACTGAAAACCACAATAATTTAGGATGTACGGTTGTGGAAATATCGGGTTTAGAAAATATACTTCCAAAATCAATTTTGACACTGCCAGGGTCACGATTTGGATGAAATTTCGTCCAAAATTAATTTGTCGAGTTTTGTTAAACTTCGTACATGGCTGGAAAGGCCTATTAATTTGCAATTGAATACTGAAAACCACAATCATTTAGGATGTACGGTTGTGGAAATATCGGGTTTAGAAAATATACTTCCAAAATCAATTTTGACACTGCCAGGGTCACGATTTGGATGAAATTTCATCCAAAATTAATTTGTCGAGTTTTGTCAAACTTCGTACATGGCTGGAAAGGCCTATTAATTTGCAATTGAATACTGAAAACCACAATCATTTAGGATGTACGGTTGTGGAAATATCGGGTTTAGAAAATATACTTCCAAAATCAATTTTGACACTGCCAGGGTCACGATTTGGATGAAATTTTATCCAAAATTAATTTTTCGAGTTTTGTTAAACTTCGTACATGGCTGGAAAGGCCTATTAATTTGCAATTGAATACTGAAAACCACAATAATTTAGGATGTACGGTTGTGGAAATATCGGGTTTAGAAAATATACTTCCAAAATCAATTTTGACACTGCCAGGGTCACGATTTGGATGAAATTCCGTCCAAAATTAATTTTTCGAGTTTTGTTAAACTTCGTACATGGCTGGAAAGGCCTTTTAATTTGCAATTGAATACTGAAAACCACAATCATTTAGGATGTACGGTTGTGGAAATATCGGGTTTAGAAAATTATACTTCCAAAATCAATTTTGGCACTGCCAGGGTCACGATTTGGATGAAATTTTGACCAAAATTAATTTGTCGAGTTTTGTCAAACTTCGTACATGGCTGCAAAGGCCTATTAATTTGCAATTGAATACTGAAAACCACAATAATTTAGGATGTACGGTTGTGGAAATATCGGGTTTAGAAAATATACTTCCAAAATCAATTTTGACACTGCCAGGGTCACGATTTGGATGAAATTTCGTCCAAAATTAATTTGTCGAGTTTTGTTAAACTTCGTACATGGCTGGAAAGGCCTATTAATTTGCAATTGAATACTGAAAACCACAATCATTTAGGATGTACGGTTGTGGAAATATCGGGTTTAGAAAATATACTTCCAAAATCAATTTTGACACTGCCAGGGTCACGATTTGGATGAAATTTCATCCAAAATTAATTTGTCGAGTTTTGTCAAACTTCGTACATGGCTGGAAAGGCCTATTAATTTGCAATTGAATACTGAAAACCACAATCATTTAGGATGTACGGTTGTGGAAATATCGGGTTTAGAAAATATACTTCCAAAATCAATTTTGACACTGCCAGGGTCACGATTTGGATGAAATTTTATCCAAAATTAATTTTTCGAGTTTTGTCAAACTTCGTACATGGCTGGAAAGGCCTATTAATTTGCAATTGAATACTGAAAACCACAATAATTTAGGATGTACGGTTGTGGAAATATCGGGTTTAGAAAATATACTTCCAAAATCAATTTTGACACTGCCAGGGTCACGATTTGGATGAAATTCCGTCCAAAATTAATTTTTCGAGTTTTGTTAAACTTCGTACATGGCTGGAAAGGCCTTTTAATTTGCAATTGAATACTGAAAACCACAATCATTTAGGATGTACGGTTGTGGAAATATCGGGTTTAGAAAATTATACTTCCAAAATCAATTTTGACACTGCCAGGGTCACGATTTGGATGAAATTTTGACCAAAATTAATTTGTCGAGTTTTGTCAAACTTCGTACATGGCTGCAAAGGCCTATTAATTTGCAATTGAATACTTAAAACCACAATAATTTAGGATGTACGGTTGTGGAAATATCGGGTTTAGAAAATATACTTCCAAAATCAATTTTGACACTGCCAGGGTCACGATTTGGATGAAATTTCGTCCAAAATTAATTTGTCGAGTTTTGTCAAACTTCGTACATGGCTGGAAAGGCCTATTAATTTGCAATTGAATACTGAAAACCACAATCATTTAGGATGTACGGTTGTGGAAATATCGGGTTTAGAAAATATACTTCCAAAATCAATTTTGACACTGCCAGGGTCACGATTTGGATGAAATTTCGTCCAAAATAAATTTTTCGAGTTTTGTTAAACTTCGTACATGGCTGGAAAGGCCTTTTAATTTGCAATTGAATACTGAAAACCACAATAATTTAGGATGTATGGTTGTGGAAATATCGGGTTTAGAAAATATACTTCCAAAATCAATTTTGACACTGCCAGGGTCACGATTTGGATGAAATTTCGTCCAAAATAAATTTGTCGAGTTTTGTTAAACTTCGTACATGGCTGGAAAGGCCTTTTAGTTTGCAATTGAATACTGAAAACCACAATAATTTAGGATGTACGGTTGTGGAAATATCGGGTTTAGAAAATATACTTCCAAAATCAATTTTGACACTGCCAGGGTCACGATTTGGATGAAATTTCGTCCAAAATTAATTTGTCGAGTTTTGTTAAACTTCGTACATGGCTGGAAAGCCTATTAATTTGCAATTGAATACTGAAAACCACAATAATTTAGGATGTACGGTTGTGGAAATATCGGGTTTAGAAAATATACTTCCAAAATCAATTTTGACACTGCCAGGGTCACGATTTGGATGAAATTCCGTCCAAAATTAATTTTTCGAGTTTTGTTAAACTTCGTACATGGCTGGAAAGGCCTTTTAATTTGCAATTGAATACTGAAAACCACAATCATTTAGGATGTACGGTTGTGGAAATATCGGGTTTAGAAAATTATACTTCCAAAATCAATTTTGACACTGCCAGGGTCACGATTTGGATGAAATTTTGACCAAAATTAATTTGTCGAGTTTTGTCAAACTTCGTACATGGCTGCAAAGGCCTATTAATTTGCAATTGAATACTTAAAACCACAATAATTTAGGATGTACGGTTGTGGAAATATCGGGTTTAGAAAATATACTTCCAAAATCAATTTTGACACTGCCAGGGTCACGATTTGGATGAAATTTCGTCCAAAATTAATTTGTCGAGTTTTGTCAAACTTCGTACATGGCTGGAAAGGCCTATTAATTTGCAATTGAATACTGAAAACCACAATCATTTAGGATGTACGGTTGTGGAAATATCGGGTTTAGAAAATATACTTCCAAAATCAATTTTGACACTGCCAGGGTCACGATTTGGATGAAATTTCGTCCAAAATTAATTTTTCGAGTTTTGTTAAACTTCGTACATGGCTGGAAAGGCCTTTTAATTTGCAATTGAATACTGAAAACCACAATAATTTAGGATGTACGGTTGTGGAAATATCGGGTTTAGAAAATATACTTCCAAAATCAATTTTGACACTGCCAGGGTCACGATTTGGATGAAATTTCGTCCAAAATTAATTTGTCGAGTTTTGTTAAACTTCGTACATGGCTGGAAAGGCCTATTAATTTGCAATTGAATACTGAAAACCACAATCATTTAGGATGTACGGTTGTGGAAATATCGGGTTTAGAAAATATACTTCCAAAATCAATTTTGACACTGCCAGGGTCACGATTTGGATGAAATTTCATCCAAAATTAATTTGTCGAGTTTTGTCAAACTTCGTACATGGCTGGAAAGGCCTATTAATTTGCAATTGAATACTGAAAACCACAATCATTTAGGATGTACGGTTGTGGAAATATCGGGTTTAGAAAATATACTTCCAAAATCAATTTTGACACTGCCAGGGTCACGATTTGGATGAAATTTCGTCCAAAATAAATTTTTCGAGTTTTGTTAAACTTCGTACATGGCTGGAAAGGCCTTTTAATTTGCAATTGAATACTGAAAACCACAATAATTTAGGATGTACGGTTGTGGAAATATCGGGTTTAGAAAATATACTTCCAAAATCAATTTTGACACTGCCAGGGTCACGATTTGGATGAAATTTCGTCCAAAATTAATTTGTCGAGTTTTGTTAAACTTCGTACATGGCTGGAAAGGCCTATTAATTTGCAATTGAATACTGAAAACCACAATCATTTAGGATGTACGGTTGTGGAAATATCGGGTTTAGAAAATATACTTCCAAAATCAATTTTGACACTGCCAGGGTCACGATTTGGATGAAATTTCATCCAAAATTAATTTGTCGAGTTTTGTCAAACTTCGTACATGGCTGGAAAGGCCTATTAATTTGCAATTGAATACTGAAAACCACAATCATTTAGGATGTACGGTTGTGGAAATATCGGGTTTAGAAAATATACTTCCAAAATCAATTTTGACACTGCCAGGGTCACGATTTGGATGAAATTTTGACCAAAATTAATTTGTCGAGTTTTGTCAAACTTCGTACATGGCTGGAAAGGCCTTTTAATTTGCAATTGAATACTGAAAACCACAATCATTTAGGATGTACGGTTGTGGAAATATCGGGTTTAGAAAATATACTTCCAAAATCAATTTTGACACTGCCAGGGTCACGATTTGGATGAAATTTCATCCAAAATTAATTTGTCGAGTTTTGTTAAACTTCGTACATGGCTGGAAAGGCCTTTTAATTTGCAATTGAATACTGAAAACCACAATCATTTAGGATGTACGGTTGTGGAAATATCGGGTTTAGAAAATATACTTCCAAAATCAATTTTGACACTGCCAGGGTCACGATTTGGATGAAATTTCATCCAAAATTAATTTGTCGAGTTTTGTCAAACTTCGTACATGGCTGGAAAGGCCTATTAATTTGCAATTGAATACTGAAAACCACAATAATTTAGGATGTACGGTTGTGGAAATATCGGGTTTAGAAAATATACTTCCAAAATCAATTTTGACACTGCCAGGGTCACGATTTGGATGAAATTCCGTCCAAAATTAATTTTTCGAGTTTTGTTAAACTTCGTACATGGCTGGAAAGGCCTTTTAATTTGCAATTGAATACTGAAAACCACAATAATTTAGGATGTACGGTTGTGGAAATATCGGGTTTAGAAAATATACTTCCAAAATCAATTTTGACACTGCCAGGGTCACGATTTGGATGAAATTTCGTCCAAAATTAATTTGTCGAGTTTTGTTAAACTTCGTACATGGCTGGAAAGGCCTATTAATTTGCAATTGAATACTGAAAACCACAATCATTTAGGATGTACGGTTGTGGAAATATCGGGTTTAAAAAATATACTTCCAAAATCAATTTTGACACTGCCAGGGTCACGATTTGGATGAAATTTTATCCAAAATTAATTTTTCGAGTTTTGTTAAACTTCGTACATGGCTGGAAAGGCCTATTAATTTGCAATTGAATACTGAAAACCACAATCATTTAGGATGTACGGTTGTGGAAATATCGGGTTTAGAAAATATACTTCCAAAATCAATTTTGACACTGCCAGGGTCACGATTTGGATGAAATTTCATCCAAAATTAATTTGTCGAGTTTTGTCAAACTTCGTACATGGCTGGAAAGGCCTTTTAATTTGCAATTGAATACTGAAAACCACAATCATTTAGGATGTATGGTTGTGGAAATATCGGGTTTAGAAAATATACTTCCAAAATCAATTTTGACACTGCCAGGGTCACGATTTGGATGAAATTTCATCCAAAATTAATTTTTCGAGTTTTGTCAAACTTCGTACATGGCTGGAAAGGCCTATTAATTTGCAATTGAATACTGAAAACCACAATAATTTAGGATGTACGGTTGTGGAAATATCGGGTTTAGAAAATATACTTCCAAAATCAATTTTGACACTGCCAGGGTCACGATTTGGATGAAATTTCGTCCAAAATTAATTTTTCGAGTTTTGTTAAACTTCGTACATGGCTGGAAAGGCCTTTTAATTTGCAATTGAATACTGAAAACCACAATAATTTAGGATGTACGGTTGTGGAAATATCGGGTTTAGAAAATATACTTCCAAAATCAATTTTGACACTGCCAGGGTCACGATTTGGATGAAATTTCATCCAAAATTAATTTGTCGAGTTTTGTCAAACTTCGTACATGGCTGGAAAGGCCTTTTAATTTGCAATTGAATACTGAAAACCACAATCATTTAGGATGTACGGTTGTGGAAATATCGGGTTTAGAAAATATACTTCCAAAATCAATTTTGACACTGCCAGGGTCACGATTTGGATGAAATTTCATCCAAAATTAATTTTTCGAGTTTTGTCAAACTTCGTACATGGCTGCAAAGGCCTATTAATTTGCAATTGAATACTTAAAACCACAATAATTTAGGATGTACGGTTGTGGAAATATCGGGTTTAGAAAATATACTTCCAAAATCAATTTTGACACTGCCAGGGTCACGATTTGGATGAAATTTCGTCCAAAATTAATTTGTCGAGTTTTGTCAAACTTCGTACATGGCTGGAAAGGCCTATTAATTTGCAATTGAATACTGAAAACCACAATCATTTAGGATGTACGGTTGTGGAAATATCGGGTTTAGAAAATATACTTCCAAAATCAATTTTGACACTGCCAGGGTCACGATTTGGATGAAATTTCGTCCAAAATTAATTTTTCTTCGTACATGGCTGGAAAGGCCTTTTAATTTGCAATTGAATACTGAAAACCACAATCATTTAGGATGTACGGTTGTGGAAATATCGGGTTTAGAAAATATACTTCCAAAATCAATTTTGACACTGCCAGGGTCACGATTTGGATGAAATTTCGTCCAAAATTAATTTTTCGAGTTTTGTTAAACTTCGTACATGGCTGGAAAGGCCTATTAATTTGCAATTGAATACTGAAAACCACAATCATTTAGGATGTACGGTTGTGGAAATATCGGGTTTAGAAAATATACTTCCAAAATCAATTTTGACACTGCCAGGGTCACGATTTGGATGAAATTTCGTCCAAAATTAATTTGTCGAGTTTTGTTAAACTTCGTACATGGCTGGAAAGGCCTATTAATTTGCAATTGAATACTGAAAACCACAATCATTTAGGATGTACGGTTGTGGAAATATCGGGTTTAGAAAATATACTTCCAAAATCAATTTTGACACTGCCAGGGTCACGATTTGGATGAAATTTCATCCAAAATTAATTTGTCGAGTTTTGTCAAACTTCGTACATGGCTAGAAAGGCCTATTAATTTGCAATTGAATACTGAAAACCACAATCATTTAGGATGTACGGTTGTGGAAATATC
The DNA here is from genome assembly GCA_947049315.1 of Epistrophella euchroma. Lineage (NCBI taxonomy): Eukaryota > Metazoa > Arthropoda > Insecta > Diptera > Syrphidae > Epistrophella > Epistrophella euchroma. Next base: position 128,051,486 of record OX346246.1, read on the forward strand.
GGGTTTAGAAAATATACTTCCAAAATCAATTTTGACACTGCCAGGGTCACGATTTGGATGAAATTTTATCCAAAATTAATTTTTCGAGTTTTGTTAAACTTCGTACATGGCTGGAAAGGCCTATTAATTTGCAATTGAATACTGAAAACCACAATAATTTAGGATGTACGGTTGTGGAAATATCGGGTTTAGAAAATATACTTCCAAAATCAATTTTGACACTGCCAGGGTCACGATTTGGATGAAATTTTATCCAAAATTAATTTTTCGAGTTTTGTTACACTTCGTACATGGCTGGAAAGGCCTTTTAATTTGCAATTGAATACTGAAAACCACAATCATTTAGGATGTACGGTTGTGGAAATATCGGGTTTAGAAAATTATACTTCCAAAATCAATTTTGACACTGCCAGGGTCACGATTTGGATGAAATTTTGACCAAAATTAATTTGTCGAGTTTTGTCAAACTTCGTACATGGCTGCAAAGGCCTACTAATTTGCAATTGAATACTTAAAACCACAATAATTTAGGATGTACGGTTGTGGAAATATCGGGTTTAGAAAATATACTTCCAAAATCAATTTTGACACTGCCAGGGTCACGATTTGGATGAAATTTCGTCCAAAATTAATTTGTCGAGTTTTGTCAAACTTCGTACATGGCTGGAAAGGCCTATTAATTTGCAATTGAATACTGAAAACCACAATCATTTAGGATGTACGGTTGTGGAAATATCGGGTTTAGAAAATATACTTCCAAAATCAATTTTGACACTGCCAGGGTCACGATTTGGATGAAATTTCGTCCAAAATAAATTTTTCGAGTTTTGTTAAACTTCGTACATGGCTGGAAAGGCCTTTTAATTTGCAATTGAATACTGAAAACCACAATAATTTAGGATGTACGGTTGTGGAAATATCGGGTTTAGAAAATATACTTCCAAAATCAATTTTGACACTGCCAGGGTCACGATTTGGATGAAATTTCGTCCAAAATTAATTTGTCGAGTTTTGTCAAACTTCGTACATGGCTGGAAAGGCCTATTAATTTGCAATTGAATACTGAAAACCACAATCATTTAGGATGTACGGTTGTGGAAATATCGGGTTTAGAAAATATACTTCCAAAATCAATTTTGACACTGCCAGGGTCACGATTTGGATGAAATTTCGTCCAAAATTAATTTGTCGAGTTTTGTTAAACTTCGTACATGGCTGGAAAGGCCTTTTAATTTGCAATTGAATACTGAAAACCACAATCATTTAGGATGTACGGTTGTGGAAATATCGGGTTTAGAAAATATACTTCCAAAATCAATTTTGACACTGCCAGGGTCACGATTTGGATGAAATTTCGTCCAAAATTAATTTTTCTTCGTACATGGCTGGAAAGGCCTTTTAATTTGCAATTGAATACTGAAAACCACAATCATTTAGGATGTACGGTTGTGGAAATATCGGGTTTAGAAAATATACTTCCAAAATCAATTTTGACACTGCCAGGGTCACGATTTGGATGAAATTTCGTCCAAAATTAATTTGTCGAGTTTTGTTAAACTTCGTACATGGCTGGAAAGGCCTATTAATTTGCAATTGAATACTGAAAACCACAATCATTTAGGATGTACGGTTGTGGAAATATCGGGTTTAGAAAATATACTTCCAAAATCAATTTTGACACTGCCAGGGTCACGATTTGGATGAAATTTCATCCAAAATTAATTTGTCGAGTTTTGTCAAACTTCGTACATGGCTGGAAAGGCCTATTAATTTGCAATTGAATACTGAAAACCACAATCATTTAGGATGTACGGTTGTGGAAATATCGGGTTTAGAAAATATACTTCCAAAATCAATTTTGACACTGCTAGGGTCACGATTTGGATGAAATTTCGTCCAAAATTAATTTGTCGAGTTTTGTTAAACTTCGTACATGGCTGGAAAGGCCTATTAATTTGCAATTGAATACTGAAAACCACAATAATTTAGGATGTACGGTTGTGGAAATATCGGGTTTAGAAAATATACTTCCAAAATCAATTTTGACACTGCCAGGGTCACGATTTGGATGAAATTTCGTCCAAAATTAATTTGTCGAGTTTTGTCAAACTTCGTACATGGCTGGAAAGGCCTATTAATTTGCAATTGAATACTGAAAACCACAATCATTTAGGATGTACGGTTGTGGAAATATCGGGTTTAGAAAATATACTTCCAAAATCAATTTTGACACTGCCAGGGTCACGATTTGGATGAAATTTCGTCCAAAATTAATTTGTCGAGTTTTGTTAAACTTCGTACATGGCTGGAAAGGCCTATTAATTTGCAATTGAATACTGAAAACCACAATAATTTAGGATGTACGGTTGTGGAAATATCTGGTTTAGAAAATATACTTCCAAAATCAATTTTGACACTGCCAGGGTCACGATTTGGATGAAATTTCGTCCAAAATTAATTTGTCGAGTTTTGTTAAACTTCGTACATGGCTGGAAAGGCCTATTAATTTGCAATTGAATACTGAAAACCACAATCATTTAGGATGTACGGTTGTGGAAATATCGGGTTTAGAAAATATACTTCCAAAATCAATTTTGACACTGCCAGGGTCACGATTTGGATGAAATTTTATCCAAAATTAATTTTTCGAGTTTTGTTAAACTTCGTACATGGCTGGAAAGGCCTATTAATTTGCAATTGAATACTGAAAACCACAATAATTTAGGATGTACGGTTGTAGAAATATCGGGTTTAGAAAATATACTTCCAAAATCAATTTTGACACTGCCAGGGTCACGATTTGGATGAAATTCCGTCCAAAATTAATTTTTCGAGTTTTGTTAAACTTCGTACATGGCTGGAAAGGCCTTTTAATTTGCAATTGAATACTGAAAACCACAATCATTTAGGATGTACGGTTGTGGAAATATCGGGTTTAGAAAATTATACTTCCAAAATCAATTTTGACACTGCCAGGGTCACGATTTGGATGAAATTTTATCCAAAATTAATTTTTCGAGTTTTGTTAAACTTCGTACATGGCTGGAAAGGCCTATTAATTTGCAATTGAATACTGAAAACCACAATCATTTAGGATGTACGGTTGTGGAAATATCGGGTTTAGAAAATATACTTCCAAAATCAATTTTGACACTGCCAGGGTCACGATTTGGATGAAATTTCGTCCAAAATTAATTTTTCGAGTTTTGTTAAACTTCGTACATGGCTGGAAAGGCCTTTTAATTTGCAATTGAATACTGAAAACCACAATCATTTAGGATGTACGGTTGTGGAAATATCGGGTTTAGAAAATTATACTTCCAAAATCAATTTTGACACTGCCAGGGTCACGATTTGGATGAAATTTTATCCAAAATTAATTTTTCGAGTTTTGTTAAACTTCGTACATGGCTGGAAAGGCCTATTAATTTGCAATTGAATACTGAAAACCACAATCATTTAGGATGTACGGTTGTGGAAATATCGGGTTTAGAAAATATACTTCCAAAATCAATTTTGACACTGCCAGGGTCACGATTTGGATGAAATTTCGTCCAAAATTAATTTGTCGAGTTTTGTCAAACTTCGTACATGGCTGGAAAGGCCTATTAATTTGCAATTGAATACTGAAAACCACAATAATTTAGGATGTACGGTTGTGGAAATATCGGGTTTAGAAAATATACTTCCAAAATCAATTTTGACACTGCCAGGGTCACGATTTGGATGAAATTCCGTCCAAAATTAATTTTTCGAGTTTTGTTAAACTTCGTACATGGCTGGAAAGGCCTTTTAATTTGCAATTGAATACTGAAAACCACAATCATTTAGGATGTACGGTTGTGGAAATATCGGGTTTAGAAAATTATACTTCCAAAATCAATTTTGACACTGCCAGGGTCACGATTTGGATGAAATTTTGACCAAAATTAATTTGTCGAGTTTTGTCAAACTTCGTACATGGCTGCAAAGGCCTATTAATTTGCAATTGAATACTTAAAACCACAATAATTTAGGATGTACGGTTGTGGAAATATCGGGTTTAGAAAATATACTTCCAAAATCAATTTTGACACTGCCAGGGTCACGATTTGGATGAAATTTCGTCCAAAATTAATTTTGTCGAGTTTTGTCAAACTTCGTACATGGCTGGAAAGGCCTATTAATTTGCAATTGAATACTGAAAACCACAATCATTTAGGATGTACGGTTGTGGAAATATCGGGTTTAGAAAATATACTTCCAAAATCAATTTTGACACTGCCAGGGTCACGATTTGGATGAAATTTCGTCCAAAATTAATTTGTCGAGTTTTGTTAAACTTCGTACATGGCTGGAAAGGCCTATTAATTTGCAATTGAATACTGAAAACCACAATAATTTAGGATGTACGGTTGTGGAAATATCTGGTTTAGAAAATATACTTCCAAAATCAATTTTGACACTGCCAGGGTCACGATTTGGATGAAATTTCGTCCAAAATTAATTTGTCGAGTTTTGTTAAACTTCGTACATGGCTGGAAAGGCCTATTAATTTGCAATTGAATACTGAAAACCACAATCATTTAGGATGTACGGTTGTGGAAATATCGGGTTTAGAAAATATACTTCCAAAATCAATTTTGACACTGCCAGGGTCACGATTTGGATGAAATTTTATCCAAAATTAATTTTTCGAGTTTTGTTAAACTTCGTACATGGCTGGAAAGGCCTATTAATTTGCAATTGAATACTGAAAACCACAATAATTTAGGATGTACGGTTGTGGAAATATCGGGTTTAGAAAATATACTTCCAAAATCAATTTTGACACTGCCAGGGTCACGATTTGGATGAAATTCCGTCCAAAATTAATTTTTCGAGTTTTGTTAAACTTCGTACATGGCTGGAAAGGCCTTTTAATTTGCAATTGAATACTGAAAACCACAATCATTTAGGATGTACGGTTGTGGAAATATCGGGTTTAGAAAATTATACTTCCAAAATCAATTTTGACACTGCCAGGGTCACGATTTGGATGAAATTTTATCCAAAATTAATTTTTCGAGTTTTGTTAAACTTCGTACATGGCTGGAAAGGCCTATTAATTTGCAATTGAATACTGAAAACCACAATCATTTAGGATGTACGGTTGTGGAAATATCGGGTTTAGAAAATATACTTCCAAAATCAATTTTGACACTGCCAGGGTCACGATTTGGATGAAATTTCGTCCAAAATTAATTTGTCGAGTTTTGTTAAACTTCGTACATGGCTGGAAAGGCCTATTAATTTGCAATTGAATACTGAAAACCACAATCATTTAGGATGTACGGTTGTGGAAATATCGGGTTTAGAAAATATACTTCCAAAATCAATTTTGACACTGCCAGAGTCACGATTTGGATGAAATTTCGTCCAAAATTAATTTGTCGAGTTTTGTCAAACTTCGTACATGGCTGCAAAGGCCTATTAATTTGCAATTGAATACTTAAAACCACAATAATTTAGGATGTACGGTTGTGGAAATATCGGGTTTAGAAAATATACTTCCAAAATCAATTTTGACACTGCCAGGGTCACGATTTGGATGAAATTTCGTCCAAAATTAATTTGTCGAGTTTTGTCAAACTTCGTACATGGCTGGAAAGGCCTATTAATTTGCAATTGAATACTGAAAACCACAATCATTTAGGATGTACGGTTGTGGAAATATCGGGTTTAGAAAATATACTTCCAAAATCAATTTTGACACTGCCAGGGTCACGATTTGGATGAAATTTCGTCCAAAATAAATTTTTCGAGTTTTGTTAAACTTCGTACATGGCTGGAAAGGCCTTTTAATTTGCAATTGAATACTGAAAACCACAATAATTTAGGATGTACGGTTGTGGAAATATCGGGTTTAGAAAATATACTTCCAAAATCAATTTTGACACTGCCAGGGTCACGATTTGGATGAAATTTCGTCCAAAATTAATTTGTCGAGTTTTGTTAAACTTCGTACATGGCTGGAAAGGCCTATTAATTTGCAATTGAATACTGAAAACCACAATCATTTAGGATGTACGGTTGTGGAAATATCGGGTTTAGAAAATATACTTCCAAAATCAATTTTGACACTGCCAGGGTCACGATTTGGATGAAATTTCATCCAAAATTAATTTGTCGAGTTTTGTCAAACTTCGTACATGGCTGGAAAGGCCTATTAATTTGCAATTGAATACTGAAAACCACAATCATTTAGGATGTACGGTTGTGGAAATATCGGGTTTAGAAAATATACTTCCAAAATCAATTTTGACACTGCCAGGGTCACGATTTGGATGAAATTTCATTCAAAATTAATTTGTCGAGTTTTGTCAAACTTCGTACATGGCTGGAAAGGCCTTTTAATTTGCAATTGAATACTGAAAACCACAATCATTTAGGATGTACGGTTGTGGAAATATCGGGTTTAGAAAATATACTTCCAAAATCAATTTTGACACTGCCAGGGTCACGATTTGGATGAAATTTTATCCAAAATTAATTTGTCGAGTTTTGTTAAACTTCGTACATGGCTGGAAAGGCCTTTTAATTTGCAATTGAATACTGAAAACCACAATCATTTAGGATGTACGGTTGTGGAAATATCGGGTTTAGAAAATATACTTCCAAAATCAATTTTGACACTGCCAGGGTCACGATTTGGATGAAATTTCATCCAAAATTAATTTGTCGAGTTTTGTCAAACTTCGTACATGGCTGGAAAGGCCTATTAATTTGCAATTGAATACTGAAAACCACAATCATTTAGGATGTACGGTTGTGGAAATATCGGGTTTAGAAAATATACTTCCAAAATCAATTTTGACACTGCCAGGGTCACGATTTGGATGAAATTTCGTCCAAAATTAATTTTTCGAGTTTTGTTAAACTTCGTACATGGCTGGAAAGGCCTTTTAATTTGCAATTGAATACTGAAAACCACAATCATTTAGGATGTACGGTTGTGGAAATATCGGGTTTAGAAAATATACTTCCAAAATCAATTTTGACACTGCCAGGGTCACGATTTGGATGAAATTTTATCCAAAATTAATTTTTCGAGTTTTGTTAAACTTCGTACATGGCTGGAAAGGCCTATTAATTTGCAATTGAATACTGAAAACCACAATAATTTAGGATGTACGGTTGTGGAAATATCGGGTTTAGAAAATATACTTCCAAAATCAATTTTGACACTGCCAGGGTCACGATTTGGATGAAATTTCGTCCAAAATTAATTTTTCGAGTTTTGTTAAACTTCGTACATGGCTGGAAAGGCCTTTTAATTTGCAATTGAATACTGAAAACCACAATAATTTAGGATGTACGGTTGTGGAAATATCGGGTTTAGAAAATATACTTCCAAAATCAATTTTGACACTGCCAGGGTCACGATTTGGATGAAATTTCGTCCAAAATTAATTTGTCGAGTTTTGTTAAACTTCGTACATGGCTGGAAAGGCCTATTAATTTGCAATTGAATACTGAAAACCACAATCATTTAGGATGTACGGTTGTGGAAATATCGGGTTTAGAAAATATACTTCCAAAATCAATTTTGACACTGCCAGGGTCACGATTTGGATGAAATTTTATCCAAAATTAATTTTTCGAGTTTTGTTAAACTTCGTACATGGCTGGAAAGGCCTATTAATTTGCAATTGAATACTGAAAACCACAATCATTTAGGATGTACGGTTGTGGAAATATCGGGTTTAGAAAATATACTTCCAAAATCAATTTTGACACTGCCAGGGTCACGATTTGGATGAAATTTCATCCAAAATTAATTTGTCGAGTTTTGTCAAACTTCGTACATGGCTGGAAAGGCCTTTTAATTTGCAATTGAATACTGAAAACCACAATCATTTAGGATGTATGGTTGTGGAAATATCGGGTTTAGAAAATATACTTCCAAAATCAATTTTGACACTGCCAGGGTCACGATTTGGATGAAATTTCATCCAAAATTAATTTTTCGAGTTTTGTCAAACTTCGTACATGGCTGGAAAGGCCTATTAATTTGCAATTGAATACTGAAAACCACAATCATTTAGGATGTACGGTTGTGGAAATATCGGGTTTAGAAAATATACTTCCAAAATCAATTTTGACACTGCCAGGGTCACGATTTGGATGAAATTTTATCCAAAATTAATTTTTCGAGTTTTGTTAAACTTCGTACATGGCTGGAAAGGCCTATTAATTTGCAATTGAATACTGAAAACCACAATCATTTAGGATGTACGGTTGTGGAAATATCGGGTTTAGAAAATATACTTCCAAAATCAATTTTGACACTGCCAGGGTCACGATTTGGATGAAATTTCATCCAAAATTAATTTGTCGAGTTTTGTCAAACTTCGTACATGGCTGGAAAGGCCTTTTAATTTGCAATTGAATACTGAAAACCACAATCATTTAGGATGTATGGTTGTGGAAATATCGGGTTTAGAAAATATACTTCCAAAATCAATTTTGACACTGCCAGGGTCACGATTTGGATGAAATTTCATCCAAAATTAATTTTTCGAGTTTTGTCAAACTTCGTACATGGCTGGAAAGGCCTATTAATTTGCAATTGAATACTGAAAACCACAATAATTTAGGATGTACGGTTGTGGAAATATCGGGTTTAGAAAATATACTTCCAAAATCAATTTTGACACTGCCAGGGTCACGATTTGGATGAAATTTTATCCAAAATTAATTTTTCGAGTTTTGTTAAACTTCGTACATGGCTGGAAAGGCCTTTTAATTTGCAATTGAATACTGAAAACCACAATCATTTAGGATGTACGGTTGTGGAAATATCGGGTTTAGAAAATTATACTTCCAAAATCAATTTTGACACTGCCAGGGTCACGATTTGGATGAAATTTTGACCAAAATTAATTTGTCGAGTTTTGTCAAACTTCGTACATGGCTGCAAAGGCCTATTAATTTGCAATTGAATACTTAAAACCACAATAATTTAGGATGTACGGTTGTGGAAATATCGGGTTTAGAAAATATACTTCCAAAATCAATTTTGACACTGCCAGGGTCACGATTTGGATGAAATTTCGTCCAAAATTAATTTGTCGAGTTTTGTCAAACTTCGTACATGGCTGGAAAGGCCTATTAATTTGCAATTGAATACTGAAAACCACAATCATTTAGGATGTACGGTTGTGGAAATATCGGGTTTAGAAAATATACTTCCAAAATCAATTTTGACACTGCCAGGGTCACGATTTGGATGAAATTTTGACCAAAATTAATTTGTCGAGTTTTGTCAAACTTCGTACATGGCTGCAAAGGCCTATTAATTTGCAATTGAATACTTAAAACCACAATAATTTAGGATGTACGGTTGTGGAAATATCGGGTTTAGAAAATATACTTCCAAAATCAATTTTGACACTGCCAGGGTCACGATTTGGATGAAATTTCGTCCAAAATTAATTTGTCGAGTTTTGTCAAACTTCGTACATGGCTGGAAAGGCCTATTAATTTGCAATTGAATACTGAAAACCACAATCATTTAGGATGTACGGTTGTGGAAATATCGGGTTTAGAAAATATACTTCCAAAATCAATTTTGACACTGCCAGGGTCACGATTTGGATGAAATTTCGTCCAAAATTAATTTGTCGAGTTTTGTTAAACTTCGTACATGGCTGGAAAGGCCTATTAATTTGCAATTGAATACTGAAAACCACAATAATTTAGGATGTACGGTTGTGGAAATATCTGGTTTAGAAAATATACTTCCAAAATCAATTTTGACACTGCCAGGGTCACGATTTGGATGAAATTTCGTCCAAAATTAATTTTTCGAGTTTTGTTAAACTTCGTACATTGCTGGAAAGGCCTATTAATTTGCAATTGAATACTGAAAACCACAATCATTTAGGATGTACGGTTGTGGAAATATCGGGTTTAGAAAATATACTTCCAAAATCAATTTTGACACTGCCAGGGTCACGATTTGGATGAAATTTTATCCAAAATTAATTTTTCGAGTTTTGTTAAACTTCGTACATGGCTGGAAAGGCCTATTAATTTGCAATTGAATACTGAAAACCACAATCATTTAGGATGTACGGTTGTGGAAATATCGGGTTTAGAAAATATACTTCCAAAATCAATTTTGACACTGCCAGGGTCACGATTTGGATGAAATTTCATCCAAAATTAATTTGTCGAGTTTTGTCAAACTTCGTACATGGCTGGAAAGGCCTATTAATTTGCAATTGAATACTGAAAACCACAATCATTTAGGATGTACGGTTGTGGAAATATCGGGTTTAGAAAATATACTTCCAAAATCAATTTTGACACTGCCAGGGTCACGATTTGGATGAAATTTTGACCAAAATTAATTTGTCGAGTTTTGTCAAACTTCGTACATGGCTGCAAAGGCCTATTAATTTGCAATTGAATACTTAAAACCACAATAATTTAGGATGTACGGTTGTGGAAATATCGGGTTTAGAAAATATACTTCCAAAATCAATTTTGACACTGCCAGGGTCACGATTTGGATGAAATTTCGTCCAAAATTAATTTGTCGAGTTTTGTTAAACTTCGTACATGGCTGGAAAGGCCTATTAATTTGCAATTGAATACTGAAAACCACAATAATTTAGGATGTACGGTTGTGGAAATATCGGGTTTAGAAAATATACTTCCAAAATCAATTTTGACACTGCCAGGGTCACGATTTGGATGAAATTTCGTCCAAAATTAATTTGTCGAGTTTTGTTAAACTTCGTACATGGCTGGAAAGGCCTATTAATTTGCAATTGAATACTGAAAACCACAATAATTTAGGATGTACGGTTGTGGAAATATCGGGTTTAGAAAATATACTTCCAAAATCAATTTTGACACTGCCAGGGTCACGATTTGGATGAAATTTCGTCCAAAATTAATTTGTCGAGTTTTGTCAAACTTCGTACATGGCTGGAAAGGCCTATTAATTTGCAATTGAATACTGAAAACCACAATCATTTAGGATGTACGGTTGTGGAAATATCGGGTTTAGAAAATATACTTCCAAAATCAATTTTGACACTGCCAGGGTCACGATTTGGATGAAATTTCGTCCAAAATTAATTTGTCGAGTTTTGTTAAACTTCGTACATGGCTGGAAAGGCCTATTAATTTGCAATTGAATACTGAAAACCACAATCATTTAGGATGTACGGTTGTGGAAATATCGGGTTTAGAAAATATACTTCCAAAATCAATTTTGACACTGCCAGGGTCACGATTTGGATGAAATTTTATCCAAAATTAATTTTTCGAGTTTTGTTAAACTTCGTACATGGCTGGAAAGGCCTATTAATTTGCAATTGAATACTGAAAACCACAATAATTTAGGATGTACGGTTGTGGAAATATCGGGTTTAGAAAATATACTTCCAAAATCAATTTTGACACTGCCAGGGTCACGATTTGGATGAAATTCCGTCCAAAATTAATTTTTCGAGTTTTGTTAAACTTCGTACATGGCTGGAAAGGCCTTTTAATTTGCAATTGAATACTGAAAACCACAATCATTTAGGATGTACGGTTGTGGAAATATCGGGTTTAGAAAATTATACTTCCAAAATCAATTTTGACACTGCCAGGGTCACGATTTGGATGAAATTTTATCCAAAATTAATTTTTCGAGTTTTGTTAAACTTCGTACATGGCTGGAAAGGCCTATTAATTTGCAATTGAATACTGAAAACCACAATCATTTAGGATGTACGGTTGTGGAAATATCGGGTTTAGAAAATATACTTCCAAAATCAATTTTGACACTGCCAGGGTCACGATTTGGATGAAATTTCGTCCAAAATTAATTTATCGAGTTTTGTTAAACTTCGTACATGGCTGGAAAGGCCTATTAATTTGCAATTGAATACTGAAAACCACAATCATTTAGGATGTACGGTTGTGGAAATATCGGGTTTAGAAAATATACTTCCAAAATCAATTTTGACACTGCCAGAGTCACGATTTGGATGAAATTTCGTCCAAAATTAATTTGTCGAGTTTTGTCAAACTTCGTACATGGCTGCAAAGGCCTATTAATTTGCAATTGAATACTTAAAACCACAATAATTTAGGATGTACGGTTGTGGAAATATCGGGTTTAGAAAATATACTTCCAAAATCAATTTTGACACTGCCAGGGTCACGATTTGGATGAAATTTCGTCCAAAATTAATTTGTCGAGTTTTGTCAAACTTCGTACATGGCTGGAAAGGCCTATTAATTTGCAATTGAATACTGAAAACCACAATCATTTAGGATGTACGGTTGTGGAAATATCGGGTTTAGAAAATATACTTCCAAAATCAATTTTGACACTGCCAGGGTCACGATTTGGATGAAATTCCGTCCAAAATTAATTTTTCGAGTTTTGTTAAACTTCGTACATGGCTGGAAAGGCCTTTTAATTTGCAATTGAATACTGAAAACCACAATAATTTAGGATGTACGGTTGTGGAAATATCGGGTTTAGAAAATATACTTCCAAAATCAATTTTGACACTGCCAGGGTCACGATTTGGATGAAATTTCGTCCAAAATTAATTTGTCGAGTTTTGTTAAACTTCGTACATGGCTGGAAAGGCCTATTAACTTTCAATTGAATACTGAAAACCACAATCATTTAGGATGTACGGTTGTGGAAATATCGGGTTTAGAAAATATACTTCCAAAATCAATTTTGACACTGCCAGGGTCACGATTTGGATGAAATTTCATCCAAAATTAATTTGTCGAGTTTTGTCAAACTTCGTACATGGCTGGAAAGGCCTATTAATTTGCAATTGAATACTGAAAACCACAATCATTTAGGATGTACGGTTGTGGAAATATCGGGTTTAGAAAATATACTTCCAAAATCAATTTTGACACTGCCAGGGTCACGATTTGGATGAAATTTCATCCAAAATTAATTTGTCGAGTTTTGTCAAACTTCGTACATGGCTGGAAAGGCCTATTAATTTGCAATTGAATACTGAAAACCACAATAATTTAGGATGTACGGTTGTGGAAATATCGGGTTTAGAAAATATACTTCCAAAATCAATTTTGACACTGCCAGGGTCACGATTTGGATGAAATTCCGTCCAAAATTAATTTTTCGAGTTTTGTTAAACTTCGTACATGGCTGGAAAGGCCTTTTAATTTGCAATTGAATACTGAAAACCACAATCATTTAGGATGTACGGTTGTGGAAATATCGGGTTTAGAAAATATACTTCCAAAATCAATTTTGACACTGCCAGGGTCACGATTTGGATGAAATTTTATCCAAAATTAATTTTTCGAGTTTTGTTAAACTTCGTACATGGCTGGAAAGGCCTATTAATTTGCAATTGAATACTGAAAACCACAATCATTTAGGATGTACGGTTGTGGAAATATCGGGTTTAGAAAATATACTTCCAAAATCAATTTTGACACTGCCAGGGTCACGATTTGGATGAAATTTCATCCAAAATTAATTTGTCGAGTTTTGTCAAACTTCGTACATGGCTGGAAAGGCCTTTTAATTTGCAATTGAATACTGAAAACCACAATCATTTAGGATGTATGGTTGTGGAAATATCGGGTTTAGAAAATATACTTCCAAAATCAATTTTGACACTGCCAGGGTCACGATTTGGATGAAATTTCATCCAAAATTAATTTTTCGAGTTTTGTCAAACTTCGTACATGGCTGGAAAGGCCTATTAATTTGCAATTGAATACTGAAAACCACAATAATTTAGGATGTACGGTTGTGGAAATATCGGGTTTAGAAAATATACTTCCAAAATCAATTTTGACACTGCCAGGGTCACGATTTGGATGAAATTTTATCCAAAATTAATTTTTCGAGTTTTGTTAAACTTCGTACATGGCTGGAAAGGCCTTTTAATTTGCAATTGAATACTGAAAACCACAATCATTTAGGATGTACGGTTGTGGAAATATCGGGTTTAGAAAATTATACTTCCAAAATCAATTTTGACACTGCCAGGGTCACGATTTGGATGAAATTTTGACCAAAATTAATTTGTCGAGTTTTGTCAAACTTCGTACATGGCTGCAAAGGCCTATTAATTTGCAATTGAATACTTAAAACCACAATAATTTAGGATGTACGGTTGTGGAAATATCGGGTTTAGAAAATATACTTCCAAAATCAATTTTGACACTGCCAGGGTCACGATTTGGATGAAATTTCGTCCAAAATTAATTTGTCGAGTTTTGTCAAACTTCGTACATGGCTGGAAAGGCCTATTAATTTGCAATTGAATACTGAAAACCACAATCATTTAGGATGTACGGTTGTGGAAATATCGGGTTTAGAAAATATACTTCCAAAATCAATTTTGACACTGCCAGGGTCACGATTTGGATGAAATTTTGACCAAAATTAATTTGTCGAGTTTTGTCAAACTTCGTACATGGCTGCAAAGGCCTATTAATTTGCAATTGAATACTTAAAACCACAATAATTTAGGATGTACGGTTGTGGAAATATCGGGTTTAGAAAATATACTTCCAAAATCAATTTTGACACTGCCAGGGTCACGATTTGGATGAAATTTCGTCCAAAATTAATTTGTCGAGTTTTGTCAAACTTCGTACATGGCTGGAAAGGCCTATTAATTTGCAATTGAATACTGAAAACCACAATCATTTAGGATGTACGGTTGTGGAAATATCGGGTTTAGAAAATATACTTCCAAAATCAATTTTGACACTGCCAGGGTCACGATTTGGATGAAATTTCGTCCAAAATTAATTTGTCGAGTTTTGTTAAACTTCGTACATGGCTGGAAAGGCCTATTAATTTGCAATTGAATACTGAAAACCACAATAATTTAGGATGTACGGTTGTGGAAATATCTGGTTTAGAAAATATACTTCCAAAATCAATTTTGACACTGCCAGGGTCACGATTTGGATGAAATTTCGTCCAAAATTAATTTGTCGAGTTTTGTTAAACTTCGTACATTGCTGGAAAGGCCTATTAATTTGCAATTGAATACTGAAAACCACAATCATTTAGGATGTACGGTTGTGGAAATATCGGGTTTAGAAAATATACTTCCAAAATCAATTTTGACACTGCCAGGGTCACGATTTGGATGAAATTTTATCCAAAATTAATTTTTCGAGTTTTGTTAAACTTCGTACATGGCTGGAAAGGCCTATTAATTTGCAATTGAATACTGAAAACCACAATCATTTAGGATGTACGGTTGTGGAAATATCGGGTTTAGAAAATATACTTCCAAAATCAATTTTGACACTGCCAGGGTCACGATTTGGATGAAATTTCATCCAAAATTAATTTGTCGAGTTTTGTCAAACTTCGTACATGGCTGGAAAGGCCTATTAATTTGCAATTGAATACTGAAAACCACAATCATTTAGGATGTACGGTTGTGGAAATATCGGGTTTAGAAAATATACTTCCAAAATCAATTTTGACACTGCCAGGGTCACGATTTGGATGAAATTTTGACCAAAATTAATTTGTCGAGTTTTGTCAAACTTCGTACATGGCTGCAAAGGCCTATTAATTTGCAATTGAATACTTAAAACCACAATAATTTAGGATGTACGGTTGTGGAAATATCGGGTTTAGAAAATATACTTCCAAAATCAATTTTGACACTGCCAGGGTCACGATTTGGATGAAATTTCGTCCAAAATTAATTTGTCGAGTTTTGTTAAACTTCGTACATGGCTGGAAAGGCCTATTAATTTGCAATTGAATACTGAAAACCACAATAATTTAGGATGTACGGTTGTGGAAATATCGGGTTTAGAAAATATACTTCCAAAATCAATTTTGACACTGCCAGGGTCACGATTTGGATGAAATTTCGTCCAAAATTAATTTGTCGAGTTTTGTTAAACTTCGTACATGGCTGGAAAGGCCTATTAATTTGCAATTGAATACTGAAAACCACAATAATTTAGGATGTACGGTTGTGGAAATATCGGGTTTAGAAAATATACTTCCAAAATCAATTTTGACACTGCCAGGGTCACGATTTGGATGAAATTTCGTCCAAAATTAATTTGTCGAGTTTTGTCAAACTTCGTACATGGCTGGAAAGGCCTATTAATTTGCAATTGAATACTGAAAACCACAATCATTTAGGATGTACGGTTGTGGAAATATCGGGTTTAGAAAATATACTTCCAAAATCAATTTTGACACTGCCAGGGTCACGATTTGGATGAAATTTCGTCCAAAATTAATTTGTCGAGTTTTGTTAAACTTCGTACATGGCTGGAAAGGCCTATTAATTTGCAATTGAATACTGAAAACCACAATCATTTAGGATGTACGGTTGTGGAAATATCGGGTTTAGAAAATATACTTCCAAAATCAATTTTGACACTGCCAGGGTCACGATTTGGATGAAATTTTATCCAAAATTAATTTTTCGAGTTTTGTTAAACTTCGTACATGGCTGGAAAGGCCTATTAATTTGCAATTGAATACTGAAAACCACAATAATTTAGGATGTACGGTTGTGGAAATATCGGGTTTAGAAAATATACTTCCAAAATCAATTTTGACACTGCCAGGGTCACGATTTGGATGAAATTCCGTCCAAAATTAATTTTTCGAGTTTTGTTAAACTTCGTACATGGCTGGAAAGGCCTTTTAATTTGCAATTGAATACTGAAAACCACAATCATTTAGGATGTACGGTTGTGGAAATATCGGGTTTAGAAAATTATACTTCCAAAATCAATTTTGACACTGCCAGGGTCACGATTTGGATGAAATTTTATCCAAAATTAATTTTTCGAGTTTTGTTAAACTTCGTACATGGCTGGAAAGGCCTATTAATTTGCAATTGAATACTGAAAACCACAATCATTTAGGATGTACGGTTGTGGAAATATCGGGTTTAGAAAATATACTTCCAAAATCAATTTTGACACTGCCAGGGTCACGATTTGGATGAAATTTCGTCCAAAATTAATTTATCGAGTTTTGTTAAACTTCGTACATGGCTGGAAAGGCCTATTAATTTGCAATTGAATACTGAAAACCACAATCATTTAGGATGTACGGTTGTGGAAATATCGGGTTTAGAAAATATACTTCCAAAATCAATTTTGACACTGCCAGAGTCACGATTTGGATGAAATTTCGTCCAAAATTAATTTGTCGAGTTTTGTCAAACTTCGTACATGGCTGCAAAGGCCTATTAATTTGCAATTGAATACTTAAAACCACAATAATTTAGGATGTACGGTTGTGGAAATATCGGGTTTAGAAAATATACTTCCAAAATCAATTTTGACACTGCCAGGGTCACGATTTGGATGAAATTTCGTCCAAAATTAATTTGTCGAGTTTTGTCAAACTTCGTACATGGCTGGAAAGGCCTATTAATTTGCAATTGAATACTGAAAACCACAATCATTTAGGATGTACGGTTGTGGAAATATCGGGTTTAGAAAATATACTTCCAAAATCAATTTTGACACTGCCAGGGTCACGATTTGGATGAAATTCCGTCCAAAATTAATTTTTCGAGTTTTGTTAAACTTCGTACATGGCTGGAAAGGCCTTTTAATTTGCAATTGAATACTGAAAACCACAATAATTTAGGATGTACGGTTGTGGAAATATCGGGTTTAGAAAATATACTTCCAAAATCAATTTTGACACTGCCAGGGTCACGATTTGGATGAAATTTCGTCCAAAATTAATTTGTCGAGTTTTGTTAAACTTCGTACATGGCTGGAAAGGCCTATTAACTTTCAATTGAATACTGAAAACCACAATCATTTAGGATGTACGGTTGTGGAAATATCGGGTTTAGAAAATATACTTCCAAAATCAATTTTGACACTGCCAGGGTCACGATTTGGATGAAATTTCATCCAAAATTAATTTGTCGAGTTTTGTCAAACTTCGTACATGGCTGGAAAGGCCTATTAATTTGCAATTGAATACTGAAAACCACAATCATTTAGGATGTACGGTTGTGGAAATATCGGGTTTAGAAAATATACTTCCAAAATCAATTTTGACACTGCCAGGGTCACGATTTGGATGAAATTTCATCCAAAATTAATTTGTCGAGTTTTGTCAAACTTCGTACATGGCTGGAAAGGCCTATTAATTTGCAATTGAATACTGAAAACCACAATAATTTAGGATGTACGGTTGTGGAAATATCGGGTTTAGAAAATATACTTCCAAAATCAATTTTGACACTGCCAGGGTCACGATTTGGATGAAATTTCATCCAAAATTAATTTGTCGAGTTTTGTCAAACTTCGTACATGGCTGGAAAGGCCTTTTAATTTGCAATTGAATACTGAAAACCACAATCATTTAGGATGTACGGTTGTGGAAATATCGGGTTTAGAAAATATACTTCCAAAATCAATTTTGACACTGCCAGGGTCACGATTTGGATGAAATTTTATCCAAAATTAATTTGTCGAGTTTTGTTAAACTTCGTACATGGCTGGAAAGGCCTTTTAATTTGCAATTGAATTAATGAATACTGAAAACCACAATCATTTAGGATGTACGGTTGTGGAAATATCGGGTTTAGAAAATATACTTCCAAAATCAATTTTGACACTGCCAGGGTCACGATTTGGATGAAATTTCGTCCAAAATTAATTTTTCGAGTTTTGTTAAACTTCGTACATGGCTGGAAAGGCCTTTTAATTTGCAATTGAATACTGAAAACCACAATCATTTAGGATGTACGGTTGTGGAAATATCGGGTTTAGAAAATATACTTCCAAAATCAATTTTGACACTGCCAGGGTCACGATTTGGATGAAATTTCATCCAAAATTAATTTGTCGAGTTTTGTCAAACTTCGTACATGGCTGGAAAGGCCTTTTAATTTGCAATTGAATACTGAAAACCACAATCATTTAGGATGTACGGTTGTGGAAATATCGGGTTTAGAAAATATACTTCCAAAATCAATTTTGACACTGCCAGGGTCACGATTTGGATGAAATTTTATCCAAAATTAATTTGTCGAGTTTTGTTAAACTTCGTACATGGCTGGAAAGGCCTTTTAATTTGCAATTGAATTAATGAATACTGAAAACCACAATCATTTAGGATGTACGGTTGTGGAAATATCGGGTTTAGAAAATATACTTCCAAAATCAATTTTGACACTGCCAGGGTCACGATTTGGATGAAATTTCATCCAAAATTAATTTGTCGAGTTTTGTCAAACTTCGTACATGGCTGGAAAGGCCTATTAATTTGCAATTGAATACTGAAAACCACAATCATTTAGGATGTACGGTTGTGGAAATATCGGGTTTAGAAAATATACTTCCAAAATCAATTTTGACACTGCCAGGGTCACGATTTGGATGAAATTTCGTCCAAAATTAATTTTTCGAGTTTTGTTAAACTTCGTACATGGCTGGAAAGGCCTTTTAATTTGCAATTGAATACTGAAAACCACAATCATTTAGGATGTACGGTTGTGGAAATATCGGGTTTAGAAAATATACTTCCAAAATCAATTTTGACACTGCCAGGGTCACGATTTGGATGAAATTTTATCCAAAATTAATTTTTCGAGTTTTGTTAAACTTCGTACATGGCTGGAAAGGCCTATTAATTTGCAATTGAATACTGAAAACCACAATAATTTAGGATGTACGGTTGTGGAAATATCGGGTTTAGAAAATATACTTCCAAAATCAATTTTGACACTGCCAGGGTCACGATTTGGATGAAATTCCGTCCAAAATTAATTTTTCGAGTTTTGTTAAACTTCGTACATGGCTGGAAAGGCCTTTTAATTTGCAATTGAATACTGAAAACCACAATAATTTAGGATGTACGGTTGTGGAAATATCGGGTTTAGAAAATATACTTCCAAAATCAATTTTGACACTGCCAGGGTCACGATTTGGATGAAATTTCGTCCAAAATTAATTTGTCGAGTTTTGTTAAACTTCGTACATGGCTGGAAAGGCCTATTAATTTGCAATTGAATACTGAAAACCACAATCATTTAGGATGTACGGTTGTGGAAATATCGGGTTTAGAAAATATACTTCCAAAATCAATTTTGACACTGCCAGGGTCACGATTTGGATGAAATTTTATCCAAAATTAATTTTTCGAGTTTTGTTAAACTTCGTACATGGCTGGAAAGGCCTATTAATTTGCAATTGAATACTGAAAACCACAATCATTTAGGATGTACGGTTGTGGAAATATCGGGTTTAGAAAATATACTTCCAAAATCAATTTTGACACTGCCAGGGTCACGATTTGGATGAAATTTCATCCAAAATTAATTTGTCGAGTTTTGTCAAACTTCGTACATGGCTGGAAAGGCCTTTTAATTTGCAATTGAATACTGAAAACCACAATCATTTAGGATGTATGGTTGTGGAAATATCGGGTTTAGAAAATATACTTCCAAAATCAATTTTGACACTGCCAGGGTCACGATTTGGATGAAATTTCATCCAAAATTAATTTTTCGAGTTTTATCAAACTTCGTACATGGCTGGAAAGGCCTATTAATTTGCAATTGAATACTGAAAACCACAATAATTTAGGATGTACGGTTGTGGAAATATCTGGTTTAGAAAATATACTTCCAAAATCAATTTTGACACTGCCAGGGTCACGATTTGGATGAAATTTCATCCAAAATTAATTTGTCGAGTTTTGTCAAACTTCGTACATGGCTGGAAAGGCCTTTTAATTTGCAATTGAATACTGAAAACCACAATCATTTAGGATGTACGGTTGTGGAAATATCGGGTTTAGAAAATATACTTCCAAAATCAATTTTGACACTGCCAGGGTCACGATTTGGATGAAATTTCATCCAAAATTAATTTTTCGAGTTTTGTCAAACTTCGTACATGGCTGCAAAGGCCTATTAATTTGCAATTGAATACTTAAAACCACAATAATTTAGGATGTACGGTTGTGGAAATATCGGGTTTAGAAAATATACTTCCAAAATCAATTTTGACACTGCCAGGGTCACGATTTGGATGAAATTTCGTCCAAAATTAATTTGTCGAGTTTTGTCAAACTTCGTACATGGCTGGAAAGGCCTATTAATTTGCAATTGAATACTGAAAACCACAATCATTTAGGATGTACGGTTGTGGAAATATCGGGTTTAGAAAATATACTTCCAAAATCAATTTTGACACTGCCAGGGTCACGATTTGGATGAAATTTCGTCCAAAATAAATTTTTCGAGTTTTGTTAAACTTCGTACATGGCTGGAAAGGCCTTTTAATTTGCAATTGAATACTGAAAACCACAATAATTTAGGATGTACGGTTGTGGAAATATCGGGTTTAGAAAATATACTTCCAAAATCAATTTTGACACTGCCAGGGTCACGATTTGGATGAAATTTCGTCCAAAATTAATTTGTCGAGTTTTGTTAAACTTCGTACATGGCTGGAAAGGCCTATTAATTTGCAATTGAATACTGAAAACCACAATCATTTAGGATGTACGGTTGTGGAAATATCGGGTTTAGAAAATATACTTCCAAAATCAATTTTGACACTGCCAGGGTCACGATTTGGATGAAATTTCATCCAAAATTAATTTGTCGAGTTTTGTCAAACTTCGTACATGGCTGGAAAGGCCTATTAATTTGCAATTGAATACTGAAAACCACAATCATTTAGGATGTACGGTTGTGGAAATATCGGGTTTAGAAAATATACTTCCAAAATCAATTTTGACACTGCCAGGGTCACGATTTGGATGAAATTTTGACCAAAATTAATTTGTCGAGTTTTGTCAAACTTCGTACATGGCTGCCAAGGCCTATTAATTTGCAATTGAATACTTAAAACCACAATAATTTAGGATGTACGGTTGTGGAAATATCGGGTTTAGAAAATATACTTCCAAAATCAATTTTGACACTGCCAGGGTCACGATTTGGATGAAATTTCGTCCAAAATAAATTTGTCGAGTTTTGTTAAACTTCGTACATGGCTGGAAAGGCCTATTAATTTGCAATTGAATACTGAAAACCACAATCATTTAGGATGTACGGTTGTGGAAATATCGGGTTTAGAAAATATACTTCCAAAATCAATTTTGACACTGCCAGGGTCACGATTTGGATGGAATTTCGTCCAAAATTAATTTGTCGAGTTTTGTTAAACTTCGTACATGGCTGGAAAGGCCTATTAATTTGCAATTGAATACTGAAAACCACAATAATTTAGGATGTACGGTTGTGGAAATATCTGGTTTAGAAAATATACTTCCAAAATCAATTTTGACACTGCCAGGGTCACGATTTGGATGAAATTTCGTCCAAAATTAATTTGTCGAGTTTTGTTAAACTTCGTACATGGCTGGAAAGGCCTATTAATTTGCAATTGAATACTGAAAACCACAATCATTTAGGATGTACGGTTGTGGAAATATCGGGTTTAGAAAATATACTTCCAAAATCAATTTTGACACTGCCAGGGTCACGATTTGGATGAAATTTTATCCAAAATTAATTTTTCGAGTTTTGTTAAACTTCGTACATGGCTGGAAAGGCCTATTAATTTGCAATTGAATACTGAAAACCACAATAATTTAGGATGTACGGTTGTGGAAATATCGGGTTTAGAAAATATACTTCCAAAATCAATTTTGACACTGCCAGGGTCACGATTTGGATGAAATTCCGTCCAAAATTAATTTTTCGAGTTTTGTTAAACTTCGTACATGGCTGGAAAGGCCTTTTAATTTGCAATTGAATACTGAAAACCACAATCATTTAGGATGTACGGTTGTGGAAATATCGGGTTTAGAAAATTATACTTCCAAAATCAATTTTGACACTGCCAGGGTCACGATTTGGATGAAATTTTGACCAAAATTAATTTGTCGAGTTTTGTCAAACTTCGTACATGGCTGGAAAGGCCTATTAATTTGCAATTGAATACTGAAAACCACAATAATTTAGGATGTACGGTTGTGGAAATATCGGGTTTAGAAAATTATACTTCCAAAATCAATTTTGACACTGCCAGGGTCACGATTTGGATGAAATTCCGTCCAAAATTAATTTTTCGAGTTTTGTTAAACTTCGTACATGGCTGGAAAGGCCTTTTAATTTGCAATTGAATACTGAAAACCACAATCATTTAGGATGTACGGTTGTGGAAATATCGGGTTTAGAAAATTATACTTCCAAAATCAATTTTGACACTGCCAGGGTCACGATTTGGATGAAATTTTATCCAAAATTAATTTTTCGAGTTTTGTTAAACTTCGTACATGGCTGGAAAGGCCTATTAATTTGCAATTGAATACTGAAAACCACAATCATTTAGGATGTACGGTTGTGGAAATATCGGGTTTAGAAAATATACTTCCAAAATCAATTTTGACACTGCCAGGGTCACGATTTGGATGAAATTTCGTCCAAAATTAATTTGTCGAGTTTTGTTAAACTTCGTACATGGCTGGAAAGGCCTATTAATTTGCAATTGAATACTGAAAACCACAATCATTTAGGATGTACGGTTGTGGAAATATCGGGTTTAGAAAATATACTTCCAAAATCAATTTTGACACTGCCAGGGTCACGATTTGGATGAAATTTTGACCAAAATTAATTTGTCGAGTTTTGTCAAACTTCGTACATGGCTGCAAAGGCCTATTAATTTGCAATTGAATACTTAAAACCACAATAATTTAGGATGTACGGTTGTGGAAATATCGGGTTTAGAAAATATACTTCCAAAATCAATTTTGACACTGCCAGGGTCACGATTTGGATGAAATTTCGTCCAAAATTAATTTGTCGAGTTTTGTTAAACTTCGTACATGGCTGGAAAGGCCTATTAATTTGCAATTGAATACTGAAAACCACAATAATTTAGGATGTACGGTTGTGGAAATATCGGGTTTAGAAAATATACTTCCAAAATAAATTTTGACACTGCCAGGGTCACGATTTGGATGAAATTTCGTCCAAAATTAATTTGTCGAGTTTTGTTAAACTTCGTACATGGCTGGAAGGGCCTATTAATTTGCAATTGAATACTGAAAACCACAATAATTTAGGATGTACGGTTGTGGAAATATCTGGTTTAGAAAATATACTTCCAAAATCAATTTTGACACTGCCAGGGTCACGATTTGGATGAAATTTCGTCCAAAATTAATTTGTCGAGTTTTGTTAAACTTCGTACATGGCTGGAAAGGCCTATTAATTTGCAATTGAATACTGAAAACCACAATCATTTAGGATGTACGGTTGTGGAAATATCGGGTTTAGAAAATATACTTCCAAAATCAATTTTGACACTGCCAGGGTCACGATTTGGATGAAATTTTATCCAAAATTAATTTTTCGAGTTTTGTTAAACTTCGTACATGGCTGGAAAGGCCTATTAATTTGCAATTGAATACTGAAAACCACAATAATTTAGGATGTACGGTTGTGGAAATATCGGGTTTAGAAAATATACTTCCAAAATCAATTTTGACACTGCCAGGGTCACGATTTGGATGAAATTCCGTCCAAAATTAATTTTTCGAGTTTTGTTAAACTTCGTACATGGCTGGAAAGGCCTTTTAATTTGCAATTGAATACTGAAAACCACAATCATTTAGGATGTACGGTTGTGGAAATATCGGGTTTAGAAAATTATACTTCCAAAACAATTTTGACACTGCCAGGGTCACGATTTGGATGAAATTTTATCCAAAATTAATTTTTCGAGTTTTGTTAAACTTCGTACATGGCTGGAAAGGCCTATTAATTTGCAATTGAATACTGAAAACCACAATCATTTAGGATGTACGGTTGTGGAAATATCGGGTTTAGAAAATATACTTCCAAAATCAATTTTGACACTGCCAGGGTCACGATTTGGATGAAATTTCGTCCAAAATTAATTTGTCGAGTTTTGTAAAACTTCGTACATGGCTGGAAAGGCCTATTAATTTGCAATTGAATACTGAAAACCACAATCATTTAGGATGTACGGTTGTGGAAATATCGGGTTTAGAAAATATACTTCCAAAATCAATTTTGACACTGCCAGAGTCACGATTTGGATGAAATTTCGTCCAAAATTAATTTGTCGAGTTTTGTCAAACTTCGTACATGGCTGCAAAGGCCTATTAATTTGCAATTGAATACTTAAAACCACAATAATTTAGGATGTACGGTTGTGGAAATATCGGGTTTAGAAAATATACTTCCAAAATCAATTTTGACACTGCCAGGGTCACGATTTGGATGAAATTTCGTCCAAAATTAATTTGTCGAGTTTTGTCAAACTTCGTACATGGCTGGAAAGGCCTATTAATTTGCAATTGAATACTGAAAACCACAATCATTTAGGATGTACGGTTGTGGAAATATCGGGTTTAGAAAATATACTTCCAAAATCAATTTTGACACTGCCAGGGTCACGATTTGGATGAAATTTCGTCCAAAATAAATTTTTCGAGTTTTGTTAAACTTCGTACATGGCTGGAAAGGCCTTTTAATTTGCAATTGAATACTGAAAACCACAATAATTTAGGATGTACGGTTGTGGAAATATCGGGTTTAGAAAATATACTTCCAAAATCAATTTTGACACTGCCAGGGTCACGATTTGGATGAAATTTCGTCCAAAATTAATTTGTCGAGTTTTGTTAAACTTCGTACATGGCTGGAAAGGCCTATTAATTTGCAATTGAATACTGAAAACCACAATCATTTAGGATGTACGGTTGTGGAAATATCGGGTTTAGAAAATATACTTCCAAAATCAATTTTGACACTGCCAGGGTCACGATTTGGATGAAATTTCATCCAAAATTAATTTGTCGAGTTTTGTCAAACTTCGTACATGGCTGGAAAGGCCTATTAATTTGCAATTGAATACTGAAAACCACAATCATTTAGGATGTACGGTTGTGGAAATATCGGGTTTAGAAAATATACTTCCAAAATCAATTTTGACACTGCCAGGGTCACGATTTGGATGAAATTTCATCCAAAATTAATTTGTCGAGTTTTGTCAAACTTCGTACATGGCTGGAAAGGCCTATTAATTTGCAATTGAATACTGAAAACCACAATAATTTAGGATGTACGGTTGTGGAAATATCGGGTTTAGAAAATATACTTCCAAAATCAATTTTGACACTGCCAGGGTCACGATTTGGATGAAATTTCATCCAAAATTAATTTGTCGAGTTTTGTCAAACTTCGTACATGGCTGGAAAGGCCTTTTAATTTGCAATTGAATACTGAAAACCACAATCATTTAGGATGTACGGTTGTGGAAATATCGGGTTTAGAAAATATACTTCCAAAATCAATTTTGACACTGCCAGGGTCACGATTTGGATGAAATTTCATCCAAAATTAATTTGTCGAGTTTTGTCAAACTTCGTACATGGCTGGAAAGGCCTATTAATTTGCAATTGAATACTGAAAACCACAATCATTTAGGATGTACGGTTGTGGAAATATCGGGTTTAGAAAATATACTTCCAAAATCAATTTTGACACTGCCAGGGTCACGATTTGGATGAAATTTCGTCCAAAATAAATTTTTCGAGTTTTGTTAAACTTCGTACATGGCTGGAAAGGCCTTTTAATTTGCAATTGAATACTGAAAACCACAATCATTTAGGATGTACGGTTGTGGAAATATCGGGTTTAGAAAATATACTTCCAAAATCAATTTTGACACTGCCAGGGTCACGATTTGGATGAAATTCCGTCCAAAATTAATTTTTCGAGTTTTGTTAAACTTCGTACATGGCTGGAAAGGCCTTTTAATTTGCAATTGAATACTGAAAACCACAATAATTTAGGATGTACGGTTGTGGAAATATCGGGTTTAGAAAATATACTTCCAAAATCAATTTTGACACTGCCAGGGTCACGATTTGGATGAAATTTCGTCCAAAATTAATTTGTCGAGTTTTGTTAAACTTCGTACATGGCTGGAAAGGCCTATTAATTTGCAATTGAATACTGAAAACCACAATCATTTAGGATGTACGGTTGTGGAAATATCGGGTTTAGAAAATATACTTCCAAAATCAATTTTGACACTGCCAGGGTCACGATTTGGATGAAATTTTATCCAAAATTAATTTTTCGAGTTTTGTTAAACTTCGTACATGGCTGGAAAGGCCTATTAATTTGCAATTGAATACTGAAAACCACAATCATTTAGGATGTACGGTTGTGGAAATATCGGGTTTAGAAAATATACTTCCAAAATCAATTTTGACACTGCCAGGGTCACGATTTGGATGAAATTTCATCCAAAATTAATTTGTCGAGTTTTGTCAAACTTCGTACATGGCTGGAAAGGCCTTTTAATTTGCAATTGAATACTGAAAACCACAATCATTTAGGATGTATGGTTGTGGAAATATCGGGTTTAGAAAATATACTTCCAAAATCAATTTTGACACTGCCAGGGTCACGATTTGGATGAAATTTCATCCAAAATTAATTTTTCGAGTTTTGTCAAACTTCGTACATGGCTGGAAAGGCCTATTAATTTGCAATTGAATACTGAAAACCACAATAATTTAGGATGTACGGTTGTGGAAATATCTGGTTTAGAAAATATACTTCCAAAATCAATTTTGACACTGCCAGGGTCACGATTTGGATGAAATTTCGTCCAAAATTAATTTTTCGAGTTTTGTTAAACTTCGTACATGGCTGGAAAGGCCTTTTAATTTGCAATTGAATACTGAAAACCACAATAATTTAGGATGTACGGTTGTGGAAATATCGGGTTTAGAAAATATACTTCCAAAATCAATTTTGACACTGCCAGGGTCACGATTTGGATGAAATTTCATCCAAAATTAATTTGTCGAGTTTTGTCAAACTTCGTACATGGCTGGAAAGGCCTTTTAATTTGCAATTGAATACTGAAAACCACAATCATTTAGGATGTACGGTTGTGGAAATATCGGGTTTAGAAAATATACTTCCAAAATCAATTTTGACACTGCCAGGGTCACGATTTGGATGAAATTTCATCCAAAATTAATTTTTCGAGTTTTGTCAAACTTCGTACATGGCTGCAAAGGCCTATTAATTTGCAATTGAATACTTAAAACCACAATAATTTAGGATGTACGGTTGTGGAAATATCGGGTTTAGAAAATATACTTCCAAAATCAATTTTGACACTGCCAGGGTCACGATTTGGATGAAATTTCGTCCAAAATTAATTTGTCGAGTTTTGCCAAACTTCGTACATGGCTGGGAAGGCCTATTTATTTGCAATTGAATACTGAAAACCACAATCATTTAGGATGTACGGTTGTGGAAATATCGGGTTTAGAAAATATACTTCCAAAATCAATTTTGACACTGCCAGGGTCACGATTTGGATGAAATTTCGTCCAAAATTAATTTTTCTTCGTACATGGCTGGAAAGGCCTTTTAATTTGCAATTGAATACTGAAAACCACAATCATTTAGGATGTACGGTTGTGGAAATATCGGGTTTAGAAAATATACTTCCAAAATCAATTTTGACACTGCCAGGGTCACGATTTGGATGAAATTTCGTCCAAAATTAATTTGTCGAGTTTTGTTAAACTTCGTACATGGCTGGAAAGGCCTATTAATTTGCAATTGAATACTGAAAACCACAATCATTTAGGATGTACGGTTGTGGAAATATCGGGTTTAGAAAATATACTTCCAAAATCAATTTTGACACTGCCAGGGTCACGATTTGGATGAAATTTCATCCAAAATTAATTTGTCGAGTTTTGTCAAACTTCGTACATGGCTGGAAAGGCCTATTAATTTGCAATTGAATACTGAAAACCACAATCATTTAGGATGTACGGTTGTGGAAATATCGGGTTTAGAAAATATACTTCCAAAATCAATTTTGACACTGCCAGGGTCACGATTTGGATGAAATTTTGACCAAAATTAATTTGTCGAGTTTTGTCAAACTTCGTACATGGCTGCAAAGGCCTATTAATTTGCAATTGAATACTTAAAACCACAATAATTTAGGATGTACGGTTGTGGAAATATCGGGTTTAGAAAATATACTACCAAAATCAATTTTGACACTGCCAGGGTCACGATTTGGATGAAATTTCGTCCAAAATTAATTTGTCGAGTTTTGTCAAACTTCGTACATGGCTGGAAAGGCCTATTAATTTGCAATTGAATACTGAAAACCACAATCATTTAGGATGTACGGTTGTGGAAATATCGGGTTTAGAAAATATACTTCCAAAATCAATTTTGACACTGCCAGGGTCACGATTTGGATGAAATTTCGTCCAAAATTAATTTGTCGAGTTTTGTTAAACTTCGTACATGGCTGGAAAGGCCTATTAATTTGCAATTGAATACTGAAAACCACAATAATTTAGGATGTACGGTTGTGGAAATATCGGGTTTAGAAAATATACTTCCAAAATCAATTTTGACACTGCCAGGGTCACGATTTGGATGAAATTTCGTCCAAAATTAATTTGTCGAGTTTTGTTAAACTTCGTACATGGCTGGAAAGGCCTATTAATTTGCAATTGAATACTGAAAACCACAATCATTTAGGATGTACGGTTGTGGAAATATCGGGTTTAGAAAATATACTTCCAAAATCAATTTTGACACTGCCAGGGTCACGATTTGGATGAAATTTTATCCAAAATTAATTTTTCGAGTTTTGTTAAACTTCGTACATGGCTGGAAAGGCCTATTAATTTGCAATTGAATACTGAAAACCACAATAATTTAGGATGTACGGTTGTGGAAATATCGGGTTTAGAAAATATACTTCCAAAATCAATTTTGACACTGCCAGGGTCACGATTTGGATGAAATTCCGTCCAAAATTAATTTTTCGAGTTTTGTTAAACTTCGTACATGGCTGGAAAGGCCTTTTAATTTGCAATTGAATACTGAAAACCACAATCATTTAGGATGTACGGTTGTGGAAATATCGGGTTTAGAAAATATACTTCCAAAATCAATTTTGACACTGCCAGGGTCACGATTTGGATGAAATTTCGTCCAAAATTAATTTGTCGAGTTTTGTTAAACTTCGTACATGGCTGGAAAGGCCTATTAATTTGCAATTGAATACTGAAAACCACAATCATTTAGGATGTACGGTTGTGGAAATATCGGGTTTAGAAAATATACTTCCAAAATCAATTTTGACACTGCCAGGGTCACGATTTGGATGAAATTTCATCCAAAATTAATTTGTCGAGTTTTGTCAAACTTCGTACATGGCTGGAAAGGCCTATTAATTTGCAATTGAATACTGAAAACCACAATCATTTAGGATGTACGGTTGTGGAAATATCGGGTTTAGAAAATATACTTCCAAAATCAATTTTGACACTGCCAGGGTCACGATTTGGATGAAATTTTGACCAAAATTAATTTGTCGAGTTTTGTCAAACTTCGTACATGGCTGCAAAGGCCTATTAATTTGCAATTGAATACTTAAAACCACAATAATTTAGGATGTACGGTTGTGGAAATATCGGGTTTAGAAAATATACTACCAAAATCAATTTTGACACTGCCAGGGTCACGATTTGGATGAAATTTCGTCCAAAATTAATTTGTCGAGTTTTGTCAAACTTCGTACATGGCTGGAAAGGCCTATTAATTTGCAATTGAATACTGAAAACCACAATCATTTAGGATGTACGGTTGTGGAAATATCGGGTTTAGAAAATATACTTCCAAAATCAATTTTGACACTGCCAGGGTCACGATTTGGATGAAATTTCGTCCAAAATTAATTTGTCGAGTTTTGTTAAACTTCGTACATGGCTGGAAAGGCCTATTAATTTGCAATTGAATACTGAAAACCACAATAATTTAGGATGTACGGTTGTGGAAATATCGGGTTTAGAAAATATACTTCCAAAATCAATTTTGACACTGCCAGGGTCACGATTTGGATGAAATTTCGTCCAAAATTAATTTGTCGAGTTTTGTTAAACTTCGTACATGGCTGGAAAGGCCTATTAATTTGCAGTTGAATACTGAAAACCACAATCATTTAGGATGTACGGTTGTGGAAATATCGGGTTTAGAAAATATACTTCCAAAATCAATTTTGACACTGCCAGGGTCACGATTTGGATGAAATTTTATCCAAAATTAATTTTTCGAGTTTTGTTAAACTTCGTACATGGCTGGAAAGGCCTATTAATTTGCAATTGAATACTGAAAACCACAATAATTTAGGATGTACGGTTGTGGAAATATCGGGTTTAGAAAATATACTTCCAAAATCAATTTTGACACTGCCAGGGTCACGATTTGGATGAAATTCCGTCCAAAATTAATTTTTCGAGTTTTGTTAAACTTCGTACATGGCTGGAAAGGCCTTTTAATTTGCAATTGAATACTGAAAACCACAATCATTTAGGATGTACGGTTGTGGAAATATCGGGTTTAGAAAATATACTTCCAAAATCAATTTTGACACTGCCAGGGTCACGATTTGGATGAAATTTCGTCCAAAATTAATTTGTCGAGTTTTGTTAAACTTCGTACATGGCTGGAAAGGCCTATTAATTTGCAATTGAATACTGAAAACCACAATCATTTAGGATGTACGGTTGTGGAAATATCGGGTTTAGAAAATATACTTCCAAAATCAATTTTGACACTGCCAGGGTCACGATTTGGATGAAATTTCATCCAAAATTAATTTGTCGAGTTTTGTCAAACTTCGTACATGGCTGGAAAGGCCTATTAATTTGCAATTGAATACTGAAAACCACAATCATTTAGGATGTACGGTTGTGGAAATATCGGGTTTAGAAAATATACTTCCAAAATCAATTTTGACACTGCCAGGGTCACGATTTGGATGAAATTTTGACCAAAATTAATTTGTCGAGTTTTGTCAAACTTCGTACATGGCTGCAAAGGCCTATTAATTTGCAATTGAATACTTAAAACCACAATAATTTAGGATGTACGGTTGTGGAAATATCGGGTTTAGAAAATATACTTCCAAAATCAATTTTGACACTGCCAGGGTCACGATTTGGATGAAATTTCGTCCAAAATTAATTTGTCGAGTTTTGTTAAACTTCGTACATGGCTGGAAAGGCCTATTAATTTGCAATTGAATACTGAAAACCACAATAATTTAGGATGTACGGTTGTGGAAATATCGGGTTTAGAAAATATACTTCCAAAATCAATTTTGACACTGCCAGGGTCACGATTTGGATGAAATTTCGTCCAAAATTAATTTGTCGAGTTTTGTTAAACTTCGTACATGGCTGGAAAGGCCTATTAATTTGCAATTGAATACTGAAAACCACAATAATTTAGGATGTACGGTTGTGGAAATATCGGGTTTAGAAAATATACTTCCAAAATCAATTTTGACACTGCCAGGGTCACGATTTGGATGAAATTTCGTCCAAAATTAATTTGTCGAGTTTTGTCAAACTTCGTACATGGCTGGAAAGGCCTATTAATTTGCAATTGAATACTGAAAACCACAATCATTTAGGATGTACGGTTGTGGAAATATCGGGTTTAGAAAATATACTTCCAAAATCAATTTTGACACTGCCAGGGTCACGATTTGGATGAAATTTCGTCCAAAATTAATTTGTCGAGTTTTGTTAAACTTAGTACATGGCTGGAAAGGCCTATTAATTTGCAATTGAATACTGAAAACCACAATCATTTAGGATGTACGGTTGTGGAAATATCGGGTTTAGAAAATATACTTCCAAAATCAATTTTGACACTGCCAGGGTCACGATTTGGATGAAATTTTATCCAAAATTAATTTTTCGAGTTTTGTTAAACTTCGTACATGGCTGGAAAGGCCTATTAATTTGCAATTGAATACTGAAAACCACAATAATTTAGGATGTACGGTTGTGGAAATATCGGGTTTAGAAAATATACTTCCAAAATCAATTTTGACACTGCCAGGGTCACGATTTGGATGAAATTCCGTCCAAAATTAATTTTTCGAGTTTTGTTAAACTTCGTACATGGCTGGAAAGGCCTTTTAATTTGCAATTGAATACTGAAAACCACAATCATTTAGGATGTACGGTTGTGGAAATATCGGGTTTAGAAAATTATACTTCCAAAATCAATTTTGACACTGCCAGGGTCACGATTTGGATGAAATTTTATCCAAAATTAATTTTTCGAGTTTTGTTAAACTTCGTACATGGCTGGAAAGGCCTATTAATTTGCAATTGAATACTGAAAACCACAATCATTTAGGATGTACGGTTGTGGAAATATCGGGTTTAGAAAATATACTTCCAAAATCAATTTTGACACTGCCAGGGTCACGATTTGGATGAAATTTCGTCCAAAATTAATTTGTCGAGTTTTGTTAAACTTCGTACATGGCTGGAAAGGCCTATTAATTTGCAATTGAATACTGAAAACCACAATCATTTAGGATGTACGGTTGTGGAAATATCGGGTTTAGAAAATATACTTCCAAAATCAATTTTGACACTGCCAGGGTCACGATTTGGATGAAATTTCATCCAAAATTAATTTGTCGAGTTTTGTCAAACTTCGTACATGGCTGGAAAGGCCTATTAATTTGCAATTGAATACTGAAAACCACAATCATTTAGGATGTACGGTTGTGGAAATATCGGGTTTAGAAAATATACTTCCAAAATCAATTTTGACACTGCCAGGGTCACGATTTGGATGAAATTTCGTCCAAAATTAATTTTTCGAGTTTTGTTAAACTTCGTACATGGCTGGAAAGGCCTTTTAATTTGCAATTGAATACTGAAAACCACAATCATTTAGGATGTACGGTTGTGGAAATATCGGGTTTAGAAAATATACTTCCAAAATCAATTTTGACACTGCCAGGGTCACGATTTGGATGAAATTTTATCCAAAATTAATTTTTCGAGTTTTGTTAAACTTCGTACATGGCTGGAAAGGCCTATTAATTTGCAATTGAATACTGAAAACCACAATAATTTAGGATGTACGGTTGTGGAAATATCGGGTTTAGAAAATATACTTCCAAAATCAATTTTGACACCGCCAGGGTCACGATTTGGATGAAATTCCGTCCAAAATTAATTTGTCGAGTTTTGTTAAACTTCGTACATGGCTGGAAAGGCCTATTAATTTGCAATTGAATACTGAAAACCACAATCATTTAGGATGTACGGTTGTGGAAATATCGGGTTTAGAAAATATACTTCCAAAATCAATTTTGACACTGCCAGGGTCACGATTTGGATGAAATTCCGTCCAAAATTAATTTTTCGAGTTTTGTTAAACTTCGTACATGGCTGGAAAGGCCTTTTAATTTGCAATTGAATACTGAAAACCACAATAATTTAGGATGTACGGTTGTGGAAATATCGGGTTTAGAAAATATACTTCCAAAATCAATTTTGACACTGCCAGGGTCACGATTTGGATGAAATTTCGTCCAAAATTAATTTGTCGAGTTTTGTTAAACTTCGTACATGGCTGGAAAGGCCTATTAATTTGCAATTGAATACTGAAAACCACAATCATTTAGGATGTACGGTTGTGGAAATATCGGGTTTAGAAAATATACTTCCAAAATCAATTTTGACACTGCCAGGGTCACGATTTGGATGAAATTTTATCCAAAATTAATTTTTCGAGTTTTGTTAAACTTCGTACATGGCTGGAAAGGCCTATTAATTTGCAATTGAATACTGAAAACCACAATCATTTAGGATGTACGGTTGTGGAAATATCGGGTTTAGAAAATATACTTCCAAAATCAATTTTGACACTGCCAGGGTCACGATTTGGATGAAATTTCATCCAAAATTAATTTGTCGAGTTTTGTCAAACTTCGTACATGGCTGGAAAGGCCTTTTAATTTGCAATTGAATACTGAAAACCACAATCATTTAGGATGTATGGTTGTGGAAATATCGGGTTTAGAAAATATACTTCCAAAATCAATTTTGACACTGCCAGGGTCACGATTTGGATGAAATTTCATCCAAAATTAATTTTTCGAGTTTTGTCAAACTTCGTACATGGCTGGAAAGGCCTATTAATTTGCAATTGAATACTGAAAACCACAATAATTTAGGATGTACGGTTGTGGAAATATCGGGTTTAGAAAATATACTTCCAAAATCAATTTTGACACTGCCAGGGTCACGATTTGGATGAAATTCCGTCCAAAATTAATTTTTCGAGTTTTGTTAAACTTCGTACATGGCTGGAAAGGCCTTTTAATTTGCAATTGAATACTGAAAACCACAATCATTTAGGATGTACGGTTGTGGAAATATCGGGTTTAGAAAATTATACTTCCAAAATCAATTTTGACACTGCCAGGGTCACGATTTGGATGAAATTTTGACCAAAATTAATTTGTCGAGTTTTGTCAAACTTCGTACATGGCTGCAAAGGCCTATTAATTTGCAATTGAATACTTAAAACCACAATAATTTAGGATGTACGGTTGTGGAAATATCGGGTTTAGAAAATATACTTCCAAAATCAATTTTGACACTGCCAGGGTCACGATTTGGATGAAATTTTGACCAAAATTAATTTGTCGAGTTTTGTCAAACTTCGTACATGGCTGCAAAGGCCTATTAATTTGCAATTGAATACTTAAAACCACAATAATTTAGGATGTACGGTTGTGGAAATATCGGGTTTAGAAAATATACTTCCAAAATCAATTTTGACACTGCCAGGGTCACGATTTGGATGAAATTTCGTCCAAAATTAATTTGTCGAGTTTTGTCAAACTTCGTACATGGCTGGAAAGGCCTATTAATTTGCAATTGAATACTGAAAACCACAATCATTTAGGATGTACGGTTGTGGAAATATCGGGTTTAGAAAATATACTTCCAAAATCAATTTTGACACTGCCAGGGTCACGATTTGGATGAAATTTCGTCCAAAATTAATTTGTCGAGTTTTGTTAAACTTCGTACATGGCTGGAAAGGCCTATTAATTTGCAATTGAATACTGAAAACCACAATAATTTAGGATGTACGGTTGTGGAAATATCTGGTTTAGAAAATATACTTCCAAAATCAATTTTGACACTGCCAGGGTCACGATTTGGATGAAATTTCGTCCAAAATTAATTTGTCGAGTTTTGTTAAACTTCGTACATGGCTGGAAAGGCCTATTAATTTGCAATTGAATACTGAAAACCACAATCATTTAGGATGTACGGTTGTGGAAATATCGGGTTTAGAAAATATACTTCCAAAATCAATTTTGACACTGCCAGGGTCACGATTTGGATGAAATTTTATCCAAAATTAATTTTTCGAGTTTTGTTAAACTTCGTACATGGCTGGAAAGGCCTATTAATTTGCAATTGAATACTGAAAACCACAATAATTTAGGATGTACGGTTGTGGAAATATCGGGTTTAGAAAATATACTTCTAAAATCAATTTTGACACTGCCAGGGTCACGATTTGGATGAAATTCCGTCCAAAATTAATTTTTCGAGTTTTGTTAAACTTCGTACATGGCTGGAAAGGCCTTTTAATTTGCAATTGAATACTGAAAACCACAATCATTTAGGATGTACGGTTGTGGAAATATCGGGTTTAGAAAATATACTTCCAAAATCAATTTTGACACTGCCAGGGTCACGATTTGGATGAAATTTTGACCAAAATTAATTTGTCGAGTTTTGTCAAACTTCGTACATGGCTGGAAAGGCCTATTAATTTGCAATTGAATACTGAAAACCACAATAATTTAGGATGTACGGTTGTGGAAATATCGGGTTTAGAAAATATACTTCCAAAATCAATTTTGACACTGCCAGGGTCACGATTTGGATGAAATTTCATCCAAAATTAATTTGTCGAGTTTTGTCAAACTTCGTACATGGCTGGAAAGGCCTTTTAATTTGCAATTGAATACTGAAAACCACAATCATTTAGGATGTACGGTTGTGGAAATATCGGGTTTAGAAAATATACTTCCAAAATCAATTTTGACACTGCCAGGGTCACGATTTGGATGAAATTTTATCCAAAATTAATTTGTCGAGTTTTGTTAAACTTCGTACATGGCTGGAAAGGCCTTTTAATTTGCAATTGAATACTGAAAACCACAATCATTTAGGATGTACGGTTGTGGAAATATCGGGTTTAGAAAATATACTTCCAAAATCAATTTTGACACTGCCAGGGTCACGATTTGGATGAAATTTCATCCAAAATTAATTTGTCGAGTTTTGTCAAACTTCGTACATGGCTGGAAAGGCCTATTAATTTGCAATTGAATACTGAAAACCACAATCATTTAGGATGTACGGTTGTGAAAATATCGGGTTTAGAAAATATACTTCCAAAATCAATTTTGACACTGCCAGGGTCACGATTTGGATGAAATTTCGTCCAAAATTAATTTTTCGAGTTTTGTTAAACTTCGTACATGGCTGGAAAGGCCTTTTAATTTGCAATTGAATACTGAAAACCACAATCATTTAGGATGTACGGTTGTGGAAATATCGGGTTTAGAAAATATACTTCCAAAATCAATTTTGACACTGCCAGGGTCACGATTTGGATGAAATTTTATCCAAAATTAATTTTTCGAGTTTTGTTAAACTTCGTACATGGCTGGAAAGGCCTATTAATTTGCAATTGAATACTGAAAACCACAATAATTTAGGATGTACGGTTGTGGAAATATCGGGTTTAGAAAATATACTTCCAAAATCAATTTTGACACTGCCAGGGTCACGATTTGGATGAAATTCCGTCCAAAATTAATTTTTCGAGTTTTGTTAAACTTCGTACATGGCTGGAAAGGCCTTTTAATTTGCAATTGAATACTGAAAACCACAATAATTTAGGATGTACGGTTGTGGAAATATCGGGTTTAGAAAATATACTTCCAAAATCAATTTTGACACTGCCAGGGTCACGATTTGGATGAAATTTCGTCCAAAATTAATTTGTCGAGTTTTGTTAAACTTCGTACATGGCTGGAAAGGCCTATTAATTTGCAATTGAATACTGAAAACCACAATCATTTAGGATGTACGGTTGTGGAAATATCGGGTTTAGAAAATATACTTCCAAAATCAATTTTGACACTGCCAGAGTCACGATTTGGATGAAATTTCGTCCAAAATTAATTTGTCGAGTTTTGTCAAACTTCGTACATGGCTGTAAAGGCCTATTAATTTGCAATTGAATACTGAAAACCACAATCATTTAGGATGTACGGTTGTGGAAATATCGGGTTTAGAAAATATACTTCCAAAATCAATTTTGACACTGCCAGGGTCACGATTTGGATGAAATTTCGTCCAAAATTAATTTTTCGAGTTTTGTTAAACTTCGTACATGGCTGGAAAGGCCTTTTAATTTGCAATTGAATACTGAAAACCACAATCATTTAGGATGTACGGTTGTGGAAATATCGGGTTTAGAAAATATACTTCCAAAATCAATTTTGACACTGCCAGGGTCACGATTTGGATGAAATTTTATCCAAAATTAATTTTTCGAGTTTTGTTAAACTTCGTACATGGCTGGAAAGGCCTATTAATTTGCAATTGAATACTGAAAACCACAATAATTTAGGATGTACGGTTGTGGAAATATCGGGTTTAGAAAATATACTTCCAAAATCAATTTTGACACTGCCAGGGTCACGATTTGGATGAAATTCCGTCCAAAATTAATTTTTCGAGTTTTGTTAAACTTCGTACATGGCTGGAAAGGCCTTTTAATTTGCAATTGAATACTGAAAACCACAATCATTTAGGATGTACGGTTGTGGAAATATCGGGTTTAGAAAATATACTTCCAAAATCAATTTTGACACTGCCAGGGTCACGATTTGGATGAAATTTTATCCAAAATTAATTTTTCGAGTTTTGTTAAACTTCGTACATGGCTGGAAAGGCCTATTAATTTGCAATTGAATACTGAAAACCACAATAATTTAGGATGTACGGTTGTGGAAATATCGGGTTTAGAAAATATACTTCCAAAATCAATTTTGACACTGCCAGGGTCACGATTTGGATGAAATTTCATCCAAAATTAATTTTTCGAGTTTTGTCAAACTTCATACATGGCTGGAAAGGCCTATTAATTTGCAATTGAATACTGAAAACCACAATAATTTAGGATGTACGGTTGTGGAAATATCGGGTTTAGAAAATATACTTCCAAAATCAATTTTGACACTGCCAGGGTCACGATTTGGATGAAATTTCGTCCAAAATTAATTTGTCGAGTTTTGTTAAACTTCGTACATGGCTGGAAAGGCCTTTTAATTTGCAATTGAATACTGAAAACCACAATCATTTAGGATGTACGGTTGTGGAAATATCGGGTTTAGAAAATATACTTCCAAAATCAATTTTGACACTGCCAGGGTCACGATTTGGATGAAATTTTATCCAAAATTAATTTGTCGAGTTTTGTCAAACTTCGTACATGGCTGGAAAGGCCTATTAATTTGCAATTGAATACTGAAAACCACAATAATTTAGGATGTACGGTTGTGGAAATATCGGGTTTAGAAAATATACTTCCAAAATCAATTTTGACACTGCCAGGGTCACGATTTGGATGAAATTCCGTCCAAAATTAATTTTTCGAGTTTTGTTAAACTTCGTACATGGCTGGAAAGGCCTTTTAATTTGCAATTGAATACTGAAAACCACAATAATTTAGGATGTACGGTTGTGGAAATATCGGGTTTAGAAAATATACTTCCAAAATCAATTTTGACACTGCCAGGGTCACGATTTGGATGAAATTTTATCCAAAATTAATTTTTCGAGTTTTGTTAAACTTCGTACATGGCTGGAAAGGCCTATTAATTTGCAATTGAATACTGAAAACCACAATCATTTAGGATGTACGGTTGTGGAAATATCGGGTTTAGAAAATATACTTCCAAAATCAATTTTGACACTGCCAGGGTCACGATTTGGATGAAATTTCATCCAAAATTAATTTGTCGAGTTTTGTTAAACTTCGTACATGGCTGGAAAGGCCTATTAATTTGCAATTGAATACTGAAAACCACAATCATTTAGGATGTACGGTTGTGGAAATATCGGGTTTAGAAAATATACTTCCAAAATCAATTTTGACACTGCCAGGGTCACGATTTGGATGAAATTTCGTCCAAAATTAATTTGTCGAGTTTTGTCAAACTTCGTACATGGCTGGAAAGGCCTATTAATTTGCAATTGAATACTGAAAACCACAATCATTTAGGATGTACGGTTGTGGAAATATCGGGTTTAGAAAATATACTTCCAAAATCAATTTTGACACTGCCAGGGTCACGATTTGGATGAAATTTCGTCCAAAATTAATTTGTCGAGTTTTGTTAAACTTCGTACATGGCTGGAAAGGCCTTTTAATTTGCAATTGAATACTGAAAACCACAATCATTTAGGATGTACGGTTGTGGAAATATCGGGTTTAGAAAATATACTTCCAAAATCAATTTTGACACTGCCAGGGTCACGATTTGGATGAAATTTCGTCCAAAATTAATTTGTCGAGTTTTGTCAAACTTCGTACATGGCTGGAAAGGCCTATTAATTTGCAATTGAATACTGAAAACCACAATCATTTAGGATGTACGGTTGTGGAAATATCGGGTTTAGAAAATATACTTCCAAAATCAATTTTGACACTGCCAGGGTCACGATTTGGATGAAATTTCGTCCAAAATTAATTTGTCGAGTTTTGTCAAACTTCGTACATGGCTGGAAAGGCCTATTAATTTGCAATTGAATACTGAAAACCACAATCATTTAGGATGTACGGTTGTGGAAATATCGGGTTTAGAAAATATACTTCCAAAATCAATTTTGACACTGCCAGGGTCACGATTTGGATGAAATTTTATCCAAAATTAATTTTTCGAGTTTTGTTAAACTTCGTACATGGCTGGAAAGGCCTATTAATTTGCAATTGAATACTGAAAACCACAATAATTTAGGATGTACGGTTGTGGAAATATCTGGTTTAGAAAATATACTTCCAAAATCAATTTTGACACTGCCAGGGTCACGATTTGGATGAAATTTCGTCCAAAATTAATTTTTCGAGTTTTGTTAAACTTCGTACATGGCTGGAAAGGCCTTTTAATTTGCAATTGAATACTGAAAACCACAATAATTTAGGATGTACGGTTGTGGAAATATCTGGTTTAGAAAATATACTTCCAAAATCAATTTTGACACTGCCAGGGTCACGATTTGGATGAAATTTTATCCAAAATTAATTTTCCGAGTTTTGTTAAACTTCGTACATGGCTGGAAAGGCCTATTAATTTGCAATTGAATACTGAAAACCACAATCATTTAGGATGTACGGTTGTGGAAATATCGGGTTTAGAAAATATACTTCCAAAATCAATTTTGACACTGCCAGGGTCACGATTTGGATGAAATTTCATCCAAAATTAATTTGTCGAGTTTTGTCAAACTTCGTACATGGCTGGAAAGGCCTTTTAATTTGCAATTGAATACTGAAAACCACAATCATTTAGGATGTATGGTTGTGGAAATATCGGGTTTAGAAAATATACTTCCAAAATCAATTTTGACACTGCCAGGGTCACGATTTGGATGAAATTTCATCCAAAATTAATTTTTCGAGTTTCGTCAAACTTCGTACATGGCTGGAAAGGCCTATTAATTTGCAATTGAATACTGAAAACCACAATAATTTAGGATGTACGGTTGTGGAAATATCTGGTTTAGAAAATATACTTCCAAAATCAATTTTGACACTGCCAGGGTCACGATTTGGATGAAATTTCGTCCAAAATTAATTTTTCGAGTTTTGTTAAACTTCGTACATGGCTGGAAAGGCCTTTTAATTTGCAATTGAATACTGAAAACCACAATAATTTAGGATGTACGGTTGTGGAAATATCGGGTTTAGAAAATATACTTCCAAAATCAATTTTGACACTGCCAGGGTCACGATTTGGATGAAATTTCATCCAAAATTAATTTGTCGAGTTTTGTCAAACTTCGTACATGGCTGGAAAGGCCTTTTAATTTGCAATTGAATACTGAAAACCACAATCATTTAGGATGTACGGTTGTGGAAATATCGGGTTTAGAAAATATACTTCCAAAATCAATTTTGACACTGCCAGGGTCACGATTTGGATGAAATTTCATCCAAAATTAATTTTTCGAGTTTTGTCAAACTTCGTACATGGCTGGAAAGGCCTATTAATTTGCAATTGAATACTGAAAACCACAATCATTTAGGATGTACGGTTGTGGAAATATCGGGTTTAGAAAATATACTTCCAAAATCAATTTTGACACTGCCAGGGTCACGATTTGGATGAAATTTTATCCAAAATTAATTTTTCGAGTTTTGTTAAACTTCGTACATGGCTGGAAAGGCCTATTAATTTGCAATTGAATACTGAAAACCACAATAATTTAGGATGTACGGTTGTGGAAATATCGGGTTTAGAAAATATACTTCCAAAATCAATTTTGACACTGCCAGGGTCACGATTTGGATGAAATTCCGTCCAAAATTAATTTTTCGAGTTTTGTTAAACTTCGTACATGGCTGGAAAGGCCTTTTAATTTGCAATTGAATACTGAAAACCACAATCATTTAGGATGTACGGTTGTGGAAATATCGGGTTTAGAAAATTATACTTCCAAAATCAATTTTGACACTGCCAGGGTCACGATTTGGATGAAATTTTGACCAAAATTAATTTGTCGAGTTTTGTCAAACTTCGTACATGGCTGCAAAGGCCTATTAATTTGCAATTGAATACTTAAAACCACAATAATTTAGGATGTACGGTTGTGGAAATATCGGGTTTAGAAAATATACTTCCAAAATCAATTTTGACACTGCCAGGGTCACGATTTGGATGAAATTTCGTCCAAAATTAATTTGTCGAGTTTTGTCAAACTTCGTACATGGCTGGAAAGGCCTATTAATTTGCAATTGAATACTGAAAACCACAATCATTTAGGATGTACGGTTGTGGAAATATCGGGTTTAGAAAATATACTTCCAAAATCAATTTTGACACTGCCAGGGTCACGATTTGGATGAAATTTCGTCCAAAATAAATTTTTCGAGTTTTGTTAAACTTCGTACATGGCTGGAAAGGCCTTTTAATTTGCAATTGAATACTGAAAACCACAATAATTTAGGATGTACGGTTGTGGAAATATCGGGTTTAGAAAATATACTTCCAAAATCAATTTTGACACTGCCAGGGTCACGATTTGGATGAAATTTCGTCCAAAATTAATTTGTCGAGTTTTGTTAAACTTCGTACATGGCTGGAAAGGCCTATTAATTTGCAATTGAATACTGAAAACCACAATCATTTAGGATGTACGGTTGTGGAAATATCGGGTTTAGAAAATATACTTCCAAAATCAATTTTGACACTGCCAGGGTCACGATTTGGATGAAATTTCATCCAAAATTAATTTGTCGAGTTTTGTCAAACTTCGTACATGGCTGGAAAGGCCTATTAATTTGCAATTGAATACTGAAAACCACAATCATTTAGGATGTACGGTTGTGGAAATATCGGGTTTAGAAAATATACTTCCAAAATCAATTTTGACACTGCCAGGGTCACGATTTGGATGAAATTTTATCCAAAATTAATTTTTCGAGTTTTGTTAAACTTCGTACATGGCTGGAAAGGCCTATTAATTTGCAATTGAATACTGAAAACCACAATAATTTAGGATGTACGGTTGTGGAAATATCGGGTTTAGAAAATATACTTCCAAAATCAATTTTGACACTGCCAGGGTCACGATTTGGATGAAATTCCGTCCAAAATTAATTTTTCGAGTTTTGTTAAACTTCGTACATGGCTGGAAAGGCCTTTTAATTTGCAATTGAATACTGAAAACCACAATCATTTAGGATGTACGGTTGTGGAAATATCGGGTTTAGAAAATTATACTTCCAAAATCAATTTTGACACTGCCAGGGTCACGATTTGGATGAAATTTTGACCAAAATTAATTTGTCGAGTTTTGTCAAACTTCGTACATGGCTGCAAAGGCCTATTAATTTGCAATTGAATACTTAAAACCACAATAATTTAGGATGTACGGTTGTGGAAATATCGGGTTTAGAAAATATACTTCCAAAATCAATTTTGACACTGCCAGGGTCACGATTTGGATGAAATTTCGTCCAAAATAAATTTTTCGAGTTTTGTTAAACTTCGTACATGGCTGGAAAGGCCTTTTAATTTGCAATTGAATACTGAAAACCACAATAATTTAGGATGTACGGTTGTGGAAATATCGGGTTTAGAAAATATACTTCCAAAATCAATTTTGACACTGCCAGGGTCACGATTTGGATGAAATTTCGTCCAAAATTAATTTGTCGAGTTTTGTTAAACTTCGTACATGGCTGGAAAGGCCTATTAATTTGCAATTGAATACTGAAAACCACAATCATTTAGGATGTACGGTTGTGGAAATATCGGGTTTAGAAAATATACTTCCAAAATCAATTTTGACACTGCCAGGGTCACGATTTGGATGAAATTTCATCCAAAATTAATTTGTCGAGTTTTGTCAAACTTCGTACATGGCTGGAAAGGCCTATTAATTTGCAATTGAATACTGAAAACCACAATCATTTAGGATGTACGGTTGTGGAAATATCGGGTTTAGAAAATATACTTCCAAAATCAATTTTGACACTGCCAGGGTCACGATTTGGATGAAATTTTATCCAAAATTAATTTTTCGAGTTTTGTTAAACTTCGTACATGGCTGGAAAGGCCTATTAATTTGCAA
This sequence comes from Epistrophella euchroma, assembly GCA_947049315.1. Classification (NCBI taxonomy): domain Eukaryota; kingdom Metazoa; phylum Arthropoda; class Insecta; order Diptera; family Syrphidae; genus Epistrophella; species Epistrophella euchroma. The sequence goes on from OX346246.1 coordinate 128,096,337, forward strand.
TTGAATACTGAAAACCACAATAATTTAGGATGTACGGTTGTGGAAATATCGGGTTTAGAAAATATACTTCCAAAATCAATTTTGACACTGCCAGGGTCACGATTTGGATGAAATTCCGTCCAAAATTAATTTTTCGAGTTTTGTTAAACTTCGTACATGGCTGGAAAGGCCTTTTAATTTGCAATTGAATACTGAAAACCACAATCATTTAGGATGTACGGTTGTGGAAATATCGGGTTTAGAAAATTATACTTCCAAAATCAATTTTGACACTGCCAGGGTCACGATTTGGATGAAATTTTGACCAAAATTAATTTGTCGAGTTTTGTCAAACTTCGTACATGGCTGCAAAGGCCTATTAATTTGCAATTGAATACTTAAAACCACAATAATTTAGGATGTACGGTTGTGGAAATATCGGGTTTAGAAAATATACTTCCAAAATCAATTTTGACACTGCCAGGGTCACGATTTGGATGAAATTTCGTCCAAAATTAATTTGTCGAGTTTTGTCAAACTTCGTACATGGCTGGAAAGGCCTATTAATTTGCAATTGAATACTGAAAACCACAATCATTTAGGATGTACGGTTGTGGAAATATCGGGTTTAGAAAATATACTTCCAAAATCAATTTTGACACTGCCAGGGTCACGATTTGGATGAAATTTCGTCCAAAATTAATTTGTCGAGTTTTGTCAAACTTCGTACATGGCTGGAAAGGTCTATTAATTTGCAATTGAATACTGAAAACCACAATCATTTAGGATGTACGGTTGTGGAAATATCGGGTTTAGAAAATATACTTCCAAAATCAATTTTGACACTGCCAGGGTCACGATTTGGATGAAATTTCGTCCAAAATAAATTTTTCGAGTTTTGTTAAACTTCGTACATGGCTGGAAAGGCCTTTTAATTTGCAATTGAATACTGAAAACCACAATAATTTAGGATGTACGGTTGTGGAAATATCGGGTTTAGAAAATATACTTCCAAAATCAATTTTGACACTGCCAGGGTCACGATTTGGATGAAATTTCGTCCAAAATAAATTTGTCGAGTTTTGTTAAACTTCGTACATGGCTGGAAAGGCCTTTTAATTTGCAATTGAATACTGAAAACCACAATAATTTAGGATGTACGGTTGTGGAAATATCGGGTTTAGAAAATATACTTCCAAAATCAATTTTGACACTGCCAGGGTCACGATTTGGATGAAATTTCGTCCAAAATTAATTTGTCGAGTTTTGTTAAACTTCGTACATGGCTGGAAAGGCCTTTTAATTTGCAATTGAATACTGAAAACCACAATAATTTAGGATGTACGGTTGTGAAAATATCGGGTTTAGAAAATATACTTCCAAAATCAATTTTGACACTGCCAGGGTCACGATTTGGATGAAATTCCGTCCAAAATTAATTTTTCGAGTTTTGTTAAACTTCGTACATGGCTGGAAAGGCCTTTTAATTTGCAATTGAATACTGAAAACCACAATCATTTAGGATGTACGGTTGTGGAAATATCGGGTTTAGAAAATTATACTTCCAAAATCAATTTTGACACTGCCAGGGTCACGATTTGGATGAAATTTTGACCAAAATTAATTTGTCGAGTTTTGTCAAACTTCGTACATGGCTGCAAAGGCCTATTAATTTGCAATTGAATACTTAAAACCACAATAATTTAGGATGTACGGTTGTGGAAATATCGGGTTTAGAAAATATACTTCCAAAATCAATTTTGACACTGCCAGGGTCACGATTTGGATGAAATTTCGTCCAAAATTAATTTGTCGAGTTTTGTCAAACTTCGTACATGGCTGGAAAGGCCTATTAATTTGCAATTGAATACTGAAAACCACAATCATTTAGGATGTACGGTTGTGGAAATATCGGGTTTAGAAAATATACTTCCAAAATCAATTTTGACACTGCCAGGGTCACGATTTGGATGAAATTTCGTCCAAAATAAATTTTTCGAGTTTTGTTAAACTTCGTACATGGCTGGAAAGGCCTTTTAATTTGCAATTGAATACTGAAAACCACAATAATTTAGGATGTACGGTTGTGGAAATATCGGGTTTAGAAAATATACTTCCAAAATCAATTTTGACACTGCCAGGGTCACGATTTGGATGAAATTTCGTCCAAAATTAATTTGTCGAGTTTTGTTAAACTTCGTACATGGCTGGAAAGGCCTATTAATTTGCAATTGAATACTGAAAACCACAATCATTTAGGATGTACGGTTGTGGAAATATCGGGTTTAGAAAATATACTTCCAAAATCAATTTTGACACTGCCAGGGTCACGATTTGGATGAAATTTCATCCAAAATTAATTTGTCGAGTTTTGTCAAACTTCGTACATGGCTGGAAAGGCCTATTAATTTGCAATTGAATATTGAAAACCACAATCATTTAGGATGTACGGTTGTGGAAATATCGGGTTTAGAAAATATACTTCCAAAATCAATTTTGACACTGCCAGGGTCACGATTTGGATGAAATTTCGTCCAAAATAAATTTTTCGAGTTTTGTTAAACTTCGTACATGGCTGGAAAGGCCTTTTAATTTGCAATTGAATACTGAAAACCACAATAATTTAGGATGTACGGTTGTGGAAATATCGGGTTTAGAAAATATACTTCCAAAATCAATTTTGACACTGCCAGGGTCACGATTTGGATGAAATTTCGTCCAAAATTAATTTGTCGAGTTTTGTTAAACTTCGTACATGGCTAAAAAGGCCTATTAATTTGCAATTGAATACTGAAAACCACAATCATTTAGGATGTACGGTTGTGGAAATATCGGGTTTAGAAAATATACTTCCAAAATCAATTTTGACACTGCCAGGGTCACGATTTGGATGAAATTTCATCCAAAATTAATTTGTCGAGTTTTGTCAAACTTCGTACATGGCTGGAAAGGCCTATTAATTTGCAATTGAATACTGAAAACCACAATCATTTAGGATGTACGGTTGTGGAAATATCGGGTTTAGAAAATATACTTCCAAAATCAATTTTGACACTGCCAGGGTCACGATTTGGATGAAATTTTGACCAAAATTAATTTGTCGAGTTTTGTCAAACTTCGTACATGGCTGGAAAGGCCTGTTAATTTGCAATTGAATACTGAAAACCACAATCATTTAGGATGTACGGTTGTGGAAATATCGGGTTTAGAAAATATACTTCCAAAATCAATTTTGACACTGCCAGGGTCACGATTTGGATGAAATTTCGTCCAAAATTAATTTGTCGAGTTTTGTTAAACTTCGTACATGGCTGGAAAGGCCTATTAATTTGCAATTGAATACTGAAAACCACAATCATTTAGGATGTACGGTTGTGGAAATATCGGGTTTAGAAAATATACTTCCAAAATCAATTTTGACACTGCCAGGGTCACGATTTGGATGAAATTTTATCCAAAATTAATTTTTCGAGTTTTGTTAAACTTCGTACATGGCTGGAAAGGCCTATTAATTTGCAATTGAATACTGAAAACCACAATAATTTAGGATGTACGGTTGTGGAAATATCGGGTTTAGAAAATATACTTCCAAAATCAATTTTGACACTGCCAGGGTCACGATTTGGATGAAATTCCGTCCAAAATTAATTTTTCGAGTTTTGTTAAACTTCGAACATGGCTGGAAAGGCCTTTTAATTTGCAATTGAATACTGAAAACCACAATCATTTAGGATGTACGGTTGTGGAAATATCGGGTTTAGAAAATTATACTTCCAAAATCAATTTTGACACTGCCAGGGTCACGATTTGGATGAAATTTTGACCAAAATTAATTTGTCGAGTTTTGTCAAACTTCGTACATGGCTGCAAAGGCCTATTAATTTGCAATTGAATACTTAAAACCACAATAATTTAGGATGTACGGTTGTGGAAATATCGGGTTTAGAAAATATACTTCCAAAATCAATTTTGACACTGCCAGGGTCACGATTTGGATGAAATTTCGTCCAAAATTAATTTGTCGAGTTTTGTCAAACTTCGTACATGGCTGGAAAGGCCTATTAATTTGCAATTGAATACTGAAAACCACAATCATTTAGGATGTACGGTTGTGGAAATATCGGGTTTAGAAAATATACTTCCAAAATCAATTTTGACACTGCCAGGGTCACGATTTGGATGAAATTTCGTCCAAAATAAATTTTTCGAGTTTTGTTAAACTTCGTACATGGCTGGAAAGGCCTTTTAATTTGCAATTGAATACTGAAAACCACAATAATTTAGGATGTACGGTTGTGGAAATATCGGGTTTAGAAAATATACTTCCAAAATCAATTTTGACACTGCCAGGGTCACGATTTGGATGAAATTTCGTCCAAAATTAATTTGTCGAGTTTTGTTAAACTTCGTACATGGCTGGAAAGGCCTATTAATTTGCAATTGAATACTGAAAACCACAATCATTTAGGATGTACGGTTGTGGAAATATCGGGTTTAGAAAATATACTTCCAAAATCAATTTTGACACTGCCAGGGTCACGATTTGGATGAAATTCCGTCCAAAATTAATTTTTCGAGTTTTGTTAAACTTCGTACATGGCTGGAAAGGCCTTTTAATTTGCAATTGAATACTGAAAACCACAATCATTTAGGATGTACGGTTGTGGAAATATCGGGTTTAGAAAATTATACTTCCAAAATCAATTTTGACACTGCCAGGGTCACGATTTGGATGAAATTTTGACCAAAATTAATTTGTCGAGTTTTGTCAAACTTCGTACATGGCTGCAAAGGCCTATTAATTTGCAATTGAATACTTAAAACCACAATAATTTAGGATGTACGGTTGTGGAAATATCGGGTTTAGAAAATATACTTCCAAAATCAATTTTGACACTGCCAGGGTCACGATTTGGATGAAATTTCGTCCAAAATTAATTTGTCGAGTTTTGTCAAACTTCGTACATGGCTGGAAAGGCCTATTAATTTGCAATTGAATACTGAAAACCACAATCATTTAGGATGTACGGTTGTGGAAATATCGGGTTTAGAAAATATACTTCCAAAATCAATTTTGACACTGCCAGGGTCACGATTTGGATGAAATTTCGTCCAAAATAAATTTTTCGAGTTTTGTTAAACTTCGTACATGGCTGGAAAGGCCTTTTAATTTGCAATTGAATACTGAAAACCACAATAATTTAGGATGTACGGTTGTGGAAATATCGGGTTTAGAAAATATACTTCCAAAATCAATTTTGACACTGCCAGGGTCACGATTTGGATGAAATTTCGTCCAAAATTAATTTGTCGAGTTTTGTTAAACTTCGTACATGGCTGGAAAGGCCTATTAATTTGCAATTGAATACTGAAAACCACAATCATTTAGGATGTACGGTTGTGGAAATATCGGGTTTAGAAAATATACTTCCAAAATCAATTTTGACACTGCCAGGGTCACGATTTGGATGAAATTTCATCCAAAATTAATTTGTCGAGTTTTGTTAAACTTCGTACATGGCTGGAAAGGCCTATTAATTTGCAATTGAATACTGAAAACCACAATCATTTAGGATGTACGGTTGTGGAAATATCGGGTTTAGAAAATATACTTCCAAAATCAATTTTGACACTGCCAGGGTCACGATTTGGATGAAATTTCCTCCAAAATTAATTTGTCGAGTTTTGTCAAACTTCGTACATGGCTGGAAAGGCCTATTAATTTGCAATTGAATACTGAAAACCACAATCATTTAGGATGTACGGTTGTGGAAATATCGGGTTTAGAAAATATACTTCCAAAATCAATTTTGACACTGCCAGGGTCACGATTTGGATGAAATTTCGTCCAAAATTAATTTGTCGAGTTTTGTCAAACTTCGTACATGGCTGGAAAGGCCTTTTAATTTGCAATTGAATACTGAAAACCACAATCATTTAGGATGTACGGTTGTGGAAATATCGGGTTTAGAAAATATACTTCCAAAATCAATTTTGACACTGCCAGGGTCACGATTTGGATGAAATTTCGTCCAAAATTAATTTGTCGAGTTTTGTCAAACTTCGTACATGGCTGGAAAGGCCTATTAATTTGCAATTGAATACTGAAAACCACAATCATTTAGGATGTACGGTTGTGGAAATATCGGGTTTAGAAAATATACTTCCAAAATCAATTTTGACACTGCCAGGGTCACGATTTGGATGAAATTTCGTCCAAAATAAATTTTTCGAGTTTTGTTAAACTTCGTACATGGCTGGAAAGGCCTTTTAATTTGCAATTGAATACTGAAAACCACAATAATTTAGGATGTACGGTTGTGGAAATATCGGGTTTAGAAAATATACTTCCAAAATCAATTTTGACACTGCCAGGGTCACGATTTGGATGAAATTTCGTCCAAAATTAATTTGTCGAGTTTTGTTAAACTTCGTACATGGCTGGAAAGGCCTATTAATTTGCAATTGAATACTGAAAACCACAATCATTTAGGATGTACGGTTGTGGAAATATCGGGTTTAGAAAATATACTTCCAAAATCAATTTTGACACTGCCAGGGTCACGATTTGGATGAAATTTCGTCCAAAATTAATTTGTCGAGTTTTGTCAAACTTCGTACATGGCTGGAAAGGCCTATTAATTTGCAATTGAATACTGAAAACCACAATCATTTAGGATGTACGGTTGTGGAAATATCGGGTTTAGAAAATATACTTCCAAAATCAATTTTGACACTGCCAGGGTCACGATTTGGATGAAATTTTATCCAAAATTAATTTTTCGAGTTTTGTTAAACTTCGTACATGGCTGGAAAGGCCTATTAATTTGCAATTGAATACTGAAAACCACAATAATTTAGGATGTACGGTTGTGGAAATATCGGGTTTAGAAAATATACTTCCAAAATCAATTTTGACACTGCCAGGGTCACGATTTGGATGAAATTCCGTCCAAAATTAATTTTTCGAGTTTTGTTAAACTTCGTACATGGCTGGAAAGGCCTTTTAATTTGCAATTGAATACTGAAAACCACAATCATTTAGGATGTACGGTTGTGGAAATATCGGGTTTAGAAAATTATACTTCCAAAATCAATTTTGACACTGCCAGGGTCACGATTTGGATGAAATTTTGACCAAAATAAATTTTTCGAGTTTTGTTAAACTTCGTACATGGCTGGAAAGGCCTTTTAATTTGCAATTGAATACTGAAAACCACAATCATTTAGGATGTACGGTTGTGGAAATATCGGGTTTAGAAAATATACTTCCAAAATCAATTTTGACACTGCCAGGGTCACGATTTGGATGAAATTTTATCCAAAATTAATTTGTCGAGTTTTGTTAAACTTCGTACATGGCTGGAAAGGCCTTTTAATTTGCAATTGAATACTGAAAACCACAATCATTTAGGATGTACGGTTGTGGAAATATCGGGTTTAGAAAATATACTTCCAAAATCAATTTTGACACTGCCAGGGTCACGATTTGGATGAAATTTCGTCCAAAATTAATTTGTCGAGTTTTGTCAAACTTCGTACATGGCTGGAAAGGCCTATTAATTTGCAATTGAATACTGAAAACCACAATCATTTAGGATGTACGGTTGTGGAAATATCGGGTTTAGAAAATATACTTCCAAAATCAATTTTGACACTGCCAGGGTCACGATTTGGATGAAATTTCGTCCAAAATAAATTTTTCGAGTTTTGTTAAACTTCGTACATGGCTGGAAAGGCCTTTTAATTTGCAATTGAATACTGAAAACCACAATAATTTAGGATGTACGGTTGTGGAAATATCGGGTTTAGAAAATATACTTCCAAAATCAATTTTGACACTGCCAGGGTCACGATTTGGATGAAATTTCGTCCAAAATTAATTTGTCGAGTTTTGTTAAACTTCGTACATGGCTGGAAAGGCCTATTAATTTGCAATTGAATACTGAAAACCACAATCATTTAGGATGTACGGTTGTGGAAATATCGGGTTTAGAAAATATACTTCCAAAATCAATTTTGACACTGCCAGGGTCACGATTTGGATGAAATTTCATCCAAAATTAATTTGTCGAGTTTTGTTAAACTTCGTACATGGCTGGAAAGGCCTATTAATTTGCAATTGAATACTGAAAACCACAATCATTTAGGATGTACGGTTGTGGAAATATCGGGTTTAGAAAATATACTTCCAAAATCAATTTTGACACTGCCAGGGTCACGATTTGGATGAAATTTCGTCCAAAATTAATTTGTCGAGTTTTGTCAAACTTCGTACATGGCTGGAAAGGCCTATTAATTTGCAATTGAATACTGAAAACCACAATCATTTAGGATGTACGGTTGTGGAAATATCGGGTTTAGAAAATATACTTCCAAAATCAATTTTGACACTGCCAGGGTCACGATTTGGATGAAATTTCGTCCAAAATTAATTTGTCGAGTTTTGTCAAACTTCGTACATGGCTGGAAAGGCCTTTTAATTTGCAATTGAATACTGAAAACCACAATCATTTAGGATGTACGGTTGTGGAAATATCGGGTTTAGAAAATATACTTCCAAAATCAATTTTGACACTGCCAGGGTCACGATTTGGATGAAATTTCGTCCAAAATTAATTTGTCGAGTTTTGTCAAACTTCGTACATGGCTGGAAAGGCCTATTAATTTGCAATTGAATACTGAAAACCACAATCATTTAGGATGTACGGTTGTGGAAATATCGGGTTTAGAAAATATACTTCCAAAATCAATTTTGACACTGCCAGGGTCACGATTTGGATGAAATTTCGTCCAAAATAAATTTTTCGAGTTTTGTTAAACTTCGTACATGGCTGGAAAGGCCTTTTAATTTGCAATTGAATACTGAAAACCACAATAATTTAGGATGTACGGTTGTGGAAATATCGGGTTTAGAAAATATACTTCCAAAATCAATTTTGACACTGCCAGGGTCACGATTTGGATGAAATTTCGTCCAAAATTAATTTGTCGAGTTTTGTTAAACTTCGTACATGGCTGGAAAGGCCTATTAATTTGCAATTGAATACTGAAAACCACAATCATTTAGGATGTACGGTTGTGGAAATATCGGGTTTAGAAAATATACTTCCAAAATCAATTTTGACACTGCCAGGGTCACGATTTGGATGAAATTCCGTCCAAAATTAATTTTTCGAGTTTTGTTAAACTTCGTACATGGCTGGAAAGGCCTTTTAATTTGCAATTGAATACTGAAAACCACAATCATTTAGGATGTACGGTTGTGGAAATATCGGGTTTAGAAAATTATACTTCCAAAATCAATTTTGACACTGCCAGGGTCACGATTTGGATGAAATTTTGACCAAAATTAATTTGTCGAGTTTTGTCAAACTTCGTACATGGCTGCAAAGGCCTATTAATTTGCAATTGAATACTTAAAACCACAATAATTTAGGATGTACGGTTGTGGAAATATCGGGTTTAGAAAATATACTTCCAAAATCAATTTTGACACTGCCAGGGTCACGATTTGGATGAAATTTCGTCCAAAATTAATTTGTCGAGTTTTGTCAAACTTCGTACATGGCTGGAAAGGCCTATTAATTTGCAATTGAATACTGAAAACCACAATCATTTAGGATGTACGGTTGTGGAAATATCGGGTTTAGAAAATATACTTCCAAAATCAATTTTGACACTGCCAGGGTCACGATTTGGATGAAATTTCGTCCAAAATAAATTTTTCGAGTTTTGTTAAACTTCGTACATGGCTGGAAAGGCCTTTTAATTTGCAATTGAATACTGAAAACCACAATAATTTAGGATGTACGGTTGTGGAAATATCGGGTTTAGAAAATATACTTCCAAAATCAATTTTGACACTGCCAGGGTCACGATTTGGATGAAATTTCGTCCAAAATTAATTTGTCGAGTTTTGTTAAACTTCGTACATGGCTGGAAAGGCCTATTAATTTGCAATTGAATACTGAAAACCACAATCATTTAGGATGTACGGTTGTGGAAATATCGGGTTTAGAAAATATACTTCCAAAATCAATTTTGACACTGCCAGGGTCACGATTTGGATGAAATTTCATCCAAAATTAATTTGTCGAGTTTTGTCAAACTTCGTACATGGCTGGAAAGGCCTATTAATTTGCAATTGAATACTGAAAACCACAATCATTTAGGATGTACGGTTGTGGAAATATCGGGTTTAGAAAATATACTTCCAAAATCAATTTTGACACTGCCAGGGTCACGATTTGGATGAAATTCCGTCCAAAATTAATTTTTCGAGTTTTGTTAAACTTCGTACATGGCTGGAAAGGCCTTTTAATTTGCAATTGAATACTGAAAACCACAATCATTTAGGATGTACGGTTGTGGAAATATCGGGTTTAGAAAATTATACTTCCAAAATCAATTTTGACACTGCCAGGGTCACGATTTGGATGAAATTTTGACCAAAATTAATTTGTCGAGTTTTGTCAAACTTCGTACATGGCTGCAAAGGCCTATTAATTTGCAATTGAATACTTAAAACCACAATAATTTAGGATGTACGGTTGTGGAAATATCGGGTTTAGAAAATATACTTCCAAAATCAATTTTGACACTGCCAGGGTCACGATTTGGATGAAATTTCGTCCAAAATTAATTTGTCGAGTTTTGTCAAACTTCGTACATGGCTGGAAAGGCCTATTAATTTGCAATTGAATACTGAAAACCACAATCATTTAGGATGTACGGTTGTGGAAATATCGGGTTTAGAAAATATACTTCCAAAATCAATTTTGACACTGCCAGGGTCACGATTTGGATGAAATTTCGTCCAAAATAAATTTTTCGAGTTTTGTTAAACTTCGTACATGGCTGGAAAGGCCTTTTAATTTGCAATTGAATACTGAAAACCACAATAATTTAGGATGTACGGTTGTGGAAATATCGGGTTTAGAAAATATACTTCCAAAATCAATTTTGACACTGCCAGGGTCACGATTTGGATGAAATTTCGTCCAAAATTAATTTGTCGAGTTTTGTTAAACTTCGTACATGGCTGGAAAGGCCTATTAATTTGCAATTGAATACTGAAAACCACAATCATTTAGGATGTACGGTTGTGGAAATATCGGGTTTAGAAAATATACTTCCAAAATCAATTTTGACACTGCCAGGGTCACGATTTGGATGAAATTTCATCCAAAATTAATTTGTCGAGTTTTGTCAAACTTCGTACATGGCTGGAAAGGCCTATTAATTTGCAATTGAATACTGAAAACCACAATCATTTAGGATGTACGGTTGTGGAAATATCGGGTTTAGAAAATATACTTCCAAAATCAATTTTGACACTGCCAGGGTCACGATTTGGATGAAATTTTATCCAAAATTAATTTTTCGAGTTTTGTTAAACTTCGTACATGGCTGGAAAGGCCTATTAATTTGCAATTGAATACTGAAAACCACAATAATTTAGGATGTACGGTTGTGGAAATATCGGGTTTAGAAAATATACTTCCAAAATCAATTTTGACACTGCCAGGGTCACGATTTGGATGAAATTCCGTCCAAAATTAATTTTTCGAGTTTTGTTAAACTTCGTACATGGCTGGAAAGGCCTTTTAATTTGCAATTGAATACTGAAAACCACAATCATTTAGGATGTACGGTTGTGGAAATATCGGGTTTAGAAAATTATACTTCCAAAATCAATTTTGACACTGCCAGGGTCACGATTTGGATGAAATTTTGACCAAAATTAATTTGTCGAGTTTTGTCAAACTTCGTTCATGGCTGCAAAGGCCTATTAATTTGCAATTGAATACTTAAAACCACAATAATTTAGGATGTACGGTTGTGGAAATATCGGGTTTAGAAAATATACTTCCAAAATCAATTTTGACACTGCCAGGGTCACGATTTGGATGAAATTTCGTCCAAAATTAATTTGTCGAGTTTTGTCAAACTTCGTACATGGCTGGAAAGGCCTATTAATTTGCAATTGAATACTGAAAACCACAATCATTTAGGATGTACGGTTGTGGAAATATCGGGTTTAGAAAATATACTTCCAAAATCAATTTTGACACTGCCAGGGTCACGATTTGGATGAAATTTCGTCCAAAATAAATTTTTCGAGTTTTGTTAAACTTCGTACATGGCTGGAAAGGCCTTTTAATTTGCAATTGAATACTGAAAACCACAATAATTTAGGATGTACGGTTGTGGAAATATCGGGTTTAGAAAATATACTTCCAAAATCAATTTTGACACTGCCAGGGTCACGATTTGGATGAAATTTCGTCCAAAATTAATTTGTCGAGTTTTGTTAAACTTCGTACATGGCTGGAAAGGCCTATTAATTTGCAATTGAATACTGAAAACCACAATCATTTAGGATGTACGGTTGTGGAAATATCGGGTTTAGAAAATATACTTCCAAAATCAATTTTGACACTGCCAGGGTCACGATTTGGATGAAATTTCATCCAAAATTAATTTGTCGAGTTTTGTCAAACTTCGTACATGGCTGGAAAGGCCTATTAATTTGCAATTGAATACTGAAAACCACAATCATTTAGGATGTACGGTTGTGGAAATATCGGGTTTAGAAAATATACTTCCAAAATCAATTTTGACACTGCCAGGGTCACGATTTGGATGAAATTTCGTCCAAAATAAATTTTTCGAGTTTTGTTAAACTTCGTACATGGCTGGAAAGGCCTTTTAATTTGCAATTGAATACTGAAAACCACAATAATTTAGGATGTACGGTTGTGGAAATATCGGGTTTAGAAAATATACTTCCAAAATCAATTTTGACACTGCCAGGGTCACGATTTGGATGAAATTTCGTCCAAAATTAATTTGTCGAGTTTTGTTAAACTTCGTACATGGCTGGAAAGGCCTATTAATTTGCAGTTGAATACTGAAAACCACAATCATTTAGGATGTACGGTTGTGGAAATATCGGGTTTAGAAAATATACTTCCAAAATCAATTTTGACACTGCCAGGGTCACGATTTGGATGAAATTTCATCCAAAATTAATTTGTCGAGTTTTGTCAAACTTCGTACATGGCTGGAAAGGCCTATTAATTTGCAATTGAATACTGAAAACCACAATCATTTAGGATGTACGGTTGTGGAAATATCGGGTTTAGAAAATATACTTCCAAAATCAATTTTGACACTGCCAGGGTCACGATTTGGATGAAATTTCATCCAAAATTAATTTGTCGAGTTTTGTCAAACTTCGTACATGGCTGGAAAGGCCTTTTAATTTGCAATTGAATACTGAAAACCACAATAATTTAGGATGTACGGTTGTGGAAATATCGGGTTTAGAAAATATACTTCCAAAATCAATTTTGACACTGCCAGGGTCACGATTTGGATGAAATTTCGTCCAAAATTAATTTGTCGAGTTTTGTTAAACTTCGTACATGGCTGGAAAGGCCTATTAATTTGCAATTGAATACTGAAAACCACAATCATTTAGGATGTACGGTTGTGGAAATATCGGGTTTAGAAAATATACTTCCAAAATCAATTTTGACACTGCCAGGGTCACGATTTGGATGAAATTTCATCCAAAATTAATTTGTCGAGTTTTGCCAAACTTCGTACATGGCTGGAAAGGCCTATTAATTTGCAATTGAATACTGAAAACCACAATCATTTAGGATGTACGGTTGTGGAAATATCGGGTTTAGAAAATATACTTCCAAAATCAATTTTGACACTGCCAGGGTCACGATTTGGATGAAATTTTGACCAAAATTAATTTGTCGAGTTTTGTCAAACTTCGTACATGGCTGCAAAGGCCTATTAATTTGCAATTGAATACTTAAAACCACAATAATTTAGGATGTACGGTTGTGGAAATATCGGGTTTAGAAAATATACTTCCAAAATCAATTTTGACACTGCCAGGGTCACGATTTGGATGAAATTTCGTCCAAAATTAATTTGTCGAGTTTTGTCAAACTTCGTACATGGCTGGAAAGGCCTATTAATTTGCAATTGAATACTGAAAACCACAATCATTTAGGATGTACGGTTGTGGAAATATCGGGTTTAGAAAATATACTTCCAAAATCAATTTTGACACTGCCAGGGTCACGATTTGGATGAAATTTCGTCCAAAATAAATTTTTCGAGTTTTGTTAAACTTCGTACATGGCTGGAAAGGCCTTTTAATTTGCAATTGAATACTAAAAACCACAATCATTTAGGATGTACGGTTGTGGAAATATCGGGTTTAGAAAATATACTTCCAAAATCAATTTTGACACTGCCAGGGTCACGATTTGGATGAAATTTCGTCCAAAATTAATTTGTCGAGTTTTGTTAAACTTCGTACATGGCTGGAAAGGCCTATTAATTTGCAATTGAATACTGAAAACCACAATCATTTAGGATGTACGGTTGTGGAAATATCGGGTTTAGAAAATATACTTCCAAAATCAATTTTGACACTGCCAGGGTCACGATTTGGATGAAATTTCATCCAAAATTAATTTGTCGAGTTTTGTCAAACTTCGTACATGGATGGAAAGGCCTATTAATTTGCAATTGAATACTGAAAACCACAATCATTTAGGATGTACGGTTGTGGAAATATCGAGTTTAGAAAATATACTTCCAAAATCAATTTTGACACTGCCAGGGTTACGATTTGGATGAAATTTCGTCCAAAATAAATTTTTCGAGTTTTGTTAAACTTCGTACATGCCTGGAAAGGCCTTTTAATTTGCAATTGAATACTGAAAACCACAATAATTTAGGATGTACGGTTGTGGAAATATCGGGTTTAGAAAATATACTTCCAAAATCAATTTTGACACTGCCAGGGTCACGATTTGGATGAAACTTCGTCCAAAATTAATTTGTCGAGTTTTGTTAAACTTCGTACATGGCTGGAAAGGCCTATTAATTTGCAATTGAATACTGAAAACCACAATCATTTAGGATGTACGGTTGTGGAAATATCGGGTTTAGAAAATATACTTCCAAAATCAATTTTGACACTGCCAGGGTCACGATTTGGATGAAATTTCATCCAAAATTAATTTGTCGAGTTTTGTCAAACTTCGTACATGGCTGGAAAGGCCTATTAATTTGCAATTGAATACTGAAAACCACAATCATTTAGGATGTACGGTTGTGGAAATATCGGGTTTAGAAAATATACTTCCAAAATCAATTTTGACACTGCCAGGGTCACGATTTGGATGAAATTTTGACCAAAATTAATTTGTCGAGTTTTGTCAAACTTCGTACATGGCTGCAAAGGCCTGTTAATTTGCAATTGAATACTGAAAACCACAATCATTTAGGATGTACGGTTGTGGAAATATCGGGTTTAGAAAATATACTTCCAAAATCAATTTTGACACTGCCAGGGTCACGATTTGGATGAAATTTCGTCCAAAATTAATTTGTCGAGTTTTGTTAAACTTCGTACATGGCTGGAAAGGCCTATTAATTTGCAATTGAATACTGAAAACCACAATCATTTAGGATGTACGGTTGTGGAAATATCGGGTTTAGAAAATATACTTCCAAAATCAATTTTGACACTGCCAGGGTCACGATTTGGATGAAATTTTATCCAAAATTAATTTTTCGAGTTTTGTTAAACTTCGTACATGGCTGGAAAGGCCTATTAATTTGCAATTGAATACTGAAAACCACAATAATTTAGGATGTACGGTTGTGGAAATATCGGGTTTAGAAAATATACTTCCAAAATCAATTTTGACACTGCCAGGGTCACGATTTGGATGAAATTCCGTCCAAAATTAATTTTTCGAGTTTTGTTAAACTTCGTACATGGCTGGAAAGGCCTTTTAATTTGCAATTGAATACTGAAAACCACAATCATTTAGGATGTACGGTTGTGGAAATATCGGGTTTAGAAAATTATACTTCCAAAATCAATTTTGACACTGCCAGGGTCACGATTTGGATGAAATTTCGTCCAAAATTAATTTTTCGAGTTTTGTCAAACTTCGTACATGGCTGGAAAGGCCTATTAATTTGCAATTGAATACTGAAAACCACAATCATTTAGGATGTACGGTTGTGGAAATATCGGGTTTAGAAAATATACTTCCAAAATCAATTTTGACACTGCCAGGGTCACGATTTGGATGAAATTTCGTCCAAAATAAATTTTTCGAGTTTTGTTAAACTTCGTACATGGCTGGAAAGGCCTTTTAATTTGCAGTTGAATACTGAAAACCACAATAATTTAGGATGTACGGTTGTGGAAATATCGGGTTTAGAAAATATACTTCCAAAATCAATTTTGACACTGCCAGGGTCACGATTTGGATGAAATTTCGTCCAAAATTAATTTGTCGAGTTTTGTTAAACTTCGTACATGGCTGGAAAGGCCTATTAATTTGCAATTGAATACTGAAAACCACAATCATTTAGGATGTACGGTTGTGGAAATATCGGGTTTAGAAAATATACTTCCAAAATCAATTTTGACACTGCCAGGGTCACGATTTGGATGAAATTTCATCCAAAATTAATTTGTCGAGTTTTGTCAAACTTCGTACATGGCTGGAAAGGCCTATTAATTTGCAATTGAATACTGAAAACCACAATCATTTAGGATGTACGGTTGTGGAAATATCGGGTTTAGAAAATATACTTCCAAAATCAATTTTGACACTGCCAGGGTCACGATTTGGATGAAATTTTATCCAAAATTAATTTTTCGAGTTTTGTTAAACTTCGTACATGGCTGGAAAGGCCTATTAATTTGCAATTGAATACTGAAAACCACAATAATTTAGGATGTACGGTTGTGGAAATATCGGGTTTAGAAAATATACTTCCAAAATCAATTTTGACACTGCCAGGGTCACGATTTGGATGAAATTCCGTCCAAAATTAATTTTTCGAGTTTTGTTAAACTTCGTACATGGCTGGAAAGGCCTTTTAATTTGCAATTGAATACTGAAAACCACAATCATTTAGGATGTACGGTTGTGGAAATATCGGGTTTAGAAAATTATACTTCCAAAATCAATTTTGACACTGCCAGGGTCACGATTTGGATGAAATTTTGACCAAAATTAATTTGTCGAGTTTTGTCAAACTTCGTACATGGCTGCAAAGGCCTATTAATTTGCAATTGAATACTTAAAACCACAATAATTTAGGATGTACGGTTGTGGAAATATCGGGTTTAGAAAATATACTTCCAAAATCAATTTTGACACTGCCAGGGTCACGATTTGGATGAAATTTCGTCCAAAATTAATTTGTCGAGTTTTGTCAAACTTCGTACATGGCTGGAAAGGCCTATTAATTTGCAATTGAATACTGAAAACCACAATCATTTAGGATGTACGGTTGTGGAAATATCGGGTTTAGAAAATATACTTCCAAAATCAATTTTGACACTGCCAGGGTCACGATTTGGATGAAATTTCGTCCAAAATAAATTTTTCGAGTTTTGTTAAACTTCGTACATGGCTGGAAAGGCCTTTTAATTTGCAATTGAATACTGAAAACCACAATAATTTAGGATGTACGGTTGTGGAAATATCGGGTTTAGAAAATATACTTCCAAAATCAATTTTGACACTGCCAGGGTCACGATTTGGATGAAATTTCGTCCAAAATTAATTTGTCGAGTTTTGTTAAACTTCGTACATGGCTGGAAAGGCCTATTAATTTGCAATTGAATACTGAAAACCACAATCATTTAGGATGTACGGTTGTGGAAATATCGGGTTTAGAAAATATACTTCCAAAATCAATTTTGACACTGCCAGGGTCACGATTTGGATGAAATTTCATCCAAAATTAATTTGTCGAGTTTTGTCAAACTTCGTACATGGCTGGAAAGGCCTATTAATTTGCAATTGAATACTGAAAACCACAATCATTTAGGATGTACGGTTGTGGAAATATCGGGTTTAGAAAATATACTTCCAAAATCAATTTTGACACTGCCAGGGTCACGATTTGGATGAAATTTTGACCAAAATTAATTTGTCGAGTTTTGTCAAACTTCGTACATGGCTGCAAAGGCCTATTAATTTGCAATTGAAAACTTAAAACCACAATAATTTAGGATGTACGGTTGTGGAAATATCGGGTTTAGAAAATATACTTCCAAAATCAATTTTGACACTGCCAGGGTCACGATTTGGATGAAATTTCGTCCAAAATTAATTTGTCGAGTTTTGTCAAACTTCGTACATGGCTGGAAAGGCCTATTAATTTGCAATTGAATACTGAAAACCACAATCATTTAGGATGTACGGTTGTGGAAATATCGGGTTTAGAAAATATACTTCCAAAATCAATTTTGACACTGCCAGGGTCACGATTTGGATGAAATTTCGTCCAAAATAAATTTTTCGAGTTTTGTTAAACTTCGTACATGGCTGGAAAGGCCTTTTAATTTGCAATTGAATACTGAAAACCACAATAATTTAGGATGTACGGTTGTGGAAATATCGGGTTTAGAAAATATACTTCCAAAATCAATTTTGACACTGCCAGGGTCACGATTTGGATGAAATTTCATCCAAAATTAATTTGTCGAGTTTTGTCAAACTTCGTACATGGCTGGAAAGGCCTATTAATTTGCAATTGAATACTGAAAACCACAATCATTTAGGATGTACGGTTGTGGAAATATCGGGTTTAGAAAATATACTTCCAAAATCAATTTTGACACTGCCAGGGTCACGATTTGGATGAAATTTCGTCCAAAATTAATTTTTCGAGTTTTGTTAAACTTCGTACATGGCTGGAAAGGCCTTTTAATTTGCAATTGAATACTGAAAACCACAATAATTTAGGATGTACGGTTGTGGAAATATCTGGTTTAGAAAATATACTTCCAAAATCAATTTTGACACTGCCAGGGTCACGATTTGGATGAAATTTTATCCAAAATTAATTTTCCGAGTTTTGTTAAACTTCGTACATGGCTGGAAAGGCCTATTAATTTGCAATTGAATACTGAAAACCACAATCATTTAGGATGTACGGTTGTGGAAATATCGGGTTTAGAAAATATACTTCCAAAATCAATTTTGACACTGCCAGGGTCACGATTTGGATGAAATTTTGACCAAAATTAATTTGTCGAGTTTTGTCAAACTTCGTACATGGCTGCAAAGGCCTATTAATTTGCAATTGAAAACTTAAAACCACAATAATTTAGGATGTACGGTTGTGGAAATATCGGGTTTAGAAAATATACTTCCAAAATCAATTTTGACACTGCCAGGGTCACGATTTGGATGAAATTTCGTCCAAAATTAATTTGTCGAGTTTTGTCAAACTTCGAACATGGCTGGAAAGGCCTATTAATTTGCAATTGAATACTGAAAACCACAATCATTTAGGATGTACGGTTGTGGAAATATCGGGTTTAGAAAATATACTTCCAAAATCAATTTTGACACTGCCAGGGTCACGATTTGGATGAAATTTCGTCCAAAATAAATTTTTCGAGTTTTGTTAAACTTCGTACATGGCTGGAAAGGCCTTTTAATTTGCAATTGAATACTGAAAACCACAATAATTTAGGATGTACGGTTGTGGAAATATCGGGTTTAGAAAATATACTTCCAAAATCAATTTTGACACTGCCAGGGTCACGATTTGGATGAAATTTCGTCCAAAATTAATTTGTCGAGTTTTGTTAAACTTCGTACATGGCTGGAAAGGCCTATTAATTTGCAATTGAATACTGAAAACCACAATCATTTAGGATGTACGGTTGTGGAAATATCGGGTTTAGAAAATATACTTCCAAAATCAATTTTGACACTGCCAGGGTCACGATTTGGATGAAATTTCATCCAAAATTAATTTGTCGAGTTTTGTCAAACTTCGTACATGGCTGGAAAGGCCTATTAATTTGCAATTGAATACTGAAAACCACAATCATTTAGGATGTACGGTTGTGGAAATATCGGGTTTAGAAAATATACTTCCAAAATCAATTTTGACACTGCCAGGGTCACGATTTGGATGAAATTTCGTCCAAAATAAATTTTTCGAGTTTTGTTAAACTTCGTACATGGCTGGAAAGGCCTTTTAATTTGCAATTGAATACTGTAAACCACAATAATTTAGGATGTACGGTTGTGGAAATATCGGGTTTAGAAAATATACTTCCAAAATCAATTTTGGATGAAATTTCGTCCAAAATGAATTTGTCGAGTTTTGTTAAACTTCGTACATGGCTGGAAAGGCCTATTAATTTGCAATTGAATACTGAAAACCACAATCATTTAGGATGTACGGTTGTGGAAATATCGGGTTTAGAAAATATACTTCCAAAATCAATTTTGACACTGCCAGGGTCACGATTTGGATGAAATTTCATCCAAAATTAATTTGTCGAGTTTTGTCAAACTTCGTACATGGCTGGAAAGGCCTATTAATTTGCAATTGAATACTGAAAACCACAATCATTTAGGATGTACGGTTGTGGAAATATCGGGTTTAGAAAATATACTTCCAAAATCAATTTTGACACTGCCAGGGTCACGATTTGGATGAAATTTTGACCAAAATTAATTTGTCGAGTTTTGTCAAACTTCGTACATGGCTGGAAAGGCCTGTTAATTTGCAATTGAATACTGAAAACCACAATCATTTAGGATGTACGGTTGTGGAAATATCGGGTTTAGAAAATATACTTCCAAAATCAATTTTGACACTGCCAGGGTCACGATTTGGATGAAATTTCGTCCAAAATTAATTTGTCGAGTTTTGTTAAACTTCGTACATGGCTGGAAAGGCCTATTAATTTGCAATTGAATACTGAAAACCACAATCATTTAGGATGTACGGTTGTGGAAATATTGGGTTTAGAAAATATACTTCCAAAATCAATTTTGACACTGACAGGGTCACGATTTGGATGAAATTTTATCCAAAATTAATTTTTCGAGTTTTGTTAAACTTCGTACATGGCTGGAAAGGCCTATTAATTTGCAATTGAATACTGAAAACCACAATCATTTAGGATGTACGGTTGTGGAAATATCGGGTTTAGAAAATATACTTCCAAAATCAATTTTGATACTGCCAGGGTCACGATTTGGATGAAATTTCGTCCAAAATTAATTTTTCGAGTTTTGTTAAACTTCGTACATGGCTGGAAAGGCCTTTTAATTTGCAATTGAATACTGAAAACCACAATCATTTAGGATGTACGGTTGTGGAAATATCGGGTTTAGAAAATTATACTTCCAAAATCAATTTTGACACTGCCAGGGTCACGATTTGGATGAAATTTTGACCAAAATTAATTTGTCGAGTTTTGTCAAACTTCGTACATGGCTGCAAAGGCCTATTAATTTGCAATTGAATACTTAAAACCACAATAATTTAGGATGTACGGTTGTGGAAATATCGGGTTTAGAAAATATACTTCCAAAATCAATTTTGACACTGCCAGGGTCACGATTTGGATGAAATTTCGTCCAAAATTAATTTGTCGAGTTTTGTCAAACTTCGTACATGGCTGGAAAGGCCTATTAATTTGCAATTGAATACTGAAAACCACAATCATTTAGGATGTACGGTTGTGGAAATATCGGGTTTAGAAAATATACTTCCAAAATCAATTTTGACACTGCCAGGGTCACGATTTGGATGAAATTTCGTCCAAAATAAATTTTTCGAGTTTTGTTAAACTTCGTACATGGCTGGAAAGGCCTATTAATTTGCAATTGAATACTGAAAACCACAATCATTTAGGATGTACGGTTGTGGAAATATCGGGTTTAGAAAATATACTTCCAAAATCAATTTTGACACTGCCAGGGTCACGATTTGGATGAAATTTCATCCAAAATTAATTTTTCGAGTTTTGTTAAACTTCGTACATGGCTGGAAAGGCCTATTAATTTGCAATTGAATACTGAAAACCACAATAATTTAGGATGTACGGTTGTGGAAATATCGGGTTTAGAAAATATACTTCCAAAATCAATTTTGACACTGCCAGGGTCACGATTTGGATGAAATTTTATCCAAAATTAATTTTTCGAGTTTTGTTAAACTTCGTACATGGCTGGAAAGGCCTATTAATTTGCAATTGAATACTGAAAACCACAATAATTTAGGATGTACGGTTGTGGAAATATCGGGTTTAGAAAATATACTTCCAAAATCAATTTTGACACTGCCAGGGTCACGATTTGGATGAAATTTCGTCCAAAATTAATTTGTCGAGTTCTGCCAAACTTCGTACATGGCTGGAAAGGCCTATTAATTTGCAATTGAATACTGAAAACCACAATCATTTAGGATGTACGGTTGTGGAAATATCGGGTTTAGAAAATATACTTCCAAAATCAATTTTGACACTGCCAGGGTCACGATTTGGATGAAATTTCGTCCAAAATTAATTTGTCGAGTTTTGTCAAACTTCGTACATGGCTGGAAAGGCCTATTAATTTGCAATTGAATACTGAAAACCACAATCATTTAGGATGTACGGTTGTGGAAATATCGGGTTTAGAAAATATACTTCCAAAATCAATTTTGACACTGCCAGGGTCACGATTTGGATGAAATTTCATCCAAAATTAATTTGTCGAGTTTTGTTAAACTTCGTACATGGCTGGAAAGGCCTATTAATTTGCAATTGAATACTGAAAACCACAATCATTTAGGATGTACGGTTGTGGAAATATCGGGTTTAGAAAATATACTTCCAAAATCAATTTTGACACTGCCAGGGTCACGATTTGGATGAAATTTCGTCCAAAATTAATTTTTCGAGTTTTGTCAAACTTCGTACATGGCTGGAAATGCCTTTTAATTTGCAATTGATGACTGAAAACCACAATCATTTAGGATGTACGGTTGTGGAAATATCGGGTTTAGAAAATATACTTCCAAAATCAATTTTGACACTGCCAGGGTCACGATTTGGATGAAATTTAGTCCAAAATTAATTTGTCGAGTTTAGCCAAACTTCGTACATGGCTGGAAAGGCCTATTAATTTGCAATTGAATGCTGAAAACCACAATCATTTAGGATGTACGGTTGTGGAAATATCGGGTCTAGAAAATATACTTCCAAAATCAATTTTGACACTGCCAGGGTCACGATTTGGATGAAATTTCGTCCAAAATTAATTTGTCGAGTTTTGTCAAACTTCGTACATGGCTGGAAAGGCCTATTAATTTGCAATTGAATACTGAAAACCACAATCATTTAGGATGTACGGTTGTGGAAATATCGGGTTTAGAAAATATACTTCCAAAATCAATTTTGACACTGCCAGGGTCACGATTTGGATGAAATTTCATCCAAAATTAATTTGTCGAGTTTTGTTAAACTTCGTACATGGCTGGAAAGGCCTATTAATTTGCAATTGAATACTGAAAACCACAATCATTTAGGATGTACGGTTGTGGAAATATCGGGTTTAGAAAATATACTTCCAAAATCAATTTTGACACTGCCAGGGTCACGATTTGGATGAAATTTCGTCCAAAATTAATTTGTCGAGTTTTGTCAAACTTCGTACATGGCTGGAAAGGCCTATTAATTTGCAATTGAATACTGAAAACCACAATCATTTAGGATGTACGGTTGTGGAAATATCGGGTTTAGAAAATATACTTCCAAAATCAATTTTGACACTGCCAGGGTCACGATTTGGATGAAATTTCGTCCAAAATTAATTTGTCGAGTTTTGTTAAACTTCGTACATGGCTGGAAAGGCCTTTTAATTTGCAATTGAATACTGAAAACCACAATCATTTAGGATGTACGGTTGTGGAAATATCGGGTTTAGAAAATATACTTCCAAAATCAATTTTGACACTGCCAGGGTCACGATTTGGATGAAATTTCGTCCAAAATTAATTTTTCTTCGTACATGGCTGGAAAGGCCTTTTAATTTGCAATTGAATACTGAAAACCACAATCATTTAGGATGTACGGTTGTGGAAATATCGGGTTTAGAAAATATACTTCCAAAATCAATTTTGACACTGCCAGGGTCACGATTTGGATGAAATTTCGTCCAAAATTAATTTGTCGAGTTTTGTCAAACTTCGTACATGGCTGGAAAGGCCTATTAATTTGCAATTGAATACTGAAAACCACAATCATTTAGGATGTACGGTTGTGGAAATATCGGGTTTAGAAAATATACTTCCAAAATCAATTTTGACACAGCCAGGGTCACGATTTGGATGAAATTTTATCCAAAATTAATTTTTCGAGTTTTGTTAAACTTCGTACATGGCTGGAAAGGCCTATTAATTTGCAATTGAATACTGAAAACCACAATAATTTAGGATGTACGGTTGTGGAAATATCTGGTTTAGAAAATATACTTCCAAAATCAATTTTGACACTGCCAGGGTCACGATTTGGATGAAATTTTATCCAAAATTAATTTTTCGAGTTTTGTTAAACTTCGTACATGGCTGGAAAGGCCTATTAATTTGCAATTGAATACTGAAAACCACAATCATTTAGGATGTACGGTTGTGGAAATATCGGGTTTAGAAAATATACTTCCAAAATCAATTTTGACACTGCCAGGGTCACGATTTGGATGAAATTTCATCCAAAATTAATTTGTCGAGTTTTGTCAAACTTCGTACATGGCTGGAAAGGCCTTTTAATTTGCAATTGAATACTGAAAACCACAATCATTTAGGATGTATGGTTGTGGAAATATCGGGTTTAGAAAATATACTTCCAAAATCAATTTTGACACTGCCAGGGTCACGATTTGGATGAAATTTCATCCAAAATTAATTTTTCGAGTTTTGTCAAACTTCGTACATGGCTGGAAAGGCCTATTAATTTGCAATTGAATACTGAAAACCACAATAATTTAGGATGTACGGTTGTGGAAATATCTGGTTTAGAAAATATACTTCCAAAATCAATTTTGACACTGCCAGGGTCACGATTTGGATGAAATTTCGTCCAAAATTAATTTTTCGAGTTTTGTTAAACTTCGTACATGGCTGGAAAGGCCTTTTAATTTGCAATTGAATACTGAAAACCACAATAATTTAGGATGTACGGTTGTGGAAATATCGGGTTTAGAAAATATACTTCCAAAATCAATTTTGACACTGCCAGGGTCACGATTTGGATGAAATTTCATCCAAAATTAATTTGTCGAGTTTTGTCAAACTTCGTACATGGCTGGAAAGGCCTTTTAATTTGCAATTGAATACTGAAAACCACAATCATTTAGGATGTACGGTTGTGGAAATATCGGGTTTAGAAAATATACTTCCAAAATCAATTTTGACACTGCCAGGGTCACGATTTGGATGAAATTTCATCCAAAATTAATTTTTCGAGTTTTGTCAAACTTCGTACATGGCTGGAAAGGCCTATTAATTTGCAATTGAATACTGAAAACCACAATCATTTAGGATGTACGGTTGTGGAAATATCGGGTTTAGAAAATATACTTCCAAAATCAATTTTGACACTGCCAGGGTCACGATTTGGATGAAATTTTATCCAAAATTAATTTTTCGAGTTTTGTTAAACTTCGTACATGGCTGGAAAGGCCTATTAATTTGCAATTGAATACTGAAAACCACAATAATTTAGGATGTACGGTTGTGGAAATATCGGGTTTAGAAAATATACTTCCAAAATCAATTTTGACACTGCCAGGGTCACGATTTGGATGAAATTCCGTCCAAAATTAATTTTTCGAGTTTTGTTAAACTTCGTACATGGCTGGAAAGGCCTTTTAATTTGCAATTGAATACTGAAAACCACAATCATTTAGGATGTACGGTTGTGGAAATATCGGGTTTAGAAAATTATACTTCCAAAATCAATTTTGACACTGCCAGGGTCACGATTTGGATGAAATTTTGACCAAAATTAATTTGTCGAGTTTTGTCAAACTTCGTACATGGCTGCAAAGGCCTATTAATTTGCAATTGAATACTTAAAACCACAATAATTTAGGATGTACGGTTGTGGAAATATCGGGTTTAGAAAATATACTTCCAAAATCAATTTTGACACTGCCAGGGTCACGATTTGGATGAAATTTCGTCCAAAATTAATTTGTCGAGTTTTGTCAAACTTCGTACATGGCTGGAAAGGCCTATTAATTTGCAATTGAATACTGAAAACCACAATCATTTAGGATGTACGGTTGTGGAAATATCGGGTTTAGAAAATATACTTCCAAAATCAATTTTGACACTGCCAGGGTCACGATTTGGATGAAATTTCGTCCAAAATAAATTTTTCGAGTTTTGTTAAACTTCGTACATGGCTGGAAAGGCCTTTTAATTTGCAATTGAATACTGAAAACCACAATAATTTAGGATGTACGGTTGTGGAAATATCGGGTTTAGAAAATATACTTCCAAAATCAATTTTGACACTGCCAGGGTCACGATTTGGATGAAATTTCGTCCAAAATTAATTTGTCGAGTTTTGTTAAACTTCGTACATGGCTGGAAAGGCCTATTAATTTGCAATTGAATACTGAAAACCACAATCATTTAGGATGTACGGTTGTGGAAATATCGGGTTTAGAAAATATACTTCCAAAATCAATTTTGACACTGCCAGGGTCACGATTTGGATGAAATTTCGTCCAAAATTAATTTGTCGAGTTTTGTCAAACTTCGTACATGGCTGGAAAGGCCTATTAATTTGCAATTGAATACTGAAAACCACAATCATTTAGGATGTACGGTTGTGGAAATATCGGGTTTAGAAAATATACTTCCAAAATCAATTTTGACACTGCCAGGGTCACGATTTGGATGAAATTTCGTCCAAAATAAATTTGTCGAGTTTTGTTAAACTTCGTACATGGCTGGAAAGGCCTTTTAATTTGCAATTGAATACTGAAAACCACAATAATTTAGGATGTACGGTTGTGGAAATATCGGGTTTAGAAAATATACTTCCAAAATCAATTTTGACACTGCCAGGGTCACGATTTGGATGAAATTTCATCCAAAATTAATTTGTCGAGTTTTGTTAAACTTCGTACATGGCTGGAAAGGCCTATTAATTTGCAATTGAATACTGAAAACCACAATAATTTAGGATGTACGGTTGTGGAAATATCGGGTTTAGAAAATATACTTCCAAAATCAATTTTGACACTGCCAGGGTCACGATTTGGATGAAATTCCGTCCAAAATTAATTTTTCGAGTTTTGTTAAACTTCGTACATGGCTGGAAAGGCCTTTTAATTTGCAATTGAATACTTAAAACCACAATAATTTAGGATGTACGGTTGTGGAAATATCGGGTTTAGAAAATATACTTCCAAAATCAATTTTGACACTGCCAGGGTCACGATTTGGATGAAATTTCGTCCAAAATTAATTTGTCGAGTTTTGTCAAACTTCGTACATGGCTGGAAAGGCCTATTAATTTGCAATTGAATACTGAAAACCACAATCATTTAGGATGTACGGTTGTGGAAATATCGGGTTTAGAAAATATACTTCCAAAATCAATTTTGACACTGCCAGGGTCACGATTTGGATGAAATTTTGACCAAAATTAATTTGTCGAGTTTTGTCAAACTTTGTACATGGCTGCAAAGGCCTATTAATTTGCAATTGAATACTTAAAACCACAATAATTTAGGATGTACGGTTGTGGAAATATCGGGTTTAGAAAATATACTTCCAAAATCAATTTTGACACTGCCAGGGTCACGATTTGGATGAAATTTCGTCCAAAATTAATTTGTCGAGTTTTGTCAAACTTCGTACATGGCTGGAAAGGCCTATTAATTTGCAATTGAATACTGAAAACCACAATCATTTAGGATGTACGGTTGTGGAAATATCGGGTTTAGAAAATATACTTCCAAAATCAATTTTGACACTGCCAGGGTCACGATTTGGATGAAATTTCGTCCAAAATAAATTTTTCGAGTTTTGTTAAACTTCGTACATGGCTGGAAAGGCCTTTTAATTTGCAATTGAATACTGAAAACCACAATCATTTAGGATGTACGGTTGTGGAAATATCGGGTTTAGAAAATATACTTCCAAAATCAATTTTGACACTGCCAGGGTCACGATTTGGATGAAATTTCATCCAAAATTAATTTGTCGAGTTTTGTCAAACTTCGTACATGGCTGGAAAGGCCTATTAATTTGCAATTGAATACTGAAAACCACAATCATTTAGGATGTACGGTTGTGGAAATATCGGGTTTAGAAAATATACTTCCAAAATCAATTTTGACACTGCCAGGGTCACGATTTGGATGAAATTTCGTCCAAAATTAATTTGTCGAGTTTTGTTAAACTTCGTACATGGCTGGAAAGGCCTATTAATTTGCAATTGAATACTGAAAACCACAATCATTTAGGATGTACGGTTGTGGAAATATCGGGTTTAGAAAATATACTTCCAAAATCAATTTTGACACTGCCAGGGTCACGATTTGGATGAAATTTCATCCAAAATTAATTTGTCGAGTTTTGTCAAACTTCGTACATGGCTGGAAAGGCCTATTAATTTGCAATTGAATACTGAAAACCACAATCATTTAGGATGTACGGTTGTGGAAATATCGGGTTTAGAAAATATACTTCCAAAATCAATTTTGACACTGCCAGGGTCACGATTTGGATGAAATTTCGTCCAAAATAAATTTTTCGAGTTTTGTTAAACTTCGTACATGGCTGGAAAGGCCTTTTAATTTGCAATTGAATACTGAAAACCACAATAATTTAGGATGTACGGTTGTGGAAATATCGGGTTTAGAAAATATACTTCCAAAATCAATTTTGACACTGCCAGGGTCACGATTTGGATGAAATTTCGTCCAAAATTAATTTGTCGAGTTTTGTTAAACTTCGTACATGGCTGGAAAGGCCTATTAATTTGCAATTGAATACTGAAAACCACAATCATTTAGGATGTACGGTTGTGGAAATATCGGGTTTAGAAAATATACTTCCAAAATCAATTTTGACACTGCCAGGGTCACGATTTGGATGAAATTTCATCCAAAATTAATTTGTCGAGTTTTGTCAAACTTCGTACATGGCTGGAAAGGCCTATTAATTTGCAATTGAATACTGAAAACCACAATCATTTAGGATGTACGGTTGTGGAAATATCGGGTTTAGAAAATATACTTCCAAAATCAATTTTGACACTGCCAGGGTCACGATTTGGATGAAATTTTGACCAAAATTAATTTGTCGAGTTTTGTCAAACTTCGTACATGGCTGGAAAGGCCTGTTAATTTGCAATTGAATACTGAAAACCACAATCATTTAGGATGTACGGTTGTGGAAATATCGGGTTTAGAAAATATACTTCCAAAATCAATTTTGACACTGCCAGGGTCACGATTTGGATGAAATTTCGTCCAAAATTAATTTGTCGAGTTTTGTTAAACTTCGTACATGGCTGGAAAGGCCTATTAATTTGCAATTGAATACTGAAAACCACAATCATTTAGGATGTACGGTTGTGGAAATATCGGGTTTAGAAAATATACTTCCAAAATCAATTTTGACACTGCCAGGGTCACGATTTGGATGAAATTTTATCCAAAATTAATTTTTCGAGTTTTGTTAAACTTCGTACATGACTGGAAAGGCCTATTAATTTGCAATTGAATACTGAAAACCACAATAATTTAGGATGTACGGTTGTGGAAATATCGGGTTTAGAAAATATACTTCCAAAATCAATTTTGACACTGCCAGGGTCACGATTTGGATGAAATTCCGTCCAAAATTAATTTTTCGAGTTTTGTTAAACTTCGTACATGGCTGGAAAGGCCTTTTAATTTGCAATTGAATACTGAAAACCACAATCATTTAGGATGTACGGTTGTGGAAATATCGGGTTTAGAAAATTATACTTCCAAAATCAATTTTGACACTGCCAGGGTCACGATTTGGATGAAATTTTGACCAAAATTAATTTGTCGAGTTTTGTCAAACTTCGTACATGGCTGCAAAGGCCTATTAATTTGCAATTGAATACTTAAAACCACAATAATTTAGGATGTACGGTTGTGGAAATATCGGGTTTAGAAAATATACTTCCAAAATCAATTTTGACACTGCCAGGGTCACGATTTGGATGAAATTTCGTCCAAAATTAATTTGTCGAGTTTTGTCAAACTTCGTACATGGCTGGAAAGGCCTATTAATTTGCAATTGAATACTGAAAACCACAATCATTTAGGATGTACGGTTGTGGAAATATCGGGTTTAGAAAATATACTTCCAAAATCAATTTTGACACTGCCAGGGTCACGATTTGGATGAAATTTCGTCCAAAATAAATTTTTCGAGTTTTGTTAAACTTCGTACATGGCTGGAAAGGCCTTTTAATTTGCAATTGAATACTGAAAACCACAATAATTTAGGATGTACGGTTGTGGAAATATCGGGTTTAGAAAATATACTTCCAAAATCAATTTTGACACTGCCAGGGTCACGATTTGGATGAAATTTCGTCCAAAATAAATTTGTCGAGTTTTGTTAAACTTCGTACATGGCTGGAAAGGCCTTTTAATTTGCAATTGAATACTGAAAACCACAATAATTTAGGATGTACGGTTGTGGAAATATCGGGTTTAGAAAATATACTTCCAAAATCAATTTTGACACTGCCAGGGTCACGATTTGGATGAAATTTCGTCCAAAATTAATTTGTCGAGTTTTGTTAAACTTCGTACATGGCTGGAAAGGCCTATTAATTTGCAATTGAATACTGAAAACCACAATAATTTAGGATGTACTGTTGTGGAAATATCGGGTTTAGAAAATATACTTCCAAAATCAATTTTGACACTGCCAGGGTCACGATTTGGATGAAATTCCGTCCAAAATTAATTTTTCGAGTTTTGTTAAACTTCGTACATGGCTGGAAAGTTAAACTTCGTACATGGCTGGAAAGGCCTTTTAATTTGCAATTGAATACTGAAAACCACAATCATTTAGGATGTACGGTTGTGGAAATATCGGGTTTAGAAAATTATACTTCCAAAATCAATTTTGACACTGCCAGGGTCACGATTTGGATGAAATTTTGACCAAAATTAATTTGTCGAGTTTTGTCAAACTTCGTACATGGCTGCAAAGGCCTATTAATTTGCAATTGAATACTTAAAACCACAATAATTTAGGATGTACGGTTGTGGAAATATCGGGTTTAGAAAATATACTTCCAAAATCAATTTTGACACTGCCAGGGTCACGATTTGGATGAAATTTCGTCCAAAATTAATTTGTCGAGTTTTGTCAAACTTCGTACATGGCTGGAAAGGCCTATTAATTTGCAATTGAATACTGAAAACCACAATCATTTAGGATGTACGGTTGTGGAAATATCGGGTTTAGAAAATATACTTCCAAAATCAATTTTGACACTGCCAGGGTCACGATTTGGATGAAATTTCGTCCAAAATAAATTTTTCGAGTTTTGTTAAACTTCGTACATGGCTGGAAAGGCCTTTTAATTTGCAATTGAATACTGAAAACCACAATCATTTAGGATGTACGGTTGTGGAAATATCGGGTTTAGAAAATTATACTTCCAAAATCAATTTTGACACTGCCAGGGTCACGATTTGGATGAAATTTCATCCAAAATTAATTTGTCGAGTTTTGTCAAACTTCGTACATGGCTGGAAAGGCCTATTAATTTGCAATTGAATACTGAAAACCACAATCATTTAGGATGTACGGTTGTGGAAATATCGGGTTTAGAAAATATACTTCCAAAATCAATTTTGACACTGCCAGGGTCACGATTTGGATGAAATTTCATCCAAAATTAATTTGTCGAGTTTTGTTAAACTTCGTACATGGCTGGAAAGGCCTTTTAATTTGCAATTGAATACTGAAAACCACAATCATTTAGGATGTACGGTTGTGGAAATATCGGGTTTAGAAAATATACTTCCAAAATCAATTTTGACACTGCCAGGGTCACGATTTGGATGAAATTTTATCCAAAATTAATTTTTCGAGTTTTGTTAAACTTCGTACATGGCTGGAAAGGCCTATTAATTTGTAATTGAATACTGAAAACCACAATAATTTAGGATGTACGGTTGTGGAAATATCTGGTTTAGAAAATATACTTCCAAAATCAATTTTGACACTGCCAGGGTCACGATTTGGATGAAATTTCGTCCAAAATTAATTTGTCGAGTTTTGTCAAACTTCGTACATGGCTGGAAAGGCCTATTAATTTGCAATTGAATACTGAAAACCACAATCATTTAGGATGTACGGTTGTGGAAATATCGGGTTTAGAAAATATACTTCCAAAATCAATTTTGACACTGCCAGGGTCACGATTTGGATGAAATTTTATCCAAAATTAATTTTTCGAGTTTTGTTAAACTTCGTACATGGCTGGAAAGGCCTATTAATTTGCAATTGAATACTGAAAACCGCAATAATTTAGGATGTACGGTTGTGGAAATATCTGGTTTAGAAAATATACTTCCAAAATCAATTTTGACACTGCCAGGGTCACGATTTGGATGAAATTTCGTCCAAAATTAATTTTTCGAGTTTTGTTAAACTTCGTACATGGCTGGAAAGGCCTTTTAATTTGCAATTGAATACTGAAAACCACAATAATTTAGGATGTACGGTTGTGGAAATATCTGGTTTAGAAAATATACTTCCAAAATCAATTTTGACACTGCCAGGGTCACGATTTGGATGAAATTTTATCCAAAATTAATTTTTCGAGTTTTGTTAAACTTCGTACATGGCTGGAAAGGCCTATTAATTTGCAATTGAATACTGAAAACCACAATCATTTAGGATGTACGGTTGTGGAAATATCGGGTTTAGAAAATATACTTCCAAAATCAATTTTGACACTGCCAGGGTCACGATTTGGATGAAATTTCATCCAAAATTAATTTGTCGAGTTTTGTCAAACTTCGTACATGGCTGAAAAGGCCTTTTAATTTGCAATTGAATACTGAAAACCACAATCATTTAGGATGTATGGTTGTGGAAATATCGGGTTTAGAAAATATACTTCCAAAATCAATTTTGACACTGCCAGGGTCACGATTTGGATGAAATTTCATCCAAAATTAATTTTTCGAGTTTTGTCAAACTTCGTACATGGCTGGAAAGGCCTATTAATTTGCAATTGAATACTGAAAACCACAATAATTTAGGATGTACGGTTGTGGAAATATCTGGTTTAGAAAATATACTTCCAAAATCAATTTTGACACTGCCAGGGTCACGATTTGGATGAAATTTCGTCCTAAATTAATTTTTCGAGTTTTGTTAAACTTCGTACATGGCTGGAAAGGCCTTTTAATTTGCAATTGAATACTGAAAACCACAATAATTTAGGATGTACGGTTGTGGAAATATCGGGTTTAGAAAATATACTTCCAAAATCAATTTTGACACTGCCAGGGTCACGATTTGGATGAAATTTCATCCAAAATTAATTTGTCGAGTTTTGTCAAACTTCGTACATGGCTGGAAAGGCCTTTTAATTTGCAATTGAATACTGAAAACCACAATCATTTAGGATGTACGGTTGTGGAAATATCGGGTTTAGAAAATATACTTCCAAAATCAATTTTGACACTGCCAGGGTCACGATTTGGATGAAATTTCATCCAAAATTAATTTTTCGAGTTTTGTCAAACTTCGTACATGGCTGGAAAGGCCTATTAATTTGCAATTGAATACTGAAAACCACAATCATTTAGGATGTACGGTTGTGGAAATATCGGGTTTAGAAAATATACTTCCAAAATCAATTTTGACACTGCCAGGGTCACGATTTGGATGACATTTTATCCAAAATTAATTTTTCGAGTTTTGTTAAACTTCGTACATGGCTGGAAAGGCCTATTAATTTGCAATTGAATACTGAAAACCACAATAATTTAGGATGTACGGTTGTGGAAATATCGGGTTTAGAAAATATACTTCCAAAATCAATTTTGACACTGCCAGGGTCACGATTTGGATGAAATTCCGTCCAAAATTAATTTTTCGAGTTTTGTTAAACTTCGTACATGGCTGGAAAGGCCTTTTAATTTGCAATTGAATACTGAAAACCACAATCATTTAGGATGTACGGTTGTGGAAATATCGGGTTTAGAAAATTATACTTCCAAAATCAATTTTGACACTGCCAGGGTCAAGATTTGGATGAAATTTCGTCCAAAATAAATTTTTCGAGTTTTGTTAAACTTCGTACATGGCTGGAAAGGCCTTTTAATTTGCAATTGAATACTGAAAACCACAATAATTTAGGATGTACGGTTGTGGAAATATCGGGTTTAGAAAATATACTTCCAAAATCAATTTTGACACTGCCAGGGTCACGATTTGGATGAAATTTCGTCCAAAATTAATTTGTCGAGTTTTGTTAAACTTCGTACATGGCTGGAAAGGCCTATTAATTTGCAATTGAATACTGAAAACCACAATCATTTAGGATGTACGGTTGTGGAAATATCGGGTTTAGAAAATATACTTCCAAAATCAATTTTGACACTGCCAGGGTCACGATTTGGATGAAATTTCATCCAAAATTAATTTGTCGAGTTTTGTCAAACTTCGTACATGGCTGGAAAGGCCTATTAATTTGCAATTGAATACTGAAAACCACAATCATTTAGGATGTACGGTTGTGGAAATATCGGGTTTAGAAAATATACTTCCAAAATCAATTTTGACACTGCCAGGGTCACGATTTGGATGAAATTTTATCCAAAATTAATTTTTCGAGTTTTGTTAAACTTCGTACATGGCTGGAAAGGCCTATTAATTTGCA
Organism: Epistrophella euchroma; assembly: GCA_947049315.1. Lineage (NCBI taxonomy): Eukaryota > Metazoa > Arthropoda > Insecta > Diptera > Syrphidae > Epistrophella > Epistrophella euchroma. Next base: position 128,131,117 of record OX346246.1, read on the forward strand.
ATTGAATACTGAAAACCACAATAATTTAGGATGTACGGTTGTGGAAATATCGGGTTTAGAAAATATACTTCCAAAATCAATTTTGACACTGCCAGGGTCACGATTTGGATGAAATTCCGTCCAAAATTAATTTTTCGAGTTTTGTTAAACTTCGTACATGGCTGGAAAGGCCTTTTAATTTGCAATTGAATACTGAAAACCACAATCATTTAGGATGTACGGTTGTGGAAATATCGGGTTTAGAAAATTATACTTCCAAAATCAATTTTGACACTGCCAGGGTCACGATTTGGATGAAATTTTGACCAAAATTAATTTGTCGAGTTTTGTCAAACTTCGTACATGGCTGCAAAGGCCTATTAATTTGCAATTGAATACTTAAAACCACAATAATTTAGGATGTACGGTTGTGGAAATATCGGGTTTAGAAAATATACTTACAAAATCAATTTTGACACTGCCAGGGTCACGATTTGGATGAAATTTCGTCCAAAATTAATATGTCGAGTTTTGTCAAACTTCGTACATGGCTGGAAAGGCCTATTAATTTGCAATTGAATACTGAAAACCACAATCATTTAGGATGTACGGTTGTGGAAATATCGGGTTTAGAAAATATACTTCCAAAATCAATTTTGACACTGCCAGGGTCACGATTTGGATGAAATTTCTTCCAAAATAAATTTTTCGAGTTTTGTTAAACTTCGTACATGGCTGGAAAGGCCTTTTAATTTGCAATTGAATACTGAAAACCACAATAATTTAGGATGTACGGTTGTGGAAATATCGGGTTTAGAAAATATACTTCCAAAATCAATTTTGACACTGCCAGGGTCACGATTTGGATGAAATTTCGTCCAAAATTAATTTGTCGAGTTTTGTTAAACTTCGTACATGGCTGGAAAGGCCTATTAATTTGCAATTGAATACTGAAAACCACAATCATTTAGGATGTACGGTTGTGGAAATATCGGGTTTAGAAAATATACTTCCAAAATCAATTTTGACACTGCCAGGGTCACGATTTGGATGAAATTTCATCCAAAATTAATTTGTCGAGTTTTGTCAAACTTCGTACATGGCTGGAAAGGCCTATTAATTTGCAATTGAATACTGAAAACCACAATCATTTAGGATGTACGGTTGTGGAAATATCGGGTTTAGAAAATATACTTCCAAAATCAATTTTGACACTGCCAGGGTCACGATTTGGATGAAATTTCGTCCAAAATAAATTTTTCGAGTTTTGTTAAACTTCGTACATGGCTGGAAAGGCCTTTTAATTTGCAATTGAATACTGAAAACCACAATAATTTAGGATGTACGGTTGTGGAAATATCGGGTTTAGAAAATATACTTCCAAAATCAATTTTGACACTGCCAGGGTCACGATTTGGATGACATTTTATCCAAAATTAATTTTTCGAGTTTTGTTAAACTTCGTACATGGCTGGAAAGGCCTATTAATTTGCAATTGAATACTGAAAACCACAATAATTTAGGATGTACGGTTGTGGAAATATCGGGTTTAGAAAATATACTTCCAAAATCAATTTTGACACTGCCAGGGTCACGATTTGGATGAAATTCCGTCCAAAATTAATTTTTCGAGTTTTGTTAAACTTCGTACATGGCTGGAAAGGCCTTTTAATTTGCAATTGAATACTGAAAACCACAATCATTTAGGATGTACGGTTGTGGAAATATCGGGTTTAGAAAATTATACTTCCAAAATCAATTTTGACACTGCCAGGGTCACGATTTGGATGAAATTTCGTCCAAAATAAATTTTTCGAGTTTTGTTAAACTTCGTACATGGCTGGAAAGGCCTTTTAATTTGCAATTGAATACTGAAAACCACAATAATTTAGGATGTACGGTTGTGGAAATATCGGGTTTAGAAAATATACTTCCAAAATCAATTTTGACACTGCCAGGGTCACGATTTGGATGAAATTTCGTCCAAAATTAATTTGTCGAGTTTTGTTAAACTTCGTACATGGCTGGAAAGGCCTATTAATTTGCAATTGAATACTGAAAACCACAATCATTTAGGATGTACGGTTGTGGAAATATCGGGTTTAGAAAATATACTTCCAAAATCAATTTTGACACTGCCAGGGTCACGATTTGGATGAAATTTCATCCAAAATTAATTTGTCGAGTTTTGTCAAACTTCGTACATGGCTGGAAAGGCCTATTAATTTGCAATTGAATACTGAAAACCACAATCATTTAGGATGTACGGTTGTGGAAATATCGGGTTTAGAAAATATACTTCCAAAATCAATTTTGACACTGCCAGGGTCACGATTTGGATGAAATTTTATCCAAAATTAATTTTTCGAGTTTTGTTAAACTTCGTACATGGCTGGAAAGGCCTATTAATTTGCAATTGAATACTGAAAACCACAATAATTTAGGATGTACGGTTGTGGAAATATCGGGTTTAGAAAATATACTTCCAAAATCAATTTTGACACTGCCAGGGTCACGATTTGGATGAAATTCCGTCCAAAATTAATTTTTCGAGTTTTGTTAAACTTCGTACATGGCTGGAAAGGCCTTTTAATTTGCAATTGAATACTGAAAACCACAATCATTTAGGATGTACGGTTGTGGAAATATCGGGTTTAGAAAATTATACTTCCAAAATCAATTTTGACACTGCCAGGGTCACGATTTGGATGAAATTTTGACCAAAATTAATTTGTCGAGTTTTGTCAAACTTCGTACATGGCTGGAAAGGCCTATTAATTTGCAATTGAATACTTAAAACCACAATAATTTAGGATGTACGGTTGTGGAAATATCGGGTTTAGAAAATATACTTCCAAAATCAATTTTGACACTGCCAGGGTCACGATTTGGATGAAATTTCGTCCAAAATTAATATGTCGAGTTTTGTCAAACTTCGTACATGGCTGGAAAGGCCTATTAATTTGCAATTGAATACTGAAAACCACAATCATTTAGGATGTACGGTTGTGGAAATATCGGGTTTAGAAAATATACTTCCAAAATCAATTTTGACACTGCCAGGGTCACGATTTGGATGAAATTTCGTCCAAAATAAATTTTTCGAGTTTTGTTAAACTTCGTACATGGCTGGAAAGGCCTTTTAATTTGCAATTGAATACTGAAAACCACAATAATTTAGGATGTACGGTTGTGGAAATATCGGGTTTAGAAAATATACTTCCAAAATCAATTTTGACACTGCCAGGGTCACGATTTGGATGAAATTTCGTCCAAAATTAATTTGTCGAGTTTTGTTAAACTTCGTACATGGCTGGAAAGGCCTATTAATTTGCAATTGAATACTGAAAACCACAATCATTTAGGATGTACGGTTGTGGAAATATCGGGTTTAGAAAATATACTTCCAAAATCAATTTTGACACTGCCAGGGTCACGATTTGGATGAAATTTCATCCAAAATTAATTTGTCGAGTTTTGTCAAACTTCGTACATGGCTGGAAAGGCCTATTAATTTGCAATTGAATACTGAAAACCACAATCATTTAGGATGTACGGTTGTGGAAATATCGGGTTTAGAAAATATACTTCCAAAATCAATTTTGACACTGCCAGGGTCACGATTTGGATGAAATTTCGTCCAAAATAAATTTTTCGAGTTTTGTTAAACTTCGTACATGGCTGGAAAGGCCTTTTAATTTGCAATTGAATACTGAAAACCACAATAATTTAGGATGTACGGTTGTGGAAATATCGGGTTTAGAAAATATACTTCCAAAATCAATTTTGACACTGCCAGGGTCACGATTTGGATGAAATTTCGTCCAAAATTAATTTGTCGAGTTTTGTTAAACTTCGTACATGGCTGGAAAGGCCTATTAATTTGCAATTGAATACTGAAAACCACAATCATTTAGGATGTACGGTTGTGGAAATATCGGGTTTAGAAAATATACTTCCAAAATCAATTTTGACACTGCCAGGGTCACGATTTGGATGAAATTTCATCCAAAATTAATTTGTCGAGTTTTGTCAAACTTCGTACATGGCTGGAAAGGCCTGTTAATTTGCAATTGAATACTGAAAACCACAATCATTTAGGATGTACGGTTGTGGAAATATCGGGTTTAGAAAATATACTTCCAAAATCAATTTTGACACTGCCAGGGTCACGATTTGGATGAAATTTCGTCCAAAATTAATTTGTCGAGTTTTGTTAAACTTCGTACATGGCTGGAAAGGCCTATTAATTTGCAATTGAATACTGAAAACCACAATCATTTAGGATGTACGGTTGTGGAAATATCGGGTTTAGAAAATATACTTCCAAAATCAATTTTGACACTGCCAGGGTCACGATTTGGATGAAATTTTATCCAAAATTAATTTTTCGAGTTTTGTTAAACTTCGTACATGGCTGGAAAGGCCTATTAATTTGCAATTGAATACTGAAAACCACAATAATTTAGGATGTACGGTTGTGGAAATATCGGGTTTAGAAAATATACTTCCAAAATCAATTTTGACACTGCCAGGGTCACGATTTGGATGAAATTCCGTCCAAAATTAATTTTTCGAGTTTTGTTAAACTTCGTACATGGCTGGAAAGGCCTTTTAATTTGCAATTGAATACTGAAAACCACAATCATTTAGGATGTACGGTTGTGGAAATATCGGGTTTAGAAAATTATACTTCCAAAATCAATTTTGACACTGCCAGGGTCACGATTTGGATGAAATTTTGACCAAAATTAATTTGTCGAGTTTTGTCAAACTTCGTACATGGCTGGAAAGGCCTGTTAATTTGCAATTGAATACTGAAAACCACAATCATTTAGGATGTACGGTTGTGGAAATATCGGGTTTAGAAAATATACTTCCAAAATCAATTTTGACACTGCCAGGGTCACGATTTGGATGAAATTTCGTCCAAAATTAATTTGTCGAGTTTTGTTAAACTTCGTACATGGCTGGAAAGGCCTATTAATTTGCAATTGAATACTGAAAACCACAATCATTTAGGATGTACGGTTGTGGAAATATCGGGTTTAGAAAATATACTTCCAAAATCAATTTTGACACTGCCAGGGTCACGATTTGGATGAAATTTTATCCAAAATTAATTTTTCGAGTTTTGTTAAACTTCGTACATGGCTGGAAAGGCCTATTAATTTGCAATTGAATACTGAAAACCACAATAATTTAGGATGTACGGTTGTGGAAATATCGGGTTTAGAAAATATACTTCCAAAATCAATTTTGACACTGCCAGGGTCACGATTTGGATGAAATTCCGTCCAAAATTAATTTTTCGAGTTTTGTTAAACTTCGTACATGGCTGGAAAGGCCTTTTAATTTGCAATTGAATACTGAAAACCACAATCATTTAGGATATACGGTTGTGGAAATATCGGGTTTAGAAAATTATACTTCCAAAATCAATTTTGACACTGCCAGGGTCACGATTTGGATGAAATTTTGACCAAAATTAATTTGTCGAGTTTTGTCAAACTTCGTACATGGCTGGAAAGGCCTATTAATTTGCAATTGAATACTGAAAACCACAATAATTTTGGATGTACGGTTGTGGAAATATCGGGTTTAGAAAATATACTTCCAAAATCAATTTTGACACTGCCAGGGTCACGATTTGGATGAAATTTCGTCCAAAATTAATTTGTCGAGTTTTGTTAAACTTCGTACATGGCTGGAAAGGCCTATTAATTTGCAATTGAATACTGAAAACCACAATCATTTAGGATGTACGGTTGTGGAAATATCGGGTTTAGAAAATATACTTCCAAAATCAATTTTGACACTGCCAGAGTCACGATTTGGATGAAATTTCGTCCAAAATTAATTTGTCGAGTTTTGTCAAACTTCGTACATGGCTGCAAAGGCCTATTAATTTGCAATTGAATACTTAAAACCACAATAATTTAGGATGTACGGTTGTGGAAATATCGGGTTTAGAAAATATACTTCCAAAATCAATTTTGACACTGCCAGGGTCACGATTTGGATGAAATTTCGTCCAAAATTAATTTGTCGAGTTTTGTCAAACTTCGTACATGGCTGGAAAGGCCTATTAATTTGCAATTGAATACTGAAAACCACAATCATTTAGGATGTACGGTTGTGGAAATATCGGGTTTAGAAAATATACTTCCAAAATCAATTTTGACACTGCCAGGGTCACGATTTGGATGAAATTTCGTCCAAAATAAATTTTTCGAGTTTTGTTAAACTTCGTACATGGCTGGAAAGGCCTTTTAATTTGCAATTAAATACTGAAAACCACAATAATTTAGGATGTACGGTTGTGGAAATATCGGGTTTAGAAAATATACTTCCAAAATCAATTTTGACACTGCCAGGGTCACGATTTGGATGAAATTTCATCCAAAATTAATTTGTCGAGTTTTGTCAAACTTCGTACATGGCTGGAAAGGCCTTTTAATTTGCAATTGAATACTGAAAACCACAATCATTTAGGATGTACGGTTGTGGAAATATCGGGTTTAGAAAATATACTTCCAAAATCAATTTTGACACTGCCAGGGTCACGATTTGGATGAAATTTTATCCAAAATTAATTTGTCGAGTTTTGTTAAACTTCGTACATGGCTGGAAAGGCCTGTTAATTTGCAATTGAATACTGAAAACCACAATCATTTAGGATGTACGGTTGTGGAAATATCGGGTTTAGAAAATATACTTCCAAAATCAATTTTGACACTGCCAGGGTCACGATTTGGATGAAATTTCGTCCAAAATTAATTTGTCGAGTTTTGTTAAACTTCGTACATGGCTGGAAAGGCCTATTAATTTGCAATTGAATACTGAAAACCACAATCATTTAGGATGTACGGTTGTGGAAATATCGGGTTTAGAAAATATACTTCCAAAATCAATTTTGACACTGCCAGGGTCACGATTTGGATGAAATTTCGTCCAAAATTAATTTTTCGAGTTTTGTTAAACTTCGTACATGGCTGGAAAGGCCTTTTAATTTGCAATTGAATACTGAAAACCACAATCATTTAGGATGTACGGTTGTGGAAATATCGGGTTTAGAAAATATACTTCCAAAATCAATTTTGACACTGCCAGGGTCACGATTTGGATGAAATTTTATCCAAAATTAATTTGTCGAGTTTTGTTAAACTTCGTACATGGCTGGAAAGGCCTATTAATTTGCAATTGAATACTGAAAACCACAATCATTTAGGATGTACGGTTGTGGAAATATCTGGTTTAGAAAATATACTTCCAAAATCAATTTTGACACTGCCAGGGTCACGATTTGGATGAAATTTTATCCAAAATTAATTTTTCGAGTTTTGTTAAACTTCGTACATGGCTGGAAAGGCCTATTAATTTGCAATTGAATACTGAAAACCACAATAATTTAGGATGTACGGTTGTGGAAATATCGGGTTTAGAAAATATACTTCCAAAATCAATTTTGACACTGCCAGGGTCACGATTTGGATGAAATTTCGTCCAAAATTAATTTGTCGAGTTTTGTCAAACTTCGTACATGGCTGGAAAGGCCTATTAATTTGCAATTGAATACTGAAAACCACAATAATTTAGGATGTACGGTTGTGGAAATATCGGGTTTAGAAAATATACTTCCAAAATCAATTTTGACACTGCCAGGGTCACGATTTGGATGAAATTTTATCCAAAATTAATTTTTCGAGTTTTGTTAAACTTCGTACATGGCTGGAAAGGCCTATTAATTTGCAATTGAATACTGAAAACCACAATAATTTAGGATGTACGGTTGTGGAAATATCGGGTTTAGAAAATATACTTCCAAAATCAATTTTGACACTGCCAGGGTCACGATTTGGATGAAATTTCGTCCAAAATTAATTTGTCGAGTTTTGTCAAACTTCGTACATGGCTGGAAAGGCCTATTAATTTGCAATTGAATACTGAAAACCACAATAATTTAGGATGTACGGTTGTGGAAATATCGGGTTTAGAAAATATACTTCCAAAATCAATTTTGACACTGCCAGGGTCACGATTTGGATGAAATTTTATCCAAAATTAATTTTTCGAGTTTTGTTAAACTTCGTACATGGCTGTAAAGGCCTATTAATTTGCAATTGAATACTGAAAACCACAATCATCTAGGATGTACGGTTGTGGAAATATCGGGTTTAGAAAATATACTTCCAAAATCAATTTTGACACTGCCAGGGTCACGATTTGGATGAAATTTCGTCCAAAATTAATTTGTCGAGTTTTGTCAAACTTCGTACATGGCTGGAAAGGCCTATTAATTTGCAATTGAATACTGAAAACCACAATAATTTAGGATGTACGGTTGTGGAAATATCGGGTTTAGAAAATATACTTCCAAAATCAATTTTGACACTGCCAGGGTCACGATTTGGATGAAATTTCGTCCAAAATTAATTTGTCGAGTTTTGTTAAACTTCGTACATGGCTGGAAAGGCCTATTAATTTGCAATTGAATACTGAAAACCACAATCATTTAGGATGTACGGTTGTGGAAATATCGGGTTTAGAAAATATACTTCCAAAATCAATTTTGACACTGCCAGAGTCACGATTTGGATGAAATTTCGTCCAAAATTAATTTTTCGAGTTTTGTTAAGCTTCGTACATGGCTGGAAAGGCCTATTAATTTGCAATTGAATACTTAAAACCACAATAATTTAGGATGTACGGTTGTGGAAATATCGGGTTTAGAAAATATACTTCCAAAATCAATTTTGACACTGCCAGGGTCACGATTTGGATGAAATTTCGTCCAAAATTAATTTGTCGAGTTTTGTCAAACTTCGTACATGGCTGGAAAGGCCTATTAATTTGCAATTGAATACTGAAAACCACAATCATTTAGGATGTACGGTTGTGGAAATATCGGGTTTAGAAAATATACTTCCAAAATCAATTTTGACACTGCCAGGGTCACGATTTGGATGAAATTTCGTCCAAAATTAATTTGTCGAGTTTTGCTAAACTTCGTACATGGCTGGAAAGGCCTGTTAATTTGCAATTGAATACTGAAAACCACAATCATTTAGGATGTACGGTTGTGGAAATATCGGGTTTAGAAAATATACTTCCAAAATCAATTTTGACACTGCCAGGGTCACGATTTGGATGAAATTTCGTCCAAAATTAATTTGTCGAGTTTTGTTAAACTTCGTACATGGCTGGAAAGGCCTATTAATTTGCAATTGAATACTGAAAACCACAATCATTTAGGATGTACGGTTGTGGAAATATCGGGTTTAGAAAATATACTTCCAAAATCAATTTTGACACTGCCAGGGTCACGATTTGGATGAAATTTTATCCAAAATTAATTTTTCGAGTTTTGTTAAACTTCGTACATGGCTGGAAAGGCCTATTAATTTGCAATTGAATACTGAAAACCACAATAATTTAGGATGTACGGTTGTGGAAATATCGGGTTTAGAAAATATACTTCCAAAATCAATTTTGACACTGCCAGGGTCACGATTTGGATGAAATTCCGTCCAAAATTAATTTTTCGAGTTTTGTTAAACTTCGTACATGGCTGGAAAGGCCTTTTAATTTGCAATTGAATACTGAAAACGACAATCATTTAGGATGTACGGTTGTGGAAATATCGGGTTTAGAAAATTATACTTCCAAAATCAATTTTGACACTGCCAGGGTCACGATTTGGATGAAATTTTGACCAAAATTAATTTGTCGAGTTTTGTCAAACTTCGTACATGGCTGGAAAGGCCTGTTAATTTGCAATTGAATACTGAAAACCACAATCATTTAGGATGTACGGTTGTGGAAATATCGGGTTTAGAAAATATACTTCCAAAATCAATTTTGACACTGCCAGGGTCACGATTTGGATGAAATTTCGTCCAAAATTAATTTGTCGAGTTTTGTTAAACTTCGTACATGGCTGGAAAGGCCTATTAATTTGCAATTGAATACTGAAAACCACAATCATTTAGGATGTACGGTTGTGGAAATATCGGGTTTAGAAAATATACTTCCAAAATCAATTTTGACACTGCCAGGGTCACGATTTGGATGAAATTTTGACCAAAATTAATTTGTCGAGTTTTGTCAAACTTCGTACATGGCTGGAAAGGCCTATTAATTTGCAATTGAATACTGAAAACCACAATAATTTTGGATGTACGGTTGTGGAAATATCGGGTTTAGAAAATATACTTCCAAAATCAATTTTGACACTGCCAGGGTCACGATTTGGATGAAATTTCGTCCAAAATTAATTTGTCGAGTTTTGTTAAACTTCGTACATGGCTGGAAAGGCCTATTAATTTGCAATTGAATACTGAAAACCACAATCATTTAGGATGTACGGTTGTGGAAATATCGGGTTTAGAAAATATACTTCCAAAATCAATTTTGACACTGCCAGAGTCACGATTTGGATGAAATTTCGTCCAAAATTAATTTGTCGAGTTTTGTCAAACTTCGTACATGGCTGCAAAGGCCTATTAATTTGCAATTGAATACTTAAAACCACAATAATTTAGGATGTACGGTTGTGGAAATATCGGGTTTAGAAAATATACTTCCAAAATCAATTTTGACACTGCCAGGGTCACGATTTGGATGAAATTTCGTCCAAAATTAATTTGTCGAGTTTTGTCAAACTTCGTACATGGCTGGAAAGGCCTATTAATTTGCAATTGAATACTGAAAACCACAATCATTTAGGATGTACGGTTGTGGAAATATCGGGTTTAGAAAATATACTTCCAAAATCAATTTTGACACTGCCAGGGTCACGATTTGGATGAAATTTCGTCCAAAATAAATTTGTCGAGTTTTGTCAAACTTCTTACATGGCTGGAAAGGCCTATTAATTTGCAATTGAATACTGAAAACCACAATCATTTAGGATGTACGGTTGTGGAAATATCGGGTTTAGAAAATATACTTCCAAAATCAATTTTGACACTGCCAGGGTCACGATTTGGATGAAATTTCGTCCAAAATAAATTTTTCGAGTTTTGTTAAACTTCGTACATGGCTGGAAAGGCCTTTTAATTTGCAATTGAATACTGAAAACCACAATAATTTAGGATGTACGGTTGTGGAAATATCGGGTTTAGAAAATATACTTCCAAAATCAATTTTGACACTGCCAGGGTCACGATTTGGATGAAATTTCGTCCAAAATTAATTTGTCGAGTTTTGTTAAACTTCGTACATGGCTGGAAAGGCCTATTAATTTGCAATTGAATACTGAAAACCACAATCATTTAGGATGTACGGTTGTGGAAATATCGGGTTTAGAAAATATACTTCCAAAATCAATTTTGACACTGCCAGGGTCACGATTTGGATGAAATTTCATCCAAAATTAATTTGTCGAGTTTTGTCAAACTTCGTACATGGCTGGAAAGGCCTATTAATTTGCAATTGAATACTGAAAACCACAATCATTTAGGATGTACGGTTGTGGAAATATCGGGTTTAGAAAATATACTTCCAAAATCAATTTTGACACTGCCAGGGTCACGATTTGGATGAAATTTCATCCAAAATTAATTTGTCGAGTTTTGTCAAACTTCGTACATGGCTGGAAAGGCCTATTAATTTGCAATTGAATACTTAAAACCACAATAATTTAGGATGTACGGTTGTGGAAATATCGGGTTTAGAAAATATACTTCCAAAATCAATTTTGACACTGCCAGGGTCACGATTTGGATGAAATTTCGTCCAAAATTAATTTGTCGAGTTTTGTCAAACTTCGTACATGGCTGGAAAGGCCTATTAATTTGCAATTGAATACTGAAAACCACAATCATTTAGGATGTACGGTTGTGGAAATATCGGGTTTAGAAAATATACTTCCAAAATCAATTTTGACACTGCCAGGGTCACGATTTGGATGAAATTTCGTCCAAAATTAATTTTTCGAGTTTTGTTAAACTTCGTACATGGCTGGAAAGGCCTGTTAATTTGCAATTGAATACTGAAAACCACAATCATTTAGGATGTACGGTTGTGGAAATATCGGGTTTAGAAAATATACTTCCAAAATCAATTTTGACACTGCCAGGGTCACGATTTGGATGAAATTTCGTCCAAAATTAATTTGTCGAGTTTTGTTAAACTTCGTACATGGCTGGAAAGGCCTATTAATTTGCAATTGAATACTGAAAACCACAATCATTTAGGATGTACGGTTGTGGAAATATCGGGTTTAGAAAATATACTTCCAAAATCAATTTTGACACTGCCAGGGTCACGATTTGGATGAAATTTTATCCAAAATTAATTTTTCGAGTTTTGTTAAACTTCGTACATGGCTGGAAAGGCCTATTAATTTGCAATTGAATACTGAAAACCACAATAATTTAGGATGTACGGTTGTGGAAATATCGGGTTTAGAAAATATACTTCCAAAATCAATTTTGACACTGCCAGGGTCACGATTTGGATGAAATTCCGTCCAAAATTAATTTTTCGAGTTTTGTTAAACTTCGTACATGGCTGGAAAGGCCTTTTAATTTGCAATTGAATACTGAAAACCACAATCATTTAGGATGTACGGTTGTGGAATTATCGGGTTTAGAAAATTATACTTCCAAAATCAATTTTGACACTGCCAGGGTCACGATTTGGATGAAATTTCGTCCAAAATTAATTTGTCGAGTTTTGTCAAACTTCGTACATGGCTGGAAAGGCCTGTTAATTTGCAATTGAATACTGAAAACCACAATCATTTAGGATGTACGGTTGTGGAAATATCGGGTTTAGAAAATATACTTCCAAAATCAATTTTGACACTGCCAGGGTCACGATTTGGATGAAATTTCGTCCAAAATTAATTTGTCGAGTTTTGTTAAACTTCGTACATGGCTGGAAAGGCCTATTAATTTGCAATTGAATACTGAAAACCACAATCATTTAGGATGTACGGTTGTGGAAATATCGGGTTTAGAAAATATACTTCCAAAATCAATTTTGACACTGCCAGGGTCACGATTTGGATGAAATTTTATCCAAAATTAATTTTTCGAGTTTTGTTAAACTTCGTACATGGCTGGAAAGGCCTATTAATTTGCAATTGAATACTGAAAACCACAATAATTTAGGATGTACGGTTGTGGAAATATCGGGTTTAGAAAATATACTTCCAAAATCAATTTTGACACTGCCAGGGTCACGATTTGGATGAAATTCCGTCCAAAATTAATTTTTCGAGTTTTGTTAAACTTCGTACATGGCTGGAAAGGCCTTTTAATTTGCAATTGAATACTGAAAACCACAATCATTTAGGATGTACGGTTGTGGAAATATCGGGTTTAGAAAATTATACTTCCAAAATCAATTTTGACACTGCCAGGGTCACGATTTGGATGAAATTTTGACCAAAATTAATTTGTGGAGTTTTGTCAAACTTCGTACATGGCTGGAAAGGCCTATTAATTTGCAATTGAATACTGAAAACCCCAATAATTTTGGATGTACGGTTGTGGAAATATCGGGTTTAGAAAATATACTTCCAAAATCAATTTTGACACTGCCAGGGTCACGATTTGGATGAAATTTCGTCCAAAATTAATTTGTCGAGTTTTGTTAAACTTCGTACATGGCTGGAAAGGCCTATTAATTTGCAATTGAATACTGAAAACCACAATAATTTAGGATGTACGGTTGTGGAAATATCGGGTTTAGAAAATATACTTCCAAAATCAATTTTGACACTGCCAGGGTCACGATTTGGATGAAATTCCGTCCAAAATTAATTTTTCGAGTTTTGTTAAACTTCGTACATGGCTGGAAAGGCCTTTTAATTTGCAATTGAATACTGAAAACCACAATCATTTAGGATGTACGGTTGTGGAAATATCGGGTTTAGAAAATTATACTTCCAAAATCAATTTTGACACTGCCAGGGTCACGATTTGGATGAAATTTTGACCAAAATTAATTTGTCGAGTTTTGTCAAACTTCGTACATGGCTGGAAAGGCCTATTAATTTGCAATTGAATACTGAAAACCACAATAATTTTGGATGTACGGTTGTGGAAATATCGGGTTTAGAAAATATACTTCCAAAATCAATTTTGACACTGCCAGGGTCACGATTTGGATGAAATTTCGTCCAAAATTAATTTGTCGAGTTTTGTTAAACTTCGTACATGGCTGGAAAGGCCTATTAATTTGCAATTGAATACTGAAAACCACAATCATTTAGGATGTACGGTTGTGGAAATATCGGGTTTAGAAAATATACTTCCAAAATCAATTTTGACACTGCCAGAGTCACGATTTGGATGAAATTTCGTCCAAAATTAATTTGTCGAGTTTTGTCAAACTTCGTACATGGCTGGAAAGGCCTATTAATTTGCAATTGAATACTGAAAACCACAATCATTTAGGATGTACGGTTGTGGAAATATCGGGTTTAGAAAATATACTTCCAAAATCAATTTTGACACTGCCAGGGTCACGATTTGGATGAAATTTCGTCCAAAATAAATTTTTCGAGTTTTGTTAAACTTCGTACATGGCTGGAAAGGCCTTTTAATTTGCAATTGAACTGAAAACCACAATCATTTAGGATGTACGGTTGTGGAAATATCGGGTTTAGAAAATATACTTCCAAAATCAATTTTGACACTGCCAGGGTCACGATTTGGATGAAATTTTATCCAAAATTAATTTGTCGAGTTTTGTTAAACTTCGTACATGGCTGGAAAGGCCTTTTAATTTGCAATTGAATACTGAAAACCACAATCATTTAGGATGTACGGTTGTGGAAATATCGGGTTTAGAAAATATACTTCAAAAATCAATTTTGACACTGCCAGGGTCACGATTTGGATGAAATTTTATCCAAAATTAATTTTTCGAGTTTTGTTAAACTTCGTACATGGCTGGAAAGGCCTATTAATTTGCAATTGAATACTGAAAACCACAATAATTTAGGATGTACGGTTGTGGAAATATCGGGTTTAGAAAATATACTTCCAAAATCAATTTTGACACTGCCAGGGTCACGATTTGGATGAAATTCCGTCCAAAATTAATTTTTCGAGTTTTGTTAAACTTCGTACATGGCTGGAAAGGCCTTTTAATTTGCAATTGAATACTGAAAACCACAATCATTTAGGATGTACGGTTGTGGAAATATCGGGTTTAGAAAATTATACTTCCAAAATCAATTTTGACACTGCCAGGGTCACGATTTGGATGAAATTTTGACCAAAATTAATTTGTCGAGTTTTGTCAAACTTCGTACATGGCTGGAAAGGCCTATTAATTTGCAATTGAATACTGAAAACCACAATAATTTTGGATGTACGGTTGTGGAAATATCGGGTTTAGAAAATATACTTCCAAAATCAATTTTGACACTGCCAGGGTCACGATTTGGATGAAATTTCGTCCAAAATTAATTTGTCGAGTTTTGTTAAACTTCGTACATGGCTGGAAAGGCCTATTAATTTGCAATTGAATACTGAAAACCACAATCATTTAGGATGTACGGTTGTGGAAATATCGGGTTTAGAAAATATACTTCCAAAATCAATTTTGACACTGCCAGAGTCACGATTTGGATGAAATTTCGTCCAAAATTAATTTGTCGAGTTTTGTCAAACTTCGTACATGGCTGCAAAGGCCTATTAATTTGCAATTGAATACTTAAAACCACAATAATTTAGGATGTACGGTTGTGGAAATATCGGGTTTAGAAAATATACTTCCAAAATCAATTTTGACACTGCCAGGGTCACGATTTGGATGAAATTTCGTCCAAAATTAATTTGTCGAGTTTTGTCAAACTTCGTACATGGCTGGAAAGGCCTATTAATTTGCAATTGAATACTGAAAACCACAATCATTTAGGATGTACGGTTGTGGAAATATCGGGTTTAGAAAATATACTTCCAAAATCAATTTTGACACTGCCAGGGTCACGATTTGGATGAAATTTCGTCCAAAATTAATTTGTCGAGTTTTGTTAAACTTCGTACATGGCTGGAAAGGCCTATTAATTTGCAATTGAATACTGAAAACCACAATCATTTAGGATGTACGGTTGTGGAAATATCGGGTTTAGAAAATATACTTCCAAAATCAATTTTGACAATGCCAGGGTCACGATTTGGATGAAATTTCGTCCAAAATTAATTTGTCGAGTTTTGTTAAACTTCGTACATGGCTGGAAAGGCCTATTAATTTGCAATTGAATACTGAAAACCACAATCATTTAGGATGTACGGTTGTGGAAATATCGGGTTTAGAAAATATACTTCCAAAATCAATTTTGACACTGCCAGGGTCACGATTTGGATGAAATTTCATCCAAAATTAATTTGTCGAGTTTTGTCAAACTTCGTACATGGCTGGAAAGGCCTATTAATTTGCAATTGAATACTGAAAACCACAATCATTTAGGATGTACGGTTGTGGAAATATCGGGTTTAGAAAATATACTTCCAAAATCAATTTTGACACTGCCAGGGTCACGATTTGGATGAAATTTCATCCAAAATTAATTTGTCGAGTTTTGTCAAACTTCGTACATGGCTGGAAAGGCCTATTAATTTGCAATTGAATACTGAAAACCACAATAATTTAGGATGTACGGTTGTGGAAATATCGGGTTTAGAAAATATACTTCCAAAATCAATTTTGACACTGCCAGGGTCACGATTTGGATGAAATTTCATCCAAAATTAATTTGTCGAGTTTTGTCAAACTTCGTACATGGCTGGAAAGGCCTTTTAATTTGCAATTGAATACTGAAAACCACAATCATTTAGGATGTACGGTTGTGGAAATATCGGGTTTAGAAAATATACTTCCAAAATCAATTTTGACACTGCCAGGGTCACGATTTGGATGAAATTTTATCCAAAATTAATTTGTCGAGTTTTGTTAAACTTCGTACATGGCTGGAAAGGCCTTTTAATTTGCAATTGAATACTGAAAACCACAATCATTTAGGATGTACGGTTGTGGAAATATCGGGTTTAGAAAATATACTTCCAAAATCAATTTTGACACTGCCAGGGTCACGATTTGGATGAAATTTCATCCAAAATTAATTTGTCGAGTTTTGTCAAACTTCGTACATGGCTGGAAAGGCCTATTAATTTGCAATTGAATACTGAAAACCACAATCATTTAGGATGTACGGTTGTGGAAATATCGGGTTTAGAAAATATACTTCCAAAATCAATTTTGACACTGCCAGGGTCACGATTTGGATGAAATTTCGTCCAAAATTAATTTTTCGAGTTTTGTTAAACTTCGTACATGGCTGGAAAGGCCTTTTAATTTGCAATTGAATACTGAAAACCACAATCATTTAGGATGTACGGTTGTGGAAATATCGGGTTTAGAAAATATACTTCCAAAATCAATTTTGACACTGCCAGGGTCACGATTTGGATGAAATTTTATCCAAAATTAATTTGTCGAGTTTTGATAAACTTCGTACATGGCTGGAAAGGCCTATTAATTTGCAATTGAATACTGAAAACCACAATCATTTAGGATGTACGGTTGTGGAAATATCGGGTTTAGAAAATATACTTCCAAAATCAATTTTGACACTGCCAGGGTCACGATTTGGATGAAATTTCGTCCAAAATTAATTTGTCGAGTTTTGTTAAACTTCGTACATGGCTGGAAAGGCCTATTAATTTGCAATTGAATACTGAAAACCACAATCATTTAGGATGTACGGTTGTGGAAATATCGGGTTTAGAAAATATACTTCCAAAATCAATTTTGACACTGCCAGGGTCACGATTTGGATGAAATTTCGTCCAAAATTAATTTGTCGAGTTTTGTCAAACTTCGTACATGGCTGGAAAGGCCTATTAATTTGCAATTGAATACTGAAAACCACAATCATTTAGGATGTACGGTTGTGGAAATATCGGGTTTAGAAAATATACTTCCAAAATCAATTTTGACACTGCCAGGGTCACGATTTGGATGAAATTTCGTCCAAAATAAATTTTTCGAGTTTTGTTAAACTTCGTACATGGCTGGAAAGGCCTTTTAATTTGCAATTGAATACTGAAAACCACAATAATTTAGGATGTACGGTTGTGGAAATATCTGGTTTAGAAAATATACTTCCAAAATCAATTTTGACACTGCCAGGGTCACGATTTGGATGAAATTTTATCCAAAATTAATTTTTCGAGTTTTGTTAAACTTCGTACATGGCTGGAAAGGCCTATTAATTTGCAATTGAATACTGAAAACCACAATAATTTAGGATGTACGGTTGTGGAAATATCGGGTTTAGAAAATATACTTCCAAAATCAATTTTGACACTGCCAGGGTCACGATTTGGATGAAATTTCGTCCAAAATTAATTTGTCGAGTTTTGTCAAACTTCGTACATGGCTGGAAAGGCCTATTAATTTGCAATTGAATACTGAAAACCACAATAATTTAGGATGTACGGTTGTGGAAATATCGGGTTTAGAAAATATACTTCCAAAATCAATTTTGACACTGCCAGGGTCACGATTTGGATGAAATTTTATCCAAAATTAATTTTTCGAGTTTTGTTAAACTTCGTACATGGCTGGAAAGGCCTATTAATTTGCAATTGAATACTGAAAACCACAATAATTTAGGATGTACGGTTGTGGAAATATCGGGTTTAGAAAATATACTTCCAAAATCAATTTTGACACTGCCAGGGTCACGATTTGGATGAAATTTCGTCCAAAATTAATTTGTCGAGTTTTGTCAAACTTCGTACATGGCTGGAAAGGCCTATTAATTTGCAATTGAATACTGAAAACCACAATAATTTAGGATGTACGGTTGTGGAAATATCGGGTTTAGAAAATATACTTCCAAAATCAATTTTGACACTGCCAGGGTCACGATTTGGATGAAATTTTATCCAAAATTAATTTTTCGAGTTTTGTTAAACTTCGTACATGGCTGGAAAGGCCTTTTAATTTGCAATTGAATACTGAAAACCACAATTATTTAGGATGTACGGTTGTGGAAATATCTGGTTTAGAAAATATACTTCCAAAATCAATTTTGACACTGCCAGGGTCACGATTTGGATGAAATTTTATCCAAAATTAATTTGTCGAGTTTTGTTAAACTTCGTACATGGCTGGAAAGGCCTATTAATTTGCAATTGAATACTGAAAACCACAATAATTTAGGATGTACGGTTGTGGAAATATCGGGTTTAGAAAATATACTTCCAAAATCAATTTTGACACTGCCAGGGTCACGATTTGGATGAAATTTCGTCCAAAATTAATTTGTCGAGTTTTGTCAAACTTCGTACATGGCTGGAAAGGCCTATAAATTTGCAATTGAATACTGAAAACCACAATCATTTAGGATGTACGGTTGTGGAAATATCGGGTTTAGAAAATATACTTCCAAAATCAATTTTGACACTGCCAGGGTCACGATTTGGATGAAATTTCGTCCAAAATTAATTTTTCGAGTTTTGTCAAACTTCGTACATGGCTGGAAAGGCCTTTTAATTTGCAATTGAATACTGAAAACCACAATCATTTAGGATGTACGGTTGTGGAAATATCGGGTTTAGAAAATATACTTCCAAAATCAATTTTGACACTGCCAGGGTCACGATTTGGATGAAATTTTATCCAAAATTAATTTGTCGAGTTTTGTCAAACTTCGTACATGGCTGGAAAGGCCTATTAATTTGCAATTGAATACTGAAAACCACAATAATTTTGGATGTACGGTTGTGGAAATATCGGGTTTAGAAAATATACTTCCAAAATCAATTTTGACACTGCCAGGGTCACGATTTGGATGAAATTTCGTCCAAAATTAATTTTTCGAGTTTTGTTAAACTTCGTACATGGCTGGAAAGGCCTGTTAATTTGCAATTGAATACTGAAAACCACAATCATTTAGGATGTACGGTTGTGGAAATATCGGGTTTAGAAAATATACTTCCAAAATCAATTTTGACACTGCCAGGGTCACGATTTGGATGAAATTTCGTCCAAAATTAATTTGTCGAGTTTTGTTAAACTTCGTACATGGCTGGAAAGGCCTATTAATTTGCAATTGAATACTGAAAACCACAATCATTTAGGATGTACGGTTGTGGAAATATCGGGTTTAGAAAATATACTTCCAAAATCAATTTTGACACTGCCAGGGTCACGATTTGGATGAAATTTCGTCCAAAATTAATTTGTCGAGTTTTGTTAAACTTCGTACATGGCTGGAAAGGCCTATTAATTTGCAATTGAATACTGAAAACCACAATCATTTAGGATGTACGGTTGTGGAAATATCGGGTTTAGAAAATTATACTTCCAAAATCAATTTTGACACTGCCAGAGTCACGATTTGGATGAAATTTCGTCCAAAATTAATTTGTCGAGTTTTGTCAAACTTCGTACATGGCTGCAAAGGCCTATTAATTTGCAATTGAATACTTAAAACCACAATAATTTAGGATGTACGGTTGTGGAAATATCGGGTTTAGAAAATATACTTCCAAAATCAATTTTGACACTGCCAGGGTCACGATTTGGATGAAATTTCGTCCAAAATTAATTTGTCGAGTTTTGTCAAACTTCGTACATGGCTGGAAAGGCCTATTAATTTGCAATTGAATACTGAAAACCACAATCATTTAGGATGTACGGTTGTGGAAATATCGGGTTTAGAAAATATACTTCCAAAATCAATTTTGACACTGCCAGGGTCACGATTTGGATGAAATTTCGTCCAAAATAAATTTTTCGAGTTTTGTTAAACTTCGTACATGGCTGGAAAGGCCTTTTAATTTGCAATTGAATACTGAAAACCACAATAATTTAGGATGTACGGTTGTGGAAATATCGGGTTTAGAAAATATACTTCCAAAATCAATTTTGACACTGCCAGGGTCACGATTTGGATGAAATTTCATCCAAAATTAATTTGTCGAGTTTTGTCAAACTTCGTACATGGCTGGAAAGGCCTATTAATTTGCAATTGAATACTGAAAACCACAATCATTTAGGATGTACGGTTGTGGAAATATCGGGTTTAGAAAATATACTTCCAAAATCAATTTTGACACTGCCAGGGTCACGATTTGGATGAAATTTCGTCCAAAATTAATTTTTCGAGTTTTGTTAAACTTCGTACATGGCTGGAAAGGCCTGTTAATTTGCAATTGAATACTGAAAACCACAATCATTTAGGATGTACGGTTGTGGAAATATCGGGTTTAGAAAATATACTTCCAAAATCAATTTTGACACTGCCAGGGTCACGATTTGGATGAAATTTCGTCCAAAATTAATTTGTCGAGTTTTGTTAAACTTCGTACATGGCTGGAAAGGCCTATTAATTTGCAATTGAATACTGAAAACCACAATCATTTAGGATGTACGGTTGTGGAAATATCGGGTTTAGAAAATATACTTCCAAAATCAATTTTGACACTGCCAGAGTCACGATTTGGATGAAATTTCGTCCAAAATTAATTTGTCGAGTTTTGTCAAACTTCGTACATGGCTGCAAAGGCCTATTAATTTGCAATTGAATACTTAAAACCACAATAATTTAGGATGTACGGTTGTGGAAATATCGGGTTTAGAAAATATACTTCCAAAATCAATTTTG
This sequence comes from Epistrophella euchroma, assembly GCA_947049315.1. Taxonomy (NCBI): domain Eukaryota; kingdom Metazoa; phylum Arthropoda; class Insecta; order Diptera; family Syrphidae; genus Epistrophella; species Epistrophella euchroma. Next base: position 128,152,739 of record OX346246.1, read on the forward strand.
ACACTGCCAGGGTCACGATTTGGATGAAATTTCGTCCAAAATTAATTTTTCGAGTTTTGTTAAACTTCGTACATGGCTGGAAAGGCCTTTTAATTTGCAATTGAATACTGAAAACCACAATCATTTAGGATGTACGGTTGTGGAAATATCGGGTTTAGAAAATATACTTCCAAAATCAATTTTGACACTGCCAGGGTCACGATTTGGATGAAATTTTATCCAAAATTAATTTGTCGAGTTTTGTTAAACTTCGTACATGGCTGGAAAGGCCTATTAATTTGCAATTGAATACTGAAAACCACAATCATTTAGGATGTACGGTTGTGGAAATATCTGGTTTAGAAAATATACTTCCAAAATCAATTTTGACACTGCCAGGGTCACGATTTGGATGAAATTTTATCCAAAATTAATTTTTCGAGTTTTGTTAAACTTCGTACATGGCTGGAAAGGCCTATTAATTTGCAATTGAATACTGAAAACCACAATAATTTAGGATGTACGGTTGTGGAAATATCGGGTTTAGAAAATATACTTCCAAAATCAATTTTGACACTGCCAGGGTCACGATTTGGATGAAATTTCGTCCAAAATTAATTTGTCGAGTTTTGTCAAACTTCGTACATGGCTGGAAAGGCCTATTAATTTGCAATTGAATACTGAAAACCACAATAATTTAGGATGTACGGTTGTGGAAATATCGGGTTTAGAAAATATACTTCCAAAATCAATTTTGACACTGCCAGGGTCACGATTTGGATGAAATTTTATCCAAAATTAATTTTTCGAGTTTTGTTAAACTTCGTACATGGCTGGAAAGGCCTATTAATTTGCAATTGAATACTGAAAACCACAATAATTTAGGATGTACGGTTGTGGAAATATCGGGTTTAGAAAATATACTTCCAAAATCAATTTTGACACTGCCAGGGTCACGATTTGGATGAAATTTCGTCCAAAATTAATTTGTCGAGTTTTGTCAAACTTCGTACATGGCTGGAAAGGCCTATTAATTTGCAATTGAATACTGAAAACCACAATAATTTAGGATGTACGGTTGTGGAAATATCGGGTTTAGAAAATATACTTCCAAAATCAATTTTGACACTGCCAGGGTCACGATTTGGATGAAATTTTATCCAAAATTAATTTGTCGAGTTTTGTTAAACTTCGTACAAAGGCCTTTTAATTTGCAATTGAATACTGAAAACCACAATTATTTAGGATGTACGGTTGTGGAAATATCTGGTTTAGAAAATATACTTCCAAAATCAATTTTGACACTGCCAGGGTCACGATTTGGATGAAATTTTATCCAAAATTAATTTGTCGAGTTTTGTTAAACTTCGTACATGGCTGGAAAGGCCTATTAATTTGCAATTGAATACTGAAAACCACAATAATTTAGGATGTACGGTTGTGGAAATATCGGGTTTAGAAAATATACTTCCAAAATCAATTTTGACACTGCCAGGGTCACGATTTGGATGAAATTTCGTCCAAAATTAATTTGTCGAGTTTTGTCAAACTTCGTACATGGCTGGAAAGGCCTATAAATTTGCAATTGAATACTGAAAACCACAATCATTTAGGATATCGGGTTTAGAAAATATACTTCCAAAATCAATTTTGACACTGCCAGGGTCACGATTTGGATGAAATTTCGTCCAAAATTAATTTTTCGAGTTTTGTCAAACTTCGTACATGGCTGGAAAGGCCTTTTAATTTGCAATTGAATACTGAAAACCACAATCATTTAGGATGTACGGTTGTGGAAATATCGGGTTTAGAAAATATACTTCCAAAATCAATTTTGACACTGCCAGGGTCACGATTTGGATGAAATTTTATCCAAAATTAATTTGTCGAGTTTTGTCAAACTTCGTACATGGCTGGAAAGGCCTATTAATTTGCAATTGAATACTGAAAACCACAATAATTTTGGATGTACGGTTGTGGAAATATCGGGTTTAGAAAATATACTTCCAAAATCAATTTTGACACTGCCAGGGTCACGATTTGGATGAAATTTCGTCCAAAATTAATTTGTCGAGTTTTGTTAAACTTCGTACATGGCTGGAAAGGCCTATTAATTTGCAATTGAATACTGAAAACCACAATCATTTAGGATGTACGGTTGTGGAAATATCGGGTTTAGAAAATATACTTCCAAAATCAATTTTGACACGATTTGGATGAAATTTCGTCCAAAATTAATTTTTCGAGTTTTGTTAAACTTCGTACATGGCTGGAAAGGCCTATTAATTTGCAATTGAATACTTAAAACCACAATAATTTAGGATGTACGGTTGTGGAAATATCGGGTTTAGAAAATATACTTCCAAAATCAATTTTGACACTGCCAGGGTCACGATTTGGATGAAATTTCGTCCAAAATTAATTTGTCGAGTTTTGTCAAACTTCGTACATGGCTGGAAAGGCCTATTAATTTGCAATTGAATACTGAAAACCACAATCATTTAGGATGTACGGTTGTGGAAATATCGGGTTTAGAAAATATACTTCCAAAATCAATTTTGACACTGCCAGGGTCACGATTTGGATGAAATTTCGTCCAAAATTAATTTGTCGAGTTTTGTTAAACTTCGTACATGGCTGGAAAGGCCTATTAATTTGCAATTGAATACTGAAAACCACAATCATTTAGGATGTACGGTTGTGGAAATATCGGGTTTAGAAAATATACTTCCAAAATCAATTTTGACACTGCCAGGGTCACGATTTGGATGAAATTTCGTCCAAAATTAATTTGTCGAGTTTTGTTAAACTTCGTACATGGCTGGAAAGGCCTATTAATTTGCAATTGAATACTGAAAACCACAATCATTTAGGATGTACGGTTGTGGAAATATCGGGTTTAGAAAATATACTTCCAAAATCAATTTTGACACTGCCAGAGTCACGATTTGGATGAAATTTCGTCCAAAATTAATTTTTCGAGTTTTGTTAAACTTCGTACATGGCTGGAAAGGCCTATTAATTTGCAATTGAATACTTAAAACCACAATAATTTAGGATGTACGGTTGTGGAAATATCGGGTTTAGAAAATATACTTCCAAAATCAATTTTGACACTGCCAGGGTCACGATTTGGATGAAATTTCGTCCAAAATTAATTTGTCGAGTTTTGTCAAACTTCGTACATGGCTGGAAAGGCCTATTAATTTGCAATTGAATACTGAAAACCACAATCATTTAGGATGTACGGTTGTGGAAATATCGGGTTTAGAAAATATACTTCCAAAATCAATTTTGACACTGCCAGGGTCACGATTTGGATGAAATTTCGTCCAAAATTAATTTTTCGAGTTTTGTTAAACTTCGTACATGGCTGGAAAGGCCTGTTAATTTGCAATTGAATACTGAAAACCACAATCATTTAGGATGTACGGTTGTGGAAATATCCGGTTTAGAAAATATACTTCCAAAATCAATTTTGACACTGCCAGGGTCACGATTTGGATGAAATTCCGTCCAAAATTAATTTTTCGAGTTTTGTTAAACTTCGTACATGGCTGGAAAGGCCTTTTAATTTGCAATTGAATACTGAAAACCACAATAATTTTGGATGTACGGTTGTGGAAATATCGGGTTTAGAAAATATACTTCCAAAATCAATTTTGACACTGCCAGGGTCACGATTTGGATGAAATTTCATCCAAAATTAATTTTTCGAGTTTTGTCAAACTTCGTACATGGCTGGAAAGGCCTATTAATTTGCAATTGAATACTGAAAACCACAATAATTTAGGATGTACGGTTGTGGAAATATCGGGTTTAGAAAATATACTTCCAAAATCAATTTTGACACTGCCAGAGTCACGATTTGGATGAAATTTCGTCCAAAATTAATTTGTCGAGTTTTGTCAAACTTCGTACATGGCTGCAAAGGCCTATTAATTTGCAATTGAATACTTAAAACCACAATAATTTAGGATGTACGGTTGTGGAAATATCGGGTTTAGAAAATATACTTCCAAAATCAATTTTGACACTGCCAGGGTCACGATTTGGATGAAATTTCGTCCAAAATTAATTTGTCGAGTTTTGTCAAACTTCGTACATGGCTGGAAAGGCCTATTAATTTGCAATTGAATACTGAAAACCACAATCATTTAGGATGTACGGTTGTGGAAATATCGGGTTTAGAAAATATACTTCCAAAATCAATTTTGACACTGCCAGGGTCACGATTTGGATGAAATTTCGTCCAAAATAAATTTTTCGAGTTTTGTTAAACTTCGTACATGGCTGGAAAGGCCTTTTAATTTGCAATTGAATACTGAAAACCACAATAATTTAGGATGTACGGTTGTGGAAATATCGGGTTTAGAAAATATACTTCCAAAATCAATTTTGACACTGCCAGGGTCACGATTTGGATGAAATTTCGTCCAAAATTAATTTGTCGAGTTTTGTTAAACTTCGTACATGGCTGGAAAGGCCTATTAATTTGCAATTGAATACTGAAAACCACAATCATTTAGGATGTACGGTTGTGGAAATATCGGGTTTAGAAAATATACTTCCAAAATCAATTTTGACACTGCCAGGGTCACGATTTGGATGAAATTTCATCCAAAATTAATTTGTCGAGTTTTGTCAAACTTCGTACATGGCTGGAAAGGCCTATTAATTTGCAATTGAATACTGAAAACCACAATCATTTAGGATGTACGGTTGTGGAAATATCGGGTTTAGAAAATATACTTCCAAAATCAATTTTGACACTGCCAGGGTCACGATTTGGATGAAATTTCGTCCAAAATTAATTTTTCGAGTTTTGTTAAACTTCGTACATGGCTGGAAAGGCCTTTTAATTTGCAATTGAATACTGAAAACCACAATAATTTAGGATGTACGGTTGTGGAAATATCGGGTTTAGAAAATATACTTCCAAAATCAATTTTGACACTGCCAGGGTCACGATTTGGATGAAATTTCATCCAAAATTAATTTGTCGAGTTTTGTCAAACTTCGTACATGGCTGGAAAGGCCTATTAATTTGCAATTGAATACTGAAAACCACAATCATTTAGGATGTACGGTTGTGGAAATATCGGGTTTAGAAAATATACTTCCAAAATCAATTTTGACACTGCCAGGGTCACGATTTGGATGCAATTTCGTCCAAAATTAATTTGTCGAGTTTTGTCAAACTTCGTACATGGCTGGAAAGGCCTATTAATTTTCAATTGAATACTGAAAATCACAATCATTTAGGATGTACGGTTGTGGAAATATCGGGTTTAGAAAATATACTTCCAAAATCAATTATGACACTGCCAGGGTCACGATTTGGATGAAATTTCGTCCAAAATTAATTTTTCGAGTTTTGTTAAACTTCGTACATGGCTGGAAAGGCCTTTTAATTTGCAATTGAATACTGAAAACCACAATCATTTAGGATGTACGGTTGTGGAAATATCGGGTTTAGAAAATATACTTCCAAAATCAATTTTGACACTGCCAGTTCACGATTTGGATGAAATTTTATCCAAAATTAATTTGTCGAGTTTTGTTAAACTTCGTACATGGCTGGAAAGGCCTTTTAATTTGCAATTGAATACTGAAAACCACAATCATTTAGGATGTACGGTTGTGGAAATATCGGGTTTAGAAAATATACTTCCAAAATCAATTTTGACACTGCCAGGGTCACGATTTGGATGAAATTTCGTCCAAAATTAATTTGTCGAGTTTTGTCAAACTTCGTACATGGCTGGAAAGGCCTATTAATTTGCAATTGAATACTGAAAACCACAATAATTTAGGATGTACGGTTGTGGAAATATCGGGTTTAGAAAATATACTTCCAAAATCAATTTTGACACTGCCAGGGTCACGATTTGGATGAAATTCCGTCCAAAATTAATTTTTCGAGTTTTGTTAAACTTCGTACATGGCTGGAAAGGCCTTTTAATTTGCAATTGAATACTGAAAACCACAATCATTTAGGATGTACGGTTGTGGAAATATCGGGTTTAGAAAATTATACTTCCAAAATCAATTTTGACACTGCCAGGGTCACGATTTGGATGAAATTTTGACCAAAATTAATTTGTCGAGTTTTGTCAAACTTCGTACATGGCTGGAAAGGCCTATTAATTTGCAATTGAATACTGAAAACCACAATAATTTTGGATGTACGGTTGTGGAAATATCGGGTTTAGAAAATATACTTCCAAAATCAATTTTGACACTGCCAGGGTCACGATTTGGATGAAATTTCGTCCAAAATTAATTTGTCGAGTTTTGTTAAACTTCGTACATGGCTGGAAAGGCCTTTTAATTTGCAATTGAATACTGAAAACCACAATAATTTAGGATGTACGGTTGTGGAAATATCGGGTTTAGAAAATATACTTCCAAAATCAATTTTGACACTGCCAGGGTCACGATTTGGATGAAATTTCGTCCAAAATTAATTTGTCGAGTTTTGTTAAACTTCGTACATGGCTGGAAAGGCCTATTAATTTGCAATTGAATACTGAAAACCACAATCATTTAGGATGTACGGTTGTGGAAATATCGGGTTTAGAAAATATACTTCCAAAATCAATTTTGACACTGCCAGGGTCACGATTTGGATGAAATTTCATCCAAAATTAATTTGTCGAGTTTTGTCAAACTTCGTACATGGCTGGAAAGGCCTATTAATTTGCAATTGAATACTGAAAACCACAATCATTTAGGATGTACGGTTGTGGAAATATCGGGTTTAGAAAATATACTTCCAAAATCAATTTTGACACTGCCAGGGTCACGATTTGGATGAAATTTCGTCCAAAATTAATTTTTCGAGTTTTGTTAAACTTCGTACATGGCTGGAAAGGCCTTTTAATTTGCAATTGAATACTGAAAACCACAATAATTTAGGATGTACGGTTGTGGAAATATCGGGTTTAGAAAATATACTTCCAAAATCAATTTTGACACTGCCAGGGTCACGATTTGGATGAAATTTCATCCAAAATTAATTTGTCGAGTTTTGTCAAACTTCGTACATGGCTGGAAAGGCCTATTAATTTGCAATTGAATACTGAAAACCACAATCATTTAGGATGTACGGTTGTGGAAATATCTGCTTTAGAAAATATACTTCCAAAATCAATTTTGACACTGCCAGGGTCACGATTTGGATGCAATTTCGTCCAAAATTAATTTGTCGAGTTTTGTCAAACTTCGTACATGGCTGGAAAGGCCTATTAATTTGCAATTGAATACTGAAAATCACAATCATTTAGGATGTACGGTTGTGGAAATATCGGGTTTAGAAAATATACTTCCAAAATCAATTTTGACACTGCCAGAGTCACGATTTGGATGAAATTTCGTCCAAAATTAATTTGTCGAGTTTTGTCAAACTTCGTAAATGGCTGCAAAGGCCTATTAATTTGCAATTGAATACTTAAAACCACAATAATTTAGGATGTACGGTTGTGGAAATATCGGGTTTAGAAAATATACTTCCAAAATCAATTTTGACACTGCCAGGGTCACGATTTGGATGAAATTTCGTCCAAAATTAATTTGTCGAGTTTTGTCAAACTTCGTACATGGCTGGAAAGGCCTATTAATTTGCAATTGAATACTGAAAACCACAATCATTTAGGATGTACGGTTGTGGAAATATCGGGTTTAGAAAATATACTTCCAAAATCAATTTTGACACTGCCAGGGTCACGATTTGGATGAAATTTCGTCCAAAATTAATTTTTCGAGTTTTGTTAAACTTCGTACATGGCTGGAAAGGCCTGTTAATTTGCAATTGAATACTGAAAACCACAATCATTTAGGATGTACGGTTGTGGAAATATCGGGTTTAGAAAATATACTTCCAAAATCAATTTTGACACTGCCAGGGTCACGATTTGGATGAAATTTCGTCCAAAATTAATTTGTCGAGTTTTGTTAAACTTCGTACATGGCTGGAAAGGCCTATTAATTTGCAATTGAATACTGAAAACCACAATCATTTAGGATGTACGGTTGTGGAAATATCGGGTTTAGAAAATATACTTCCAAAATCAATTTTGACACTGCCAGGGTCACGATTTGGATGAAATTTTATCCAAAATTAATTTTTCGAGTTTTGTTAAACTTCGTACATGGCTGGAAAGGCCTATTAATTTGCAATTGAATACTGAAAACCACAATAATTTAGGATGTACGGTTGTGGAAATATCGGGTTTAGAAAATATACTTCCAAAATCAATTTTGACACTGCCAGGGTCACGATTTGGATGAAATTCCGTCCAAAATTAATTTTTCGAGTTTTGTTAAACTTCGTACATGGCTGGAAAGGCCTTTTAATTTGCAATTGAATACTGAAAACCACAATCATTTAGGATGTACGGTTGTGGAAATATCGGGTTTAGAAAATTATACTTCCAAAATCAATTTTGACACTGCCAGGGTCACGATTTGGATGAAATTTTGACCAAAATTAATTTGTCGAGTTTTGTCAAACTTCGTACATGGCTGGAAAGGCCTATTAATTTGCAATTGAATACTGAAAACCACAATAATTTTGGATGTACGGTTGTGGAAATATCGGGTTTAGAAAATATACTTCCAAAATCAATTTTGACACTGCCAGGGTCACGATTTGGATGAAATTTCGTCCAAAATTAATTTGTCGAGTTTTGTTAAACTTCGTACATGGCTGGAAAGGCCTATTAATTTGCAATTGAATACTGAAAACCACAATCATTTAGGATGTACGGTTGTGGAAATATCGGGTTTAGAAAATATACTTCCAAAATCAATTTTGACACTGCCAGAGTCACGATTTGGATGAAATTTCGTCCAAAATTAATTTGTCGAGTTTTGTCAAACTTCGTACATGGCTGCAAAGGCCTATTAATTTGCAATTGAATACTTAAAACCACAATAATTTAGGATGTACGGTTGTGGAAATATCGGGTTTAGAAAATATACTTCCAAAATCAATTTTGACACTGCCAGGGTCACGATTTGGATGAAATTTCGTCCAAAATTAATTTGTCGAGTTTTGTCAAACTTCGTACATGGCTGGAAAGGCCTATTAATTTGCAATTGAATACTGAAAACCACAATCATTTAGGATGTACGGTTGTGGAAATATCGGGTTTAGAAAATATACTTCCAAAATCAATTTTGACACTGCCAGGGTCACGATTTGGATGAAATTTCGTCCAAAATAAATTTTTCGAGTTTTGTTAAACTTCGTACATGGCTGGAAAGGCCTTTTAATTTGCAATTGAATACTGAAAACCACAATAATTTAGGATGTACGGTTGTGGAAATATCGGGTTTAGAAAATATACTTCCAAAATCAATTTTGACACTGCCAGGGTCACGATTTGGATGAAATTTCGTCCAAAATTAATTTGTCGAGTTTTGTTAAACTTCGTACATGGCTGGAAAGGCCTATTAATTTGCAATTGAATACTGAAAACCACAATCATTTAGGATGTACGGTTGTGGAAATATCGGGTTTAGAAAATATACTTCCAAAATCAATTTTGACACTGCCAGGGTCACGATTTGGATGAAATTTCATCCAAAATTAATTTGTCGAGTTTTGTCAAACTTCGTACATGGCTGGAAAGGCCTATTAATTTGCAATTGAATACTGAAAACCACAATCATTTAGGATGTACGGTTGTGGAAATATCGGGTTTAGAAAATATACTTCCAAAATCAATTTTGACACTGCCAGGGTCACGATTTGGATGAAATTTCGTCCAAAATTAATTTTTCGAGTTTTGTTAAACTTCGTACATGGCTGGAAAGGCCTTTTAATTTGCAATTGAATACTGAAAACCACAATAATTTAGGATGTACGGTTGTGGAAATATCGGGTTTAGAAAATATACTTCCAAAATCAATTTTGACACTGCCAGGGTCACGATTTGGATGAAATTTCATCCAAAATTAATTTGTCGAGTTTTGTCAAACTTCGTACATGGCTGGAAAGGCCTATTAATTTGCAATTGAATACTGAAAACCACAATCATTTAGGATGTACGGTTGTGGAAATATCTGCTTTAGAAAATATACTTCCAAAATCAATTTTGACACTGCCAGGGTCACGATTTGGATGCAATTTCGTCCAAAATTAATTTGTCGAGTTTTGTCAAACTTCGTACATGGCTGGAAAGGCCTATTAATTTGCAATTGAGTACTGAAAATCACAATCATTTAGGATGTACGGTTGTGGAAATATCGGGTTTAGAAAATATACTTCCAAAATCAATTTTGACACTGCCAGTTCACGGTTTGGATGAAATTTTATCCAAAATTAATTTGTCGAGTTTTGTTAAACTTCGTACATGGCTGGAAAGGCCTTTTAATTTGCAATTGAATACTGAAAACCACAATCATTTAGGATGTACGGTTGTGGAAATATCGGGTTTAGAAAATATACTTCCAAAATCAATTTTGACACTGCCAGGGTCACGATTTGGATGAAATTTCGTCCAAAATTAATTTGTCGAGTTTTGTCAAACTTCGTACATGGCTGGAAAGGCCTATTAATTTGCAATTGAATACTGAAAACCACAATAATTTAGGATGTACGGTTGTGGAAATATCGGGTTTAGAAAATATACTTCCAAAATCAATTTTGACACTGCCAGGGTCACGATTTGGATGAAATTCCGTCCAAAATTAATTTTTCGAGTTTTGTTAAACTTCGTACATGGCTGGAAAGGCCTTTTAATTTACAATTGAATACTGAAAACCACAATCATTTAGGATGTACGGTTGTGGAAATATCGGGTTTAGAAAATTATACTTCCAAAATCAATTTTGACACTGCCAGGGTCACGATTTGGATGAAATTTTGACCAAAATTAATTTTTCGAGTTTTGTCAAACTTCGTACATGGCTGGAAAGGCCTATTAATTTGCAATTGAATACTGAAAACCACAATAATTTTGGATGTACGGTTGTGGAAATATCGGGTTTAGAAAATATACTTCCAAAATCAATTTTGACACTGCCAGGGTCACGATTTGGATGAAATTTCGTCCAAAATTAATTTGTCGAGTTTTGTTAAACTTCGTACATGGCTGGAAAGGCCTATTAATTTGCAATTGAATACTGAAAACCACAATCATTTAGGATGTACGGTTGTGGAAATATCGGGTTTAGAAAATATACTTCCAAAATCAATTTTGACACTGCCAGAGTCACGATTTGGATGAAATTTCGTCCAAAATTAATTTGTCGAGTTTTGTCAAACTTCGTACATGGCTGCAAAGGCCTATTAATTTGCAATTGAATACTTAAAACCACAATAATTTAGGATGTACGGTTGTGGAAATATCGGGTTTAGAAAATATACTTCCAAAATCAATTTTGACACTGCCAGGGTCACGATTTGGATGAAATTTCGTCCAAAATTAATTTGTCGAGTTTTGTCAAACTTCGTACATGGCTGGAAAGGCCTATTAATTTGCAATTGAATACTGAAAACCACAATAATTTAGGATGTACGGTTGTGGAAATATCGGGTTTAGAAAATATACTTCCAAAATCAATTTTGACACTGCCAGGGTCACGATTTGGATGAAATTTCGTCCAAAATAAATTTTTCGAGTTTTGTTAAACTTCGTACATGGCTGGAAAGGCCTTTTAATTTACAATTGAATACTGAAAACCACAATCATTTAGGATGTACGGTTGTGGAAATATCGGGTTTAGAAAATTATACTTCCAAAATCAATTTTGACACTGCCAGGGTCACGATTTGGATGAAATTTTGACCAAAATTAATTTTTCGAGTTTTGTCAAACTTCGTACATGGCTGGAAAGGCCTATTAATTTGCAATTGAATACTGAAAACCACAATAATTTTGGATGTACGGTTGTGGAAATATCGGGTTTAGAAAATATACTTCCAAAATCAATTTTGACACTGCCAGGGTCACGATTTGGATGAAATTTCATCAAAAATTAATTTGTCGAGTTTTGTCAAACTTCGTACATGGCTGGAAAGGCCTATTAATTTGCAATTGAATACTGAAAACCACAATCATTTAGGATGTACGGTTGTGGAAATATCGGGTTTAGAAAATATACTTCCAAAATCAATTTTGACACTGCCAGGGTCACGATTTGGATGAAATTTCGTCCAAAATTAATTTTTCGAGTTTTGTTAAACTTCGTACATGGCTGGAAAGGCCTGTTAATTTGCAATTGAATACTGAAAACCACAATCATTTAGGATGTACGGTTGTGGAAATATCGGGTTTAGAAAATATACTTCCAAAATCAATTTTGACACTGCCAGGGTCACGATTTGGATGAAATTTCGTCCAAAATTAATTTGTCGAGTTTTGTTAAACTTCGTACATGGCTGGAAAGGCCTATTAATTTGCAATTGAATACTGAAAACCACAATCATTTAGGATGTACGGTTGTGGAAATATCGGGTTTAGAAAATATACTTCCAAAATCAATTTTGACATTGCCAGGGTCACGATTTGGATGAAATTTTATCCAAAATTAATTTTTCGAGTTTTGTTAAACTTCGCACATGGCTTGAAAGGCCTATTAATTTGCAATTGAATACTGAAAACCACAATAATTTAGGATGTACGGTTGTGGAAATATCGGGTTTAGAAAATATACTTCCAAAATCAATTTTGACACTGCCAGGGTCACGATTTGGATGAAATTTCATCCAAAATTAATTTGTCGAGTTTTGTCAAACTTCGTACATGGCTGGAAAGGCCTATTAATTTGCAATTGAATACTGAAAACCACAATCATTTAGGATGTACGGTTGTGGAAATATCTGCTTTAGAAAATATACTTCCAAAATCAATTTTGACACTGCCAGGGTCACGATTTGGATGCAATTTCGTCCAAAATTAATTTGTCGAGTTTTGTCAAACTTCGTACATGGCTGGAAAGGCCTATTAATTTGCAATTGAGTACTGAAAATCACAATCATTTAGGATGTACGGTTGTGGAAATATCGGGTTTAGAAAATATACTTCCAAAATCAATTTTGACACTGCCAGTTCACGGTTTGGATGAAATTTTATCCAAAATTAATTTGTCGAGTTTTGTTAAACTTCGTACATGGCTGGAAAGGCCTTTTAATTTGCAATTGAATACTGAAAACCACAATCATTTAGGATGTACGGTTGTGGAAATATCGGGTTTAGAAAATATACTTCCAAAATCAATTTTGACACTGCCAGGGTCACGATTTGGATGAAATTTCGTCCAAAATTAATTTGTCGAGTTTTGTTAAACTTCGTACATGGCTGGAAAGGCCTATTAATTTGCAATTGAATACTGAAAACCACAATCATTTAGGATGTACGGTTGTGGAAATATCGGGTTTAGAAAATATACTTCCAAAATCAATTTTGACACTGCCAGAGTCACGATTTGGATGAAATTTCGTCCAAAATTAATTTGTCGAGTTTTGTCAAACTTCGTACATGGCTGCAAAGGCCTATTAATTTGCAATTGAATACTTAAAACCACAATAATTTAGGATGTACGGTTGTGGAAATATCGGGTTTAGAAAATATACTTCCAAAATCAATTTTGACACTGCCAGGGTCACGATTTGGATGAAATTTCGTCCAAAATTAATTTGTCGAGTTTTGTCAAACTTCGTACATGGCTGGAAAGGCCTATTAATTTGCAATTGAATACTGAAAACCACAATCATTTAGGATGTACGGTTGTGGAAATATCGGGTTTAGAAAATATACTTCCAAAATCAATTTTGACACTGCCAGGGTCACGATTTGGATGAAATTTCGTCCAAAATAAATTTTTCGAGTTTTGTTAAACTTCGTACATGGCTGGAAAGGCCTTTTAATTTGCAATTGAATACTGAAAACCACAATAATTTAGGATGTACGGTTGTGGAAATATCGGGTTTAGAAAATATACTTCCAAAATCAATTTTGACACTGCCAGGGTCACGATTTAGATGAAATTTCGTCCAAAATTAATTTGTCGAGTTTTGTTAAACTTCGTACATGGCTGGAAAGGCCTATTAATTTGCAATTGAATACTGAAAACCACAATCATTTAGGATGTACGGTTGTGGAAATATCGGGTTTAGAAAATATACTTCCAAAATCAATTTTGACACTGCCAGGGTCACGATTTGGATGAAATTTCATCCAAAATTAATTTGTCGAGTTTTGTCAAACTTCGTACATGGCTGGAAAGGCCTATTAATTTGCAATTGAATACTGAAAACCACAATCATTTAGGATGTACGGTTGTGGAAATATCGGGTTTAGAAAATATACTTCCAAAATCAATTTTGACACTGCCAGGGTCACGATTTGGATGAAATTTCGTCCAAAATTAATTTTTCGAGTTTTGTTAAACTTCGTACATGGCTGGAAAGGCCTGTTAATTTGCAATTGAATACTGAAAACCACAATCATTTAGGATGTACGGTTGTGGAAATATCGGGTTTAGAAAATATACTTCCAAAATCAATTTTGACACTGCCAGGGTCACGATTTGGATGAAATTTCGTCCAAAATTAATTTGTCGAGTTTTGTTAAACTTCGTACATGGCTGGAAAGGCCTATTAATTTGCAATTGAATACTGAAAACCACAATCATTTAGGATGTACGGTTGTGGAAATATCGGGTTTAGAAAATATACTTCCAAAATCAATTTTGACATTGCCAGGGTCACGATTTGGATGAAATTTTATCCAAAATTAATTTTTCGAGTTTTGTTAAACTTCGCACATGGCTTGAAAGGCCTATTAATTTGCAATTGAATACTGAAAACCACAATAATTTAGGATGTACGGTTGTGGAAATATCGGGTTTAGAAAATATACTTCCAATATCAATTTTGACACTGCCAGGGTCACGATTTGGATGAAATTCCGTCCAAAATTAATTTTTCGAGTTTTGTTAAACTTCGTACATGGCTGGAAAGGCCTTTTAATTTGCAATTGAATACTGAAAACCACAATCATTTAGGATGTACGGTTGTGGAAATATCGGGTTTAGAAAATTATACTTCCAAAATCAATTTTGACACTGCCAGGGTCACGATTTGGATGAAATTTTGACCAAAATTAATTTGTCGAGTTTTGTCAAACTTCGAACATGGCTGGAAAGGCCTATTAATTTGCAATTGAATACTGAAAACCACAATCATTTAGGATGTACGGTTGTGGAAATATCGGGTTTAGAAAATATACTTCCAAAATCAATTTTGACACTGCCAGAGTCACGATTTGGATGAAATTTCGTCCAAAATTAATTTGTCGAGTTTTGTCAAACTTCGTACATGGCTGCAAAGGCCTATTAATTTGCAATTGAATACTTAAAACCACAATAATTTAGGATGTACGGTTGTGGAAATATCGGGTTTAGAAAATATACTTCCAAAATCAATTTTGACACTGCCAGGGTCACGATTTGGATGAAATTTCGTCCAAAATTAATTTGTCGAGTTTTGTCAAACTTCGTACATGGCTGGAAAGGCCTATTAATTTGCAATTGAATACTGAAAACCACAATCATTTAGGATGTACGGTTGTGGAAATATCGGGTTTAGAAAATATACTTCCAAAATCAATTTTGACACTGCCAGGGTCACGATTTGGATGAAATTCCGTCCAAAATTAATTTGTCGAGTTTTGTTAAACTTCGTACATGGCTGGAAAGGCCTTTTAATTTGCAATTGAATACTGAAAACCACAATCATTTAGGATGTACGGTTGTGGAAATATCGGGTTTAGAAAATATACTTCCAAAATCAATTTTGACACTGCCAGGGTCACGATTTGGATGAAATTTTATCCAAAATTAATTTGTCGAGTTTTGTTAAACTTCGTACATGGCTGGAAAGGCCTTTTAATTTGCAATTGAATACTGAAAACCACAATCATTTAGGATGTACGGTTGTGGAAATATCTGGTTTAGAAAATATACTTCCAAAATCAATTTTGACACTGCCAGGGTCACGATTTGGATGAAATTTTATCCAAAATTAATTTGTCGAGTTTTGTTAAACTTCGTACATGGCTGGAAAGGCCTTTTAATTTGCAATTGAATACTGAAAACCACAATCATTTAGGATGTACGGTTGTGGAAATATCGGGTTTAGAAAATATACTTCCAAAATCAATTTTGACACTGCCAGGGTCACGATTTGGATGAAATTTCATCCAAAATTAATTTGTCGAGTTTTGTCAAACTTCGTACATGGCTGGAAAGGCCTATTAATTTGCAATTGAATACTGAAACCCACAATCATTTAGGATGTACGGTTGTGGAAATATCTGGTTTAGAAAATATACTTCCAAAATCAATTTTGACACTGCCAGGGTCACGATTTGGATGAAATTTCGTCCAAAATTAATTTTTCGAGTTTTGTTAAACTTCGTACATGGCTGGAAAGGCCTTTTAATTTGCAATTGAATACTGAAAACCACAATCATTTAGGATGTACGGTTGAGAAAATATCGGGTTTAGAAAATATACTTCCAAAATCAATTTTGACACTGCCAGGGTCACGATTTGGATGAAATTTCGTCCAAAATTAATTTGTCGAGTTTTGTTAAACTTCGTACATGGCTGGAAAGGCCTATTAATTTGCAATTGAATACTGAAAACCACAATCATTTAGGATGTACGGTTGTGGAAATATCGGGTTTAGAAAATATACTTCCAAAATCAATTTTGACACTGCCAGGGTCACGATTTGGATGAAATTTCGTCCAAAATTAATTTTTCGAGTTTTGTTAAACTCGTACATGGCTGGAAAGGCCTTTTAATTTGCAATTGAATACTGAAAACCACAATCATTTAGGATGTACGGTTGTGGAAATATCGGGTTTAGAAAATATACTTCCAAAATCAATTTTGACACTGCCAGGGTCACGATTTGGATGAAATTTCGTCCAAAATTAATTTGTCGAGTTTTGTTAAACTTCGTAAATGGCTGGAAAGGCCTTTTAATTTGCAATTGAATACTGAAAACCACAATCATTTAGGATGTACGGTTGTGGAAATATCGGGTTTAGAAAATATACTTCCAAAATCAATTTTGACACTGCCAGGGTCACGATTTGGATGAAATTTTATCCAAAATTAATTTTTCGAGTTTTGTTAAACTTCGTACATGGCTGGAAAGGCCTATTAATTTGCAATTGAATACTGAAAACCACAATAATTTAGGATGTACGGTTGTGGAAATATCGGGTTTAGAAAATATACTTCCAAAATCAATTTTGACACTGCCAGGGTCACGATTTGGATGAAATTTTATCCAAAATTAATTTGTCGAGTTTTGTCAAACTTCGTACATGGCTGGAAAGGCCTTTTAATTTGCAATTGAATACTGAAAACCACAATCATTTAGGATGTACGGTTGTGGAAATATCGGGTTTAGAAAATATACTTCCAAAATCAATTTTGACACTGCCAGGGTCACGATTTGGATGAAATTTTATCCAAAATTAATTTGTCGAGTTTTGTTAAACTTCGTACATGGCTGGAAAGGCCTTTTAATTTGCAATTGAATACTGAAAACCACAATCATTTAGGATGTACGGTTGTGGAAATATCGGGTTTAGAAAATATACTTCCAAAATCAATTTTGACACTGCCAGGGTCACGATTTGGATGAAATTTTATCCAAAATTAATTTTTCGAGTTTTGTTAAACTTCGTACATGGCTGGAAAGGCCTTTTAATTTGCAATTGAATACTGAAAACCACAATAATTTAGGATGTACGGTTGTGGAAATATCGGGTTTAGAAAATATACTTCCAAAATCAATTTTGACACTGCCAGGGTCACGATTTAGATGAAATTTCGTCCAAAATTAATTTGTCGAGTTTTGTTAAACTTCGTACATGGCTGGAAAGGCCTATTAATTTGCAATTGAATACTGAAAACCACAATCATTTAGGATGTACGGTTGTGGAAATATCGGGTTTAGAAAATATACTTCCAAAATCAATTTTGACACTGCCAGGGTCACGATTTGGATGAAATTTCATCCAAAATTAATTTGTCGAGTTTTGTCAAACTTCGTACATGGCTGGAAAGGCCTATTAATTTGCAATTGAATACTGAAAACCACAATCATTTAGGATGTACGGTTGTGGAAATATCGGGTTTAGAAAATATACTTCCAAAATCAATTTTGACACTGCCAGGGTCACGATTTGGATGAAATTTCGTCCAAAATTAATTTTTCGAGTTTTGTTAAACTTCGTACATGGCTGGAAAGGCCTGTTAATTTGCAATTGAATACTGAAAACCACAATCATTTAGGATGTACGGTTGTGGAAATATCGGGTTTAGAAAATATACTTCCAAAATCAATTTTGACACTGCCAGGGTCACGATTTGGATGAAATTCCGTCCAAAATTAATTTTTCGAGTTTTGTTAAACTTCGTACATGGCTGGAAAGGCCTTTTAATTTGCAATTGAATACTGAAAACCACAATCATTTAGGATGTACGGTTGTGGAAATATCGGGTTTAGAAAATTATACTTCCAAAATCAATTTTGACACTGCCAGGGTCACGATTTGGATGAAATTTTGACCAAAATTAATTTGTCGAGTTTTGTCAAACTTCGAACATGGCTGGAAAGGCCTATTAATTTGCAATTGAATACTGAAAACCACAATAATTTTGGATGTACGGTTGTGGAAATATCGGGTTTAGAAAATATACTTCCAAAATCAATTTTGACACTGCCAGGGTCACGATTTGGATGAAATTTCGTCCAAAATTAATTTGTCGAGTTTTGTTAAACTTCGTACATGGCTGGAAAGGCCTATTAATTTGCAATTGAATACTGAAAACCACAATCATTTAGGATGTACGGTTGTGGAAATATCGGGTTTAGAAAATATACTTCCAAAATCAATTTTGACACTGCCAGAGTCACGATTTGGATGAAATTTCGTCCAAAATTAATTTGTCGAGTTTTGTCAAACTTCGTACATGGCTGCAAAGGCCTATTAATTTGCAATTGAATACTTAAAACCACAATAATTTAGGATGTACGGTTGTGGAAATATCGGGTTTAGAAAATATACTTCCAAAATCAATTTTGACACTGCCAGGGTCACGATTTGGATGAAATTTCGTCCAAAATTAATTTGTCGAGTTTTGTCAAACTTCGTACATGGCTGGAAAGGCCTATTAATTTGCAATTGAATACTGAAAACCACAATCATTTAGGATGTACGGTTGTGGAAATATCGGGTGTAGAAAATATACTTCCAAAATCAATTTTGACACTGCCAGGGTCACGATTTGGATGAAATTTCATCCAAAATTAATTTGTCGAGTTTTGTCAAACTTCGTACATGGCTGGAAAGGCCTATTAATTTGCAATTGAATACTGAAAACCACAATCATTTAGGATGTACGGTTGTGGAAATATCGGGTTTAGAAAATATACTTGCAAAATCAATTTTGACACTGCCAGGGTCACGATTTGGATGAAATTTCATCCAAAATTAATTTGTCGAGTTTTGTTAAACTTCGTACATGGCTGGAAAGGCCTATTAATTTGCAATTGAATACTGAAAACCACAATAATTTAGGATGTACGGTTGTGGAAATATCGGGTTTAGAAAATATACTTACAAAATCAATTTTGACACTGCCAGGGTCACGATTTGGATGAAATTTCATCCAAAATTAATTTGTCGAGTTTTGTCAAACTTCGTACATGGCTGGAAAGGCCTATTAATTTGCAATTGAATACTGAAAACCACAATCATTTAGGATGTACGGTTGTGGAAATATCGGGTTTAGAAAATATACTTCCAAAATCAATTTTGACACTGCCAGGGTCACGATTTGGATGAAATTTCGTCCAAAATTAATTTTTCGAGTTTTGTTAAACTTCGTACATGGCTGGAAAGGCCTTTTAATTTGCAATTGAATACTGAAAACCACAATCATTTAGGATGTACGGTTGTGGAAATATCGGGTTTAGAAAATATACTTCCAAAATCAATTTTGACACTGCCAGGGTCACGATTTGGATGAAATTTTATCCAAAATTAATTTGTCGAGTTTTGTTAAACTTCGTACATGGCTGGAAAGGCCTATTAATTTGCAATTGAATACTGAAAACCACAATAATTTAGGATGTACGGTTGTGGAAATATCGGGTTTAGAAAATATACTTCCAAAATCAATTTTGACACTGCCAGGGTCACGATTTGGATGAAATTCCGTCCAAAATTAATTTGTCGAGTTTTGTTAAACTTCGTACATGGCTGGAAAGGCCTTTTAATTTGCAATTGAATACTGAAAACCACAATCATTTAGGATGTACGGTTGTGGAAATATCGGGTTTAGAAAATATACTTCCAAAATCAATTTTGACACTGCCAGGGTCACGATTTGGATGAAATTTTATCCAAAATTAATTTGTCGAGTTTTGTTAAACTTCGTACATGGCTGGAAAGGCCTTTTAATTTGCAATTGAATACTGAAAACCACAATCATTTAGGATGTACGGTTGTGGAAATATCTGGTTTAGAAAATATACTTCCAAAATCAATTTTGACACTGCCAGGGTCACGATTTGGATGAAATTTTATCCAAAATTAATTTGTCGAGTTTTGTTAAACTTCGTACATGGCTGGAAAGGCCTTTTAATTTGCAATTGAATACTGAAAACCACAATCATTTAGGATGTACGGTTGTGGAAATATCGGGTTTAGAAAATATACTTCCAAAATCAATTTTGACACTGCCAGGGTCACGATTTGGATGAAATTTCATCCAAAATTAATTTGTCGAGTTTTGTCAAACTTCGTACATGGCTGGAAAGGCCTATTAATTTGCAATTGAATACTGAAAACCACAATCATTTAGGATGTACGGTTGTGGAAATATCTGGTTTAGAAAATATACTTCCAAAATCAATTTTGACACTGCCAGGGTCACGATTTGGATGAAATTTCGTCCAAAATTAATTTTTCGAGTTTTGTTAAACTTCGTACATGGCTGGAAAGGCCTTTTAATTTGCAATTGAATACTGAAAACCACAATCATTTAGGATGTACGGTTGAGAAAATATCGGGTTTAGAAAATATACTTCCAAAATCAATTTTGACACTGCCAGGGTCACGATTTGGATGAAATTTCGTCCAAAATTAATTTGTCGAGTTTTGTTAAACTTCGTACATGGCTGGAAAGGCCTATTAATTTGCAATTGAATACTGAAAACCACAATCATTTAGGATGTACGGTTGTGGAAATATCGGGTTTAGAAAATATACTTCCAAAATCAATTTTGACACTGCCAGGGTCACGATTTGGATGAAATTTCGTCCAAAATTAATTTTTCGAGTTTTGTTAAACTCGTACATGGCTGGAAAGGCCTTTTAATTTGCAATTGAATACTGAAAACCACAATCATTTAGGATGTACGGTTGTGGAAATATCGGGTTTAGAAAATATACTTCCAAAATCAATTTTGACACTGCCAGGGTCACGATTTGGATGAAATTTCGTCCAAAATTAATTTGTCGAGTTTTGTTAAACTTCGTAAATGGCTGGAAAGGCCTTTTAATTTGCAATTGAATACTGAAAACCACAATCATTTAGGATGTACGGTTGTGGAAATATCGGGTTTAGAAAATATACTTCCAAAATCAATTTTGACACTGCCAGGGTCACGATTTGGATGAAATTTTATCCAAAATTAATTTTTCGAGTTTTGTTAAACTTCGTACATGGCTGGAAAGGCCTATTAATTTGCAATTGAATACTGAAAACCACAATAATTTAGGATGTACGGTTGTGGAAATATCGGGTTTAGAAAATATACTTCCAAAATCAATTTTGACACTGCCAGGGTCACGATTTGGATGAAATTTTATCCAAAATTAATTTGTCGAGTTTTGTCAAACTTCGTACATGGCTGGAAAGGCCTTTTAATTTGCAATTGAATACTGAAAACCACAATCATTTAGGATGTACGGTTGTGGAAATATCGGGTTTAGAAAATATACTTCCAAAATCAATTTTGACACTGCCAGGGTCACGATTTGGATGAAATTTTATCCAAAATTAATTTGTCGAGTTTTGTTAAACTTCGTACATGGCTGGAAAGGCCTTTTAATTTGCAATTGAATACTGAAAACCACAATCATTTAGGATGTACGGTTGTGGAAATATCGGGTTTAGAAAATATACTTCCAAAATCAATTTTGACACTGCCAGGGTCACGATTTGGATGAAATTTTATCCAAAATTAATTTTTCGAGTTTTGTTAAACTTCGTACATGGCTGGAAAGGCCTATTAATTTGCAATTGAATACTGAAAACCACAATAATTTAGGATGTACGGTTGTGGAAATATCGGGTTTAGAAAATATACTTCCAAAATCAATTTTGACACTGCCAGGGTCACGATTTGGATGAAATTTCATCCAAAATTAATTTGTCGAGTTTTGTCAAACTTCGTACATGGCTGGAAAGGCCTATTAATTTGCAATTGAATACTGAAAACCACAATAATTTAGGATGTACGGTTGTGGAAATATCGGGTTTAGAAAATATACTTCCAAAATCAATTTTGACACTGCCAGGGTCACGATTTGGATGAAATTCCGTCCAAAATTAATTTTTCGAGTTTTGTTAAACTTCGTACATGGCTGGAAAGGCCTTTTAATTTGCAATTGAATACTGAAAACCACAATCATTTAGGATGTACGGTTGTGGAAATATCGGGTTTAGAAAATATACTTCCAAAATCAATTTTGACACTGCCAGGGTCACGATTTGGATGAAATTTCATCCAAAATTAATTTGTCGAGTTTTGTCAAACTTCGTACATGGCTGGAAAGGCCTATTAATTTGCAATTGAATACTGAAAACCACAATCATTTAGGATGTACGGTTGTGGAAATATCGGGTTTAGAAAATATACTTCCAAAATCAATTTTGACACTGCCAGGGTCACGATTTGGATGAAATTTCATCCAAAATTAATTTGTCGAGTTTTGTCAAACTTCGTACATGGCTGGAAAGGCCTATTAATTTGCAATTGAATACTGAAAACCACAATCATTTAGGATGTACGGTTGTGGAAATATCGGGTTTAGAAAATATACTTCCAAAATCAATTTTGACACTGCCAGGGTCACGATTTGGATGAAATTTCGTCCAAAATTAATTTTTCGAGTTTTGTTAAACTTCGTACATGGCTGGAAAGGCCTTTTGATTTGCAATTGAATACTGAAAACCACAATAATTTAGGATGTACGGTTGTGGAAATATCGGGTTTAGAAAATATACTTCCAAAATCAATTTTGACACTGCCAGGGTCACGATTTGGATGAAATTTCATCCAAAATTAATTTGTCGAGTTTTGTCAAACTTCGTACATGGCTGGAAAGGCCTATTAATTTGCAATTGAATACTGAAAACCACAATCATTTAGGATGTACGGTTGTGGAAATATCTGCTTTAGAAAATATACTTCCAAAATCAATTTTGACACTGCCAGGGTCACGATTTGGATGCAATTTCGTCCAAAATTAATTTGTCGAGTTTTGTCAAACTTCGTACATGGCTGGAAAGGCCTATTAATTTGCAATTGAATACTGAAAATCACAATCATTTAGGATGTACGGTTGTGGAAATATCGGGTTTAGAAAATATACTTCCAAAATCAATTTTGACACTGCCAGGGTCACGATTTGGATGAAATTTCGTCCAAAATTAATTTTTCGAGTTTTGTTAAACTTCGTACATGGCGGGAAAGGCCTTTTAATTTGCAATTGAATACTGAAAACCACAATCATTTAGGATGTACGGTTGTGGAAATATCGGGTTTAGAAAATATACTTCCAAAATCAATTTTGACACTGCCAGGGTCACGATTTGGATGAAATTTCGTCCAAAATTAATTTGTCGAGTTTTGTCAAACTTCGTACATGGCTGGAAAGGCCTATTAATTTGCAATTGAATACTGAAAACCACAATCATTTAGGATGTACGGTTGTGGAAATATCGGGTTTAGAAAATATACTTCCAAAATCAATTTTGACACTGCCAGGGTCACGATTTGGATGAAATTTTATCCAAAATTAATTTGTCGAGTTTTGCAAACTTCGTACATGGCTGGAAAGGCCTTTTAATTTGCAATTGAATACTGAAAACCACAATCATTTAGGATGTACGGTTGTGGAAATATCGGGTTTAGAAAATATACTTCCAAAATCAATTTTGACACTGCCAGGGTCACGATTTGGATGAAATTTCGTCCAAAATTAATTTTTCGAGTTTTGTTAAACTTCGTACATGGCTGGAAAGGCCTATTAATTTGCAATTGAATACTGAAAACCACAATAATTTAGGATGTACGGTTGTGGAAATATCGGGTTTAGAAAATATACTTCCAAAATCAATTTTGACACTGCCAGGGTCACGATTTGGATGAAATTTCGTCCAAAATTAATTTGTCGAGTTTTGTTAAACTTCGTACATGGCTGGAAAGGCCTATTAATTTGCAATTGAATACTGAAAACCACAATCATTTAGGATGTACGGTTGTGGAAATATCGGGTTTAGAAAATATACTTCCAAAATCAATTTTGACACTGCCAGGGTCACGATTTGGATGAAATTTCGTCCAAAATTAATTTGTCGAGTTTTGTCAAACTTCGTACATGGCTGGAAAGGCCTTTTAATTTGCAATTGAATACTGAAAACCACAATCATTTAGGATGTACGGTTGTGGAAATATCGGGTTTAGAAAATATACTTCCAAAATCAATTTTGACACTGCCAGGGTCACGATTTGGATGAAATTTCGTCCAAAATTAATTTGTCGAGTTTTGTCAAACTTCGTACATGGCTGGAAAGGCCTATTAATTTGCAATTGAATACTGAAAACCACAATAATTTAGGATGTACGGTTGTGGAAATATCGGGTTTAGAAAATATACTTCCAAAATCAATTTTGACACTGCCAGGGTCACGATTTGGATGAAATTTCGTCCAAAATTAATTTTTCGAGTTTTGTTAAACTTCGTACATGGCTGGAAAGGCCTTTTAATTTGCAATTGAATACTGAAAACCACAATCATTTAGGATGTACGGTTGTGGAAATATCGGGTTTAGAAAATATACTTCCAAAATCAATTTTGACACTGCCAGGGTCACGATTTGGATGAAATTTTATCCAAAATTAATTTGTCGAGTTTTGTTGAACTTCGTACATGGCTGGAAAGGCCTTTTAATTTGCAATTGAATACTGAAAACCACAATCATTTAGGATGTACGGTTGTGGAAATATCGGGTTTAGAAAATATACTTCCAAAATCAATTTTGACACTGCCAGGGTCACGATTTGGATGAAATTTCGTCCAAAATTAATTTGTCGAGTTTTGTCAAACTTCGTACATGGCTGGAAAGGCCTATTAATTTGCAATTGAATACTGAAAACCACAATAATTTAGGATGTACGGTTGTGGAAATATCGGGTTTAGAAAATATACTTCCAAAATCAATTTTGACACTGCCAGGGTCACGATTTGGATGAAATTTCGTCCAAAATTAATTTGTCGAGTTTTGTTAAACTTCGTACATGGCTGGAAAGGCCTATTAATTTGCAATTGAATACTGAAAACCACAATAATTTAAGATGTACGGTTGTGGAAATATCTGGTTTAGAAAATATACTTCCAAAATCAATTTTGACACTGCCAGGGTCACGATTTGGATGAAATTTTATCCAAAATTAATTTGTCGAGTTTTGTTAAACTTCGTACATGGCTGGAAAGGCCTTTTAATTTGCAATTGAATACTGAAAACCACAATCATTTAGGATGTACGGTTGTGGAAATATCGGGTTTAGAAAATATACTTCCAAAATCAATTTTGACACTGCCAGGGTCACGATTTGGATGAAATTTCGTCCAAAATTAATTTGTCGAGTTTTGTCAAACTTCGTACATGGCTGGAAAGGCCTATTAATTTGCAATTGAATACTGAAAACCACAATAATTTAGGATGTACGGTTGTGGAAATATCGGGTTTAGAAAATATACTTCCAAAATCAATTTTGACACTGCCAGGGTCACGATTTGGATGAAATTTCGTCCAAAATTAATTTGTCGAGTTTTGTCAAACTTCGTACATGGCTGGAAAGGCCTATTAATTTGCAATTGAATACTGAAAACCACAATTATTTAGGATATACGGTTGTGGAAATATCGGGTTTAGAAAATATACTTCCAAAATCAATTTTGACACTGCCAGGGTCACAATTTGGATGAAATTTTATCCAAAATTAATTTTTCGAGTTTTGTTAAACTTCGTACATGGCTGGAAAGGCCTATTAATTTGCAATTGAATACTGAAAACCACAATCATTTAGGATGTACGGTTGTGGAAATATCTGGTTTAGAAAATATACTTCCAAAATCAATTTTGACACTGCCAGGGTCACGATTTGGATGAAATTTCGTCCAAAATTAATTTTTCGAGTTTTGTTAAACTTCGTACATGGCTGGAAAGGCCTTTTAATTTGCAATTGAATACTGAAAACCACAATCATTTAGGATGTACGGTTGTGGAAATATCGGGTTTAGAAAATATACTTCCAAAATCAATTTTGACACTGCCAGGGTCACGATTTGGATGAAATTTTATCCAAAATTAATTTGTCGAGTTTTGTTAAACTTCGTACATGGCTGGAAAGGCCTTTTAATTTGCAATTGAATACTGAAAACCACAATCATTTAGGATGTACGGTTGTGGAAATATCGGGTTTAGAAAATATGCTTCCAAAATCAATTTTGACACTGCCAGGGTCACGATTTGGATGAAATTTCGTCCAAAATTAATTTGTCGAGTTTTGTCAAACTTCGTACATGGCTGGAAAGGCCTATTAATTTGCAATTGAATACTGAAAACCACAATCATTTAGGATGTACGGTTGTGGAAATATCGGGTTTAGAAAATATACTTCCAAAATCAATTTTGACACTGCCAGGGTCACGATTTGGATGAAATTTTATCCAAAATTAATTTTTCGAGTTTTGTTAAACTTCGTACATGGCTGGAAAGGCCTATTAATTTGCAATTGAATACTGAAAACCACAATAATTTAGGATGTACGGTTGTGGAAATATGGGGTTTAGAAAATATACTTCCAAAATCAATTTTGACACTGCCAGGGTCACGATTTGGATGAAATTTCATCCAAAATTAATTTGTCGAGTTTTGTCAAACTTCGTACATGGCTGGAAAGGCCTATTAATTTGCAATTGAATACTGAAAACCACAATCATTTAGGATGTACGGTTGTGGAAATATCGGGTTTAGAAAATATACTTCCAAAATCAATTTTAACACTGCCAGGGTCACGATTTGGATGAAATTTCATCCAAAATTAATTTGTCGAGTTTTGTTAAACTTCGTACATGGCTGGAAAGGCCTATTAATTTGCAATTGAATACTGAAAACCACAATAATTTAGGATGTACGGTTGTGGAAATATCGGGTTTAGAAAATATACTTCCAAAATCAATTTTGACACTGCCAGGGTCACGATTTGGATGAAATTTCGTCCAAAATTAATTTGTCGAGTTTTGTCAAACTTCGTACATGGCTGGAAAGGCCTATTAATTTGCAATTGAATACTGAAAACCACAATAATTTAGGATGTACGGTTGTGGAAATATCGGGTTTAGAAAATATACTTCCAAAATCAATTTTGACACTGCCAGGGTCACGATTTGGATGAAATTTCGTCCAAAATTAATTTGTCGAGTTTTGTCAAACTTCGTACATGGCTGGAAAGGCCTATTAATTTGCAATTGAATACTGAAAACCACAATAATTTAGGATGTACGGTTGTGGAAATATCGGGTTTAGAAAATATACTTCCAAAATCAATTTTGACACTGCCAGGGTCACGATTTGGATGAAATTTTATCCAAAATTAATTTGTCGAGTTTTGTTAAACTTCGTACATGGCTGGAAAGGCCTTTTAATTTGCAATTGAATACTGAAAACCACAATTATTTAGGATGTACGGTTGTGGAAATATCTGGTTTAGAAAATATACTTCCAAAATCAATTTTGACACTGCCAGGGTCACGATTTGGATGAAATTTTATCCAAAATTAATTTGTCGAGTTTTGTTAAACTTCGTACATGGCTGGAAAGGCCTATTAATTTGCAATTGAATACTGAAAACCACAATAATTTAGGATGTACGGTTGTGGAAATATCGGGTTTAGAAAATATACTTCCAAAATCAATTTTGACACTGCCAGGGTCACGATTTGGATGAAATTTCGTCCAAAATTAATTTGTCGAGTTTTGTCAAACTTCGTACATGGCTGGAAAGGCCTATAAATTTGCAATTGAATACTGAAAACCACAATCATTTAGGATGTACGGTTGTGGAAATATCGGGTTTAGAAAATATACTTCCAAAATCAATTTTGACACTGCCAGGGTCACGATTTGGATGAAATTTCGTCCAAAATTAATTTTTCGAGTTTTGTCAAACTTCGTACATGGCTGGAAAGGCCTTTTAATTTGCAATTGAATACTGAAAACCACAATCATTTAGGATGTACGGTTGTGGAAATATCGGGTTTAGAAAATATACTTCCAAAATCAATTTTGACACTGCCAGGGTCACGATTTGGATGAAATTTTATCCAAAATTAATTTGTCGAGTTTTGTCAAACTTCGTACATGGCTGGAAAGGCCTATTAATTTGCAATTGAATACTGAAAACCACAATAATTTTGGATGTACGGTTGTGGAAATATCGGGTTTAGAAAATATACTTCCAAAATCAATTTTGACACTGCCAGGGTCACGATTTGGATGAAATTTCGTCCAAAATTAATTTGTCGAGTTCTGTTAAACTTCGTACATGGCTGGAAAGGCCTATTAATTTGCAATTGAATACTGAAAACCACAATCATTTAGGATGTACGGTTGTGGAAATATCGGGTTTAGAAAATATACTTCCAAAATCAATTTTGACACTGCCAGAGTCACGATTTGGATGAAATTTCGTCCAAAATTAATTTTTCGAGTTTTGTTAAACTTCGTACATGGCTGGAAAGGCCTATTAATTTGCAATTGAATACTTAAAACCACAATAATTTAGGATGTACGGTTGTGGAAATATCGGGTTTAGAAAATATACTTCCAAAATCAATTTTGACACTGCCAGGGTCACGATTTGGATGAAATTTCGTCCAAAATTAATTTGTCGAGTTTTGTCAAACTTCGTACATGGCTGAAAAGGCCTATTAATTTGCAATTGAATACTGAAAACCACAATCATTTAGGATGTACGGTTGTGGAAATATCGGGTTTAGAAAATATACTTCCAAAATCAATTTTGACACTGCCAGGGTCACGATTTGGATGAAATTTCGTCCAAAATTAATTTTTCGAGTTTTGTTAAACTTCGTACATGGCTGGAAAGGCCTGTTAATTTGCAATTGAATACTGAAAACCACAATCATTTAGGATGTACGGTTGTGGAAATATCGGGTTTAGAAAATATACTTCCAAAATCAATTTTGACACTGCCAGGGTCACGATTTGGATGAAATTTCGTCCAAAATTAATTTGTCGAGTTTTGTTAAACTTCGTACATGGCTGGAAAGGCCTATTAATTTGCAATTGAATACTGAAAACCACAATCATTTAGGATGTACGGTTGTGGAAATATCGGGTTTAGAAAATATACTTCCAAAATCAATTTTGACACTGCCAGGGTCACGATTTGGATGAAATTTCGTCCAAAATTAATTTGTCGAGTTTTGTTAAACTTCGTACATGGCTGGAAAGGCCTATTAATTTGCAATTGAATACTGAAAACCACAATCATTTAGGATGTACGGTTGTGGAAATATCGGGTTTAGAAAATATACTTCCAAAATCAATTTTGACACTGCCAGAGTCACGATTTGGATGAAATTTCGTCCAAAATTAATTTTTCGAGTTTTGTTAAACTTCGTACATGGCTGGAAAGGCCTATTAATTTGCAATTGAATACTTAAAACCACAATAATTTAGGATGTACGGTTGTGGAAATATCGGGTTTAGAAAATATACTTCCAAAATCAATTTTGACACTGCCAGGGTCACGATTTGGATGAAATTTCGTCCAAAATTAATTTGTCGAGTTTTGTTAAACTTCGTACATGGCTGGAAAGGCCTATTAATTTGCAATTGAATACTGAAAACCACAATCATTTAGGATGTACGGTTGTGGAAATATCGGGTTTAGAAAATATACTTCCAAAATCAATTTTGACACTGCCAGGGTCACGATTTGGATGAAATTTCGTCCAAAATTAATTGTCGAGTTTTGTCAAACTTCGTACATGGCTGGAAAGGCCTATTAATTTGCAATTGAATACTGAAAACCACAATCATTTAGGATGTACGGTTGTGGAAATATCGGGTTTAGAAAATATACTTCCAAAATCAATTTTGACACTGCCAGGGTCACGATTTGGATGAAATTTCGTCCAAAATTAATTTTTCGAGTTTTGTTAAACTTCGTACATGGCTGGAAAGGCCTGTTAATTTGCAATTGAATACTGAAAACCACAATCATTTAGGATGTACGGTTGTGGAAATATCGGGTTTAGAAAATATACTTCCAAAATCAATTTTGACACTGCCAGGGTCACGATTTGGATGAAATTTCGTCCAAAATTAATTTGTCGAGTTTTGTTAAACTTCGTACATGGCTGGAAAGGCCTATTAATTTGCAATTGAATACTGAAAACCACAATCATTTAGGATGTACGGTTGTGGAAATATCGGGTTTAGAAAATATACTTCCAAAATCAATTTTGACACTGCCAGAGTCACGATTTGGATGAAATTTCGTCCAAAATTAATTTTTCGAGTTTTGTTAAACTTCGTACATGGCTGGAAAGGCCTATTAATTTGCAATTGAATACTTAAAACCACAATAATTTAGGATGTACGGTTGTGGAAATATCGGGTTTAGAAAATATACTTCCAAAATCAATTTTGACACTGCCAGGGTCACGATTTGGATGAAATTTCGTCCAAAATTAATTTGTCGAGTTTTGTCAAACTTCGTACATGGCTGGAAAGGCCTATTAATTTGCAATTGAATACTGAAAACCACAATCATTTAGGATGTACGGTTGTGGAAATATCGGGTTTAGAAAATATACTTCCAAAATCAATTTTGACACTGCCAGGGTCACGATTTGGATGAAATTTCGTCCAAAATTAATTTTTCGAGTTTTGTTAAACTTCGTACATGGCTGGAAAGGCCTGTTAATTTGCAATTGAATACTGAAAACCACAATCATTTAGGATGTACGGTTGTGGAAATATCGGGTTTAGAAAATATACTTCCAAAATCAATTTTGACACTGCCAGGGTCACGATTTGGATGAAATTTCGTCCAAAATTAATTTGTCGAGTTTTGTTAAACTTCGTACATGGCTGGAAAGGCCTATTAATTTGCAATTGAATACTGAAAACCACAATCATTTAGGATGTACGGTTGTGGAAATATCGGGTTTAGAAAATATACTTCCAAAATCAATTTTGACACTGCCAGGGTCACGATTTGGATGAAATTTTATCCAAAATTAATTTTTCGAGTTTTGTTAAACTTCGTACATGGCTGGAAAGGCCTATTAATTTGCAATTGAATACTGAAAACCACAATAATTTAGGATGTACGGTTGTGGAAATATCGGGTTTAGAAAATATACTTCCAAAATCAATTTTAACACTGCCAGGGTCACGATTTGGATGAAATTTCATCCAAAATTAATTTGTCGAGTTTTGTTAAACTTCGTACATGGCTGGAAAGGCCTATTAATTTGCAATTGAATACTGAAAACCACAATAATTTAGGATGTACGGTTGTGGAAATATCGGGTTTAGAAAATATACTTCCAAAATCAATTTTGACACTGCCAGGGTCACGATTTGGATGAAATTTCGTCCAAAATTAATTTGTCGAGTTTTGTCAAACTTCGTACATGGCTGGAAAGGCCTATTAATTTGCAATTGAATACTGAAAACCACAATAATTTAGGATGTACGGTTGTGGAAATATCGGGTTTAGAAAATATACTTCCAAAATCAATTTTGACACTGCCAGGGTCACGATTTGGATGAAATTTCGTCCAAAATTAATTTGTCGAGTTTTGTCAAACTTCGTACATGGCTGGAAAGGCCTATTAATTTGCAATTGAATACTGAAAACCACAATAATTTAGGATGTACGGTTGTGGAAATATCGGGTTTAGAAAATATACTTCCAAAATCAATTTTGACACTGCCAGGGTCACGATTTGGATGAAATTTTATCCAAAATTAATTTGTCGAGTTTTGTTAAACTTCGTACATGGCTGGAAAGGCCTTTTAATTTGCAATTGAATACTGAAAACCACAATTATTTAGGATGTACGGTTGTGGAAATATCTGGTTTAGAAAATATACTTCCAAAATCAATTTTGACACTGCCAGGGTCACGATTTGGATGAAATTTTATCCAAAATTAATTTGTCGAGTTTTGTTAAACTTCGTACATGGCTGGAAAGGCCTATTAATTTGCAATTGAATACTGAAAACCACAATAATTTAGGATGTACGGTTGTGGAAATATCGGGTTTAGAAAATATACTTCCAAAATCAATTTTGACACTGCCAGGGTCACGATTTGGATGAAATTTCGTCCAAAATTAATTTGTCGAGTTTTGTCAAACTTCGTACATGGCTGGAAAGGCCTATAAATTTGCAATTGAATACTGAAAACCACAATCATTTAGGATGTACGGTTGTGGAAATATCGGGTTTAGAAAATATACTTCCAAAATCAATTTTGACACTGCCAGGGTCACGATTTGGATGAAATTTCGTCCAAAATTAATTTTTCGAGTTTTGTCAAACTTCGTACATGGCTGGAAAGGCCTATTAATTTGCAATTGAATACTGAAAACCACAATCATTTAGGATGTACGGTTGTGGAAATATCGGGTTTAGAAAATATACTTCCAAAATCAATTTTGACACTGCCAGGGTCACGATTTGGATGAAATTTCGTCCAAAATTAATTTGTCGAGTTTTGTCAAACTTCGTACATGGCTGGAAAGGCCTATTAATTTGCAATTGAATACTGAAAACCACAATCATTTAGGATGTACGGTTGTGGAAATATCGGGTTTAGAAAATATACTTCCAAAATCAATTTTGACACTGCCAGGGTCACGATTTGGATGAAATTTCGTCCAAAATTAATTTTTCGAGTTTTGTTAAACTTCGTACATGGCTGGAAAGGCCTGTTAATTTGCAATTGAATACTGAAAACCACAATCATTTAGGATGTACGGTTGTGGAAATATCGGGTTTAGAAAATATACTTCCAAAATCAATTTTGACACTGCCAGGGTCACGATTTGGATGAAATTTCGTCCAAAATTAATTTGTCGAGTTTTGTTAAACTTCGTACATGGCTGGAAAGGCGTTTTAATTTGCAATTGAATACTGAAAACCACAATCATTTAGGATGTACGGTTGTGGAAATATCGGGTTTAGAAAATATACTTCCAAAATCAATTTTGACACTGCCAGGGTCACGATTTGGATGAAATTTCGTCCAAAATTAATTTTTCGAGTTTTGTCAAACTTCGTACATGGCTGGAAAGGCCTTTTAATTTGCAATTGAATACTGAAAACCACAATCATTTAGGATGTACGGTTGTGGAAATATCGGGTTTAGAAAATATACTTCCAAAATCAATTTTGACACTGCCAGGGTCACGATTTGGATGAAATTTTATCCAAAATTAATTTGTCGAGTTTTATTAAACTTCGTACATGGCTGGAAAGGCCTTTTAATTTGCAATTGAATACTGAAAACCACAATAATTTAGGATGTACGGTTGTGGAAATATCGGGTTTAGAAAATATACTTCCAAAATCAATTTTGACACTGCCAGGGTCACGATTTGGATGAAATTTTATCCAAAATTAATTTGTCGAGTTTTGTCAAACTTCGTACATGGTTGGAAAGGCCTATTAATTTGCAATTGAATACTGAAAACCACAATAATTTAGGATGTACGGTTGTGGAAATATCTGGTTTAGAAAATATACTTCCAAAATCAATTTTGACACTGCCAGGGTCACGATTTGGATGAAATTTTATCCAAAATTAATTTGTCGAGTTTTGTTAAACTTCGTACATGGCTGGAAAGGCCTATTTATTTGCAATTGAATACTGAAAAACACAATCATTTAGGATGTACGGTTGTGGAAATATCGGGTTTAGAAAATATACTTCCAAAATCAATTTTGACACTGCCAGGGTCACGATTTGGATGAAATTTCGTCCAAAATTAATTTGTCGAGTTTTGTCAAACATGGCTGGAAAGGCCTTTTAATTTGCAATTGAATACTGAAAACCACAATCATTTAGGATGTACGGTTGTGGAAATATCGGGTTTAGAAAATATACTTCCAAAATCAATTTTGACACTGCCAGGGTCACGATTTGGATGAAATTTCGTCCAAAATAAATTTGTCGAGTTTTGTTAAACTTCGTACATGGCTGGAAAGGCCTTTTAATTTGCAATTGAATACTGAAAACCACAATCATTTAGGATGTACGGTTGTGGAAATATCGGGTTTAGAAAATATACTTCCAAAATCAATTTTGACACTGCCAGGGTCACGATTTGGATGAAATTTCGTCCAAAATTAATTTGTCGAGTTTTGTCAAACTTCGTACATGGCTGGAAAGGCCTATTAATTTGCAATTGAATACTGAAAACCACAATCATTTAGGATGTACGGTTGTGGAAATATCTGGTTTAGAAAATATACTTCCAAAATCAATTTTGACACTGCCAGGGTCACGATTTGGATGAAATTTCGTCCAAAATTAATTTGTCGAGTTTTGTCAAACTTAGTACATGGCTGGAAAGGCCTTTTAATTTGCAATTGAATACTGAAAACCACAATCATTTAGGATGTACGGTTGTGGAAATATCGGGTTTAAAAAATATACTTCCAAAATCAATTTTGACACTGCCAGGGTCACGATTTGGATGAAATTTCGTCCAAAATTAATTTGTCGAGTTCTGTTAAACTTCGTACATGGCTGGAAAGGCCTTTTAATTTGCAATTGAATACTGAAAACCACAATCATTTAGGATGTACGGTTGTGGAAATATCGGGTTTAGAAAATATACTTCCAAAATCAATTTTGACACTGCCAGGGTCACGATTTGGATGAAATTTTATCCAAAATTAATTTGTCGAGTTTTGTTAAACTTCGTACATGGCTGGAAATGCCTTTTAATTTGAAATTGAATACTGAAAACCACAATCATTTAGGATGTACGGTTGTGGAAATATCGGGTTTAGAAAATATACTTCCAAAATCAATTTTGACACTGCCAGGGTCAAGATTTGGATGAAATTTCGTCCAAAATTAATTTGTCGAGTTTTGTTAAACTTCGTACATGGCTGGAAAGGCCTTTTAATTTGCAATTGAATACTGAAAACCACAATCATTTAGGATGTACGGTTGTGGAAATATCGGGTTTAGAAAACATACTTCCAAAATCAATTTTGACACTGCCAGGGTCACGATTTGGATGAAATTTCGTCCAAAATTAATTTGTCGAGTTTTGTCAAACTTCGTACATGGCTGGAAAGGCCTATTAATTTGCAATTGAATACTGAAAACCACAATCATTTAGGATGTACGGTTGTGGAAATATCGGGTTTAGAAAATATACTTCCAAAATCAATTTTGACACTGCCAGGGTCACGATTTGGATGAAATTTCGTCCAAAATTAATTTGTCGAGTTTTGTCAAACTTCGTACATGGCTGGAAAGGCCTATTAATTTGCAATTGAATACTGAAAACCACAATCATTTAGGATGTACGGTTGTGGAAATATCGGGTTTAGAAAACATACTTCCAAAATCAATTTTGACACTGCCAGGGTCACGATTTGGATGAAATTTCGTCCAAAATTAATTTGTCGAGTTTTGTCAAACTTCGTACATGGCTGGAAAGGCCTATTAATTTGCAATTGAATACTGAAAACCACAATCATTTAGGATGTACGGTTGTGGAAATATCGGGTTTAGAAAATATACTTCCAAAATCAATTTTGACACTGCCAGGGTCACGATTTGGATGAAATTTCGTCCAAAATTAATTTGTCGAGTTTTGTCAAACTTCGTACATGGCTGGAAAGGCCTATTAATTTGCAATTGAATACTGAAAACCACAATCATTTAGGATGTACGGTTGTGGAAATATCGGGTTTAGAAAATATACTTCCAAAATCAATTTTGACACTGCCAGGGTCACGATTTGGATGAAATTTCGTCCAAAATAAATTTGTCGAGTTTTGTTAAACTTCGTACATGGCTGGAAAGGCCTTTTAATTTGCAATTGAATACTGAAAACCACAATCATTTAGGATGTACGGTTGTGGAAATATCGGGTTTAGAAAATATACTTCCAAAATCAATTTTGACACTGCCAGGGTCACGATTTGGATGAAATTTCGTCCAAAATAAATTTGTCGAGTTTTGTCAAACTTCGTACATGGCTGGAAAGGCCTATTAATTTGCAATTGAATACTGAAAACCACAATCATTTAGGATGTACGGTTGTGGAAATATCTGGTTTAGAAAATATACTTCCAAAATCAATTTTGACACTGCCAGGGTCACGATTTGGATGAAATTTCGTCCAAAATTAATTTGTCGAGTTTTGTCAAACTTCGTACATGGCTGGAAAGGCCTTTTAATTTGCAATTGAATACTGAAAACCACAATCATTTAGGATGTACGGTTGTGGAAATATCGGGTTTAAAAAATATACTTCCAAAATCAATTTTGACACTGCCAGGGTCACGATTTGGATGAAATTTCGTCCAAAATTAATTTGTCGAGTTCTGTTAAACTTCGTACATGGCTGGAAAGGCCTTTTAATTTGCAATTGAATACTGAAAACCACAATCATTTAGGATGTACGGTTGTGGAAATATCGGGTTTAGAAAATATACTTCCAAAATCAATTTTGACACTGCCAGGGTCACGATTTGGATGAAATTTTATCCAAAATTAATTTGTCGAGTTTTGTTAAACTTCGTACATGGCTGGAAATGCCTTTTAATTTGCAATTGAATACTGAAAACCACAATCATTTAGGATGTACGGTTGTGGAAATATCGGGTTTAGAAAATATACTTCCAAAATCAATTTTGACACTGCCAGGGTCAAGATTTGGATGAAATTTCGTCCAAAATTAATTTGTCGAGTTTTGTTAAACTTCGTACATGGCTGGAAAGGCCTTTTAATTTGCAATTGAATACTGAAAACCAGAATCATTTAGGATGTACGGTTGTGGAAATATCGGGTTTAGAAAACATACTTCCAAAATCAATTTTGACACTGCCAGGGTCACGATTTGGATGAAATTTCGTCCAAAATTAATTTGTCGAGTTTTGTCAAACTTCGTACATGGCTGGAAAGGCCTATTAATTTGCAATTGAATACTGAAAACCACAATAATTTAGGATGTACGGTTGTGGAAATATCGGGTTTAGAAAATATATTTCCAAAATCAATTTTGACACTGCCAGGGTCACGATTTGGATGAAATTTCGTCCAAAATTAATTTGTCGAGTTTTGTCAAACTTCGTACATGGCTGGAAAATCCTATTAATTTGCAATTGAATACTGAAAACCACAATCATTTAGGATGTACGGTTGTGGAAATATCGGGTTTAGAAAATATACTTCCAAAATCAATTTTAACACTGCCAGGGTCACGATTTGGATGAAATTTCATCCAAAATTAATTTTTCGAGTTTTGTTAAACTTCGTACATGGCTGGAAAGGCCTATTAATTTGCAATTGAATACTGAAAACCACAATAATTTAGGATGTACGGTTGTGGAAATATCGGGTTTAGAAAATATACTTCCAAAATCAATTTTGACACTGCCAGGGTCACGATTTGGATGAAATTTCGTCCAAAATTAATTTTTCGAGTTTTGTTAAACTTCGTACATGGCTGGAAAGGCGTTTTAATTTGCAATTGAATACTGAAAACCACAATCATTTAGGATGTACGGTTGTGGAAATATCGGGTTTAGAAAATATACTTCCAAAATCAATTTTGACACTGCCAGGGTCACGATTTGGATGAAATTTCATCCAAAATTAATTTGTCGAGTTTTGTCAAACTTCGTGCATGGCTGGAAAGGCCTATTAATTTGCAATTGAATACTGAAAACCACAATCATTTAGGATGTACGGTTGTGGAAATATCGGGTTTAGAAAATATACTTCCAAAATCAATTTTGACACTGCCAGGGTCACGATTTGGATGAAATTTTATCCAAAATTAATTTTTCGAGTTTTGTTAAACTTCGTACATGGCTGGAAAGGCCTATTAATTTGCAATTGAATACTGAAAAACACAATCATTTAGGATGTACGGCTGTGGAAATATCGGGTTTAGAAAATATACTTCCAAAATCAATTTTGACACTGCCAGGGTCACGATTTGGATGAAATTTCGTCCAAAATTAATTTGTCGAGTTTTGTCAAACTTCGTACATGGCTGGAAAGGCCTTTTAATTTGCAATTGAATACTGAAAACCACAATCATTTAGGATGTACGGTTGTGGAAATATCGGGCTTAGAAAATATACTTCCAAAATCAATTTTGACACTGCCAGGGTCACGATTTGGATGAAATTTCATCCAAAATTAATTTTTCGAGTTTTGTTAAACTTCGTACATGGCTGGAAAGGCCTATTTATTTGCAATTGAATACTGAAAAACACAATCATTTAGGATGTACGGTTGTGGAAATATCGGGTTTAGAAAATATACTTCCAAAATCAATTTTGACACTGCCAGGGTCACGATTTGGATGAAATTTCGTCCAAAATTAATTTGTCGAGTTTTGTCAAACTTCGTACATGGCTGGAAAGGCCTTTTAATTTGCAATTGAATACTGAAAACCACAATCATTTAGGATGTACGGTTGTGGAAATATCGGGTTTAGAAAATATACTTCCAAAATCAATTTTGACACTGCCAGGGTCACGATTTGGATGAAATTTCGTCCAAAATAAATTTGTCGAGTTTTGTTAAACTTCGTACATGGCTGGAAAGGCCTTTTAATTTGCAATTGAATACTGAAAACCACAATCATTTAGGATGTACGGTTGTGGAAATATCGGGTTTAGAAAATATACTTCCAAAATCAATTTTGACACTGCCAGGGTCACGATTTGGATGAAATTTCGTCCAAAATTAATTTGTCGAGTTTTGTCAAACTTCGTACATGGCTGGAAAGGCCTATTAATTTGCAATTGAATACTGAAAACCACAATAATTTAGGATGTACGGTTGTGGAAATATCGGGTTTAGAAAATATACTTCCAAAATCAATTTTGACACTGCCAGGGTCACGATTTGGATGAAATTTCGTCCAAAATTAATTTGTCGAGTTTTGTCAAACTTCGTACATGGCTGGAAAGGCCTATTAATTTGCAATTGAATACTGAAAACCACAATCATTTAGGATGTACGGTTGTGGAAATATCGGGTTTAGAAAATATACTTCCAAAATCAATTTTGACACTGCCAGGGTCACGATTTGGATGAAATTTCGTCCAAAATTAATTTTTCGAGTTTTGTTAAACTTCGTACATGGCTGGAAAGGCCTTTTAATTTGCAATTGAATACTGAAAACCACAATCATTTAGGATGTACGGTTGTGGAAATATCTGGTTTAGAAAATATACTTCCAAAATCAATTTTGACACTGCCAGGGTCACGATTTGGATGAAATTTCGTCCAAAATTAATTTTTCGAGTTTTGTTAAACTTCGTACATGGCTGGAAAGGCCTTTTAATTTGCAATTGAATACTGAAAACCACAATCATTTAGGATGTACGGTTGTGGAAATATCGGGTTTAGAAAATATACTTCCAAAATCAATTTTGACACTGCCAGGGTCACGATTTGGATGAAATTTTATCCAAAATTAGTTTTTCGAGTTTTGTTAAACTTCGTACATGGCTGGAAAGGCCTATTAATTTGCAATTGAATACTGAAAACCACAATCATTTAGGATGTACGGTTGTGGAAATATCGGGTTTAGAAAATATACTTCCAAAATCAATTTTGACACTGCCAAGGTCACGATTTGGATGAAATTTCGTCCAAAATTAATTTGTCGAGTTTTGTCAAACTTCGTACATGGCTGGAAAGGCCTATTAATTTGCAATTGAATACTGAAAACCACAATCATTTAGGATGTACGGTTGTGGAAATATCGGGTTTAGAAAATATACTTCCAAAATCAATTTTGACACTGCCAGGGTCACGATTTGGATAAAATTTCGTCCAAAATTAATTTTTCGAGTTTTGTTAAACTTCGTACATGGCTGTAAAGGCCTTTTAATTTGCAATTGAATACTGAAAACCACAATCATTTAGGATGTACGGTTGTGGAAATATCTGGTTTAGAAAATATACTTCCAAAATCAATTTTGACACTGCCAGGGTCACGATTTGGATGAAATTTCGTCCAAAATTAATTTTTCGAGTTTTGTTAAACTTCGTACATGGCTGGAAAGGCCTTTTAATTTGCAATTGAATACTGAAAACCACAATCATTTAGGATGTACGGTTGTGGAAATATCGGGTTTAGAAAATATACTTCCAAAATCAATTTTGACACTGCCAGGGTCACGATTTGGATGAAATTTTATCCAAAATTAATTTGTCGAGTTTTGTTAAACTTCGTACATGGCTGGAAAGGCCCTTTAATTTGCAATTGAATACTGAAAACCACAATCATTTAGGATGTACGGTTGTGGAAATATCGGGTTTAGAAAATATATACTTCCAAAATCAATTTTGACACTGCCACGTGTCACGATTTGGATGAAATTTTATCCAAAATTAGTTTTTCGAGTTTTGTTAAACTTCGTACATGGCTGGAAAGGCCTATTAATTTGCAATTGAATACTGAAAACCACAATAATTTAGGATGTACGGTTGTGGAAATATCGGGTTTAGAAAATATACTTCCAAAATCAATTTTGACACTGCCAGGGTCACGATTTGGATGAAATTTCGTCCAAAATTAATTTGTCGAGTTTTGTCAAACTTCGTACATGGCTGGAAAGGCCTATTAATTTGCAATTGAATACTGAAAACCACAATCATTTAGGATGTACGGTTGTGGAAATATCGGGTTTAGAAAATATACTTCCAAAATCAATTTTGACACTGCCAGGGTCACGATTTGGATGAAATTTCGTCCAAAATTAATTTGTCGAGTTTTGTTAAACTTCGTACATGGCTGGAAAGGCCTATTAATTTGCAATTGAATACTGAAAACCACAATAATTTAGGATGTACGGTTGTGGAAATATCGGGTTTAGAAAATATACTTCCAAAATCAATTTTGACACTGCCAGGGTCACGATTTGGATGAAATTTCGTCCAAAATTAATTTGTCGAGTTTTGTCAAACTTCGTACATGGCTGGAAAGGCCTATTAATTTGCAATTGAATACTGAAAACCACAATAATTTAGGATGTACGGTTGTGGAAATATCGGGTTTAGAAAATATACTTCCAAAATCAATTTTGACACTGCCAGGGTCACGATTTGGATGAAATTTCATCCAAAATTAATTTGTCGAGTTATGTTAAACTTCGTACATGGCTGGAAAGGCCTATTAATTTGCAATTGAATACTGAAAACCACAATCATTTAGGATGTACGGTTGTGGAAATATCGGGTTTAGAAAATATACTTCCAAAATCAATTTTGACACTGCCAGGGTCTCGATTTGGATGAAATTTCGTCCAAAATTAATTTGTCGAGTTTTGTTAAACTTCGTACATGGCTGGAAAGGCCTTTTAATTTGCAATTGAATACTGAAAACCACAATCATTTAGGATGTACGGTTGTGGAAATATCGGGTTTAGAAAATATACTTCCAAAATCAATTTTGACACTGCCAGGGTCACGATTTGGATGAAATTTCGTCCAAAATTAATTTGTCGAGTTTTGTCAAACTTCGTACATGGCTGGAAAGGCCTATTAATTTGCAATTGAATACTGAAAACCACAATCATTTAGGATGTACGGCTGTGGAAATATCGGGTTTAGAAAATATACTTCCAAAATCAATTTTGACACTGCCAGGGTCACGATTTGGATGAAATTTCATCCAAAATTAATTTTTCGAGTTTTGTCAAACTTCGTACATGGCTGGAAATGCCTTTTAATTTGCACTTGAATACTGAAAACCACAATCATTTAGGATGTACGGTTGTGGAAATATCGGGTTTAGAAAATATACTTCCAAAATCAATTTTGACACTGCCAGGGTCACGATTTGGATGAAATTTCGTCCAAAATTAATTTGTCAAGTTTTGTCAAACTTCGTACATGGCTGGAAAGGCCTATTAATTTGCAATTGAATACTGAAAACCACAATCATTTAGGATGTACGGTTGTGGAAATATCTGGTTTAGAAAATATACTTCCAAAATCAATTTTGACACTGCCAGGGTCACGATTTGGATGAAATTTCGTCCAAAATTAATTTGTCGAGTTTTGTCAAACTTCGTACATGGCTGGAAAGGCCTTTTAATTTGCAATTGAATACTGAAAACCACAATCATTTAGGATGTACGGTTGTGGAAATATCTGGTTTAGAAAATATACTTCCAAAATCAATTTTGACACTGCCAGGGTCACGATTTGGATGAAATTTCGTCCAAAATTAATTTTTCGAGTTTTGTTAAACTTCGTACATGGCTGGAAAGGCCTTTTAATTTGCAATTGAATACTGAAAACCACAATCATTTAGGATGTACGGTTGTGGAAATATCGGGTTTAGAAAATATACTTCCAAAATCAATTTTGACACTGCCAGGGTCACGATTTGGATGAAATTTTATCCAAAATTAGTTTTTCGAGTTTTGTTAAACTTCGTACATGGCTGGAAAGGCCT
The DNA here is from genome assembly GCA_947049315.1 of Epistrophella euchroma. NCBI lineage: Eukaryota > Metazoa > Arthropoda > Insecta > Diptera > Syrphidae > Epistrophella > Epistrophella euchroma. The sequence goes on from OX346246.1 coordinate 128,195,842, forward strand.
ATTAATTTGCAATTGAATACTGAAAACCACAATCATTTAGGATGTACGGTTGTGGAAATATCGGGTTTAGAAAATATACTTCCAAAATCAATTTTGACACTGCCAGGGTCACGATTTGGATGAAATTTTATCCAAAATTAATTTGTCGAGTTTTGTTAAACTTCGTACATGGCTGGAAAGGCCTTTTAATTTGCAATTGAATACTGAAAACCACAATCATTTAGGATGTACGGTTGTGGAAATATCGGGTTTAGAAAATATACTTCCAAAATCAATTTTGACACTGCCAGGGTCACGATTTGGATGAAATTTTATCCAAAATTAATTTGTCGAGTTTTGTTAAACTTCGTACATGGCTGGAAAGGCCTTTTAATTTGCAATTGAATACTGAAAACCACAATCATTTAGGATGTACGGTTGTGGAAATATCGGGTTTAGAAAATATACTTCCAAAATCAATTTTGACACTGCCAGGGTCACGATTTGGATGAAATTTCGTCCAAAATTATTTTGTCGAGTTTTGTCAAACTTCGTACATGGCTGGAAAGGCCTATTAATTTGCAATTGAATACTGAAAACCACAATCATTTAGGATGTACGGTTGTGGAAATATCGGGTTTAGAAAATATACTTCCAAAATCAATTTTGACACTGCCAGGGTCACGATTTGGATGAAATTTCGTCCAAAATTAATTTTTCGAGTTTTGTTAAACTTCGTTCATGGCTGAAAAGGCCTTTTAATTTGCAATTGAATACTGAAAACCACAATCATTTAGGATGTACGGTTGTGGAAATATCGGGTTTAGAAAATATACTTCCAAAATCAATTTTGACACTGCCAGGGTCACGATTTGGATGAAATTTCGTCCAAAATTAATTTTTCGAGTTTTGTTAAACTTCGTTCATGGCTGAAAAGGCCTTTTAATTTGCAATTGAATACTGAAAACCACAATCATTTAGGATGTACGGTTGTGGAAATATCGGGTTTAGAAAACATACTTCCAAAATCAATTTTGACACTGCCAGGGTCACGATTTGGATGAAATTTCGTCCAAAATTAATTTGTCGAGTTTTGTCAAACTTCGTACATGGCTGGAAAGGCCTATTAATTTGCAATTGAATACTGAAAACCACAATCATTTAGGATGTACGGTTGTGGAAATATCGGGTTTAGAAAATATACTTCCAAAATCAATTTTGACACTGCCAGGGTCACGATTTGGATGAAATTTTATCCAAAATTAATTTGTCGAGTTTTGTTAAACTTCGTACATGGCTGGAAAGGCCTATTAATTTGCAATTGAATACTGAAAACCACAATCATTTTGGATGTACGGTTGTGGAAATATCTGGTTTAGAAAATATACTTTCAAAATCAATTTTGACACTGCCAGGGTCACGATTTGGATGAAATTTCGTCCAAAATTAATTTTTCGAGTTTTGTTAAACTTCGTACATGGCTGGAAAGGTCTTTTAATTTGCAATTGAATACTGAAAACCACAATCATTTAGGATGTACGGTTGTGGAAATATCTGGTTTAGAAAATATACTTCCAAAATCAATTTTGACACTGCCAGGGTCACGATTTGGATGAAATTTCGTCCAAAATTAATTTTTCGAGTTTTGTTAAACTTCGTACATGGCTGAAAAGGCCTTTTAATTTGCAATTGAATACTGAAAACCACAATCATTTAGGATGTACGGTTGTGGAAATATCGGGTTTAGAAAATATACTTCCAAAATCAATTTTGACACTGCCAGGGTCACGATTTGGATGAAATTTCGTCCAAAATTAATTTGTCGAGTTTTGTCAAACTTCGTACATGGCTGGAAAGGCCTTTTAATTTGCAATTGAATACTGAAAACCACAATCATTTAGGATGTACGGTTGTGGAAATATCGGGTTTAGAAAATATACTTCCAAAATCAATTTTGACACTGCCAGGGTCACGATTTGGATGAAATTTTATCCAAAATTAATTTTTCGAGTTTTGTTAAACTTCGTACATGGCTGGAAAGGCCTATTAATTTGCAATTGAATACTGAAAACCACAATCATTTTGGATGTACGGTTGTGGAAATATCTGGTTTAGAAAATATACTTTCAAAATCAATTTTGACACTGCCAGGGTCACGATTTGGATGAAATTTCGTCCAAAATTAATTTTTCGAGTTTTGTTAAACTTCGTACATGGCTGGAAAGGCCTTTTAATTTGCAATTGAATACCGAAAACCACAATCATTTAGGATGTACGGTTGTGGAAATATCGGGTTTAGAAAATATACTTCCAAAATCAATTTTGACACTGCCAGGGTCACGATTTGGATGAAATTTTATCCAAAATTAATTTTTCGAGTTTTGTTAAACTTCGTACATGGCTGGAAAGGCCTATTAATTTGCAATTGAATACTGAAAACCACAATAATTTAGGATGTACGGTTGTGGAAATATCGGGCTTAGAAAATATACTTCCAAAATCAATTTTGACACTGCCAGGGTCACGATTTGGATGAAATTTTATCCAAAATTAATTTGTCGAGTTTTGTCAAACTTCGTACATGGCTGGAAAGGCCTATTAATTTGCAATTGAATACTGAAAACCACAATAATTTAGGATGTACGGTTGTGGAAATATCGGGTTTAGAAAATATACTTCCAAAATCAATTTTGACACTGCCAGGGTCACGATTTGGATGAAATTTCGTCCAAAATTAATTTGTCGAGTTTTGTCAAACTTCGTACATGGCTGGAAAGGCCTATTAATTTGCAATTGAATACTGAAAACCACAATAATTTAGGATGTACGGTTGTGGAAATATCGGGTTTAGAAAATATACTTCCAAAATCAATTTTGACACTGCCAGGGTCACGATTTGGATGAAATTTTATCCAAAATTAATTTTTCGAGTTTTGTTAAACTTCGTACATGGCTGGAAAGGCCTATTAATTTGCAATTGAATACTGAAAACCACAATAATTTAGGATGTACGGTTGTGGAAATATCGGGTTTAGAAAATATACTTCCAAAATCAATTTTGACACTGCCAGGGTCACGATTTGGATGAAATTTCGTCCAAAATTAATTTTTCGAGTTTTGTTAAACTTCGTACATGGCTGGAAAGGCCTTTTAATTTGCAATTGAATACTGAAAACCACAATCATTTAGGATGTACGGTTGTGGAAATATCGGGTTTAGAAAATATACTTCCAAAATCAATTTTGACACTGCCAGGGTCACGATTTGGATGAAATTTCGTCCAAAATTAATTTGTCGAGTTTTGTTAAACTTCGTACATGGCTGGAAAGGCCTATTAATTTGCAGTTGAATACTGAAAACCACAATCATTTAGGATGTACGGTTGTGGAAATATCGGGTTTAGAAAATATACTTCCAAAATCAATTTTGACACTGCCAGGGTCACGATTTGGATGAAATTTCATCCAAAATTAATTTGTCGAGTTTTGTCAAACTTCGTACATGGCTGGAAAGGCCTATTAATTTGCAATTGAATACTGAAAACCACAATAATTTAGGATGTACGGTTGTGGAAATATCGGGTTTAGAAAATATACTTCCAAAATCAATTTTGACACTGCCAGGGTCACGATTTGGATGAAATTTCATCCAAAATTAATTTGTCGAGTTTTGTCAAACTTCGTACATGGCTGGAAAGGCCTTTTAATTTGCAATTGAATACTGAAAACCACAATCATTTAGGATGTACGGTTGTGGAAATATCGGGTTTAGAAAATATACTTCCAAAATCAATTTTGACACTGCCAGGGTCACGATTTGGATGAAATTTTATCCAAAATTAATTTGTCGAGTTTTGTTAAACTTCGTACATGGCTGGAAAGGCCTTTTAATTTGCAATTGAATACTGAAAACCACAATCATTTAGGATGTACGGTTGTGGAAATATCGGGTTTAGAAAATATACTTCCAAAATCAATTTTGACACTGCCAGGGTCACGATTTGGATGAAATTTCATCCAAAATTAATTTGTCGAGTTTTGTCAAACTTCGTACATGGCTGGAAAGGCCTATTAATTTGCAATTGAATACTGAAAACCACAATCATTTAGGATGTACGGTTGTGGAAATATCGGGTTTAGAAAATATACTTCCAAAATTAATTTTGACACTGCCAGGGTCACGATTTGGATGAAATTTCGTCCAAAATTAATTTTTCGAGTTTTGTTAAACTTCGTACATGGCTGGAAAGGCCTTTTAATTTGCAATTGAATACTGAAAACCACAATCATTTAGGATGTACGGTTGTGGAAATATCGGGTTTAGAAAATATACTTCCAAAATCAATTTTGACACTGCCAGGGTCACGATTTGGATGAAATTTTATCCAAAATTAATTTGTCGAGTTTTGTTAAACTTCGTACATGGCTGGAAAGGCATATTAATTTGCAATTGAATACTGAAAACCACAATCATTTAGGATGTACGGTTGTGGAAATATCTGGTTTAGAAAATATACTTCCAAAATCAATTTTGACACTGCCAGGGTCACGATTTGGATGAAATTTTATCCAAAATTAATTTTTCGAGTTTTGTTAAACTTCGTACATGGCTGGAAAGGCCTATTAATTTGCAATTGAATACTGAAAACCACAATAATTTAGGATGTACGGTTGTGGAAATATCGGGTTTAGAAAATATACTTCCAAAATCAATTTTGACACTGCCAGGGTCACGATTTGGATGAAATTTCGTCCAAAATTAATTTGTCGAGTTTTGTCAAACTTCGTACATGGCTGGAAAGGCCTATTAATTTGCAATTGAATACTGAAAACCACAATAATTTAGGATGTACGGTTGTGGAAATATCGGGTTTAGAAAATATACTTCCAAAATCAATTTTGACACTGCCAGGGTCACGATTTGGATGAAATTCCGTCCAAAATTAATTTGTCGAGTTTTGTTAAACTTCGTACATGGCTGGAAAGGCCTTTTAATTTGCAATTGAATACTGAAAACCACAATCATTTAGGATGTACGGTTGTGGAAATATCGGGTTTAGAAAATATACTTCCAAAATCAATTTTGACACTGCCAGGGTCACGATTTGGATGAAATTTTATCCAAAATTAATTTGTCGAGTTTTGTTAAACTTCGTACATGGCTGGAAAGGCCTTTTAATTTGCAATTGAATACTGAAAACCACAATCATTTAGGATGTACGGTTGTGGAAATATCTGGTTTAGAAAATATACTTCCAAAATCAATTTTGACACTGCCAGGGTCACGATTTGGATGAAATTTTATCCAAAATTAATTTGTCGAGTTTTGTTAAACTTCGTACATGGCTGGAAAGGCCTTTTAATTTGCAATTGAATACTGAAAACCACAATCATTTAGGATGTACGGTTGTGGAAATATCGGGTTTAGAAAATATACTTCCAAAATCAATTTTGACACTGCCAGGGTCACGATTTGGATGAAATTTCATCCAAAATTAATTTGTCGAGTTTTGTCAAACTTCGTACATGGCTGGAAAGGCCTATTAATTTGCAATTGAATACTGAAAACCACAATCATTTAGGATGTACGGTTGTGGAAATATCTGGTTTAGAAAATATACTTCCAAAATCAATTTTGACACTGCCAGGGTCACGATTTGGATGAAATTTCGTCCAAAACTAATTTTTCGAGTTTTGTTAAACTTCGTACATGGCTGGAAAGGCCTATTAATTTGCAATTGAATACTGAAAACCACAATCATTTAGGATGTACGGTTGTGGGAATATCGGGTTTAGAAAATATACTTCCAAAATCAATTTTGACACTGCCAGGGTCACGATTTGGATGAAATTTCGTCCAAAATTAATTTGTCGAGTTTTGTCAAACTTCGTACATGGCTGGAAAGGCCTATTAATTTGCAATTGAATACTGAAAACCACAATAATTTAGGATGTACGGTTGTGGAAATATCGGGCTTAGAAAATATACTTCCAAAATCAATTTTGACACTGCCAGGGTCACGATTTGGATGAAATTTTATCCAAAATTAATTTGTCGAGTTTTGTTAAACTTCGTACATGGCTGGAAAGGCCTTTTAATTTGCAATTGAATACTGAAAACCACAATCATTTAGGATGTACGGTTGTGGAAATATCGGGTTTAGAAAATATACTTCCAAAATCAATTTTGACACTGCCAGGGTCACGATTTGGATGAAATTTCATCCAAAATTAATTTGTCGAGTTTTGTCGAACTTCGTACATGGCTGGAAAGGCCTATTAATTTGCAATTGAATACTGAAAACCACAATCATTTAGGATGTACGGTTGTGGAAATATCTGGTTTAGAAAATATACTTCCAAAATCAATTTTGACACTGCCAGGGTCACGATTTGGATGAAATTTCGTCCAAAACTAATTTTTCGAGTTTTGTTAAACTTCGTACATGGCTGGAAAGGCCTTTTAATTTGCAATTGAATACTGAAAACCACAATCATTTAGGATGTACGGTTGTGGAAATATCGGGTTTAGAAAATATACTTCCAAAATCAATTTTGACACTGCCAGGGTCACGATTTGGATGAAATTTCATCCAAAATTAATTTGTCGAGTTTTGTCAAACTTCGTACATGGCTGGAAAGGCCTATTAATTTGCAATTGAATACTGAAAACCACAATCATTTAGGATGTACGGTTGTGGGAATATCGGGTTTAGAAAATATACTTCCAAAATCAATTTTGACACTGCCAGGGTCACGATTTGGATGAAATTTCGTCCAAAATTAATTTGTCGAGTTTTGTCAAACTTCGTACATGGCTGGAAAGGCCTATTAATTTGCAATTGAATACTGAAAACCACAATAATTTAGGATGTACGGTTGTGGAAATATCGGGCTTAGAAAATATACTTCCAAAATCAATTTTGACACTGCCAGGGTCACGATTTGGATGAAATTTTGTCCAAAATTAATTTGTCGAGTTTTGTTAAACTTCGTACATGGCTGGAAAGGCCTTTTAATTTGCAATTGAATACTGAAAACCACAATCATTTAGGATGTACGGTTGTGGAAATATCGGGTTTAGAAAATATACTTCCAAAATCAATTTTGACACTGCCAGGGTCACGATTTGGATGAAATTTTATCCAAAATTAATTTGTCGAGTTTTGTTAAACTTCGTACATGGCTGGAAAGGCCTTTTAATTTGCAATTGAATACTGAAAACCACAATCATTTAGGATGTACGGTTGTGGAAATATCGGGTTTAGAAAATATACTTCCAAAATCAATTTTGACACTGCCAGGGTCACGATTTGGATGAAATTTTATCCAAAATTAATTTTTCGAGTTTTGTTAAACTTCGTACATGGCTGGAAAGGCCTATTAATTTGCAATTGAATACTGAAAACCACAATAATTTAGGATGTACGGTTGTGGAAATATCGGGTTTAGAAAATATACTTCCAAAATCAATTTTGACACTGCCAGGGTCACGATTTGGATGAAATTTTATCCAAAATTAATTTGTCGGGTTTTGTTAAACTTCGTACATGGCTGGAAAGGCCTTTTAATTTGCAATTGAATACTGAAAACCACAATCATTTAGGATGTACGGTTGTGGAAATATCGGGTTTAGAAAATATACTTCCAAAATCAATTTTGACACTGCCAGGGTCACGATTTGGATGAAATTTTATCCAAAATTAATTTGTCGAGTTTTGTTAAACTTCGTACATGGCTGGAAAGGCCTTTTAATTTGCAATTGAATACTGAAAACCACAATCATTTAGGATGTACGGTTGTGGAAATATCGGGTTTAGAAAATATACTTCCAAAATCAATTTTGACACTGCCAGGGTCACGATTTGGATGAAATTTTATCCAAAATTAATTTTTCGAGTTTTGTTAAACTTCGTACATGGCTGGAAAGGCCTATTAATTTGCAATTGAATACTGAAAACCACAATAATTTAGGATGTACGGTTGTGGAAATATCGGGTTTAGAAAATATACTTCCAAAATCAATTTTGACACTGCCAGGGTCACGATTTGGATGAAATTTCATCCAAAATTAATTTGTCGAGTTTTGTCAAACTTCGTACATGGCTGGAAAGGCCTATTAATTTGCAATTGAATACTGAAAACCACAATCATTTAGGATGTACGGTTGTGGAAATATCGGGTTTAGAAAATATACTTCCAAAATCAATTTTGACACTGCCAGGGTCACGATTTGGATGAAATTTCATCCAAAATTAATTTGTCGAGTTTTGTCAAACTTCGTACATGGCTGGAAAGGCCTATTAATTTGCAATTGAATACTGAAAACCACAATCATTTAGGATGTACGGTTGTGGAAATATCGGGTTTAGAAAATATACTTCCAAAATCAATTTTGACACTGCCAGGGTCACGATTTGGATGAAATTTCGTCCAAAATTAATTTTTCGAGTTTTGTTAAACTTCGTACATGGCTGGAAAGGCCTTTTAATTTGCAATTGAATACTGAAAACCACAATAATTTAGGATGTACGGTTGTGGAAATATCGGGTTTAGAAAATATACTTCCAAAATCAATTTTGACACTGCCAGGGTCACGATTTGGATGAAATTTCATCCAAAATTAATTTGTCGAGTTTTGTCAAACTTCGTACATGGCTGGAAAGGCCTATTAATTTGCAATTGAATACTGAAAACCACAATCATTTAGGATGTACGGTTGTGGAAATATCTGCTTTAGAAAATATACTTCCAAAATCAATTTTGACACTGCCAGGGTCACGATTTGGATGCAATTTCGTCCAAAATTAATTTGTCGAGTTTTGTCAAACTTCGTACATGGCTGGAAAGGCCTATTAATTTGCAATTGAATACTGAAAATCACAATCATTTAGGATGTACGGTTGTGGAAATATCGGGTTTAGAAAATATACTTCCAAAATCAATTTTGACACTGCCAGGGTCACGATTTGGATGAAATTTCGTCCAAAATTAATTTTTCGAGTTTTGTTAAACTTCGTACATGGCTGGAAAGGCCTTTTAATTTGCAATTGAATACTGAAAACCACAATCATTTAGGATGTACGGTTGTGGAAATATCGGGTTTAGAAAATATACTTCCAAAATCAATTTTGACACTGCCAGGGTCACGATTTGGATGAAATTTCGTCCAAAATTAATTTTTCGAGTTTTGTTAAACTTCGTACATGGCTGGAAAGGCCTTTTAATTTGCAATTGAATACTGAAAACCACAATCATTTAGGATGTACGGTTGTGGAAATATCGGGTTTAGAAAATATACTTCCAAAATCAATTTTGACACTGCCAGGGTCACGATTTGGATGAAATTTCGTCCAAAATTAATTTGTCGAGTTTTGTCAAACTTCGTACATGGCTGGAAAGGCCTATTAATTTGCAATTGAATACTGAAAACCACAATCATTTAGGATGTACGGTTGTGGAAATATCGGGTTTAGAAAATATACTTCCAAAATCAATTTTGACACTGCCAGGGTCACGATTTGGATGAAATTTCGACCAAAATAAATTTTTCGAGTTTTGTTAAACTTCGTACATGGCTGGAAAGGCCTTTTAATTTGCAATTGAATACTGAAAACCACAATAATTTAGGATGTACGGTTGTGGAAATATCGGGTTTAGAAAATATACTTCCAAAATCAATTTTGACACTGCCAGGGTCACGATTTGGATGAAATTTCGTCCAAAATTAATTTGTCGAGTTTTGTTAAACTTCGTACATGGCTGGAAAGGCCTATTAATTTGCAATTGAATACTGAAAACCACAATCATTTAGGATGTACGGTTGTGGAAATATCGGGTTTAGAAAATATACTTCCAAAATCAATTTTGACACTGCCAGGGTCACGATTTGGATGAAATTTCATCCAAAATTAATTTGTCGAGTTTTGTCAAACTTCGTACATGGCTGGAAAGGCCTATTAATTTGCAATTGAATACTGAAAACCACAATCATTTAGGATGTACGGTTGTGGAAATATCGGGTTTAGAAAATATACTTCCAAAATCAATTTTGACACTGCCAGGGTCACGATTTGGATGAAATTTCGTCCAAAATTAATTTTTCGAGTTTTGTTAAACTTCGTACATGGCTGGAAAGGCCTTTTAATTTGCAATTGAATACTGAAAACCACAATAATTTAGGATGTACGGTTGTGGAAATATCGGGTTTAGAAAATATACTTCCAAAATCAATTTTGACACTGCCAGGGTCACGATTTGGATGAAATTTCGTCCAAAATTAATTTGTCGAGTTTTGTTAAACTTCGTACATGGCTGGAAAGGCCTATTAATTTGCAATTGAATACTGAAAACCACAATAATTTAGGATGTACGGTTGTGGAAATATCGGGTTTAGAAAATATACTTCCAAAATCAATTTTGACACTGCCAGGGTCACGATTTGGATGAAATTTCGTCCAAAATTAATTTGTCGAGTTTTGTCAAACTTCGTACATGGCTGGAAAGGCCTATTAATTTGCAATTGAATACTGAAAACCACAATAATTTAGGATGTACGGTTGAGGAAATATCGGGTTTAGAAAATATACTTCCAAAATCAATTTTGACACTGCCAGGGTCACGATTTGGATGAAATTTTATCCAAAATTAATTTGTCGAGTTTTGTTAAACTTCGTACATGGCTGGAAAGGCCTTTTAATTTGCAATTGAATACTGAAAACCACAATAATTTAGGATGTACGGTTGTGGAAATATCGGGTTTAGAAAATATACTTCCAAAATCAATTTTGACACTGCCAGGGTCACGATTTGGATGAAATTTTATCCAAAATTAATTTGTCGAGTTTTGCAAACTTCGTACATGGCTGGAAAGGCCTTTTAATTTGCAATTGAATACTGAAAACCACAATCATTTAGGATGTACGGTTGTGGAAATATCGGGTTTAGAAAATATACTTCCAAAATCAATTTTGACACTGCCAGGGTCACGATTTGGATGAAATTTCGTCCAAAATTAATTTTTCGAGTTTTGTTAAACTTCGTACATGGCTGGAAAGGCCTATTAATTTGCAATTGAATACTGAAAACCACAATAATTTAGGATGTACGGTTGTGGAAATATCGGGTTTAGAAAATATACTTCCAAAATCAATTTTGACACTGCCAGGGTCACGATTTGGATGAAATTTCGTCCAAAATTAATTTGTCGAGTTTTTTCAAACTTCGTACATGGCTGGAAAGGCCTATTAATTTGCAATTGAATACTGAAAACCACAATAATTTAGGATGTACGGTTGTGGAAATATCGGGTTTAGAAAATATACTTCCAAAATCAATTTTGACACTGCCAGGGTCACGATTTGGATGAAATTTCATCCAAAATTAATTTGTCGAGTTTTGTCAAACTTCGTACATGGCTGGAAAGGCCTATTAATTTGCAATTGAATACTGAAAACCACAATCATTTAGGATGTACGGTTGTGGAAATATCGGGTTTAGAAAATATACTTCCAAAATCAATTTTGACACTGCCAGGGTCACGATTTGGATGAAATTTCATCCAAAATTAATTTGTCGAGTTTTGTCAAACTTCGTACATGGCTGGAAAGGCCTATTAATTTGCAATTGAATACTGAAAACCACAATCATTTAGGATGTACGGTTGTGGAAATATCGGGTTTAGAAAATATACTTCCAAAATCAATTTTAACACTGCCAGGGTCACGATTTGGATGAAATTTCATCCAAAATTAATTTGTCGAGTTTTGTTAAACTTCGTACATGGCTGGAAAGGCCTATTAATTTGCAATTGAATACTGAAAACCACAATAATTTAGGATGTACGGTTGTGGAAATATCGGGTTTAGAAAATATACTTCCAAAATCAATTTTGACACTGCCAGGGTCACGATTTGGATGAAATTTCGTCCAAAATTAATTTGTCGAGTTTTGTCAAACTTCGTACATGGCTGGAAAGGCCTATTAATTTGCAATTGAATACTGAAAACCACAATCAATTAGGATGTACGGTTGTGGAAATATCGGGTTTAGAAAATATACTTCCAAAATCAATTTTGACACTGCCAGGGTCACGATTTGGATGAAATTTCGTCCAAAATTAATTTGTCGAGTTTTGTCAAACTTTGTACATGGCTGGAAAGGCCTATTAATTTGCAATTGAATACTGAAAACCACAATAATTTAGGATGTACGGTTGTGGAAATATCGGGTTTAGAAAATATACTTCCAAAATCAATTTTGACACTGCCAGGGTCACGATTTGGATGAAATTTCATCCAAAATTAATTTGTCGAGTTTTGTCAAACTTCGTACATGGCTGGAAATGCCTATTAATTTGCAATTGAATACTGAAAACCACAATCATTTAGGATGTACGGTTGTGGAAATATCTGGTTTAGAAAATATACTTCCAAAATCAATTTTGACACTGCCAGGGTCACGATTTGGATGAAATTTCGTCCAAAATTAATTTTTCGAGTTTTGTTAAACTTCGTACATGGCTGGAAAGGCCTTTTAATTTGCAATTGAATACTGAAAACCACAATCATTTAGGATGTACGGTTGTGGAAATATCGGGTTTAGAAAATATACTTCCAAAATCAATTTTGACACTGCCAGGGTCACGATTTGGATGAAATTTTATCCAAAATTAATTTGTCGAGTTTTGTTTAACTTCGTACATGACTGGAAAGGCCTTTTAATTTGCAATTGAATACTGAAAACCACAATCATTTAGGATGTACGGTTGTGGAAATATCGGGTTTAGAAAATATACTTCCAAAATCAATTTTGACACTGCCAGGGTCACGATTTGGATGAAATTTTATCCAAAATTAATTTGTCGAGTTTTGTTAAACTTCGTACATGGCTGGAAAGGCCTTTTAATTTGCAATTGAATACTGAAAACCACAATCATTTAGGATGTACGGTTGTGGAAATATCGGGTTTAGAAAATATACTTCCAAAATCAATTTTGACACTGCCAGGGTCACGATTTGGATGAAATTTCGTCCAAAATTAATTTGTCGAGTTTTGTTAAACTTCGTACATGGCTGGAAAGGCCTATTAATTTGCAATTGAATACTGAAAACCACAATCATTTAGGATGTACGGTTGTGGAAATATCGGGTTTAGAAAATATACTTCCAAAATCAATTTTGACACTGCCAGGGTCACGATTTGGATGAAATTTCGTCCAAAATTAATTTGTCGAGTTTTGTCAAACTTCGTACATGGCTGGAAAGGCCTGTTAATTTGCAATTGAATACTGAAAACCACAATCATTTAAGATGTACGGTTGTGGAAATATCGGGTTTAGAAAATATACTTCCAAAATCAATTTTGACACTGCCAGGGTCACGATTTGGATGAAATTTCGTCCAAAATTAATTTGTCGAGTTTTGTTAAACTTCGTACATGGCTGGAAAGGCCTTTTAATTTGCATTTAAATACTGAAAACCACAATCATTTAGGATGTACGGTTGTGGAAATATCGGTTTTAGAAAATATACTTCCAAAATCAATTTTGACACTGCCAGGGTCACGATTTGGATGAAATTTCGTCCAAAATTAATTTGTCGAGTTTTGTCAAACTTCGTACATGGCTGGAAAGGCCTATTTATTTGCAATTGAATACTGAAAACCACAATCATTTAGGATGTACGGTTGTGGAAATATCGGGTTTAGAAAATATACTTCCAAAATCAATTTTGACACTGCCAGGGTCACGATTTGGATGAAATTTCGTCCAAAATTAATTTGTCGAGTTTTGTCAAACTTCGTACATGGCTGGAAAGGCCTATTAATTTGCAATTGAATACTGAAAACCACAATCATTTAGGATGTACGGTTGTGGAAATATCGGGTTTAGAAAATATACTTCCAAAATCAATTTTGACACTGCCAGGGTCACGATTTGGATGAAATTTTATCCAAAATTAATTTGTCGAGTTTTATTAAACTTCGTACATGGCTGGAAAGGCCTTTTAATTTGCAATTGAATACTGAAAACCACAATAATTTAGGATGTACGGTTGTGGAAATATCGGGTTTAGAAAATATACTTCCAAAATCAATTTTGACACTGCCAGGGTCACGATTTGGATGAAATTTCGTCCAAAATTAATTTGTCGAGTTTTGTCAAACTTCGTACATGGTTGGAAAGGCCTATTAATTTGCAATTGAATACTGAAAACCACAATAATTTAGGATGTACGGTTGTGGAAATATCTGGTTTAGAAAATATACTTCCAAAATCAATTTTGACACTGCCAGGGTCACGATTTGGATGAAATTTTAGCCAAAATTAATTTGTCGAGTTTTGTTAAACTTCGTACATGGCTGGAAAGGCCTATTAATTTGCAATTGAATACTGAAAACCACAATAATTTAGGATGTACGGTTGTGGAAATATCGGGTTTAGAAAATATACTTCCAAAATCAATTTTGACACTGCCAGGGTCACGATTTGGATGAAATTTCGTCCAAAATTAATTTTTCGAGTTTTGTTAAACTTCGTACATGGCTGGAAAAACCTTTTAATTTGCAATTGAATACTGAAAACCACAATCATTTAGGATGTACGGTTGTGGAAATATCGGGTTTAGAAAATATACTTCCAAAATCAATTTTGACACTGCCAGGGTCACGATTTGGATGAAATTTCGTCCAAAATTAATTTGTCGAGTTTTGTCAAACTTCGTACATGGCTGGAAAGGCCTATTTATTTGCAATTGAATACTGAAAACCACAATAATTTAGGATGTACGGTTGTGGAAATATCGGGTTTAGAAAATATACTTCCAAAATCAATTTTGACACTGCCAGGGTCACGATTTGGATGAAATTTCGTCCAAAATTAATTTGTCGAGTTTTGTCAAACTTCGTACATGGCTGGAAAGGCCTATTAATTTGCAATTGAATACTGAAAACCACAATCATTTAGGATGTACGGTTGTGGAAATATCGGGTTTAGAAAATATACTTCCAAAATCAATTTTGACACTGCCAGGGTCACGATTTGGATGAAATTTTATCCAGAATTAATTTGTCGAGTTTTATTAAACTTCGTACATGGCTGGAAAGGCCTTTTAATTTGCAATTGAATACTGAAAACCACAATAATTTAGGATGTACGGTTGTGGAAATATCGGGTTTAGAAAATATACTTCCAAAATCAATTTTGACACTGCCAGGGTCACGATTTGGATGAAATTTCATCCAAAATTAATTTGTCGAGTTTTGTCAAACTTCGTACATGGCTGGAAAGGCCTGTTAATTTGCAATTGAATACTAAAAACCACAATCATTTAAGATGTACGGTTGTGGAAATATCGGGTTTAGAAAATATACTTCCAAAATCAATTTTGACACTGCCAGGGTCACGATTTGGATGAAATTTTATCCAAAATTAATTTGTCGAGTTTTGTTAAACTTCGTACATGGCTGGAAAGGCCTATTAATTTGCAATTGAATACTGAAAACCACAATAATTTAGGATGTACGGTTGTGGAAATATCGGGTTTAGAAAATATACTTCCAAAATCAATTTTGACACTGCCAGGGTCACGATTTGGATGAAATTTCGTCCAAAATTAATTTTTCGAGTTTTGTTAAACTTCGTACATGGCTGGAAAGGCCTTTTAATTTGCAGTTGAATACTGAAAACCACAATCATTTAGGATGTACGTACGGTTGTGGAAATATCGGGTTTAGAAAATATACTTCCAAAATCAATTTTGACACTGCCAGGGTTCCGATTTGGATGAAATTTCATCCAAAATTAATTTGTCGAGTTTTGTCAAACTTCGTACATGGCTGGAAAGGCCTATTAATTTGCAATTGAATACTGAAAACCACAATAATTTAGGATGTACGGTTGTGGAAATATCGGGTTTAGAAAATATACTTCCAAAATCAATTTTGACACTGCCAGGGTCACGATTTGGATGAAATTTTATCCAAAATTAATTTTTCGAGTTTTGTTAAACTTCGTACATGGCTGGAAAGGCCTATTAATTTGCAATTGAATACTGAAAACCACAATCATTTAGGATGTACGGTTGTGGAAATATCGGGTTTAGAAAATATACTTCCAAAATCAATTTTGACACTGCCAGGGTCACGATTTGGATGAAATTTCGTCCAAAATTAATTTGTCGAGTTTTGTCAAACTTCGTACATGGCTGGAAAGGCCTGTTAATTTGCAATTGAATACTGAAAACCACAATCATTTAAGATGTACGGTTGTGGAAATATCGGGTTTAGAAAATATACTTCCAAAATCAATTTTGACACTGCCAGGGTCACGATTTGGATGAAATTTCGTCCAAAATTAATTTGTCGAGTTTTGTTAAACTTCGTACATGGCTGGAAAGGCCTTTTGATTTGCATTTAAATACTGAAAACCACAATCATTTAGGATGTACGGTTGTGGAAATATCGGGTTTAGAAAATATACTTCCAAAATCAATTTTGACACTGCCAGGGTCACGATTTGGATGAAATTTCGTCCAAAATTAATTTGTCGAGTTTTGTTAAACTTCGTACATGGCTGGAAAGGCCTATTAATTTGCAATTGAATACTGAAAACCACAATCATTTAGGATGTACGGTTGTGGAAATATCGGGTTTAGAAAATATACTTCCAAAATCAATTTTGACACTGCCAGGGTCACGATTTGGATGAAATTTCGTCCAAAATTAATTTGTCGAGTTTTGTTAAACTTCGTACATGGCTGGAAAGGCCTATTAATTTGCAATTGAATACTGAAAACCACAATCATTTAGGATGTACGGTTGTGGAAATATCGGGTTTAGAAAATATACTTCCAAAATCAATTTTGACACTGCCAGGGTCACGATTTGGATGAAATTTCGTCCAAAATTAATTTGTCGAGTTTTGTTAAACTTCGTACATGGCTGGAAAGGCCTATTAATTTGCAATTGAATACTGAAAACCACAATCATTTAGGATGTACGGTTGTGGAAATATCGGGTTTAGAAAATATACTTCCAAAATCAATTTTGACACTGCCAGGGTCACGATTTGGATGAAATTTCGTCCAAAATTAATTTGTCGAGTTTTGTCAAACTTCGTACATGGCTGGAAAGGCCTATTTATTTGCAATTGAATACTGAAAACCACAATCATTTAGGATGTACGGTTGTGGAAATATCGGGTTTAGAAAATATACTTCCAAAATCAATTTTGACACTGCCAGGGTCACGATTTGGATGAAATTTCGTCCAAAATTAATTTGTCGAGTTTTTTCAAACTTCGTACATGGCTGGAAAGGCCTATTAATTTGCAATTGAATACTGAAAACCACAATCATTTAGGATGTACGGTTGTGGAAATATCGGGTTTAGAAAATATACTTCCAAAATCAATTTTGACACTGCCAGGGTCACGATTTGGATGAAATTTCGTCCAAAATTAATTTGTCGAGTTTTGTCAAACTTCGTACATGGCTGGAAAGGCCTGTTAATTTGCAATTGAATACTGAAAACCACAATCATTTAAGATGTACGGTTGTGGAAATATCGGGTTTAGAAAATATACTTCCAAAATCAATTTTGACACTGCCAGGGTCACGATTTGGATGAAATTTCGTCCAAAATTAATTTGTCGAGTTTTGTCAAACTTCGTACATGGCTGGAAAGGCCTATTTATTTGCAATTGAATACTGAAAACCACAATCATTTAGGATGTACGGTTGTGGAAATATCGGGTTTAGAAAATATACTTCCAAAATCAATTTTGACACTGCCAGGGTCACGATTTGGATGAAATTTCGTCCAAAATTAATTTGTCGAGTTTTTTCAAACTTCGTACATGGCTGGAAAGGCCTTTTAATTTGCAATTGAATACTGAAAACCACAATAATTTAGGATGTACGGTTGTGGAAATATCGGGTTTAGAAAATATACTTCCAAAATCAATTTTGACACTGCCAGGGTCACGATTTGGATGAAATTTCGTCCAAAATTAATTTGTCGAGTTTTGTTAAACTTCGTACATGGCTGGAAAGGCCTATTAATTTGCAATTGAATACTGAAAACCACAATCATTTAGGATGTACGGTTGTGGAAATATCGGGTTTAGAAAATATACTTCCAAAATCAATTTTGACACTGCCAGGGTCACGATTTGGATGAAATTTCGTCCAAAATTAATTTGTCGAGTTTTGTCAAACTTCGTACATGGCTGGAAAGGCCTGTTAATTTGCAATTGAATACTGAAAACCACAATAATTTAGGATGTACGGTTGTGGAAATATCGGGTTTAGAAAATATACTTCCAAAATCAATTTTGACACTGCCAGGGTCACGATTTGGATGAAATTTCGTCCAAAATTAATTTGTCGAGTTTTGTTAAACTTCGTACATGGCTGGAAAGGCCTATTAATTTGCAATTGAATACTGAAAACCACAATCATTTAGGATGTACGGTTGTGGAAATATCGGGTTTAGAAAATATACTTCCAAAATCAATTTTGACACTGCCAGGGTCACGATTTGGATGAAATTTCGTCCAAAATTAATTTGTCGAGTTTTGTCAAACTTCGTACATGGCTGGAAAGGCCTATTTATTTGCAATTGAATACTGAAAACCACAATCATTTAAGATGTACGGTTGTGGAAATATCGGGTTTAGAAAATATACTTCCAAAATCAATTTTGACACTGCCAGGGTCACGATTTGGATGAAATTTCGTCCAAAATTAATTTGTCGAGTTTTTTCAAACTTCGTACATGGCTGGAAAGGCCTATTAATTTGCAATTGAATACTGAAAACCACAATCATTTAGGGTGTACGGTTGTGGAAATATCGGGTTTAGAAAATATACTTCCAAAATCAATTTTGACACTGCCAGGGTCACGATTTGGATGAAATTTCGTCCAAAATTAATTTGTCGAGTTTTGTCAAACTTCGTACATGGCTGGAAAGGCCTGTTAATTTGCAATTGAATACTGAAAACCACAATCATTTAGGATGTACGGTTGTGGAAATATCGGGTTTAGAAAATATACTTCCAAAATCAATTTTGACACTGCCAGGGTCACGATTTGGATGAAATTTCGTCCAAAATTAATTTGTCGAGTTTTGTCAAACTTCGTACATGGCTGGAAAGGCCTATTTATTTGCAATTGAATACTGAAAACCACAATCATTTAGGATGTACGGTTGTGGAAATATCGGGTTTAGAAAATATACTTCCAAAATCAATTTTGACACTGCCAGGGTCACGATTTGGATGAAATTTCGTCCAAAATTAATTTGTCGAGTTTTTTCAAACTTCGTACATGGCTGGAAAGGCCTTTTAATTTGCAATTGAATACTGAAAACCACAATAATTTAGGATGTACGGTTGTGGAAATATCGGGTTTAGAAAATATACTTCCAAAATCAATTTTGACACTGCCAGGGTCACGATTTGGATGAAATTTCGTCCAAAATTAATTTGTCGAGTTTTGTTAAACTTCGTACATGGCTGGAAAGGCCTATTAATTTGCAATTGAATACTGAAAACCACAATCATTTAGGATGTACGGTTGTGGAAATATCGGGTTTAGAAAATATACTTCCAAAATCAATTTTGACACTGCCAGGGTCACGATTTGGATGAAATTTCGTCCAAAATTAATTTGTCGAGTTTTGTCAAACTTCGTACATGGCTGGAAAGGCCTGTTAATTTGCAATTGAATACTGAAAACCACAATCATTTAAGATGTACGGTTGTGGAAATATCGGGTTTAGAAAATATACTTCCAAAATCAATTTTGACACTGCCAGGGTCACGATTTGGATGAAATTTCGTCCAAAATTAATTTGTTGAGTTTTGTTAAACTTCGTACATGGCTGGAAAGGCCTTTTGATTTGCATTTAAATACTGAAAACCACAATCATTTAGGATGTACGGTTGTGGAAATATCGGGTTTAGAAAATATACTTCCAAAATCAATTTTGACACTGCCAGGGTCACGATTTGGATGAAATTTCGTCCAAAATTAATTTGTCGAGTTTTGTTAAACTTCGTACATGGCTGGAAAGGCCTATTAATTTGCAATTGAATACTGAAAACCACAATCATTTAGGATGTACGGTTGTGGAAATATCGGGTTTAGAAAATATACTTCCAAAATCAATTTTGACACTGCCAGGGTCACGATTTGGATGAAATTTCGTCCAAAATTAATTTGTCGAGTTTTGTTAAACTTCGTACATGGCTGGAAAGGCCTATTAATTTGCAATTGAATACTGAAAACCACAATCATTTAGGATGTACGGTTGTGGAAATATCGGGTTTAGAAAATATACTTCCAAAATCAATTTTGACACTGCCAGGGTCACGATTTGGATGAAATTTCGTCCAAAATTAATTTGTCGAGTTTTGTCAAACTTCGTACATGGCTGGAAAGGCCTATTTATTTGCAATTGAATACTGAAAACCACAATCATTTAGGATGTACGGTTGTGGAAATATCGGGTTTAGAAAATATACTTCCAAAATCAATTTTGACACTGCCAGGGTCACGATTTGGATGAAATTTCGTCCAAAATTAATTTGTCGAGTTTTTTCAAACTTCGTACATGGCTGGAAAGGCCTATTAATTTGCAATTGAATACTGAAAACCACAATCATTTAGGATGTACGGTTGTGGAAATATCGGGTTTAGAAAATATACTTCCAAAATCAATTTTGACACTGCCAGGGTCACGATTTGGATGAAATTTTATCCAAAATTAATTTGTCGAGTTTTATTTAACTTCGTACATGGCTGGAAAGGCCTTTTAATTTGCAATTGAATACTGAAAACCACAATAATTTAGGATGTACGGTTGTGGAAATATCGGGTTTAGAAAATATACTTCCAAAATCAATTTTGACACTGCCAGGGTCACGATTTGGATGAAATTTCATCCAAAATTAATTTGTCGAGTTTTGTCAAACTTCGTACATAGTTGGAAAGGCCTATTAATTTGCAATTGAATACTGAAAACCACAATAATTTAGGATGTACGGTTGTGGAAATATCTGGTTTAGAAAATATACTTCCAAAATCAATTTTGACACTGCCAGGGTCACGATTTGGATGAAATTTTATCCAAAATTAATTTGTCGAGTTTTGTTAAACTTCGTACATGGCTGGAAAGGCCTTTTAATTTGCAATTGAATACTGAAAACCACAATCATTTAGGATGTACGGTTGTGGAAATATCGGGTTTAGAAAATATACTTCCAAAATCAATTTTGACACTGCCAGGGTCACGATTTGGATGAAATTTCGTCCAAAATTAATTTTTCGAGTTTTGTTAAACTTCGTACATGGCTGGAAAAACCTTTTAATTTGCAATTGAATACTGAAAACCACAATCATTTAGGATGTACGGTTGTGGAAATATCGGGTTTAGAAAATATACTTCCAAAATCAATTTTGACACTGCCAGGGTCACGATTTGGATGAAATTTCGTCCAAAATTAATTTGTCGAGTTTTGTCAAACTTCGTACATGGCTGGAAAGGCCTATTAATTTGCAATTGAATACTGAAAACCACAATCATTTAGGATGTACGGTTGTGGAAATATCGGGTTTAGAAAATATACTTCCAAAATCAATTTTGACACTGCCAGGGTCACGATTTGGATGAAATTTTATCCAAAATTAATTTGTCGAGTTTTATTAAACTTCGTACATGGCTGGAAAGGCCTTTTAATTTGCAATTGAATACTGAAAACCACAATAATTTAGGATGTACGGTTGTGGAAATATCGGGTTTAGAAAATATACTTCCAAAATCAATTTTGACACTGCCAGGGTCACGATTTGGATGAAATTTCGTCCAAAATTAATTTGTCGAGTTTTGTCAAACTTCGTACATGGTTGGAAAGGCCTATTAATTTGCAATTGAATACTGAAAACCACAATAATTTAGGATGTACGGTTGTGGAAATATCTGGTTTAGAAAATATACTTCCAAAATCAATTTTGACACTGCCAGGGTCACGATTTGGATGAAATTTTATCCAAAATTAATTTGTCGAGTTTTGTTAAACTTCGTACATGGCTGGAAAGGCCTATTAATTTGCAATTGAATACTGAAAACCACAATAATTTAGGATGTACGGTTGTGGAAATATCGGGTTTAGAAAATATACTTCCAAAATCAATTTTGACACTGCCAGGGTCACGATTTGGATGAAATTTCGTCCAAAATTAATTTGTCGAGTTTTGTCAAACTTCGTACATGGCTGGAAAGGCCTATTAATTTGCAATTGAATACTGAAAACCACAATCATTTAGGATGTACGGTTGTGGAAATATCGGGTTTAGAAAATTAACTTCCAAAATCAATTTTGACACTGCCAGGGTCACGATTTGGATGAAATTTCGTCCAAAATTAATTTGTCGAGTTTTGTCAAACTTCGTACATGGCTGGAAAGGCCTATTAATTTGCAATTGAATACTGAAAACCACAATCATTTAGGATGTACGGTTGTGGAAATATCGGGTTTAGAAAATATACTTCCAAAATCAATTTTGACACTGCCAGGGTCACGATTTGGATGAAATTTCGTCCAAAATTAATTTTTCGAGTTTTGTTAAACTTCGTACATGGCTGGAAAGGCCTTTTAATTTGCAATTGAATACTGAAAACCACAATCATTTAGGATGTACGGTTGTGGAAATATCTGGTTTAGAAAATATACTTCCAAAATCAATTTTGACACTGCCAGGGTCACGATTTGGATGAAATTTCATCCAAAATTAATTTTTCGAGTTTTGTTAAACTTCGTACATGGCTGGAAAGGCCTTTTAATTTGCAATTGAATACTGAAAACCACAATCATTTAGGATGTACGGTTGTGGAAATATCTGGTTTAGAAAATATACTTCCAAAATCAATTTTGACACTGCCAGGGTCACGATTTGGATGAAATTTCGTCCAAAATTAATTTGTCGAGTTTTGTCAAACTTCGTACATGGCTGGAAAGGCCTATTAATTTGCAATTGAATACTGAAAACCACAATAATTTAGGATGTACGGTTGTGGAAATATCGGGTTTAGAAAATATACTTCCAAAATCAATTTTGACACTGCCAGGGTCACGATTTGGATGAAATTTTATCCAAAATTAATTTTTCGAGTTTTGTTAAACTTCGTACATGGCTGGAAAGGCCTATTAATTTGCAACTGAATACTGAAAACCACAATAATTTAGGATGTACGGTTGTGGAAATATCGGGTTTAGAAAATATACTTCCAAAATCAATTTTGACACTGCCAGGGTCACGATTTGGATGAAATTTCGTCCAAAATTAATTTGTCGAGTTTTGTCAAACTTCGTACACACTCATTTAGGATGTACGGTTGTGGAAATATCGGGTTTAGAAAATATACTTCCAAAATCAATTTTGACACTGCCAGGGTCACGATTTGGATGAAATTTTATCCAAAATTAATTTTTCGAGTTTTGTTAAACTTCGTACATGGCTGGAAAGGCCTATTAATTTGCAATTGAATACTGAAAACCACAATAATTTAGGATGTACGGTTGTGGAAATATCGGGTTTAGAAAATATACTTCCAAAATCAATTTTGACACTGCCAGGGTCACGATTTGGATGAAATCTCGTCCAAAATTAATTTGTCGAGTTTTGTCAAACTTCGTACATGGCTGGAAAGGCCTATTAATTTGCAATTGAATACTGAAAACCACAATAATTTAGGATGTACGGTTGTGGAAATATCGGGTTTAGAAAATATACTTCCAAAATCAATTTTGACACTGCCAGGGTCACGATTTGGATGAAATTTCGTCCAAAATTAATTTGTCGAGTTTTGTTAAACTTCGTACATGGCTGGAAAGGCCTTTTAATTTGCAATTGAATACTGAAAACCACAATCATTTAGGATGTACGGTTGTGGAAATATCGGGTTTAGAAAATATACTTCCAAAATCAATTTTGACACTGCCAGGGTCACGATTTGGATGAAATTTTATCCAAAATTAATTTGTCGAGTTTTGTTAAACTTCGTACATGGCTGGAAAGGCCTTTTAATTTGCAATTGAATACTGAAAACCACAATCATTTAGGATGTACGGTTGTGGAAATATCGGGTTTAGAAAATATACTTCCAAAATCAATTTTGACACTGCCAGGGTCACGATTTGGATGAAATTTCGTCCAAAATTAATTTGTCGTTGTCGGTTTAGAAAATATACTTCCAAAATCAATTTTGACACTGCCAGGGTCACGATTTGGATGAAATTTTATCCAAAATTAATTTTTCGAGTTTTGTTAAACTTCGTACATGGCTGGAAAGGCCTATTAATTTGCAATTGAATACTGAAAACCACAATCATTTAGGATGTACGGTTGTGGAAATATCGGGTTTAGAAAATATACTTCCAAAATCAATATTGACACTGCCAGGGTCACGATTTGGATGAAATTTCGTCCAAAATTAATTTGTCGAGTTTTGTCAAACTTCGTACATGGCTGGAAAGGCCTATTAATTTGCAATTGAATACTGAAAACCACAATAATTTAGGATGTACGGTTGTGGAAATATCGGGTTTAGAAAATATACTTCCAAAATCAATTTTGACACTGCCAGGGTCACGATTTGGATGAAATTTTATCCAAAATTAATTTGTCGAGTTTTGTTAAACTTCGTACATGGCTGGAAAGGCCTTTTAATTTGCAATTGAATACTGAAAACCACAATCATTTAGGATGTACGGTTGTGGAAATATCGGGTTTAGAAAATATACTTCCAAAATCAATTTTGACACTGCCAGGGTCACGATTTGGATGAAATTTCGTCCAAAATTAATTTGTCGAGTTTTGTTAAACTTCGTACATGGCTGGAAAGGCCTTTTAATTTGCAATTGAATACTGAAAACCACAATCATTTAGGATGTACGGTTGTGGAAATATCGGGTTTAGAAAATATACTTCCAAAATCAATTTTGACACTGCCAGGGTCACGATTTGGATGAAATTTTATCCAAAATTAATTTGTCGAGTTTTGTTAAACTTCGTACATGGCTGGAAAGGCCTTTTAATTTGCAATTGAATACTGAAAACCACAATCATTTAGGATGTACGGTTGTGGAAATATCGGGTTTAGAAAATATACTTCCAAAATCAATTTTGACACTGCCAGGGTCACGATTTGGATGAAATTTCGTCCAAAATTAATTTTTCGAGTTTTGTTAAACTTCGTTCATGGCTGGAAAGGCCTTTTAATTTGCAATTGAATACTGAAAACCACAATCATTTAGGATGTACGGTTGTGGAAATATCGGGTTTAGAAAATATACTTCCAAAATCAATTTTGACACTGCCAGGGTCACGATTTGGATGAAATTTTATCCAAAATTAATTTGTCGAGTTTTGTTAAACTTCGTACATGGCTGGAAAGGCCTTTTAATTTGCAATTGAATACTGAAAACCACAATCATTTAGGATGTACGGTTGTGGAAATATCGGGTTTAGAAAATATACTTCCAAAATCAATTTTGACACTGCCAGGGTCACGATTTGGATGAAATTTCGTCCAAAATTAATTTGTCGAGTTTTGTCAAACTTCGTACATGGCTGGAAAGGCCTATTAATTTGCAATTGAATACTGAAAACCACAATCATTTAGGATGTACGGTTGTGGAAATATCGGGTTTAGAAAATATACTTCCAAAATCAATTTTGACACTGCCAGGGTCACGATTTGGATGAAATTTTATCCAAAATTAATTTGTCGAGTTTTGTTAAACTTCGTACATGGCTGGAAAGGCCTTTTAATTTGCAATTGAATACTGAAAACCACAATCATTTAGGATGTACGGTTGTGGAAATATCGGGTTTAGAAAATATACTTCCAAAATCAATTTTGACACTGCCAGGGTCACGATTTGGATGAAATTTCATCCAAAATTAATTTGTCGAGTTTTGTCAAACTTCGTACATGGCTGGAAAAGCCTATTAATTTGCAATTGAATACTGAAAACCACAATCATTTAGGATGTACGGTTGTGGAAATATCTGGTTTAGAAAATATACTTCCAAAATCAATTTTGACACTGCCAGGGTCACGATTTGGATGAAATTTTATCCAAAATTAATTTTTCGAGTTTTGTTAAACTTCGTACATGGCTGGAAAGGCCTATTAATTTGCAATTGAATACTGAAAACCACAATAATTTAGGATGTACGGTTGTGGAAATATCCGGTTTAGAAAATATACTTCCAAAATCAATTTTGACACTGCCAGGGTCACGATTTGGATGAAATTTCGTCCAAAATTAATTTGTCGAGTTTTGTCAAACTTCGTACATGGCTGGAAAGGCCTATTAATTTGCAATTGAATACTGAAAACCACAATAATTTAGGATGTACGGTTGTGGAAATATCGGGTTTAGAAAATATACTTCCAAAATCAATTTTGACACTGCCAGGGTCACGATTTGGATGAAATTTCGTCCAAAATTAATTTGCCGAGTTTTGTTAAACTTCGTATATGGCTGGAAAGGCCTTTTAATTTGCAATTGAATACTGAAAACCACAATCATTTAGGATGTACGGTTGTGGAAATATCGGGTTTAGAAAATATACTTCCAAAATCAATTTTGACACTGCCAGGGTCACGATTTGGATGAAATTTCGTCCAAAATTAATTTGTCGAGTTTTGTCAAACTTTGTACATGGCTGGAAAGGCCTATTAATTTGCAATTGAATACTGAAAACCACAATCATTTAGGATGTACGGTTGTGGAAATATCGGGTTTAGAAAATATACTTCCAAAATCAATTTTGACACTGCCAAGGTCACGATTTGGATGAAATTTCATCCAAAATTAATTTGTCGAGTTTTGTCAAACTTCGTACATGGCTGGAAAGGCCTATTAATTTGCAATTGAATACTGAAAACCACAATCATTTAGGATGTACGGTTGTGGAAATATCGGGTTTAGAAAATATACTTCCAAAATCAATTTTGACACTGCCAGGGTCACGATTTGGATGAAATTTCGTCCAAAATTAATTTGTCGAGTTTTGTCAAACTTCGTACATGGCTGGAAAGGCCTATTAATTTGCAATTGAATACTGAAAACCACAATAATTTAGGATGTACGGTTGTGGAAATATCGGGTTTAGAAAATATACTTCCAAAATCAATTTTGACACTGCCAGGGTCACGATTTGGATGAAATTTCGTCCAAAATTAATTTGTCGAGTTTTGTTAAACTTCGTACATGGCTGGAAAGGCCTTTTAATTTGCAATTGAATACTGAAAACCACAATAATTTAGGATGTACGGTTGTGGAAATATCGGGTTTAGAAAAAATATACTTCCAAAATCAATTTTGACACTGCCAGGGTCACGATTTGGATGAAATTTCATCCAAAATTAATTTGTCGAGTTTTGTCAAACTTCGTACATGGCTGGAAAGGCCTATTAATTTGCAATTGAATACTTTAGGATGTACGGTTGTGGAAATATCTGGTTTAGAAAATATACTTCCAAAATCAATTTTGACACTGCCAGGGTCACGATTTGGATGAAATTTTATCCAAAATTAATTTTTCGAGTTTTGTTAAACTTCGTACATGGCTGGAAAGGCCTATTAATTTGCAATTGAATACTGAAAACCACAATAATTTAGGATGTACGGTTGTGGAAATATCTGGTTTAGAAAATATACTTCCAAAATCAATTTTGACATTGCCAGGGTCACGATTTGGATGAAATTTCGTCCAAAATTAATTTGTCGAGTTTTGTCAAACTTCGTACATGGCTGGAAAGGCCTATTAATTTGCAATTGAATACTGAAAACCACAATAATTTAGGATGTACGGTTGTGGAAATATCTGGTTTAGAAAATATACTTCCAAAATCAATTTTGACACTGCCAGGGTCACGATTTGGATGAAATTTCGTCCAAAATTAATTTTTCGAGTTTTGTTAAACTTCGTACATGGCTGGAAAGGCCTATTAATTTGCAATTGAATACTGAAAACCACAATAATTTAGGATGTACGGTTGTGGAAATATCGGGTTTAGAAAATATACTTCCAAAATCAATTTTGACACTGCCAGGGTCACGATTTGGATGAAATTTCGTCCAAAATTAATTTTTCGAGTTTTGTTAAACTTCGTACATGGCTGGAAAGGCCTTTTAATTTGCAATTGAATACTGAAAACCACAATCATTTAGGATGTACGGTTGTGGAAATATCGGGTTTAGAAAATATACTTCAAAAATCAATTTTGACACTGCCAGGGTCACGATTTGGATGAAATTTCATCCAAAATTAATTTGTCGAGTTTTGTCAAACTTCGTACATGGCTGGAAAGGCCTATTAATTTGCAATTGAATACTGAAAACCACAATCATTTAGGATGTACGGTTGTGGAAATATCTGGTTTAGAAAATATACTTCCAAAATCAATTTTGACACTGCCAGGGTCACGATTTGAATGAAATTTCGTCCAAAATTAATTTGTCGAGTTTTGTCAAACTTCGTACATGGCTGGAAAGGCCTTTTAATTTGCAATTGAATACTGAAAACCACAATAATTTAGGATGTACGGTTGTGGAAATATCGGGTTTAGAAAATATACTTCCAAAATCAATTTTGACACTGCCAGGGTCACGATTTGGATGAAATTTCGTCCAAAATTAATTTTTCGAGTTTTGTTAAACTTCGTACATGGCTGGAAAGGCCTATTAATTTGCAATTGAATACTGAAAACCACAATAATTTAGGATGTACGGTTGTGGAAATATCGGGTTTAGAAAATATACTTCCAAAATCAATTTTGACACTGCCAGGGTCACGATTTGGATGAAATTTCATCCAAAATTAATTTGTCGAGTTTTGTCAAACTTCGTACATGGCTGGAAAGGCCTATTAATTTGCAATTGAATACTGAAAACCACAATCATTTAGGATGTACGGTTGTGGAAATATCGGGTTTAGAAAATATACTTCCAAAATCAATTTTGACACTGCCAGGGTCACGATTTGGATGAAATTTCGTCCAAAATTAATTTTTCGAGTTTTGTTAAACTTCGTACATGGCTGGAAAGGCCTTTTAATTTGCAATTGAATACTGAAAACCACAATAATTTAGGATGTACGGTTGTGGAAATATCGGGTTTAGAAAATATACTTCCAAAATCAATTTTGACACTGCCAGGGTCACGATTTGGATGAAATTTCGTCCAAAATTAATTTGTCGAGTTTTGTCAAACTTCGTACATGGCTGGAAAGGCCTATTAATTTGCAATTGAATACTGAAAACCACAATAATTTAGGATGTACGGTTGTGGAAATATCGGGTTTAGAAAATATACTTCCAAAATCAATTTTGACACTGCCAGGGTCACGATTTGGATGAAATTTCGTCCAAAATTAATTTGTCGAGTTTTGTCAAACTTCGTACATGGCTGGAAAGGCCTATTAATTTGCAATTGAATACTGAAAACCACAATAATTTAGGATGTACGGTTGTGGAAATATCGGGTTTAGAAAATTAACTTCCAAAATCAATTTTGACACTGCCAGGATCACGATTTGGATGAAATTTCGTCCAAAATTAATTTGTCGAGTTTTGTCAAACTTCGTACATGGCTGGAAAGGCCTATTAATTTGCAATTGAATACTGAAAACCACAATAATTTAGGATGTACGGTTGTGGAAATATCGGGTTTAGAAAATATACTTCCAAAATCAATTTTGACACTGCCAGGGTCACGATTTGGATGAAATTTCATCCAAAATTAATTTGTCGAGTTTTGTCAAACTTCGTACATGGCTGGAAAGGCCTATTAATTTGCAATTGAATACTGAAAACCACAATCATTTAGGATGTACGGTTGTGGAAATATCTGGTTTAGAAAATATACTTCCAAAATCAATTTTGACACTGCCAGGGTCACGATTTGGATGAAATTTTATCCAAAATTAATTTTTCGAGTTTTGTTAAACTTCGTACATGGCTGGAAAGGCCTATTAATTTGCAATTGAATACTGAAAACCACAATAATTAAGGATGTACGGTTGTGGAAATATCGGCTTTAGAAAATATACTTCCAAAATCAATTTTGACACTGCCAGGGTCACGATTTGGATGAAATTTCGTCCAAAATTAATTTTTCGAGTTTTGTTAAACTTCGTACATGGCTGGAAAGGCCTTTTAATTTGCAATTGAATACTGAAAACCACAATAATTTAGGATGTACGGTTGTGGAAATATCGGGTTTAGAAAATATACTTCCAAAATCAATTTTGACACTGCCAGGGTCACGATTTGGATGAAATTTCGTCCAAAATTAATTTGTCGAGTTTTGTCAAACTTCGTACATGGCTGGAAAGGCCTATTAATTTGCAATTGAATACTGAAAACCACAATAATTTAGGATGTACGGTTGTGGAAATATCGGGTTTAGAAAATTAACTTCCAAAATCAATTTTGACACTGCCAGGGTCACGATTTGGATGAAATTTCGTCCAAAATTAATTTGTCGAGTTTTGTCAAACTTCGTACATGGCTGGAAAGGCCTATTAATTTGCAATTGAATACTGAAAACCACAATCATTTAGGATGTACGGTTGTGGAAATATCGGCTTTAGAAAATATACTTCCAAAATCAATTTTGACACTGCCAGGGTCACGATTTGGAAGAAATTTCATCCAAAATTAATTTGTCGAGTTTTGTTAAACTTCGTACATGGCTGGAAAGGCCTTTTAATTTGCAATTGAATACTGAAAACCACAATAATTTAGGATGTACGGTTGTGGAAATATCGGGTTTAGAAAATATACTTCCAAAATCAATTTTGACACTGCCAGGGTCACGATTTGGATGAAATTTCGTCCAAAATTAATTTGTCGAGTTTTGTCAAACTTCGTACATGGCTGGAAAGGCCTATTAATTTGCAATTGAATACTGAAAACCACAATAATTTAGGATGTACGGTTGTGGAAATATCGGGTTTAGAAAATATACTTCCAAAATCAATTTTGACACTGCCAGGGTCACGATTTGGATGAAATTTCGTCCAAAATTAATTTGTCGAGTTTTGTCAAACTTCGTACATGGCTGGAAAGGCCTATTAATTTGCAATTGAATACTGAAAACCACAATAATTTAGGATGTACGGTTGTGGAAATATCGGGTTTAGAAAATTAACTTCCAAAATCAATTTTGACACTGCCAGGGTCACGATTTGGATGAAATTTCGTCCAAAATTAATTTGTCGAGTTTTGTCAAACTTCGTACATGGCTGGAAAGGCCTATTAATTTGCAATTGAATACTGAAAACCACAATCATTTAGGATGTACGGTTGTGGAAATATCGGGTTTAGAAAATATACTTCCAAAATCAATTTTGACACTGCCAGGGTCACGATTTGGAAGAAATTTCATCCAAAATTAATTTGTCGAGTTTTGTTAAACTTCGTACATGGCTGGAAAGGCCTTTTAATTTGCAATTGAATACTGAAAACCACAATCATTAAGGGTGTACGGTTGTGGAAATATCTGGTTTAGAAAATATACTTCCAAAATCAATTTTGACACTGCCAGGGTCACGATTTGGATGAAATTTCGTCCAAAATTAATTTTTCGAGTTTTGTTAAACTTCGTACATGGCTGGAAAGGCCTTTTAATTTGCAATTGAATACTGAAAACCACAATCATTTAGGATGTACGGTTGTGGAAATATCGGGTTTAGAAAATATACTTCCAAAATCAATTTTGACACTGCCAGGGTCACGATTTGGATGAAATTTTATCCAAAATTAATTTGTCGAGTTTTGTCAAACTTCGTACATGGCTGGAAAGGCCTATTAATTTGCAATTGAATACTGAAAACCACAATAATTTAGGATGTACGGTTGTGGAAATATCGGGTTTAGAAAATATACTTCCAAAATCAATTTTGACACTGCCAGGGTCACGATTTGGATGAAATTTCGTCCAAAATTAATTTTTCGAGTTTTGTTAAACTTCGTACATGGCTGGAAAGGCCTATTAATTTGCAATTGAATACTGAAAACCACAATAATTTAGGATGTACGGTTGTGGAAATATCGGGTTTAGAAAATATACTTCCAAAATCAATTTTGACACTGCCAGGGTCACGATTTGGATGAAATTTCGTCCAAAATTAATTTGTCGAGTTTTGTCAAACTTCGTACATGGCTGGAAAGGCCTATTAATTTGCAATTGAATACTGAAAACCACAATAATTTAGGATGTACGGTTGTGGAAATATCGGGTTTAGAAAATATACTTCCAAAATCAATTTTGACACTGCCAGGGTCACGATTTGGATGAAATTTCGTCCAAAATTAATTTGTCGAGTTTTGTCAAACTTCGTACATGGCTGGAAAGGCCTATTAATTTGCAATTGAATACTGAAAACCACAATCATTTAGGATGTACGGTTGTGGAAATATCTGGTTTAGAAAATATACTTCCAAAATCAATTTTGACACTGCCAGGGTCACGATTTAGATGAAATTTCATCCAAAATTAATTTGTCGAGTTTTGTCAAACTTCGTACATGGCTGGAAAGGCCTATTAATTTGCAATTGAGTACTGAAAACCACAATCATTTAGGATGTACGGTTGTGGAAATATCTGGTTTAGAAAATATACTTCCAAAATCAATTTTGACACTGCCAGGGTCACGATTTGGATGAAATTTTATCCAAAATTAATTTTTCGAGTTTTGTTAAACTTCGTACATGGCTGGAAAGGCCTATTAATTTGCAATTGAATACTGAAAACCACAATAATTTAGGATGTACGGTTGTGGAAATATCTGGTTTAGAAAATATACTTCCAAAATCAATTTTGACACTGCCAGGGTCACGATTTGGATGAAATTTCGTCCAAAATTAATTTGTCGAGTTTTGTCAAACTTCGTACATGGCTGGAAAGGCCTATTAATTTGCAATTGAATACTGAAAACCACAATAATTTAGGATGTACGGTTGTGGAAATATCGGGTTTAGAAAATATACTTCCAAAATCAATTTTGACACTGCCAGGGTCACGATTTGGATGAAATTTCGTCCAAAATTAATTTTTCGAGTTTTGTTAAACTTCGTACATGGCTGGAAAGGCCTTTTAATTTGCAATTGAATACTGAAAACCACAATCATTTAGGATGTACGGTTGTGGAAATATCGGGTTTAGAAAATATACTTCAAAAATCAATTTTGACACTGCCAGGGTCACGATTTGGATGAAATTTCATCCAAAATTAATTTGTCGAGTTTTGTCAAACTTCGTACATGGCTGGAAAGGCCTATTAATTTGCAATTGAATACTGAAAACCACAATCATTTAGGATGTACGGTTGTGGAAATATCTGGTTTAGAAAATATACTTCCAAAATCAATTTTGACACTGCCAGGGTCACGATTTGGATGAAATTTCGTCCAAAATTAATTTTTCGAGTTTTGTTAAACTTCGTACATGGCTGGAAAGGCCTTTTAATTTGCAATTGAATACTGAAAACCACAATAATTTAGGATGTACGGTTGTGGAAATATCGGGTTTAGAAAATATACTTCCAAAATCAATTTTGACACTGCCAGGGTCACGATTTGGATGAAATTTCGTCCAAAATTAATTTTTCGAGTTTTGTCAAACTTCGTACATGGCTGGAAAGGCCTATTAATTTGCAATTGAATACTGAAAACCACAATAATTTAGGATGTACGGTTGTGGAAATATCGGGTTTAGAAAATATACTCCCAAAATCAATTTTGACACTGCCAGGGTCACGATTTGGATGAAATTTCATCCAAAATTAATTTGTCGAGTTTTGTCAAACTTCGTACATGGCTGGAAAGGCCTATTAATTTGCAATTGAATACTGAAAACCACAATCATTTAGGATGTACGGTTGTGGAAATATCGGGTTTAGAAAATATACTTCCAAAATCAATTTTGACACTGCCAGGGTCACGATTTGGATGAAATTTCGTCCAAAATTAATTTTTCGAGTTTTGTTAAACTTCGTACATGGCTGGAAAGGCCTTTTAATTTGCAATTGAATACTGAAAACCACAATAATTTAGGATGTACGGTTGTGGAAATATCGGGTTTAGAAAATATACTTCCAAAATCAATTTTGACACTGCCAGGGTCACGATTTGGATGAAATTTCGTCCAAAATTAATTTGTCGAGTTTTGTCAAACTTCGTACATGGCTGGAAAGGCCTATTAATTTGCAATTGAATACTGAAAACCACAATAATTTAGGATGTACGGTTGTGGAAATATCGGGTTTAGAAAATATACTTCCAAAATCAATTTTGACACTGCCAGGGTCACGATTTGGATGAAATTTCGTCCAAAATTAATTTGTCGAGTTTTGTCAAACTTCGTACATGGCTGGAAAGGCCTATTAATTTGCAATTGAATACTGAAAACCACAATAATTTAGGATGTACGGTTGTGGAAATATCGGGTTTAGAAAATTAACTTCCAAAATCAATTTTGACACTGCCAGGATCACGATTTGGATGAAATTTCGTCCAAAATTAATTTGTCGAGTTTTGTCAAACTTCGTACATGGCTGGAAAGGCCTATTAATTTGCAATTGAATACTGAAAACCACAATAATTTAGGATGTACGGTTGTGGAAATATCGGGTTTAGAAAATATACTTCCAAAATCAATTTTGACACTGCCAGGGTCACGATTTGGATGAAATTTCATCCAAAATTAATTTGTCGAGTTTTGTCAAACTTCGTACATGGCTGGAAAGGCCTATTAATTTGCAATTGAATACTGAAAACCACAATCATTTAGGATGTACGGTTGTGGAAATATCTGGTTTAGAAAATATACTTCCAAAATCAATTTTGACACTGCCAGGGTCACGATTTGGATGAAATTTTATCCAAAATTAATTTTTCGAGTTTTGTTAAACTTCGTACATGGCTGGAAAGGCCTATTAATTTGCAATTGAATACTGAAAACCACAATAATTAAGGATGTACGGTTGTGGAAATATCGGCTTTAGAAAATATACTTCCAAAATCAATTTTGACACTGCCAGGGTCACGATTTGGATGAAATTTCGTCCAAAATTAATTTGTCGAGTTTTGTCAAACTTCGTACATGGCTGGAAAGGCCTATTAATTTGCAATTGAATACTGAAAACCACAATAATTTAGGATGTACGGTTGTGGAAATATCGGGTTTAGAAAATTAACTTCCAAAATCAATTTTGACACTGCCAGGGTCACGATTTGGATGAAATTTCGTCCAAAATTAATTTGTCGAGTTTTGTCAAACTTCGTACATGGCTGGAAAGGCCTATTAATTTGCAATTGAATACTGAAAACCACAATCATTTAGGATGTACGGTTGTGGAAATATCGGGTTTAGAAAATATACTTCCAAAATCAATTTTGACACTGCCAGGGTCACGATTTGGAAGAAATTTCATCCAAAATTAATTTGTCGAGTTTTGTTAAACTTCGTACATGGCTGGAAAGGCCTTTTAATTTGCAATTGAATACTGAAAACCACAATAATTTAGGATGTACGGTTGTGGAAATATCGGGTTTAGAAAATATACTTCCAAAATCAATTTTGACACTGCCAGGGTCACGATTTGGATGAAATTTCGTCCAAAATTAATTTGTCGAGTTTTGTCAAACTTCGTACATGGCTGGAAAGGCCTATTAATTTGCAATTGAATACTGAAAACCACAATAATTTAGGATGTACGGTTGTGGAAATATCGGGTTTAGAAAATTAACTTCCAAAATCAATTTTGACACTGCCAGGGTCACGATTTGGATGAAATTTCGTCCAAAATTAATTTGTCGAGTTTTGTCAAACTTCGTACATGGCTGGAAAGGCCTATTAATTTGCAATTGAATACTGAAAACCACAATCATTTAGGATGTACGGTTGTGGAAATATCGGGTTTAGAAAATATACTTCCAAAATCAATTTTGACACTGCCAGGGTCACGATTTGGAAGAAATTTCATCCAAAATTAATTTGTCGAGTTTTGTTAAACTTCGTACATGGCTGGAAAGGCCTATTAATTTGCAATTGAATACTGAAAACCACAATCATTTAGGATGTACGGTTGTGGAAATATCGGGTTTAGAAAATATACTTCCAAAATCAATTTTGAGACTGCCAGGGTCACGATTTGGAAGAAATTTCGTCCAAAATTAATTTGTCGAGTTTTGTTAAACTTCGTACATGGCTGGAAAGGCCTTTTAATTTGCAATTGAATACTGAAAACCACAATCATTTAGGATGTACGGTTGTGGAAATATCGGGTTTAGAAAATATACTTCCAAAATCAATTTTGACACTGCCAGGGTCACGATTTGGATGAAATTTCGTCCAAAATTAATTTGTCGAGTTTTGTCAAACTTCGTACATGGCTGGAAAGGCCTATTAATTTGCAATTGAATACTGAAAACCACAATAATTTAGGATGTACGGTTGTGGAAATATCGGGTTTAGAAAATATACTTCCAAAATCAATTTTGACACTGCCAGGGTCACGATTTGGATGAAATTTCGTCCAAAATTAATTTGTCGAGTTTTGTCAAACTTCGTACATGGCTGGAAAGGCCTATTAATTTGCAATTGAATACTGAAAACCACAATCATTTAGGATGTACGGTTGTGGAAATATCGGGTTTAGAAAATATACTTCCAAAATCAATTTTGACACTGCCAGGGTCACGATTTAGATGAAATTTCATCCAAAATTAATTTGTCGAGTTTTGTCAAACTTCGTACATGGCTGGAAAGGCCTATTAATTTGCAATTGAGTACTGAAAACCACAATCATTTAGGATGTACGGTTGTGGAAATATCTGGTTTAGAAAATATACTTCCAAAATCAATTTTGACACTGCCAGGGTCACGATTTGGATGAAATTTTATCCAAAATTAATTTTTCGAGTTTTGTTAAACTTCGTACATGGCTGGAAAGGCCTATTAATTTGCAATTGAATACTGAAAACCACAATCATTTAGGATGTACGGTTGTGGAAATATCTGGTTTAGAAAATATACTTCCAAAATCAATTTTGACACTGCCAGGGTCACGATTTTGATGAAATTTCGTCCAAAATTAATTTTTCGAGTTTTGTTAAACTTTGTACATGGCTTGAAACGCCTTTTAATTTGCAATTGAATACTGAAAACCACAATCATTTAGGGTGTACGGTTGTGGAAATATCGGGTTTAGAAAATATACTTCCAAAATCAATTTTGACACTGCCAGGGTCACGATTTGGATGAAATTTCGTCCAAAATTAATTTGTCGAGTTTTGTCAAACTTCGTACATGGCTGGAAAGGCCTATTAATTTGCAATTGAATACTGAAAACCACAATCATTTAGGATGTACGGTTGTGGAAATATCGGGTTTAGAAAATATACTTCCAAAATCAATTTTGACACTGCCAGGGTCACGATTTGGATGAAATTTCGTCCAAAATTAATTTTTCGAGTTTTGTCAAACTTCGTACATGGCTGGAAAGGCCTATTAATTTGCAATTGAATACTGAAAACCACAATCATTTAGGATGTACGGTTGTGGAAATATCGGGTTTAGAAAATATACTTCCAAAATCAATTTTGACACTGCCAGGGTCACGATTTGGATGAAATTTCGTCCAAAATTAATTTTTCGAGTTTTGTCAAACTTCGTACATGGCTGGAAAGGCCTATTAATTTGCAATTGAATACTGAAAACCACAATCATTTAGGATGTACGGTTGTGGAAATATCGGGTTTAGAAAATATACTTCCAAAATCAATTTTGACACTGCCAGGGTCACGATTTGGATGAAATTTTATCCAAAATTAATTTGTCGAGTTTTGTTAAACTTCGTACATGGCTGGAAAGGCCTTTTAATTTGCAATTGAATACTGAAAACCACAATCATTTAGGATGTACGGTTGTGGAAATATCGGGTTTAGAAAATATACTTCCAAAATCAATTTTGACACTGCCAGGGTCACGATTTGGATGAAATTTCGTCCAAAATTAATTTGTCGAGTTTTGTCAAACCTCGTACATGGCTGGAAAGGCCTATTAATTTGCAATTGAATACTGAAAACCACAATCATTTAGGATGTACGGTTGTGGAAATATCGGGTTTAGAAAATATACTTCCAAAATCAATTTTGACACTGCCAGGGTCACGATTTGGATGAAATTTTATCCAAAATTAATTTTTCGAGTTTTGTTAAACTTCGTACATGGCTGGAAAGGCCTATTAATTTGCAATTGAATACTGAAAACCACAATAATTTAGGATGTACGGTTGTGGAAATATCGGGTTTAGAAAATATACTTCCAAAATCAATTTTGACACTGCCAGGGTCACGATTTGGATGAAATTTCATCCAAAATTAATTTGTCGAGTTTTGTCAAACTTCGTACATGGCTGGAAAGGCCTATTAATTTGCAATTGAATACTGAAAACCACAATAATTTAGGATGTACGGTTGTGGAAATATCGGGTTTAGAAAATATACTTCCAAAATCAATTTTGACACTGCCAGGGTCACGATTTGGATGAAATTTCGTCCAAAATTAATTTGTCGAGTTTTGTCAAACTTCGTACATGGCTGGAAAGGCCTATTAATTTGCAATTGAATACTGAAAACCACAATAATTTAGGATGTACGGTTGTGGAAATATCGGGTTTAGAAAATTAACTTCCAAAATCAATTTTGACACTGCCAGGGTCACGATTTGGATGAAATTTCATCCGAAATTAATTTGTCGAGTTTTGTCAAACTTCGTACATGGCTGGAAAGGCCTATTAATTTGCAATTGAATACTGAAAACCACAATCATTTAGGATGTACGGTTGTGGAAATATCGGGTTTAGAAAATATACTTCCAAAATCAATTTTGACACTGCCAGGGTCACGATTTGGAAGAAATTTCGTCCAAAATTAATTTGTCGAGTTTTGTTAAACTTCGTACATGGCTGGAAAGGCCTTTTAATTTGCAATTGAATACTGAAAACCACAATCATTAAGGATGTACGGTTGTGGAAATATCTGGTTTAGAAAATATACTTCCAAAATCAATTTTGACACTGCCAGGGTCACGATTTGGATGAAATTTCGTCCAAAATTAATTTTTCGAGTTTTGTTAAACTTCGTACATGGCTGGAAAGGCCTTTTAATTTGCAATTGAATACTGAAAACCACAATCATTTAGGATGTACGGTTGTGGAAATATCGGGTTTAGAAAATATACTTCCAAAATCAATTTTGACACTGCCAGGGTCACGATTTGGATGAAATTTCGTCCAAAATTAATTTTTCGAGTTTTGTTAAACTTCGTACATGGCTGGAAAGGCCTTTTAATTTGCAATTGAATACTGAAAACCACAATAATTTAGGATGTACGGTTGTGGAAATATCGGGTTTAGAAAATATACTTCCAAAATCAATTTTGACACTGCCAGGGTCACGATTTGGATGAAATTTCGTCCAAAATTAATTTGTCGAGTTTTGTCAAACTTCGTACATGGCTGGAAAGGCCTATTAATTTGCAATTGAATACTGAAAACCACAAT
This sequence comes from Epistrophella euchroma, assembly GCA_947049315.1. NCBI lineage: Eukaryota > Metazoa > Arthropoda > Insecta > Diptera > Syrphidae > Epistrophella > Epistrophella euchroma. The sequence continues at coordinate 128,235,471 of OX346246.1, forward strand.
AATTTAGGATGTACGGTTGTGGAAATATCGGGTTTAGAAAATATACTTCCAAAATCAATTTTGACACTGCCAGGGTCACGATTTAGACGAAATTTCATCCAAAATTAATTTGTCGAGTTTTGTCAAACTTCGTACATGGCTGGAAAGGCCTATTAATTTGCAATTGAGTACTGAAAACCACAATCATTTAGGATGTACGGTTGTGGAAATATCTGGTTTAGAAAATATACTTCCAAAATCAATTTTGACACTGCCAGGGTCACGATTTGGATGAAATTTTATCCAAAATTAATTTTTCGAGTTTTGTTAAACTTCGTACATGGCTGGAAAGGCCTATTAATTTGCAATTGAATACTGAAAACCACAATAATTTAGGATGTACGGTTGTGGAAATATCTGGTTTAGAAAATATACTTCCAAAATCAATTTTGACACTGCCAGGGTCACGATTTGGATGAAATTTCGTCCAAAATTAATTTGTCGAGTTTTGTCAAACTTCGTACATGGCTGGAAAGGCCTATTAATTTGCAATTGAATACTGAAAACCACAATAATTTAGGATGTACGGTTGTGGAAATATCTGGTTTAGAAAATATACTTCCAAAATCAATTTTGACACTGCCAGGGTCACGATTTTGATGAAATTTCGTCCAAAATTAATTTTTCGAGTTTTGTTAAACTTTGTACATGGCTGGAAACGCCTTTTAATTTGCAATTGAATACTGAAAACCACAATCATTTAGGATGTACGGTTGTGGAAATATCGGGTTTAGAAAATATACTTCCAAAATCAATTTTGACACTGCCAGGGTCACGATTTGGATGAAATTTCGTCCAAAATTAATTTGTCGAGTTTTGTCAAACTTCGTACATGGCTGGAAAGGCCTATTAATTTGCAATTGAATACTGAAAACCACAATCATTTAGGATGTACGGTTGTGGAAATATCGGGTTTAGAAAATATACTTCCAAAATCAATTTTGACACTGCCAGGGTCACGATTTGGATGAAATTTCGTCCAAAATTAATTTTTCGAGTTTTGTCAAACTTCATACATGGCTGGAAAGGCCTATTAATTTGCAATTGAATACTGAAAACCACAATCATTTAGGATGTACGGTTGTGGAAATATCGGGTTTAGAAAATATACTTCCAAAATCAATTTTGACACTGCCAGGGTCACGATTTGGATGAAATTTCGTCCAAAATTAATTTTTCGAGTTTTGTCAAACTTCGTACATGGCTGGAAAGGCCTATTAATTTGCAATTGAATACTGAAAACCACAATCATTTAGGATGTACGGTTGTGGAAATATCGGGTTTAGAAAATATACTTCCAAAATCAATTTTGACACTGCCAGGGTCACGATTTGGATGAAATTTTATCCAAAATTAATTTTTCGAGTTTTGTTAAACTTCGTACATGGCTGGAAAGGCCTATTAATTTGCAATTGAATACTGAAAACCACAATAATTTAGGATGTACGGTTGTGGAAATATCGGGTTTAGAAAATATACTTCCAAAATCAATTTTGACACTGCCAGGGTCACGATTTGGATGAAATTTCATCCAAAATTAATTTGTCGAGTTTTGTCAAACTTCGTACATGGCTGGAAAGGCCTATTAATTTGCAATTGAATACTGAAAACCACAATAATTTAGGATGTACGGTTGTGGAAATATCGGGTTTAGAAAATATACTTCCAAAATCAATTTTGACACTGCCAGGGTCACGATTTGGATGAAATTTCGTCCAAAATTAATTTGTCGAGTTTTGTCAAACTTCGTACATGGCTGGAAAGGCCTATTAATTTGCAATTGAATACTGAAAACCACAATAATTTAGGATGTACGGTTGTGGAAATATCGGGTTTAGAAAATATACTTCCAAAATCAATTTTGACACTACCAGGGTCACGATTTGGAAGAAATTTTATCCAAAATTAATTTTTCGAGTTTTGTTAAACTTCGTACATGGCTGGAAAGGCCTTTTAATTTGCAATTGAATACTGAAAACCACAATAATTTAGGATGTACGGTTGTGGAAATATCGGGTTTAGAAAATATACTTCCAAAATCAATTTTGACACTGCCAGGATCACGATTTGGATGAAATTTCGTCCAAAATTAATTTTTCGAGTTTTGTTAAACTTCGTACATGGCTGGAAAGGCCTTTTAATTTGCAATTGAATACTGAAAACCACAATAATTTAGGATGTACGGTTGTGGAAATATCGGGTTTAGAAAATATACTTCCAAAATCAATTTTGACACTGCCAGGGTCACGATTTGGATGAAATTTCATCCAAAATTAATTTGTCGAGTTTTGTCAAACTTCGTACATGGCTGGAAAGGCCTATTAATTTGCAATTGAATACTGAAAACCACAATCATTTAGGATGTACGGTTGTGGAAATATCGGGTTTAGAAAATATACTTCCAAAATCAATTTTGACACTGCCAGGGTCACGATTTGGATGAAATTTTATCCAAAATTAATTTGTCGAGTTTTGTTAAACTTCGTACATGGCTGGAAAGGCCTTTTAATTTGCAATTGAATACTGAAAACCACAATCATTTAGGATGTACGGTTGTGGAAATATCTGGTTTAGAAAATATACTTCCAAAATCAATTTTGACACTGCCAGGGTCACGATTTGGATGAAATTTCGTCCAAAATTAATTTTTCGAGTTTTGTTAAACTTCGTACATGGCTGGATTTGCAATTGAATACTGAAAACCACAATCATTTAGGATGTACGGTTGTGGAAATATCTGGTTTAGAAATTATACTTCCAAAATCAATTTTGACACTGCCAGGGTCACGATTTGGATGAAATTTCGTCCAAATTTAATTTTTCGAGTTTTGTTAAACTTCGTACATGGCTGGAAAGGCCTTTTAATTTGCAATTGAATACTGAAAACCACAATCATTTAGGATGTACGGTTGTGGAAATATCGGGTTTAGAAAATATACTTCCAAAATCAATTTTGACACTGCCAGGGTCACGATTTGGATGAAATTTCGTCCAAAATTAATTTTTCGAGTTTTGTTAAACTTCGTACATGGCTGGAAAGGCCTTTTAATTTGCAATTGAATACTGAAAACCACAATAATTTAGGATGTACGGTTGTGGAAATATCGGGTTTAGAAAATATACTTCCAAAATCAATTTTGACACTGCCAGGGTCACGATTTGGATGAAATTTCGTCCAAAATTAATTTGTCGAGTTTGGCAAACTTCGTACATGGCTGGAAAGGCCTATTAATTTGCAATTGAATACTGAAAACCACAATAATTTAGGATGTACGGTTGTGGAAATATCGGGTTTAGAAAATATACTTCCAAAATCAATTTTGACACTGCCAGGGTCACGATTTGGATGAAATTTCGTCCAAAATTAATTTGTCGAGTTTTGTCAAACTTCGTACATGGCTGGAAAGGCCTATTAATTTGCAATTGAATACTGAAAACCACAATAATTTAGGATGTACGGTTGTGGAAATATCTGGTTTAGAAAATATACTTCCAAAATCAATTTTGACACTGCCAGGGTCACGATTTGGATGAAATTTCATCCAAAATTAATTTGTCGAGTTTTGTCAAACTTCGTACATGGCTGGAAAGGCCTATTTATTTGCAATTGAATACTGAAAACCACAATCATTTAGGATGTACGGTTGTGGAAATATCGGGTTTAGAAAATATACTTCCAAAATCAATTTTGACACTGCCAGGGTCACGATTTGGATGAAATTTCGTCCAAAATTAATTTGTCGAGTTTTGTCAAACTTCGTACATGGCTCGAAAGGCCTATTAATTTGCAATTGAATACTGAAAACCACAATAATTTAGGATGTACGGTTATGGAAATATCGGGTTTAGAAAATATACTTCCAAAATCAATTTTGACACTGCCAGGGTCACGATTTGGATGAAATTTCGTCCAAAATTAATTTGTCGAGTTTTGTTAAACTTCGTACATGGCTGGAAAGGCCTTTTAATTTGCAATTGAATACTGAAAACCACAATAATTTAGGATGTACGGTTGTGGAAATATCGGGTTTAGAAAATATACTTCCAAAATCAATTTTGACACTGCCAGGGTCATGATTTGGATGAAATTTTATCCAAAATTAATTTTTCGAGTTTTGTTAAACTTCGTACATGGCTGGAAAGGCCTATTAATTTGCAATTGAATACTGAAAACCACAATAATTTAGGATGTACGGTTGTGGAAATATCGGGTTTAGAAAATATACTTCCAAAATCAATTTTGACACTGCCAGGGTCACGATTTGGATGAAATTTCGTCCAAAATTAATTTGTCGAGTTTTGTCAAACTTCGTACATGGCTGGAAAGGCCTATTAATTTGCAATTGAATACTGAAAACCACAATCATTTAGGATGTACGGTTGTGGAAATATCGGGTTTAGAAAATATACTTCCAAAATCAATTTTGACACTGCCAGGGTCACGATTTGGATGAAATTTTATCCAAAATTAATTTGTCGAGTTTTGTCAAACTTCGTACATGGTTGGAAAGGCCTATTAATTTGCAATTGAATACTGAAAACCACAATAATTTAGGATGTACGGTTGTGGAAATATCTGGTTTAGAAAATATACTTCCAAAATCAATTTTGACACTGCCAGGGTCACGATTTGGATGAAATTTTATCCAAAATTAATTTGTCGAGTTTTGTTAAACTTCGTACATGGCTGGAAAGGCCTATTAATTTGCAATTGAATACTGAAAACCACAATAATTTAGGATGTACGGTTGTGGAAATATCGGGTTTAGAAAATATACTTCCAAAATCAATTTTGACACTGCCAGGGTCACGATTTGGATGAAATTTCGTCCAAAATTAATTTTTCGAGTTTTGTTAAACTTCGTACATGGCTGGAAAAACCTTTTAATTTGCAATTGAATACTGAAAACCACAATCATTTAGGATGTACGGTTGTGGAAATATCGGGTTTAGAAAATATACTTCCAAAATCAATTTTGACACTGCCAGGGTCACGATTTGGATGAAATTTCGTCCAAAATTAATTTGTCGAGTTTTGTCAAACTTCGTACATGGCTGGAAAGGCCTATTAATTTGCAATTGAATACTGAAAACCACAATCATTTAGGATGTACGGTTGTGGAAATATCGGGTTTAGAAAATATACTTCCAAAATCAATTTTGACACTGCCAGGGTCACGATTTGGATGAAATTTCATCCAAAATTAATTTGTCGAGTTTTGTCAAACTTCGTACATGGCTGGAAAGGCCTATTAATTTGCAATTGAACACTGAAAACCACAATCATTTAGGATGTACGGTTGTGGAAATATCTGGTTTAGAAAATATACTTTCAAAATCAATTTTGACACTGCCAGGGTCACGATTTGGATGAAATTTTATCCAAAATTAATTTGTCGAGTTTTGTTAAACTTCGTACATGGCCGGAAAGGCCTTTTAATTTGCAATTGAATACTGAAAACCACAATCATTTAGGATGTACGGTTGTGGAAATATCTGGTTTAGAAAATATACTTCCAAAATCAATTTTGACACTGCCAGGGTCACGATTTGGATGAAATTTTATCCAAAATTAATTTTTCGAGTTTTGTTAAACTTCGTACATGGCCGGAAAGGCCTATTAATTTGCAATTGAATACTGAAAACCACAATCATTTAGGATGTACGGTTGTGGAAATATCGGGTTTAGAAAATATACTTCCAAAATCAATTTTGACACTGCCAGGGTCACGATTTGGATGAAATTTTATCCAAAATTAATTTGTCGAGTTTTGTCAAACTTCGTACATGGTTGGAAAGGCCTATTAATTTGCAATTGAATACTGAAAACCACAATAATTTAGGATGTACGGTTGTGGAAATATCTGGTTTAGAAAATATACTTCCAAAATCAATTTTGACACTGCCAGGGTCACGATTTGGATGAAATTTTATCCAAAATTAATTTGTCGAGTTTTGTTAAACTTCGTACATGGCTGGAAAGGCCTATTAATTTGCAATTGAATACTGAAAACCACAATAATTTAGGATGTACGGTTGTGGAAATATCGGGTTTAGAAAATATACTTCCAAAATCAATTTTGACACTGCCAGGGTCACGATTTGGATGAAATTTCGTCCAAAATTAATTTTTCGAGTTTTGTTAAACTTCGTACATGGCTGGAAAAACCTTTTAATTTGCAATTGAATACTGAAAACCACAATCATTTAGGATGTACGGTTGTGGAAATATCGGGTTTAGAAAATATACTTCCAAAATCAATTTTGACACTGCCAGGGTCACGATTTGGATGAAATTTCGTCCAAAATTAATTTGTCGAGTTTTGTTAAACTTCGTACATGGCTGGAAAGGCCTATTAATTTGCAATTGAATACTGAAAACCACAATAATTTAGGATGTACGGTTGTGGAAATATCGGGTTTAGAAAATATACTTCCAAAATCAATTTTGACACTGCCAGGGTCACGATTTGGATGAAATTTCATCCAAAATTAATTTGTCGAGTTTTGTCAAACTTCGTACATGGCTGGAAAGGCCTATTAATTTGCAATTGAACACTGAAAACCACAATCATTTAGGATGTACGGTTGTGGAAATATCTGGTTTAGAAAATATACTTTCAAAATCAATTTTGACACTGCCAGGGTCACGATTTGGATGAAATTTTATCCAAAATTAATTTGTCGAGTTTTGTTAAACTTCGTACATGGCCGGAAAGGCCTTTTAATTTGCAATTGAATACTGAAAACCACAATCATTTAGGATGTACGGTTGTGGAAATATCTGGTTTAGAAAATATACTTCCAAAATCAATTTTGACACTGCCAGGGTCACGATTTGGATGAAATTTTATCCAAAATTAATTTTTCGAGTTTTGTTAAACTTCGTACATGGCCGGAAAGGCCTATTAATTTGCAATTGAATACTGAAAACCACAATAATTTAGGATGTACGGTTGTGGAAATATCGGGTTTAGAAAATATACTTCCAAAATCAATTTTGACACTGCCAGGGTCACGATTTGGATGAAATTTCGTCCAAAATTAATTTTTCGAGTTTTGTTAAACTTCGTACATGGCTGGAAAGGCCTTTTAATTTGCAATTGAATACTGAAAACCACAATCATTTAGGATGTACGGTTGTGGAAATATCGGGTTTAGAAAATATACTTCCAAAATCAATTTTGACACTGCCAGGGTCACGATTTGGATGAAATTTTATCCAAAATTAATTTGTCGAGTTTTGTCAAACTTCGTACATGGCTGGAAAGGCCTATTAATTTGCAATTGAATACTGAAAACCACAATAATTTAGGATGTACGGTTGTGGAAATATCTGGTTTAGAAAATATACTTCCAAAATCAATTTTGACACTGCCAGGGTCACGATTTGGATGAAATTTTATCCAAAATTAATTTGTCGAGTTTTGTTAAACTTCGTACATGGCTGGAAAGGCCTTTTAATTTGCAATTGAATACTGAAAACCACAATAATTTAGGATGTACGGTTGTGGAAATATCTGGTTTAGAAAATATACTTCCAAAATCAATTTTGACACTGCCAGGGTCACGATTTGGATGAAATTTCGTCCAAAATTAATTTGTCGAGTTTTGTCAAACTTCGTACATGGCTGGAAAGGCCTATTAATTTGCAATTGAATACTGAAAACCACAATCATTTAGGATGTACGGTTGTGGAAATATCGGGTTTAGAAAATATACTTCCAAAATCAATTTTGACACTGCCAGGGTCACGATTTGGATGAAATTTTATCCAAAATTAATTTGTCGAGTTTTGTTAAACTTCGTACATGGCTGGAAAGGCCTATTAATTTGCAATTGAATACTGAAAACCACAATATTTAGGATGTACGGTTGTGGAAATATCTGATTTAGAAAATATACTTCCAAAATCAATTTTGACACTGCCAGGGTCACGATTTGGATGAAATTTCGTCCAAAATTAATTTTTCGAGTTTTGTTAAACTTCGTACATGGCTGGAAAGGCCTTTTAATTTGCAATTGAATACTGAAAACCACAATCATTTAGGATGTACGGTTGTGGAAATATCGGGTTTAGAAAATATACTTCCAAAATCAATTTTGACACTGCCAGGGTCACGATTTGGATGAAATTTCATCCAAAATTAATTTGTCGAGTTTTGTCAAACTTCGTACATGGCTGGAAAGGTCTATTAATTTGCAATTGAATACTGAAAACCACAATAATTTAGGATGTACGGTTGTGGAAATATCGGGTTTAGAAAATATACTTCCAAAATCAATTTTGACACTGCCAGGGTCACGATTTGGATGAAATTTCATCCAAAATTAATTTGTCGATTTTTGTTAAACTTCGTACATGGCTGGAAAGGCCTTTTAATTTGCAATTGAATACTGAAAACCACAATCATTTAGGATGTACGGTTGTGGAAATATCGGGTTTAGAAAATATACTTCCAAAATCAATTTTGACACTGCCAGGGTCACGATTTGGATGAAATTTCGTCCAAAATTAATTTGTCGAGTTTTGTCAAACTTCGTACATGGCTGGAAAGGCCTATTAATTTGCAATTGAATACTGAAAACCACAATCATTTAGGATGTACGGTTGTGGAAATATCGGGTTTAGAAAATATACTTCCAAAATCAATTTTGACACTGCCAGGGTCACGATTTGGATGAAATTTCGTCCAAAATTAATTTGTCGAGTTTTGTTAAACTTCGTACATGGCTGGAAAGGCCTTTTAATTTGCAATTGAATACTGAAAACCACAATCATTTAGGATGTACGGTTGTGGAAATATCGGGTTTAGAAAATATACTTCCAAAATCAATTTTGACACTGCCAGGGTCACGATTTGGATGAAATTTTATCCAAAATTAATTTGTCGAGTTTTGTTAAACTTCGTACATGGCTGGAAAGGCCTATTAATTTGCAATTGAATACTGAAAACCACAATCATTTAGGATGTACGGTTGTGGAAATATCTGGTTTAGAAAATATACTTCCAAAATCAATTTTGACACTGCCAGGGTCACGATTTGGATGAAATTTTATCCAAAATTAATTTTTCGAGTTTTGTTAAACTTCGTACATGGCTGGAAAGGCCTATTAATTTGCAATTGAATACTGAAAACCACAATCATTTAGAATGTACGGTTGTGGAAATATCTGGTTTAGAAAATATACTTCCAAAATCAATTTTGACACTGCCAGGGTCACGATTTGGATGAAATTTCGTCCAAAATTAATTTTTCGAGTTTTGTTAAACTTCGTACATGGCTGGAAAGGCCTTTTAATTTGCAATTGAATACTGAAAACCACAATCATTTAGGATGTACGGTTGTGGAAATATCGGGTTTAGAAAATATACTTCCAAAATCAATTTTGACACTGCCAGGGTCACGATTTGGATGAAATTTCATCCAAAATTAATTTGTCGAGTTTTGTCAAACTTCGTACATGGCTGGAAAGGTCTATTAATTTGCAATTGAATACTGAAAACCACAATAATTTATAGGATGTACGGTTGTGGAAATATCGGGTTTAGAAAATATACTTCCAAAATCAATTTTGACACTGCCAGGGTCACGATTTGGATGAAATTTCATCCAAAATTAATTTGTCGAGTTTTGTCAAACTTCGTACATGGCTGGAAAGGCCTATTAATTTGCAATTGAATACTGAAAACCACAATCATTTAGGATGTACGGTTGTGGAAATATCGGGTTTAGAAAATATACTTCCAAAATCAATTTTGACACTGCCAGGGTCACGATTTGGATGAAATTTTATCCAAAATTAATTTGTCGAGTTTTGTTAAACTTCGTACATGGCTGGAAAGGCCTTTTAATTTGCAATTGAATACTGAAAACCACAATCATTTAGGATGTACGGTTGTGGAAATATCGGGTTTAGAAAATATACTTCCAAAATCAATTTTGACACTGCCAGGGTCACGATTTGGATGAAATTTTATCCAAAATTAATTTGTCGAGTTTTGTTAAACTTCGTACATGGCTGGAAAGGCCTATTAATTTGCAATTGAATACTGAAAACCACAATCATTTAGGATGTACGGTTGTGGAAATATCTGGTTTAGAAAATATACTTCCAAAATCAATTTTGACACTGCCAGGGTCACGATTTGGATGAAATTTTATCCAAAATTAATTTTTCGAGTTTTGTTAAACTTCGTACATGGCTGGAAAGGCCTATTAATTTGCAATTGAATACTGAAAACCACAATCATTTAGGATGTACGGTTGTGGAAATATCTGGTTTAGAAAATATACTTCCAAAATCAATTTTGACACTGCCAGGGTCACGATTTGGATGAAATTTCGTCCAAAATTAATTTGTCGAGTTTTTTCAAACTTCGTACATGGCTGGAAAGGCCTATTAATTTGCAATTGAATACTGAAAACCACAATCATTTAGGATGTACGGTTGTGGAAATATCGGGTTTAGAAAATATACTTCCAAAATCAATTTTGACACTGCCAGGGTCACGATTTGGATGAAATTTCGTCCAAAATTAATTTTTCGAGTTTTGTTAAACTTCATACATGGCTGGAAAGGCCTTTTAATTTGCAATTGAATACTGAAAACCACAATCATTTAGGATGTACGGTTGTGGAAATATCGGGTTTAGAAAATATACTTCCAAAATCAATTTTGACACTGCCAGGGTCACGATTTGGATGAAATTTTATCCAAAATTAATTTTTCGAGTTTTGTTAAACTTCGTACATGCCTGGAAAGGCCTATTAATTTGCAATTGAATACTGAAAACCACAATAATTTAGGATGTACGGTTGTGGAAATATCGGGTTTAGAAAATATACTTCCAAAATCAATTTTGACACTGCCAGGGTCACGATTTGGATGAAATTTCGTCCAAAATTAATTTGTCGAGTTTTGTCAAACTTCGTACATGGCTGGAAAGGCCTATTAATTTGCAATTGAATACTGAAAACCACAATCATTTAGGATGTACGGTTGTGGAAATATCGGGTTTAGAAAATATACTTCCAAAATCAATTTTGACACTGCCAGGGTCACGATTTGGATGAAATTTCGTCCAAAATTAATTTGTCGAGTTTTGTCAAACTTCGTACATGGCTGGAAAGGCCTATTAATTTGCAATTGAATACTGAAAACCACAATCATTTAGGATGTACGGTTGTGGAAATATCGGGTTTAGAAAATATACTTCCAAAATCAATTTTGACACTGCCAGGGTCACGATTTGGATGAAATTTCATCCAAAATTAATTTGTCGAGTTTTGTCAAACTTCGTACATGGCTGGAAAGGCCTATTAATTTGCAATTGAATACTGAAAACCACAATAATTTAGGATGTACGGTTGTGGAAATATCGGGTTTAGAAAATATACTTCCAAAATCAATTTTGACACTGCCAGGGTCACGATTTGGATGAAATTTCGTCCAAAATTAATTTGTCGAGTTTTGTCAAACTTCGTACATGGCTGGAAAGGCCTATTAATTTGCAAATGAATACTGAAAACCACAATAATTTAGAATGTACGGTTGTGGAAATTTCGGGTTTAGAAAATATACTTCCAAAATCAATTTTGACACTGCCAGGGTCACGATTTGGATGAAATTTCGTCCAAAATTAATTTGTCGAGTTTTGTCAAACTTCGTACATGGCTGGAAAGGCCTATTAATTTGCAAATGAATACTGAAAACCACAATAATTTAGAATGTACGGTTGTGGAAATTTCGGGTTTAGAAAATATACTTCCAAAATCAATTTTGACACTGCCAGGGTCACGATTTGGATGAAATTTCGTCCAAAATTAATTTGTCGAGTTTTGTCAAACTTCGTACATGGCTGGAAAGGCCTATTAATTTGCAATTGAATACTGAAACCCACAGTCATTTAGGATGTACGGTTGTGGAAATATCGGGTTTAGAAAATATACTTCCAAAATCAATTTTGACACTGCCAGGGTCACGATTTGGATGAAATTTTATCCAAAATAATTTGTCGAGTTTTGTTAAACTTCGTACATGGCTGGAAAGGCCTTTTAATTTGCAACTGAATACTGAAAACCACAATCATTTAGGATGTACGGTTGTGGAAATATCGGGTTTAGAAAATATACTTCCAAAATCAATTTTGACACTGCCAGGGTCACGATTTGGATGAAATTTTATCCAAAATTAATTTGTCGAGTTTTGTTAAACTTTGTACATGGCTGGAAAGGCCTATTAATTTGCAATTGAATACTGAAAACCACAATCATTTAGGATGTACGGTTGTGGAAATATCGGGTTTAGAAAATATACTTCCAAAATCAATTTTGACACTGCCAGGGTCACGATTTGGATGAAATTTTATCCAAAATTAATTTGTCGAGTTTTGTTAAACTTTGTACATGGCTGGAAAGGCCTATTAATTTGCAATTGAATACTGAAAACCACAATCATTTAGGATGTACGGTTGTGGAAATATCTGGTTTAGAAAATATACTTCCAAAATCAATTTTGACACTGCCAGGGTCACGATTTGGATGAAATTTTATCCAAAATTAATTTGTCGAGTTTTGTTAAACTTCGTACATGGCTGGAAAGGCCTATTAATTTGCAATTGAATACTGAAAACCACAATCATTTAGGATGTACGGTTGTGGAAATATCGGGTTTAGAAAATATACTTCCAAAATCAATTTTGACACTGCCAGGGTCACGATTTGGATGAAATTTTATCCAAAATAATTTTTCGAGTTTTGTTAAACTTCGTACATGGCTGGAAAGGCCTATTAATTTGCAATTGAATACTGAAAACCACAATAATTTAGGATGTACGGTTGTGGAAATATCGGGTTTAGAAAATATACTTCCAAAATCAATTTTGACACTGCCAGGGTCACGATTTGGATGAAATTTCGTCCAAAATTAATTTGTCGAGTTTTGTCAAACTTCGTACATGGCTGGAAAGGCCTATTAATTTGCAATTGAATACTGAAAACCACAATAATTTAGGATGTACGGTTGTGGAAATATCGGGTTTAGAAAATATTCTTCCAAAATCAATTTTGACACTGCCAGGGTCACGATTTGGATGAAATTTTATCCAAAATTAATTTGTCGAGTTTTGTTAAACTTCGTACTTTTAATTCGCCTTTTAATTTGCAATTGAATACTGAAAACCACAATCATTTAGGATGTACGGTTGTGGAAATATCGGGTTTAGAAAATATACTTCCAAAATCAATTTTGACACTGCCAGGGTCACGATTTGGATGAAATTTTATCCAAAATTAATTTGTCGAGTTTTGTTAAACTTCGTACATGGCTGGAAAGGCCTATTAATTTGCAATTGAATACTGAAAACCACAATCATTTAGGATGTACGGTTGTGGAAATATCTGGTTTAGAAAATATACTTCCAAAATCAATTTTGACACTGCCAGTGTCACGATTTGGATGAAATTTCGTCCAAAATTAATTTGTCGAGTTTTGTCAAACTTCGTACATGGCTGGAAAGGCCTATTAATTTGCAATTGAATACTGAAAACCACAACAATTTAGAATGTACGGTTGTGGAAATTTCGGGTTTAGAAAATATACTTCCAAAATCAATTTTGACACTGCCAGGGTCACGATTTGGATGAAATTTCGTCCAAAATTAATTTGTCGAGTTTTGTCAAACTTCGTACATGGCTGGAAAGGCCTATTAATTTGCAATTGAATACTGAAAACCACAATAATTTAGGATGTACGGTTGTGGAAATATCTGGTTTAGAAAATATACTTCCAAAATCAATTTTGACACTGCCAGTGTCACGATTTGGATGAAATTTTATCCAAAATTAATTTGTCGAGTTTTGTTAAACTTCGTACATGGCTGGAAAGGCCTATTAATTTGCAATTGAATACTGAAAACCACAATCATTTAGGATGTACGGTTGTGGAAATTTCGGGTTTAGAAAATATACTTCCAAAATCAATTTTGACACTGCCAGGGTCACGATTTGGATGAAATTTCGTCCAAAATTAATTTGTCGAGTTTTGTCAAACTTCGTACATGGCTGGAAAGGCCTATTAATTTGCAATTGAATACTGAAAACCACAACAATTTAGAATGTACGGTTGTGGAAATTTCGGGTTTAGAAAATATACTTCCAAAATCAATTTTGACACTGCCAGGGTCACGATTTGGATGAAATTTCGTCCAAAATTAATTTGTCGAGTTTTGTCAAACTTCGTACATGGCTGGAAAGGCCTATTAATTTGCAATTGAATACTGAAAACCACAATAATTTAGGATGTACGGTTGTGGAAATATCGGGTTTAGAAAATATACTTCCAAAATCAATTTTGACACTGCCAGGGTCACGATTTGGATGAAATTTCGTCCAAAATTAATTTGTCGAGTTTTGTCAAACTTCGTACATGGCTGGAAAGGCCTATTAATTTGCAATCGAATACTGAAAACCACAATAATTTAGGATGTACGGTTGTGGAAATATCGGGTTTAGAAAATATTCTTCCAAAATCAATTTTGACACTGCCAGGGTCACGATTTGGATGAAATTTCGTCCAAAATTAATTTGTCGAGTTTTGTCAAACTTCGTACATGGCTGGAAAGGCCTATTAATTTGCAATTGAATACTGAAAACCACAATCATTTAGGATGTACGGTTGTGGAAATATCGGGTTTAGAAAATATACTTCCAAAATCAATTTTGACACTGCCAGTGTCACGATTTGGATGAAATTTCGTCCAAAATTAATTTGTCGAGTTTTGTTAAACTTCGTACATGGCTGGAAAGGCCTATTAATTTGCAATTGAATACTGAAAACCACAATAATTTAGAATGTACGGTTGTGGAAATTTCGGGTTTAGAAAATATACTTCCAAAATCAATTTTGACACTGCCAGGGTCACGATTTGGATGAAATTTCGTCCAAAATTAATTTGTCGAGTTTTGTCAAACTTCGTACATGGCTGGAAAGGCCTATTAATTTGCAATTGAATACTGAAAACCACAATAATTTAGGATGTACGGTTGTGGAAATATCGGGTTTAGAAAATATACTTCCAAAATCAATTTTGACACTGCCAGGGTCACGATTTGGATGAAATTTTATCCAAAATTAATTTGTCGAGTTTTGTTAAACTTCGTACATGGCTGGAAAGGCCTATTAATTTGCAATTGAATACTGAAAACCACAATCATTTAGGATGTACGGTTGTGGAAATTTCGGGTTTAGAAAATATACTTCCAAAATCAATTTTGACACTGCCAGGGTCACGATTTGGATGAAATTTCGTCCAAAATTAATTTGTCGAGTTTTGTCAAACTTCGTACATGGCTGGAAAGGCCTATTAATTTGCAATTGAATACTGAAAACCACAATCATTTAGGATGTACGGTTGTGGAAATATCGGGTTTAGAAAATATACTTCCAAAATCAATTTTGACACTGCCAGGGTCACGATTTGGATGAAATTTTATCCAAAATAATTTTTCGAGTTTTGTTAAACTTCGTACATGGCTGGAAAGGCCTATTAATTTGCAATTGAATACTGAAAACCACAATAATTTAGGATGTACGGTTGTGGAAATATCGGGTTTAGAAAATATACTTCCAAAATCAATTTTGACACTGCCAGGGTCACGATTTGGATGAAATTTCGTCCAAAATTAATTTGTCGAGTTTTGTCAAACTTCGTACATGGCTGGAAAGGCCTATTAATTTGCAATTGAATACTGAAAACCACAATAATTTAGGATGTACGGTTGTGGAAATATCGGGTTTAGAAAATATTCTTCCAAAATCAATTTTGACACTGCCAGGGTCACGATTTGGATGAAATTTCGTCCAAAATTAATTTGTCGAGTTTTGTTAAACTTCGTACATGGCTGGAAAGGCCTTTTAATTTGCAATTGAATACTGAAAACCACAATCATTTAGGATGTACGGTTGTGGAAATATCGGGTTTAGAAAATATACTTCCAAAATCAATTTTGACACTGCCAGGGTCACGATTTGGATGAAATTTTATCCAAAATTAATTTGTCGAGTTTTGTTAAACTTCGTACATGGCTGGAAAGGCCTATTAATTTGCAATTGAATACTGAAAACCACAATCATTTAGGATGTACGGTTGTGGAAATATCTGGTTTAGAAAATATACTTCCAAAATCAATTTTGACACTGCCAGTGTCACGATTTGGATGAAATTTCGTCCAAAATTAATTTGTCGAGTTTTGTCAAACTTCGTACATGGCTGGAAAGGCCTATTAATTTGCAATTGAATACTGAAAACCACAATAATTTAGAATGTACGGTTGTGGAAATTTCGGGTTTAGAAAATATACTTCCAAAATCAATTTTGACACTGCCAGGGTCACGATTTGGATGAAATTTCGTCCAAAATTAATTTGTCGAGTTTTGTCAAACTTCGTACATGGCTGGAAAGGCCTATTAATTTGCAATTGAATACTGAAAACCACAATAATTTAGGATGTACGGTTGTGGAAATATCGGGTTTAGAAAATATACTTCCAAAATCAATTTTGACACTGCCAGGGTCACGATTTGGATGAAATTTCGTCCAAAATTAATTTGTCGAGTTTTGTCAAACTTCGTACATGGCTGGAAAGGCCTATTAATTTGCAATTGAATACTGAAAACCACAATAATTTAGGATGTACGGTTGTGGAAATATCGGGTTTAGAAAATATTCTTCCAAAATCAATTTTGACACTGCCAGGGTCACGATTTGGATGAAATTTCGTCCAAAATTAATTTGTCGAGTTTTGTTAAACTTCGTACATGGCTGGAAAGGCCTTTTAATTTGCAATTGAATACTGAAAACCACAATCATTTAGGATGTACGGTTGTGGAAATATCGGGTTTAGAAAATATACTTCCAAAATCAATTTTGACACTGCCAGGGTCACGATTTGGATGAAATTTTATCCAAAATTAATTTGTCGAGTTTTGATAAACTTCGTACATGGCTGGAAAGGCCTATTAATTTGCAATTGAATACTGAAAACCACAATCATTTAGGATGTACGGTTGTGGAAATATCTGGTTTAGAAAATATACTTCCAAAATCAATTTTGACACTGCCAGGGTCACGATTTGGATGAAATTTTATCCAAAATTAATTTTTCGAGTTTTGTTAAACTTCGTACATGGCTGGAAAGGCCTATTAATTTGCAATTAAATACTGAAAACCACAATAATTTAGGATGTACGGTTGTGGAAATATCGGGTTTAGAAAATATACTTCCAAAATCAATTTTGACACTGCCAGGGTCACGATTTGGATGAAATTTTATCCAAAATGAATTTGTCGAGTTTTGTTAAACTTCGTACATGGCTGGAAAGGCCTATTAATTTGCAATTGAATACTGAAAACCACAATAATTTATGATGTACGGTTGTGGAAATATCGGGTTTAGAAAATATACTTCCAAAATCAATTTTGACACTGCCAGGGTCACGATTTGGATGAAATTTCGTCCAAAATTAATTTGTCGAGTTTTGTCAAACTTCGTACATGGCTGGAAAGGCCTATTAATTTGCAATTGAATACTGAAAACCACAATAATTTAGTATGTACGGTTGTGGAAATATCGGGTTTAGAAAATATACTTCCAAAATCAATTTTGACACTGCCAGGGTCACGATTTGGATGAAATTTCGTCCAAAATTAATTTGTCGAGTTTTGTCAAACTTCGTACATGGCTGGAAAGGCCTATTAATTTGCAATTGAATACTGAAAACCACAATAATTTAGGATGTACGGTTGTGGAAATATCGGGTTTAGAAAATATACTTCCAAAATCAATTTTGACACTGCCAGGGTCACGATTTGGATGAAATTTCGTCCAAAATTAATTTGTCGAGTTTTGTCAAACTTCGTACATGGCTGGAAAGGCCTATTAATTTGCAATTGAATACTGAAAACCACAATAATTTAGGATGTACGGTTGTGGAAATATCGGGTTTAGAAAATATACTTCCAAAATCAATTTTGACACTGCCAGGGTCACGATTTGGATGAAATTTTATCCAAAATTAATTTTTCGAGTTTTGTTAAACTTCGTACATGGCTGGAAAGGCCTATTAATTTGCAATTAAATACTGAAAACCACAATCATTTAGGATGTACGGTTGTGGAAATATCGGGTTTAGAAAATATACTTCCAAAATCAATTTTGACACTGCCAGGGTCACGATTTGGATGAAATTTTATCCAAAATGAATTTGTCGAGTTTTGTCAAACTTCGTACATGGCTGGAAAGGCCTATTAATTTGCAATTGAATACTGAAAACCACAATAATTTATGATGTACGGTTGTGGAAATATCGGGTTTAGAAAATATACTTCCAAAATCAATTTTGACACTGCCAGGGTCACGATTTGGATGAAATTTCGTCCAAAATTAATTTGTCGAGTTTTGTCAAACTTCGTACATGGCTGGAAAGGCCTATTAATTTGCAATTGAATACTGAAAACCACAATAATTTAGGATGTACGGTTGTGGAAATATCGGGTTTAGAAAATATACTTCCAAAATCAATTTTGACACTGCCAGGGTCACGATTTGGATGAAATTTCGTCCAAAATTAATTTGTCGAGTTTTGTCAAACTTCGTACATGGCTGGAAAGGCCTATTAATTTGCAATTGAATACTGAAAACCACAATCATTTAGGATGTACGGTTGTGGAAATATCGGGTTTAGAAAATATACTTCCAAAATCAATTTTGACACTGCCAGGGTCACGATTTGGATGAAATTTCGTCCAAAATTAATTTGTCGAGTTTTGTCAAACTTCGTACATGGCTGGAAAGGCCTATTAATTTGCAATTGAATACTGAAAACCACAATAATTTAGGATGTACGGTTGTGGAAATATCGGGTTTAGAAAATATACTTCCAAAATCAATTTTGACACTGCCAGGGTCACGATTTGGATGAAATTTCGTCCAAAATTAATTTGTCGAGTTTTGTCAAACTTCGTACATGGCTGGAAAGGCCTATTAATTTGCAATTGAATACTGAAAACCACAATAATTTAGGATGTACGGTTGTGGAAATATCTGGTTTAGAAAATATACTTCCAAAATCAATTTTGACACTGCCAGGGTCACGATTTGGATGAAATTTCGTCCAAAATTTATTTGTCGAGTTTTGTCAAACTTCGTACATGGCTGGAAAGGCCTATTAATTTGCAATTGAATACTGAAAACCACAATAATTTAGGATGTACGGTTGTGGAAATATCGGGTTTAGAAAATATACTTCCAAAATCAATTTTGACACTGTCAGGGTCACGATTTGGATGAAATTTCGTCCAAAATTAATTTTTCGAGTTTTGTCAAACTTCGTACATGGCTGGAAAGGCCTTTTAATTTGCAATTGAATACTGAAAACCACAATAATTTAGGATGTACGGTTGTGGAAATATCGGGTTTAGAAAATATACTTCCAAAATCAATTTTGACACTGCCAGGGTCACGATTTGGATGAAATTTTATCCAAAATTAATTTTTCGAGTTTTGTTAAACTTCGTACATGGCTGGAAAGGCCTATTAATTTGCAATTGAATACTGAAAACCACAATAATTTAGGATGTACGGTTGTGGAAATATCGGGTTTAGAAAATATACTTCCAAAATCAATTTTGACACTGCCAGGGTCACGATTTGGATGAAATTTCGTCCAAAATTAATTTGTCGAGTTTTGTTAAACTTCGTACATGGCTGGAAAGGCCTTTTAATTTGCAATTGAATACTGAAAACCACAATCATTTAGGATGTACGGTTGTGGAAATATCGGGTTTAGAAAATATACTTCCAAAATCAATTTTGACACTGCCAGGGTCACGATTTGGATGAAATTTTATCCAAAATTAATTTGTCGAGTTTTGTTAAACTTCGTACATGGCTGGAAAGGCCTATTAATTTGCAATTGAATACTGAAAACCACAATCATTTAGGATGTACGGTTGTGGAAATATCTGGTTTAGAAAATATACTTCCAAAATCAATTTTGACACTGCCAGGGTCACGATTTGGATGAAATTTTATCCAAAATTAATTTGTCGAGTTTTGTTAAACTTCGTACATGGCTGGAAAGGCCTTTTAATTTGCAATTGAATACTGAAAACCACAATCATTTAGGATGTACGGTTGTGGAAATATCGGGTTTAGAAAATATACTTCCAAAATCAATTTTGACACTGCCAGGGTCACGATTTGGATGAAATTTTATCCAAAATTAATTTGTCGAGTTTTGTCAAACTTCGTACATGGCTGGAAAGGCCTATTAATTTGCAATTGAATACTGAAAACCACAATAATTTAGGATGTACGGTTGTGGAAATATCGGGTTTAAAAAATATACTTCCAAAATCAATTTTGACACTGCCAGGGTCACGATTTGGATGAAATTTCGTCCAAAATTAATTTGTCGAGTTTTGTCAAACTTCGTACATGGCTGGAAAGGCCTATTAATTTGCAATTGAATACTGAAAACCACAATAATTTAGGATGTACGGTTGTGGAAATATCGGGTTTAGAAAATATACTTCCAAAATCAATTTTGACACTGCCAGGGTCACGATTTGGATGAAATTTCGTCCAAAATTAATTTGTCGAGTTTTGTCAAACTTCGTACATGGCTGGAAAGGCCTATTAATTTGCAATTGAATACTGAAAACCACAATAATTTAGGATGTACGGTTGTGGAAATATCTGGTTTAGAAAATATACTTCCAAAATCAATTTTGACACTGCCAGGGTCACGATTTGGATGAAATTTCGTCCAAAATTAATTTTTCGAGTTTTGTTAAACTTCGTACATGGCTGGAAAGGCCTTTTAATTTGCAATTGAATACTGAAAACCACAATAATTTAGGATGTACGGTTGTGGAAATATCGGGTTTAGAAAATATACTTCCAAAATCAATTTTGACACTGCCAGGGTCACGATTTGGATGAAATTTCATCCAAAATTAATTTGTCGAGTTTTGTCAAACTTCGTACATGGCTGGAAAGGCCTATTAATTTGCAATTGAATACTGAAAACCACAATAATTTAGGATGTACGGTTGTGGAAATATCGGGTTTAGAAAATATACTTCCAAAATCAATTTTGACACTGCCAGGGTCACGATTTGGATGAAATTTTATCCAAAATTAATTTGTCGAGTTTTGTCAAACTTCGTACATGGCTGGAAAGGCCTATTAATTTGCAATTGAATACTGAAAACCACAATAATTTAGGATGTACGGTTGTGGAAATATCGGGTTTAGAAAATATACTTCCAAAATCAATTTTGACACTGCCAGGGTCACGATTTGCATGAAATTTCGTCCAAAATTAATTTTTCGAGTTTTGTCAAACTTCGTACATGGCTGGAAAGGCCTATTAATTTGCAATTGAATACTGAAAACCACAATAATTTAGGATGTACGGTTGTGGAAATATCGGGTTTAGAAAATATACTTCCAAAATCAATTTTGACACTGCCAGGGTCACGATTTGGATGAAATTTCATCCAAAATTAATTTGTCGAGTTTTGTCAAACTTCGTACATGGCTGGAAAGGCCTATTAATTTGCAATTGAATACTGAAAACCACAATCATTTAGGATGTACGGTTGTGGAAATATCTGGTTTAGAAAATATACTTCAAAAATCAATTTTGACACTGCCAGGGTCACGATTTGGATGAAATTTCGTCCAAAATTAATTTGTCGAGTTTTGTCAAACTTCGTACATGGCTGGAAAGGCCTATTAATTTGCAATTGAATACTGACAACCACAATCATTTAGGATGTACGGTTGTGGAAATATCTGGTTTAGAAAATATACTTCCAAAATCAATTTTGACACTGCCAGGGTCACGATTTGGATGAAATTTCGTCCAAAATTAATTTGTCGAGTTTTGTCAAACTTCGTACATGGCTGGAAAGGCCTATTAATTTGCAATTGAATACTGAAAACCACAATCATTTAGGATGTACGGTTGTGGAAATATCGGGTTTAGAAAATATACTTCCAAAATCAATTTTGACACTGCCAGGGTCACGATTTGGATGAAATTTTATCCAAAATTAATTTGTCGAGTTTTGTTAAACTTCGTACATGGCTGGAAAGGCCTTTTAATTTGCAATTGAATACTGAAAACCACAATCATTTAGGATGTACGGTTGTGGAAATATCTGGTTTAGAAAATATACTTCCAAAATCAATTTTGACACTGCCAGGGTCACGATTTGGATGAAATTTCGTCCAAAATTAATTTTTCGAGTTTTGTTAAACTTCGTACATGGCTGGAAAGGCCTTTTAATTTGCAATTGAATACTGAAAACCACAATCATTTAGGATGTACGGTTGTGGAAATATCTGGTTTAGAAAATATACTTCCAAAATCAATTTTGACACTGCCAGGGTCACGATTTGGATGAAATTTCGTCCAAAATTAATTTTTCGAGTTTTGTTAAACTTCGTACATGGCTGGAAAGGCCTTTTAATTTGCAATTGAATACTGAAAACCACAATAATTTAGGATGTACGGTTGTGGAAATATCGGGTTTAGAAAATATACTTCCAAAATCAATTTTGACACTGCCAGGGTCACGATTTGGATGAAATTTCATCCAAAATTAATTTGTCGAGTTTTGTCAAACTTCGTACATGGCTGGAAAGGCCTATTAATTTGCAATTGAATACTGAAAACCACAATCATTTAGGATGTACGGTTGTGGAAATATCTGGTTTAGAAAATATACTTCCAAAATCAATTTTGACACTGCCAGGGTCACGATTTGGATGAAATTTCGTCCAAAATTAATTTGTCGAGTTTTGTCAAACTTCGTACATGGCTGGAAAGGCCTATTAATTTGCAATTGAATACTGAAAACCACAATCATTTAGGATGTACGGTTGTGGAAATATCGGGTTTAGAAAATATACTTCCAAAATCAATTTTGACACTGCCAGGGTCACGATTTGGATGAAATTTTATCCAAAATTAATTTGTCGAGTTTTGTTAAACTTCGTACATGGCTGAAAAGGCCTTTTAATTTGCAATTGAATACTGAAAACCACAATCATTTAGGATGTACGGTTGTGGAAATATCTGGTTTAGAAAATATACTTCCAAAATCAATTTTGACACTGCCAGGGTCACGATTTGGATGAAATTTCGTCCAAAATTAATTTTTCGAGTTTTGTTAAACTTCGTACATGGCTGGAAAGGCCTTTTAATTTGCAATTGAATACTGAAAACCACAATCATTTAGGATGTACGGTTGTGGAAATATCGGGTTTAGAAAATATACTTCCAAAATCAATTTTGACACTGCCAGGGTCACGATTTGGATTATCCAAAATTAATTTTTCGAGTTTTGTTAAACTTCGTACATGGCTGGAAAGGCCTATTAATTTGCAATTGAATACTGAAAACCACAATAATTTAGGATGTACGGTTGTGGAAATATCGGGTTTAGAAAATATACTTCCAAAATCAATTTTGACACTGCCAGGGTCACGATTTGGATGAAATTTCGTCCAAAATTAATTTTTCGAGTTGTGTTAAACTCCGTACATGGCTGGAAAGGCCTATTAATTTGCAATTGAATACTGAAAACCACAATAATTTAGGATGTACGGTTGTGGAAATATCGGGTTTAGAAAATATACTTCCAAAATCAATTTTGACACTGCCAGGGTCACGATTTGGATGAAATTTCGTCCAAAATTAATTTGTCGAGTTTTGTCAAACTTCGTACATGGCTGGAAAGGCCTATTAATTTGCAATTGAATACTGAAAACCACAATAATTTAGGATGTACGGTTGTGGAAATATCGGGTTTAGAAAATATACTTCCAAAATCAATTTTGACACTGCCAGGGTCACGATTTGGATGAAATTTTATCCAAAATAAATTTTTCGAGTTTTGTTAAACTTCGTACATGGCTGGAAAGGCCTATTAATTTGCAATTGAATACTGAAAAACACAATAATTTAGGATGTACGGTTGTGGAAATATCGGGTTTAGAAAATATACTTCCAAAATCAATTTTGACACTGCCAGGGTCACGATTTGGATGAAATTTCGTCCAAAATTAATTTGTCGAGTTTTGTCAAACTTCGTACATGGCTGGAAAGGCCTATTAATTTGCAATTGAATACTGAAAACCACAATCATTTAGGATGTACGGTTGTGGAAATATCGGGTTTAGAAAATATACTTCCAAAATCAATTTTGACACTGCCAGGGTCACGATTTGGATGAAATTTTATCCAAAATTAATTTGTCGAGTTTTGTCAAACTTCGTACATGGCTGGAAAGGCCTATTAATTTGCAATTGAATACCGAAAACCACAATCATTTAGGATGTACGGTTGTGGAAATATCTGGTTTAGAAAATATACTTCCAAAATCAATTTTGACACTGCCAGGGTCACGATTTGGATGAAATTTTATCCAAAATTAATTTGTCGAGTTTTGTTAAACTTCGTACATGGCTGGAAAGGCCTTTTAATTTGCAATTGAATACTGAAAACCACAATCATTTAGGATGTACGGTTGTGGAAATATCTGGTTTAGAAAATATACTTCCAAAATCAATTTTGACACTGCCAGGGTCACGATTTGGATGAAATTTTATCCAAAATTAATTTTTCGAGTTTTGTTAAACTTCGTACATGGCTGGAAAGGCCTATTAATTTGCAATTGAATACTGAAAACCACAATAATTTAGGATGTACGGTTGTGGAAATATCGGGTTTAGAAAATATACTTCCAAAATCAATTTTGACACTGCCAGGGTCACGATTTGGATGAAATTTCGTCCAAAATTAATTTGTCGAGTTTTGTCAAACTTCGTACATGGCTGGAAAGGCCTATTAATTTGCAATTGAATACTGAAAACCACAATAATTTAGGATGTACGGTTGTGGAAATATCGGGTTTAGAAAATATACTTCCAAAATCAATTTTGACACTGCCAGGGTCACGATTTGGATGAAATTTCGTCCAAAATTAATTTGTCGAGTTTTGTCAAACTTTGTACATGGCTGGAAAGGCCTATTAATTTGCAATTGAATACTGAAAACCACAATAATTTAGGATGTACGGTTGTGGAAATATCGGGTTTAGAAAATATACTTCCAAAATCAATTTTGACACTGCCAGGGTCACGATTTGGATGAAATTTTATCCAAAATAAATTTTTCGAGTTTTGTTAAACTTCGTACATGGCTGGAAAGGCCTATTAATTTGCAATTGAATACTGAAAACCACAATAATTTAGGATGTACGGTTGTGGAAATATCGGGTTTAGAAAATATACTTCCAAAATCAATTTTGACACTGCCAGGGTCACGATTTGGATGAAATTTCGTCCAAAATTAATTTGTCGAGTTTTGTCAAACTTCGTACATGGCTGGAAAGGCCTATTAATTTGCAATTGAATACTGAAAACCACAATCATTTAGGATGTACGGTTGTGGAAATATCGGGTTTAGAAAATATACTTCCAAAATCAATTTTGACACTGCCAGGGTCACGATTTGGATGAAATTTTATCCAAAATTAATTTGTCGAGTTTTGTCAAACTTCGTACATGGCTGGAAAGGCCTATTAATTTGCAATTGAATACTGAAAACCACAATCATTTAGGATGTACGGTTGTGGAAATATCTGGTTTAGAAAATATACTTCCAAAATCAATTTTGACACTGCCAGGGTCACGATTTGGATGAAATTTTATCCAAAATTAATTTGTCGAGTTTTGTCAAACTTCGTACATGGCTGGAAAGGCCTATTAATTTGCAATTGAATACTGAAAACCACAATCATTTAGGATGTACGGTTGTGGAAATATCTGGTTTAGAAAATATACTTCCAAAATCAATTTTGACACTGCCAGGGTCACGATTTGGATGAAATTTCGTCCAAAATTAATTTGTCGAGTTTTGTCAAACTTCGTACATGGCTGGAAAGGCCTTTTAATTTGCAATTGAATACTGAAAACCACAATCATTTAGGATGTACGGTTGTGGAAATATCGGGTTTAGAAAATATACTTCCAAAATCAATTTTGACACTGCCAGGGTCACGATTTGGATGAAATTTCATCCAAAATTAATTTGTCGAGTTTTGTCAAACTTCGTACATGGCTGGAAAGGCCTATTAATTTGCAATTGAATACTGAAAACCACAATAATTTAGGATGTACGGTTGTGGAAATATCGGGTTTAGAAAATATACTTCCAAAATCAATTTTGACACTGCCAGGGTCACGATTTGGATGAAATTTCGTCCAAAATTAATTTGTCGAGTTTTGTTAAACTTCGTACATGGCTGGAAAGGCCTTTTAATTTGCAATTGAATACTGAAAACCACAATCATTTAGGATGTACGGTTGTGGAAATATCGGGTTTAGAAAATATACTTCCAAAATCAATTTTGACACTGCCAGGGTCACGATTTGGATGAAATTTTATCCAAAATTAATTTGTCGAGTTTTGTTAAACTTCGTACATGGCTGGAAAGGCCTATTAATTTGCAATTGAATACTGAAAACCACAATCATTTAGGATGTACGGTTGTGGAAATATCTGGTTTAGAAAATATACTTCCAAAATCAATTTTGACACTGCCAGGGTCACGATTTGGATGAAATTTTATCCAAAATTAATTTTTCGAGTTTTGTTAAACTTCGTACATGGCTGGAAAGGCCTATTAATTTGCAATTGAATACTGAAAACCACAATCATTTAGGATGTACGGTTGTGGAAATATCGGGTTTAGAAAATATACTTCCAAAATCAATTTTGACACTGCCAGGGTCACGATTTGGATGAAATTTCGTCCAAAATTAATTTTTCGAGTTTTGTCAAACTTCGTACATGGCTGGAAAGGCCTATTAATTTGCAATTGAATACTGAAAACCACAATAATTTAGGATGTACGGTTGTGGAAATATCGGGTTTAGAAAATATACATCCAAAATCAATTTTGACACTGCCAGGGTCACGATTTGGATGAAATTTCGTCCAAAATTAATTTGTCGAGTTTTGTCAAACTTCGTACATGGCTGGAAAGGCCTATTAATTTGCAATTGAATACTGAAAACCACAATCATTTAGGATGTACGGTTGTGGAAATATCGAGCTTAAAAAATATACTTCCAAAATCAATTTTGACACTGCCAGGGTCACGATTTGGATGAAATTTTATCCAAAATTAATTTGTCGAGTTTTGTCAAACTTCGTAAATGGCTGGAAAGGCCTATTAATTTGCAATTGAATACTGAAAACCACAATAATTTAGGATGTACGGTTGTGGAAATATCTGGTTTAGAAAATATACTTCCAAAATCAATTTTGACACTGCCAGGGTCACGATTTGGATGAAATTTTATCCAAAATTAATTTGTCGAGTTTTGTTAAACTTTGTACATGGCTGGAAAGGCCTATTAATTTGCAATTGAATACTGAAAACCACAATAATTTAGGATGTACGGTTGTGGAAATATCGGGTTTAGAAAATATACTTCCAAAATCAATTTTGACACTGCCAGGGTCACGATTTGGATGAAATTTCGTCCAAAATTAATTTTTCGAGTTTTGTTAAACTTCGTACATGGCTGGAAAGGCCTTTTAATTTGCAATTGAATACTGAAAACCACAATCATTTAGGATGTACGGTTGTGGAAATATCGGGTTTAGAAAATATACTTCCAAAATCAATTTTGACACTGCCAGGGTCACAATTTGGATGAAATTTCGTCCAAAATTAATTTTTCGAGTTTTGTCAAACTTCGTACATGGCTGGAAAGGCCTATTAATTTGCAATTGAATACTGAAAACCACAATCATTTAGGATGTACGGTTGTGGAAATATCGGGTTTAGAAAATATACTTCCAAAATCAATTTTGACACTGCCAGGGTCACGATTTGGATGAAATTTTATCCAAAATTAATTTGTCGAGTTTTGTTAAACTTCGTACATGGCTGGAAAGGCCTATTAATTTGCAATTGAATACTGAAAACCACAATCATTTAGGATGTACGGTTGTGGAAATATCTGGTTTAGAAAATATACTTCCAAAATCAATTTTGACACTGCCAGGGTCACGATTTGGATGAAATTTTATCCAAAATTAATTTTTCGAGTTTTGTTAAACTTCGTACATGGCTGGAAAGGCCTATTAATTTGCAATTGAATACTGAAAACCACAATCATTTAGGATGTACGGTTGTGGAAATATCGGGTTTAGAAAATATACTTCCAAAATCAATTTTGACACTGCCAGGGTCACGATTTGGATGAAATTTCGTCCAAAATTAATTTGTCGAGTTTTGTCAAACTTCGTACATGGCTGGAAAGGCCTATTAATTTGCAATTGAATACTGAAAACCACAATCATTTAGGATGTACGGCTGTGGAAATATCTGGTTTAGAAAATATACTTCCAAATTCAATTTTGACACTGCCAGGGTCACGATTTGGATGAAATTTCGTCCAAAATTAATTTTTCGAGTTTTGTTAAACTTCGTACATGGCTGGAAAGGCCTTTTAATTTGCAATTGAATACTGAAAACCACAATCATTTAGGATGTACGGTTGTGGAAATATCGGGTTTAGAAAATATACTTCCAAAATCAATTTTGACACTGCCAGGGTCACGATTTGGATAAAATTTCATCCAAAATTAATTTGTCGAGTTTTGTCAAACTTCGTACATGGCTGGAAAGGTCTATTAATTTGCAATTGAATACTGAAAACCACAATAATTTAGGATGTACGGTTGTGGAAATATCGGGTTTAGAAAATATACTTCCAAAATCAATTTTGACACTGCCAGGGTCACGATTTGGATGAAATTTCATCCAAAATTAATTTGTCGAGTTTTGTCAAACTTCGTACATGGCTGGAAAGGCCTATTAATTTGCAATTGAATACTGAAAACCACAATAATTTAGGATGTACGGTTGTGGAAATATCGGGTTTAGAAAATATACTTCCAAAATCAATTTTGACACTGCCAGGGTCACGATTTGGATGAAATTTCGTCCAAAATTAATTTGTCGAGTTTTGTCAAACTTCGTACATGGCTGGAAAGGCCTTTTAATTTGCAATTGAATACTGAAAACCACAATCATTTAGGATGTACGGTTGTGGAAATATCGGGTTTAGAAAATATACTTCCAAAATCAATTTTGACACTGCCAGGGTCACGATTTGGATGAAATTTCATCCAAAATTAATTTGTCGAGTTTTGTCAAACTTCGTACATGGCTGGAAAGGCCTATTAATTTGCAATTGAATACTGAAAACCACAATAATTTAGGATGTACGGTTGTGGAAATATCGGGTTTAGAAAATATACTTCCAAAATCAATTTTGACACTGCCAGGGTCACGATTTGGATGAAATTTTGTCCAAAATTAATTTGTCGAGTTTTGTTAAACTTCGTACATGGCTGGAAAGGCCTTTTAATTTGCAATTGAATACTGAAAACCACAATCATTTAGGATGTACGGTTGTGGAAATATCGGGTTTAGAAAATATACTTCCAAAATCAATTTTGACACTGCCAGGGTCACGATTTGGATGAAATTTTATCCAAAATTAATTTGTCGAGTTTTGTTAAACTTCGTACATGGCTGGAAAGGCCTATTAATTTGCAATTGAATACTGAAAACCACAATCATTTAGGATGTACGGTTGTGGAAATATCGGGTTTAGAAAATATACTTCCAAAATCAATTTTGACACTGCCAGGGTCACGATTTGGATGAAATTTTATCCAAAATTAATTTTTCGAGTTTTGTTAAACTTCGTACATGGCTGGAAAGGCCTATTAATTTGCAATTGAATACTGAAAACCAC
Source organism: Epistrophella euchroma (assembly GCA_947049315.1). NCBI lineage: Eukaryota > Metazoa > Arthropoda > Insecta > Diptera > Syrphidae > Epistrophella > Epistrophella euchroma. Next base: position 128,265,435 of record OX346246.1, read on the forward strand.
AATCATTTAGGATGTACGGTTGTGGAAATATCGGGTTTAGAAAATATACTTCCAAAATCAATTTTGACACTGCCAGGGTCACGATTTGGATGAAATTTCGTCCAAAATTAATTTTTCGAGTTTTGTCAAACTTCGTACATGGCTGGAAAGGCCTATTAATTTGCAATTGAATACTGAAAACCACAATAATTTAGGATGTACGGTTGTGGAAATATCGGGTTTAGAAAATATACTTCCAAAATCAATTTTGACACTGCCAGGGTCACGATTTGGATGAAATTTCGTCCAAAATTAATTTGTCGAGTTTTGTCAAACTTCGTACATGGCTGGAAAGGCCTATTAATTTGCAATTGAATACTGAAAACCACAATAATTTAGGATGTACGGTTGTGGAAATATCGGGTTTAGAAAATATACATCCAAAATCAATTTTGACACTGCCAGGGTCACGATTTGGATGAAATTTCGTCCAAAATTAATTTGTCGAGTTTTGTCAAACTTCGTACATGGCTGAAAAGGCCTATTAATTTGCAATTGAATACTGAAAACCACAATCATTTAGGATGTACGGTTGTGGAAATATCGAGCTTAAAAAATATACTTCCAAAATCAATTTTGACACTGCCAGGGTCACGATTTGGATGAAATTTTATCCAAAATTAATTTGTCGAGTTTTGTCAAACTTCGTAAATGGCTGGAAAGGCCAATTAATTTGCAATTGAATACTGAAAACCACAATAATTTAGGATGTACGGTTGTGGAAATATCTGGTTTAGAAAATATACTTCCAAAATCAATTTTGACACTGCCAGGGTCACGATTTGGATGAAATTTTATCCAAAATTAATTTGTCGAGTTTTGTTAAACTTTGTACATGGCTGGAAAGGCCTATTAATTTGCAATTGAATACTGAAAACCACAATAATTTAGGATGTACGGTTGTGGAAATATCGGGTTTAGAAAATATACTTCCAAAATCAATTTTGACACTGCCAGGGTCACGATTTGGATGAAATTTCGTCCAAAATAAATTTTTCGAGTTTTGTTAAACTTCGTACATGGCTGGAAAGGCCTTTTAATTTGCAATTGAATACTGAAAACCACAATCATTTAGGATGTACGGTTGTGGAAATATCGGGTTTAGAAAATATACTTCCAAAATCAATTTTGACACTGCCAGGGTCACAATTTGGATGAAATTTCGTCCAAAATTAATTTTTCGAGTTTTGTCAAACTTCGTACATGGCTGGAAAGGCCTATTAATTTGCAATTGAATACTGAAAACCACAATAATTTAGGATGTACGGTTGTGGAAATATCGGGTTTAGAAAATATACTTCCAAAATCAATTTTGACACTGCCAGGGTCACGATTTGGATGAAATTTCGTCCAAAATTAATTTGTCGAGTTTTGTCGAACTTCGTACATGGCTGGAAAGGCCTATTAATTTGCAATTGAATACTGAAAACCACAATCATTTAGGATGTACGGTTGTGGAAATATCGGGTTTAGAAAATATACTTCCAAAATCTATTTTGACACTGCCAGGGTCACGATTTGGATGAAATTTCATCCAAAATTAATTTGTCGAATTTTGTCAAACTTCGTACATGGCTGGAAAGGCCTATTAATTTGCAATTGAATACTGAAAACCACAATAATTAAGGATGTACGGTTGTGGAAATATCGGGTTTAGAAAATATACTTCCAAAATCAATTTTGACACTGCCAGGGTCACGATTTGGATGAAATTTCGTCCAAAATTAATTTGTCGAGTTTTGTCAAACTTCGTACATGGCTGGAAAGGCCTATTAATTTGCAATTGAATACTGAAAACCACAATAATTTAGGATGTACGGTTGTGGAAATATCGGGTTTAGAAAATATACTTCCAAAATCAATTTCGACACTGCCAGGGTCACGATTTGGATGAAATTTCGTCCAAAATTAATTTGTCGAGTTTTGTCAAACTTCGTACATGGCTGGAAAGGCCTATTAATTTGCAATTGAATACTGAAAACCACAATCATTTAGGATGTACGGTTGTGGAAATATCGGGTTTAGAAAATATACTTCCAAAATCAATTTTGACACTGCCAGGGTCACGATTTGGATGAAATTTTATCCAAAATATTTTTTCGAGTTTTGTTAAACTTCGTACATGGCTGGAAAGGCCTATTAATTTGCAATTGAATACTGAAAACCACAATAATTTAGGATGTACGGTTGTGGAAATATCGGGTTTAGAAAATATACTTCCAAAATCAATTTTGACACTGCCAGGGTCACGATTTGGATGAAATTTCGTCCAAAATTAATTTGTCGAGTTTTGTCAAACTTCGTACATGGCTGGAAAGGCCTATTAATTTGCAATTGAATACTGAAAACCACAATCATTTAGGATGTACGGTTGTGGAAATATCGGGTTTAGAAAATATACTTCCAAAATCAATTTTGACACTGCCAGGGTCACGATTTGGATGAAATTTCGTCCAAAATTAATTTTTCGAGTTTTGTTAAACTTCGTACATGGCTGAAAAGGCCTTTTAATTTGCAATTGAATACTGAAAACCACAATCATTTAGGATGTACGGTTGTGGAAATATCGGGTTTAGAAAATATACTTCCAAAATCAATTTTGACACTGCCAGGGTCACGATTTGGATGAAATTTTATCCAAAATTAATTTGTCGAGTTTTGTTAAACTTCGTACATAGCTGGAAAGGCCTATTAATTTGCAATTGAATACTGAAAACCACAATAATTTAGGATGTACGGTTGTGGAAATATCGGGTTTAGAAAATATACTTCCAAAATCAATTTTGACACTGCCAGGGTCACGATTTGGATGAAATTTCGTCCAAAATTAATTTGTCGAGTTTTGTCAAACTTCGTACATGGCTGGAAAGGCCTATTAATTTGCAATTGAATACTGAAAACCACAATAATTTAGGATGTACGGTTGTGGAAATATCGGGTTTAGAAAATATACTTCCAAAATCAATTTTGACACTGCCAGGGTCACGATTTGGATGAAATTTTATCCAAAATTAATTTGTCGAGTTTTGTTAAACTTCGTACATGGCTGGAAAGGCCTATTAATTTGCAATTGAATACTGAAAACCACAATAATTTAGGATGTACGGTTGTGGAAATATCGGGTTTAGAAAATATACTTCCAAAATCAATTTTGACACTGCCAGGGTCACGATTTGGATGAAATTTCGTCCAAAATTAATTTTCGAGTTTTGTTAAACTTTGTACATGGCTGGAAAGGCCTTTTAATTTGCAATTGAATACTGAAAACCACAATCATTTAGGATGTACGGTTGTGGAAATATCGGGTTTAGAAAATATACTTCCAAAATCAATTTTGACACTGCCAGGGTCACGATTTGGATGAAATTTTATCCAAAATTAATTTGTCGAGTTTTGTTAAACTTCGTACATGGCTGGAAAGGTTTATTAATTTGCAATTGAATACTGAAAACCACAATCATTTAGGATGTACGGTTGTGGAAATATCGGGTTTAGAAAATATACTTCCAAAATCAATTTTGACACTGCCAGGGTCACGATTTGGATGAAATTTCGTCCAAAATTAATTTGTCGAGTTTTGTCAAACTTCGTACATGGCTGGAAAGGCCTATTAATTTGCAATTGAATACTGAAAACCACAATAATTTAGGATGTACGGTTGTGGAAATATCGGGTTTAGAAAATATACTTCCAAAATCAATTTTGACACTGCCAGGGTCACGATTTGGATGAAATTTCGTCCAAAATTAATCTTTCGAGTTTTGTTAAACTTTGTACATGGCTGGAAAGGCCTTTTAATTTGCAATTGAATACTGAAAACCACAATCATTTAGGATGTACGGTTGTGGAAATATCGGGTTTAGAAAATATACTTCCAAAATCAATTTTGACACTGCCAGGGTCACGATTTGGATGAAATTTTATCCAAAATTAATTTGTCGAGTTTTGTTAAACTTCGTACATGGCTGGAAAGGCCTATTAATTTGCAATTGAATACTGAAAACCACAATCATTTAGGATGTACGGTTGTGGAAATATCGGGTTTAGAAAATATACTTCCAAAATCAATTTTGACACTGCCAGGGTCACGATTTGGATGAAATTTCGTCCAAAATTAATTTGTCGAGTTTTGTCAAACTTCGTACATGGCTGGAAAGGCCTATTAATTTGCAATTGAATACTGAAAACCACAATAATTTAGGATGTACGGTTGTGGAAATATCGGGTTTAGAAAATATACTTCCAAAATCAATTTTGACACTGCCAGGGTCACGATTTGGATGAAATTTTATCCAAAATTAATTTGTCGAGTTTTGTTAAACTTCGTACTTTTAATTCGCCTTTTAATTTGCAATTGAATACTGAAAACCACAATCATTTAGGATGTACGGTTGTGGAAATATCGGGTTTAGAAAATATACTTCCAAAATCAATTTTGACACTGCCAGGGTCACGATTTGGATGAAATTTCGTCCAAAATTAATTTGTCGAGTTTTGTCAAACTTCGTACATGGCTGGAAAGGCCTATTAATTTGCAATTGAATACTGAAAACCACAATAATTTAGGATGTACGGTTGTGGAAATATCGGGTTTAGAAAATATACTTCCAAAATCAATTTTGACACTGCCAGGGTCACGATTTGGATGAAATTTCGTCCAAAATTAATTTTTCGAGTTTTGTTAAACTTCGTACATGGCTGGAAAGGCCTTTTAATTTGCAATTGAATACTGAAAACCACAATAATTTAGGATGTACGGTTGTGGAAATATCTGGTTTAGAAAATATACTTCCAAAATCAATTTTGACACTGCCAGGGTCACGATTTGGATGAAATTTTATCCAAAATTAATTTTTCGAGTTTTGTTAAACTTCGTACATGGCTGGAAAGGCCTATTAATTTGCAATTGAATACTGAAAACCACAATAATTTAGGATGTACGGTTGTGGAAATATCGGGTTTAGAAAATATACTTCCAAAATCAATTTTGACACTGCCAGGGTCACGATTTGGATGAAATTTCGTCCAAAATTAATTTTTCGAGTTTTGTTAAACTTCGTACATGGCTGAAAAGGCCTTTTAATTTGCAATTGAATACTGAAAACCACAATCATTTAGGATGTACGGTTGTGGAAATATCGGGTTTAGAAAATATACTTCCAAAATCAATTTTGACACTGCCAGGGTCACGATTTGGATGAAATTTTATCCAAAATTAATTTGTCGAGTTTTGTTAAACTTCGTACATAGCTGGAAAGGCCTATTAATTTGCAATTGAATACTGAAAACCACAATAATTTAGGATGTACGGTTGTGGAAATATCGGGTTTAGAAAATATACTTCCAAAATCAATTTTGACACTGCCAGGATCACGATTTGGATGAAATTTCGTCCAAAATTAATTTGTCGAGTTTTGTCAAACTTCGTACATGGCTGGAAAGGCCTATTAATTTGCAATTGAATACTGAAAACCACAATAATTTAGGATGTACGGTTGTGGAAATATCGGGTTTAGAAAATATACTTCCAAAATCAATTTTGACACTGCCAGGGTCACGATTTGGATGAAATTTTATCCAAAATTAATTTGTCGAGTTTTGTTAAACTTCGTACATGGCTGGAAAGGCCTATTAATTTGCAATTGAATACTGAAAACCACAATAATTTAGGATGTACGGTTGTGGAAATATCGGGTTTAGAAAATATACTTCCAAAATCAATTTTGACACTGCCAGGGTCACGATTTGGATGAAATTTTATCCAAAATTAATTTGTCGAGTTTTGTTAAACTTCGTACATGGCTGGAAAGGCCTATTAATTTGCAATTGAATACTGAAAACCACAATAATTTAGGATGTACGGTTGTGGAAATATCGGGTTTAGAAAATATACTTCCAAAATCAATTTTGACACTGCCAGGGTCACGATTTGGATGAAATTTCGTCCAAAATTAATTTGTCGAGTTTTGTCAAACTTCGTACATGGCTGGAAAGGCCTATTAATTTGCAATTGAATACTGAAAACCACAATAATTTAGGATGTACGGTTGTGGAAATATCGGGTTTAGAAAATATACTTCCAAAATCAATTTTGACACTGCCAGGGTCACGATTTGGATGAAATTTCGTCCAAAATTAATTTTTCGAGTTTTGTTAAACTTCGTACATGGCTGGAAAGGCCTTTTAATTTGCAATTGAATACTGAAAACCACAATAATTTAGGATGTACGGTTGTGGAAATATCGGGTTTAGAAAATATACTTCCAAAATCAATTTTGACACTGCCAGGGTCACGATTTGGATGAAATTTTATCCAAAATTAATTTGTCGAGTTTTGTTAAACTTCGTACATGGCTGGAAAGGCCTATTAATTTGCAATTGAATACTGAAAACCACAATAATTTAGGATGTACGGTTGTGGAAATATCGGGTTTAGAAAATATACTTCCAAAATCAATTTTGACACTGCCAGGGTCACGATTTGGATGAAATTTCGTCCAAAATTAATTTGTCGAGTTTTGTCAAACTTCGTACATGGCTGGAAAGGCCTATTAATTTGCAATTGAATACTGAAAACCACAATAATTTAGGATGTACGGTTGTGGAAATATCGGGTTTAGAAAATATACTTCCAAAATCAATTTTGACACTGCCAGGGTCACGATTTGGATGAAATTCCGTCCAAAATTAATTTGTCGAGTTTTGTTAAACTTCGTACATGGCTGGAAAGGCCTTTTAATTTGCAATTGAATACTGAAAACCACAATCATTTAGGATGTACGGTTGTGGAAATATCGGGTTTAGAAAATATACTTCCAAAATCAATTTTGACACTGCCAGGGTCACGATTTGGATGAAATTTTATCCAAAATTAATTTGTCGAGTTTTGTTAAACTTCGTACATGGCTGGAAAGGCCTATTAATTTGCAATTGAATACTGAAAACCACAATCATTTAGGATGTACGGTTGTGGAAATATCTGGTTTAGAAAATATACTTCCAAAATCAATTTTGACACTGCCAGGGTCACGATTTGGATGAAATTTTATCCAAAATTAATTTGTCGAGTTTTGTTAAACTTCGTACATGGCTGGAAAGGCCTTTTAATTTGCAATTGAATACTGAAAACCACAATCATTTAGGATGTACGGTTGTGGAAATATCGGGTTTAGAAAATATACTTCCAAAATCAATTTTGACACTGCCAGGGTCACGATTTGGATGAAATTTTATCCAAAATTAATTTGTCGAGTTTTGTCAAACTTCGTACATGGCTGGAAAGGCCTATTAATTTGCAATTGAATACTGAAAACCACAATAATTTAGGATGTACGGTTGTGGAAATATCGGGTTTAGAAAATATACTTCCAAAATCAATTTTGACACTGCCAGGGTCACGATTTGGATGAAATTTCGTCCAAAATTAATTTGTCGAGTTTTGTCAAACTTCGTACATGGCTGGAAAGGCCTATTAATTTGCAATTGAATACTGAAAACCACAATAATTTAGGATGTACGGTTGTGGAAATATCGGGTTTAGAAAATATACTTCCAAAATCAATTTTGACACTGCCAGGGTCACGATTTGGATGAAATTTCGTCCAAAATTAATTTGTCGAGTTTTGTCAAACTTCGTACATGGCTGGAAAGGCCTATTAATTTGCAATTGAATACTGAAAACCACAATCATTTAGGATGTACGGTTGTGGAAATATCGGGTTTAGAAAATATACTTCCAAAATCAATTTTGACACTGCCAGGGTCACGATTTGGATGAAATTTTATCCAAACTTAATTTGTCGAGTTTTGTCAAACTTCGTACATTGCTGGAAAGGCCTATTAATTTGCAATTGAATACTGAAAACCACAATAATTTAGGATGTACAGTTGTGGAAATATCTGGTTTAGAAAATATACTTCCAAAATCAATTTTGACACTGCCAGGGTCACGATTTGGATGAAATTTTATCCAAAATTAATTTGTCGAGTTTTGTTAAACTTCGTACATGGCTGGAAAGGCCTATTAGTTTGCAATTGAATACTGAAAACCACAATAATTTAGGATGTACGGTTGTGGAAATATCGGGTTTAGAAAATATACTTCCAAAATCAATTTTGACACTGCCAGGGTCACGATTTGGATGAAATTTCGTCCAAAATTAATTTGTCGAGTTTTGTCAAACTTCGTACATGGCTGGAAAGGCCTTTTAATTTGCAATTGAATACTGAAAACCACAATCATTTAGGATGTACGGTTGTGGAAATATCGGGTTTAGAAAATATACTTCCAAAATCAATTTTGACACTGCCAGGGTCACGATTTGGATGAAATTTTATCCAAAATTAATTTTTCGAGTTTTGTTAAACTTCGTACATGGCTGGAAAGGCCTATTAATTTGCAATTGAATACTGAAAACCACAATAATTTAGGATGTACGGTTGTGGAAATATCGGGTTTAGAAAATATACTTCCAAAATCAATTTTGACACAGCCAGGGTCACGATTTGGATGAAATTTCGTCCAAAATTAATTTGTCGAGTTTTGTCAAACTTCGTACATGGCTGGAAAGGCCTATTAATTTGCAATTGAATACTGAAAACCACAATCATTTAGGATGTACGGTTGTGGAAATATCGGGTTTAGAAAATATACTTCCAAAATCAATTTTGACACTGCCAGGGTCACGATTTGGATGAAATTTCATCCAAAATTAATTTGTCGAGTTTTGTCAAACTTCGTACATGGCTGGAAAGGCCTATTAATTTGCAATTAATATCTGAAAACCACAATAATTTAGGATGTACGGTTGTGGAAATATCGGGTTTAGAAAATATACTTCCAAAATCAATTTTGACACTGCCAGGGTCACGATTTGGATGAAATTTCGTCCAAAATTAATTTTTCGAGTTTTGTTAAACTTCGTACATGGCTGGAAAGGCCTATTAATTTGCAATTGAATACTGAAAACCACAATCATTTAGGATGTACGGTTGTGGAAATATCTGGTTTAGAAAATATACTTCCAAAATCAATTTTGACACTGCCAGGGTCACGATTTGGATGAAATGTTATCCAAAATTAATTTTTCGAGTTTTGTCAAACTTCGTACATGGCTGGAAAGGCCTATTAATTTGCAATTGAATACTGAAAACCACAATAATTTAGGATGTACGGTTGTGGAAATATCGGGTTTAGAAAATATACTTCCAAAATCAATTTTGACACTGCCAGGGTCACGATTTGGATGAAATTTCATCCAAAATTAATTTGTCGAGTTTTGTCAAACTTCGTACATGGCTGGAAAGGCCTATTAATTTGCAATTAATATCTGAAAACCACAATAATTTAGGATGTACGGTTGTGGAAATATCGGGTTTAGAAAATATACTTCCAAAATCAATTTTGACACTGCCAGGGTCACGATTTGGATCAAATTTCGTCCAAAATTAATTTTTCGAGTTTTGTTAAACTTCGTACATGGCTGGAAAGGCCTATTAATTTGCAATTGAATACTGAAAACCACAATCATTTAGGATGTACGGTTGTGGAAATATCTGGTTTAGAAAATATACTTCCAAAATCAATTTTGACACTGCCAGGGTCACGATTTGGATGAAATGTTATCCAAAATTAATTTTTCGAGTTTTGTTAAACTTCGTACATGGCTGGAAAGGCCTATTAATTTGCAATTGAATACTGAAAACCACAATAATTTAGGATGTACGGTTGTGGAAATATCGGGTTTAGAAAATATACTTCCAAAATCAATTTTGACACTGCCAGGGTCACGATTTGGATGAAATTTTATCCAAAATTAATTTTTCGAGTTTTGTTAAACTTCGTACATGGCTGGAAAGGCCTATTAATTTGCAATTGAATACTGAAAACCACAATAATTTAGGATGTACGGTTGTGGAAATATCGGGTTTAGAAAATATACTTCCAAAATCAATTTTGACACTGCCAGGGTCACGATTTGGATGAAATTTTATCCAAAATTAATTTGTCGAGTTTTGTCAAACTTCGTACATGGCTGGAAAGGCCTATTAATTTGCAATTGAATACTGAAAACCACAATCATTTAGGATGTACGGTTGTGGAAATATCGGGTTTAGAAAATATACTTCCAAAATCAATTTTGACACTGCCAGGGTCACGATTTGGATGAAATTTCATCCAAAATTAATTTGTCGAGTTTTGTCAAACTTCGTACATGGCTGGAAAGGCCTATTAATTTGCAATTAATATCTGAAAACCACAATAATTTAGGATGTACGGTTGTGGAAATATCGGGTTTAGAAAATATACTTCCAAAATCAATTTTGACACTGCCAGGGTCACGATTTGGATGAAATTTCGTCCAAAATTAATTTTTCGAGTTTTGTTAAACTTCGTACATGGCTGGAAAGGCCTATTAATTTGCAATTAAATACTGAAAACCACAATAATTTAGGATGTACGGTTGTGGAAATATCGGGTTTAGAAAATATACTTCCAAAATCAATTTTGACACTGCCAGGGTCACGATTTGGATGAAATTTTATCCAAAATTAATTTGTCGAGTTTTGTTAAACTTCGTACATGGCTGGAAAGGCCTATTAATTTGCAATTGAATACTGAAAACCACAATCATTTAGGATGTACGGTTGTGGAAATATCTGGTTTAGAAAATATACTTCCAAAATCAATTTTGACACTGCCAGGGTCACGATTTGGATGAAATGTTATCCAAAATTAATTTTTCGAGTTTTGTTAAACTTCGTACATGGCTGGAAAGGCCTATTAATTTGCAATTGAATACTGAAAACCACAATAATTTAGGATGTACGGTTGTGGAAATATCGGGTTTAGAAAATATACTTCCAAAATCAATTTTGACACTGCCAGGGTCACGATTTGGATGAAATTTCATCCAAAATTAATTTGTCGAGTTTTGTCAAACTTCGTACATGGCTGGAAAGGCCTATTAATTTGCAATTGAATACTGAAAACCACAATCATTTAGGATGTACGGTTGTGGAAATATCTGGTTTAGAAAATATACTTCCAAAATCAATTTTGACACTGCCAGGGTCACGATTTGGATGAAATTTCGTCCAAAATTAATTTGTCGAGTTTTGTCAAACTTCGTACATGGCTGGAAAGGCCTATTAATTTGCAATTGAATACTGAAAACCACAATCATTTAGGATGTACGGTTGTGGAAATATCGGGTTTAGAAAATATACTTCCAAAATCAATTTTGACACTGCCAGGGTCACGATTTGGATGAAATTTCGTCCAAAATTAATTTTTCGAGTTTTGTTAAACTTCGTACATGGCTGGAAAGGCCTTTTAATTTGCAATTGAATACTGAAAACCACAATCATTTAGGATGTACGGTTGTGGAAATATCGGGTTTAGAAAATATACTTCCAAAATCAATTTTGACACTGCCAGGGTCACGATTTGGATGAAATTTTATCCAAAATTAATTTTTCGAGTTTTGTTAAACTTCGTACATGGCTGGAAAGGCCTATTAATTTGCAATTGAATACTGAAAACCACAATAATTTAGGATGTACGGTTGTGGAAATATCGGGTTTAGAAAATTTACTTCCAAAATCAATTTTGACACTGCCAGGGTCACGATTTGGATGAAATTTCGTCCAAAATTAATTTTTCGAGTTTTGTTAAACTTCGTACATGGCTGGAAAGGCCTTTTAATTTGCAATTGAATACTGAAAACCACAATAATTTAGGATGTACGGTTGTGGAAATATAGGGTTTAGAAAATATACTTCCAAAATCAATTTTGACACTGCCAGGGTCACGATTTGGATGAAATTTCGTCCAAAATTAATTTGTCGAGTTTGGCAAACTTCGTACATGGCTGGAAAGGCCTATTAATTTGCAATTGAATACTGAAAACCACAATAATTTAGGATGTACGGTTGTGGAAATATCGGGTTTAGAAAATATACTTCCAAAATCAATTTTGACACTGCCAGGGTCACGATTTGGATGAAATTTTATCCAAAATTAATTTTTCGAGTTTTGTCAAACTTCGTACATGGCTGGAAAGGCCTATTAATTTGCAATTGAATACTGAAAACCACAATAATTTAGGATGTACGGTTGTGGAAATATCGGGTTTAGAAAATATACTTCCAAAATCAATTTTGACACTGCCAGGGTCACGATTTGGATGAAATTTCGTCCAAAATTAATTTGTCGAGTTTTGTCAAACTTCGTACATGGCTGGAAAGGCCTATTAATTTGCAATTGAATACTGAAAACCACAATCATTTAGGATGTACGGTTGTGGAAATATCGGGTTTAGAAAATATACTTCCAAAATCAATTTTGACACTGCCAGGGTCACGATTTGGATGAAATTTCATCCAAAATTAATTTGTCGAGTTTTGTCAAACTTCGTACATGGCTGGAAAGGCCTATTAATTTGCAATTGAATACTGAAAACCACAATCATTTAGGATGTACGGTTGTGGAAATATCTGGTTTAGAAAATATACTTCCAAAATCAATTTTGACACTGCCAGGGTCACGATTTGGATGAAATTTTATCCAAAATTAATTTGTCGAGTTTTGTTAAACTTCGTACATGGCTGGAAAGGCCTTTTAATTTGCAATTGAATACTGAAAACCACAATCATTTAGGATGTACGGTTGTGGAAATATCTGGTTTAGAAAATATACTTCCAAAATCAATTTTGACACTGCCAGGGTCACGATTTGGATGAAATTTTATCCAAAATTAATTTTTCGAGTTTTGTCAAACTTCGTACATGGCTGGAAAGGCCTATTAATTTGCAATTGAATACTGAAAACCACAATAATTTAGGATGTACGGTTGTGGAAATATCGGGTTTAGAAAATATACTTCCAAAATCAATTTTGACACTGCCAGGGTCACGATTTGGATGAAATTTCGTCCAAAATTAATTTGTCGAGTTTTGTCAAACTTCGTACATGGCTGGAAAGGCCTATTAATTTGCAATTGAATACTGAAAACCACAATAATTTAGGATGTACGGTTGTGGAAATATCGGGTTTAGAAAATATACTTCCAAAATCAATTTTGACACTGCCAGGGTCACGATTTGGATGAAATTTCGTCCAAAATTAATTTGTCGAGTTTTGTCAAACTTCGTACATGGCTGGAAAGGCCTATTAATTTGCAATTGATTACTGAAAACCACAATAATTTAGGATGTACGGTTGTGGAAATATCGAGTTTAGAAAATATACTTCCAAAATCAATTTTGACACTGCCAGGGTCACGATTTGGATGAAATTTAGTCCAAAATTAATTTTTCGAATTTTGTTAAACTTCGTACATGGCTGGAAAGGCCTTTTAATTTGCAATGGAATACTGAAAACCACAATCATTTAGGATGTACGGTTGTGGAAATATCGGGTTTAGAAAATATACTTCCAAAATCAATTTTGACACTGCCAGGGTCACGTTGCATGAAATTTCGTCCAAAATTAATTTTTCGAGTTTTGTTAAACTTCGTACATGGCTGGAAAGGCCTTTTAATTTGCAATGGAATACTGAAAACCACAATCATTTAGGATGTACGGTTGTGGAAATATCGGGTTTAGAAAATATACTTCCAAAATCAATTTTGACACTGCCAGGGTCACGATTTGGATGAAATTTTATCCAAAATTAATTTGTCGAGTTTTGTCAAACTTCGTACATGGCTGGAAAGGCCTATTAATTTGCAATTGAATACTGAAAACCACAATAATTTAGGATGTACGGTTGTGGAAATATCTGGTTTAGAAAATATACTTCCAAAATCAATTTTGACACTGCCAGGGTCACGATTTGGATGAAATTTTATCCAAAATTAATTTGTCGAGTTTTGTTAAACTTCGTACATGGCTGGAAAGGCCTTTTAATTTGCAATTGAATACTGAAAACCACAATAATTTAGGATGTACGGTTGTGGAAATATCTGGTTTAGAAAATATACTTCCAAAATCAATTTTGACACTGCCAGGGTCACGATTTGGATGAAATTTCGTCCAAAATTAATTTGTCGAGTTTTGTCAAACTTCGTACATGGCTGGAAAGGCCTATTAATTTGCAATTGAATACTGAAAACCACAATCATTTAGGATGTACGGTTGTGGAAATATCGGGTTTAGAAAATATACTTCCAAAATCAATTTTGACACTGCCAGGGTCACGATTTGGATGAAATTTCGTCCAAAATTAATTTGTCGAGTTTTGTCAAACTTCGTACATGGCTGGAAAGGCCTATTAATTTGCAATTGAATACTGAAAACCACAATCATTTAGGATGTACGGTTGTGGAAATATCGGGTTTAGAAAATATACTTCCAAAATCAATTTTGACACTGCCAGGGTCACGATTTGGATGAAATTTTATCCAAAATTAATTTGTCGAGTTTTGTCAAACTTCGTACATGGCTGGAAAGGCCTATTAATTTGCAATTGAATACTGAAAACCACAATAATTTAGGATGTACGGTTGTGGAAATATCGGGTTTAGAAAATATACTTCCAAAATCAATTTTGACACTGCCAGGGTCACGATTTGGATGAAATTTCGTCCAAAATTAATTTGTCGAGTTTTGTTAAACTTCGTACATGGCTGGAAAGGCCTTTTAATTTGCAATTGAATACTGAAAACAACAATAATTTAGGATGTACGGTTGTGGAAATATCTGGTTTAGAAAATATACTTCCAAAATCAATTTTGACACTGCCAGGGTCACGATTTGGATGAAATTTCGTCCAAAATTAATTTGTCGAGTTTTGTCAAACTTCGTACATGGCTGGAAAGGCCTATTAATTTGCAATTGAATACTGAAAACCACAATCATTTAGGATGTACGGTTGTGGAAATATCGGGTTTAGAAAATATACTTCCAAAATCAATTTTGACACTGCCAGGGTCACGATTTGGATGAAATTTTATTCAAAATTAATTTGTCGAGTTTTGTTAAACTTCGTACATGGCTGGAAAGGCCTATTAATTTGCAATTGAATACTGAAAACCACAATAATTTAGGATGTACGGTTGTGGAAATATCTGGTTTAGAAAATATACTTCCAAAATCAATTTTGACACTGCCAGGGTCACGATTTGGATGAAATTTCGTCCAAAATTAATTTTTCGAGTTTTGTTAAACTTCGTACATGGCTGGAAAGGCCTTTTAATTTGCAATTGAATACTGAAAACCACAATCATTTAGGATGTACGGTTGTGGAAATATCTGGTTTAGAAAATATACTTCCAAAATCAATTTTGACACTGCCAGGGTCACGATTTGGATGAAATTTCGTCCAAAATTAATTTTTCGAGTTTTGTTAAACTTCGTACATGGCTGGAAAGGCCTTTTAATTTGCAATTGAATACTGAAAACCACAATCATTTAGGATGTACGGTTGTGGAAATATCGGGTTTAGAAAATATACTTCCAAAATCAATTTTGACACTGCCAGGGTCACGATTTGGATGAAATTTCATCCAAAATTAATTTGTCGAGTTTTGTCAAACTTCGTACATGGCTGGAAAGGCCTATTAATTTGCAATTGAATACTGAAAACCACAATAATTTAGGATGTACGGTTGTGGAAATATCGGGTTTAGAAAATATACTTCCAAAATCAATTTTGACACTGCCAGGGTCACGATTTGGATGAAATTTCGTCCAAAATTAATTTGTCGAGTTTTGTCAAACTTCGTACATGGCTAGAAAGGCCTATTAATTTGCAATTGAATACTGAAAACCACAATCATTTAGAATGTACGGTTGTGGAAATATCGGGTTTAGAAAATATACTTCCAAAATCAATTTTGACACTGCCAGGGTCACGATTTGGATGAAATTTTATCCAAAATTAATTTGTCGAGTTTTGTTAAACTTCGTACATGGCTGGAAAGGCCTTTTAATTTGCAATTGAATACTGAAAACCACAATAATTTAGGATGTACGGTTGTGGAAATATCTGGTTTAGAAAATATACTTCCAAAATCAATTTTGACACTGCCAGGGTCACGATTTGGATGAAATTTCGTCCAAAATTAATTTTTCGAGTTTTGTCAAACTTCGTACATGGCTGGAAAGGCCTATTAATTTGCAATTGAATACTGAAAACCACAATAATTTAGGATGTACGGTTGTGGAAATATCGGGTTTAGAAAATATACTTCCAAAATCAATTTTGACACTGCCAGGGTCACGATTTGGATGAAATTTCGTCCAAAATTAATTTTTCGAGTTTTGTTAAACTTCGTACATGGCTGGAAAGGCCTTTTAATTTGCAATTGAATACTGAAAACCACAATAATTTAGGATGTACGGTTGTGGAAATATCGGGTTTAGAAAATATACTTCCAAAATCAATTTTGACACTGCCAGGGTCACGATTTGGATGAAATTTTATCCAAAATTAATTTGTCGAGTTTTGTCAAACTTCGTACATGGCTGGAAAGGCCTATTAATTTGCAATTGAATACTGAAAACCACAATCATTTAGGATGTACGGTTGTGGAAATATCGGGTTTAGAAAATATACTTCCAAAATCAATTTTGACACTGCCAGGGTCACGATTTGGATGAAATTTCGTCCAAAATTAATTTGTCGAGTTTTGTCAAACTTCGTACATGGCTGGAAAGGCCTATTAATTTGCAATTGAAAACTGAAAACCACAATCATTTAGGATGTACGGTTGTGGAAATATCGGGTTTAGAAAATATACTTCCAAAATCAATTTTGACACTGCCAGGGTCACGATTTGGATGAAATTTTATCCAAAATTAATTTTTCGAGTTTTGTTAAACTTCGAACATGGCTGGAAAGGCCTATTAATTTGCAATTGAATACTGAAAACCACAATAATTTAGGATGTACGGTTGTGGAAATATCGGGTTTAGAAAATATACTTCCAAAATCAATTTTGACACTGCCAGGGTCACGATTTGGATGAAATTTCGTCCAAAATTAATTTGTCGAGTTTTGTCAAACTTCGTACATGGCTGGAAAGGCCTATTAATTTGCAATTGAATACTGAAAACCACAATAATTTAGGATGTACGGTTGTGGAAATATCGGGTTTAGAAAATATACTTCCAAAATCAATTTTGACACTGCCAGGGTCACAATTTGGATGAAATTTCGTTCAAAATTAATTTGTCGAGTTTTGTTAAACTTCGTACATGGCTGGAAAGGCCTTTTAATTTGCAAGTGAATACTGAAAACCACAATCATTTAGGATGTACGGTTGTGGAAATATCGGGTTTAGAAAATATACTTCCAAAATCAATTTTGACACTGCCAGGGTCACGATTTGGATGAAATTTTATCCAAAATTAATTTGTCGAGTTTTGTCAAACTTTGTACATGGCTGGAAAGGCCTATTAATTTGCAATTGAATACTGAAAACCACAATCATTTAGGATGTACGGTTGTGGAAATATCTGGTTTAGAAAATATACTTCCAAAATCAATTTTGACACTGCCAGAGTCACGATTTGGATGAAATTTTATCTAAAATTAATTTGTCGAGTTTTGTTAAACTTCGTACATGGCTGGAAAGGCCTATTAATTTGCAATTGAATACTGAAAACCACAATAATTTAGGATGTACGGTTGTGGAAATATCGGGTTTAGAAAATATACTTCCAAAATCAATTTTGACACTGCCAGGGTCACGATTTGGATGAAATTTTATCCAAAATTAATTTTTCGAGTTTTGTTAAACTTCGTACATGGCTGGAAAGGCCTATTAATTTGCAATTGAATACTGAAAACCACAATAATTTAGGATGTACGGTTGTGGAAATATCGGGTTTAGAAAATATACTTCCAAAATCAATTTTGACACTGCCAGGGTCACGATTTGGATGAAATTTCGTCCAAAATTAATTTTTCGAGTTTTGTTAAACTTCGTACATGGCTGGAAAGGCCTTTTAATTTGCAATTGAATACTGAAAACCACAATCATTTAGGATGTACGGTTGTGGAAATATCGGGTTTAGAAAATATACTTCCAAAATCAATTTTGACACTGCCAGGGTCACGATTTGGATGAAATTTTATCCAAAATTAATTTTTCGAGTTTTGTTAAACTTCGTACATGGCTGGAAAGGCCTATTAATTTGCAATTGAATACTGAAAACCACAATAATTTAGGATGTACGGTTGTGGAAATATCGGGTTTAGAAAATATACTTCCAAAATCAATTTTGACACTGCCAGGGTCACGATTTGGATGAAATTTCGTCCAAAATTAATTTGTCGAGTTTTGTCAAACTTCGTACATGGCTGGAAAGGCCTATTAATTTGCAATTGAATACTGAAAACCACAATAATTTAGGATGTACGGTTGTGGAAATATCGGGTTTAGAAAATATACTTCCAAAATCAATTTTGACACTGCCAGGGTCACGATTTGGATGAAATTTCGTCCAAAATTAATTTTTCGAGTTTTGTTAAACTTCGTACATGGCTGGAAAGGCCTATTAATTTGCAATTGAATACTGAAAACCACAATCATTTAGGATGTACGGTTGTGGAAATATCCGGTTTAGAAAATATACTTCCAAAATCAATTTTGACACTGCCAGGGTCACGATTTGGATGAAATTTTATCCAAAATTAATTTGTCGAGTTTTGTCAAACTTCGTACATGGCTGGAAAGGCCTATTAATTTGCAATTGAATACTGAAAACCACAATAATTTAGGATGTACGGTTGTGGAAATATCGGGTTTAGAAAATATACTTCCAAAATCAATTTTGACACTGCCAGGGTCACGATTTGGATGAAATTTCGTCCAAAATTAATTTGTCGAGTTTTGTTAAACTTCGTAAATGGCTGGAAAGGCCTTTTAATTTGCAATTGAATACTGAAAACCACAATAATTTAGGATGTACGGTTGTGGAAATATCTGGTTTAGAAAATATACTTCCAAAATCAATTTTGACACTGCCAGGGTCACGATTTGGATGAAATTCATCCAAAATTAATTTGTCGAGTTTTGTCAAACTTCGTACATGGCTGGAAAGGCCTATTAATTTGCAATTGAATACTGAAAACCACAATCATTTAGGATGTACGGTTGTGGAAATATCGGGTTTAGAAAATATACTTCCAAAATCAATTTTGACACTGCCAGGGTCACGATTTGGATGAAATTTTATCCAAAATTAATTTGTCGAGTTTTGTTAAACTTCGTACATGGCTGGAAAGGCCTATTAATTTGCAATTGAATACTGAAAACCACAATAATTTAGGATGTACGGTTGTGGAAATATCTGGTTTAGAAAATATACTTCCAAAATCAATTTTGACACTGCCAGGGTCACGATTTGGATGAAATTTCGTCCAAAATTAATTTTTCGAGTTTTGTTAAACTTCGTACATGGCTGGAAAGGCCTTTTAATTTGCAATTGAATACTGAAAACCACAATCATTTAGGATGTACGGTTGTGGAAATATCTGGTTTAGAAAATATACTTCCAAAATCAATTTTGACACTGCCAGGGTCACGATTTGGATGAAATTTCGTCCAAAATTAATTTTTCGAGTTTTGTTAAACTTCGTACATGGCTGGAAAGGCCTTTTAATTTGCAATTGAATACTGAAAACCACAATCATTTAGGATGTACGGTTGTGGAAATATCGGGTTTAGAAAATATACTTCCAAAATCAATTTTGACACTGCCAGGGTCACGATTTGGATGAAATTTCATCCAAAATTAATTTGTCGAGTTTTGTCAAACTTCGTACATGGCTGGAAAGGCCTATTAATTTGCAATTGAATACTGAAAACCACAATAATTTAGGATGTACGGTTGTGGAAATATCGGGTTTAGAAAATATACTTCCAAAATCAATTTTGACACTGCCAGGGTCACGATTTGGATGAAATTTCGTCCAAAATTAATTTGTCGAGTTTTGTCAAACTTCGTACATGGCTGGAAAGGCCTATTAATTTGCAATTGAATACTGAAAACCACAATCATTTAGAATGTACGGTTGTGGAAATATCGGGTTTAGAAAATATACTTCCAAAATCAATTTTGACACTGCCAGGGTCACGATTTGGATGAAATTTCATCCAAAATTAATTTGTCGAGTTTTGTTAAACTTCGTACATGGCTGGAAAGGCCTTTTAATTTGCAATTGAATACTGAAAACCACAATAATTTAGGATGTACGGTTGTGGAAATATCTGGTTGAGAAAATATACTTCCAAAATCAATTTTGACACTGCCAGGGTCACGATTTGGATGAAATTTCGTCCAAAATTAATTTGTCGAGTTTTGTCGAACTTCGTACATGGCTGGAAAGGCCTATTAATTTGCAATTGAATACTGAAAACCACAATCATTTAGGATGTACGGTTGTGGAAATATCGGGTTTAGAAAATATACTTCCAAAATCAATTTTGACACTGCCAGGGTCACGATTTGGATGAAATTTTATCCAAAATTAATTTGTCGAGTTTTGTTAAACTTCGTACATGGCTGGAAAGGCCTATTAATTTGCAATTGAATACTGAAAACCACAATAATTTAGGATGTACGGTTGTGGAAATATCGGGTTTAGAAAATATACTTCCAAAATCAATTTTGACACTGCCAGGGTCACGATTTGGATGAAATTTCGTCCAAAATTAATTTTTCGAGTTTTGTTAAACTTCGTACATGGCTGGAAAGGCCTTTTAATTTGCAATTGAATACTGAAAACCACAATCATTTAGGATGTACGGTTGTGGAAATATCTGGTTTAGAAAATATACTTCCAAAATCAATTTTGACACTGCCAGGGTCACGATTTGGATGAAATTTCGTCCAAAATTAATTTTTCGAGTTTTGTTAAACTTCGTACATGGCTGGAAAGGCCTTTTAATTTGCAATTGAATACTGAAAACCACAATCATTTAGGATGTACGGTTGTGGAAATATCGGGTTTAGAAAATATACTTCCAAAATCAATTTTGACACTGCCAGGGTCACGATTTGGATGAAATTTCGTCCAAAATTAATTTGTCGAGTTTTGTCAAACTTCGTACATGGCTGGAAAGGCCTATTAATTTGCAATTGAATACTGAAAACCACAATAATTTAGGATGTACGGTTGTGGAAATATCGGGTTTAGAAAATATACTTCCAAAATCAATTTTGACACTGCCAGGGTCACGATTTGGATGAAATTTCGTCCAAAATTAATTTGTCGAGTTTTGTCAAACTTCGTACATGGCTGGAAAGGCCTATTAATTTGCAATTGAATACTGAAAACCACAATCATTTAGGATGTACGGTTGTGGAAATATCGGGTTTAGAAAATATACTTCCAAAATCAATTTTGACACTGCCAGGGTCACGATTTGGATGAAATTTCGTCCAAAATTAATTTGTCGAGTTTTGTCAAACTTCGTACATGGCTGGAAAGGCCTATTAATTTGCAATTGAATACTGAAAACCACAATCATTTAGGATGTACGGTTGTGGAAATATCGGGTTTAGAAAATATACTTCCAAAATCAATTTTGACACTGCCAGGGTCACGATTTGGATGAAATTTCGTCCAAAATTAATTTGTCGAGTTTTGTTAAACTTCCTACATGGCTGGAAAGGCCTTTTAATTTGCAATTGAATACTGAAAACCACAATCATTTAGGATGTACGGTTGTGGAAATATCGGGTTTAGAAAATATACTTCCAAAATCAATTTTGACACTGCCAGGGTCACGATTTGGATGAAATTTTATCCAAAATTAATTTGTCGAGTTTTGTTAAACTTCGTACATGGCTGGAAAGGCCTATTAATTTGCAATTGAATACTGAAAACCACAATCATTTAGGATGTACGGTTGTGGAAATATCTGGTTTAGAAAATATACTTCCAAAATCAATTTTGACACTACCAGGGTCACGATTTGGATGAAATTTTATCCAAAATTAATTTTTCGAGTTTTGTTAAACTTCGTACATGGCTGGAAAGGCCTATTAATTTGCAATTGAATACTGAAAACCACAATAATTTAGGATGTACGGTTGTGGAAATATCGGGTTTAGAAAATATACTTCCAAAATCAATTTTGACACTGCCAGGGTCACGATTTGGATGAAATTTCGTCCAAAATTAATTTGTCGAGTTTTGTCAAACTTCGTACATGGCTGGAAAGGCCTATTAATTTGCAATTGAATACTGAAAACCACAATCATTTAGGATGTACGGTTGTGGAAATATCGGGTTTAGAAAATATACTTCCAAAATCAATTTTGACACTGGCAGGGTCACGATTTGGATGAAATTTCGTCCAAAATTAATTTGTCGAGTTTTGTCAAACTTTGTACATGGCTGGAAAGGCCTATTAATTTGCAATTGAATACTGAAAACCACAATAATTTAGGATGTACGGTTGTGGAAATATCGGGTTTAGAAAATATACTTCCAAAATCAATTTTGACACTGCCAGGGTCACGATTTGGATGAAATTTCGTCCAAAATTAATTTGTCGAGTTTTGTCAAACTTCGTACATGGCTGGAAAGGCCTATTAATTTGCAATTGAATACTGAAAACCACAATAATTTAGGATGTACGGTTGTGGAAATATCGGGTTTAGAAAATATACTTCCAAAATCAATTTTGACACTGCCAGGGTCACGATTTGGATGAAATTTCATCCAAAATTAATTTGTCGAGTTTTGTCAAACTTCGTACATGGCTGGAAAGGCCTTTTAATTTGCAATTGAATACTGAAAACCACAATCATTTAGGATGTACGGTTGTGGAAATATCTGGTTTAGAAAATATACTTCCAAAATCATTTTTGACACTGCCAGGGTCACGATTTGGATGAAATTTCCTCCAAAATTAATTTGTCGAGTTTTGTCAAACTTCGTACATGGCTGGAAAGGCCTTTTAATTTGCAATTGAACACTGAAAACCACAATCATTTAGGATGTACGGTTGTGGAAATATCGGGTTTAGAAAATATACTTCCAAAATCAATTTTGACACTGCCAGGGTCACGATTTGGATGAAATTTCGTCCAAAATTAATTTGTCGAGTTTTGTCAAACTTCGTAAATGGCTGGAAAGGCCTATTAATTTGCAATTGAATACTGAAAACCACAATCATTTAGGATGTACGGTTGTGGAAATATCGGGTTTAGAAAATATACTTCCAAAATCAATTTTGACACTGCCAGGGTCACGATTTGGATGAAATTTTATCCAAAATTAATTTGTCGAGTTTTGTTAAACTTCGTACATGGCTGGAAAGGCCTATTAATTTGCAATTGAATACTGAAAACCACAATCATTTAGGATGTACGGTTGTGGAAATATCTGGTTTAGAAAATATACTTCCAAAATCAATTTTGACACTACCAGGGTCACGATTTGGATGAAATTTTATCCAAAATTAATTTTTCGAGTTTTGTTAAACTTCGTACATGGCTGGAAAGGCCTATTAATTTGCAATTGAATACTGAAAACCACAATAATTTAGGATGTACGGTTGTGGAAATATCGGGTTTAGAAAATATACTTCCAAAATCAATTTTGACACTGCCAGGGTCACGATTTGGATGAAATTTCGTCCAAAATTAATTTGTCGAGTTTTGTCAAACTTCGTACATGGCTGGAAAGGCCTATTAATTTGCAATTGAATACTGAAAACCACAATCATTTAGGATGTACGGTTGTGGAAATATCGGGTTTAGAAAATATACTTCCAAAATCAATTTTGACACTGGCAGGGTCACGATTTGGATGAAATTTCGTCCAAAATTAATTTGTCGAGTTTTGTCAAACTTTGTACATGGCTGGAAAGGCCTATTAATTTGCAATTGAATACTGAAAACCACAATAATTTAGGATGTACGGTTGTGGAAATATCGGGTTTAGAAAATATACTTCCAAAATCAATTTTGACACTGCCAGGGTCACGATTTGGATGAAATTTCGTCCAAAATTAATTTGTCGAGTTTTGTCAAACTTCGTACATGGCTGGAAAGGCCTATTAATTTGCAATTGAATACTGAAAACCACAATAATTTAGGATGTACGGTTGTGGAAATATCGGGTTTAGAAAATATACTTCCAAAATCAATTTTGACACTGCCAGGGTCACGATTTGGATGAAATTTCATCCAAAATTAATTTGTCGAGTTTTGTCAAACTTCGTACATGGCTGGAAAGGCCTTTTAATTTGCAATTGAATACTGAAAACCACAATCATTTAGGATGTACGGTTGTGGAAATATCTGGTTTAGAAAATATACTTCCAAAATCATTTTTGACACTGCCAGGGTCACGATTTGGATGAAATTTCCTCCAAAATTAATTTGTCGAGTTTTGTCAAACTTCGTACATGGCTGGAAAGGCCTTTTAATTTGCAATTGAACACTGAAAACCACAATCATTTAGGATGTACGGTTGTGGAAATATCGGGTTTAGAAAATATACTTCCAAAATCAATTTTGACACTGCCAGGGTCACGATTTGGATGAAATTTCGTCCAAAATTAATTTGTCGAGTTTTGTCAAACTTCGTAAATGGCTGGAAAGGCCTATTAATTTGCAATTGAATACTGAAAACCACAATCATTTAGGATGTACGGTTGTGGAAATATCGGGTTTAGAAAATATACTTCCAAAATCAATTTTGACACTGCCAGGGTCACGATTTGGATGAAATTTCATCCAAAATTAATTTGTCGAGTTTTGTCAAACTTCGTACATGGCTGGAAAGGCCTATTAATTTGCAATTGAATACTGAAAACCACAATCATTTAGGATGTACGGTTGTGGAAATATCGGGTTTAGAAAATATACTTCCAAAATCAATTTTGACACTGCCAGGGTCACGATTTGGATGAAATTTCATCCAAAATTAATTTGTCGAGTTTTGTCAAACTTCGTACATGACTGGAAAGGCCTATTAATTTGCAATTGAATACTGAAAACCACAATCATTTAGGATGTACGGTTGTGGAAATATCGGGTTTAGAAAATATACTTCCAAAATCAATTTTGACACTGCCAGGGTCACGATTTGGATGAAATTTCGTCCAAAATTAATTTGTCGAGTTTTTTCAAACTTCGTACATGGCTGGAAAGGCCTATTAATTTGCAATTGAATACTGAAAACCACAATCATTTAGGATGTACGGTTGTGGAAATATCTGGTTTAGAAAATATACTTCCAAAATCAATTTTGACACTGCCAGGGTCACGATTTGGATGAAATTTCGTCCAAAATTAATTTGTCGAGTTTTGTCAAACTTCGTACATGGCTGGAAAGGCCTATTAATTTGCAATTGAATACTGAAAACCACAGTCATTTAGGATGTACGGTTGTGGAAATATCGGGTTTAGAAAATATACTTCCAAAATCAATTTTGACACTGCCAGGGTCACGATTTGGATGAAATTTTATCCAAAATTAATTTGTCGAGTTTTGTCAAACTTCGTACATGGCTGGAAAAGCCTATTAATTTGCAATTGAATACTGAAAACCACAATCATTTAGGATGTACGGTTGTGGAAATATCGGGTTTAGAAAATATACTTCCAAAATCAATTTTGACACTGCCAGGGTCACGATTTGGATGAAATTTCGTCCAAAATTAATTTTTCGAGTTTTGTTAAACTTCGTACATGGCTGGAAAGGCCTATTAATTTGCAATTAAATACTGAAAACCACAATAATTTAGGATGTACGGTTGTGGAAATATCGGGTTTAGAAAATATACTTCCAAAATCAATTTTGACACTGCCAGGGTCACGATTTGGATGAAATTTCGTCCAAAATTAATTTGTCGAGTTTTGTTAAACTTCGTACATGGCTGGAAAGGCCTTTTAATTTGCAATTGAATACTGAAAACCACAATCATTTAGGATGTACGGTTGTGGAAATATCGGGTTTAGAAAATATACTTCCAAAATCAATTTTGACACTGCCAGGGTCACGATTTGGATGAAATTTTGTCCAAAATTAATTTGTCGAGTTTTGTTAAACTTCGTACATGGCTGGAAAAGCCTTTTAATTTGCAATTGAATACTGAAAACCACAATCATTTAGGATGTACGGTTGTGGAAATATCGGGTTTAGAAAATATACTTCCAAAATCAATTTTGACACTGCCAGGGTCACGATTTGGATGAAATTTTATCCAAAATTAATTTGTCGAGTTTTGTTAAACTTCGTACATGGCTGGAAAGGCCTTTTAATTTGCAATTGAATACTGAAAACCACAATCATTTAGGATGTACGGTTGTGGAAATATCGGGTTTAGAAAATATACTTCCAAAATCAATTTTGACACTGCCAGGGTCACGATTTGGATGAAATTTCGTCCAAAATTAATTTGTCGAGTTTTGTCAAACTTCGTACATGGCTGGAAAGGCCTATTAATTTGCAATTGAATACTGAAAACCACAATAATTTAGGATGTACGGTTGTGGAAATATCTGGTTTAGAAAATATACTTCCAAAATCAATTTTGACACTGCCAGGGTCACGATTTGGATGAAATTTTGTCCAAAATTAATTTGTCGAGTTTTGTTAAACTTCGTACATGGCTGGAAAAGCCTTTTAATTTGCAATTGAATACTGAAAACCACAATCATTTAGGATGTACGGTTGTGGAAATATCGGGTTTAGAAAATATACTTCCAAAATCAATTTTGACACTGCCAGGGTCACGATTTGGATGAAATTTTATCCAAAATTAATTTGTCGAGTTTTGTTAAACTTCGTACATGGCTGGAAAGGCCTTTTAATTTGCAATTGAATACTGAAAACCACAATCATTTAGGATGTACGGTTGTGGAAATATCGGGTTTAGAAAATATACTTCCAAAATCAATTTTGACACTGCCAGGGTCACGATTTGGATGAAATTTCGTCCAAAATTAATTTGTCGAGTTTTGTCAAACTTCGTACATGGCTGGAAAGGCCTATTAATTTGCAATTGAATACTGAAAACCACAATAATTTAGGATGTACGGTTGTGGAAATATCTGGTTTAGAAAATATACTTCCAAAATCAATTTTGACACTGCCAGGGTCACGATTTGGATGAAATTTCATCCAAAATTAATTTTTCGAGTTTTGTTAAACTTCGTACATGGCTGGAAAGGCCTTTTAATTTGCAATTGAATACTGAAAACCACAATCATTTAGGATGTACGGTTGTGGAAATATCTGGTTTAGAAAATATACTTCCAAAATCAATTTTGACACTGCCAGGGTCACGATTTGGATGAAATTTCATCCAAAATTAATTTGTCGAGTTTTGTCAAACTTCGTACATGGCTGGAAAGGCCTATTAATTTGCAATTGAATACTGAAAACCACAATCATTTAGGATGTACGGTTGTGGAAATATCTGGTTTAGAAAATATACTTCCAAAATCAATTTTGGCACTGCCAGGGTCACGATTTGGATGAAATTTTATCCAAAATTAATTTATCGAGTTTTGTTAAACTTCGTACATGGCTGGAAAGGCCTTTTAATTTGCAATTGAATACTGAAAACCACAATCATTTAGGATGTACGGTTGTGGAAATATCGGGTTTAGAAAATATACTTCCAAAATCAATTTTGACACTGCCAGGGTCACGATTTGGATGAAATTTTATCCAAAATTAATTTTTCGAGTTTTGTTAAACTTCGTACATGGCTGGAAAGGCCTATTAATTTGCAATTGAATACTGAAAACCACAATAATTTAGGATGTACGGTTGTAGAAATATCGGGTTTAGAAAATATACTTCCAAAATCAATTTTGACACTGCCAGGGTCACGATTTAGATGAAATTTTATCCAAAATTAATTTTTCGAGTTTTGTTAAACTTCGTACATGGCTGGAAAGGCCTATTAATTTGCAATTGAATACTGAAAACCACAATCATTTAGGATGTACGGTTGTGGAAATATCGGGTTTAGAAAATATACTTCCAAAATCAATTTTGACACTGCCAGGGTCACGATTTGGATGAAATTTTATCCAAAATTAATTTGTCGAGTTTTGTTAAACTTCGTACATGGCTGGAAAGGCCTTTTAATTTGCAATTGAATACTGAAAACCACAATCATTTAGGATGTACGGTTGTGGAAATATCGGGTTTAGAAAATATACTTCCAAAATCAATTTTGACACTGCCAGGGTCACGATTTGGATGAAATTTTATCCAAAATTAATTTGTCATGTTTTGTCAAACTTCGTACATGGCTGGAAAGGCCTATTAATTTGCAATTGAATACTGAAAACCACAATAATTTAGGATGTACGGTTGTGGAAATATCGGGTTTAGAAAATATACTTCCAAAATCAATTTTGACACTGCCAGGGTCACGATTTGGATGAAATTTCGTCCAAAATTAATTTGTCGAGTTTTGTCAAACTTCGTACATGGCTGGAAAGGCCTATTAATTTGCAATTGAATACTGAAAACCACAATAATGTAGGATGTACGGTTGTGGAAATATCGGGTTTAGAAAATATACTTCCAAAATCAATTTTGACACTGCCAGGGTCACGATTTGGATGAAATTTCATCCAAAATTAATTTGTCGAGTTTTGTCAAACTTCGTACATGGCTGGAAAGGCCTATTAATTTGCAATTGAATACTGAAAACCACAATCATTTAGGATGTACGGTTGTGGAAATATCTGGTTTAGAAAATATACTTCCAAAATCAATTTTGGCACTGCCAGGGTCACGATTTGGATGAAATTTTATCCAAAATTAATTTGTCGAGTTTTTGTTAAACTTCGTACATGGCTGGAAAGGCCTTTTAATTTGCAATTGAATACTGAAAACCACAATCATTTAGGATGTACGGTTGTGGAAATATCGGGTTTAGAAAATATACTTCCAAAATCAATTTTGACACTGCCAGGGTCACGATTTGGATGAAATTTTATCCAAAATTAATTTTTCGAGTTTTGTTAAACTTCGTACATGGCTGGAAAGGCCTATTAATTTGCAATTGAATACTGAAAACCACAATAATTTAGGATGTACGGTTGTAGAAATATCGGGTTTAGAAAATATACTTCCAAAATCAATTTTGACACTGCCAGGGTCACGATTTGGATGAAATTTTATCCAAAATTAATTTTTCGAGTTTTGTTAAACTTCGTACATGGCTGGAAAGGCCTTTTAATTTGCAATTGAATACTGAAAACCACAATCATTTAGGATGTACGGTTGTGGAAATATCGGGTTTAGAAAATATACTTCCAAAATCAATTTTGACACTGCCAGGGTCACGATTTGGATGAAATTTTATCCAAAATTAATTTGTCGAGTTTTGTTAAACTTCGTACATGGCTGGAAAGGCCTTTTAATTTGCAATTGAATACTGAAAACCACAATCATTTGGGATGTACGGTTGTGGAAATATCGGGTTTAGAAAATATACTTCCAAAATCAATTTTGACACTGCCAGGGTCACGATTTGGATGAAATTTTATCCAAAATTAATTTGTCATGTTTTGTCAAACTTCGTACATGGCTGGAAAGGCCTATTAATTTGCAATTGAATACTGAAAACCACAATAATTTAGGATGTACGGTTGTGGAAATATCGGGTTTAGAAAATATACTTCCAAAATCAATTTTGACACTGCCAGGGTCACGATTTGGATGAAATTTCGTCCAAAATTAATTTGTCGAGTTTTGTCAAACTTCGTACATGGCTGGAAAGGCCTATTAATTTGCAATTGAATACTGAAAACCACAATAATTTAGGATGTACGGTTGTGGAAATATCGGGTTTAGAAAATATACTTCCAAAATCAATTTTGACACTGCCAGGGTCACGATTTGGATGAAATTTCGTCCAAAATTAATTTTTCGAGTTTTGTTAAACTTCGTACATGGCTGGAAAGGCCTATTAATTTGCAATTGAATACTGAAAACCACAATAATTTAGGATGTACGGTTGTGGAAATATCGGGCTTAGAAAATATACTTCCAAAATCAATTTTGACACTGCCAGGGTCACGATTTGGATGAAATTTCGTCCAAAATTAATTTGTCGAGTTTTGTCAAACTTCGTACATGGCTGGAAAGGCCTATTAATTTGCAATATTGAATACTGAAAACCACAATCATTTAGGATGTACGATTGTGGAAATATCTGGTTTAGAAAATATACTTCCAAAATCAATTTTGACACTGCCAGGGTCACGATTTGGATGAAATTTTATCCAAAATTAATTTGTCGAGTTTTGTCAAACTTCGTACATGGCTGGAAAGGCGTATTAATTTGCAATTGAATACTGAAAACCACAATAATTTAGGATGTACGGTTGTGGAAATATCGGGTTTAGAAAATATACTTCCAAAATCAATTTTGACACTGCCAGGGTCACGATTTGGATGAAATTTCGTCCAAAATTAATTTGTCGAGTTTTGTCAAACTTCGTACATGGCTGGAAAGGCCTATTAATTTGCAATTGAATACTGAAAACCACAATAATTTAGGATGTACGGTTGTGGAAATATCGGGTTTAGAAAATATACTTCCAAAATCAATTTTGACACTGCCAGGGTCACGATTTGGATGAAATTTCGTCCAAAATTAATTTTTCGAGTTTTGTTAAACTTCGTACATGGCTGGAAAGGCCTATTAATTTGCAATTGAATACTGAAAACCACAATAATTTAGGATGTACGGTTGTGGAAATATCGGGTTTAGAAAATATACTTCCAAAATCAATTTTGACACTGCCAGGGTCACGATTTGGATGAAATTTTATCTAAAATTAATTTTTCGAGTTTTGTCAAACTTCGTACATGGCTGGAAAGGCCTATTAATTTGCAATTGAATACTGAAAACCACAATAATTTAGGATGTACGGTTGTGGAAATATCGGGTTTAGAAAATATACTTCCAAAATCAATTTTGACACTGCCAGGGTCACGATTTGGATGAAATTTCGTCCAAAATTAATTTTTCGAGTTTTGTTAAACTTCGTACATGGCTGGAAAGGCCTATTAATTTGCAATTGAATACTGAAAACCACAATAATTTAGGATGTACGGTTGTGGAAATATCGGGTTTAGAAAATATACTTCCAAAATCAATTTTGACACTGCCAGCCCAACTAACAAAATTACTTCCGATTTCACATATTTTAGAGTTATTCGTACCTTTAACACCGATTTAAAACTTCGGACAGAAAGTCAAGTCGTTATAGAAGTCAAACTCATCACAAAAATATCATCTGTTGCACTTTTTGTTAGTTTTACAGGTGTATTGCGCGAATGCATCTATAATCGTACTATATTGATTCCTTTAAATGACGGGGAGAGTTCTTACTCCGTAAGTGATACTGAGAATATGTTAATAGTAAGTTAAACTGCATGTATCTACCATAACACCACTTGCGTTTTATTTATAGAGCGGAATGTTTCTATTTTATATCTGTAGATATTTTTGTGCTCCGCAAATGAAGTACACCATGACGCCGCCATTTTACATCATTTATACTTACTCTCGAGTATACTAATGTACACATGTATATGTATATGATATAACAGGCTTGTATTTGTTTCTTGTGGTTATCAAATATAATGCAGCTACATTTTAAGGAAAAATATTAAAAAACCAAGAAGCCCTATAAAATATTTTGAATTTTTGTTTGAAATATTAGGTAGCAATATATTGAATGCTATATCAAAATTGGTTGCGCCATTAAAAAGCAACACCATTAACAAATTTAAAATAATACCCAAACGCACATACCAAAGGACGGTATAAAAAAAAACACTTTTTTGGACTTCTATACATCATCTTCGTGTCAATTTTGATTCTATTATATCGAATTCCTCTTACCAAAAATATTTGATTTTTTTTCTAAACAGAATCGAATGTTTTCTTTCAATACAAGGGATTTGTCCAGAAAAGTCGATTTTTTCTTCTTAACAAATCGATTTTTTTCTTTAAAGGAATTCGACATTAGTTTTCTTTTTTCCACAAATAAAAAAAACACACATAGGTAAGGTACCCTATAAATCAAGTCAAAATTGATGCAGAAAGTATTACTACTTCAATGCTACAAAAATATATACAACAATGGCCGTGCGGTTAGCGAGCAAGGTTTTCGGTGCGATGGGACACGAGTTCAACTCCTAGACAAGTAAGTAATTTTTATAATAAAAATAATTTCTAATCAAATTTGAGATCTCACTTCAGATAACCATTTCGAAAAATAACTTTAAGAAATATCAAAACAAAAATAAAATAAGAAAAAGAAATCAATAATAAATATTTTTTTTTTAAATGTCGGAGTACTCCTATAGCACTTTCATCAAACTACTCATAACATATTCTTCGGAGTAAGTTGAACTTACTCCATAAAGGTGCAATAGGATTCAAAAAAGGTCGCCTTTTTTACTCTTTGGAGTATTATTCAAAGCGTATATGAGTGAGATAATAGATGATAAGTAGTTTCTTTGGATGAATATAGGATAAAAATTGTTAGTTGGGAGGGTCACGATTTGGATGAAATTTTATCCAAAATTAATTTGTCGAGTTTTGTTAAACTTCGTACATGGCTGGAAAGGCCTTTTAATTTGCAATTGAATACTGAAAACCACAATCATTTAGGATGTACGGTTGTGGAAATATCGGGTTTAGAAAATATACTTCCAAAATCAATTTTGACACTGCCAGGGTCACGATTTGGATGAAATTTTATCCAAAATTAATTTGTCGAGTTTTGTTAAACTTCGTACATGGCTGGAAAGGCCTATTAATTTGCAATTGAATACTTAAAACCACAATAATTTAGGATGTACGGTTGTGGAAATATCGGGTTTAGAAAATATACTTCCAAAATCAATTTTGACACTGCCAGGGTCACGATTTGGATGAAATTTCGTCCAAAATTAATTTGTCGAGTTTTGTTAAACTTCGTACATGGCTGGAAAGGCCTATTAATTTGCAATTGAATACTGAAAACCACAATCATTTAGGATGTACGGTTGTGGAAATATCGGGTTTAGAAAATATACTTCCAAAATCAATTTTGACACTGCCAGGGTCACGATTTGGATGAAATTTTATCCAAAATTAATTTTTCGAGTTTTGTTAAACTTCGTACATGGCTGGAAAGGCCTATTAATTTGCAATTGAATACTGAAAACCACAATAATTTAGGATGTACGGTTGTTGAAATATCGGGTTTAGAAAATATACTTCCAAAATCAATTTTGACACTGCCAGGGTCACGATTTGGATGAAATTTCGTCCAAAATTAATTTGTCGAGTTTTGTCAAACTTCGTACATGCGGCTGGAAAGGCCTATTAATTTGCAATTGAATACTGAAAACCACAATAATTTAGGATGTACGGTTGTGGAAATATCGGGTTTAGAAAATATACTTCCAAAATCAATTTTGACACTGCCAGGGTCACGATTTGGATGAAATTTCATCCAAAATTAATTTGTCGAGTTTTATTAAACTTCGTACATGGCTGGAAAGGCCTATTAATTTGCAATTGAATACTGAAAACCACAATAATTTAGGATGTACGGTTGTGGAAATATCGGGTTTAGAAAATATACTTCCAAAATCAATTTTGACACTGCCAGGGTCACGATTTGGATGAAATTTCGTCCAAAATTAATTTGTCGAGTTTTGTCAAACTTCGTACATGGCTGGAAAGGCCTATTAATTTGCAATTGAATACTGAAAACCACAATAATTTAGGATGTACGGTTGTGGAAATATCGGGTTTAGAAAATATACTTCCAAAATCAATTTTGACACTGCCAGGGTCACGATTTGGATGAAATTTCGTCCAAAATTAATTTTTCGAGTTTTGTTAAACTTCGTACATGGCTGGAAAGGCCTTTTAATTTGCAATTGAATACTGAAAACCACAATCATTTAGGATGTACGGTTGTGGAAATATCGGGTTTAGAAAATATACTTCCAAAATCAATTTTGACACTGCCAGGGTCACGATTTGGATGAAATTTCGTCCAAAATTAATTTGTCGAGTTTTGTTAAACTTCGTACATGGCTGGAAAGGCCTATTAATTTGCAATTGAATACTGAAAACCACAATCATTTAGGATGTACGGTTGTGGAAATATCGGGTTTAGAAAATATACTTCCAAAATCAATTTTGACACTGCCAGGGTCACGATTTGGATGAAATTTTATCCAAAATTAATTTTTCGAGTTTTGTTAAACTTCGTACATGGCTGGAAAGGCCTTTTAATTTGCAATTGAATACTGAAAACCACAATCATTTAGGATGTACGGTTGTGGAAATATCGGGTTTAGAAAATATACTTCCAAAATCAATTTTGACACTGCCAGGGTCACGATTTGGATGAAATTTTATCCAAAATTAATTTTTCGAGTTTTGTTAAACTTCGTACAGGGCTGGAAAGGCCTATTAATTTGCAATTGAATACTGAAAACCACAATAATTTAGGATGTACGGTTGTGGAAATATCGGGTTTAGAAAATATACTTCCAAAATCAATTTTGACACTGCCAGGGTCACGATTTGGATGAAATTTTATCCAAAATTAATTTTTCGAGTTTTGTTAAACTTCGTACATGGCTGGAAAGGCCTATTAATTTGCAATTGAATACTGAAAACCACAATAATTTAGGATGTACGGTTGTGGAAATATCGGGTTTAGAAAATATACTTCCAAAATCAATTTTGACACTGCCAGGGTCACGATTTGGATGAAATTTCGTCCAAAATTAATTTGTCGAGTTTTGTCAAACTTCGTACATGGCTGGAAAGGCCTTTTAATTTGCAATTGAATACTGAAAACCACAATCATTTAGGATGTACGGTTGTGGAAATATCGGGTTTAGAAAATATACTTCCAAAATCAATTTTGACACTGCCAGGGTCACGATTTGGATGAAATTTCGTCCAAAATTAATTTGTCGAGTTTTTTCAAACTTCGTACATGGCTGGAAAGGCCTATTAATTTGCAATTGAATACTGAAAACCACAATAATTTAGGATGTACGGTTGTGGAAATATCGGGTTTAGAAAATATACTTCCAAAATCAATTTTGACACTGCCAGGGTCACGATTTGGATGAAATTTCGTCCAAAATTAATTTGTCGAGTTTTGTTAAACTTCGTACATGGCTGGAAAGGCCTATTAATTTGCAATTGAATACTTAAAACCACAATAATTTAGGATGTACGGTTGTGGAAATATCGGGTTTAGAAAATATACTTCCAAAATCAATTTTGACACTGCCAGGGTCACGATTTGGATGAAATTTCGTCCAAAATTAATTTGTCGAGTTTTGTCAAACTTCGTACATGGCTGGAAAGGCCTATTAATTTGCAATTGAATACTGAAAACCACAATAATTTAGGATGTACGGTTGTGGAAATATCGGGTTTAGAAAATATACTTCCAAAATCAATTTTGACACTGCCAGGGTCACGATTTGGATGAAATTTCGTCCAAAATTAATTTGTCGAGTTTTGTCAAACTTCGTACATGGCTGGAAAGGCCTATTAATTTGCAATTGAATACTGAAAACCACAATAATTTAGGATGTACGGTTGTGGAAATATCGGGTTTAGAAAATATACTTCCAAAATCAATTTTGACACTGCCAGGGTCACGATTTGGATGAAATTTCGTCCAAAATTAATTTGTCGAGTTTTGTCAAACTTCGTACATGGCTGGAAAGGCCTATTAATTTGCAATTGAACTGAAAACCACAATAATTTAGGATGTACGGTTGTGGAAATATCGGGTTTAGAAAATATACTTCCAAAATCAAGGCCTATTAATTTGCAATTGAATACTGAAAACCACAATCATTTAGGATGTACGGTTGTGGAAATATCGGGTTTAGAAAATATACTTCCAAAATCAATTTTGACACTGCCAGGGTCACGATTTGGATGAAATTTCGTCCAAAATTAATTTGTCGAGTTTTGTCAAACTTCGTACATGGCTGGAAAGGCCTATTAATTTGCAATTGAATACTGAAAACCACAATAATTTAGGATGTACGGTTGTGGAAATATCGGGTTTAGAAAATATACTTCCAAAATCAATTTTGACACTGCCAGGGTCACGATTTGGATGAAATTTCGTCCAAAATTAATTTGTCGAGTTTTGTCAAACTTCGTACATGGCTGGAAAGGCCTATTAATTTGCAATTGAACTGAAAACCACAATAATTTAGGATGTACGGTTGTGGAAATATCGGGTTTAGAAAATATACTTCCAAAATCAATTTTGACACTGCCAGGGTCACGATTTGGATGAAATTTCATCCAAAATTAATTTGTCGAGTTTTGTTAAACTTCGTACATGGCTGGAAAGGCCTTTTAATTTGCAATTGAATACTGAAAACCACAATAATTTAGGATGTACGGTTGTGGAAATATCGGGTTTAGAAAATATACTTCCAAAATCAATTTTGACACTGCCAGGGTCACGATTTGGATGAAATTTTATCCAAATTTAATTTTTCGAGTTTTGTTAAACTTCGTACATGGCTGGAAAGGCCTTTTAATTTGCAATTGAATACTGAAAACCACAATCATTTAGGATGTACGGTTGTGGAAATATCGGGTTTAGAAAATATACTTCCAAAATCAATTTTGACACTGCCAGGGTCACGATTTGGATGAAATTTTATCTAAAATTAATTTGTCGAGTTTTGTTAAACTTCGTACATGGCTGGAAAGGCCTATTAATTTGCAATTGAATACTGAAAACCACAATAATTTAGGATGTACGGTTGTGGAAATATCTGGTTTAGAAAATATACTTCCAAAATCAATTTTGACACTGCCAGGGTCACGATTTGGATGAAATTTCGTCCAAAATTAATTTGTCGAGTTTTGTTAAACTTCGTACATGGCTGGAAAGGCCTATTAATTTGCAATTGAATACTTAAAACCACAATAATTTAAGATGTACGGTTGTGGAAATATCGGGTTTAGAAAATATACTTCCAAAATCAATTTTGACACTGCCAGGGTCACGATTTGGATGAAATTTCGTCCAAAATTAATTTGTCGAGTTTTGTCAAACTCCGTACATGGCTGGAAAGGCCTATTAATTTGCAATTGAATACTGAAAACCACAATAATTTAGGATGTACGGTTGTGGAAATATCGGGTTTAGAAAATATACTTCCAAAATCAATTTTGACACTGCCAGGGTCACGATTTGGATGAAATTTCGTCCAAAATTAATTTGTCGAGTTTTGTCAAACTTCGTACATGGCTGGAAAGGCCTATTAATTTGCAATTGAATACTGAAAACCACAATAATTTAGGATGTACGGTTGTGGAAATATCGGGTTTAGAAAATATACTTCCAAAATCAATTTTGACACTGCCAGGGTCACGATTTGGATGAAATTTCGTCCAAAATTAATTTGTCGAGTTTTGTCAAACTTCGTACATGGCTGGAAAGGCCTATTAATTTGCAATTGAACTGAAAACCACAATAATTTAGGATGTACGGTTGTGGAAATATCGGGTTTAGAAAATATACTTCCAAAATCAATTTTGACACTGCCAGGGTCACGATTTGGATGAAATTTTATCCAAAATTAATTTGTCGAGTTTTGTCAAACTTCGTACATGGCTGGAAAGGCCTTTTAATTTGCAATTGAATACTGAAAACCACAATCATTTAGGATGTACGGTTGTGGAAATATCGGGTTTAGAAAATATACTTCCAAAATCAATTTTGACACTGCCAGGGTCACGATTTGGATGAAATTTTATCCAAAATTAATTTGTCGAGTTTTGTTAAACTTCGTACATGGCTGGAAAGGCCTATTAATTTGCAATTGAATACTGAAAACCACAATAATTTAGGATGTACGGTTGTGGAAATATCGGGTTTAGAAAATATACTTCCAAAATCAATTTTGACACTGCCAGGGTCACGATTTGTATGAAATTTCGTCCAAAATTAATTTTTCGAGTTTTGTTAAACTTCGTACATGGCTGGAAAGGCCTTTTAATTTGCAATTGAATACTGAAAACCACAATAATTTAGGATGTACGGTTGTGGAAATATCGGGTTTAGAAAATATACTTCCAAAATCAATTTTGACACTGCCAGGGTCACGATTTGGATGAAATTTCGTCCAGAATTAATTTGTCGAGTTTTGTCAAACTTCGTACATGGCTGGAAAGGCCTATTAATTTGCAATTGAATACTGAAAACCACAATAATTTAGGATGTACGGTTGTGGAAATATCGGGTTTAGAAAATATACTTCCAAAATCAATTTTGACACTGCCAGGGTCACGATTTGGATGAAATTTCGTCCAAAATTAATTTGTCGAGTTTTGTCAAACTTCGTACATGGCTGGAAAGGCCTTTTAATTTGCAATTGAATACTGAAAACCACAATCATTTAGGATGTACGGTTGTGGAAATATCGGGTTTAGAAAATATACTTCCAAAATCAATTTTGACACTGCCAGGGTCACGATTTGGATGAAATTTTATCCAAAATTAATTTTTCGAGTTTTGTTAAACTTCGTACAGGGCTGGAAAGGCCTATTAATTTGCAATTGAATACTGAAAACCACAATAATTTAGGATGTACGGTTGTGGAAATATCGGGTTTAGAAAATATACTTCCAAAATCAATTTTGACACTGCCAGGGTCACGATTTGGATGAAATTTCGTCCAAAATTAATTTGTCGAGTTTTGTCAAACTTCGTACATGGCTGGAAAGGCCTTTTAATTTGCAATTGAATACTGAAAACCACAATCATTTAGGATGTACGGTTGTGGAAATATCGGGTTTAGAAAATATACTTCCAAAATCAATTTTGACACTGCCAGGGTCACGATTTGGATGAAATTTCGTCCAAAATTAATTTGTCGAGTTTTGTCAAACTTCGTACATGGCTGGAAAGGCCTATTAATTTGCAATTGAATACTAAAAACCACAATAATTTAGGATGTACGGTTGTGGAAATATCGGGTTTAGAAAATATACTTCCAAAATCAATTTTGACACTGCCAGGGTCACGATTTGGATGAAATTTCGTCCAAAATTAATTTGTCGAGTTTTGTCAAACTTCGTACATGGCTGGAAAGGCCTATTAATTTGCAATTGAATACTGAAAACCACAATAATTTAGGATGTACGGTTGTGGAAATATCGGGTTTAGAAAATATACTTCCAAAATCAATTTTGACACTGCCAGGGTCACGATTTGGATGAAATTTCATCCAAAATTAATTTGTCGAGTTTTGTCAAATTTCGTACATGGCTGGAAAGGCCTATTAATTTGCAATTGAATACTGAAAACCACAATAATTTAGGATGTACGGTTGTGGAAATATCGGGTTTAGAAAATATACTTCCAAAATCAATTTTGACACTGCCAGGGTCACGATTTGGATGAAATTTCGTCCAAAATTAATTTGTCGAGTTTTGTCAAACTTCGTACATGGCTGGAAAGGCCTATTAATTTGCAATTGAATACTGAAAACCACAATCATTTAGGATGTACGGTTGTGGAAATATCTGGTTTAGAAAATATACTTCCAAAATCAATTTTGACACTGCCAGGGTCACGATTTGGATGAAGTTTCGTCCAAAATTAATTTGTCGAGTTTTGTCAAACTTCGTACATGGCTGGAAAAGCCTTTTAATTTGCAATTGAATACTGAAAACCACAATCATTTAGGATGTACGGTTGTGGAAATATCTGGTTTAGAAAATATACTTCCAAAATCAATTTTGACACTGCCAGGGTCACGATTTGGATGAAATTTCGTCCAAAATTAATTTTTCGAGTTTTGTTAAACTTCGTACATGGCTGGAAAGGCCTTTTAATTTGCAATTGAATACTGAAAACCACAATAATTTAGGATGTACGGTTGTGGAAATATCTGGTTTAGAAAATATACTTCCAAAATCAATTTTGACACTGCCAGGGTCATGATTTGGATGAAATTTCGTCCAAAATTAATTTGTCGAGTTCTGTCAAACTTCTTACATGGCTGGAAAGGCCTTTTAATTTGCAATTGAATACTGAAAACCACAATAATTTAGGATGTACGGTTGTGGAAATATCGGGTTTAGAAAATATACTTCCAAAATCAATTTTGACACTGCCAGGGTCACGATTTGGATGAAATTTCGTCCAAAATTAATTTTTCGAGTTTTGTCAAACTTCGTACATGGCTGGAAAGGCCTATTAATTTGCAATTGAATACTGAAAACCACAATAATTTAGGATGTACGGTTGTGGAAATATCGGGTTTAGAAAATATACTTCCAAAATCAATTTTGACACTGCCAGGGTCACGATTTGGATGAAATTTCGTCCAAAATTAATTTGTCGAGTTTTGTCAAACTTCGTACATGGCTGGAAAGGCCTATTAATTTGCAATTGAATACTGAAAACCACAATAATTTAGGATGTACGGTTGTGGAAATATCGGGTTTAGAAAATATACTTCCAAAATCAATTTTGACACTGCCAGGGTCACGATTTGGATGAAATTTCGTCCAAAATTAATTTGTCGAGTTTTGTCAAACTTCGTACATGGCTGGAAAGGCCTATTAATTTGCAATTGAATACTGAAAACCACAATAATTTAGGATGTACGGTTGTGGAAATATCTGGTTTAGAAAATATACTTCCAAAATCAATTTTGACACTGCCAGGGTCATGATTTGGATGAAATTTTATCCAAAATTAATTTTTCGACTTTTGTTAAACTTCGTACATGGCTGGAAAGGCCTATTAATTTGCAATTGAATACTGAAAACCACAATCATTTAGGATGTACGGTTGTGGAAATATCGGGTTTAGAAAATATACTTCAAAAATCAATTTTGACACTGCCAGGGTCACGATTTGGATGAATTTTCATCCAAAATTAATTTGTCGAGTTTTGTCAAACTTCGTGCATGGCTGAAAAGGCCTATTAATTTGCAATTGAATACTGAAAACCACAATAATTTAGGATGTACGGTTGTGGAAATATCGGGTTTAGAAAATATACTTCCAAAATCAATTTTGACACTGCCAGGGTCACGATTTGGATGAAATTTCGTCCAAAATTAATTTTTCGAGTTTTGTTAAACTTCGTACATGGCTGGAAAGGCCTTTTAATTTGCAATTGAATACTGAAAACCACAATAATTTAGGATGTACGGTTGTGGAAATATCTGGTTTAGAAAATATACTTCCAAAATCAATTTTGACACTGCCAGGGTCACGATTTGGATGAAATTTCATCCAAAATTAATTTGTCGAGTTTTGTCAAACTTCGTACATGGCTGGAAAGGCCTATTAATTTGCAATTGAATACTGAAAACCACAATAATTTAGGATGTACGGTTGTGGAAATATCTGGTTTAGAAAATATACTTCCAAAATCAATTTTGACACTGCCAGGGTCACGATTTGGATGAAATTTCGTCCAAAATTAATTTTTCGAGTTTTGTTAAACTTCGTACATGGCTGGAAAGGCCTATTAATTTGCAATTGAATACTGAAAACCACAATAATTTAGGATGTACGGTTGTGGAAATATCGGGTTTAGAAAATATACTTCCAAAATCAATTTTGACACTGCCAGGGTCACGATTTGGATGAAATTTTATCCAAAATTAATTTTTCGAGTTTTGTTAAACTTCGTACATGGCTGGAAAGGCCTATTAATTTGCAATTGAATACTGAAAACCACAGTCATTTAGGATGTACGGTTGTGGAAATATCTGGTTTAGAAAATATACTTCCAAAATCAATTTTGAAACTGCCAGGGTCACGATTTGGATGAAATTTCGTCCAAAATTAATTTTTCGAGTTTTGTTAAACTTCGTACATGGCTGGAAAGGCCTTTTAATTTGCAATTGAATACTGAAAACCACAATAATTTAGGATGTACGGTTGTGGAAATATCGGGTTTAGAAAATATACTTCCAAAATCAATTTTGACACTGCCAGGGTCACGATTTGGATGAAATTTCATCCAAAATTAATTTGTCGAGTTTTGTCAAACTTCGTACATGGCTGGAAAGGCCTATTAATTTGCAATTGAATACTGAAAACCACAATAATTTAGGATGTACGGTTGTGGAAATATCGGGTTTAGAAAATATACTTCCAAAATCAATTTTGACACTGCCAGGGTCACGATTTGGATGAAATTTCGTCCAAAATTAATTTGTCGAGTTTTGTCAAACTTCGTACATGGCTGGAAAGGCCTATTAATTTGCAATTGAATACTGAAAACCACAATAATTTAGGATGTACGGTTGTGGAAATATCGGGTTTAGAAAATATACTTCCAAAATCAATTTTGACACTGCCAGGGTCACGATTTGGATGAAATTTCGTCCAAAATTAATTTGTCGAGTTTTGTCAAACTTCGTACATGGCTGGAAAGGCCTATTAATTTGCAATTGAATACTGAAAACCACAATAATTTAGGATGTACGGTTGTGGAAATATCTGGTTTAGAAAATATACTTCCAAAATCAATTTTGACACTGCCAGGGTCATGATTTGGATGAAATTTCGTCCAAAATTAATTTGTCGAGTTCTGTCAAACTTCTTACATGGCTGGAAAGGCCTTTTAATTTGCAATTGAATACTGAAAACCACAATCATTTAGGATGTACGGTTGTGGAAATATCGGGTTTAGAAAATATACTTCCAAAATCAATTTTGACACTGCCAGGGTCACGATTTGGATGAAATTTTATCCAAAATTAATTTTTCGAGTTTTGTTAAACTTCGTACATGGCTGGAAAGGCCTATTAATTTGCAATTGAATACTGAAAACCACAATAATTTAGGATGTACGGTTGTGGAAATATCGGGTTTAGAAAATATACTTCCAAAATCAATTTTGACACTGCCAGGGTCACGATTTGGATGAAATTTCGTCCAAAATTAATTTGTCGAGTTTTGTCAAACTTCGTACATGGCTGGAAAGGCCTATTAATTTGCAATTGAATACTGAAAACCACAATAATTTAGGATGTACGGTTGTGGAAATATCGGGTTTAGAAAATATACTTCCAAAATCAATTTTGACACTGCCAGGGTCACGATTTGGATGAAATTTCGTCCAAAATTAATTTGTCGAGTTTTGTCAAACTTCGTACATGGCTGGAAAGGCCTATTAATTTGCAATTGAATACTGAAAACCACAATCATTTAGGATGTACGGTTGTGGAAATATCGGGTTTAGAAAATATACTTTCAAAATCAATTTTGACACTGCCAGGGTCACGATTTGGATGAAATTTTATCCAAACTTAATTTGTCGAGTTTTGTCAAACTTTGTACATGGCTGGAAAGGCCTATTAATTTGCAATTGAATACTGAAAACCACAATAATTTAGGATGTACGGTTGTGGAAATATCTGGTTTAGAAAATATACTTCCAAAATCAATTTTGACACTGCCAGGGTCACGATTTGGATGAAATTTCGTCCAAAATTAATTTGTCGAGTTTTGTCAAACTTCGTACATGGCTGGAAAGGCCTATTAATTTGCAATTGAATACTGAAAACCACAATCATTTAGGATGTACGGTTGTGGAAATATCTGGTTTAGAAAATATACTTCCAAAATCAATTTTGACACTGCCAGGGTCACGATTTGGATGAAATTTCGTCCAAAATTAATTTTTCGAGTTTTGTTAAACTTCGTACATGGCTGGAAAGGCCTTTTAATTTGCAATTGAATACTGAAAACCACAATAATTTAGGATGTACGGTTGTGGAAATATCTGGTTTAGAAAATATACTTCCAAAATCAATTTTGACACTGCCAGGGTCATGATTTGGATGAAATTTCGTCCAAAATTAATTTGTCGAGTTCTGTCAAACTTCTTACATGGCTGGAAAGGCCTTTTAATTTGCAATTGAATACTGAAAACCACAATAATTTAGGATGTACGGTTGTGGAAATATCGGGTTTAGAAAATATACTTCCAAAATCAATTTTGACACTGCCAGGGTCACGATTTGGATGAAATTTCGTCCAAAATTAATTTGTCGAGTTTTGTCAAACTTCGTACATGGCTGGAAGGGCCTATTAATTTGCAATTGAATACTGAAAACCACAATAATTTAGGATGTACGGTTGTGGAAATATCGGGTTTAGAAAATATACTTCCAAAATCAATTTTGACACTGCCAGGGTCACGATTTGGATGAAATTTCGTCCAAAATTAATTTTTCGAGTTTTGTTAAACTAGGTACATGGCTGGAAAGGCCTTTTAATTTGCAATTGAATACTGAAAACCACAATCATTTAGGATGTACGGTTGTGGAAATATCGGGTTTAGAAAATATACTTCCAAAATCAATTTTGACACTGCCAGGGTCACGATTTGGATGAAATTTTATCCAAAATTAATTTTTCGAGTTTTGTTAAACTTCGTACATGGCTGGAAAGGCCTTTTAATTTGCAATTGAATACTGAAAACCACAATCATTTAGGATGTACGGTTGTGGAAATATCGGGTTTA
Organism: Epistrophella euchroma; assembly: GCA_947049315.1. Taxonomy (NCBI): domain Eukaryota; kingdom Metazoa; phylum Arthropoda; class Insecta; order Diptera; family Syrphidae; genus Epistrophella; species Epistrophella euchroma. The sequence continues at coordinate 128,310,008 of OX346246.1, forward strand.
GAAAATATACTTCCAAAATCAATTTTGACACTGCCAGGGTCACGATTTGGATGAAATTTTATCCAAAATTAATTTGTCGAGTTTTGTCAAACTTCGTACATGGCTGGAAAGGCCTATTAATTTGCAATTGAATACTGAAAACCACAATCATTTAGGATGTACGGTTGTGGAAATATCGGGTTTAGAAAATATACTTCCAAAATCAATTTTGACACTGCCAGGGTCACGATTTGGATGAAATTTCATCCAAAATTAATTTGTCGAGTTTTGTCAAACTTCGTACATGGCTGGAAAGGCCTATTAATTTGCAATTGAATACTGAAAACCACAATCATTTAGGATGTACGGTTGTGGAAATATCGGGTTTAGAAAATATACTTCCAAAATCAATTTTGACACTGCCAGGGTCACGATTTGGATGAAATTTTATCCAAAATTAATTTGTCGAGTTTTGTCAAACTTCGTACATGGCTGGAAAGGCCTATTAATTTGCAATTGAATACTGGAAAACCACAATAATTTAGGATGTACGGTTGTGGAAATATCTGGTTTAGAAAATATACTTCCAAAATCAATTTTGACACTGCCAGGGTCACGATTTGGATGAAATTTTATCCAAAATTAATTTTTCGAGTTTTGTTAAACTTCGTACATGGCTGGAAAGGCCTATTAATTTGCAATTGAATACTGAAAACCACAATAATTTAGGATGTACGGTTGTGGAGATATCGGGTTTAGAAAATATACTTCCAAAATCAATTTTGACACTGCCAGGGTCACGATTTGGATGAAATTTCGTCCAAAATTAATTTGTCGAGTTTTGTTAAACTTCGTACATGGCTGGAAAGGCCTTTTAATTTGCAATTGAATACTGAAAACCACAATCATTTAGGATGTACGGTTGTGGAAATATCGGGTTTAGAAAATATACTTCCAAAATCAATTTTGACACTGCCAGGGTCACGATTTGGATGAAATTTTATCCAAAATTAATTTTTCGAGTTTTGTTAAACTTCGTACAAGGCCTATTAATTTGCAATTGAATACTGAAAACCACAATTATTTAGGATGTACGGTTGTGGAAATATCTGGTTTAGAAAATATACTTCCAAAATCAATTTTGACACTGCCAGGGTCATGATTTGGATGAAATTTCGTCCAAAATTAATTTGTCGAGTTCTGTCAAACTTCTTACATGGCTGGAAAGGCCTTTTAATTTGCAATTGAATACTGAAAACCACAATCATTTAGGATGTACGGTTGTGGAAATATCGGGTTTAGAAAATATACTTCCAAAATCAATTTTGACACTGCCAGGGTCACGATTTGGATGAAATTTTATCCAAAATTAATTTTTCGAGTTTTGTTAAACTTCGTACATGGCTGGAAAGGCCTATTAATTTGCAATTGAATACTGAAAACCACAATAATTTAGGATGTACGGTTGTGGAAATATCGGGTTTAGAAAATATACTTCCAAAATCAATTTTGACACTGCCAGGGTCACGATTTGGATGAAATTTCGTCCAAAATTAATTTGTCGAGTTTTGTCAAACTTCGTACATGGCTGGAAAGGCCTATTAATTTGCAATTGAATACTGAAAACCACAATAATTTAGGATGTACGGTTGTGGAAATATCGGGTTTAGAAAATATACTTCCAAAATCAATTTTGACACTGCCAGGGTCACGATTTGGATGAAATTTCGTCCAAAATTAATTTGTCGAGTTTTGTCAAACTTCGTACATGGCTGGAAAGGCCTATTAATTTGCAATTGAATACTGAAAACCACAATCATTTAGGATGTACGGTTGTGGAAATATCTGATTTAGAAAATATACTTCCAAAATCAATTTTGACACTGCCAGGGTCACGATTTGGATGAAATTTCGTCCAAAATTAATTTGTCGAGTTTTGTCAAACTTCGTACATGGCTGGAAAGGCCTATTAATTTGCAATTGAATACTGAAAACCACAATCATTTAGGATGTACGGTTGTGGAAATATCTGGTTTAGAAAATATACTTCCAAAATCAATTTTAACACTGCCAGGGTCACGATTTGGATGAAATTTCGTCCAAAATTAATTTTTCGAGTTTTGTTAAACTTCGTACATGGCTGGAAAGGCCTTTTAATTTGCAATTGAATACTGAAAACCACAATAATTTAGGATGTACGGTTGTGGAAATATCTGGTTTAGAAAATATACTTCCAAAATCAATTTTGACACTGCCAGGGTCATGATTTGGATGAAATTTCGTCCAAAATTAATTTGTCGAGTTCTGTCAAACTTCTTACATGGCTGGAAAGGCCTTTTAATTTGCAATTGAATACTGAAAACCACAATAATTTAGGATGTACGGTTGTGGAAATATCGGGTTTAGAAAATATACTTCCAAAATCAATTTTGACACTGCCAGGGTCACGATTTGGATGAAATTTCGTCCAAAATTAATTTTTCGAGTTTTGTCAAACTTCGTACATGGCTGGAAAGGCCTATTAATTTGCAATTGAATACTGAAAACCACAATAATTTAGGATGTACGGTTGTGGAAATATCGGGTTTAGAAAATATACTTCCAAAATCAATTTTGACACTGCCAGGGTCACGATTTGGATGAAATTTCGTCCAAAATTAATTTGTCGAGTTTTGTCAAACTTCGTACATGGCTGGAAAGGCCTATTAATTTGCAATTGAATACTGAAAACCACAATAATTTAGGATGTACGGTTGTGGAAATATCGGGTTTAGAAAATATACTTCCAAAATCAATTTTGACACTGCCAGGGTCACGATTTGGATGAAATTTCGTCCAAAATTAATTTGTCGAGTTTTGTCAAACTTCGTACATGGCTGGAAGGGCCTATTAATTTGCAATTGAATACTGAAAACCACAATAATTTAGGATGTACGGTTGTGGAAATATCGGGTTTAGAAAATATACTTCCAAAATCAATTTTGACACTGCCAGGGTCACGATTTGGATGAAATTTCGTCCAAAATTAATTTTTCGAGTTTTGTTAAACTAGGTACATGGCTGGAAAGGCCTTTTAATTTGCAATTGAATACTGAAAACCACAATAATTTAGGATGTACGGTTGTGGAAATATCGGGTTTAGAAAATATACTTCCAAAATCAATTTTGACACTGCCAGGGTCACGATTTGGATGAAATTTCGTCCAAAATTAATTTGTCGAGTTTTGTCAAACTTCGTACATGGCTGGAAAGGCCTATTAATTTGCAATTGAATACTGAAAACCACAATCATTTAGGATGTACGGTTGTGGAAATATCGGGTTTAGAAAATATACTTCCAAAATCAATTTTGACACTGCCAGGGTCACGATTTGGATGAAATTTCGTCCAAAATTAATTTGTCGAGTTTTGTCAAACTTCGTACATGGCTGGAAAGGCCTATTAATTTGCAATTGAATACTGAAAACCACAATAATTTAGGATGTACGGTTGTGGAAATATCGGGTTTAGAAAATATACTTCCAAAATCAATTTTGACACTGCCAGGGTCACGATTTGGATGAAATTTCGTCCAAAATTAATTTTTCGAGTTTTGTTAAACTTCGTACATGGCTGGAAAGGCCTTTTAATTTGCAATTGAATACTGAAAACCACAATCATTTAGGATGTACGGTTGTGGAAATATCGGGTTTAGAAAATATACTTCCAAAATCAATTTTGACACTGCCAGGGTCACGATTTGGATGAAATTTCGTCCAAAATTAATTTGTCGAGTTTTGTCAAACTTCGTACATGGCTGGAAAGGCCTATTAATTTGCAATTGAATACTGAAAACCACAATAATTTAGGATGTACGGTTGTGGAAATATCGGGTTTAGAAAATATACTTCCAAAATCAATTTTGACACTGCCAGGGTCACGATTTGGATGAAATTTCGTCCAAAATTAATTTGTCGAGTTTTGTCAAACTTCGTACATGGCTGGAAAGGCCTATTAATTTGCAATTGAATACTGAAAACCACAATCATTTAGGATGTACGGTTGTGGAAATATCGGGTTTAGAAAATATACTTCCAAAATCAATTTTGACACTGCCAGGGTCACGATTTGGATGAAATTTCGTCCAAAATTAATTTGTCGAGTTTTGTCAAACTTCGTACATGGCTGGAAAGGCCTATTAATTTGCAATTGAATACTGAAAACCACAATAATTTAGGATGTACGGTTGTGGAAATATCGGGTTTAGAAAATATACTTCCAAAATCAATTTTGACACTGCCAGGGTCACGATTTGGATGAAATTTCGTCCAAAATTAATTTGTCGAGTTTTGTCAAACTTCGTACATGGCTGGAAAGGCCTATTAATTTGCAATTGAATACTGAAAACCACAATAATTAAGGATGTACGGTTGTGGAAATATCGGGTTTAGAAAATATACTTCCAAAATCAATTTTGACACTGCCAGGGTCACGATTTGGATGAAATTTTATCCAAAATTAATTTGTCGAGTTTTGTTAAACTTCGAACATGGCTGGAAAGGCCTTTTAATTTGCAATTGAATACTGAAAACCACAATAATTTAGGATGTACGGTTGTGGAAATATCTGGTTTAGTAAATATACTTCCAAAATCAATTTTGACACTGCCAGGGTCACGATTTGGATGAAATTTCGTCCAAAATTAATTTGTCGAGTTTTTTCAAACTTCGTACATTGCTGGAAAGGCCTATTAATTTGCAATTGAATACTGAAAACCACAATCATTTAGGATGTACGGTTGTGGAAATATCGGGTTTAGAAAATATACTTCCAAAATCAATTTTGACACTGCCAGGGTCACGATTTGGATGAAATTTCGTCCAAAATTAATTTGTCGAGTTTTGTCAAACTTCGTACATGGCTGGAAAGGCCTATTAATTTGCAATTGAATACTGAAAACCACAATAATTTAGGATGTACGGTTGTGGAAATATCGGGTTTAGAAAATATACTTCCAAAATCAATTTTGACACTGCCAGGGTCACGATTTGGATGAAATTTCGTCCAAAATTAATTTGTCGAGTTTTGTCAAACTTTGTACATGGCTGGAAAGGCCTATTAATTTGCAATTGAATACTGAAAACCACAATCATTTAGGATGTACGGTTGTGGAAATATCTGGTTTAGAAAATATACTTCCAAAATCAATTTTGACACTGCCAGGGTCACGATTTGGATGAAATTTTATCCAAAATTAATTTGTCGAGTTTTGTCAAACTTCGTACATGGCTGGAAAGGCCTTTTAATTTGCAATTGAATACTGAAAACCACAATCATTTAGGATGTACGGTTGTGGAAATATCGGGTTTAGAAAATATACTTCCAAAATCAATTTTGACACTGCCAGGGTCACGATTTGGATGAAATTTCGTCCAAAATTAATTTGTCGAGTTTTGTCAAACTTCGTACATGGCTGGAAAGGCCTATTAATTTGCAATTGAATACTGAAAACCACAATAATTTAGGATGTACGGTTGTGGAAATATCGGGTTTAGAAAATATACTTCCAAAATCAATTTTGACACTGCCAGGGTCACGATTTGAATGAAAGTTCGTCCAAAATTAATTTGTCGAGTTTTGTCAAACTTCGTACAAGGCTGGAAAGGCCTATTAATTTGCAATTGAATACTGAAAACCACAATAATTTAGGATGTACGGTTGTGGAAATATCGGGTTTAGAAAATATACTTCCAAAATCAATTTTGACACTGCCAGGGTCACGATTTGGATGAAATTTCGTCCAAAATTAATTTTTCGAGTTTTGTTAAACTTCGTACATGGCTGGAAAGGCCTTTTAATTTGCAATTGAATACTGAAAACCACAATAATTTAGGATGTACGGTTGTGGAAATATCTGGTTTAGAAAATATACTTCCAAAATCAATTTTGACACTGCCAGGGTCACGATTTGGATGAAATTTCGTCCAAAATTAATTTGTCGAGTTTTGTCAAACTTCGTACATGGCTGGAAAGGCCTATTAATTTGCAATTGAATACTGAAAACCACAATAATTTAGGATGTACGGTTGTGGAAATATCGGGTTTAGAAAATATACTTCCAAAATCAATTTTGACACTGCCAGGGTCACGATTTGGATGGAATTTTATCCAAAATTAATTTGTCGAGTTTTGTTAAACTTCGTACATGTCTGGAAAGGCCTATTAATTTGCAATTGAATACTGAAAACCACAATAATTTAGGATGTACGGTTGTGGAAATATCGGGTTTAGAAAATATACTTCCAAAATCAATTTTGACACTGCCAGGGTCACGATTTGGATGAAATTTCGTCCAAAATTAATTTGTCGAGTTTTGTCAAACTTCGTACATGGCTGGAAAGGCCTATTAATTTGCAATTGAATACTGAAAACCACAATAATTTAGAATGTACGGTTGTGGAAATATCGGGTTTAGAAAATATACTTCCAAAATCAATTTTGACACTGCCAGGGTCACGATTTGGATGAAATTTCGTCCAAAATTAATTTGTCGAGTTTTGTCAAACTTCGTACATGGCTGGAAAGGCCTATTAATTTGCAATTGAATACTGAAAACCACAATCATTTAGGATGTACGGTTGTGGAAATATCGGGTTTAGAAAATATACTTCCAAAATCAATTTTGACACTGCCAGGGTCACGATTTGGATGAAATTTTATCCAAAATTAATTTTTCGAGTTTTGTTAAACTTCGTACATGGCTGGAAAGGCCTATTAATTTGCAATTGAATACTGAAAACCACAATAATTTAGGATGTACGGTTGTGGAAATATCGGGTTTAGAAAATATACTTCCAAAATCAATTTTGACACTGCCAGGGTCACGATTTGGATGAAATTTTATCCAAAATTAATTTGTCGAGTTTTGTTAAACTTCGTACATGGCTGGAAAGGCCTTTTAATTTGCAATTGAATACTGAAAACCACAATAATTTAGGATGTACGGTTGTGGAAATATCTGGTTTAGAAAATATACTTCCAAAATCAATTTTGACACTGCCAGGGTCACGATTTGGATGAAATTTCGTCCAAAATTAATTTGTCGAGTTTTGTCAAACTTCGTACATGGCTGGAAAGGCCTATTAATTTGCAATTGAATACTGAAAACCACAATCATTTAGGATGTACGGTTGTGGAAATATCTGGTTTAGAAAATATACTTCCAAAATCAATTTTGACACCGCCAGGGTCACGATTTGGATGAAATTTCGTCCAAAATTAATTTGTCGAGTTTTGTCAAACTTTGTACATGGCTGGAAAGGCCTATTAATTTGCAATTGAATACTGAAAACCACAATAATTTAGGATGTACGGTTGTGGAAATATCTGGTTTAGAAAATATACTTCCAAAATCAATTTTGACACTGCCAGGGTCACGATTTGGATGAAATTTCGTCCAAAATTAATTTGTCGAGTTTTGTCAAACTTCGTACATGGCTGGAAAGGCCTATTAATTTGCAATTGAATACTGAAAACCACAATAATTTAGGATGTACGGTTGTGGAAATATCGGGTTTAGAAAATATACTTCCAAAATCAATTTTGACACTGCCAGGGTCACGATTTGGATGAAATTTCGTCCAAAATTAATTTGTCGAGTTTTGTTAAACTTCGTACATGGCTGGAAAGGCCTTTTAATTTGCAATTGAATACTGAAAACCACAATCCACATGGCTGGAAAGGCCTTTTAATTTGCAATTGAATACTGAAAACCACAATCATTTAGGATGTACGGTTGTGGAAATATCGGGTTTAGAAAATATACTTCCAAAATCAATTTTGACACTGCCAGTGTCACGATTTGGATGAAAATTTATCCAAAATTAATTTGTCGAGTTTTGTCAAACTTCGTACATGGCTGGAAAGGCCTATTAATTTGCAATTGAATACTGAAAACCACAATAATTTAGGATGTACGGTTGTGGAAATATCGGGTTTAGAAAATATACTTCCAAAATCAATTTTGACACTGCCAGGGTCACGATTTGGATGAAATTTCATCCAAAATTAATTTGTCGAGTTTTGTCAAACTTCGTACATGGCTGGAAAGGCCTATTAATTTGCAATTGAATACTGAAAACCACAATCATTTAGGATGTACGGTTGTGGAAATATCGGGTTTAGAAAATATACTTCCAAAATCAATTTTGACACTGCCAGGGTCACGATTTGGATGAAATTTTATCCAAAATTAATTTTTCGAGTTTTGTTAAACTTCGTACATGGCTGGAAAGGCCTATTAATTTGCAATTAAATACTGAAAACCACAATCATTTAGGATGTACGGTTGTGGAAATATCGGGTTTAGAAAATATACTTCCAAAATCAATTTTGACACTGCCAGGGTCACGATTTGGATGAAATTTTATCCAAAATTAATTTGTCGAGTTTTGTTAAACTTCGTACATGGCTGGAAAGGCCTTTTAATTTGCAATTGAATACTGAAAACCACAATAATTTAGGATGTACGGTTGTGGAAATATCGGGTTTAGAAAATATACTTCCAAAATCAATTTTGACACTGCCAGGGTCACGATTTGGATGAAATTTCGTCCAAAATTAATTTGTCGAGTTTTGTCAAACTTCGTACATGGCTGGAAAGGCCTATTAATTTGCAATTGAATACTGAAAACCACAATAATTTAGGATGTACGGTTATGGAAATATCGGGTTTAGAAAATATACTTCCAAAATCAATTTTGACACTGCCAGGGTCACGATTTGGATGAAATTTCGTCCAAAATTAATTTGTCGAGTTTTGTTAAACTTCGTACATGGCTGGAAAGGCCTATTAATTTGCAATTGAATACTGAAAACCACAATAATTTAGGATGTACGGTTGTGGAAATATCTGGTTTAGAAAATATACTTCCAAAATCAATTTTGACACTGCCAGGGTCATGATTTGGATGAAATTTCGTCCAAAATTAATTTGTCGAGTTCTGTCAAACTTCTTACATGGCTGGAAAGGCTTTTTAATTTGCAATTGAATACTGAAAACCACAATAATTTAGGATGTACGGTTGTGGAAATATCTGGTTTAGAAAATATACTTCCAAAATCAATTTTGACACTGCCAGGGTCACGATTTGGATGAAATTTCGTCCAAAATTAATTTTTCGAGTTTTGTTAAACTTCGTACATGGCTGGAAAGGCCTTTTAATTTGCAATTGAATACTGAAAACCACAATAATTTAGGATGTACGGTTGTGGAAATATCTGGTTTAGAAAATATACTTCCAAAATCAATTTTGACACTGCCAGGGTCATGATTTGGATGAAATTTCGTCCAAAATTAATTTGTCGAGTTCTGTCAAACTTCTTACATGGCTGGAAAGGCTTTTTAATTTGCAATTGAATACTGAAAACCACAATAATTTAGGATGTACGGTTGTGGAAATATCGGGTTTAGAAAATATACTTCCAAAATCAATTTTGACACTGCCAGGGTCACGATTTGGATGAAATTTCGTCCAAAATTAATTTTTCGAGTTTTGTCAAACTTCGTACATGGCTGGAAAGGCCTATTTATTTGCAATTGAATACTGAAAACCACAATCATTTAGGATGTACGGTTGTGGAAATATCTGGTTTAGAAAATATACTTCCAAAATCAATTTTGACACTGCCAGGGTCACGATTTGGATGAAATTTCGTCCAAAATTAATTTTTCGAGTTTTGTTAAACTTCGTACATGGCTGGAAAGGCCTTTTAATTTGCAATTGAATACTGAAAACCACAATAATTTAGGATGTACGGTTGTGGAAATATCTGGTTTAGAAAATATACTTCCAAAATCAATTTTGACACTGCCAGGGTCATGATTTGGATGAAATTTCGTCCAAAATTAATTTGTCGAGTTCTGTCAAACTTCTTACATGGCTGGAAAGGCTTTTTAATTTGCAATTGAATACTGAAAACCACAATAATTTAGGATGTACGGTTGTGGAAATATCGGGTTTAGAAAATATACTTCCAAAATCAATTTTGACACTGCCAGGGTCACGATTTGGATGAAATTTCGTCCAAAATTAATTTTTCGAGTTTTGTCAAACTTCGTACATGGCTGGAAAGGCCTATTAATTTGCAATTGAATACTGAAAACCACAATAATTTAGGATGTACGGTTGTGGAAATATCGGGTTTAGAAAATATACTTCCAAAATCAATTTTGACACTGCCAGGGTCACGATTTGGATGAAATTTCGTCCAAAATTAATTTGTCGAGTTTTGTCAAACTTCGTACATGGCTGAAAAGGCCTATTAATTTGCAATTGAATACTGAAAACCACAATAATTTAGGATGTACGGTTGTGGAAATATCGGGTTTAGAAAATATACTTCCAAAATCAATTTTGACACTGCCAGGGTCACGATTTGGATGAAATTTCGTCCAAAATTAATTTGTCGAGTTTTGTCAAACTTCGTACATGGCTGGAAGGGCCTATTAATTTGCAATTGAATACTGAAAACCACAATAATTTAGGATGTACGGTTGTGGAAATATCGGGTTTAGAAAATATACTTCCAAAATCAATTTTGACACTGCCAGGGTCACGATTTGGATGAAATTTTATCCAAAATTAATTTTTCGAGTTTTGTTAAACTTCGTACATGGCTGGAAAGGCCTATTAATTTGCAATTAAATACTGAAAACCACAATCATTTAGGATGTACGGTTGTGGAAATATCGGGTTTAGAAAATATACTTCCAAAATCAATTTTGACACTGCCAGGGTCACGATTTGGATGAAATTTTATCCAAAATTAATTTGTCGAGTTTTGTTAAACTTCGTACATGGCTGGAAAGGCCTTTTAATTTGCAATTGAATACTGAAAACCACAATAATTTAGGATGTACGGTTGTGGAAATATCTGGTTTAGAAAATATACTTCCAAAATCAATTTTGACACTGCCAGGGTCACGATTTGGATGAAATTTCGTCCAAAATTAATTTGTCGAGTTTTGTCAAACTTCGTACATGGCTGGAAAGGCCTATTAATTTGCAATTGAATACTGAAAACCACAATAATTTAGGATGTACGGTTATGGAAATATCGGGTTTAGAAAATATACTTCCAAAATCAATTTTGACACTGCCAGGGTCACGATTTGGATGAAATTTCGTCCAAAATTAATTTGTCGAGTTTTGTTAAACTTCGTACATGGCTGGAAAGGCCTATTAATTTGCAATTGAATACTGAAAACCACAATAATTTAGGATGTACGGTTGTGGAAATATCGGGTTTAGAATATATGGTCACGATTTGGATGAAATTTCGTCCAAAATTAATTTTTCGAGTTTTGTCAAACTTCGTACATGGCTGGAAAGGCCTATTAATTTGCAATTGAATACTGAAAACCACAATCATTTAGGATGTACGGTTGTGGAAATATCTGGTTTAGAAAATATACTTCCAAAATCAATTTTGACACTGCCAGGGTCACGATTTGGATGAAATTTCGTCCAAAATTAATTTTTCGAGTTTTGTTAAACTTCGTACATGGCTGGAAAGGCCTTTTAATTTGCAATTGAATACTGAAAACCACAATAATTTAGGATGTACGGTTGTGGAAATATCTGGTTTAGAAAATATACTTCCAAAATCAATTTTGACACTGCCAGGGTCATGATTTGGATGAAATTTCGTCCAAAATTAATTTGTCGAGTTCTGTCAAACTTCTTACATGGCTGGAAAGGCCTTTTAATTTGCAATTGAATACTGAAAACCACAATAATTTAGGATGTACGGTTGTGGAAATATCGGGTTTAGAAAATATACTTCCAAAATCAATTTTGACACTGCCAGGGTCACGATTTGGATGAAATTTCGTCCAAAATTAATTTTTCGAGTTTTGTCAAACTTCGTACATGGCTGGAAAGGCCTATTAATTTGCAATTGAATACTGAAAACCACAATAATTTAGGATGTACGGTTGTGGAAATATCGGGTTTAGAAAATATACTTCCAAAATCAATTTTGACACTGCCAGGGTCACGATTTGGATGAAATTTCGTCCAAAATTAATTTGTCGAGTTTTGTCAAACTTCGTACATGGCTGAAAAGGCCTATTAATTTGCAATTGAATACTGAAAACCACAATAATTTAGGATGTACGGTTGTGGAAATATCGGGTTTAGAAAATATACTTCCAAAATCAATTTTGACACTGCCAGGGTCACGATTTGGATGAAATTTCGTCCAAAATTAATTTGTCGAGTTTTGTCAAACTTCGTACATGGCTGGAAGGGCCTATTAATTTGCAATTGAATACTGAAAACCACAATAATTTAGGATGTACGGTTGTGGAAATATCGGGTTTAGAAAATATACTTCCAAAATCAATTTTGACACTGCCAGGATCACGATTTGGATGAAATTTCGTCCAAAATTAATTTTTCGAGTTTTGTTAAACTAGGTACATGGCTGGAAAGGCCTTTTAATTTGCAATTGAATACTGAAAACCACAATCATTTAGGATGTACGGTTGTGGAAATATCGGGTTTAGAAAATATACTTCCAAAATCAATTTTGACACTGCCAGGGTCACGATTTGGATGAAATTTCGTCCAAAATTAATTTGTCGAGTTTTGTCAAACTTCGTACATGGCTGGAAAGGCCTATTAATTTGCAATTGAATACTGAAAACCACAATAATTTAGGATGTACGGTTGTGGAAATATCGGGTTTAGAAAATATACTTCCAAAATCAATTTTGACACTGCCAGGGTCACGATTTGGATGAAATTTCGTCCAAAATTAATTTTTCGAGTTTTGTTAAACTAGGTACATGGCTGGAAAGGCCTTTTAATTTGCAATTGAATACTGAAAACCACAATCATTTAGGATGTACGGTTGTGGAAATATCGGGTTTAGAAAATATACTTCCAAAATCAATTTTGACACTGCCGGTCACGATTTGGATGAAATTTCATCCAAAATTAATTTGTCGAGTTTTGTTAAACTTCGTACATGGCTGGAAAGGCCTTTTAATTTGCAATTGAATACTGAAAACCACAATAATTTAGGATGTACGGTTGTGGAAATATCGGGTTTAGAAAATATACTTCCAAAATCAATTTTGACACTGCCAGGATCACGATTTGGATGAAATTTCGTCCAAAATTAATTTTTCGAGTTTTGTTAAACTTCGTACATGGCTGGAAAGGCCTATTAATTTGCAATTGAATACTGAAAACCACAATCATTTAGGATGTACGGTTGTGGAAATATCGGGTTTAGAAAATATACTTCCAAAATCAATTTTGACACTGCCAGGGTCACGATTTGGATGAAATTTCGTCCAAAATTAATTTGTCGAGTTTTGTCAAACTTCGTACATGGCTGGAAAGGCCTATTAATTTGCAATTGAATACTGAAAACCACAATAATTTAGGATGTACGGTTGTGGAAATATCGGGTTTAGAAAATATACTTCCAAAATCAATTTTGACACTGCCAGGGTCACGATTTGGATGAAATTTCGTCCAAAATTAATTTGTCGAGTTTTGTCAAACTTCGTACATGGCTGGAAAGGCCTATTAATTTGCAATTGAATACTGAAAACCACAATCATTTAGGATGTACGGTTGTGGAAATATCGGGTTTAGAAAATATACTTCCAAAATCAATTTTGACACTGCCAGGGTCACGATTTGGATGAAATTTCGTCCAAAATTAATTTGTCGAGTTTTGTCAAACTTCGTACATGGCTGGAAAGGCCTATTAATTTGCAATTGAATACTGAAAACCACAATAATTTAGGATGTACGGTTGTGGAAATATCGGGTTTAGAAAATATACTTCCAAAATCAATTTTGACACTGCCAGGGTCACGATTTGGATGAAATTTCGTCCAAAATTAATTTTTCGAGTTTTGTTAAACTTCGTACATGGCTGGAAAGGCCTTTTAATTTGCAATTGAATACTGAAAACCACAATCATTTAGGATGTACGGTTGTGGAAATATCGGGTTTAGAAAATATACTTCCAAAATCAATTTTGACACTGCCAGGGTCACGATTTGGATGAAATTTCGTCCAAAATTAATTTGTCGAGTTTTGTCAAACTTCGTACATGGCTGGAAAGGCCTATTAATTTGCAATTGAATACTGAAAACCACAATAATTTAGGATGTACGGTTGTGGAAATATCGGGTTTAGAAAATATACTTCCAAAATCAATTTTGACACTGCCAGGGTCACGATTTGGATGAAATTTCGTCCAAAATTAATTTGTCGAGTTTTGTCAAACTTCGTACCTGGCTGGAAAGGCCTATTAATTTGCAATTGAATACTGAAAACCACAATAATTTAGGATGTACGGTTGTGGAAATATCGGGTTTAGAAAATATACTTCCAAAATCAATTTTGACACTGCCAGGGTCACGATTTGGATGAAATTTCGTCCAAAATTAATTTGTCGAGTTTTGTCAAACTTCGTACATGGCTGGAAAGGCCTTTTAATTTGCAATTGAATACTGAAAACCACAATCATTTAGGATGTACGGTTGTGGAAATATCGGGTTTAGAAAATATACTTCCAAAATCAATTTTGACACTGCCAGGGTCACGATTTGGATGAAATTTTATCCAAAATTAATTTGTCGAGTTTTGTTAAACTTCGAACATGGCTGGAAAGGCCTTTTAATTTGCAATTGAATACTGAAAACCACAATAATTTAGGATGTACGGTTGTGGAAATATCTGGTTTAGAAAATATACTTCCAAAATCAATTTTGACACTGCCAGGGTCACGATTTGGATGAAATTTCGTCCAAAATTAATTTGTCGAGTTTTGTCAAACTTCGTACATGGCTGGAAAGGCCTATTAATTTGCAATTGAATACTGAAAACCACAATAATTTAGGATGTACGGTTGTGGAAATATCGGGTTTAGAAAATATACTTCCAAAATCAATTTTGACACTGCCAGGGTCACGATTTGGATGAAATTTCGTCCAAAATTAATTTGTCGAGTTTTGTCAAACTTCGTACATGGCTGGAAAGGCCTTTTAATTTGCAATTGAATACTGAAAACCACAATCATTTAGGATGTACGGTTGTGGAAATATCGGGTTTAGAAAATATACTTCCAAAATCAATTTTGACACTGCCAGGGTCACGATTTGGATGAAATTTTATCCAAAATTAATTTGTCGAGTTTTGTTAAACTTCGAACATGGCTGGAAAGGCCTTTTAATTTGCAATTGAATACTGAAAACCACAATAATTTAGGATGTACGGTTGTGGAAATATCTGGTTTAGAAAATATACTTCCAAAATCAATTTTGACACTGCCAGGGTCACGATTTGGATGAAATTTCGTCCAAAATTAATTTGTCGAGTTTTTTCAAACTTCGTACATTGCTGGAAAGGCCTATTAATTTGCAATTGAATACTGAAAACCACAATCATTTAGGATGTACGGTTGTGGAAATATCGGGTTTAGAAAATATACTTCCAAAATCAATTTTGACACTGCCAGGGTCACGATTTGGATGAAATTTCGTCCAAAATTAATTTGTCGAGTTTTGTCAAACTTCGTACATGGCTGGAAAGGCCTATTAATTTGCAATTGAATACTGAAAACCACAATAATTTAGGATGTACGGTTGTGGAAATATCGGGTTTAGAAAATATACTTCCAAAATCAATTTTGACACTGCCAGGGTCACGATTTGGATGAAATTTCGTCCAAAATTGATTTGTCGAGTTTTGTCAAACTTTGTACATGGCTGGAAAGGCCTATTAATTTGCAATTGAATACTGAAAACCACAATCATTTAGGATGTACGGTTGTGGAAATATCTGGTTTAGAAAATATACTTCCAAAATCAATTTTGACACTGCCAGGGTCACGATTTGGATGAAATTTTATCCAAAATTAATTTGTCGAGTTTTGTCAAACTTCGTACATGGCTGGAAAGGCCTTTTAATTTGCAATTGAATACTGAAAACCACAATCATTTAGGATGTACGGTTGTGGAAATATCGGGTTTAGAAAATATACTTCCAAAATCAATTTTGACACTGCCAGGGTCACGATTTGGATGAAATTTCGTCCAAAATTAATTTGTCGAGTTTTGTCAAACTTCGTACATGGCTGGAAAGGCCTATTAATTTGCAATTGAATACTGAAAACCACAATAATTTAGGATGTACGATTGTGGAAATATCGGGTTTAGAAAATATACTTCCAAAATCAATTTTGACACTGCCAGGGTCACGATTTGGATGAAATTTCGTCCAAAATTAATTTGTCGAGTTTTGTCAAACTTCGTACAAGGCTGGAAAGGCCTATTAATTTGCAATTGAATACTGAAAACCACAATAATTTAGGATGTACGGTTGTGGAAATATCGGGTTTAGAAAATATACTTCCAAAATCAATTTTGACACTGCCAGGGTCACGATTTGGATGAAATTTCGTCCAAAATTAATTTTTCGAGTTTTGTTAAACTTCGTACATGGCTGGAAAGGCCTTTTAATTTGCAATTGAATACTGAAAACCACAATAATTTAGGATGTACGGTTGTGGAAATATCTGGTTTAGAAAATATACTTCCAAAATCAATTTTGACACTGCCAGGGTCACGATTTGGATGAAATTTCGTCCAAAATTAATTTGTCGAGTTTTGTCAAACTTCGTACATGGCTGGAAAGGCCTATTAATTTGCAATTGAATACTGAAAACCACAATAATTTAGGATGTACGGTTGTGGAAATATCGGGTTTAGAAAATATACTTCCAAAATCAATTTTGACACTGCCAGGGTCACGATTTGGATGGAATTTTATCCAAAATTAATTTGTCGAGTTTTGTTAAACTTCGTACATGTCTGGAAAGGCCTATTAATTTGCAATTGAATACTGAAAACCACAATAATTTAGGATGTACGGTTGTGGAAATATCGGGTTTAGAAAATATACTTCCAAAATCAATTTTGACACTGCCAGGGTCACGATTTGGATGAAATTTCGTCCAAAATTAATTTGTCGAGTTTTGTCAAACTTCGTACATGGCTGGAAAGGCCTATTAATTTGCAATTGAATACTGAAAACCACAATAATTTAGAATGTACGGTTGTGGAAATATCGGGTTTAGAAAATATACTTCCAAAATCAATTTTGACACTGCCAGGGTCACGATTTGGATGAAATTTCGTCCAAAATTAATTTGTCGAGTTTTGTCAAACTTCGTACATGGCTGGAAAGGCCTTTTAATTTGCAATTGAATACTGAAAACCACAATCATTTAGGATGTACGGTTGTGGAAATATCGGGTTTAGAAAATATACTTCCAAAATCAATTTTGACACAGTGTCACGATTTGGATGAAAATTTATCCAAAA
Source organism: Epistrophella euchroma (assembly GCA_947049315.1). Taxonomy (NCBI): domain Eukaryota; kingdom Metazoa; phylum Arthropoda; class Insecta; order Diptera; family Syrphidae; genus Epistrophella; species Epistrophella euchroma. The sequence goes on from OX346246.1 coordinate 128,327,382, forward strand.
TTAATTTGTCGAGTTTTGTCAAACTTCGTACATGGCTGGAAAGGCCTATTAATTTGCAATTGAATACTGAAAACCACAATAATTTAGGATGTACGGTTGTGGAAATATCGGGTTTAGAAAATATACTTCCAAAATCAATTTTGACACTGCCAGGGTCACGATTTGGATGAAATTTCATCCAAAATTAATTTGTCGAGTTTTGTCAAACTTCGTACATGGCTGGAAAGGCCTATTAATTTGCAATTGAATACTGAAAACCACAATCATTTAGGATGTACGGTTGTGGAAATATCGGGTTTAGAAAATATACTTCCAAAATCAATTTTGACACTGCCAGGGTCACGATTTGGATGAAATTTTATCCAAAATTAATTTTTCGAGTTTTGTTAAACTTCGTACATGGCTGGAAAGGCCTATTAATTTGCAATTAAATACTGAAAACCACAATCATTTAGGATGTACGGTTGTGGAAATATCGGGTTTAGAAAATATACTTCCAAAATCAATTTTGACACTGCCAGGGTCACGATTTGGATGAAATTTCGTCCAAAATTAATTTGTCGAGTTTTGTCAAACTTCGTACATGGCTGGAAAGGCCTATTAATTTGCAATTGAATACTGAAAACCACAATAATTTAGGATGTACGGTTATGGAAATATCGGGTTTAGAAAATATACTTCCAAAATCAATTTTGACACTGCCAGGGTCACGATTTGGATGAAATTTCGTCCAAAATTAATTTGTCGAGTTTTGTTAAACTTCGTACATGGCTGGAAAGGCCTATTAATTTGCAATTGAATACTGAAAACCACAATAATTTAGGATGTACGGTTGTGGAAATATCTGGTTTAGAAAATATACTTCCAAAATCAATTTTGACACTGCCAGGGTCACGATTTGGATGAAATTTCGTCCAAAATTAATTTGTCGAGTTTTGTCAAACTTCGTACATGGCTGGAAAGGCCTATTAATTTGCAATTGAATACTGAAAACCACAATAATTTAGGATGTACGGTTGTGGAAATATCGGGTTTAGAAAATATACTTCCAAAATCAATTTTGACACTGCCAGGGTCACGATTTGGATGGAATTTTATCCAAAATTAATTTGTCGAGTTTTGTTAAACTTCGTACATGTCTGGAAAGGCCTATTAATTTGCAATTGAATACTGAAAACCACAATAATTTAGGATGTACGGTTGTGGAAATATCGGGTTTAGAAAATATACTTCCAAAATCAATTTTGACACTGCCAGGGTCACGATTTGGATGAAATTTCGTCCAAAATTAATTTGTCGAGTTTTGTCAAACTTCGTACATGGCTGGAAAGGCCTATTAATTTGCAATTGAATACTGAAAACCACAATAATTTAGAATGTACGGTTGTGGAAATATCGGGTTTAGAAAATATACTTCCAAAATCAATTTTGACACTGCCAGGGTCACGATTTGGATGAAATTTCGTCCAAAATTAATTTGTCGAGTTTTGTCAAACTTCGTACATGGCTGGAAAGGCCTTTTAATTTGCAATTGAATACTGAAAACCACAATCATTTAGGATGTACGGTTGTGGAAATATCGGGTTTAGAAAATATACTTCCAAAATCAATTTTGACACTGCCAGTGTCACGATTTGGATGAAAATTTATCCAAAATTATTTTTTTCGAGTTTTGTCAAACTTCGTACATGGCTGGAAAGGCCTATTAATTTGCAATTGAATACTGAAAACCACAATAATTTAGGATGTACGGTTGTGGAAATATCGGGTTTAGAAAATATACTTCCAAAATCAATTTTGACACTGCCAGGGTCACGATTTGGATGAAATTTCATCCAAAATTAATTTGTCGAGTTTTGTCAAACTTCGTACATGGCTGGAAAGGCCTATTAATTTGCAATTGAATACTGAAAACCACAATCATTTAGGATGTACGGTTGTGGAAATATCGGGTTTAGAAAATATACTTCCAAAATCAATTTTGACACTGCCAGGGTCACGATTTGGATGAAATTTTATCCAAAATTAATTTTTCGAGTTTTGTTAAACTTCGTACATGGCTGGAAAGGCCTATTAATTTGCAATTAAATACTGAAAACCACAATCATTTAGGATGTACGGTTGTGGAAATATCGGGTTTAGAAAATATACTTCCAAAATCAATTTTGACACTGCCAGGGTCACGATTTGGATGAAATTTCGTCCAAAATTAATTTGTCGAGTTTTGTCAAACTTCGTACATGGCTGGAAAGGCCTATTAATTTGCAATTGAATACTGAAAACCACAATAATTTAGGATGTACGGTTATGGAAATATCGGGTTTAGAAAATATACTTCCAAAATCAATTTTGACACTGCCAGGGTCACGATTTGGATGAAATTTCGTCCAAAATTAATTTGTCGAGTTTTGTTAAACTTCGTACATGGCTGGAAAGGCCTATTAATTTGCAATTGAATACTGAAAACCACAATAATTTAGGATGTACGGTTGTGGAAATATCGGGTTTAGAATATATGGTCACGATTTGGATGAAATTTCGTCCAAAATTAATTTTTCGAGTTTTGTCAAACTTCGTACATGGCTGGAAAGGCCTATTAATTTGCAATTGAATACTGAAAACCACAATCATTTAGGATGTACGGTTGTGGAAATATCGGGTTTAGAAAATATACTTCCAAAATCAATTTTGACACTGCCAGGGTCACGATTTGGATGAAATTTCATCCAAAATTAATTTGTCGAGTTTTGTCAAACTTCGTACATGGCTGGAAAGGCCTATTAATTTGCAATTAAATACTGAAAACCACAATAATTTAGGATGTACGGTTGTGGAAATATCGGGTTTAGAAAATATACTTCCAAAATCAATTTTGACACTGCCAGGGTCACGATTTGGATGAAATTTCGTCCAAAATTAATTTTTCGAGTTTTGTCAAACTTCGTACATGGCTGGAAAGGCCTATTAATTTGCAATTGAATACTGAAAACCACAATAATTTAGGATGTACGGTTGTGGAAATATCGGGTTTAGAAAATATACTTCCAAAATCAATTTTGACACTGCCAGGGTCACGATTTGGATGAAATTTCGTCCAAAATTAATTTTTCGAGTTTTGTCAAACTTCGTACATGGCTGGAAAGGCCTATTAATTTGCAATTGAATACTGAAAACCACAATAATTTAGGATGTACGGTTGTGGAAATATCGGATTTAGAAAATATACTTCCAAAATCAATTTTGACACTGCCAGGGTCACGATTTGGATGAAATTTCGTCCAAAATTAATTTGTCGAGTTTTGTCAAACTTCGTACATGGCTGGAAAGGCCTATTAATTTGCAATTGAATACTGAAAACCACAATAATTTAGGATGTACGGTTGTGGAAATATCGGGTTTAGAAAATATACTTCCAAAATCAATTTTGACACTGCCAGGGTCACGATTTGGATGAAATTTTATCCAAAATTAATTTGTCGAGTTTTGTCAAACTTCGTACATGGCTGGAAAGGCCTATTAATTTGCAATTGAATACTGAAAACCACAATAATTTAGGATGTACGGTTGTGGAAATATCGGGTTTAGAAAATATACTTCCAAAATCAATTTTGACACTGCCAGGGTCACGATTTGGATGAAATTTCGTCCAAAATTAATTTGTCGAGTTTTGTCAAACTTCGTACATGGCTGGAAAGGCCTATTAATTTGCAATTGAATACTGAAAACCACAATAATTTAGGATTTACGGTTGTGGAAATATCGGGTTTAGAAAATATACTTCCAAAATCAATTTTGACACTGCCAGGGTCACGATTTGGATGAAATTTCGTCCAAAATTAATTTGTCGAGTTTTGTCAAACTTCGTACATGGCTGGAAAGGCCTATTAATTTGCAATTGAATACTGAAAACCACAATAATTTAGGATGTACGGTTGTGGAAATATGGGGTTTAGAAAATATACTTCCAAAATCAATTTTGACACTGCCAGGGTCACGATTTGGATGAAATTTTATCCAAAATTAATTTGTCGAGTTTTGTCAAACTTTGTACATGGCTGGAAAGGCCTATTAATTTGCAATTGAATACTGAAAACCACAATAATTTAGGATGTACGGTTGTGGAAATATCGGGTTTAGAAAATATACTTCCAAAATCAATTTTGACACTGCCAGGGTCACGATTTGGATGAAATTTCGTCCAAAATTAATTTTTCGAGTTTTGTCAAACTTCGTACATGGCTGGAAAGGCCTATTTATTTGCAATTGAATACTGAAAACCACAATAATTTAGGATGTACGGTTGTGGAAATATGGGGTTTAGAAAATATACTTCCAAAATCAATTTTGACACTGCCAGGGTCACGATTTGGATGAAATTTTATCCAAAATTAATTTGTCGAGTTTTGTTAAACTTCGTACATGGCTGGAAAGGCCTATTAATTTGCAATTGAATACTGCAAACCACAATAATTTAGGATGTACGGTTGTGGAAATATCGGGTTTAGAAAATATACTTCCAAAATCAATTTTGACACTGCCAGGGTCACGATTTGGATGAAATTTCGTCCAAAATTAATTTGTCGAGTTTTGTCAAACTTCGTACATGGCTGGAAAGGCCTATTAATTTGCAATTGAATACTGAAAACCACAATAATTTAGGATGTACGGTTGTGGAAATATCGGGTTTAGAAAATATACTTCCAAAATCAATTTTGACACTGCCAGGGTCACGATTTGGATGAAATTTCGTCCAAAATTAATTTGTCGAGTTTTGTCAAACTTCGTACATGGCTGGAAAGGCCTATTAATTTGCAATTGAATACTGAAAACCACAATAATTTAGGATGTACGGTTGTGGAAATATCGGGTTTAGAAAATATACTTCCAAAATCAATTTTGACACTGCCAGGGTCACGATTTGGATGAAATTTCATCCAAAATTAATTTGTCGAGTTTTGTCAAACTTCGTACATGGCTGGAAAGTCGTACGGTTGTGGAAATATCGGGTTTAGAAATTTGGTTGGATGAAATTTCGTCCAAAATTAATTTGTCGAGTTTTGTCAAACTTCGTACATGGCTGGAAAGGCCTATTAATTTGCAATTGAATACTGAAAACCACAATAATTTAGGATGTACGGTTGTGGAAATATCGGGTTTAGAAAATATACTTCCAAAATCAATTTTGACACTGCCAGGGTCACGATTTGGATGAAATTTCGTCCAAAATTAATTTGTCGAGTTTTGTCAAACTTCGTACATGGCTGGAAAGGCCTATTAATTTGCAATTGAATACTGAAAACCACAATAATTTAGGATGTACGGTTGTGGAAATATCTGGTTTAGAAAATATACTTCCAAAATCAATTTTGACACTGCCAGGGTCACGATTTGGATGAAATTTTATCCAAAATTAATTTGTCGAGTTTTGTCAAACTTCGTACATGGCTGGAAAGGCCTATTAATTTGCAATTGAATACTGAAAACCACAATCATTTAGGATGTACGGTTGTGGAAATATCGGGTTTAGAAAATATACTTCCAAAATCAATTTTGACACTGCCAGGGTCACGATTTGGATGAAATTTCATCCAAAATTAATTTGTCGAGTTTTGTCAAACTTCGTACATGGCTGGAAAGGCCTATTAATTTGCAATTGAATACTGAAAACCACAATAATTTAGGATGTACGGTTGTGGAAATATCGGGTTTAGAAAATATACTTCCAAAATCAATTTTGACACTGCCAGGGTCACGATTTGGATGAAATTTCGTCCAAAATTAATTTGTCGAGTTTTGTCAAACTTCGTACATGGCTGGAAAGGCCTATTAATTTGCAATTGAATACTGAAAACCACAATAATTTAGGATGTACGGTTGTGGAAATATCGGGTTTAGAAAATATACTTCCAAAATCAATTTTGACACTGCCAGGGTCACGATTTGGATGAAATTTCATCCAAAATTAATTTGTCGAGTTTTGTCAAACTTCGTACATGGCTGGAAAGGCCTATTAATTTGCAATTGAATACTGAAAACCACAATAATTTAGGATGTACGGTTGTGGAAATATCGGGTTTAGAAAATATACTTCCAAAATCAATTTTGACACTGCCAGGGTCACGATTTGGATGAAATTTCGTCCAAAATTAATTTGTCGAGTTTTGTCAAACTTCGTACATGGCTGGAAAGGCCTATTAATTTGCAATTGAATACTGAAAACCACAATAATTTAGGATGTACGGTTGTGGAAATATCGGGTTTAGAAAATATACTTCCAAAATCAATTTTGACACTGCCAGGGTCACGATTTGGATGAAATTTCGTCCAAAATTAATTTTTCGAGTTTTGTTAAACTTCGTACATGGCTGCAAAGGCCTTTTAATTTGCAATTGAATACTGAAAACCACAATAATTTAAGATGTACGGTTGTGGAAATATCGGGTTTAGAAAATATACTTCCAAAATCAATTTTGACACTGCCAGGGTCACGATTTGGATGAAATTTCGTCCAAACTTAATTTGTCGAGTTTTGTCAAACTTCGTACATGGCTGGAAAGGCCTATTAATTTGCAATTGAATACTGAAAACCACAATAATTTAGGATGTACGGTTGTGGAAATATCGGGTTTAGAAAATATACTTCCAAAATCAATTTTGACACTGCCAGGGTCACGATTTGGATGGAATTTTATCCAAAATTAATTTGTCGAGTTTTGTTAAACTTCGTACATGTCTGGAAAGGCCTATTAATTTGCAATTGAATACTGAAAACCACAATAATTTAGGATGTACGGTTGTGGAAATATCGGGTTTAGAAAATATACTTCCAAAATCAATTTTGACACTGCCAGGGTCACGATTTGGATGAAATTTCGTCCAAAATTAATTTGTCGAGTTTTGTCAAACTTCGTACATGGCTGGAAAGGCCTATTAATTTGCAATTGAATACTGAAAACCACAATAATTTAGAATGTACGGTTGTGGAAATATCGGGTTTAGAAAATATACTTCCAAAATCAATTTTGACACTGCCAGGGTCACGATTTGGATGAAATTTCGTCCAAAATTAATTTGTCGAGTTTTGTCAAACTTCGTACATGGCTGGAAAGGCCTTTTAATTTGCAATTGAATACTGAAAACCACAATCATTTAGGATGTACGGTTGTGGAAATATCGGGTTTAGAAAATATACTTCCAAAATCAATTTTGACACTGCCAGTGTCACGATTTGGATGAAAATTTATCCAAAATTAATTTGTCGAGTTTTGTCAAACTTCGTACATGGCTGGAAAGGCCTATTAATTTGCAATTGAATACTGAAAACCACAATAATTTAGGATGTACGGTTGTGGAAATATCGGGTTTAGAAAATATACTTCCAAAATCAATTTTGACACTGCCAGGGTCACGATTTGGATGAAATTTCGTCCAAAATTAATTTGTCGAGTTTTGTCAAACTTTGTACATGGCTGGAAAGGCCTATTAATTTGCAATTGAATACTGAAAACCACAATAATTTAGGATGTACGGTTGTGGAAATATCGGGTTTAGAAAATATACTTCCAAAATCAATTTTGACACTGCCAGGGTCACGATTTGGATGAAATTTTATCCAAAATTAATTTGTCGAGTTTTGTCAAACTTCGTACATGGCTGGAAAGGCCTATTAATTTGCAATTGAATACTGAAAACCACAATAATTTAGGATGTACGGTTGTGGAAATATCGGGTTTAGAAAATATACTTCCAAAATCAATTTTGACACTGCCAGGGTCACGATTTGGATGAAATTTCGTCCAAAATTAATTTGTCGAGTTTTGTCAAACTTCGTACATGGCTGGAAAGGCCTTTTAATTTGCAATTGAATACTGAAAACCACAATCATTTAGGATGTACGGTTGTGGAAATATCGGGTTTAGAAAATATACTTCCAAAATCAATTTTGACACTGCCAGGGTCACGATTTGGATGAAATTTCATCCAAAATTAATTTGTCGAGTTTTGTCAAACTTCGTACATGGCTGGAAAGGCCTATTAATTTGCAATTGAATACTGAAAACCACAATCATTTAGGATGTACGGTTGTGGAAATATCGGGTTTAGAAAATATACTTCCAAAATCAATTTTGACACTGCCAGGGTCACGATTTGGATGAAATTTCATCCAAAATTAATTTGTCGAGTTTTGTCAAACTTCGTACATGGCTGGAAAGGCCTATTAATTTGCAATTGAATACTGAAAACCAAAATCATTTAGGATGTACGTTTGTGGAAATATCGGGTTTAGAAAATATACTTCCAAAATCAATTTTGACACTGCCAGGGTCACGATTTGGATGAAATTTCATCCAAAATTAATTTGTCGAGTTTTGTCAAACTTCGTACATGGCTGGAAAGGCCTATTAATTTGCAATTGAATACTGAAAACCACAATAATTTAGGATGTACGGTTGTGGAAATATCGGGTTTAGAAAATATACTTCCAAAATCAATTTTGACACTGCCAGGGTCACGATTTGGATGAAATTTCGTCCAAAATTAATTTGTCGAGTTTTGTCAAACTTTGTACATGGCTGGAAAGGCCTATTAATTTGCAATTGAATACTGAAAACCACAATAATTTAGGATGTACGGTTGTGGAAATATCGGGTTTAGAAAATATACTTCCAAAATCAATTTTGACACTGCCAGGGTCACGATTTGGATGAAATTTTATCCAAAATTAATTTGTCGAGTTTTGTCAAACTTCGTACATGGCTGGAAAGGCCTATTAATTTGCAATTGAATACTGAAAACCACAATAATTTAGGATGTACGGTTGTGGAAATATCGGGTTTAGAAAATATACTTCCAAAATCAATTTTGACACTGCCAGGGTCACGATTTGGATGAAATTTCGTCCAAAATTAATTTGTCGAGTTTTGTCAAACTTCGTACATGGCTGGAAAGGCCTATTAATTTGCAATTGAATACTGAAAACCACAATAATTTAGGATGTACGGTTGTGGAAATATCGGGTTTAGAAAATATACTTCCAAAATCAATTTTGACACTGCCAGGGTCACGATTTGGATGAAATTTCGTCCAAAATTAATTTTTCGAGTTTTGTCAAACTTCGTACATGGCTGGAAAGGCCTATTAATTTGCAATTGAATACTGAAAACCACAATAATTTAGGATGTACGGTTGTGGAAATATCGGGTTTAGAAAATATACTTCCAAAATCAATTTTGACACTGCCAGGGTCACGATTTGGATGAAATTTCGTCCAAAATTAATTTGTCGAGTTTTGTTAAACTTCGTACATGGCTGGAAAGGCCTTTTAATTTGCAATTGAATACTGAAAACCACAATCATTTAGGATGTACGGTTGTGAAAATATCGGGTTTAGAAAATATACTTCCAAAATCAATTTTGACACTGCCAGGGTCACGATTTGGATGAAATTTTATCCAAAATTAATTTGTCGAGTTTTGTTAAACTTCGTACATGGCTGGAAAGGCCTATTAATTTGCAATTGAATACTGAAAACCACAATAATTTAGGATGTACGGTTGTGGAAATATCGGGTTTAGAAAATATACTTCCAAAATCAATTTTGACACTGCCAGGGTCACGATTTGGATGAAATTTCATCCAAAATTAATTTGTCGAGTTTTGTCAAACTTCGTACATGGCTGGAAAGGCCTATTAATTTGCAATTGAATACTGAAAACCACAATAATTTAGGATGTACGGTTGTGGAAATATCTGGTTTAGAAAATATACTTCCAAAATCAATTTTGACACTGCCAGGGTCACGATTTGGATGAAATTTTATCCAAAATTAATTTTTCGAGTTTTGTTAAACTTCGTACATGGCTGGAAAGGCCTATTAATTTGCAATTGAATACTGAAAACCACAATAATTTAGGATGTACGGTTGTGGAAATATCGGGTTTAGAAAATATACTTCCAAAATCAATTTTGACACTGCCAGGGTCACGATTTGGATGAAATTTCGTCCAAAATTAATTTGTCGAGTTTTGTCAAACTTCGTACATGGCTGGAAAGGCCTTTTAATTTGCAATTGAATACTGAAAACCACAATCATTTAGGATGTACGGTTGTGGAAATATCGGGTTTAGAAAATATACTTCCAAAATCAATTTTGACACTGCCAGGGTCACGATTTGGATGAAATTTCGTCCAAAATTAATTTGTCGAGTTTTGTCAAACTTCGTACATGGCTGGAAAGGCCTATTAATTTGCAATTGAATACTGAAAACCACAATCATTTAGGATGTACGGTTGTGGAAATATCGGGTTTAGAAAATATACTTCCAAAATCAATTTTGACACTGCCAGGGTCACGATTTGGATGAAATTTCGTCCAAAATTAATTTGTCGAGTTTTGTCAAACTTCGTACATGGCTGGAAAGGCCTATTAATTTGCAATTGAATACTGAAAACCACAATCATTTAGGATGTACGGTTGTGGAGATATCGGGTTTAGAAAATATACTTCCAAAATCAATTTTGACACTGCCAGGGTCACGATTTGGATGAAATTTTATCCAAAATTAATTTGTCGAGTTTTGTTAAACTTCGTACATGGCTGGAAAGGCCTATTAATTTGCAATTGAATACTGAAAACCACAATCATTTAGGATGTACGGTTGTGGAAATATCGGGTTTAGAAAATATACTTCCAAAATCAATTTTGACACTGCCAGGGTCACGATTTGGATGAAATTTTATCCAAAATTAATTTGTCGAGTTTTGTTAAACTTCGTACATGGCTGGAAAGGCCTTTTAATTTGCAATTGAATACTGAAAACCACAATAATTTAGGATGTACGGTTGTGGAAATATCGGGTTTAGAAAATATACTTCCAAAATCAATTTTGACACTGCCAGGGTCATGATTTGGATGAAATTTTATCCAAAATTAATTTGTCGAGTTTTGTTAAACTTCGTACATGGCTGGAAAGGCCTATTAATTTGCAATTGAATACTGAAAACCACAATCATTTAGGATGTACGGTTGTGGAAATATCGGGTTTAGAAAATATACTTCCAAAATCAATTTTGACACTGCCAGGGTCACGATTTGGATGAAATTTCGTCCAAAATTAATTTGTCGAGTTTTGTTAAACTTCGTACATGGCTGGAAAGGCCTTTTAATTTGCAATTGAATACTGAAAACCACAATAATTTAGGATGTACGGTTGTGGAAATATCTGGTTTAGAAAATATACTTCCAAAATCAATTTTGACACTGCCAGGGTCACGATTTGGATGAAATTTCGTCCAAAATTAATTTGTCGAGTTTTGTCAAACTTTGTACATGGCTGGAAAGGTCTATTAATTTGCAATTGAATACTTAAAACCACAATAATTTAGGATGTACGGTTGTGGAAATATCGGGTTTAGAAAATATACTTCCAAAATCAATTTTGACACTGCCAGGGTCACGATTTGGATGAAATTTCGTCCAAAATTAATTTGTCGAGTTTTGTCAAACTTCGTACATGGCTGGAAAGGCCTATTAATTTGCAATTGAATACTGAAAACCACAATAATTTAGGATGTACGGTTGTGGAAATATCGGGTTTAGAAAATATACTTCCAAAATCAATTTTGACACTGCCAGGGTCACGATTTGGATGAAATTTCATCCAAAATTAATTTGTCGAGTTTTGTCAAACTTCGTACATGGCTGAAAAGGCCTATTATTTTGCAATTGAATACTGAAAACCACAATCATTTAGGATGTACGGTTGTGGAAATATCTGGTTTAGAAAATATACTTCCAAAATCAATTTTGACACTGCCAGGGTCACGATTTGGATGAAATTTCGTCCAAAATTAATTTGTTGAGTTTTGTCAAACTTCGTACATGGCTGGAAAGGCCTTTTAATTTGCAATTGAATACTGAAAACCACAATCATTTAGGATGTACGGTTGTGGAAATATCGGGTTTAGAAAATATACTTCCAAAATCAATTTTGACACTGCCAGGGTCACGATTTGGATGAAATTTCGTCCAAAATTAATTTGTCGAGTTTTGTCAAACTTCGTACATGGCTGGAAAGGCCTATTAATTTGCAATTGAATACTGAAAACCACAATCATTTAGGATGTACGGTTGTGGAAATATCGGGTTTAGAAAATATACTTCCAAAATCAATTTTGACACTGCCAGGGTCACGATTTGGATGAAATTTTATCCAAAATTAATTTGTCGAGTTTTGTTAAACTTCGTACATGGCTGGAAAGGCCTATTAATTTGCAATTGAATACTGAAAACCACAATAATTTAGGATGTACGGTTGTGGAAATATCGGGTTTAGAAAATATACTTCCAAAATCAATTTTGACACTGCCAGGGTCACGATTTGGATGAAATTTCGTCCAAAATTAATTTTTCGAGTTTTGTTAAACTTCGTACATGGCTGGAAAGGCCTATTAATTTGCAATTGAATACTGAAAACCACAATCATTTAGGATGTACGGTTGTGGAAATATCGGGTTTAGAAAATATACTTCCAAAATCAATTTTGACACTGCCAGGGTCACGATTTGGATGAAATTTTATCCAAAATTAATTTGTCGAGTTTTGTTAAACTTCGTACATGGCTGGAAAGGCCTATTAATTTGCAATTGAATACTGAAAACCACAATAATTTAGGATGTACGGTTGTGGAAATATCGGGTTTAGAAAATATACTTCCAAAATCAATTTTGACACTGCCAGGGTCACGATTTGGATGAAATTTCGTCCAAAATTAATTTTTCGAGTTTTGTTAAACTTCGTACATGGCTGGAAAGGCCTATTAATTTGCAATTGAATACTGAAAACCACAATAATTTAGGATGTACGGTTGTGGAAATATCTGGTTTAGAAAATATACTTCCAAAATCAATTTTGACACTGCCAGGGTCACGATTTGGATGAAATTTTATCCAAAATTAATTTTTCGAGTTTTGTTAAACTTCGTACATGGCTGGAAAGGCCTATTAATTTGCAATTGAATACTGAAAACCACAATCATTTAGGATGTACGGTTGTGGAAATATCGGGTTTAGAAAATATACTTCCAAAATCAATTTTGACACTGCCAGGGTCACGATTTGGATGAAATTTTATCCAAAATTAATTTGTCGAGTTTTGTCAAACTTCGTACATGGCTGGAAAGGCCTATTAATGCAATTGAATACTGAAAACCACAATCATTTAGGATGTACGGTTGTGGAAATATCGGGTTTAGAAAATATACTTCCAAAATCAATTTTGACACTGCCAGGGTCACGATTTGGATGAAATTTCGTCCAAAATTAATTTGTCGAGTTTTGTTAAACTTCGTACATGGCTGGAAAGGCCTTTTAATTTGCAATTGAATACTGAAAACCACAATAATTTAGGATGTACGGTTGTGGAAATATCTGGTTTAGAAAATATACTTCCAAAATCAATTTTGACACTGCCAGGGTCACGATTTGGATGAAATTTCGTCCAAAATTAATTTGTCGAGTTTTGTCAAACTTCGTACATGGCTGGAAAGGCCTATTAATTTGCAATTGAATACTGAAAACCACAATCATTTAGGATGTACGGTTGTGGAAATATCGGGTTTAGAAAATATACTTCCAAAATCAATTTTGACACTGCCAGGGTCACGATTTGGATGAAATTTCGTCCAAATCTAATTTGTCGAGTTTTGTTAAACTTCGTACATGGCTGGAAAGGCCTTTTAATTTGCAATTGAATACTGAAAACCACAATAATTTAGGATGTACGGTTGTGGAAATATCGGGTTTAGAAAATATACTTCCAAAATCAATTTTGACACTGCCAGGGTCACGATTTGGATGAAATTTTATCCAAAATTAATTTGTCGAATTTTGTTAAACTTCGTACATGGCTGCAAAGGCCTTTTAATTTGCAATTGAATACTGAAAACCACAATAATTTAGGATGTACGGTTGTGGAAATATCTGGTTTAGAAAATATACTTCCAAAATCAATTTTGACACTGCCAGGGTCACGATTTGTATGAAATTTCGTCCAAAATTAATTTGTCGAGTTTTGTCAAACTTTGTACATGGCTGGAAAGGTCTATTAATTTGCAATTGAATACTGAAAACCACAATAATTTAGGATGTACGGTTGTGGAAATATCTGGTTTAGAAAATATACTTCCAAAATCAATTTTGACACTGCCAGGGTCACGATTTCGATGAAATTTCGTCCAAAATTAATTTGTCGAGTTTTGTCAAACTTTGTACATGGCTGGAAAGGCCTATTAATTTGCAATTGAATACTGAAAACCACAATAATTTAGGATGTACGGTTGTGGAAATATCGGGTTTAGAAAATATACTTCCAAAATCAATTTTGACACTGCCAGGGTCACGATTTGGATGAAATTTCGTCCAAAATTAATTTTTCGAGTTTTGTTAAACTTCGTACATGGCTGGAAAGGCCTATTAATTTGCAATTGAATACTGAAAACCTTAATAATTTAGGATGTACGGTTGTGGAAATATCTGGTTTAGAAAATATACTTCCAAAATCAATTTTGACACTGCCAGGGTCACGATTTGGATGAAATTTTATCCAAAATTAATTTTTCGAGTTTTGTTAAACTTCGTACATGGCTGGAAAGGCCTATTAATTTGCAATTGAATACTGAAAACCACAATCATTTAGGATGTACGGTTGTGGAAATATCGGGTTTAGAAAATATACTTCCAAAATCAATTTTGACACTGCCAGGGTCACGATTTGGATGAAATTTTATCCAAAATTAATTTGTCGAGTTTTGTCAAACTTCGTACATGGCTGGAAAGGCCTATTAATTTGCAATTGAATACTGAAAACCACAATCATTTAGGATGTACGGTTGTGGAAATATCGGGTTTAGAAAATATACTTCCAAAATCAATTTTGACACTGCCAGGGTCACGATTTGGATGAAATTTCGTCCAAAATTAATTTGTCGAGTTTTGTCAAACTTCGTACATGGCTGGAAAGGCCTATTAATTTGCAATTGAATACTGAAAACCACAATAATTTAGGATGTACGGTTGTGGAAATATCTGGTTTAGAAAATATACTTCCAAAATCAATTTTGACACTGCCAGGGTCACGATTTGGATGAAATTTTATCCAAAATTAATTTGTCGAGTTTTGTCAAACTTCGTACATGGCTGGAAAGGCCTTTTAATTTGCAATTGAATACTGAAAACCACAATCATTTAGGATGTACGGTTGTGGAAATATCGGGTTTAGAAAATATACTTTCAAAATCAATTTTGACACTGCCAGGGTCACGATTTGGATGAAATTTCGTCCAAAATTAATTTGTCGAGTTTTGTCAAACTTCGTACATGGCTGGAAAGGCCTATTAATTTGCAATTGAATACTGAAAACCACAATCATTTAGGATGTACGGTTGTGGAAATATCGGGTTTAGAAAATATACTTCCAAAATCAATTTTGACACTGCCAGGGTCACGATTTGGATGAAATTTTATCCAAAATTAATTTTTCGAGTTTTGTCAAACTTCGTACATGGCTGGAAAGGCCTATTAATTTGCAATTGAATACTGAAAACCACAATAATTTAGGATGTACGGTTGTGGAAATATCGGGTTTAGAAAATATACTTCCAAAATCAATTTTGACACTGCCAGGGTCACGATTTGGATGAAATTTCGTCCAAAATTAATTTTTCGAGTTTTGTCAAACTTCGTACATGGCTGGAAGGGCCTATTAATTTGCAATTGAATACTGAAAACCACAATAATTTAGGATGTACGGTTGTGGAAATATCGGGTTTAGAAAATATACTTCCAAAATCAATTTTGACACTGCCAGGGTCACGATTTGGATGAAATTTCATCCAAAATTAATTTGTCGAGTTTTGTCAAACTTCGTACATGGCTGGAAAGGCCTATTAATTTGCAATTGAATACTGAAAACCACAATCATTTAGGATGTACGGTTGTGGAAATATCGGGTTTAGAAAATATACTTCCAAAATCAATTTTGACACTGCCAGGGTCACGATTTGGATGAAATTTCGTCCAAAATTAATTTTTCGAGTTTTGTTAAACTTCGTACATGGCTGGAAAGGCCTTTTAATTTGCAATTGAATACTGAAAACCACAATCATTTAGGATGTACGGTTGTGGAAATATCTGGTTTAGAAAATATACTTCCAAAATCAATTTTGACACTGCCAGGGTCACGATTTGGATGAAATTTTATCCAAAATTAATTTGTCGAGTTTTGTCAAACTTCGTACATGGCTGGAAAGGCCTTTTAATTTGCAATTGAATACTGAAAACCACAATCATTTAGGATGTACGGTTGTGGAAATATCGGGTTTAGAAAATATACTTCCAAAATCAATTTTGACACTGCCAGGGTCACGATTTGGATGAAATTTCATCCAAAATTAATTTGTCGAGTTTTTTCAAACTTCGTACATGGCTGGAAAGGCCTATTAATTTGCAATTAAATACTGAAAACCACAATAATTTAGGATGTACGGTTGTGGAAATATCGGGTTTCGAAAATATACTTCCAAAATCAATTTTGACACTGCCAGGGTCACGATTTGGATGAAATTTCGTCCAAAATTAATTTTTCGAGTTTTGTTAAACTTCGTACATGGCTGGAAAGGCCTTTTAATTTGCAATTGAATACTGAAAACCACAATCATTTAGGATGTACGGTTGTGGAAATATCTGGTTTAGAAAATATACTTCCAAAATCAATTTTGACACTGCCAGGGTCACGATTTGGATGAAATTTTATCCAAAATTAATTTGTCGAGTTTTGTTGAACTTCGTACATGGCTGGAAAGGCCTTTTAATTTGCAATTGAATACTGAAAACCACAACCATTTAGGATGTACGGTTGTGGAAATATCTGGTTTAGAAAATATACTTCCAAAATCAATTTTGACACTGCCAGGGTCACGATTTGGATGAAATTTTATCCAAAATTAATTTGTCGAGTTTTGTCAAACTTCGTACATGGCTGGAAAGGCCTTTTAATTTGCAATTGAATACTGAAAACCACAATCATTTAGGATGTACGGTTGTGGAAATATCGGGTTTAGAAAATATACTTCCAAAATCAATTTTGACACTGCCAGGGTCACGATTTGGATGAAATTTCGTCCAAAATTAATTTGTCGAGTTTTGTCAAACTTCGTACATGGCTGGAAAGGCCTATTAATTTGCAATTGAATACTGAAAACCACAATCATTTAGGATGTACGGTTGTGGAAATATCGGGTTTAGAAAATATACTTCCAAAATCAATTTTGACACTGCCAGGGTCACGATTTGGATGAAATTTTATCCAAAATTAATTTTTCGAGTTTTGTTAAACTTCGTACATGGCTGGAAAGGCCTATTAATTTGCAATTGAATACTGAAAACCACAATAATTTAGGATGTACGGTTGTGGAAATATCTGGTTTAGAAAATATACTTCCAAAATCAATTTTGACACTGCCAGGGTCACGATTTGGATGAAATTTTATCCAAAATTAATTTTTCGAGTTTTGTTAAACTTCGTACATGGCTGGAAAGGCCTATTAATTTGCAATTGAATACTGAAAACCACAATAATTTAGGATGTACGGTTGTGGAAATATCGGGTTTAGAAAATATACTTCCAAAATCAATTTTGACACTGCCAGGGTCACGATTTGGATGAAATTTTATCCAAAATTAATTTGTCGAGTTTTGTCAAACTTCGTACATGGCTGGAAAGGCCTTTTAATTTGCAATTGAATACTGAAAACCACAATCATTTAGGATGTACGGTTGTGGAAATATCGGGTTTAGAAAATATACTTCCAAAATCAATTTTGACACTGCCAGGGTCACGATTTGGATGAAATTTCGTCCAAAATTAATTTGTCGAGTTTTGTCAAACTTCGTACATGGCTGGAAAGGCCTATTAATTTGCAATTGAATACTGAAAACCACAATAATTTAGGATGTACGGTTGTGGAAATATCGGGTTTAGAAAATATACTTCCAAAATCAATTTTGACACTGCCAGGGTCACGATTTGGATGAAATTTCATCCAAAATTAATTTGTCGAGTTTTGTCAAACTTCGTACATGGCTGGAAAGGCCTTTTAATTTGCAATTGAATACTGAAAACCACAATCATTTAGGATGTACGGTTGTGGAAATATCGGGTTTAGAAAATATACTTCCAAAATCAATTTTGACACTGCCAGGGTCACGATTTGGATGAAATTTCATCCAAAATTAATTTGTCGAGTTTTGTCAAACTTCGTACATGGCTGGAAAGGCCTATTAATTTGCAATTGAATACTGAAAACCACAATCATTTAGGATGTACGGTTGTGGAAATATCGGGTTTAGAAAATATACTTCCAAAATCAATTTTGACACTGCCAGGGTCACGATTTGGTTGAAATTTCATCCAAAATTAATTTTTCGAGTTTTGTTAAACTTCGTACATGGCTGGAAAGGCCTATTAATTTGCAATTGAATACTGAAAACCACAATAATTTAGGATGTACGGTTGTGGAAATATCGGGTTTAGAAAATATACTTCCAAAATCAATTTTGACACTGCCAGGGTCACGATTTGGATGAAATTTCGTCCAAAATTAATTTGTCGAGTTTTGTCAAACTTCGTACATGGCTGGAAAGGCCTATTAATTTGCAATTGAATACTGAAAACCACAATCATTTAGGATGTACGGTTGTGGAAATATCGGGTTTAGAAAATATACTTCCAAAATCAATTTTGACACTGCCAGGGTCACGATTTGGATGAAATTTCATCCAAAATTAATTTGTCGAGTTTTGTCAAACTTCGTACATGGCTGGAAAGGCCTTTTAATTTGCAATTGAATACTGAAAACCACAATAATTTAGGATGTACGGTTGTGGAAATATCTGGTTTAGAAAATATACTTCCAAAATCAATTTTGACACTGCCAGGGTCACGATTTGGATGAAATTTCATCCAAAATTAATTTGTCGAGTTTTGTCAAACTTTGTACATGGCTGGAAAGGCCTATTAATTTGCAATTGAATACTGAAAACCACAATAATTTAGGATGTACGGTTGTGGAAATATCGGGTTTAGAAAATATACTTCCAAAATCAATTTTGACACTGCCAGGGTCACGATTTGGATGAAATTTCGTCCAAAATTAATTTGTCGAGTTTTGTCAAACTTCGTACATGGCTGGAAAGGCCTATTAATTTGCAATTGAATACTGAAAACAACAATCATTTAGGATGTACGGTTGTGGAAATATCGGGTTTAGAAAATATACTTCCAAAATCAATTTTGACACTCCAGGGTCACGATTTGGATTAAATTTCATCCAAAATTAATTTTTCGAGTTTTGTTAAACTTCGTACATGGCTGGA
Organism: Epistrophella euchroma; assembly: GCA_947049315.1. Classification (NCBI taxonomy): domain Eukaryota; kingdom Metazoa; phylum Arthropoda; class Insecta; order Diptera; family Syrphidae; genus Epistrophella; species Epistrophella euchroma. The sequence continues at coordinate 128,346,813 of OX346246.1, forward strand.
AAGGCCTATTAATTTGCAATTGAATACTGAAAACCACAATAATTTAGGATGTACGGTTGTGGAAATATCGGGTTTAGAAAATATACTTCCAAAATCAATTTTGACACTGCCAGGGTCACGATTTGGATGAAATTTCGTCCAAAATTAATTTGTCGAGTTTTGTCAAACTTCGTACATGGCTGGAAAGGCCTATTAATTTGCAATTGAATACTGAAAACCACAATAATTTAGGATGTACGGTTGTGGAAATATCGGGTTTAGAAAATATACTTCCAAAATCAATTTTGACACTGCCAGGGTCACGATTTGGATGAAATTTCGTCCAAAATTAATTTGTCGAGTTTTGTCAAACTTCGTACATGGCTGGAAAGGCCTATTAATCTGCAATTGAATACTGAAAACCACAATAATTTAGGATGTACGGTTGTGGAAATATCTGGTTTAGAAAATATACTTCCAAAATCAATTTTGACACTGCCAGGGTCACGATTTGGATGAAATTTTATCCAAAATTAATTTGTCGAGTTTTGTTAAACTTCGTACATGGCTGGAAAGGCCCATTAATTTGCAATTGAATACTGAAAACCACAATCATTTAGGATGTACGGTTGTGGAAATATCGGGTTTAGAAAATATACTTCCAAAATCAATTTTGACACTGCCAGGGTCACGATTTGGATGAAATTTCATCCAAAATTAATTTGTCGAGTTTTGTCAAACTTCGTACATGGCTGGAAAGGCCTTTTAATTTGCAATTGAATACTGAAAACCACAATCATTTAGGATGTACGGTTGTGGAAATATCGGGTTTAGAAAATATACTTCCAAAATCAATTTTGACACTGCCAGGGTCACGATTTGGATGAAATTTCATCCAAAATTAATTTGTCGAGTTTTGTCAAACTTTGTACATGGCTGGAAAGGCCTATTAATTTGCAATTGAATACTGAAAACCACAATAATTTAGGATGTACGGTTGTGGAAATATCGGGTTTAGAAAATATACTTCCAAAATCAATTTTGACACTGCCAGGGTCACGATTTGGATGAAATTTCGTCCAAAATTAATTTGTCGAGTTTTGTCAAACTTCGTACATGGCTGGAAAGGCCTATTAATTTGCAATTGAATACTGAAAACCACAATCATTTAGGATGTACGTTTGTGGAAATATCGGGTTTAGAAAATATACTTCCAAAATCAATTTTGACACTGCCAGGGTCACGATTTGGATGAAATTTCATCCAAAATTAATTTTACGAGTTTTGTTAAACTTCGTACATGGCTGGAAAGGCCTATTAATTTGCAATTGAATACTGAAAACCACAATAATTTAGGATGTACGGTTGTGGAAATATCGGGTTTAGAAAATATACTTCCAAAATCAATTTTGACACTGCCAGGGTCACGATTTGGATGAAATTTCGTCCAAAATTAATTTGTCGAGTTTTGTCAAACTTCGTACATGGCTGGAAAGGCCTATTAATTTGCAATTGAATACTGAAAACCACAATCATTTAGGATGTACGGTTGTGGAAATATCGGGTTTAGAAAATATACTTCCAAAATCAATTTTGACACTGCCAGGGTCACGATTTGGATGAAATTTCGTCCAAAATTAATTTGTCGAGTTTTGTCAAACTTCGTACATGGCTGGAAAGGCCTATTAATCTGCAATTGAATACTGAAAACCACAATAATTTAGGATGTACGGTTGTGGAAATATCTGGTTTAGAAAATATACTTCCAAAATCAATTTTGACACTGCCAGGGTCACGATTTGGATGAAATTTTATCCAAAATTAATTTGTCGAGTTTTGTTAAACTTCGTACATGGCTGGAAAGTCCTATTAATTTGCAATTGAATACTGAAAACCACAATAATTTAGGATGTACGGTTGTGGAAATATCGGGTTTAGAAAATATACTTCCAAAATCAATTTTGACACTGCCAGGGTCACGATTTGGATGAAATTTCATCCAAAATTAATTTGTCGAGTTTTGTTAAACTTCGTACATGGCTGGAAAGGCCTATTAATTTGCAATTGAATACTGAAAACCACAATAATTTAGGATGTACGGTTGTGGAAATATCGGGTTTAGAAAATATACTTCCAAAATCAATTTTGACACTGCCAGGGTCACGATTTGGTTGAAATTTCGTCCAAAATTAATTTGTCGAGTTTCGTCAAACTTCGTACATGGCTGGAAAGGCCTATTAATTTGCAATTGAATACTGAAAACCACAATAATTTAGGATGTACGGTTGTGGAAATATCGGGTTTAGAAAATATACTTCCAAAATCAATTTTGACACTGCCAGGGTCACGATTTGGATGAAATTTCGTCCAAAATTAATTTTTCGAGTTTTGTTAAACTTCGTACATGGCTGGAAAGGCCTTTTAATTTGCAATTGAATACTGAAAACCACAATCATTTAGGATGTACGGTTGTGGAAATATCGGGTTTAGAAAATATACTTCCAAAATCAATTTTGACACTGCCAGGGTCACGATTTGGATGAAATTTTATCCAAAATTAATTTGTCGAGTTTTGTTAAACTTCGTACATGGCTGGAAAGGCCTTTTAATTTGCAATTGAATACTGAAAACCACAATCATTTAGGATGTACGGTTGTGGAAATATCGGGTTTAGAAAATATACTTCCAAAATCAATTTTGACACTGCCAGGGTCACGATTTGGATGAAATTTCATCCAAAATTAATTTGTCGAGTTTTGTCAAACTTCGTACATGGCTGGAAAGGCCTATTAATTTGCAATTGAATACTGAAAACCACAATCATTTAGGATGTACGGTTGTGGAAATATCGGGTTTAGAAAATATACTTCCAAAATCAATTTTGACACTGCCAGGGTCACGATTTGGATGAAATTTCGTCCAAAATTAATTTGTGGAGTTTTGTCAAACTTCGTACATGGCTGGAAAGGCCTATTAATTTGCAATTGAATACTGAAAACCACAATAATTTAGGATGTACGGTTGTGGAAATATCGGGTTTAGAAAATATACTTCCAAAATCAATTTTGACACTGCCAGGGTCACGATTTGGTTGAAATTTCGTCCAAAATTAATTTGTCGAGTTTCGTCAAACTTCGTACATGGCTGGAAAGGCCTATTAATTTGCAATTGAATACTGAAAACCACAATAATTTAGGATGTACGGTTGTGGAAATATCGGGTTTAGAAAATATACTTCCAAAATCAATTTTGACACTGCCAGGGTCACGATTTGGATGAAATTTCGTCCAAAATTAATTTGTGGAGTTTTGTCAAACTTCGTACATGGCTGGAAAGGCCTATTAATTTGCAATTGAATACTGAAAACCACAATAATTTAGGATGTACGGTTGTGGAAATATCGGGTTTAGAAAATATACTTCCAAAATCAATTTTGACACTGCCAGGGTCACGATTTGGATGAAATTTTATCCAAAATTAATTTGTCGAGTTTTGTTAAACTTCGTACATGGCTGGAAAGGCCTATTAATTTGCAATTGAATACTGAAAACCACAATCATTTAGGATGTACGGTTGTGGAAATATCGGGTTTAGAAAATATACTTCCAAAATCAATTTTGACACTGCCAGGGTCACGATTTGGATGAAATTTTATCCAAAATTAATTTTTCGAGTTTTGTTAAACTTCGTACATGGCTGGAAAGGCCTATTAATTTGCAATTGAATATACTGAAAACCACAATAATTTAGGATGTACGATTGTGGAAATATCGGGTTTAGAAAATATACTTCCAAAATCAATTTTGACACTGCCAGGGTCACGATTTGGATGAAATTTTATCCAAAATTAATTTTTCGAGTTTTGTTAAACTTCGTACATGGCTGGAAAGGCCTATTAATTTGCAATTGAATACTGAAAACCACAATAATTTAGGATGTACGGTTGTGGAAATATCGGGTTTAGAAAATATACTTCCAAAATCAATTTTGACACTGCCAGGGTCACGATTTGGATGAAATTTCGTCCAAAATTAATTTGTCGAGTTTTGTTAAACTTCGTACATGGCTGGAAAGGCCTTTTAATTTGCAATTGAATACTGAAAACCACAATCATTTAGGATGTACGGTTGTGGAAATATCTGGTTTAGAAAATATACTTCCAAAATCAATTTTGACACTGCCAGGGTCACGATTTGGATGAAATTTTATCCAAAATTAATTTGTCGAGTTTTGTTAAACTTCGTACATGGCTGAAAAGGCCTTTTAATTTGCAATTGAATACTGAAAACCACAATCATTTAGGATGTACGGTTGTGGAAATATCGGGTTTAGAAAATATACTTCCAAAATCAATTTTGACACTGCCAGGGTCACGATTTGGATGAAATTTTATCCAAAATTAATTTTTCGAGTTTTGTTAAACTTCGTACATGGCTGGAAAGGCCTATTAATTTGCAATTGAATACTGAAAACCAGAATAATTTAGGATGTACGGTTGTGGAAATATCGGGTTTAGAAAATATACTTCCAAAATCAATTTTGACACTGCCAGGGTCACGATTTGGATGAAATTTCGTCCAAAATTAATTTGTCGAGTTTTGTCAAACTTCGTACATGGCTGGAAAGGCCTATTAATTTGCAATTGAATACTGAAAACCACAATAATTTAGGATGTACGGTTGTGGAAATATCGGGTTTAGAAAATATAAATATAAAATATAATTTCGTCCAAAATTAATTTTTCGAGTTTTGTTAAACTTCGTACATGGCTGGAAAGGCCTTTTAATTTGCAATTGAATACTGAAAACCACAATCATTTAGGATGTACGGTTGTGGAAATATCGGGTTTAGAAAATATACTTCCAAAATCAATTTTGACACTGCCAGGGTCACGATTTGGATGAAATTTCGTCCAAAATTAATTTTTCGAGTTTTGTTAAACTTCGTACATGGCTGGAAAGGCCTTTTAATTTGCAATTGAATACTGAAAACCACAATCATTTAGGATGTACGGTTGTGGAAATATCGGGTTTAGAAAATATACTTCCAAAATCAATTTTGACACTGCCAGGGTCACGATTTGGATGAAATTTCGTCCAAAATTAATTTGTCGAGTTTTGTCAAACTTCGTACATGGCTGGAAAGGCCTATTAATTTGCAATTGAATACTGAAAACCACAATAATTTAGGATGTACGGTTGTGGAAATATCGGGTTTAGAAAATATAAATATAAAATATAATTTCGTCCAAAATTAATTTTTCGAGTTTTGTTAAACTTCGTACATGGCTGGAAAGGCCTTTTAATTTGCAATTGAATACTGAAAACCACAATCATTTAGGATGTACGGTTGTGGAAATATCGGGTTTAGAAAATATACTTCCAAAATCAATTTTGACACTGCCAGGGTCACGATTTGGATGAAATTTCGTCCAAAATTAATTTTTCGAGTTTTGTTAAACTTCGTACATGGCTGGAAAGGCCTTTTAATTTGCAATTGAATACTGAAAACCACAATCATTTAGGATGTACGGTTGTGGAAATATCGGGTTTAGAAAATATACTTCCAAAATCAATTTTGACACTGCCAGGGTCACGATTTGGATGAAATTTCGTCCAAAATTAATTTGTCGAGTTTTGTCAAACTTCGTACATGGCTGGAAAGGCCTATTAATTTGCAATTGAATACTGAAAACCACAATAATTTAGGATGTACGGTTGTGGAAATATCGGGTTTAGAAAATATACTTCCAAAATCAATTTTGACACTGCCAGGGTCACGATTTGGATGAAATTTCATCCAAAATTAATTTTTCGAGTTTTGTTAAACTTCGTACATGGCTGGAAAGGCCCTATAATTTGCAATTGAATACTGAAAACCACAATAATTTAGGATGTACGGTTGTGGAAATATCGGGTTTAGAAAATATACTTCCAAAATCAATTTTGACACTGCCAGGGTCACGATTTGGATGAAATTTCGTCCAAAATTAATTTGTCGAGTTTTGTTAAACTTCGTACATGGCTGGAAAGGCCTATTAATTTGCAATTGAATACTGAAAACCACAATCATTTAGGATGTACGGTTGTGGAAATATCGGGTTTAGAAAATATACTTCCAAAATCAATTTTGACACTGCCAGGGTTACGATTTGGATGAAATTTTATCCAAAATTAATTTGTCGAATTTTGTCAAACTTCGTACATGGCTGGAAAGGCCTATTAATTTGCAATTGAATACTGAAAACCACAATAATTTAGGATGTACGGTTGTGGAAATATCGGGTTTAGAAAATATACTTCCAAAATCAATTTTGACACTGCCAGGGTCACGATTTGGATGAAATTTCATCCAAAATTAATTTTTCGAGTTTTGTTAAACTTCGTTCATGGCTGGAAAGGCCCTATAATTTGCAATTGAATACTGAAAACCACAATAACTTAGGATGTACGGTTGTGGAAATATCGGGTTTAGAAAATATACTTCCAAAATCAATTTTGACACTGCCAGGGTCACGATTTGGATGAAATTTCGTCCAAAATTAATTTGTCGAGTTTTGTCAAACTTCGTACATGGCTGGAAAGGCCTATTAATTTGCAATTGAATACTTAAAACCACAATCATTTAGGATGTACGGTTGTGGAAATATCGGGTTTAGAAAATATACTTCCAAAATCAATTTTGACACTGCCAGGGTCACGATTTGGATGAAATTTCGTCCAAAATTAATTTGTCGAGTTTTGTCAAACTTCGTACATGGCTGGAAAGGCCTATTAATTTGCAATTGAATACTGAAAACCACAATCATTTAGGATGTACGGTTGTGGAAATATCTGGTTTAGAAAATATACTTCCAAAATCAATTTTGACACTGCCAGGGTCACGATTTGGATGAAATTTTATCCAAAATTAATTTGTCGAGTTTTGTTAAACTTCGTACATGGCTGGAAAGGCCTTTTAATTTGCAATTGAATACTGAAAACCACAATAATTTAGGATGTACGGTTGTGGAAATATCGGGTTTAGAAAATATACTTCCAAAATCAATTTTGACACTGCCAGGGTCACGATTTGGATGAAATTTCGTCCAAAATTAATTTGTCGAGTTTTGTTAAACTTCGTACATGGCTGGAAAGGCCTATTAATTTGCAATTGAATACTGAAAACCACAATAATTTAGGATGTACGGTTGTGGAAATATCGGGTTTAGAAAATATACTTCCAAAATCAATTTTGACACTGCCAGGGTCACGATTTGGATGAAATTTCGTCCAAAATTAATTTGTCGAGTTTTGTCAAACTTCGTACATGGCTGGAAAGGCCTATTAATTTGCAATTGAATATTGAAAACCACAATCATTTAGGATGTACGGTTGTGGAAATATCGGGTTTAGAAAATATACTTCCAAAATCAATTTTGACACTGCCAGGGTCACAATTTGGATGAAATTTTATCCAAAATTAATTTGTCGAGTTTTGTTAAACTTCGTACATGGCTGGAAAGGCCTATTAATTTGCAATTGAATACTGAAAACCACAATCATTTAGGATGTACGGTTGTGGAAATATCGGGTTTAGAAAATATACTTCCAAAATCAATTTTGACACTGCCAGGGTCACGATTTGGATGAAATTTCGTCCAAAATTAATTTGTCGAGTTTTGTCAAACTTCGTACATGGCTGGAAAGGCCTATTAATTTGCAATTGAATACTGAAAACCACAATCATTTAGGATGTACGGTTGTGGAAATATCGGGTTTAGAAAATATACTTCCAAAATCAATTTTGACACTGCCAGGGTCACAATTTGGATGAAATTTTATCCAAAATTAATTTGTCGAGTTTTGTTAAACTTCGTACATGGCTGGAAAGGCCTATTAATTTGCAATTGAATACTGAAAACCACAATAATTTAGGATGTACGGTTGTGGAAATATCGGGTTTAGAAAATATACTTCCAAAATCAATTTTGACACTGCCAGGGTCACGATTTGGATGAAATTTCGTCCAAAATTAATTTGTCGAGTTTTGTCAAACTTCGTACATGGCTGGAAAGGCCTATTAATTTGCAATTGAATACTGAAAACCACAATCATTTATGCTGGATTTACATGTATCTTCATGCAAGTTCTGCAAAAAATAAGGGATACAAAATATAAAATGCGTGTTTGTTGGATAGAGAGAGAAGAACAAAATGCAGAGATCTTGATTATAGGAACGCAGACGAAGATTATAACGAAGACGAACATGTTCATCTTCATGGTGGTGCTCTTTCACACATTCGGTTTTTTGGTATCACTCTATCCCGCTCTACTTTTCTTGATGTTTGCAGATGAAGATACATGTAAATCCATCATTAGGATGTACGGTACGGTTGTGGAAATATCGGGTTTAGAAAATATACTTCCAAAATCAATTTTGACACTGCCAGGGTCACGATTTGGATGAAATTTCATCCAAAATTAATTTGTCGAGTTTTGTCAAACTTCGTACATGGCTGGAAAGGCCTATTAATTTGCAATTGAATACTGAAAACCACAATAATTTAGGATGTACCGGTTGTGGAAATATCTGGTTTAGAAAATATACTTCCAAAATCAATTTTGACACTGCCAGGGTCACGATTTGGATGAAATTTCGTCCAAAATTAATTTGTCGAGTTTTGTCAAACTTCGTACATGGCTGGAAAGGCCTATTAATTTGCAATTGAATACTGAAAACCACAATAATTTAGGATGTACGGTTGTGGAAATATCGGGTTTAGAAAATATACTTCCAAAATCAATTTTGACACTGCCAGGGTCACGATTTGGATGAAATTTGATCCAAAATTAATTTGTCGAGTTTTGTCAAACTTCGTACATGGCTGGAAAGGCCTTTTAATTTGCAATTGAATACTGAAAACCACAATAATTTAGGATGTACGGTTGTGGAAATATCGGGTTTAGAAAATATACTTCCAAAATAAATTTTGACACTGCCAGGGTCACGATTTGGATGAAATTTCATCCAAAATTAATTTGTCGAGTTTTGTTAAACTTCGTACATGGCTGGAAAGGCCTTTTAATTTGCAATTGAATACTGAAAACCACAATAATTTAGGATGTACGGTTGTGGAAATATCGGGTTTAGAAAATATACTTCCAAAATCAATTTTGACACTGCCAGGGTCACGATTTGGATGAAATTTCATCCAAAATTAATTTGTCGAGTTTTGTCAAACTTCGTACATGGCTGGAAAGGCCTTTTAATTTGCAATTGAATACTGAAAACCACAATCATTTAGGATGTACGGTTGTGGAAATATCTGGTTTAGAAAATATACTTCCAAAATCAATTTTGACACTGCCAGGGTCACGATTTGGATGAAATTTCATCCAAAATTAATTTGTCGAGTTTTGTCAAACTTCGTACATGGCTGGAAAGGCCTATTAATTTGCAATTGAATACTGAAAACCACAATCATTTAGGATGTACGGTTGTGGAAATATCGGGTTTAGAAAATATACTTCCAAAATCAATTTTGACACTGCCAGGGTCACGATTTGGATGAAATTTCATCCAAAATTAATTTGTCGAGTTTTGTTAAACTTCGTACATGGCTGGAAAGGCCTTTTAATTTGCAACTGAATACTGAAAACCACAATCATTTAGGATGTACGGTTGTGGAAATATCGGGTTTAGAAAATATACTTCCAAAATCAATTTTGACACTGCCAGGGTCACGATTTGGATGAAATTTTATCCAAAATTAATTTGTCGAGTTTTGTCAAACTTCGTACATGGCTGGAAAGGCCCTTAATTTGCAATTGAATACTGAAAACCACAATCATTTAGGATGTACGGTTGTGGAAATATCGGGTTTAGAAAATATACTTCCAAAATCAATTTTGACACTGCCAGGGTCACGATTTGGATGAAATTTCGTCCAAAATTAATTTGTCGAGTTTTGTCAAACTTCGTACATGGCTGGAAAGGCCTATTAATTTGCAATTGAATACTGAAAACCACAATCATTTAGGATGTACGGTTGTGGAAATATCGGGTTTAGAAAATATACTTCCAAAATCAATTTTGACACTGCCAGGGTCACGATTTGGATGAAATTTCGTCCAAAATTAATTTTTCGAGTTTTGTTAAACTTCGTACATGGCTGGAAAGGCCTTTTAATTTGCAATTGAATACTTAAAACCACAATCATTTAGGATGTACGGTTGTGGAAATATCGGGTTTAGAAAATATACTTCCAAAATCAATTTTGACACTGCCAGGGTCACGATTTGGATGAAATTTCGTCCAAAATTAATTTGTCGAGTTTTGTCAAACTTCGTACATGGCTGGAAAGGCCTATTAATTTGCAATTGAATACTGAAAACCACAATCATTTAGGATGTACGGTTGTGGAAATATCGGGTTTAGAAAATATACTTCCAAAATCAATTTTGACACTGCCAGGGTCACGATTTGGATGAAATTTCGTCCAAAATTAATTTTTCGAGTTTTGTTAAACTTCGTACATGGCTGGAAAGGCCTTTTAATTTGCAATTGAATACTTAAAACCACAATCATTTAGGATGTACGGTTGTGGAAATATCGGGTTTAGAAAATATACTTCCAAAATCAATTTTGACACTGCCAGGGTCACGATTTGGATGAAATTTCGTCCAAAATTAATTTGTCGAGTTTTGTCAAACTTCGTACATGGCTGGAAAGGCCTATTAATTTGCAATTGAATACTGAAAACCACAATCATTTAGGATGTACGGTTGTGGAAATATCGGGTTTAGAAAATATACTTCCAAAATCAATTTTGACACTGCCAGGGTCACGATTTGGATGAAATTTTATCCAAAATTAATTTGTCGAGTTTTGTTAAACTTCGAACATGGCTGGAAAGGCCTTTTAATTTGCAATTGAATACTGAAAACCACAATCATTTAGGATGTACGGTTGTGGAAATATCTGGTTTTGAAAATATACTTCCAAAATCAATTTTGACACTGCCAGGGTCACGATTTGGATGAAATTTCGTCCAAAATTAATTTTTCGAGTTTTGTTAAACTTCGTACATGGCTGGAAAGGCCTATTAATTTGCAATTGAATACTGAAAACCACAATAATTTAGGATGTACGGTTGTGGAAATATCGGGTTTAGAAAATATACTTCCAAAATCAATTTTGACACTGCCAGGGTCACGATTTGGATGAAATTTCGTCCAAAATTAATTTTTCGAGTTTTGTTAAACTTCGTACATGGCTGGAAAGGCCTTTTAATTTGCAATTGAATACTGAAAACCACAATCATTTAGGATGTACGGTTGTGGAAATATCGGGTTTAGAAAATATACTTCCAAAATCAATTTTGACACTGCCAGGGTCACGATTTGGATGAAATTTCATCCAAAATTAATTTGTCGAGTTTTGTTAAACTTCGTACATGGCTGGAAAGGCCTTTTAATTTGCAACTGAATACTGAAAACCACAATCATTTAGGATGTACGGTTGTGGAAATATCGGGTTTAGAAAATATACTTCCAAAATAAATTTTGACACTGCCAGGGTCACGATTTGGATGAAATTTCATCCAAAATTAATTTGTCGAGTTTTGTTAAACTTCGTACATGGCTGGAAAGGCCTTTTAATTTGCAATTGAATACTGAAAACCACAATAATTTAGGATGTACGGTTGTGGAAATATCGGGTTTAGAAAATATACTTCCAAAATAAATTTTGACACTGCCAGGGTCACGATTTGGATGAAATTTCATCCAAAATTAATTTGTCGAGTTTTGTTAAACTTCGTACATGGCTGGAAAGGCCTTTTAATTTGCAATTGAATACTGAAAACCACAATAATTTAGGATGTACGGTTGTGGAAATATCGGGTTTAGAAAATATACTTCCAAAATCAATTTTGACACTGCCAGGGTCACGATTTGGATGAAATTTGATCCAAAATTAATTTGTCGAGTTTTGTCAAACTTCGTACATGGCTGGAAAGGCCTTTTAATTTGCAATTGAATACTGAAAACCACAATAATTTAGGATGTACGGTTGTGGAAATATCGGGTTTAGAAAATATACTTCCAAAATAAATTTTGACACTGCCAGGGTCACGATTTGGATGAAATTTCATCCAAAATTAATTTGTCGAGTTTTGTTAAACTTCGTACATGGCTGGAAAGGCCTTTTAATTTGCAATTGAATACTGAAAACCACAATAATTTAGGATGTACGGTTGTGGAAATATCGGGTTTAGAAAATATACTTCCACAATCAATTTTGACACTGCCAGGGTCACGATTTGGATGAAATTTCATCCAAAATTAATTTGTCGAGTTTTGTCAAACTTCGTACATGGCTGGAAAGGCCTTTTAATTTGCAATTGAATACTGAAAACCACAATCATTTAGGATGTACGGTTGTGGAAATATCTGGTTTAGAAAATATACTTCCAAAATCAATTTTGACACTGCCAGGGTCACGATTTGGATGAAATTTCATCCAAAATTAATTTGTCGAGTTTTGTCAAACTTCGTACATGGCTGGAAAGGCCTATTAATTTGCAATTGAATACTGAAAACCACAATCATTTAGGATGTACGGTTGTGGAAATATCGGGTTTAGAAAATATACTTCCAAAATCAATTTTGACACTGCCAGGGTCACGATTTGGATGAAATTTCATCCAAAATTAATTTGTCGAGTTTTGTTAAACTTCGTACATGGCTGGAAAGGCCTTTTAATTTGCAACTGAATACTGAAAACCACAATCATTTAGGATGTACGGTTGTGGAAATATCGGGTTTAGAAAATATACTTCCAAAATCAATTTTGACACTGCCAGGGTCACGATTTGGATGAAATTTTATCCAAAATTAATTTGTCGAGTTTTGTCAAACTTCGTACATGGCTGGAAAGGCCCTTAATTTGCAATTGAATACTGAAAACCACAATCATTTAGGATGTACGGTTGTGGAAATATCGGGTTTAGAAAATATACTTCCAAAATCAATTTTGACACTGCCAGGGTCACGATTTGGATGAAATTTCGTCCAAAATTAATTTGTCGAGTTTTGTCAAACTTCGTACATGGCTGGAAAGGCCTATTAATTTGCAATTGAATACTGAAAACCACAATAATTTAGGATGTACGGTTGTGGAAATATCGGGTTTAGAAAATATACTTCCAAAATCAATTTTGACACTGCCAGGGTCACGATTTGGATGAAATTTCATCCAAAATTAATTTGTCGAGTTTTGTCAAACTTCGTACATGGCTGGAAAGGCCTATTAATTTGCAATTGAGTACTGAAAACCACAATCATTTAGGATGTACGGTTGTGGAAATATCGGGTTTAGAAAATATACTTCCAAAATCAATTTTGACACTGCCAGGGTCACGATTTGGATGAAATTTCGTCCAAAATTAATTTTTCGAGTTTTGTTAAACTTCGTACATGGCTGGAAAGGCCTTTTAATTTGCAATTGAATACTTAAAACCACAATCATTTAGGATGTACGGTTGTGGAAATATCGGGTTTAGAAAATATACTTCCAAAATCAATTTTGACACTGCCAGGGTCACGATTTGGATGAAATTTCGTCCAAAATTAATTTGTCGAGTTTTGTCAAACTTCGTACATGGCTGGAAAGGCCTATTAATTTGCAATTGAATACTGAAAACCACAATCATTTAGGATGTACGGTTGTGGAAATATCGGGTTTAGAAAATATACTTCCAAAATCAATTTTGACACTGCCAGGGTCACGATTTGGATGAAATTTCATCCAAAATTAATTTGTCGAGTTTTGTCAAACTTCGTACATGGCTGGAAAGGCCTATTAATTTGCAATTGAATACTGAAAACCACAATCATTTAGGATGTACGGTTGTGGAAATATCTGGTTTTGAAAATATACTTCCAAAATCAATTTTGACACTGCCAGGGTCACGATTTGGATGAAATTTCGTCCAAAATTAATTTTTCGAGTTTTGTTAAACTTCGTACATGGCTGGAAAGGCCTATTAATTTGCAATTGAATACTGAAAACCACAATAATTTAGGATGTACGGTTGTGGAAATATCGGGTTTAGAAAATATACTTCCAAAATCAATTTTGACACTGCCAGGGTCACGATTTGGATGAAATTTCGTCTAAAATTAATTTTTCGAGTTTTGTTAAACTTCGTACATGGCTGGAAAGGCCTTTTAATTTGCAATTGAATACTGAAAACCACAATCATTTAGGATGTACGGTTGTGGAAATATCGGGTTTAGAAAATATACTTCCAAAATCAATTTTGACACTGCCAGGGTCACGATTTGGATGAAATTTTATCCAAAATTAGTTTTTCGAGTTTTGTTAAACTTCGTACATGGCTGGAAAGGCCTATTAATTTGCAATTGAATACTGAAAACCACAATAATTTAGGATGTACGGTTGTGGAAATATCGGGTTTAGAAAATATACTTCCAAAATCAATTTTGACACTGCCAGGGTCACGATTTGGATGAAATTTTATCCAAAATTAGTTTTTCGAGTTTTGTTAAACTTCGTACATGGCTGGAAAGGCCTATTAATTTGCAATTGAATACTGAAAACCACAATAATTTAGGATGTACGGTTGTGGAAATATCGGGTTTAGAAAATATACTTCCAAAATCAATTTTGACACTGCCAGGGTCACGATTTGGATGAAATTTCGTCCAAAATTAATTTGTCGAGTTTTGTTAAACTTCGTACATGGCTGGAAAGGCCTTTTAATTTGCAATTGAATACTGAAAACCACAATCATTTAGGATGTACGGTTGTGGAAATATCGGGTTTAGAAAATATACTTCCAAAATCAATTTTGACACTGCCAGGGTCACGATTTGGATGAAATTTCGTCCAAAATTAATTTGTCGAGTTTTGTCAAACTTCGTACATGGCTGGAAAGGCCTATTAATTTGCAATTGAATACTGAAAACCACAATAATTTAGGATGTACGGTTGTGGAAATATCGGGTTTAGAAAATATACTTCCAAAATCAATTTTGACACTGCCAGGGTCACGATTTGGATGAAATTTCATCCAAAATTAATTTGTCGAGTTTTGTTAAACTTCGTGAATGGCTGGAAAGGCCTTTTAATTTGCAATTGAATACTGAAAACCACAATCATTTAGGATGTACGGTTGTGGAAATATCGGGTTTAGAAAATATACTTCCAAAATCAATTTTGACACTGCCAGGGTCACGATTTGGATGAAATTTCGTCCAAAATTAATTTGTCGAGTTTTGTCAAACTTCGTACATGGCTGGAAAGGCCTATTAATTTGCAATTGAATACTGAAAACCACAATAATTTAGGATGTACGGTTGTGGAAATATCGGGTTTAGAAAATATACTTCCAAAATCAATTTTGACACTGCCAGGGTCACGATTTGGATGAAATTTCGTCCAAAATTAATTTGTCGAGTTTTGTCAAACTTCGTACATGGCTGGAAAGGCCTATTAATTTGCAATTAAATACTGAAAACCACAATCATTTAGGATGTACGGTTGTGGAAATATCTGGTTTAGAAAATATACTTCCAAAATCAATTTTGACACTGCCAGGGTCACGATTTGGATGAAATTTTATCCAAAATTAATTTGTCGAGTTTTGTTAAACTTCGTACATGGCTGGAAAGGCCTTTTAATTTGCAATTGAATACTGAAAACCACAATAATTTAGGATGTACGGTTGTGGAAATATCGGGTTTAGAAAATATACTTCCAAAATCAATTTTGACACTGCCAGGGTCACGATTTGGATGAAATTTCGTCCAAAATTAATTTGTCGAGTTTTGTTAAACTTCGTACATGGCTGGAAAGGCCTATTAATTTGCAATTGAATACTGAAAACCACAATAATTTAGGATGTACGGTTGTGGAAATATCGGGTTTAGAAAATATACTTCCAAAATCAATTTTGACACTGCCAGGGTCACCATTTGGATGAAATTTTATCCAAAATTAATTTGTCGAGTTTTGTTAAACTTCGTACATGGCTGGAAAGGCCTATTAATTTGCAATTGAATACTGAAAACCACAATCATTTAGGATGTACGGTTGTGGAAATATCGGGTTTAGAAAATATACTTCCAAAATCAATTTTGACACTGCCAGGGTCACGATTTGGATGAAATTTCGTCCAAAATTAATTTGTCGAGTTTTGTCAAACTTCGTACATGGCTGGAAAGGCCTATTAATTTGCAATTGAATACTGAAAACCACAATCATTTAGGATGTACGGTTGTGGAAATATCGGGTTTAGAAAATATACTTCCAAAATCAATTTTGACACTGCCAGGGTCACAATTTGGATGAAATTTTATCCAAAATTAATTTGTCGAGTTTTGTTAAACTTCGTACATGGCTGGAAAGGCCTATTAATTTGCAATTGAATACTGAAAACCACAATAATTTAGGATGTACGGTTGTGGAAATATCGGGTTTAGAAAATATACTTCCAAAATCAATTTTGACACTGCCAGGGTCACGATTTGGATGAAATTTCGTCCAAAATTAATTTGTCGAGTTTTGTCAAACTTCGTACATGGCTGGAAAGGCCTATTAATTTGCAATTGAATACTGAAAACCACAATCATTTAGGATGTACGGTTGTGGAAATATCGGGTTTAGAAAATATACTTCCAAAATCAATTTTGACACTGCCAGGGTCACAATTTGGATGAAATTTTATCCAAAATTAATTTGTCGAGTTTTGTTAAACTTCGTACATGGCTGGAAAGGCCTATTAATTTGCAATTGAATACTGAAAACCACAATAATTTAGGATGTACGGTTGTGGAAATATCGGGTTTAGAAAATATACTTCCAAAATCAATTTTGACACTGCCAGGGTCACGATTTGGATGAAATTTCGTCCAAAATTAATTTGTCGAGTTTTGTCAAACTTCGTACATGGCTAGAAAGGCCTATTAATTTGCAATTGAATACTGAAAACCACAATCATTTATGCTGGATTTACATGTATCTTCATGCAAGTTCTGCAAAAAATAAGGGATACAAAATATAAAATGCGTGTTTGTTGGATAGAGAGAGAAGAACAAAATGCAGAGATCTTGATTATAGGAACGCAGACGAAGATTATAACGAAGACGAACATGTTCATCTTCATGGTGGTGCTCTTTCACACATTCGGTTTTTTGGTATCACCCTATCCCGCTCTACTTTTCTTGATGTTTGCAGATGAAGATACATGTAAATCCATCATTAGGATGTACGGTTGTGGAAATATCGGGTTTAGAAAATATACTTCCAAAATCAATTTTGACACTGCCAGGGTCACGATTTGGATGAAATTTCATCCAAAATTAATTTGTCGAGTTTTGTCAAACTTCGTACATGGCTGGAAAGGCCTATTAATTTGCAATTGAATACTGAAAACCACAATAATTTAGGATGTACCGGTTGTGAAAATATCTGGTTTAGAAAATATACTTCCAAAATCAATTTTGACACTGCCAGGGTCACGATTTGGATGAAATTTCGTCCAAAATTAATTTGTCGAGTTTTGTCAAACTTCGTACATGGCTGGAAAGGCCTATTAATTTGCAATTGAATACTGAAAACCACAATAATTTAGGATGTACGGTTGTGGAAATATCGGGTTTAGAAAATATACTTCCAAAATCAATTTTGACACTGCCAGGGTCACGATTTGGATGAAATTTGATCCAAAATTAATTTGTCGAGTTTTGTCAAACTTCGTACATGGCTGGAAAGGCCTTTTAATTTGCAATTGAATACTGAAAACCACAATAATTTAGGATGTACGGTTGTGGAAATATCGGGTTTAGAAAATATACTTCCAAAATCAATTTTGACACTGCCAGGGTCACGATTTGGATGAAATTTCATCCAAAATTAATTTGTCGAGTTTTGTTAAACTTCGTACATGGCTGGAAAGGCCTTTTAATTTGCAATTGAATACTGAAAACCACAATAATTTAGGATGTACGGTTGTGGAAATATCGGGTTTAGAAAATATACTTCCAAAATCAATTTTGACACTGCCAGGGTCACGATTTGGATGAAATTTCATCCAAAATTAATTTGTCGAGTTTTGTCAAACTTCGTACATGGCTGGAAAGGCCTTTTAATTTGCAATTGAATACTGAAAACCACAATCATTTAGGATGTACGGTTGTGGAAATATCTGGTTTAGAAAATATACTTCCAAAATCAATTTTGACACTGCCAGGGTCACGATTTGGATGAAATTTCATCCAAAATTAATTTGTCGAGTTTTGTCAAACTTCGTACATGGCTGGAAAGGCCTATTAATTTGCAATTGAATACTGAAAACCACAATCATTTAGGATGTACGGTTGTGGAAATATCGGGTTTAGAAAATATACTTCCAAAATCAATTTTGACACTGCCAGGGTCACGATTTGGATGAAATTTCATCCAAAATTAATTTGTCGAGTTTTGTTAAACTTCGTACATGGCTGGAAAGGCCTTTTAATTTGCAATTGAATACTGAAAACCACAATCATTTAGGATGTACGGTTGTGGAAATATCGGGTTTAGAAAATATACTTCCAAAATCAATTTTGACACTGCCAGGGTCACGATTTGGATGAAATTTCGTCCAAAATTAATTTGTCGAGTTTTGTCAAACTTCGTACATGGCTGGAAAGGCCTATTAATTTGCAATTGAATACTGAAAACCACAATCATTTAGGATGTACGGTTGTGGAAATATCGGGTTTAGAAAATATACTTCCAAAATCAATTTTGACACTGCCAGGGTCACGATTTGGATGAAATTTCGTCCAAAATTAATTTGTCGAGTTTTGTCAAACTTCGTACATGGCTGGAAAGGCCCTTAATTTGCAATTGAATACTGAAAACCACAATCATTTAGGATGTACGGTTGTGGAAATATCGGGTTTAGAAAATATACTTCCAAAATCAATTTTGACACTGCCAGGGTCACGATTTGGATGAAATTTCGTCCAAAATTAATTTGTCGAGTTTTGTCAAACTTCGTACATGGCTGGAAAGGCCTATTAATTTGCAATTGAATACTGAAAACCACAATAATTTAGGATGTACGGTTGTGGAAATATCGGGTTTAGAAAATATACTTCCAAAATCAATTTTGACACTGCCAGGGTCACGATTTGGATGAAATTTCATCCAAAATTAATTTGTCGAGTTTTGTCAAACTTCGTACATGGCTGGAAAGGCCTATTAATTTGCAATTGAGTACTGAAAACCACAATCATTTAGGATGTACGGTTGTGGAAATATCGGGTTTAGAAAATATACTTCCAAAATCAATTTTGACACTGCCAGGGTCACGATTTGGATGAAATTTCGTCCAAAATTAATTTTTCGAGTTTTGTTAAACTTCGTACATGGCTGGAAAGGCCTTTTAATTTGCAATTGAATACTTAAAACCACAATCATTTAGGATGTACGGTTGTGGAAATATCGGGTTTAGAAAATATACTTCCAAAATCAATTTTGACACTGCCAGGGTCACGATTTGGATGAAATTTCGTCCAAAATTAATTTGTCGAGTTTTGTCAAACTTCGTACATGGCTGGAAAGGCCTATTAATTTGCAATTGAATACTGAAAACCACAATCATTTAGGATGTACGGTTGTGGAAATATCGGGTTTAGAAAATATACTTCCAAAATCAATTTTGACACTGCCAGGGTCACGATTTGGATGAAATTTCATCCAAAATTAATTTGTCGAGTTTTGTCAAACTTCGTACATGGCTGGAAAGGCCTATTAATTTGCAATTGAATACTGAAAACCACAATAATTTAGGATGTACGGTTGTGGAAATATCGGGTTTAGAAAATATACTTCCAAAATCAATTTTGACACTGCCAGGGTCACGATTTGGATGAAATTTCGTCCAAAATTAATTTTTCGAGTTTTGTTAAACTTCGTACATGGCTGGAAAGGCCTATTAATTTGCAATTGAATACTGAAAACCACAATAATTTAGGATGTACGGTTGTGGAAATATCGGGTTTAGAAAATATACTTCCAAAATCAATTTTGACACTGCCAGGGTCACGATTTGGATGAAATTTCGTCCAAAATTAATTTTTCGAGTTTTGTTAAACTTCGTACATGGCTGGAAAGGCCTTTTAATTTGCAATTGAATACTGAAAACCACAATCATTTAGGATGTACGGTTGTGGAAATATCGGGTTTAGAAAATATACTTCCAAAATCAATTTTGACACTGCCAGGGTCACGATTTGGATGAAATTTTATCCAAAATTAGTTTTTCGAGTTTTGTTAAACTTCGTACATGGCTGGAAAGGCCTATTAATTTGCAATTGAATACTGAAAACCACAATAATTTAGGATGTACGGTTGTGGAAATATCGGGTTTAGAAAATATACTTCCAAAATCAATTTTGACACTGCCAGGGTCACGATTTGGATGAAATTTTATCCAAAATTAGTTTTTCGAGTTTTGTTAAACTTCGTACATGGCTGGAAAGGCCTATTAATTTGCAATTGAATACTGAAAACCACAATAATTTAGGATGTACGGTTGTGGAAATATCGGGTTTAGAAAATATACTTCCAAAATCAATTTTGACACTGCCAGGGTCACGATTTGGATGAAATTTCGTCCAAAATTAATTTGTCGAGTTTTGTTAAACTTCGTACATGGCTGGAAAGGCCTTTTAATTTGCAATTGAATACTGAAAACCACAATCATTTAGGATGTACGGTTGTGGAAATATCGGGTTTAGAAAATATACTTCCAAAATCAATTTTGACACTGCCAGGGTCACGATTTGGATGAAATTTCGTCCAAAATTAATTTGTCGAGTTTTGTCAAACTTCGTACATGGCTGGAAAGGCCTATTAATTTGCAATTGAATACTGAAAACCACAATAATTTAGGATGTACGGTTGTGGAAATATCGGGTTTAGAAAATATACTTCCAAAATCAATTTTGACACTGCCAGGGTCACGATTTGGATGAAATTTCATCCAAAATTAATTTGTCGAGTTTTGTTAAACTTCGTACATGGCTGGAAAGGCCTTTTAATTTGCAATTGAATACTGAAAACCACAATCATTTAGGATGTACGGTTGTGGAAATATCGGGTTTAGAAAATATACTTCCAAAATCAATTTTGACACTGCCAGGGTCACGATTTGGATGAAATTTTATCCAAAATTAATTTTTCGAGTTTTGTTAAACTTCGTACATGGCTGGAAAGGCCTATTAATTTGCAATTGAATACTGAAAACCACAATAATTTAGGATGTACGGTTGTGGAAATATCGGGTTTAGAAAATATACTTCCAAAATCAATTTTGACACTGCCAGGGTCACGATTTGGATGAAATTTCGTCCAAAATTAATTTGTCGAGTTTTGTCAAACTTCGTACATGGCTGGAAAGGCCTTTTAGTTTGCAATTGAATACTGAAAACCACAATCATTTAGGATGTACGGTTGTGGAAATATCTGGTTTAGAAAATATACTTCCAAAATCAATTTTGACACTGCCAGGGTCACGATTTGGATGAAATTTCGTCCAAAATTAATTTGTCGAGTTTTGTCAAAATTCGTACATGGCTGGAAAGGCCTTTTAATTTGCAATTGAATACTGAAAACCACAATCATTTAGGATGTACGGTTGTGGAAATATCGGGTTTAGAAAATATACTTCCAAAATCAATTTTGACACTGCCAGGGTCACGATTTGGATGAAATTTCGTCCAAAATTAATTTTTCGAGTTTTGTTAAACTTCGTACATGTCTGGAAAGGACTTTTAATTTGCAATTGAATACTGAAAACCACAATCATTTAGGATGTACGGTTGTGGAAATATCGGGTTTAGAAAATATACTTCCAAAATCAATTTTGACATTGCCAGGTTCGCGATTTGGATGAAATTTTATCCAAAATTAATTTTTCGAGTTTTGTTAAACTTCGTACATGGCTGGAAAGGCCTATTAATTTGCAATTGAATACTGAAAACCACAATCATTTAGGATGTACGGTTGTGGAAATATCGGGTTTAGAAAATATACTTCCAAAATCAATTTTGACACTGCCAGGGTCACGATTTGGATGAAATTTCGTCCAAAATTAATTTGTCGAGTTTTGTCAAACTTCGTACATGGCTGGAAAGGCCTATTAATTTGCAATTGAATACTGAAAACCACAATCATTTAGGATGTACGGTTGTGGAAATATCGGGTTTAGAAAATATACTTCCAAAATCAATTTTGACACTGTCAGGGTCACGATTTGGATGAAATTTCGTCCAAAATTAATTTGTCGAGTTTTGTCAAACTTCGTACATGGCTGGAAAGGCCTATTAATTTGCAATTGAATACTGAAAACCACAATCATTTAGGATGTATGGTTGTGGAAATATCGGGTTTAGAAAATATACTTCCAAAATCAATTTTGACACTGCCAGGGTCACGATTTGGATGAAATTTCGTCCAAAATTAATTTGTCGAGTTTTGTCAAACTTCGTACATGGCTGGAAAGGCCTATTAATTTGCAATTGAATACTGAAAACCACAATAATTTAGGATGTACGGTTGTGGAAATATCGGGTTTAGAAAATATACTTCCAAAATCAA
This sequence comes from Epistrophella euchroma, assembly GCA_947049315.1. Lineage (NCBI taxonomy): Eukaryota > Metazoa > Arthropoda > Insecta > Diptera > Syrphidae > Epistrophella > Epistrophella euchroma. Next base: position 128,369,451 of record OX346246.1, read on the forward strand.
TTTTGACACTGCCAGGGTCACGATTTGGATGAAATTTTATCCAAAATTAATTTGTCGAGTTTTGTCAAACTGCGTACATGGCTGGAAAGGCCTATTAATTTGCAATTGAATACTGAAAACCACAATCATTTAGGATGTACGGTTGTGGAAATATCGGGTTTAGAAAATATACTTCCAAAATCAATTTTGACACTGCCAGGGTCACGATTTGGATGAAATTTCGTCCAAAATTAATTTTTCGAGTTTTGTTAAACTTCGTACATGGCTGGAAAGGCCTATTAATTTGCAATTGAATACTGAAAACCACAATAATTTAGGATGTACGGTTGTGGAAATATCGGGTTTAGAAAATATACTTCCAAAATCAATTTTGACACTGCCAGGGTCACGATTTGGATGAAATTTCGTCCAAAATTAATTTGTCGAGTTTTGTCAAACTTAGTACATGGCTGGAAAGGCCTATTAATTTGCAATTGAATACTGAAAACCACAATCATTTAGGATGTACGGTTGTGGAAATATCGGGTTTAGAAAATATACTTCCAAAATCAATTTTGACACTGCCAGGGTCACGATTTGGATGAAATTTCGTCCAAAATTAATTTGTCGAGTTTTGTCAAACTTCGTACATGGCTGGAAAGGCCTATTAATTTGCAATTGAATACTGAAAACCACAATAATTTAGGATGTACGGTTGTGGAAATATCGGGTTTAGAAAATATACTTTCAAAATCAATTTTGACACTGCCAGGGTCACGATTTGGATGAAATTTCGTCCAAAATTAATTTGTCGAGTTTTGTTAAACTTCGTACATGGCTGGAAAGGCCTTTTAATTTGCAATTGAATACTGAAAACCACAATCATTTAGGATGTACGGTTGTGGAAATATCGGGTTTAGAAAATATACTTCCAAAATCAAATTTGACACTGCCAGGGTCACGATTTGGATGAAATTTTATCCAAAATTAATTTTTCGAGTTTTGTTAAACTTCGAACATGGCTGGAAAGGCCTATTAATTTGCAATTGAATACTGAAAACCACAATAATTTAGGATGTACGGTTGTGGAAATATCGGGTTTAGAAAATATACTTCCAAAATCAATTTTGACACTGCCAGGGTCACGATTTGGATGAAATTTCGTCCAAAATTAATTTGTCGAGTTTTGTCAAACTTCGTACATGGCTGGAAAGGCCTATTAATTTGCAATTGAATACTGAAAACCACAATAATTTAGGATGTACGGTTGTGGAAATATCGGGTTTAGAAAATATACTTCCAAAATCAATTTTGACGCTGCCAGGGTCACGATTTGGATGAAATTTCATCCAAAATTATTTTGTTGAGTTTTGCCAAACTTCGTACATGGCTGGAAAGGCCTATTAATTTGCAATTGAATACTGAAAACCACAATAATTTAGGATGTACGGTTGTGGAAATATCGGGTTTAGAAAATATACTTCCAAAATCAATTTTGACACTGCCAGGGTCACGATTTGGATGACATTTCATCCAAAATTAATTTGTCGAGTTTTGTTAAACTTCGTACATGGCTGGAAAGGCCTTTTAATTTGCAATTGAATACTGAAAACCACAATCATTTAGGATGTACGGTTGTGGAAATATCGGGTTTAGAAAATATACTTCCAAAATCAATTTTGACACTGCCAGGGTCACGATTTGGATGAAATTTCATCCAAAATTAATTTTTCGAGTTTTGTTAAACTTCGTACATGGCTGGAAAGGCCTATTAATTTGCAATTGAATACTGAAAACCACAATAATTTAGGATGTACGGTTGTGGAAATATCGAGTTAAGAAAATATACTTCCAAAATCAATTTTGACACTGCCAGGGTCACGATTTGGATGAAATTTCGTCCAAAATTAATTTGTCGAGTTTTGTCAAACTTCGTACATGGCTGGAAAGGCCTATTAATTTGCAATTGAATACTGAAAACCACAATCATTTAGGATGTACAGTTGTGGAAATATCGGGTTTAGAAAATATACTTCCAAAATCAATTTTGACACTGCCAGGGTCACGATTTGGATGAAATTTCGTCCAAAATTAATTTGTCGAGTTTTGTCAAACTTCGTACATGGCTGGAAAGGCCTATTAATTTGCAATTGAATACTGAAAACCACAATCATTTAGGATGTACGGTTGTGGAAATATCGGGTTTAGAAAATATACTTCCAAAATCAATTTTGACACTGCCAGGGTCACGATTTGGATGAAATTTCGTCCAAAATTAATTTGTCGAGTTTTGTCAAACTTCGTACATGGCTGGAAAGGCCTATTAATTTGCAATTGAATACTGAAAACCACAATCATTTAGGATGTACGGTTGTGGAAATATCGGGTTTAGAAAATATACTTCCAAAATCAATTTTGACACTGCCAGGGTCACGATTTAAATGAAATTTCGTCCAAAATTAATTTGTCGAGTTTTGTTAAACTTCGTCCATGGCTGGAAAGGCCTATTAATTTGCAATTGAATACTGAAAACCACAATCATTTAGGATGTACGGTTGTGGAAATATCGGGTTTAGAAAATATACTTCCAAAATCAATTTTGACACTGCCAGGGTCACGATTTGGATGAAATTTCGTCCAAAATTAATTTGTCGAGTTTTGTTAAACTTCGTACATGGCTGGAAAGGCCTATTAATTTGCAATTGAATACTGAAAACCACAATCATTTAGGATGTACGGTTGTGGAAATATCGGGTTTAGAAAATATACTTCCAAAATCAATTTTGACACTGCCAGGGTCACGATTTGGATGAAATTTCATCCAAAATTAATTTTTCGAGTTTTGTTTAACTTCGTACATGGCTGGAAAGGCCTATTAATTTGCAATTGAATACTGAAAACCACAATAATTTAGGATGTACGGTTGTGGAAATATCGGGTTTAGAAAATATACTTCCAAAATCAATTTTGACACTGCCAGGGTCACGATTTGGATGAAATTTTATCCAAAATTAATTTTTCGAGTTTTGTTAAACTTCGTACATGGCTGGAAAGGCCTATTAATTTGCAATTGAATACTGAAAACCACAATCATTTAGGATGTACGGTTGTGGAAATATCGGGTTTAGAAAATATACTTCCAAAATCAATTTTGACACTGCCAGGGTCACGATTTGGATGAAATTTCGTCCAAAATTAATTTGTCGAGTTTTGTCAAACTTCGTACATGGCTGGAAAGGCCTATTAATTTGCAATTGAATACTGAAAACCACAATCATTTAGGATGTACGGTTGTGGAAATATCGGGTTTAGAAAATATACTTCCAAAATCAATTTTGACACTGCCAGGGTCACGATTTGGATGAAATTTCGTCCAAAATTAATTTGTCGAGTTTTGTCAAACTTCGTACATGACTGGAAAGGCCCATTAATTTGCAATTGAATACTGAAAACCACAATAATTTAGGATGTACGGTTGTGGAAATATCGGGTTTAGAAAATATACTTCCAAAATCAATTTTGACATTGCCAGGGTCACGATTTGGATGAAATTTCGTCCAAAATTATTTTGTCGAGTTTTGTCAAACTTCGTACATGGCTGGAAAGGCCTATTAATTTGCAATTGAATACTGAAAACCACAATCATTTAGGATGTACGGTTGTGGAAATATCGGGTTTAGAAAATATACTTCCAAAATCAATTTTGACACTGCCAGGGTCACGATTTGGATGAAATTTCATCCAAAATTAATTTTTCGAGTTTTGTTAAACTTCGTACATGGCTGGAAAGGCCTTTTAATTTGCAATTAGATACTGAAAACCACAATAATTTAGGATGTACGGTTGTGGAAATATCGGGTTTAGAAAATATACTTCCAAAATCAATTTTGACACTGCCAGGGTCACGATTTGGATGAAATTTCGTCCAAAATTATTTTTTCGAGTTTTGTCAAACTTCGTACATGGCTGGAAAGGCCTATTAATTTGCAATTGAATACTGAAAACCACAATCATTTAGGATGTACGGTTGTGGAAATATCGGGTTTAGAAAATATACTTCCAAAATCAATTTTGACACTGCCAGGGTCACGATTTGGATGAAATTTCGTCCAAAATTAATTTTTCGAGTTTTGTTAAACTTCGTACATGGCTGGAAAGGCCTATTAATTTGCAATTGAATACTGAAAACCACAATAATTTAGGATGTACGGTTGTGGAAATATCGGGTTTAGAAAATATACTTCCAAAATCAATTTTGACACTGCCAGGGTCACGATTTGGATGAAATTTCATCCAAAATTAATTTGTCGAGTTTTTTCAAACTTCGTACATGGCTGGAAAGGCCTATTAATTTGCAATTGAATACTGAAAACCACAATCATTTAGGATGTACGGTTGTGGAAATATCGGGTTTAAAAAATATACTTCCAAAATCAATTTTGACACTGCCAGGGTCACGATTTGGATGAAATTTCGTCCAAAATTAATTTGTCGAGTTTTGTTAAACTTCGTACATGGCTGGAAAGGCCTTTTAATTTGCAATTGAATACTGAAAACCACAATCATTTAGGATGTACGGTTGTGGAAATATCGGGTTTAGAAAATATACTTCCAAAATCAATTTTGACACTGCCAGGGTCACGATTTGGATGAAATTTCGTCCAAAATTAATTTGTCGAGTTTTGTCAAACTTCGTACATGGCTGGAAAGGCCTATTAATTTGCAATTGAATACTGAAAACCACAATAATTTAGGATGTACGGTTGTGGAAATATCGGGTTTAGAAAATATACTTCCAAAATCATTTTTGACACTGCCAGGGTCACGATTTGGATGAAATTTCGTCCAAAATTAATTTGTCGAGTTTTGTCAAACTTCGTACATGGCTGGAAAGGCCTTTTAATTTGCAATTGAATACTGAAAACCACAATCATTTAGGATGTACGGTTGTGGAAATATCGGGTTTAGAAAATATACTTCCAAAATCAATTTTGACATTGCCAGGGTCGAGATTTGGATGAAATTTTATCCAAAATTAATTTTTCGAGTTTTGTTAAACTTCGTACATGGCTGGAAAGGCCTATTAATTTGCAATTGAATACTGAAAACCACAATCATTTAGGATGTACGGTTGTGGAAATATCGGGTTTAGAAAATATACTTCCAAAATCAATTTTGACACTGCCAGGGTCACGATTTGGATGAAATTTCGTCCAAAATTAATTTGTCGAGTTTTGTTAAACTTCGTACATGGCTGGAAAGGCCTATTAATTTGCAATTGAATACTGAAAACCACAATCATTTAGGATGTACGGTTGTGGAAATATCGGGTTTAGAAAATATACTTCCAAAATCAATTTTGACACTGCCAGGGTCACGATTTGGATGAAATTTTATCCAAAACTAATTTGTCGAGTTTTGTTAAACTTCGTACATGGCTGGAAAGGCCTTTTAATTTGCAATTGAATACTGAAAACCACAATCATTTAGGATGTACGGTTGTGGAAATATCTGGTTTAGAAAATATACTTCCAAAATCAATTTTGACACTGCCAGGGTCACGATTTGGATGAAATTTCGTCCAAAATTAATTTGTCGAGTTTTGTTAAACTTCGTACATGGCTGGAAAGGCCTTTTAATTTGCAATTGAATACTGAAAACCACAATCATTTAGGATGTACGGTTGTGGAAATATCGGGTTTAGAAAATATACTTCCAAAATCAATTTTGACACTGCCAGGGTCACGATTTGGATGAAATTTCGTCCAAAATTAATTTGTCGAGTTTTGTTAAACTTCGTACATGGCTGGAAAGGCCTATTAATTTGCAATTGAATACTGAAAACCACAATCATTTAGGATGTACGGTTGTGGAAATATCGGGTTTAGAAAATATACTTCCAAAATCAATTTTGACACTGCCAGGGTCACGATTTGGATGAAATTTTATCCAAAATTAATTTGTCGAGTTTTGTTAAACTTCGTACATGGCTGGAAAGTCCTATTAATTTGCAATTGAATACTGAAAACCACAATAATTTAGGATGTACGGTTGTGGAAATATCTGGTTTAGAAAATATACTTCCAAAATCAATTTTGACACTGCCAGGGTCACGATTTGGATGAAATTTCGTCCAAAATTAATTTGTCGAGTTTTGTTAAACTTCGTACATGGCTGGAAAGGCCTTTTAATTTGCAATTGAATACTGAAAACCACAATCATTTAGGATGTACGGTTGTGGAAATATCGGGTTTAGAAAATATACTTCCAAAATCAATTTTGACACTGCCAGGGTCACGATTTGGATGAAATTTCGTCCAAAATTAATTTGTCGAGCTTTGTTAAACTTCGTACATGGCTGGAAAGGCCTATTAATTTGCAATTGAATACTGAAAACCACAATCATTTAGGATGTACGGTTGTGGAAATATCTGGTTTAGAAAATATACTTCCAAAATCAATTTTGACACTGCCAGGGTCACGATTTGGATGAAATTTCGTCCAAAATTAATTTGTCGAGTTTTGTCAAACTTCGTACATGGCTGGAAAGGCCTTTTAATTTGCAATTGAATACTGAAAACCACAATAATTTAGGATGTACGGTTGTGGAAATATCGGGTTTAGAAAATATACTTCCAAAATCAATTTTGACACTGCCAGGGTCACGATTTGGATGAAATTTCATCCAAAATTAATTTGTCGAGTTTTGTCAAACTTCGTACATGGCTGCAAAGGCCTATTAATTTGCAATTGAATACTGAAAACCACAATCATTTAGGATGTACGGTTGTGGAAATATCTGGTTTAGAAAATATACTTCCAAAATCAATTTTGACACTGCCAGGGTCACGATTTGGATGAAATTTCATCCAAAATTAATTTGTCGAGTTTTGTCAAACTTCGTACATGGCTGGAAAGGCCTATTAATTTGCAATTGAATACTGAAAACCACAATCATTTAGGATGTACGGTTGTGGAAATATCGGGTTTAGAAAATATACTTCCAAAATCAATTTTGACACTGCCAGGGTCACGATTTGGATGAAATTTCATCCAAAATTAATTTGTCGAGTTTTGTTAAACTTCGTACATGGCTGGAAAGGCCTTTTAATTTGCAATTGAATACTGAAAACCACAATCATTTAGGATGTACGGTTGTGGAAATATCGGGTTTAGAAAATATACTTCCAAAATCAATTTTGACACTGCCAGGGTCACGATTTGGATGAAATTTCATCCAAAATTAATTTGTCGAGTTTTGTCAAACTTCGTACATGGCTGGAAAGGCCTATTAATTTGCAATTGAATACTGAAAACCACAATCATTTAGGATGTACGGTTGTGGAAATATCGGGTTTAGAAAATATACTTCCAAAATCAATTTTGACACTGCCAGGGTCACGATTTGGATGAAATTTCGTCCAAAATTAATTTGTCGAGTTTTGTCAAACTTCGTACATGGCTGGAAAGGCCTATTAATTTGCAATTGAATACTGAAAACCACAATCATTTAGGATGTACGGTTGTGGAAATATCGGGTTTAGAAAATATACTTCCAAAATCAATTTTGACACTGCCAGGGTCACGATTTGGATGAAATTTCGTCCAAAATTAATTTGTCGAGTTTTGTCAAACTTCGTACATGGCTGGAAAGGCCTATTAATTTGCAATTGAATACTGAAAACCACAATAATTTAGGATGTACGGTTGTGGAAATATCGGGTTTAGAAAATATACTTCCAAAATCAATTTTGACACTGCCAGGGTCACGATTTGGATGAAATTTCGTCCAAAATTAATTTGTCGAGTTTTGTTAAACTTCGTACATGGCTGGAAAGGCCTATTAATTTGCAATTGAATACTGAAAACCACAATCATTTAGGATGTACGGTTGTGGAAATATCGGGTTTAGAAAATATACTTCCAAAATCAATTTTGACACTGCCAGGGTCACGATTTGGATGAAATTTCGTCCAAAATTAATTTGTCGAGTTTTGTCAAACTTTGTACATGGCTGGAAAGGCCTATTAATTTGCAATTGAATACTGAAAACCACAATAATTTAGGATGTACGGTTGTGGAAATATCGGGTTTAGAAAATATACTTCCAAAATCAATTTTGACACTGCCAGGGTCACGATTTGGATGAAATTTCGTCCAAAATTAATTTGTCGAGTTTTGTCAAACTTCGTACATGGCTGGAAAGGCCTATTAATTTGCAATTGAATACTGAAAACCACAATAATTTAGGATGTACGGTTGTGGAAATATCGGGTTTAGAAAATATACTTCCAAAATCAATTTTGACACTGCCAGGGTCACGATTTGGATGAAATTTCGTCCAAAATTATTTTTTCGAGTTTTGTCAAACTTCGTACATGGCTGAAAAGGCCTATTAATTTGCAATTGAATACTGAAAACCACAATCATTTAGGATGTACGGTTGTGGAAATATCGGGTTTAGAAAATATACTTCCAAAATCAATTTTGACACTGCCAGGGTCACGATTTGGATGAAATTTCGTCCAAAATTAATTTGTCGAGTTTTGTCAAACTTCGTACATGGCTGGAAAGGCCTATTAATTTGCAATTGAATACTGAAAACCACAATCATTTAGGATGTACGGTTGTGGAAATATCGGGTTTAGAAAATATACTTCCAAAATCAATTTTGACACTGCCAGGGTCACGATTTGGATGAAATTTCGTCCAAAATTATTTTGTCGAGTTTTGTCAAACTTCGTACATGGCTGGAAAGGCCTATTAATTTGCAATTGAATACTGAAAACCACAATCATTTAGGATGTACGGTTGTGGAAATATCGGGTTTAGAAAATATACTTCCAAAATCAATTTTGACACTGCCAGGGTCACGATTTGGATGAAATTTCATCCAAAATTAATTTTTCGAGTTTTGTTAAACTTCGTACATGGCTGGAAAGGCCTTTTAATTTGCAATGAAAACCACAATAATTTAGGATGTACGGTTGTGGAAATATCGGGTTTAGAAAATATACTTCCAAAATCAATTTTGACACTGCCAGGGTCACGATTTGGATGAAATTTCGTCCAAATTTAATTTGTCGAGTTTTGTCAAACTTCGTACATGGCTGGAAAGGCCTATTAATTTGCAATTGAATACTGAAAACCACAATAATTTAGGATGTACGGTTGTGGAAATATCGGGTTTAGAAAATATACTTCCAAAATCAATTTTGACACTGCCAGGGTCACGATTTGGATGAAATTTCGTCCAAATTTAATTTGTCGAGTTTTGTCAAACTTCGTACATGGCTGAAAAGGCCTATTAATTTGCAATTGAATACTGAAAACCACAATAATTTAGGATGTACGGTTGTGGAAATATCGGGTTTAGAAAATATACTTCCAAAATCAATTTTGACACTGCCAGGGTCACGATTTGGATGAAATTTTATCCAAAATTAATTTGTCGAGTTTTGTTAAACTTCGTACATGGCTGGAAAGGCCTATTAATTTGCAATTGAATACTGAAAACCACAATCATTTAGGATGTACGGTTGTGGAAATATCGGGTTTAGAAAATATACTTCCAAAATCAATTTTGACACTGCCAGGGTCACGATTTGGATGAAATTTCATCCAAAATTAATTTTTCGAGTTTTGTTAAACTTCGTACATGGCTGGAAAGGCCTATTAATTTGCAATTGAATACTGAAAACCACAATAATTTAGGATGTACGGTTGTGGAAATATCGGGTTTAGAAAATATACTTCCAAAATCAATTTTGACACTGCCAGGGTCACGATTTGGATGAAATTTCGTCCAAAATTAATTTGCCGAGTTTTGTCAAACTTCGTACATGGCTGGAAAGGCCTATTAATTTGCAATTGAATACTGAAAACCACAACAATTTAGGATGTACGGTTGTGGAAATATCGGGTTTAGAAAATATACTTCCAAAATCAATTTTGACACTGCCAGGGTCACGATTTGGATGAAATTTCGTCCAAAATTAATTTTTCGAGTTTTGTTAAACTTCGTACATGGCTGGAAAGGCCTATTAATTTGCAATTGAATACTGAAAACCACAATAATTTAGGATGTACGGTTGTGGAAATATCGGGTTTAGAAAATATACTTCCAAAATCAATTTTGACACTGCCAGGGTCACGATTTGGATGAAATTTCATCCAAAATTAATTTGTCGAGTTTTGTCAAACTTCGTACATGGCTGGAAAGGCCTATTAATTTGCAATTGAATACTGAAAACCACAATCATTTAGGATGTACGGTTGTGGAAATATCGGGTTTAGAAAATATACTTCCAAAATCAATTTTGACACTGCCAGGGTCACGATTTGGATGAAATTTTATCCAAAATTAATTTTTCGAGTTTTGTTAAACTTCGTACATGGCTGAAAAGGCCTATTAATTTGCAATTGAATACTGAAAATCACAATCATTTAGGATGTACGGTTGTGGAAATATCGGGTTTAGAAAATATACTTCCAAAATCAATTTTGACACTGCCAGGGTCACGATTTGGATGAAATTTCGTCCAAAATTAATTTGTCGAGTTTTGTCAAACTTCGTACATGGCTGGAAAGGCCTATTAATTTGCAATTGAATACTGAAAACCACAATCATTTAGGATGTACGGTTGTGGAAATATCGGGTTTAGAAAATATACTTCCAAAATCAATTTTGACACTGCCAGGGTCACGATTTGGATGAAATTTTATCCAAAATTAATTTTTCGAGTTTTGTTAAACTTCGTACATGGCTGGAAAGGCCTATTAATTTGCAATTGAATACTGAAAATCACAATCATTTAGGATGTACGGTTGTGGAAATATCGGGTTTAGAAAATATACTTCCAAAATCAATTTTGACACTGCCAGGGTCACGATTTGGATGAAATTTCGTCCAAAATTAATTTGTCGAGTTTTGTCAAACTTCGTACATGGCTGGAAAGGCCTTTTAATTTGCAATTGAATACTGAAAATCACAATCATTTAGGATGTACGGTTGTGGAAATATCGGGTTTAGAAAATATACTTCCAAAATCAATTTTGACACTGCCAGGGTCACGATTTGGATGAAATTTCGTCCAAAATTAATTTGTCGAGTTTTGTCAAACTTCGTACATGGCTGGAAAGGCCTATTAATTTGCAATTGAATACTGAAAACCACAATCATTTAGGATGTACGGTTGTGGAAATATCGGGTTTATAAAATATACTTCCAAAATCAATTTTGACACTGCCAGGGTCACGATTTGGATGAAATTTCATCCAAAATTAATTTGTCGAGTTTTGTCAAACTTCGTACATGGCTGGAAAGGCCTTTTAATTTGCAATTGAATACTGAAAATCACAATCATTTAGGATGTACGGTTGTGGAAATATCGGGTCTAGAAAATATACTTCCAAAATCAATTTTGACACTGCCAGGGTCACGATTTGGATGAAATTTCGTCCAAAATTAATTTGTCGAGTTTTGTTAAACTTCGTACATGGCTGGAAAGGCCTATTAATTTGCAATTGAATACTGAAAACCACAATCATTTAGGATGTACGGTTGTGGAAATATCGGGTTTAGAAAATATACTTCCAAAATCAATTTTGACACTGCCAGGGTCACGATTTGGATGAAATTTCGTCCAAAATTAATTTGTCGAGTTTTGTCAAACTTTGTACATGGCTGGAAAGGCCTATTAATTTGCAATTGAATACTGAAAACCACAATAATTTAGGATGTACGGTTGTGGAAATATCGGGTTTAGAAAATATACTTCCAAAATCAATTTTGACACTGCCAGGGTCACGATTTGGATGAAATTTCGTCCAAAATTATTTTTTCGAGTTTTGTCAAACTTTGTACATGGCTGGAAAGGCCTATTAATTTGCAATTGAATACTGAAAACCACAATAATTTAGGATGTACGGTTGTGGAAATATCGGGTTTAGAAAATATACTTCCAAAATCAATTTTGACACTGCCAGGGTCACGATTTGGATGAAATTTCGTCCAAAATTATTTTTTCGAGTTTTGTCAAACTTCGTACATGGCTGAAAAGGCCTATTAATTTGCAATTGAATACTGAAAACCACAATCATTTAGGATGTACGGTTGTGGAAATATCTGGTTTAGAAAATATACTTCCAAAATCAATTTTGACACTGCCAGGGTCACGATTTGGATGAAATTTTATACAAAATTAATTTGTCGAGTTTTGTTAAACTTCGTACATGGCTGGAAAGGCCTATTAATTTGCAATTGAATACTGAAAACCACAATCATTTAGGATGTACGGTTGTGGAAATATCGGGTTTAGAAAATATACTTCCAAAATCAATTTTGACACTGCCAGGGTCACGATTTGGATGAAATTTTGTCCAAAATTAATTTGTCGAGTTTTGTTAAACTTCGTACATGGCTGGAAAGGCCTTTTAATTTGCAATGAAAACCACAATAATTTAGGATGTACGGTTGTGGAAATATCGGGTTTAGAAAATATACTTCCAAAATCAATTTTGACACTGCCAGGGTCACGATTTGGATGAAATTTCGTCCAAATTTAATTTGTCGAGTTTTGTCAAACTTCGTACATGGCTGGAAAGGCCTTTTAATTTGCAATTGAATACTGAAAATCACAATCATTTAGGATGTACGGTTGTGGAAATATCGGGTTTAGAAAATATACTTCCAAAATCAATTTTGACACTGCCAGGGTCACGATTTGGATGAAATTTCGTCCAAAATTATTTTTTCGAGTTTTGTCAAACTTTGTACATGGCTGGAAAGGCCTATTAATTTGCAATTGAATACTGAAAACCACAATCATTTAGGATGTACGGTTGTGGAAATATCGGGTTTAGAAAATATACTTCCAAAATCAATTTTGACACTGCCAGGGTCACGATTTGGATGAAATTTCGTCCAAAATTAATTTGTCGAGTTTTGTCAAACTTTGTACATGGCTGGAAAGGCCTATTAATTTGCAATTGAATACTGAAAACCACAATAATTTAGGATGTACGGTTGTGGAAATATCGGGTTTAGAAAATATACTTCCAAAATCAATTTTGACACTGCCAGGGTCACGATTTGGATGAAATTTCGTCCAAAATTATTTTTTCGAGTTTTGTCAAACTTTGTACATGGCTGGAAAGGCCTATTAATTTGCAATTGAATACTGAAAACCACAATAATTTAGGATGTACGGTTGTGGAAATATCGGGTTTAGAAAATATACTTCCAAAATCAATTTTGACACTGCCAGGGTCACGATTTGGATGAAATTTCGTCCAAAATTAATTTGTCGAGTTTTGTCAAACTTCGTACATGGCTGGAAAGGCCTATTAATTTGCAATTGAATACTGAAAACCACAATCATTTAGGATGTACGGTTGTGGAAATATCGGGTTTAGAAAATATACTTCCAAAATCAATTTTGACACTGCCAGGGTCACGATTTGGATGAAATTTCGTCCAAAATTATTTTGTCGAGTTTTGTCAAACTTCGTACATGGCTGGAAAGGCCTATTAATTTGCAATTGAATACTGAAAACCACAATCATTTAGGATGTACGGTTGTGGAAATATCGGGTTTAGAAAATATACTTCCAAAATCAATTTTGACACTGCCAGGGTCACGATTTGGATGAAATTTCATCCAAAATTAATTTTTCGAGTTTTGTTAAACTTCGTACATGGCTGGAAAGGCCTTTTAATTTGCAATGAAAACCACAATAATTTAGGATGTACGGTTGTGGAAATATCGGGTTTAGAAAATATACTTCCAAAATCAATTTTGACACTGCCAGGGTCACGATTTGGATGAAATTTCGTCCAAATTTAATTTGTCGAGTTTTGTCAAACTTCGTACATGGCTGGAAAGGCCTATTAATTTGCAATTGAATACTGAAAACCACAATCATTTAGGATGTACGGTTGTGGAAATATCGGGTTTAGAAAATATACTTCCAAAATCAATTTTGACACTGCCAGGGTCACGATTTGGATGAAATTTTATCCAAAATTAATTTTTCGAGTTTTGTTAAACTTCGTACATGGCTGGAAAGGCCTATTAATTTGCAATTGAATACTGAAAATCACAATCATTTAGGATGTACGGTTGTGGAAATATCGGGTTTAGAAAATATACTTCCAAAATCAATTTTGACACTGCCAGGGTCACGATTTGGATGAAATTTCGTCCAAAATTAATTTGTCGAGTTTTGTCAAACTTCGTACATGGCTGGAAAGGCCTTTTAATTTGCAATTGAATACTGAAAATCACAATCATTTAGGATGTACGGTTGTGGAAATATCGGGTTTAGAAAATATACTTCCAAAATCAATTTTGACACTGCCAGGGTCACGATTTGGATGAAATTTCGTCCAAAATTAATTTTTCGAGTTTTGTTAAACTTCGTACATGGCTGGAAAGGCCTTTTAATTTGCAATTGAATACTGAAAACCACAATAATTTAGGATGTACGGTTGTGGAAATATCGGGTTTAGAAAATATACTTCCAAAATCAATTTTGACACTGCCAGGGTCACGATTTGGATGAAATTTCGTCCAAAATTAATTTGTCGAGTTTTGTCAAACTTCGTACATGGCTGGAAAGGCCTATTAATTTGCAATTGAATACTGAAAACCACAATCATTTAGGATGTACGGTTGTGGAAATATCGGGTTTAGAAAATTATACTTCCAAAATCAATTTTGACACTGCCAGGGTCACGATTTGGATGAAATTTCATCCAAAATTAATTTGTCGAGTTTTGTCAAACTTCGTACATGGCTGGAAAGGCCTATTAATTTGCAATTGAATACTGAAAACCACAATCATTTAGGATGTACGGTTGTGGAAATATCGGGTTTAGAAAATATACTTCCAAAATCAATTTTGACACTGCCAGGGTCACGATTTGGATGAAATTTCGTCCAAAATTAATTTGTCGAGTTTTGTCAAACTTCGAACATGGCTGGAAAGGCCTTTTAATTTGCAATTGAATACTGAAAACCACAATCATTTAGGATGTACGGTTGTGGAAATATCGGGTTTAGAAAATATACTTCCAAAATCAATTTTGACACTGCCAGGGTCACGATTTGGATGAAATTTCGTCCAAAATTAATTTGTCGAGTTTTGTCAAACTTCGTACATGGCTGGAAAGGCCTATTAATTTGCAATTGAATACTGAAAACCACAATCATTTAGGATGTACGGTTGTGGAAATATCTGGTTTATAAAATATACTTCCAAAATCAATTTTGACACTGCCAGGGTCACGATTTGGATGAAATTTCATCCAAAATTAATTTGTCGAGTTTTGTCAAACTTCGTACATGGCTGGAAAGGCCTTTTAATTTGCAATTGAATACTGAAAATCACAATCATTTAGGATGTACGGTTGTGGAAATATCGGGTTTAGAAAATATACTTCCAAAATCAATTTTGACACTGCCAGGGTCACGATTTGGATGAAATTTCATCCAAAATTAATTTGTCGAGTTTTGTCGAACTTCGTACATGGCTGGAAAGGCCTTTTAATTTGCAATTGAATACTGAAAATCACAATCATTTAGGATGTACGGTTGTGGAAATATCGGGTTTAGAAAATATACTTCCAAAATCAATTTTGACACTGCCAGGGTCACGATTTGGATGAAATTTCGTCCAAAATTAATTTGTCGAGTTTTGTTAAACTTCGTACATGGCTGGAAAGGCCTTTTAATTTGCAATTGAATACTGAAAACCACAATCATTTAGGATGTACGGTTGTGGAAATATCGGGTTTAGAAAATATACTTCCAAAATCAATTTTGACACTGCCAGGGTCACGATTTGGATGAAATTTTATCCAAAATTAATTTTTCGAGTTTTGTTAAACTTCGTACATGGCTGGAAAGGCCTATTAATTTGCAATTGAATACTGAAAACCACAATAATTTAGGATGTACGGTTGTGGAAATATCGGGTTTAGAAAATATACTTCCAAAATCAATTTTGACACTGCCAGGGTCACGATTTGGATGAAATTTCGTCCAAAATTAATTTGTCGAGTTTTGTCAAACTTCGTACATGGCTGGAAAGGCCTATTAATTTGCGATTGAATACTGAAAACCACAATCATTTAGGATGTACGGTTGTGGAAATATCGGGTTTAGAAAATATACTTCCAAAATCAATTTTGACACTGCCAGGGTCACGATTTGGATGAAATTTCGTCCAAAATTAATTTTCCGAGTTTTGTTAAACTTCGTACATGGCTGGAAAGGCCTTTTAATTTGCAATTGAATACTGAAAACCACAATCATTTAGGATGTACGGTTGTGGAAATATCGGGTTTAGAAAATATACTTCCAAAATCAATTTTGACACTGCCAGGGTCACGATTTGGATGAAATTTCATCCAAAATTAATTTGTCGAGTTTTGTCAAACTTCGTACATGGCTGGAAAGGCCTATTAATTTGCAATTGAATACTGAAAACCACATTCATTTAGGATGTACGGTTGTGGAAATATCGGGTTTAGAAAATATACTTCCAAAATCAATTTTGACACTGCCAGGGTCACGATTTGGATGAAATTTCGTCCAAAATTAATTTGTCGACTTTTGTCAAACTTCGTACATGGCTGGAAAGGCCTTTTAATTTGCAATTGAATACTGAAAACCACAATCATTTAGGATGTACAGTTGTGGAAATATCGGGTTTAGAAAATATACTTCCAAAATCAATTTTGACACTGCCAGGGTCACGATTTGGATGAAATTTCGTCCAAAATTAATTTGTCGAGTTTTGTTAAACTTCGTACATGGCTGGAAAGGCCTTTTAATTTGCAATTGAATACTGAAAACCACAATCATTTAGGATGTACGGTTGTGGAAATATCGGGTTTAGAAAATATACTTCCAAAATCAATTTTGACACTGCCAGGGTCACGATTTGTATGAAATTTTATCCAAAATTAATTTGTCGAGTTTTGTTAAACTTCGTACATGGCTGGAAAGGCCTATTAATTTGCAATTGAATACTGAAAACCACAATAATTTAGGATGTACGGTTGTGGAAATATCGGGTTTAGAAAATATACTTCCAAAATCAATTTTGACACTGCCAGGGTCACGATTTGGATGAAATTTCGTCCAAAATTAATTTTTCGAGTTTTGTTAAACTTCGTACATGGCTGGAAAGGCCTTTTAATTTGCAATTGAATACTGAAAACCACAATCATTTAGGATGTACGGTTGTGGAAATATCGGGTTTAGAAAATATACTTCCAAAATCAATTTTGACACTGCCAGGGTCACGATTTGGATGAAATTTCGTCCAAAATTAATTTGTCGAGTTTTGTCAAACTTCGTACATGGCTGGAAAGGCCTATTAATTTGCAATTGAATACTGAAAACCACAATCATTTAGGATGTACGGTTGTGGAAATATCGGGTTTAGAAAATATACTTCCAAAATCAATTTTGACACTGCCAGGGTCACGATTTGGATGAAATTTCGTCCAAAATTAATTTGTCGAGTTTTGTCAAACTTCGTACATGGCTGGAAAGGCCTATTAATTTGCAATTGAATACTGAAAACCACAATCATTTAGGATGTACGGTTGTGGAAATATCGGGTTTAGAAAATATACTTCCAAAATCAATTTTGACACTGCCAGGGTCACGATTTGGATGAAATTTCATCCAAAATTAATTTGTCGAGTTTTGTTAAACTTCGTACATGGCTGGAAAGGCCTATTAATTTGCAATTGAATACTGAAAACCACAATCATTTAGGATGTACGGTTGTGGAAATATCGGGTTTAGAAAATATACTTCCAAAATCAATTTTGACACTGCCAGGGTCACGATTTGGATGAAATTTCGTCCAAAATTAATTTGTCGAGTTTTGTCAAACTTCGTACATGGCTGGAAAGGCCTTTTAATTTGCAATTGAATACTGAAAACCACAATCATTTAGGATGTACGGTTGTGGAAATATCGGGTTTAGAAAATATACTTCCAAAATCAATTTTGACACTGCCAGGGTCACGATTTGGATGAAATTTCGTCCAAAATTAATTTGTCGAGTTTTGCTAAACTTCGTACATGGCTGGAAAGGCCTATTAATTTGCAATTGAATACTGAAAACCACAATAATTTAGGATGTACGGTTGTGGAAATATCGGGTTTAGAAAATATACTTCCAAAATCAATTTTGACACTGCCAGGGTCACGATTTGGATGAAATTTCGTCCAAAATTAATTTGTCGAGTTTTGTCAAACTTCGTACATGGCTGGAAAGGCCTATTAATTTGCAATTGAATACTGAAAACCACAATCATTTAGGATGTACGGTTGTGGAAATATCGGGTTTAGAAAATATACTTCCAAAATCAATTTTGACACTGCCAGGGTCACGATTTGGATGAAATTTTATCCAAAATTAATTTGTCGAGTTTTGTTAAACTTCGTACATGGCTGGAAAGGCCTATTAATTTGCAATTGAATACTGAAAACCACAATAATTTAGGATGTACGGTTGTGGAAATATCGGGTTTAGAAAATATACTTCCAAAATCAATTTTGACACTGCCAGGGTCACGATTTGGATGAAATTTCGTCCAAAATTAATTTGTCGAGTTTTGTCAAACTTCGTACATGGCTGGAAAGGCCTATTAATTTGCAATTGAATACTGAAAACCACAATCATTTAGGATGTACGGTTGTGGAAATATCGGGTTTAGAAAATATACTTCCAAAATCAATTTTGACACTGCCAGGGTCACGATTTGGATGAAATTTTATCCAAAATTAATTTTTCGAGTTTTGTTAAACTTCGTACATGGCTGGAAAGGCCTATTAATTTGCAATTGAATACTGAAAACCACAATCATTTAGGATGTACGGTTGTGGAAATATCGGGTTTAGAAAATATACTTCCAAAATCAATTTTGACACTGCCAGGGTCACGATTTGGATGAATTTTCGTCCAAAATTAATTTGTCGAGTTTTGTCAAACTTCGTAAATGGCTGGAAAGGCCTATTAATTTGCAATTGAATACTGAAAACCACAATCATTTAGGATGTACGGTTGTTTGAAATATCGGGTTTAGAAAATATACTTCCAAAATCAATTTTGACACTGCCAGGGTCACGATTTGGATGAAATTTCATCCAAAATTAATTTGTCGAGTTTTGTTAAACTTCGTACATGGCTGGAAAGGCCTATTAATTTGCAATTGAATACTGAAAACCACAATCATTTAGGATGTACGGTTGTGGAAATATCGGGTTTAGAAAATATACTTCCAAAATCAATTTCGACACTGCCAGGGTCACGATTTGGATGAAATTTCGTCCAAAATTAATTTTTCGAGTTTTGTCAAACTTCGTACATGGCTGGAAAGGCCTTTTAATTTGCAATTGAATACTGAAAACCACAATCATTTAGGATGTACGGTTGTGGAAATATCGGGTTTAGAAAATATACTTCCAAAATCAATTTTGACACTGCCAGGGTCACGATTTGGATGAAATTTCGTCCAAAATTAATTTGTCGAGTTTTGTCAAACTTCGTACATGACTGGAAAGGCCTATTAATTTGCAATTGAATACTGAAAACCACAATCATTTAGGATGTACGGTTGTGGAAATATCGGGTTTAGAAAATATACTTCCAAAATCAATTTTGACACTGCCAGGGTCACGATTTGGATGAAATTTCGTCCAAAATTAATTTGTCGAGTTTTGTCAAACTTCGTACATGGCTAGAAAGGCCTATTAATTTGCAATTGAATACTGAAAACCACAATCATTTAGGATGTACGGTTGTGGAAATATCGGGTTTAGAAAATATACTTCCAAAATCAATTTTGACACTGCCAGGGTCACGATTTGGATGAAATTTCATCCAAAATTAATTTGTCGAGTTTTGTCAAACTTCGTACATGGCTGGAAAGGCCTATTAATTTGCAATTGAATACTGAAAACCACAATCATTTAGGATGTACGGTTGTGGAAATATCTGGTTTAGAAAATATACTTCCAAAATCAATTTTGACACTGCCAGGGTCACGATTTGGATGAAATTTCGTCCAAAATTAATTTGTCGAGTTTTGTCAAACTTCGTACATGGCTGGAAAGGCCTATTAATTTGCAATTGAATACTGAAAACCACAATCATTTAGGATGTACGGTTGTGGAAATATCGGGTTTAGAAAATATACTTCCAAAATCAATTTTGACACTGCCAGGGTCACGATTTGGATGAAATTTTATCCAAAATTAATTTGTCGAGTTTTGTTAAACTTCGTACATGGCTGGAAAGGCCTTTTAATTTGCAATTGAATACTGAAAACCACAATCATTTAGGATGTACGGTTGTGGAAATATCTGGTTTAGAAAATATACTTCCAAAATCAATTTTGACACTGCCAGGGTCACGATTTGGATGAAATTTCGTCCAAAATTAATTTTTCGAGTTTTGTTAAACTTCGTACATGGCTGGAAAGGCCTATTAATTTGCAATTGAATACTGAAAACCACAATCATTTAGGATGTACGGTTGTGGAAATATCGGGTTTAGAAAATATACTTCCAAAATCAATTTTGACACTGCCAGGGTCACGATTTGGATGAAATTTCGTCCAAAATTAATTTGTCGAGTTTTATCAGACTTCGTACATGGCTGGAAAGGCCTTTTAATTTGCAAATGAATACTGAAAACCACAATCATTTAGGATGTACGGTTGTGGAAATATCGGGTTTAGAAAATATACTTCCAAAATCAATTTTGACACTGCCAGGGTCACGATTTGGATGAAATTTCGTCCAAAATTAATTTGTCGAGTTTTGTCAAACTTCGTACATGGCTGGAAAGGCCTTTTAATTTGCAATTGAATACTGAAAACCACAATCATTTAGGATGTACGGTTGTGGAAATATCGGGTTTAGAAAATATACTTCCAAAATCAATTTTGACACTGCCAGGGTCACGATTTGGATGAAATTTTATCCAAAATTAATTTGTCGAGTTTTGTTAAACTTCGTACATGGCTGGAAAGGCCTTTTAATTTGCAATTGAATACTGAAAACCACAATCATTTAGGATGTACGGTTGTGGAAATATCGGGTTTAGAAAATATACTTCCAAAATCAATTTTGACACTGCCAGGGTCACGATTTGGATGAAATTTCGTCCAAAATTAATTTGTCGAGTTTTGTCAAACTTCGTACATGGCTGGAAAGGCCTATTAATTTGCAATTGAATACTGAAAACCACAATCATTTAGAATGTACGGTTGTGGAAATATCGGGTTTAGAAAATATACTTCCAAAATCAATTTTGACACTGCCAGGGTCACGATTTGGATGAAATTTCGTCCAAAATTAATTTGTCGAGTTTTGTCAAACTTCGTACATGGCTGGAAAGGCCTATTAATTTGCAATTGAATACTGAAAACCACAATCATTTAGGATGTACGGTTGTGGAAATATCGGGTTTAGAAAATATACTTCCAAAATCAATTTTGACACTGCCAGGGTCACGATTTGGATGAAATTTTATCCAAAATTAATTTTTCGAGTTTTGTTAAACTTCGTACATGGCTGGAAGGGCCTATTAATTTGCAATTGAATACTGAAAACCACAATAATTTAGGATGTACGGTTGTGGAAATATCGGGTTTAGAAAATATACTTCCAAAATCAATTTTGACAATGCCAGGGTCACGATTTGGATGAAATTTCGTCCAAAATTAATTTGTCGAGTTTTGTCAAACTTCGTACATGGCTGGAAAGGCCTATTAATTTGCAATTGAATAGCGAAAACCACAATAATTTAGGATGTACGGTTGTGGAAATATCGGGTTTAGAAAATATACTTCCAAAATCAATTTTGACACTGCCAGGGTCACGATTTGGATGAAATTTCGTCCAAAATTAATTTGTCGAGTTTTGTTAAACTTCGTACATGGCTGAAAAGGCCTATTAATTTGCAATTGAATACTTAAAACCACAATAATTTAGGATGTACGGTTGTGGAAATATCGGGTTTAGAAAATATACTTCCAAAATCAATTTTGACACTGCCAGGGTCACGATTTGGATGAAATTTCGTCCAAAATTAATTTGTCGAGTTTTGTCAAACTTCGTACATGGCTAGAAAGGCCTATTAATTTGCAATTGAATACTGAAAAGCACAATCATTTAGGATGTACGGTTGTGGAAATATCGGGTTTAGAAAATATACTTCCAAAATCAATTTTGACACTGCCAGGGTCACGATTTGGATGAAATTTCATCCAAAATTAATTTTTCGAGTATTGTTAAACTCCGTACATGGCTGGAAAGGCCTATTAATTTGCAATTGAATACTGAAAACCACAATAATTTAGGATGTACGGTTGTGGAAATATCGGGTTTAGAAAATATACTTCCAAAATCAATTTTGACACTGCCAGGGTCACGATTTGGATGAAATTTTATCCAAAATTAATTTTTCGAGTTTTGTTAAACTTCGTACATGGCTGGAAAGGCCTATTAATTTGCAATTGAATACTGAAAACGACAATAATTTAGGATGTACGGTTGTGGAAATATCGGGTATAGAAAATATACTTCCAAAATCAATTTTGACACTGCCAGGGTCACGATTTGGATGAAATTTCGTCCAAAATTAATTTTTCGAGTTTTGTTAAACTTCGTACATGACTGGAAAGGCCTATTAATTTGCAATTGAATACTGAAAACCACAATCATTTAGGATGTACGGTTGTGGAAATATCGGGTTTAGAAAATATACTTCCAAAATCAATTTTGACACTGCCAGGGTCACGATTTGGATGAAATTTCATCCAAAATTAATTTGTCGAGTTTTGTTAAACTTCGTACATGGCTGGAAAGGCCTTTTAATTTGCAATTGAATACTGAAAACCACAATCATTTAGGATGTAATGTTGTGGAAATATCGGGTTTAGAAAATATACTTCCAAAATCAATTTTGACACTGCCAGGGTCACGATTTGGTTGAAATTTTATCCAAAATTAATTTTTCGAGTTTTGTTAAACTTCGTACATGGCTGGAAAGGCCTATTAATTTGCAATTGAATACTGAAAACCACAATAATTTAGGATGTACGGTTGTGGAAATATCGGGTTTAGAAAATATACTTCCAAAATCAATTTTGACACTGCCAGGGTCACGATTTGGATGAAATTTCGTCCAAAATTAATTTGTCGAGTTTTGTCAAACTTCGTACATGGCTGGAAAGGCCTTTTAATTTGCAATTGAATACTGAAAACCACAATCATTTAGGATGTACGGTTGTGGAAATATCGGGTTTAGAAAATATACTTCCAAAATCAATTTTGACACTGCCAGGGTCACGATTTGGATGAAATTTCGTCCAAAATTAATTTGTCGAGTTTTGTCAAACTTCGTACATGGCTGGAAAGGCCTATTAATTTGCAATTGAATACTGAAAACCACAATCATTTAGGATGTACGGTTGTGGAAATATCGGGTTTAGAAAATATACTTCCAAAATCAATTTTGACACTGCCAGGGTCACGATTTGGATGAAATTTCATCCAAAATTAATTTGTCGAGTTTTGTTAAACTTCGTACATGGCTGGAAAGGCCTTTTAATTTGCAATTGAATACTGAAAACCACAATCATTTAGGATGTACGGTTGTGGAAATATCGGGTTTAGAAAATATACTTCCAAAATCAATTTTGACACTGCCAGGGTCACGATTTGGATGAAATTTTATCCAAAATTAATTTTTCGAGTTTTGTTAAACTTCGTACATGGCTGGAAAGGCCTATTAATTTGCAATTGAATACTGAAAACCACAATAATTTAGGATGTACGGTTGTGGAAATATCGGGTTTAGAAAATATACTTCCAAAATCAATTTTGACACTACCAGGGTCACGATTTGGATGAAATTTCGTCCAAAATTAATTTGTCGAGTTTTGTCAAACTTCGTACATGGCTGGAAAGGCCTATTAATTTGCAATTGAATACTGAAAACCACAATCATTTAGGATGTACGGTTGTGGAAATATCGGGTTTAGAAAATATACTTCCAAAATCAATTTTGACACTGCCAGGGTCACGATTTGGATGAAATTTCATCCAAAATTAATTTGTCGAGTTTTGTTAAACTTCGTACATGGCTGGAAAGGCCTTTTAATTTGCAATTGAATACTGAAAACCACAATCATTTAGGATGTACGGTTGTGGAAATATCGGGTTTAGAAAATATACTTCCAAAATCAATTTTGACAATGCCAGGGTCACGATTTGGATGAAATTTCGTCCAAAATTAATTTGTCGAGTTTTGTCAAACTTCGTACATGGCTGGAAAGGCCTATTAATTTGCAATTGAATAGCGAAAACCACAATAATTTAGGATGTACGGTTGTGGAAATATCGGGTTTAGAAAATATACTTCCAAAATCAATTTTGACACTGCCAGGGTCACGATTTGGATGAAATTTCGTCCAAAATTAATTTGTCGAGTTTTGTTAAACTTCGTACATGGCTGAAAAGGCCTATTAATTTGCAATTGAATACTTAAAACCACAATAATTTAGGATGTACGGTTGTGGAAATATCGGGTTTAGAAAATATACTTCCAAAATCAATTTTGACACTGCCAGGGTCACGATTTGGATGAAATTTCGTCCAAAATTAATTTGTCGAGTTTTGTCAAACTTCGTACATGGCTAGAAAGGCCTATTAATTTGCAATTGAATACTGAAAAGCACAATCATTTAGGATGTACGGTTGTGGAAATATCGGGTTTAGAAAATATACTTCCAAAATCAATTTTGACACTGCCAGGGTCACGATTTGGATGAAATTTCATCCAAAATTAATTTTTCGAGTATTGTTAAACTCCGTACATGGCTGGAAAGGCCTATTAATTTGCAATTGAATACTGAAAACCACAATAATTTAGGATGTACGGTTGTGGAAATATCGGGTTTAGAAAATATACTTCCAAAATCAATTTTGACACTGCCAGGGTCACGATTTGGATGAAATTTTATCCAAAATTAATTTTTCGAGTTTTGTTAAACTTCGTACATGGCTGGAAAGGCCTATTAATTTGCAATTGAATACTGAAAACGACAATAATTTAGGATGTACGGTTGTGGAAATATCGGGTATAGAAAATATACTTCCAAAATCAATTTTGACACTGCCAGGGTCACGATTTGGATGAAATTTCGTCCAAAATTAATTTTTCGAGTTTTGTTAAACTTCGTACATGACTGGAAAGGCCTATTAATTTGCAATTGAATACTGAAAACCACAATCATTTAGGATGTACGGTTGTGGAAATATCGGGTTTAGAAAATATACTTCCAAAATCAATTTTGACACTGCCAGGGTCACGATTTGGATGAAATTTCATCCAAAATTAATTTGTCGAGTTTTGTTAAACTTCGTACATGGCTGGAAAGGCCTTTTAATTTGCAATTGAATACTGAAAACCACAATCATTTAGGATGTAATGTTGTGGAAATATCGGGTTTAGAAAATATACTTCCAAAATCAATTTTGACACTGCCAGGGTCACGATTTGGTTGAAATTTTATCCAAAATTAATTTTTCGAGTTTTGTTAAACTTCGTACATGGCTGGAAAGGCCTATTAATTTGCAATTGAATACTGAAAACCACAATAATTTAGGATGTACGGTTGTGGAAATATCGGGTTTAGAAAATATACTTCCAATATCAATTTTGACACTGCCAGGGTCACGATTTGGATGAAATTTCGTCCAAAATTAATTTGTCGAGTTTTGTCAAACTTCGTACATGGCTGGAAAGGCCTTTTAATTTGCAATTGAATACTGAAAACCACAATCATTTAGGATGTACGGTTGTGGAAATATCGGGTTTAGAAAATATACTTCCAAAATCAATTTTGACACTGCCAGGGTCACGATTTGGATGAAATTTCGTCCAAAATTAATTTGTCGAGTTTTGTTAAACTTCGTACATGGCTGGAAAGGCCTTTTAATTTGCAATTGAATACTGAAAACCACAATCATTTAGGATGTACGGTTGTGGAAATATCGGGTTTAGAAAATATACTTCCAAAATCAATTTTGACACTGCCAGGGTCACGATTTGGATGAAATTTTATCCAAAATTAATTTTTCGAGTTTTGTTAAACTTCGTACATGGCTGGAAAGGCCTATTAATTTGCAATTGAATACTGAAAACCACAATAATTTAGGATGTACGGTTGTGGAAATATCGGGTTTAGAAAATATACTTCCAAAATCAATTTTGACACTGCCAGGGTCACGATTTGGATGAAATTTCGTCCAAAATTAATTTTTCGAGTTTTGTTAAACTTCGTACATGGCTGGAAAGGCCTTTTAATTTGCAATTGAATACTGAAAACCACAATCATTTAGGATGTACGGTTGTGGAAATATCGGGTTTAGAAAATATACTTCCAAAATCAATTTTGACACTGCCAGGGTCACGATTTGGATGAAATTTTATGCAAAATTAATTTGTCGAGTTTTGTCAAACTTCGTACATGGCTGGAAAGGCCTATTAATTTGCAATTGAATACTGAAAACCACAATCATTTAGGATGTACGGTTGTGGAAATATCGGGTTTAGAAAATATACTTCCAAAATCAATTTTGACACTGCCAGGGTCACGATTTGGATGAAATTTCGTCCAAAATTAATTTTTCGAGTTTTGTTAAACTTCGTACATGGCTGGAAAGGCCTATTAATTTGCAATTGAATACTGAAAACCACAATCATTTAGGATGTACGGTTGTGGAAATATCGGGTTTAGAAAATATACTTCCAAATTCAATTTTGACACTGCCAGGGTCACGATTTGGATGAAATTTCATCCAAAATTAATTTTTCGAGTTTTGTCAAACTTCGTACATGGCTGGAAAGGCCTATTAATTTGCAATTGAATACTGAAAACCACAATCATTTAGGATGTACGGTTGTGGAAATATCGGGTTTAGAAAATATACTTCCAAAATCAATTTTGACACTGCCAGGGTCACGATTTGGATGAAATTTCGTCCAAAATTAATTTTTCGAGTTTTGTTAAACTTCGTACATGGCTGGAAAGGCCTTTTAATTTGCAATTGAATACTGAAAACCACAATCATTTAGGATGTACGGTTGTAGAAATATCGGGTTTAGAAAATATACTTCCAAAATCAATTTTGACACTGCCAGGGTCACGATTTGGATGAAATTTCATCCAAAATTAATTTGTCGAGTTTTGTCAAACTTCGTACATGGCTGGAAAGGCCTATTAATTTGCAATTGAATACTGAAAACCACAATAATTTAGGATGTACGGTTGTGGAAATATCTGGTTTAGAAAATATACTTCCAAAATCAATTTTGACACTGCCAGGGTCACGATTTGGATGAAATTTCGTCCAAAATTAATTTGTCGAGTTTTGTCAAACTTCGTACATGGCTGGAAAGGCCTATTAATTTGCAATTGAATACTGAAAACCACAATAATTTAGGATGTACGGTTGTGGAAATATCGGGTTTAGAAAATATACTTCCAAAATCAATTTTGACACTGCCAGGGTCACGATTTGGATGCAATTTCGTCCAAAATTAATTTTTCGAGTTTTGTTAAACTTCGTACATGGCTGGAAAGGCCTATTAATTTGCAATTGAATACTGAAAACCACAATCATTTAGGATGTACGGTTGTGGAAATATCGGGTTTAGAAAATATACTTCCAAAATCAATTTTGACACTGCCAGGGTCACGATTTGGATGAAATTTCATCCAAAATTAATTTGTCGAGTTTTGTCAAACTTCGTACATGGCTGGAAAGGCCTATTAATTTGCAATTGAATACTGAAAACCACAATCATTTAGGATGTACGGTTGTGGAAATATCGGGTTTAGAAAATATACTTCCAAAATCAATTTTGACACTGCCAGGGTCACGATTTGGATGAAATTTCGTCCAAAATTAATTTGTCGAGTTTTGTCAAACTTCGTACATGGCTGGAAAGGCCTATTAATTTGCAATTGAATACTGAAAACCACAATCATTTAGGATGTACGGTTGTGGAAATATCGGGTTTAGAAAATATACTTCCAAAATCAATTTTGACACTGCCAGGGTCACGATTTGGATGAAATTTCATCCAAAATTAATTTGTCGAGTTTTGTTAAACTTCGTACATGGCTGGAAAGGCCTTTTAATTTGCAATTGAATACTGAAAACCACAATCATTTAGGATGTACGGTTGTGGAAATATCGGGTTTAGAAAATATACTTCCAAAATCAATTTTGACACTGCTAGGGTCACGATTTGGATGAAATTTTATCCAAAATTAATTTTTCGAGTTTTGTTAAACTTCGTACATGGCTGGAAAGGCCTATTAATTTGCAATTGAATACTGAAAACCACAATAATTTAGGATGTACGGTTGTGGAAATATCGGGTTTAGAAAATATACTTCCAAAATCAATTTTGACACTGCCAGGGTCACGATTTGGATGAAATTTCGTCCAAAATTAATTTGTCGAGTTTTGTCAAACTTCGTACATGGCTGGAAAGACCTATTAATTTGCAATTGAATACTGAAAACCACAATAATTTAGGATGTACGGTTGTGGAAATATCGGGTTTAGAAAATATACTTCCAAAATCAATTTTGACACTGCCAGGGTCACGATTTGGATGAAATTTTATCCAAAATTAATTTTTCGAGTTTTGTTAAACTTCGTACATGGCTGGAAAGGCCTATTAATTTGCAATTGAATACTGAAAACCACAATCATTTAGGATGTACGGTTGTGGAAATATCGGGTTTAGAAAATATACTTCCAAAATCAATTTTGACACTGCCAGGGTCACGATTTGGATGAAATTTCGTCCAAAATTAATTTGTCGAGTTTTGTCAAACTTCGTACATGGCTGGAAAGGCCTATTAATTTGCAATTGAATACTGAAAACCACAATCATTTAGGATGTACGGTTGTGGAAATATCGGGTTTAGAAAATATACTTCCAAAATCAATTTTGACACTGCCAGGGTCACGATTTGGATGAAATTTTATCCAAAATTAATTTTTCGAGTTTTGTTAAACTTCGTACATGGCTGGAAAGGCCTATTAATTTGCAATTGAATACTGAAAACCACAATCATTTAGGATGTACGGTTGTGGAAATATCGGGTTTAGAAAATATACTTCCAAAATCAATTTTGACACTGCCAGGGTCACGATTTGGATGAAATTTCATCCAAAATTAATTTGTCGAGTTTTGTCAAACTTCGTACATGGCTGGAAAGGCCTTTTAATTTGCAATTGAATACTGAAAACCACAATAATTTAGGATGTACGGTTGTGGAAATATCGGGTTTAGAAAATATACTTCCAAAATCAATTTTGACACTGCCAGGGTCACGATTTGGATGAAATTTCGTCCAAAATTATTTTGTCGAGTTTTGTCAAACTTCGTACATGGCTGGAAAGGCCTTTTAATTTGCAATTGAATACTGAAAACCACAATCATTTAGGATGTACGGTTGTGGAAATATCGGGTTTAGAAAATATACTTCCAAAATCAATTTTGACACTGCCAGGGTCACGATTTGGATGAAATTTCATCCAAAATTAATTTATCGAGTTTTGTCAAACTTCGTACATGGCTGGAAAGGCCTATTAATTTGCAATTGAATACTGAAAACCACAATAATTTAGGATGTACGGTTGTGGAAATATCGGGTTTAGAAAATATACTTCCAAAATCAATTTTGACACTGCCAGGGTCACGATTTGGATGAAATTTCGTCCAAAATTAATTTGTCGAGTTTTGTCAAACTTCGTACATGGCTGGAAAGGCCTATTAATTTGCAATTGAATACTGAAAACCACAATCATTTAGGATGTACGGTTGTGGAAATATCGGGTTTAGAAAATATACTTCCAAAATCAATTTTGACACTGCCAGGGTCACGATTTGGATGAAATTTTATCCAAAATTAATTTGTCGAGTTTTGTCAAACTTCGTACATGGCTGGAAAGGCCTATTAATTTGCAATTGAATACTGAAAACCACAATAATTTAGGATGTACGGTTGTGGAAATATCGGGTTTAGAAAATATACTTCCAAAATCAATTTTGACACTGCCAGGGTCACGATTTGGATGAAATTTTATCCAAAATTAATTTGTCGAGTTTTGTCAAACTTCGTACATGGCTGGAAAGGCCTATTAATTTGCAATTGAATACTGAAAACCACAATCATTTAGGATGTACGGTTGTGGAAATATCGGGTTTAGAAAATATACTTCCAAAATCAATTTTGACACTGCCAGGGTGACGATTTGGATGAAATTTTATCCAAAATTAATTTGTCGAGTTTTGTTAAACTTCGTACATGGCTGGAAAGGCCTATTAATTTGCAATTGAATACTGAAAACCACAATCATTTAGGATGTACGGTTGTGGAAATATCGGGTTTAGAAAATATACTTCCAAAATCAATTTTGACACTGCCAGGGTCACGATTTGGATGAAATTTCATCCAAAATTAATTTGTCGAGTTTTGTCAAACTTCGTACATGGCTGGAAAGGCCTTTTAATTTGCAATTGAATACTGAAAACCACAATCATTTAGGATGTACGGTTGTGGAAATATCGGGTTTAGAAAATATACTTCCAAAATCAATTTTGACACTGCCAGGGTCACGATTTGGATGAAATTTCATCCAAAATTAATTTGTCGAGTTTTGTCAAACTTCGTACATGGCTGGAAAGGCCTATTAATTTGCAATTGAATACTGAAAACCACAATAATTTAGGATGTACGGTTGTGGAAATATCGGGTTTAGAAAATATACTTCCAAAATCAATTTTGACACTGCCAGGGTCACGATTTGGATGAAATTTCGTCCAAAATTAATTTGTCGAGTTTTGTTAAACTTCGTACATGGCTGGAAAGGCCTTTTAATTTGCAATTGAATACTGAAAACCACAATCATTTAGGATGTACGGTTGTGGAAATATCGGGTTTAGAAAATATACTTCCAAAATCAATTTTGACACTGCCAGGGTCACGATTTGGATGAAATTTCGTCCAAAATTAATTTGTCGAGTTTTGTCAAACTTCGTACATGGCTGGAAAGGCCTATTAATTTGCAATTGAATACTGAAAACCACAATCATTTAGGATGTACGGTTGTGGAAATATCGGGTTTAGAAAATATACTTCCAAAATCAATTTTGACACTGCCAGGGTCACGATTTGGATGAAATTTTATCCAAAATTAATTTGTCGAGTTTTGTCAAACTTCGTACATGGCTGGAAAGGCCTATTAATTTGCAATTGAATACTGAAAACCACAATAATTTAGGATGTACGGTTGTGGAAATATCGGGTTTAGAAAATATACTTCCAAAATCAATTTTGACACTGCCAGGGTCACAATTTGGATGAAATTTTATCCAAAATTAATTTGTCGAGTTTTGTCAAACTTCGTACATGGCTGGAAAGGCCTATTAATTTGCCATTGAATACTGAAAACCACAATAATTTAGGATGTACGGTTGTGGAAATATCGGGTTTAGAAAATATACTTCCAAAATCAATTTTGACACTGCCAGGGTCACGATTTGGATGAAATTTTATCCAAAATTAATTTTTCGAGTTTTGTTAAACTTCGTACATGGCTGGAAAGGCCTATTAATTTGCAATTGAATACTGAAAACCACAATCATTTAGGATGTACGGTTGTGGAAATATCGGGTTTAGAAAATATACTTCCAAAATCAATTTTGACACTGCCAGGGTCACGATTTGGATGAAATTTTATCCAAAATTAATTTGTCGAGTTTTGTTAAACTTCGTACATGGCTGGAAAGGCCTTTTAATTTGCAATTGAATACTGAAAACCACAATCATTTAGGATGTACGGTTGTGGAAATATCGGGTTTAGAAAATATACTTCCAAAATCAATTTTGACACTGACAGGGTCACGATTTGGATGAAATTTCGTCCAAAATTAATTTGTCGAGTTTTGTCAAACTTCGTACATGGCTGGAAAGGCCTATTAATTTGCAATTGAATACTGAAAACCACAATCATTTAGGATGTACGGTTGTGGAAATATCGGGTTTAGAAAATATACTTCCAAAATCAATTTTGACACTGCCAGGGTCACGATTTGGATGAAATTTCATCCAAAATTAATTTGTCGAGTTTTGTCAAACTTCGTACATGGCTGGAAAAGCCTATTAATTTGCAATTGAATACTGAAAACCACAATAATTTAGGATGTACGGTTGTGGAAATATCGGGTTTAGAAAATATACTTCCAAAATCAATTTTGACAATGCCAGGGTCACGATTTGGATGAAATTTCGTCCAAAATTA
This sequence comes from Epistrophella euchroma, assembly GCA_947049315.1. NCBI lineage: Eukaryota > Metazoa > Arthropoda > Insecta > Diptera > Syrphidae > Epistrophella > Epistrophella euchroma. Next base: position 128,401,862 of record OX346246.1, read on the forward strand.
ATTTTTCGAGTTTTGTTAAACTTCGTACATGGCTGGAAAGGCCTTTTAATTTGCAATTGAATACTGAAAACCACAATCATTTAGGATGTACGGTTGTGGAAATATCGGGTTTAGAAAATATACTTCCAAAATCAATTTTGACAATGCCAGGGTCACGATTTGGATGAAATTTCGTCCAAAATTAATTTTTCGAGTTTTGTTAAACTTCGTACATGGCTGGAAATTCCTTTTAATTTGCAATTGAATACTGAAAACCACAATCATTTAGGATGTACGGTTGTGGAAATATCGGGTTTAGAAAATATACTTCCAAAATCAATTTTGACACTGCCAGGGTCACGATTTGGATGAAATTTCGTCCAAAATTAATTTGTCGAATTTTGTTAAACTTCGTACATGGCTGGAAAGGCCTTTTAATTTGCAATTGAATACTGAAAACCACAATCATTTAGGATGTACGGTTGTGGAAATATCGGGTTTAGAAAATATACTTCCAAAATCAATTTTGACACTGCCAGGGTCACGATTTGGACGAAATTTCGTCCAAAATTAATTTGTCGAGTTTTGTCAAACTTCGTACATGGCTGGAATGGCCTATTAATTTGCAATTGAATACTTAAAACCACAATAATTTAGGATGTACGGTTGTGGAAATATCGGGTTTAGAAAATATACTTCCAAAATCAATTTTGACACTGCCAGGGTCACGATTTGGATGAAATTTTATCCAAAATTAATTTTTCGAGTTTTGTTAAACTTCGTACATGGCTGGAAAGGCCTATTAATTTGCAATTGAATACTGAAAACCACAATCATTTAGGATGTACGGTTGTGGAAATATCGGGTTTAGAAAATATACTTCCAAAATCAATTTTGACACTGCCAGGGTCACGATTTGGATGAAATTTTATCCAAAATTAATTTGTCGAGTTTTGTTAAACTTCGTACATGGCTGGAAAGGCCTTTTAATTTGCAATTGAATACTGAAAACCACAATCTTTTAGGATGTACGGTTGTGGAAATATCGGGTTTAGAAAATATACTTCCAAAATCAATTTTGACACTGCCAGGGTCACGATTTGGATGAAATTTCATCCAAAATTAATTTGTCGAGTTTTGTCAAACTTCGTACATGGCTGGAATGGCCTATTAATTTGCAATTGAATACTGAAAACCACAATAATTTAGGATGTACGGTTGTGGAAATATCGGGTTTAGAAAATATACTTCCAAAATCAATTTTGACACTGCCAGGGTCACGATTTGGATGAAATTTCGTCCAAAATTAATTTTTCGAGTTTTGTTAAACTTCGTACATGGCTGGAAAGGCCTTTTAATTTGCAATTGAATACTGAAAACCACAATCATTTAGGATGTACGGTTGTGGAAATATCGGGTTTAGAAAATATACTTCCAAAATCAATTTTGACACTGCCAGGGTCACGATTTGGATGAAATTTCGTCCAAAATTAATTTGTCGAGTTTTGTCAAACTTCGTACATGGCTGGAAAGGCCTATTAATTTGCAATTGAATACTGAAAACCACAATCATTTAGGATGTACGGTTGTGGAAATATCGGGTTTAGAAAATATACTTCCAAAATCAATTTTGACACTGCCAGGGTCACGATTTGGATGAAATTTCGTCCAAAATTAATTTGTCAAGTTTTGTTAAACTTCGTACATGGCTGGAAAGGCCTTTTAATTTGCAATTGAATACTGAAAACCACAATCATTTAGGATGTACGGTTGTGGAAATATCGGGTTTAGAAAATATACTTCCAAAATCAATTTTGACACTGCCAGGGTCACGATTTGGATGAAATTTTATCCAAAATTAATTTTTCGAGTTTTGTTAAACTTCGTACATGGCTGGAAAGGCCTATTAATTTGCAATTGAATACTGAAAACCACAATCATTTAGGATGTACGGTTGTGGAAATATCGGGTTTAGAAAATATACTTCCAAAATCAATTTTGACACTGCCAGGGTCACGATTTGGATGAAATTTCGTCCAAAATTAATTTGTCGAGTTTTGTTAAACTTCGTACCTGGCTGGAAAGGCCTTTTAATTTGCAATTGAATACTGAAAACCACAATCATTTAGGATGTACGGTTGTGGAAATATCGGGTTTAGAAAATATACTTCCAAAATCAATTTTGACACTGCCAAGGTCACGATTTGGATGAAATTTCGTCCAAAATTCATTTGTCGAGTTTTGTCAAACTTCGTACATGGCTGGAAAGGCCTATTAATTTGCAATTGAATACTGAAAACCACAATCATTTAGGATGTACGGTTGTGGAAATATCGGGTTTAGAAAATATACTTCCAAAATCAATTTTGACACTGCCAGGGTCACGATTTGGATGAAATTTTATCCAAAATTAATTTGTCGAGTTTTGTCAAACTTCGTACATGGCTGGAAAGGCCTATTAATTTGCAATTGAATACTGAAAACCACAATCATTTAGGATGTACGGTTGTGGAAATATCGGGTTTAGAAAATATACTTCCAAAATCAATTTTGACACTGCCAGGGTCACGATTTGGATGAAATTTCGTCCAAAATTAATTTGTCGAGTTTTGTCAAACTTCGTACATGGCTGGAAAGGCCTTTTAATTTGCAATTGAATACTGAAAACCACAATCATTTAGGATGTACGGTTGTGGAAATATCGGGTTTAGAAAATATACTTCCAAAATCAATTTTGACACTGCCAGGGTCACGATTTGGATGAAATTTCGTCCAAAATTAATTTGTCGAGTTTTGTCAAACTTCGTACATGGCTGGAAAGGCCTATTAATTTGCAATTGAATACTGAAAACCACAATCATTTAGGATGTACGGTTGTGGAAATATCGGGTTTAGAAAATATACTTCCAAAATCAATTTTGACACTGCCAGGGTCACGATTTGGATGAAATTTTATCCAAAATTAATTTGTCGAGTTTTGTCAAACTTCGTACATGGCTGGAAAGGCCTATTAATTTGCAATTGAATACTGAAAACCACAATCATTTAGGATGTACGGTTGTGGAAATATCGGGTTTAGAAAATATACTTCCAAAATCAATTTTGACACTGCCAGGGTCACGATTTGGATGAAATTTCGTCCAAAATTAATTTGTCGAGTTTTGTCAAACTTCGTACATGGCTGGAAAGGCCTTTTAATTTGCAATTGAATACTGAAAACCACAATCATTTAGGATGTACGGTTGTGGAAATATCGGGTTTAGAAAATATACTTCCAAAATCAATTTTGACACTGCCAGGGTCACGATTTGGATGAAATTTCGTCCAAAATTAATTTGTCGAGTTTTGTCAAACTTCGTACATGGCTGGAAAGGCCTATTAATTTGCAATTGAATACTGAAAACCACAATCATTTAGGATGTACGGTTGTGGAAATATCGGGTTTAGAAAATATACTTCCAAAATCAATTTTGACACTGCCAGGGTCACGATTTGGATGAAATTTCATCCAAAATTAATTTGTCGAGTTTTGTCAAACTTCGTACATGGCTGGAAAGGCCTATTAATTTGCAATTGAATACTGAAAACCACAATAATTTAGGATGTACGGTTGTGGAAATATCGGGTTTAGAAAATATACTTCCAAAATCAATTTTGACACTGCCAGGGTCACGATTTGGATGAAATTTTATCCAAAATTAATTTTTCGAGTTTTTTTAAACTTCGTACATGGCTGGAAAGGCCTATTAATTTGCAGTTGAATACTGAAAACCACAATCATTTAGGATGTACGGTTGTGGAAATATCGGGTTTAGAAAATATACTTCCAAAATCAATTTTGACACTGCCAGGGTCACGATTTGGATGAAATTTTATCCAAAATTAATTTGTCGAGTTTTGTTAAACTTCGTACATGGCTGGAAAGGCCTTTTAATTTGCAATTGAATACTGAAAACCACAATCATTTAGGATGTACGGTTGTGGAAATATCGGGTTTAGAAAATATACTTCCAAAATCAATTTTGACACTGCCAGGGTCACGATTTGGATGAAATTTCGTCCAAAATTAATTTGTCGAGTTTTGTCAAACTTCGTACATGGCTGGAAAGGCCTATTAATTTGCAATTGAATACTGAAAACCACAATCATTTAGGATGTACGGTTGTGGAAATATCGGGTTTAGAAAATATACTTCCAAAATCAATTTTGACACTGCCAGGGTCACGATTTGGATGAAATTTTATCCAAAATTAATTTGTCGAGTTTTGTTAAACTTCGTACATGGCTGGAAAGGCCTATTAATTTGCAATTGAATACTGAAAACCACAATCATTTAGGATGTACGGTTGTGGAAATATCGGGTTTAGAAAATATACTTCCAAAATCAATTTTGACACTGCCAATTTATTTGTCGAGCTTTGTCAAACTTCGTACATGGCTGGAAAGGCCTTTTAATTTGCAATTGAATACTGAAAACCACAATCATTTAGGATGTACGGTTGTGGAAATATCGGGTTTAGAAAATATACTTCCAAAATCAATTTTGACACTGCCAGGGTCACGATTTGGATGAAATTTTATCCAAAATTAATTTGTCGAGTTTTGTCAAACTTCGTACATGGCTGGAAAGGCCTATTAATTTGCAATTGAATACTGAAAACCACAATAATTTAGGATGTACGGTTGTGGAAATATCGGGTTTAGAAAATATACTTCCAAAATCAATTTTGACACTGCCAGGGTCACGATTTGGATGAAATTTTATCCAAAATTAATTTTTCGAGTTTTGTTAAACTTCGTACATGGCTGGAAAGGCCTATTAATTTGCAGTTGAATACTGAAAACCACAATCATTTAGGATGTACGGTTGTGGAAATATCGGGTTTAGAAAATATACTTCCAAAATCAATTTTGACACTGCCAGGGTCACGATTTGGATGAAATTTTATCCAAAATTAATTTGTCGAGTTTTGTTAAACTTCGTACATGGCTGGAAAGGCCTTTTAATTTGCAATTGAATACTGAAAACCACAATCATTTAGGATGTACGGTTGTGGAAATATCGGGTTTAGAAAATATACTTCCAAAATCAATTTTGACACTGCCAGGGTCACGATTTGGATGAAATTTTATCCAAAATTAATTTGTCGAGTTTTGTTAAACTTCGTACATGGCTGGAAAGGCCAATTAATTTGCAATTGAATACTGAAAACCACAATCATTTAGGATGTACGGTTGTGGAAATATCGGGTTTAGAAAATATACTTCCAAAATCAATTTTGACACTGCCAGGGTCACGATTTGGATGAAATTTTATCCAAAATTAATTTGTCGAGTTTTGTTAAACTTCGTACATGGCTGGAAAGGCCTATTAATTTGCAGTTGAATACTGAAAACCACAATCATTTAGGATGTACGGTTGTGGAAATATCGGGTTTAGAAAATATACTTCCAAAATCAATTTTGACACTGCCAGGGTCACGATTTGGATGAAATTTTATCCAAAATTAATTTGTCGAGTTTTGTCAAACTTCGTACATGGCTGGAAAGGCCTATTAATTTGCAATTGAATACTGAAAACCACAATAATTTAGGATGTACGGTTGTGGAAATATCGGGTTTAGAAAATATACTTCCAAAATCAATTTTGACACTGCCAGGGTCACGATTTGGATGAAATTTCGTCCAAAATTAATTTGTCGAGTTTTGTCAAACTTCGTACATGGCTGGAAAGGCCTATTAATTTGCAATTGAATACTGAAAACCACAATCATTTAGGATGTACGGTTGTGGAAATATCGGGTTTAGAAAATATACTTCCAAAATCAATTTTGACACTGCCAGGGTCACGATTTGGATGAAATTTCGTCCAAAATTAATTTGTCGAGTTTTGTTAAACTTCGTACATGGCTGGAAAGGCTTTTTAATTTGCAATTGAATACTGAAAACCACAATCATTTAGGATGTACGGTTGTGGAAATATCGGGTTTAGAAAATATACTTCCAAAATCAATTTTGACACTGCCAGGGTCACGATTTGGATGAAATTTCGTCCAAAATTAATTTGTCGAGTTTTGTCAAACTTCGTACATGGCTGGAAAGGCCTATTAATTTGCAATTGAATACTGAAAACCACAATCATTTAGGATGTACGGTTGTGGAAATATCGGGTTTAGAAAATATACTTCCAAAATCAATTTTGACACTGCCAGGGTCACGATTTGGATGAAATTTCGTCCAAAATTAATTTGTCGAGTTTTGTCAAACTTCGTACATGGCTGGAAAGGCCTTTTAATTTGCAATTGAATACTGAAAACCACAATCATTTAGGATGTACGGTTGTGGAAATATCGGGTTTAGAAAATATACTTCCAAAATCAATTTTGACACTGCCAGGGTCACGATTTGGATGAAATTTTATCCAAAATTAATTTGTCGAGTTTTGTTAAACTTCGTACATGGCTGGAAAGGCCTTTTAATTTGCAATTGAATACTGAAAACCACAATCATTTAGGATGTACGGTTGTGGAAATATCGGGTTTAGAAAATATACTTCCAAAATCAATTTTGACACTGCCAGGGTCACGATTTGGATGAAATTTTATCCAAAATTAATTTGTCGAGTTTTGTTAAACTTCGTACATGGCTGGAAAGGCCAATTAATTTGCAATTGAATACTGAAAACCACAATCATTTAGGATGTACGGTTGTGGAAATATCGGGTTTAGAAAATATACTTCCAAAATCAATTTTGACACTGCCAGGGTCACGATTTGGATGAAATTTTATCCAAAATTAATTTGTCGAGTTTTGTCAAACTTCGTACATGGCTGGAAAGGCCTATTAATTTGCAATTGAATACTGAAAACCACAATCATTTAGGATGTACGGTTGTGGAAATATCGGGTTTAGAAAATATACTTCCAAAATCAATTTTGACACTGCCAGGGTCACGATTTGGATGAAATTTCGTCCAAAATTAATTTGTCGAGTTTTGTCAAACTTCGTACATGGCTGGAAAGGCCTATTAATTTGCAATTGAATACTGAAAACCACAATAATTTAGGATGTACGGTTGTGGAAATATCTGGTTTAGAAAATATACTTCCAAAATCAATTTTGACACTGCCAGGGTCACGATTTGGATGAAATTTCGTCCAAAATTAATTTTTCGAGTTTTGTTAAACTTTGTACATGGCTGGAAAGGCCTATTAATTTGCAATTGAATACTGAAAACCACAATCATTTAGGATGTACGGTTGTGGAAATATCTGGTTTAGAAAATATACTTCCAAAATCAATTTTGACACTGCCAGGGTCACGATTTGGATGAAATTTCGTCCAAAATTAATTTGTCGAGTTTTGTCAAACTTCGTACATGGCTGGAAAGGCCTATTAATTTGCAATTGAATACTGAAAACCACAATCATTTAGGATGTACGGTTGTGGAAATATCGGGTTTAGAAAATATACTTCCAAAATCAATTTTGACACTGCCAGGGTCACGATTTGGATGAAATTTCATCCAAAATTAATTTGTCGAGTTTTGTCAAACTTAGTACATGGCTGGAAAGGCCTATTAATTTGCAATTGAATACTGAAAACCACAATCATTTAGGATGTACGGTTGTGGAAATATCGGGTTTAGAAAATATACTTCCAAAATCAATTTTGACACTGCCAGGGTCACGATTTGGATGAAATTTTATCCAAAATTAATTTTTCGAGTTTTGTTAAACTTCGTACATGGCTGGAAAGGCCTATTAATTTGCAATTGAATACTGAAAACCACAATAATTTAGGATGTACGGTTGTGGAAATATCGGGTTTAGAAAATATACTTCCAAAATCAATTTTGACACTGCCAGGGTCACGATTTGGATGAAATTTCGTCCAAAATTAATTTTTCGAGTTTTGTTAAACTTCGTACATGGCTGGAAAGGCCTTTTAATTTGCAATTGAATACTGAAAACCACAATCATTTAGGATGTACGGTTGTGGAAATATCGGGTTTAGAAAATATACTTCCAAAATCAATTTTGACACTGCCAGGGTCACGATTTGGATGAAATTTCATCCAAAATTAATTTGTCGAGTTTTGTCAAACTTCGTACATGGCTGGAAAGGCCTATTAATTTGCAATTGAATACTGAAAACCACAATAATTTAGGATGTACGGTTGTGGAAATATCTGGTTTAGAAAATATACTTCCAAAATCAATTTTGACACTGCCAGGGTCACGATTTGGATGAAATTTCGTCCAAAATTAATTTGTCGAGTTTTGTCAAACTTCGTACATGGCTGGAAAGGCCTATTAATCTGCAATTGAATACTGAAAACCACAATAATTTAGGATGTACGGATGTGGAAATATCGGGTTTAGAAAATATACTTCCAAAATCAATTTTGACACTGCCAGGGTCACGATTTGGATGAAATTTCGTCTAAAATGAATTTGTCGAGTTTTGTCAAACTTCGTACATGGCTGGAAAGGCCTATTAATTTGCAATTGAATACTGAAAACCACAATAATTTAGGATGTACGGTTGTGGAAATATCGGGTTTAGAAAATATACTTCCAAAATCAATTTTGACACTGCCAGGGTCACGATTTGGATGAAATTTCGTCCAAAATTAATTTGTCGAGTTTTGTCAAGCTTCGTACATGGCTGGAAAGGCCTATTAATTTGCAATTGAATACTGAAAACCACAATCATTTAGGATGTACGGTTGTGGAAATATCGGGTTTAGAAAATATACTTCCAAAATCAATTTTGACACTGCCAGGGTCACGATTTGGATGAAATTTCATCCAAAATTAATTTGTCGAGTTTTTTCAAACTTCGTACATGGCTGGAAAGGCCTATTAATTTGCAATTGAATACTGAAAACCACAATCATTTAGGATGTACGGTTGTGGAAATATCGGGTTTAGAAAATATACTTCCAAAATCAATTTTGACACTGCCAGGGTCACGATTTGGATGAAATTTTATCCAAAATTAATTTTTCGAGTTTTGCTAAACTTCGTACATGGCTGGAAAGGCCTATTAATTTGCAATTGAATACTGAAAACCACAATCATTTAGGATGTACGGTTGTGGAAATATCGGGTTTAGAAAATATACTTCCAAAATCAATTTTGACACTGCCAGGGTCACGATTTGGATGAAATTTCGTCCAAAATTAATTTTTCGAGTTTTGTCAAACTTCGTACATGGCTGGAAAGGCCTATTAATTTGCAATTGAATACTGAAAACCACAATCATTTAGGATGTACGGTTGTGGAAATATCGGGCTTAGAAAATATACTTCCAAAATCAATTTTGACACTGCCAGGGTCACGATTTGGATGAAATTTCGTCCAAAATTAATTTGTCGAGTTTTGTCAAACTTCGTACATGGCTGGAAAGGCCTATTAATTTGCAATTGAATACTGAAAACCACAATCATTTAGGATGTACGGTTGTGGAAATATCGGGTTTAGAAAATATACTTCCAAAATCAATTTTGACACTGCCAGGGTCACGATTTGGATGAAATTTCGTCCAAAATTAATTTGTCGAGTTTTGTCAAACTTCGTACATGGCTGGAAAGGCCTATTAATTTGCAATTGAATACTGAAAACCACAATCATTTAGGATGTACGGTTGTGGAAATATCGGGTTTAGAAAATATACTTCCAAAATCAATTTTGACACTGCCAGGGTCACGATTTGGATGAAATTTTATCCAAAATTAATTTGTCGAGTTTTGTCAAACTTCGTACATGGCTGGAAAGGCCTATTAATTTGCAATTGAATACTGAAAACCACAATAATTTAGGATGTACGGTTGTGGAAATATCTGGTTTAGAAAATATACTTCCAAAATCAATTTTGACACTGCCAGGGTCACGATTTGGATGAAATTTCGTCCAAAATTAATTTGTCGAGTTTTGTCAAACTTCGTACATGGCTGGAAAGGCCTATTAATCTGCAATTGAATACTGAAAACCACAATAATTTAGGATGTACGGTTGTGGAAATATCGGGTTTAGAAAATATACTTCCAAAATCAATTTTGACACTGCCAGGGTCACGATTTGGATGAAATTTCGTCTAAAATTAATTTGTCGAGTTTTGTCAAACTTCTTACATGGCTGGAAAGGCCTATTAATTTGCAATTGAATACTGAAAACCACAATAATTTAGGATGTACGGTTGTGGAAATATCGGGTTTAGAAAATATACTTCCAAAATCAATTTTGACACTGCCAGGGTCACGATTTGGATGAAATTTCGTCCAAAATTAATTTGTCGAGTTTTGTCAAACTTCGTACATGGCTGGAAAGGCCTATTAATTTGCAATTGAATACTGAAAACCACAATCATTTAGGATGTACGGTTGTGGAAATATCGGGTTTAGAAAATATACTTCCAAAATCAATTTTGACACTGCCAGGGTCACTATTTGGATGAAATTTTATCCAAAATTAATTTTTCGAGTTTTGTTAAACTTCGTACATGGCTGGAAAGGCCTATTAATTTGCAATTGAATACTGAAAACCACAATCATTTAGGATGTACGGTTGTGGAAATATCGGGTTTAGAAAATATACTTCCAAAATCAATTTTGACACTGCCAGGGTCACGATTTGGATGAAATTTCGTCCAAAATTAATTTTTCGAGTATTGTTAAACTTCGTACATGGCTGGAAAGGCCTTTTAATTTGCAATTGAATACTGAAAACCACAATCATTTAGGATGTACGGTTGTGGAAATATCGGGTTTAGAAAATATACTTCCAAAATCAATTTTGACACTGCCAGGGTCACGATTTGGATGAAATTTCGTCCAAAATTAATTTGTCGAGTTTTTTTAAACTTCGTACATGGCTGGAAAGGCCTTTTAATTTGCAATTGAATACTGAAAACCACAATCATTTAGGATGTACGGTTGTGGAAATATCGGGTTTAGAAAATATACTTCCAAAATCAATTTTGACACTGCCAGGGTCACGATTTGGATGAAATTTCGTCCAAAATTAATTTGTCGAGTTTTGTCAAACTTCGTACATGGCTGGAAAGGCCTATTAATTTGCAATTGAATACTGAAAACCACAATCATTTAGGATGTACGGTTGTGGAAATATCGGGTTTAGAAAATATACTTCCAAAATCAATTTTGACACTGCCAGGGTCACGATTTGGATGAAATTTTATCCAAAATTAATTTGTCGAGTTTTGTCAAACTTCGTACATGGCTGGAAAGGCCTATTAATTTGCAATTGAATACTGAAAACCACAATAATTTAGGATGTACGGTTGTGGAAATATCTGGTTTAGAAAATATACTTCCAAAATCAATTTTGACACTGCCAGGGTCACGATTTGGATGAAATTTCGTCCAAAATTAATTTGTCGAGTTTTGTCAAACTTCGTACATGGCTGGAAAGGCCTATTAATCTGCAATTGAATACTGAAAACCACAATAATTTAGGATGTACGGTTGTGGAAATATCGGGTTTAGAAAATATACTTCCAAAATCAATTTTGACACTGCCAGGGTCACGATTTGGATGAAATTTTATCCAAAATTAATTTGTCGAGTTTTGTCAAACTTCGTACATGGCTGGAAAGGCCTATTAATTTGCAATTGAATACTGAAAACCACAATAATTTAGGATGTACGGTTGTGGAAATATCGGGTTTAGAAAATATACTTCCAAAATCAATTTTGACACTGCCAGGGTCACGATTTGGATGAAATTTCGTCCAAAATTAATTTGTCGAGTTTTGTCAAACTTCGTACATGGCTGGAAAGGCCTATTAATTTGCAATTGAATACTGAAAACCACAATCATTTAGGATGTACGGTTGTGGAAATATCGGGTTTAGAAAATATACTTCCAAAATCAATTTTGACACTGCCAGGGTCACTATTTGGATGAAATTTTATCCAAAATTAATTTTTCGAGTTTTGTTAAACTTCGTACATGGCTGGAAAGGCCTATTAATTTGCAATTGAATACTGAAAACCACAATCATTTAGGATGTACGGTTGTGGAAATATCGGGTTTAGAAAATATACTTCCAAAATCAATTTTGACACTGCCAGGGTCACGATTTGGATGAAATTTCGTCCAAAATTAATTTTTCGAGTATTGTTAAACTTCGTACATGGCTGGAAAGGCCTTTTAATTTGCAATTGAATACTGAAAACCACAATCATTTAGGATGTACGGTTGTGGAAATATCGGGTTTAGAAAATATACTTCCAAAATCAATTTTGACACTGCCAGGGTCACGATTTAGATGAAATTTTATCCAAAATTAATTTTTCGAGTTTTTTTAAACTTCGTACATGGCTGGAAAGGCCTTTTAATTTGCAATTGAATACTGAAAACCACAATCATTTAGGATGTACGGTTGTGGAAATATCGGGTTTAGAAAATATACTTCCAAAATCAATTTTGACACTGCCAGGGTCACGATTTGGATGAAATTTCGTCTAAAATTAATTTGTCGAGTTTTGTCAAACTTCTTACATGGCTGGAAAGGCCTATTAATTTGCAATTGAATACTGAAAACCACAATAATTTAGGATGTACGGTTGTGGAAATATCGGGTTTAGAAAATATACTTCCAAAATCAATTTTGACACTGCCAGGGTCACGATTTGGATGAAATTTCGTCCAAAATTAATTTGTCGAGTTTTGTCAAACTTCGTACATGGCTGGAAAGGCCTATTAATTTGCAATTGAATACTGAAAACCACAATCATTTAGGATGTACGGTTGTGGAAATATCGGGTTTAGAAAATATACTTCCAAAATCAATTTTGACACTGCCAGGGTCACGATTTGGATGAAATTTCGTCCAAAATTAATTTGTCGAGTTTTGTCAAACTTCGTACATGGCTGGAAAGGCCTATTAATTTGCAATTGAATACTGAAAACCACAATAATTTAGGATGTACGGTTGTGGAAATATCGGGTTTAGAAAATATACTTCCAAAATCAATTTTGACACTGCCAGGGTCACGATTTGGATGAAATTTTATCCAAAATTAATTTTTCGAGTTTTGTTAAACTTCGTACATGGCTGGAAAGGCCTATTAATTTGCAGTTGAATACTGAAAACCACAATCATTTAGGATGTACGGTTGTGGAAATATCGGGTTTAGAAAATATACTTCCAAAATCAATTTTGACACTGCCAGGGTCACGATTTGGATGAAATTTTATCCAAAATTAATTTGTCGAGTTTTGTTAAACTTCGTACATGGCTGGAAAGGCCTATTAATTTGCAATTGAATACTGAAAACCACAATCATTTAGGATGTACGGTTGTGGAAATATCGGGTTTAGAAAATATACTTCCAAAATCAATTTTGACACTGCCAGGGTCACGATTTGGATGAAATTTCGTCCAAAATTAATTTGTCGAGTTTTGTCAAACTTCTTACATGGCTGGAAAGGCCTATTTATTTGCAATTGAATACTGAAAACCACAATAATTTAGGATGTACGGTTGTGGAAATATCGGGTTTAGAAAATATACTTCCAAAATCAATTTTGACACTGCCAGGGTCACGATTTGGATGAAATTTCGTCCAAAATTAATTTGTCGAGTTTTGTTAAACTTCGTACATGGCTGGAAAGGCCTTTTAATTTGCAACTGAATACTGAAAACCACAATCATTTAGGATGTACGGTTGTGGAAATATCGGGTTTAGAAAATATACTTCCAAAATCAATTTTGACACTGCCAGGGTCACGATTTGGATGAAATTTTATCCAAAATTAATTTGTCGAGTTTTGTCAAACTTCGTACATGGCTGGAAAGGCCTATTAATTTGCAATTGAATACTGAAAACCACAATAATTTAGGATGTACGGTTGTGGAAATATCGGGTTTAGAAAATATACTTCCAAAATCAATTTTGACACTGCCAGGGTCACGATTTGGATGAAATTTCGTCCAAAATTAATTTGTCGAGTTTTGTCAAACTTCGTACATGGCTGGAAAGGCCTATTAATTTGCAATTGAATACTGAAAACCACAATCATTTAGGATGTACGGTTGTGGAAATATCGGGTTTAGAAAATATACTTCCAAAATCAATTTTGACACTGCCAGGGTCACGATTTGGATGAAATTTCGTCCAAAATTAATTTGTCGAGTTTTGTTAAACTTCGTACATGGCTGGAAAGGCTTTTTAATTTGCAATTGAATACTGAAAACCACAATCATTTAGGATGTACGGTTGTGGAAATATCGGGTTTAGAAAATATACTTCCAAAATCAATTTTGACACTGCCAGGGTCACGATTTGGATGAAATTTCGTCCAAAATTAATTTGTCGAGTTTTGTCAAACTTCGTACATGGCTGGAAAGGCCTATTAATTTGCAATTGAATACTGAAAACCACAATCATTTAGGATGTACGGTTGTGGAAATATCGGGTTTAGAAAATATACTTCCAAAATCAATTTTGACACTGCCAGGGTCACGATTTGGATGAAATTTCGTCCAAAATTAATTTGTCGAGTTTTGTCAAACTTCGTACATGGCTGGAAAGGCCTTTTAATTTGCAATTGAATACTGAAAACCACAATCATTTAGGATGTACGGTTGTGGAAATATCGGGTTTAGAAAATATACTTCCAAAATCAATTTTGACACTGCCAGGGTCACGATTTGGATGAAATTTTATCCAAAATTAATTTGTCGAGTTTTGTTAAACTTCGTACATGGCTGGAAAGGCCTTTTAATTTGCAATTGAATACTGAAAACCACAATCATTTAGGATGTACGGTTGTGGAAATATCGGGTTTAGAAAATATACTTCCAAAATCAATTTTGACACTGCCAGGGTCACGATTTGGATGAAATTTTATCCAAAATTAATTTGTCGAGTTTTGTTAAACTTCGTACATGGCTGGAAAGGCCAATTAATTTGCAATTGAATACTGAAAACCACAATCATTTAGGATGTACGGTTGTGGAAATATCGGGTTTAGAAAATATACTTCCAAAATCAATTTTGACACTGCCAGGGTCACGATTTGGATGAAATTTTATCCAAAATTAATTTGTCGAGTTTTGTCAAACTTCGTACATGGCTGGAAAGGCCTATTAATTTGCAATTGAATACTGAAAACCACAATCATTTAGGATGTACGGTTGTGGAAATATCGGGTTTAGAAAATATACTTCCAAAATCAATTTTGACACTGCCAGGGTCACGATTTGGATGAAATTTCGTCCAAAATTAATTTGTCGAGTTTTGTCAAACTTCGTACATGGCTGGAAAGGCCTATTAATTTGCAATTGAATACTGAAAACCACAATAATTTAGGATGTACGGTTGTGGAAATATCTGGTTTAGAAAATATACTTCCAAAATCAATTTTGACACTGCCAGGGTCACGATTTGGATGAAATTTCGTCCAAAATTAATTTTTCGAGTTTTGTTAAACTTTGTACATGGCTGGAAAGGCCTATTAATTTGCAATTGAATACTGAAAACCACAATCATTTAGGATGTACGGTTGTGGAAATATCTGGTTTAGAAAATATACTTCCAAAATCAATTTTGACACTGCCAGGGTCACGATTTGGATGAAATTTCGTCCAAAATTAATTTGTCGAGTTTTGTCAAACTTCGTGCATGGCTGGAAAGGCCTATTAATTTGCAATTGAATACTGAAAACCACAATCATTTAGGATGTACGGTTGTGGAAATATCGGGTTTAGAAAATATACTTCCAAAATCAATTTTGACACTGCCAGGGTCACGATTTGGATGAAATTTCATCCAAAATTAATTTGTCGAGTTTTGTCAAACTTAGTACATGGCTGGAAAGGCCTATTAATTTGCAATTGAATACTGAAAACCACAATCATTTAGGATGTACGGTTGTGGAAATATCGGGTTTAGAAAATATACTTCCAAAATCAATTTTGACACTGCCAGGGTCACGATTTGGATGAAATTTTATCCAAAATTAATTTTTCGAGTTTTGTTAAACTTCGTACATGGCTGGAAAGGCCTATTAATTTGCAATTGAATACTGAAAACCACAATAATTTAGGATGTACGGTTGTGGAAATATCGGGTTTAGAAAATATACTTCCAAAATCAATTTTGACACTGCCAGGGTCACGATTTGGATGAAATTTCGTCCAAAATTAATTTTTCGAGTTTTGTTAAACTTCGTACATGGCTGGAAAGGCCTTTTAATTTGCAATTGAATACTGAAAACCACAATCATTTAGGATGTACGGTTGTGGAAATATCGGGTTTAGAAAATATACTTCCAAAATCAATTTTGACACTGCCAGGGTCACGATTTGGATGAAATTTCATCCAAAATTAATTTGTCGAGTTTTGTCAAACTTCGTACATGGCTGGAAAGGCCTATTAATTTGCAATTGAATACTGAAAACCACAATAATTTAGGATGTACGGTTGTGGAAATATCTGGTTTAGAAAATATACTTCCAAAATCAATTTTGACACTGCCAGGGTCACGATTTGGATGAAATTTCGTCCAAAATTAATTTGTCGAGTTTTGTCAAACTTCGTACATGGCTGGAAAGGCCTATTAATCTGCAATTGAATACTGAAAACCACAATAATTTAGGATGTACGGATGTGGAAATATCGGGTTTAGAAAATATACTTCCAAAATCAATTTTGACACTGCCAGGGTCACGATTTGGATGAAATTTCGTCTAAAATGAATTTGTCGAGTTTTGTCAAACTTCGTACATGGCTGGAAAGGCCTATTAATTTGCAATTGGATACTGAAAACCACAATAATTTAGGATGTACGGTTGTGGAAATATCGGGTTTAGAAAATATACTTCCAAAATCAATTTTGACACTGCCAGGGTCACGATTTGGATGAAATTTCGTCCAAAATTAATTTGTCGAGTTTTGTCAAGCTTCGTACATGGCTGGAAAGGCCTATTAATTTGCAATTGAATACTGAAAACCACAATCATTTAGGATGTACGGTTGTGGAAATATCGGGTTTAGAAAATATACTTCCAAAATCAATTTTGACACTGCCAGGGTCACGATTTGGATGAAATTTCATCCAAAATTAATTTGTCGAGTTTTTTCAAACTTCGTACATGGCTGGAAAGGCCTATTAATTTGCAATTGAATACTGAAAACCACAATCATTTAGGATGTACGGTTGTGGAAATATCGGGTTTAGAAAATATACTTCCAAAATCAATTTTGACACTGCCAGGGTCACGATTTGGATGAAATTTTATCCAAAATTAATTTTTCGAGTTTTGTCAAACTTCGTACATGGCTGGAAAGGCCTATTAATTTGCAATTGAATACTGAAAACCACAATCATTTAGGATGTACGGTTGTGGAAATATCGGGTTTAGAAAATATACTTCCAAAATCAATTTTGACACTGCCAGGGTCACGATTTGGATGAAATTTCGTCCAAAATTAATTTGTCGAGTTTTGTCAAACTTCGTACATGGCTGGAAAGGCCTATTAATTTGCAATTGAATACTGAAAACCACAATCATTTAGGATGTACGGTTGTGGAAATATCGGGTTTAGAAAATATACTTCCAAAATCAATTTTGACACTGCCAGGGTCACGATTTGGATGAAATTTTATCCAAAATTAATTTGTCGAGTTTTGTCAAACTTCGTACATGGCTGGAAAGGCCTATTAATTTGCAATTGAATACTGAAAACCACAATAATTTAGGATGTACGGTTGTGGAAATATCTGGTTTAGAAAATATACTTCCAAAATCAATTTTGACACTGCCAGGGTCACGATTTGGATGAAATTTCGTCCAAAATTAATTTGTCGAGTTTTGTCAAACTTCGTACATGGCTGGAAAGGCCTTTTAATTTGCAATTGAATACTGAAAACCACAATCATTTAGGATGTACGGTTGTGGAAATATCGGGTTTAGAAAATATACTTCCAAAATCAATTTTGACACTGCCAGGGTCACGATTTGGATGAAATTTTATCCAAAATTAATTTGTCGAGTTTTGTTAAACTTCGTACATGGCTGGAAAGGCCTTTTAATTTGCAATTGAATACTGAAAACCACAATCATTTAGGATGTACGGTTGTGGAAATATCGGGTTTAGAAAATATACTTCCAAAATCAATTTTGACACTGCCAGGGTCACGATTTGGATGAAATTTTATCCAAAATTAATTTGTCGAGTTTTGTTAAACTTCGTACATGGCTGGAAAGGCCAATTAATTTGCAATTGAATACTGAAAACCACAATCATTTAGGATGTACGGTTGTGGAAATATCGGGTTTAGAAAATATACTTCCAAAATCAATTTTGACACTGCCAGGGTCACGATTTGGATGAAATTTTATCCAAAATTAATTTGTCGAGTTTTGTCAAACTTCGTACATGGCTGGAAAGGCCTATTAATTTGCAATTGAATACTGAAAACCACAATCATTTAGGATGTACGGTTGTGGAAATATCGGGTTTAGAAAATATACTTCCAAAATCAATTTTGACACTGCCAGGGTCACGATTTGGATGAAATTTCGTCCAAAATTAATTTGTCGAGTTTTGTCAAACTTCGTACATGGCTGGAAAGGCCTATTAATTTGCAATTGAATACTGAAAACCACAATAATTTAGGATGTACGGTTGTGGAAATATCTGGTTTAGAAAATATACTTCCAAAATCAATTTTGACACTGCCAGGGTCACGATTTGGATGAAATTTCGTCCAAAATTAATTTGTCGAGTTTTGTCAAACTTCGTGCATGGCTGGAAAGGCCTATTAATTTGCAATTGAATACTGAAAACCACAATCATTTAGGATGTACGGTTGTGGAAATATCGGGTTTAGAAAATATACTTCCAAAATCAATTTTGACACTGCCAGGGTCACGATTTGGATGAAATTTCGTCCAAAATTAATTTGTCGAGTTTTGTCAAACTTCGTGCATGGCTGGAAAGGCCTATTAATTTGCAATTGAATACTGAAAACCACAATAATTTAGGATGTACGGTTGTGGAAATATCGGGTTTAGAAAATATACTTCCAAAATCAATTTTGACACTGCCAGGGTCACGATTTGGATGAAATTTCATCCAAAATTAATTTGTCGAGTTTTGTCAAACTTAGTACATGGCTGGAAAGGCCTATTAATTTGCAATTGAATACTGAAAACCACAATCATTTAGGATGTACGGTTGTGGAAATATCGGGTTTAGAAAATATACTTCCAAAATCAATTTTGACACTGCCAGGGTCACGATTTGGATGAAATTTTATCCAAAATTAATTTTTCGAGTTTTGTTAAACTTCGTACATGGCTGGAAAGGCCTATTAATTTGCAATTGAATACTGAAAACCACAATAATTTAGGATGTACGGTTGTGGAAATATCGGGTTTAGAAAATATACTTCCAAAATCAATTTTGACACTGCCAGGGTCACGATTTGGATGAAATTTCGTCCAAAATTAATTTTTCGAGTTTTGTTAAACTTCGTACATGGCTGGAAAGGCCTTTTAATTTGCAATTGAATACTGAAAACCACAATCATTTAGGATGTACGGTTGTGGAAATATCGGGTTTAGAAAATATACTTCCAAAATCAATTTTGACACTGCCAGGGTCACGATTTGGATGAAATTTCGTCCAAAATTAATTTTTCGAGTTTTGTTAAACTTCGTACATGGCTGGAAAGGCCTTTTAATTTGCAATTGAATACTGAAAACCACAATCATTTAGGATGTACGGTTGTGGAAATATCGGGTTTAGAAAATATACTTCCAAAATCAATTTTGACACTGCCAGGGTCACGATTTGGATGAAATTTCATCCAAAATTAATTTGTCGAGTTTTGTCAAACTTAGTACATGGCTGGAAAGGCCTATTAATTTGCAATTGAATACTGAAAACCACAATCATTTAGGATGTACGGTTGTGGAAATATCGGGTTTAGAAAATATACTTCCAAAATCAATTTTGACACTGCCAGGGTCACGATTTGGATGAAATTTTATCCAAAATTAATTTTTCGAGTTTTGTTAAACTTCGTACATGGCTGGAAAGGCCTATTAATTTGCAATTGAATACTGAAAACCACAATAATTTAGGATGTACGGTTGTGGAAATATCGGGTTTAGAAAATATACTTCCAAAATCAATTTTGACACTGCCAGGGTCACGATTTGGATGAAATTTCGTCCAAAATTAATTTTTCGAGTTTTGTTAAACTTCGTACATGGCTGGAAAGGCCTTTTAATTTGCAATTGAATACTGAAAACCACAATCATTTAGGATGTACGGTTGTGGAAATATCGGGTTTAGAAAATATACTTCCAAAATCAATTTTGACACTGCCAGGGTCACGATTTGGATGAAATTTCATCCAAAATTAATTTGTCGAGTTTTGTCAAACTTCGTACATGGCTGGAAAGGCCTATTAATTTGCAATTGAATACTGAAAACCACAATAATTTAGGATGTACGGTTGTGGAAATATCTGGTTTAGAAAATATACTTCCAAAATCAATTTTGACACTGCCAGGGTCACGATTTGGATGAAATTTCGTCCAAAATTAATTTGTCGAGTTTTGTCAAACTTCGTACATGGCTGGAAAGGCCTATTAATCTGCAATTGAATACTGAAAACCACAATAATTTAGGATGTACGGATGTGGAAATATCGGGTTTAGAAAATATACTTCCAAAATCAATTTTGACACTGCCAGGGTCACGATTTGGATGAAATTTCGTCTAAAATGAATTTGTCGAGTTTCGTCAAACTTCGTACATGGCTGGAAAGGCCTATTAATTTGCAATTGAATACTGAAAACCACAATAATTTAGGATGTACGGTTGTGGAAATATCGGGTTTAGAAAATATACTTCCAAAATCAATTTTGACACTGCCAGGGTCACGATTTGGATGAAATTTCGTCCAAAATTAATTTGTCGAGTTTTGTCAAGCTTCGTACATGGCTGGAAAGGCCTATTAATTTGCAATTGAATACTGAAAACCACAATCATTTAGGATGTACGGTTGTGGAAATATCGGGTTTAGAAAATATACTTCCAAAATCAATTTTGACACTGCCAGGGTCACGATTTGGATGAAATTTCATCCAAAATTAATTTGTCGAGTTTTTTCAAACTTCGTACATGGCTGGAAAGGCCTATTAATTTGCAATTGAATACTGAAAACCACAATCATTTAGGATGTACGGTTGTGGAAATATCGGGTTTAGAAAATATACTTCCAAAATCAATTTTGACACTGCCAGGGTCACGATTTGGATGAAATTTTATCCAAAATTAATTTTTCGAGTTTTGTCAAACTTCGTACATGGCTGGAAAGGCCTATTAATTTGCAATTGAATACTGAAAACCACAATCATTTAGGATGTACGGTTGTGGAAATATCGGGTTTAGAAAATATACTTCCAAAATCAATTTTGACACTGCCAGGGTCACGATTTGGATGAAATTTCGTCCAAAATTAATTTGTCGAGTTTTGTCAAACTTCGTACATGGCTGGAAAGGCCTATTAATTTGCAATTGAATACTGAAAACCACAATCATTTAGGATGTACGGTTGTGGAAATATCGGGTTTAGAAAATATACTTCCAAAATCAATTTTGACACTGCCAGGGTCACGATTTGGATGAAATTTTATCCAAAATTAATTTGTCGAGTTTTGTCAAACTTCGTACATGGCTGGAAAGGCCTATTAATTTGCAATTGAATACTGAAAACCACAATAATTTAGGATGTACGGTTGTGGAAATATCTGGTTTAGAAAATATACTTCCAAAATCAATTTTGACACTGCCAGGGTCACGATTTGGATGAAATTTCATCCAAAATTAATTTGTCGAGTTTTGTCAAACTTCGTACATGGCTGGAAAGGCCTATTAATCTGCAATTGAATACTGAAAACCACAATAATTTAGGATGTACGGTTGTGGAAATATCGGGTTTAGAAAATATACTTCCAAAATCAATTTTGACACTGCCAGGGTCACGATTTGGATGAAATTTCGTCTAAAATTAATTTGTCGAGTTTTGTCAAACTTCTTACATGGCTGGAAAGGCCTATTAATTTGCAATTGAATACTGAAAACCACAATAATTTAGGATGTACGGTTGTGGAAATATCGGGTTTAGAAAATATACTTCCAAAATCAATTTTGACACTGCCAGGGTCACGATTTGGATGAAATTTCGTCCAAAATTAATTTGTCGAGTTTTGTCAAACTTCGTACATGGCTGGAAAGGCCTATTAATTTGCAATTGAATACTGAAAACCACAATCATTTAGGATGTACGGTTGTGGAAATATCGGGTTTAGAAAATATACTTCCAAAATCAATTTTGACACTGCCAGGGTCACTATTTGGATGAAATTTTATCCAAAATTAATTTTTCGAGTTTTGTTAAACTTCGTACATGGCTGGAAAGGCCTATTAATTTGCAATTGAATACTGAAAACCACAATCATTTAGGATGTACGGTTGTGGAAATATCGGGTTTAGAAAATATACTTCCAAAATCAATTTTGACACTGCCAGGGTCACGATTTGGATGAAATTTCGTCCAAAATTAATTTTTCGAGTATTGTTAAACTTCGTACATGGCTGGAAAGGCCTTTTAATTTGCAATTGAATACTGAAAACCACAATCATTTAGGATGTACGGTTGTGGAAATATCGGGTTTAGAAAATATACTTCCAAAATCAATTTTGACACTGCCAGGGTCACGATTTGGATGAAATTTCGTCCAAAATTAATTTGTCGAGTTTTTTTAAACTTCGTACATGGCTGGAAAGGCCTTTTAATTTGCAATTGAATACTGAAAACCACAATCATTTAGGATGTACGGTTGTGGAAATATCGGGTTTAGAAAATATACTTCCAAAATCAATTTTGACACTGCCAGGGTCACGATTTGGATGAAATTTCGTCCAAAATTAATTTGTCGAGTTTTGTCAAACTTCGTACATGGCTGGAAAGGCCTATTAATTTGCAATTGAATACTGAAAACCACAATCATTTAGGATGTACGGTTGTGGAAATATCGGGTTTAGAAAATATACTTCCAAAATCAATTTTGACACTGCCAGGGTCACGATTTGGATGAAATTTTATCCAAAATTAATTTGTCGAGTTTTGTCAAACTTCGTACATGGCTGGAAAGGCCTATTAATTTGCAATTGAATACTGAAAACCACAATAATTTAGGATGTACGGTTGTGGAAATATCTGGTTTAGAAAATATACTTTCAAAATCAATTTTGACACTGCCAGGGTCACGATTTGGATGAAATTTCGTCCAAAATTAATTTGTCGAGTTTTGTCAAACTTCGTACATGGCTGGAAAGGCCTATTAATCTGCAATTGAATACTGAAAACCACAATAATTTAGGATGTACGGTTGTGGAAATATCGGGTTTAGAAAATAAACTTCCAAAATCAATTTTGACACTGCCAGGGTCACGATTTGGATGAAATTTCGTCTAAAATTAATTTGTCGAGTTTTGTCAAACTTCTTACATGGCTGGAAAGGCCTATTAATTTGCAATTGAATACTGAAAACCACAATAATTTAGGATGTACGGTTGTGGAAATATCGGGTTTAGAAAATATACTTCCAAAATCAATTTTGACACTGCCAGGGTCAGGATTTGGATGAAATTTCGTCCAAAATTAATTTGTCGAGTTTTGTCAAACTTCGTACATGGCTGGAAAGGCCTATTAATTTGCAATTGAATACTGAAAACCACAATCATTTAGGATGTACGGTTGTGGAAATATCGGGTTTAGAAAATATACTTCCAAAATCAATTTTGACACTGCCAGGGTCACTATTTGGATGAAATTTTATCCAAAATTAATTTTTCGAGTTTTGTTAAACTTCGTACATGGCTGGAAAGGCCTATTAATTTGCAATTGAATACTGAAAACCACAATCATTTAGGATGTACGGTTGTGGAAATATCGGGTTTAGAAAATATACTTCCAAAATCAATTTTGACACTGCCAGGGTCACGATTTGGATGAAATTTCGTCCAAAATTAATTTTTCGAGTATTGTTAAACTTCGTACATGGCTGGAAAGGCCTTTTAATTTGCAATTGAATACTGAAAACCACAATCATTTAGGATGTACGGTTGTGGAAATATCGGGTTTAGAAAATATACTTCCAAAATCAATTTTGACACTGCCAGGGTCACGATTTAGATGAAATTTTATCCAAAATTAATTTTTCGAGTTTTTTTAAACTTCGTACATGGCTGGAAAGGCCTTTTAATTTGCAATTGAATACTGAAAACCACAATCATTTAGGATGTACGGTTGTGGAAATATCGGGTTTAGAAAATATACTTCCAAAATCAATTTTGACACTGCCAGGGTCACGATTTGGATGAAATTTCGTCCAAAATTAATTTGTCGAGTTTTGTCAAACTTCGTACATGGCTGGAAAGGTCTATTAATTTGCAATTGAATACTAAAACCACAATAATTTAGGATGTACGGTTGTGGAAATATCGGGTTTAGAAAATATACTTCCAAAATCAATTTTGACACTGCCAGGGTCACGATTTGGATGAAATTTCGTCCAAAATTAATTTGTCGAGTTTTGTTAAACTTCGTACATGGCTGGAAAGGCCTTTTAATTTGCAATTGAATACTGAAAACCACAATCATTTAGGATGTACGGTTGTGGAAATATCGGGTTTAGAAAATATACTTCCAAAATCAATTTTGACACTGCCAGGGTCACGATTTGGATGAAATTTTATCCAAAATTAATTTTTCGAGTTTTGTTAAACTTCGTACATGGCTGGAAAGGCCTATTAATTTGCAATTGAATACTGAAAACCACAATAATTTAGGATGTACCGTTGTGGAAATATCGGGTTTAGAAAATATACTTCCAAAATCAATTTTGACACTGCCAGGGTCACGATTTGGATGAAATTTCGTCCAAAATTAATTTGTCGAGTTTTGTCAAACTTCGTACATGGCTGGAAAGGCCTATTAATTTGCAATTGAATACTGAAAACCACAATCATTTAGGATGTACGGTTGTGGAAATATCGGGTTTAGAAAATATACTTCCAAAATCAATTTTGACACTGCCAGGGTCACGATTTGGATGAAATTTTATCCAAAATTAATTTGTCGAGTTTTGTTAAACTTCGTACATGGCTGGAAAGGCCTTTTAATTTGCAATTGAATACTGAAAACCATACAATCATTTAGGATGTACGGTTGTGGAAATATCGGGTTTAGAAAATATACTTCCAAAATCAATTTTGACACTGCCAGGGTCACGATTTGGATGAAATTTCATCCAAAATTAATTTGTCGAGTTTTGTCAAACTTCGTACATGGCTGGAAAGGCCTATTAATTTGCAATTGAATACTGAAAACCACAATAATTTAGGATGTACGGTTGTGGAAATATCGGGTTTAGAAAATATACTTCCAAAATCAATTTTGACACTGCCAGGGTCACGATTTGGATGAAATTTCGTCCAAAATTAATTTGTCGAGTTTTGTTAAACTTCGTACATGGCTGGAAAGGCCTATTAATTTGCAATTGAATACTGAAAACCACAATAATTTAGGATGTACGGTTGTGGAAATATCGGGTTTAGAAAATATACTTCCAAAATCAATTTTGACGCTGCCAGGGTCACGATTTGGATGAAATTTCGTCCAAAATTAATTTTTCGAGTTTTGTCAAACTTCGTACATGGCTGGAAAGGCCTTTTAATTTGCAATTGAATACTGAAAACCACAATCATTTAGGATGTACGGTTGTGGAAATATCTGGTTTAGAAAATATACTTCCAAAATCAATTTTGACACTGCCAGGGTCACGATTTGGATGAAATTTCGTCCAAAATTAATTTTTCGAGTTTTGTTAAACTTCGTACATGGCTGGAAAGGCCTTTTAATTTGCAATTGAATACTGAAAACCACAATCATTTAGGATGTACGGTTGTGGAAATATCGGGTTTAGAAAATATACTTCCAAAATCAATTTTGACACTGCCAGGGTCACGATTTGGATGAAATTTCGTCCAAAATTAATTTTTCGAGTTTTGTTAAACTTCGTACATGGCTGGAAAGGCCTTTTAATTTGCAATTGAATACTGAAAACCACAATCATTTAGGATGTACGGTTGTGGAAATATCGGGTTTAGAAAATATACTTTCAAAATCAATTTTGACACTGCCAGGGTCACGATTTGGATGAAATTTCGTCCAAAATTAATTTGTCGAGTTTTGTTAAACTTCGTACATGGCTGGAAAGGCCTATTAATTTGCAATTGAATACTGAAAACCACAATAATTTAGGATGTACGGTTGTGGAAATATCGGGTTTAGAAAATATACTTCCAAAATCAATTTTGACACTGCCAGGGTCACGATTTGGATGAAATTTCATCCAAAATTAATTTGTCGAGTTTTGTCAAACTTCGTACATGGCTGGAAAGGCCTATTAATTTGCAATTGAATACTGAAAACCACAATCATTTAGGATGTACGGTTGTGGAAATATCTGGTTTAGAAAATATACTTCCAAAATCAATTTTGACACTGCCAGGGTCACGATTTGGATGAAATTTCGTCCAAAATTAATTTCGTACATGGCTGGAAAGGCCTTTTAATTTGCAATTGAATACTGAAAACCACAATCATTTAGGATGTACGGTTGTGGAAATATCGGGTTTAGAAAATATACTTCCAAAATCAATTTTGACACTGCCAGGGTCACGATTTGAATGAAATTTCGTCCAAAATTAATTTGTCGAGTTTTGTTAAACTTCGTACATGGCTGGAAAGGCCTATTAATTTGCAATTGAATACTGAAAACCACAATCATTTAGGATGTACGGTTGTGGAAATATCGGGTTTAGAAAATATACTTCCAAAATCAATTTTGACACTGCCAGGGTCACGATTTGGATGAAATTTCGTCCAAAATTAATTTGTCGAGTTTTGTTAAACTTCG
Organism: Epistrophella euchroma; assembly: GCA_947049315.1. Lineage (NCBI taxonomy): Eukaryota > Metazoa > Arthropoda > Insecta > Diptera > Syrphidae > Epistrophella > Epistrophella euchroma. The sequence continues at coordinate 128,428,886 of OX346246.1, forward strand.
TACATGGCTGGAAAGGCCTTTTAATTTGCAATTGAATACTGAAAACCACAATCATTTAGGATGTACGGTTGTGGAAATATCGGGTTTAGAAAATATACTTCCAAAATCAATTTTGACACTGCCAGGGTCACGATTTGGATGAAATTTCGTCCAAAATTAATTTGTCGAGTTTTGTCAAACTTCGTAAATGGCTGGAAAGGCCTATTAATTTGCAATTGAATACTGAAAACCACAATAATTTAGGATGTACGGTTGTGGAAATATCTGGTTTAGAAAATATACTTCCAAAATCAATTTTGACACTGCCAGGGTCACGATTTGGATGAAATTTCGTCCAAAATTAATTTGTCGAGTTTTGTCAAACTTCGTACATGGCTGGAAAGGCCTATTAATCTGCAATTGAATACTGAAAACCACAATAATTTAGGATGTACGGTTGTGGAAATATCGGGTTTGGAAAATATACTTCCAAAATCAATTTTGACACTGCCAGGGTCACGATTTGGATGAAATTTCGTCCAAAATTAATTTGTCGAGTTTTGTCAAACTTCGTAAATGGCTGGAAAGGCCTATTAATTTGCAATTGAATACTGAAAACCACAATAGTTTAGGATGTACGGTTGTGGAAATATCTGGTTTAGAAAATATACTTCCAAAATCAATTTTGACACTGCCAGGGTCACGATTTGGATGAAATTTCGTCCAAAATTAATTTGTCGAGTTTTGTCAAACTTCGTACATGGCTGGAAAGGCCTATTAATCTGCAATTGAATACTGAAAACCACAATCATTTAGGATGTACGGTTGTGGAAATATCGGGTTTAGAAAATATACTTCCAAAATCAATTTTGACACTGCCAGGGTCACGATTTGGATGAAATTTCGTCCAAAATTAATTTGTCGAGTTTTGTTAAACTTCGTACATGGATGCAAAGGCCTTTTAATTTGCAATTGAATACTGAAAACCACAATCATTTAGGATGTACGGTTGTGGAAATATCGGGTTTAGAAAATATACTTCCAAAATCAATTTTGACACTGCCAGGGTCACGATTTGGATGAAATTTCATCCAAAATTAATTTTTCGAGTTTTGTTAAACTTCGTACATGGCTGGAAAGGCCTATTAATTTGCAATTGAATACTGAAAACCACAATAATTTAGGATGTACGGTTGTGGAAATATCGGGTTTAGAAAATATACTTCCAAAATTAATTTTGACACTGCCAGGGTCACGATTTGGATGAAATTTCGTCCAAAATTAATTTTTCGAGTTTTGTTAAACTTCGTACATGGCTGGAAAGGCCTTTTAATTTGCAATTGAATACTGAAAACCACAATCATTTAGGATGTACGGTTGTGGAAATATCGGGTTTAGAAAATATACTTCCAAAATCAATTTTGACACTGCCAGGGTCACGATTTGGATGAAATTTCGTCCAAAATTAATTTGTCGAGTTTTGTTAAACTTCGTACATGGCTGGAAAGGCCTATTAATTTGCAATTGAATACTGAAAACCACAATAATTTAGGATGTACGGTTGTGGAAATATCGGGTTTAGAAAATATACTTCCAAAATCAATTTTGACACTGCCAGGGTCACGATTTGGATGAAATTTCGTCCAAAATTAATTTTTCGAGTTTTGTTAAACTTCGTACATGGCTGGAAAGGCCTTTTAATTTGCAATTGAATACTGAAAACCACAATCATTTAGGATGTACGGTTGTGGAAATATCTGGTTTAGAAAATATACTTCCAAAATCAATTTTGACACTGCCAGGGTCACGATTTGGATGAAATTTCGTCCAAAATTAATTTGTCGAGTTTTGTTAAACTTCGTACATGGCTGGAAAGGCCTATTAATTTGCAATTGAATACTGAAAACCACAATAATTTAGGATGTACGGTTGTGGAAATATCGGGTTTAGAAAATATACTTCCAAAATCAATTTTGACACTGCCAGGGTCACGATTTGGATGAAATTTCATCCAAAATTAATTTGTCGAGTTTTGTCAAACTTCGTACATGGCTGGAAAGGCCTATTAATTTGCAATTGAATACTGAAAACCACAATCATTTAGGATGTACGGTTGTGGAAATATCGGGTTTAGAAAATATACTTCCAAAATCAATTTTGACACTGCCAGGGTCACGATTTGGATGAAATTTTATCCAAAATTAATTTGTCGAGTTTTGTCAAACTTCGTACATGGCTGGAAAGGCCTATTAATTTGCAATTGAATACTGAAAACCACAATCATTTAGGATGTACGGTTGTGGAAATATCTGGTTTAGAAAATATACTTCCAAAATCAATTTTGACACTGCCAGGGTCACGATTTGGATGAAATTTCGTCCAAAATTAATTTTTCGAGTTTTGTTAAACTTCGTACATGGCTGGAAAGGCCTTTTAATTTGCAATTGAATACTGAAAACCACAATCATTTAGGATGTACGGTTGTGGAAATATCGGGTTTAGAAAATATACTTCCAAAATCAATTTTGACACTGCCAGGGTCACGATTTGGATGAAATTTCGTCCAAAATTAATTTGTCGAGTTTTGTTAAACTTCGTACATGGCTGGAAAGGCCTTTTAATTTGCAATTGAATACTGAAAACCACAATCATTTAGGATGTACGGTTGTGGAAATATCGGGTTTAGAAAATATACTTCCAAAATCAATTTTGACACTGCCAGGGTCACGATTTGGATGAAATTTCGTCCAAAATTAATTTGTCGAGTTTTGTCAAGCTTCGTAAATGGCTGGAAAGGCCTATTAATTTGCAATTGAATACTGAAAACCACAATAATTTAGGATGTACGGTTGTGGAAATATCTGGTTTAGAAAATATACTTCCAAAATCAATTTTGACACTGCCAGGGTCACGATTTGGATGAAATTTCGTCCAAAATTAATTTGTCGAGTTTTGTCAAACTTCGTACATGGCTGGAAAGGCCTATTAATCTGCAATTGAATACTGAAAACCACAATAATTTAGGATGTACGGTTGTGGAAATATCGGGTTTGGAAAATATACTTCCAAAATCAATTTTGACACTGCCAGGGTCACGATTTGGATGAAATTTCGTCCAAAATTAATTTGTCGAGTTTTGTCAAACTTCGTACATGGCTGGAAAGGCCTATTAATCTGCAATTGAATACTGAAAACCACAATAATTTAGGATGTACGGTTGTGGAAATATCGGGTTTAGAAAATATACTTCCAAAATCAATTTTGACACTGCCAGGGTCACGATTTGGATGAAATTTTATCCAAAATTAATTTTTCGAGTTTTGTCAAACTTCGTACATGGCTGGAAAGGCCTATTAATTTGCAATTGAATACTGAAAACCACAATAATTTAGGATGTACGGTTGTGGAAATATCGGGTTTAGAAAATATACTTCCAAAATCAATTTTGACACTGCCAGGGTCACGATTTGGATGAAATTTCGTCCAAAATTAATTTGTCGAGTTTTGTCAAACTTCGTAAATGGCTGGAAAGGCCTATTAATTTGCAATTGAATACTGAAAACCACAATAATTTAGCATGTACGGTTGTGGAAATATCTGGTTTAGAAAATATACTTCAAAAATCAATTTTGACACTGCCAGGGTCACGATTTGGATGAAATTTCGTCCAAAATTAATTTGTCGAGTTTTGTCAAACTTCGTACATGGCTGCAAAGGCCTATTAATCTGCAATTGAATATTGAAAACCACAATAATTTAGGATGTACGGTTGTGGAAATATCGGGTTTAGAAAATATACTTCCAAAATCAATTTTGACACTGCCAGGGTCACGATTTGGATGAAATTTCGTCCAAAATTAATTTTTCGAGTTTTGTTAAACTTCGTACATGGCTGGAAAGGCCTTTTAATTTGCAATTGAATACTGAAAACCACAATCATTTAGGATGTACGGTTGTGGAAATATCGGGTTTAGAAAATATACTTCCAAAATCAATTTTGACACTGCCAGGGTCACGATTTGGATGAAATTTTATCCAAAATTAATTTGTCGAGTTTTGTTAAACTTCGTACATGGCTGGAAAGGCCTTTTAATTTGCAATTGAATACTGAAAACCACAATCATTTAGGATGTACGGTTGTGGAAATATCGGGTTTAGAAAATATACTTCCAAAATCAATTTTGACACTGCCAGGGTCACGATTTGGATGAAATTTCATCCAAAATTAATTTATCGAGTTTTGTCAAACTTCGTACATGGCTGAAAGGCCTATTAATTTGCAATTGAATACTGAAAACCACAATCATTTAGGATGTACGGTTGTGGAAATATCTGGTTTAGAAAATATACTTCCAAAATCAATTTTGACACTGCCAGGGTCACGATTTGGATGAAATTTTATCCAAAATTAATTTTTCGAGTTTTGTTAAACTTCGTACATGGCTGGAAAGGCCTATTAATTTGCAATTGAATACTGAAAACCACAATAATTTAAGATGTACGGTTGTGGAAATATCGGGTTTAGAAAATATACTTCCAAAATCAATTTTGACACTGCCAGGGTCACGATTTGGATGAAATTTCGTCCAAAATTAATTTGTCGAGTTTTGTCAAACTTCGTACATGGCTGGAAAGGCCTATTAATTTGCAATTGAATACTGAAAACCACAATCATTTAGGATGTACGGTTGTGGAAGTATCTGGTTTAGAAAATATACTTGCAAAATCAATTTTGACACTGCCAGGGTCACGATTTGGATGAAATTTCGTCCAAAATTAATTTTTCGAGTTTTGTTAAACTTCGTACATGGCTGGAAAGGCCTTTTAATTTGCAATTAAATACTGAAAACCACAATCATTTAGGATGTACGGTTGTGGAAATATCGGGTTTAGAAAATATACTTCCAAAATCAATTTTGACACTGCCAGGGTCACGATTTGGATGAAATTTCGTCCAAAATTAATTTGTCGAGTTTTGTTAAACTTCGTACATGGCTGGAAAGGCCTTTTAATTTGCAATTGAATACTGAAAACCACAATCATTTAGGATGTACGGTTGTGGAAATATCGGGTTTAGAAAATATACTTCCAAAATCAATTTTGACACTGCCAGGGTCACGATTTGGATGAAATTTTATCCAAAATTAATTTGTCGAGTTTTGTCAAACTTCGTACATGGCTGGAAAGGCCTATTAATTTGCAATTGAATACTGAAAACCACAATCATTTAGGATGTACGGTTGTGGAAATATCTGGTTTAGAAAATATACTTCCAAAATCAATTTTGACACTGCCAGGGTCACGATTTGGATGAAATTTCGTCCAAAATTAATTTGTCGAGTTTTGTCAAACTTCGTACATGGCTGGAAAGGCCTATTAATTTGCAATTGAATACTGAAAACCACAATCATTTAGGATGTACGGTTGTGGAAATATCGGGTTTAGAAAATATACTTCCAAAATCAATTTTTTACACTGCCAGGGTCACGATTTGGATGAAATTTCGTCCAAAATTAATTTGTCGAGTTTTGTCAAACTTCGTACATGGCTGGAAAGGCCTTTTAATTTGCAATTGAATACTGAAAACCACAATCATTTAGGATGTACGGTTGTGGAAATATCGGGTTTAGAAAATATACTTCCAAAATCAATTTTGACACTGCCAGGGTCACGATTTGGATGAAATTTCGTCCAAAATTAATTTTTCGAGTTTTGTTAAACTTCGTACATGGCTGGAAAGGCCTTTTAATTTGCAATTGAATACTGAAAACCACAATCATTTAGGATGTACGGTTGTGGAAATATCGGGTTTAGAAAATATACTTCCAAAATCAATTTTGACACTGCCAGGGTCACGATTTGGATGAAATTTCGTCCAAACTTAATTTGTCGAGTTTTGTCAAACTTCGTACATGGCTGGAAAGGCCTATTAATTTGCAATTGAATACTGAAAACCACAATCATTTAGGATGTACGGTTGTGGAAATATCGGGTTTAGAAAATATACTTCCAAAATCAATTTTGACACTGCCAGGGTCACGATTTGGATGAAATTTCGTCCAAAATTAATTTGTCGAGTTTTGTCAAACTTCGTACATGGCTGGAAAGGCCTATTAATTTGCAATTGAATACTGAAAACCACAATAATTTAGGATGTACGGTTGTGGAAATATCGGGTTTAGAAAATATACTTCCAAAATCAATTTTGACACTGCCAGGGTCACGATTTGGATGAAATTTCATCCAAAATTAATTTGTCGAGTTTTGTCAAACTTCGTACATGGCTGGAAAGGCCTATTAATTTGCAATTGAATACTGAAAACCACAATCATTTAGGATGTACGGTTGTGGAAATATCGGGTTTAGAAAATATACTTCCAAAATCAATTTTGACACTGCCAGGGTCACGATTTGGATGAAATTTCGTCCAAAATTAATTTGTCGAGTTTTGTCAAACTTCGTACATGGCTGGAAAGGCCTATTAATTTGCAATTGAATACTGAAAACCACAATAATTTAGGATGTACGGTTGTGGAAATATCGGGTTTAGAAAATATACTTCCAAAATCAATTTTGACACTGCCAGGGTCACGATTTGGATGAAATTTCGTCCAAAATTAATTTGTCGAGTTTTGTTAAACTTCGTACATGGCTGGAAAGGCCTTTTAATTTGCAATTGAATACTGAAAACCACAATCATTTAGGATGTACGGTTGTGGAAATATCGGGTTTAGAAAATATACTTCCAAAATCAATTTTGACACTGCCAGGGTCACGATTTGGATGAAATTTCGTCCAAAATTAATTTGTCGAGTTTTGTCAAACTTCGTACATGGCTGGAAAGGCCTATTAATTTGCAATTGAATACTGAAAACCACAATCATTTAGGATGTACGGTTGTGGAAATATCGGGTTTAGAAAATATACTTCCAAAATCAATTTTGACACTGCCAGGGTCACGATTTGGATGAAATTTCGTCCAAAATTAATTTGTCGAGTTTTGTCAAACTTCGTACATGGCTGGAAAGGCCTTTTAATTTGCAATTGAATACTGAAAACCACAATCATTTAGGATGTACGGTTGTGGAAATATCGGGTTTAGAAAATATACTTCCAAAATCAATTTTGACACTGCCAGGGTCACGATTTGGATGAAATTTTATCCAAAATTAATTTTTCGAGTTTTGTTAAACTTCGTACATGGCTGGAAAGGCCTATTAATTTGCAATTGAATACTGAAAACCACAATAATTTAGGATGTACGGTTGTGGAAATATCGGGTTTAGAAAATATACTTCCAAAATCAATTTTGACACTGCCAGGGTCACGATTTGGATGAAATTTTATCCAAAATTAATTTTTCGAGTTTTGTTAAACTTCGTACATGGCTGGAAAGGCCTATTAATTTGCAATTGAATACTGAAAACCACAATCATTTAGGATGTACGGTTGTGGAAATATCGGGTTTAGAAAATATACTTCCAAAATCAATTTTGACACTGCCAGGGTCACGATTTGGATGAAATTTCGTCCAAAATTAATTTGTCGAGTTTTGTCAAACTTCGTACATGGCTGGAAAGGCCTATTAATTTGCAATTGAATACTGAAAACCACAATCATTTAGGATGTACGGTTGTGGAAATATCGGGTTTAGAAAATATACTTCCAAAATCAATTTTGACACTGCCAGGGTCACGATTTGGATGAAATTTCGTCCAAAATTAATTTGTCGAGTTTTGTCAAACTTCGTACATGGCTGGAAAGGCCTATTAATTTGCAATTGAATACTGAAAACCACAATAATTTAGGATGTACGGTTGTGGAAATATCGGGTTTAGAAAATATACTTCCAAAATCAATTTTGACACTGCCAGGGTCACGATTTGGATGAAATTTCGTCCAAAATTAATTTTTCGAGTTTTGTTAAACTTCGTACATGGCTGGAAAGGCCTATTAATTTGCAATTGAATACTGAAAACCACAATCATTTAGGATGTACGGTTGTGGAAATATCGGGTTTAGAAAATATACTTCCAAAATCAATTTTGACACTGCCAGGGTCACGATTTGGATGAAATTTTATCCAAAATTAATTTGTCGAGTTTTGTTAAACTTCGTACATGGCTGGAAAGGCCTTTTAATTTGCAATTGAATACTGAAAACCACAATCATTTAGGATGTACGGTTGTGGAAATATCGGGTTTAGAAAATATACCGATTTGGTCACGATTTGGATGAAATTTCGTCCAAAATTAATTTGTCGAGTTTTGTCAAACTTCGTACATGGCTGGAAAGGCCTATTAATTTGCAATTGATCACTGAAAACCACAATAATTTAGGATGTACGGTTGTGGAAATATCGGGTTTAGAAAATATACTTCCAAAATCAATTTTGACACTGCCAGGGTCACGATTTGGATGAAATTTCGTCCAAAATTAATTTGTCGAGTTTTGTTAAACTTCGTACATGGCTGGAAAGGCCTTTTAATTTGCAATTGAATACTGAAAACCACAATCATTTAGGATGTACGGTTGTGGAAATATCGGGTTTAGAAAATATACTTCCAAAATCAATTTTGACACTGCCAGGGTCACGATTTGGATGAAATTTCGTCCAAAATTAATTTGTCGAGTTTTGTCAAACTTCGTACATGGCTGGAAAGGCCTATTAATTTGCAATTGAATACTGAAAACCACAATCATTTAGGATGTACGGTTGTGGAAATATCGGGTTTAGAAAATATACTTCCAAAATCAATTTTTTACACTGCCAGGGTCACGATTTGGATGAAATTTCGTCCAAAATTAATTTGTCGAGTTTTGTCAAACTTCGTACATGGCTGGAAAGGCCTTTTAATTTGCAATTGAATACTGAAAACCACAATCATTTAGGATGTACGGTTGTGGAAATATCGGGTTTAGAAAATATACTTCCAAAATCAATTTTGACACTGCCAGGGTCACGATTTGGATGAAATTTTATCCAAAATTAATTTGTCGAGTTTTGTTAAACTTCGTACATGGCTGGAAAGGCCTTTTAATTTGCAATTGAATACTGAAAACCACAATCATTTAGGATGTACGGTTGTGGAAATATCGGGTTTAGAAAATATACTTCCAAAATCAATTTTGACACTGCCAGGGTCACGATTTGGATGAAATTTTATCCAAAATTAATTTTTCGAGTTTTGTTAAACTTCGTACATGGCTGGAAAGGCCTATTAATTTGCAATTGAATACTGAAAACCACAATAATTTAGGATGTACGGTTGTGGAAATATCGGGTTTAGAAAATATATACTTCCAAAATCAATTTTGACACTGCCAAGGTCACGATTTGGATGAAATTTTATCCAAAATTAATTTGTCGAGTTTTGTTAAACTTCGTACATGGCTGGAAAGGCCTACTAATTTGCAATTGAATACTGAAAACCACAATCATTTAGGATGTACGGTTGTGGAAATATCGGGTTTAGAAAATATACTTCCAAAATCAATTTTGACACTGCCAGGGTCACGATTTGGATGAAATTTCGTCCAAAATTAATTTTTCGAGTTTTGTTAAACTTCGTACATGGCTGGAAAGGCCTTTTAATTTGCAATTGAATACTGAAAACCACAATCATTTAGGATGTACGGTTGTGGAAATATCGGGTTTAGAAAATATACTTCCAAAATCAATTTTGACACTGCCAGGGTCACGATTTGGATGAAATTTCGTCCAAAATTAATTTTTCGAGTTTTGTTAAACTTCGTACATGGCTGGAAAGGCCTTTTAATTTGCAATTGAATACTGAAAACCACAATCATTTAGGATGTACGGTTGTGGAAATATCGGGTTTAGAAAATATACTTCCAAAATCAATTTTGACACTGCCAAGGTCACGATTTGGATGAAATTTTATCCAAAATTAATTTGTCGAGTTTTGTTAAACTTCGTACATGGCTGGAAAGGCCTACTAATTTGCAATTGAATACTGAAAACCACAATCATTTAGGATGTACGGTTGTGGAAATATCGGGTTTAGAAAATATACTTCCAAAATCAATTTTGACACTGCCAGGGTCACGATTTTGATGAAATTTCGTCCAAAATTAATTTGTCGAGTTTTGTTAAACTTTGTACATGGCTGGAAAGGCCTTTTAATTTGCAATTGAATACTGAAAACCACAATCATTTAGGATGTACGGTTGTGGAAATATCGGGTTTAGAAAATATACTTCCAAAATCAATTTTGACACTGCCAGGGTCACGATTTGGATGAAATTTCGTCCAAAATTAATTTTTCGAGTTTTGTTAAACTTCGTACATGGCTGGAAAGGCCTTTTAATTTGCAATTGAATACTGAAAACCACAATCATTTAGGATGTACGGTTGTGGAAATATCGGGTTTAGAAAATATACTTCCAAAATCAATTTTGACACTGCCAGGGTCACGATTTGGATGAAATTTTATCCAAAATTAATTTTTCGAGTTTTGTCAAACTTCGTACATGGATGCAAAGGCCTTTTAATTTGCAATTGAATACTGAAAACCACAATCATTTAGGATGTACGGTTGTGGAAATATCGGGTTTAGAAAATATACTTCCAAAATCAATTTTGACACTGCCAGGGTCACGATTTGGATGAAATTTTATCCAAAATTAATTTGTCGAGTTTTGTTAAACTTCGTACATGGCTGGAAAGGCCTTTTAATTTGCAATTGAATACTGAAAACCACAATCATTTAGGATGTACGGTTGTGGAAATATCGGGTTTAGAAAATATACTTCCAAAATCAATTTTGACACTGCCAGGGTCACGATTTGGATGAAATTTCGTCCAAAATTAATTTGTCGAGTTTTGTTAAACTTCGTACATGGCTGGAAAGGCCTACTAATTTGCAATTGAATACCGAAAACCACAATCATTTAGGATGTACGGTTGTGGAAATATCGGGTTTAGAAAATATACTTCCAAAATCAATTTTGACACTGCCAGGGTCACGATTTGGATGAAATTTCGTCCAAAATTAATTTTTCGAGTTTTGTTAAACTTCGTACATGGCTGGAAAGGCCTTTTAATTTGCAATTGAATACTGAAAACCACAATCATTTAGGATGTACGGTTGTGGAAATATCGGGTTTAGAAAATATACTTCCAAAATCAATTTTGACACTGCCAGGGTCACGATTTGGATGAAATTTTATCCAAAATTAATTTTTCGAGTTTTGCTAAACTTCGTACATGGCTGGAAAGGCCTATTAATTTGCAATTGAATACTGAAAACCACAATCATTTAGGATGTACGGTTGTGGAAATATCGGGTTTAGAAAATATACTTCCAAAATCAATTTTGACACTGCCAGGGTCACGATTTGGATGAAATTTCGTCCAAAATTAATTTGTCGAGTTTTGGCTGGAAAGGCCTTTTAATTTGCAATTGAATACTGAAAACCACAATCATTTAGGATGTACAGTTGTGGAAATATCGGGTTTAGAAAATATACTTCCAAAATCAATTTTGACACTGCCAAGGTCACGATTTGGATGAAATTTTATCCAAAATTAATTTGTCGAGTTTTGTTAAACTTCGTACATGGCTGGAAAGGCCTACTAATTTGCAATTGAATACTGAAAACCACAATCATTTAGGATGTACGGTTGTGGAAATATCGGGTTTAGAAAATATACTTCCAAAATCAATTTTGACACTGCCAGGGTCACGATTTGGATGAAATTTCGTCCAAAATTAATTTGTCGAGTTTCGTTAAACTTCGTACATGGCTGGAAAGGCCTATTAATTTGCAATTGAATACTGAAAACCACAATCATTTAGGATGTACGGTTGTGGAAATATCGGGTTTAGAAAATATACTTCCAAAATCAATTTTGACACTGCCAGGGTCACGATTTGGATGAAATTTCGTCCAAAATTAATTTTTCGAGTTTTGTTAAACTTCGTACATGGCTGGAAAGGCCTATTAATTTGCAATTGAATACTGAAAACCACAATCATTTAGGATGTACGGTTGTGGAAATATCGGGTTTAGAAAATATACTTCCAAAATCAATTTTGACACTGCCAGGGTCACGATTTGGATGAAATTTCGTCCAAAATTAATTTTTCGAGTTTTGTTAAACTTCGTACATGGCTGGAAAGGCCTATTAATTTGCAATTGAATACTGAAAACCACAATCATTTAGGATGTACGGTTGTGGAAATATCGGGTTTAGAAAATATACTTCCAAAATCAATTTTGACACTGCCAGGGTCACGATTTGGATGAAATTTCGTCCAAAATTAATTTTTCGAGTTTTGTTAAACTTCGTACATGGCTGGAAAGGCCTTTTAATTTGCAATTGAATACTGAAAACCACAATCATTTAGGATGTACGGTTGTGGAAATATCGGGTTTAGAAAATATACTTCCAAAATCAATTTTGACACTGCCAGGGTCACGATTTGGATGAAATTTTATCCAAAATTAATTTTTCGAGTTTTGTTGAACTTCGTACATGGCTAGAAAGGCCTATTAATTTGCAATTGAATACTGAAAACCACAATAATTTAGGATGTACGGTTGTGGAAATATCGGGTTTAGAAAATATACTTCCAAAATCAATTTTGACACTGCCAGGGTCACGATTTGGATGAAATTTCGTCCAAAATTAATTTGTCGAGTTTTGTCAAACTTTGTACATGGCTGGAAAGCAGAGTTGTAAAAACTGCAGTCTTTTCGGTACTGCAGTTAATTGACTAAAAAGACTAATTTCATTAAGTCTTTTAACTTACAAAAATACTTTAACTAAAATCGAGCAGTCAGCAGTCAGTACTAATATTCCGACTGTGCAGTTAAAAAAAAAAGTTAATTAACTTTAAGTTAATTAACTGCAGTACTTTTTAACTGCTTTAAGTCTTTTTAGTCAGTAAAAAGTCTTTGTACTGCGATGACTTAACTTTTAGTCAGCAAGTCTTTTAACTACAGTCAATTAACTGTAAGTCTTTTAACGTTTTCTATAGTCTTTTAACTAAAAGAAACAGGATGGAATAAAAAGAAAAGAAATTTAAAAGAAAACAAAGTTAAAAAAAATTACAGTTAATTGACTGTAGTTAAAAGACTTGCTGACTAAAAGTAAAATCATCGCAGTACAAAGACTTTTTACTGACTAAAAAGACTAAAAGCAGTTAAAAAGTACTGCAGTTAATTAACTTAAAGTTAATTAACTTTTTTTTTTAACTGCACAGTCGGAATATTAGTACTGACTGCTGACTGCTTGTTTCGCAGTTAAAGTACTTATTTACAGTATTAACTTACATTCAATAGGTAAGTTAATTAACTGTGACTTTATTAACTGCATTACCAAAGTACTGCAGTCTTTTACAGCTCTGCTGGAAAGGCCTATTAATTTGCAATTGAATACTGAAAACCACAATCATTTAGGATGTACGGTTGTGGAAATATCGGGTTTAGAAAATATACTTCCAAAATCAATTTTGACACTGCCAGGGTCACGATTTGGATGAAATTTTATCCAAAATTAATTTGTCGAGTTTTGTTAAACTTCGTACATGGCTGGAAAGGCCTTTTAATTTGCAATTGAATACTGAAAACCACAATCATTTAGGATGTACGGTTGTGGAAATATCGGGTTTAGAAAATATACTTCCAAAATCAATTTTGACACTGCCAGGGTCACGATTTGGATGAAATTTTATCCAAAATTAATTTGTCGAGTTTTGTTAAACTTCGTACATGGCTGGAAAGGCCTTTTAATTTGCAATTGAATACTGAAAACCACAATCATTTAGGATGTACGGTTGTGGAAATATCGGGTTTAGAAAATATACTTCCAAAATCAATTTTGACACTGCCAGGGTCACGATTTGGATGAAATTTCATCCAAAATTAATTTGTCGAGGTTTGTCAAACTTCGTACATGGCTGGAAAGGCCTATTAATTTGCAATTGAATACTGAAAACTACAATAATTTAGGATGTACGGTTGTGGAAATATCGGGTTTAGAAAATATACTTCCAAAATCAATTTTGACACTGCCAGGGTCACGATTTGGATGAAATTTCGTCCAAAATTAATTTGTCGAGTTTTGTCAAACTTCGTACATGGCTGGAAAGGCCTTTTAATTTGCAATTGAATACTGAAAACCACAATCATTTAGGATGTACGGTTGTGGAAATATCGGGTTTAGAAAATATACTTCCAAAATCAATTTTGACACTGCCAGGGTCACGATTTGGATGAAATTTCGTCCAAAACTAATTTGTCGAGTTTTGTCAAACTTCGTACATGGCTGGAAAGGCCTATTAATTTGCAATTGAATACTGAAAATCACAATAATTTAGGATGTACGGTTGTGGAAATATCGGGTTTAGAAAATATACTTCCAAAATCAATTTTGACACTGCCAGGGTCACGATTTGGATGAAATTTTATCCAAAATTAATTTGTCGAGTTTTGTTAAACTTCATACATGGCTGGAAAGGCCTTTTAATTTGCAATTGAATACTGAAAACCACAATCATTTAGGATGTACGGTTGTGGAAATATCTGGTTTAGAAAATATACTTCCAAAATCAATTTTGACACTGCCAGGGTCACGATTTGGATGAAATTTCGTCCAAAATTAATTTGTCGAGTTTTGTCAAACTTCGTACATGGCTGGAAAGGCCTATTAATTTGCAATTGAATACTGAAATCCACAATAATTTAGGATGTACGGTTGTGGAAATATCTGGTTTAGAAAATATACTTCCAAAATCAATTTTGACACTGCCAGGGTCACGATTTGGATGAAATTTTATCCAAAATTAATTTTTCGAGTTTTGTTAAACTTCGTACATGGCTGGAAAGGCCTATTAATTTGCAATTGAATACTGAAAACCACAATAATTTAGGATGTACGGTTGTGGAAATATCGGGTTTAGAAAATATACTTCCAAAATCAATTTTGACACTGCCAGGGTCACGATTTGGATGAAATTTCGTCCAAAATTAATTTGTCGAGTTTTGTCAAACTTCGTACATGGCTGGAAAGGCCTATTAATTTGCAATTGAATACTGAAAACCACAATCATTTAGGATGTACGGTTGTGGAAATATCGGGTTTAGAAAATATACTTCCAAAATCAATTTTGACACTGCCAGGGTCACGATTTGGATGAAATTTCGTCCAAAATTAATTTGTCGAGTTTTGTCAAACTTCGTACATGGCTGGAAAGGCCTATTAATTTGCAATTGAATACTGAAAACCACAATAATTTAGGATGTACGGTTGTGGAAATATCGGGTTTAGAAAATATACTTCCAAAATCAATTTTGACACTGCCAGGGTCACGATTTGGATGAAATTTCGTCCAAAATTAATTTGTCGAGTTTTTTCAAACTTCGTACATGGCTGGAAAGGCCTATTAATTTGCAATTGAATACTGAAAACCACAATCATTTAGGATGTACGGTTGTGGAAATATCGGGTTTAGAAAATATACTTCCAAAATCAATTTTGACACTGCCAGGGTCACGATTTGGATGAAATTTCGTCCACAATTAATTTGTCGAGTTTTGTCAAACTTCGTACATGGCTGGAAAGGCCTTTTAATTTGCAATTGAATACTGAAAACCACAATCATTTAGGATGTACGGTTGTGGAAATATCGGGTTTAGAAAATATACTTCCAAAATCAATTTTGACACTGCCAGGGTCACGATTTGGATGAAATTTTATCCAAAATTAATTTGTCGAGTTTTGTTAAACTTCGTACATGGCTGGAAAGGCCTATTAATTTGCAATTGAATACTGAAAACCACAATAATTTAGGATGTACGGTTGTGGAAATATCGGGTTTAGAAAATATACTTCCAAAATCAATTTTGACACTGCCAGGGTCACGATTTGGATGAAATTTCATCCAAAATTAATTTGTCGAGTTTTGTCAAACTTCGTACATGGCTGGAAAGGCCTATTAATTTGCAATTGAATACTGAAAACCACAATCATTTAGGATGTACGGTTGTGGAAATATCTGGTTTAGAAAATATACTTCCAAAATCAATTTTGACACTGCCAGGGTCACGATTTGGATGAAATTTTATCCAAAATTAATTTTTCGAGTTTTGTTAAACTTCGTACATGGCTGGAAAGGCCTATTAATTTGCAATTGAATACTGAAAACTACAATCATTTAGGATGTACGGTTGTGGAAATATCGGGTTTAGAAAATATACTTCCAAAATCAATTTTGACACTGCCAGGGTCACGATTTGGATGAAATTTCGTCCAAAATTAATTTGTCGAGTTTTGTCAAACTTCGTACATGGCTGGAAAGGCCTTTTAATTTGCAATTGAATACTGAAAACCACAATCATTTAGGATGTACGGTTGTGGAAATATCGGGTTTAGAAAATATACTTCCAAAATCAATTTTGACACTGCCAGGGTCACGATTTGGATGAAATTTCGTCCAAAACTAATTTGTCGAGTTTTGTCAAACTTCGTACATGGCTGGAAAGGCCTATTAATTTGCAATTGAATACTGAAAATCACAATAATTTAGGATGTACGGTTGTGGAAATATCGGGTTTAGAAAATATACTTCCAAAATCAATTTTGACACTGCCAGGGTCACGATTTGGATGAAATTTTATCCAAAATTAATTTGTCGAGTTTTGTTAAACTTCATACATGGCTGGAAAGGCCTTTTAATTTGCAATTGAATACTGAAAACCACAATCATTTAGGATGTACGGTTGTGGAAATATCTGGTTTAGAAAATATACTTCCAAAATCAATTTTGACACTGCCAGGGTCACGATTTGGATGAAATTTCGTCCAAAATTAATTTGTCGAGTTTTGTCAAACTTCGTACATGGCTGGAAAGGCCTATTAATTTGCAATTGAATACTGAAATCCACAATAATTTAGGATGTACGGTTGTGGAAATATCTGGTTTAGAAAATATACTTCCAAAATCAATTTTGACACTGCCAGGGTCACGATTTGGATGAAATTTTATCCAAAATTAATTTTTCGAGTTTTGTTAAACTTCGTACATGGCTGGAAAGGCCTATTAATTTGCAATTGAATACTGAAAACCACAATAATTTAGGATGTACGGTTGTGGAAATATCGGGTTTAGAAAATATACTTCCAAAATCAATTTTGACACTGCCAGGGTCACGATTTGGATGAAATTTCGTCCAAAATTAATTTGTCGAGTTTTGTCAAACTTCGTACATGGCTGGAAAGGCCTATTAATTTGCAATTGAATACTGAAAACCACAATCATTTAGGATGTACGGTTGTGGAAATATCGGGTTTAGAAAATATACTTCCAAAATCAATTTTGACACTGCCAGGGTCACGATTTGGATGAAATTTCGTCCAAAATTAATTTGTCGAGTTTTGTCAAACTTCGTACATGGCTGGAAAGGCCTATTAATTTGCAATTGAATACTGAAAACCACAATAATTTAGGATGTACGGTTGTGGAAATATCGGGTTTAGAAAATATACTTCCAAAATCAATTTTGACACTGCCAGGGTCACGATTTGGATGAAATTTCGTCCAAAATTAATTTGTCGAGTTTTTTCAAACTTCGTACATGGCTGGAAAGGCCTATTAATTTGCAATTGAATACTGAAAACCACAATCATTTAGGATGTACGGTTGTGGAAATATCGGGTTTAGAAAATATACTTCCAAAATCAATTTTGACACTGCCAGGGTCACGATTTGGATGAAATTTCGTCCACAATTAATTTGTCGAGTTTTGTCAAACTTCGTACATGGCTGGAAAGGCCTTTTAATTTGCAATTGAATACTGAAAACCACAATCATTTAGGATGTACGGTTGTGGAAATATCGGGTTTAGAAAATATACTTCCAAAATCAATTTTGACACTGCCAGGGTCACGATTTGGATGAAATTTTATCCAAAATTAATTTGTCGAGTTTTGTTAAACTTCGTACATGGCTGGAAAGGCCTATTAATTTGCAATTGAATACTGAAAACCACAATAATTTAGGATGTACGGTTGTGGAAATATCGGGTTTAGAAAATATACTTCCAAAATCAATTTTGACACTGCCAGGGTCACGATTTGGATGAAATTTCATCCAAAATTAATTTGTCGAGTTTTGTCAAACTTCGTACATGGCTGGAAAGGCCTATTAATTTGCAATTGAATACTGAAAACCACAATCATTTAGGATGTACGGTTGTGGAAATATCTGGTTTAGAAAATATACTTCCAAAATCAATTTTGACACTGCCAGGGTCACGATTTGGATGAAATTTTATCCAAAATTAATTTTTCGAGTTTTGTTAAACTTCGTACATGGCTGGAAAGGCCTATTAATTTGCAATTGAATACTGAAAACTACAATCATTTAGGATGTACGGTTGTGGAAATATCGGGTTTAGAAAATATACTTCCAAAATCAATTTTGACACTGCCAGGGTCACGATTTGGATGAAATTTCGTCCAAAATTAATTTGTCGAGTTTTGTCAAACTTCGTACATGGCTGGAAAGGCCTATTAATTTGCAATTGAATACTGAAAACCACAATCATTTAGGATGTACGGTTGTGGAAATATCGGGTTTAGAAAATATACTTCCAAAATCAATTTTGACACTGCCAGGGTCACGATTTGGATGAAATTTCGTCCAAAATTAATTTGTCGAGTTTTGTCAAACTTTGTACATGGCTGGAAAGGCCTATTAATTTGCAATTGAGTACTGAAAACCACAATAATTTAGGATGTACGGTTGTGGAAATATCGGGTTTAGAAAATATACTTCCAAAATCAATTTTGACACTGCCAGGGTCACGATTTGGATGAAATTTCATCCAAAATTAATTTGTCGAGTTTTGCCAAACTTCGTACATGGCTGGAAAGGCCTATTAATTTGCAATTGAATACTGAAAACCACAATCATTTAGGATGTACGGTTGTGGAAATATCGGGTTTAGAAAATATACTTCCAAAATCAATTTTGACACTGCCAGGGTCACGATTTGGATGAAATTTCGTCCAAAATTAATTTGTCGAGTTTTGTCAAACTTCGTACATGGCTGGAAAGGCCTATTAATTTGCAATTGAATACTGAAAACCACAATAATTTAGGATGTACGGTTGTGGAAATATCGTCACGATTTGGATGAAATTTCATCCAAAATTAATTTGTCGAGTTTTGTCAAACTTCGTACATGGCTGGAAAGGCCTATTAATTTGCAATTGAATACTGAAAACCACAATCATTTAGGATGTACGGTTGTGGAAATATCGGGTTTAGAAAATATACTTCCAAAATCAATTTTGACACTGCCAGGGTCACGATTTGGATGAAATTTCGTCCAAAATTAATTTGTCGAGTTTTGTCAAACTTCGTACATGGCTGGAAAGGCCTATTAATTTGCAATTGAATACTGAAAACCACAATCATTTAGGATGTACGGTTGTGGAAATATCGGGTTTAGAAAATATACTTCCAAAATCAATTTTGACACTGCCAGGGTCACGATTTGGATGAAATTTCGTCCAAAATTAATTTTTCGAGTTTTGTTAAACTTCGTACATGGCTGGAAAGGCCTTTTAATTTGCAATTGAATACTGAAAACCACAATCATTTAGGATGTACGGTTGTGGAAATATCGGGTTTAGAAAATATACTTCCAAAATCAATTTTGACACTGCCAGGGTCACGATTTGGATGAAATTTTATCCAAAATTAATTTTTCGAGTTTTGCTAAACTTCGTACATGGCTGGAAAGGCCTATTAATTTGCAATTGAATACTGAAAACCACAATCATTTAGGATGTACGGTTGTGGAAATATCGGGTTTAGAAAATATACTCCCAAAATCAATTTTGACACTGCCAGGGTCACGATTTGGATGAAATTTCGTCCAAAATTAATTTGTCGAGTTTTGTCAAACTTCGTACATGGCTGGAAAGGCCTTTTAATTTGCAATTGAATACTGAAAACCACAATCATTTAGGATGTACGGTTGTGGAAATATCGGGTTTAGAAAATATACTTCCAAAATCAATTTTGACACTGCCAGGGTCACGATTTGGATGAAATTTCGTCCAAAATTAATTTGTCGAGTTTTGTCAAACTTCGTACATGGCTGGAAAGGCCTTTTAATTTGCAATTGAATACTGAAAACCACAATCATTTAGGATGTACGGTTGTGGAAATATCGGGTTTAGAAAATATACTTCCAAAATCAATTTTGACACTGCCAGGGTCACGATTTGGATGAAATTTCGTCCAAAATTAATTTTTCGAGTTTTGTTAAACTTCGTACATGGCTGGAAAGGCCTTTTAATTTGCAATTGAATACTGAAAACCACAATCATTTAGGATGTACGGTTGTGGAAATATCGGGTTTAGAAAATATACTTCCAAAATCAATTTTGACACTGCCAGGGTCACGATTTGGATGAAATTTCGTCCAAAATTAATTTTTCGAGTTTTGTTAAACTTCGTACATGGCTGGAAAGGCCTTTTAATTTGCAATTGAATACTGAAAACCACAATCATTTAGGATGTACGGTTGTGGAAATATCGGGTTTAGAAAATATACTTCCAAAATCAATTTTGACACTGCCAGGGTCACGATTTGGATGAAATTTCGTCCAAAATTAATTTTTCGAGTTTTGTTAAACTTCGTACATGGCTGGAAAGGCCTTTTAATTTGCAATTGAATACTGAAAACCACAATCATTTAGGATGTACGGTTGTGGAAATATCGGGTTTAGAAAATATACTTCCAAAATCAATTTTGACACTGCCAGGGTCACGATTTGGATGAAATTTCGCCCAAAATTAATTTTTCGAGTTTTGTTAAACTTCGTACATGGCTGGAAAGGCCTTTTAATTTGCAATTGAATACTGAAAACCACAATCATTTAGGATGTACGGTTGTGGAAATATCGGGTTTAGAAAATATACTTCCAAAATCAATTTTGACACTGCCAGGGTCACGATTTGGATGAAATTTCGTCCAAAATTAATTTTTCGAGTTTTGTTAAACTTCGTACATGGCTGGAAAGGCCTTTTAATTTGCAATTGAATACTGAAAACCACAATCATTTAGGATGTACGGTTGTGGAAATATCGGGTTTAGAAAATATACTTCCAAAATCAATTTTGACACTGCCAGGGTCACGATTTGGATGAAATTTTATCCAAAATTAATTTTTCGAGTTTTGCTAAACTTCGTACATGGCTGGAAAGGCCTATTAATTTGCAATTGAATACTGAAAACCACAATCATTTAGGATGTACGGTTGTGGAAATATCGGGTTTAGAAAATATACTTCCAAAATCAATTTTGACACTGCCAGGGTCACGATTTGGATGAAATTTCGTCCAAAATTAATTTGTCGAGTTTTGTCAAACTTCGTACATGGCTGGAAAGGCCTTTTAATTTGCAATTGAATACTGAAAACCACAATCATTTAGAATGTACAGTTGTGGAAATATCGGGTTTAGAAAATATACTTCCAAAATCAATTTTGACACTGCCAAGGTCACGATTTGGATGAAATTTTATCCAAAATTAATTTGTCGAGTTTTGTTAAACTTCGTACATGGCTGGAAAGGCCTACTAATTTGCAATTGAATACTGAAAACCACAATCATTTAGGATGTACGGTTGTGGAAATATCGGGTTTAGAAAATATCTGTGGCCACAAACCATAACCGCTTAAGTCGACTTATGTCGAAATTGAGTTTTTGTAATAATCTTGTTCTTTATATTAAAATCTACCTCCACTCAATTTTTTATGTCCGTATCTTTTTTAAAACGGAAGTTATTACCGAAAAACCTAATGACCTAAGTCCTTTTTTTTAAATAAAGAGAAGGCAAAACAACCTAACTCGTAAAAAATATTTTTGTTTTCAACGTCCGTTTCATAACTCAACTTAAGCCTTTTAGATGCTTAGATTTTTCTTCAAATAAATAAAAATTAATTTGGAATAACAACCTAACTCAAGTTAAGAAATGTATTATATTCTAATTATTTACATCCGTAATTTTTCTTTTTTTCTTAAGTCAACTTAAGCTGTTATGGCAAATTACTCTTTTCTTTGTGGATTAACTTAACTCAACTTAGGTTCTTTTTGCAAAACAAACTAAAGTACTTTCAAAATCATATATCAAGTTAGGCTGTTATGGCGTATTTGGATTCACAAAATCTTAGATTTAAGTCGACTTAGGTTGTTTTTCCAAAATATAAATTTTGCAAAAATTGGGAAAAGCAGAGTCACAACTTGACTTAGGCTGTTGTGGACCGTCGTATTTGTTGTGAAGAGTTAGTGTAAGTACATTTTAGAAGTGATATTTTTGAGTTTAAAAGTTCCCAAAAAATGTGTCAGAGCAGTTAAAATGGTCGATTTGAAGACTCAACATTCAACAAGCAAGCATTTTCTAATCTTCTCGTTAAGATAAGTAGTATAATAAGTACCCTAAGTAAGTATGAAGTGAAGATTATTCTTGTTCAATTCCACATTGGAAAGGAGGGCATTTTTATTCCATAAGGTACAACTTACACGATAACACTTTGCCTGATCAGATTTTTGAGGCGGCCGGCGTGGCTGGTCAAATTATCCTCTAGCAACGATTCGATTGCTTCACCTGAATCCTGGGCTCTCGTCGCGTAAATTTGAAGCCGATCGTTGTTTAATGAACGATTGTAGTGAACGAATCGTCAATATTTTACTTCGTGTAATATCACATTCGTGTCGTTTTGTGTACGGTTAAACATACAAAAATAGACGGAAATTCAAATTTTGAATGTTAAAACTAAAAATCCTTGTCGTTTTAATTTAAAATGTCAAGAAATTGATATTTATTTCAGTATGAAATTTTCAAGTTTTTATTTTTGTTGATGGATTGACTTAAAACGTATGTATGTAGATAGGTACATACCTCAAAATATAACAACTGAGCCGAAGAGCTAATGTGCTGTTGTTAATATTGTTGTTAGTAGAATTTGCATGTGAAGACTTAGCTTAATGTGAATAATTTTTGAATGTGCACATTAAGGAGTTGAACAAAAGACACCTATTATTGAATAATACAAAGTAAATGGTGATTAAAATATATAATGTTGAACCAAAAATATACTTACTTTCCATTTATTTTGGTTGAAATGTTTATTTCTTAAGATTATCTTAAGGAAATTCAATGGGATAAGTATGAGACGGTTGTAAAATATCAAACGTTCAAACGATCGTAGTTGATAGTTTCAGGATATATGTATACGAACCAATAAAATTTAATCGTCTAAGCGACTTATCGATTTCTACATTTTTAGTCGATTTATACATTTTTAAAATATACGAAGAACTTTTTCTGACTTCGTACCTCTTAAGCTCTCGGACCTGCTGAGAACCAATAGAAAAGGACCAGCGGAAAATCTGCCAAAATACCGTCGCTAGTGCCGTGACTGGGTGGATCTCATCAATTGATCACAACAATACATTTGATTCAACAAAAAGTACGGCCAAGAACGAAGCTTAATGAATGCTGAGGACAACCAATAGTTGCCAAAAGAGCAGCCAGGGGATCTTCGGGTAGAAGAGAAGGAAGGAGAACTGAACTCTCAGGACAAACATGAGAAGGTTGTTCTTACGAACATTCTATCGAAAGATGAAAACGTTCTAGCCAAGTGTAAAATGCCAGTCTATTGAGATAGGAATGGGAATACAGAAACAAAACAGGTACAGCTAACATATCGCACAGGCGGAATTCCAATTCAACTTGAATCATGATTGCAGAAATTTCCTTGTCTCGACATCCTTGCCAGGCTTGTCTTGTTTATGCAGAGTCCCGATTGACAAATCGTGCTTCTCCATCAAAGTCGGCAAGAACACCACCAAAACTTTGATGCCCAAAAAAGTATAACGCATGACGCGTTATCATGCAACCTACTTACCATCGGTCTCAAAGCAAATTGTTCGCAATTCACATCCAAACACCAAAGGTACAATTTTTCAAAAGTTCGTTCAATTAACTTTGCTTATGCAGATGTTCTTGACATTATCGGCAGGTCATAAGCTGAAACGTGCCCATTTGCAAGTATTAAAGTGGAGGCAAATTTCGACACTGTCAATTCAGACGAAATGTCATGAATCGTAAATATAACTTCGACGAAGAGTCAAGTATACTCGGCTCCACTATTGGCTTGCAAAGTCACTAAGTATACGACTAATTGTAAGACCAGACAATTTCTTTGGGTGGTCAAAGTGTATCGCTGGACTTGGCAAAAGAAGATTCATCGACTAGCTCTACGGGCTGCACAGCAACACATAACGGTCGCCTTAAGTGGCGCGCACAAATCGAGAATGACCTTAACCAAGTTTGTGCACGCAAGTGGGGGCAGCTTAAGCTTGTTAGAGACCGAGATGGCAGTAGGCGGAGGGCTTGTTGGTAAAGAACGTGGTTCACCCTGAACTGTTTAAAGTAAAGTAACTTAATCGATAATGTTAGGCAAAGAAAAAAAGTTCTTAAGAAAATTTTTTAACATTTTTTTTTATTTGTACCTATAAAATTAAAAAAAAGGCAGGTCTAAAATAAAATATGTAGGTTTATTACAAAAAATACCTTCATTTCTTGTTAAGTATCATATTAAAATGAATAAAATGAAGAACTAATATCGTTACCGTGGGAAAATAAATGACCTAAGTCGATAAAGTTCATCAGTTATTGTTGAGGAAAAAGAACCTAACTCAACATAAGAAATTTTATCTCACAATCTTAAACAAGGAATAACGACCTAAGTAGACATAGGAAATATTATTCATCAAATCAAAATAAGGCAAAACAGCCTAACTCGAGTTAAGATTTTTAATTTTTTAACGGTCAACAAACCATAACAGCTTAAGTATGTTTTTCTTTAATAACTCTTTAATTACCCGATGGAAACTAATTTACTTTTAGTTAACAAAAAAGAAGTGCATTTACTTTAGTTTTGCATTTACAAACTTTAAAAATTAGCATTATCTTGTTCTTAGAGATGATTTGAAACTTCAATCTGCTCTCCTGAAAAGTATGAAAAATCGACTTAGGCGGTTATGGCTTGTGGCCACTGATATACTTCCAAAATCAATTTTGACACTGCCAGGGTCACGATTTGGATGAAATTTCGTCCAAAATTAATTTGTCGAGTTTCGTTAAACTTCGTACATGGCTGGAAAGGCCTATTAATTTGCAATTGAATACTGAAAACCACAATCATTTAGGATGTACGGTTGTGGAAATATCGGGTTTAGAAAATATACTTCCAAAATCAATTTTGACACTGCCAGGGTCACGATTTGGATGAAATTTCGTCCAAAATTAATTTTTCGAGTTTTGTTAAACTTCGTACATGGCTGGAAAGGCCTATTAATTTGCAATTGAATACTGAAAACCACAATCATTTAGGATGTACGGTTGTGGAAATATCGGGTTTAGAAAATATACTTCCAAAATCAATTTTGACACTGCCAGGGTCACGATTTGGATGAAATTTCGTCCAAAATTAATTTTTCGAGTTTTGTTAAACTTCGTACATGGCTGGAAAGGCCTATTAATTTGCAATTGAATACTGAAAACCACAATCATTTAGGATGTACGGTTGTGGAAATATCGGGTTTAGAAAATATACTTCCAAAATCAATTTTGACACTGCCAGGGTCACGATTTGGATGAAATTTCGTCCAAAATTAATTTTTCGAGTTTTGTTAAACTTCGTACATGGCTGGAAAGGCCTTTTAATTTGCAATTGAATACTGAAAACCACAATCATTTAGGATGTACGGTTGTGGAAATATCGGGTTTAGAAAATATACTTCCAAAATCAATTTTGACACTGCCAGGGTCACGATTTGGATGAAATTTCGTCCAAAATTAATTTTTCGAGTTTTGTTAAACTTCGTACATGGCTGGAAAGGCCTTTTAATTTGCAATTGAATACTGAAAACCACAATCATTTAGGATGTACGGTTGTGGAAATATCGGGTTTAGAAAATATACTTCCAAAATCAATTTTGACACTGCCAGGGTCACGATTTGGATGAAATTTCGTCCAAAATTAATTTTTCGAGTTTTGTTAAACTTCGTACATGGCTGGAAAGGCCTTTTAATTTGCAATTGAATACTGAAAACCACAATCATTTAGGATGTACGGTTGTGGAAATATCGGGTTTAGAAAATATACTTCCAAAATCAATTTTGACACTGCCAGGGTCACGATTTGGATGAAATTTCGTCCAAAATTAATTTGTCGAGTTTTGTCAAACTTTGTACATGGCTGGAAAGGCCTATTAATTTGCAATTGAATACTGAAAACCACAATCATTTAGGATGTACGGTTGTGGAAATATCGGGTTTAGAAAATATACTTCCAAAATCAATTTTGACACTGCCAGGGTCACGATTTGGATGAAATTTTATCCAAAATTAATTTGTCGAGTTTTGTTAAACTTCGTACATGGCTGGAAAGGCCTTTTAATTTGCAATTGAATACTGAAAACCACAATCATTTAGGATGTACGGTTGTGGAAATATCGGGTTTAGAAAATATACTTCCAAAATCAATTTTGACACTGCCAGGGTCACGATTTGGATGAAATTTCGTCCAAAACTAATTTGTCGAGTTTTGTCAAACTTCGTACATGGCTGGAAAGGCCTATTAATTTGCAATTGAATACTGAAAATCACAATAATTTAGGATGTACGGTTGTGGAAATATCGGGTTTAGAAAATATACTTCCAAAATCAATTTTGACACTGCCAGGGTCACGATTTGGATGAAATTTTATCCAAAATTAATTTGTCGAGTTTTGTTAAACTTCGTACATGGCTGGAAAGGCCTTTTAATTTGCAATTGAATACTGAAAACCACAATAATTTAGGATGTACGGTTGTGGAAATATCGGGTTTAGAAAATATACTTCCAAAATCAATTTTGACACTGCCAGGGTCACGATTTGGATGAAATTTCGTCCAAAATTAATTTGTCGAGTTTTGTCAAACTTCGTACATGGCTGGAAAGGCCTATTAATTTGCAATTGAATACTGAAAACCACAATCATTTAGGATGTACGGTTGTGGAAATATCGGGTTTAGAAAATATACTTCCAAAATCAATTTTGACACTGCCAGGGTCACGATTTGGATGAAATTTCGTCCAAAATTAATTTGTCGAGTTTTCTCAAACTTCGTACATGGCTGGAAAGGCCTATTAATTTGCAATTGAATACTGAAAACCACAATAATTTAGGATGTACGGTTGTGGAAATATCGGGTTTAGAAAATATACTTCCAAAATCAATTTTGACACTGCCAGGGTCACGATTTGGATGAAATTTCGTCCAAAATTAATTTGTCGAGTTTTTTCAAACTTCGTACATGGCTGGAAAGGCCTATTAATTTGCAATTGAATACTGAAAACCACAATCATTTAGGATGTACGGTTGTGGAAATATCGGGTTTAGAAAATATACTTCCAAAATCAATTTTGACACTGCCAGGGTCACGATTTGGATGAAATTTCGTCCACAATTAATTTGTCGAGTTTTGTCAAACTTCGTACATGGCTGGAAAGGCCTTTTAATTTGCAATTGAATACTGAAAACCACAATCATTTAGGATGTACGGTTGTGGAAATATCGGGTTTAGAAAATATACTTCCAAAATCAATTTTGACACTGCCAGGGTCACGATTTGGATGAAATTTTATCCAAAATTAATTTTTCGAGTTTTGTTAAACTTCGTACATGGCTGGAAAGGCCTATTAATTTGCAATTGAATACTGAAAACTACAATAATTTAGGATGTACGGTTGTGGAAATATCGGGTTTAGAAAATATACTTCCAAAATCAATTTTGACACTGCCAGGGTCACGATTTGGATGAAATTTTATCCAAAATTAATTTTTCGAGTTTTGTTAAACTTCGTACATGGCTGGAAAGGCCTATTAATTTGCAATTGAATACTGAAAACCACAATAATTTAGGATGTACGGTTGTGGAAATATCGGGTTTAGAAAATATACTTCCAAAATCAATTTTGACACTGCCAGGGTCACGATTTGGATGAAATTTTATCCAAAATTAATTTTTCGAGTTTTGTTAAACTTCGTACATGGCTGGAAAGGCCTATTAATTTGCAATTGAATACTGAAAACTACAATAATTTAGGATGTACGGTTGTGGAAATATCGGGTTTAGAAAATATACTTCCAAAATCAATTTTGACACTGCCAGGGTCACGATTTGGATGAAATTTCGTCCAAAATTAATTTGTCGAGTTTTGTCAAACTTCGTACATGGCTGGAAAGGCCTATTAATTTGCAATTGAATACTGAAAACCACAATCATTTAGGATGTACGGTTGTGGAAATATCGGGTTTAGAAAATATACTTCCAAAATCAATTTTGACACTGCCAGGGTCACGATTTGGATGAAATTTCGTCCAAAATTAATTTGTCGAGTTTTGTCAAACTTTGTACATGGCTGGAAAGGCCTATTAATTTGCAATTGAATACTGAAAACCACAATAATTTAGGATGTACGGTTGTGGAAATATCGGGTTTAGAAAATATACTTCCAAAATCAATTTTGACACTGCCAGGGTCACGATTTGGATGAAATTTCATCCAAAATTAATTTGTCGAGTTTTGCCAAACTTCGTACATGGCTGGAAAGGCCTATTAATTTGCAATTGAATACTGAAAACCACAATCATTTAGGATGTACGGTTGTGGAAATATCGGGTTTAGAAAATATACTTCCAAAATCAATTTTGACACTGCCAGGGTCACGATTTGGATGAAATTTCGTCCAAAATTAATTTGTCGAGTTTTGTCAAACTTCGTACATGGCTGGAAAGGCCTATTAATTTGCAATTGAATACTGAAAACCACAATAATTTAGGATGTACGGTTGTGGAAATATCGTCACGATTTGGATGAAATTTCATCCAAAATTAATTTGTCGAGTTTTGTCAAACTTCGTACATGGCTGGAAAGGCCTATTAATTTGCAATTGAATACTGAAAACCACAATCATTTAGGATGTACGGTTGTGGAAATATCGGGTTTAGAAAATATACTTGCAAAATCAATTTTGACACTGCCAGGGTCACGATTTGGATGAAATTTCGTCCAAAATTAATTTTTCGAGTTTTGTTAAACTTCGTACATGGCTGGAAAGGCCTTTTAATTTGCAATTAAATACTGAAAACCACAATCATTTAGGATGTACGGTTGTGGAAATATCGGGTTTAGAAAATATACTTCCAAAATCAATTTTGACACTGCCAGGGTCACGATTTGGATGAAATTTCGTCCAAAATTAATTTGTCGAGTTTTGTTAAACTTCGTACATGGCTGGAAAGGCCTTTTAATTTGCAATTGAATACTGAAAACCACAATCATTTAGGATGTACGGTTGTGGAAATATCGGGTTTAGAAAATATACTTGCAAAATCAATTTTGACACTGCCAGGGTCACGATTTGGATGAAATTTCGTCCAAAATTAATTTTTCGAGTTTTGTTAAACTTCGTACATGGCTGGAAAGGCCTTTTAATTTGCAATTAAATACTGAAAACCACAATCATTTAGGATGTACGGTTGTGGAAATATCGGGTTTAGAAAATATACTTCCAAAATCAATTTTGACACTGCCAGGGTCACGATTTGGATGAAATTTCGTCCAAAATTAATTTGTCGAGTTTTGTTAAACTTCGTACATGGCTGGAAAGGCCTTTTAATTTGCAATTGAATACTGAAAACCACAATCATTTAGGATGTACGGTTGTGGAAATATCGGGTTTAGAAAATATACTTCCAAAATCAATTTTGACACTGCCAGGGTCACGATTTGGATGAAATTTCGTCCAAAATTAATTTTTCGAGTTTTGTTAAACTTCGTACATGGCTGGAAAGGCCTTTTAATTTGCAATTGAATACTGAAAACCACAATCATTTAGGATGTACGGTTGTGGAAATATCGGGTTTAGAAAATATACTTCCAAAATCAATTTTGACACTGCCAGGGTCACGATTTGGATGAAATTTTATCCAAAATTAATTTTTCGAGTTTTGCTAAACTTCGTACATGGCTGGAAAGGCCTATTAATTTGCAATTGAATACTGAAAACCACAATCATTTAGGATGTACGGTTGTGGAAATATCGGGTTTAGAAAATATACTTCCAAAATCAATTTTGACACTGCCAGGGTCACGATTTGGATGAAATTTCGTCCAAAATTAATTTGTCGAGTTTTGTCAAACTTCGTACATGGCTGGAAAGGCCTTTTAATTTGCAATTGAATACTGAAAACCACAATCATTTAGGATGTACAGTTGTGGAAATATCGGGTTTAGAAAATATACTTCCAAAATCAATTTTGACACTGCCAAGGTCACGATTTGGATGAAATTTTATCCAAAATTAATTTGTCGAGTTTTGTTAAACTTCGTACATGGCTGGAAAGGCCTACTAATTTGCAATTGAATACTGAAAACCACAATCATTTAGGATGTACGGTTGTGGAAATATCGGGTTTAGAAAATATACTTCCAAAATCAATTTTGACACTGCCAGGGTCACGATTTGGATGAAATTTCGTCCAAAATTAATTTGTCGAGTTTCGTTAAACTTCGTACATGGCTGGAAAGGCCTATTAATTTGCAATTGAATACTGAAAACCACAATCATTTAGGATGTACGGTTGTGGAAATATCGGGTTTAGAAAATATACTTCCAAAATCAATTTTGACACTGCCAGGGTCACGATTTGGATGAAATTTCGTCCAAAATTAATTTGTCGAGTTTTGTCAAACTTCGTACATGGCTGGAAAGGCCTATTAATTTGCAATTGAATACTGAAAACCACAATAATTTAGGATGTACGGTTGTGGAAATATCTGGTTTAGAAAATATACTTCCAAAATCAATTTTGACACTGCCAGGGTCACGATTGGGATGAAATTTCATCCAAAATTAATTTGTCGAGTTTTGTCAAACTTCGTACATGGCTGGAAAGGCCTATTAATTTGCAATTGAATACTGAAAACCACAATCATTTAGGATGTACGGTTGTATAAATATCGGGTTTAGAAAATATACTTCCAAAATCAATTTTGACACTGCCAGGGTCACGATTTGGATGAAATTTCGTCCAAAATTAATTTGTCGAGTTTTGTCAAACTTCGTACATGGCTGGAAAGGCCTATTAATTTGCAATTGAATACTGAAAACCACAATAATTTAGGATGTACGGTTGTGGAAATATCGGGTTTAGAAAATATACTTCCAAAATCAATTTTGACACTGCCAGGGTCACGATTTGGATGAAATTTCGTCCAAAATTAATTTGTCGAGTTTTTTCAAACTTCGTACATGGCTGGAAAGGCCTATTAATTTGCAATTGAATACTGAAAACCACAATCATTTAGGATGTACGGTTGTGGAAATATCGGGTTTAGAAAATATACTTCCAAAATCAATTTTGACACTGCCAGGGGTCACGATTTGGATGAAATTTCGTCCAAAATTAATTTTTCGAGTTTTGTTAAACTTCGTACATGGCTGGAAAGGCCTATTAATTTGCAATTGAATACTGAAAACCACAATAATTTAGGATGTACGGTTGTGGAAATATCGGGCTTAGAAAATATACTTCCAAAATCAATTTTGACACTGCCAGGGTCACGATTTGGATGAAATTTCGTCCAAAATTAATTTGTCGAGTTTTGTTAAACTTCGTACATGGCTGGAAAGGCCTATTAATTTGCAATTGAATACTGAAAACCACAATAATTTAGGATGTACGGTTGTGGAAATATCGGGTTTAGAAAATATACTTCCAAAATCAATTTTGACACTGCCAGGGTCACGATTTGGATGAAATTTCGTCCAAAATTAATTTGTCGAGTTTTGTCAAACTTCGTACATGGCTGGAAAGGCCTATTAATTTGCAATTGAATACTGAAAACCACAATCATTTAGGATGTACGGTTGTGGAAATATCGGGTTTAGAAAATATACTTCCAAAATCAATTTTGACACTGCCAGGGTCACGATTTGGATGAAATTTCATCCAAAATTAATTTGTCGAGTTTTGTCAAACTTCGTACATAGCTGGAAAGGCCTATTAATTTGCAATTGAATACTGAAAACCACAATAATTTAGGATGTACAGTTGTGGAATTATCGGGTTTAGAAAATATACTTCCAAAATCAATTTTGACACTGCCAGGGTCACGATTTGGATGAAATTTCATCCAAAATTAATTTGTCGAGTTTTGTCAAACTTCGTACATGGCTGGAAAGGCCTATTAATTTGCAATTGAATACTGAAAACCACAATCATTTAGGATGTACGGTTGTGGAAATATCGGGTTTAGAAAATATACTTCCAAAATCAATTTTGACACTGCCAGGGTCACGATTTGGATGAAATTTCATCCAAAATTAATTTGTCGAGTTTTGTCAAACTTCGTACATGGCTGGAAAGGCCTATTAATTTGCAATTGAATACTGAAAACCACAATCATTTAGGATGTACGGTTGTGGAAATATCGGGTTTAGAAAATATACTTCCAAAATCAATTTTGACACTGCCAGGGTCACGATTTGGATGAAATTTCATCCAAAATTAATTTGTCGAGTTTTGTCAAACTTCGTACATGGCTGGAAAGGCCTATTAATTTGCAATTGAATACTGAAAACCACAATCATTTAGGATGTACGGTTGTGGAAATATCGGGTTTAGAAAATATACTTCCAAAATCAATTTTGACACTGCCAGGGTCACGATTTGGATGAAATTTCATCCAAAATTAATTTGTCGAGTTTTGTCAAACTTCGTACATGGCTGGAAAGGCCTATTAATTTGCAATTGAATACTGAAAACCACAATCATTTAGGATGTACGGTTG
Organism: Epistrophella euchroma; assembly: GCA_947049315.1. NCBI lineage: Eukaryota > Metazoa > Arthropoda > Insecta > Diptera > Syrphidae > Epistrophella > Epistrophella euchroma. Next base: position 128,461,823 of record OX346246.1, read on the forward strand.
TGGAAATATCTGGTTTAGAAAATATACTTCCAAAATCAATTTTGACACTGCCAGGGTCACGATTTGGATGAAATTTCATCCAATATTAATTTGTCGAGTTTTGTCAAACTTCGTACATGGCTGGAAAGGCCTATTAATTTGCAATTGAATACTGAAAACCACAATCATTTAGGATGTACGGTTGTGGAAATATCGGGTTTAGAAAATATACTTCCAAAATCAATTTTGACACTGCCAGGGTCACGATTTGGATGAAATTTCGTCCAAAATTAATTTTTCGAGTTTTGTCAAACTTCGTACATGGCTGGAAAGGCCTATTAATTTGCAATTGAATACTGAAAACCACAATAATTTAGGATGTACGGTTGTGGAAATATCGGGTTTAGAAAATATACTTCCAAAATCAATTTTGACACTGCCAGGTTTTGTCAAACTTCGTACATGGCTGGAAAGGCCTATTAATTTGCAATTGAATACTGAAAACCACAATCATTTAGGATGTACGGTTGTGGAAATATCGGGTTTAGAAAATATACTTCCAAAATCAATTTTGACACTGCCAGGGTCACGATTTGGATGAAATTTCGTCCAAAATTAATTTGTCGAGTTTTGTCAAACTTCGTACATGGCTGGAAAGGCCTATTAATTTGCAATTGAATACTGAAAACCACAATAATTTAGGATGTACGATTGTGGAAATATCGGGTTTAGAAAATATACTTCCAAAATCAATTTTGACACTGCCAGGGTCACGATTTGGATGAAATTTCATCCAAAATTAATTTGTCGAGTTTTGTCAAACTTCGTACATGGCTGGAAAGGCCTATTAATTTGCAATTGAATACTGAAAACCACAATCATTTAGGATGTACGGTTGTGGAAATATCTGGTTTAGAAAATATACTTCCAAAATCAATTTTGACACTGCCAGGGTCACGATTTGGATGAAATTTCATCCAAAATTAATTTGTCGAGTTTTGTCAAACTTCGTACATGGCTGGAAAGGCCTATTAATTTGCAATTGAATACTGAAAACCACAATCATTTAGGATGTACGGTTGTGGAAATATCGGGTTTAGAAAATATACTTCCAAAATCAATTTTGACACTGCCAGGGTCACGATTTGGATGAAATTTCATCCAAAATTAATTTGTCGAGTTTTGTCAAACTTCGTACATGGCTGGAAAGGCCTATTAATTTGCAATTGAATACTGAAAACCACAATCATTTAGGATGTACGGTTGTGGAAATATCGGGTTTAGAAAATATACTTCCAAAATCAATTTTGACACTGCCAGGGTCACGATTTGGATGAAATTTCGTCCAAAATTAATTTGTCGAGTTTCGTTAAACTTCGTACATGGCTGGAAAGGCCTATTAATTTGCAATTGAATACTGAAAACCACAATCATTTAGGATGTACGGTTGTGGAAATATCGGGTTTAGAAAATATACTTCCAAAATCAATTTTGACACTGCCAGGGTCACGATTTGGATGAAATTTCGTCCAAAATTAATTTGTCGAGTTTTGTCAAACTTCGTACATGGCTGGAAAGGCCTTTTAATTTGCAATTGAATACTGAAAACCACAATCATTTAGGATGTACAGTTGTGGAAATATCGGGTTTAGAAAATATACTTCCAAAATCAATTTTGACACTGCCAAGGTCACGATTTGGATGAAATTTTATCCAAAATTAATTTGTCGAGTTTTGTTAAACTTCGTACATGGCTGGAAAGGCCTACTAATTTGCAATTGAATACTGAAAACCACAATCATTTAGGATGTACGGTTGTGGAAATATCGGGTTTAGAAAATATACTTCCAAAATCAATTTTGACACTGCCAGGGTCACGATTTGGATGAAATTTCGTCCAAAATTAATTTGTCGAGTTTCGTTAAACTTCGTACATGGCTGGAAAGGCCTATTAATTTGCAATTGAATACTGAAAACCACAATCATTTAGGATGTACGGTTGTGGAAATATCGGGTTTAGAAAATATACTTCCAAAATCAATTTTGACACTGCCAGGGTCACGATTTGGATGAAATTTCGTCCAAAATTAATTTGTCGAGTTTTGTCAAACTTCGTACATGGCTGGAAAGGCCTATTAATTTGCAATTGAATACTGAAAACCACAATAATTTAGGATGTACGGTTGTGGAAATATCTGGTTTAGAAAATATACTTCCAAAATCAATTTTGACACTGCCAGGGTCACGATTGGGATGAAATTTCATCCAAAATTAATTTGTCGAGTTTTGTCAAACTTCGTACATGGCTGGAAAGGCCTATTAATTTGCAATTGAATACTGAAAACCACAATCATTTAGGATGTACGGTTGTATAAATATCGGGTTTAGAAAATATACTTCCAAAATCAATTTTGACACTGCCAGGGTCACGATTTGGATGAAATTTCGTCCAAAATTAATTTGTCGAGTTTTGTCAAACTTCGTACATGGCTGGAAAGGCCTATTAATTTGCAATTGAATACTGAAAACCACAATAATTTAGGATGTACGGTTGTGGAAATATCGGGTTTAGAAAATATACTTCCAAAATCAATTTTGACACTGCCAGGGTCACGATTTGGATGAAATTTCGTCCAAAATTAATTTGTCGAGTTTTTTCAAACTTCGTACATGGCTGGAAAGGCCTATTAATTTGCAATTGAATACTGAAAACCACAATCATTTAGGATGTACGGTTGTGGAAATATCGGGTTTAGAAAATATACTTCCAAAATCAATTTTGACACTGCCAGGGGTCACGATTTGGATGAAATTTCGTCCAAAATTAATTTTTCGAGTTTTGTTAAACTTCGTACATGGCTGGAAAGGCCTATTAATTTGCAATTGAATACTGAAAACCACAATAATTTAGGATGTACGGTTGTGGAAATATCGGGCTTAGAAAATATACTTCCAAAATCAATTTTGACACTGCCAGGGTCACGATTTGGATGAAATTTCGTCCAAAATTAATTTGTCGAGTTTTGTTAAACTTCGTACATGGCTGGAAAGGCCTATTAATTTGCAATTGAATACTGAAAACCACAATAATTTAGGATGTACGGTTGTGGAAATATCGGGTTTAGAAAATATACTTCCAAAATCAATTTTGACACTGCCAGGGTCACGATTTGGATGAAATTTCGTCCAAAATTAATTTGTCGAGTTTTGTCAAACTTCGTACATGGCTGGAAAGGCCTATTAATTTGCAATTGAATACTGAAAACCACAATCATTTAGGATGTACGGTTGTGGAAATATCGGGTTTAGAAAATATACTTCCAAAATCAATTTTGACACTGCCAGGGTCACGATTTGGATGAAATTTCATCCAAAATTAATTTGTCGAGTTTTGTCAAACTTCGTACATAGCTGGAAAGGCCTATTAATTTGCAATTGAATACTGAAAACCACAATAATTTAGGATGTACAGTTGTGGAATTATCGGGTTTAGAAAATATACTTCCAAAATCAATTTTGACACTGCCAGGGTCACGATTTGGATGAAATTTCATCCAAAATTAATTTGTCGAGTTTTGTCAAACTTCGTACATGGCTGGAAAGGCCTATTAATTTGCAATTGAATACTGAAAACCACAATCATTTAGGATGTACGGTTGTGGAAATATCGGGTTTAGAAAATATACTTCCAAAATCAATTTTGACACTGCCAGGGTCACGATTTGGATGAAATTTCATCCAAAATTAATTTGTCGAGTTTTGTCAAACTTCGTACATGGCTGGAAAGGCCTATTAATTTGCAATTGAATACTGAAAACCACAATCATTTAGGATGTACGGTTGTGGAAATATCGGGTTTAGAAAATATACTTCCAAAATCAATTTTGACACTGCCAGGGTCACGATTTGGATGAAATTTCATCCAAAATTAATTTGTCGAGTTTTGTCAAACTTCGTACATGGCTGGAAAGGCCTATTAATTTGCAATTGAATACTGAAAACCACAATCATTTAGGATGTACGGTTGTGGAAATATCTGGTTTAGAAAATATACTTCCAAAATCAATTTTGACACTGCCAGGGTCACGATTTGGATGAAATTTCATCCAATATTAATTTGTCGAGTTTTGTCAAACTTCGTACATGGCTGGAAAGGCCTATTAATTTGCAATTGAATACTGAAAACCACAATCATTTAGGATGTACGGTTGTGGAAATATCGGGTTTAGAAAATATACTTCCAAAATCAATTTTGACACTGCCAGGGTCACGATTTGGATGAAATTTCGTCCAAAATTAATTTTTCGAGTTTTGTCAAACTTCGTACATGGCTGGAAAGGCCTATTAATTTGCAATTGAATACTGAAAACCACAATAATTTAGGATGTACGGTTGTGGAAATATCGGGTTTAGAAAATATACTTCCAAAATCAATTTTGACACTGCCAGGTTTTGTCAAACTTCGTACATGGCTGGAAAGGCCTATTAATTTGCAATTGAATACTGAAAACCACAATCATTTAGGATGTACGGTTGTGGAAATATCGGGTTTAGAAAATATACTTCCAAAATCAATTTTGACACTGCCAGGGTCACGATTTGGATGAAATTTCGTCCAAAATTAATTTGTCGAGTTTTGTCAAACTTCGTACATGGCTGGAAAGGCCTATTAATTTGCAATTGAATACTGAAAACCACAATAATTTAGGATGTACGATTGTGGAAATATCGGGTTTAGAAAATATACTTCCAAAATCAATTTTGACACTGCCAGGGTCACGATTTGGATGAAATTTCATCCAAAATTAATTTGTCGAGTTTTGTCAAACTTCGTACATGGCTGGAAAGGCCTATTAATTTGCAATTGAATACTGAAAACCACAATCATTTAGGATGTACGGTTGTGGAAATATCTGGTTTAGAAAATATACTTCCAAAATCAATTTTGACACTGCCAGGGTCACGATTTGGATGAAATTTCATCCAAAATTAATTTGTCGAGTTTTGTCAAACTTCGTACATGGCTGGAAAGGCCTATTAATTTGCAATTGAATACTGAAAACCACAATCATTTAGGATGTACGGTTGTGGAAATATCGGGTTTAGAAAATATACTTCCAAAATCAATTTTGACACTGCCAGGGTCACGATTTGGATGAAATTTCATCCAAAATTAATTTGTCGAGTTTTGTCAAACTTCGTACATGGCTGGAAAGGCCTATTAATTTGCAATTGAATACTGAAAACCACAATCATTTAGGATGTACGGTTGTGGAAATATCGGGTTTAGAAAATATACTTCCAAAATCAATTTTGACACTGCCAGGGTCACGATTTGGATGAAATTTCGTCCAAAATTAATTTTTCGAGTTTTGTTAAACTTCGTACATGGCTGGAAAGGCCTTTTAATTTGCAATTGAATACTGAAAACCACAATCATTTAGGATGTACGGTTGTGGAAATATCGGGTTTAGAAAATATACTTCCAAAATCAATTTTGACACTGCCAGGGTCAGGATTTGGATGAAATTTCGTCCAAAATTAATTTGTCGAGTTTTGTCAAACTTCGTACATGGCTGGAAAGGCCTATTAATTTGCAATTGAATACTGAAAACCACAATCATTTAAGATGTACGGTTGTGGAAATATCGGGTTTAGAAAATATACTTCCAAAATCAATTTTGACACTGCCAGGGTCACGATTTGGATGAAATTTCATCCAAAATTAATTTGTCGAGTTTTGTCAAACTTCGTACATGGCTGGAAAGGCCTATTAATTTGCAATTGAATACTGAAAACCACAATAATTTAGGATGTACGGTTGTGGAAATATCGGGTTTAGAAAATATACTTCCAAAATCAATTTTGACACTGCCAGGGTCACGATTTGGATGAAATTTCGTCCAAAATTAATTTGTCGAGTTTTGTCAAACTTCGTACATGGCTGGAAGGGCCTATTAATTTGCAATTGAAAACTGAAAACCACAATAATTTAGGATGTACGGTTGTGGAAATATCGGGTTTAGAAAATATACTTCCAAAATCAATTTTGACACTGCCAGGGTCACGATTCGGATGAAATTTCGTCCAAAATTAATTTTTCGAGTTTTGTTAAACTTCGTACATGGCTGGAAAGGCCTATTAATTTGCAATTGAATACTGAAAACCACAATAATTTAGGATGTACGTTGTGGAAATATCGGGTTTAGAAAATATACTTCCAAAATCAATTTTGACACTGCCAGGGTCACGATTTGGATGAAATTTTATCCAAAATTAATTTGTCGGGTTTTGTTAAACTTCGTACATGGCTGGAAAGGCCTTTTAATTTGCAATTGAATACTGAAAACCACAATCATTTAGGATGTACGGTTGTGGAAATATCGGGTTTAGAAAATATACTTCCAAAATCAATTTTGACACTGCCAGGGTCACGATTTGGATGAAATTTTATCCAAAATTAATTTTTCGAGTTTTGTTAAACTTCGTACATGGCTGGAAAGGCCTATTAATTTGCAATTGAATACTGAAAACCACAATAATTTAGGATGTACGGTTGTGGAAATATCTGGTTTAGAAAATATACTTCCAAAATCAATTTTGACACTGCCAGGGTCACGATTTGGATGAAATTTCGTCCAAAATTAATTTTTCGAGTTTTGTTAAACTTCGTACATGGCTGGAAAGGCCTTTTAATTTGCAATTGAATACTGAAAACCACAATCATTTAGGATGTACGGTTGTGGAAATATCGGGTTTAGAAAATATACTTCCAAAATCAATTTTGACACTGCCAGGGTCACGATTTGGATGAAATTTCATCCAAAATTAATTTGTCGAGTTTTGTCAAACTTCGTACATGGCTGGAAAGGCCTATTAATTTGCAATTGAATACTGAAAACCACAATAATTTAGGATGTACGGTTGTGGAAATATCGGGTTTAGAAAATATACTTCCAAAATCAATTTTGACACTGCCAGGGTCACGATTTGGATGAAATTTCATCCAAAATTAATTTGTCGAGTTTTGTCAAACTTCGTACATGGCTGGAAAGGCCTATTAATTTGCAATTGAATACTGAAAACCACAATAATTTAGGATGTACGGTTGTGGAAATATCGGGTTTAGAAAATATACTTCCAAAATCAATTTTGACACTGCCAGGGTCACGATTTGGATGAAATTTCGTCCAAAATTAATTTGTCGAGTTTTGTCAAACTTCGTACATGGCTGGAAAGGCCTATTAATTTGCAATTAAATACTGAAAACCACAATCATTTAGGATGTACGGTTGTGGAAATATCGGGTTTAGAAAATATACTTTCAAAATCAATTTTAACACTGCCAGGGTCACGATTTGGATGAAATTTCATCCAAAATTAATTTGTCGAGTTTTGTCAAACTTCGTACATGGCTGGAAAGGCCTATTAATTTGCAATTGAATACTGAAAACCACAATAATTTAGGATGTACGGTTGTGGAAATATCGGGTTTAGAAAATATACTTCCAAAATCAATTTTGACACTGCCAGGGTCACGATGTGGATGAAATTTCATCCAAAATTAATTTGTCGAGTTTTGTCAAACTTCGTACATGGCTGGAAAGGCCTATTAATTTGCAATTGAATACTGAAAACCACAATAATTTAGGATGTACGGTTGTGGAAATATCGGGTTTAGAAAATATACTTCCAAAATCAATTTTGACACTGCCAGGGTCACGATTTGGATGAAATTTCATCCAAAATTAATTTGCCGAGTTTTGTTAAACTTCGTACATGGCTGGAAAGGCCTATTAATTTGCAATTGAATACTGAAAACCACAATAATTTAGGATGTACGGTTGTGGAAATATCGGGTTTAGAAAATATACTTCCAAAATCAATTTTGACACTGCCAGGGTCACGATTTGGATGAAATTTCATCAAAAATTAATTTGTCGAGTTTTGTCAAACTTCGTACATGGCTAGAAAGGCCTATTAATTTGCAATTGAATACTGAAAACCACAATAATTTAGGATGTACGGTTGTGGAAATATCGGGTTTAGAAAATATACTTCCAAAATCAATTTTGACACTGCCAGGGTCACGATTTGGATGAAATTTCATCCAAAATTAATTTGTCGAGTTTTGTTAAACTTCGTACATGGCTGGAAAGGCCTTTTAATTTGCAATTGAATACTGAAAACCACAATAATTTAGGATGTACGGTTGTGGAAATATCGGGTTTAGAAAATATACTTCCAAAATCAATTTTGACACTGCCAGGGTCACGATTTGGATGAAATTTCATCCAAAATTAATTTGCCGAGTTTTGTTAAACTTCGTACATGGCTGGAAAGGCCTATTAATTTGCAATTGAATACTGAAAACCACAATAATTTAGGATGTACGGTTGTGGAAATATCGGGTTTAGAAAATATACTTCCAAAATCAATTTTGACACTGCCAGGGTCACGATTTGGATGAAATTTCATCAAAAATTAATTTGTCGAGTTTTGTCAAACTTCGTACATGGCTAGAAAGGCCTATTAATTTGCAATTGAATACTGAAAACCACAATAATTTAGGATGTACGGTTGTGGAAATATCGGGTTTAGAAAATATACTTCCAAAATCAATTTTGACACTGCCAGGGTCACGATTTGGATGAAATTTCATCCAAAATTAATTTGTCGAGTTTTGTTAAACTTCGTACATGGCTGGAAAGGCCTTTTAATTTGCAATTGAATACTGAAAACCACAATCATTTAGGATGTACGGTTGTGGAAATATCGGGTTTAGAAAATATACTTCCAAAATCAATTTTGACACTGCCAGGGTCACGATTTGGATGAAATTTTATCCAAAATTAATTTGTCGAGTTTTGTTAAACTTCGTACATGGCTGGAAAGGCCTTTTAATTTGCAATTGAATACTGAAAACCACAATCATTTAGGATGTACGGTTGTGGAAATATCGGGTTTAGAAAATATACTTCCAAAATCAATTTTGACACTGCCAGGGTCACGATTTGGATGAAATTTTATCCAAAATTAATTTGTCGAGTTTTGTTAAACTTCGTACATGGCTGGAAAGGCCTTTTAATTTGCAATTGAATACTGAAAACCACAATCATTTAGGATGTACGGTTGTGGAAATATCGGGTTTAGAAAATATACTTCCAAAATCAATTTTGACACTGCCAGGGTCACGATTTGGATGAAATTTCATCCAAAATTAATTTGTCGAGTTTTGCCAAACTTCGTACATGGCTGGAAAGGCCTATTAATTTGCAATTGAATACTGAAAACCACAATCATTTAGGATGTACGGTTGTGGAAATATCGGGTTTAGAAAATATACTTCCAAAATCAATTTTGACACTGCCAGGGTCACGATTTGGATGAAATTTTATCCAAAATTAATTTTTCGAGTTTTGTTAAACTTCGTACATGGCTGGAAAGGCCTATTAATTTGCAATTGAATACTGAAAACCACAATAATTTAGGATGTACGGTTGTGGAAATATCTGGTTTAGAAAATATACTTCCAAAATCAATTTTGACACTGCCAGGGTCACGATTTGGATGAAATTTCGTCCAAAATTAATTTTTCGAGTTTTGTTAAACTTCGTACATGGCTGGAAAGGCCTTTTAATTTGCAATTGAATACTGAAAACCACAATCATTTAGGATGTACGGTTGTGGAAATATCGGGTTTAGAAAATATACTTCCAAAATCAATTTTGACACTGCCAGGGTCACGATTTGGATGAAATTTCATCCAAAATTAATTTGTCGAGTTTTGTCAAACTTCGTACATGGCTGGAAAGGCCTATTAATTTGCAATTGAATACTGAAAACCACAATAATTTAGGATGTACGGTTGTGGAAATATCGGGTTTAGAAAATATACTTCCAAAATCAATTTTGACACTGCCAGGGTCACGATTTGGATGAAATTTCATCCAAAATTAATTTGTCGAGTTTTGTCAAACTTCGTACATGGCTGGAAAGGCCTATTAATTTGCAATTGAATACTGAAAACCACAATAATTTAGGATGTACGGTTGTGGAAATATCGGGTTTAGAAAATATACTTCCAAAATCAATTTTGACACTGCCAGGGTCACGATTTGGATGAAATTTCATCAAAAATTTATTTGTCGAGTTTTGTCAAACTTCGTACATGGCTGGAAAGGCCTATTAATTTGCAATTGAATACTGAAAACCACAATAATTTAGGATGTACGGTTGTGGAAATATCGGGTTTAGAAAATATACTTCCAAAATCAATTTTGACACTGCCAGGGTCACGATTTGGATGAAATTTCATCCAAAATTAATTTGTCGAGTTTTGTCAAACTTCGTACATGGCTGGAAAGGCCTTTTAATTTGCAATTGAATACTGAAAACCACAATCATTTAGGATGTACGGTTGTGGAAATATCGGGTTTAGAAAATATACTTCCAAAATCAATTTTGACACTGCCAGGGTCACGATTTGGATGAAATTTCGTCCAAAATTAATTTGTCGAGTTTTGTCAAACTTCGTACATGGCTGGAAAGGCCTATTAATTTGCAATTAAATACTGAAAACCACAATCATTTAGGATGGCTGGAAAGGCCTTTTAATTTGCAATTGAATACTGAAAACCACAATCATTTAGGATGTACGGTTGTGGAAATATCGGGTTTAGAAAATATACTTCCAAAATCAATTTTGACACTGCCAGGGTCACGATTTGGATGAAATTTTATCCAAAATTAATTTGTCGAGTTTTGTTAAACTTCGTACATGGCTGGAAAGGCCTTTTAATTTGCAATTGAATACTGAAAACCACAATCATTTAGGATGTACGGTTGTGGAAATATCGGGTTTAGAAAATATACTTCCAAAATCAATTTTGACACTGCCAGGGTCACGATTTGGATGAAATTTTATCCAAAATTAATTTGTCGAGTTTTGTTAAACTTCGTACATGGCTGGAAAGGCCTTTTAATTTGCAATTGAATACTGAAAACCACAATCATTTAGGATGTACGGTTGTGGAAATATCGGGTTTAGAAAATATACTTCCAAAATCAATTTTGACACTGCCAGGGTCACGATTTGGATGAAATTTCATCCAAAATTAATTTGTCGAGTTTTGCCAAACTTCGTACATGGCTGGAAAGGCCTATTAATTTGCAATTGAATACTGAAAACCACAATCATTTAGGATGTACGGTTGTGGAAATATCGGGTTTAGAAAATATACTTCCAAAATCAATTTTGACACTGCCAGGGTCACGATTTGGATGAAATTTCATCCAAAATTAATTTGTCGAGTTTTGTCAAACTTCGTACATGGCTGGAAAGGCCTATTAATTTGCAATTGAATACTGAAAACCACAATAATTTAGGATGTACGGTTGTGGAAATATCGGGTTTAGAAAATATACTTCCAAAATCAATTTTGACACTGCCAGGGTCACGATTTGGATGAAATTTCATCCAAAATTAATTTGTCGAGTTTTGTCAAACTTCGTACATGGCTGGAAAGGCCTATTAATTTGCAATTGAATACTGAAAACCACAATAATTTAGGATGTACGGTTGTGGAAATATCGGGTTTAGAAAATATACTTCCAAAATCAATTTTGACACTGCCAGGGTCACGATTTGGATGAAATTTCATCAAAAATTTATTTGTCGAGTTTTGTCAAACTTCGTACATGGCTGGAAAGGCCTATTAATTTGCAATTGAATACTGAAAACCACAATAATTTAGGATGTACGGTTGTGGAAATATCGGGTTTAGAAAATATACTTCCAAAATCAATTTTGACACTGCCAGGGTCACGATTTGGATGAAATTTCATCCAAAATTAATTTGTCGAGTTTTGTTAAACTTCGTACATGGCTGGAAAGGCCTTTTAATTTGCAATTGAATACTGAAAACCACAATCATTTAGGATGTACGGTTGTGGAAATATCGGGTTTAGAAAATATACTTCCAAAATCAATTTTGACACTGCCAGGGTCACGATTTGGATGAAATTTCGTCCAAAATTAATTTGTCGAGTTTTGTCAAACTTCGTACATGGCTGGAAAGGCCTATTAATTTGCAATTAAATACTGAAAACCACAATCATTTAGGATGTACGGTTGTGGAAATATCGGGTTTAGAAAATATACTTTCAAAATCAATTTTAACACTGCCAGGGTCACGATTTGGATGAAATTTCATCCAAAATTAATTTGTCGAGTTTTGTCAAACTTCGTACATGGCTGGAAAGGCCTATTAATTTGCAATTGAATACTGAAAACCACAATAATTTAGGATGTACGGTTGTGGAAATATCGGGTTTAGAAAATATACTTCCAAAATCAATTTTGACACTGCCAGGGTCACGATGTGGATGAAATTTCATCCAAAATTAATTTGTCGAGTTTTGTCAAACTTCGTACATGGCTGGAAAGGCCTATTAATTTGCAATTGAATACTGAAAACCACAATAATTTAGGATGTACGGTTGTGGAAATATCGGGTTTAGAAAATATACTTCCAAAATCAATTTTGACACTGCCAGGGTCACGATTTGGATGAAATTTCATCCAAAATTAATTTGCCGAGTTTTGTTAAACTTCGTACATGGCTGGAAAGGCCTATTAATTTGCAATTGAATACTGAAAACCACAATAATTTAGGATGTACGGTTGTGGAAATATCGGGTTTAGAAAATATACTTCCAAAATCAATTTTGACACTGCCAGGGTCACGATTTGGATGAAATTTCATCAAAAATTAATTTGTCGAGTTTTGTCAAACTTCGTACATGGCTAGAAAGGCCTATTTATTTGCAATTGAATACTGAAAACCACAATAATTTAGGATGTACGGTTGTGGAAATATCGGGTTTAGAAAATATACTTCCAAAATCAATTTTGACACTGCCAGGGTCACGATTTGGATGAAATTTCATCCAAAATTAATTTGTCGAGTTTTGTTAAACTTCGTACATGGCTGGAAAGGCCTTTTAATTTGCAATTGAATACTGAAAACCACAATAATTTAGGATGTACGGTTGTGGAAATATCGGGTTTAGAAAATATACTTCCAAAATCAATTTTGACACTGCCAGGGTCACGATTTGGATGAAATTTCATCCAAAATTAATTTGCCGAGTTTTGTTAAACTTCGTACATGGCTGGAAAGGCCTATTAATTTGCAATTGAATACTGAAAACCACAATAATTTAGGATGTACGGTTGTGGAAATATCGGGTTTAGAAAATATACTTCCAAAATCAATTTTGACACTGCCAGGGTCACGATTTGGATGAAATTTCATCAAAAATTAATTTGTCGAGTTTTGTCAAACTTCGTACATGGCTAGAAAGGCCTATTAATTTGCAATTGAATACTGAAAACCACAATAATTTAGGATGTACGGTTGTGGAAATATCGGGTTTAGAAAATATACTTCCAAAATCAATTTTGACACTGCCAGGGTCACGATTTGGATGAAATTTCATCCAAAATTAATTTGTCGAGTTTTGTTAAACTTCGTACATGGCTGGAAAGGCCTTTTAATTTGCAATTGAATACTGAAAACCACAATCATTTAGGATGTACGGTTGTGGAAATATCGGGTTTAGAAAATATACTTCCAAAATCAATTTTGACACTGCCAGGGTCACGATTTGGATGAAATTTCGTCCAAAATTAATTTTTCGAGTTTTGTTAAACTTCGTACATGGCTGGAAAGGCCTTTTAATTTGCAATTGAATACTGAAAACCACAATCATTTAGGATGTACGGTTGTGGAAATATCGGGTTTAGAAAATATACTTCCAAAATCAATTTTGACACTGCCAGGGTCACGATTTGGATGAAATTTCGTCCAAAATTAATTTTTCGAGTTTTGTTAAACTTCGTACATGGCTGGAAAGGCCTTTTAATTTGCAATTGAATACTGAAAACCACAATCATTTAGGATGTACGGTTGTGGAAATATCGGGTTTAGAAAATATACTTCCAAAATCAATTTTGACACTGCCAGGGTCACGATTTGGATGAAATTTCATCCAAAATTAATTTGTCGAGGTTTGTCAAACTTCGTACATGGCTGGAAAGGCCTATTAATTTGCAATTGAATACTGAAAACTACAATAATTTAGGATGTACGGTTGTGGAAATATCGGGTTTAGAAAATATACTTCCAAAATCAATTTTGACACTGCCAGGGTCACGATTTGGATGAAATTTCGTCCAAAATTAATTTGTCGAGTTTTGTCAAACTTCGTACATGGCTGGAAAGGCCTTTTAATTTGCAATTGAATACTGAAAACCACAATCATTTAGGATGTACGGTTGTGGAAATATCGGGTTTAGAAAATATACTTCCAAAATCAATTTTGACACTGCCAGGGTCACGATTTGGATGAAATTTCATCCAAAATTAATTTGTCGAGTTTTGTTAAACTTCGTACATGGCTGGAAAGGCCTTTTAATTTGCAATTGAATACTGAAAACCACAATCATTTAGGATGTACGGTTGTGGAAATATCGGGTTTAGAAAATATACTTCCAAAATCAATTTTGACACTGCCAGGGTCACGATTTGGATGAAATTTCATCCAAAATTAATTTGTCGAGGTTTGTCAAACTTCGTACATGGCTGGAAAGGCCTATTAATTTGCAATTGAATACTGAAAACTACAATAATTTAGGATGTACGGTTGTGGAAATATCGGGTTTAGAAAATATACTTCCAAAATCAATTTTGACACTGCCAGGGTCACGATTTGGATGAAATTTCGTCCAAAATTAATTTGTCGAGTTTTGTCAAACTTCGTACATGGCTGGAAAGGCCTTTTAATTTGCAATTGAATACTGAAAACCACAATCATTTAGGATGTACGGTTGTGGAAATATCGGGTTTAGAAAATATACTTCCAAAATCAATTTTGACACTGCCAGGGTCACGATTTGGATGAAATTTCATCCAAAATTAATTTGTCGAGTTTTGTTAAACTTCGTACATGGCTGGAAAGGCCTTTTAATTTGCAATTGAATACTGAAAACCACAATCATTTAGGATGTACGGTTGTGGAAATATCGGGTTTAGAAAATATACTTCCAAAATCAATTTTGACACTGCCAGGGTCACGATTTGGATGAAATTTCGTCCAAAATTAATTTGTCGAGTTTTGTCAAACTTCGTACATGGCTGGAAAGGCCTATTAATTTGCAATTAAATACTGAAAACCACAATCATTTAGGATGTACGGTTGTGGAAATATCGGGTTTAGAAAATATACTTTCAAAATCAATTTTAACACTGCCAGGGTCACGATTTGGATGAAATTTCATCCAAAATTAATTTGTCGAGTTTTGTCAAACTTCGTACATGGCTGGAAAGGCCTATTAATTTGCAATTGAATACTGAAAACCACAATAATTTAGGATGTACGGTTGTGAATATATCGGGTTTAGAAAATATACTTCCAAAATCAATTTTGACACTGCCAGGGTCACGATGTGGATGAAATTTCATCCAAAATTAATTTGTCGAGTTTTGTCAAACTTCGTACATGGCTGGAAAGGCCTATTAATTTGCAATTGAATACTGAAAACCACAATAATTTAGGATGTACGGTTGTGGAAATATCGGGTTTAGAAAATATACTTCCAAAATCAATTTTGACACTGCCAGGGTCACGATTTGGATGAAATTTCATCCAAAATTAATTTGCCGAGTTTTGTTAAACTTCGTACATGGCTGGAAAGGCCTATTAATTTGCAATTGAATACTGAAAACCACAATAATTTAGGATGTACGGTTGTGGAAATATCGGGTTTAGAAAATATACTTCCAAAATCAATTTTGACACTGCCAGGGTCACGATTTGGATGAAATTTCATCAAAAATTAATTTGTCGAGTTTTGTCAAACTTCGTACATGGCTAGAAAGGCCTATTAATTTGCAATTGAATACTGAAAACCACAATAATTTAGGATGTACGGTTGTAGAAATATCGGGTTTAGAAAATATACTTCCAAAATCAATTTTGACACTGCCAGGGTCACGATTTGGATGAAATTTCATCCAAAATTAATTTGTCGAGTTTTGTTAAACTTCGTACATGGCTGGAAAGGCCTTTTAATTTGCAATTGAATACTGAAAACCACAATAATTTAGGATGTACGGTTGTGGAAATATCGGGTTTAGAAAATATACTTCCAAAATCAATTTTGACACTGCCAGGGTCACGATTTGGATGAAATTTCATCCAAAATTAATTTGCCGAGTTTTGTTAAACTTCGTACATGGCTGGAAAGGCCTATTAATTTGCAATTGAATACTGAAAACCACAATAATTTAGGATGTACGGTTGTGGAAATATCGGGTTTAGAAAATATACTTCCAAAATCAATTTTGACACTGCCAGGGTCACGATTTGGATGAAATTTCATCAAAAATTAATTTGTCGAGTTTTGTCAAACTTCGTACATGGCTAGAAAGGCCTATTAATTTGCAATTGAATACTGAAAACCACAATAATTTAGGATGTACGGTTGTGGAAATATCGGGTTTAGAAAATATACTTCCAAAATCAATTTTGACACTGCCAGGGTCACGATTTGGATGAAATTTCATCCAAAATTAATTTGTCGAGTTTTGTTAAACTTCGTACATGGCTGGAAAGGCCTTTTAATTTGCAATTGAATACTGAAAACCACAATCATTTAGGATGTACGGTTGTGGAAATATCGGGTTTAGAAAATATACTTCCAAAATCAATTTTGACACTGCCAGGGTCACGATTTGGATGAAATTTTATCCAAAATTAATTTGTCGAGTTTTGTTAAACTTCGTACATGGCTGGAAAGGCCTTTTAATTTGCAATTGAATACTGAAAACCACAATCATTTAGGATGTACGGTTGTGGAAATATCGGGTTTAGAAAATATACTTCCAAAATCAATTTTGACACTGCCAGGGTCACGATTTGGATGAAATTTTATCCAAAATTAATTTGTCGAGTTTTGTTAAACTTCGTACATGGCTGGAAAGGCCTTTTAATTTGCAATTGAATACTGAAAACCACAATCATTTAGGATGTACGGTTGTGGAAATATCGGGTTTAGAAAATATACTTCCAAAATCAATTTTGACACTGCCAGGGTCACGATTTGGATGAAATTTCATCCAAAATTAATTTGTCGAGTTTTGCCAAACTTCGTACATGGCTGGAAAGGCCTATTAATTTGCAATTGAATACTGAAAACCACAATCATTTAGGATGTACGGTTGTGGAAATATCGGGTTTAGAAAATATACTTCCAAAATCAATTTTGACACTGCCAGGGTCACGATTTGGATGAAATTTTATCCAAAATTAATTTTTCGAGTTTTGTTAAACTTCGTACATGGCTGGAAAGGCCTATTAATTTGCAATTGAATACTGAAAACCACAATAATTTAGGATGTACGGTTGTGGAAATATCTGGTTTAGAAAATATACTTCCAAAATCAATTTTGACACTGCCAGGGTCACGATTTGGATGAAATTTCGTCCAAAATTAATTTTTCGAGTTTTGTTAAACTTCGTACATGGCTGGAAAGGCCTTTTAATTTGCAATTGAATACTGAAAACCACAATCATTTAGGACGTACGGTTGTGGAAATATCGGGTTTAGAAAATATACTTCCAAAATCAATTTTGACACTGCCAGGGTCACGATTTGGATGAAATTTCATCCAAAATTAATTTGTCGAGTTTTGTCAAACTTCGTACATGGCTGGAAAGGCCTATTAATTTGCAATTGAATACTGAAAACCACAATAATTTAGGATGTACGGTTGTGGAAATATCGGGTTTAGAAAATATACTTCCAAAATCAATTTTGACACTGCCAGGGTCACGATTTGGATGAAATTTCATCCAAAATTAATTTGTCGAGTTTTGTCAAACTTCGTACATGGCTGGAAAGGCCTATTAATTTGCAATTGAATACTGAAAACCACAATAATTTAGGATGTACGGTTGTGGAAATATCGGGTTTAGAAAATATACTTCCAAAATCAATTTTGACACTGCCAGGGTCACGATTTGGATGAAATTTCATCCAAAATTAATTTGTCGAGTTTTGTTAAACTTCGTACATGGCTGGAAAGGCCTTTTAATTTGCAATTGAATACTGAAAACCACAATCATTTAGGATGTACGGTTGTGGAAATATCGGGTTTAGAAAATATACTTCCAAAATCAATTTTGACACTGCCAGGGTCACGATTTGGATGAAATTTCGTCCAAAATTAATTTGTCGAGTTTTGTCAAACTTCGTACATGGCTGGAAAGGCCTATTAATTTGCAATTAAATACTGAAAACCACAATCATTTAGGATGTACGGTTGTGGAAATATCGGGTTTAGAAAATATACTTTCAAAATCAATTTTAACACTGCCAGGGTCACGATTTGGATGAAATTTCATCCAAAATTAATTTGTCGAGTTTTGTCAAACTTCGTACATGGCTGGAAAGGCCTATTAATTTGCAATTGAATACTGAAAACCACAATAATTTAGGATGTACGGTTGTGGAAATATCGGGTTTAGAAAATATACTTCCAAAATCAATTTTGACACTGCCAGGGTCACGATGTGGATGAAATTTCATCCAAAATTAATTTGTCGAGTTTTGTCAAACTTCGTACATGGCTGGAAAGGCCTATTAATTTGCAATTGAATACTGAAAACCACAATAATTTAGGATGTACGGTTGTGGAAATATCGGGTTTAGAAAATATACTTCCAAAATCAATTTTGACACTGCCAGGGTCACGATTTGGATGAAATTTCATCCAAAATTAATTTGCCGAGTTTTGTTAAACTTCGTACATGGCTGGAAAGGCCTATTAATTTGCAATTGAATACTGAAAACCACAATAATTTAGGATGTACGGTTGTGGAAATATCGGGTTTAGAAAATATACTTCCAAAATCAATTTTGACACTGCCAGGGTCACGATTTGGATGAAATTTCATCAAAAATTAATTTGTCGAGTTTTGTCAAACTTCGTACATGGCTAGAAAGGCCTATTAATTTGCAATTGAATACTGAAAACCACAATAATTTAGGATGTACGGTTGTGGAAATATCGGGTTTAGAAAATATACTTCCAAAATCAATTTTGACACTGCCAGGGTCACGATTTGGATGAAATTTCATCCAAAATTAATTTGCCGATTTTTGTTAAACTTCTTACATGGCTGGAAAGGCCTTTTAATTTGCAATTGAATACTGAAAACCACAATCATTTAGGATGTACGGTTGTGGAAATATCGGGTTTAGAAAATATACTTCCAAAATCAATTTTGACACTGCCAGGGTCACGATTTGGATGAAATTTCGTCCAAAATTAATTTTTCGAGTTTTGTTAAACTTCGTACATGGCTGGAAAGGCCTTTTAATTTGCAATTGAATACTGAAAACCACAATCATTTAGGATGTACGGTTGTGGAAATATCGGGTTTAGAAAATATACTTCCAAAATCAATTTTGACACTGCCAGGGTCACGATTTGGATGAAATTTCATCCAAAATTAATTTGTCGAGTTTTGTTAAACTTCGTACATGGCTGGAAAGGCCTTTTAATTTGCAATTGAATACTGAAAACCACAATCATTTAGGATGTACGGTTGTGGAAATATCGGGTTTAGAAAATATACTTCCAAAATCAATTTTGACACTGCCAGGGTCACGATTTGGATGAAATTTCATCCAAAATTAATTTGTCGAGTTTTGTTAAACTTCGTGCATGGCTGGAAAGGCCTTTTAATTTGCAATTGAATACTGAAAACCACAATCATTTAGGATGTACGGTTGTGGAAATATCGGGTTTAGAAAATATACTTCCAAAATCAATTTTGACACTGCCAGGGTCACGATTTGGATGAAATTTCGTCCAAAATTAATTTGTCGAGTTTTGTCAAACTTCGTACATGGCTGGAAAGGCCTATGATTTTCCAATTGAATACTGAAAACCACAATAATTTAGGATGTACGGTTGTGGAAATATCGAGTTTAGAAAATATACTTCCAAAATCAATTTTGACACTGCCAGGGTCACGATTTGGATGAAATTTCGTCCAAAATTAATTTGTCGAGTTTTGTCAAACTTCGTACATGGCTGGAAAGGCCTATTAATTTGCAATTGAATACTGAAAACCACAATAATTTAGGATGTACGGTTGTGGAAATATCGGGTTTAGAAAATATACTTCCAAAATCAATTTTGACACTGCCAGGGTCACGATTTGGATGAAATTTCGTCCAAAATTAATTTGTCGAGTTTTGTCAAACTTCGTACATGGCTGGAAAGGCCTATTAATTTGCAATTGAATACTGAAAACCACAATCATTTAGGATGTACGGTTGTGGAAATATCGGGTTTAGAAAATATACTTCCAAAATCAATTTTGACACTGCCAGGGTCACGATTTGGATGAAATTTCGTCCAAAATTAATTTGTCGAGTTTTGTCAAACTTCGTACATGGCTGGAAAGGCCTATTAATTTGCAATTGAATACTGAAAACCACAATCATTTAGGATGTACGGTTGTGGAAATATCGGGTTTAGAAAATATACTTCCAAAATCAATTTTGACACTGCCAGGGTCACGATTTGGATGAAATTTCGTCCAAAATTAATTTGTCGAGTTTTGTCAAACTTCGTACATGGCTGGAAAGGCCTATTAATTTGCAATTGAATACTGAAAACCACAACAATTTAGGATGTACGGTTGTGGAAATATCGGGTTTAGAAAATATACTTCCAAAATCAATTTTGACACTGCCAGGGTCACGATTTGGATGAAATTTCATCAAAAATTAATTTGTCGAGTTTTGTCAAACTTCGTACATGGCTAGAAAGGCCTATTAATTTGCAATTGAATACTGAAAACCACAATAATTTAGGATGTACGGTTGTGGAAATATCGGGTTTAGAAAATATACTTCCAAAATCAATTTTGACACTGCCAGGGTCACGATTTGGATGAAATTTCATCCAAAATTAATTTGTCGAGTTTTGTTAAACTTCGTACATGGCTGAAAAGGCCTTTTAATTTGCAATTGAATACTGAAAACCACAATCATTTAGGATGTACGGTTGTGGAAATATCGGGTTTAGAAAATATACTTCCAAAATCAATTTTGACACTGCCAGGGTCACGATTTGGATGAAATTTCGTCCAAAATTAATTTGTCGAGTTTTGTCAAACTTCGTACATGGCTGGAAAGGCCTATTAATTTGCAATTAAATACTGAAAACCACAATCATTTAGAATGTACGGTTGTGGAAATATCGGGTTTAGAAAATATACTTCCAAAATCAATTTTGACACTGCCAGGGTCACGATGTGGATGAAATTTCATCCAAAATTAATTTGTCGAGTTTTGTCAAACTTCGTACATGGCTGGAAAGGCCTATTAATTTGCAATTGAATACTGAAAACCACAATAATTTAGGATGTACGGTTGTGGAAATATCGGGTTTAGAAAATATACTTCCAAAATCAATTTTGACACTGCCAGGGTCACGATTTGGATGAAATTTCGTCCAAAATTAATTTGTCGAGTTTTGTCAAACTTCGTACATGGCTGGAAAGGCCTATTAATTTGCAATTAAATACTGAAAACCACAATCATTTAGGATGTACGGTTGTGGAAATATCGGGTTTAGAAAATATACTTTCAAAATCAATTTTAACACTGCCAGGGTCACGATTTGGATGAAATTTCATCCAAAATTAATTTGTCGAGTTTTGTCAAACTTCGTACATGGCTGGAAAGGCCTATTAATTTGCAATTGAATACTGAAAACCACAATAATTTAGGATGTACGGTTGTGGAAATATCGGGTTTAGAAAATATACTTCCAAAATCAATTTTGACACTGCCAGGGTCACGATGTGGATGAAATTTCATCCAAAATTAATTTGTCGAGTTTTGTCAAACTTCGTACATGGCTGGAAAGGCCTATTAATTTGCAATTGAATACTGAAAACCACAATAATTTAGGATGTACGGTTGTGGAAATATCGGGTTTAGAAAATATACTTCCAAAATCAATTTTGACACTGCCAGGGTCACGATTTGGATGAAATTTCATCCAAAATTAATTTGCCGAGTTTTGTTAAACTTCGTACATGGCTGGAAAGGCCTATTAATTTGCAATTGAATACTGAAAACCACAATAATTTAGGATGTACGGTTGTGGAAATATCGGGTTTAGAAAATATACTTCCAAAATCAATTTTGACACTGCCAGGGTCACGATTTGGATGAAATTTCATCAAAAATTAATTTGTCGAGTTTTGTCAAACTTCGTACATGGCTAGAAAGGCCTATTAATTTGCAATTGAATACTGAAAACCACAATAATTTAGGATGTACGGTTGTGGAAATATCGGGTTTAGAAAATATACTTCCAAAATCAATTTTGACACTGCCAGGGTCACGATTTGGATGAAATTTCATCCAAAATTAATTTGTCGAGTTTTGTTAAACTTCGTACATGGCTGGAAAGGCCTTTTAATTTGCAATTGAATACTGAAAACCACAATAATTTAGGATGTACGGTTGTGGAAATATCGGGTTTAGAAAATATACTTCCAAAATCAATTTTGACACTGCCAGGGTCACGATTTGGATGAAATTTCATCCAAAATTAATTTGCCGAGTTTTGTTAAACTTCGTACATGGCTGGAAAGGCCTATTAATTTGCAATTGAATACTGAAAACCACAATAATTTAGGATGTACGGTTGTGGAAATATCGGGTTTAGAAAATATACTTCCAAAATCAATTTTGACACTGCCAGGGTCACGATTTGGATGAAATTTCATCAAAAATTAATTTGTCGAGTTTTGTCAAACTTCGTACATGGCTAGAAAGGCCTATTAATTTGCAATTGAATACTGAAAACCACAATAATTTAGGATGTACGGTTGTGGAAATATCGGGTTTAGAAAATATACTTCCAAAATCAATTTTGACACTGCCAGGGTCACGATTTGGATGAAATTTCATCCAAAATTAATTTGTCGAGTTTTGTTAAACTTCGTACATGGCTGGAAAGGCCTTTTAATTTGCAATTGAATACTGAAAACCACAATCATTTAGGATGTACGGTTGTGGAAATATCGGGTTTAGAAAATATACTTCCAAAATCAATTTTGACACTGCCAGGGTCACGATTTGGATGAAATTTCATCCAAAATTAATTTGTCGAGTTTTGTCAAACTTCGTACATGGCTGGAAAGGCCTATTAATTTGCAATTGAATACTGAAAACCACAATAATTTAGGATGTACGGTTGTGGAAATATCGGGTTTAGAAAATATACTTCCAAAATCAATTTTGACACTGCCAGGGTCACGATGTGGATGAAATTTCATCCAAAATTAATTTGTCGAGTTTTGTCAAACTTCGTACATGGCTGGAAAGGCCTATTAATTTGCAATTGAATACTGAAAACCACAATAATTTAGGATGTACGGTTGTGGAAATATCGGGTTTAGAAAATATACTTCCAAAATCAATTTTGACACTGCCAGGGTCACGATTTGGATGAAATTTCATCCAAAATTAATTTGCCGAGTTTTGTTAAACTTCGTACATGGCTGGAAAGGCCTATTAATTTGCAATTGAATACTGAAAACCACAATAATTTAGGATGTACGGTTGTGGAAATATCGGGTTTAGAAAATATACTTCCAAAATCAATTTTGACACTGCCAGGGTCACGATTTGGATGAAATTTCATCAAAAATTAATTTGTCGAGTTTTGTCAAACTTCGTACATGGCTAGAAAGGCCTATTAATTTGCAATTGAATACTGAAAACCACAATAATTTAGGATGTACGGTTGTGGAAATATCGGGTTTAGAAAATATACTTCCAAAATCAATTTTGACACTGCCAGGGTCACGATTTGGATGAAATTTCATCCAAAATTAATTTGTCGAGTTTTGTTAAACTTCGTACATGGCTGGAAAGGCCTTTTAATTTGCAATTGAATACTGAAAACCACAATAATTTAGGATGTACGGTTGTGGAAATATCGGGTTTAGAAAATATACTTCCAAAATCAATTTTGACACTGCCAGGGTCACGATTTGGATGATATTTCATCCAAAATTAATTTGCCGAGTTTTGTTAAACTTCGTACATGGCTGGAAAGGCCTATTAATTTGCAATTGAATACTGAAAACCACAATCATTTAGGATGTACGGTTGTGGAAATATCGGGTTTAGAAAATATACTTCCAAAATCAATTTTGACACTGCCAGGGTCACGATTTGGATGAAATTTCATCCAAAATTAATTTGCCGAGTTTTGTTAAACTTCTTACATGGCTGGAAAGGCCTTTTAATTTGCAATTGAATACTGAAAACCACAATCATTTAGGATGTACGGTTGTGGAAATATCGGGTTTAGAAAATATACTTCCAAAATCAATTTTGACACTGCCAGGGTCACGATTTGGATGAAATTTCGTCCAAAATTAATTTTTCGAGTTTTGTTAAACTTCGTACATGGCTGGAAAGGCCTTTTAATTTGCAATTGAATACTGAAAACCACAATCATTTAGGATGTACGGTTGTGGAAATATCGGGTTTAGAAAATATACTTCCAAAATCAATTTTGACACTGCCAGGGTCACGATTTGGATGAAATTTCATCCAAAATTAATTTGTCGAGTTTTGTTAAACTTCGTACATGGCTGGAAAGGCCTTTTAATTTGCAATTGAATACTGAAAACCACAATCATTTAGGATGTACGGTTGTGGAAATATCGGGTTTAGAAAATATACTTCCAAAATCAATTTTGACACTGCCAGGGTCACGATTTGGATGAAATTTCATCCAAAATTAATTTGTCGAGTTTTGTTAAACTTCGTGCATGGCTGGAAAGGCCTTTTAATTTGCAATTGAATACTGAAAACCACAATCATTTAGGATGTACGGTTGTGGAAATATCGGGTTTAGAAAATATACTTCCAAAATCAATTTTGACACTGCCAGGGTCACGATTTGGATGAAATTTTATCCAAAATTAATTTTTCGAGTTTTGTTAAACTTCGTACATGGCTGGAAAGGCCTATGATTTTCCAATTGAATACTGAAAACCACAATAATTTAGGATGTACGGTTGTGGAAATATCGAGTTTAGAAAATATACTTCCAAAATCAATTTTGACACTGCCAGGGTCACGATTTGGATGAAATTTCGTCCAAAATTAATTTGTCGAGTTTTGTCAAACTTCGTACATGGCTGGAAAGGCCTATTAATTTGCAATTGAATACTGAAAACCACAATAATTTAAGATGTACGGTTGTGGAAATATCGGGTTTAGAAAATATACTTCCAAAATCAATTTTGACACTGCCAGGGTCACGATTTGGATGAAATTTCGTCCAAAATTAATTTGTCGAGTTTTGTCAAACTTCGTACATGGCTGGAAAGGCCTATTAATTTGCAATTGAATACTGAAAACCACAATCATTTAGGATGTACGGTTGTGGAAATATCGGGTTTAGAAAATATACTTCCAAAATCAATTTTGACACTGCCAGGGTCACGATTTGGATGAAATTTCGTCCAAAATTAATTTGTCGAGTTTTGTCAAACTTCGTACATGGCTGGAAAGGCCTATTAATTTGCAATTGAATACTGAAAACCACAATCATTTAGGATGTACGGTTGTGGAAATATCGGGTTTAGAAAATATACTTCCAAAATCAATTTTGACACTGCCAGGGTCACGATTTGGATGAAATTTCGTCCAAAATTAATTTGTCGAGTTTTGTCAAACTTCGTACATGGCTGGAAAGGCCTATTAATTTGCAATTGAATACTGAAAACCACAATAATTTAGGATGTACGGTTGTGGAAATATCGGGTTTAGAAAATATACTTCCAAAATCAATTTTGACACTGCCAGGGTCACGATTTGGATGAAATTTCATCAAAAATTAATTTGTCGAGTTTTGTCAAACTTCGTACATGGCTAGAAAGGCCTATTAATTTGCAATTGAATACTGAAAACCACAATAATTTAGGATGTACGGTTGTGGAAATATCGGGTTTAGAAAATATACTTCCAAAATCAATTTTGACACTGCCAGGGTCACGATTTGGATGAAATTTCATCCAAAATTAATTTGTCGAGTTTTGTTAAACTTCGTACATGGCTGGAAAGGCCTTTTAATTTGCAATTGAATACTGAAAACCACAATCATTTAGGATGTACGGTTGTGGAAATATCGGGTTTAGAAAATATACTTCCAAAATCAATTTTGACACTGCCAGGGTCACGATTTGGATGAAATTTCGTCCAAAATTAATTTGTCGAGTTTTGTCAAACTTCGTACATGGCTGGAAAGGCCTATTAATTTGCAATTAAATACTGAAAACCACAATCATTTAGAATGTACGGTTGTGGAAATATCGGGTTTAGAAAATATACTTCCAAAATCAATTTTGACACTGCCAGGGTCACGATGTGGATGAAATTTCATCCAAAATTAATTTGTCGAGTTTTGTCAAACTTCGTACATGGCTGGAAAGGCCTATTAATTTGCAATTGAATACTGAAAACCACAATAATTTAGGATGTACGGTTGTGGAAATATCGGGTTTAGAAAATATACTTCCAAAATCAATTTTGACACTGCCAGGGTCACGATTTGGATGAAATTTCATCCAAAATTAATTTGTCGAGTTTTGTTAAACTTCGTACATGGCTGGAAAGGCCTTTTAATTTGCAATTGAATACTGAAAACCACAATCATTTAGGATGTACGGTTGTGGAAATATCGGGTTTAGAAAATATACTTCCAAAATCAATTTTGACACTGCCAGGGTCACGATTTGGATGAAATTTCATCCAAAATTAATTTGTCGAGTTTTGTTAAACTTCGTACATGGCTGGAAAGGCCTTTTAATTTGCAATTGAATACTGAAAACCACAATCATTTAGGATGTACGGTTGTGGAAATATCGGGTTTAGAAAATATACTTCCAAAATCAATTTTGACACTGCCAGGGTCACGATTTGGATGAAATTTCGTCCAAAATTAATTTGTCGAGTTTTGTCAAACTTCGTACATGGCTGGAAAGGCCTATTAATTTGCAATTAAATACTGAAAACCACAATCATTTAGGATGTACGGTTGTGGAAATATCGGGTTTAGAAAATATACTTTCAAAATCAATTTTAACACTGCCAGGGTCACGATTTGGATGAAATTTCATCCAAAATTAATTTGTCGAGTTTTGTCAAACTTCGTACATGGCTGGAAAGGCCTATTAATTTGCAATTGAATACTGAAAACCACAATAATTTAGGATGTACGGTTGTGGAAATATCGGGTTTAGAAAATATACTTCCAAAATCAATTTTGACACTGCCAGGGTCACGATGTGGATGAAATTTCATCCAAAATTAATTTGTCGAGTTTTGTCAAACTTCGTACATGGCTGGAAAGGCCTATTAATTTGCAATTGAATACTGAAAACCACAATAATTTAGGATGTACGGTTGTGGAAATATCGGGTTTAGAAAATATACTTCCAAAATCAATTTTGACACTGCCAGGGTCACGATTTGGATGAAATTTCATCAAAAATTAATTTGTCGAGTTTTGTCAAACTTCGTACATGGCTAGAAAGGCCTATTAATTTGCAATTGAATACTGAAAACCACAATAATTTAGGATGTACGGTTGTGGAAATATCGGGTTTAGAAAATATACTTCCAAAATCAATTTTGACACTGCCAGGGTCACGATTTGGATGAAATTTCATCCAAAATTAATTTGTCGAGTTTTGTTAAACTTCGTACATGGCTGGAAAGGCCTTTTAATTTGCAATTGAATACTGAAAACCACAATAATTTAGGATGTACGGTTGTGGAAATATCGGGTTTAGAAAATATACTTCCAAAATCAATTTTGACACTGCCAGGGTCACGATTTGGATGAAATTTCATCCAAAATTAATTTGCCGAGTTTTGTTAAACTTCGTACATGGCTGGAAAGGCCTATTAATTTGCAATTGAATACTGAAAACCACAATAATTTAGGATGTACGGTTGTGGAAATATCGGGTTTAGAAAATATACTTCCAAAATCAATTTTGACACTGCCAGGGTCACGATTTGGATGAAATTTCATCAAAAATTAATTTGTCGAGTTTTGTCAAACTTCGTACATGGCTAGAAAGGCCTATTAATTTGCAATTGAATACTGAAAACCACAATAATTTAGGATGTACGGTTGTGGAAATATCGGGTTTAGAAAATATACTTCCAAAATCAATTTTGACACTGCCAGGGTCACGATTTGGATGAAATTTCATCCAAAATTAATTTGTCGAGTTTTGTTAAACTTCGTACATGGCTGGAAAGGCCTTTTAATTTGCAATTGAATACTGAAAACCACAATCATTTAGGATGTACGGTTGTGGAAATATCGGGTTTAGAAAATATACTTCCAAAATCAATTTTGACACTGCCAGGGTCACGATTTGGATGAAATTTTATCCAAAATTAATTTGTCGAGTTTTGTTAAACTTCGTACATGGCTGGAAAGGCCTTTTAATTTGCAATTGAATACTGAAAACCACAATCATTTAGGATGTACGGTTGTGGAAATATCGGGTTTAGAAAATATACTTCCAAAATCAATTTTGACACTGCCAGGGTCACGATTTGGATGAAATTTCATCCAAAATTAATTTGTCGAGTTTTGCCAAACTTCGTACATGGCTGGAAAGGCCTATTAATTTGCAATTGAATACTGAAAACCACAATCATTTAGGATGTACGGTTGTGGAAATATCGGGTTTAGAAAATATACTTCCAAAATCAATTTTGACACTGCCAGGGTCACGATTTGGATGAAATTTTATCCAAAATTAATTTTTCGAGTTTTGTTAAACTTCGTACATGGCTGGAAAGGCCTATTAATTTGCAATTGAATACTGAAAACCACAATAATTTAGGATGTACGGTTGTGGAAATATCTGGTTTAGAAAATATACTTCCAAAATCAATTTTGACACTGCCAGGGTCACGATTTGGATGAAATTTCGTCCAAAATTAATTTTTCGAGTTTTGTTAAACTTCGTACATGGCTGGAAAGGCCTTTTAATTTGCAATTGAATACTGAAAACCACAATCATTTAGGATGTACGGTTGTGGAATTATCGGGTTTAGAAAATATACTTCCAAAATCAATTTTGACACTGCCAGGGTCACGATTTGGATGAAATTTCATCCAAAATTAATTTGTCGAGTTTTGTCAAACTTCGTACATGGCTGGAAAGGCCTATTAATTTGCAATTGAATACTGAAAACCACAATAATTTAGGATGTACGGTTGTGGAAATATCGGGTTTAGAAAATATACTTCCAAAATCAATTTTGACACTACCAGGGTCACGATTTGGATGAAATTTCATCCAAAATTAATTTGTCGAGTTTTGTCAAACTTCGTACATGGCTGGAAAGGCCTATTAATTTGCAATTGAATACTGAAAACCACAATAATTTAGGATGTACGGTTGTGGAAATATCGGGTTTAGAAAATATACTTCCAAAATCAATTTTGACACTGCCAGGGTCACGATGTGGATGAAATTTCATCCAAAATTAATTTGTCGAGTTTTGTCAAACTTCGTACATGGCTGGAAAGGCCTATTAATTTGCAATTGAATACTGAAAACCACAATAATTTAGGATGTACGGTTGTGGAAATATCGGGTTTAGAAAATATACTTCCAAAATCAATTTTGACACTGCCAGGGTCACGATTTGGATGAAATTTCATCCAAAATTAATTTGCCGAGTTTTGTTAAACTTCGTACATGGCTGGAAAGGCCTATTAATTTGCAATTGAATACTGAAAACCACAATAATTTAGGATGTACGGTTGTGGAAATATCGGGTTTAGAAAATATACTTCCAAAATCAATTTTGACACTGCCAGGGTCACGATTTGGATGAAATTTCATCAAAAATTAATTTGTCGAGTTTTGTCAAACTTCGTACATGGCTAGAAAGGCCTATTAATTTGCAATTGAATACTGAAAACCACAATAATTTAGGATGTACGGTTGTGGAAATATCGGGTTTAGAAAATATACTTCCAAAATCAATTTTGACACTGCCAGGGTCACGATTTGGATGAAATTTCATCCAAAATTAATTTGTCGAGTTTTGTTAAACTTCGTACATGGCTGGAAAGGCCTTTTAATTTGCAATTGAATACTGAAAACCACAATAATTTAGGATGTACGGTTGTGGAAATATCGGGTTTAGAAAATATACTTCCAAAATCAATTTTGACACTGCCAGGGTCACGATTTGGATGAAATTTCATCCAAAATTAATTTGCCGAGTTTTGTTAAACTTCGTACATGGCTGGAAAGGCCTATTAATTTGCAATTGAATACTGAAAACCACAATAATTTAGGATGTACGGTTGTGGAAATATCGGGTTTAGAAAATATACTTCCAAAATCAATTTTGACACTGCCAGGGTCACGATTTGGATGAAATTTCATCAAAAATTAATTTGTCGAGTTTTGTCAAACTTCGTACATGGCTAGAAAGGCCTATTAATTTGCAATTGAATACTGAAAACCACAATAATTTAGGATGTACGGTTGTGGAAATATCGGGTTTAGAAAATATACTTCCAAAATCAATTTTGACACTGCCAGGGTCACGATTTGGATGAAATTTCATCCAAAATTAATTTGTCGAGTTTTGCCAAACTTCGTACATGGCTGGAAAGGCCTTTTAATTTGCAATTGAATACTGAAAACCACAATCATTTAGGATGTACGGTTGTGGAAATATCGGGTTTAGAAAATATACTTCCAAAATCAATTTTGACACTGCCAGGGTCACGATTTGGATGAAATTTTATCCAAAATTAATTTGTCGAGTTTTGTTAAACTTCGTACATGGCTGGAAAGGCCTTTTAATTTGCAATTGAATACTGAAAACCACAATCATTTAGGATGTACGGTTGTGGAAATATCGGGTTTAGAAAATATACTTCCAAAATCAATTTTGACACTGCCAGGGTCACGATTTGGATGAAATTTCATCCAAAATTAATTTGCCGAGTTTTGTTAAACTTCTTACATGGCTGGAAAGGCCTTTTAATTTGCAATTGAATACTGAAAACCACAATCATTTAGGATGTACGGTTGTGGAAATATCGGGTTTAGAAAATATACTTCCAAAATCAATTTTGACACTGCCAGGGTCACGATTTGGATGAAATTTCGTCCAAAATTAATTTTTCGAGTTTTGTTAAACTTCGTACATGGCTGGAAAGGCCTTTTAATTTGCAATTGAATACTGAAAACCACAATCATTTAGGATGTACGGTTGTGGAAATATCGGGTTTAGAAAATATACTTCCAAAATCAATTTTGACACTGCCAGGGTCACGATTTGGATGAAATTTCATCCAAAATTAATTTGTCGAGTTTTGTTAAACTTCGTGCATGGCTGGAAAGGCCTTTTAATTTGCAATTGAATACTGAAAACCACAATCATTTAGGATGTACGGTTGTGGAAATATCGGGTTTAGAAAATATACTTCCAAAATCAATTTTGACACTGCCAGGGTCACGATTTGGATGAAATTTTATCCAAAATTAATTTTTCGAGTTTTGTTAAACTTCGTACATGGCTGGAAAGGCCTATGATTTTCCAATTGAATACTGAAAACCACAATAATTTAGGATGTACGGTTGTGGAAATATCGAGTTTAGAAAATATACTTCCAAAATCAATTTTGACACTGCCAGGGTCACGATTTGGATGAAATTTCGTCCAAAATTAATTTGTCGAGTTTTGTCAAACTTCGTACATGGCTGGAAAGGCCTATTAATTTGCAATTGAATACTGAAAACCACAATAATTTAGGATGTACGGTTGTGGAAATATCGGGTTTAGAAAATATACTTCCAAAATCAATTTTGACACTGCCAGGGTCACGATTTGGATGAAATTTCGTCCAAAATTAATTTGTCGAGTTTTGTCAAACTTCGTACATGGCTGGAAAGGCCTATTAATTTGCAATTGAATACTGAAAACCACAATCATTTAGGATGTACGGTTGTGGAAATATCGGGTTTAGAAAATATACTTCCAAAATCAATTTTGACACTGCCAGGGTCACGATTTGGATGAAATTTCGTCCAAAATTAATTTGTCGAGTTTTGTCAAACTTCGTACATGGCTGGAAAGGCCTATTAATTTGCAATTGAATACTGAAAACCACAATCATTTAGGATGTACGGTTGTGGAAATATCGGGTTTAGAAAATATACTTCCAAAATCAATTTTGACACTGCCAGGGTCACGATTTGGATGAAATTTCGTCCAAAATTAATTTGTCGAGTTTTGTCAAACTTTGTACATGGCTGGAAAGGCCTATTAATTTGCAATTGAATACTGAAAACCACAATAATTTAGGATGTACGGTTGTGGAAATATCGGGTTTAGAAAATATACTTCCAAAATCAATTTTGACACTGCCAGGGTCACGATTTGGATGAAATTTCATCAAAAATTAATTTGTCGAGTTTTGTCAAACTTCGTACATGGCTAGAAAGGCCTATTAATTTGCAATTGAATACTGAAAACCACAATAATTTAGGATGTACGGTTGTGGAAATATCGGGTTTAGAAAATATACTTCCAAAATCAATTTTGACACTGCCAGGGTCACGATGTGGATGAAATTTCATCCAAAATTAATTTGTCGAGTTTTGTCAAACTTCGTACATGGCTGGAAAGGCCTATTAATTTGCAATTGAATACTGAAAACCACAATAATTTAGGATGTACGGTTGTGGAAATATCGGGTTTAGAAAATATACTTCCAAAATCAATTTTGACACTGCCAGGGTCACGATTTGGATGAAATTTCATCCAAAATTAATTTGTCGAGTTTTGTTAAACTTCGTACATGGCTGGAAAGGCCTTTTAATTTGCAATTAAATACTGAAAACCACAATAATTTAGGATGTACGGTTGTGGAAATATCGGGTTTAGAAAATATACTTCCAAAATCAATTTTGACACTGCCAGGGTCACGATTTGGATGAAATTTCGTCCAAAATTAATTTGTCGAGTTTTGTCAAACTTCGTACATGGCTGGAAAGGCCTATTAATTTGCAATTAAATACTGAAAACCACAATAATTTAGGATGTACGGTTGTGGAAATATCGGGTTTAGAAAATATACTTCCAAAATCAATTTTGACACTGCCAGGGTCACGATTTGGATGAAATTTCATCAAAAATTAATTTGTCGAGTTTTGTCAAACTTCGTACATGGCTAGAAAGGCCTATTAATTTGCAATTGAATACTGAAAACCACAATAATTTAGGATGTACGGTTGTGGAAATATCGGGTTTAGAAAATATACTTCCAAAATCAATTTTGACACTGCCAGGGTCACGATTTGGATGAAATTTCATCCAAAATTAATTTGTCGAGTTTTGTTAAACTTCGTACATGGCTGGAAAGGCCTTTTAATTTGCAATTGAATACTGAAAACCACAATCATTTAGGATGTACGGTTGTGGAAATATCGGGTTTAGAAAATATACTTCCAAAATCAATTTTGACACTGCCAGGGTCACGATTTGGATGAAATTTCGTCCAAAATTAATTTGTCGAGTTTTGTCAAACTTCGTACATGGCTGGAAAGGCCTATTAATTTGCAATTAAATACTGAAAACCACAATAATTTAGGATGTACGGTTGTGTAAATATCGGGTTTAGAAAATATACTTCCAAAATCAATTTTGACACTGCCAGGGTCACGATGTGGATGAAATTTCATCCAAAATTAATTTGTCGAGTTTTGTCAAACTTCGTACATGGCTGGAAAGGCCTATTAATTTGCAATTGAATACTGAAAACCACAATAATTTAGGATGTACGGTTGTGGAAATATCGGGTTTAGAAAATATACTTCCAAAATCAATTTTGACACTGCCAGGGTCACGATTTGGATGAAATTTCATCCAAAATTAATTTGTCGAGTTTTGTTAAACTTCGTACATGGCTGGAAAGGCCTTTTAATTTGCAATTGAATACTGAAAACCACAATCATTTAGGATGTACGGTTGTGGAAATATCGGGTTTAGAAAATATACTTCCAAAATCAATTTTGACACTGCCAGGGTCACGATTTGGATGAAATTTTATCCAAAATTAATTTTTCGAGTTTTGTTAAACTTCGTACATGGCTGGAAAGGCCTATGATTTTCCAATTGAATACTGAAAACCACAATAATTTAGGATGTACGGTTGTGGAAATATCGGGTTTAGAAAATATACTTCCAAAATCAATTTTGACACTGCCAGGGTCACGATTTGGATGAAATTTCGTCCAAAATTAATTTGTCGAGTTTTCTCAAACTTCGTACATGGCTGGAAAGGCCTATTAATTTGCAATTGAATACTGAAAACCACAATCATTTAGGATGTACGGTTGTGGAAATATCGGGTTTAGAAAATATACTTCCAAAATCAATTTTGACACTGCCAGGGTCACGATTTGGATGAAATTTCGTCCAAAATTAATTTGTCGAGTTTTGTTAAACTTCGTACATGGCTGGAAAGGCCTATTAATTTGCAATTGAATACTGAAAACCACAATCATTTAGGATGTACGGTTGTGGAAATATCTGGTTTAGAAAATATACTTCCAAAATCAATTTTGACACTGCCAGGGTCACGATTTGGATGAAATTTCGTCCAAAATTAATTTTTCGAGTTTTGTCAAACTTCGTACATGGCTGGAAAGGCCTATTAATTTGCAATTGAATACTGAAAACCACAATCATTTAGGATGTACGGTTGTGGAAATATCGGGTTTAGAAAATATACTTCCAAAATCAATTTTGACACTGCCAGGGTCACGATTTGGATGAAATTTCGTCCAAAATTAATTTGTCGAGTTTTGTCAAACTTCGTACATGGCTGGAAAGGCCTATTAATTTGCAATTGAATACTGAAAACCACAATCATTTAGGATGTACGGTTGTGGAAATATCGGGTTTAGAAAAAATACTTCCAAAATCAATTTTGACACTGCCAGGGTCACGATTTGGATGAAATTTCGTCCAAAATTAATTTTTCGAGTTTTGTTAAACTTCGTACATGGCTGGAAAGGCCTTTTAATTTGCAATTGAATACTGAAAACCACAATCATTTAGGATGTACGGTTGTGGAAATATCGGGTTTAGAAAATATACTTCCAAAATCAATTTTGACACTGCCAGGGTCACGATTTGGATGAAATTTCGTCCAAAATTAATTTGTCGAGTTTTGTCAAACTTCGTACATGGCTGGAAAGGCCTATTAATTTGCAATTGAATACTGAAAACCACAATAATTTAGGATGTACGGTTGTGGAAATATCGGGTTTAGAAAATATACTTCCAAAATCAATTTTGACACTGCCAGGGTCACGATTTGGATGAAATTTCGTCCAAAATTAATTTGTCGAGTTTTGTTAAACTTCGTACATGGCTGGAAAGGCCTATTAATTTGCAATTGAATACTGAAAACCACAATCATTTAGGATGTACGGTTGTGGAAATATCTGGTTTAGAAAATATACTTCCAAAATCAATTTTGACACTGCCAGGGTCACGATTTGGATGAAATTTCGTCCAAAATTAATTTTTCGAGTTTTGTTAAACTTCGTACATGGCTGGAAAGGCCTGTTAATTTGCAATTGAATACTGAAAACCACAATCATTTAGGATGTACGGTTGTGGAAATATCGGGTTTAGAAAATATACTTCCAAAATCAATTTTGACACTGCCAGGGTCACGATTTGGATGAAATTTCGTCCAAAATTAATTTTTCGAGTTTTGTTAAACTTCGTACATGGCTGGAAAGGCCTTTTAATTTGCAATTGAATACTGAAAACCACAATCATTTAGGATGTACGGTTGTGGAAATATCGGGTTTAGAAAATATACTTCCAAAATCAATTTTGACACTGCCAGGGTCACGATTTGGATGAAATTTCGTCCAAAATTAATTTGTCGAGTTTTGTCAAACTTCGTACATGGCTGGAAAGGCCTATTAATTTGCAATTGAATACTGAAAACCACAATAATTTAGGATGTACGGTTGTGGAAATATCGGGTTTAGAAAATATACTTCCAAAATCAATTTTGACACTGCCAGGGTCACGATTTGGATGAAATTTCATCCAAAATTAATTTGTCGAGTTTTGTTAAACTTCGTACATGGCTGGAAAGGCCTTTTAATTTGCAATTGAATACTGAAAACCACAATCATTTAGGATGTACGGTTGTGGAAATATCGGGTTTAGAAAATATACTTCCAAAATCAATTTTGACACTGCCAGGGTCACGATTTGGATGAAATTTTATCCAAAATTAAACTTCGTACATGGCTGGAAAGGCCTATGATTTTCCAATTGATTACTGAAAACCACAATAATTTAGGATGTACGGTTGTGGAAATATCGGGTTTAGAAAATATACTTCCAAAATCAATTTTGACACTGCCAGGGTCACGATTTGGATGAAATTTCATCCAAAATTAATTTGTCGAGTTTTGTTAAACTTCGTACATGGCTGGAAAGGCCTTTTAATTTGCAATTGAATACTGAAAACCACAATCATTTAGGATGTACGGTTGTGGAAATATCGGGTTTAGAAAATATACTTCCAAAATCAATTTTGACACTGCCAGGGTCACGATTTGGATGAAATTTCATCAAAAATTAATTTGTCGAGTTTTGTCAAACTTCGTACATGGCTAGAAAGGCCTATTAATTTGCAATTGAATACTGAAAACCACAATAATTTAGGATGTACGGTTGTGGAAATATCGGGTTTAGAAAATATACTTCCAAAATCAATTTTGACACTGCCAGGGTCACGATTTGGATGAAATTTCATCCAAAATTAATTTGTCGAGTTTTGTTAAACTTCGTACATGGCTGGAAAGGCCTTTTAATTTGCAATTGAATACTGAAAACCACAATCATTTAGGATGTACGGTTGTGGAAATATCGGGTTTAGAAAATATACTTCCAAAATCAATTTTGACACTGCCAGGGTCACGATTTGGATGAAATTTCGTCCAAAATTAATTTGTCGAGTTTTGTCAAACTTCGTACATGGCTGGAAAGGCCTATTAATTTGCAATTAAATACTGAAAACCACAATCATTTAGGATGTACGGTTGTGGAAATATCGGGTTTAGAAAATATACTTCCAAAATCAATTTTAACACTGCCAGGGTCACGATTTGGATGAAATTTCGTCCAAAATTAATTTGTCGAGTTTTGTCAAACTTCGTACATGGCTGGAAAGGCCTATTAATTTGCAATTGAATACTGAAAACCACAATCATTTAGGATGTACGGTTGTGGAAATATCGGGTTTAGAAAAAATACTTCCAAAATCAATTTTGACACTGCCAGGGTCACGATTTGGATGAAATTTCGTCCAAAATTAATTTTTCGAGTTTTGTTAAACTTCGTACATGGCTGGAAAGGCCTTTTAATTTGCAATTGAATACTGAAAACCACAATCATTTAGGATGTACGGTTGTGGAAATATCGGGTTTAGAAAATATACTTCCAAAATCAATTTTGACACTGCCAGGGTCACGATTTGGATGAAATTTCGTCCAAAATTAATTTGTCGAGTTTTGTCAAACTTCGTACATGGCTGGAAAGGCCTATTAATTTGCAATTGAATACTGAAAACCACAATAATTTAGGATGTACGGTTGTGGAAATATCGGGTTTAGAAAATATACTTCCAAAATCAATTTTGACACTGCCAGGGTCACGATTTGGATGAAATTTCGTCCAAAATTAATTTTTCGAGTTTTGTTAAACTTCGTACATGGCTGGAAAGGCCTATTAATTTGCAATTGAATACTGAAAACCACAATCATTTAGGATGTACGGTTGTGGAAATATCTGGTTTAGAAAATATACTTCCAAAATCAATTTTGACACTGCCAGGGTCACGATTTGGATGAAATTTCGTCCAAAATTAATTTTTCGAGTTTTGTTAAACTTCGTACATGGCTGGAAAGGCCTGTTAATTTGCAATTGAATACTGAAAACCACAATCATTTAGGATGTACGGTTGTGGAAATATCGGGTTTAGAAAATATACTTCCAAAATCAATTTTGACACTGCCAGGGTCACGATTTGGATGAAATTTCGTCCAAAATTAATTTTTCGAGTTTTGTTAAACTTCGTACATGGCTGGAAAGGCCTTTTAATTTGCAATTGAATACTGAAAACCACAATCATTTAGGATGTACGGTTGTGGAAATATCGGGTTTAGAAAATATACTTCCAAAATCAATTTTGACACTGCCAGGGTCACGATTTGGATGAAATTTCGTCCAAAATTAATTTGTCGAGTTTTGTCAAACTTCGTACATGGCTGGAAAGGCCTATTAATTTGCAATTGAATACTGAAAACCACAATAATTTAGGATGTACGGTTGTGGAAATATCGGGTTTAGAAAATATACTTCCAAAATCAATTTTGACACTGCCAGGGTCACGATTTGGATGAAATTTCATCCAAAATTAATTTGTCGAGTTTTGTTAAACTTCGTACATGGCTGGAAAGGCCTTTTAATTTGCAATTGAATACTGAAAACCACAATCATTTAGGATGTACGGTTGTGGAAATATCGGGTTTAGAAAATATACTTCCAAAATCAATTTTGACACTGCCAGGGTCACGATTTGGATGAAATTTTATCCAAAATTAATTTTTCGAGTTTTGTTAAACTTCGTACATGGCTGGAAAGGCCTATGATTTTCCAATTGAATACTGAAAACCACAATAATTTAGGATGTACGGTTGTGGAAATATCGGGTTTAGAAAATATACTTCCAAAATCAATTTTGACACTGCCAGGGTCACGATTTGGATGAAATTTCATCCAAAATTAATTTGTCGAGTTTTGTTAAACTTCGTACATGGCTGGAAAGGCCTTTTAATTTGCAATTGAATACTGAAAACCACAATCATTTAGGATGTACGGTTGTGGAAATATCGGGTTTAGAAAATATACTTCCAAAATCAATTTTGACACTGCCAGGGTCACGATTTGGATGAAATTTCATCAAAAATTAATTTGTCGAGTTTTGTCAAACTTCGTACATGGCTAGAAAGGCCTATTAATTTGCAATTGAATACTGAAAACCACAATAATTTAGGATGTACGGTTGTGGAAATATCGGGTTTAGAAAATATACTTCCAAAATCAATTTTGACACTGCCAGGGTCACGATTTGGATGAAATTTCATCCAAAATTAATTTGTCGAGTTTTGTTAAACTTCGTACATGGCTGGAAAGGCCTTTTAATTTGCAATTGAATACTGAAAACCACAATCATTTAGGATGTACGGTTGTGGAAATATCGGGTTTAGAAAATATACTTCCAAAATCAATTTTGACACTGCCAGGGTCACGATTTGGATGAAATTTCGTCCAAAATTAATTTGTCGAGTTTTGTCAAACTTCGTACATGGCTGGAAAGGCCTATTAATTTGCAATTAAATACTGAAAACCACAATCATTTAGGATGTACGGTTGTGGAAATATCGGGTTTAGAAAATATACTTCCAAAATCAATTTTAACACTGCCAGGGTCACGATTTGGATGAAATTTCATCCAAAATTAATTTGTCGAGTTTTGTCAAACTTCGTACATGGCTGGAAAGGCCTATTAATTTGCAATTGAATACTGAAAACCACAATCATTTAGGATGTACGGTTGTGGAAATATCGGGTTTAGAAAATATACTTCCAAAATCAATTTTGACACTGCCAGGGTCACGATGTGGATGAAATTTCATCCAAAATTAATTTGTCGAGTTTTGTCAAACTTCGTACATGGCTGGAAAGGCCTATTAATTTGCAATTGAATACTGAAAACCACAATAATTTAGGATGTACGGTTGTGGAAATATCGGGTTTAGAAAATATACTTCCAAAATCAATTTTGACACTGCCAGGGTCACGATTTGGATGAAATTTCATCCAAAATTAATTTGTCGAGTTTTGTTAAACTTCGTACATGGCTGGAAAGGCCTTTTAATTTGCAATTGAATACTGAAAACCACAATCATTTAGGATGTACGGTTGTGGAAATATCGGGTTTAGAAAATATACTTCCAAAATCAATTTTGACACTGCCAGGGTCACGATTTGGATGAAATTTTATCCAAAATTAATTTTTCGAGTTTTGTTAAACTTCGTACATGGCTGGAAAGGCCTATGATTTTCCAATTGAATACTGAAAACCACAATAATTTAGGATGTACGGTTGTGGAAATATCGGGTTTAGAAAATATACTTCCAAAATCAATTTTGACACTGCCAGGGTCACGATTTGGATGAAATTTCGTCCAAAATTAATTTGTCGAGTTTTCTCAAACTTCGTACATGGCTGGAAAGGCCTATTAATTTGCAATTGAATACTGAAAACCACAATCATTTAGGATGTACGGTTGTGGAAATATCGGGTTTAGAAAATATACTTCCAAAATCAATTTTGACACTGCCAGGGTCACGATTTGGATGAAATTTCGTCCAAAATTAATTTGTCGAGTTTTGTTAAACTTCGTACATGGCTGGAAAGGCCTATTAATTTGCAATTGAATACTGAAAACCACAATCATTTAGGATGTACGGTTGTGGAAATATCTGGTTTAGAAAATATACTTCCAAAATCAATTTTGACACTGCCAGGGTCACGATTTGGATGAAATTTCGTCCAAAATTAATTTTTCGAGTTTTGTTAAACTTCGTACATGGCTGGAAAGGCCTTTTAATTTGCAATTGAATACTGAAAACCACAATCATTTAGGATGTACGGTTGTGGAAATATCGGGTTTAGAAAATATACTTCCAAAATCAATTTTGACACTGCCAGGGTCACGATTTGGATGAAATTTCGTCCAAAATTAATTTGTCGAGTTTTGTCAAACTTCGTACATGGCTGGAAAGGCCTATTAATTTGCAATTGAATACTGAAAACCACAATCATTTAGGATGTACGGTTGTGGAAATATCGGGTTTAGAAAATATACTTCCAAAATCAATTTTGACACTGCCAGGGTCACGATTTGGATGAAATTTCGTCCAAAATTAATTTGTCGAGTTTTGTCAAACTTCGTACATGGCTGGAAAGGCCTATTAATTTGCAATTGAATACTGAAAACCACAATCATTTAGGATGTACGGTTGTGGAAATATCGGGTTTAGAAAAAATACTTCCAAAATCAATTTTGACACTGCCAGGGTCACGATTTGGATGAAATTTCGTCCAAAATTAATTTTTCGAGTTTTGTTAAACTTCGTACATGGCTGGAAAGGCCTTTTAATTTGCAATTGAATACTGAAAACCACAATCATTTAGGATGTACGGTTGTGGAAATATCGGGTTTAGAAAATATACTTCCAAAATCAATTTTGACACTGCCAGGGTCACGATTTGGATGAAATTTCGTCCAAAATTAATTTGTCGAGTTTTGTCAAACTTCGTACATGGCTGGAAAGGCCTATTAATTTGCAATTGAATACTGAAAACCACAATAATTTAGGATGTACGGTTGTGGAAATATCGGGTTTAGAAAATATACTTCCAAAATCAATTTTGACACTGCCAGGGTCACGATTTGGATGAAATTTCGTCCAAAATTAATTTGTCGAGTTTTGTTAAACTTCGTACATGGCTGGAAAGGCCTATTAATTTGCAATTGAATACTGAAAACCACAATCATTTAGGATGTACGGTTGTGGAAATATCTGGTTTAGAAAATATACTTCCAAAATCAATTTTGACACTGCCAGGGTCACGATTTGGATGAAATTTCGTCCAAAATTAATTTTTCGAGTTTTGTTAAACTTCGTACATGGCTGGAAAGGCCTTTTAATTTGCAATCCACAATCATTTAGGATGTACGGTTGTGGAAATATCGGGTTTAGAAAATATACTTCCAAAATCAATTTTGACACTGCCAGGGTCACGATTTGGATGAAATTTCGTCCAAAATTAATTTTTCGAGTTTTGTTAAACTTCGTACATGGCTGGAAAGGCCTTTTAATTTGCAATTGAATACTGAAAACCACAATCATTTAGGATGTACGGTTGTGGAAATATCGGGTTTAGAAAATATACTTCCAAAATCAATTTTGACACTGCCAGGGTCACGATTTGGATGAAATTTCGTCCAAAATTAATTTGTCGAGTTTTGTCAAACTTCGTACATGGCTGGAAAGGCCTATTAATTTGCAATTGAATACTGAAAACCACAATAATTTAGGATGTACGGTTGTGGAAATATCGGGTTTAGAAAATATACTTCCAAAATCAATTTTGACACTGCCAGGGTCACGATTTGGATG
Organism: Epistrophella euchroma; assembly: GCA_947049315.1. Lineage (NCBI taxonomy): Eukaryota > Metazoa > Arthropoda > Insecta > Diptera > Syrphidae > Epistrophella > Epistrophella euchroma. The sequence continues at coordinate 128,504,337 of OX346246.1, forward strand.
AAATTTCGTCCAAAATTAATTTGTCGAGTTTTGTTAAACTTCGTACATGGCTGGAAAGGCCTTTTAATTTGCAATTGAATACTGAAAACCACAATAATTTAGGATGTACGGTTGTGGAAATATCGGGTTTAGAAAATATACTTCCAAAATCAATTTTGACACTGCCAGGGTCACGATTTGGATGAAATTTCGTCCAAAATTAATTTGTCGAGTTTTCTCAAACTTCGTACATGGCTGGAAAGGCCTATTAATTTGCAATTGAATACTGAAAACCACAATCATTTAGGATGTACGGTTGTGGAAATATCGGGTTTAGAAAATATACTTCCAAAATCAATTTTGACACTGCCAGGGTCACGATTTGGATGAAATTTCGTCCAAAATTAATTTGTCGAGTTTTGTTAAACTTCGTACATGGCTGGAAAGGCCTATTAATTTGCAATTGAATACTGAAAACCACAATCATTTAGGATGTACGGTTGTGGAAATATCTGGTTTAGAAAATATACTTCCAAAATCAATTTTGACACTGCCAGGGTCACGATTTGGATGAAATTTCGTCCAAAATTAATTTTTCGAGTTTTGTTAAACTTCGTACATGGCTGGAAAGGCCTTTTAATTTGCAATTGAATACTGAAAACCACAATCATTTAGGATGTACGGTTGTGGAAATATCGGGTTTAGAAAATATACTTCCAAAATCAATTTTGACACTGCCAGGGTCACGATTTGGATGAAATTTCGTCCAAAATTAATTTGTCGAGTTTTGTCAAACTTCGTACATGGCTGGAAAGGCCTATTAATTTGCAATTGAATACTGAAAACCACAATCATTTAGGATGTACGGTTGTGGAAATATCGGGTTTAGAAAATATACTTCCAAAATCAATTTTGACACTGCCAGGGTCACGATTTGGATGAAATTTCGTCCAAAATTAATTTGTCGAGTTTTGTCAAACTTCGTTCATGGCTGGAAAGGCCTATTAATTTGCAATTGAATACTGAAAACCACAATCATTTAGGATGTACGGTTGTGGAAATATCGGGTTTAGAAAATATACTTCCAAAATCAATTTTGACACTGCCAGGGTCACGATTTGGATGAAATTTCATCCAAAATTAATTTTTCGAGTTTTGTTAAACTTCGTACATGGCTGGAAAGGCCTTTTAATTTGCAATTGAATACTGAAAACCACAATCATTTAGGATGTACGGTTGTGGAAATATCGGGTTTAGAAAATATACTTCCAAAATCAATTTTGACACTGCCAGGGTCACGATTTGGATGAAATTTCGTCCAAAATTAATTTTTCGAGTTTTGTTAAACTTCGTACATGGCTGGAAAGGCCTTTTAATTTGCAATTGAATACTGAAAACCACAATCATTTAGGATGTACGGTTGTGGAAATATCGGGTTTAGAAAATATACTTCCAAAATCAATTTTGACAATGCCAGGGTCACGATTTGGATGAAATTTCGTCCAAAATTAATTTTTCGAGTTTTGTTAAACTTCGTACATGGCTGGAAAGGTTTTTTAATTTGCAATTGAATACTGAAAACCACAATCATTTAGGATGTACGGTTGTGGAAATATCGGGTTTAGAAAATATACTTCCAAAATCAATTTTGACACTGCCAGGGTCACGATTTGGATGAAATTTTATCCAAAATTAATTTTTCGAGTTTTGTTAAACTTCGTACATGGCTGGAAAGGCCTATTAATTTGCAATTGAATACTGAAAACCACAATCATTTAGGATGTACGGTTGTGGAAATATCGGGTTTAGAAAATATACTTCCAAAATCAATTTTGACACTGCCAGGGTCACGATTTGGATGAAATTTTGTCCAAAATTAATTTGTCGAGTTTTGTCAAACTTCGTACATGGCTGGAAAGGCCTATTAATTTGCAATTGAATACTGAAAACCACAATAATTTAGGATGTACGGTTGTGGAAATATCGGGTTTAGAAAACATACTTCCAAAATCAATTTTGACACTGCCAGGGTCACGATTTGGATGAAATTTCGTCCAAAATTAATTTGTCGAGTTTTGTCAAACTTCGTACATGGCTGGAAAGGCCTATTAATTTGCAATTGAATACTGAAAACCACAATAATTTAGGATGTACGGTTGTGGAAATATCGGGTTTAGAAAATATACTTCCAAAATCAATTTTGACACTGCCAGGGTCACGATTTGGATGAAATTTCATCCAAAATTAATTTGTCGAGTTTTGTCAAACTTCGTACATGGCTGGAAAGGCCTTTTAATTTGCAATTGAATACTGAAAACCACAATCATTCAGGATGTACGGTTGTGGAAATATCGGGTTTAGAAAATATACTTCCAAAATCAATTTTGACACTGCCAGGGTCAAATTTTTAATTTGTCGAGTTTTGTTAAACTTCGTACATGGCTGGAAAGGCCTATTAATTTGCAATTGAATACTGAAAACCACAATCATTTAGGATGTACGGTTGTGGAAATATCGGGCTTAGAAAATATACTTCCAAAATCAATTTTGACACTGCCAGGGTCACGATTTGGATGAAATTTCATCCAAAATTAATTTGTCGAGTTTTGTCAAACTTCGTACATGGCTGGAAAGGCCTATTAATTTGCAATTGAATACTGAAAACCACAATCATTTAGGATGTACGGTTGTGGAAATATCGGGCTTAGAAAATATACTTCCAAAATCAATTTTGACACTGCCAGGGTCACGATTTGGATGAAATTTTGTCCAAAATTAATTTGTCGAGTTTTGTCAAACTTCGTACATGGCTGGAAAGGCCTATTAATTTGCAATTGAATACTGAAAACCACAATAATTTAGGATGTACGGTTGTGGAAATATCGGGTTTAGAAAATATACTTCCAAAATCAATTTTGACACTGCCAGGTTCACGATTTGGATGAAATTTCGTCCAAAATTAATTTGTCGAGTTTTGTCAAACTTCGTACATGGCTGGAAAGGCCTATTAATTTGCAATTGAATACTGAAAACCACAATAATTTAGGATGTACGGTTGTGGAAATATCGGGTTTAGAAAATATACTTCCAAAATCAATTTTGACACTGCCAGGGTCACGATTTGGATGAAATTTCATCCAAAATTAATTTGTCGAGTTTTGTCAAACTTCGTACATGGCTGGAAAGGCCTATTAATTTGCAATTGAATACTGAAAACCACAATCATTTAGGATGTACGGTTGTGGAAATATCGGGTTTAGAAAATATACTTCCAAAATCAATTTTGACACTGCCAGGGTCACGATTTGGATGAAATTTCATCCAAAATTAATTTGTCGAGTTTTGTCAAACTTCGTACATGGCTGGAAAGGCCTATTAATTTGCAATTGAATACTGAAAACCACAATCATTTAGGATGTACGGTTGTGGAAATATCGGGCTTAGAAAATATACTTCCAAAATCAATTTTGACACTGCCAGGGTCACGATTTGGATGAAATTTTATCCAAAATTAATTTGTCGAGTTTTGTTAAACTTCGTACATGGCTGGAAAGGCCTTTTAATTTGCAATTGAATACTGAAAACCACAATCATTTAGGATGTACGGTTGTGGAAATATCGGGTTTAGAAAATATACTTCCAAAATCAATTTTGACACTGCCAGGGTCACGATTTGGATGAAATTTTATCCAAAATTAATTTATCGAGTTTTGTTAAACTTCGTACATGGCTGGAAAGGCCTTTTAATTTGCAATTGAATACTGAAAACCACAATCATTTAGGATGTACGGTTGTGGAAATATCGGGTTTAGAAAATATACTTCCAAAATCAATTTTGACACTGCCAGGGTCACGATTTGGATGAAATTTTATCCAAAATTAATTTGTCGAGTTTTGTTAAACTTCGTACATGGCTGGAAAGGCCTTTTAATTTGCAATTGAATACTGAAAACCACAATCATTTAGGATGTACGGTTGTGGAAATATCGGGTTTAGAAAATATACTTCCAAAATCAATTTTGACACTGCCAGGGTCACGATTTGGATGAAATTTCGTCCAAAATTAATTTTTCGAGTTTTGTTAAACTTCGTACATGGCTGGAAAGGCCTATTAATTTGCAATTGAATACTGAAAACCACAATAATTTAGGATGTACGGTTGTGGAAATATCGGGTTTAGAAAATATACTTCCAAAATCAATTTTGACACTGCCAGGGTCACGATTTGGATGAAATTTCATCCAAAATTAATTTTTCGAGTTTTGTTAAACTTCGTACATGGCTGGAAAGGCCTTTTAATTTGCAATTGAATACTGAAAACCACAATCATTTAGGATGTACGGTTGTGGAAATATCGGGTTTAGAAAATATAAATATAAAATATAATTTCGTCCAAAATTAATTTTTCGAGTTTTGTTAAACTTCGTACATGGCTGGAAAGGCCTTTTAATTTGCAATTGAATACTGAAAATCACAATCATTTAGGATGTACGGTTGTGGAAATATCGGGTTTAGAAAATATACTTCCAAAATCAATTTTGACAATGCCAGGGTCACGATTTGGATGAAATTTCGTCCAAAATTAATTTTTCGAGTTTTGTTAAACTTCGTACATGGCTGGAAAGGCCTTTTAATTTGCAATTGAATACTGAAAACCACAATCATTTAGGATGTACGGTTTTGGAAATATCGGGTTTAGAAAATATACTTCCAAAATCAATTTTGACACTTCCAGGGTCACGATTTGGATGAAATTTCGTCCAAAATTAATTTGTCGAGTTTTGTCAAACTTCGTACATGGCTGGAAAGGCCTATTAATTTGCAATTGAATACTGAAAACCACAATCATTTAGGATGTACGGTTGTGGAAATATCGGGTTTAGAAAATATACTTCCAAAATCAATTTTGACACTGCCAGGGTCACGATTTGGATGAAATTTCATCCAAAATTAATTTGTCGAGTTTTGTCAAACTTCGTACATGGCTGGAAAGGCCTATTAATTTGCAATTGAATACTGAAAACCACAATCATTTAGGATGTACGGTTGTGGAAATATCGGGTTTAGAAAATATACTTCCAAAATCAATTTTGACACTGCCAGGGTCACGATTTGGATGAAATTTCATCCAAAATTAATTTGTCGAGTTTTGTCAAACTTCGTACATGGCTGGAAAGGCCTATTAATTTGCAATTGAATACTGAAAACCACAATCATTTAGGATGTACGGTTGTGGAAATATCGGGTTTAGAAAATATACTTCCAAAATCAATTTTGACACTGCCAGGGTCACGATTTGGATGAAATTTTATCCAAAATTAATTTGTCGAGTTTTGTTAAACTTCGTACATGGCTGGAAAGGCCTTTTAATTTGCAATTGAATACTGAAAACCACAATCATTTAGGATGTACGGTTGTGGAAATATCGGGTTTAGAAAATATACTTCCAAAATCAATTTTGACACTGCCAGGGTCACGATTTGGATGAAATTTTATCCAAAATTAATTTATCGAGTTTTGTTAAACTTCGTACATGGCTGGAAAGGCCTTTTAATTTGCAATTGAATACTGAAAACCACAATCATTTAGGATGTACGGTTGTGGAAATATCGGGCTTAGAAAATATACTTCCAAAATCAATTTTGACACTGCCAGGGTCACGATTTGGATGAAATTTTATCCAAAATTAATTTGTCGAGTTTTGTTAAACTTCGTACATGGCTGGAAAGGCCTTTTAATTTGCAATTGAATACTGAAAACCACAATCATTTAGGATGTACGGTTGTGGAAATATCGGGTTTAGAAAATATACTTCCAAAATCAATTTTGACACTGCCAGGGTCACGATTTGGATGAAATTTCGTCCAAAATTAATTTTTCGAGTTTTGTTAAACTTCGTACATGGCTAGAAAGGCCTATTCATTTGCAATTGAATACTGAAAACCACAATAATTTAGGATGTACGGTTGTGGAAATATCGGGTTTAGAAAATATACTTCCAAAATCAATTTTGACACTGCCAGGGTCACGATTTGGATGAAATTTCATCCAAAATTAATTTTTCGAGTTTTGTTAAACTTCGTACATGGCTGGAAAGGCCTTTTAATTTGCAATTGAATACTGAAAACCACAATCATTTAGGATGTACGGTTGTGGAAATATCGGGTTTAGAAAATATAAATATAAAATATAATTTCGTCCAAAATTAATTTTTCGAGTTTTGTTAAACTTCGTACATGGCTGGAAAGGCCTTTTAATTTGCAATTGAATACTGAAAACCACAATCATTTAGGATGTACGGTTGTGGAAATATCGGGTTTAGAAAATATACTTCCAAAATCAATTTTGACAATGCCAGGGTCACGATTTGGATGAAATTTCGTCCAAAATTAATTTTTCGAGTTTTGTTAAACTTCGTACATGGCTGGAAAGGCCTTTTAATTTGCAATTGAATACTGAAAACCACAATCATTTAGGATGTACGGTTGTGGAAATATCGGGTTTAGAAAATATACTTCCAAAATCAATTTTGACACTGCCAGGGTCACGATTTGGATGAAATTTCGTCCAAAATTAATTTGTCGAGTTTTGTCAAACTTCGTACATGGCTGGAAAGGCCTATTAATTTGCAATTGAATACTGAAAACCACAATCATTTAGGATGTACGGTTGTGGAAATATCGGGTTTAGAAAATATACTTCCAAAATCAATTTTGACTCTGCCAGGGTCACGATTTGGATGAAATTTCATCCAAAATTAATTTGTCGAGTTTTGTCAAACTTCGTACATGGCTGGAAAGGCCTATTAATTTGCAATTGAATACTGAAAACCACAATCATTTAGGATGTACGGTTGTGGAAATATCGGGTTTAGAAAATATACTTCCAAAATCAATTTTGACACTGCCAGGGTCACGATTTGGATGAAATTTCATCCAAAATTAATTTGTCGAGTTTTGTCAAACTTCGTACATGGCTGGAAAGGCCTATTAATTTGCAATTGAATACTGAAAACCACAATCATTTAGGATGTACGGTTGTGGAAATATCGGGTTTAGAAAATATACTTCCAAAATCAATTTTGACACTGCCAGGGTCACGATTTGGATGAAATTTTATCCAAAATTAATTTGTCGAGTTTTGTTAAACTTCGTACATGGCTGGAAAGGCCTTTTAATTTGCAATTGAATACTGAAAACCACAATCATTTAGGATGTACGGTTGTGGAAATATCGGGTTTAGAAAATATACTTCCAAAATCAATTTTGACACTGCCAGGGTCACGATTTGGATGAAATTTTATCCAAAATTAATTTATCGAGTTTTGTTAAACTTCGTACATGGCTGGAAAGGCCTTTTAATTTGCAATTGAATACTGAAAACCACAATCATTTATGATGTACGGTTGTGGAAATATCGGGCTTAGAAAATATACTTCCAAAATCAATTTTGACACTGCCAGGGTCACGATTTGGATGAAATTTTATCCAAAATTAATTTGTCGAGTTTTGTTAAACTTCGTACATGGCTGGAAAGGCCTTTTAATTTGCAATTGAATACTGAAAACCACAATCATTTAGGATGTACGGTTGTGGAAATATCGGGTTTAGAAAATATACTTCCAAAATCAATTTTGACACTGCCAGGGTCACGATTTGGATGAAATTTCGTCCCAAATTAATTTTTCGAGTTTTGTTAAACTTCGTACATGGCTGGAAAGGCCTTTTAATTTGCAATTGAATACTGAAAACCACAATCATTTAGGATGTACGGTTGTGGAAATATCGGGTTTAGAAAATATAAATATAAAATATAATTTCGTCCAAAATTAATTTTTCGAGTTTTGTTAAACTTCGTACATGGCTGGAAAGGCCTATTAATTTGCAATTGAATACTGAAAACCACAATCATTTAGGATGTACGGTTGTGGAAATATCGGGTTTAGAAAATATACTTCCAAAATCAATTTTGACACTGCCAGGGTCACGATTTGGATGAAATTTCGTCCAAAATTAATTTGTCGAGTTTTGTCAAACTTCGTACATGGCTGGAAAGGCCTATTAATTTGCAATTGAATACTGAAAACCACAATAATTTAGGATGTACGGTTGTGGAAATATCGGGTTTAGGAAATATACTTCCAAAATCAATTTTGACACTGCCAGGGTCACGATTTGGATGAAATTTCATCCAAAATTAATTTGTCGAGTTTTGTCAAACTTCGTACATGGCTGGAAAGGCCTATTAATTTGCAATTGAATACTGAAAACCACAATCATTTAGGATGTACGGTTGTGGAAATATCGGGTTTAGAAAATATACTTCCAAAATCAATTTTGACACTGCCAGGGTCACGATTTGGATGAAATTTTATCCAAAATTAATTTTTCGAGTTTTGTTAAACTTCGTACATGGCTGGAAAGGCCTATTAATTTGCAATTGAATACTGAAAACCACAATCATTTAGGATGTACGGTTGTGGAAATATCGGGTTTAGAAAATATACTTCCAAAATCAATTTTGACACTGCCAGGGTCACGATTTGGATGAAATTTTGTCCAAAATTAATTTGTCGAGTTTTGTCAAACTTCATACATGGCTGGAAAGGCCTATTTATTTGCAATTGAATACTGAAAACCACAATAATTTAGGATGTACGGTTGTGGAAATATCGGGTTTAGAAAATATACTTCCAAAATCAATTTTGACACTGCCAGGGTCACGATTTGGATGAAATTTCGTCCAAAATTAATTTGTCGAGTTTTGTCAAACTTCGTACATGGCTGGAAAGGCCTATTAATTTGCAATTGAATACTGAAAACCACAATAATTTAGGATGTACGGTTGTGGAAATATCGGGTTTAGAAAATATACTTCCAAAATCAATTTTGACACTGCCAGGGTCACGATTTGGATGAAATTTCATCCAAAATTAATTTGTCGAGTTTTGTCAAACTTCGTACATGGCTGGAAAGGCCTATTAATTTGCAATTGAATACTGAAAACCACAAACATTTAGGATGTACGGTTGTGGAAATATCGGGTTTAGAAAATATACTTCCAAAATCAATTTTGACACTGCCAGGGTCACGATTTGGATGAAATTTTATCCAAAATTAATTTGTCGAGTTTTGTTAAACTTCGTACATGGCTGGAAAGGCCTTTTAATTTGCAATTGAATACTGAAAACCACAATCATTTAGGATGTACGGTTGTGGAAATATCGGGCTTAGAAAATATACTTCCAAAATCAATTTTGACACTGCCAGGGTCACGATTTGGATGAAATTTTATCCAAAATTAATTTGTCGAGTTTTGTTAAACTTCGTACATGGCTGGAAAGGCCTATTAATTTGCAATTGAATACTGAAAACCACAATAATTTAGGATGTACGGTTGTGGAAATATCTGGTTTAGAAAATATACTTCCAAAATCAATTTTGACACTGCCAGGGTCACGATTTGGATGAAATTTCGTCCAAAATTAATTTTTCGAGTTTTGTTAAACTTCGTACATGGCTGGAAAGGCCTTTTAATTTGCAATTGAATACTGAAAACCACAATCATTTAGGATGTACGGTTGTGGAAATATCGGGTTTAGAAAATATACTTCCAAAATCAATTTTGACACTGCCAGGGTCACGATTTGGATGAAATTTCGTCCAAAATTAATTTTTCGAGTTTTGTTAAACTTCGTACATGGCTGGAAAGGCCTTTTAATTTGCAATTGAATACTGAAAACCACAATCATTTAGGATGTACGGTTGTGGAAATATCGGGTTTAGAAAATATACTTCCAAAATCAATTTTGACACTGCCAGGGTCACGATTTGGATGAAATTTCGTCCAAAATTAATTTGTCGAGTTTTGTCAAACTTCGTACATGGCTGGAAAGGCCTATTAATTTGCAATTGAATACTGAAAACCACAATCATTTAGGATGTACGGTTGTGGAAATATCGGGTTTAGAAAATATACTTCCAAAATCAATTTTGACACTGCCAGGGTCACGATTTGGATGAAATTTCGTCCAAAATTAATTTGTCGAGTTTTGTCAAACTTCGTACATGGCTGGAAAGGCCTTTTAATTTGCAATTGAATACTGAAAACCACAATCATTTAGGATGTACGGTTGTGGAAATATCGGGTTTAGAAAATATACTTCCAAAATCAATTTTGACACTGCCAGGGTCACGATTTGGATGAAATTTTATCCAAAATTAATTTGTCGAGTTTTGTTAAACTTCGTACATGGCTGGAAAGGCCTTTTAATTTGCAATTGAATACTGAAAACCACAATCATTTAGGATGTACGGTTGTGGAAATATCGGGTTTAGAAAATATACTTCCAAAATCAATTTTGACACTGCCAGGGTCACGATTTGGATGAAATTTTATCCAAAATTAATTTGTCGAGTTTTGTTAAACTTCGTACATGGCTGGAAAGGCCTATTAATTTGCAATTGAATACTGAAAACCACAATCATTTAGGATGTACGGTTGTGGAAATATCGGGTTTAGAAAATATACTTCCAAAATCAATTTTGACACTGCCAGGGTCACGATTTGGATGAAATTTCGTCCAAAATTAATTTGTCGAGTTTTGTCAAACTTCGTACATGGCTGGAAAGGCCTTTTAATTTGCAATTGAATACTGAAAACCACAATCATTTAGGATGTACGGTTGTGGAAATATCGGGTTTAGAAAATATACTTCCAAAATCAATTTTGACACTGCCAGGGTCACGATTTGGATGAAATTTTATCCAAAATTAATTTGTCGAGTTTTGTTAAACTTCGTACATGGCTGGAAAGGCCTTTTAATTTGCAATTGAATACTGAAAACCACAATCATTTAGGATGTACGGTTGTGGAAATATCGGGTTTAGAAAATATACTTCCAAAATCAATTTTGACACTGCCAGGGTCACGATTTGGATGAAATTTTATCCAAAATTAATTTGTCGAGTTTTGTTAAACTTCGTACATGGCTGGAAAGGCCTATTAATTTGCAATTGAATACTGAAAACCACAATCATTTAGGATGTACGGTTGTGGAAATATCGGGTTTAGAAAATATACTTCCAAAATCAATTTTGACACTGCCAGGGTCACGATTTGGATGAAATTTTATCCAAAATTAATTTGTCGAGTTTTGTCAAACTTCGTACATGGCTGGAAAGGCCTATTAATTTGCAATTGAATACTGAAAACCACAATCATTTAGGATGTACGGTTGTGGAAATATCGGGTTTAGAAAATATACTTCCAAAATCAATTTTGACACTGCCAGGGTCACGATTTGGATGAAATTTCGTCCAAAATTAATTTGTTGAGTTTTGTTAAACTTCGTACATGGCTGGAAAGGCCTTTTAATTTGCAATTGAATACTGAAAACCACAATCATTTAGGATGTACGGTTGTGGAAATATCGGGTTTAGAAAATATACTTCCAAAATCAATTTTGACACTGCCAGGGTCACGATTTGGATGAAATTTCGTCCAAAATTAATTTGTCGAGTTTTGTCAAACTTCGTACATGGCTGGAAAGGCCTATTAATTTGCAATTGAATACTGAAAACCACAATCATTTAGGATGTACGGTTGTGGAAATATTGGGTTTAGAAAATATACTTCCAAAATCAATTTTGACACTGCCAGGGTCACGATTTGGATGAAATTTCGTCCAAAATTAATTTGTCGAGTTTTGTCAAACTTCGTACATGGCTGGAAAGGCCTTTTAATTTGCAATTGAATACTGAAAACCACAATCATTTAGGATGTACGGTTGTGGAAATATCGGGTTTAGAAAATATACTTCCAAAATCAATTTTGACACTGCCAGGGTCACGATTTGGATGAAATTTTATCCAAAATTAATTTGTCGAGTTTTGTTAAACTTCGTACATGGCTGGAAAGGCCTTTTAATTTGCAATTGAATACTGAAAACCACAATCATTTAGGATGTACGGTTGTGGAAATATCGGGTTTAGAAAATATACTTCCAAAATCAATTTTGACACTGCCAGGGTCACGATTTGGATGAAATTTTATCCAAAATTAATTTGTCGAGTTTTGTTAAACTTCGTACATGGCTGGAAAGGCCTATTAATTTGCAATTGAATACTGAAAACCACAATCATTTAGGATGTACGGTTGTGGAAATATCGGGTTTAGAAAATATACTTCCAAAATCAATTTTGACACTGCCAGGGTCACGATTTGGATGAAATTTTATCCAAAATTAATTTGTCGAGTTTTGTCAAACTTCGTACATGGCTGGAAAGGCCTATTAATTTGCAATTGAATAATGAAAACCACAATCATTTAGGATGTACGGTTGTGGAAATATCGGGTTTAGAAAATATACTTCCAAAATCAATTTTGACACTGCCAGGGTCACGATTTGGATGAAATTTCGTCCAAAATTAATTTGTCGAGTTTTGTCAAACTTCGTACATGGCTGGAAAGGCCTATTAATTTGCAATTGAATACTGAAAACCACAATAATTTAGGATGTACGGTTGTGGAAATATCTGGTTTAGAAAATATACTTCCAAAATCAATTTTGACACTGCCAGGGTCACGATTTGGATGAAATTTCGTCCAAAATTAATTTTTCGAGTTTTGTTAAACTTTGTTCATGGCTGGAAAGGCCTATTAATTTGCAATTGAATACTGAAAACCACAATCATTTAGGATGTACGGTTGTGGAAATATCTGGTTTAGAAAATATACTTCCAAAATCAATTTTGACACTGCCAGGGTCACGATTTGGATGAAATTTCGTCCAAAATTAATTTGTCGAGTTTTGTCAAACTTCGTACATGGCTGGAAAGGCCTATTAATTTGCAATTGAATACTGAAAACCACAATCATTTAGGATGTACGGTTGTGGAAATATCGGGTTTAGAAAATATACTTCCAAAATCAATTTTGACACTGCCAGGGTCACGATTTGGATGAAATTTCATCCAAAATTAATTTGTCGAGTTTTTTCAAACTTAGTACATGGCTGGAAAGGCCTATTAATTTGCAATTGAATACTGAAAACCACAATCATTTAGGATGTACGGTTGTGGAAATATCGGGTTTAGAAAATATACTTCCAAAATCAATTTTGACACTGCCAGGGTCACGATTTGGATGAAATTTCATCCAAAATTAATTTGTCGAGTTTTGTCAAACTTCGTACATGGCTGGAAAGGCCTATTAATTTGCAATTGAATACTGAAAACCACAATCATTTAGGATGTACGGTTGTGGAAATATCGGGTTTAGAAAATATACTTCCAAAATCAATTTTGACACTGCCAGGGTCACGATTTGGATGAAATTTCGTCCAAAATTAATTTGTCGAGTTTTGTCAAACTTCGTACATGGCTGGAAAGGCCTATTAATTTGCAATTGAATACTGAAAACCACAATCATTTAGGATGTACGTTTGTGGAAATATTGGGTTTAGAAAATATACTTCCAAAATCAATTTTGACACTGCCAGGGTCACGATTTGGATGAAATTTCATCCAAAATTAATTTTTCGAGTTTTGTTAAACTTCGTACATGGCTGGAAAGGCCTATTAATTTGCAATTGAATACTGAAAACCACAATAATTTAGGATGTACGGTTGTGGAAATATCGGGTTTAGAAAATATACTTCCAAAATCAATTTTGACACTGCCAGGGTCACGATTTGGATGAAATTTTATCCAAAATTAATTTTTCGAGTTTTGTTAAACTTCGTACATGGCTGGAAAGGCCTATTAATTTGCAATTGAATACTGAAAACCACAATAATTTAGGATGTACGGTTGTGGAAATATCGGGTTTAGAAAATATACTTCCAAAATCAATTTTGACACTGCCAGGGTCACGATTTGGATGAAATTTCGTCCAAAATTAATTTTTCGAGTTTTGTTAAACTTCGTACATGGCTGGAAAGGCCTTTTAATTTGCAATTGAATACTGAAAACCACAATCATTTAGGATGTACGGTTGTGGAAATATCGGGTTTAGAAAATATACTTCCAAAATCAATTTTGACACTGCCAGGGTCACGATTTGGATGAAATTTCATCCAAAATTAATTTGTCGAGTTTTGTCAAACTTCGTACATGGCTGGAAAGGCCTATTAATTTGCAATTGAATACTGAAAACCACAATAATTTAGGATGCACGGTTGTGGAAATATCTGGTTTAGAAAATATACTTCCAAAATCAATTTTGACACTGCCAGGGTCACGATTTGGATGAAATTTCGTCCAAAATTAATTTGTCGAGTTTTGTCAAACTTCGTACATGGCTGGAAAGGCCTTTTAATCTGCAATTGAATACTGAAAACCACAATAATTTAGGATGTACGGTTGTGGAAATATCGGGTTTAGAAAATATACTTCCAAAATCAATTTTGACACTGCCAGGGTCACGATTTGGATGAAATTTCGTCTAAAATTAATTTGTCGAGTTTTGTCAAACTTCGTACATGGCTGGAAAGGCCTATTAATTTGCAATTGAATACTGAAAACCACAATAATTTAGGATGTACGGTTGTGGAAATATCGGGTTTAGAAAATATACTTCCAAAATCAATTTTGACACTGCCAGGGTCACGATTTGGATGAAATTTCGTCCAAAATTAATTTGTCGAGTTTTGTCAAGCTTCGTACATGGCTGGAAAGGCCTATTAATTTGCAATTGAATACTGAAAACCACAATCATTTAGGATGTACGGTTGTGGAAATATCGGGTTTAGAAAATATACTTCCAAAATCAATTTTGACACTGCCAGGGTCACGATTTGGATAAAATTTTATCCAAAATTAATTTTTCGAGTTTTGTTAAACTTCGTACATGGCTGGAAAGGCCTATTAATTTGCAATTGAATACTGAAAACCACAATAATTTAGGATGTACGGTTGTGGAAATATCGGGTTTAGAAAATATACTTCCAAAATCAATTTTGACACTGCCAGGGTCACGATTTGGATGAAATTTCGTCCAAAATTAATTTTTCGAGTTTTGTTAAACTTCGTACATGGCTGGAAAGGCCTTTTAATTTGCAATTGAATACTGAAAACCACAATCATTTAGGATGTACGGTTGTGGAAATATCGGGTTTAGAAAATATACTTCCAAAATCAATTTTGACACTGCCAGGGTCACGATTTGGATGAAATTTCATCCAAAATTAATTTGTCGAGTTTTGTCAAACTTCGTACATGGCTGGAAAGGCCTATTAATTTGCAATTGAATACTGAAAACCACAATAATTTAGGATGCACGGTTGTGGAAATATCTGGTTTAGAAAATATACTTCCAAAATCAATTTTGACACTGCCAGGGTCACGATTTGGATGAAATTTCGTCCAAAATTAATTTGTCGAGTTTTGTCAAACTTCGTACATGGCTGGAAAGGCCTTTTAATCTGCAATTGAATACTGAAAACCACAATAATTTAGGATGTACGGTTGTGGAAATATCGGGTTTAGAAAATATACTTCCAAAATCAATTTTGACACTGCCAGGGTCACGATTTGGATGAAATTTCGTCTAAAATTAATTTGTCGAGTTTTGTCAAACTTCGTACATGGCTGGAAAGGCCTATTAATTTGCAATTGAATACTGAAAACCACAATAATTTAGGATGTACGGTTGTGGAAATATCGGGTTTAGAAAATATACTTCCAAAATCAATTTTGACACTGCCAGGGTCACGATTTGGATGAAATTTCGTCCAAAATTAATTTGTCGAGTTTTGTCAAGCTTCGTACATGGCTGGAAAGGCCTATTAATTTGCAATTGAATACTGAAAACCACAATCATTTAGGATGTACGGTTGTGGAAATATCGGGTTTAGAAAATATACTTCCAAAATCAATTTTGACACTGCCAGGGTCACGATTTGGATGAAATTTCATCCAAAATTAATTTGTCGAGTTTTTTCAAACTTCGTACATGGCTGGAAAGGCCTATTAATTTGCAATTGAATACTGAAAACCACAATAATTTAGGATGTACGGTTGTGGAAATATCGGGTTTAGAAAATATACTTCCAAAATCAATTTTGACACTGCCAGGGTCACGATTTGGATGAAATTTTATCCAAAATTAATTTTTCGAGTTTTGTTAAACTTCGTACATGGCTGGAAAGGCCTATTAATTTGCAATTGAATACTGAAAACCACAATAATTTAGGATGTACGGTTGTGGAAATATCGGGTTTAGAAAATATACTTCCAAAATCAATTTTGACACTGCCAGGGTCACGATTTGGATGAAATTTCGTCCAAAATTAATTTTTCGAGTTTTGTTAAACTTCGTACATGGCTGGAAAGGCCTTTTAATTTGCAATTGAATACTGAAAACCACAATCATTTAGGATGTACGGTTGTGGAAATATCGGGTTTAGAAAATATACTTCCAAAATCAATTTTGACACTGCCAGGGTCACGATTTGGATGAAATTTCATCCAAAATTAATTTGTCGAGTTTTGTCAAACTTCGTGCATGGCTGGAAAGGCCTATTAATTTGCAATTGAATACTGAAAACCACAATAATTTAGGATGCACGGTTGTGGAAATATCTGGTTTAGAAAATATACTTCCAAAATCAATTTTGACACTGCCAGGGTCACGATTTGGATGAAATTTCGTCCAAAATTAATTTGTCGAGTTTTGTCAAACTTCGTACATGGCTGGAAAGGCCTATTAATTTGCAATTGAATACTGAAAACCACAATAATTTAGGATGTACGGTTGTGGAAATATCGGGTTTAGAAAATATACTTCCAAAATCAATTTTGACACTGCCAGGGTCACGATTTGGATGAAATTTCGTCCAAAATTAATTTGTCGAGTTTTGTCAAGCTTCGTACATGGCTGGAAAGGCCTATTAATTTGCAATTGAATACTGAAAACCACAATCATTTAGGATGTACGGTTGTGGAAATATCGGGTTTAGAAAATATACTTCCAAAATCAATTTTGACACTGCCAGGGTCACGATTTGGATGAAATTGTATCCAAAATTAATTTGTCGAGTTTTGTCAAACTTCGTACATGGCTGGAAAGGCCTATTAATTTGCAATTGAATACTGAAAACCACAATAATTTAGGATGTACGGTTGTGGAAATATCTGGTTTAGAAAATATACTTCCAAAATCAATTTTGACACTGCCAGGGTCACGATTTGGATGAAATTTCGTCCAAAATTAATTTGTCGAGTTTTGTCAAACTTCGTACATGGCTGGAAAGGCCTATTAATCTGCAATTGAATACTGAAAACCACAATAATTTAGGATGTACGGTTGTGGAAATATCGGGTTTAGAAAATATACTTCCAAAATCAATTTTGACACTGCCAGGGTCACGATTTGGATGAAATTTCGTCTAAAATTAATTTGTCGAGTTTTGTCAAACTTCTTACATGGCTGGAAAGGCCTATTAATTTGCAATTGAATACTGAAAACCACAATAATTTAGGATGTACGGTTGTGGAAATATCGGGCTTAGAAAATATACTTCCAAAATCAATTTTGACACTGCCAGGGTCACGATTTGGATGAAATTTCGTCCAAAATTAATTTGTCGAGTTTTGTCAAACTTCGTACATGGCTGGAAAGGCCTATTAATTTGCAATTGAATACTGAAAACCACAATCATTTAGGATGTACGGTTGTGGAAATATCGGGTTTAGAAAATATACTTCCAAAATCAATTTTGACACTGCCAGGGTCACGATTTGGATGAAATTTCATCCAAAATTAATTTGTCGAGTTTTTTCAAACTTCGTACATGGCTGGAAAGGCCTATTAATTTGCAATTGAATACTGAAAACCACAATCATTTAGGATGTACGGTTGTGGAAATATCGGGTTTAGAAAATATACTTCCAAAATCAATTTTGACACTGCCAGGGTCACGATTTGGATGAAATTGTATCCAAAATTAATTTGTCGAGTTTTGTCAAACTTCGTACATGGCTGGAAAGGCCTATTAATTTGCAATTGAATACTGAAAACCACAATAATTTAGGATGTACGGTTGTGGAAATATCTGGTTTAGAAAATATACTTCCAAAATCAATTTTGACACTGCCAGGGTCACGATTTGGATGAAATTTCGTCCAAAATTAATTTGTCGAGTTTTGTCAAACTTCGTACATGGCTGGAAAGGCCTATTAATCTGCAATTGAATACTGAAAACCACAATAATTTAGGATGTACGGTTGTGGAAATATCGGGTTTAGAAAATATACTTCCAAAATCAATTTTGACACTGCCAGGGTCACGATTTGGATGAAATTTCGTCTAAAATTAATTTGTCGAGTTTTGTCAAACTTCTTTCATGGCTGGAAAGGCCTATTAATTTGCAATTGAATACTGAAAACCACAATAATTTAGGATGTACGGTTGTGGAAATATCGGGCTTAGAAAATATACTTCCAAAATCAATTTTGACACTGCCAGGGTCACGATTTGGATGAAATTTCGTCCAAAATTAATTTGTCGAGTTTTGTCAAACTTCGTACATGGCTGGAAAGGCCTATTAATTTGCAATTGAATACTGAAAACCACAATCATTTAGGATGTACGGTTGTGGAAATATCGGGTTTAGAAAATATACTTCCAAAATCAATTTTGACACTGCCAGGGTCACGATTTGGATGAAATTTCATCCAAAATTAATTTGTCGAGTTTTTTCAAACTTCGTACATGGCTGGAAAGGCCTATTAATTTGCAATTGAATACTGAAAACCACAATCATTTAGGATGTACGGTTGTGGAAATATCGGGTTTAGAAAATATACTTCCAAAATCAATTTTGACACTGCCAGGGTCACGATTTGGATGAAATTTTATCCAAAATTAATTTTTCGAGTTTTGTTAGACTTCATACATGGCTGGAAAGGCCTATTAATTTGCAATTGAATACTGAAAACCACAATCATTTAGGATGTACGGTTGTGGAAATATCGGGTTTAGAAAATATACTTCCAAAATCAATTTTGACACTGCCAGGGTCACGATTTGGATGAAATTTCGTCCAAAATTAATTTTTCGAGTATTGTTAAACTTCGTACATGGCTGGAAAGGCCTTTTAATTTGCAATTGAATACTGAAAACCACAATCATTTAGGATGTACGGTTGTGGAAATATCGGGTTTAGAAAATATACTTCCAAAATCAATTTTGACACTGCCAGGGTCACGATTTGGATGAAATTTCATCCAAAATTAATTTGTCGAGTTTTTTCAAACTTCGTACATGGCTGGAAAGGCCTATTAATTTGCAATTGAATACTGAAAACCACAATCATTTAGGATGTACGGTTGTGGAAATATCGGGTTTAGAAAATATACTTCCAAAATCAATTTTGACACTGCCAGGGTCACGATTTGGATGAAATTTCGTCCAAAATTAATTTTTCGAGTATTGTTAAACTTCGTACATGGCTGGAAAGGCCTTTTAATTTGCAATTGAATACTGAAAACCACAATCATTTAGGATGTACGGTTGTGGAAATATCGGGTTTAGAAAATATACTTCCAAAATCAATTTTGACACTGCCAGGGTCACGATTTGTATGAAATTTTATCCAAAATTAATTTTTCGAGTTTTTTTAAACTTCGTACATGGCTGGAAAGGCCTTTTAATTTGCAATTGAATACTGAAAACCACAATCATTTAGGATGTACGGTTGTGGAAATATCGGGTTTAGAAAATATACTTCCAAAATCAATTTTGACACTGCCAGGGTCACGATTTGGATGAAATTTCGTCCAAAATTAATTTGTCGAGTTTTGTCAAACTTCGTACATGGCTGGAAAGGTCTATTAATTTGCAATTGAATACTAAAACCACAATAATTTAGGATGTACGGTTGTGGAAATATCGGGTTTAGAAAATATACTTCCAAAATCAATTTTGACACTGCCAGGGTCACGATTTGGATGAAATTTTATCCAAAATTAATTTTTCGAGTTTTGTTAAACTTCGTACATGGCTGGAAAGGCCTATTAATTTGCAATTGAATACTGAAAACCACAATAATCTAGGATGTACGGTTGTGGAAATATCGGGTTTAGAAAATATACTTCCAAAATCAATTTTGACACTGCCAGGGTCACGATTTGGATGAAATTTCGTCCAAAATTAATTTGTCGAGTTTTGTCAAACTTCGTACATGGCTGGAAAGGCCTATTAATTTGCAATTGAATACTGAAAACCACAATCAGTTAGGATGTACGGTTGTGGAAATATCGGGTTTAGAAAATATACTTCCAAAATCAATTTTGACACTGCCAGGGTCACGATTTGGATGAAATTTTATCCAAAATTAATTTGTCGAGTTTTGTTAAACTTCGTACATGGCTGGAAAGGCCTTTTAATTTGCAATTGAATACTGAAAACCATACAATCATTTAAGATGTACGGTTGTGGAAATATCGGGTTTAGAAAATATACTTCCAAAATCAATTTTGACACTGCCAGGGTCACGATTTGGATGAAATTTCATCCAAAATTAATTTGTCGAGTTTTGTCAAACTTCGTACATGGCTGGAAAGGCCTATTAATTTGCAATTGAATACTGAAAACCACAATAATTTAGGATGTACGGTTGTGGAAATATCGGGTTTAGAAAATATACTTCCAAAATCAATTTTGACACCGCCAGGGTCACGATTTGGATGAAATTTCGTCCAAAATTAATTTGTCGAGTTTTGTCAAACTTCGTACATGGCTGGAAAGGCCTATTAATTTGCAATTGAATACTGAAAACCACAATAATTTAGGATGTACGGTTGTGGAAATATCGGGTTTAGAAAATATACTTCCAAAATCAATTTTGACACTGCCAGGGTCACGATTTGGATGAAATTTCGTCCAAAATTAATTTTTCGAGTTTTGTTAAACTTCGTACATGGCTGAAAAGGCCTTTTAATTTGCAATTGAATACTGAAAACCACAATCATTTAGGATGTACGGTTGTGGAAATATCGGGTTTAGAAAATATACTTCCAAAATCAATTTTGACACTGCCAGGGTCACGATTTGGATGAAATTTCGTCCAAAATTAATTTGTCGAGTTTTGTCAAGCTTCGTACATGGCTGGAAAGGCCTATTAATTTGCAATTGAATACTGAAAACCACAATCATTTAGGATGTACGGTTGTGGAAATATCGGGTTTAGAAAATATACTTCCAAAATCAATTTTGACACTGCCAGGGTCACGATTTGGATGAAATTTTATCCAAAATTAATTTTTCGAGTTTTTCTTAACTTCGTACATGGCTGGAAAGGCCTATTAATTTGCAATTGAATACTGAAAACCACAATCATTTAGGATGTGGAAATATCGGGTTTAGAAAATATACTTCCAAAATCAATTTTGACACTGCCAGGGTCACGATTTGGATGAAATTTCGTCCAAAATTAATTTGTCGAGTTTTGTTAAACTTCGTACATGGCTGGAAAGGCCTTTTAATTTGCAATTGAATACTGAAAACCACAATCATTTAGGATGTACGGTTGTGGAAATATCGGGTTTAGAAAATATACTTCCAAAATCAATTTTGACACTGCCAGGGTCACGATTTGGATGAAATTTTATCCAAAATTAATTTGTCGAGTTTTGTTAAACTTCGTACATGGCTGGAAAGGCCTTTTAATTTGCAATTGAATACTGAAAACCACAATCATTTAGGATGTACGGTTGTGGAAATATCGGGTTTAGAAAATATACTTCCAAAATCAATTTTGACACTGCCAGGGTCACGATTTGGATGAAATTTCGTCCAAAATTAATTTGTCGAGTTTTGTCAAACTTCGTAAATGGCTGGAAAGGCCTATTAATTTGCAATTGAATACTGAAAACCACAATAATTTAGGATGTACGGTTGTGGAAATATCTGGTTTAGAAAATATACTTCCAAAATCAATTTTGACACTGCCAGGGTCACGATTTGGATGAAATTTCGTCCAAAATTAATTTGTCGAGTTTTGTCAAACTTCGAAAATGGCTGGAAAGGCCTATTAATCTGCAATTGAATACTGAAAACCACAATAATTTAGGATGTACGGTTGTGGAAATATCGGGTTTGGAAAATATACTTCCAAAATCAATTTTGACACTGCCAGGGTCACGATTTGGATGAAATTTCGTCCAAAATTAATTTGTCGAGTTTTGTCAAACTTCGTAAATGGCTGGAAAGGCCTATTAATTTGCAATTGAATACTGAAAACCACAATAATTTAGGATGTACGGTTGTGGAAATATCTGGTTTAGAAAATATACTTCCAAAATCAATTTTGACACTGCCAGGGTCACGATTTGGATGAAATTTCGTCCAAAATTAATTTGTCGAGTTTTGTCAAACTTCGTACATGGCTGGAAAGGCCTATTAATCTGCAATTGAATACTGAAAACCACAATAATTTAGGATGTACGGTTGTGGAAATATCGGGTTTAGAAAATATACTTCCAAAATCAATTTTGACACTGCCAGGGTCACGATTTGGATGAAATTTTATCCAAAATTAATTTTTCGAGTTTTGGTAAACTTCGTACATGGCTGGAAAGGCCTATTAATTTGCAATTGAATACTGAAAACCACAATCATTTAGGATGTACGGTTGTGGAAATATCGGGTTTAGAAAATATACTTCCAAAATCAATTTTGACACTGCCAGGGTCACGATTTGGATGAAATTTCGTCCAAAATTAATTTGTCGAGTTTTGTCAAACTTCGTACATGGCTGGAAAGGCCTATTAATTTGCAATTGAATACTGAAAACCACAATCATTTAGGATGTACGGTTGTGGAAATATCGGGTTTAGAAAATATACTTCCAAAATCAATTTTGACACTGCCAGGGTCACGATTTGGATGAAATTTCGTCCAAAATTAATTTTTCGAGTTTTGTTAAACTTCGTACATGGCTGGAAAGGCCTTTTAATTTGCAATTGAATACTGAAAACCACAATCATTTAGGATGTACGGTTGTGGAAATATCGGGTTTAGAAAATATACTTCCAAAATCAATTTTGACACTGCCAGGGTCACGATTTGGATGAAATTTTATCCAAAATTAATTTGTCGAGTTTTGTTAAACTTCGTACATGGCTGGAAAGGCCTTTTAATTTGCAATTGAATACTGAAAACCACAATCATTTAGGATGTACGGTTGTGGAAATATCGGGTTTAGAAAATATACTTCCAAAATCAATTTTGACACTGCCAGGGTCACGATTTGTATGAAATTTTATCCAAAATTAATTTTTCGAGTTTTGTTAAACTTCGAACATGGCTGGAAAGGCCTATTAATTTGCAATTGAATACTGAAAACCACAATAATTTAGGATGTACGGTTGTGGAAATATCGGGTTTAGAAAATGTACTTCCAAAATCAATTTTGACACTGCCAGGGTCACGATTTGGATGAAATTTTATCAAAAATTAATTTTTCGAGTTTTGTTAAACTTCGTACATGGCTGGAAAGGCCTATTAATTTGCAATTGAATACTGAAAACCACAATAATTTAGGATGTACGGTTGTGGAAATATCGGGTTTAGAAAATATACTTCCAAAATCAATTTTGACACTGCCAGGGTCACGATTTGGATGAAATTTCGTCCAAAATTAATTTTTCGAGTTTTGTTAAACTTCGTACATGGCTGGAAAGGCCTTTTAATTTGCAATTGAATACTGAAAACCACAATCATTTAGGATGTACGGTTGTGGAAATATCGGGTTTAGAAAATATACTTCCAAAATCAATTTTGACACTGCCAGGGTCACGATTTGGATGAAATGTTATCCAAAATTAATTTTTCGAGTTTTGTTAAACTTCGTACATGGCTGGAAAGGCCTATTAATTTGCAATTGAATACTGAAAACCACAATAATTTAGGATGTACGGTTGTGGAAATATCGGGTTTAGAAAATATACTTCCAAAATCAATTTTGACACTGCCAGGGTCACGATTTGGATGAAATTTCATCAAAAATTAATTTGTCGAGTTTTGTCAAACTTCGTACATGGCTGGAAAGGCCTATTAATTTGCAATTGAATACTGAAAACCACAATAATTTAGGATGTACGGTTGTGGAAATATCGGGTTTAG
This sequence comes from Epistrophella euchroma, assembly GCA_947049315.1. NCBI lineage: Eukaryota > Metazoa > Arthropoda > Insecta > Diptera > Syrphidae > Epistrophella > Epistrophella euchroma. The sequence continues at coordinate 128,528,446 of OX346246.1, forward strand.
AAAATATACTTCCAAAATCAATTTTGACACTGCCAGGGTCACGATTTGGATGAAATTTTATCCAAAATTAATTTTTCGAGTTTTGTTAAACTTCGTACATGGCTGGAAAGGCCTATTAATTTGCAATTGAATACTGAAAACCACAATAATTTAGAATGTACGGTTGTGGAAATATCGGGTTTAGAAAATATACTTCCAAAATCAATTTTGACACTGCCAGGGTCACGATTTGGATGAAATTTCGTCCAAAATTAATTTTTCGAGTTTTGTTAAACTTCGTACATGGCTGGAAAGGCCTATTAATTTGCAATTGAATACTGAAAACCACAATAATTTAGGATGTACGGTTGTGGAAATATCGGGTTTAGAAAATATACTTCCAAAATCAATTTTGACACTGCCAGGGTCACGATTTTGATGAAATTTCGTCCAAAATTAATTTGTCGAGTTTTGTTAAACTTTGTACATGGCTGGAAAGGCCTTTTAATTTGCAATTGAATACTGAAAACCACAATCATTTAGGATGTACGGTTATTTCCACAACGCTGGGTTTAGAAAATATACTTCCAAAATCAATTTTGACACTGCCAGGGTCACGATTTGGATGAAATTTCGTCCAAAATTAATTTTTCGAGTTTTGTTAAACTTCGTACATGGCTGGAAAGGCCTTTTAATTTGCAATTGAATACTGAAAACCACAATCATTTAGGATGTACGGTTGTGGAAATATCGGGTTTAGAAAATATACTTCCAAAATCAATTTTGACACTGCCAGGGTCACGATTTGGATGAAATTTTATCCAAAATTAATTTTTCGAGTTTTGTTAAACTTCGTACATGGCTGGAAAGGCCTATTAATTTGCAATTGAATACTGAAAACCACAATAATTTAGGATGTACGGTTGTGGAAATATCGGGTTTAGAAAATATACTTCCAAAATCAATTTTGACACTGCCAGGGTCACGATTTGGATGAAATTTTATCCAAAATTAATTTTTCGAGTTTTGTTAAACTTCGTACATGGATGCAAAGGCCTTTTAATTTGCAATTGAATACTGAAAACCACAATCATTTAGGATGTACGGTTGTGGAAATATCGGGTTTAGAAAATATACTTCCAAAATCAATTTTGACACTGCCAGGGTCACGATTTGGATGAAATTTTATCCAAAATTAATTTGTCGAGTTTTGTTTAACTTCGTACATGGCTGGAAAGGCCTTTTAATTTGCAATTGAATACTGAAAACCACAATCATTTAGGATGTACGGTTGTGGAAATATCGGGTTTAGAAAATATACTTCCAAAATCAATTTTGACACTGCCAGGGTCACGATTTGGATGAAATTTCGTCCAAAATTAATTTGTCGAGTTTTGTCAAACTTCGTACATGGCTGGAAAGGCCTATTAATTTGCAACTGAATACTGAAAACCACAATCATTTAGGATGTATGGTTGTGGAAATATCGGGTTTAGAAAATATACTTCCAAAATCAATTTTGACACTGCCAGGGTCACGATTTGGATGAAATTTCATCCAAAATTAATTTGTCGAGTTTTTTCAAACTTCGTACATGGCTGGAAAGGCCTATTAATTTGCAATTGAATACTGAAAACCACAATCATTTAGGATGTACGGTTGTGGAAATATCTGGTTTAGAAAATATACTTCCAAAATCAATTTTGACACTGCCAGGGTCACGATTTGGATGAAATTTTATCCAAAATTAATTTTTCGAGTTTTGTTAAACTTCGTACATGGCTGGAAAGGCCTATTAATTTGCAATTGAATACTGAAAACCACAATAATTTAGGATGTACGGTTGTGGAAATATCGGGTTTAGAAAATATACTTCCAAAATCAATTTTGACACTGCCAGGGTCACGATTTGGATGAAATTTCGTCCAAAATTAATTTGTCGAGTTTTGTCAAACTTCGTACATGGCTGGAAAGGCCTATTAATTTGCAATTGAATACTGAAAACCACAATCATTTAGGATGTACGGTTGTGGAAATATCGGGTTTAGAAAATATACTTCCAAAATCAATTTTGACACTGCCAGGGTCACGATTTGGATGAAATTTCGTCCAAAATTAATTTGTCGAGTTTTGTCAAACTTCGTACATGGCTGGAAAGGCCTATTAATTTGCAATTGAATACTGAAAACCACAATAATTTAGGATGTACGGTTGTGGAAATATCGGGTTTAGAAAATATTATACTTCCAAAATCAATTTTGACACTGCCAGGGTCACGATTTGGATGAAATTTCGTCCAAAATTAATTTGTCGAGTTTTGTCAAACTTCGTACATGGCTGGAAAGGCCTATTAATTTGCAATTGAATACTGAAAACCACAATCATTTAGGATGTACGGTTGTGGAAATATCGGGTTTAGAAAATATACTTCCAAAATCAATTTTGACACTGCCAGGGTCACGATTCGGATGAAATTTTATCCAAAATTAATTTTTCGAGTTTTGTTAAACTTCGTACATGGCTGGAAAGGCCTATTAATTTGCAATTGAATACTGAAAACCACAATCATTTAGGATGTACGGTTGTGGAAATATCGGGTTTAGAAAATATACTTCCAAAATCAATTTTGACACTGCCAGGGTCACGATTTGGATGAAATTTCGTCCAAAATTAATTTGTCGAGTTTTGTCAAACTTCGTACATGGCTGGAAAGGCCTATTAATTTGCAATTGAATACTGAAAACCACAATCATTTAGGATGTACGGTTGTGGAAATATCGGGTTTAGAAAATATACTTCCAAAATCAATTTTGACACTGCCAGGGTCACGATTTGGATGAAATTTCGTCCAAAATTAATTTGTCGAGTTTTGTCAAACTTCGTACATGGCTGGAAAGGCCTATTAATTTGCAATTGAATACTGAAAACCACAATCATTTAGGATGTACGGTTGTGGAAATATCGGGTTTAGAAAATATACTTCCAAAATCAATTTTGACACTGCCAGGGTCACGATTTGGATGAAATTTCGTCCAAAATTAATTTGTCGAGTTTTGTTAAACTTCGTACATGGCTGGAAAGGCCTTTTAATTTGCAATTGAATACTGAAAACCACAATCATTTAGGATGTACGGTTGTGGAAATATCGGGTTTAGAAAATATACTTCCAAAATCAATTTTGACACTGCCAGGGTCACGATTTGGATGAAATTTTATCCAAAATTAATTTGTCGAGTTTTGTTAAACTTCGTACATGGCTGGAAAGGCCTTTTAATTTGCAATTGAATACTGAAAACCACAATCATTTAGGATGTACGGTTGTGGAAATATCGGGTTTAGAAAATATACTTCCAAAATCAATTTTGACACTGCCAGGGTCACGATTTGGATGAAATTTTATCCAAAATTAATTTGTCGAGTTTTGTTAAACTTCGTACATGGCTGGAAAGGCCTTTTAATTTGCAATTGAATACTGAAAACCACAATCATTTAGGATGTACGGTTGTGGAAATATCGGGTTTAGAAAATATACTTCCAAAATCAATTTTGACACTGCCAGGGTCACGATTTGGATGAAATTTTATCCAAAATTAATTTTTCGAGTTTTGTTAAACTTCGTACATGGCTGGAAAGGCCTATTAATTTGCAATTGAATACTGAAAACCACAATAATTTAGGATGTACGGTAGTGGAAATATCGGGTTTAGAAAATATACTTCCAAAATCAATTTTGACACTGCCAGGGTCACGATTTGGATGAAATTTTATCCAAAATTAATTTTTCGAGTTTTGTTAAACTTCGTACATGGCTGGAAAGGCCTATTAATTTGCAATTGAATACTGAAAACCACAATCATTTAGGATGTACGGTTGTGGAAATATCGGGTTTAGAAAATATACTTCCAAAATCAATTTTGACACTGCCAGGGTCACGATTTGGATGAAATTTCGTCCAAAATTAATTTTTCGAGTTTTGTCAAACTTCGTACATGGCTGGAAAGGCCTTTTAATTTGCAATTGAATACTGAAAACCACAATCATTTAGAATGTACGGTTGTGGAAATATCGGGTTTAGAAAATATACTTCCAAAATCAATTTTGACACTGCCAGGGTCACGATTTGGATGAAATTTTATCCAAAATTAATTTTTCGAGTTTTGTTAAACTTCGTACATGGCTGGAAAGGCCTATTAATTTGCAATTGAATACTGAAAACCACAATCATTTAGGATGTACGGTTGTGGAAATATCGGGTTTAGAAAATATACTTCCAAAATCAATTTTGACACTGCCAGGGTCACGATTTGGATGAAATTTCGTCCAAAATTAATTTGTCGAGTTTTGTCAAACTTCGTACATGGCTGGAAAGGCCTATTAATTTGCAATTGAATTCTGAAAACCACAATCATTTAGGATGTACGGTTGTGGAAATATCGGGTTTAGAAAATATACTTCCAAAATCAATTTTGACACTGCCAGGGTCACGATTTGGATGAAATTTCGTCCAAAATTAATTTGTCGAGTTTTGTCAAACTTCGTACATGGCTGGAAAGGCCTATTAATTTGCAATTGAATACTGAAAACCACAATAATTTAGGATGTACGGTTGTGGAAATATCGGGTTTAGAAAATATACTTCCAAAATCAATTTTGACACTGCCAGGGTCACGATTTGGATGAAATTTCGTCCAAAATTAATTTTTCGAGTTTTGTTAAACTTCGTACATGGCTGGAAAGGCCTATTAATGTGCAATTGAATACTGAAAACCACAATCATTTAGGATGTACGGTTGTGGAAATATCGGGTTTAGAAAATATACTTCCAAAATCAATTTTGACACTGCCAGGGTCACGATTTGGATGAAATTTCGTCCAAAATTAATTTTTCGAGTTTTGTTAAACTTCGTACATGGCTGGAAAGGCCTTTTAATTTGCAATTGAATACTGAAAACCACAATCATTTAGGATGTACGGTTGTGGAAATATCGGGTTTAGAAAATATACTTCCAAAATCAATTTTGACACTGCCAGGGTCACGATTTGGATGAAATTTCGTCCAAAATTAATTTTTCGAGTTTTGTTAAACTTCGTACATGGCTGGAAAGGCCTTTTAATTTGCAATTGAATACTGAAAACCACAATCATTTAGGATGTACGGTTGTGGAAATATCGGGTTTAGAAAATATACTTCCAAAATCAATTTTGACACTGCCAGGGTCACGATTTGGATGAAATTTCGTCCAAAATTAATTTTTCGAGTTTTGTTAAACTTCGTACATGGCTGGAAAGGCCTTTTAATTTGCAATTGAATACTGAAAACCACAATCATTTAGGATGTACGGTTGTGGAAATATCGGGTTTAGAAAATATACTTCCAAAATCAATTTTGACACTGCCAGGGTCACGATTTGGATGAAATTTCATCCAAAATTAATTTGTCGAGTTTTGTCAAACTTCGTACATGGCTGGAAAGGCCTATTAATTTGCAATTGAATACTGAAAACCACAATCATTTAGGATGTACGGTTGTGGAAATATCGGGTTTAGAAAATATACTTCCAAAATCAATTTTGACACTGCCAGGGTCACGATTTGGATGAAATTTCGTCCAAAATTAATTTGTCGAGTTTTGTCAAACATCGTACATGGCTGCAAAGGCCTATTAATTTGCAATTGAATACTGAAAACCACAATAATTTAGGATGTACGGTTGTGGAAATATCGGGTTTAGAAAATATACTTCCAAAATCAATTTTGACACTGCCAGGGTCACGATTTGGATGAAATTTCATCCAAAATTAATTTGTCGAGTTTTGTCAAACTTCGTACATGGCTGGAAAGGCCTATTAATTTGCAATTGAATACTGAAAACCACTACCACAATCATTTAGGATGTACGATTGTGGAAATATCTGGTTTAGAAAATATACTTCCAAAATCAATTTTGACACTGCCAGGGTCACGATTTGGATGAAATTTCGTCCAAAATTAATTTTTCGAGTTTTGTTAAACTTCGTACATGGCTGGAAAGGCCTATTAATTTGCGATTGAATACTGAAAACCACAATAATTTAGGATGTACGGTTGTGGAAATATCTGGTTTAGAAAATATACTTCCAAAATCAATTTTGACACTGCCAGGGTCACGATTTGGATGAAATTTTATCCCAAATTAATTTTTCGAGTTTTGTTAAACTTCGTACATGGCTGGAAAGGCCTATTAATTTGCAATTGAATACTGAAAACCACAATCATTTAGGATGTACGGTTGTGGAAATATCGGGTTTAGAAAATATACTTCCAAAATCAATTTTGACACTGCCAGGGTCACGATTTGGATGAAATTTCATCCAAAATTAATTTGTCGAGTTTTGTCAAACTTCGTACATGGCTGGAAAGGCCTTTTAATTTGCAATTGAATACTGAAAACCACAATCATTTAGGATGTACGGTTGTGGAAATATCGGGTTTAGAAAATATACTTCCAAAATCAATTTTGACACTGCCAGGGTCACGATTTGGATGAAATTTCGTCCAAAATTAATTTGTCGAGTTTTGTCAAACTTCGTACATGGCTGGAAAGGCCTTTTAATTTGCAATTGAATACTGAAAACCACAATAATTTAGGATGTACGGTTGTGGAAATATCGGGTTTAGTAAATATACTTCCAAAATCAATTTTGACACTGCCAGGGTCACGATTTGGATGAAATTTCGTCCAAAATTAATTTGTCGAGTTTTGTCAAACTTCGTACATGGCTGGAAAGGCCTATTAATTTGCAATTGAATACTGAAAACCACAATCATTTAGGATGTACGGTTGTGGAAATATCGGGTTTAGAAAATATACTTCCAAAATCAATTTTGACACTGCCAGGGTCAGGATTTGGATGAAATTTCATCCAAAATTAATTTGTCGAGTTTTGTTAAACTTCGTACATGGCTGGAAAGGCCTATTAATTTGCAATTGAATACTGAAAACCACAATCATTTAGGATGTACGGTTGTGGAAATATCGGGTTTAGAAAATATACTTCCAAAATCAATTTTGACACTGCCAGGGTCACGACCTCAATCATTTAGGATGTACGGTTGTGGAAATATCGGGTTTAGAAAATATACTTCCAAAATCAATTTTGACACTGCCAGGGTCACGATTTGGATGAAATTTTATCCAAAATTAATTTGTCGAGTTTTGTTAAACTTCGTACATGGCTGGAAAGGCCTATTAATTTGCAATTGAATACTGAAAACCACAATCATTTAGGATGTACGGTTGTGGAAATATCGGGTTTAGAAAATATACTTCCAAAATCAATTTTGACACTGCCAGGGTCACGATTTGGATGAAATTTCATCCAAAATTAATTTGTCGAGTTTTGTTAAACTTCGTACATGGCTGGAAAGGCCTATTAATTTGCAATTGAATACTGAAAACCACAATCATTTAGGATGTACGGTTGTGGAAATATCGGGTTTAGAAAATATACTTCCAAAATCAATTTTGACACTGCCAGGGTCACGATTTGGATGAAATTTCATCCAAAATTAATTTGTCGAGTTTTGTCAAACTTCGTACATGGCTGGAAAGGCCTATTAATTTGCAATTGAATACTGAAAACCACAATCATTTAGGATGTACGGTTGTGGAAATATCGGGTTTAGAAAATATACTTCCAAAATCAATTTTGACACTGCCAGGGTCACGATTTGGATGAAATTTTATCCAAAATTAATTTGTCGAGTTTTGTCAAACTTCGTACATGGCTGGAAAGGCCTATTAATTTGCAATTGAATACTGAAAACCACAATAATTTAGGATGTACGGTTGTGGAAATATCGGGTTTAGAAAATATACTTCCAAAATCAATTTTGACACTGCCAGGGTCACGATTTGGATGAAATTTCATCCAAAATTAATTTGTCGAGTTTTGTCAAACTTCGTACATGGCTGGAAAGGCCTATTAATTTGCAATTGAATACTGAAAACCACAATCATTTAGGATGTACGGTTGTGGAAATATCGGGTTTAGAAAATATACTTCCAAAATCAATTTTGACACTGCCAGGGTCACGATTTGGATGAAATTTCATCCAAAATTAATTTGTCGAGTTTTGTCAAACTTCGTACATGGCTGGAAAGGCCTATTAATTTGCAATTGAATACTGAAAACCACAATCATTTAGGATGAACGGTTGTGGAAATATCGGGTTTAGAAAATATACTTCCAAAATCAATTTTGACACTGCCAGGGTCACGATTTGGATGAAATTTCATCCAAAATTAATTTGTCGAGTTTTGTCAAACTTCGTACATGGCTGGAAAGGCCTATTAATTTGCAATTGAATACTGAAAACCACAATCATTTAGGATGTACGGTTGTGGAAATATCTGGTTTAGAAAATATACTTCCAAAATCAATTTTGACACTGCCAGGGTCACGATTTGGATGAAATTTCGTCCAAAATTAATTTGTCGAGTTTTGTCAAACTTCTTACATGGCTGGAAAGGCCTATTAATTTGCAATTGAATACTGAAAACCACAATAATTTAGGATGTACGGTTGTGGAAATATCGGGTTTAGAAAATATACTTCCAAAATCAATTTTGACACTGCCAGGGTCACGATTTGGATGAAATTTCATCCAAAATTAATTTGTCGAGTTTTGTCAAACTTCGTACATGGCTGGAAAGGCCTATTAATTTGCAATTGAATACTGAAAACCACAATCATTTAGGATGTACGGTTGTGGAAATATCGGGTTTAGAAAATATACTTCCAAAATCAATTTTGACACTGCCAGGGTCACGATTTGGATGAAATTTCATCCAAAATTAATTTGTCCAGTTTTGTCAAACTTCGTACATGGCTGGAAAGGCCTATTAATTTGCAATTGAATACTGAAAACCACAATCATTTAGGATGTACGGTTGTGGAAATATCGGGTTTAGAAAATATACTTCCAAAATCAATTTTGACACTGCCAGGGTCACGATTTGGATGAAATTTCGTCCAAAATTAATTTGTCGAGTTTTGTCAAACTTCGTACATGACTGGAAAGGCCTATTAATTTGCAATTGAATACTGAAAACCACAATCATTTAGGATGTACGGTTGTGGAAATATCGGGTTTAGAAAATATACTTTCAAAATCAATTTTGACACTGCCAGGGTCACGATTTGGATGAAATTTCATCCAAAATTAATTTGTCGAGTTTTGTCAAACTTCGTACATGGCTGGAAAGGCCTTTTAATTTGCAATTGAATACTGAAAACCACAATCATTTAGGATGTACGGTTGTGGAAATATCGGGTTTAGAAAATATACTTCCAAAATCAATTTTGACACTGCCAGGGTCACGATTTGGATGAAATTTTATCCAAAATTAATTTTTCGAGTTTTGTTAAACTTCGTACATGGCTGGAAAGGCCTATTAATTTGCAATTGAATACTGAAAACCACAATCATTTAGGATGTACGGTTGTGGAAATATCGGGTTTAGAAAATATACTTCCAAAATCAATTTTGACACTGCCAGGGTCACGATTTGGATGAAATTTCATCCAAAATTAATTTGTCGAGTTTTGTCAAACTTCGTACATGGCTGGAAAGGCCTTTTAATTTGCAATTGAATACTGAAAACCACAATCATTTAGGATGTACGGTTGTGGAAATATCGGGTTTAGAAAATATACTTCCAAAATCAATTTTGACACTGCCAGGGTCACGATTTGGATGAAATTTCGTCCAAAATTAATTTGTCGAGTTTTGTCAAACTTCGTACATGGCTGGAAAGGCCTTTTAATTTGCAATTGAATACTGAAAACCACAATAATTTAGGATGTACGGTTGTGGAAATATCGGGTTTAGAAAATATACTTCCAAAATCAATTTTGACACTGCCAGGGTCACGATTTGGATGAAATTTCGTCCAAAATTAATTTGTCGAGTTTTGTCAAACTTCGTACATGGCTGGAAAGGCCTATTAATTTGCAATTGAATACTGAAAACCACAATCATTTAGGATGTACGGTTGTGGAAATATCGGGTTTAGAAAATATACTTCCAAAATCAATTTTGACACTGCCAGGGTCACGATTTGGATGAAATTTCATCCAAAATTAATTTGTCGAGTTTTGTTAAACTTCGTACATGGCTGGAAAGGCCTATTAATTTGCAATTGAATACTGAAAACCACAATCATTTAGGATGTACGGTTGTGGAAATATCGGGTTTAGAAAATATACTTCCAAAATCAATTTTGACACTGCCAGGGTCACGATTTGGATGAAATTTTATCCAAAATTAATTTGTCGAGTTTTGTTAAACTTCGTACATGGCTGGAAAGGCCTATTAATTTGCAATTGAATACTGAAAACCACAATAATTTAGGATGTACGGTTGTGGAAATATCGGGTTTAGAAAATATACTTCCAAAATCAATTTTGACACTGCCAGGGTCACGATTTGGATGAAATTTCATCCAAAATTAATTTGTCGAGTTTTGTCAAACTTCGTACATGGCTGGAAAGGCCTATTAATTTGCAATTGAATACTGAAAACCACAATCATTTAGGATGTACGGTTGTGGAAATATCGGGTTTAGAAAATATACTTCCAAAATCAATTTTGACACTGCCAGGGTCACGATTTGGATGAAATTTCATCCAAAATTAATTTGTCGAGTTTTGTTAAACTTCGTACATGGCTGGAAAGGCCTTTTAATTTGTAACTGAATACTGAAAACCACAATCATTTAGGATGTACGGTTGTGGAAATATCTGGTTTAGAAAATATACTTCCAAAATCAATTTTGACACTGCCAGGGTCACGATTTGGATGAAATTTCATCCAAAATTAATTTGTCGAGTTTTGTCAAACTTCGTACATGACTGGAAAGGCCTATTAATTTGCAATTGAATACTGAAAACCACAATCATTTAGGATGTACGGTTGTGGAAATATCTGGTTTAGAAAATATACTTCCAAAATCAATTTTGACACTGCCAGGGTCACGATTTGGATGAAATTTCATCCAAAATTAATTTGTCGAGTTTTGTTAAACTTCGTACATGGCTGGAAAGGCCTATTAATTTGCAATTGAATACTGAAAACCACAATCATTTAGGATGTACGGTTGTGGAAATATCTGGTTTAGAAAATATACTTCCAAAATCAATTTTGACACTGCCAGGGTCACGATTTGGATGAAATTTCGTCCAAAATTAATTTGTCGAGTTTTGTCAAACTTCGTACATGGCTGGAAAGGCCTATTAATTTGCAATTGAATACTGAAAACCACAATAATTTTAAATGTACGGTTGTGGAAATATCGGGTTTAGAAAATATACTTCCAAAATCAATTTTGACACTGCCAGGGTCACGATTTGGATGAAATTTCATCCAAAATTAATTTGTCGAGTTTTGTTAAACTTCGTACATGGCTGGAAAGGCCTTTTAATTTGCAATTGAATACTGAAAACCACAATCATTTAGGATGTACGGTTGTGGAAATATCGGGTTTAGAAAATATACTTCCAAAATCAATTTTGACACTGCCAGGGTCACGATTTGGATGAAATTTCGTCCAAAATTAATTTTTCGAGTTTTGTTAAACTTCGTACATGGCTGGAAAGGCCTATTAATTTGCAATTGAATACTGTAAACCACAATAATTTAGGATGTACGGTTGTGGAAATATCGGGTTTAGAAAATATACTTCCAAAATCAATTTTGACACTGCCAGGGTCACGATTTGGATGAAATTTCGTCCAAAATTAATTTGTCGAGTTTTGTCAAACTTCGTACATGACTGGAAAGGCCTATTAATTTGCAATTGAATACTGAAAACCACAATCATTTAGGATGTACGGTTGTGGAAATATCGGGTTTAGAAAATATACTTCCAAAATCAATTTTGACACTGCCAGGGTCACGATTTGGATGAAATTTTATCCAAAATTAATTTGTCGAGTTTTGTTAAACTTCGTACATGGCTGGAAAGGCCTATTAATTTGCAATTGAATACTGAAAACCACAATCATTTAGGATGTACGGTTGTGGAAATATCGGGTTTAGAAAATATACTTCCAAAATCAATTTTGACACTGCCAGGGTCACGATTTGGATGAAATTTTATCCAAAATTAATTTGTCGAGTTTTGTTAAACTTCGTACATGGCTGGAAAGGCCTTTTAATTTGCAATTGAATACTGAAAACCACAATCATTTAGGATGTACGGTTGTGGAAATATCGGGTTTAGAAAATATACTTCCAAAATCAATTTTGACACTGCCAGGGTCACGATTTGGATGAAATTTCGTCCAAAATTAATTTGTCGAGTTTTGTCAAACTTCGTACATGGCTAGAAAGGCCTATTAATTTGCAATTGAATACTGAAAACCACAATCATTTAGGATGTACGGTTGTGGAAATATCGGGTTTAGAAAATATACTTCCAAAATCAATTTTGACACTGCCAGGGTCACGATTTGGATGAAATTTTATCCAAAATTAATTTGTCGAGTTTTGTTAAACTTCGTACATGGCTGGAAAGGCCTTTTAATTTGCAATTGAATACTGAAAACCACAATCATTTAGGATGTACGCGTTGTGGAAATATCGGGTTTAGAAAATATACTTCCAAAATCAATTTTGACACTGCCAGGGTCACGATTTGGATGAAATTTCGTCCAAAATTAATTTTTCGAGTTTTGTTAAACTTCGTACATGGCTGGAAAGGCCTATTAATTTGCAATTGAATACTGTAAACCACAATAATTTTAAATGTACGGTTGTGGAAATATCGGGTTTAGAAAATATACTTCCAAAATCAATTTTGACACTGCCAGGGTCACGATTTGGATGAAATTTTATCCAAAATTAATTTGTCGAGTTTTGTTAAACTTCGTACATGGCTGGAAAGGCCTATTAATTTGCAATTGAATACTGAAAACCACAATAATTTAGGATGTACGGTTGTGGAAATATCGGGTTTAGAAAATATACTTCCAAAATCAATTTTGACACTGCCAGGGTCACGATTTGGATGAAATTTCGTCCAAAATTAATTTGTCGAGTTTTGTCAAACTTCGTACATGGCTGGAAAGGCCTATTAATTTGCAATTGAATACTGAAAACCACAATAATTTTAAATGTACGGTTGTGGAAATATCGGGTTTAGAAAATATACTTCCAAAATCAATTTTGACACTGCCAGGGTCACGATTTGGATGAAATTTCATCCAAAATTAATTTGTCGAGTTTTGTTAAACTTCGTACATGGCTGGAAAGGCCTATTAATTTGCAATTGAATACTGAAAACCACAATCATTTAGGATGTACGGTTGTGGAAATATCGGGTTTAGAAAATATACTTCCAAAATCAATTTTGACACTGCCAGGGTCACGATTTGGATGAAATTTCGTCCAAAATTAATTTGTCGAGTTTTGTCAAACTTCGTACATGGCTGGAAAGGCCTATTAATTTGCAATTGAATACTGAAAACCACAATAATTTTAAATGTACGGTTGTGGAAATATCGGGTTTAGAAAATATACTTCCAAAATCAATTTTGACACTGCCAGGGTCACGATTTGGATGAAATTTCATCCAAAATTAATTTGTCGAGTTTTGTCAAACTTCGTACATGACTGGAAAGGCCTATTAATTTGCAATTGAATACTGAAAACCACAATCATTTAGGATGTACGGTTGTGGAAATATCGGGTTTAGAAAATATACTTCCAAAATCAATTTTGACACTGCCAGGGTCACGATTTGGATGAAATTTCGTCCAAAATTAATTTGTCGAGTTTTGTCAAACTTCGTACATGGCTAGAAAGGCCTATTAATTTGCAATTGAATACTGAAAACCACAATCATTTAGGATGTACGGTTGTGGAATTATCGGGTTTAGAAAATATACTTCCAAAATCAATTTTGACACTGCCAGGGTCACGATTTGGATGAAATTTTATCCAAAATTAATTTGTCGAGTTTTGTTAAACTTCGTACATGGCTGGAAAGGCCTTTTAATTTGCAATTGAATACTGAAAACCACAATCATTTAGGATGTACGGTTGTGGAAATATCGGGTTTAGAAAATATACTTCCAAAATCAATTTTGACACTGCCAGGGTCACGATTTGGATGAAATTTCGTCCAAAATTAATTTGTCGAGTTTTGTCAAACTTCGTACATGGCTGGAAAGGCCTATTAATTTGCAATTGAATACTGAAAACCACAATAATTTTAAATGTACGGTTGTGGAAATATCGGGTTTAGAAAATATACTTCCAAAATCAATTTTGACACTGCCAGGGTCACGATTTGGATGAAATTTCATCCAAAATTAATTTGTCGAGTTTTGTTAAACTTCGTACATGGCTGGAAAGGCCTTTTAATTTGCAATTGAATACTGAAAACCACAATCATTTAGGATGTACGGTTGTGGAAATATCGGGTTTAGAAAATATACTTCCAAAATCAATTTTGACACTGCCAGGGTCACGATTTGGATGAAATTTCGTCCAAAATTAATTTTTCGAGTTTTGTTAAACTTCGTACATGGCTGGAAAGGCCTATTAATTTGCAATTGAATACTGTAAACCACAATAATTTAGGATGTACGGTTGTGGAAATATCGGGTTTAGAAAATATACTTCCAAAATCAATTTTGACACTGCCAGGGTCACGATTTGGATGAAATTTTATCCAAAATTAATTTGTCGAGTTTTGTTAAACTTCGTACATGGCTGGAAAGGCCTATTAATTTGCAATTGAATACTGAAAACCACAATCATTTAGGATGTACGGTTGTGGAAATATCGGGTTTAGAAAATATACTTCCAAAATCAATTTTGACACTGCCAGGGTCACGATTTGGATGAAATTTTATCCAAAATTAATTTGTCGAGTTTTGTTAAACTTCGTACATGGCTGGAAAGGCCTTTTAATTTGCAATTGAATACTGAAAACCACAATCATTTAGGATGTACGGTTGTGGAAATATCGGGTTTAGAAAATATACTTCCAAAATCAATTTTGACACTGCCAGGGTCACGATTTGGATGAAATTTCGTCCAAAATTAATTTGTCGAGTTTTGTCAAACTTCGTACATGGCTAGAAAGGCCTATTAATTTGCAATTGAATACTGAAAACCACAATCATTTAGGATGTACGGTTGTGGAAATATCGGGTTTAGAAAATATACTTCCAAAATCAATTTTGACACTGCCAGGGTCACGATTTGGATGAAATTTTATCCAAAATTAATTTGTCGAGTTTTGTCAAACTTCGTACATGGCTGGAAAGGCCTTTTAATTTGCAATTGAATACTGAAAACCACAATCATTTAGGATGTACGGTTGTGGAAATATCGGGTTTAGAAAATATACTTCCAAAATCAATTTTGACACTGCCAGGGTCACGATTTGGATGAAATTTCGTCCAAAATTAATTTGTCGAGTTTTGTCAAACTTCGTACATGGCTGTAAAGGCCTATTAATTTGCAATTGAATACTGAAAACCACAATAATTTTAAATGTACGGTTGTGGAAATATCGGGTTTAGAAAATATACTTCCAAAATCAATTTTGACACTGCCAGGGTCACGATTTGGATGAAATTTCATCCAAAATTAATTTGTCGAGTTTTGTTAAACTTCGTACATGGCTGGAAAGGCCTTTTAATTTGCAATTGAATACTGAAAACCACAATCATTTAGGATGTACGGTTGTGGAAATATCGGGTTTAGAAAATATACTTCCAAAATCAATTTTGACACTGCCAGGGTCACGATTTGGATGAAATTTTATCCAAAATTAATTTTTCGAGTTTTGTTAAACTTCGTACATGGCTGGAAAGGCCTATTAATTTGCAATTGAATACTGAAAACCACAATAGTTTAGGATGTACGGTTGTGGAAATATCGGGTTTAGAAAATATACTTCCAAAATCAATTTTGACACTGCCAGGGTCACGATTTGGATGAAATTTCGTCCAAAATTAATTTGTCGAGTTTTGTTAAACTTCGTACATGACTGGAAAGGCCTATTTATTTGCAATTGAATACTGAAAACCACAATCATTTAGGATGTACGGTTGTGGAAATATCGGGTTTAGAAAATATACTTCCAAAATCAATTTTGACACTGCCAGGGTCACGATTTGGATGAAATTTTATCCAAAATTAATTTGTCGAGTTTTGTTAAACTTCGTACATGGCTGGAAAGGCCTATTAATTTGCAATTGAATACTGAAAACCACAATCATTTAGGATGTACGGTTGTGGAAATATCGGGTTTAGAAAATATACTTCCAAAATCAATTTTGACACTGCCAGGGTCACGATTTGGATGAAATTTTATCCAAAATTAATTTGTCGAGTTTTGTTAAACTTCGTACATGGCTGGAAAGGCCTTTTAATTTGCAATTGAATACTGAAAACCACAATCATTTAGGATGTACGGTTGTGGAAATATCGGGTTTAGAAAATATACTTCCAAAATCAATTTTGACACTGCCAGGGTCACGATTTGGATGAAATTTCGTCCAAAATTAATTTGTCGAGTTTTGTCAAACTTCGTACATGGCTAGAAAGGCCTATTAATTTGCAATTGAATACTGAAAACCACAATCATTTAGGATGTACGGTTGTGGAAATATCGGGTTTAGAAAATATACTTCCAAAATCAATTTTGACACTGCCAGGGTCACGATTTGGATGAAATTTCATCCAAAATTAATTTGTCGAGTTTTGTTAAACTTCGTACATGGCTGGAAAGGCCTATTAATTTGCAATTGAATACTGAAAACCACAATCATTTAGGATGTACGGTTGTGGAAATATCGGGTTTAGAAAATATACTTCCAAAATCAATTTTGACACTGCCAGGGTCACGATTTGGATGAAATTTCGTCCAAAATTAATTTGTCGAGTTTTGTCAAACTTCGTACATGGCTGGAAAGGCCTTTTAATTTGCAATTGAATACTGAAAACCACAATAATTTAGGATGTACGGTTGTGGAAATATCGGGTTTAGAAAATATACTTCCAAAATCAATTTTGACACTGCCAGGGTCACGATTTGGATGAAATTTCATCCAAAATTAATTTGTCGAGTTTTGTTAAACTTCGTACATGGCTGGAAAGGCCTATTAATTTGCAATTGAATACTGAAAACCACAATCATTTAGGATGTACGGTTGTGGAAATATCGGGTTTAGAAAATATACTTCCAAAATCAATTTTGACACTGCCAGGGTCACGATTTGGATGAAATTTCGTCCAAAATTAATTTTTCGAGTTTTGTTAAACTTCGTACATGGCTGGAAAGGCCTTTTAATTTGCAATTGAATACTGAAAACCACAATCATTTAGGATGTACGGTTGTGGAAATATCGGGTTTAGAAAATATACTTCCAAAATCAATTTTGACACTGCCAGGGTCACGATTTGGATGAAATTTCGTCCAAAATTAATTTGTCGAGTTTTGTCAAACTTCGTACATGGCTGGAAAGGCCTATTAATTTGCAATTGAATACTGAAAACCACAATCATTTAGGATGTACGGTTGTGGAAATATCGGGTTTAGAAAATATACTTCCAAAATCAATTTTGACACTGCCAGGGTCACGATTTGGATGAAATTTCGTCCAAAATTAATTTGTCGAGTTTTGTCAAACTTCGTACATGGCTGGAAAGGCCTATTAATTTGCAATTGAATACTGAAAACCACAATCATTTAGGATGTACGGTTGTGGAAATATCGGGTTTAGAAAATATACTTCCAAAATCAATTTTGACACTGCCAGGGTCACGATTTGGATGAAATTTCATCCAAAATTAATTTGTCTAGTTTTGTTAAACTTCGTACATGGCTGGAAAGGCCTAATACTGAAAACCACAATCATTTAGGATGTACGGTTGTGGAAATATCGGGTTTAGAAAATATACTTCCAAAATCAATTTTGACACTGCCAGGGTCACGATTTGGATGAAATTTCGTCCAAAATTAATTTGTGGAGTTTTGTCAAACTTCGTACATGGCTGGAAAGGCCTATTAATTTGCAATTGAATACTGAAAACCACAATCATTTAGGATGTACGGTTGTGGAAATATCGGGTTTAGAAAATATACTTCCAAAATCAATTTTGACACTGCCAGGGTCACGATTTGGATGAAATTTCGTCCAAAATTAATTTTTCGAGTTTTGTTAAACTTCGTACATGGCTGGAAAGGCCTATTAATTTGCAATTGAATACTGAAAACCACAATCATTTAGGATGTACGGTTGTGGAAATATCGGGTTTAGAAAATATACTTCCAAAATCAATTTTGACCCTGCCAGGGTCACGATTTGGATGAAATTTTATCCAAAATTAATTTGTCGAGTTTTGTCAAACTTCGTACATGGCTGGAAAGGCCTATTAATTTGCAATTGAATACTGAAAACCACAATAATTTAGGATGTACGGTTGTGGAAATATCGGGTTTAGAAAATATACTTCCAAAATCAATTTTGACACTGACAGGGTCACGATTTGGATGAAATTTCGTCCAAAATTAATTTGTCGAGTTTTGTCAAACTTCGTACATGGCTGGAAAGGCCTATTAATTTGCAATTGAATACTGAAAACCACAATCATTTAGGATGTACGGTTGTGGAAATATCGGGTTTAGAAAATATACTTCCAAAATCAATTTTGACACTGCCAGGGTCACGATTTGGATGAAATTTCGTCCAAAATTAATTTGTCGAGTTTTGTCAAACTTCGTACATGGCTGGAAAGGCCTATTAATTTGCAATTGAATACTGAAAACCACAATCATTTAGGATGTACGGTTGTGGAAATATCGGGTTTAGAAAATATACTTCCAAAATCAATTTTGACACTGCCAGGGTCACGATTTGGATGAAATTTCATCCAAAATTAACTTGTCGAGTTTTGTTAAACTTCGTACATGGCTGGAAAGGCCTATTAATTTGCAATTGAATACTGAAAACCACAATAATTTAGGATGTACGGTTGTGGAAATATCGGGTTTAGAAAATATACTTCCAAAATCAATTTTGACACTGCCAGGGTCACGATTTGGATGAAATTTCGTCCAAAATTAATTTGTCGAGTTTTGTCAAACTTCGTACATGGCTGAAAAGGCCTTTTAATTTGCAATTGAATACTGAAAACCACAATCATTTAGGATGTACGGTTGTGGAAATATCGGGTTTAGAAAATATACTTCCAAAATCAATTTTGACACTGCCAGGGTCACGATTTGGATGAAATTTTATCCAAAATTAATTTTTCGAGTTTTGTTAAACTTCGTACATGGCTGGAAAGGCCTATTAATTTGCAATTGAATACTGAAAACCACTACCACAATCATTTAGGATGTACGATTGTGGAAATATCTGGTTTAGAAAATATACTTCCAAAATCAATTTTGACACTGCCAGGGTCACGATTTGGATGAAATTTCGTCCAAAATTAATTTTTCGAGTTTTGTTAAACTTCGTACATGGCTGGAAAGGCCTATTAATTTGCAATTGAATACTGAAAACCACAATAATTTAGGATGTACGGTTGTGGAAATATCTGGTTTAGAAAATATACTTCCAAAATCAATTTTGACACTGCCAGGGTCACGATTTGGATGAAATTTTATCCAAAATTAATTTTTCGAGTTTTGTTAAACTTCGTACATGGCTGGAAAGGCCTATTAATTTGCAATTGAATACTGAAAACCACAATCATTTAGGATGTACGGTTGTGGAAATATCGGGTTTAGAAAATATACTTCCAAAATCAATTTTGACACTGCCAGGGTCACGATTTGGATGAAATTTCATCCAAAATTAATTTGTCGAGTTTTGTCAAACTTCGTACATGGCTGGAAAGGCCTTTTAATTTGGAATTGAATACTGAAAACCACAATCATTTAGGATGTACGGTTGTGGAAATATCGGGTTTAGAAAATATACTTCCAAAATCAATTTTGACACTGCCAGGGTCACGATTTGGATGAAATTTCGTCCAAAATTAATTTGTCGAGTTTTGTCAAACTTCGTACATGGCTGGAAAGGCCTTTTAATTTGCAATTGAATACTGAAAACCACAATAATTTAGGATGTACGGTTGTGGAAATATCGGGTTTAGAAAATATACTTCCAAAATCAATTTTGACACTGCCAGGGTCACGATTTGGATGAAATTTCGTCCAAAATTAATTTGTCGAGTTTTGTCAAACTTCGTACATGGCTGGAAAGGCCTATTAATTTGCAATTGAATACTGAAAACCACAATCATTTAGGATGTACGGTTGTGGAAATATCGGGTTTAGAAAATATACTTCCAAAATTAATTTTGACACTGCCAGGGTCACGATTTGGATGAACTTTCATCCAAAATTAATTTGTCGAGTTTTGTTAAACTTCGTACATGGCTGGAAAGGCCTATTAATTTGCAATTGAATACTGAAAACCACAATCATTTAGGATGTACGGTTGTGGAAATATCGGGTTTAGAAAATATACTTCCAAAATCAATTTTGACACTGCCAGGGTCACGATTTGGATGAAATTTTATCCAAAATTAATTTGTCGAGTTTTGTTAAACTTCGTACATGGCTGGAAAGGCCTATTAATTTGCAATTGAATACTGAAAACCACAATAATTTAGGATGTACGGTTGTGGAAATATCGGGTTTAGAAAATATACTTCCAAAATCAATTTTGACACTGCCAGGGTCAGGATTTGGATGAAATTTCATCCAAAATTAATTTGTCGAGTTTTGTCAAACTTCGTACATGGCTGAAAAGGCCTATTAATTTGCAATTGAATACTGAAAACCACAATCATTTAGGATGTACGGTTGTGGAAATATCGGGTTTAGAAAATATACTTCCAAAATCAATTTTGACACTGCCAGGGTCACGATTTGGATGAAATTTCATCCAAAATTAATTTGTCGAGTTTTGTTAAACTTCGTACATGGCTGGAAAGGCCTTTTAATTTGCAATTAAAAACTGAAAACCACAATCATTTAGGATGTACGGTTGTGGAAATATCGGGTTTAGAAAATATACTTCCAAAATCAATTTTGACACTGCCAGGGTCACGATTTGGATGAAATTTCATCCAAAATTAATTTGTCGAGTTTTGTCAAACTTCGTACATGGCTGGAAAGGCCTATTAATTTGCAATTGAATACTGAAAACCACAATAATTTAGGATGTACGGTTGTGGAAATATCGGGTTTAGAAAATATACTTCCAAAATCAATTTTGACACTGCCAGGGTCACGATTTGGATGAAATTTCGTCCAAAATTAATTTGTCGAGTTTTGTCAAACTTCGTACATGACTGAAAAGGCCTATTAATTTGCAATTGAATACTGAAAACCACAATCATTTAGGATGTACGGTTGTGGAAATATCGGGTTTAGAAAATATACTTCCAAAATCAATTTTGACACTGCCAGGGTCACGATTTGGATGAAATTTCGTCCAAAATTAATTTTTCGAGTTTTGTTAAACTTCGTACATGGCTGGAAAGGCCTTTTAATTTGCAATTGAATACTGAAAACCACAATAATTTAGGATGTACGGTTGTGGAAATATCTGGTTTAGAAAATATACTTCCAAAATCAATTTTGACACTGCCAGGGTCACGATTTGGATGAAATTTTATCCAAAATTAATTTGTCGAGTTTTGTTAAACTTCGTACATGGCTGGAAAGGCCTATTAATTTGCAATTGAATACTGAAAACCACAATCATTTAGGATGTACGGTTGTGGAAATATCGGGTTTAGAAAATATACTTCCAAAATCAATTTTGACACTGCCAGGGTCACGATTTGGATGAAATTTTATCCAAAATTAATTTGTCGAGTTTTGTTAAACTTCGTACATGGCTGGAAAGGCCTTTTAATTTGCAATTGAATACTGAAAACCACAATCATTTAGGATGTACGGTTGTGGAAATATCGGGTTTAGAAAATATACTTCCAAAATCAATTTTGACACTGCCAGGGTCACGATTTGGATGAAATTTCGTCCAAAATTAATTTGTCGAGTTTTGTCAAACTTCGTACATGGCTAGAAAGGCCTATTAATTTGCAATTGAATACTGAAAACCACAATCATTTAGGATGTACGGTTGTGGAAATATCGGGTTTAGAAAATATACTTCCAAAATCAATTTTGGCACTGCCAGGGTCACGATTTGGATGAAATTTCATCCAAAATTAATTTGTCGAGTTTTGTTAAACTTCGTACATGGCTGGAAAGGCCTATTAATTTGCAATTGAATACTGAAAACCACAATCATTTAGGATGTACGGTTGTGGAAATATCGGGTTTAGAAAATATACTTCCAAAATCAATTTTGACACTGCCAGGGTCACGATTTGGATGAAATTTCGTCCAAAATTAATTTGTCGAGTTTTGTCAAACTTCGTACATGGCTGGAAAGGCCTATTAATTTGCAATTGAATACTGAAAACCACAATCATTTAGGATGTATGGTTGTGGAAATATCGGGTTTAGAAAATATACTTCCAAAATCAATTTTGACACTGCCAGGGTCACGATTTGGATGAAATTTTATCCAAAATTAATTTTTCGAGTTTTGTTAAACTTCGTACATGGCTGGAAAGGCCTATTAATTTGCAATTGAATACTGAAAACCACAATAATTTAGGATGTACGGTTGTGGAAATATCGGGTTTAGAAAATATACTTCCAAAATCAATTTTGACACTGCCAGGGTCACGATTTGGATGAAATTTCGTCCAAAATTAATTTGTCGAGTTTTGTCAAACTTCGTACATGACTGGAAAGGCCTAATAATTTGCAATTGAATACTGAAAACCACAATCATTTAGGATGTACGGTTGTGGAAATATCGGGTTTAGAAAATATACTTCCAAAATCAATTTTGACACTGCCAGGGTCACGATTTGGATGAAATTTCGTCCAAAATTAATTTTTCGAGTTTTGTCAAACTTCGTACATGGCTAGAAAGGCCTATTAATTTGCAATTGAATACTGAAAACCACAATCATTTAGGATGTACGGTTGTGGAAATATCGGGTTTAGAAAATATACTTCCAAAATCAATTTTGACACTGCCAGGGTCACGATTTGGATGAAATTTCATCCAAAATTAATTTGTCGAGTTTTGTTAAACTTCGTACATGGCTGGAAAGGCCTATTAATTTGCAATTGAATACTGAAAACCACAATCATTTAGGATGTACGGTTGTGGAAATATCGGGTTTAGAAAATATACTTCCAAAATCAATTTTGACACTGCCAGGGTCACGATTTGGATGAAATTTCATCCAAAATTAATTTGTCGAGTTTTGTTAAACTTCGTACATGGCTGGAAAGGCCTATTAATTTGCAATTGAATACTGAAAACCACAATCATTTAGGATGTACGGTTGTGGAAATATCGGGTTTAGAAAATATACTTCCAAAATCAATTTTGACACTGCCAGGGTCACGATTTGGATGAAATTTCGTCCAAAATTAATTTGTCGAGTTTTGTCAAACTTCGTACATGGCTGGAAAGGCCTTTTAATTTGCAATTGAATACTGAAAACCACAATAATTTAGGATGTACGGTTGTGGAAATATCGGGTTTAGAAAATATACTTCCAAAATCAATTTTGACACTGCCAGGGTCACGATTTGGATGAAATTTCATCCAAAATTAATTTGTCGAGTTTTGTTAAACTTCGTACATGGCTGGAAAGGCCTATTAATTTGCAATTGAATACTGAAAACCACAATCATTTAGGATGTACGGTTGTGGAAATATCGGGTTTAGAAAATATACTTCCAAAATCAATTTTGACACTGCCAGGGTCACGATTTGGATGAAATTTCGTCCAAAATTAATTTGTCGAGTTTTGTCAAACTTCGTACATGGCTGGAAAGGCCTATTAATTTGCAATTGAATACTGAAAACCACAATAATTTAGGATGTACGGTTGTGGAAATATCGGGTTTAGAAAATATACTTCCAAAATCAATTTTGACACTGCCAGGGTCACGATTTGGATGAAATTTTATCCAAAATTAATTTGTCGAGTTTTGTTAAACTTCGTACATGGCTGGAAAGGCCTATTAATTTGCAATTGAATACTGAAAACCACAATAATTTAGGATGTACGGTTGTGGAAATATCGGGTTTAGAAAATATACTTCCAAAATCAATTTTGACACTGCCAGGGTCACGATTTGGATGAAATTTCGTCCAAAATTAATTTTTCGAGTTTTGTTAAACTTCGTACATGGCTGGAAAGGCCTTTTAATTTGCAATTGAATACTGAAAACCACAATCATTTAGGATGTACGGTTGTGGAAATATCGGGTTTAGAAAATATACTTCCAAAATCAATTTTGACACTGCCAGGGTCACGATTTGGATGAAATTTCGTCCAAAATTAATTTGTCGAGTTTTGTCAAACTTCGTACATGGCTGGAAAGGCCTATTAATTTGCAATTGAATACTGAAAACCACAATCATTTAGGATGTACGGTTGTGGAAATATCGGGTTTAGAAAATATACTTCCAAAATCAATTTTGACACTGCCAGGGTCACGATTTGGATGAAATTTCGTCCAAAATTAATTTGTCGAGTTTTGTCAAACTTCGTACATGGCTGGAAAGGCCTATTAATTTGCAATTGAATACTGAAAACCACAATCATTTAGGATGTACGGTTGTGGAAATATCGGGTTTAGAAAATATACATCCAAAATCAATTTTGACACTGCCAGGGTCACGATTTGGATGAAATTTCATCCAAAATTAATTTGTCGAGTTTTGTTAAACTTCGTACATGGCTGGAAAGGCCTAATACTGAAAACCACAATCATTTAGGATGTACGGTTGTGGAAATATCGGGTTTAGAAAATATACTTCCAAAATCAATTTTGACACTGCCAGGGTCACGATTTGGATGAAATTTCGTCCAAAATTAATTTGTCGAGTTTTGTCAAACTTCGTACATGGCTGGAAAGGCCTATTAATTTGCAATTGAATACTGAAAACCACAATCATTTAGGATGTACGGTTGTGGAAATATCGGGTTTAGAAAATATACTTCCAAAATCAATTTTGACACTGCCAGGGTCACGATTTGGATGAAATTTCGTCCAAAATTAATTTTTCGAGTTTTGTTAAACTTCGTACATGGCTGGAAAGGCCTTTTAATTTGCAATTGAATACTGAAAACCACAATCATTTAGGATGTACGGTTGTGGAAATATCGGGTTTAGAAAATATACTTCCAAAATCAATTTTGACCCTGCCAGGGTCACGATTTGGATGAAATTTTATCCAAAATTAATTTGTCGAGTTTTGTCAAACTTCGTACATGGCTGGATAGGCCTATTAATTTGCAATTGAATACTGAAAACCACAATAATTTAGGATGTACGGTTGTGGAAATATCGGGTTTAGAAAATATACTTCCAAAATCAATTTTGACACTGCCAGGGTCACGATTTGGATGAAATTTCGTCCAAAATTAATTTGTCGAGTTTTGTCAAACTTCGTACATGGCTGGAAAGGCCTATTAATTTGCAATTGAATACTGAAAACCACAATCATTTAGGATGTACGGATGTGGAAATATCGGGTTTAGAAAATATACTTCCAAAATCAATTTTGACACTGCCAGGGTCACGATTTGGATGAAATTTGTCGAGTTTTGTCAAACTTCGTACATGGCTGGAAAGGCCTATTAATTTGCAATTGAATACTGAAAACCACAATCATTTAGGACGTACGGTTGTGGAAATATCGGGTTTAGAAAATATACTTCCAAAATCAATTTTGACACTGCCAGGGTCACGATTTAGATGAAATTTCGTCCAAAATTAATTTGTCGAGTTTTGTTAAACTTCGTACATGGCTGGAAAGGCCTTTTAATTTGCAATTGAATACTGAAAACCACAATCATTTAGGATGTACGGTTGTGGAAATATCGGGTTTAGAAAATATACTTCCAAAATCAATTTTGACACTGCCAGGGTCACGATTTGGATGAAATTTCATCCAAAATTAATTTGTCGAGTTTTGTCAAACTTCGTACATGGCTGGAAAGGCCTATTAATTTGCAATTGAATACTGAAAACCACAATCATTTAGGATGTACGGTTGTGGAAATATCGGGTTTAGAAAATATACTTCCAAAATCAATTTTGACACTGCCAGGGTCACGATTTGGATGAAATTTCGTCCAAAATTAATTTGTCGAGTTTTGTCAAACTTCGTACATGTCTGGAAAGGCCTATTAATTTGCAATTGAATACTGAAAACCACAATCATTTAGGATGTACGGTTGTGGAAATATCGGGTTTAGAAAATATACTTCCAAAATCAATTTTGACACTGCCAGGGTCACGATTTGGATGAAATTTCGTCCAAAATTAATTTGTCGAGTTTTGTCAAACTTCGTACATGGCTGGAAAGGCCTATTAATTTGCAATTGAATACTGAAAACCACAATAATTTAGGATGTACGGTTGTGGAAATATCGGGTTTAGAAAATATACTTCCAAAATCAATTTTGACACTGCCAGGGTCACGATTTGGATGAAATTTCATCCAAAATTAATTTGTCGAGTTTTGTCAAACTTCGTACATGGCTGGAAAGCCCTATTAATTTGCAATTGAATACTGAAAACCACAATAATTTAGGATGTACGGTTGTGGAATTATCGGGTTTAGAAAATATACTTCCAAAATCAATTTTGACACTGCCAGGGTCACGATTTGGATAAAATTTCATCCAAAATTAATTTGTCGAGTTTTGTCAAACTTCGTACATAGCTGGAAAGGCCTATTAATTTGCAATTGAATACTGAAAACCACAATAATTTAGGATGTACGGTTGTGGAAATATCTGGTTTAGAAAATATACTTCCAAAATCAATTTTGACACTGCCAGGGTCACGATTTGGATGAAATTTTATCCAAAATTAATTTTTCGAGTTTTGTTAAACTTCGTACATGGCTGGAAAGGCCTATAATTTTGCAATTGAATACTGAAAACCACAATAATTTAGGATGTACGGTTGTGGAAATATCTGGTTTAGAAAATATACTTCCAAAATCAATTTTGACACTGCCAGGGTCACGATTTGGATGAAATTTCATCCAAAATTAATTTGTCGAGTTTTGTCAAACTTCGTACATGGCTGGAAAGGCCTATTAATTTGCAATTGAATACTGAAAACCACAATCATTTAGGATGTACGGTTGTGGAAATATCTGGTTTAGAAAATATACTTCCAAAATCAATTTTGACACTGCCAGGGTCACGATTTGGATGAAATTTCATCCAAAATTAATTTGTCGAGTTTTGTCAAACTTCGTACATGGCTGGAAAGGCCTATTAATTTGCAATTGAATACTGAAAACCACAATCATTTAGGATGTACGGTTGTGGAAATATCGGGTTTAGAAAATATACTTCCAAAATCAATTTTGACACTGCCAGGGTCACGATTTGGATGAAATTTCGTCCAAAATTAATTTGTCGAGTTTTGTCAAACTTCGTACATGGCTGGAAAGGCCTATTAATTTGCAATTGAATACTGACAACCACAATAATTTAGGATGTACGGTTGTGGAAATATCGGGTTTAGAAAATATACTTCCAAAATCAATTTTGACACTGCCAGGGTCACGATTTGGATGAAATTTCGTCCAAAATTAATTTTTCGAGTTTTGTTAAACTTCGTACATGGCTGGAAAGGCCTTTTAATTTGCAATTGAATACTGAAAACCACAATCATTTAGGATGTACGGTTGTGGAAATATCTGGTTTAGAAAATATACTTCCAAAATCAATTTTTACACTGCCAGGGTCACGATTTGGATGAAATTTCGTCCAAAATTAATTTGTCGAGTTTTGTCAAACTTCGTACATGGCTGGAAAGGCCTATTAATTTGCAATTGAATACTGACAACCACAATAATTTAGGATGTACGGTTGTGGAAATATCGGGTTTAGAAAATATACTTCCAAAATCAATTTTGACACTGCCAGGGTCACGATTTGGATGAAATTTCGTCCAAAATTAATTTTTCGAGTTTTGTTAAACTTCGTACATGGCTGGAAAGGCCTTTTAATTTGCAATTGAATACTGAAAACCACAATCATTTAGGATGTACGGTTGTGGAAATATCTGGTTTAGAAAATATACTTCCAAAATCAATTTTTACACTGCCAGGGTCACGATTTGGATGAAATTTCGTCCAAAATTAATTTGTCGAGTTTTGTCAAACTTCGTACATGGCTGGAAAGGCCTTTTAATTTGCAATTGAATACTGAAAACCACAATCATTTAGGATGTACGGTTGTGGAAATATCTGGTTTAGAAAATATACTTCCAAAATCAATTTTGACACTGCCAGGGTCACGATTTGGATGAAATTTCGTCCAAAATTAATTTGTCGAGTTTTGTCAAACTTCGTACATGGCTGGAAAGGCCTATTAATTTGCAATTGAATACTGAAAACCACAATAATTTTAAATGTACGGTTGTGGAAATATCGGGTTTAGAAAATATACTTCCAAAATCAATTTTGACACTGCCAGGGTCACGATTTGGATGAAATTTCATCCAAAATTAATTTGTCGAGTTTTGTCAAACTTCGTACATGGCTGGAAAGGCCTATTAATTTGCAATTGAATACTGAAAACCACAATCATTTAGGATGTACGGTTGTGGAAATATCTGGTTTAGAAAATATACTTCCAAAATCAATTTTGACACTGCCAGGGTCACGATTTGGATGAAATTTCATCCAAAATTAATTTGTCGAGTTTTGTCAAACTTCGTACATGGCTGGAAAGGCCTATTAATTTGCAATTGAATACTGAAAACCACAATCATTTAGGATGTACGGTTGTGGAAATATCTGGTTAAGAAAATATACTTCCAAAATCAATTTTGACACTGCCAGGGTCACGATTTGGATGAAATTTCATCCAAAATTAATTTGTCGAGTTTTGTCAAACTTCGTACATGGCTAGAAAGGCCTATTAATTTGCAATTGAATACTGAAAACCACAATCATTTAGGATGTACGGTTGTGGAAATATCGGGTTTAGAAAATATACTTCCAAAATCAATTTTGACACTGCCAGGGTCACGATTTGGATGAAATTTCGTCCAAAATTAATTTTTCGAGTTTTGCTAAACTTCGTACATGGCTGATAAGGCCTTTTAATTTGCAATTGAATACTGAAAACCACAATCATTTAGGATGTACGGTTGTGGAAATATCGGGTTTAGAAAATATACTTCCAAAATCAATTTTGACACTGCCAGGGTCACGATTTGGATGAAATTTTATCCAAAATTAATTTTTCGAGTTTTGTTAAACTTCGTACATGGCTGGAAAGGCCTTTTAATTTGCAATTGAATACTGAAAACCACAATAATTTAGGATGTACGGTTGTGGAAATATCGGGTTTAGAAAATATACTTCCAAAATCAATTTTGACACTGCCAGGGTCACGATTTGGATGAAATTTCGTCCAAAATTAATTTTTCGAGTTTTGTCAAACTTCGTACATGGCTGGAAAGGCCTATTAATTTGCAATTGAATACTGAAAACCACAATCATTTAGGATGTACGGTTGTGGAAATATCGGGTTTAGAAAATATACTTCCAAAATCAATTTTGACACTGCCAGGGTCACGATTTGGATGAAATTTCGTCCAAAATTAATTTGTCGAGTTTTAATTTGCAATTGAATACTGAAAACCACAATAATTTAGGATGTACGGTTGTGGAAATATCGGGTTTAGAAAATATACTTCCAAAATCAATTTTGACACTGCCAGGGTCACGATTTGGATGAAATTTTATCCAAAATTAATTTTTCGAGTTTTGTTAAACTTCGTACATGGCTGGAAAGGCCTTTTAATTTGCAATTGAATACTGAAAACCACAATAATTTAGGATGTACGGTTGTGGAAATATCGGGTTTAGAAAATATACTTCCAAAATCAATTTTGACACTGCCAGGGTCACGATTTGGATGAAATTTCGTCCAAAATTAATTTGTCGAGTTTTGTCAAACTTCGTACATGGCTGGAAAGGCCTATTAATTTGCAATTGAATACTGAAAACCACAATCATTTAGGATGTACGGTTGTGGAAATATCGGGTTTAGAAAATATACTTCCAAAATCAATTTTGACACTGCCAGGGTCACGATTTGGATGAAATTTTATCCAAAATTAATTTTTCGAGTTTTGTTAAACTTCGTACATGGCTGGAAAGGCCTATTAATTTGCAATTGAATACTGAAAACCACAATAATTTAGGATGTACGGTTGTGGAAATATCGGGTTTAAAAAATATACTTCCAAAATCAATTTTGACACTGCCAGGGTCACGATTTGGATGAAATTTCGTCCAAAATTAATTTGTCGAGTTTTGTCAAACTTCGTACATGGCTGGAAAGGCCTATTAATTTGCAATTGAATACTGAAAACCACAATCATTTAGGATGTACGGTTGTGGAAATATCGGGTTTAGAAAATATACTTCCAAAATCAATTTTGACACTGCCAGGGTCACGATTTGGATGAAATTTCGTCCAAAATTAATTTGTCGAGTTTTGTCAAACTTCGTACATGGCTGGAAAGGCCTATTAATTTGCAATTGAATACTGAAAACCACAATAATTTAGGATGTACGGTTGTGGAAATATCTGGTTTAGAAAATATACTTCCAAAATCAATTTTGACACTGCCAGGGTCACGATTTGGATGAAATTTCGTCCAAAATTAATTTGTCGAGTTTTGTCAAACTTCGTACATGGCTGGAAAGGCCTATTAATTTGCAATTGAATACTGAAAACCACAATCATTTAGGATGTACGGTTGTGGAAATATCGGGTTTAGAAAATATACTTCCAAAATCAATTTTGACACTGCCAGGGTCACGATTTGGATGAAATTTTATCCAAAATTAATTTTTCGAGTTTTGTTAAACTTCGTACATGGCTGGAAAGGCCTATTAATTTGCAATTGAATACTTAAAACCACAATAATTTAGGATGTACGGTTGTGGAAATATCGGGTTTAGAAAATACTTCCAAAATCAATTTTGACACTGCCAGGATCACGATTTGGATGAAATTTCGTCCAAAATTAATTTGTCGAGTTTTGTCAAACTTCGTACATGGCTGGAAAGGCCTATTAATTTGCAATTGAATACTGAAAACCACAATAATTTAGGATGTACGGTTGTGGAAATATCTGGTTTAGAAAATATACTTCCAAAATCAATTTTGACACTGCCAGGGTCACGATTTGGATGAAATTTCGTCCAAAATTAATTTGTCGAGTTTTGTCAAACTTCGTACATGGCTGGAAAGGCCCATTAATTTGCAATTGAATACTGAAAACCACAATAATTTAGGATGTACGGTTGTGGAAATTTCGGGTTTAGAAAATATACTTCCAAAATCAATTTTGACACTGCCAGGGTCACGATTTGGATGAAATTTCATCCAAAATTAATTTGTCGAGTTTTGTCAAACTTCGTACATGGCTGGAAAGGCCTATTAATTTGCAATTGAATACTGAAAACCACAATCATTTAGGATGTACGGTTGTGGAAATATCGGGTTTAGAAAATATACTTCCAAAATCAATTTTGACACTGCCAGGGTCACGATTTGGATGAAATTTCGTCCAAAATTAATTTGTCGAGTTTTGTCAAACTTCGTACATGGCTGGAAAGGCCTATTAATTTGCAATTGAATACTGAAAACCACAATCATTTAGGATGTACGGTTGTGGAAATATCGGGTTTAGAAAATATACTTCCAAAATCAATTTTGACACTGCCAGGGTCACGATTTGGATGAAATTTCGTCCAAAATTAATTTTTCGAGTTTTGTTAAACTTCGTACATGGCTGGAAAGGCCTATTAATTTGCAATTGAATACTGAAAACCACAATCATTTAGGATGTACGGTTGTGGAAATATCTGGTTTAGAAAATATACTTCCAAAATCAATTTTGACACTGCCAGGGTCACGATTTGGATGAAATTTCGTCCAAAATTAATTTTTCGAGTTTTGTTAAACTTCGTACATGGCTGGAAAGGCCTTTTAATTTGCAATTAAATACTGAAAACCACAATCATTTAGGATGTACGGTTGTGGAAATATCGGGTTTAGAAAATATACTTCCAAAATCAATTTTGACACTGCCAGGGTCACGATTTGGATGAAATTTCGTCCAAAATTAATTTTTCGAATTTTGTTAAACTTCGTACATGGCTGGAAAGGCCTATTAATTTGCAATTGAATACTGAAAACCACAATCATTTAGGATGTACGGTTGTGGAAATATCTGGTTTAGAAAATATACTTCCAAAATCAATTTTGACACTGCCAGGGTCACGATTTGGATGAAATTTCGTCCAAAATTAATTTGTCGAGTTTTGTCAAACTTCGTACATGGCTGGAAAGGCCTATTAATTTGCAATTGAATACTGAAAACCACAATCATTTAGGATGTACGGTTGTGGAAATATCGGGTTTAGAAAATATACTTCCAAAATCAATTTTGACACTGCCAGGGTCACGATTTGGATGAAATTTCGTCCAAAATTAATTTTTCGAGTTTTGTTAAACTTCGTACATGGCTGGAAAGGCCTATTAATTTGCAATTGAATACTGAAAACCACAATCATTTAGGATGTACGGTTGCGGAAATATCGGGTTTAGAAAATATACTTCCAAAATCAATTTTGACACTGCCAGGGTCACGATTTGGATGAAATTTCGTCCAAAATTAATTTGTCGAGTTTTGTCAAACTTCGTACATGGCTGGAAAGGCCTATTAATTTGCAATTGAATACTGGAAACTACAATCATTTAGGATGTACGGTTGTGGAAATATCGGGTTTAGAAAATATACTTCCAAAATCAATTTTGACACTGCCAGGGTCACGATTTGGATGAAATTTCATCCAAAATTAATTTGTCGAGTTTTGTCAAACTTCGTACATGGCTGGAAAGGCCTTTTAATTTGCAATTAAATACTGAAAACCACAATCATTTAGGATGTACGGTTGTGGAAATATCGGGTTTAGAAAATATACTTCCAAAATCAATTTTGACACTGCCAGGGTCACGATTTGGATGAAATTTCGTCCAAAATTAATTTTTCGAATTTTGTTAAACTTCGTACATGGCTGGAAAGGCCTATTAATTTGCAATTGAATACTGAAAACCACAATAATTTAGGATGTACGGTTGTGGAAATATCGGGTTTAGAAAATATACTTCCAAAATCAATTTTGACACTGCCAGGGTCACGATTTGGATGAAATTTCGTCCAAAATTAATTTGTCGAGTTTTGTCAAACTTCGTACATGGCTGGAAAGGCCTATTAATTTGCAATTGAATACTGAAAAGCACAATCATTTATGATGTACGGTTGTGGAAATATCGGGTTTAGAAAATATACTTCCAAAATCAATTTTGACACTGCCAGGGTCACGATTTGGATGAAATTTCGTCCAAAATTAATTTTTCGAGTTTTGTTAAACTTCGTACATGGCTGGAAAGGCCTATTAATTTGCAATTGAATACTTAAAACCACAATAATTTAGGATGTACGGTTGTGGAAATATCGGGTTTAGAAAATACTTCCAAAATCAATTTTGACACTGCCAGGGTCACGATTTGGATGAAATTTCGTCCAAAATTAATTTGTCGAGTTTTGTCAAACTTCGTACATGGCTGGAAAGGCCTATTAATTTGCAATTGAATACTGAAAACCACAATCATTTAGGATGTACGGTTGTGGAAATATCGGGTTTAGAAAATATACTTCCAAAATCAATTTTGACACTGCCAGGGTCACGATTTGGATGAAATTTTATCCAAAATTAATTTTTCGAGTTTTGTCAAACTTCGTACATGGCTGGAAAAGCCTATTAATTTGCAATTGAATACTGAAAACCACAATAATTTAGGATGTACGGTTGTGGAAATATCGGGTTTAGAAAATATACTTCCAAAATCAATTTTGACACTGCCAGGGTCACGATTTGGATGAAATTTCGTCCAAAATTAATTTTTCGAGTTTTGTTAAACTTCGTACATGGCTGGAAAGGCCTTTTAATTTGCAATTGAATACTGAAAACCACAATCATTTAGGATGTACGGTTGTGGAAATATCGGGTTTAGAAAATATACTTCCAAAATCAATTTTGACACTGCCAGGGTCACGATTTGTATGAAATTTCATCCAAAATTAATTTGTCGAGTTTTGTCAAACTTCGTACATGGCTGGAAAGGCCTATTAATTTGCAATTGAATACTGAAAACCACAATAATTTAGGATGTACGGTTGTGGAAATATCTGGTTTAGAAAATATACTTCCAAAATCAATTTTGACACTGCCAGGGTCACGATTTGGATGAAATTTCGTCCAAAATTAATTTGTCGAGTTTTGTCAAACTTCGTACATGGCTGGAAAGGCCCATTAATTTGCAATTGAATACTGAAAACCACAATAATTTAGGATGTACGGTTGTGGAAATATCAGGTTTAGAAAATATACTTCCAAAATCAATTTTGACACTGCCAGGGTCACGATTTGGATGAAATTTCGTCCAAAATTAATTTGTCGAGTTTTGTCAAACTTCGTACATGGCTGGAAAGGCCTATTAATTTGCAATTGAATACTGAAAACTACAATCATTTAGGATGTACGGTTGTGGAAATATCGGGTTTAGAAAATATACTTCCAAAATCAATTTTGACACTGCCAGGGTCACGATTTGGATGAAATTTCATCCAAAATTAATTTGTCGAGTTTTGTCAAACTTCGTACATGGCTGGAAAGGCCTATTAATTTACAATTGAATACTGAAAACCACAATCATTTAGGATGTACGGTTGTGGAAATATCGGGTTTAGAAAATATACTTCCAAAATCAATTTTGACACTGCCAGGGTCACGATTTGGATGAAATTTCGTCCAAAATTAATTTGTCGAGTTTTGTCAAACTTCGTACATGGCTGGAAAGGCCTATTAATTTGCAATTGAATACTGAAAACCACAATCATTTAGGATGTACGGTTGTGGAAATATCGGGTTTAGAAAATATACTTCCAAAATCAATTTTGACACTGCCAGGGTCACGATTTGGATGAAATTTCGTCCAAAATTAATTTTTCGAGTTTTGTTAAACTTCGTACATGGCTGGAAAGGCCTATTAATTTGCAATTGAATACTGAAAACCACAATCATTTAGGATGTACGGTTGTGGAAATATCTGGTTTAGAAAATATACTTCCAAAATCAATTTTGACACTGCCAGGGTCACGATTTGGATGAAATTTCGTCCAAAATTAATTTGTCGAGTTTTGTCAAACTTCGTACATGGCTGGAAAGGCCTATTAATTTGCAATTGAATACTGAAAACCACAATAATTTAGGATGTACGGTTGTGGAAATATCTGGTTTAGAAAATATACTTCCAAAATCAATTTTGACACTGCCAGGGTCACGATTTGGATGAAATTTTATCCAAAATTAATTTTTCGAGTTTTGTTAAACTTCGTACATGGCTGGAAAGGCCTATTAATTTGCAATTGAATACTGAAAACCACAATCATTTAGGATGTACGGTTGTGGAAATATCGGGTTTAGAAAATATACTTCCAAAATCAATTTTGACACTGCCAGGGTCACGATTTGGATGAAATTTCGTCCAAAATTAATTTGTCGAGTTTTGTCAAACTTCGTACATGGCTGGAAAGGCCTATTAATTTGCAATTGAATACTGAAAACTACAATCATTTAGGATGTACGGTTGTGGAAATATCGGGTTTAGAAAATATACTTCCAAAATCAATTTTGACACTGCCAGGGTCACGATTTGGATGAAATTTCATCCAAAATTAATTTGTCGAGTTTTGTCAAACTTCGTACATGGCTGGAAAGGCCTTTTAATTTGCAATTGAATACTGAAAACCACAATCATTTAGGATGTACGGTTGTGGAAATATCGGGTTTAGAAAATATACTTCCAAAATCAATTTTGACACTGCCAGGGTCACGATTTGGATGAAATTTTATCCAAAATTAATTTGTCGAGTTTTGTTAAACTTCGTACATGGCTGGAAAGGCCTATTAATTTGCAATTGAATACTGAAAACCACAATAATTTAGGATGTACGGTTGTGGAAATATCGGGTTTAGAAAATATACTTCCAAAATCAATTTTGACACTGCCAGGGTCACGATTTGGATGAAATTTCATCCAAAATTAATTTGTCGAGTTTTGTCAAACTTCTTACATGGCTGGAAAGGCCTATTAATTTGCAATTGAATACTGAAAACCACAATCATTTAGGATGTACGGTTGTGGAAATATCGGGTTTAGAAAATATACTTCCAAAATCAATTTTGACACTGCCAGGGTCACGATTTGGATGAAATTTCGTCCAAAATTAATTTGTCGAGTTTTGTCAAACTTCGTACATGGCTGGAAAGGCCTTTTAATTTGCAATTGAATACTGAAAACCACAATCATTTAGGATGTACGGTTGTGGAAATATCGGGTTTAGAAAATATACTTCCAAAATCAATTTTGACACTGCCAGGGTCACGATTTGGATGAAATTTTATCCAAAATTAATTTGTCGAGTTTTGTTAAACTTCGTACATGGCTGGAAAGGCCTTTTAATTTGCAATTGAATACTGAAAACCACAATCATTTAGGATGTACGGTTGTGGAAATATCTGGTTTAGAAAATATACTTCCAAAATCAATTTTGACACTGCCAGGGTCACGATTTGGATGAAATTTCGTCCAAAATTAATTTTTCGAGTTTTGTTAAACTTCGTACATGGCTGGAAAGGCCTTTTAATTTGCAATTGAATACTGAAAACCACAATCATTTAGGATGTACGGTTGTGGAAATATCGGGTTTAGAAAATATACTTCCAAAATCAATTTTGACACTGCCAGGGTCACGATTTGGATGAAATTTCGTCCAAAATTAATTTTTCGAGTTTTGTTAAACTTCGTACATGGCTGGAAAGGCCTTTTAATTTGCAATTGAATACTGAAAACCACAATAATTTAGGATGTACGGTTGTGGAAATATCGGGTTTAGAAAATATACTTCCAAAATCAATTTTGACACTGCCAGGGTCACGATTTGGATGAAATTTCGTCCAAAATTAATTTGTCGAGTTTTGTCAAACTTCGTACATGGCTGGAAAGGCCTATTAATTTGCAATTGAATACTGAAAACTACAATCATTTAGGATTTACGGTTGTGGAAATATCGGGTTTAGAAAATATACTTCCAAAATCAATTTTGACACTGCCAGGGTCACGATTTAGATGAAATTTTATCCAAAATTAATTTGTCGAGTTTTGTTAAACTTCGTACATGGCTGGAAAGGCCTTTTAATTTGCAATTGAATACTGAAAACCACAATCATTTAGGATGTACGGTTGTGGAAATATCTGGTTTAGAAAATATACTTCCAAAATCAATTTTGACACTGCCAGGGTCACGATTTGGATGAAATTTTATCCAAAATTAATTTGTCGAGTTTTGTTAAACTTCGTACATGGCTGGAAAGGCCTATTAATTTGCAATTGAATACTGAAAACCACAATAATTTAGGATGTACAGTTGTGGAAATATCGGGTTTAGAAAATATACTTCCAAAATCAATTTTGACACTGCCAGGGTCACGATTTGGATGAAATTTCGTCCAAAATTAATTTGTCGAGTTTTGTCAAACTTCGTACATGGCTGGAAAGGCCTATTAATTTGCAATTGAATACTGAAAACCACAATCATTTAGGATGTACGGTTGTGGAAATATCGGGTTTAGAAAATATACTTCCAAAATCAATTTTGACACTGCCAGGGTCACGATTTGGATGAAATTTCGTCCAAAATTAATTTGTCGAGTTTTGTCAAACTTCGTACATGGCTGGAAAGGCCTATTAATTTGCAATTGAATACTGAAAACCACAATAATTAAGGATGTACGGTTGTGGAAATATCGGGTTTAGAAAATATTCTTCCAAAATCAATTTTGACACTGCCAGGGTCACGATTTGGATGAAATTTCGTTCAAAATTAATTTGTCGAGTTTGTTCAAACTTCGTACATGGCTGGAAAGGCCTATTAATTTGCAATTGAATACTGAAAACCACAATCATTTAGGATGTACGGTTGTGGAAATATCTGGTTTAGAAAATATACTTCCAAAATCAATTTTGACACTGCCAGGGTCACGATTTGGATGAAATTTCGTCCAAAATTAATTTTTCGAGTTTTGTTAAACTTCGTACATGGCTGGAAAGGCCTTTTAATTTGCAATTGAATACTGAAAACCACAATAATTTAGGATGTACAATTGTGGAAATATCGGGTTTAGAAAATATACTTCCAAAATCAATTTTGACACTGCCAGGGTCACGATTTGGATGAAATTTTATCCAAAATTAATTTGTCGAGTATTGTTAAACTTCGTACATGGCTGGAAAGGCCTTTTAATTTGCAATTGAATACTGAAAACCACAATAATTTAGGATGTACGGTTGTGGAAATATCGGGTTTAGAAAATATACTTCCAAAATCAATTTTGACACTGCCAGGGTCACGATTTGGATGAAATTTCGTCCAAAATTAATTTGTCGAGTTTTGTCAAACTTCGTACATGGCTGGAAAGGCCTATTAATTTGCAATTGAATACTGAAAACCACAATCATTTAGGATGTACGGTTGTGGAAATATCGGGTTTAGAAAATATACTTCCAAAATCAATTTTGACACTGCCAGGGTCACGATTTGGATGAAATTTCATCCAAAATTAATTTGTCGAGTTTTGTTAAACTTCGTACATGGCTGGAAAGGCCTTTTAATTTGCAATTGAATACTGAAAACTACAATCATATAGGATGTACGGTTGTGGAAATATCTGGTTTAGAAAATATACTTCCAAAATCAATTTTGACACTGCCAGGGTCACGATTTGGATGAAATTTCGTCCAAAATTAATTTGTCGAGTTTTGTCAAACTTCGTACATGGCTGGAAAGGCCTATTAATTTGCAATTGAATACTGAAAACCACAATAATTTAGGATGTACGGTTGTGGAAATATCGGGTTTAGAAAATATACTTCCAAAATCAATTTTGACACTGCCAGGGTCACGATTTGGATGAAATTTTATCCAAATTTAATTTGTCGAGTTTTGTTAAACTTCGTACATGGCTGGAAAGGCCTTTTAATTTGCAATTGAATACTGAAAACCACAATCATTTAGGATGTACGGTTGTGGAAATATCGGGTTTAGAAAATATACTTTCAAAATCAATTTTGACACTGCCAGGGTCACGATTTGGATGAAATTTCATCCAAAATTAATTTGTCGAGTTTTGTCAAACTTCGTACATGGCTGGAAAGGCCTTTTAATTTGCAATTGAATACTGAAAACCACAATCATTTAGGATGTACGGTTGTGGAAATATCGGGTTTAGAAAATATACTTCCAAAATCAATTTTGACACTGCCAGGGTCACGATTTGGATGAAATTTCGTCCAAAATTAATTTTTCGAGTTTTGTTAAACTTCGTACATGGCTGGAAAGGCCTTTTAATTTGCAATTGAATACTGAAAACCACAATCATTTAGGATGTACGGTTGTGGAAATATCGGGTTTAGAAAATATACTTCCAAAATCAATTTTGACACTGCCAGGGTCACGATTTGGATGAAATTTTATCCAAAATTAATTTGTTGAGTTTTGTTAAACTTCGTACATGGCTGGAAAGGCCTTTTAATTTGCAATTGAATACTGAAAACCACAATAATTTAGGATGTACGGTTGTGGAAATATCGGGTTTAGAAAATATACTTCCAAAATCAATTTTGACACTGCCAGGGTCACGATTTGGATGAAATTTTATCCAAAATTAATTTGTCGAGTTTTGTTAAACTTCGTACATGGCTGGAAAGGCCTTTTAATTTGCAATTGAATACTGAAAACCACAATAATTTAGGATGTACGGTTGTGGAAATATCTGGTTTAGAAAATATACTTCCAAAATCAATTTTGACACTGCCAGGGTCACGATTTGGATGAAATTTCGTCCAAAATTAATTTGTCGAGTTTTGTCAAACTTCGTACATGGCTGGAAAGGCCTATTAATTTGCAATTGAATACTGAAAACCACAATCATTTAAGATGTACGGTTGTGGAAATATCGGGTTTAGAAAATATACTTCCAAAATCAATTTTGACACTGCCAGGGTCACGATTTGGATGAAATTTCGTCCAAAATTAATTTGTCGAGTTTTGTCAAACTTCGTACATGGCTGGAAAGGCCTATTAATTTGCAATTGAATACTGAAAACCACAATCATTTAGGATGTACGGTTGTGGAAATATCGGGTTTAGAAAATATACTTCCAAAATCAATTTTGACACTGCCAGGGTCACGATTTGGATGAAATTTCGTCCAAA
The DNA here is from genome assembly GCA_947049315.1 of Epistrophella euchroma. Classification (NCBI taxonomy): domain Eukaryota; kingdom Metazoa; phylum Arthropoda; class Insecta; order Diptera; family Syrphidae; genus Epistrophella; species Epistrophella euchroma. Next base: position 128,569,016 of record OX346246.1, read on the forward strand.
ATTAATTTTTCGAGTTTTGTTAAACTTCGTACATGGCTGGAAAGGCCTTTTAATTTGCAATTGAATACTGAAAACCACAATCATTTAGGATGTACGGTTTTGGAAATATCGGGTTTAGAAAATATACTTCCAAAATCAATTTTGACACTGCCAGGGTCACGATTTGGATGAAATTTCGTCCAAAATTAATTTTCCGAGTTTTGTTAAACTTCGTACATGGCTGGAAAGGCCTATTAATTTGCAATTGAATACTGAAAACCACAATAATTTAGGATGTACGGTTGTGGAAATATCTGGTTTAGAAAATATACTTCCAAAATCAATTTTGACACTGCCAGGGTCACGATTTGGATGAAATTTCATCCAAAATTAATTTGTCGAGTTTTGTCAAACTTCGTACATGGCTGGAAAGGCCTATTAATTTGCACTTGAATACTGAAAACCACAATAATTTAGGATGTACGGTTGTGGAAATATCGGGTTTAGAAAATATACTTCCAAAATCAATTTTGACACTGCCAGGGTCACGATTTGGATGAAATTTCATCCAAAATTAATTTGTCGAGTTTTGTCAAACTTCGTACATGGCTGGAAAGGCCTATTAATTTGCAATTGAATACTGAAAACCACAATCATTTAGGATGTACGGTTGTGGAAATATCGGGTTTAGAAAATATACTTCCAAAATCAATTTTGACACTGCCAGGGTCACGATTTGGATGAAATTTCATCCAAAATTAATTTGTCGAGTTTTGTTAAACTTCGTACATGGCTGCAAAGGCCTTTTAATTTGCAATTGAATACTGAAAACCACAATCATTTAGGATGTACGGTTGTGGAAATATCGGGTTTAGAAAATATACTTCCAAAATCAATTTTGACACTGCCAGGGTCACGATTTGGATGAAATTTTATCCAAAATTAATTTGTAGAGTTTTGTTAAACTTCGTACATGGCTGAAAAGGCCTATTAATTTGCAATTGAATACTGAAAACCACAATAATTTAGGATGTACGGTTGTGGAAATATCGGGTTTAGAAAATATACTTCCAAAATCAATTTTGACACTGCCAGGGTCACGATTTGGATGAAATTTCGTCCAAAATTAATTTGTCGAGTTTTGTCAAACTTCGTACATGGCTGGAAAGGCCTATTAATTTGCAATTGAATACTGAAAACCACAATCATTTAGGATGTACGGTTGTGGAAATATCGGGTTTAGAAAATATACTTCCAAAATCAATTTTGACACTGCCAGGGTCACGATTTGGATGAAATTTTATCCAACATTAATTTGTCGAGTTTTGTTAAACTTCGTACATGGCTGGAAAGGCCTTTTAATTTGCAATTGAATACTGAAAACCACAATCATTTAGGATGTACGGTTGTGGAAATATCGGGTTTAGAAAATATACTTCCAAAATCAATTTTGACACTGCCAGGGTCACGATTTGGATGAAATTTCGTCCAAAATTAATTTGTCGAGTTTTGTCAAACTTCGTACATGGCTGGAAAGGCCTATTAATTTGCAATTGAATACTGAAAACCACAATCATTTAGGATGTACGGTTGTGGAAATATCGGGTTTAGAAAATATACTTCCAAAATCAATTTTGACACTGCCAGGGTCACGATTTGGATGAAATTTCGTCCAAAATTAATTTGTCGAGTTTTGTCAAACTTCGTAAATGGCTGGAAAGGCCTATTAATTTGCAATTGAATACTGAAAACCACAATCATTTAAGATGTACGGTTGTGGAAATATCGGGTTTAGAAAATATACTTCCAAAATCAATTTTGACACTGCCAGGGTCACGATTTGGATGAAATTTTATCCAAAATTAATTTGTCGAGTTTTGTTAAACTTTGTACATGGCTGGAAAGGCCTTTTAATTTGCAATTGAATACTGAAAACCACAATCATTTAGGATGTACGGTTGTGGAAATATCGGGTTTAGAAAATATACTTTCAAAATCAATTTTGACACTGCCAGGGTCACGATTTGGATGAAATTTCGTCCAAAATTAATTTGTCGAGTTTTGTCAAACTTCGTACATGGCTGGAAAGGCCTATTAATTTGCAATTGAATACTGAAAACCACAATAATTAAGGATGTACGGTTGTGGAAATATCGGGTTTAGAAAATATACTTCCAAAATCAATTTTGACACTGCCAGGGTCACGATTTGGATGAAATTTCGTTCAAAATTAATTTGTCGAGTTTGTTCAAACTTCGTACATGGCTGGAAAGGCCTTTTAATTTGCAATTGAATACTGAAAACCACAATCATTTAGGATGTACGGTTGTGGAAATATCTGGTTTAGAAAATATACTTCCAAAATCAATTTTGACACTGCCAGGGTCACGATTTGGATGAAATTTCGTCCAAAATTAATTTTTCGAGTTTTGTTAAACTTCGTACATGGCTGGAAAGGCCTTTTAATTTGCAATTGAATACTGAAAACCACAATAATTTAGGATGTACAATTGTGGAAATATCTGGTTTAGAAAATATACTTCCAAAATCAATTTTGACACTGCCAGGGTCACGATTTGGATGAAATTTTATCCAAAATTAATTTGTCGAGTTTTGTTAAACTTCGTACATGGCTGGAAAGGCCTATTAATTTGCAATTGAATACTGAAAACCACAATCATTTAGGATGTACGGTTGTGGAAATATCTGGTTTAGAAAATATACTTCCAAAATCAATTTTGACACTGCCAGGGTCACGATTTGGATGAAATTTCGTCCAAAATTAATTTGTCGAGTTTTGTCAAACTTCGTACATGGCTGGAAAGGCCTATTAATTTGCAATTGAATACTGAAAACCACAATCATTTAAGATGTACGGTTGTGGAAATATCGGGTTTAGAAAATATACTTCCAAAATCAATTTTGACACTGCCAGGGTCACGACTTGGATGAAATTTCGTCCAAAATTAATTTGTCGAGTTTTGTCAAACTTCGTACATGGCTGGAAAGGCCTATTAATTTGCAATTGAATACTGAAAACCACAATCATTTAGGATGTACGGTTGTGGAAATATCGGGTTTAGAAAATATACTTCCAAAATCAATTTTGACACTGCCAGGGTCACGATTTGGATGAAATTTTATCCAAAATTAATTTGTCGAGTTTTATTAAACTTCGTACATGGCTGGAAAGGCCTTTTAATTTGCAATTGAATACTGAAAACCACAATCATTTAGGATGTACGGTTGTGGAAATATCGGGTTTAGAAAATATACTTCCAAAATCAATTTTGACACTGCCAGGGTCACGATTTGGATGAAATTTTATCCAAAATTAATTTGTCGAGTTTTGTTAAACTTCGTACATGGCTGGAAAGGCCTTTTAATTTGCAATTGAATACTGAAAACCACAATCATTTAGGATGTACAATTGTGGAAATATCGGGTTTAGAAAATATACTTCCAAAATCAATTTTGACACTGCCAGGGTCACGATTTGGATGAAATTTTATCCAAAATTAATTTGTCGAGTATTGTTAAACTTCGTACATGGCTGGAAAGGCCTTTTAATTTGCAATTGAATACTGAAAACCACAATAATTTAGGATGTACGGTTGTGGAAATATCGGGTTTAGAAAATATACTTCCAAAATCAATTTTGACACTGCCAGGGTCACGATTTGGATGAAATTTCGTCCAAAATTAATTTGTCGAGTTTTGTCAAACTTCGTACATGGCTGGAAAGGCCTATTAATTTGCAATTGAATACTGAAAACCACAATCATTTAGGATGTACGGTTGTGGAAATATCGGGTTTAGAAAATATACTTCCAAAATCAATTTTGACACTGCCAGGGTCACGATTTGGATGAAATTTCATCCAAAATTAATTTGTCGAGTTTTGTTAAACTTCGTACATGGCTGGAAAGGCCTTTTAATTTGCAATTGAATACTGAAAACTACAATCATATAGGATGTACGGTTGTGGAAATATCTGGTTTAGAAAATATACTTCCAAAATCAATTTTGACACTGCCAGGGTCACGATTTGGATGAAATTTCGTCCAAAATTAATTTGTCGAGTTTTGTCAAACTTCGTACATGGCTGGAAAGGCCTATTAATTTGCAATTGAATACTGAAAACCACAATAATTTAGGATGTACGGTTGTGGAAATATCGGGTTTAGAAAATATACTTCCAAAATCAATTTTGACACTGCCAGGGTCACGATTTGGATGAAATTTTATCCAAATTTAATTTGTCGAGTTTTGTTAAACTTCGTACATGGCTGGAAAGGCCTTTTAATTTGCAATTGAATACTGAAAACCACAATCATTTAGGATGTACGGTTGTGGAAATATCGGGTTTAGAAAATATACTTTCAAAATCAATTTTGACACTGCCAGGGTCACGATTTGGATGAAATTTCATCCAAAATTAATTTGTCGAGTTTTGTCAAACTTCGTACATGGCTGGAAAGGCCTTTTAATTTGCAATTGAATACTGAAAACCACAATCATTTAGGATGTACGGTTGTGGAAATATCGGGTTTAGAAAATATACTTCCAAAATCAATTTTGACACTGCCAGGGTCACGATTTGGATGAAATTTCGTCCAAAATTAATTTTTCGAGTTTTGTTAAACTTCGTACATGGCTGGAAAGGCCTTTTAATTTGCAATTGAATACTGAAAACCACAATCATTTAGGATGTACGGTTGTGGAAATATCGGGTTTAGAAAATATACTTCCAAAATCAATTTTGACACTGCCAGGGTCACGATTTGGATGAAATTTTATCCAAAATTAATTTGTTGAGTTTTGTTAAACTTCGTACATGGCTGGAAAGGCCTTTTAATTTGCAATTGAATACTGAAAACCACAATAATTTAGGATGTACGGTTGTGGAAATATCGGGTTTAGAAAATATACTTCCAAAATCAATTTTGACACTGCCAGGGTCACGATTTGGATGAAATTTTATCCAAAATTAATTTGTCGAGTTTTGTTAAACTTCGTACATGGCTGGAAAGGCCTTTTAATTTGCAATTGAATACTGAAAACCACAATAATTTAGGATGTACGGTTGTGGAAATATCTGGTTTAGAAAATATACTTCCAAAATCAATTTTGACACTGCCAGGGTCACGATTTGGATGAAATTTCGTCCAAAATTAATTTGTCGAGTTTTGTCAAACTTCGTACATGGCTGGAAAGGCCTATTAATTTGCAATTGAATACTGAAAACCACAATCATTTAAGATGTACGGTTGTGGAAATATCGGGTTTAGAAAATATACTTCCAAAATCAATTTTGACACTGCCAGGGTCACGATTTGGATGAAATTTCGTCCAAAATTAATTTGTCGAGTTTTGTCAAACTTCGTACATGGCTGGAAAGGCCTATTAATTTGCAATTGAATACTGAAAACCACAATCATTTAGGATGTACGGTTGTGGAAATATCGGGTTTAGAAAATATACTTCCAAAATCAATTTTGACACTGCCAGGGTCACGATTTGGATGAAATTTCGTCCAAAATTAATTTTTCGAGTTTTGTTAAACTTCGTACATGGCTGGAAAGGCCTTTTAATTTGCAATTGAATACTGAAAACCACAATCATTTAGGATGTACGGTTGTGGAAATATCGGGTTTAGAAAATATACTTCCAAAATCAATTTTGACACTGCCAGGGTCACGATTTGGATGAAATTTCGTCCAAAATTAATTTTCCGAGTTTTGTTAAACTTCGTACATGGCTGGAAAGGCCTATTAATTTGCAATTGAATACTGAAAACCACAATAATTTAGGATGTACGGTTGTGGAAATATCTGGTTTAGAAAATATACTTCCAAAATCAATTTTGACACTGCCAGGGTCACGATTTGGATGAAATTTCATCCAAAATTAATTTGTCGAGTTTTGTCAAACTTCGTACATGGCTGGAAAGGCCTATTAATTTGCACTTGAATACTGAAAACCACAATAATTTAGGATGTACGGTTGTGGAAATATCGGGTTTAGAAAATATACTTCCAAAATCAATTTTGACACTGCCAGGGTCACGATTTGGATGAAATTTCATCCAAAATTAATTTGTCGAGTTTTGTCAAACTTCGTACATGGCTGGAAAGGCCTATTAATTTGCAATTGAATACTGAAAACCACAATCATTTAGGATGTACGGTTGTGGAAATATCGGGTTTAGAAAATATACTTCCAAAATCAATTTTGACACTGCCAGGGTCACGATTTGGATGAAATTTCATCCAAAATTAATTTGTCGAGTTTTGTTAAACTTCGTACATGGCTGCAAAGGCCTTTTAATTTGCAATTGAATACTGAAAACCACAATCATTTAGGATGTACGGTTGTGGAAATATCGGGTTTAGAAAATATACTTCCAAAATCAATTTTGACACTGCCAGGGTCACGATTTGGATGAAATTTTATCCAAAATTAATTTGTAGAGTTTTGTTAAACTTCGTACATGGCTGAAAAGGCCTATTAATTTGCAATTGAATACTGAAAACCACAATAATTTAGGATGTACGGTTGTGGAAATATCGGGTTTAGAAAATATACTTCCAAAATCAATTTTGACACTGCCAGGGTCACGATTTGGATGAAATTTCGTCCAAAATTAATTTGTCGAGTTTTGTCAAACTTCGTACATGGCTGGAAAGGCCTATTAATTTGCAATTGAATACTGAAAACCACAATCATTTAGGATGTACGGTTGTGGAAATATCGGGTTTAGAAAATATACTTCCAAAATCAATTTTGACACTGCCAGGGTCACGATTTGGATGAAATTTTATCCAACATTAATTTGTCGAGTTTTGTTAAACTTCGTACATGGCTGGAAAGGCCTTTTAATTTGCAATTGAATACTGAAAACCACAATCATTTAGGATGTACGGTTGTGGAAATATCGGGTTTAGAAAATCTACTTCCAAAATCAATTTTGACACTGCCAGGGTCACGATTTGGATGAAATTTCGTCCAAAATTAATTTGTCGAGTTTTGTCAAACTTCGTACATGGCTGGAAAGGCCTATTAATTTGCAATTGAATACTGAAAACCACAATCATTTAGGATGTACGGTTGTGGAAATATCGGGTTTAGAAAATATACTTCCAAAATCAATTTTGACACTGCCAGGGTCACGATTTGGATGAAATTTCGTCCAAAATTAATTTGTCGAGTTTTGTCAAACTTCGTACATGGCTGGAAAGGCCTATTAATTTGCAATTGAATACTGAAAACCACAATCATTTAGGATGTACGGTTGTGGAAATATCTGGTTTAGAAAATATACTTCCAAAATCAATTTTGACACTGCCAGGGTCACGATTTGGATGAAATTTCATCCAAAATTAATTTGTCGAGTTTTGTCAAACTTCGTACATGGCTGGAAAGGCCTATTAATTTGCACTTGAATACTGAAAACCACAATAATTTAGGATGTACGGTTGTGGAAATATCGGGTTTAGAAAATATACTTCCAAAATCAATTTTGACACTGCCAGGGTCACGATTTGGATGAAATTTCATCCAAAATTAATTTGTCGAGTTTTGTCAAACTTCGTACATGGCTGGAAAGGCCTATTAATTTGCAATTGAATACTGAAAACCACAATCATTTAGGATGTACGGTTGTGGAAATATCGGGTTTAGAAAATATACTTCCAAAATCAATTTTGACACTGCCAGGGTCACGATTTGGATGAAATTTCATCCAAAATTAATTTGTCGAGTTTTGTTAAACTTCGTACATGGCTGCAAAGGCCTTTTAATTTGCAATTGAATACTGAAAACCACAATCATTTAGGATGTACGGTTGTGGAAATATCGGGTTTAGAAAATATACTTCCAAAATCAATTTTGACACTGCCAGGGTCACGATTTGGATGAAATTTTATCCAAAATTAATTTGTAGAGTTTTGTTAAACTTCGTACATGGCTGAAAAGGCCTATTAATTTGCAATTGAATACTGAAAACCACAATAATTTAGGATGTACGGTTGTGGAAATATCGGGTTTAGAAAATATACTTCCAAAATCAATTTTGACACTGCCAGGGTCACGATTTGGATGAAATTTCGTCCAAAATTAATTTGTCGAGTTTTGTCAAACTTCGTACATGGCTGGAAAGGCCTATTAATTTGCAATTGAATACTGAAAACCACAATCATTTAGGATGTACGGTTGTGGAAATATCGGGTTTAGAAAATATACTTCCAAAATCAATTTTGACACTGCCAGGGTCACGATTTGGATGAAATTTTATCCAACATTAATTTGTCGAGTTTTGTTAAACTTCGTACATGGCTGGAAAGGCCTTTTAATTTGCAATTGAATACTGAAAACCACAATCATTTAGGATGTACGGTTGTGGAAATATCGGGTTTAGAAAATCTACTTCCAAAATCAATTTTGACACTGCCAGGGTCACGATTTGGATGAAATTTCGTCCAAAATTAATTTGTCGAGTTTTGTCAAACTTCGTACATGGCTGGAAAGGCCTATTAATTTGCAATTGAATACTGAAAACCACAATCATTTAGGATGTACGGTTGTGGAAATATCGGGTTTAGAAAATATACTTCCAAAATCAATTTTGACACTGCCAGGGTCACGATTTGGATGAAATTTCGTCCAAAATTAATTTGTCGAGTTTTGTCAAACTTCGTACATGGCTGGAAAGGCCTATTAATTTGCAATTGAATACTGAAAACCACAATCATTTAAGATGTACGGTTGTGGAAATATCGGGTTTAGAAAATATACTTCCAAAATCAATTTTGACACTGCCAGGGTCACGATTTGGATGAAATTTTATCCAAAATTAATTTGTCGAGTTTTGTTAAACTTCGTACATGGCTGGAAAGGCCTTTTAATTTGCAATTGAATACTGAAAACCACAATCATTTAGGATGTACGGTTGTGGAAATATCGGGTTTAGAAAATATACTTTCAAAATCAATTTTGACACTGCCAGGGTCACGATTTGGATGAAATTTCGTCCAAAATTAATTTGTCGAGTTTTGTCAAACTTCGTACATGGCTGGAAAGGCCTATTAATTTGCAATTGAATACTGAAAACCACAATAATTAAGGATGTACGGTTGTGGAAATATCGGGTTTAGAAAATATACTTCCAAAATCAATTTTGACACTGCCAGGGTCACGATTTGGATGAAATTTCGTTCAAAATTAATTTGTCGAGTTTGTTCAAACTTCGTACATGGCTGGAAAGGCCTATTAATTTGCAATTGAATACTGAAAACCACAATCATTTAGGATGTACGGTTGTGGAAATATCTGGTTTAGAAAATATACTTCCAAAATCAATTTTGACACTGCCAGGGTCACGATTTGGATGAAATTTCGTCCAAAATTAATTTTTCGAGTTTTGTTAAACTTCGTACATGGCTGGAAAGGCCTTTTAATTTGCAATTGAATACTGAAAACCACAATAATTTAGGATGTACAATTGTGGAAATATCTGGTTTAGAAAATATACTTCCAAAATCAATTTTGACACTGCCAGGGTCACGATTTGGATGAAATTTTATCCAAAATTAATTTGTCGAGTTTTGTTAAACTTCGTACATGGCTGGAAAGGCCTATTAATTTGCAATTGAATACTGAAAACCACAATCATTTAGGATGTACGGTTGTGGAAATATCTGGTTTAGAAAATATACTTCCAAAATCAATTTTGACACTGCCAGGGTCACGATTTGGATGAAATTTCGTCCAAAATTAATTTGTCGAGTTTTGTCAAACTTCGTACATGGCTGGAAAGGCCTATTAATTTGCAATTGAATACTGAAAACCACAATCATTTAAGATGTACGGTTGTGGAAATATCGGGTTTAGAAAATATACTTCCAAAATCAATTTTGACACTGCCAGGGTCACGATTTGGATGAAATTTCGTCCAAAATTAATTTGTCGAGTTTTGTCAAACTTCGTACATGGCTGGAAAGGCCTATTAATTTGCAATTGAATACTGAAAACCACAATCATTTAGGATGTACGGTTGTGGAAATATCGGGTTTAGAAAATATACTTCCAAAATCAATTTTGACACTGCCAGGGTCACGATTTGGATGAAATTTTATCCAAAATTAATTTGTCGAGTTTTATTAAACTTCGTACATGGCTGGAAAGGCCTTTTAATTTGCAATTGAATACTGAAAACCACAATCATTTAGGATGTACGGTTGTGGAAATATCGGGTTTAGAAAATATACTTCCAAAATCAATTTTGACACTGCCAGGGTCACGATTTGGATGAAATTTTATCCAAAATTAATTTGTCGAGTTTTGTTAAACTTCGTACATGGCTGGAAAGGCCTTTTAATTTGCAATTGAATACTGAAAACCACAATCATTTAGGATGTACGGTTGTGGAAATATCTGGTTTAGAAAATATACTTCCAAAATCAATTTTGACACTGCCAGGGTCACGATTTGGATGAAATTTCGTCCAAAATTAATTTGTCGAGTTTTGTCAAACTTCGTACATGGCTGGAAAGGCCTATTAATTTGCAATTGAATACTGAAAACCACAATCATTTAGGATGTACGGTTGTGGAAATATCGGGTTTAGAAAATATACTTCCAAAATCAATTTTGACACTGCCAGGGTCACGATTTGGATAAAATTTTATCCAAAATTAATTTGTCGAGTTTTGTTAAACTTCGTACATGGCTGGAAAGGCCTTTTAATTTGCAATTGAATACTGAAAACCACAATCATTTAGGATGTACGGTTGTGGAAATATCGGGTTTAGAAAATATACTTCCAAAATCAATTTTGACACTGCCAGGGTCACGATTTGGATGAAATTTTATCCAAAATTAATTTTTCGAGTTTTGTTAAACTTCGTACATGGCTGGAAAGGCCTATTAATTTGCAATTGAATACTGAAAACCACAATCATTTAGGATGTACGGTTGTGGAAATATCGGGTTTAGAAAATATACTTCCAAAATCAATTTTGACACTGCCAGGGTCACGATTTGGATGAAATTTCGTCCAAAATTAATTTGTCGAGTTTTGTCAAACTTCGTACATGGCTGGAAAGGCCTATTAATTTGCAATTGAATACTGAAAACTACAATCATTTAGGATTTACGGTTGTGGAAATATCGGGTTTAGAAAATATACTTCCAAAATCAATTTTGACACCGCCAGGGTCACGATTTGGATGAAATTTCGTCCAAAATTAATTTGTCGAGTTTTGTCAAACTTCGTACATGGCTGGAAAGGCCTATTAATTTGCAATTGAATACTGAAAACCACAATCATTTAGGATGTACGGTTGTGGAAATATCGGGTTTAGAAAATATACTTCCAAAATCAATTTTGACACTGCCAGGGTCACGATTTGGATGAAATTTCGTCCAAAATTAATTTGTCGAGTTTTGTCAAACTTCGTGCATGGCTGGAAAGGCCTATTAATTTGCAATTGAATACTGAAAACCACAATAATTAAGGATGTACGGTTGTGGAAATATCCGGTTTAGAAAATATACTTCCAAAATCAATTTTGACACTGCCAGGGTCACGATTTGGATGAAATTTCGTTCAAAATTAATTTGTCGAGTTTGTTCAAACTTCGTACATGGCTGGAAAGGCCTATTAATTTGCAATTGAATACTGAAAACCACAATCATTTAGGATGTACGGTTGTGGAAATATCTGGTTTAGAAAATATACTTCCAAAATCAATTTTGACACTGCCAGGGTCACGATTTGGATGAAATTTCATCCAAAATTAATTTTTCGAGTTTTGTTAAACTTCGTACATGGCTGGAAAGGCCTTTTAATTTGCAATTGAATACTGAAAACCACAATAATTTAGGATGTACAATTGTGGAAATATCGGGTTTAGAAAATATACTTCCAAAATCAATTTTGACACTGCCAGGGTCACGATTTGGATGAAATTTTATCCAAAATTAATTTGTCGAGTATTGTTAAACTTCGTACATGGCTGGAAAGGCCTTTTAATTTGCAATTGAATACTGAAAACCACAATAATTTAGGATGTACGGTTGTGGAAATATCGGGTTTAGAAAATATACTTCCAAAATCAATTTTGACACTGCCAGGGTCACGATTTGGATGAAATTTCGTCCAAAATTAATTTGTCGAGTTTTGTCAAACTTCGTACATGGCTGGAAAGGCCTATTAATTTGCAATTGAATACTGAAAACCACAATCATTTAGGATGTACGGTTGTGGAAATATCGGGTTTAGAAAATATACTTCCAAAATCAATTTTGACACTGCCAGGGTCACGATTTGGATGAAATTTCATCCAAAATTAATTTGTCGAGTTTTGTTAAACTTCGTACATGGCTGGAAAGGCCTTTTAATTTGCAATTGAATACTGAAAACTACAATCATATAGGATGTACGGTTGTGGAAATATCTGGTTTAGAAAATATACTTCCAAAATCAATTTTGACACTGCCAGGGTCACGATTTGGATGAAATTTCGTCCAAAATTAATTTGTCGAGTTTTGTCAAACTTCGTACATGGCTGGAAAGGCCTATTAATTTGCAATTGAATACTGAAAACCACAATAATTTAGGATGTACGGTTGTGGAAATATCGGGTTTAGAAAATATACTTCCAAAATCAATTTTGACACTGCCAGGGTCACGATTTGGATGAAATTTTATCCAAATTTAATTTGTCGAGTTTTGTTAAACTTCGTACATGGCTGGAAAGGCCTTTTAATTTGCAATTGAATACTGAAAACCACAATCATTTAGGATGTACGGTTGTGGAAATATCGGGTTTAGAAAATATACTTTCAAAATCAATTTTGACACTGCCAGGGTCACGATTTGGATGAAATTTCATCCAAAATTAATTTGTCGAGTTTTGTCAAACTTCGTACATGGCTGGAAAGGCCTTTTAATTTGCAATTGAATACTGAAAACCACAATCATTTAGGATGTACGGTTGTGGAAATATCGGGTTTAGAAAATATACTTCCAAAATCAATTTTGACACTGCCAGGGTCACGATTTGGATGAAATTTCGTCCAAAATTAATTTTTCGAGTTTTGTTAAACTTCGTACATGGCTGGAAAGGCCTTTTAATTTGCAATTGAATACTGAAAACCACAATCATTTAGGATGTACGGTTGTGGAAATATCGGGTTTAGAAAATATACTTCCAAAATCAATTTTGACACTGCCAGGGTCACGATTTGGATGAAATTTTATCCAAAATTAATTTGTCGAGTTTTGTTAAACTTCGTACATGGCTGGAAAGGCCTTTTAATTTGCAATTGAATACTGAAAACCACAATAATTTAGGATGTACGGTTGTGGAAATATCGGGTTTAGAAAATATACTTCCAAAATCAATTTTGACACTGCCAGGGTCACGATTTGGATGAAATTTTATCCAAAATTAATTTGTCGAGTTTTGTTAAACTTCGTACATGGCTGGAAAGGCCTTTTAATTTGCAATTGAATACTGAAAACCACAATAATTTAGGATGTACGGTTGTGGAAATATCTGGTTTAGAAAATATACTTCCAAAATCAATTTTGACACTGCCAGGGTCACGATTTGGATGAAATTTCGTCCAAAATTAATTTGTCGAGTTTTGTCAAACTTCGTACATGGCTGGAAAGGCCTATTAATTTGCAATTGAATACTGAAAACCACAATCATTTAAGATGTACGGTTGTGGAAATATCGGGTTTAGAAAATATACTTCCAAAATCAATTTTGACACTGCCAGGGTCACGATTTGGATGAAATTTCGTCCAAAATTAATTTGTCGAGTTTTGTCAAACTTCGTACATGGCTGGAAAGGCCTATTAATTTGCAATTGAATACTGAAAACCACAATCATTTAGGATGTACGGTTGTGGAAATATCTGGTTTAGAAAATATACTTCCAAAATCAATTTTGACACTGCCAGGGTCACGATTTGGATGAAATTTCATCCAAAATTAATTTGTCGAGTTTTGTCAAACTTCGTACATGGCTGGAAAGGCCTATTAATTTGCAATTGAATACTGAAAACCACAATAATTTAGGATGTACGGTTGTGGAAATATCGGGTTTAGAAAATATACTTCCAAAATCAATTTTGACACTGCCAGGGTCACGATTTGGATGAAATTTCATCCAAAATTAATTTGTCGAGTTTTGTCAAACTTCGTACATGGCTGGAAAGGCCTATTAATTTGCAATTGAATACTGAAAACCACAATCATTTAGGATGTACGGTTGTGGAAATATCTGGTTTAGAAAATATACTTCCAAAATCAATTTTGACACTGCCCTGGTCACGATTTGGATGAAATTTCATCCAAAATTAATTTGTCGAGTTTTGTCAAACTTCGTACATGGCTGGAAAGGCCTATTAATTTGCAATTGAATACTGAAAACCACAATCATTTAGGATGTACGGTTGTGGAAATATCGGGTTTAGAAAATATACTTCCAAAATCAATTTTGACACTGCCAGGGTCACGATTTGGATGAAATTTCATCCAAAATTAATTTGTCGAGTTTTGTTAAACTTCGTACATGGCTGCAAAGGCCTTTTAATTTGCAATTGAATACTGAAAACCACAATCATTTAGGATGTACGGTTGTGGAAATATCGGGTTTAGAAAATATACTTCCAAAATCAATTTTGACACTGCCAGGGTCACGATTTGGATGAAATTTTATCCAAAATTAATTTGTAGAGTTTTGTTAAACTTCGTACATGGCTGAAAAGGCCTATTAATTTGCAATTGAATACTGAAAACCACAATAATTTAGGATGTACGGTTGTGGAAATATCGGGTTTAGAAAATATACTTCCAAAATCAATTTTGACACTGCCAGGGTCACGATTTGGATGAAATTTCGTCCAAAATTAATTTTTCGAGTTTTGTCAAACTTCGTACATGGCTGGAAAGGCCTATTAATTTGCAATTGAATACTGAAAACCACAATCATTTAGGATGTACGGTTGTGGAAATATCGGGTTTAGAAAATATACTTCCAAAATCAATTTTGACACTGCCAGGGTCACGATTTGGATGAAATTTCATCCAAAATTAATTTGTCGAGTTTTGTTAAACTTCGTACATGGCTGCAAAGGCCTTTTAATTTGCAATTGAATACTGAAAACCACAATCATTTAGGATGTACGGTTGTGGAAATATCGGGTTTAGAAAATATACTTCCAAAATCAATTTTGACACTGCCAGGGTCACGATTTGGATGAAATTTCGTCCAAAATTAATTTGTCGAGTTTTGTCAAACTTCGTACATGGCTGGAAAGGCCTTTTAATTTGCAATTAAATACTGAAAACCACAATCATTTAGGATGTACGGTTGTGGAAATATCGGGCTTAGAAAATATACTTCCAAAATCAATTTTGACACTGCCAGGGTCACGATTTGGATGAAATTTCGTCCAAAATTAATTTTTCGAGTTTTGTTAAACTTCGTACATGGCTGGAAAGGCCTTTTAATTTGCAATTGAATACTGAAAACCACAATCATTTAGGATGTACGGTTGTGGAAATATCGGGTTTAGAAAATATACTTCCAAAATCAATTTTGACACTGCCAGGGTCACGATTTGGATGAAATTTTATCCAAAATTAATTTGTCGAGTTTTGTCAAACTTCGTACATGGCTGGAAAGGCCTATTAATTTGCAATTGAATACTGAAAACCACAATAATTTAGGATGTACGGTTGTGGAAATATCGGGTTTAGAAAATATACTTCCAAAATCAATTTTGACACTGCCAGGGTCACGATTTGGATGAAATTTCGTCCAAAATTAATTTTTCGAGTTTTGTTAAACTTCGTACATGGCTGGAAAGGCCTTTTAATTTGCAATTGAATACTGAAAACCACAATCATTTAGGATGTACGGTTGTGGAAATATCGGGTTTAGAAAATATACTTCCAAAATCAATTTTGACACTGCCAGGGTCACGATTTGGATGAAATTTTATCCAAAATTAATTTGTCGAGTTTTGTTAAACTTCGTACATGGCTGGAAAGGCCTTTTAGTTTGCAATTGAATACTGAAAACCACCATCATTTAGGATGTACGGTTGTGGAAATATCGGGTTTAGAAAATATACTTCCAAAATCAATTTTGACACTGCCAGGGTCACGATTTGGATGAAATTTCATCCAAAATTAATTTGTCGAGTTTTGTCAAACTTCGTACATGGCTGGAAAGGCCTTTTAATTTGCAATTGAATACTGAAAACCACAATCATTTAGGATGTACGGTTGTGGAAATATCGGGTTTAGAAAATATACTTCCAAAATCAATTTTGACACTGCCAGGGTCACGATTTGGATGAAATTTCATCCAAAATTAATTTGTCGAGTTTTGTCAAACTTCGTACATGGCTGGAAAGGCCTATTAATTTGCAATTGAATACTGAAAACCACAATCATTTAGGATGTACGGTTGTGGAAATATCGGGTTTAGAAAATATACTTCCAAAATCAATTTTGACACTGCCAGGGTCACGATTTGGATGAAATTTCATCCAAAATTAATTTGTCGAGTTTTGTCAAACTTCGTACATGGCTGGAAAGGCCTTTTAATTTGCAATTGAATACTGAAAACCACAATCATTTAGGATGTACGGTTGTGGAAATATCGGGTTTAGAAAATATACTTCCAAAATCAATTTTGACACTGCCAGGGTCACGATTTGGATGAAATTTCGTCCAAAATTAATTTGTCGAGTTTTGTTAAACTTCGTACATGGCTGGAAAGGCCTTTTAATTTGCAATTGAATACTGAAAACCACAATCATTTAGGATGTACGGTTGTGGAAATATCGGGTTTAGAAAATATACTTCCAAAATCAATTTTGACACTGCCAGGGTCACGATTTGGATGAAATTTCGTCCAAAATTAATTTGTCGAGTTTTGTCAAACTTCGTACATGGCTGGAAAGGCCTATTAATTTGCAATTGAATACTGAAAACCACAATAATTTAGGATGTACGGTTGTGGAAATATCGGGTTTAGAAAATATACTTCCAAAATCAATTTTGACACTGCCAGGGTCACGATTTGGATGAAATTTCATCCAAAATTAATTTGTCGAGTTTTGTCAAACTTCGTACATGGCTGGAAAGGCCTATTAATTTGCAATTGAATACTGAAAACCACAATAATTTAGGATGTACGGTTGTGGAAATATCGGGTTTAGAAAATATACTTCCAAAATCAATTTTGACACTGCCAGGGTCACGATTTGGATGAAATTTTATCCAAAATTAATTTGTCGAGTTTTGTTAAACTTCGTACATGGCTGGAAAGGCCTATTAATTTGCAATTGAATACTGAAAACCACAATAATTTAGGATGTACGGTTGTGGAAATATCGGGTTTAGAAAATATACTTCCAAAATCAATTTTGACACTGCCAGGGTCACGATTTGGATGAAATTTCGTCCAAAATTAATTTGTCGAGTTTTGTCAAACTTCGTACATGGCTGGAAAGGCCTATTAATTTGCAATTGAATACTGAAAACCACAATCATTTAGGATGTACGGTTGTGGAAATATCGGGTTTAGAAAATATACTTCCAAAATCAATTTTGACACTGCCAGGGTCACGATTTGGATGAAATTTCGTCCAAAATTAATTTGTCGAGTTTTGTCAAACTTCGTACATGGCTGGAAAGGCCTATTAATTTGCAATTGAATACTGAAAACCACAATCATTTAGGATGTACGGTTGTGGAAATATCGGGTTTAGAAAATATACTTCCAAAATCAATTTTGACACTGCCAGGGTCACGATTTGGATGAAATTTCATCCAAAATTAATTTGTCGAGTTTTGTCAAACTTCGTACATGGCTGGAAAGGCCTTTTAATTTGCAATTGAATACTGAAAACCACAATCATTTAGGATGTACGGTTGTGGAAATATCGGGTTTAGAAAATATACTTCCAAAATCAATTTTGACACTGCCAGGGTCACGATTTGGATGAAATTTCGTCCAAAATTAATTTGTCGAGTTTTGTTAAACTTCGTACATGGCTGGAAAGGCCTATTAATTTGCAATTGAATACTGAAAACCACAATAATTTAGGATGTACGGTTGTGGAAATATCGGGTTTAGAAAATATACTTCCAAAATCAATTTTGACACTGCCAGGGTCACGATTTGGATGAAATTTCATCCAAAATTAATTTGTCGAGTTTTGTCAAACTTCGTACATGGCTGGAAAGGCCTATTAATTTGCAATTGAATACTGAAAACCACAATAATTTAGGATGTACGGTTGTGGAAATATCGGGTTTAGAAAATATACTTCCAAAATCAATTTTGACACTGCCAGGGTCACGATTTGGATGAAATTTTATCCAAAATTAATTTGTCGAGTTTTGTTAAACTTCGTACATGGCTGGAAAGGCCTATTAATTTGCAATTGAATACTGAAAACCACAATAATTTAGGATGTACGGTTGTGGAAATATCGGGTTTAGAAAATATACTTCCAAAATCAATTTTGACACTGCCAGGGTCACGATTTGGATGAAATTTCGTCCAAAATTAATTTGTCGAGTTTTGTCAAACTTCGTACATGGCTGGAAAGGCCTTTTAATTTGCAATTGAATACTGAAAACCACAATCATTTAGGATGTACGGTTGTGGAAATATCGGGTTTAGAAAATATACTTCCAAAATCAATTTTGACACTGCCAGGGTCACGATTTGGATGAAATTTCATCCAAAATTAATTTGTCGAGTTTTGTCAAACTTCGTACATGGCTGGAAAGGCCTATTAATTTGCAATTGAATACTGAAAACCACAATCATTTAGGATGTACGGTTGTGGAAATATCGGGTTTAGAAAATATACTTCCAAAATCAATTTTGACACTGCCAGGGTCACGATTTGGATGAAATTTCATCCAAAATTAATTTGTCGAGTTTTGTCAAACTTCGTACATGGCTGGAAAGGCCTTTTAATTTGCAATTGAATACTGAAAACCACAATCATTTAGGATGTACGGTTGTGGAAATATCGGGTTTAGAAAATATACTTCCAAAATCAATTTTGACACTGCCAGGGTCACGATTTGGATGAAATTTCGTCCAAAATTAATTTGTCGAGTTTTGTTAAACTTCGTACATGGCTGGAAAGGCCTATTAATTTGCAATTGAATACTGAAAACCACAATAATTTAGGATGTACGGTTGTGGAAATATCGGGTTTAGAAAATATACTTCCAAAATCAATTTTGACACTGCCAGGGTCACGATTTGGATGAAATTTCATCCAAAATTAATTTGTCGAGTTTTGTCAAACTTCGTACATGGCTGGAAAGGCCTTTTAATTTGCAATTGAATACTGAAAACCACAATCATTTAGGATGTACGGTTGTGGAAATATCGGGTTTAGAAAATATACTTCCAAAATCAATTTTGACACTGCCAGGGTCACGATTTGGATGAAATTTCGTCCAAAATTAATTTGTCGAGTTTTGTTAAACTTCGTACATGGCTGGAAAGGCCTTTTAATTTGCAATTGAATACTGAAAACCACAATCATTTAGGATGTACGGTTGTGGAAATATCGGGTTTAGAAAATATACTTTCAAAATCAATTTTGACACTGCCAGGGTCACGATTTGGATGAAATTTCGTCCAAAATTAATTTGTCGAGTTTTGTCAAACTTCGTACATGGCTGGAAAGGCCTATTAATTTGCAATTGAATACTGAAAACCACAATAATTTAGGATGTACGGTTGTGGAAATATCGGGTTTAGAAAATATACTTCCAAAATCAATTTTGACACTGCCAGGGTCACGATTTGGATGAAATTTCATCCAAAATTAATTTGTCGAGTTTTGTCAAACTTCGTACATGGCTGGAAAGGCCTATTAATTTGCAATTGAATACTGAAAACCACAATAATTTAGGATGTACGGTTGTGGAAATATCGGGTTTAGAAAATATACTTCCAAAATCAATTTTGACACTGCCAGGGTCACGATTTGGATGAAATTTTATCCAAAATTAATTTGTCGAGTTTTGTTAAACTTCGTACATGGCTGGAAAGGCCTATTAATTTGCAATTGAATACTGAAAACCACAATAATTTAGGATGTACGGTTGTGGAAATATCGGGTTTAGAAAATATACTTCCAAAATCAATTTTGACACTGCCAGGGTCACGATTTGGATGAAATTTCGTCCAAAATTAATTTGTCGAGTTTTGTCAAACTTCGTACATGGCTGGAAAGGCCTATTAATTTGCAATTGAATACTGAAAACCACAATCATTTAGGATGTACGGTTGTGGAAATATCGGGTTTAGAAAATATACTTCCAAAATCAATTTTGACACTGCCAGGGTCACGATTTGGATGAAATTTCGTCCAAAATTAATTTTTCGAGTTTTGTCAAACTTCGTACATGGCTGGAAAGGCCTATTAATTTGCAATTGAATACTGAAAACCACAATCATTTAGGATGTACGGTTGTGGAAATATCGGGTTTAGAAAATATACTTCCAAAATCAATTTTGACACTGCCAGGGTCACGATTTGGATGAAATTTCATCCAAAATTAATTTGTCGAGTTTTGTCAAACTTCGTACATGGCTGGAAAGGCCTTTTAATTTGCAATTGAATACTGAAAACCACAATCATTTAGGATGTACGGTTGTGGAAATATCGGGTTTAGAAAATATACTTCCAAAATCAATTTTGACACTGCCAGGGTCACGATTTGGATGAAATTTCGTCCAAAATTAATTTGTCGAGTTTTGTTAAACTTCGTACATGGCTGGAAAGGCCTTTTAATTTGCAATTGAATACTGAAAACCACAATAATTTAGGATGTACGGTTGTGGAAATATCGGGTTTAGAAAATATACTTCCAAAATCAATTTTGACACTGCCAGGGTCACGATTTGGATGAAATTTCATCCAAAATTAATTTGTCGAGTTTTGTCAAACTTCGTACATGGCTGGAAAGGCCTATTAATTTGCAATTGAATACTGAAAACCACAATAATTTAGGATGTACGGTTGTGGAAATATCGGGTTTAGAAAATATACTTCCAAAATCAATTTTGACACTGCCAGGGTCACGATTTGGATGAAATTTTATCCAAAATTAATTTGTCGAGTTTTGTTAAACTTCGTACATGGCTGGAAAGGCCTATTAATTTGCAATTGAATACTGAAAACCACAATAATTTAGGATGTACGGTTGTGGAAATATCGGGTTTAGAAAATATACTTCCAAAATCAATTTTGACACTGCCAGGGTCACGATTTGGATGAAATTTCGTCCAAAATTAATTTGTCGAGTTTTGTCAAACTTCGTACATGGCTGGAAAGGCCTTTTAATTTGCAATTGAATACTGAAAACCACAATCATTTAGGATGTACGGTTGTGGAAATATCGGGTTTAGAAAATATACTTCCAAAATCAATTTTGACACTGCCAGGGTCACGATTTGGATGAAATTTCATCCAAAATTAATTTGTCGAGTTTTGTCAAACTTCGTACATGGCTGGAAAGGCCTATTAATTTGCAATTGAATACTGAAAACCACAATCATTTAGGATGTACGGTTGTGGAAATATCGGGTTTAGAAAATATACTTCCAAAATCAATTTTGACACTGCCAGGGTCACGATTTGGATGAAATTTCATCCAAAATTAATTTGTCGAGTTTTGTCAAACTTCGTACATGGCTGGAAAGGCCTTTTAATTTGCAATTGAATACTGAAAACCACAATCATTTAGGATGTACGGTTGTGGAAATATCGGGTTTAGAAAATATACTTCCAAAATCAATTTTGACACTGCCAGGGTCACGATTTGGATGAAATTTCGTCCAAAATTAATTTGTCGAGTTTTGTTAAACTTCGTACATGGCTGGAAAGGCCTATTAATTTGCAATTGAATACTGAAAACCACAATCATTTAGGATGTACGGTTGTGGAAATATCGGGTTTAGAAAATATACTTCCAAAATCAATTTTGACACTGCCAGGGTCACGATTTGGATGAAATTTCGTCCAAAATTAATTTGTCGAGTTTTGTCAAACTTCGTACATGGCTGGAAAGGCCTTTTAATTTGCAATTGAATACTGAAAACCACAATCATTTAGGATGTACGGTTGTGGAAATATCGGGTTTAGAAAATATACTTCCAAAATCAATTTTGACACTGCCAGGGTCACGATTTGGATGAAATTTCGTCCAAAATTAATTTGTCGAGTTTTGTTAAACTTCGTACATGGCTGGAAAGGCCTTTTAATTTGCAATTGAATACTGAAAACCACAATCATTTAGGATGTACGGTTGTGGAAATATCGGGTTTAGAAAATATACTTCCAAAATCAATTTTGACACTGCCAGGGTCACGATTTGGATGAAATTTCGTCCAAAATTAATTTGTCGAGTTTTGTCAAACTTCGTACATGGCTGGAAAGGCCTATTAATTTGCAATTGAATACTGAAAACCACAATAATTTAGGATGTACGGTTGTGGAAATATCGGGTTTAGAAAATATACTTCCAAAATCAATTTTGACACTGCCAGGGTCACGATTTGGATGAAATTTCATCCAAAATTAATTTTTCGAGTTTTGTCAAACTTCGTACATGGCTGGAAAGGCCTATTAATTTGCAATTGAATACTGAAAACTACAATCATTTAGGATGTACGGTTGTGGAAATATCTGGTTTAGAAAATATACTTCCAAAATCAATTTTGACACTGCCAGGGTCACGATTTGGATGAAATTTCATCCAAAATTAATTTGTGGAGTTTTGTCAAACTTCGTACATGACTGGAAAGGCCTATTAATTTGCAATTGAATACTGAAAACCACAATAATTTAGGATGTACGGTTGTGGAAATATCGGGTTTAGAAAATATACTTCCAAAATCAATTTTGACACTGCCAGAGTCACGATTTGGATGAAATTTCATCCAAAATTAATTTGTCGAGTTTTGTTAAACTTCGTACATGGCTGGAAAGGCCTTTTAATTTGCAATTGAATACTGAAAACCACAATCATTTAGGATGTACGGTTGTGGAAATATCGGGATTAGAAAATATACTTCCAAAATCAATTTTGACACTGCCAGGGTCACGATTTGGATGAAATTTTATCCAAAATTAATTTGCCGAGTTTTGTTAAACTTCGTACATGGCTGGAAAGGCCTATTAATTTGCAATTGAATACTGAAAACCACAATAATTTAGGATGTACGGTTGTGGAAATATCGGGTTTAGAAAATATACTTCCAAAATCAATTTTGACACTGCCAGGGTCACGATTTGGATGAAATTTCGTCCAAAATTAATTTGTCGAGTTTTGTCAAACTTCGTACATGGCTGGAAAGGCCTATTAATTTTCAATTGAATACTGAAAACCACAATCATTTAGGATGTACGGTTGTGGAAATATCGGGTTTAGAAAATATACTTCCAAAATCAATTTTGACACTGCCAGGGTCACGATTTGGATGAAATTTCGTCCAAAATTAATTTGTCGAGTTTTGTTAAACTTCGTACATGGCTGGAAAGGCCTTTTAATTTGCAATTGAATACTGAAAACCACAATCATTTAGGATGTACGGTTGTGGAAATATCGGGTTTAGAAAATATACTTCCAAAATCAATTTTGACACTGCCAGGGTCACGATTTGGATGAAATTTCGTCCAAAATTAATTTGTCGAGTTTTGTCAAACTTCGTACATGGCTGGAAAGGCCTATTAATTTGCAATTGAATACTGAAAACCACAATAATTTAGGATGTACGGTTGTGGAAATATCGGGTTTAGAAAATATACTTCCAAAATCAATTTTGACACTGCCAGGGTCACGATTTGGATGAAATTTCGTCCAAAATTAATTTGTCGAGTTTTGTCAAACTTCGTACATGGCTGGAAAGGCCTATTAATTTTCAATTGAATACTGAAAACCACAATCATTTAGGATGGACGGTTGTGGAAATATCGGGTTTAGAAAATATACTTCCAAAATCAATTTTGACACTGCCAGGGTCACGATTTGGATGAAATTTCGTCCAAAATTAATTTGTCGAGTTTTGTTAAACTTCGTACATGGCTGGAAAGGCCTTTTAATTTGCAATTGAATACTGAAAACCACAATCATTTAGGATGTACGGTTGTGGAAATATCGGGTTTAGAAAATATACTTCCAAAATCAATTTTGACACTGCCAGGGTCACGATTTGGATGAAATTTCGTCCAAAATTAATTTGTCGAGTTTTGTCAAACTTCGTACATGGCTGGAAAGGCCTATTAATTTGCAATTGAATACTGAAAACCACAATAATTTAGGATGTACGGTTGTGGAAATATCGGGTTTAGAAAATATACTTCCAAAATCAATTTTGACACTGCCAGGGTCACGATTTGGATGAAATTTCATCCAAAATTAATTTGTCGAGTTTTGTCAAACTTCGTACATGGCTGGAAAGGCCTATTAATTTGCAATTGAATACTGAAAACCACAATCATTTAGGATGTACGGTTGTGGAAATATCGGGTTTAGAAAATATACTTCCAAAATCAATTTTGACACTGCCAGGGTCACGATTTGGATGAAATTTCATCCAAAATTAATTTGTCGAGTTTTGTCAAACTTCGTACATGGCTGGAAAGGCCTTTTAATTTGCAATTGAATACTGAAAACCACAATCATTTAGGATGTACGGTTGTGGAAATATCGGGTTTAGAAAATATACTTCCAAAATCAATTTTGACACTGCCAGGGTCACGATTTGGATGAAATTTCGTCCAAAATTAATTTGTCGAGTTTTGTTAAACTTCGTACATGGCTGGAAAGGCCTATTAATTTGCAATTGAATACTGAAAACCACAATAATTTAGGATGTACGGTTGTGGAAATATCGGGTTTAGAAAATATACTTCCAAAATCAATTTTGACACTGCCAGGGTCACGATTTGGATGAAATTTCGTCCAAAATTAATTTGTCGAGTTTTGTTAAACTTCGTACATGGCTGTAAAGGCCTTTTAATTTGCAATTGAATACTGAAAACCACAATCATTTAGGATGTACGGTTGTGGAAATATCGGGTTTAGAAAATATACTTCCAAAATCAATTTTGACACTGCCAGGGTCACGATTTGGATGAAATTTCGTCCAAAATTAATTTGTCGAGTTTTGTTAAACTTCGTACATGGCTGGAAAGGCCTTTTAATTTGCAATTGAATACTGAAAACCACAATCATTTAGGATGTACGGTTGTGGAAATATCGGGTTTAGAAAATATACTTCCAAAATCAATTTTGACACTGCCAGGGTCACGATTTGGATGAAATTTCGTCCAAAATTAATTTGTCGAGTTTTGTTAAACTTCGTACATGGCTGGAAAGGCCTTTTAATTTGCAATTGAATACTGAAAACCACAATCATTTAGGATGTACGGTTGTGGAAATATCGGGTTTAGAAAATATACTTCCAAAATCAATTTTGACACTGCCAGGGTCACGATTTGGATGAAATTTCGTCCAAAATTAATTTGTCGAGTTTTGTTAAACTTCGTACATGGCTGGAAAGGCCTTTTAATTTGCAATTGAATACTGAAATTCACAATCATTTAGGATGTACGGTTGTGGAAATATCGGGTTTAGAAACTATACTTCCAAAATCAATTTTGACACTGCCAGGGTCACGATTTGGATGAAATTTCGTCCAAAATTAATTTGTCGAGTTTTGTCAAACTTCGTACATGGCTGGAAAGGCCTATTAATTTGCAATTGAATACTGAAAACCACAATCATTTAGGATGTACGGTTGTGGAAATATCGGGTTTAGAAAATATACTTCCAAAATCAATTTTGACACTGCCAGGGTCACGATTTGGATGAAATTTCGTCCAAAATTAATTTGTCGAGTTTTGTCAAACTTCGTACATGGCTGGAAAGGCCTATTAATTTGCAATTGAATACTGAAAACTACAATCATTTAGGATGTACGGTTGTGGAAATATCGGGTTTAGAAAATATACTTCCAAAATCAATTTTGACACTGCCAGGGTCACGATTTGGATGAAATTTCGTCCAAAATTAATTTTTCGAGTTTTGTTAAACTTCGTACATGGCTGGAAAGGCCTATTAATTTGCAATTGAATACTGAAAACCACAATCATTTAGGATGTACGGTTGTGGAAATATCGGGTTTAGAAAATATACTTCCAAAATCAATTTTGACATTGCCAGGGTCACGATTTGGATGAAATTTCGTCCAAAATTAATTTGTCGAGTTTTGTCAAACTTCGTACATGGCTGGAAAGGCCTATTAATTTGCAATTGAATACTGAAAACCACAATCATTTAGGATGTACGGTTGTGGAAATATCGGGTTTAGAAAATATACTTCCAAAATCAATTTTGACACTGCCAGGGTCACGATTTGGATGAAATTTCGTCCAAAATTAATTTGTCGAGTTTTGTCAAACTTCGTACATGGCTGAAAAGGCCTTTTAATTTGCAATTGAATACTGAAAACCACAATCATTTAGGATGTACGGTTGTGGAAATATCGGGTTTAGAAAATATACTTCCAAAATCAATTTTGACACTGCCAGGGTCACGATTTGGATGAA
Source organism: Epistrophella euchroma (assembly GCA_947049315.1). NCBI lineage: Eukaryota > Metazoa > Arthropoda > Insecta > Diptera > Syrphidae > Epistrophella > Epistrophella euchroma. The sequence continues at coordinate 128,595,684 of OX346246.1, forward strand.
ATTTCGTCCAAAATTAATTTGTCGAGTTTTGTTAAACTTCGTACATGGCTGGAAAGGCCTTTTAATTTGCAATTGAATACTGAAAACCACAATCATTTAGGATGTACGGTTGTGGAAATATCTGGTTTAGAAAATATACTTCCAAAATGAATTTTGACACTGCCAGGGTCACGATTTGGATGAAATTTTATCCAAAATTAATTTGTCGAGTTTTGTTAAACTTCGTACATGGCTGGAAAGGCCTTTTAATTTGCAATTGAATACTGAAAACCACAATCATTTAGGATGTACGGTTGTGGAAATATCGGGTTTAGAAACTATACTTCCAAAATCAATTTTGACACTGCCAGGGTCACGATTTGGATGAAATTTCGTCCAAAATTAATTTGTCGAGTTTTGTCAAACTTCGTACATGGCTGGAAAGGCCTATTAATTTGCAATTGAATACTGAAAACCACAATCATTTAGGATGTATGGTTGTGGAAATATCGGGTTTAGAAAATATACTTCCAAAATCAATTTTGACACTGCCAGGGTCACGATTTGGATGAAATTTCGTCCAAAATTAATTTGTCGAGTTTTGTAAAACTTCGTACATGGCTGGAAAGGCCTATTAATTTGCAATTGAATACTGAAAACCACAATCATTTAGGATGTACGGTTGTGGAAATATCGGGTTTAGAAAATATACTTCCAAAATCAATTTTGACACTGCCAGGGTCAAGATTTGGATGAAATTTCATCCAAAATTAATTTGTCGAGTTTTGTCAAACTTCGTACATGGCTGGAAAGGCCTTTTAATTTGCAATTGAATACTGAAAACCACAATCATTTAGGATGTACGGTTGTGGAAATATCGGGTTTAGAAAATATACTTCCAAAATCAATTTTGACACTGCCAGGGTCACGATTTGGATGAAATTTCGTCCAAAATTAATTTTTCGAGTTTTTTTAAACTTCGTACATGGCTGGAAAGGCCTTTTAATTTGCAATTGAATACTGAAAACCACAATCATTTAGGGTGTACGGTTGTGGAAATATCGGGTTTAGAAAATATACTTCCAAAATCAATTTTGACACTGCCAGGGTCACGATTTGGATGAAATTTTATCCAAAATTAATTTGTCGAGTTTTGTTAAACTTCGTACATGGCTGGAAAGGCCTTTTAATTTGCAATTGAATACTGAAAACCACAATCATTTAGGATGTACGGTTGTGGAAATATCGGGTTTAGAAAATATACTTCCAAAATCAATTTTGACACTGCCAGGGTCACGATTTGGATGAAATTTTATCCAAAATTAATTTGTCGAGTTTTGTTAAACTTCGTACATGGCTGGAAAGGCCTTTTAATTTGCAATTGAATACTGAAAACCACAATCATTTAGGATGTACGGTTGTGGAAATATCGGGTTTAGAAAATATACTTCCAAAATCAATTTTGACACTGCCAGGGTCACGATTTGGATGAAATTTTATCCAAAATTAATTTGTCGAGTTTTGTTAAACTTCGTACATGGCTGGAAAGGCCTATTAATTTGCAATTGAATACTGAAAACCACAATAATTTAGGATGTACGGTTGTGGAAATATCGGGTTTAGAAAATATACTTCCAAAATCAATTTTGACACTGCCAGGGTCACGATTTGGATGAAATTTTATCCAAAATTAATTTGTCGAGTTTTGTTAAACTTCGTATATGGCTGGAAAGGCCTTTTAATTTGCAATTGAATACTGAAAACCACAATCATTTAGGATGTACGGTTGTGGAAATATCTGGTTTAGAAAATATACTTCCAAAATCAATTTTGACACTGCCAGGGTCACGATTTGGATGAAACTTCGTCCAAAATTAATTTGTCGAGTTTTGTCAAACTTCGTACATGGCTGGAAAGGCCTATTAATTTGCAATTGAATACTGAAAACCACAATCATTTAGGATGTACGGTTGTGGAAATATCGGGTTTAGAAAATATACTTCCAAAATCAATTTTGACACTGCCAGGGTCACGATTTGGATGAAATTTCATCCAAAATTAATTTGTCGAGTTTTGTCAAACTTCGTACATGGCTGGAAAGGCCTATTAATTTGCAATTGAATACTGAAAACCACAATCATTTAGGATGTACGGTTGTGGAAATATCGGGTTTAGAAAATATACTTCCAAAATCAATTTTGACACTGCCAGGGTCACGATTTGGATGAAATTTTATCCAAAATTAATTTGTCGAGTTTTGTTAAACTTCGTACATGGCTGGAAAGGCCTATTAATTTGCAATTGAATACTGAAAACCACAATCATTTAGGATGTACGGTTGTGGAAATATCGGGTTTAGAAAATAGCTATACTTCCAAAATCAATTTTGACACTGCCAGGGTCACGATTTGGATGAAATTTCGTCCAAAATTAATTTGTCGAGTTTTGTCAAACTTCGTACATGGCTGGAAAGGCCTTTTAATTTGCAATTGAATACTGAAAACCACAATCATTTAGGATGTACGGTTGTGGAAATATCGGGTTTAGAAAATATACTTCCAAAATCAATTTTGACACTGCCAGGGTCACGATTTGGATGAAATTTCATCCAAAATTAATTTGTCGAGTTTTGTTAAACTTCGTACATGGCTGGAAAGGCCTTTTAATTTGCAATTGAATACTGAAAACTACAATCATATAGGATGTACGGTTGTGGAAATATCTGGTTTAGAAAATATACTTCCAAAATCAATTTTGACACTGCCAGGGTCACGATTTGGATGAAATTTCGTCCAAAATTAATTTGTCGAGTTTTGTCAAACTTCATACATGGCTGGAAAGGCCTATTAATTTGCAATTGAATACTGAAAACTACAATCATTTAGGATGTACGGTTGTGGAAATATCGGGTTTAGAAAATATACTTCCAAAATCAATTTTGACACTGCCAGGGTCACGATTTAGATGAAATTTTATCCAAAATTAATTTGTCGAGTTTTGTCAAACTTCGTACATGGCTGGAAAGGCCTATTAATTTGCAATTGAATACTGAAAACCACAATCATTTAGGATGTACGGTTGTGGAAATATCGGGTTTAGAAAATATACTTCCAAAATCAATTTTGACACTGCCAGGGTCACGATTTGGATGAAATTTCATCCAAAATTAATTTGTCGAGTTTTGTCAAACTTCGTACATGGCTGGAAAGGCCTATTAATTTGCAATTGAATACTGAAAACCACAATAATTTAGGATGTACGGTTGTGGAAATATCGGGTTTAGAAAATATACTTCCAAAATCAATTTTGACACTGCCAGGGTCACGATTTGGATGAAATTTCGTCCAAAATTAATTTGTCGAGTTTTGTCAAACTTCGTACATGGCTGGAAAGGCCTTTTAATTTGCAATTGAATACTGAAAACCACAATCATTTAGGATGTACGGTTGTGGAAATATCGGGTTTAGAAAATATACTTCCAAAATCAATTTTGACACTGCCAGGGTCACGATTTGGATGAAATTTCGTCCAAAATTAATTTTTCGAGTTTTGTTAAACTTCGTACATGGCTGGAAAGGCCTTTTAATTTGCAATTGAATACTGGAAACCACAATCATTTAGGATGTACGGTTGTGGAAATATCGGGTTTAGAAAATATACTTCCAAAATCAATTTTGACACTGCCAGGGTCACGATTTGGATGAAATTTTATCCAAAATTAATTTGTCGAGTTTTGTTAAACTTCGTACATGGCTGGAAAGGCCTTTTAATTTGCAATTGAATACTGAAAACCACAATCATTTAGGATGTACGGTTGTGGAAATATCGGGTTTAGAAAATATACTTCCAAAATCAATTTTGACACTGCCAGGGTCACGATTTGGATGAAATTTCGTCCAAAATTAATTTGTCGAGTTTTGTTAAACTTCGTACATGGCTGGAAAGGCCTTTTAATTTGCAATTGAATACTGAAAACCACAATCATTTAGGATGTACGGTTGTGGAAATATCTGGTTTAGAAAATATACTTCCAAAATGAATTTTGACACTGCCAGGGTCACGATTTGGATGAAATTTTATCCAAAATTAATTTGTCGAGTTTTGTTAAACTTCGTACATGGCTGGAAAGGCCTTTTAATTTGCAATTGAATACTGAAAACCACAATCATTTAGGATGTACGGTTGTGGAAATATCGGGTTTAGAAACTATACTTCCAAAATCAATTTTGACACTGCCAGGGTCACGATTTGGATGAAATTTCGTCCAAAATTAATTTGTCGAGTTTTGTCAAACTTCGTACATGGCTGGAAAGGCCTATTAATTTGCAATTGAATACTGAAAACCACAATCATTTAGGATGTACGGTTGTGGAAATATCGGGTTTAGAAAATATACTTCCAAAATCAATTTTGACACTGCCAGGGTCACGATTTGGATGAAATTTCGTCCAAAATTAATTTGTCGAGTTTTGTAAAACTTCGTACATGGCTGGAAAGGCCTATTAATTTGCAATTGAATACTGAAAACCACAATCATTTAGGATGTACGGTTGTGGAAATATCGGGTTTAGAAAATATACTTCCAAAATCAATTTTGACACTGCCAGGGTCAAGATTTGGATGAAATTTCATCCAAAATTAATTTGTCGAGTTTTGTCAAACTTCGTACATGGCTGGAAAGGCCTTTTAATTTGCAATTGAATACTGAAAACCACAATCATTTAGGATGTACGGTTGTGGAAATATCGGGTTTAGAAAATATACTTCCAAAATCAATTTTGACACTGCCAGGGTCACGATTTGGATGAAATTTCGTCCAAAATTAATTTTTCGAGTTTTTTTAAACTTCGTACATGGCTGGAAAGGCCTTTTAATTTGCAATTGAATACTGAAAACCACAATCATTTAGGGTGTACGGTTGTGGAAATATCGGGTTTAGAAAATATACTTCCAAAATCAATTTTGACACTGCCAGGGTCACGATTTGGATGAAATTTTATCCAAAATTAATTTGTCGAGTTTTGTTAAACTTCGTACATGGCTGGAAAGGCCTTTTAATTTGCAATTGAATACTGAAAACCACAATCATTTAGGATGTACGGTTGTGGAAATATCGGGTTTAGAAAATATACTTCCAAAATCAATTTTGACACTGCCAGGGTCACGATTTGGATGAAATTTTATCCAAAATTAATTTGTCGAGTTTTGTTAAACTTCGTACATGGCTGGAAAGGCCTTTTAATTTGCAATTGAATACTGAAAACCACAATCATTTAGGATGTACGGTTGTGGAAATATCGGGTTTAGAAAATATACTTCCAAAATCAATTTTGACACTGCCAGGGTCACGATTTGGATGAAATTTTATCCAAAATTAATTTGTCGAGTTTTGTTAAACTTCGTACATGGCTGGAAAGGCCTATTAATTTGCAATTGAATACTGAAAACCACAATAATTTAGGATGTACGGTTGTGGAAATATCGGGTTTAGAAAATATACTTCCAAAATCAATTTTGACACTGCCAGGGTCACGATTTGGATGAAATTTTATCCAAAATTAATTTGTCGAGTTTTGTTAAACTTCGTATATGGCTGGAAAGGCCTTTTAATTTGCAATTGAATACTGAAAACCACAATCATTTAGGATGTACGGTTGTGGAAATATCTGGTTTAGAAAATATACTTCCAAAATCAATTTTGACACTGCCAGGGTCACGATTTGGATGAAACTTCGTCCAAAATTAATTTGTCGAGTTTTGTCAAACTTCGTACATGGCTGGAAAGGCCTATTAATTTGCAATTGAATACTGAAAACCACAATCATTTAGGATGTACGGTTGTGGAAATATCGGGTTTAGAAAATATACTTCCAAAATCAATTTTGACACTGCCAGGGTCACGATTTGGATGAAATTTCATCCAAAATTAATTTGTCGAGTTTTGTCAAACTTCGTACATGGCTGGAAAGGCCTATTAATTTGCAATTGAATACTGAAAACCACAATAATTTAGGATGTACGGTTGTGGAAATATCGGGTTTAGAAAATATACTTCCAAAATCAATTTTGACACTGCCAGGGTCACGATTTGGATGAAATTTTATCCAAAATTAATTTGTCGAGTTTTGTTAAACTTCGTACATGGCTGGAAAGGCCTATTAATTTGCAATTGAATACTGAAAACCACAATCATTTAGGATGTACGGTTGTGGAAATATCGGGTTTAGAAAATAGCTATACTTCCAAAATCAATTTTGACACTGCCAGGGTCACGATTTGGATGAAATTTCGTCCAAAATTAATTTGTCGAGTTTTGTCAAACTTCGTACATGGCTGGAAAGGCCTTTTAATTTGCAATTGAATACTGAAAACCACAATCATTTAGGATGTACGGTTGTGGAAATATCTGGTTTAGAAAATATACTTCCAAAATCAATTTTGACACTGCCAGGGTCACGGTTTGGATGAAATTTTATCCAAAATTAATTTGTCGAGTTTTGTTAAACTTCGTACATGGCTGGAAAGGCCTATTAATTTGCAATTGAATACTGAAAACCACAATAATTTAGGATGTACGGTTGTGGAAATATCTGGTTTAGAAAATATACTTCCAAAATCAATTTTGACACTGCCAGGGTCACGATTTGGATGAAATTTTATCCAAAATTAATTTTTCGAGTTTTGTTAAACTTCGTACATGGCTGGAAAGGCCTATTAATTTGCAATTGAATACTGAAAACCACAATCATTTAGGATGTACGGTTGTGGAAATATCGGGTTTAGAAAACATACTTCCAAAATCAATTTTGACACTGCCAGGGTCACGATTTGGATGAAATTTCGTCCAAAATTAATTTTTCGAGTTTTGTTAAACTTCGTACATGGCTGGAAAGGCCTTTTAATTTGCAATTGAATACTGAAAACCACAATCATTTAGGATGTACGGTTGTGGAAATATCGGGTTTAGAAAATATACTTCCAAAATCAATTTTGACACTGCCAGGGTCACGATTTGGATGAAATTTTATCCAAAATTAATTTGTCGAGTTTTGTTAAACTTCGTACATGGCTGGAAAGGCCTTTTAATTTGCAATTGAATACTGAAAACCACAATCATTTAGGATGTACGGTTGTGGAAATATCGGGTTTAGAAAATATACTTCCAAAATCAATTTTGACACTGCCAGGGTCACGATTTGGATGAAATTTCGTCCAAAATTAATTTGTCGAGTTTTGTCAAACTTCATACATGGCTGGAAAGGCCTATTAATTTGCAATTGAATACTGAAAACTACAATCATTTAGGATGTACGGTTGTGGAAATATCGGGTTTAGAAAATATACTTCCAAAATCAATTTTGACACTGCCAGGGTCACGATTTAGATGAAATTTTATCCAAAATTAATTTGTCGAGTTTTGTCAAACTTCGTACATGGCTGGAAAGGCCTATTAATTTGCAATTGAATACTGAAAACCACAATCATTTAGGATGTACGGTTGTGGAAATATCGGGTTTAGAAAATATACTTCCAAAATCAATTTTGACACTGCCAGGGTCACGATTTGGATGAAATTTCATCCAAAATTAATTTGTCGAGTTTTGTCAAACTTCGTACATGGCTGGAAAGGCCTATTAATTTGCAATTGAATACTGAAAACCACAATAATTTAGGATGTACGGTTGTGGAAATATCGGGTTTAGAAAATATACTTCCAAAATCAATTTTGACACTGCCAGGGTCACGATTTGGATGAAATTTCGTCCAAAATTAATTTGTCGAGTTTTGTCAAACTTCGTACATGGCTGGAAAGGCCTTTTAATTTGCAATTGAATACTGAAAACCACAATCATTTAGGATGTACGGTTGTGGAAATATCTGGTTTAGAAAATATACTTCCAAAATCAATTTTGACACTGCCAGGGTCACGATTTGGATGAAATTTTATCCAAAATTAATTTGTCGAGTTTTGTTAAACTTCGTACATGGCTGGAAAGGCCTATTAATTTGCAATTGAATACTGAAAACCACAATCATTTAGGATGTACGGTTGTGGAAATATCGGGTTTAGAAAATAGCTATACTTCCAAAATCAATTTTGACACTGCCAGGGTCACGATTTGGATGAAATTTCGTCCAAAATTAATTTGTCGAGTTTTGTCAAACTTCGTACATGGCTGGAAAGGCCTTTTAATTTGCAATTGAATACTGAAAACCACAATAATTTAGGATGTACGGTTGTGGAAATATCTGGTTTAGAAAATATACTTCCAAAATCAATTTTGACACTGCCAGGGTCACGATTTGGATGAAATTTTATCCAAAATTAATTTGTCGAGTTTTGTTAAACTTCGTACATGGCTGGAAAGGCCTATTAATTTGCAATTGAATACTGAAAACCACAATAATTTAGGATGTACGGTTGTGGAAATATCTGGTTTAGAAAATATACTTCCAAAATCAATTTTGACACTGCCAGGGTCACGATTTGGATGAAATTTTATCCAAAATTAATTTTTCGAGTTTTGTTAAACTTCGTACATGGCTGGAAAGGCCTATTAATTTGCAATTGAATACTGAAAACCACAATCATTTAGGATGTACGGTTGTGGAAATATCGGGTTTAGAAAACATACTTCCAAAATCAATTTTGACACTGCCAGGGTCACGATTTGGATGAAATTTCGTCCAAAATTAATTTTTCGAGTTTTGTTAAACTTCGTACATGGCTGGAAAGGCCTTTTAATTTGCAATTGAATACTGAAAACCACAATCATTTAGGATGTACGGTTGTGGAAATATCGGGTTTAGAAAATATACTTCCAAAATCAATTTTGACACTGCCAGGGTCACGATTTGGATGAAATTTTATCCAAAATTAATTTGTCGAGTTTTGTTAAACTTCGTACATGGCTGGAAAGGCCTTTTAATTTGCAATTGAATACTGAAAACCACAATCATTTAGGATGTACGGTTGTGGAAATATCGGGTTTAGAAAATATACTTCCAAAATCAATTTTGACACTGCCAGGGTCACGATTTGGATGAAATTTCGTCCAAAATTAATTTGTCGAGTTTTGTCAAACTTCATACATGGCTGGAAAGGCCTATTAATTTGCAATTGAATACTGAAAACTACAATCATTTAGGATGTACGGTTGTGGAAATATCGGGTTTAGAAAATATACTTCCAAAATCAATTTTGACACTGCCAGGGTCACGATTTAGATGAAATTTTATCCAAAATTAATTTGTCGAGTTTTGTTAAACTTCGTACATGGCTGGAAAGGCCTTTTAATTTGCAATTGAATACTGTAAACCACAATCATTTAGGATGTACGGTTGTGGAAATATCTGGTTTAGAAAATATACTTCCAAAATCAATTTTGACACTGCCAGGGTCACGATTTGGATGAAATTTCATCCAAAATTAATTTGTCGAGTTTTGTCAAACTTCGTACATGGCTGGAAAGGCCTATTAATTTGCAATTGAATACTAAAAACCACAATCATTTAGGATGTACGGTTGTGGAAATATCGGGTTTAGAAAATATACTTCCAAAATCAATTTTGACACTGCCAGGGTCACGATTTGGATGAAATTTCATCCAAAATTAATTTGTCGAGTTTTGTCAAACTTCGTACATAGCTGGAAAGGCCTATTAATTTGCAATTGAATACTGAAAACCACAATAATTTAGGATGTACGGTTGTGGAAATATCTGGTTTAGAAAATATACTTCCAAAATCAATTTTGACACTGCCAGGGTCACGATTTGGATGAAATTTCGTCCAAAATTAATTTGTCGAGTTTTGTTAAACTTCGTACATGGCTGGAAAGGCCTTTTAATTTGCAATAGAATACTGAAAACCACAATCATTTAGGATGTACGGTTGTGGAAATATCGGGTTTAGAAAATATACTTCCAAAATCAATTTTGACACTGCCAGGGTCACGATTTGGATGAAATTTCGTCCAAAATTAATTTGTCGAGTTTTGTCAAACTTTGTACATGGCTGGAAAGGCCTATTAATTTGCAATTGAATTCTGAAAACCACAATAATTTAGGATGTACGGTTGTGGAAATATCGGGTTTAGAAAATATACTTCCAAAATCAATTTTGACACTGCCAGGGTCACCATTTGGATAAAATTTCGTCCAAAATTAATTTGTCGAGTTTTGTCAAACTTCGTACATGGCTGAAAAGGCCTATTAATTTGCAATTGAATACTGAAAACCACAATAATTTAGGATGTACGGTTGTGGAAATATCGGGTTTAGAAAATATACTTCCAAAATCAATTTTGACACTGCCAGGGTCACGATTTGGATGAAATTTCGTCCAAAATTAATTTTTCGAGTTTTGTTAAACTTCGTACATGGCTGGAAAGGCCTTTTAATTTGCAATTAAATACTGAAAACCACAATCATTTAGGATGTACGGTTGTGGAAATATCGGGTTTAGAAAATATACTTCCAAAATCAATTTTGACACTGCCAGGGTCACGATTTGGATGAAATTTCGTCCAAAATTAATTTGTCGAGTTTTGTCAAACTTCGTACATGGCTGGAAAGGCCTATTAATTTGCAATTAAATACTGAAAACCACAATCATTTAGGATGTACGGTTGTGGAAATATCGGGTTTAGAAAATATACTTCCAAAATCAATTTTGACACTGCCAGGGTCACGATTTGGATGAAATTTTATCCAAAATTAATTTGTCGAGTTTTGTTAAACTTCGTACATGGCTGGAAAGGCCTTTTAATTTGCAATTGAATACTGAAAACCACAATCATTTAGGATGTACGGTTGTGGAAATATCGGGTTTAGAAAATATACTTCCAAAATCAATTTTGACACTGCCAGGGTCACGATTTGGATGAAATTTCGTCCAAAATTAATTTGTCGAGTTTTGTCAAACTTCATACATGGCTGGAAAGGCCTTTTAATTTGCAATTGAATACTGAAAACTACAATCATTTAGGATGTACGGTTGTGGAAATATCGGGTTTAGAAAATATACTTCCAAAATCAATTTTGACACTGCCAGGGTCACGATTTAGATGAAATTTTATCCAAAATTAATTTGTCGAGTTTTGTCAAACTTCGTACATGGCTGGAAAGGCCTATTAATTTGCAATTGAATACTGAAAACCACAATCATTTAGGATGTACGGTTGTGGAAATATCGGGTTTAGAAAATATACTTCCAAAATCAATTTTGACACTGCCAGGGTCACGATTTGGATGAAATTTCATCCAAAATTAATTTGTCGAGTTTTGTCAAACTTCGTACATGGCTGGAAAGGCCTATTAATTTGCAATTGAATACTGAAAACCACAATAATTTAGGATGTACGGTTGTGGAAATATCGGGTTTAGAAAATATACTTCCAAAATCAATTTTGACACTGCCAGGGTCACGATTTGGATGAAATTTTATCCAAAATTAATTTGTCGAGTTTTGTTAAACTTCGTACATGGCTGGAAAGGCCTATTAATTTGCAATTGAATACTGAAAACCACAATCATTTAGGATGTACGGTTGTGGAAATATCGGGTTTAGAAAATAGCTATACTTCCAAAATCAATTTTGACACTGCCAGGGTCACGATTTGGATGAAATTTCGTCCAAAATTAATTTGTCGAGTTTTGTCAAACTTCGTACATGGCTGGAAAGGCCTTTTAATTTGCAATTGAATACTGAAAACCACAATCATTTAGGATGTACGGTTGTGGAAATATCTGGTTTAGAAAATATACTTCCAAAATCAATTTTGACACTGCCAGGGTCACGATTTGGATGAAATTTTATCCAAAATTAATTTGTCGAGTTTTGTTAAACTTCGTACATGGCTGGAAAGGCCTATTAATTTGCAATTGAATTCTGAAAACCACAATAATTTAGGATGTACGGTTGTGGAAATATCTGGTTTAGAAAATATACTTCCAAAATCAATTTTGACACTGCCAGGGTCACGATTTGGATGAAATTTTATCCAAAATTAATTTTTCGAGTTTTGTTAAACTTCGTACATGGCTGGAAAGGCCTATTAATTTGCAATTGAATACTGAAAACCACAATCATTTAGGATGTACGGTTGTGGAAATATCGGGTTTAGAAAACATACTTCCAAAATCAATTTTGACACTGCCAGGGTCACGATTTGGATGAAATTTCGTCCAAAATTAATTTTTCGAGTTTTTTTAAACTTCGTACATGGCTGGAAAGGCCTTTTAATTTGCAATTGAATACTGAAAACCACAATCATTTAGGATGTACGGTTGTGGAAATATCGGGTTTAGAAAATATACTTCCAAAATCAATTTTGACACTGCCAGGGTCACGATTTGGATAAAATTTTATCCAAAATTAATTTGTCGAGTTTTGTTAAACTTCGTACATGGCTGGAAAGGCCTTTTAATTTGCAATTGAATACTGAAAACCACAATCATTTAGGATGTACGGTTGTGGAAATATCGGGTTTAGAAAATATACTTCCAAAATCAATTTTGACACTGCCAGGGTCACGATTTGGATGAAATTTCGTCCAAAATTAATTTGTCGAGTTTTGTCAAACTTCATACATGGCTGGAAAGGCCTATTAATTTGCAATTGAATACTGAAAACTACAATCATTTAGGATGTACGGTTGTGGAAATATCGGGTTTAGAAAATATACTTCCAAAATCAATTTTGACACTGCCAGGGTCACGATTTAGATGAAATTTTATCCAAAATTAATTTGTCGAGTTTTGTTAAACTTCGTACATGGCTGGAAAGGCCTTTTAATTTGCAATTGAATACTGTAAACCACAATCATTTAGGATGTACGGTTGTGGAAATATCTGGTTTAGAAAATATACTTCCAAAATCAATTTTGACACTGCCAGGGTCACGATTTGGATGAAATTTCGTCCAAAATTAATTTTTCGAGTTTTGTAACTTCGTACATGGCTGGAAAGGCCTTTTAATTTGCAATTGAATACTGAAAACCACAATCATTTAGGATGTACGGTTGTGGAAATATCGGGTTTAGAAAATATACTTCCAAAATCAATTTTGACACTGCCAGGGTCACGATTTGGATGAAATTTCATCCAAAATTAATTTGTCGAGTTTTGTCAAACTTCGTACATGGCTGGAAAGGCCTATTAATTTGCAATTGAATACTGAAAACCACAATCATTTAGGATGTACGGTTGTGGAAATATCGGGTTTAGAAAATATACTTCCAAAATCAATTTTGACACTGCCAGGGTCACGATTTGGATGAAATTTCGTCCAAAATTAATTTGTCGAGTTTTGTTAAACTTCGTACATGGCTGGAAAGGCCTTTTAATTTGCAATTGAATACTGAAAACCACAATCATTTAGGATGTACGGTTGTGGAAATATCGGGTTTAGAAAATATACTTCCAAAATCAATTTTGACACTGCCAGGGTCACGATTTGGATGAAATTTCGTCCAAAATTAATTTGTCGAGTTTTGTCAAACTTCGTACATGGCTGGAAAGGCCTATTAATTTGCAATTGAATTCTGAAAACCACAATAATTTAGGATGTACGGTTGTGGAAATATCGGGTTTAGAAAATATACTTCCAAAATCAATTTTGACACTGCCAGGGTCACCATTTGGATGAAATTTCGTCCAAAATTAATTTGTCGAGTTTTGTCAAACTTCGTACATGGCTGGAAAGGCCTATTAATTTGCAATTGAATACTGAAAACCACAATAATTTAGGATGTACGGTTGTGGAAATATCGGGTTTAGAAAATATACTTCCAAAATCAATTTTGACACTGCCAGGGTCACGATTTGGATGAAATTTCGTCCAAAATTAATTTGTCGAGTTTTGTCAAACTTCGTACATGGCTGGAAAGGCCTATTAATTTGCAATTAAATACTGAAAACCACAATCATTTAGGATGTACGGTTGTGGAAATATCGGGTTTAGAAAATATACTTCCAAAATCAATTTTGACACTGCCAGGGTCACGATTTGGATGAAATTTTATCCAAAATTAATTTGTCGAGTTTTGTTAAACTTCGTACATGGCTGGAAAGGCCTTTTAATTTGCAATTGAATACTGAAAACCACAATCATTTAGGATGTACGGTTGTGGAAATATCTGGTTTAGAAAATATACTTCCAAAATCAATTTTGACACTGCCAGGGTCACGATTTGGATGAAATTTCGTCCAAAATTAATTTTTCGAGTTTTGTTAAACTTCGTACATGGCTGGAAAGGCCTTTTAATTTGCAATTGAATACTGAAAACCACAATCATTTAGGATGTACGGTTGTGGAAATATCGGGTTTAGAAAATATACTTCCAAAATCAATTTTGACACTGCCAGGGTCACGATTTGGATGAAATTTTATCCAAAATTAATTTTTCGAGTTTTGTTAAACTTCGTACATGGCTGGAAAGGCCTATTAATTTGCAATTGAATACTGAAAACCACAATCATTTAGGATGTACGGTTGTGGAAATATCGGGTTTAGAAAATAATATACTTCCAAAATCAATTTTGACACTGCCAGGGTCCCGATTTGGATGAAATTTCGTCCAAAATTAATTTTTCGAGTTTTGTCAAACTTCGTACATGGCTGGAAAGGCCAATTAAATTGCAATTGAATACTGAAAACCACAATCATTTAGGATGTACGGTTGTGGAAATATCTGGTTTAGAAAATATACTTCCAAAATCAATTTTGACACTGCCAGGGTCACGATTTGGATGAAATTTCGTCCAAAATTAATTTGTCGAGTTTTGTCAAACTTCGTATATGGCTGGAAAGGCCTATTAATTTGCAATTGAATACTGAAAACCACAATCATTTAGGATGTACGGTTGTGGAAATATCGGGTTTAGAAAATATACTTCCAAAATCAATTTTGACACTGCCAGGGTCACGATTTGGATGAAATTTCGTCCAAAATTAATTTGTCGAGTTTTGTTAAACTTCGTACATGGCTGGAAAGGCCTTTTAATTTGCAATTGAATACTGAAAACCACAATCATTTAGGATGTACGGTTGTGGAAATATCGGGTTTAGAAAATATACTTCCAAAATCAATTTTGACACTGCCAGGGTCACGATTTGGATGAAATTTTATCCAAAATTAATTTTTCGAGTTTTGTTAAACTTCGTACATGGCTGGAAAGGCCTATTAATTTGCAATTGAATACTGAAAACCACAATCATTTAGGATGTACGGTTGTGGAAATATCTGGTTTAGAAAATATACTTCCAAAATCAATTTTGACACTGCCAGGGTCACGATTTGGATGAAATTTCATCCAAAATTAATTTCTCGAGTTTTGTCAAACTTCGTACATGGCTGGAAAGGCCTTTTAATTTGCAATTGAATACTGAAAACCACAATAATTTAGGATGTACGGTTGTGGATATATCGGGTTTAGAAAATATACTTCCAAAATCAATTTTGACACTGCCAGGGTCACGATTTGGATGAAATTTCATCCAAAATTAATTTGTCGAGTTTTGTTAAACTTCGTACATGGCTGGAAAGGCCTTTTAATTTGCAATTGAATACTGAAAACCACAATCATTTAGGATGTACGGTTGTGGAAATATCTGGTTTGGAAAATATACTTCCAAAATCAATTTTGACACTGCCAGGGTCACGATTTGGATGAAATTTCGTCCAAAATTAATTTTTCGAGTTTTGTTAAACTTCGTACATGGCTGGAAAGGCCTTTTAATTTGCAATTGAATACTGAAAACCACAATCATTTAGGATGTACGGTTGTGGAAATATCGGGTTTAGAAAATATACTTTCAAAATCAATTTTGACACTGCCAGGGTCACGATTTGGATGAAATTTTATCCAAAATTAATTTTTCGAGTTTTGTTAAACTTCGTACATGGCTGGAAAGGCCTATTAATTTGCAATTGAATACTGAAAACCACAATCATTTAGGATGTACGGTTGTGGAAATATCGGGTTTAGAAAATAATATACTTCCAAAATCAATTTTGACACTGCCAGGGTCCCGATTTGGATGAAATTTCGTCCAAAATTAATTTTTCGAGTTTTGTCAAACTTCGTACATGGCTGGAAAGGCCAATTAATTTGCAATTGAATACTGAAAACCACAATCATTTAGGATGTACGGTTGTGGAAATATCTGGTTTAGAAAATATACTTCCAAAATCAATTTTGACACTGCCAGGGTCACGATTTGGATGAAATTTCGTCCAAAATTAATTTGTCGAGTTTTGTCAAACTTCGTATATGGCTGGAAAGGCCTATTAATTTGCAATTGAATACTGAAAACCACAATCATTTAGGATGTACGGTTGTGGAAATATCGGGTTTAGAAAATATACTTCCAAAATCAATTTTGACACTGCCAGGGTCACGATTTGGATGAAATTTCGTCCAAAATTAATTTGTCGAGTTTTGTTAAACTTCGTACATGGCTGGAAAGGCCTTTTAATTTGCAATTGAATACTGAAAACCACAATCATTTAGGATGTACGGTTGTGGAAATATCGGGTTTAGAAAATATACTTCCAAAATCAATTTTGACACTGCCAGGGTCACGATTTGGATGAAATTTTATCCAAAATTAATTTTTCGAGTTTTGTTAAACTTCGTACATGGCTGGAAAGGCCTATTAATTTGCAATTGAATACTGAAAACCACAATCATTTAGGATGTACGGTTGTGGAAATATCTGGTTTAGAAAATATACTTCCAAAATCAATTTTGACACTGCCAGGGTCACGATTTGGATGAAATTTCATCCAAAATTAATTTCTCGAGTTTTGTCAAGCTTCGTACATGGCTGGAAAGGCCTTTTAATTTGCAATTGAATACTGAAAACCACAATAATTTAGGATGTACGGTTGTGGAAATATCGGGTTTAGAAAATATACTTCCAAAATCAATTTTGACACTGCCAGGGTCACGATTTGGATGAAATTTCATCCAAAATTAATTTGTCGAGTTTTGTTAAACTTCGTACATGGCTGGAAAGGCCTTTTAATTTGCAATTGAATACTGAAAACCACAATCATTTAGGATGTACGGTTGTGGAAATATCTGGTTTAGAAAATATACTTCCAAAATCAATTTTGACACTGCCAGGGTCACGATTTGGATGAAATTTTATCCAAAATTAATTTGTCGAGTTTTGTTAAACTTCGTACATGGCTGGAAAGGCCTATTAATTTGCAATTGAATACTGAAAACCACAATAATTTAGGATGTACGGTTGTGGAAATATCGGGTTTAGAAAATATACTTCCAAAATCAATTTTGACACTGCCAGGGTCACGATTTGGATGAAATTTCGTCCAAAATTAATTTGTCGAGTTTTGTCAAACTTCGTACATGGCTGGAAAGGCCTATTAATTTACAATTGAATACTGAAAACCACAATCATTTAGGATGTACGGTTGTGGAAATATCGGGTTTAGAAAATATACTTCCAAAATCAATTTTGACACTGCCAGGGTCACGATTTGGATGAAATTTCGTCCAAAATTAATTTGTCGAGTTTTGTCAAACTTCGTACATGGCTGGAAAGGCCTATTAATTTGCAATTGAATACTGAAAACAAAATAATTTAGGATGTACGGTTGTGGAAATATCGGGTTTAGAAAATATACTTCCAAAATCAATTTTGACACTGCCAGGGTCACGATTTGGATGAAATTTCATCCAAAATTAATTTGTCGAGTTTTGTCAAACTTCGTACATGGCTGGAAAGGCCTTTTAATTTGCAATTGAATACTGAAAACCACAATCATTTAGGATGTACGGTTGTGGAAATATCGGGTTTAGAAAATATACTTCCAAAATCAATTTTGACACTGCCAGGGTCACGATTTGGATGAAATTTCGTCCAAAATTAATTTGTCGAGTTTTGTTAAACTTCGTACATGGCTGGAAAGGCCTATTAATTTGCAATTGAATACTGAAAACCACAATAATTTAGGATGTACGGTTGTGGAAATATCGGGTTTAGAAAATATACTTCCAAAATCAATTTTGACACTGCCAGGGTCACGATTTGGATGAAATTTCGTCCAAAATTAATTTGTCGAGTTTTGTCAAACTTCGTACATGGCTGGAAAGGCCTTTTAATTTGCAATTGAATACTGAAAACCACAATCATTTAGGATGTACGGTTGTGGAAATATCGGGTTTAGAAAATATACTTCCAAAATCAATTTTGACACTGCCAGGGTCACGATTTGGATGAAATTTCGTCCAAAATTAATTTGTCGAGTTTTGTCAAACTTCGTACATGGCTGGAAAGGGCTATTAATTTGCAATTGAATACTGAAAACCACAATAATTTAGGATGTACGGTTGTGGAAATATCGGGTTTAGAAAATATACTTCCAAAATCAATTTTGACACTGCCAGGGTCACGATTTGGATGAAATTTCATCCAAAATTAATTTGTCGAGTTTTGTCAAACTTCGTACATGGCTGGAAAGGCCTATTAATTTGCAATTGAATACTGAAAACCACAATCATTTAGGATGTACGGTTGTGGAAATATCTGGTTTAGAAAATATACTTCCAAAATCAATTTTGACACTGCCAGGGTCACGATTTGGATGAAATTTCATCCAAAATTAATTTGTCGAGTTTTGTCAAACTTCGTACATGGCTGGAAAGGCCTATTAATTTGCAAATGAATACTGAAAACCACAATCATTTAGGATGTACGGTTGTGGAAATATCTGGTTTAGAAAATATACTTCCAAAATCAATTTTGACACTGCCAGGGTCACGATTTGGATGAAATTTTATCCAAAATTAATTTGTCGAGTTTTGTTAAACTTCGTACATGGCTGGAAAGGCCTTTTAATTTGCAATTGAATACTGAAAACCACAATCATTTAGGATGTACGGTTGTGGAAATATCGGGTTTAGAAAATATACTTCCAAAATCAATTTTGACACTGCCAGGGTCACGATTTGGATGAAATTTCGTCCAAAATTAATTTGTCGAGTTTTGTCAAACTTCGTACATGGCTGGAAAGGCCTTTTAATTTGCAATTGAATACTGAAAACCACAATCATTTAGGATGTACGGTTGTGGAAATATCGGGTTTAGAAAATATACTTCCAAAATCAATTTTGACACTGCCAGGGTCACGATTTGGATGAAATTTCGTCCAAAATTAATTTGTCGAGTTTTGTCAAACTTCGTACATGGCTGGAAAGGGCTATTAATTTGCAATTGAATACTGAAAACCACAATAATTTAGGATGTACGGTTGTGGAAATATCGGGTTTAGAAAATATACTTCCAAAATCAATTTTGACACTGCCAGGGTCACGATTTGGATGAAATTTCATCCAAAATTAATTTGTCGAGTTTTGTCAAACTTCGTACATGGCTGGAAAGGCCTATTAATTTGCAATTCAATACTGAAAACCACAATCATTTAGGATGTACGGTTGTGGAAATATCTGGTTTAGAAAATATACTTCCAAAATCAATTTTGACACTGCCAGGGTCACGATTTGGATGAAATTTTATCCAAAATTAATTTGTCGAGTTTTGTTAAACTTCGTACATGGCTGGAAAGGCCTTTTAATTTGCAATTGAATACTGAAAACCACAATCATTTAGGATGTACGGTTGTGGAAATATCGGGTTTAGAAAATATACTTCCAAAATCAATTTTGACACTGCCAGGGTCACGATTTGGATGAAATTTCGTCCAAAATTAATTTGTCGAGTTTTGTCAAACTTCGTACATGGCTGGAAAGGGCTATTAATTTGCAATTGAATACTGAAAACCACAATAATTTAGGATGTACGGTTGTGGAAATATCGGGTTTAGAAAATATACTTCCAAAATCAATTTTGACACTGCCAGGGTCACGATTTGGATGAAATTTCATCCAAAATTAATTTGTCGAGTTTTGTCAAACTTCGTACATGGCTGGAAAGGCCTATTAATTTGCAATTGAATACTGAAAACCACAATCATTTAGGATGTACGGTTGTGGAAATATCGGGTTTAGAAAATATACTTCCAAAATCAATTTTGACACTGCCAGGGTCACGATTTGGATGAAATTTTATCCAAAATTAATTTGTCGAGTTTTGTTAAACTTCGTACATGGCTGGAAAGGCCTATTAATTTGCAATTGAATACTGAAAACCACAATAATTTAGGATGTACGGTTGTGGAAATATCGGGTTTAGAAAATATACTTCCAAAATCAATTTTGACACTGCCAGGGTCACGATTTGGATGAAATTTCGTCCAAAATTAATTTGTCGAGTTTTGTCAAACTTCGTACATGGCTGGAAAGGCCTATTAATTTGCAATTGAATACTGAAAACCACAATCATTTAGGATGTACGGTTGTGGAAATATCGGGTTTAGAAAATATACTTCCAAAATCAATTTTGACACTGCCAGGGTCACGATTTGGATGAAATTTCGTCCAAAATTAATTTGTCGAGTTTTGTCAAACTTCGTACATGGCTGGAAAGGGCTATTAATTTGCAATTGAATACTGAAAACCACAATAATTTAGGATGTACGGTTGTGGAAATATCGGGTTTAGAAAATATACTTCCAAAATCAATTTTGACACTGCCAGGGTCACGATTTGGATGAAATTTCATCCAAAATTAATTTGTCGAGTTTTGTCAAACTTCGTACATGGCTGGAAAGGCCTATTAATTTGCAATTGAATACTGAAAACCACAATCATTTAGGATGTACGGTTGTGGAAATATCTGGTTTAGAAAATATACTTCCAAAATCAATTTTGACACTGCCAGGGTCACGATTTGGATGAAATTTCGTCCAAAATTAATTTGTCGAGTTTTGTCAAACTTCGTACATGGCTGGAAAGGCCTATTAATTTGCAATTGAATACTGAAAACCACAATCATTTAGGATGTACGGTTGTGGAAATATCTGGTTTAGAAAATATACTTCCAAAATCAATTTTGACACTGCCAGGGTCACGATTTGGATGAAATTTTATCCAAAATTAATTTGTCGAGTTTTGTTAAACTTCGTACATGGCTGGAAAGGCCTTTTAATTTGCAATTGAATACTGAAAACCACAATCATTTAGGGTGTACGGTTGTGGAAATATCGGGTTTAGAAAATATACTTCCAAAATCAATTTTGACACTGCCAGGGTCACGATTTGGATGAAATTTTATCCAAAATTAATTTGTCGAGTTTTGTTAAACTTCGTAAATGGCTGGAAAGGCCTTTTAATTTGCAATTGAATACTGAAAACCACAATCATTTAGGATGTACGGTTGTGGAAATATCGGGTTTAGAAAATATACTTCCAAAATCAATTTTGACACTGCCAGGGTCACGATTTGGATGAAATTTTATCCAAAATTAATTTGTCGAGTTTTGTTAAACTTCGTACATGGCTGGAAAGGCCTATTAATTTGCAATTGAATACTGAAAACCACAATAATTTAGGATGTACGGTTGTGGAAATATCGGGTTTAGAAAATATACTTCCAAAATCAATTTTGACACTGCCAGGGTCACGATTTGGATGAAATTTTATCCAAAATTAATTTGTCGAGTTTTGTTAAACTTCGTACATGGCTGGAAAGGCCTTTTAATTTGCAATTGAATACTGAAAACCACAATCATTTAGGATGTACGGTTGTGGAAATATCTGGTTTAGAAAATACTTCCAAAATCAATTTTGACACTGCCAGGGTCACGATTTGGATGAAATTTCGTCCAAAATTAATTTGTCGAGTTTTGTCAAACTTCGTACATGGCTGGAAAGGCCTATTAATTTGCAATTGAATACTGAAAACCACAATCATTTAGGATGTACGGTTGTGGAAATATCGGGTTTAGAAAATATACTTCCAAAATCAATTTTGACACTGCCAGGGTCACGATTTGGATGAAATTTCGTCCAAAATTAATTTGTCGAGTTTTGTTAAACTTCGTGCATGGCTGGAAAGGCCTTTTAATTTGCAATTGAATACTGAAAACCACAATCATTTAGGATGTACGGTTGTGGAAATATCGGGTTTAGAAAATATACTTCCAAAATCAATTTTGACACTGCCAGGGTCACGATTTGGATGAAATTTCGTCCAAAATTAATTTGTCGAGTTTTGTCAAACTTCGTACATGGCTGGAAAGGCCTTTTAATTTGCAATTGAATACTGAAAACCACAATCATTTAGGATGTACGGTTGTGGAAATATCGGGTTTAGAAAATATACTTCCAAAATCAATTTTGACACTGCCAGGGTCACGATTTGGATGAAATTTCGTCCAAAATTAATTTGTCGAGTTTTGTCAAACTTCGTACATGGCTGGAAAGGGCTATTAATTTGCAATTGAATACTGAAAACCACAATAATTTAGGATGTACGGTTGTGGAAATATCGGGTTTAGAAAATATACTTCCAAAATCAATTTTGACACTGCCAGGGTCACGATTTGGATGAAATTTCATCCAAAATTAATTTGTCGAGTTTTGTCAAACTTCGTACATGGCTGGAAAGGCCTATTAATTTGCAATTGAATACTGAAAACCACAATCATTTAGGATGTACGGTTGTGGAAATATCTGGTTTAGAAAATATACTTCCAAAATCAATTTTGACACTGCCAGGGTCACGATTTGGATGAAATTTCATCCAAAATTAATTTGTCGAGTTTTGTCAAACTTCGTACATGGCTGGAAAGGCCTATTAATTTGCAAATGAATACTGAAAACCACAATCATTTAGGATGTACGGTTGTGGAAATATCTGGTTTAGAAAATATACTTCCAAAATCAATTTTGACACTGCCAGGGTCACGATTTGGATGAAATTTTATCCAAAATTAATTTGTCGAGTTTTGTTAAACTTCGTACATGGCTGGAAAGGCCTTTTAATTTGCAATTGAATACTGAAAACCACAATCATTTAGGATGTACGGTTGTGGAAATATCGGGTTTAGAAAATATACTTCCAAAATCAATTTTGACACTGCCAGGGTCACGATTTGGATGAAATTTCGTCCAAAATTAATTTGTCGAGTTTTGTCAAACTTCGTACATGGCTGGAAAGGCCTTTTAATTTGCAATTGAATACTGAAAACCACAATCATTTAGGATGTACGGTTGTGGAAATATCGGGTTTAGAAAATATACTTCCAAAATCAATTTTGACACTGCCAGGGTCACGATTTGGATGAAATTTCGTCCAAAATTAATTTGTCGAGTTTTGTCAAACTTCGTACATGGCTGGAAAGGGCTATTAATTTGCAATTGAATACTGAAAACCACAATAATTTAGGATGTACGGTTGTGGAAATATCGGGTTTAGAAAATATACTTCCAAAATCAATTTTGACACTGCCAGGGTCACGATTTGGATGAAATTTCATCCAAAATTAATTTGTCGAGTTTTGTCAAACTTCGTACATGGCTGGAAAGGCCTATTAATTTGCAATTGAATACTGAAAACCACAATCATTTAGGATGTACGGTTGTGGAAATATCTGGTTTAGAAAATATACTTCCAAAATCAATTTTGACACTGCCAGGGTCACGATTTGGATGAAATTTTATCCAAAATTAATTTGTCGAGTTTTGTTAAACTTCGTACATGGCTGGAAAGGCCTTTTAATTTGCAATTGAATACTGAAAACCACAATCATTTAGGATGTACGGTTGTGGAAATATCGGGTTTAGAAAATATACTTCCAAAATCAATTTTGACACTGCCAGGGTCACGATTTGGATGAAATTTCGTCCAAAATTAATTTGTCGAGTTTTGTCAAACTTCGTACATGGCTGGAAAGGCCTTTTAATTTGCAATTGAATACTGAAAACCACAATCATTTAGGATGTACGGTTGTGGAAATATCGGGTTTAGAAAATATACTTCCAAAATCAATTTTGACACTGCCAGGGTCACGATTTGGATGAAATTTCGTCCAAAATTAATTTGTCGAGTTTTGTCAAACTTCGTACATGGCTGGAAAGGGCTATTAATTTGCAATTGAATACTGAAAACCACAATCATTTAGGATGTACGGTTGTGGAAATATCGGGTTTAGAAAATATACTTCCAAAATCAATTTTGACACTGCCAGGGTCACGATTTGGATGAAATTTCGTCCAAAATTAATTTGTCGAGTTTTGTTAAACTTCGTGCATGGCTGGAAAGGCCTTTTAATTTGCAATTGAATACTGAAAACCACAATCATTTAGGATGTACGGTTGTGGAAATATCGGGTTTAGAAAATATACTTCCAAAATCAATTTTGACACTGCCAGGGTCACGATTTGGATGAAATTTCGTCCAAAATTAATTTGTCGAGTTTTGTCAAACTTCGTACATGGCTGGAAAGGCCTTTTAATTTGCAATTGAATACTGAAAACCACAATCATTTAGGATGTACGGTTGTGGAAATATCGGGTTTAGAAAATATACTTCCAAAATCAATTTTGACACTGCCAGGGTCACGATTTGGATGAAATTTCGTCCAAAATTAATTTGTCGAGTTTTGTCAAACTTCGTACATGGCTGGAAAGGGCTATTAATTTGCAATTGAATACTGAAAACCACAATAATTTAGGATGTACGGTTGTGGAAATATCGGGTTTAGAAAATATACTTCCAAAATCAATTTTGACACTGCCAGGGTCACGATTTGGATGAAATTTCATCCAAAATTAATTTGTCGAGTTTTGTCAAACTTCGTACATGGCTGGAAAGGCCTATTAATTTGCAATTGAATACTGAAAACCACAATCATTTAGGATGTACGGTTGTGGAAATATCTGGTTTAGAAAATATACTTCCAAAATCAATTTTGACACTGCCAGGGTCACGATTTGGATGAAATTTCATCCAAAATTAATTTGTCGAGTTTTGTCAAACTTCGTACATGGCTGGAAAGGCCTATTAATTTGCAAATGAATACTGAAAACCACAATCATTTAGGATGTACGGTTGTGGAAATATCTGGTTTAGAAAATATACTTCCAAAATCAATTTTGACACTGCCAGGGTCACGATTTGGATGAAATTTTATCCAAAATTAATTTGTCGAGTTTTGTTAAACTTCGTACATGGCTGGAAAGGCCTTTTAATTTGCAATTGAATACTGAAAACCACAATCATTTAGGATGTACGGTTGTGGAAATATCGGGTTTAGAAAATATACTTCCAAAATCAATTTTGACACTGCCAGGGTCACGATTTGGATGAAATTTCGTCCAAAATTAATTTGTCGAGTTTTGTCAAACTTCGTACATGGCTGGAAAGGCCTTTTAATTTGCAATTGAATACTGAAAACCACAATCATTTAGGATGTACGGTTGTGGAAATATCGGGTTTAGAAAATATACTTCCAAAATCAATTTTGACACTGCCAGGGTCACGATTTGGATGAAATTTCGTCCAAAATTAATTTGTCGAGTTTTGTCAAACTTCGTACATGGCTGGAAAGGGCTATTAATTTGCAATTGAATACTGAAAACCACAATAATTTAGGATGTACGGTTGTGGAAATATCGGGTTTAGAAAATATACTTCCAAAATCAATTTTGACACTGCCAGGGTCACGATTTGGATGAAATTTCATCCAAAATTAATTTGTCGAGTTTTGTCAAACTTCGTACATGGCTGGAAAGGCCTATTAATTTGCAATTGAATACTGAAAACCACAATCATTTAGGATGTACGGTTGTGGAAATATCTGGTTTAGAAAATATACTTCCAAAATCAATTTTGACACTGCCAGGGTCACGATTTGGATGAAATTTTATCCAAAATTAATTTGTCGAGTTTTGTTAAACTTCGTACATGGCTGGAAAGGCCTTTTAATTTGCAATTGAATACTGAAAACCACAATCATTTAGGATGTACGGTTGTGGAAATATCGGGTTTAGAAAATATACTTCCAAAATCAATTTTGACACTGCCAGGGTCACGATTTGGATGAAATTTCGTCCAAAATTAATTTGTCGAGTTTTGTCAAACTTCGTACATGGCTGGAAAGGCCTTTTAATTTGCAATTGAATACTGAAAACCACAATCATTTAGGATGTACGGTTGTGGAAATATCGGGTTTAGAAAATATACTTCCAAAATCAATTTTGACACTGCCAGGGTCACGATTTGGATGAAATTTCGTCCAAAATTAATTTGTCGAGTTTTGTCAAACTTCGTACATGGCTGGAAAGGGCTATTAATTTGCAATTGAATACTGAAAACCACAATAATTTAGGATGTACGGTTGTGGAAATATCGGGTTTAGAAAATATACTTCCAAAATCAATTTTGACACTGCCAGGGTCACGATTTGGATGAAATTTCATCCAAAATTCATTTGTCGAGTTTTGTCAAACTTCGTACATGGCTGGAAAGGCCTATTAATTTGCAATTGAATACTGAAAACCACAATCATTTAGGATGTACGGTTGTGGAAATATCTGGTTTAGAAAATATACTTCCAAAATCAATTTTGACACTGCCAGGGTCACGATTTGGATGAAATTTTATCCAAAATTAATTTGTCGAGTTTTGTTAAACTTCGTACATGGCTGGAAAGGCCTTTTAATTTGCAATTGAATACTGAAAACCACAATCATTTAGGGTGTACGGTTGTGGAAATATCGGGTTTAGAAAATATACTTCCAAAATCAATTTTGACACTGCCAGGGTCACGATTTGGATGAAATTTTATCCAAAATTAATTTGTCGAGTTTTGTTAAACTTCGTAAATGGCTGGAAAGGCCTTTTAATTTGCAATTGAATACTGAAAACCACAATCATTTAGGATGTACGGTTGTGGAAATATCGGGTTTAGAAAATATACTTCCAAAATCAATTTTGACACTGCCAGGGTCACGATTTGGATGAAATTTTATCCAAAATTAATTTGTCGAGTTTTGTTAAACTTCGTACATGGCTGGAAAGGCCTATTAATTTGCAATTGAATACTGAAAACCACAATAATTTAGGATGTACGGTTGTGGAAATATCGGGTTTAGAAAATATACTTCCAAAATCAATTTTGACACTGCCAGGGTCACGATTTGGATGAAATTTTATCCAAAATTAATTTGTCGAGTTTTGTTAAACTTCGTACATGGCTGGAAAGGCCTTTTAATTTGCAATTGAATACTGAAAACCACAATCATTTAGGATGTACGGTTGTGGAAATATCTGGTTTAGAAAATACTTCCAAAATCAATTTTGACACTGCCAGGGTCACGATTTGGATGAAATTTCGTCCAAAATTAATTTGTCGAGTTTTGTCAAACTTCGTACATGGCTGGAAAGGCCTATTAATTTGCAATTGAATACTGAAAACCACAATCATTTAGGATGTACGGTTGTGGAAATATCGGGTTTAGAAAATATACTTCCAAAATCAATTTTGACACTGCCAGGGTCACGATTTGGATGAAATTTCGTCCAAAATTAATTTGTCGAGTTTTGTTAAACTTCGTGCATGGCTGGAAAGGCCTTTTAATTTGCAATTGAATACTGAAAACCACAATCATTTAGGATGTACGGTTGTGGAAATATCGGGTTTAGAAAATATACTTCCAAAATCAATTTTGACACTGCCAGGGTCACGATTTGGATGAAATTTTATCCAAAATTAATTTGTCGAGTTTTGTTAAACTTCGTACATGGCTGGAAAGGCCTATTAATTTGCAATTGAATACTGAAAACCACAATAATTTAGGATGTACGGTTGTGGAAATATCTGGTTTAGAAAATATACTTCCAAAATCAATTTTGACACTGCCAGGGTCACGATTTGGATGAAATTTTATCCAAAATTAATTTTTCGAGTTTTGTTAAACTTCGTACATGGCTGGAAAGGCCTATTAATTTGCAATTGAATACTGAAAACCACAATCATTTAGGATGTACGGTTGTGGAAATATCGGGTTTAGAAAATATACTTCCAAAATCAATTTTGACACTGCCAGGGTCACGATTTGGATGAAATTTTATCCAAAATTAATTTGTCGAGTTTTGTTAAACTTCGTACATGGCTGGAAAGGCCTATTAATTTGCAATTGAATACTAAAAACTACAATAATTTAGGATGTACGGTTGTGGAAATATCGGGTTTAGAAAATATACTTCCAAAATCAATTTTGACACTGCCAGGGTCACGATTTGGATGAAATTTCGTCCAAAATTAATTTGTCGAGTTTTGTCAAACTTCGTACATGGCTGGAAAGGCCTATTAATTTGCAATTGAATACTGAAAACCACAATCATTTAGGATGTACGGTTGTGGAAATATCGGGTTTAGAAAATATACTTCCAAAATCAATTTTGACACTGCCAGGGTCACGATTTGGATGAAATTTCGTCCAAAATTAATTTTTCGAGTTTTGTTAAACTTCGTACATGGCTGGAAAGGCCTTTTAATTTGCAATTGAATATTGAAAACCACAATCATTTAGGATGTACGGTTGTGGAAATATCGGGTTTAGAAAATATACTTCCAAAATCAATTTTGACACTGCCAGGGTCACGATTTGGATGAAATTTTATCCAAAATTAATTTGTCGAGTTTTGTCAAACTTCGTACATGGCTGGAAAGGCCTTTTAATTTGCAATTGAATACTGAAAACCACAATCATTTAGGATGTACGGTTGTGGAAATATCGGGTTTAGAAAATATACTTCCAAAATCAATTTTGACACTGCCAGGGTCACTATTTGGATGAAATTTCGTCCAAAATTAATTTTTCGAGTTTTGTTAAACTTCGTACATGGCTGGAAAGGCCTTTTAATTTGCAATTGAATACTGAAAACCACAATCATTTAGGATGTACGGTTGTGGAAATATCGGGTTTAGAAAATATACTTCCAAAATCAATTTTGACACTGCCAGGGTCACGATTTGGATGAAATTTCGTCCAAAATTAATTTGTCGAGTTTTGTCAAACTTCGTACATGGCTGGAAAGGCCTATTAATTTGCAATTGAATACTGAAAACCACAATCATTTAGGATGTACGGTTGTGGAAATATCGGGTTTAGAAAATATACTTCCAAAATCAATTTTGACACTGCCAGGGTCACGATTTGGATGAAATTTTATCCAAAATTAATTTGTCGAGTTTTGTTAAACTTCGTACATGGCTGGAAAGGCCTACTAATTTGCAATTGAATACTGAAAACCACAATAATTTAGGATGTACGGTTGTGGAAATATCTGGTTTAGAAAATATACTTCCAAAATCAATTTTGACACTGCCAGGGTCACGATTTGGATGAAATTTTATCCAAAATTAATTTTTCGAGTTTTGTTAAACTTCGTACATGGCTGGAAAGGCCTATTAATTTGCAATTGAATACTGAAAACCACAATCATTTAGGATGTACGGTTGTGGAAATATCGGGTTTAGAAAATATACTTCCAAAATCAATTTTGACACTGCCAGGGTCACGATTTGGATGAAATTTTATCCAAAATTAATTTGTCGAGTTTTGTTAAACTTCGTACATGGCTGGAAAGGCCTATTAATTTGCAATTGAATACTGAAAACCACAATAATTTAGGATGTACGGTTGTGGAAATATCGGGTTTAGAAAATATACTTCCAAAATCAATTTTGACACTGCCAGGGTCACGATTTGGATGAAATTTCGTCCAAAATTAATTTGTCGAGTTTTGTCAAACTTCGTACATGGCTGGAAAGGCCTATTAATTTGCAATTGAATACTGAAAACCACAATCATTTAGGATGTACGGTTGTGGAAATATCGGGTTTAGAAAATATACTTCCAAAATCAATTTTGACACTGCCAGGGTCACGATTTGGATGAAATTTCGTCCAAAATTAATTTGTCGAGTTTTGTCAAACTTCGTACATGGCTGGAAAGGCCTATTAATTTGCAATTGAATACTGAAAACCACAATCATTTAGGATGTACAGTTGTGGAAATATCGGGTTTAGAAAATATACTTCCAAAATCAATTTTGACACTGCCAGGGTCACGATTTGGATGAAATTTTATCCAAAATTAATTTGTCGAGTTTTGTTAAACTTCGTACATGGCTGGAAAGGCCTATTAATTTGCAATTGAATACTGAAAACCACAATAATTTAGGATGTACGGTTGTGGAAATATCTGGTTTAGAAAATATACTTCCAAAATCAATTTTGACACTGCCAGGGTCACGATTTGGATGAAATTTTATCCAAAATTAATTTTTCGAGTTTTGTTAAACTTCGTACATGGCTGGAAAGGCCTATTAATTTGCAATTGAATACTGAAAACCACAATCATTTAGGATGTACGGTTGTGGAAATATCGGGTTTAGAAAATATACTTCCAAAATCAATTTTGACACTGCCAGGGTCACGATTTGGATGAAATTTCGTCCAAAATTAATTTGTCGAGTTTTGTCAAACTTCGTACATGGCTGGAAAGGCCTTTTAATTTGCAATTGAATACTGAAAACCACAATCATTTAGGATGTACGGTTGTGGAAACATCGGGTTTAGAAAATATACTTCCAAAATCAATTTTGACACTGCCAGGGTCACGATTTGGATGAAATTTCGTCCAAAATTAATTTGTCGAGTTTTGTCAAACTTCGTACATGGCTGGAAAGGCCTATTAATTTGCAATTGAATACTGAAAACCACAATAATTTAGGATGTACGGTTGTGGAAATATCGGGTATGGAAAATATACTTCCAAAATCAATTTTGACACTGCCAGGGTCACGATTTGGATGAAATTTCATCCAAAATTAATTTGTCGAGTTTTGTCAAACTTCGTACATGGCTGGAAAGGCCTATTAATTTGCAATTGAATACTGAAAACCACAATAATTTAGGATGTACGGTTGTGGAAATATCGGGTTTAGAAAATATACTTCCAAAATCAATTTTGACACTGCCAGGGTCACGATTTGGATGAAATTTCGTCCAAAATTAATTTGTCGAGTTTTGTCAAACTTCGTACATGGCTGGAAAGGCCTATTAATTTGCAATTGAATACTGAAAACCACAATAATTTAGGATGTACGGTTGTGGAAATATCGGGTTTAGAAAATATACTTCCAAAATCAATTTTGACACTGCCAGGGTCACGATTTGGATGAAATTTCATCCAAAATTAATTTGTCGAGTTTTGTCAAACTTCGTACATGGCTGGAAAGGCCTATTAATTTGCAATTGAATACTGAAAACCACAATCATTTAGGATGTACGGTTGTGGAAATATCTGGTTTAGAAAATATACTTCCAAAATCAATTTTGACACTGCCAGGGTCACGATTTGGATGAAATTTCATCCAAAATTAATTTGTCGAGTTTTGTCAAACTTCGTACATGGCTGGAAAGGCCTATTAATTTGCAATTGAATACTGAAAACCACAATAATTTAGGATGTACGGTTGTGGAAATATCGGGTTTAGAAAATATACTTCCAAAATCAATTTTGACACTGCCAGGGTCACGATTTGGATGAAATTTCATCCAAAATTAATTTGTCGAGTTTTGTCAAACTTCGTACATGGCTGGAAAGGCCTTTTAATTTGCAATTGAATACTGAAAACCACAATCATTTAGGATGTACGGTTGTGGAAATATCTGGTTTAGAAAATATACTTCCAAAATCAATTTTGACACTGCCAGGGTCACGATTTGGATGAAATTTTATCCAAAATTAATTTGTCGAGTTTTGTCAAACTTCGTACATGGCTGGAAAAGCCTTTTAATTTGCAATTGAATACTGAAAACCACAATCATTTAGGATGTGCGGTTGTGGAAATATCGGGTTTAGAAAATATACTTCCAAAATCAATTTTGACACTGCCAGGGTCACGATTTGGATGAAATTTTATCCAAAATTAATTTGTCGAGTTTTGTCAAACTTCGTACATGGCTGGAAAGGCCTATTAATTTGCAATTGAATACTGAAAACCACAATAATTTAGGATGTACGGTTGTGGAAATATCGGGTTTAAAATATACTTCCAAAATCAATTTTGACACTGCCAGGGTCACGATTTGGATGAAATTTTATCCAAAATTAATTTGTCGAGTTTTGTCAAACTTCGTACATGGCTGGAAAGGCCTATTAATTTGCAATTGAATACTGAAAACCACAATAATTTAGGATGTACGGTTGTGGAAATATCGGGTTTAGAAAATATACTTCCAAAATCAATTTTGACACTGCCAGGGTCACGATTTGGATGAAATTTCGTCCAAAATTAATTTGTCGAGTTTTGTCAAACTTCGTACATGGCTGGAAAGGCCTATTAATTTGCAATTGAATACTGAAAACCACAATCATTTAGGATGTACGGTTGTGGAAATATCGGGTTTAGAAAATATACTTCCAAAATCAATTTTGACACTGCCAGGGTCACGATTTGGATGAAATTTCATCCAAAATTAATTTGTCGAGTTTTGTCAAACTTCGTACATGGCTGGGAAGGCCTATTAATTTGCAATTGAATACTGAAAACCACAATAATTTAGGATGTACGGTTGTGGAAATATCGGGTTTAGAAAATATACTTCCAAAATCAATTTTGACACTGCCAGGGTCACGATTTGGATGAAATTTTATCCAAAATTAATTTGTCGAGTTTTGTTAAACTTCGTACATGGCTGGAAAGGCCTATTAATTTGCAATTGAATACTGAAAACCACAATAATTTAGGATGTACGGTTGTGGAAATATCGGGTTTAGAAAATATACTTCCAAAATCAATTTTGACACTGCCAGGGTCACGATTTGGATGAAATTTCGACCAAAATTAATTTGTCGAGTTTTGTCAAACTTCGTACATGGCTGGAAAGGCCTATTAATTTGCAATTGAATACTGAAAACCACAATCATTTAGGATGTACGGTTGTGGAAATATCGGGTTTAGAAAATATACTTCCAAAATCAATTTTGACACTGCCAGGGTCACGATTTGGATGAAATTTCGTCCAAAATTAATTTTTCGAGTTTTGTTAAACTTCGTACATGGCTGGAAAGGCCTATTAATTTGCAATTGAATACTGAAAACCACAATCATTTAGGATGTACGGTTGTGGAAATATCGGGTTTAGAAAATATACTTCCAAAATCAATTTTGACACTGCCAGGGTCACTATTTGGATGAAATTTCGTCCAAAATTAATTTTTCGAGTTTTGTTAAACTTCGTACATGGCTGGAAAGGCCTTTTAATTTGCAATTGAATACTGAAAACCACAATCATTTAGGATGTACGGTTGTGGAAATATCGGGTTTAGAAAATATACTTCCAAAATCAATTTTGGATGAAATTTCGTCCAAAATTAATTTGTCGAGTTTTGTCAAACTTCGTACATGGCTGGAAAGGCCTATTAATTTGCAATTGAATACTGAAAACCACAATCATTTAGGATGTACGGTTGTGGAAATATCTGGTTTAGAAAATATACTTCCAAAATCAATTTTGACACTGCCAGGGTCACGATTTGGATGAAATTTTATCCAAAATTAATTTGTCGAGTTTTGTCAAACTTCGTACATGGCTGGAAAGGCCTTTTAATTTGCAATTGAATACTGAAAACCACAATCATTTAGGATGTACGGTTGTGGAAATATCGGGTTTAGAAAATATACTTCCAAAATCAATTTTGACACTGCCAGGGTCACGATTTGGATGAAATTTTATCCAAAATTAATTTGTCGAGTTTTGTCAAACTTCGTACATGGCTGGAAAGGCCTATTAATTTGCAATTGAATACTGAAAACCACAATCATTTAGGATGTACGGTTGTGGAAATATCGGGTTTAAAATATACTTCCAAAATCAATTTTGACACTGCCAGGGTCACGATTTGGATGAAATTTTATCCAAAATTAATTTTTCGAGTTTTGTTAAACTTCGTACATGGCTGGAAAGGCCTATTAATTTGCAATTGAATACTGAAAACCACAATAATTTAGGATGTGCGGTTGTGGAAATATCGGGTTTAGAAAATATACTTCCAAAATCAATTTTGACACTGCCAGGGTCACGATTTGGATGAAATTTCGTCCAAAATTAATTTGTCGAGTTTTGTCAAACTTCGTACATGGCTGGAAAGGCCTATTAATTTGCAATTGAATACTGAAAACCACAATAATTTAGGATGTACGGTTGTAGAAATATCGGGTTTAGAAAATATACTTCCAAAATCAATTTTGACACTGCCAGGGTCACGATTTGGATGAAATTTCGTCCAAAATTAATTTGTCGAGTTTTGTCAAACTTCGTACATGGCTGGAAAGGCCTATTAATTTGCAATTGAATACTGAAAACCACAATCATTTAGGATGTACGGTTGTGGAAATATCGGGTTTAGAAAATATACTTCCAAAATCAATTTTGACACTGCCAGGGTCACGATTTGGATGAAATTTCGTCCAAAATTAATTTGTCGAGTTTTGTCAAACTTCGTACATGGCTGGAAAGGCCTATTAATTTGCAATTGAATACTGAAAACCACAATCATTTAGGATGTACGGTTGTGGAAATATCGGGTTTAGAAAATATACTTCCAAAATCAATTTTGACACTGCCAGGGTCACTATTTGGATGAAATTTCGTCCAAAATTAATTTTTCGAGTTTTGTTAAACTTCGTACATGGCTGGAAAGGCCTTTTAATTTGCAATTGAATACTGAAAACCACAATCATTTAGGATGTACGGTTGTGGAAATATCGGGTTTAGAAAATATACTTCCAAAATCAATTTTGGATGAAATTTCGTCCAAAATTAATTTGTCGAGTTTTGTCAAACTTCGTACATGGCTGGAAAGGCCTATTAATTTGCAATTGAATACTGAAAACCACAATCATTTAGGATGTACGGTTGTGGAAATATCGGGTTTAGAAAATATACTTCCAAAATCAATTTTGACACTGCCAGGGTCACGATTTGGATGAAATTTCATCCAAAATTAATTTGTCGAGTTTTGTCAAACTTCGTACATGGCTGGAAAGGCATATTAATTTGCAATTGAATACTGAAAACCACAATAATTTAGGATGTACGGTTGTGGAAATATCGGGTTTAGAAAATATACTTCCAAAATCAATTTTGACACTGCCAGGGTCACGATTTGGATGAAATTTCGTCCAAAATTAATTTGTCGAGTTTTGTTAAACTTCGTACATGGCTGGAAAGGCCTATTAATTTGCAATTGAATACTGAAAACCACAATCATTTAGGATGTACGGTTGTGGAAATATCGGGTTTAGAAAATATACTTCCAAAATCAATTTTGACACTGCCAGGGTCACGATTTGGATGAAATTTCGTCCAAAATTAATTTGTCGAGTTTTGTCAAACTTCGTACATGGCTTGAAAGGCCTATTAATTTGCAATTGAATACTGAAAACCACAATAATTTAGGATGTACGGTTGTGGAAATATCGGGTTTAGAAAATATACTTCCAAAATCAATTTTGACACTGCCAGGGTCACGATTTGGATGAAATTTCATCCAAAATTAATTTGTCGAGTTTTGTCAAACTTCGTACTTGGCTGGAAAGGCCTATTAATTTGCAATTGAATACTGAAAACCACAATCATTTAGGATGTACGGTTGTGGAAATATCTGGTTTAGAAAATATACTTCCAAAATCAATTTTGACACTGCCAGGGTCACGATTTGGATGAAATTTTATCCAAAATTAATTTGTCGAGTTTTGTTAAACTTCGTACATGGCTGGAAAGGCCTTTTAATTTGCAATTGAATACTGAAAACCACAATCATTTAGGATGTACGGTTGTGGAAATATCGGGTTTAGAAAATATACTTCCAAAATCAATTTTGACACTGCCAGGGTCACGATTTGGATGAAATTTTATCCAAAATTAATTTGTCGAGTTTTGTTAAACTTCGTACATGGCTGGAAAGGCCTTTTAATTTGCAATTGAATACTGAAAACCACAATCATTTAGGATGTACGGTTGTGGAAATATCGGGTTTAGAAAATATACTTCCAAAATCAATTTTGACACTGCTAGGGTCACGATTTGGATGAAATTTCATCCAAAATTAATTTGTCGAGTTTTTTCAAACTTCGTACATGGCTGGAAAGGCCTATTAATTTGCAATTGAATACTGAAAACCACAATAATTTAAGATGTACGGTTGTGGAAATATCGGGTTTAGAAAATATACTTCCAAAATCAATTTTGACACTGCCAGGGTCACGATTTGGATGAAATTTTATCCAAAATTAATTTTTCGAGTTTTGTTAAACTTCGTACATGGCTGGAAAGGCCTATTAATTTGCAATTGAATACTGAAAACCACAATAATTTAGGATGTACGGTTGTGGAAATATCGGGTTTAGAAAATATACTTCCAAAATCAATTTTGACACTGCCAGGGTCACGATTTGGATGAAATTTCGTCCAAAATTAATTTGTCGAGTTTTGTCAAACTTCGTACATGGCTGGAAAGGCCTATTAATTTGCAATTGAATACTGAAAACCACAATAACTTAGGATGTACGGTTGTGGAAATATCGGGTTTAGAAAATATACTTCCAAAATCAATTTTGACACTGCCAGGGTCACGATTCGGATGAAATTTTATCCAAAATTAATTTTTCGAGTTTTGTTAAACTTCGTACATGGCTGGAAAGGCCTATTAATTTGCAATTGAATACTGAAAACCACAATCATTTAGGATGTACGGTTGTGGAAATATCGGGTTTAGAAAATATACTTCCAAAATCAATTTCGACACTGCCAGGGTTCCGATTTGGATGAAATTTCGTCCAAAATTAATTTGTCGAGTTTTGTTAAACTTCGTACATGGCTGGAAAGGCCTATTAATTTGCAATTGAATACTGAAAACCACAATTATTTAGGATGTACGGTTGTGGAAATATCTGGTTTAGAAAATATACTTCCAAAATCAATTTTGACACTGCCAGGGTCACGATTTGGATGAAATTTCGTCCAAAATTAATTTGTCGAGTTTTGTCAAACTTCGTACATGGCTGGAAAGGCCTTTTAATTTGCAATTGAATACTGAAAACCACAATCATTTAGGATGTACGGTTGTGGAAATATCGGGTTTAGAAAATATACTTCCAAAATCAATTTTGACACTGCCAGGGTCACGATTTGGATGAAATTTCATCCAAAATTAATTTGTCGAGTTTTGTCAAACTTCGTACATGGCTGGAAAGGCCTTTTAATTTGCAATTGAATACTGAAAACCACAATCATTTAGGATGTACGGTTGTGGAAATATCGGGTTTAGAAAATATACTTCCAAAATCAATTTTGACACTGCCAGGGTCACGATTTGGATGAAATTTCGTCCAAAATTAATTTTTCGAGTTTTGTTAAACTTCGTACATGGCTGGAAAGGCCTTTTAATTTGCAATTGAATACTGAAAACCACAATCATTTAGGATGTACGGTTGTGGAAATATCGGGTTTAGAAAATATACTTCCAAAATCAATTTTGACACTGCCAGGGTCACGATTTGGATGAAATTTCGTCCAAAATTAATTTGTCGAGTTTTGTCAAACTTCGTACATGGCTGGAAAGGCCTATTAATTTGCAATTGAATACTGAAAACCACAATAATTTAGGATGTACGGTTGTGGAAATATCGGGTTTAGAAAATATACTTCCAAAATCAATTTTGACACTGCCAGGGTCACGATTTGGATGAAATTTTATCCAAAATTAATTTGTCGAGTTTTGTCAAACTTCGTACATGGCTGGAAAGGCCTATTAATTTGCAATTGAATACTGAAAACCACAATAACTTAGGATGTACGGTTGTGGAAATATCGGGTTTAGAAAATATACTTCCAAAATCAATTTTGACACTGCCAGGGTCACGATTTGGATGAAATTTTATCCAAAATTAATTTGTCGAGTTTTGTCAAACTTCGTACATGGCTGGAAAGGCCTATTAATTTGCAATTGAATACTGAAAACCACAATCATTTAGGATGTACGGTTGTGGAAATATCGGGTTTAGAAAATATACTTCCAAAATCAATTTTGACACTGCCAGGGTCCCGATTTGGATGAAATTTCGTCCAAAATTAATTTGTCGAGTTTTGTCAAACTTCGTACATGGCTGGAAAGGCCTATTAATTTGCAATTGAATACTGAAAACCACAATCATTTAGGATGTACGGTTGTGGAAATATCGGGTTTAGAAAATATACTTCCAAAATCAATTTTGACAC
The DNA here is from genome assembly GCA_947049315.1 of Epistrophella euchroma. Lineage (NCBI taxonomy): Eukaryota > Metazoa > Arthropoda > Insecta > Diptera > Syrphidae > Epistrophella > Epistrophella euchroma. Next base: position 128,633,899 of record OX346246.1, read on the forward strand.
TGCCAGGGTCACGATTTGGATGAAATTTCATCCAAAATTAATTTGTCGAGTTTTGTCAAACTTCGTACATGGCTGGAAAGGCCTTTTAATTTGCAATTGAATACTGAAAACCACAATCATTTAGGATGTACGGTTGTGGAAATATCGGGTTTAGAAAATATACTTCCAAAATCAATTTTGACACTGCCAGGGTCACGATTTGGATGAAATTTCGTCCAAAATTAATTTTTCGAGTTTTGTTAAACTTCGTACATGGCTGGAAAGGCCTTTTAATTTGCAATTGAATACTGAAAACCACAATCATTTAGGATGTACGGTTGTGGAAATATCGGGTTTAGAAAATATACTTCCAAAATCAATTTTGACACTGCCAGGGTCACGATTTGGATGAAATTTCATCCAAAATTAATTTTTCGAGTTTTGGTAAACTTTGTACATGGCTGGAAAGGCCTATTAATTTGCAATTGAATACTGAAAACCACAATAATTTAGGATGTACGGTTGTGGAAATATCGGGTTTAGAAAATATACTTCCAAAATCAATTTTGACACTGCCAGGGTCACGATTTGGATGAAATTTCATCCAAAATTAATTTGTCGAGTTTTGTCAAACTTCGTACATGACTGGAAAGGCCTATTAATTTGCAATTGAATACTGAAAACCACAATAATTTAGGATGTACGGTTGTGGAAATATCGGGTTTAGAAAATATACTTCCAAAATCAATTTTGACACTGCCAGGGTCACGATTTGGATGAAATTTCGTCCAAAATTAATTTGTCGAGTTTTGTCAAACTTCGTACATGACTGGAAAGGCCTATTAATTTGCAATTGAATACTGAAAACCACAATAATTTAGGATGTACGGTTGTGGAAATATCGGGTTTAGAAAATATACTTCCAAAATCAATTTTGACACTGCCAGGGTCACGATTTGGATGAAATTTCGTCCAAAATTAATTTGTCGAGTTTTGTCAAACTTCGTACATGGCTGGAAAGGCCTATTAATTTGCAATTGAATACTGAAAACAGTGAAATATCGGGTTTAGAAAATATACTTCCAAAATCAATTTTGACACTGCCAGGGTCACGATTTGGATGAAATTTCGTCCAAAATTAATTTTTCGAGTTTTGTTAAACTTCGTACATGGCTGGAAAGGCCTTTTAATTTGCAATTGAATACTGAAAACCACAATCATTTAGGATGTACGGTTGTGGAAATATCGGGTTTAGAAAATATACTTCCAAAATCAATTTTGACACTGCCAGGGTCACGATTTGGATGAAATTTTATCCAAAATTAATTTGTCGAGTTTTGTCAAACTTCGTACATGGCTGGAAAGGCCTATTAATTTGCAATTGAATACTGAAAACCACAATAACTTAGGATGTACGGTTGTGGAAATATCGGGTTTAGAAAATATACTTCCAAAATCAATTTTGACACTGCCAGGGTCACGATTTGGATGAAATTTTATCCAAAATTAATTTGTCGAGTTTTGTCAAACTTCGTACATGGCTGGAAAGGCCTATTAATTTGCAATTGAATACTGAAAACCACAATCATTTAGGATGTACGGTTGTGGAAATATCGGGTTTAGAAAATATACTTCCAAAATCAATTTTGACACGGCCAGGGTCCCGATTTGGATGAAATTTCGTCCAAAATTAATTTGTCGAGTTTTGTCAAACTTCGTACATGGCTGGAAAGGCCTATTAATTTGCAATTGAATACTGAAAACCACAATCATTTAGGATGTACGGTTGTGGAAATATCTGGTTTAGAAAATATACTTCCAAAATCAATTTTGACACTGCCAGGGTCACGATTTGGATGAAATTTCGTCCAAAATTAATTTGTCGAGTTTTGTCAAACTTCGTACATGGCTGGAAAGGCCTATTAATTTGCAATTGAATACTGAAAACCACAATCATTTAGGATGTACGGTTGTGGAAATATCGGGTTTAGAAAATATACTTCCAAAATCAATTTTGACACTGCCAGGGTCACGATTTGGATGAAATTTCATCCAAAATTAATTTGTCGAGTTTTGTCAAACTTCGTACATGGCTGGAAAGGCCTTTTAATTTGCAATTGAATACTGAAAACCACAATCATGTAGGATGTACGGTTGTGGAAATATCGGGTTTAGAAAATATACTTCCAAAATCAATTTTGACACTGCCAGGGTCACGATTTGGATGAAATTTCGTCCAAAATTAATTTTTCGAGTTTTGTTAAACTTCGTACATGGCTGGAAAGGCCTTTTAATTTGCAATTGAATACTGAAAACCACAATCATTTAGGATGTACGGTTGTGGAAATATCGGGTTTAGAAAATATACTTCCAAAATCAATTTTGACACTGCCAGGGTCACGATTTGGATGAAATTTCGTCCAAAATTAATTTGTCGAGTTTTGTCAAACTTCGTACATGGCTGGAAAGGCCTATTAATTTGCAATTGAATACTGAAAACCACAATAATTTAGGATGTACGGTTGTGGAAATATCGGGTTTAGAAAATATACTTCCAAAATCAATTTTGACACTGCCAGGGTCACGATTTGGATGAAATTTCATCCAAAATTAATTTGTCGAGTTTTGTCAAACTTCGTACATGGCTGGAAAGGCCTATTAATTTGCAATTGAATACTGAAAACCACAATCATTTAGGATGTACGGTTGTGGAAATATCGGGTTTAGAAAATATACTTCCAAAATCAATTTTGACACTGCCAGGGTCACGATTTGGATGAAATTTCATCCAAAATTAATTTGTCGAGTTTTGTTAAACTTCGTACATGGCTGGAAAGGCCTTTTAATTTGTAACTGAATACTGAAAACCACAATCATTTAGGATGTACGGTTGTGGAAATATCTGGTTTAGAAAATATACTTCCAAAATCAATTTTGACACTGCCAGGGTCACGATTTGGATGAAATTTCATCCAAAATTAATTTGTCGAGTTTTGTCAAACTTCGTACATGGCTGGAAAGGCCTACTAATTTGCAATTGAATACTGAAAACCACAATCATTTAGGATGTACGATTGTGGAAATATCTGGTTTAGAAAATATACTTCCAAAATCAATTTTGACACTGCCAGGGTCACGATTTGGATGAAATTTCATCCAAAATTAATTTGTCGAGTTTTGTCAAACTTCGTACATGGCTGGAAAGGCCTATTAATTTGCAATTGAATACTGAAAACCACAATCATTTAGGATGTACGGTTGTGGAAATATCGGGTTTAGAAAATATACTTCCAAAATCAATTTTGACACTGCCAGGGTCACGATTTGGATGAAATTTCATCCAAAATTAATTTGTCGAGTTTTGTCAAACTTCGTACATGGCTGGAAAGGCCTATTAATTTGCAATTGAATACTGAAAACCACAATCATTTAGGATGTACGGTTGTGGAAATATCGGGTTTAGAAAATATACTTCCAAAATCAATTTTGACACTGCCAGGGTCACGATTTGGATGAAATTTCATCCAAAATTAATTTGTCGAGTTTTGTCAAACTTCGTACATGGCTGGAAAGGCCTATTAATTTGCAATTGAATACTGAAAACCACAATCATTTAGGATGTACGGTTGTGGAAATATCTGGTTTAGAAAATATACTTCCAAAATCAATTTTGACACTGCCAGAGTCACGATTTGGATGAAATTTCATCCAAAATTAATTTGTCGAGTTTTGTCAAACTTCGTGCATGGCTGGAAAGGCCTATTAATTTGCAATTGAATACTGAAAACCACAATCATTTAGGATGTACGGTTGTGGAAATATCGGGTTTAGAAAATATACTTCCAAAATCAATTTTGACACTGCCAGGGTCACGATTTGGATGAAATTTCGTCCAAAATTAATTTGTCGAGTTTTGTCAAACTTCGTACATGGCTGGAAAGGCCTTTTAATTTGCAATTGAATACTGAAAACCACAATCCTTTAGGATGTACGGTTGTGCAAATATCGGGTTTAGAAAATATACTTCCAAAATCAATTTTGACACTGCCAGGGTCACGATTTGGATGAAATTTTATCCAAAATTAATTTGTCGAGTTTTGTTAAACTTCGTACATGGCTGGAAAGGCCTTTTAATTTGCAATTGAATACTGAAAACCACAATCATTTAGGATGTACGGTTGTGGAAATATCGGGTTTAGAAAATATACTTCCAAAATCAATTTTGACACTGCCAGGGTCACGATTTGGATGAAATTTTATCCAAAATTAATTTTTCGAGTTTTGTTAAACTTCGTATATGGCTGAAAAGGCCTATTAATTTGCAATTGAATACTGAAAACCACAATCATTTAGGATGTACGGTTGTGGAAATATCGGGTTTAGAAAATATACTTCCAAAATCAATTTTGACACTGCCAGGGTCACGATTTGGATGAAATTTCGTCCAAAATTAATTTGTCGAGTTTTGTCAAACTTCGTTCATGGCTGGAAAGGCCTATTAATTTGCAATTGAATACTGAAAACCACAATAATTTAGGATGTACGGTTGTGGAAATATCGGGTTTAGAAAATATACTTCCAAAATCAATTTTGACACTGCCAAGGTCACGATTTGGATGAAATTTCATCCAAAATTAATTTGTCGAGTTTTGTCAAACTTCGTTCATGGCTGGAAGACCTATTAATTTGCAATTGAATACTGAAAACCACAATCATTTAGGATGTACGGTTGTGGAAATATCGGGCTTAGAAAATATACTTCCAAAATCAATTTTGACACTGCCAGGGTCACGATTTGGATGAAATTTCGTCCAAAATTAATTTGTCGAGTTTTGTCAAACTTCGTACATGGCTGGAAAGGCCTATTAATTTGCAATTGAATACTGAAAACCACAATAACTTAGGATGTACGGTTGTGGAAATATCGGGTTTAGAAAATATACTTCCAAAATCAATTTTGACACTGCCAGGGTCACGATTCGGATGAAATTTTATCCAAAATTAATTTTTCGAGTTTTGTTAAACTTCGTACATGGCTGGAAAGGCCTATTAATTTGCAATTGAATACTGAAAACCACAATCATTTAGGATGTACGGTTGTGGAAATATCGGGTTTAGAAAATATACTTCCAAAATCAATTTCGACACTGCCAGGGTTCCGATTTGGATGAAATTTCGTCCAAAATTAATTTGTCGAGTTTTGTTAAACTTCGTACATGGCTGGAAAGGCCTATTAATTTGCAATTGAATACTGAAAACCACAATTATTTAGGATATACGGTTGTGGAAATATCTGGTTTAGAAAATATACTTCCAAAATCAATTTTGACACTGCCAGGGTCACGATTTGGATGAAATTTCGTCCAAAATTAATTTGTCGAGTTTTGTCAAACTTCGTACATGGCTGGAAAGGCCTTTTAATTTGCAATTGAATACTGAAAACCACAATCATTTAGGATGTACGGTTGTGGAAATATCGGGTTTAGAAAATATACTTCCAAAATCAATTTTGACACTGCCAGGGTCACGATTTGGATGAAATTTCATCCAAAATTAATTTGTCGAGTTTTGTCAAACTTCGTACATGGCTGGAAAGGCCTTTTAATTTGCAATTGAATACTGAAAACCACAATCATTTAGGATGTACGGTTGTGGAAATATCGGGTTTAGAAAATATACTTCCAAAATCAATTTTGACACTGCCAGGGTCACGATTTGGATGAAATTTCGTCCAAAATTAATTTTTCGAGTTTTGTTAAACTTCGTACATGGCTGGAAAGGCCTTTTAATTTGCAATTGAATACTGAAAACCACAATCATTTAGGATGTACGGTTGTGGAAATATCGGGTTTAGAAAATATACTTCCAAAATCAATTTTGACACTGCCAGGGTCACGATTTGGATGAAATTTCGTCCAAAATTAATTTGTCGAGTTTTGTCAAACTTCGTACATGGCTGGAAAGGCCTATTAATTTGCAATTGAATACTGAAAACCACAATAATTTAGGATGTACGGTTGTGGAAATATCGGGTTTAGAAAATATACTTCCAAAATCAATTTTGACACTGCCAGGGTCACGATTTGGATGAAATTTTATCCAAAATTAATTTTTCGAGTTTTGTTAAACTTCGTACATGGCTGGAAAGGCCTATTAATTTGCAATTGAATACTGAAAACCACAATAATTTAGGATGTACGGTTGTGGAAATATCGGGTTTAGAAAATATACTTCCAAAATCAATTTTGACACTGCCAGGGTCACGATTTGGATGAAATTTCGTCCAAAATTAATTTGTCGAGTTTTGTCAAACTTCGTACATGGCTGGAAAGGCCTATTAATTTGCAATTGAATACTGAAAACCACAATAACTTAGGATGTACGGTTGTGGAAATATCGGGTTTAGAAAATATACTTCCAAAATCAATTTTGACACTGCCAGGGTCACGATTCGGATGAAATTTTATCCAAAATTAATTTTTCGAGTTTTGTTAAACTTCGTACATGGCTGGAAAGGCCTATTAATTTGCAATTGAATACTGAAAACCACAATCATTTAGGATGTACGGTTGTGGAAATATCGGGTTTAGAAAATATACTTCCAAAATCAATTTCGACACTGCCAGGGTTCCGATTTGGATGAAATTTCGTCCAAAATTAATTTGTCGAGTTTTGTTAAACTTCGTACATGGCTGGAAAGGCCTATTAATTTGCAATTGAATACTGAAAACCACAATTATTTAGGATGTACGGTTGTGGAAATATCTGGTTTAGAAAATATACTTCCAAAATCAATTTTGACACTGCCAGGGTCACGATTTGGATGAAATTTCGTCCAAAATTAATTTGTCGAGTTTTGTCAAACTTCGTACATGGCTGGAAAGGCCTTTTAATTTGCAATTGAATACTGAAAACCACAATCATTTAGGATGTACGGTTGTGGAAATATCGGGTTTAGAAAATATACTTCCAAAATCAATTTTGACACTGCCAGGGTCACGATTTGGATGAAATTTCATCCAAAATTAATTTGTCGAGTTTTGTCAAACTTCGTACATGGCTGGAAAGGCCTTTTAATTTGCAATTGAATACTGAAAACCACAATCATTTAGGATGTACGGTTGTGGAAATATCGGGTTTAGAAAATATACTTCCAAAATCAATTTTGACACTGCCAGGGTCACGATTTGGATGAAATTTCGTCCAAAATTAATTTTTCGAGTTTTGTTAAACTTCGTACATGGCTGGAAAGGCCTTTTAATTTGCAATTGAATACTGAAAACCACAATCATTTAGGATGTACGGTTGTGGAAATATCGGGTTTAGAAAATATACTTCCAAAATCAATTTTGACACTGCCAGGGTCACGATTTGGATGAAATTTCGTCCAAAATTAATTTGTCGAGTTTTGTCAAACTTCGAACATGGCTGGAAAGGCCTATTAATTTGCAATTGAATACTGAAAACCACAATAATTTAGGATGTACGGTTGTGGAAATATCGGGTTTAGAAAATATACTTCCAAAATCAATTTTGACACTGCCAGGGTCACGATTTGGATGAAATTTTATCCAAAATTAATTTGTCGAGTTTTGTCAAACTTCGTACATGGCTGGAAAGGCCTATTAATTTGCAATTGAATACTGAAAACCACAATAACTTAGGATGTACGGTTGTGGAAATATCGGGTTTAGAAAATATACTTCCAAAATCAATTTTGACACTGCCAGGGTCACGATTTGGATGAAATTTTATCCAAAATTAATTTGTCGAGTTTTGTCAAACTTCGTACATGGCTGGAAAGGCCTATTAATTTGCAATTGAATACTGAAAACCACAATCATTTAGGATGTACGGTTGTGGAAATATCGGGTTTAGAAAATATACTTCCAAAATCAATTTTGACACTGCCAGGGTCCCGATTTGGATGAAATTTCGTCCAAAATTAATTTGTCGAGTTTTGTCAAACTTCGTACATGGCTGGAAAGGCCTATTAATTTGCAATTGAATACTGAAAACCACAATCATTTAGGATGTACGGTTGTGGAAATATCGGGTTTAGAAAATATACTTCCAAAATCAATTTTGACACTGCCAGGGTCACGATTTGGATGAAATTTCATCCAAAATTAATTTGTCGAGTTTTGTCAAACTTCGTACATGGCTGGAAAGGCCTTTTAATTTGCAATTGAATACTGAAAACCACAATCATTTAGGATGTACGGTTGTGGAAATATCGGGTTTAGAAAATATACTTCCAAAATCAATTTTGACACTGCCAGGGTCACGATTTGGATGAAATTTCGTCCAAAATTAATTTTTCGAGTTTTGTTAAACTTCGTACATGGCTGGAAAGGCCTTTTAATTTGCAATTGAATACTGAAAACCACAATCATTTAGGATGTACGGTTGTGGAAATATCGGGTTTAGAAAATATACTTCCAAAATCAATTTTGACACTGCCAGGGTCACGATTTGGATGAAATTTCATCCAAAATTAATTTTTCGAGTTTTGGTAAACTTTGTACATGGCTGGAAAGGCCTATTAATTTGCAATTGAATACTGAAAACCACAATAATTTAGGATGTACGGTTGTGGAAATATCGGGTTTAGAAAATATACTTCCAAAATCAATTTTGACACTGCCAGGGTCACGATTTGGATGAAATTTCATCCAAAATTAATTTGTCGAGTTTTGTCAAACTTCGTACATGACTGGAAAGGCCTATTAATTTGCAATTGAATACTGAAAACCACAATAATTTAGGATGTACGGTTGTGGAAATATCGGGTTTAGAAAATATACTTCCAAAATCAATTTTGACACTGCCAGGGTCACGATTTGGATGAAATTTCGTCCAAAATTAATTTGTCGAGTTTTGTCAAACTTCGTACATGACTGGAAAGGCCTATTAATTTGCAATTGAATACTGAAAACCACAATAATTTAGGATGTACGGTTGTGGAAATATCGGGTTTAGAAAATATACTTCCAAAATCAATTTTGACACTGCCAGGGTCACGATTTGGATGAAATTTCGTCCAAAATTAATTTGTCGAGTTTTGTCAAACTTCGTACATGGCTGGAAAGGCCTATTAATTTGCAATTGAATACTGAAAACAGTGAAATATCGGGTTTAGAAAATATACTTCCAAAATCAATTTTGACACTGCCAGGGTCACGATTTGGATGAAATTTCGTCCAAAATTAATTTTTCGAGTTTTGTTAAACTTCGTACATGGCTGGAAAGGCCTTTTAATTTGCAATTGAATACTGAAAACCACAATCATTTAGGATGTACGGTTGTGGAAATATCGGGTTTAGAAAATATACTTCCAAAATCAATTTTGACACTGCCAGGGTCACGATTTGGATGAAATTTTATCCAAAATTAATTTGTCGAGTTTTGTCAAACTTCGTACATGGCTGGAAAGGCCTATTAATTTGCAATTGAATACTGAAAACCACAATAACTTAGGATGTACGGTTGTGGAAATATCGGGTTTAGAAAATATACTTCCAAAATCAATTTTGACACTGCCAGGGTCACGATTTGGATGAAATTTTATCCAAAATTAATTTGTCGAGTTTTGTCAAACTTCGTACATGGCTGGAAAGGCCTATTAATTTGCAATTGAATACTGAAAACCACAATCATTTAGGATGTACGGTTGTGGAAATATCGGGTTTAGAAAATATACTTCCAAAATCAATTTTGACACTGCCAGGGTCCCGATTTGGATGAAATTTCGTCCAAAATTAATTTGTCGAGTTTTGTCAAACTTCGTACATGGCTGGAAAGGCCTATTAATTTGCAATTGAATACTGAAAACCACAATCATTTAGGATGTACGGTTGTGGAAATATCTGGTTTAGAAAATATACTTCCAAAATCAATTTTGACACTGCCAGGGTCACGATTTGGATGAAATTTCGTCCAAAATTAATTTGTCGAGTTTTGTCAAACTTCGTACATGGCTGGAAAGGCCTATTAATTTGCAATTGAATACTGAAAACCACAATCATTTAGGATGTACGGTTGTGGAAATATCGGGTTTAGAAAATATACTTCCAAAATCAATTTTGACACTGCCAGGGTCACGATTTGGATGAAATTTCATCCAAAATTAATTTGTCGAGTTTTGTCAAACTTCGTACATGGCTGGAAAGGCCTTTTAATTTGCAATTGAATACTGAAAACCACAATCATTTAGGATGTAAGGTTGTGGAAATATCGGGTTTAGAAAATATACTTCCAAAATCAATTTTGACACTGCCAGGGTCACGATTTGGATGAAATTTCATCCAAAATTAATTTGTCGAGTTTTGTCAAACTTCGTACATGGCTGGAAAGGCCTATTAATTTGCAATTGAATACTGAAAACCACAATCATTTAGGATGTACGGTTGTGGAAATATCGGGTTTAGAAAATATACTTCCAAAATCAATTTTGACACTGCCAGGGTCACGATTTGGATGAAATTTCATCCAAAATTAATTTGTCGAGTTTTGTCAAACTTCGTACATGGCTGGAAAGGCCTATTAATTTGCAATTGAATACTGAAAACCACAATCATTTAGGATGTACGGTTGTGGAAATATCTGGTTTAGAAAATATACTTCCAAAATCAATTTTGACACTGCCAGAGTCACGATTTGGATGAAATTTCATCCAAAATTAATTTGTCGAGTTTTGTCAAACTTCGTGCATGGCTGGAAAGGCCTATTAATTTGCAATTGAATACTGAAAACCACAATCATTTAGGATGTACGGTTGTGGAAATATCGGGTTTAGAAAATATACTTCCAAAATCAATTTTGACACTGCCAGGGTCACGATTTGGATGAAATTTCGTCCAAAATTAATTTGTCGAGTTTTGTCAAACTTCGTACATGGCTGGAAAGGCCTTTTAATTTGCAATTGAATACTGAAAACCACAATCCTTTAGGATGTACGGTTGTGCAAATATCGGGTTTAGAAAATATACTTCCAAAATCAATTTTGACACTGCCAGGGTCACGATTTGGATGAAATTTTATCCAAAATTAATTTGTCGAGTTTTGTTAAACTTCGTACATGGCTGGAAAGGCCTTTTAATTTGCAATTGAATACTGAAAACCACAATCATTTAGGATGTACGGTTGTGGAAATATCGGGTTTAGAAAATATACTTCCAAAATCAATTTTGACACTGCCAGGGTCACGATTTGGATGAAATTTTATCCAAAACTAATTTTTCGAGTTTTGTTAAACTTCGTATATGGCTGAAAAGGCCTATTAATTTGCAATTGAATACTGAAAACCACAATCATTTAGGATGTACGGTTGTGGAAATATCGGGTTTAGAAAATATACTTCCAAAATCAATTTTGACACTGCCAGGGTCACGATTTGGATGAAATTTCGTCCAAAATTAATTTGTCGAGTTTTGTCAAACTTCGTTCATGGCTGGAAAGGCCTATTAATTTGCAATTGAATACTGAAAACCACAATAATTTAGGATGTACGGTTGTGGAAATATCGGGTTTAGAAAATATACTTCCAAAATCAATTTTGACACTGCCAAGGTCACGATTTGGATGAAATTTCATCCAAAATTAATTTGTCGAGTTTTGTCAAACTTCGTTCATGGCTGGAAGACCTATTAATTTGCAATTGAATACTGAAAACCACAATCATTTAGGATGTACGGTTGTGGAAATATCGGGTTTAGAAAATATACTTCCAAAATCAATTTTGACACTGCCAGGGTCACGATTTGGATGAAATTTCGTCCAAAATTAATTTGTCGAGTTTTGTCAAACTTCGTACATGGCTGGAAAGGCCTATTAATTTGCAATTGAATACTGAAAACCACAATCATTTAGGATGTACGGTTGTGGAAATATCGGGTTTAGAAAATATACTTCCAAAATCAATTTTGACACTGCCAGGGTCACGATTTGGATGAAATTTCGTCCAAAATTAATTTGTCGAGTTTTGTCAAACTTCGTACATGGCTGGAAAGGCCTATTAATTTGCAATTGAATACTGAAAACAGTGAAATATCGGGTTTAGAAAATATACTTCCAAAATCAATTTTGACACTGCCAGGGTCACGATTTGGATGAAATTTCGTCCAAAATTAATTTTTCGAGTTTTGTTAAACTTCGTACATGGCTGGAAAGGCCTTTTAATTTGCAATTGAATACTGAAAACCACAATCATTTAGGATGTACGGTTGTGGAAATATCGGGTTTAGAAAATATACTTCCAAAATCAATTTTGACACTGCCAGGGTCACGATTTGGATGAAATTTTATCCAAAATTAATTTGTCGAGTTTTGTCAAACTTCGTACATGGCTGGAAAGGCCTATTAATTTGCAATTGAATACTGAAAACCACAATAACTTAGGATGTACGGTTGTGGAAATATCGGGTTTAGAAAATATACTTCCAAAATCAATTTTGACACTGCCAGGGTCACGATTTGGATGAAATTTTATCCAAAATTAATTTGTCGAGTTTTGTCAAACTTCGTACATGGCTGGAAAGGCCTATTAATTTGCAATTGAATACTGAAAACCACAATCATTTAGGATGTACGGTTGTGGAAATATCGGGTTTAGAAAATATACTTCCAAAATCAATTTTGACAATGCCAGGGTCCCGATTTGGATGAAATTTCGTCCAAAATTAATTTGTCGAGTTTTGTCAAACTTCGTACATGGCTGGAAAGGCCTATTAATTTGCAATTGAATACTGAAAACCACAATCATTTAGGATGTACGGTTGTGGAAATATCTGGTTTAGAAAATATACTTCCAAAATCAATTTTGACACTGCCAGGGTCACGATTTGGATGAAATTTCGTCCAAAATTAATTTGTCGAGTTTTTTCAAACTTCGTACATGGCTGGAAAGGCCTATTAATTTGCAATTGAATACTGAAAACCACAATCATTTAGGATGTACGGTTGTGGAAATATCGGGTTTAGAAAATATACTTCCAAAATCAATTTTGACACTGCCAGGGTCACGATTTGGATGAAATTTCATCCAAAATTAATTTGTCGAGTTTTGTCAAACTTCGTACATGGCTGGAAAGGCCTTTTAATTTGCAATTGAATACTGAAAACCACAATCATTTAGGATGTACGGTTGTGGAAATATCGGGTTTAGAAAATATACTTCCAAAATCAATTTTGACACTGCCAGGGTCACGATTTGGATGAAATTTCGTCCAAAATTAATTTTTCGAGTTTTGTTAAACTTCGTACATGGCTGGAAAGGCCTTTTAATTTGCAATTGAATACTGAAAACCACAATCATTTAGGATGTACGGTTGTGGAAATATCGGGTTTAGAAAATATACTTCCAAAATCAATTTTGACACTGCCAGGGTCACGATTTGGATGAAATTTCGTCCAAAATTAATTTGTCGAGTTTTGTCAAACTTCGTACATGGCTGGAAAGGCCTATTAATTTGCAATTGAATACTGAAAACCACAATAATTTAGGATGTACGGTTGTGGAAATATCGGGTTTAGAAAATATACTTCCAAAATCAATTTTGACACTGCCAGGGTCACGATTTGGATGAAATTTCGTCCAAAATTAATTTTTCGAGTTTTGTTAAACTTCGTACATGGCTGGAAAGGCCTTTTAATTTGCAATTGAATACTGAAAACCACAATCATTTAGGATGTACGGTTGTGGAAATATCGGGTTTAGAAAATATACTTCCAAAATCAATTTTGACACTGCCAGGGTCACGATTTGGATGAAATTTCGTCCAAAATTAATTTGTCGAGTTTTGTCAAACTTCGTACATGGCTGGAAAGGCCTATTAATTTGCAATTGAATACTGAAAACCACAATAATTTAGGATGTACGGTTGTGGAAATATCGGGTTTAGAAAATATACTTCCAAAATCAATTTTGACACTGCCAGGGTCACGATTTGGATGAAATTTCATCCAAAATTAATTTGTCGAGTTTTGTCAAACTTCGTACATGGCTGGAAAGGCCTATTAATTTGCAATTGAATACTGAAAACCACAATCATTTAGGATGTACGGTTGTGGAAATATCGGGTTTAGAAAATATACTTCCAAAATCAATTTTGACACTGCCAGGGTCACGATTTGGATGAAATTTCATCCAAAATTAATTTGTCGAGTTTTGTTAAACTTCGTACATGGCTGGAAAGGCCTTTTAATTTGTAACTGAATACTGAAAACCACAATCATTTAGGATGTACGGTTGTGGAAATATCTGGTTTAGAAAATATACTTCCAAAATCAATTTTGACACTGCCAGGGTCACGATTTGGATGAAATTTCATCCAAAATTAATTTGTCGAGTTTTGTCAAACTTCGTACATGGCTGGAAAGGCCTACTAATTTGCAATTGAATACTGAAAACCACAATCATTTAGGATGTACGATTGTGGAAATATCTGGTTTAGAAAATATACTTCCAAAATCAATTTTGACACTGCCAGGGTCACGATTTGGATGAAATTTCATCCAAAATTAATTTGTCGAGTTTTGTCAAACTTCGTACATGGCTGGAAAGGCCTATTAATTTGCAATTGAATACTGAAAACCACAATCATTTAGGATGTACGGTTGTGGAAATATCGGGTTTAGAAAATATACTTCCAAAATCAATTTTGACACTGCCAGGGTCACGATTTGGATGAAATTTCATCCAAAATTAATTTGTCGAGTTTTGTCAAACTTCGTACATGGCTGGAAAGGCCTATTAATTTGCAATTGAATACTGAAAACCACAATCATTTAGGATGTACGGTTGTGGAAATATCGGGTTTAGAAAATATACTTCCAAAATCAATTTTGACACTGCCAGGGTCACGATTTGGATGAAATTTCATCCAAAATTAATTTGTCGAGTTTTGTCAAACTTCGTACATGGCTGGAAAGGCCTATTAATTTGCAATTGAATATTGAAAACCACAATCATTTAGGATGTACGGTTGTGGAAATATCTGGTTTAGAAAATATACTTCCAAAATCAATTTTGACACTGCCAGAGTCACGATTTGGATGAAATTTCATCCAAAATTAATTTGTCGAGTTTTGTCAAACTTCGTGCATGGCTGGAAAGGCCTATTAATTTGCAATTGAATACTGAAAACCACAATCATTTAGGATGTACGGTTGTGGAAATATCGGGTTTAGAAAATATACTTCCAAAATCAATTTTGACACTGCCAGGGTCACGATTTGGATGAAATTTCGTCCAAAATTAATTTGTCGAGTTTTGTCAAACTTCGTACATGGCTGGAAAGGCCTTTTAATTTGCAATTGAATACTGAAAACCACAATCCTTTAGGATGTACGGTTGTGCAAATATCGGGTTTAGAAAATATACTTCCAAAATCAATTTTGACACTGCCAGGGTCACGATTTGGATGAAATTTTATCCAAAATTAATTTGTCGAGTTTTGTTAAACTTCGTACATGGCTGGAAAGGCCTTTTAATTTGCAATTGAATACTGAAAACCACAATCATTTAGGATGTACGGTTGTGGAAATATCGGGTTTAGAAAATATACTTCCAAAATCAATTTTGACACTGCCAGGGTCACGATTTGGATGAAATTTCGTCCAAAATTATTTGTCGAGTTTTGTCAAACTTCGTTCATGGCTGGAAAGGCCTATTAATTTGCAATTGAATACTGAAAACCACAATAATTTAGGATGTACGGTTGTGGAAATATCGGGTTTAGAAAATATACTTCCAAAATCAATTTTGACACTGCCAAGGTCACGATTTGGATGAAATTTCATCCAAAATTAATTTGTCGAGTTTTGTCAAACTTCGTTCATGGCTGGAAGACCTATTAATTTGCAATTGAATACTGAAAACCACAATCATTTAGGATGTACGGTTGTGGAAATATCGGGTTTAGAAAATATACTTCCAAAATCAATTTTGACACTGCCAGGGTCACGATTTGGATGAAATTTCGTCCAAAATTAATTTGTCGAGTTTTGTCAAACTTCGTACATGGCTGGAAAGGCCTATTAATTTGCAATTGAATACTGAAAACCACAATAATTTAGGATGTACGGTTGTGGAAATATCGGGTTTAGAAAATATACTTCCAAAATCAATTTTGACACTGCCAGGGTCACGATGTGGATGAAATTTCATCCAAAATCAATTTTTCGAGTTTTGTCAAACTTCGTACATGGCTGGAAAGGCCTATTAATTTGCAATTGAATACTGAAAACCACAATCATTTAGGATGTACGGTTGTGGAAATATCTGGTTTAGAAAATATACTTCCAAAATCAATTTTGACACTGCCAGGGTCACGATTTGGATGAAATTTCATCCAAAATTAATTTGTCGAGTTTTGTCAAACTTCGTACATGGCTGGAAAGGCCTATTAATTTGCAATTGAATACTGAAAACCACAATCATTTAGGATGTACGGTTGTGGAAATATCGGGTTTAGAAAATATACTTCCAAAATCAATTTTGACACTGCCAGGGTCACGATTTGGATGAAATTTCGTCCAAAATTAATTTGTCGAGTTTTGTCAAACTTCGTACATGGCTGGAAAGGCCTATTAATTTGCAATTGAATACTGAAAACCACAATAATTTAGGATGTACGGTTGTGGAAATATCGGGTTTAGAAAATATACTTCCAAAATCAATTTTGACACTGCCAGGGTCACGATTTGGATGAAATTTCATCCAAAATTAATTTGTCGAGTTTTGTCAAACTTCGTACATGGCTGGAAAGGCCTATTAATTTGCAATTGAATACTGAAAACCACAATCATTTAGGATGTACGGTTGTGGAAATATCGGGTTTAGAAAATATACTTCCAAAATCAATTTTGACACTGCCAGGGTCACGATTTGGATGAAATTTCATCCAAAATTAATTTGTCGAGTTTTGTTAAACTTCGTACATGGCTGGAAAGGCCTTTTAATTTGTAACTGAATACTGAAAACCACAATCATTTAGGATGTACGGTTGTGGAAATATCTGGTTTAGAAAATATACTTCCAAAATCAATTTTGACACTGCCAGGGTCACGATTTGGATGAAATTTCATCCAAAATTAATTTGTCGAGTTTTGTCAAACTTCGTACATGGCTGGAAAGGCCTATTAATTTGCAATTGAATACTGAAAACCACAATCATTTAGGATGTACGGTTGTGGAAATATCGGGTTTAGAAAATATACTTCCAAAATCAATTTTGACACTGCCAGGGTCACGATTTGGATGAAATTTTATCCAAAATTAATTTTTCGAGTTTTGTTAAACTTCGTACATGGCTGGAAAGGCCTATTAATTTGCAATTGAATACTGAAAACCACAATCATTTAGGATGTACGATTGTGGAAATATCTGGTTTAGAAAATATACTTCCAAAATCAATTTTGACACTGCCAGGGTCACGATTTGGATGAAATTTTATCCAAAATTAATTTTTCGAGTTTTGTTAAACTTCGTACATGGCTGTAAAGGCCTATTAATTTGCAATTGAATACTGAAAACCACAATAATTTAGGATGTACGGTTGTGGAAATATCTGGTTTAGAAAATATACTTCCAAAATCAATTTTGACACTGCCAGGGTCACGATTTGGATGAAATTTTATCCAAAATTAATTTTTCGAGTTTTGTTAAACTTCGTACATGGCTGGAAAGGCCTATTAATTTGCAATTGAATACTGAAAACCACAATCATTTAGGATGTACGGTTGTGGAAATATCGGGTTTAGAAAATTTACTTCCAAAATCAATTTTGACACTGCCAGGGTCACGATTTGGATGAAATTTTATCCAAAATTAATTTGTCGAGTTTTGTTAAACTTCGTACATGGCTGGAAAGGCCTATTAATTTGCAATTGAATACTGAAAACCACAATAATTTAGGATGTACGGTTGTGGAAATATCGGGTTTAGAAAATATACTTCCAAAATCAATTTTGACACTGCCAGGGTCACGATTTGGATGAAATTTCATCCAAAATTAATTTGTCGAGTTTTGTCAAACTTCGTACATGGCTGGAAAGGCCTATTAATTTGCAATTGAATACTGAAAACCACAATAATTTAGGATGTACGGTTGTGGAAATATCGGGTTTAGAAAATATACTTCCAAAATCAATTTTGACACTGCCAGGGTCACGATTTGGATGAAATTTCATCCAAAATTAATTTGTCGAGTTTTGTTAAACTTCGTACATGGCTGGAAAGGCCTTTTAATTTGTAACTGAATACTGAAAACCACAATCATTTAGGATGTACGGTTGTGGAAATATCTGGTTTAGAAAATATACTTCCAAAATCAATTTTGACACTGCCAGGGTCACGATTTGGATGAAATTTCATCCAAAATTAATTTGTCGAGTTTTGTCAAACTTCGTGCATGGCTGGAAAGGCCTATTAATTTGCAATTGAATACTGAAAACCACAATCATTTAGGATGTACGGTTGTGGAAATATCTGGTTTAGAAAATATACTTCCAAAATCAATTTTGACACTGCCAGGGTCACGATTTGGATGAAATTTCATCCAAAATTAATTTGTCGAGTTTTGTCAAACTTCGTACATGGCTGGAAAGGCCTATTAATTTGCAATTGAATACTGAAAACCACAATCATTTAGGATGTACGGTTGTGGAAATATCGGGTTTAGAAAATATACTTCCAAAATCAATTTTGACACTGCCAGGGTCACGATTTGGATGAAATTTCGTCCAAAATTAATTTGTCGAGTTTTGTCAAACTTCGTACATGGCTGGAAAGGCCTATTAATTTGCAATTGAATACTGAAAACCACAATAATTTTAAATGTACGGTTGTGGAAATATCGGGTTTAGAAAATATACTTCCAAAATCAATTTTGACACTGCCAGGGTCACGATTTGGATGAAATTTCATCCAAAATTAATTTGTCGAGTTTTGTTAAACTTCGTACATGGCTGGAAAGGCCTTTTAATTTGCAATTGAATACTGAAAACCACAATCATTTAGGATGTACGGTTGTGGAAATATCGGGTTTAGAAAATATACTTCCAAAATCAATTTTGACACTGCCAGGGTCACGATTTGGATGAAATTTTATCCAAAATTAATTTTTCGAGTTTTGTTAAACTTCGTACATGGCTGGAAAGGCCTATTAATTTGCAATTGAATACTGAAAACCACAATAATTTAGGATGTACGGTTGTGGAAATATCGGGTTTAGAAAATATACTTCCAAAATCAATTTTGACACTGCCAGGGTCACGATTTGGATGAAATTTCGTCCAAAATTAATTTGTCGAGTTTTGTCAAACTTCGTACATGACTGGAAAGGCCTATTAATTTGCAATTGAATACTGAAAACCACAATCATTTAGGATGTACGGTTGTGGAAATATCGGGTTTAGAAAATATACTTCCAAAATCAATTTTGACACTGCCAGGGTCACGATTTGGATGAAATTTCGTCCAAAATTAATTTTTCGAGTTTTGTTAAACTTCGTACATGGCTGGAAAGGCCTTTTAATTTGCAATTGAATACTGAAAACCACAATAATTTAGGATGTGCGGTTGTGGAAATATCTGGTTTAGAAAATATACTTCCAAAATCAATTTTGACACTGCCAGGGTCACGATTTGGATGAAATTTTATCCAAAATTAATTTTTCGAGTTTTGTTAAACTTCGTACATGGCTGGAAAGGCCTATTAATTTGCAATTGAATACTGAAAACCACAATCATTTAGGATGTACGGTTGTGGAAATATCGGGTTTAGAAAATATACTTCCAAAATCAATTTTGACACTGCCAGGGTCACGATTTGGATGAAATTTCATCCAAAATTAATTTGTCGAGTTTTGTTAAACTTCGTACATGGCTGGAAAGGCCTATTAATTTGCAATTGAATACTGAAAACCACAATCATTTAGGATGTACGGTTGTGGAAATATCGGGTTTAGAAAATATACTTCCAAAATCAATTTTGACACTGCCAGGGTCACGATTTGGATGAAATTTTATCCAAAATTAATTTGTCGAGTTTTGTTAAACTTCGTACATGGCTGGAAAGGCCTATTAATTTGCAATTGAATACTGAAAACCACAATAATTTAGGATGTACGGTTGTGGAAATATCGGGTTTAGAAAATATACTTCCAAAATCAATTTTGACACTGCCAGGGTCACGATTTGGATGAAATTTCGTCCAAAATTAATTTTTCGAGTTTTGTTAAACTTCGTACATGGCTGGAAAGGCCTTTTAATTTGCAATTGAATACTGAAAACCACAATCATTTAGGATGTACGGTTGTGGAAATATCGGGTTTAGAAAATATACTTCCAAAATCAATTTTGACACTGCCAGGGTCACGATTTGGATGAAATTTCGTCCAAAATTAATTTGTCGAGTTTTGTCAAACTTCGTACATGGCTGGAAAGGCCTATTAATTTGCAATTGAATACTGAAAACCACAATCATTTAGGATGTACGGTTGTGGAAATATCGGGTTTAGAAAATATACTTCCAAAATCAATTTTGACACTGCCAGGGTCACGATTTGGATGAAATTTCGTCCAAAATTAATTTGTCGAGTTTTGTCAAACTTCGTACATGGCTGGAAAGGCCTATTAATTTGCAATTGAATACTGAAAACCACAATCATTTAGGATGTACGGTTGTGGAAATATCGGGTTTAGAAAATATACTTCCAAAATCAATTTTGACCCTGCCAGGGTCACGATTTGGATGAAATTTTATCCAAAATTAATTTGTCGAGTTTTGTCAAACTTCGTACATGGCTGGAAAGGCCTATTAATTTGCAATTGAATACTGAAAACCACAATAATTTAGGATGTACGGTTGTGGAAATATCGGGTTTAGAAAATATACTTCCAAAATCAATTTTGACACTGCCAGGGTCACGATTTGGATGAAATTTCATCCAAAATTTATTTGTCGAGTTTTGTCAAACTTCGTACATGGCTGGAAAGGCCTATTAATTTGCAATTGAATACTGAAAACCACAATAATTTAGGATGTACGGTTGTGGAAATATCGGGTTTAGAAAATATACTTCCAAAATCAATTTTGACACTGCCAGGGTCACGATTTGGATGAAATTTCGTCCAAAATTAATTTTTCGAGTTTTGTTAAACTTCGTACATGGCTGGAAAGGCCTTTTAATTTGCAATTGAATACTGAAAACCACAATCATTTAGGATGTACGGTTGTGGAAATATCGGGTTTAGAAAATATACTTTCAAAATCAATTTTGACACTGCCAGTGTCACGATTTGGATGAAATTTCATCCAAAATTAATTTGTTGAGTTTTGTCAAACTTCGTACATGGCTGGAAAGGCCTATTAATTTGCAATTGAATACTGAAAACCACAATCATTTAGGATGTACGGTTGTGGAAATATCGGGTTTAGAAAATATACTTCCAAAATCAATTTTGACACTGCCAGGGTCACGATTTGGATGAAATTTCGTCCAAAATTAATTTGTCGAGTTTTGTCAAACTTCGTACATGGCTGAAAAGGCCTTTTAATTTGCAATTGAATACTGAAAACCACAATCATTTAGAATGTACGGTTGTGGAAATATCGGGTTTAGAAAATATACTTCCAAAATCAATTTTGACACTGCCAGGGTCACGATTTGGATGAAATTTTATCCAAAATTAATTTGTCGAGTTTTGTTAAACTTCGTACATGGCTGGAAAGGCCTTTTAATTTGCAATTGAATACTGAAAACCACAATCATTTAGGATGTACGGTTGTGGAAATATCTGGTTTAGAAAATATACTTCCAAAATCAATTTTGACACTGCCAGGGTCACGATTTGGATGAAATTTCGTCCAAAATTAATTTTTCGAGTTTTGTAACTTCGTACATGGCTGGAAAGGCCTTTTAATTTGCAATTGAATACTGAAAACCACAATTATTTAGGATGTACGGTTGTGGAAATATCGGGTTTAGAAAATATACTTCCAAAATCAATTTTGACACTGCCAGGGTCACGATTTGGATGAAATTTCATCCAAAATTAATTTGTCGAGTTTTGTCAAACTTCGTACATGGCTGGAAAGGCCTATTAATTTGCAATTGAATACTGAAAACCACAATCATTTAGGATGTACGGTTGTGGAAATATCGGGTTTAGAAAATATACTTCCAAAATCAATTTTGACACTGCCAGGGTCACGATTTGGATGAAATTTCATCCAAAATTAATTTGTCGAGTTTTGTCAAACTTCGTACATGGCTGGCAAGGCCTATTAATTTGCAATTGAATACTGAAAACCACAATAATTTAGGATGTACGGTTGTGGAAATATCGGGTTTAGAAAATATACTTCCAAAATCAATTTTGACACTGCCAGGGTCACGATTTGGATGAAATTTCATCCAAAATTAATTTGTCGAGTTTTGTCAAACTTCGTACATAGCTGGAAAGGCCTATTAATTTGCAATTGAATACTGAAAACCACAATCATTTAGGATGTACGGTTGTGGAAATATCTGGTTTAGAAAATATACTTCCAAAATCAATTTTGACACTGCCAGGGTCACGATTTGGATGAAATTTTATCCAAAATTAATTTTTCGAGTTTTGTTAAACTTCGTACATGGCTGGAAAGGCCTATAATTTTGCAATTGAATACTGAAAACCACAATAATTTAGGATGTACAGTTGTGGAAATATCTGGTTTAGAAAATATACTTCCAAAATCAATTTTGACACTGCCAGGGTCACGATTTGGATGAAATTTTATCCAAAATTAATTTTTCGAGTTTTGTTAAACTTCGTACATGGCTGGAAAGGCCTATTAATTTGCAATTGAATACTGAAAACCACAATAATTTAGGATGTACGGTTGTGGAAATATCGGGTTTAGAAAATATACTTCCAAAATCAATTTTGACACTGCCAGGGTCACGATTTGGATGAAATTTCGTCCAAAATTAATTTTTCGAGTTTTGTTACACTTCGTACATGGCTGGAAAGGCCTTTTAATTTGCAATTGAATACTGAAAACCACAATCATTTAGGATGTACGGTTGTGGAAATATCGGGTTTAGAAAATATACTTCCAAAATCAATTTTGACACTGCCAGGGTCACGATTTGGATGAAATTTCGTCCAAAATTAATTTGTCGAGTTTTGTTAAACTTCGTACATGGCTGGAAAGGCCTTTTAATTTGCAATTGAATACTGAAAACCACAATCATTTAGGGTGTACGGTTGTGGAAATATCGGGTTTAGAAAATATACTTCCAAAATCAATTTTGACACTGCCAGGGTCACGATTTAGATGAAATTTTATCCAAAATTAATTTTTCGAGTTTTGTTAAACTTCGTACATGGCTGGAAAGGCCTATTAATTTGCAATTGAATACTGAAAACCACAATAATTTAGGATGTACGGTTGTGGAAATATCGGGTTTAGAAAATATACTTCCAAAATCAATTTTGACACTGCCAGGGTCACGATTTGGATGAAATTTCGTCCAAAATTAATTTTTCGAGTTTTGTTAAACTTCGTACATGGCTGGAAAGACCTTTTAATTTGCAATTGAATACTGAAAACCACAATCATTTAGGATGTACGGTTGTGGAAATATCGGGTTTAGAAAATATACTTCCAAAATCAATTTTGACACTGCCAGGGTCACGATTTGGATGAAATTTTATCCAAAATTAATTTTTCGAGTTTTGTTAAACTTCGTACATGGCTGGAAAGGCCTATTAATTTGCAATTGAATACTGAAAACCACAATAATTTAGGATGTACGGTTGTGGAAATATCGGGTTTAGAAAATATACTTCCAAAATCAATTTTGACACTGCCAGGGTCACGATTTGGATGAAATTTCGTCCAAAATTAATTTTTCGAGTTTTGTTAAACTTCGTACATGGCTGGAAAGGCCTTTTAATTTGCATTTGAATACTGAAAACCACAATCATTTAGGATGTACGGTTGTGGAAATATCGGGTTTAGAAAATATACTTCCAAAATCAATTTTGACACTGCCAGGGTCACGATTTGGATGAAATTTCGTCCAAAATTAATTTGTCGAGTTTTGTCAAACTTCGTACATGGCTGGAAAGGCGTATTAATTTGCAATTGAATACTGAAAACCACAATAATTTAGGATGTACGGTTGTGGAAATATCGGGTTTAGAAAATATACTTCCAAAATCAATTTTGACACTGCCAGGGTCACGATTTGGATGAAATTTCGTCCAAAATTAATTTGTCGAGTTTTTTTAAACTTCGTACATGGCTGGAAAGGCCTTTTAATTTGCAATTGAATACTGAAAACCACAATCATTTAGGATGTACGGTTGTGGAAATATCGGGTTTAGAAAATATACTTCCAAAATCAATTTTGACACTGCCAGGGTCACGATTTGGATGAAATTTTATCCAAAATTAATTTTTCGAGTTTTGTTAAACTTCGTACATGGCTGGAAAGGCCTATTAATTTGCAATTGAATACTGAAAACCACAATAATTTAGGATGTACGGTTGTGGAAATATCGGGTTTAGAAAATATACTTCCAAAATCAATTTTGACACTGCCAGGGTCACGATTTGGATGAAATTTCGTCCAAAATTAATTTTTCGAGTTTTGTTACACTTCGTACATGGCTGGAAAGGCCTTTTAATTTGCAATTGAATACTGAAAACCACAATCATTTAGGATGTACGGTTGTGGAAATATCGGGTTTAGAAAATATACTTCCAAAATCAATTTTGACACTGCCAGGGTCACGATTTGGATGAAATTTCGTCCAAAATTAATTTGTCGAGTTTTGTTAAACTTCGTACATGGCTGGAAAGGCCTTTTAATTTGCAATTGAATACTGAAAACCACAATCATTTAGGATGTACGGTTGTGGAAATATCGGGTTTAGAAAATATACTTCCAAAATCAATTTTGACACTGCCAGGGTCACGATTTGGATGAAATTTTATCCAAAATTAATTTTTCGAGTTTTGTTAAACTTCGTACATGGCTGGAAAGGCCTATTAATTTGCAATTGAATACTGAAAACCACAATAATTTAGGATGTACGGTTGTGGAAATATCGGGTTTAGAAAATATACTTCCAAAATCAATTTTGACACTGCCAGGGTCACGATTTGGATGAAATTTCGTCCAAAATTAATTTTTCGAGTTTTGTTAAACTTCGTACATGGCTGGAAAGGCCTTTTAATTTGCAATTGAATACTGAAAACCACAATCATTTAGGATGTACGGTTGTGGAAATATCGGGTTTAGAAAATATACTTCCAAAATCAATTTTGACACTGCCAGGGTCACGATTTGGATGAAATTTCGTCCAAAATTAATTTGTCGAGTTTTGTCAAACTTCGTACATGGCTGGAAAGGCCTATTAATTTGCAATTGAATACTGAAAACCACAATCATTTAGGATGTACGGTTGTGTAAATATCGGGTTTAGAAAATATACTTCCAAAATCAATTTTGACATTGCCAGGGTCACGATTTGGATGAAATTTCGTCCAAAATTAATTTGTCGAGTTTTGTCAAACTTCGTACATGGCTGGAAAGGCCTATTAATTTGCAATTGAATACTGAAAACCACAATCATTTAGGATGTACGGTTGTGGAAATATCGGGTTTAGAAAATATACTTCCAAAATCAATTTTGACACTGCCAGGGTCACGATTTGGATGAAATTTCATCCAAAATTAATTTGTCGAGTTTTGTCAAACTTCGTACATGGCTGGAAAGGCCTATTAATTTGCAATTGAATACTGAAAACCACAATCATTTAGGATGTACGGTTGTGGAAATATCGGGTTTAGAAAATATACTTCCAAAATCAATTTTGACACTGCCAGGGTCACGATTTGGATGAAATTTCGTCCAAAATTAATTTGTCGAGTTTTGTCAAACTTCGTACATGGCTGGAAAGGCCTATTAATTTGCAATTGAATACTGAAAACCACAATAATTTTAAATGTACGGTTGTGGAAATATCGGGTTTAGAAAATATACTTCCAAAATCAATTTTGACACTGCCAGGGTCACGATTTGGATGAAATTTCATCCAAAATTAATTTGTCGAGTTTTGTTAAACTTCGTACATGGCTGGAAAGGCCTTTTAATTTGCAATTGAATACTGAAAACCACAATCATTTAGGATGTACGGTTGTGGAAATATCGGGTTTAGAAAATATACTTCCAAAATCAATTTTGACACTGCCAGGGTCACGATTTGGATGAAATTTTATCCAAAATTAATTTTTCGAGTTTTGTTAAACTTCGTACATGGCTGGAAAGGCCTATTAATTTGCAATTGAATACTGAAAACCACAATAATTTAGGATGTACGGTTGTGGAAATATCGGGTTTAGAAAATATACTTCCAAAATCAATTTTGACACTGCCAGGGTCACGATTTGGATGAAATTTCGTCCAAAATTAATTTGTCGAGTTTTGTCAAACTTCGTACATGACTGGAAAGGCCTATTAATTTGCAATTGAATACTGAAAACCACAATCATTTAGGATGTACGGTTGTGGAAATATCGGGTTTAGAAAATATACTTCCAAAATCAATTTTGACACTGCCAGGGTCCCGATTTGGATGAAATTTCGTCCAAAATTAATTTGTCGAGTTTTGTCAAACTTCGTTTATGGCTGGAAAGGCCTATTAATTTGCAATTGAATACTGAAAACCACAATCATTTAGGATGTACGGTTGTGGAAATATCGGGTTTAGAAAATATACTTCCAAAATCAATTTTGACACTGCCAGGGTCACGATTTGGATGAAATTTCGTCCAAAATTAATTTGTCGAGTTTTGTTAAACTTCGTACATGGCTGGAAAGGCCTATTAATTTGCAATTGAATACTGAAAACCACAATCATTTAGGATGTACGGTTGTGGAAATATCGGGTTTAGAAAATATACTTCCAAAATCAATTTTGACACTGCCAGGGTCACGATTTGGATGAAATTTCATCCAAAATTAATTTGTCGAGTTTTGTTAAACTTCGTACATGGCTGGAAAGGCCTATTAATTTGCAATTGAATACTGAAAACCACAATCATTTAGGATGTACGGTTGTGGAAATATCGGGTTTAGAAAATATACTTCCAAAATCAATTTTGACACTGCCAGGGTCACGATTTGGATGAAATTTTATCCAAAATTAATTTGTCGAGTTTTGTTAAACTTCGTACATGGCTGGAAAGGCCTATTAATTTGCAATTGAATACTGAAAACCACAATAATTTAGGATGTACGGTTGTGGAAATATCGGGTTTAGAAAATATACTTCCAAAATCAATTTTGACACTGCCAGGGTCACGATTTGGATGAAATTTCGTCCAAAATTAATTTTTCGAGTTTTGATAAACTTCGTACATGGCTGGAAAGGCCTTTTAATTTGCAATTGAATACTGAAAACCACAATCATTTAGGATGTACGGTTGTGGAAATATCGGGTTTAGAAAATATACTTCCAAAATCAATTTTGACACTGCCAGGGTCACGATTTGGATGAAATTTCGTCCAAAATTAATTTGTCGAGTTTTGTCAAACTTCGTACATGGCTGGAAAGGCCTATTAATTTGCAATTGAATACTGAAAACCACAATCATTTAGGATGTACGGTTGTGGAAATATCGGGTTTAGAAAATATACTTCCAAAATCAATTTTGACACTACCAGGGTCACGATTTGGATGAAATTTCATCCAAAATTAATTTGTCGAGTTTTGTTAAACTTCGTACATGGCTGGAAAGGCCTTTTAATTTGCAATTGAATACTGAAAACCACAATCATTTAGGATGTACGGTTGCGGAAATATCTGGTTTAGAAAATATACTTCCAAAATCAATTTTGACACTGCCAGGGTCACGATTTAGATGAAATTTCATCAAAAATTAATTTGTCGAGTTTTGTTAAGCTTCGTAAATGGCTGGAAAGGCCTTTTAATTTGCAATTGAATACTGAAAACCACAATCATTTAGGATGTACGGTTGTGGAAATATCGGGTTTAGAAAATATACTTCCAAAATCAATTTTGACACTGCCAGGGTCACGATTTGGATGAAATTTCATCCAAAATTAATTTGTCGAGTTTTGTTAAACTTCGTACATGGCTGGAAAGGCCTTTTAATTTGCAACTGAATACTGAAAACCACAATCATTTAGGATCTACGATTGTGGAAATATCTGGTTTAGAAAAT
Organism: Epistrophella euchroma; assembly: GCA_947049315.1. Lineage (NCBI taxonomy): Eukaryota > Metazoa > Arthropoda > Insecta > Diptera > Syrphidae > Epistrophella > Epistrophella euchroma. The sequence continues at coordinate 128,662,132 of OX346246.1, forward strand.
ATACTTCCAAAATCAATTTTGACACTGCCAGGGTCACGATTTGGATGAAATTTCGTCCAAAATTAATTTTTCGAGTTTTGATAAACTTCGTACATGGCTGGAAAGGCCTTTTAATTTGCAATTGAATACTGAAAACCACAATCATTTAGGATGTACGGTTGTGGAAATATCGGGTTTAGAAAATATACTTCCAAAATCAATTTTGACACTGCCAGGGTCACGATTTGGATGAAATTTCGTCCAAAATTAATTTTTCGAGTTTTGATAAACTTCGTACATGGCTGGAAAGGCCTTTTAATTTGCAATTGAATACTGAAAACCACAATCATTTAGGATGTACGGTTGTGGAAATATCGGGTTTAGAAAATATACTTCCAAAATCAATTTTGACACTGCCAGGGTCACGATTTGGATGAAATTTCGTCCAAAATTAATTTGTCGAGTTTTGTCAAACTTCGTACATGGCTGGAAAGGCCTATTAATTTGCAATTGAATACTGAAAACCACAATCATTTAGGATGTACGGTTGTGGAAATATCGGGTTTAGAAAATATACTTCCAAAATCAATTTTGACACTACCAGGGTCACGATTTGGATGAAATTTCATCCAAAATTAATTTGTCGAGTTTTGTTAAACTTCGTACATGGCTGGAAAGGCCTTTTAATTTGCAATTGAATACTGAAAACCACAATCATTTAGGATGTACGGTTGCGGAAATATCTGGTTTAGAAAATATACTTCCAAAATCAATTTTGACACTGCCAGGGTCACGATTTAGATGAAATTTCATCAAAAATTAATTTGTCGAGTTTTGTTAAGCTTCGTAAATGGCTGGAAAGGCCTTTTAATTTGCAATTGAATACTGAAAACCACAATCATTTAGGATGTACGGTTGTGGAAATATCGGGTTTAGAAAATATACTTCCAAAATCAATTTTGACACTGCCAGGGTCACGATTTGGATGAAATTTCATCCAAAATTAATTTGTCGAGTTTTGTTAAACTTCGTACATGGCTGGAAAGGCCTTTTAATTTGCAACTGAATACTGAAAACCACAATCATTTAGGATCTACGATTGTGGAAATATCTGGTTTAGAAAATATACTTCCAAAATCAATTTTGACACTGCCAGGGTCACGATTTGGATGAAATTTCGTCCAAAATTAATTTTTCGAGTTTTGTTAAACTTCGTACATGGCTGGAAAGGCCTATTAATTTGCAATTGAATACTGAAACCACAATCATTTAGGATGTACGGTTGTGGAAATATCGGGTTTAGAAAATATACTTCCAAAATCAATTTTGACACTGCCAGGGTCACGATTTGGATGAAATTTCGTCCAAAATTAATTTTTCGAGTTTTGTTAAACTTCGTACATGGCTGGAAAGGCCTATTAATTTGCAATTGAATACTGAAAACCACAATCATTTAGGATGTACGTTTGTGGAAATATCTGGTTTAGAAAATATACTTCCAAAATCAATTTTGACACTGCCAGGGTCACGATTTAGATGAAATTTCATCAAAAATTAATTTGTCGAGTTTTGTTAAGCTTCGTAAATGGCTGGAAAGGCCTTTTAATTTGCAATTGAATACTGAAAACCACAATCATTTAGGATGTACGGTTGTGGAAATATCGGGTTTAGAAAATATACTTCCAAAATCAATTTTGACACTGCCAGGGTCACGATTTGGATGAAATTTCATCCAAAATTAATTTGTCGAGTTTTGTTAAACTTCGTACATGGCTGGAAAGGCCTATTAATTTGCAATTGAATACTGAAAACCACAATCATTTAGGATGTACGGTTGTGGAAATATCTGGTTTAGAAAATATACTTCCAAAATCAATTTTGACACTGCCAGGGTCACGATTTGGATGAAATTTCGTCCAAAATTAATTTTTCGAGTTTTGTTAAACTTCGTACATGGCTGGAAAGGCCTATTAATTTGCAATTGAATACTGAAAACCACAATCATTTAGGATGTACGGTTGTGGAAATATCGGGTTTAGAAAATATACTTCCAAAATCAATTTTGACACTGCCAGGGTCACGATTTGGATGAAATTTCGTCCAAAATTAATTTATCGAGTTTTGTTAAACTTCGTACATGGCTGAAAAGGCCTATTAATTTGCAATTGAATACTGAAAACCACAATCATTTAGGAAGTACGGTTGTGGAAATATCTGGTTTAGAAAATATACTTCCAAAATCAATTTTGACACTGCCAGGGTCACGATTTGGATGAAATTTCGTCCAAAATTAATTTTTCGAGTTTTGTTAAACTTCGTACATGGCTGGAAAGGCCTATTATTTTGCAATTGAATACTGAAAACCACAATCATTTAGGATGTACGGTTGTGGAAATATCGGGTTTAGAAAATATACTTCCAAAATCAATTTTGATTTGGATGAAATTTTATCCAAAATTAATTTGTCGAGTTTTGTTAAACTTCGTACATGGCTGGAAAGGCCTATTAATTTGCAATTGAATACTGAAAACCACAATCATTTAGGATGTACGGTTGTGGAAATATCGGGTTTAGAAAATATACTTCCAAAATCAATTTTGACACTGCCAGGGTCACGATTTGGATGAAATTTCATCCAAAATTAATTTGTCGAGATTTGTCAAACTTCGTACATGGCTGGAAAGGCCTATTAATTTGCAATTGAATACTGAAAACCACAATCATTTAGGATGTACGGTTGTGGAAATATCTGGTTTAGAAAATATACTTCCAAAATCAATTTTGACACTGCCAGGGTCACGATTTAGATGAAATTTCATCAAAAATTAATTTGTCGAGTTTTGTTAAGCTTCGTAAATGGCTGGAAAGGCCTTTTAATTTGCAATTGAATACTGAAAACCACAATCATTTAGGATGTACGGTTGTGGAAATATCGGGTTTAGAAAATATACTTCCAAAATCAATTTTGACACTGCCAGGGTCACGATTTGGATGAAATTTCGTCCAAAATTAATTTTTCGAGTTTTGTTAAACTTCGTACATGGCTGGAAAGGCCTATTATTTTGCAATTGAATACTGAAAACCACAATCATTTAGGATGTACGGTTGTGGAAATATCGGGTTTAGAAAATATACTTCCAAAATCAATTTTGATTTGGATGAAATTTTATCCAAAATTAATTTGTCGAGTTTTGTTAAACTTCGTACATGGCTGGAAAGGCCTATTAATTTGCAATTGAATACTGATGTACGGTTGTGGAAATATCGGGTTTAGAAAATATACTTCCAAAATCAATTTTGACACTGCCAGGGTCACGATTTGGATGAAATTTCATCCAAAATTAATTTGTCGAGTTTTGTCAAACTTCGTACATGGCTGGAAAGGCCTTTTAATTTGCAATTGAATACTGAAAACTACAATCATTTAGGATGTACGGTTGTGGAAATATCGGGTTTAGAAAATATACTTCCAAAATCAATTTTGACACTGCCAGGGTCACGATTTGGATGAAATTTCATCCAAAATTAATTTGTCGGGTTTTGTTAAACTTTGTACATGGCTGGAAAGGCCTTTTAATTTGCAATTGAATACTGAAAACCACAATCATTTAGGATGTACGGTTGTGGAAATATCGGGTTTAGAAAATATACTTCCAAAATCAATTTTGACACTGCCAGGGTCACGATTTGGATGAAATTTCATCCAAAATTAATTTGTCGAGTTTTGTCAAACTTCGTACATGGCTGGAAAGGCCTTTTAATTTGCAATTGAATACTGCAAACCACAATCATTTAGGATGTACGGTTGTGGAAATATCTGGTTTAGAAAATATACTTCCAAAATCAATTTTGACACTGCCAGGGTCACGATTTGGATGAAATTTCGTCCAAAATTAATTTTTCGAGTTTTGTTAAACTTCGTACATGGCTGGAAAGGCCTTTTAATTTGCAATTGAATACTGAAAACCACAATAATTTAGGATGTACGGTTGTGGAAATATCGGGTTTAGAAAATATAATTCCAAAATCAATTTTGACACTGCCAGGGTCACGATTTGGATGAAATTTTATCCAAAATTAATTTGTCGAGTTTTGTTAAACTTCGTACATGGCTGGAAAGGCCTTTTAATTTGCAATTGAATACTGAAAACCACAATCATTTAGGATGTACGGTTGTGGAAATATCGGGTTAAGAAAATATACTTCCAAAATCAATTTTGACACTGCCAGGGTCACGATTTGGATGAAATTTCATCCAAAATTAATTTGTCGAGTTTTGTCAAACTTTGTACATGGCTGGAAAGGCCTATTAATTTGCAATTAAATACTGAAAACCACAATCATTTAGGATGTACGGTTGTGGAAATATCGGGTTTAGAAAATATACTTCCAAAATCAATTTTGACACTGCCAGGGTCACGATTTGGATGAAATTTCATCCAAAATTAATTTGTCGAGTTTTGTCAAACTTCGTACATGGCTGGAAAGGCCTATTAATTTGCAATTGAATACTGAAAACCACAATCATTTAGGATGTACGGTTGTGGAAATATCGGGTTTAGAAAATATACTTCCAAAATCAATTTTGACACTGCCAGGGTCACGATTTGGATGAAATTTCATCCAAAATTAATTTGTCGAGTTTTGTCAAACTTCGTACATGGCTGGAAAGGCCTTTTAATTTGCAATTGAATACTGAAAACCACAATCATTTAGGATGTACGGTTGTGGAAATATCTGGTTTAGAAAATATACTTCCAAAATCAATTTTGACACTGCCAGGGTCACGATTTGGATGAAATTTTATCCAAAATTAATTTGTCGAGTTTTGTTAAACTTCGTACATGGCTGGAAAGGCCTTTTAATTTGCAATTGAATACTGAAAACCACAATCATTTAGGATGTACGGTTGTGGAAATATCGGGTTTAGAAAATATACTTCCAAAATCAATTTTGACACTGCCAGGGTCACGATTTGGATGAAATTTCATCCAAAATTAATTTGTCGAGTTTTGTCAAACTTCGTACATGGCTGGAAAGGCCTTTTAATTTGCAATTGAATACTGAAAACCACAATAATTTAGGATGTACGGTTGTGGAAATATCGGGTTTAGAAAATATACTTCCAAAATCAATTTTGACACTGCCAGGGTAACGATTTGGATGAAATTTCGTCCAAAATTAATTTTTCGAGTTTTGTTAAACTTCGTACATGGCTGGAAAGGCCTATTAATTTGCAATTGAATACTGAAAACCACAATAATTTAGGATGTACGGTTGTGGAAATATCGGGTTTAGAAAATATACTTCCAAAATCAATTTTGACACTGCCAGGGTCACGATTTGGATGAAATTTTATCCAAAATTAATTTTTCGAGTTTTGTTAAACTTCGTACATGGCTGGAAAGGCCTATTAATTTGCAATTGAATACTGAAAACCACAATAATTTAGGATGTACGGTTGTGGAAATATCGGGTTTAGAAAATATACTTCCAAAATCAATTTTGACACTGCCAGGGTCACGATTTGGATGAAATTTTATCCAAAATTAATTTGTCGAGTTTTGTTAAACTTCGTACATGGCTGGAAAGGCCTTTTAATTTGCAATTGAATACTGAAAACCACAATCATTTAGGATGTACGGTTGTGGAAATATCGGGTTTAGAAAATATACTTCCAAAATCAATTTTGACACTGCCAGGGTCACGATTTGGATGAAATTTCGTCCAAAATTAATTTTTCGAGTTTTGTTAAACTTCGTACATGGCTGGAAAGGCCTATTAATTTGCAATTGAATACTGAAAACCACAATAATTTAGGATGTACGGTTGTGGAAATATCGGGTTTAGAAAATATACTTCCAAAATCAATTTTGACACACTGCCAGCGTCACGATTTGGATGAAATTTCGTCCAAAATTAATTTTTCGAGTTTTGTTAAACTTCGTACATGGCTGGAAAGGCCTATTAATTTGCAATTGAATACTGAAAACCACAATCATTTAGGATGTACGGTTGTGGAAATATCGGGTTTAGAAAATATACTTCCAAAATCAATTTTGACACTGCCAGGGTCACGATTTGGATGAAATTTCGTCCAAAATTAATTTTTCGAGTTTTGTTAAACTTCGTACATGGCTGGAAAGGCCTATTAATTTGCAATTGAATACTGAAAACCACAATCATTTAGGATGTACGGTTGTGGAAATATCGGGTTTAGAAAATATACTTCCAAAATCAATTTTGACACTGCCAGGGTCACGATTTGGATGAACTGATAAGACGTTCTCTCTGTGCGGTACATACAAGAAAACAAAATTCATAAAAGAAATCGATCTCCATCTTATGTTGAAGACATTATGTCTTTCAACAATAAAAATCGAAAAATGAATTCTGATGACATGAACAGGTGTGGTTATTATACACCCTTGCAATGTCATCCAGACACGGACATTGATTGTGAAGATGAAGTTTTATCACCCCCTGTAAAAAAAGTGAAAATTCCTTCAATCTGTGTTTTGCAACAAAGCTCTGAAAATGTGCATTCGTTATTCCGCGAGTATAAAATTGATGACTATTCTATAAAGAAGATTTCAATAGGAATTAAAATCAGTTGCGGAACTGACGAAGTTCACAAACGTGTATGTGTTTTGTTAAAAACAAAAAACTGGCAATTTTTCACACATGATCTTCCTTCTGCAAAACTGTTTAAAGTAATTCTTTTTGGTCTTGATGAAATTCCGATCGATACCCTTAAAAATGAATTAATAACTCTTGGTTTAAAATGCGTTAATATTAAAATCATTAAAAAACAACACCAACAATATTTAGATGTGTTCTATATTGTTTTTCTCGAAAATGGCTCAACTAGACTTGTTGATCTTAAGAAAAACTTTAAACATATTTTTAAGAACCAAGTCAAATGGGATTTTGCAAAAAAACAAAAACAAAAATTCACTCAGTGCTTTAACTGCCAAATGTTTTGGCATGGCGAGAAAAATTGCCACATAAAGACTCATTGTGCGATCTGCTCTGAAAACCACGAAACAATTAAATGCAATTCAAACAACATCAAATGTGCAAATTGTAATGAAACTCATAAGGCCGATGACCCCGATTGCATAGGCCGAAAAAAATTCTTTGAAATGAAAGAGAGACACTTAACTAAAAACAAACGGCATATATCATCACCAACAGTGCGAAGAGTGCATCAAGCACATACTTTTTTGTTAAATACTTCTGACTTTCCCCCACTCAAACCTCATCATAGAAGTGTCATTACCGATTCAGTGTTACCTCCGCCTGTAATCGCTCCAACTGAGTGCAACGCATGGACAACAACAAACAACAACTCTACAACCAACAAAGTCAACGGTCTTTTCTCGATGGAAGAAGTCAATCAGCTGACAGCAGAAATGATTACTCTTTTGGGTAAATGTAATTCTAAGGCAGATCAGTTCAATGTCATTGCACAATTAGCTATAAAATATTTATATACATCTAAATGAATAGTTTATCTTTAAAAATAATATGTTGGAACGCTAGAAGCGTTCGATGTAAATCTATTGAATTTTTTGCTTTTTTAAGCAAATATAGCATAGATATAGGTTTAGTTTCCGAAACTTGGCTTAGCTTTGAAGATAAATTATCAAATAAGGATTATTATTGTTATCGTCTTGACAGAGATGAGAGAAGGGGTGGTGGTGTTGCCGTCGTGGTGAAAAAAACAATACAGCATAAAGTTTTGCCAATTATTAATACTAAAATAATTCAGAATATTGGTATTGAGATTCCTTTTGTAAACGGTTCTTCAGTAAAAATATTTTCAGTGTATTTTCCAGGCCGAGCTGCTTCACCACAAAAACGTTTTGATTTTAATAATGATTTAAGAAAATTAGTAAGTATGAATGATGTGTTTTTAGTAGGCGGTGATTTAAACAGTAGGCACAGGAATTGGGGTTGCATTAGGGCTAATACTTGGGGTAATATACTCGCCAATTTAAATAGTAGACATCAATTTGATATTTTGTACCCGCCTCACCCTACGTACTATCCGACAAATAATCGTGCAAATCCCTCCACCTTGGATATTTATCTTACAAATATGCCAAGAATTTTTTGTCAGCCTATAGTTGTTCCAGAATTAAGTTCCGATCATCTGCCTGTCAAAATTGGTGTTTTTGGCTCTCCCCCAGTTGAAAGAAATGAAGTTTTAGACTTTAAAAAAGCAAATTGGTGTATTTATAAAAGACAATTGCGAAATAAACTAGAAAGTATACCTAACCAACTTACAGGAGAAGTCAATGAAAATGATATTGACGAAAGTATATCCTATTTTACAACCAAAAAGAATTATTAGATGTGGAAGTGCTAACCAATTGCCTTCGGAAATAATTCGCATGATAAAGGTTAGAAATAGCTTAAGGACAAGATGGATGAGAACAAGAGATCCTCTCTTGCAAACAGAAGTTAAAATTCTTAACGCTATGATAAAGGACTCAATTAATAGTTATAGAAATAGCTCCTGGAATCGTAAATTACAAGGCTTAGAAAAGTCCAGTAAACCATTTTGGAATATTGTAAAAGTGATCAAAAAAAGTAAAACGCATATTCCTGCTTTAAAGACTAGCAGTGCACTTATGCTATCAAACTCTGAAAAAGCGAACGCCTTAGCTGAGCAATTCTATGCTAACCATTCAGTTTCTAACAATATGAGTATACCTACTAATATTTCACTTGAATCTACAGTCAATAGTTCTGTGGATTCAATCGATACAACGTTAACTCTCATGGATGAAAATTTTGTTTCCATAAAAGATATTCAATTGTTATTGTCTAGTTTAAAAACAAGAAAAGCTGTAGGATATCTTCCAATGACTGGTATAAAATTTTTAAAACGATTATTTAACAGTTGTTTTAAACTTGGGTATTTTCCATCCAAATGGAAGACAGCAAAAATCATACCGATCTTGAAACCAGGTAAAAATGCAGGTGAACCTTCTAATTACAGGCCAATCAGTCTGCTTAGTTCACTAAGCAAATGCTTCGAAAAAATTATAAAAATTAAACTAATAGCTCATATAAGTCAAAATAGTTTGTTACCTTCAGAACAATTTGGGTTCAGAGCTAATCATAGTACTGTACATCAAGTACACAGAATAACACAATATGTTAAAAATAGTTTGAGGCTTAGTAAAAGTACAGGAATGGTACTACTCGACATCGAAAAAGCATTCGATACTGTCTGGCATAATGGCCTACTACACAAACTTGTAATTTTAAATTTTCCATCGTATCTGATCAAAATGATAAAGTCATTTCTTCTTTTAAGAAAGTTCAAAGTATCTGTTAACAATTGTTTGTCTGAAATGTTCAATATTGAAGCAGGTGTGCCTCAAGGATCGGTTCTTGGTCCAATCTTATATATATTATACACTTCCGATTTCCCTAGCTTAAGATATTGTGAAAAGGGTATTTTTGCAGATGATACCTGCATCTATACATCAGATTCAGTTGGTTCCGTAATAGAAACCAACCTGCAATATGATTTAAATATTATACAGGCTTATTTCAATGATTGGAAAATCAAATTGAATGCTTCTAAGACGCAGGCTGTATTTTTCACGCGAAAAAGGAAAGCTTGCCTCTTACCAAGCAACAGCCTTCAAATCGGTGGTGCTAGGGTAGATTGGAATACAAGCGCTAAATATCTTGGAGTACTTCTTGATGCGAAACTTACGTTCGGATTGCATATCCAACAAATAATAAAGAAAGTGGGTGTCACAATAAAAGTTCTATATCCATTCATAAATCGGCGTTCCAAGCTAAGTACTGAAAATAAACTTTTAATTTTCAAATCAATATTTCAAGCTTTAATGTTTTACGGGTCACCAGTTTGGGGTGATTGTGCACAAACCCATATTAGAAGGCTTCAAATATGCCAAAATAAGATTTTAAAAATGATGTTGAGATTACCATGGCATTTTTCTACAGTAGAATTACACACTTTAACAAAAATACAATATGCTAATTCTAGAATTCTGAAATTGAAAGAAAAATACAAACTTTCTTGTGAATTATCAGATAATATGTTGATTTCTAATTTGGTTTCATAGCAAGTTTATATGTACATATATATACCTATTTATTAATCATATTTTGTTTTTTGATTCATCTTATTTATTCCAGACTGTCTTACTTTATTTATTTATATATTATTTATTTATTTATTTATATATTTTTTTTTTTTTACTTATTTATTTATTTATTTATTATATATGTATTTATTTATATATTATTTATTTATTTATTTACTTATTTATTTGTTTATTTATTCATTTATTTATTTATTTATTTATTTATTTATTTATTTATTTATTTATTTATTTATTTATTTATTTATTTATTTATTTATTTATTTATTTATTTATTTATTTATTTATTTATTTATTTATTTATTTATTTATCTATTTATTTATTTAACTATTTATTTATTTATTTATTTATTTATTTATACATTTATTAATTTATTTATATACTTATTGTGATAAATCCATACTGTGATATTATTTATTTGGTATTAAGACTGATTTTTGTTAACATTTATTATTTATTTAATTATTTATTTATATATTTATTTATTTCGCTTCAATTAATTTATATCTGAGTTTTCTTTGTAAAACATATATATTTGCATATATTTAACTTGCAATGAGCTTGAGTAAAATCAAGACGTTCACCACCCCCCCTTCTCTCATTTTATCTCTGAATAGATGAAATTTTAGATAATTAAGGTTATTTTTTATATTATTTTTTTTTTTTTTTCTCCCATTTTGTATGAAGGTTTTCGTAGTAGTTTTTTCCTTCGAATACAATTTCTATTAATAATTATTTAAACAACTTAATTTATAATTGACATTAGTAAGGTAGAATATCACCATATCTATGTAAATTGTGCAATGACGCTATATTTTGAAAAAAAAAAATGAATGAATAATTATGCTACAATAAAGATAAAGAAAGAAAGAAAACAATCATTTAGGATGAACTGTTGTGGAAATATCGGGTTTAGAAAATATGACATTTTAAGATTTTCGGATTAGCCGCGTTAATAAATAATAGATATTAAGCGAGTTCAATACAGTACTCACCCCGAACGTTTCGCTACAAATTTCATTGAGCGTGGTTCCCGGTGACCACGAGTTCAATACAGTACTCACCCCGAACGTTTCGCTACAAATTTCATTGAGCGTGGTTCCCGGTGACCACGCTCAATGAAATTTGTAGCGAAACGTTCGGGGTGAGTACTGTATTGAACTCGCTTAATATCTATTATTTATTAACGCGGCTAATCCGAAAATCTTAAAATGTCATATGTAAACAACCGCGAAAACCTTAAAAGTTATATTAGAAAATATACTTCCAAAATCAATTTTGACACTGCCAGGGTCACGATTTGGATGAAATTTCATCCAAAATTAATTTTAACATTGAAAATGTTTATAGGATCGTTTTGAGAGAGTTGTGGTGTTACCAAAATGATGAAATGAAATAAATTAAATAAATTCAATAAATTATAAATGAACTCCAGCGTATAGGGCATCACAACGAAATTTTTGGTTGGTGTTACTAAAGAAATGACCTAAATGATTGAAATGAACACATGAATTTAGAATATGAAAAATGAACTCCAGCGTATAGGGGGACAACTATCAAATTTTTGGTTTGGTGTTACTAAAACATTACTAGAATGATAAAAATAAACAAACGAACACAAACGATGAACTACAGCAGGCGTTGGTTATAGGTATGCGGGGAAAAAACGAAGAAAGGTCGTCGTCAACAGACAAGCTTCAGTGGAGAATGGTCATGATGATATTCAAAAAGAGAAGAAAAACAGCAACCAACAAATGTGTATCTATCTATAGGTACTCTGCCAGATTTTTGTATGTAGTGTAGGTATATGTGTAAATGCTATGCATCTACATAATTATGGGGATAGGATTTGAATGATTATTATTCGTTACAGAATACAGTGCGGTCTTATAAGAAAGGCAAGTGATGCAGTTGAGTGTGCAAGTCGGAGTAAAGCTTGCTTTAAATCGATTTATGTAGGTATGTAATATGTATAGGACAACCAAAAATATGCCGCAGAATATTTTTTTCTAGTAACACTATTAAGACGAGACAAGCTTAGAAATCCGCTTTATAAGTAAATGCATATTTTTGTATATTTACGATTGCATATTTTGGCATGTCTATTTTTGTAGGTAAGTATATTTTTTCATAAAAAACATAATTTGTTCAGTTATTATCATTATTTATTGTACCTATTATTCATACTAGAAATGTCAGTTTATTAGACTTTACCATTCTTTATTCCGTCAATTTCATTGAATTTTTGAACAACATCAACAACTTAAAGGCGCAACCACCAATTGTTTACGAATTAATTTTAGGTAGGTATATTAGCTAATTCGTTTTATTTTTGTTTGGCTGGAGATATAGCTATTTCAAGGGGTGCCGATCCCTATCATCAGTCTCCTTTTTAGTGGTGTTGATGAGCTTTGTGAAAAACTTTCTATATGCACACCATGAGGTTTGAACCCACGCATTATAGATTTGCTCAGTCTTCGAAGTCGTATGCACTACGCATTCCACTTCTTATGAGCACTGACGTCACTGGTCGAGATGTGCTGTTTGTTTATCAAATGCATGAATGTTTATTCAATAAATAATAAAGGTCTATAAGGTAACATTACCAGCATTATAGCATATAACCAAAAAATTAAAACCTGACTTCAGGTTATGTCGACAAAATTCCCATCACGGAAATTTGGGTTGGAGTTTTTTTTTGAGAAAATTGACTTTTTTTTGAGTTGGTTAAATCGACTCACGATTTTATGTCAATTTTGTAATCTAGTGCTTCTAAATATTTAAACGCCGTGTGTGCATTGAATTAAAATTTCGATTAAATTTTATTCGAAATAAAATGTTGAAGTTTCTACATAGGTATACAGATTCACCACGTCGTTGATTTTGACTATGCAAATGTAGTTGATTTTAAATATGCAAACGTAGTTGATTTTAACTATGCAAACGTAGTTGATTTTGACTATGCAAACGAAGTTGATTTTGACTATGCAAACGTAGTTGATTTTAACTATGCAAACGTAGTTGATTTTAACTATGCAAACGTAGTTGATTTTAACTATGCAATAGTTGATTTTAACTATGCAAACGTAGTTGATTTTAACTATGCAAACGTAGCTGATTTTGACTATGCAAACGTAGTTGATTTTAACTATGCAAACGTAGTTGATTTTAACTATGCAATAGTTGATTTTAACTATGCAAACGTAGTTGATTTTAACTATGCAATAGTTGATTTTAACTATGCAAACGTAGTTGATTTTAACTATGCAAACGTAGTTGATTTTGACTATGCAAACGTAGTTGATTTTAACTATGCAAACGTAGTTGATTTTGACTATGCAAACGTAGTTGATTTAAACTATGCAAACGTAGTTGATTTTGACTATGCAAACGTAGTTGATTTTGACTATGCAATAGTTGATTTTAACTATGCATACGTAGTTGATTTTAACTATGCAAACGTAGTTGATTTTGACTATGCAAACGTAGTTGAGTTTGACTATGCAATAGTTGATTTTAACTATGCATACGTAGTTGATTTTAACTATGCAAACGTAGTTGATTTTAACTATGCAATAGTTGATTTTAACTATGCAAACGTAGTTGATTTTAACTATGCAAACGTAGTTGATTTTGACTATGCAAACGTAGTTGATTTTAACTATGCAAACGTAGTTGATTTTAACTATGCAATAGTTGATTTTAACTATGCAAACGTAGTTGATTTTAACTATGCAATAGTTGATTTTAACTATGCAAACGTAGTTGATTTTAACTATGCAAACGTAGTTGATTTTGACTATGCAAACGTAGTTGATTTTAACTATGCAAACGTAGTTGATTTTGACTATGCAAACGTAGTTGATTTAAACTATGCAATAGTTGATTTTAACTATGCAAACGTAGTTGATTTTAACTATGCAAACGTAGTTGATTTTAACTATGCAAACGTAGTTGATTTTGACTATGCAAACGTAGTTGATTTTGACTATGCAATAGTTGATTTTAACTATGCATACGTAGTTGATTTTAACTATGCAAACGTAGTTGATTTTGACTATGCAAACGTAGTTGAGTTTGACTATGCAATAGTTGATTTTAACTATGCATACGTAGTTGATTTTAACTATGCAAACGTAGTTGATTTTAACTATGCAATAGTTGATTTTAACTATGCAAACATAGTTGATTTTAACTATGCAAACGTAGTTGATTTTGACTATGCAAACGTAGTTGATTTTGACTATGCAAACGTAGTTGATTTTGACTATGCAATAGTTGATTTTAACTATGCAAACGTAGTTCATTTTAACTATGCAAACGTAGTTGATTTTGACTATGCAAACGAAGTTGATTTTGACTATGCAAACGTAGTTGATTTTAACTATGCAATAGTTGATTTTAACTATGCATACGTAGTTGATTTTAACTATGCAAACGTAGTTGATTTTAACTATGCAATAGTTGATTTTAACTATGCAAACGTAGTTGATTTTAACTATGCAAACGTAGTTGATTTTAACTATGCAAACGTAGTTGATTTTAACTATGCAAACGTAGTTGATTTTAACTATGCAAACGTAGTTGATTTTAACTATCCAAACGTAGTTTATTTTGACTATGCAAACGTAGTTGATTTTGACTATGCAAACGTAGTTGATTTTAACTATGCAATAGTTGATTTTAACTATGCAAACGTAGTTGATTTTAACTATGCAAACGTAGTTGATTTTAACTATGCAAACGTAGTTGATTTTAACTATGCAAACGTAGTTGATTTTGACTATGCAAACGTAGTTGATTTTGACTATGCAAACGTAGTTGATTTTAACTATGCAATAGTTGATTTTAACTATGCAAAAGTTGTTTATTTTAACTATGCAAACGTAGTTGATTTTGACTATGCAAACGTAGTTGATTTTGACTATGCAAACGTAATTGATTTTAACTATGCAATAGTTGATTTTAACTATGCAAACGTAGTTGATTTTAACTATGCAAACGTAGTTGATTTTAACTATGCAAACGTAGTTGATTTTAACTATGCAAACGTAGTTGATTTTAACTATGCAAACGCAGTTGATTTTAACTATCCAAACGTAGTTGATTTTGACTATGCAAACGTAGTTGATTTTAACTATGCAAACGTAGTTGATTTTAACTATGCAAACGTAGTTGATTTTAACTATGCAAACGTAGTTGATTTTAACTATGCAAACGCAGTTGATTTTAACTATCCAAACGTAGTTGATTTTAACTATGCAAACGTAGTTGATTTTAACTATGCAATAGTTGATTTTAACTATGCAAACGTAGTTGATTTTAACTATGCAAACGTAGTTGATTTTGACTATGCAAACGTAGTTGATTTTGACTATGCAAACGTAGTTGATTTTAACTATGCAATAGTTGATTTTAACTATGCAAACGTAGTTGATTTTAACTATGCAAACGTAGTTGATTTTGACTATGCAAACGTAGTTGACTTTAACTATGCAATAGTTGATTTTAACTATGCAAACGTAGTTGATTTTAACTATGCAAACGTAGTTAATTTTGACTATGCAAACGTAGTTGATTTTAACTATGCAAACGTAGTTGATTTTAACTATGCAATAGTTGATTTTAACTATGCAAACGTAGTTGATTTTAACTATGCAAACGTAGTTGATTTTGACTATGCAAACGTAGTTGATTTTGACTATGCAAACGTAGTTGATTTTAACTATGCAATAGTTGATTTTAACTATGCAAACGTAGTTGATTTTAACTATGCAAACGTAGTTGATTTTGACTATGCAAACGTAGTTGATTTTAACTATGCAAACGTAGTTGATTTTAACTATGCAATAGTTGATTTTAACTATGCAAACGTAGTTGATTTTAACTATGCAAACGTAGTTGATTTTGACTATGCAAACGTAGTTGATTTTGACTATGAAATAGTTGATTTTAACTATGCATACGTAGTTGATTTTAACTATGCAAACGTAGTTGATTTTGACTATGCAAACGTAGTTGATTTTAACTATGCAAACGTAGTTGATTTTAACTATGCAATAGTTGATTTTAACTATGCAAACGTAGTTGATTTTAACTATGCAAACGTAGTTGATTTTAACTATGCAAACGTAGTTGACTTTAACTATGCAATAGTTGATTTTAACTTTGCAAACGTAGTTGATTTTAACTATGCAATAGTTGATTTTAACAATGCAAACGTAGTTGATTTTGACTATGCAAACGTAGTTGATTTTGACTATGAAATAGTTGATTTTAACTATGCAAACGTAGTTGATTTTAACTATGCAAACGTAGTTGATTTTGACTATGCAAACGTAGTTGATTTTAACTATGCAAACGTAGTTGATTTTAACTATGCAATAGTTGATTTTAACTATGCAAACGTAGTTGATTTTAACTATGCAAACGTAGTTGATTTTGACTATGCAAACGTAGTTGATTTTGACTATGCAAACGTAGTTGATTTTAACTATGCAATAGTTGATTTTAACTATGCAAACGTAGTTGATTTTAACTATGCAAACGTAGTTGATTTTGACTATGCAAACGTAGTTGATTTTGACTATGCAAACGTAGTTGACTTTAACTATGCAATAGTTGATTTTAACTATGCAAACGTAGTTGATTTTAACTATGCAAACGTAGTTGATTTTGACTATGCAAACGTAGTTGATTTTGACTATGCAAACGTAGTTGATTTTAACTATGCAAACGTAGTTGATTTTAACTATGCAAACGTAGTTGATTTTGACTATGCAAACGTAGTTGATTTTGACTATGCAAACGTAGTTGACTTTAACTATGCAATAGTTGATTTTAACTATGCAAACGTAGTTGATTTTAACTATGCAAACGTAGTTGATTTTGACTATGCAAACGTAGTTGATTTTAACTATGCAAACGTAGTTGATTTTAACTATGCAATAGTTGATTTTAACTATGCAAACGTAGTTGATTTTAACTATGCAAACGTAGTTGATTTTAACTATGCAAACGTAGTTGATTTTAACTATGCAAACGTAGTTGATTTTGACTATGCAAACGTAGTTGATTTTGACTATGCAAACGTAGTTGATTTTAACTATGCAATAGTTGATTTTAACTATGCAAACGTAGTTGATTTTAACTATGCAAACGTAGTTGATTTTGACTATGCAAACGTAGTTGACTTTAACTATGCAATAGTTGATTTTGACTATGCAAACGTAGTTGATTTTAACTATGCAAACGTAGTTGATTTTAACTATGCAATAGTTGATTTTAACTATGCAAACGTAGTTGATTTTAACTATGCAAACGTAGTTGATTTTGACTATGCAAACGTAGTTGATTTTGACTATGCAAACGTAGTTGATTTTAACTATGCAATAGTTGATTTTAACTATGCAAACGTAGTTGATTTTAACTATGCAAACGTAGTTGATTTTGACTATGCAAACGTAGTTGATTTTGACTATGCAAACGTGGTTGACTTTAACTATGCAATAGTTGATTTTAACTATGCAAACGTAGTTGATTTTAACTATGCAAACGTAGTTGATTTTGACTATGCAAACGTAGTTGATTTTAACTATGCAAACGTAGTTGATTTTAACTATGCAATAGTTGATTTTAACTATGCAAACGTAGTTGATTTTAACTATGCAAACGTAGTTGATTTTAACTATGCAATAGTTGATTTTAACTATGCAAACGTAGTTGATTTTAACTATGCAAACGTAGTTGATTTTGACTATGCAAACGTAGTTGATTTTGACTATGCAAACGTAGTTGATTTTAACTATGCAATAGTTGATTTTAACTATGCAAACGTAGTTGATTTTAACTATGCAAACGTAGTTGATTTTGACTATGCAAACGTAGTTGATTTTGACTATGCAAACGTAGTTGATTTTAACTATGCAATAGTTGATTTTAACTATGCAAACGTAGTTGATTTTAACTATGCAAACGTAGTTGATTTCAACTATGCAATAGTTGATTTTAACTATGCAAACGTAGTTGATTTTAACTATGCAAACGTAGTTGATTTTAAGTATGCAAACGTAGTTGATTTTAACTATGCAAACGTAGTTGATTTTAACTATGCAATAGTTGATTTTAACTATGCAAACGTAGTTGATTTTAACTATGCAAACGTAGTTGATTTTGACTATGCAAACGTAGTTGATTTTAACTATGCAAACGTAGTTGATTTTAACTATGCAATAGTTGATTTTGACTATGCAAACGTAGTTGATTTTAACTATGCAATAGTTGATTTTAACTATGCAAACGTAGTTGATTTTAACTATGCAAACGTAGTTGATTTTGACTATGCAAACGTAGTTGATTTTGACTATGCAAACGTAGTTGATTTTAACTATGCAATAGTTGATTTTAACTATGCAAACGTAGTTGATTTTAACTATGCAAACGTAGTTGATTTCAACTATGCAATAGTTGATTTTAACTATGCAAACGTAGTTGATTTTAACTATGCAAACGTAGTTGATTTTAACTATGCAAACGTAGTTGATTTTGACTATGCAAACGTAGTTGACTTTAACTATGCAATAGTTCATTTTAACTATGCAAACGTAGTTGATTTTAACTATGCAAACGTAGTTGATTTTGACTATGCAAACGTAGTTGATTTTGACTATGCAAACGTAGTTGACTTTAACTATGCAATAGTTGATTTTAACTATGCAAACGTAGTTGATTTTAACTATGCAAACGTAGTTGATTTTGACTATGCAAACGTAGTTGATTTTGACTATGCAAACGTAGTTGATTTTAACTATGCAATAGTTGGTTTTTAACTATGCAAACGTAGTTGATTTTAACTATGCAAACGTAGTTGATTTTGACTATGCAAACGTAGTTGATTTTGACTATGCAAACGTAGTTGACTTTTACTATGCAATAGTTGATTTTAACTATGCAAACGTAGTTGATTTTAACTATGCAAACGTAGTTGATTTTGACTATGCAAACGTAGTTGATTTTAACTATGCAAACGTAGTTGATTTTAACTATGCAATAGTTGATTTTAACTATGCAAACGTAGTTGATTTTAACTATGCAAACGTAGTTGATTTTAACTATGCAATAGTTGATTTTAACTATGCAAACGTAGTTGATTTTAACTATGCAAACGTAGTTGATTTTGACTATGCAAACGTAGTTGATTTTGACTATGCAAACGTAGTTGATTTTAACTATGCAATAGTTGATTTTAACTATGCAAACGTAGTTGATTTTAACTATGCAAACGTAGTTGATTTTGACTATGCAAACGTAGTTGATTTTGACTATGCAAACGTAGTTGACTTTAACTATGCAATAGTTGATTTTAACTATGCAAACGTAGTTGATTTTAACTATGCAAACGTAGTTGATTTTGACTATGCAAACGTAGTTGATTTTAACTATGCGAACGTAGTTGATTTTAACTATGCAATAGTTGATTTTAACTATGCAAACGTAGTTGATTTTAACTATGCAAACGTAGTTGATTTTGACTATGCAAACGTAGTTGATTTTGACTATGCAAACGTAGTTGATTTAAACTATGCAATAGTTGATTTTAACTATGCAAACGTAGTTGATTTTAACTATGCAAACGTAGTTGATTTTGACTATGCAAACGTAGTTGATTTTGACTATGCAAACGTAGTTGACTTTAACTATGCAATAGTTGATTTTAACTATGCAAACGTAGTTGATTTTAACTATGCAAACGTAGTTGATTTTGACTATGCAAACGTAGTTGATTTTAACTATGCAAACGTAGTTGATTTTAACTATGCAATAGTTGATTTTAACTATGCAAACGTAGTTGATTTTAACTATGCAAACGTAGTTGATTTTGACTATGCAAACGTAGTTGATTTTGACTATGCAAACGTAGTTGATTTTAACTATGCAATAGTTGATTTTAACTATGCAAACGTAGTTGATTTTAACTATGCAAACGTAGTTGATTTCAACTATGCAATAGTTGATTTTAACTATGCAAACGTAGTTGATTTTAACTATGCAAACGTAGTTGATTTTAACTATGCAAACGTAGTTGATTTTAACTATGCAATAGTTGATTTTAACTATGCAAACGTAGTTGATTTTAACTATGCAAACGTAGTTGATTTTGACTATGCAAACGTAGTTGATTTTGACTATGCAAACGTAGTTGATTTTAACTATGCAATAGTTGATTTTAACTATGCAAACGTAGTTGATTTTAACTATGCAAACGTAGTTGATTTCAACTATGCAATAGTTGATTTTAACTATGCAAACGTAGTTGATTTTAACTATGCAAACGTAGTTGATTTTAACTATGCAATAGTTGATTTTAACTATGCAAACGTTGTTGATTTTAACTATGCAAACGTAGTTGATTTTGACTATGCAAACGTAGTTGATTTTAACTATGCAATAGTTGATTTTAACTATGCAAACGTAGTTGATTTTAACTATGCAAACGTAGTTGATTTTAACTATGCAATAGTTGATTTTAACTATGCAAACGTAGTTGATTTTAACTATGCAAACGTAGTTGATTTTAACTATGCAATAGTTGATTTTAACTATGCAAACGTAGTTAATTTTAACTATGCAAACGTAGTTGATTTTAACTATGCAATAGTTTATTTTAACTATGCAAACGTAGTTGATTTTAACTATGCAAACGTAGTTGATTTTAACTATGCAAACGTAGTTGATTTTAACTATGCAAACGTAGTTGATTTTAACTATGCAAACGTAGTTGATTTTAACTATGCAATAGTTGATTTTAACTATGCAAACGTAGTTGATTTTAACTATGCAAACGTAGTTGATTTTGACTATGCAAACGTAGTTGATTTTAACTATGCAATAGTTGATTTTAACTATGCAAACGTAGTTGATTTTAACTATGCAAACGTAGTTGATTTTAACTATGCAATAGTTGATTTTAACTATGCAAACGTAGTTGATTTTAACTATGCAAACGTAGTTGATTTTGACTATGCAAACGTAGTTGATTTTGACTATGCAAACGTAGTTGATTTTAACTATGCAATAGTTGATTTTAACTATGCAAACGTAGTTGATTTTAACTATGCAAACGTAGTTGATTTTGACTATGCAAACGTAGTTGATTTTAACTATGCAATAGTTGATTTTAACTATGCAAACGTAGTTGATTTTAACTATGCAATAGTTGATTTTAACTATGCAAACGTAGTTGATTTTGACTATGCAAACGTAGTTGATTTTGACTATGAAATAGTTGATTTTAACTATGCAAACGTAGTTGATTTTAACTATGCAAACGTAGTTGATTTTGACTATGCAAACGTAGTTGATTTTAACTATGCAAACGTAGTTGATTTTAACTATGCAATAGTTGATTTTAACTATGCAAACGTAGTTGATTTTAACTATGCAAACGTAGTTGATTTTGACTATGCAAACGTAGTTGATTTTGACTATGCAAACGTAGTTGATTTTAACTATGTAATAGTTGATTTTAACTATGCAAACGTAGTTGATTTTAACTATGCAAACGTAGTTGATTTTGACTATGCAAACGTAGTTGATTTTGACTATGCAAACGTAGTTGACTTTAACTATGCAATAGTTGATTTTAACTATGCAAACGTAGTTGATTTTAACTATGCAAACGTAGTTGATTTTAACTATGCAAACGTAGTTGATTTTGACTATGCAAACGTAGTTGATTTTAACTATGCAATAGTTGATTTTAACTATGCAAACGTAGTTGATTTTGACTATGCAAACGTAGTTGATTTTGACTATGCAAACGTAGTTGACTTTAACTATGCAATAGTTGATTTTAACTATGCAAACGTAGTTGATTTTAACTATGCAAACGTAGTTGATTTTGACTATGCAAACGTAGTTGATTTTGACTATGCAAACGTAGTTGATTTTAACTATGCAAACGTAGTTGATTTTAACTATGCAAACGTAGTTGATTTTGACTATGCAAACGTAGTTGATTTTGACTATGCAAACGTAGTTGACTTTAACTATGCAATAGTTGATTTTAACTATGCAAACGTAGTTGATTTTAACTATGCAAACGTAGTTGATTTTGACTATGCAAACGTAGTTGATTTTGACTATGCAAACGTAGTTGATTTTAACTATGCAAACGTAGTTGATTTTAACTATGCAAACGTAGTTGATTTTGACTATGCAAACGTAGTTGATTTTGACTATGCAAACGTAGTTGACTTTAACTATGCAATAGTTGATTTTAACTATGCAAACGTAGTTGATTTTAACTATGCAAACGTAGTTGATTTTGACTATGCAAACGTAGTTGATTTTGACTATGCAAACGTAGTTGATTTTAACTATGCAATAGTTGATTTTAACTATGCAAACGTAGTTGATTTTAACTATGCAAACGTAGTTGATTTTGACTATGCAAACGTAGTTGATTTTAACTATGCAATAGTTGATTTTAACTATGCAAACGTAGTTGATTTTAACTATGCAAACGTAGTTGATTTTGACTATGCAAACGTAGTTGATTTTAACTATGCAATAGTTGATTTTAACTATGCAAACGTAGTTGATTTTGACTATGCAAACGTAGTTGATTTTGACTATGCAAACGTAGTTGACTTTAACTATGCAATAGTTGATTTTAACTATGCAAACGTAGTTGATTTTAACTATGCAAACGTAGTTGATTTTAACTATGCAAACGTAGTTGATTTTGACTATGCAAACGTAGTTGATTTTAACTATGCAATAGTTGATTTTAACTATGCAAACGTAGTTGATTTTGACTATGCAAACGTAGTTGATTTTGACTATGCAAACGTAGTTGACTTTAACTATGCAATAGTTGATTTTAACTATGCAAACGTAGTTGATTTTAACTATGCAAACGTAGTTGATTTTGACTATGCAAACGTAGTTGATTTTGACTATGCAAACGTAGTTGATTTTAACTATGCAAACGTAGTTGATTTTAACTATGCAAACGTAGTTGATTTTGACTATGCAAACGTAGTTGATTTTGACTATGCAAACGTAGTTGACTTTAACTATGCAATAGTTGATTTTAACTATGCAAACGTAGTTGATTTTAACTATGCAAACGTAGTTGATTTTGACTATGCAAACGTAGTTGATTTTAACTATGCAAACGTAGTTGATTTTAACTATGCAATAGTTGATTTTAACTATGCAAACGTAGTTGATTTTAACTATGCAAACGTAGTTGATTTTAACTATGCAAACGTAGTTGATTTTAACTATGCAAACGTAGTTGATTTTGACTATGCAAACGTAGTTGATTTTGACTATGCAAACGTAGTTGATTTTAACTATGCAATAGTTGATTTTAACTATGCAAACGTAGTTGATTTTAACTATGCAAACGTAGTTGATTTTGACTATGCAAACGTAGTTGACTTTAACTATGCAATAGTTGATTTTGACTATGCAAACGTAGTTGATTTTAACTATGCAAACGTAGTTGATTTTAACTATGCAATAGTTGATTTTAACTATGCAAACGTAGTTGATTTTAACTATGCAAACGTAGTTGATTTTGACTATGCAAACGTAGTTGATTTTGACTATGCAAACGTAGTTGATTTTAACTATGCAATAGTTGATTTTAACTATGCAAACGTAGTTGATTTTAACTATGCAAACGTAGTTGATTTTGACTATGCAAACGTAGTTGATTTTGACTATGCAAACGTGGTTGACTTTAACTATGCAATAGTTGATTTTAACTATGCAAACGTAGTTGATTTTAACTATGCAAACGTAGTTGATTTTGACTATGCAAACGTAGTTGATTTTAACAATGCAAACGTAGTTGATTTTAACTATGCAATAGTTGATTTTAACTATGCAAACGTAGTTGATTTTAACTATGCAAACGTAGTTGATTTTGACTATGCAAACGTAGTTGATTTTGACTATGCAAACGTAGTTGATTTTAACTATGCAATAGTTGATTTTAACTATGCAAACGTAGTTGATTTTAACTATGCAAACGTAGTTGATTTTGACTATGCAAACGTAGTTGATTTTGACTATGCAAACGTAGTTGACTTTAACTATGCAATAGTTGATTTTAACTATGCAAACGTAGTTGATTTTAACTATGCAAACGTAGTTGATTTTGACTATGCAAACGTAGTTGATTTTAACTATGCAAACGTAGTTGATTTTAACTATGCAATAGTTGATTTTAACTATGCAAACGTAGTTGATTTTAACTATGCAAACGTAGTTGATTTTAACTATGCAATAGTTGATTTTAACTATGCAAACGTAGTTGATTTTAACTATGCAAACGTAGTTGATTTTGACTATGCAAACGTAGTTGATTTTGACTATGCAAACGTAGTTGATTTTAACTATGCAATAGTTGATTTTAACTATGCAAACGTAGTTGATTTTAACTATGCAAACGTAGTTGATTTTGACTATGCAAACGTAGTTGATTTTGACTATGCAAACGTAGTTGACTTTAACTATGCAATAGTTGATTTTAACTATGCAAACGTAGTTGATTTTAACTATGCAAACGTAGTTGATTTTGACTATGCAAACGTAGTTGATTTTAACTATGCGAACGTAGTTGATTTTAACTATGCAATAGTTGATTTTAACTATGCAAACGT
Organism: Epistrophella euchroma; assembly: GCA_947049315.1. Lineage (NCBI taxonomy): Eukaryota > Metazoa > Arthropoda > Insecta > Diptera > Syrphidae > Epistrophella > Epistrophella euchroma. The sequence continues at coordinate 128,686,944 of OX346246.1, forward strand.
AGTTGATTTTAACTATGCAAACGTAGTTGATTTTGACTATGCAAACGTAGTTGATTTTGACTATGCAAACGTAGTTGATTTAAACTATGCAATAGTTGATTTTAACTATGCAAACGTAGTTGATTTTAACTATGCAAACGTAGTTGATTTTGACTATGCAAACGTAGTTGATTTTGACTATGCAAACGTAGTTGACTTTAACTATGCAATAGTTGATTTTAACTATGCAAACGTAGTTGATTTTAACTATGCAAACGTAGTTGATTTTGACTATGCAAACGTAGTTGATTTTAACTATGCAAACGTAGTTGATTTTAACTATGCAATAGTTGATTTTAACTATGCAAACGTAGTTGATTTTAACTATGCAAACGTATTTGATTTTGACTATGCAAACGTAGTTGATTTTGACTATGCAAACGTAGTTGATTTTAACTATGCAATAGTTGATTTTAACTATGCAAACGTAGTTGATTTTAACTATGCAAACGTAGTTGATTTCAACTATGCAATAGTTGATTTTAACTATGCAAACGTAGTTGATTTTAACTATGCAAACGTAGTTGATTTTAACTATGCAAACGTAGTTGATTTTAACTATGCAAACGTAGTTGATTTTAACTATGCAATAGTTGATTTTAACTATGCAAACGTTGTTGATTTTAACTATGCAAACGTAGTTGATTTTGACTATGCAAACGTAGTTGATTTTAACTATGCAATAGTTGATTTTAACTATGCAAACGTAGTTGATTTTAACTATGCAAACGTAGTTGATTTTAACTATGCAATAGTTGATTTTAACTATGCAAACGTAGTTGATTTTAACTATGCAAACGTAGTTGATTTTAACTATGCAATAGTTGATTTTAACTATGCAAACGTAGTTGATTTTAACTATGCAAACGTAGTTGATTTTAACTATGCAAACGTAGTTGATTTTAATTATGCAAACGTAGTTGATTTTAACTATGCAATAGTTGATTTTAACTATGCAAACGTAGTTGATTTTAACTATGCAATCGTAGTTGATTTTAACTACGCAAACGTAGTTGATTTTGACTATGCAAACGTAGTTGATTTTAACTATGCAAACGTAGTTGATTTTAACTATGCAAACGTAGTTGATTTTGACTATGCAAACGTAGTTGACTTTAACTATGCAATAGTTGATTTTAACTATGCAAACGTAGTTGATTTTAACTATGCAAACGTAGTTGATTTTGACTATGCAAACGTAGTTGATTTTAACTATGCAAACGTAGTTGATTTTAACTATGCAATAGTTGATTTTAACTATGCAAACGTAGTTGATTTTAACTATGCAAACGTAGTTGATTTTAACTATGCAAACGTAATTGATTTTGACTACGCAAACGTAGTTGATTTTAACTATGCAATAGTTAATTTTAACTATGCAAACGTAGTTGATTTTAACTATGCAAACGTAGTTGATTTTGACTATGCAAACGTAGTTGATTTTAACTATGCAAACGTAGTTGATTTTAACTATGCAATAGTTGATTTTAACTATACAAACGTAGTTGATTTTAACTATGCAAACGTAGTTGATTTTAACTATGCAAACGTAGTTGATTTTAACTATGCAAACGTAGTTGATTTTGACTATGCAAACGTAGTTGACTTTGACTATGCAAACGTAGTTGATTTTAACTATGCAATAGTTGATTTTATCTATGCAAACGTAGTTGATTTTAACTATGCAAACGTAGTTGATTTTAACTATGCAATAGTTGATTTTAACTATGCAAACGTAGATGATTTTAACTATGCAAACGTAGTTGATTTTGACTATGCAAACGTAGTTGATTTTAACTATGCAATAGTTAATTTTAACTATGCAAACGTAGTTGATTTTAACTATGCAAACGTAGTTGATTTTGACTATGCAAACGTAGTTGATTTTGACTATGCAAACGTAGTTGATTTTAACTATGCAATAGTTTATTTTAACTATGCAAACGTAGTTGATTTTAACTATGCAAACGTAGTTGATTTTGACTATGCAAACGTAATTGATTTTGACTACGCAAACGTAGTTGATTTTAACTATGCAATAGTTAATTTTAACTATGCAAACGTAGTTGATTTTAACTATGCAAACGTAGTTGATTTTGACTATGCAAACGTAGTTGATTTTAACTATGCAAACGTAGTTGATTTTAACTATGCAATAGTTGATTTTAACTATACAAACGTAGTTGATTTTAACTGTGCAAACGTAGTTGATTTTAACTATGCAAACGTAGTTGATTTTAACTATGCAAACGTAGTTGATTTTAACTATGCAATAGTTGATTTTAACTATGCAAACGTAGTTGATTTTAACTATGCAAACGTAGTTGATTTTGACTATGCAAACGTAGTTGATTTTAACTATGCAAACGTAGTTGATTTTAACTATGCAATAGTTGATTTTAACTATGCAAACGTAGTTGATTTTAACTATGCAAACGTAGTTGATTTTGACTATGCAAACGTAGTTGATTTTGACTATGAAATAGTGTATTTTAACTATGCAAACGTAGTTGATTTTAACTATGCAAACGTAGTTGATTTTGACTATGCAAACGTAGTTGATTTTAACTATGCAAACGTAGTTGATTTTAACTATGCAATAGTTGATTTTAACTATGCAAACGTAGTTGATTTTAACTATGCAAACGTAGTTGATTTTAACTATGCAAACGTAGTTGATTTTAACTATGCAATAGTTGATTTTAACTATGCAAACGTAGTTGATTTTAACTATGCAAACGTAGTTGATTTTAACTATGCAATAGTTGATTTTAACTATGCAAACGTAGTTGATTTTAACTATGCAAACGTAGTTGATTTTGACTATGCAAACGTAGTTGATTTTAACTATGCAAACGTAGTTGATTTTAACTATGCAATAGTTGATTTTAACTATGCAAACGTAGTTGATTTTAACTATGCAAACGTAGTTGATTTTGACTATGCAAACGTAGTTGATTTTGACTATGAAATAGTGTATTTTAACTATGCAAACGTAGTTGATTTTAACTATGCAAACGTAGTTGATTTTGACTATGCAAACGTAGTTGATTTTAACTATGCAAACGTAGTTGATTTTAACTATGCAATAGTTGATTTTAACTATGCAAACGTAGTTGATTTTAACTATGCAAACGTAGTTGATTTTAACTATGCAAACGTAGTTGACTTTAACTATGCAATAGTTGATTTTAACTATGCAAACGTAGTTGATTTTAACTATGCAATAGTTGATTTTAACTATGCAAACGTAGTTGATTTTGACTATGCAAACGTAGTTGATTTTGGCTATGAAATAGTTGATTTTAACTATGCAAACGTAGTTGATTTTAACTATGCAAACGTAGTTGATTTTGACTATGCAAACGTAGTTGATTTTAACTATGCAAACGTAGTTGATTTTAACTATGCCATAGTTGATTTTAACTATGCAAACGTAGTTGATTTTAACTATGCAAACGTAGTTGATTTTGACTATGCAAACGTAGTTGATTTTAACTATGCAAACGTAGTTGATTTTAACTATGCAAACGTAGTTGATTTTGACTATGCAAACGTAGTTGATTTTGACTATGCAAACGTAGTTGACTTTAACTATGCAATAGTTGATTTTAACTATGCAAACGTAGTTGATTTTAACTATGCAAACGTAGTTGATTTTGACTATGCAAACGTAGTTGATTTTAACTATGCAAACGTAGTTGATTTTAACTATGCAATAGTTGATTTTAACTATGCAATAGTTGATTTTAACTATGCAAACGTAGTTGATTTTAACTATGCAAACGTAGTTGATTTTAACTATGCAATAGTTGATTTTAACTATGCAAACGTAGTTGATTTTAACTATGCAAACGTAGTTGATTTTGACTATACAAACGTAGTTGATTTTAACTATGCAAACGTAGTTGATTTTAACTATGCAATAGTTGATTTTAACTATGCAAACGTAGTTGATTTTAACTATGCAAACGTAGTTGATTTTGACTATGCAAACGTAGTTGATTTTAACTATGCAAACGTAGTTGATTTTAACTATGCAATAGTTGATTTTAACTATGCAAACGTAGTTGATTTTAACTATGCAAACGTAGTTGATTTTAACTATGCAATAGTTGATTTTAACTATGCAAACGTAGTTGATTTTAACTATGCAAACGTAGTTGATTTTGACTATGCAAACGTAGTTGATTTTAACTATGCAAACGTAGTTGATTTTAACTATGCAATAGTTGATTTTAACTATGCAAACGTAGTTGATTTTAACTATGCAAACGTAGTTGATTTTAACTATGCAATAGTTTATTTTAACTATGCAAACGTAGTTGATTTTAACTATGCAAACGTAGTTGATTTTGACTATGCAAACGTAGTTGATTTTAACTATGCAATAGTTGATTTTAACTATGCAAACGTAGTTGATTTTAACTATGCAAACGTAGTTGATTTTGACTATGCAAACGTAGTTGATTTTAACTATGCAAACGTAGTTGATTTTAACTATGCAATAGTTGATTTTAACTATGCAAACGTAGTTGATTTTAACTATGCAAACGTAGTTGATTTCAACTATGCAATAGTTGATTTTAACTATGCAAACGTAGTTGATTTTAACTATGCAAACGTAGTTGATTTTAACTATGCAAACGTAGTTGATTTAAACTATGCAAACGTAGTTGATTTTGACAATGCAAACGTAGTTGATTTTAACTATGCAAACGTAGTTGATTTTAACTATGCAATAGTTGATTTTAACTATGCAAACGTAGTTGATTTTAACTATGCAAACGTAGTTGATTTTAACTATGCAATAGTTGATTTTAACTATGCAAACGTAGTTGATTTTAACTATGCAAACGTAGTGTATTTTGACTATGCAAACGTAGTTGATTTTAACTATGCAATAGTTGATTTTAACTATGCAAACGTAGTTGATTTTAACTATGCAATCGTAGTTAATTTTAACTATGCAATATCTGATTTTAACTATGCAAACGTAGTTGTTTTTAACTATGCAAACGTAGTTGATTTTAACTATGCAATAGTTTATTTTAACTATGCAAACGTAGTTGATTTTAACTATGCAAACGTAGTTGATTTTGACTATGCAAACGTAGTTGATTTTAACTATGCAAACGTAGTTGATTTTAACTATGCAATAGTTGATTTTAACTATGCAAACGTAGTTGATTTTAACTATGCAAACGTAGTTGATTTTAACTATGCAATAGTTTATTTTAACTATGCAAACGTAGTTGATTTTAACTATGCAAACGTAGTTGATTTTGACTATGCAAACGTAGTTGATTTTAACTATGCAATAGTTGATTTTAACTATGCAAACGTAGTTGATTTTAACTATGCAAACGTAGTTGATTTTGACTATGCAAACGTAGTTGATTTTAACTATGCAAACGTAGTTGATTTTAACTATGCAATAGTTGATTTTAACTATGCAAACGTAGTTGATTTTAACTATGCAAACGTAGTTGATTTCAACTATGCAATAGTTGATTTTAACTATGCAAACGTAGTTGATTTTAACTATGCAAACGTAGTTGATTTTAACTATGCAAACGTAGTTGATTTAAACTATGCAAACGTAGTTGATTTTGACAATGCAAACGTAGTTGATTTTAACTATGCAAACGTAGTTGATTTTAACTATGCAATAGTTGATTTTAACTATGCAAACGTAGTTGATTTTAACTATGCAAACGTAGTTGATTTTAACTATGCAATAGTTGATTTTAACTATGCAAACGTAGTTGATTTTAACTATGCAAACGTAGTGTATTTTGACTATGCAAACGTAGTTGATTTTAACTATGCAATAGTTGATTTTAACTATGCAAACGTAGTTGATTTTAACTATGCAATCGTAGTTAATTTTAACTATGCAATATCTGATTTTAACTATGCAAACGTAGTTGTTTTTAACTATGCAAACGTAGTTGATTTTAACTACACAATAGTTGATTTTAACTATGCAAACCTAGTTGATTTTAACTATGCAAACGTAGTTGATTTTGACTATGCAAACGTAGTTGATTTTGACTATGCAAACGTAGTTGATTTTGACAATGCAAACGTAGTTGATTTTAACTATGCAAACGTAGTTGATTTTGACTATGCAAACGAAGTTAATTTTGACTATGCAAACGTAGTTGATTTTAACTACGCAATAGTTGATTTTAACTATGCAAACCTAGTTGATTTTAACTATGCAAACGTAGTTGATTTTGACTATGCAAACGTAGTTGATTTTGACTATGCAAACGTAGTTGATTTTGACTATGCAAACGTAGTTGATTTTAACTATGCAATCGTAGTTGATTTTAACTATGCAATGGTTGATTTTGACTATGCAATCGTAGTTGATTTTAACTATGCAATAGTTGATTTTAACTATGCAAACGTAGTTGATTTTGACAATGCAAACGTAGTTGATTTTAACTATGCAAACGTAGTTGATTTTAACTATGCAAACGTAGTTGATTTTAACTATGCAATAGTTGATTGTAACTATGCAAACGTAGTCGATTTCAACTATGCAAACGTAGTTGATTTTAACTACGCAATAGTTGATTTCAACTATGCAAACCTAGTTGATTTTAACTATGCAAACGTAGTTGATTTTAACTATGCAATCGTAGTTGATTTTAACTATGCAAACGTAGTTGATTTTGACTATGCAAACGTAGTTGATTTTAACTATGCAAACGTAGTTGATTTTAACTATGCAATAGTTGATTTTAACTATGCAAACGTAGTTGATTTTAACTATGCAAACGTAGTTGATTTTAACTATGCAAACGTAGTTGATTTTAACTATGCAATCGTAGTTGATTTTAACTATGCAAACGTAGTTAATTTTGACTATGCAAACGTAGTTGATTTTAACTATGCAAACGTAGTTGATTTTAACTATGCAATAGTTGATTTTAACTATGCAAACGTAGTTGATTTTAACTATGCAAACGTAGTTGATTTTGACTATGCAAACGTAGTTTATTTTAACTATGCAAACGTAGTTGATTTTAACTATGCAAACGTAGTTGATTTTAACTATGCAAACGTAGTTGATTTTAACTATGCAATAGTTGACTTTAATTATGCAAGCGTAGTTGATTTTAACTATGCAAACGTATTTGATTTTAACTATGCAAACGTAGTTGATTTTAACTATGCAAACGTATTTGATTTTAACTATGCAAACGTAGTTGATTTTAACTATGCAATAGTTGATTTTAACTATGCAAACGTAGTGGATTTTAACTATGCAAACGTAGTTGATTTTGACTATGCAAACGTAGTTTATTTTAACTATGCAAACGTAGTTGATTTTAACTATGCAAACGTAGTTGATTTTAACTATGCAAACGTAGTTGATTTTAACTATGCAATAGTTTACTTTAATTATGCAAACGTAGTTGATTTTAACTATGCAAACGTAGTTGATTTTAACTATGCAAACGTAGTTGATTTTAACTATGCAATAGTTGACTTTAATTATGCAAACGTAGTTGATTTTAACTATGCAAACGTATTTGATTTTAACTATGCAAACGTAGTTGATTTTGACTATGCAAGCGTAGTTGATTTTAACTATGCAAACGTAGTTGATCTTGACTATGCAAACGTAGTTGATTTTGACTATGCAAACATAGTTGATTTTAACTATGCAAACGTAGTTGACTTTAACTATGCAAACGTAGTGGATCTTGACTATGCAAACGTAGTTGATTTTTGACTATGCAAACATAGTTGATTTTGACTATGCAAACGTAGTTGATTTTAACTATGCAAACGTAGTTGATTTTGACTATGCAAACGTAGTTTATTTTGACTATGCAAACGTAGTTGATTTTGACTATGCAAACGTAGTTGATTTTGACTATGCAAACGTAGTTGTTTTTGACTATGCAAACATAGTTGATTTTAACTAGGCAAACGTAGTTGATTTTTTAACTATGCAAACGTAGTTGTTGATTTTGACTATGCAAACGTAGTTGATTTTAACTCTGCAAACGCAGTTGATCTTGACTATGCAAACGTAGTTGATTTTGACTATGCAAACATAGTTGATTGTAGTAGCCGTGGCGTGATGATTAGTGCGATGGACTGTCATGCCGAAGGTCTAAGATTCGACCCCCAGCCTCGCCACCTATTTATTTAAAAAAGAAAAAACGGCTACTGCCTCTTGCGAGGAATTGACAAATCCTCCAAGAGTATCTCCTGTCACAGAAAAGTGCCGCTCGTTAGCCGTTCGAATTCGGCAATAAACTGTAGGTCCCCTCCATTCCTGCAGACACGCACACAGGAATGGTTGAGAGTTGTAAGTCACTAGGCCCTAGTTCTTCATGAGCTGTTGTGCCATCAAATTTATTTATTTATTTAAACATAGTTGATTTTAACTATTCAAACGTAGTTGATTTTAACTATGCAAACGTAGTTGATTTTGACTATGCAAACGTAGTTGATTTTGACTATGCAAACGTAGTTGATCTTGACTATGCAAACATAGTTGATTTTAACTATGCAAACGTAGTTGATTTGGACTATGCAAACGTAGTTGCTGTCAGTTCAGTTTGCCTACAAGCTCTATCAGATAAAAAATGAAAAAACAAAAACTATGCTATCACAAAAATCGAGACTTTCACACAAAATAGCACAAAAAGAGCACAAAATTCTAGTTATGGTTTCAATTGATTATGCTAATGTGTATATGCTAGCTTTGTAGACGTTTAGATTTATGTCGTTCTTTTTAGTGCAGTTTTTAAAAATACATTACATAGGTAAACATACCTAAATAGAATATATTTTTACAAGCAATATTGAGCATATAATTACTTGTTAAGGGCATATATATGTAATTGATTTTTAAGGGCATAATTATAAGCGCTTGAAACTATTTTTAGGGCATATTTTTGTTTTCCCTAATTGGTACATATGTAAGTTTTGATATTAGATTTTAAAAAAGACGATTTTTTTGGTGGAATAGAAGTATGATGGGGTTAGTTAAAAAAAACTAACAAGATTTATTTTTTGCCAAATGGAAATTGACATTAAATACCTACACCTAGAAACTTCAAAACTTATAATGATGTTTGAAACAGCTTATTATTATACGTTTTAATTAATTTGTAAAGATTGTAAAGATTAGTCATGTTTTTTGTTTATCTAGGGAAATAAAGTCATTTTCAATGTCCCCATGGTTACTCTATGAGTGAAATCTGTTAATTTTTCGAGTTTTATTAAGCTTCGTACATGGCTGGAAAGGCCTTTTAATTTGCAATTGAATACTGAAAACCACAATCATTTAGGATGTACGGTTGTGGAAATATCTGGTTTAGAAAATATACTTCCAAAATCAATTTTGACACTGCCAGGGTCACGATTTGGATGAAATTTCGTCCAAAATTAATTTGTCGAGTTTTGTCAAACTTCGTACATGGCTGGAAAGGCCTTTTAATTTGCAATTGAATACTGAAAACCACAATCATTTAGGATGTACGGTTGTGGAAATATCGGGTTTAGAAAATATACTTCCAAAATCAATTTTGACACTGCCAGGGTCACGATTTGGATGAAATTTCGTCCAAAATTAATTTTTCGAGTTTTGTTAAACTTCGTACATGGCTGGAAAGGCCTTTTAATTTGCAATTGAATACTGAAAACCACAATCATTTAGGATGTACGGTTGTGGAAATATCGGGTTTAGAAAATATACTTCCAAAATCAATTTTGACACTGCCAGGGTCACGATTTGGATGAATTTCCATGAAATTTTTTTTTTTCGAGTTTTGCTAAACTTCGTACATGGCTGGAAAGGCCTTTTTATTTTCAATTCGTCGCCCGAGAATAGTTTTGTCGTATACGCCATTTGAGCATTTTTGGGAAATCGCATTTTAAGTTTCACGTTTGAATAAAAAAGAAACAAACCAATAAAATTTTCTGTTTTTTTTAATAGAATATTATGTGAAATATCTCCTTTTGATTGAAGTATTCTAAGTGTTTGAGTCTGTTTTGGTTTTCAAATTATAGATGTTTTTCCCTAAAATCATTTTGTCGCATACGCCTCGAAAATTAGAACTTTGTTAGCACCACAATTACGTTCGACAAAGTAAACGCGTTTGAAGTGTGAAGTGGTAATAAATGCAATTATTTTAAATTTAATAAAAAGAGAATTTTCAAAAGGTTTAGAAATTATTATATTTTATAAAAAAAAAAATTAAAATACCCACATTCTTAAAAAATAGTGAACATTTTGATGAGTTGATGACTAATATACAAGGGTATATGATTAGCATGAGGTGTGACAAAAAGCTAGAGCGTGCAGGTTGGTTTGAGGTAAGGAAGTTGCATGCAAGTTTTTCATGCAAGTTGCATGCAAGTTTTTCATGAAAGTTGCATGCAAGTTTTTCATGCAAGTTGCACGCAAGTTTTTCATGCAAGTTACATGCAAGTTTTTCATGCATGTTGCATGCAAGTTTTTAATGCAAGTTGCATGCAAGTTTTTCATGCAAGTTGCAGGCAAGTCTTTTATGCAAGTTGCATGCAAGTTTTTCATGTAAGTTGCATGCAAGTTTTTCATGTAAGTTGCATGCAAGTTTTTCATGCGAGTTGCATGCAAGTTTTTTGTGTAAATTGCATGCAAGTTTTTCATGCAAGTTGCATGCAAGTTGCATGCAAGTTTTTCATGCAAGTTGCATGCAAGTTTTTCATGCAAGTTGCATGCAAGTTTTTTATGCAAGTTGCATGCAAGTTTTTCATGCAAGTAGCATGCAAGTTGCATGCAAGTTTTTCATGAAAGTTTTTCATGGAAGTTGCATGCAAGCTTTTCATGCAAGTTGCATACAAGTTTTTCGTGCAAGTTGCATGCAAGTTTTTCGTGCAAGTTGCATGCAAGTTTTCCATGCAAGTTCCATGCAAGTTTTTCATGCAATTTTCATGCAAGTTTTTCATGCAAGTTGCATGCAAGTTTTTCATGCAAGTTGCATGCAAGTTTTTCATGCAAGTTTTTCATGCAAGTTGCATGCAAGTTTTTCATGCAAGTTGCATGCAAGTTTTTCATGCAAGTTGCATGCAAGTTTTTCATGCAAGTTTTTCATGCAAGTTGCATGCAAGTTTTTCATGCAAGTTGCATGCAAGTTTTTCATGCAAGTTGCATGCAAGTTTTTCATGTAAGTTGCATGCAAGTTTTTCATGCGAGTTGCATGCAAGTTTTTTGTGCAAGTTGGATGCAAGTTTTTCATGCAAGTTGCATGCAAGTTTTTCATGCAAGTTGGATGCAAGTTTTTCATGCAAGTTGCATGCAAGTTGCATGCAAGTTGCATGCAAGTTGCATGCAAGTTGCATGCAAGTTTTTCATGCAAGTTGCATGCAAGTTTTTCATGCAAGTTGCATGCAAGTTTTTCATGCAAGTTTTTCATGCAAGTTTTTCATGCAAGTTGCATGCAAGTTTTTCATGCAAGTTGCATGCAAGCTTTTCGTGCAAGTTGCATGCAAGTTTTTCATGCAAGTTTTTCGTCCAAGTTGCATGCAAGTTTTCCATGCAAGTTCCATGCAAGTTTTTCATGCAAGTTGCATGCAAGTTTTTTGTGCAAGTTGCATGCAAGTTTTTCATGCAAGTTGCATGCAAGTTTTTCATGCAAGTTGCATGTAAGTTTTTCATGCGAGTTGCATGCAAGTTTTTTGTGCAAGTTGCATGCAAGTTTTTCATGCAAGTTGCATGCAAGCTTTTCGTGCAAGTTGCATGCAAGTTTTTCATGCAAGTTTTTCGTGCAAGTTGCATGCAAGTTTTCCATGCAAGTTCCATGCAAGTTTTTCATGCAAGTTTCATGCAAGCTTTTCGTGCAAGTTGCATGCAAGTTTTTTATGCAAGTTTTTCGTGCAAGTTGCATGCAAGTTTTCCATGCAAGTTCCATGCAAGTTTTTCATGCAAGTTGCATGCAAGTTTTTTGTGCAAGTTTCATGCAAGTTTTTCATGCAAGTTGCATGCAAGTTTTTCATGCAAGTTGCATGCAAGTTGCATGCAAGTTTTTCATGCAAGTTGCATGCAGGTTTTTCATGCAAGTTGCATGCAAGTTTTTCAAGCAAATTGCATGCAAGTTTTTCATGCAAGTTGCATGCAAGTTTTTCATGCAAGTTGCATGCAGGTTTTTCATGCAAGTTGCTTGCAAAACTTGCATGCAAGTTTTTCATGCAAGTTGCATGCAAGTTTTTCATGCGAGTTGCATGCAAGTTTTTCGTGCAAGTTGCATGCAAGTTTTTTATGCAAGTTGCATGCAAGTTTTTCATGCAAATTGCATGCAAGTTTTTCATTCAAGTTGCATGCAAGTTTTTCATGCAAGTTGCATGCAAGTTTTTCATGCAAGTTTTTCATGCAAGTTGCATGCAAGTTTTTCATGCAAGTTGCATGCAAGCTTTTCGTGCAAGTTGCATGCAAGTTTTTCATGCAAGTTTTTCGTGCAAGTTGCATGCAAGTTTTCCATGCAAGTTCCATGCAAGTTTTTCATGCAAGTTGCATGCAAGTTTTTTGTGCAAGTTGCATGCAAGTTTTTCATGCAAGTTGCATGCAAGTTTTCCATGCAAGTTTTTCATGCAAGTTGCATGCAAGTTTTTCATGCAAGTTGCATGCAAGTTTTTCATGCAAGTTTTTCATGCAAGTTGCATGCAAGTTTTTCATGCAAGTTGCATGCAAGCTTTTCGTGCAAGTTGCATGCAAGTTTTTCATGCAAGTTTTTCGTGCAAGTTGCATGCAAGTTTTCCATGCAAGTTCCATGCAAGTTTTTCATGCAAGTTGCATGCAAGTTTTTCATGCAAGTTGCATGCAAGTTTTTCAAGCAAATTGCATGCAAGTTTTTCATGCAAGTTGCATGCAAGTTTTTCATGCAAGTTGCATGCAGGTTTTTCATGCAAGTTGCATGCAAAACTTGCATGCAAGTTTTTCATGCGAGTTGCATGCAAGTTTTTCGTGCAAGTTGCATGCAAGTTTTTCATGCAAGTTGCATGCAAGTTTTTCATGCAAGTTGCATGCAAGCTTTTCGTGCAAGTTGCATGCAAGTTTTTCATGCAAGTTTTTCGTGCAAGTTGCATGCAAGTTTTCCATGCAAGTTCCATGCAAGTTTTTCATGCAAGTTTCATGCAAGCTTTTCGTGCAAGTTGCATGCAAGTTTTTTATGCAAGTTTTTCGTGCAAGTTGCATGCAAGTTTTCCATGCAAGTTCCATGCAAGTTTTTCATGCAAGTTGCATGCAAGTTTTTTGTGCAAGTTGCATGCAAGTTTTTCATGCAAGTTGCATGCAAGTTTTTCATGCAAGTTGCATGCAAGTTTTTCAAGCAAATTGCATGCAAGTTTTTCATGCAAGTTGCATGCAAGTTTTTCATGCAAGTTGAAAGCAAGTTTTTCATGCAAGTTGCATGTAAGTTGCACGCAAGTTTTTCATGCAAGTTGCATGCAAGTTTTTCATGCAAGTTGCATGCAAGTTTTTTATTCAAGTTGCATGCAAGTTTTTCATGCAAGTTGCATTCAAGTTTTGCATGCAAGTTGCATGCAAGTTTTTCATGCAAGTTGCATGCAAGTTCCTTAATAGCAATCAGCAACATTCACGAGTCACGGGCAAGTATCTAAAGTATGCGACGTAATTGTGTTAAATATACCGACATGCTCGTACCTTTTCTTAAATGTTATACACACCAACGCCAAAGAACCGATAAAAATCCAACTATAAAGAATCTATAACTTCCTAATTTCCTGACAAAACATTCAATATAAATCCTCCAAATCCTTTTCGAAGCAACACAATGCACACCTTTACCCACGCACAATCTTTTCATACAACACATCATTTAATCAGTTGCACGATCGTACTCCTTTCATTGCCTAAGTAAATATATTCTTATAAAAATATAAAATAATTCGATGATTAAGGGAAAAAAAAACTTAAATTTCTCTATCCTTTTCTTGATCGATTGGTCCCGGTGTCGAAACAGCAAGAAAATCTAAGAAAGATTACCCCGAAATACAAGAAGAAAATATATTGCTTCCATTCATTTTATGTCTAACCCAAAACAAAACAAAAAAAAAACCTAGGAAACACAACTCAGAATTTTATAATCCTTTCATTCTAAAAGGAAGTCTCGTTCACGTACCAAAGCGCCAGGTGGTGATGCTGATGTTGGTGCAAAAGACGATCATCATCATCCTTGGATTTTATTCTCTGGTTTTAATGATACACTACACAGAGAAAAAGAGCACTTATACACGTAGGAATTCAACAAAAAAAAATTTTTTACAAAGATTCGATAAACATAGAAATCCCCAAAAAAAAAAAGAATTTTCAAACATAATTTTTCCCCGCACATTTAAAAAAAGGGTTGACGTTAAAGGTCCTGACGTCCTGTCAGTTAAATAGTTGCTGTGTGGTTCTCTTGTTACTCATACATTCAATGGACCTATCGTTTCACCTAAGGACCTAAGGTTCTCGCAATCACAATTCTCATAGCAACAGCCACAGGGGAAGAGGGTGTCCTAATACGTGCGGACAATGCGAAAACATCGAGGATGACTGGTGAAGAGTTACAAAAAAAAAAAAAAAAAAAAGATTAAAGTAACAATGCGCGCCAGCAGATACCCTTTGGTCGAAAACTGGTAAATAACAAAAGAGAGGGATATTTTTGTGATTTTCGTGATTTTTCTAAAGTGTACTTGCATAACCGTTTTACAATATGTATGTAGCTGTAGACAATTTGAACTCTCTGTTTGAATTGAGCAAGGATTTTGTTACATTATGGACATACCTACATACATAGTGTGTATGTAGATGTTGAAGGGAGTAAAATTGCCGGAGGATATATTGTCTAATATAGGTAATAATTGTGAAGCTGCTTGTTGGGCTTAGATTTTAGTTCAATACCTACTTTATATGGATTGTGGTAGGTTAGGTTTTTAATTTTGATTTTTTCACAAAAGAATGTTAGTCTTATTCATAATAAACTTTCACAACCAAAAAATTCAAAATAAAAGTTCGGATGTCAGCTCTTCTGTTTGCCAATCAAATATTAGAACAAAATTCTTGCAAACAAAGCAAATTTAATTTAATTTGAAAAAATATTTACATTTAATTTGTATTCTATTTTGGTGTTTGAATTTTATAATGCCAATTTTCAAAGTTGTACCGCACCCTAAACAGGGCTATAATAAGGTCCTCCCGCCTGTGAGCATATTTTACTTTCGGCACCAAGTTTCCACCAAAAATTTAAAGTAGCCATTAAAGATAATGGGTTATTTATAAATTATAATATTTGTGTTTATATATAGTATATAGATGACTTATAAATTAGAAAAAAAAATTATTCATAAGCTGGTAAGGCTCGTTTCACACATATTTCGGTTTCATTCGGTTCGGTGTGTATTCGGTTCATTTTCGGTAACACCTGATAAGTGTAAACCAATGAAAATGGCAAAGATAAAAACCTAATTTTTTATGTTTGTTATGGGCCCTACACACTGTCAATGTTACCTGACAATATTACTTGAAAAAGTCTCGATTCCGGATTCAGGTAAAATTGATCAAATTTTTTTGGGGGGATTTTGTATTTGCTCGGTTTTCTTCTGGGGATTTTGTCTTTGGAGATTTAGGCTGTGTGTGAATTGGATTAAATTTGATCCCAAAATTAAATTTTGACACTGTTGAGGTGGATATAAGACGTCAAAATTTAACATGGTCCGGGGGCATGTTAAATTTGTGCTGCTAGATTAAATTTTGACGTTTACCAGCACCCACGAAAAGGTTTTGTTTGTTTTCATGTGCATTAAAAGAACATATTCAATGAAGATGCATTAATAGATAAGTAAAAATATGATTAAATGATTTCACTCTAAAATATTAAGAAAAATTTCAACGCCAATTTGTATAATCTTGTTTCTAGAGCCACAATGAAGACTACTGGATCCTTGCTTGCAGAGAAATAGAAGCTAGAAGTAGAAGTAGAACATTGTTTGTTCTCATGGATACAACTTCTTTTGCGCTACAAGTTTGAATTGACGCAAATTAGAACCCTGGATCTGGTGGTTAAAATTAAATTATAAGAAAAACACATCGTTCTGAATGAAAAGTCTCCATACAAAAGGTCATTACATCTCAAAGATGAATCTGCAGAACAACATTTGCTAATTGCAGCAATGATAACAAGCATTCAATAATTAAATAAAGTTGCCAGCTCATCGTGACCTCCACAAGCGGTTAGAATTTAAAAAATCCCATTTAATTGAATTCACACAGCAAAAAGATGAAATTGTATTCACCACTGAAGAAACGTCAAAATTTAATGTGGGATCAAATTTAATCGAAATTTTAAACGAATTCGCACACGGCCTTAGTTTTTGGGACTATGTTGTTTGACCAAACATAACTAACCCGAAAAAAAAAAAATTAAATTTAGGCCAGATTCACAAAAATACCGATACCAGTCTCGGTACGAAAAATTGGAGCCCAATTGGTAGAATCACTAAATATTTAATAATAATAACTTAGGAAATTACAGGAATAATTTTAATTAAAAGTCGTTTGGGAAGTTTTCCAGAAAATCTAAATAAAATAAAGTCTAGCAACTACTGATTTTAGGTGCAATATAAAAAAAATTCGAAACATATCAGCAAAAACAGGATAGGATATACCCTTTCAAGAAAACAAGAATATTATATTTAACAGGCCTTTGATTTTCCGAATACATTACATTATATTATCGTGGG
Source organism: Epistrophella euchroma (assembly GCA_947049315.1). Taxonomy (NCBI): domain Eukaryota; kingdom Metazoa; phylum Arthropoda; class Insecta; order Diptera; family Syrphidae; genus Epistrophella; species Epistrophella euchroma. The sequence continues at coordinate 128,703,741 of OX346246.1, forward strand.
CCTTTAAAGGCTATTACTTCTAGAAGAAGAGAATTCTCCCATTAAAAATTTCCGGCGTTAAAAATTGAGCAAGCGAATCCAATTTTTTTCCTTAGGATTTAGCAGCAATAATAAACCTGCCGAGGAATCTTGTTAATTTGAGGTTGGCGACCTCATAGGCTTTCTGAACTTGATAATTTAATCGTATACGCAAAATTTTTACAAATGTTTTCGCAAGCCTGCTGCAGTTACAATGGAGTTGATGCTGATGCAGATCCAGGTGAATGCTTAGTCATGCTGGCTTAGTTGCTCGATTTAGACTATTATATCTACAAGTTTTTCAACTATACTTTTAATACTTCCTTAAAAATGACCATTACCTACCCTCTCTATAAAGTTACTGCCTGTAACTGACCAATATCATTTTTAAAAGGGTGAATATATTTAAAAAATATGAATAAAACCAGCACGCGTCAAAATAAACCAGTCCAGTCTTAAATTGACCAATATTTAAATAAATGTTGAGTTTCCACAACAAAAAAAACCTGTTTATCAAATTTGTATCTTTTCTCGGTGTGGTCAGTATTAGGTCACTCATTTCAACCCTATCTTTGTTATCATACTTACTACAAAGAAAAGACATCTACTTGTGTCATGGAATATGGAAGAAGAGACCAATTTTTAATGACTGAGGTATTTAGCTTCTGTTGAATTTTAATTGCAATCATCTTATGATGAACTTAGCAGGAAATTTTATAAAAACAAAAAAAAATAGGTAATAACATTTTTCGTTCGAAAAAAGGGGGAGTTTAGCAATAGCTTGAATATTATTCTTCTGCTGAATGTAGGCGGTAAGTGAAAAGCATCAGATGATCTTTCACATATCACAACGTTGCGTTGGAGAGGGTCTGGAATCTGAAGATGTTCTGAAGATCATTTAATGCGGATGTACAAAAGTTCCCCAGTGCTCAGCGTTCTTCTTTTGCCCAGAGCAAATTTCTTGAGATTTTAGATTTTTGCATAAAAGAGATCATTACTTTCTACAGTTTAAAGATGACATTTTTAAACAGATTTCCGGAATGCCGATGGGTAACCTTCTCTCACCCATACTATTGCAGATCTCGTGATTGACCATTTGCTTGGCGAATGTTTTACGGATTCAAAAGAAAAACCATTTTTCTTAGTAAAATATGTGGATGATAGTCAACAAAGTTTTAACCTTGAGCGATAAACAATTTCACCCCGTCAACCAAAAAAGGGTTACTAACATTTTAAGCAACAATGGCTATACCTGCTGCAGTTATTCAAGGTTTGATTTCAAAATTCAACCACAAAATCCCTCGCCAACAATTTAACCAATGTACTGGGTTGGTTATCCAAAAGTATAGTTTATGTTCCTAATTTGACAGAGAATTTAAAAGAAATTATTGTTAAAAAAGTTAAAGATGTTCGTTTGGCCTTCAAGCCAATTTTTCAATAGTCAGTTAGGCAGTCAGTTAGTACTTAATCTTCAGATAGAGCAAAAATTAGTTTTTCAATAGTCAGATTTAAATTACTTCTGAGAATAAACTATCTGCTCATTTCAAAGTGAAAAATTATTCCTAGGAATAAATATTTTCAATGTCAGAACACACCTTTCTTCAATTTTGCTTTAAAATAAACGTTAAATAAAAATTAAATTTTTTGAAATATATCAAAAACAAAAACAAACACAAATAAGTTTGACGTTCAAATTATAATATTCTATAGATTATTTTTTCATTATTGAAAAATTCGATTTTTCTATCCGGTTGTTTAAGGGCCATTTTTTTCACTATTGCTCAACTTGAGGCAAACTCTCAAGTTGATCAACTCGAGAGTTTACTATCTGCCTTATTACGGTTGTCAATGATCAAATTGATAATTGATAAATATCAAAATTCGATTCTTGAAACCCCTTCTGAGAATTTTTTTTATTTATGAGAATTACGCGGACCGTTATGAATTACAGGAAAATTAACAATTATACAAGAATTATTGAACAACCGTTTAGTTAATCGGATTATAAGGTAAAAAATTTCAATATTTATCAATGATCAATTTGATAATTGACAACCGTAATAAGGCAGTATAACTCAAGAGTTGAAACACAAATTTGAACTTCTTTTTATTTACTTGTTTTTTTCTCAACTCCCCAGTTGAATAATATCCCTGGGATATTTGTGAAAATAAAACAGAACTGTCATTTTCAATTTTAATTTTAATTTATTGTGTTATTAATTTGAAGTTTTTCAATATTATTTGTGTGTTATTTAGTGTTAAATTGTGTATTGTGTTGTGACATTATACAACGCAACAAAACATGGACAAATCGTCGGAGAAAATCGCGAATGCATTTACTGCCCAAATAAATTGATGGCAAATTTCCAAAAAGAATAATTGCTTCGGAGCATTTCCTGATTTATTTTTTACCTTTTGTTGTCCGCACTCTGCTTTTGTTACAAAATTTAAATGACAAAATAACATTTTTATGTAAACTCTCAAGTTTGCTCGGTCAACTTCTACTTTTTCCGGGAGTTAGAAAATCTAAAGTTGATCAACTCTAGAGTTAGAAATCGAAAGTTAAAAACGTCAACTTTGTGTGAATAAAAACAAATTCACAAGTTGAGAACAAAACTCCTCAAGTTATGTTCAACTTTGAGTGAATAAAATCGGCCTAAGAGTTAATTAAATTTTCTTCCTCGGGTAAGTAACTGATTGTTTAACTGACAATTGAAAAATCGGCTCTTAGTCATCTATTCACCAAATGTAAAGGTAAAGCCAGACAGAGACGAATGCATGTAATATACACTGATGAAAATAATCCGGTAGTCACAGGGACTATTTTGGTAGTCCATATGACAATAAAATAGTAATTTTTCAACCAGCAACCGCAGTAGTCCATGTGATAATTTTCGATCATCAATTTTATTTTTCAACGGGTGAAAAATTGATGATTTACGATAAAAAATAAATAAAATAAAAAAGATGATTGGCGTAGTAAAATTGAATATAACGGTTGTCAAATTGAAAACTGCGATTGTCAATTTGATAACTGCAGTTGTCATATTGAAAACTCCGGTTGTCAAATTGAAAACTGCGGTTTTTAATATGACTACAACAGTTGTCAAATTGAAAATGACGATTGTAAATTTGATAACTGCAGTTGTGATATTGAAAACCATGGTTTTCAAATTGAAAACTGCTATTGTCAATATGACAACAGCAGTTGTCAAATTGAAAACTGCAAATTTCACGGATAGGAATCTAACTCCAGCCCACAGTACACATATAGAAGGTAATATCTTCCGAGTTTTCATTTTTGTTCAGTTCTGCGCATGTCTTGTATTCGGATTCGGAAACACTTGTGTTTTGTTTTTTGTAAATTCTGACAGACAGGGCAGGTCACTTTAATTTGCGCAATATATTACCTTCGATATGTGTACTGTTATTTAAGCACTAAAGCGAGAGGGGAGTAACCACGAGATGTTCTTAGGACCAAAAAGGTTAGCTAGCTTTACGTATGCACGAATGCACCACTAACTGGCTGAACAGAATAGAATGCTGGAACTGGAGCCACAGACGGAACTGGAAGAGCTATCAAAAAGTGTCGTACGTTATTTTTTTTACATGTCCACAATGGAGCTGTACAGCTTTGAAAGTATTTTGAAGAAAAACAAAAGAATATTCTTGTGTACAAGCTCAGAATTCACATTTTTTATTTCCAATAATTTTCCTTTTAATAAATAATTTTTTTTCGCGATACAAATAACCACAATATTTTTTTCTAACCCAAAAAGTTGTTTTTTTTCTTCATACAAATTGAAACGTCAAGTGTCGTACGTGAAAAGTTAAAAGTTGGTGAACTCTTCCGTCTGCGACTGCAGCTCCGTATGCGGCTACGTTCCGTCGTGTTGGCAACATTGAATTTACATGTGTTCAATATTTTGACAGCTGTTCCAGCTCCGGCTCCAGTTCCAGTTCTGTCTCCGTCTCCGTCACCATTCTGTTCAGCCAGTAAAGGAACCTAAAGCTATCGCAGTTGCTACAAACAGAAATCAGCCGGAAACTTAGACTCTGCTCTTCTAATTCGCAAACAAGAAAATCTCGAGGCAATAAGCTTCGAATTGTTGACATTTTAAACGTCGTCTTGTAACGACACACTGTGAATTGTAATGATGATAAAGTGAAAATAATTACTTCCAGTGATGACGTCGAGCTTGTTGATTTGATACTATGTCGGTATGTGAAGAGAGGTGGGTGATTGTGGGTTTGATTTTAGGGTGCTGGTGGATAGCTTTTATGCATATCAGATGACGATGTAGGGTGCTGATGGCAGGGTAGCCGGCAGTGAATATTTATATTGCATTTGGGTATTGGGTTTGAAAGTGTAACGCTTCGTTAAAAAAGTTTTTTGATTTAATTTATCTTGATTTTCATATTTACAATCCCTGTAGTCAGTTTGACTAACGCACTTGTCTATTTGATGACCGCGGTTATCATACTGACAACCGCAATTGTGTATTTGATGACTGCGGTTTTCATTTTGATCACCCCAATTTTGTTTTCTTTTTATTTATCTTAATTTTCATATTAACAATCACAACAGTCTAATTGACAACTGAAATCGTCTATTTGATGACTGTGGTTGTCAATTTGATGACAAAAATATTGCGGTCATCAAATAGACAATCGAAATAGTCCTTTTTATTGCCGCAGTTGTTAATATGACAACTTTGATTCTCAAATTAAAATTTAGAAATTGAAAATTTTCATATTGACAATCGTATTGTAAAATTGTAAAATAATTTGCAGATTTTTCGTCATATTGACTATTTTTTCGTCAATACGACAATTTCAAGTTGACCATCGGCGATGTACAAGATTAACTGTATGGCAAAAAGCGACGAATCTTGTAATTTATGCTACATTGGAACAACGAAACTATTTCTTCGTCAACGAATATCCAGCCACAGATATGACATCAACACAAAAAACCCAGCCAAAACTGCACTCGCTAGTCATGCTATAGATTGTGGTAATTCTCCGGATTTTGAAGGAATTCAAGACCTTCAAACCGAAAAGCACACTTCAAAGCGATACACTCTAGAAACTCTTCATATTTTAAATAACAAAAACAACATGAACAGAAAGCAGAACACACAATTTTTATTGTTTTTTGTTGCAAAACGTTGTTACTAACTACATATTTAATTCTTCTTGGTATACAGGGTGATCGGTATAAGGTGCATCAAACTGCTGGAGCGAGTAGGTTGGGTTAAGACAAGAAAAAAATCGTATGGGAGGGGGAGCCTATTTCCCCCCGTTTAGGCAGGAGAAGCAATTTTCTAAAAAATTGACTTAAAACAGAAAAAAAAAATATTTTAAAACAACGGTACAATTTAAAATGCCCTGCTATACCTTTTTGGAAAGTCAGAAGTAAGTTTTCCTAAAATTCGACTACCATCCGTTATTGTGTTGTTCAAAAGATTCTATTTCTACAAAATATGTAGTAAAGTAGATTTCGTTATTTTCAATTGTCTCAAAAACTAAAGGACATTTTAGCATCCGGTTTTCTGTTTTTTATTGAAAATTAATAAGAGCATTGAATTTTGAAAACAAAAATTATACTTAATTACATAAAATTTTTGAAAAAAATTAGTTTGAAACTTTTTTTTTCATTTTTTCAAAATTTCGAGTTTGGAAATTAATTTTTCAAAAACTATTCACTAACACAACTTAATTTGAAATGAATATCAAAAAAGAGATTTCTGGCTTTCCAAAAAGGCACAGCATGGCATTTTAAATTGTACCGTTGTTTTTAAATATTTTTTTTTCTGTTTTAAGTCAATTTTTTAGAAAATTGCCTCTCCTGCCTAAACGGGGGGAAAAAGACCCCCCCCTCCCATACGATTTTTTTCTTATCTTAACCCAACCTACTCGCGCCAGCAATTTGGTGCATATTATACCGATCACCCTGTATAATAAAGTTCCCCCTGAAGAAGACAGCAACCCCTGTCGAAACGTGCGTCGGCGTGCGTCGTCGGAAAAAGTAAATGTTACATTTGTTTTATTGCTAAAATTATTGTGACCAAAACAGCTGCGACGGAAAATATTTTTCAACCTAAATATTATCAACAAAATTGGTCAATAAATTCAATAGTTAGTTTCCTGTCAACACATTTATCAACAACAACATGGCATAGACAATAAATTTAACTTCGATGAGTGGGATGGCGATGGTGAAATAAGTGACTATCTGTCAACCCTGAAAAACCTATCTCTCTGCAAAAAAAAACAACAAAAAAATGAAGGAGAAAATATTGCAGTTTTTTTAAATTGATCATGAATTTTAATTGTGACTTCTCATTAAGAAACCATGTAAAAATTTGCATTTAGGGCTCTCATCTTAAAATAACTGTATAATATATTCAAAACAAATTACCACGACTTAAGTCAAAAACTCTTCATCAATAAAGTCACTATAATCCATTTCCGCATCAGATATTACCATAAATTAAAAATCTATTCACTTGCTTAAAGAATTTTACCAAAGATCTTTTTATTTTACTTGCAAAACCCTTTTTTGCATCTGCATCTTCCAAGTCATAGATGTACAAATATATTGTAGTCATCATGTTGCAAAAATGCAATTGTTTTGCCTGCCATATTGAAACCCTAATCAATTCGCGAGCACTACATCAATCCTTTCAGAATATCATATTTCCCAGGAGAAATTATTTCTTCCTTCACCCCTTCATTTCAACTGCAAAAAAAAAAAAAAAGAAAAAAAGATTTATTAAAAACTGCAATGTAAATGCCCAGCATCATCCTCCTATCGCACTATCAATCCATCTTGATGTTCTTCCGCAAACACACAGCATATAGCACAGCACCAATTTCTTTTCTAAATAAAAAAAAAAAGGAATAAATGCCTTCGCTGAGAAAATTCCCATGGTATTTAGGCTAAACATCTTTTAAAATTCTTCAACAGTGCTCTAAGCACGTCGGTCGGTCGACCCTTAGCACAGCGATCAAAGGGTGCAAAAACTATGAACTCGATGAGCAAAAAAAAAAAAAAAAATAGGTATATCCTCAAGACATTGATGAAAGACAAAAAGGATCAACGAAGATTTTTCTTCTTCCAAAAAGGTACAAAAAACCAACAGAAAAAAAAAATAAAAATCATTCCTTTGCTGAAATTCGAGACGAGCATCATCGATATCATCATAATTATTGTGATCTTTAGATAAAAATATACAAGGATCTCTCTCCAACAAAAAATCCACAAAAAAAAAAAAAAAAGAAAAAAGGATTTTCAATTCACGCTAAATTACACGTCGGAGGTGAATCATCCTTGGAAGGAAATGAAAAATCCGAATCGAATAAAAACACACAGAAAAAAAGGTTACCTAAGCCATTTGGAGAAAGGATCACAACCCTTACGACCCCTTGTCGCATTACAAAAATCGATGATTTTTCCTCAAAATTATCTAAGGGGATCCTAATACTGCTATCTGAGAAAATTATAGGGATATAGGATCGGGCACAGCTTTTGAATTGAACTATACTTGCACTTCCCAGAGGGAAACAATAAGAGGTCTCCCCGATGCCTGATGGCAAACATTAAGTATTTCACCCGTGAAAGACATTTACCACAGTCCAAAGTCCCAGAGTCCATAGGTTAGGACTATTAAGGTTAAATGATGATGCCAGAGTCGTCGACAGAGACGTACATACATACTTATACCTGGATTTTTGCAATTTTTTAGGATGTTTTTTCATACTTATTGCACAAAATATATTTTTTATCCCTTGGCCATCTTTTGCATTCAAAGTGAGGAAAAATAAGGGCAAAATAAAAAAAAAATATTCAGATACAATAGAAATTCATTTTTCTTTCTTTTTTTCACAAATTAACTTAACAATCAAATTTGGTTATTGATGATGATCATCATCATAATTGGGGCTATTGATAGATCGATTTAAATTCTATTTTCGCATCTGCATTATCACGGTTTACGCATTTTGTTTTTTTTTTTTTAATGTCTTCACTTTAAAAATATAGGCTTACCTTCATCGATATAAAGATTTCAAGATTGCCTGACCATCTCTCTTCATTGTTGTATAGCACAAATCACATGAGAATGGGCTCCTTTATTTATTTATTTCTTCCCTATATAATACTCTTCTTTGTATATGACACTTCAACACAATAGTTAATAGAGAAATTAGGGAGATTTATTTATGCAGATTTAGAAAAACAAGAAGCAGCAAATGCTATAGCCAGAGATATTTATGAGGAAGAATTTGCTTTGACAATTGAGGTCAAGCTTGGGTCAAGGAATTGTTCTCGGATTTTGTTGTTGAAAGTCGATTAGGGTAAGAATAGATCTTCTTTCATAGGAAATAATCTTCAGTTAAATTAGGAAATATTATTTCCACAATTTATATCTTATTTACTTATCTCCATACAGTATGGATGGTTTCATCGGACATTTCCTCGAGAAATACTCGCCACATATTCGTGTAGATTATGCTCACATTCCTAGTTTTGAATTTGTAAAAAATAATCAAAGTTGAGATTTTAATAAAACTTGTTCTAAATTGTTTTTTTTTTTCGAGTTTCTCGTAAACGACTTAACAGATTTTGATTAAAATTTTTACTCAGGAGGTCCTTTTAAATTTGAATGATATCTCATATACTTTTATTAAGAATTTCAAAAAAAAATTGTTTGAATTTTACAAAACGGGTTAATGATTTTTTTAAATTATGGTTTTAGGTGTACATTATTAAATTCTTAAAAATTGCATACAATTTTTTTTCTAAAAAATTTCAAGAAATTTTATGTATACAGAATTATTTTTCAAGAACACAACTCCAACAAATTTTAATCCTATAAATAGAAGAAAACTGTAAGAACACTTTTTTCTCGTCTACTGGTATATGTATTAATTATTGAAAACGATCACAATCAGTAATATTTATTCACTGGTTATGTAAAATTTTTATAATTTTACTGAAACAAATTTTTCACAATTGTATTTTTTACTTGCGATATATAGGTACTATATATGGCAAGTTTTGGATTCGTAAAAAAAATTGAACTCTAACAATCAAACTTGACATTACGATGATAGGGAAGACGAAAAAAGTGGGTCTCGCAATTCTGTCCGTCTGTCTGTCTGTCTGCCTGTCTGTCTGTGGACTCGCCTACGGCCTAAACCCATGGGCCGATTTTAATTAAACTTGGTATAAAGTGTTTTCGGGACATTACCCCGATATGTTTTTTTCCTTTTATTTTTAGGACCAAAAATAACGGTACCTGCCATATAATTTTTTTAGCATTTTTGGAAAATCGAATTTTACTCAAAACTGGCTCGACAGATTTTTCTAAAAAAAAAAATCAAATCATACTTTTTAATAGGTATATGCTACCTTCTTGTAAAAATTAAATTTCCAAAAAATGGTTATAAATGGTACCTCCCATACAACCATTTTTTTTATTTTCGTTTTTCTAGAAAAGGAATAAAATGATTTTGATATTTTTTTTATGGAGAATGTGCTGAAAAATTTTAATAGTTTTGTGTACCAAAATTTTTCAAAAACTTTTTTTTGGATTTTCAAAAAAAGTTTCAATTTTTTTTTTTTGAAAACCAAATATTTCGAAAACAATTTAGTTGATTTTTATGAAACTTGGTACCTAGAGGTTTTTTAGCATTATCTAAAATATTTTGAATACTTTTTCTTATAGTCAAAATTAACGGTACCTTACATACAAATGTTAAAAAAAACCGTTACAGAAAATATAAATTTTCTCGAAAACGACTCCTACGATTTTGATTAAAATTATTGTGAATACTAATATTAGTATGGTCTACAATCTTCCAAAAACAAAATTCACAGTTAACCATTATTAACGGTACCTCTCATAGAACCATTTTCTTTATTTTGGACTATCTCATTATATTGGACTATCTCATTAACCGATTTAAATTAAATTTTTTATACAAAAGCTTCTCAAAAGTTGAAATCATACTGCATATCAAAATTTTCAAAAAAACAAATTTTGGATTTAAAAAAAAAAATTTAATTTAAAAAAACAAAATTTAATTTTTAAATCGACATAAATAAATACTAAGACAATTATGTACCAATTTTTTCTCTTAAAAATATTTACAAAATTTTATATATAAAAAACTAATTTAAAAAAAAAAACCGCTGCTACGATTATAATTTTTTTTTTTTCTCCAAAACTAAGGTAAGTTAAAGAAATCAAATGGTGTACTTTTTTTAGCTATCAAAACAATTTAAGAAGACTTTTTTAATAAATTTATTTCAAATTATGTTAATTTTTAACAATTTTTCAATTTAAGCTTTATAATGTATAATACTAGTTTAAACTTAAGGCTCCCATACAAAAATCATTTACACTCAATCTTTAAAAATCGAAGAAACTTTTACTACAAGAGCAAGTTTGTGCGATCCAGTCGTGCGTTTTATTTTTAAAGTCCGCCAAAAACCCGCTGTCTCAAAACATTGCCTCTTTTATATTATATTTATTATAATTATTGAAAAATTTCGTTGAAAAAAACTTTAGGCTCCGTTGGTTTGCGAGAAAATGGGTGTCCTGCTAAGTTGACGTCAACTTATCAGGGAAACTTTCTCAAAAATAGAGATAAACGATCCGGGAGGGGATGTTTATTGAGAACTACTTAATTGCTAATTCGTTACGCAAATTAAATTTGAATCACTTTTTTCGTTTTCGAGTAAATATGGATGACGTCATCATATAAGGACATCCATTTTCTCGCAAACCAAAACAGCGAATAATTTTTTTTTTGCGTAATTAATTAGCAATTTAGTAGTTCCCAATATATATCCACTCTCGGACCGTTTATCTATTGATTTGAGAAAGTTGGCCTGCTAAGTTGACGTCAACTTAGCTGGACACCCCATTTTTTCACAAACCAACAAAGCAATTAATTAGCAATTAAGTAGCAACTAATTACTATATGCTTTTTAATCTGCAACGGAAAAAGCGACCTGCTAAGTTGATGCACATGATGTTTTCGGTTTTTTTTAAATTTTCTCAAAAATGTCTCCAACAATTTTGATTAAATTTCGTAGGTACCTGTAATTACCAAAATAGTTGTAAGAAAGCTAAGTTTCAGGTTTATTGACAAAGAATTCTTTTTTAGAGTTTCTCACGTATGTATATGTATCTTCTGAATCGATTGACTGATTTTTTTATAATTTTGAAAACTTTGTTCTTCTAAGTACATTATGTAGTTCAAACAATATTGTATTTAAAATTTTTGAAATTAATTTCTTTTTTAAATCAAAAAATAATAAAACATTATTTTAATGTTTTTTAATACTTTTGATTTTGTTAACATTTTTTCGTTAAAGATAATATAATGAAAGTATATAAGCAAATTCGTGCGATTTATTCGTGCATTTAATTTCAAAAAGCTTCGACTCTTTTAAGTTATAATTTCTTTGCAATGATTTTCAAACTAAATTTGAACTAACTTACACTTTTGTTATATTTTATTTTTGTTGTTCTTTATTTTTGATCTATAAATCTATTAAATGTAGATCTTTGATAAATATTAGCATATTAATTTTTGTTGATATTTTGAAATTTATCATTCACACGTTGAGAACTGTTCTGGACAGATATTTTTTTTATTTTTCAGGTTTTTACTATAAGAACAGTCTTTCCTATTCTTTCCTTTGCAGAGCAGGTTTATACATATAAAATATACTTTTATGTTCAAGGTCATAAGTCCATAATGGTCTTTTGACCAACTTGAAAGGGTTATAAAATTTCAAATTAATAATTTAAGTATATTTATTATGAAATTATTAAAATCTGCAGGAAATATTAAGGAAGCTAATAGAATATTTGCATGCTTTGTAAAAATTATAATCACGTTCAAGGTAATCATAACATCACCTTTACAAAATAAGGATTTAAAGATAACAACAAGGATAATAAACAAGAAAAGAGATAATGACCATAACTGACCATAAAAGATTTAAAAGAGATATCTTAGACTTTAGATATTAATTAGCCCGTCCTTACCTTACCTTCATCATTTGTGGTTGTTTATTTTTCAGGAGTGATTGTGTTGCAAAAGGGTTAATCTTAAACTGACCATCACAGTATCTTCAAAAACAGGTTAGTCAAACATTTGAGCAAGGGATGTTTGTACATGTATGAGTTTAGTGTTTTTTTGTATGGTCAGTTGAACCATAAAATTATTTATTTTAACAACAGGCACGTGCGCATGTAGGAAGTTTTTTTTTCTATAGCAAATTGATTCACCCTTTTTAAATAGATAGTGGACACTGTCCAAGATAATTATGTAAAGGTAAATAATTTATTCGTCTTTGACTTGGCTCGTGCCAGTTATAGATTAGGGTTTCCTCAAGATCAACCACAATGATATGAGACCCAAGGTATCTTAATGCCACTTCAGTTATTAAAATAGAATTTAAATTGAAAACAAAAAACAGCTCGGTAAAAAAAAAAAAACTTTTTGATTTTATGTGTTTTCGAATAATCTTCGGTAAGTTCAGAAGAACATGGAAATTTTTTTGAGATAGAAGCCGGTACTGAGTCATTTACGATATTTTTTTTAAAGTTGCTCTTTTAACCTAGCCACCTTGTCATCTTATGGGAGAGCGACCTTTTGTTAAAAACAAAAGTAACGCAAAATTTTGAACAAAATAAGTTTGAACGCAATTTTCTTAATTTTTTTTTTTTTCAAAAATTTAAGTTTTAAAATTAATTTTTGAAAAACTATTCACTAAAAAAAAAAACTTTATTTAAAAACAAAATAAAAGCAGAGATTTCTGACTTTATAAAAAGGTATAGCATGGATTTGTATGTGTAACCGTTGATTTTTGATATTTTGTTTTCTGTTTTAAGTCAATTTTTTAGAAAATTGCCATCACCGGCTGAATGGAGGGAAATAGACCCCTCTCCATTACCATTTTCTTCTTAAAAAAAATTGGTGTACTATTTTTTAGTATTTATAAGTCTTGAATTAAAAATTGAACTTCGAAAAAAATCATTTACCCATTTTTGAAATATCGAATTTTCAAAAAAAAAAATTTTAATTTTTTTTCAATCCAAAATTTACTTTTTTTGAAAATTTTGATATGCAGTATGATTTCAACTTTTAAGAAGCTTTTGTGTGAAAAATTTAATTTAAATCGGTTATACAGATAAGGAGATAATTCAAAATAAAAAATGGTTCTGTGATCTATGAGAGGTACTGTTAATAATGGCTAACTATTAATTTTGTTTTTGCTTAATCATAGACATTAGAAAAAATTTAATCAAAATCGTAGGAGTCGTTTTCGAGAAAATTTAGATTTTCTTTGAAGGTTTTTTAACATTTATATGAAAAGTACCGTTAATTTTGACTATAACAAAAAAATTTGTTCAAAACATTTTAGATAATGTTAAAAAACTGTTCAGTACAAAGTTTCGTTGAAATCAACCCAGTCGTTTTCGAAATATTTGATTTTCAAAAAAAAAATTTGAAACTTTTTTTAAAAATCCAAAACATATTTTTTTTTGAAAATGTTGGTATGTAAAAAATTCTATTTTAATTTTTCAGAAGATTCTCTATAAAAAAAAATTATCAAAATCAGCTTATGCTTTTTCGAGAAAATCGAAAATAAAAAAATGGTTCTATGGGAGCTACCATTTAAAACCATTTTTTGGAAATTTAATTTTCACAAAAAGGTAGCCCATATGCATAATATAATTTATTGGATTTCTTTTTTAAAAAATCTGTCGGGCCATTTTTGAGAAAAATAAGATTTTCCAGAAAATGGCTAATTCAAGATCTTAAGTTAAAAGACTGCAGTCCAATTACTTACTGACTTTTAAGTAACTTACTGACTTTTAAGTGACTTAAAGGCTGCAACCAGTCAAAAAGTAACTGGCTGAACAGAATAGAATGACGGAACTGAAGCCGCAGACGGAACTGGAAGAGCTGTCAAAAAGTGTCGTACGTTATTTTTGTACATGTCCACAATGGAGCTGTACAGCTTTGAAAGTATTTTGAAGAAAAACAAAAGAATATTATTGTGTACAAGCTCAGAATTCACATTTTTTGTTTCCAATAATTATTTTTCTTTTAATAAATAATATTTTTCGCGATACAAATAACCACAATATTTTTTTCCGACCCAAAAAGTTGTTTTTTTTTCTTCATACAAATTGAAACGTCAAAAGTGCCGTACATGAAAAGTTAAAAGTTGGTGAACTCTTCCGTCTGCGTCTGCAGCTCCGTATGCGTCTACGTTCCGTTGTGTTCGCAACATTAAATTTGCGTGTATTCAATATTTTGACAGCTATTCCAGCTCCGGCTCCGTCTGCGTAACCATTCTGTTTAGCCTGTAATGCAGTCAATTAACTGTAGGTTAATTGACTACCCTTATTGACTTATGCCCAAAACAGATGTGCAGCTTTTTCCAATGCAGCGAAAATAAATTTACACAGGTTCTTATGAAGGCTGACATATTCCAGGCTCTGCATGCAGCCTTTGCTGCATGATATCTCTTTTTCTAAATTCACTGCATGGGGAAAAAGCTGCACATCTGTTTTCGGCTTTATAAGTCAGAACATTGTATATGACTGCTGACTCTAGTTTCAAAATCACAGTCAAAAATTAAAGTTTTGACTTGTATTCTGACTTAACTAACTGCAGTCTTCAATTGAATGCAGTCTTTACAACTCTTCTCAAAAGCATCCTACCTTCTAGTACTAGTAAGACTAAAAATAATTCACGCTTGCGAAACTGAATTCCGAACGTCATTGTTGTCATTATTGAATCAATATTGTAGATGTCCATATGCCATAATTTTGTAATAGAAAGTATGACAGTTTATCAGTCAATGGCATTTTCAGTATAAAGAAGTAAATCTGGAACAAAAAAGTCCAAGTAGAAACGCTTATGTTTCCTTAATTGGCATGTTTCACCATTTGACATATCAAAATTACAAAGTTTTTAAAATAATGCATTCTACTTCCAAAAAAAAAAAAAACACCTATTATACTTTTTTGTATATTACTTATGCTTGTAGATTGAGAATAATTATGTTTCACAAAGGTATCTACAACATGCACAGATATTATGGAAAACTTATAGTTCACATAAAATGACCGTTGATTTGATCATATGTACCATTTATTTCATTGACCCTGTGAAATTAAAACACCCCTTTTCTAGTGATCACCTATACATACCCGTGAATTGTATAACCCTCTTATACGCCTGGACCATTCATAAAACCAAGTCATCTTAGTGCCCGTTATGGATGATTCGTAGGTACATATATGTATTCAAATTTGAATTAAAAGAGTATTTTTTTTTTTTTTCGCGAACAAGCTGTCCTTCCTAATTCAACGCGAATGCCTTGTAATTTTATATTGTATGTTGCATGATGGCCAAATTGAAGGGACAATACTTTGAAGGCATAAAGGAAAACTAACTGGACTGGACGGGTTTTACTTTTTCCTTTGTTGTCATGAATTAAAAAATTTTTTATTTTTTTTTGGTTTTAGTTGGTCCTGTCAAGGCATAAAAGGGATATTCTAAAAACTGGTTTCTTGTTAAATAAAAGTACGCATATGTAAAACCTTTTCTAAGCGTATCACCCTTGTTTTTGTGTGAATCTTTTGATAACTCATCCCAAATTAATTAAAAATGCGGAAGAAAAGGTGTAAGTATCTAAGAATTATCTCTCACAGGAAGAATATAAAAAAAAAAAATAAAGAATTTTGTACTTTGAATATCTTACATAGTAGTTGATTTACTGAGTTTTTAAAGGACCTTTTTGTTTATTCTACTTTTATTAGATATTATATGAAATTTTTAAAATATATTTTGGGCTTGAGTAGATATGCATTGTACTATTATTTCTTTTTGTACAAAGATGGGTAATTATTGTGCAATGAGCCCTTAAAACATTACCTTAAAATATTACCCAAAACTTAAAAAAAAAAAAAAAAACACCTGAAGTTTGGAGGGAATTTTGAGTCATTCTTCTAAAACTATTAAGGGCCAGTTGTACAAACGTCGCGTCCTTCAATATTTAACCCATGGTTCAGAAATGTTAACTCTCTGATTTCGGCGGATTAATTGAGGTTCAACGATGGTTTAGGCAAGTAATTGTTTATCATCACATTCTTGAGCCTTACCATCGTTGAACCTTAGTTAATCCGCCGAAATCGGCGAATTAAATTTCCTGAACCAGGGGTTAAATATTGAACCAAGTTTGTACAAATGGCCCTAAATAAATTTTAATACCGTGAAAGATGCTTAAATTATATTCCTGAGGGTTATGGAGTATGCTTTTGATGTAACTGATTTTTATAGAAAATGTACATTAAGGTGTTTTAAATGGGTTGGGGCCAAAATTCTGCCTGTGTCAAAAATCTTTTATCAAAATTTTGCTTTTCTAAATTCTCTTTTTCAAAATTACGCTGTAGTAGCCGTGGCGTGATGGATAGTGGGATGAACTGTCATGCCGGAGGTCTAGGTTCGATCCCCAGCCTCGCCACCTAATAATTTTTAAAAATAAAACGGTTACTACCTCTTGCGAGGAATTGACAAAACCTCCAAGAGTATCTCTTGTCTTAAAAAAAGTTACGCTCACATTAGCCGTTCGTTATAAGTCACTAGGTCCTAGTTCTTCATGAGCTGTTTGTGCCATCAAATTTATTTAATTTATATAAAATTACGCTTTTCCATAATCTACTTTTCAAAATTCAATTTTACAAAATTCTTCAAATAATAAAAAAGTTTCAAAAATTTAATAAAGGGCATGCTGTGTTAAACAATGTTTTTTTTTTAATTTGAGTCGTGTTTAAAAATAAACATAATGTATTCGAAAATAGAAATAATATTATTTTTTAATTTTTTTATAATTTTATGTTTATTCTGTTAGAAAGCTCAAAATCAAAAAACAAAATAATTTCTCGGAACGAAAAAGTATTGAATGTATGGTCGCTTAAAAGTATTGGCGGCTTGATAGAGTCATTGTGACAATGTTTTTAAAATCTCAATAAAAATTAGAAAATAAATCTAAGCGTTAAGCTTAAGACAAATAAGATTTTATAAGAAAATATCTAAAAATATCATCTCTTTGCTCAGATTAGCTTTTATTTATTTTTATTTATTAAAAACTAATATTTTCTGTTGTAAACAGTTGTAATGTTTCTTTGGAATAGCAGAATGAGCAGAATTTGTTTTACTCAATATTTATTGACAGTATTTTGAAAAACAAATAAAAAAAATAGAATTTTTAAAAGCTGAATTTTTGCAAGGCAAGGCAGAATTATGAAAAGTAGAATTTAGAAAGCAGAATTGTGACCTGCTCACGTTTTAAATAAAATTATCAATTATTTTTATAGCTGATGGTTTTATTACATTATCATTTTTCATTTTAACTTGAACATACAGGAGGCAGCGGCATTTTGATCTGACTCCAATTGGAATAGATCTACTCCAATAAAAAAAAAAAAAAAAGAAAGTTTTAAATCTAATTTTGACAAAGACAAATATCATTATCATTTACTATCTAATTACACTGTGCTACAAAATTAAAAAAAATTGCACTAACTTTTGAAGTGACCTAGTAGAGGTTGTAGGCCTGTTCGAGTACATCACGAACTTATACTTGAAAACTTTCCTATACACTCAAAATCTCAATTTATTTAAAAAAAAAACCTTTTCCAGTGATATCCCACACTCAATGATTTTTTACTCGGCCATATAACGTCCGATTTATAATTTATTTACGGTTTTAAAAAGAGGAGTTATAGACCTTTTTAACGATTTGAATACATGTGTAGTACGGACAATAATATCTGTAGATTTCTTAAAGGTTATCTGAAACTAACACTAATTTTTCACGTTTTTTAAAGTTTGAAGACCGTTTTTGGCAACAGTTTGCATTATATATTTTTTCTTTGGTACTTATATATTGAGTGCTTTTTATATTGAGTCAAACAAGCTATCGTTCTTAAAAATCGGTACACAATTGTTGAAGTTATGAATTTTGCAAGATCACCTTGATCATACAATTTAGTACGTGGTATTTAGATTTCATTATAAATGATGATTTGGGAAATAATTCCAAGACGCATTTTTCCATTGATATTTTAAAAGTATCAGTTCAGATATTTGTCCACACAATGCCATAATTAATTACTGATAGAGTTTGGAAAAAAATCATATTCTAAGCCAAAAAAAAAAACTGCAAAATAAACTGCTAAAAATTAAAAAAAAATAATTTTTGAGCCGAATATCTTGAGAATACTAAATATATGGACTTGAAACTTATTTGATTCCATACACAATGCTTTAGTCCAGTGTTTCCCAAAGTGTGGTACGCGTAACCCTGGGGGTACGCAAAGAGTTTTTTGGACGTACGCGCAGCTTTGATTAGAAAAAGAAAAGAAAAATAGAAAAATATTTAAAAAAAAAAAAAAAAACTTTTTTACAATTATGGAATCCGTAAAACCGCAGTATTTTGCAATGTGGGGCTCTCTTTTCTCTTCATCGGTTTGTTGTGGAAATAAAAGAGAACAATAAACCTATTGCGAATCAATGCGGATCGACTATTCCGGATTCCATAATCGACATGGATGTTTATATGCTTTGTATAATTACAATTATAAGTAAAATTAACTTTTTGCATTCTTTGGAATCGCCTTTGCAGAAAGCGGCCACGTGGAAAAGGTCTTGGATCTCCACATTCGTTATCAGGAGAAGCTTTTATCAATGCGAATATAAAGTGCTATCACAATTTTTTTAAGAACTTTGTTTAATACTCATCTTTTGGTTCGTCTGGCATTCAAAAGGCCCCACCCGTGAGGTCTTCGACCCCCATTTTCATAACAAGAGCGCTCGCATCTTTTATGAAATATACAGCGTTGTTGTGACATTCGCCCGAACAACATTTCACCCGGCAAATGTTTTCGCCTATTAAGAGTTTCACCCGTGAAATATTGTATGTTGCGAAAATTTCCCTTATTGTGAAGATTAATTTCAGACAGAATGTATTGCCATCCATAGCTTAAATTTGCACCTATTTTTAATAGGCAATAAGACGAAAAACCTTAATTTTGTTCGGCCAAACTCACAATAGCTTTTCAAATTCCAGGCAAACAGAAAATTGTTCGGGTGAAACTCACAATAAGGCTGATAATGTTTTAAGTTCTATACCTGCCCTCTGCCTGGACTTTCAAAATAAACGCATAAAACTTCAGTAACTTAAGGTACTCGTACTACATGTACACAACGGGGTAAACGACTCCCAAATTCAGGGGGGTCATTCCGTAATTTTCAAAACGATAATCATCAAAACGATTATCGCTGACGTGATCGTAAATAATTTGCTTCACGTAATTCAAACACTATCTCCTCGTCTATCGTTTTTCCAGAGATTGTCAAACCATCATTGAAATGTCATAATAACAATTGGCGTTATTAAAACGAAGGTCTTTAGTGCACGGTTTGTTTGTAAACCCAAGAAATCGGCAGAAATTTACATTAAATGGTGGCGCAATGGAATAGGTACTTGCTTCTCAACCGAAAGGTTCGGCGTTCGATTCCTGCTGGCACAACGTTTTTTTTTTTTTTTTTTTTTTCATATAATTTGTATTTTTCTCGAATATTTGTTGTCATTTTGCAAAATAAGTAAATTATTTCACTCATTTAACTATAGTCGCGTACAAACTTACATACAATCATGAAAACAAATGCGAAACGATACCTATTTAGGTATCGTCCAAAAGCCATCGATTTGACGATAGCGTTTTAATGATAATCGACTTACGTGAAGCAAATATTTGATCGTTAAAACGTGATCGTCCAGACGATAGGCATTTTTAGGGTTACGTGTAGTAGGACTATCGTCGAAACGTTATCGTCGGGTGATAATCGTTTTACGGAATGAGTCCCTAGCTTTCACCACTAATAGGTACTATTTCCCAAAGCAAAATCTAGATTTATGTTGAAACTTTTGAGTATTCAAAGCGTTCACGCTACAGGAAATAACATTTCGTCTTCTATACCTAAAAATAGTCATTTTTGAACTACTAAAGTAAAGAATAAATAATTTTTTATAACGGGGGTACTCATGGCTACGAAAATCTTAGAAGGGGTACATCAGTGTCGAAAGTTTGGGAAACACTGCTTTAGTCGAAACCTATTTAATTCGTAAAGTTCGTAAAAAAAGTCAATTGATAAAAAAAACTACAAAGAACTATTGACATTGTTTGAAAATGTTCTTTATCATATATATTTAGAGCTAACGGCTCAACTTTGGCCTTCACTTGATTGGAAACTTGATAAGGTTTTCGAAGATCTTGAATTGGCGATTTTCTTAACATTTGCAATCGAGTTTCAAAGGGAAGTTATCAGTGTGTGTCATACCCAATATCTTTTTTTTTTTAATAGTTCTTATCTTTTATCTGAGTTCTGAACCCTGGCATCCATTGGCATCATCCAGCATCAACATTCATCAGCTGAAATTAATCCGTGTGTCAGTTTATCTAGTGCGTAAAATTAAACTTTAACGTCATTTTAATCCACGGTATAAAAAGTACGTAAAGATCAGCCTCTTTAAATATACAGGGTGTCCCCTAATTCGTGCAGAATATAAGTAGGTATATTTCGGGAAATGACTCCGGAAAAAATCATTCTATCTAACACTTTTGAAAATTTCTTAAAAGTTCACTTAAACTGGAAAAAAAATATTAAAAACCAACGAAAGCACATGAAATGATATGCTATAGCCTTTTTGCAAGCTAGTATTCCATTTTTTTTTTTTTTTGTGAATAGTCTTTGAGAAATAAAAGTAAAAATTTAAAAAAAAAAATAATTTTTTTTGTCAAATTATTTTTTTTTTTAATTTGAGAGTTTTTTTTTTAAATATTCAATGCTCGGTCTTATTAATTCTTAGTTAAATCCTGATGTTAAAAACTTCTTATTTTTCAAGAAATCAAAAAAAAAAAAAAAACAACGAAAGGTGCTTTTTCCCAAAATGCAGCAAAAGGAGACTCAACTTTAAAAGTGGTATCTCCAACAGAACAGTTATATTTTAATCTGTTTTCCAAAGTATTTAAAAGAGCATTGTCTTCTTTTCCACGTGCCAAAACGTTAATTTTAATATTATTCTGGGCAATGTCCACTACAAAAGGGTGAATGTTTAGCAAATATAAAAAAAAAAAATACATAATTATGTCTTGCTTGCCTCGTGCTTCTTTTTAAATCAATCCCCCAAACTGACCACACCAACACACGACACTCAACTCGTTTATGTCATCGTGTATCCTTTTGTTTGTATGATTGAAAAACCTGTTTTCTAAATATGTATGTTTAGCTGTGGTCAGTTGAATAAAAAAAATACCCTTTCAACACAATCACTCCTGAGGTAGACAAATAAAGTGATGAAGGAAAAGATGGGCTACTTAATGTCTGAGATATAAGTATATATCCCTGCAATCCATTATGGTCAGTCATGGTCATTGTGTCCCCTTTATTTCCCTAAATACCTTTTGCTCTTTTCTTTAAAACCTTTATAATAAGATCTTGTGATTGTGATCTTGAAAGGATCGTGCCAATGATCTTTAGATGCCGGCCGGACAAAAGAATTGAAGATATGCGGTCAAGGAGGATTTATATTTTCATTTTTCCAATTTTAAATCTGAATTCTCGTAATATTCCCTAATACCCATATCATTTCGTTGCGGGTCACTAAACGGAATCGTTTGACACCTTTGGAAAAAAAAAAAAAGGTAAGGAAGGTATTTTTGGCAACCCTATAGGGATGCAAAATGCTATATTAATGCATCAATAAGATACAATCGAATTCAGTTTTTTTTGTTTTGTTTAAGGATAATAATAAATTTGCGGCTTTCACAATAAATTCGGCGGAAGTAGATGTGGAATTGGGAAAAAATAAAGAAAACAAAAAAAAAGGTTCACTTTTGGAGTTCAAGAAAGTCACATTGCAGAACAATATTTAAAAAAAAAAAAAAAAAGATGCAACCTTTTAATTTGCAATGGTTCTTAGACGGGTATGAAAACATAGGGATGAAGGAAAAAATAAAATTGTATCTTTTCTTACATCATTGGTAGCCATGTTCGCGATAACGAAGAAATCTGAGATATTCATGGCAAATTGTTCTATGAAAATGAAGATCTAATAGGGATGGAAATATCTTCTTTTTTATATTGATTTCAACAAATATATTCCCATAATTTAAATATTTTTTTACAGAGAATAAATTATCTGATAGTGATGTGCAATCAATTGAGCAGTCAACACATTTTGACAGAGGTTATATAGGGGATTTAATATCTATACGTCTTCGTCTGATCTGATCGTTTTAATGAAAAAGATTTTTGTTCGAAGAAACTGCCCCGAAATATATTTTATCGGATATTGTTGGACACTTTTTTACAGCATCCCACAAAGAAGAATCATTCTCTATATAGTTGCTACAACCAAACTTTTTTTGTGTATTATATTGGCTTCAGCGTTGCCGAAGTGGCACGATCGTGCTTTTTTGACACGATAATTTCTTCGTGGCACGGTGACACGAAAAATTTCAATATGGCACGTTTTTTTATTTCCATTTATTTTACTTAAAATGAATCAAATTACAACAAAATTTAATGAAAATTGGTCCAAATTCCGTAAAAAGTGGGCAGAAGCACTTCATTTTTGACAATGCACGAATAGAGCAAATGATATCCATTGATTTTTGTTATGGTATTACACCCAGTATAAAATATTTTACTGGTTTTTCAAGAAAATAGAAGAATTTGTAGTTTGTTCATGTGGCACGATAATTGACACGTTTTTTCAGAAAATATGGCACGTTAATTTTATTTGGGGCGGCAACGCTGAAATGGAAGTGTAGGTCAGTACCTTTTCGATTTTTCGTTGCCTGAGAAATGTATGTAATCTGATGGTAGAACACATCTTGACGGTAGAAGAAATTTACTGATCTACTGAAAATGTAATTTCTCTCTGCAATACAACTGTCGCAATAACTTTGACATGTCAAATTTGCAAACTGCATAAACGCGTTTATGCAAGCCAAAATTAATCAAATTCTTGCAATGCCAAAATTGTCTTTATTGGATAACGTGCAAATTTCAGCTATCAAAAATTAATAATTACATTGGGCAAGCGAATTCAATATTTTGTTTGCCCAGTTTTTGACAGCAAAAGGGAGGATATTCTTTCTATTCCACACACGTTTCACCTTGTTTCCTCTTCTTAGCCATGAAAGTGTAAAGGTTCTTCCAAACCAGCGGCGCGAAACATTTGGAGCGATTCTACGACGACCAAAAAATCATTTCTCACCTTGTAAAAATTGTTTCGCATTGATTTGGGAAAGAATTTTCCCTTTTTATGTTAAACTCACAAAATTAGGCAAGTTCAGTAAAATAAGATCTCAGATCTCTTAGAAATCTCTTAGTCACTTGAACAGGACTCCTTAGTGAAATTTTTCAAGGCTATGGCCCAATGACTCTGTCATGCGTTCGACTTCAACGCATTCAACTGACAGCTCGATTAAAACCCATGTATTATTATTGTGAATGGCCCATAAGCGACGCGCTTAACATCCGTGACGGCGGGGTTGAGATTAAAGGTAAGACCGCACTCGACGGAACTGCACTTCAGCGGAACTGCGCGACACTACACAGCACTCCGCGGCAGTTTTTTAATATGCCGCACTTGAACTGCAGCAGTGCGACAGTAAGCGACAAATCATGAAGTTAGTGGCAACTGAATTTCTACAATACTACAAAAAAGATGGCGGCCAAATCACCCCGAAAACGAC
The DNA here is from genome assembly GCA_947049315.1 of Epistrophella euchroma. Lineage (NCBI taxonomy): Eukaryota > Metazoa > Arthropoda > Insecta > Diptera > Syrphidae > Epistrophella > Epistrophella euchroma. The sequence goes on from OX346246.1 coordinate 128,727,635, forward strand.
AACGGAACTGAACTGCACCGACGCGACAAAGTTGCTCTGATAAGCAACTTTGAAGCTTAGTGTTGCGCCGCCGTTCCGTTCCGTTATCGCTTAGTGCGATATAGCTAATACAATTTCATACAAATAATATTTTGCCGCTTCGTGAAGTTCTGTTGCCGTGCAGTTCTGTCGAGTGTGGTCTTACCTTAATAACCTCTTGATTGTCCATCCGTGGTCTTTTTGATAGTTTTTCTCCGGCCTGATATATGTTTTGTTGCTGGTGAGGTTAGGTTTCGGGGGCAAGACCTCCCCATTCCGGCGAGCTAAATGCCGAGCTACGCAAGCAGGCCATGTCCCCCGGAACTTAACATTCCATTTCCCTTTTCCAACCACTTCCTAGATAATATTCCTACCTCTTCCTTTTTTCCTGCCCTATCATTGTCCAGCGCATCCCATCCTCTTGCCTACGCAACAAATGGCACTTACTGCACTCTGCCATATGTAAGTAGGTACGTTGAATAGAAATTATGTTGTTGGTTGTTGATTTAAGCGGCGCGCGAAATTAACAGAATGTTGGACCGAAATTCACACAAATTCACAAAAGATGCCAGAGTTTCAAAGTAAAGGAACTAGGCTATTGTTACTCAATTTCTAAATCTTTTTTATTGTGAACTAGCACAGATCACAAATAACTTGAGAAATTTCTCCTTACAATGCATAGTTGAAGCGCGTTTGAACTACTTAAGCGGGGTACACATTATCGATCACGTATGACAGTCGGCTGACTGTCAGTCAATATCAAAAAATTTTGTGAGCTTGCCTGAAGTTTGTCTGACAAACCATCAAACAGAGTGTACACACTATCAGTCGTGAGCAAAACTTTCATACGTGATCGATAATGTGTACCCCGCTTTAGGCTTCTTTCCAATTGAATACGTTTGTCGAGTTGAAATTGGATTGTTTTGTTTGCACGTTGGGCTGCTTTTAAACGATGCAATATTATTTCCAAGCGATTTTTATGCACGTTGGCGAGTGTAGGCAAAATTTCTGAGGTTAAAAAAAATGCAGAGTTATCCCTCTTTTTTCTTTGAGTGTTCTTCTATATTGTTTATGTTTTATTTAAATTCGTCTTTTATTCTCTAAAGTTTGACCTATTGTTCTGTGGGCATTCACCTAAGCTTTTCCGATTCAGATTTCTTGTGCTAAATGAACAAGAGATTTTTAAAAGAATCAATAGAAAATGTCAAAAAAATCTCCAGCAACTGGTTTCCTAACGAGGTTTATGTTATCGAGTAAACGCTTGTAGCAGTTACCAACGAATTACTGTGTTTGGTAACTTGAAATTTCTTAAAAATTTGCACAAATTATCACAAATGTTTCTGTTTTTAAACTTGAAAAAGTTGCAACTCCTGCGTGCAAGTAGTGTAACTATACTGTCAACCCTAACTATCAGTGCATGCCAATTGACAGCGACTAAGAAATGTAAATAAATGTATTTTGGTCTTCGCTTTCTGACAACGCCATTTTTTCGCTATATTTTTGTTTGAAATTTTTGCGTCAAAAATTTAAAGTCACAAATAAAAATGATTCATATAACCGTTTGGGGCCATACACAAAAAAAAAATTTCCGACTTTTAACGCATATCGTCTGAACACCCTTTTGGAATATTCTGCTCCTCGCATTTTATTTTTTGTTTACATTTTATTTTTTTATATGAACTTTGACAGAATGCACAGAGTTTTAAGGGAAAGGAGCGAATTTTATAATAATTTCAAGATATTTGAATTTTGTGTTGCTATATACAATATACATATGTAGATATATCTAAATATTTCCTACCTCTATGTCTATAAGCCCAAAACCAAAAAATGGTGTTGCAATGAAAATTTTCATTATTAAAATTAATGAAAAAGTTCTTTTTCCAAGACCAACATAAATAAATTTGACATTTTGATAGTTTCAGATGCCATATTAAAAACCATACGATTGTAATTCTGAAAATTGATTTTATCATTGAAAGCCACGATTGCCAATTTAATTAAAACAATTTTTAAATTTAAAATCGCAATTGTCGAATTAAAATGCGTTTTCTTTAACACTTATAAATCATAGGAAAAGAATAAAAAGAAAATTAGCTCAATGACTAGGAAAATAAAAAATGAAAGAGACATAAATAAATGTAGCATTCGAACTGGAAAAAATAAAATGTCGGAAGAAACAAATTAATAAAAAAAAAGGAAAAAAAACGGTATTGATTTTTTTTTTCAAAAACTTAAATTAAATTGACAATTTTAAATAGAAATACATTGATTTTTTTTTAAGAGGAGGGGCCCCCGAGGCTAGAATTGCCTAGGGGCCCCTACATGTCTTAATCCGTCCCTGCATTTGAGGGTTATTTTTTTTTGATATTTTAACAAAAAAACAAACACTTGCGGTAACTCAAAACAAAACTCTTTACTTTTACTAGTTTCTGAAGCTTTATCTATATTGATTGATTTTTTTTCTCTGAAGACTACACTTTTTTTCGCGATAAACTTTCAATAGCCGCGTTTTATTATCTTTGGCAGAGTTGTAAAAACTGCAGTCTTTTCGGTACTGCAGTTAATTGACTAAAAAGACTAATTTCAATAAGTCTTTTAACTTACAAAAATACTTTAACTAAAATCGAGCAGTCAGCAGTCAGTACTAATATTCTGACTGTGCAGTTAAAAAAAAAAGTTAATTAACTTTTAGTTAATTAACTGCAGTACTTTTTAACTGCTTTTAGTCTTTTTAGTCAGTAAAAAGTCTTTGTACTGCGATGATTTAACTTTTAGTCACCAAGTCTTTTAACTACAGTCAATTAACTGTAAGTTTTTTTTAACTTTTTTTCTTTTAAATTTCTTTTCATTTTATTCCATCCTGTTTCTTATAGTTAAAAGACTATAGAAAACGTTAAAAGACTTACAGTTAATTGACTGTAGTTAAAAGACTTGCTGACTAAAAGTTAAATCATTGCAGTACAAAGACTTTTTACTGACTAAAAAGACTAAAAGCAGTTAAAAAGTACTGCAGTTAATTAACTTACAGTTAATTAACTTTTTTTTTTAACTGCACAGTCGGAATGTTAGTACTGACTGCTGACTGCTTGTTTCGCAGTTAAAGTACTTATTTACAGTATTAACTTACATTCAAAAGGTAAGTTAATTAACTGCGACTTTATTAACTGCATTACCAAAGTACTGCAGTCTTTTACAGCTCTGATCTTTGGATCCATACACCGCCAATGTAAGAATTCATTTTTGGATCTACGAAATAGATCCAGATAGAGAGCAGGATCCCGAATTGTTTTTGTATTACGTGTTGTAAAATGATCCTGATCCAGATCCGTAGAAAATAAAACGCAGCTAATGTTTAACTCTCCGGGGAGTCCTCCCAAGACTATATCCACTTGGGGGTTCGCTCCCGAAAATGGCCTCAAAGCTACTCTCAGTGTTTTTACTCTCAAATTGAAATGCGTGTCCATTTGGAAGTAAAAACACTGATAAGCTCTCGGGAAAACTCTCGATGTGTTGTGGAGTGGTTCGCTATGGCGAAAACATTTTTTTTAGTATGCGGACAAGAGAAAACAATGCTCTTGAAAACAGAATAATAAAAAACAAAAAAATGTCAGTTTGTAAGACACCACGCTCGATTAGTGTACTCAGTCCACAAAACTCTACAACACACCACACGAGACATGTGTGGATCCGGCTTAAATCTCGGAGAGCAATTAATTCGCAGAATACCAACAAAGTTCATATTTTGCAAATAGCTGTCCAAAGTTTACTAGCCAAAGAACTCTCAAATGAACACGCACCTTTTACTTGCCCTCTCTCAAAGAACCAAGGAGACCTAAGACACTTATCATCCCAGCCCTACTGTATGGGGCAGAAAGAAGGACCCTGAAGGGAAGATTCTTCGGGTGATTTTCGGTCCAGTCTGTATTGGTGGAGTATGGAGGAGAAGATTCAACAACGAGCTTTACGGGCTTTACAGCGACGTCGACCTGGTCAAAAAGCTTAAAATACAGCGGCTGAGATGGCTGGGACACGTGGAGCGTATGGACACCAACGCACCAGCCCGACGAGTCTTCGAATCTACCCCTGACGGTTTGCGCAGCAGAGGAAGACCCCACCTTAGGTGGCGCACACAAGTGGAGAACGATCTCAACCAACTTGGAGTGCGTAACTGGAGGCAGCTATCTAGGGACCGAGCCGGCTGGAGGGGCTTGTTGGTTGAGGCCGTAGTCCATCCTGGGCTGTGAGCGCCATCTTAAGGAAAGTAAGTAAGTTTTACTTGCAAGTGAACATCCACTGTCGCAATACATGCCACTTTGACTACTTCCAATTTACAATAGCAGCAGGAAAACACATATATTTATTGTACACGGATATGAAATAACTCTCAGAAAATTGACTATCAAAACCCTTCAAGTGAAATCGCGATATTGAAATCACAAAAAAAAAAATAACTCTAAAATGGACAGGCACCCAAGAGTAACTGGCGATAGTTTACTACTAAAAATGACAGGCCACCAGCTTGACCCACTAATTTCGTAGTAACTTTTAGGGGGAACTTTTATAACCGTTATTTTAAAGTATATCTCTGCGGCTTAACCGCAACATAATCATTAAAAAAAAAGTGTATTCCTGATTGCTGATCCACACCTAGCACTTTACCTTCATCAATACAGAGTCCAGTTAAAAACTATTGATGCAATCAAATTTAATTTACAATTACAAGATCGAATTTCCAAACAGCCACAGATGGCTTTTCTTATTAAGAAAAAAAAAATATCTTAAGGAAACAACAATAATTTCTTAATGCAATTATTGTATCCTCAAAAAGATATAGAATTTCATTCTTATAAGACGAAGCTACAGCGACGTATGTTTGAAGCAAGGACAAAAACATTTCTTTCCTAAATAAATAATAGTTTTTTCAACCCTTTTGCAATCCAATGGCAACAAAATAAATAATTGATCGACTCTTGCACAAATATTGATCGCAAACCATACCGCACATACTAGAACTCCTTTCTATGATATACATAATCACAAAATGATCCTATAAAACCATATTACGACCAAGCCCTACATACCTACACCAACAAAAAGGTTCCATCTGTTTTTTTTATTTATTTTTTTTTATCTAGGATACGCGTAGTTCGAATTTCCAGGATACAAGCATTTTTGGATTATTTTTTGCGTACCTACAACATCATCAAAGATTTCGCAATATTCTAGATAAAGGGTGGGAATATTTTTTTTTTACTTTTCAAAAATCACAATTTTTAAGAAACTCAATGCGAGGTAAAAAAAAAGGGTAAAATGTCCTTTTGTTTTCTGTCATTTTCCCTAAAAGGATATGTGGGGTGATCATTAATAATTTTTTTTTCTTCATTTCCTTACATTTTTTCAAGACTATTTTCTTAGATTTGTAATGATTCTATAGGTACCTATTGGGTAATCTGATCTGTGCTAATGGTTTTCAACTTTCAACCCTTCCATATTGGGATATCGAACCGGACGTTTTATAATGTATCATTTATCAAATAAATTCGCAAAAAAAAAAACTGTTTGTGCGTCTCGAATTTCATCACATCCTAATGATTTCGTGTTTTTTTTTAAGGTAAAAATTTAGTTTTTTTTATTAAAAAAAAAAAAAAGAAAACTGCGCTTTGTTAATTATTATTGAAATAAAATTAATGATGTTTGCATTTTGAAAACTTATAACTGTGGGAAAAATGCGAAGATTTTTAAATTTAGCTAGACGCCATGGCGTTTGATCCATCATCATTAATCTTATTTTTTTCTTATTCTTCTCTACTTTTTTGTTGATGTTTGCCTAGATGTTTGAAAAACTTAGCGATGCGTAAATAAGTTTTTTTTTTTTTGTAAATCGTTGATATCTCAAGATGTAGGTATAATTTCTTTTTCGAAGAAATTCCGATACTTGAACGTAAGAGAAGAATCGTACATGGAGCAAAATAAAAACGGTGCGGTGGCGATGAAATAATATATTCGTTCCTACTTCTGAAGAAAATTGCTTCAATCTTTATTTAATTTAGGCAAAATGATAAAGAAATATCTTCAAAATTATGCTTGATCGAATATTTAAGATCTTCCAGAATAGTCCTTTTGAAGAAGTGACTGAGGAAATGCCAATGCTTTGATCAAGAATTTCGGCATCTCAAACTAGTTAATTTCTTCAGTTTCTTGTGTTGCTGGTTGATTTGGGGCAACTTCCCATAAATCACTTAACTTATATCCATTTCTCATTTCTTCCATTGCAAAACCCAATTCCTTGCAGTAAGTTGGTGGTCTCGAAGTGACATTTGTCGTATAGCCCTCCGCCAAATAAGATGTCAATTTTGAATTAATTTCTCTTTCCTGAACTTCATTGATCTCTTGAAATTCTTCAATTTTAAATTCATTATCATCGGTTTGGTTGTTTGACGAATTATCATATCCTTCGTAAACATAATGAATTCCAAAATTAGGTTTAGCACTATAGACAATGAATAAAGACCTCAATTCTTTATATACTTCTTTAAGTCTATCAGCAGGATCAATACGAAAACCAAGGACATATCCACCGCCACTTATTTCTGATGTCTGAACAACAAGAGCATCGCCATATTTCGAATCCCTTATTTTTATCTGCACAAAAAAATATTTAATACAGATATTTTTTGATTTAGGTAAAAAAAAAAAAAAAAACAGTACGAACATTCAATATTTGTATGTAAGGTAAACTTATGTTAAAACTTTCATTAACACTAGCAAACCAAACCAGACGTATGTTAGTTATGATAAACGATCCTAGGTTTCCTGTATCATTTGACAAATTCCAAACACCAGCAATCGAACTATAAATCTGCTCATCAGGAAGTAAAATTAGCTGACCAGAACGAAGAATAGCACTGCGAAGCTTTAAATCTCTGTACAAAAATGTTCTCTGATAAATTCTGAAAAAAGATAATAAGAAAAATCTTGGTTGTTTGATTTTTTAATTAGAAAAAACTACTGAATTTAAGTTAGTCAAAACCTAGGGAACATATAAGGATTGGAACTGTTTAAAATAAGCCATGTTTTACAGACATGGAAATGCAAAGATATTTATCGGTTTATGTAGAAAAAAAAATCAAACTCAAAAGTTTTCAGTTTTAAGTTATCGCTAAGTAGTTTGAATGTGTTCATTTTTCCTCTTTTTTACTTGCGATATATACATATGTATTTCGGTACTACATACATACACATACAACATTTTTTTTACTCTCAGAGCGTATTGCGCTTTGGCAAATTTATGCCGAAAACAGATTTGCAGCTTTCCAATGCAGAATGGTGTGGATCTCCTCCTATGCGAATCTTAAGCTCAAGCATAAAATACACAATTGCCGAATCCGCATCGCCAGCACTTCCAAAATGTTGGCCTATTTTGTATCGACTAAATAAAATAGTAAATCCTCCACTAATAAAAAATGCTTCTAAATTTACTCGGATTTACTAACTTCCAGGATTTACTAATTTCCATTTAACTAAGAGTTAACTCAGCACTGACAAACATACTAGAAGTCGAAGTGGCCAGTCTATATCTGTGACCGAAGGGGGGGTTAAAGGTCCCCCTTTGTGGTTTTTCGTAAATAATTTGTAAAGCAAAAGTTTTAGCTGAAAAATTAACTTTACAAAATGAAAGTAAATTAAATTTCCTACAAAAAATGTTATATTTATTATTGCCGATTTACAATATGATATTTTCGCTAGCAGCAATACTAATGGAGACTCAGGGGTTATAAATATCATAATTGCAAAAATTGCATTAAAATTTTAACGTGTATTGAATTTAATAATAGAAAGGAAATACATACAGAACAGTTCGCACACATACGGTGTGGCAAAAAACTAGAGCGTGTATGTTGAGTCAAGACAAGAAAAACATCACATGGGAGGGGGTGTATTTCCCCCGTTTATGCGGGAGGGGTAATTCTCTAAAATTCTCTCAAATAATTTGAATTGAAAACTAAATTAAAGAACGGACTTCTGGCTCTAAAAAAAAGTATAGCATGACATTGTAAGTGTTACCGTTGTTTTTTAATGATTTTTTGGAAAATTGCCCCTCCCGCCTAAACGAAGGGGGTCTCATACGATTTTTTCTTGTCTCGATGCAACCTAAACGCTCTAGATTTTTGTAACACCGTATGCGAATCATCCTGTAAAAGAAGGGGTTCTATTGCCCCCTATCGTTTATAAGTGAGGGATCAACATTGGCTTAAAGGGGATAAATAATTGTTTTAAACCATGGAAATTCCTACTACACTATAGATCACAAATTTTTGTTTTCAAAATTTCAATCCAAAAACCTATTGTCTTATTTTATTGCTTAATTATCGGAGTTAACAGTTTTTGCAAAAAAAAAATTAATTTTAAATTTTTCGTTACAAAGTTCTAAATTTAGGATTTAGTACTTAATAATGATTATTTTAAAGCTAAAAAACCAGACAGAGTAGGTTTTTTAGTAATAAAATTGGAATTTATAAAAAACTACAAACCAGTGATAACTTACTGATGAATATCATAGATGCAAGAAAAGAATGAATTTGGTTTTGTTACTCCTGAGACATCAGTAAATAAAAACTCAAAACGAGACTGTTCTCCAGCTGCCAGAATATACAGCGCTTGAGCTGTTCCACGAACTTTTGAAAATACGGTTCTTGTATTGAGTGTTATTATTCTTCCATATCCAACAGCTTATATGCCAAAAAGGGATAAATCCAGTTAATAATATGACTTAAAAACCATACAGTATTATACTCACAAAGATTAAATTTCTTATGTACTAAAGAATACCAAATTATCCTTAAATTAGTTGCTAACAAAGTTCCAGAATCACCTGCGTTTCCTTTAGAATCTTCAATGTGAGAAATTGTTGCCAGAATATTTTCACCATTGGCTAATCGATTTTGTCTATCGTATATGTATGAAATGTTAATTAATGCTTGGTATAAATAAATGTATTGTTTTATTTTTATGTTTACAAATTTGGAATATCGAATTTGATTTCCTTATCTTTCAGCAATCCCACTTCTGATGAATCTTTGCTTTTATTTCTTATTGAAGTCATTTTGGAAAAAAAAAAAAATCTACTTGGAGCGATAGAAAATAACTTATACAATTTTGTTCCTGTAAATGTCCATGGTAACTAATGTTTAAAGTCGCCCAAAACAAAAATCAAACACATTTGGGTTGAAGACGGAGGAGCTTATTCGCATTATGTATGAATACCAAAGTGCACGATTTGGTCGTAGGTACTTGGTCTTGTTGTTTTAAGACCAATTTACTGATTTATTTCAGGAGTTTATAGAATTTGTGCCCTGCTGGGTAAACGAATTTCCAGTTGGATATAGTTTACATTGGATAAAAGGCTTCAACGTGTGGGTTGGGTCGAGACAAGAAAAAAATCGTATGAAAAAGGATATCTATTTCTCAATGTTAAGGCAGGAAGTGCAATTTTCTAAAATATCAACAATTAAAAAACAACGACAATACTTAAAATGTCATGCTGTACTATTTTTTAAAGCTAGAAATCTATTATTTTATTCTGTTTCTTTTGCCAAAAAATTTGATTTTTTTTCTAAACATAATCAAATAAACAAATCGATTTTTTTGTTAAAAGGAATTCGACATAAATCAAACTATTTAAATAAACAATTTGTGAAAATCATGAATTTTCAAACTCCAAACTATGAAAAAAAAAAAATTGTTCAAACTATTTTTTTCCAAAAATTTAACTTTATTAAGTATTATTTTTGTTTCTAATATTTAATGCTTTTATTAATTTTCACTCAAATACTAAATCGGTGTCATCTCATTTCTTCACACAAGTACCTACTAAGGCTTAGTCCTGTTAATTTGGTACCGAGATCTAGTTAGGACTCGGTAGTAACTAGCTCCTCAAAATCAGCTAGGACCTGGTTATTATACCAGTTGTTAGTACTCAAATCGGTACGAAATGATTTCTTCACATAAGTACTAAGCGCTAGTCCTGTCAAATTGGTACCGAGTACTAGTTAGGACTTGGTTTAAGCTAGGACCTCGAAATCGACAGTCTACCAGGTTAATACTCAAATCAGAGCATTTAATTTCATTTGGTTTGACCATTTATTGCGTGTTGTTCTGAAGAAATAGGCATTAAGTGCTTTTTTTTTGTTGTAATGTTAATTTTGATTCCAGTTTTTTTTTTGTTTTTAAATTTTGTGTAAGCGGTGATGTTCTTGTGTAGAAAATGAATTTAGTTTTTGGTGGTAAAAATTTGTTTTGCAATTTCGAAGAAGGAGAGGAAGTTATAAATGTAAGATTAGATCGATTTTTCTAATTTTATTGGTTTTTAGATTTTCAACGCCAAATTTTCATGGACTAAAGGCCGTTAAAAGCTATATTGAATCTATAATTATTATATTCATCTTCTTATATAAAATATATTTCATTTATTTAACAATTTGGCAAACAGAAAACATAATAAATAAATCAAAGATAGGCAAAGTCTGTTCAAAATTTAGCCAGTTCAGGTTTCTCAAGCTCACTGAGATCTCAGAGACCGTAATTCCTCAGTGAGATTCCTCACTTTTGCTGTCAAAAAACTGAGACTGATATTTTTTGGATTCGATTGCTCAATTATTTTTTGTCGCAGTTGATTAATTAATAAAAAAGAGATGGAAATTGGTTTTGACTTCTGGCGGAGAAATTTTGTTCAGGTTTCTACTTCTGCTCAGTGGAGCTGACGGAGATTGCTCAGTGAGATCTCAGAAACGTGAAGAAATGCTCAGACACTAACTTTTCGTTAGGACCCAGTACCAGAGCTAGCACCTGGTCCAGCTAGACCGGGTTCTTGGCTTTGAAAAAGGCAAGCGAGTAGCCGAGTAAGCTGCTTCGTTTTATATGTGTTAGTAAAAAATTTGAAGTGTATTGCAACTTGCTTGCCAATATTTGCTCGTGTGGCCTCATGGTAGGCTAGCTTAGTACGTATGTGATGAAATTGGGCGTTATAGTTTTTAAGAAAATAGAAAATAACAAAATCTACTTAATGTACTCAGTGGAATTAAGATTTTTTAAGCAACAAAATAACAAATAAGAGAATTTAAGGAAAACTTTGTTTTGTTATTTTAACTTTTTCAAAAATTAGAAGACACGAATTTTTTCCCCTATACAATTTTTTTCTTAGAATTAAAATCGTATACGGAATTGATTCGGAACGAAAATCAAAAAATGGATGAATATGTACATACCTAGTTTTATATTTTCTTATAAGAGAGTTATTCTAATAAAAATTCTACTATATTACAAAAACAAAGAAGAAGACTTAGCACTTTTTAATTTGAGTTGGTGAATTACATTTCAATCAGTGATCATCAAAATTGAATTAAAAAAATAGTACAATAATAACAAACGCGATTTATTTCACGGACTTAGATAGTTAGGTGTAACTCAAAACGTCAAGCGAGGGAGGTAAAACCTTTGAATTGGCATACATATTAATAGGTTACCATCAAAAATCCAATTGATAAAATAATAATAACATGCGCGACTTTTATCGCGGTTTTCGGCAGCTTGGTGTAACTCAAAACGTCTGTTAGTAAAATTTTCTTGGTCAGGAAGTTAAAACCTTTGAATAGACATCCTTTTGGGGAGGTTACTACCAAAATCCAACCAATAAAATAATAATTACATTCGCGAATTTTATTGCGATTTTCAACATGTTCATATAATTCAAAACGTCTGTCACCTACATTTTCTTCTTAAGGGAGTTAAAACCTTTAACTTGAGTAAATTTGAAGAGATTACCACTATAAACCAATTTAAAAACAATAAATAACGGCCGCGACTTATTTAGCGGCTACCATCCGTTTATCACCACTAACGCGTCTGTCATTTAAATTTTAATTTTAATGAGGTCAAGACCTTTCAATTAAGATACATTTCAATTGATTTCCCGCAAAAGCTCATTAACCCCTACCCCCCCCCCTCCTCACCTTATTACTTTTTCTGTTATTTCTGGGTAAGTTGATCGATAAACATCAAATTTGTAGAGAGTAATTACCGATTTTTTATAGACTTGTTGAATTTCTAAGCCCCAAATCTCCATTAGTATCACTTCTAGTGAAAATATGAACAAATCTTTTCTGTAGCAAATTTAATTTACTTTCATTTTGTGTTGTACACTTTTCTTTACTCCCCTCTCCTGGCTAAAGCTCGCAAGCCTGGGTTGGGGACTTTTAGTATGTTGTACCTGGGGGTTACCCCTACCACTTAAAAAAATAATCCAGACTACACGATTAATTTCATTTATTTTATGATTTTGAGTGTTCGTTGACTGGACTACTACATACATACTTTACGACGCTGTTTGATTGCCCTTATATACTTTTGATCACCCTTTGCAATATATTTCTATAATTTTTAAGACTAAGTAAAATAGTTCAATACAATCGGACCTGTTTCTGAATGTAAAATCACAAAACAAGGAACAGTTACAAAACTATTGTATACATAGTTCTTAAAGCCATTCAAATCAAATAAAAATAATTTCTTTATAGACAGTATATTCTATTACATAGGTATTAATATTAGAATTCTACATACCAAAATCCCCTTTTAATAATAATCAATATACAAAAAATATGTAAATTTAAAAAAAAAAAAACGGTTACAACTTTCCAAACAAATATATAGGTCTAACAAATCGTTCATCAAAACATCTCCGTTTCACGTCGTGACATTTTTTCGGTATTGTAATAAAGTGAGTTCAATTAAAATAAATTCACTAGAAAAAGATACACGTACCAAATATTCAAAAATATACACGTTCCCGCACACTTAAACGAATGTCATACACACATCCAGTTAGTCCTTGACAACAAAATAATAATCCTCAAGAACTTTTCAATTAAATTCTCCAATCAACTGACAAACCATATCGAAAAGAGGGGGCTTCCAATAATCATGAATCAATAAAAATACAACTCAGGACATCGTTCAACTTAATTTGCATAACACTGCACGAGCCATAAATGAGGTGAACCTTGTTCTTGGTAGGCAGAGTAGAGTGGAACTTGATCCTTGCAATTTTTTTTTTTTTTATTGTATGAAAAAATTTAATTTATTCATAAAATGCACCCTAATGATTCAAAAGGATTCAATTTTAGTGAGAGAGAGAGAGAGAGAGAGAAAAACAGCTCCGATTCATTTAATGGTGTTTGTAGGGGTCTTTGACGCACTACGCATCACATGATGTGCGAATTGTGTTTCAAAAAAATCCTTTTTTGCTTTAATATATTTATTTGAACCGGGATTCTTTTAATGTTTAATTTAAACCAAAGGGATTGTCATGTAAATTTTTGTTTTTGGCACATTTTGGCATATGTTGTGTGAAAAGCAAATTTTTACAAAAATTGCGGGATCGTACCAATCGCATAATTCAGGAAAAAATATAAGCATTCAATGCGGGAAAACGACAGAGGGATACATTTTGATATAAATCTTACTTATACATTCATTAATTTTCTAAGAGAAATTTTAAATGCGCCAAATATCCTATTTCCGGTTTTCATTGCAACGGAAACGGCCTTTTCAACATCTTTGGAATTTGGTATAGATAAGTTCATCATTTTTGAATTTAAATACCTTTAAGGTTACTATTGCAAGTTTTGAACCGAAAAAAAAGCCGATTCATATATTTTAATCAAATTTTTCAGATACAGAACTAGGAGATAAAAGGTCTCTGAAAATGTTTTTTGCTGAATATCTCGGTAAATACTTTTCTGAAGCTTTGGTGTCCTGAATTAACATTCGAGTTTAATGGCCGATTTCATAAGGCCCTTTTAACTTTTTACAATTAAGCTTTTAAATTATTAAGTAAATTGGCATAGCCATAGGTAGTCCAAAAAAAATTAGATTTCAGAGATTTAGTTCGGTAAAAAAGTGATCCAAATTCTCAATACAAATTCAATTCAAATTATGACACTATTTTAAGGCTAGGCGCATATTGAGACGCGACCGGCGCGTGTGACGTTACCTGACGCGTGCGACATGACCTGATTAATAGAAACGTGTCATGTCGTTATCCGCAAATTGAATCACGAGTCTCGTGTCAATATTTTATTGAAAACATTATTTTTATTGAAATTGAACTACTTACAAAAACATATACATACATAAATAGAAAATTCTAAATTTTCTTCTATCATCTTTAATTAAAAAATTAAAAAAACTCACAAAAAACTATAATTGTTCTCGTAATTAGGAAACTATTTTTTATTTTTCAATTTTATCGGACAGTTTGTATATTTTTTGACAGGAAATAAGTGAACTTGCAAAGTCTCGCAGGAAAACTGTGTTCCAATGGCCGCGTTCGGGATGTAAGCCAATCCTATCCGGATAGGTTTGTGTTGTTGTAATCCCATAGGAAAATTCAGCTGATGAACCAAACAGCTGTTGTCAAAAACAAATCTAAAGCAATCCAAAAATTTTCGGTATACTAAAGTATCTGATGCTCAATTTGAGGAACAGCTGTTTACAGCTGACTTTTGGTTTTCGGGTGTCGCTTGAGTAGTTGTTTAATTTTATTTTTTGCTGTTTGTTTTTGGCTTTTAAACATAAAAATACCTATAACAATTATTGTTGCAAAAATAAACAAAATGAAGAAAGCTGTCAATTGAAAGGACACAACATACGCTATTGAAGACACAGCATAGATCTGCGAAAAAATAATTTCTATAGTACGTACTTAAACTTTCGTCAGCTGTTTTGATTTTTGATAGGTTACCTATCCGGTTCGTTCGAAAACATATCAGATACTAAAGTATCTCAGATAGCCTATCTGAGTGCCGCCCGAACGCGGTCAATCACTGTGTCACGGGTGTTTTGTAAAACGAGTGTCAGGTCATGTCGCGTCGCTCCATTAATATGCGCTGTTCAATTGATTTATGTATATTGTTTACAAAAAATCATGCTGTGCTGTGTCACGTCACACGCGCCGGTCGTGCCTCAATATGCACCTAGCCTAATAGAAAAACTGAGAAAATTCGTTAAGGAACCCTGTTCATTAACCAAAGATTGATGATAAGGTCTCATGGATATTGTATTTTCCTGAACTTGCCAAAATCCTAGTTTACAAATTTTATGTTCATTTAGGCACTTAAAAAAAAAACACTTTCTTGGACTAATTTCACTTCATTAAAAACGAAAATGATACTTATTTTTTTTTTCAAAGAAACGTTTTTGAGACATGCGGAAAGAACGTGTTTTTTTCAAATACAAACGATATATAATTTTTGTTGATCTTATTAAATTAAGTTATAAAAAAAAATTCAACTAATTTCTAGCAGTTATCCATTTGAAATTTTTATCGCAGATCCGATTAACACAAATTTTATATTGTTGCAAAGAAGAGGCTCATATTTTTCTTCAACAGAACATGTTAATTTGAAAAACAGTTTATAAAATGTATGCCAGTAGGTTTCTGAAAAAAAACATGTTTTCCGGATATATGTACCTCGAAAATGCGTTTTTTAGTGACATAAAATCAGTTCAGAATATCTCAGTCATTGTCAGATAAATGAAGTGAAAAGTTCAGAAATGTCAAAAAAAAGTTGGAGGAGTAATCTTATGTGAACACCAGCACATAACTCTCATCTAATCTGTCAAAAAGACGAAATAATCGAAAAAAGACATCGTGTAATCAGTCTCATTGTCAGATAGTTGGTCAATTTATAAACTTGGGACTTATAGTCCAGTAACTTTATACATCAGCGTTTGTGTAAGATCCGGTAGTTCTGATTTTTAGTTCTGATTTTTTGCTGAATCGTTTATGATATTGGCCTCATGAAAAACCCAAGTTTTCGAACTAGAGCGCCGAACGCAACGTGGTCGAAAATTAAAAAAAACCCGAAATTTTCCGGCTTTTTTCAGTTATTGGTAATTTTAACCCCAAAGGATTAGTTTTTCGACTATAACTTCACTCTACGATTTTAAAGAAATTAAATTTCCTTCAATATGAGCCCAAAACCATCTGTGTAGTAGACCCAACAGTGTCGAAATTACGGATATTCAAAATTTAGAAAATTTAATAGATTTATAACAACAAGTAATATAATTTTCAGTATATTAAAAAATGGTTCTTGGCACAAGATGCATAAAAATACTAAAGCGTATAAGTTGGGTCAAAAGAAGAAAAAATCATCTAGAGTGGGTAGTCTATTTCCCCCCGTTTAATTGGGAGGGGCAATTTTTCAAAAAAAAATTACTTGAAATAGAAAACGACTCATAAAAATCCAACGAAATTTTGTAGAATAAAATCCTATACCTTTTGTCAAAGCCAGGAATCCATTCTTACATTTTCTTTTTAAATAAAGTTATTTTAGTCAAAAGTTTTTGAACCATTCCATTTCAAACTCAAAAATTAGGAAAAAAAACATAGTTTTTTGGGTTTAACTATTTTTTTTTTTTTACTTTACGTTTATAAGTACCACTTTTATTTTAAATATTCAATGCCCTTATTAATTTTAAGTCAAACACTGAAAACCAAATGCTTAAATGTCTTCTCCTTTTGGAAATAACCAAAAATAACGAAATCTACTTCACTAATTTTTAGTTACTTTAAATAGTAAAGCGTTCTTAAAGTAGAAAGGCAGTAAGTAAAAAAATGCGAGTAGAAACCTTGGGTTATTGAAAACACATGCACCATAGACAACTCAGCAAAAAATCAGAACTACCGGATTGAATGCAAACACGCCCTCCTATGAGACGACAAGGTTACTGGACTATTAGAAGAATCAGAAAATTTTACCCAGTTTTACTTTCAAATACTGATACAAGAATTAATTGAATTTTGCGTCCTCAATGGAGCGCTCAGAAACATAAACAAAAAAAATTCACTATCCTAGCTAATTAATAAAAGTATTTGCGCAGCTTAAACGAAAAAAAAATGTATTTTGTCTTTATGGGGTTTACCAATGGTAAAAAAATCATTTTTTTTTTTGCCAACGCACTGATTTTGACCTTTTTCGGCTTCCAATGGGCAAACAAAAATTAGAAGATCTGGATTTTGCGGCAGATCTACAACTCTTTGAATAAGATTTTTCGTTTCGAATCAGCAGCATACTAGACTTTAAGTCAGAGTTGTAAAAACTGCAGTCTTTTCGGTACTGCAGTTAATTGACTAAAAAGACTAATTTTAATAAGTCTTTTAACTTACAAAAATACTTTAACTAAAATCGAGCAGTCAGCAGTCAGTACTAATATTCTGACTGTGCAGTTAAAAAAAAAAGTTAATTAACTTTAAGTTAATTAACTGCAGTACTTTTTAACTGCTTTTAGTCTTTTTAGTCAGTAAAAAGTCTTTGTACTGCGATGATTTAACTTTTAGTCACCAAGTCTTTTAACTACAGTCAATTAACTGTAAGTTTTTTTTTAACTTTTTTTTCTTTTAAATTTCTTTTCTTTTTATTCCATCCTGTTTCTTTTAGTTAAAAGACTATAGAAAACGTTAAAAGACTTACAGTTAATTGACTGTAGTTAAAATACTTACTGACTAAAAGTAAAATCATCGCAGTACAAAGACTTTTTACTGACTAAAAAGACTAAAAGCAGTTAAAAAGTACTGCAGTTAATTAACTTAAAGTTAAATAACTTTTTTTTTAACTGCACAGTCGGAATGTTAGTACTGACTGCTGACTGCTTGTTTCGCAGTTAAAGTACTTATTTACAGTATTAACTTACATTCAAAAGGTAAGTTAATTAACTGCGACTTTATTAACTGCATTACCAAAGTACTGCAGTCTTTTACAGCTCTGCTTTAAGTAACAAGATAGAGTGGTGGGTAGGCGAATAAGTGAACTACACACTCAAAGCAAACACCATCAAATGGTACACAGATGGATCGAGAACGTCTGAAGGACTGGTGTTCCGCCTGCGGCTCCAATAGAGCTTTTTAAAAAACAGCAATATATCTCTGTCTCATTCATTTTTAAATGTCAAACTTAAATTCTTGGCACAATGACATTTAAGTGGCAGCCATTTGTTTGTTTTATTTTGGAGGCAAATAAATATTTAGAATCGTTTTTTTCCTTTTTTTTATAGAAAAACTGCAAGTAAAAATGTTTTTATACTTAATATTAGATATTTTAATCTTTTTATTGCACAAAATAGCTAGATTTTTGTGATGAAAATTCGCCCGCCTTTTTTTTCTTTCCAATTTCATCTGTCATTGTGCCAAGTTTTTGCTGTCATTTGAAACTGACAATTTGGTAGAGATCTCTATTGCAGCATTTTATTCTGTTCAGGCAGTAAAACGCTTAACTCCTATACCTACCATAAAATTCAGACTGGTATGGGAGTGCATGGGCAAATAAAATGAACTTGATAACAATAATAATGTTATACACTCTATTGGCTATCAGGCCATGCTGGTATCTATACATTGCAATGGGGATTGGTGAGGCAGATTTATTAGCCAAAATAGGAGCCCTATTAAGGGATACGGAAATGATCAAAAATAAGATCAAATCAGTAGAGGAGGTCAAAAGATCAAAGATCTGGAATGAACTACCCGCACTGAGACAGGCCAAACTAAAACTTGGGAAAAATACCCATAAGAACGTCACAAATTCTGTATCAGCCTAAGTAGGAACAACCTAAGAATAATAACGGGACTCCTTACTGGACACTGCAAGCTAAGAAAACACCTCAGCGTCTTTGGCGTAGTGAGTAGTCTAACATTCAGATTCTGCAACACTATAGTGAGGAAACATCAAACCACATATTAGGCAAATGGTATGCACTTTTGCATCAAAGACACAAATACCTGTGCCGAGATTTAGCTAATTCGAAACCGCAGCGAGTGAGTGAGATGAGTCACTTTTCACTGAAAATCGATTTAGCTAGCAAAAGTGAGTGAGTGAGCGAGTGAAATGAAATGTCAGATTACTCGCCGGATATTTCAGCGGTGACTTGATGTATGTGTTGGTAAATTTATACTTTTGCATTAGTATTTGTTCTTTTCTAATGGAATTGTTACACATCCTACGCACGTTTGTGAAATGAAATTGCAAGACAACAATGTATAGTTAAAAATGTACATATATGTATGCACTAGATTTATTTTTATATAAATATACACATTTAGTACAAAATACTTCATGAACATTTTTTTAATTTGTTGATTATATTTTTGTTTATTTCAATTTAAAAAAAAATTAAGTATCGCCATCGAAATGAGAACCTCATCGACATACTAGGAAGTTCCAATTACAAAACATTGGAAAAAGATTTAGAAGACACTTTACACTAAAATCACACATTTATTTAGTTTAGTTTTCCTATTTTATTTTATTTTTCAATTTTGTTGTCTATTTAATTGCTACGATACACTATTTTTGTTAAATTTAATAAAATTGAAACCACAAATCACAAAAAGAAAACAAACCAAAGACAACAAAATAAAATATAGTCTTTGGTTATGACATTTCATGTGTTCGAAACTAGATTCGAAATTACTCATTTCACTTTAATAGCTAAATCACTTTTGCGAGTGAAGTGAGATGAGTCGGCGAGTAAGGCGAGTCATCTCACTTCACTCGCTGAAATAGCTAAATCTCGGCACTGGGCAGGCTCCAGATAGAGGCAAGAGAATTATACCATCTCTGAAAACACTCAATACTATAGATTTCCTCAAAGAAATAGATCTGGAGGAAGAGGTAAAGGGTGAGCAATCTCATTCAGCTCTAGATGGGGGTACAATAGATCTGTAGGTCGCAGTGCACATAAGCTCCCAACTAATTCATTCATTCGCTCCGTGTTCACTGATAATATAATTAAGCATTAAGTTCAGCAGCTTAGAAGGTTCCTGCCATACAAAATTTGTTATTCGTTAATCGATAAAAAGTACCTTAGAAGAGAATTCAATTCTCTGCAAAAAAAAATTGATTGACATACTTCTGGTTTTTAAGATTATAACATTTGGAGTGTTTTCAACCCGAAAAATTTTTATTTTACACTCACACTGACAGCCCTCGAAGAATACTTTTTTGACGAATTATATCGTGTTTGCCACTGAAATTCGTCCAGAAAGGTGGTGGCCTAACCCAAAGTTACTAACCCCTCTATACTAACCCGTCCGTCCTTATGCCTGCCTTACCTATATCCTGGGGAGCAAAATAGATCCACTATAAGATCCGATTGAGATGATGCAACCTAACCTAACTTTAACAAGATAATAACGTTTATCTGTTGTTAAGGTATTAATTTTGACCACAAGATAGGACAAGCCCCATCAACCACAATATCAATGTTCCTACCAAAATCGAACTTTCACCTCATACTGAAAAAAAAAAAAAAACATCGCACGATTTTCTTCTATTCTATATTTGAATAAATCTAAACGACATACAGGACCTCTGCTACTTTTCATGGTTCAACGAATATGTTTTGATGCAATTTTTTAATGAATTCATCTCTTGGGATCATTGATCGAAGAGGAGAAGATTTCCTTTCCTCAGGGGAAGTATGAGACATATTCTAACCTATAAATAAAATTGCTCAAGTAAAGGAATCTGTATATGGAAGGGATGTCATCATTTCTCTTTCTCCTTCAAATTAATAAAAAAAAAAAAAAGAACTATTTCCTCCTAGAGACTTATAATAGTTTTTTAAGGAGAGATGGTGATGATTAAGGGATGACGAAACCAAATAGAAATAGATCGGTATAATGTGAGTTGAGTTGTGTTGTGTGTTATGCAATACGCAACCCCTTTTTCTTTGATAAGGGATCCTTGTTCCTTGATCGATGTGAATTTTTTAATTTTATTTTTTAGAAAAGATTTTCTCTCATTTTTTATTTTGTGTGCGTGAGAATGAGGAGAATATTTAGAACAACAACAAAAAACAAAAAACTCAATGGAATTTAAAAAAAGAGAGAGGGTTGAATTTAGTTGTTGGTTAGATATTTTTTAAAGTCAAATTATCAATATGCTGAGGTGTCTGGCCGTTGGATAATTCAGTTTGTGCTTCATTGCCAAGCTTGAAACATAGATTATAAAATCAAAGAATTTCTGAGATTTTATTTTTACATTTCAAATACATAAAACAAAAAACTGCAATTTTCATTCATATATTTCTTGTTTTGAAATTATTGTGTTTTAAATTTTGTTTAATTTTTTTTTTAATTTGTTTTTGTTTGTTGGTGATTTATCGTTATCGTGTCGAGTGTGAAAATATGGCCAACCAATTGGAATTTCTAATGCAGCTCTATATGATGAATTTAATTCAACAACAACAGCAACAATTAATTCAACAACAAACTTTACAACAACAAAACAAGGATAATATGACAACTGATTTGGCTTCTTTAATGTTGAAAAAACAACCAACAAATCAAGAACAACATCAGAGTCCAAATAATTGTAGTAGTAGTGGTAGTAGTTGTAGTATTAGTAGTATTAGTAGTAATATCATTAACACTCCTAGTGATAATGATGTTTTTTTGAATACACACAATAACAGTGGATTGCAACAAAAATTGATTTATCATAATGACAATAATTATTCAATTAATAATCCTGTTAATTTTTCAAAGAGTTTCCTTCAATCATCAACAGTGACTTCGACACCACAAGAAAAAGTGACAAGAACTTCTTCAAATGAATTGTATGACAATGTGGGGGTGACAAGTAGTGATAAACAAATTGCGTTGGAGTTAATCGATGCAGATGCGAATGCGAATGTGGAGGAAGAAGAACGTTTGTTTTCAACAGGAACATCCGGTTGTACAAGCAGTGGCGATGATTCAAAACTATTAGGGCCAGTGTTGGAGAGTACAGATTCATTTTCTTCGCCGATAATGGTGAGAATTTTAAAAAGAAAAATAAATTAAAAGTGTTTGTGTTAATTAAATTGAAATTAAATTTTAAAAAATTAAAGCCTATTACTCCGATGAAACATGGAAATGTTCTGTCATCAACGACATCCACAAGTGGACAAGATTTGTCAGAAGATAATACAAAATCTCTAAATGTGTTTGTGGATAGTGAAGATTCGAGTTTTTCACAAAAAATGTTAAAGGTGTCATCGGATAATGCGGGTGTCAGTGAAGAAAATCCATCAGAATCGAAAGTGGCAGTTAAAATTGAAAGCAATTTTGTGGTATGTTAACAGTGTTTATACTTTTTAGTTTTTTTTTTTTGTATTTTGGTGAAAGTAGTCAAACAAAAATTCAGTTTCAGTAAGCATTACAATTTTAGGGGGTTGTATTTGTGCGATGAGCATTCCTTATTATGACAATGATCAAGTTATTTGAATTAAGTTTGAACCTTTTCTTTAAAAAGACATTCGTTAAAGCTGGTAAATATGACTTCAATTATTAAAAAAAAAAAAATATTGGAAATAAATTGGCAGCTATGGGTTTAGATAGCAAAATGTTAGCATTTCTGAAAATTTGTAAGAAATTTCACGTTACCAAGTATATGAAACGGTTTATGGGCAAACATTTCTGCCACTCCTTAATAATAGGCGTTTTTTATTGGGAATCTATACATAGTATAGTAAGAAACTTCCACTAAAACGCATCGGCAGTAACTTGGTTTTTATTTTTCACATTTGGTACTATTGAACATGTGCCGAAATAAAAATTAAATTAATTGGACAATTTTCATGATGATATGGTAATAAAAAAAGTCTTAAAAGTTAGTTTTTATAAAATGATTTTCATGAAATAATTGCAGGTTTTGCGAGAATTGTGCGAGTAAAGTGACAAATGCAAAATCCAATTTAAGACTCGAATAAACGTCAAAAATCTATCCACAGTAGGATTCTACTTTAGCTTTTTATAGGCCGTAATCATACTGGCAATGTTGTATTTTTAATGCATGTTAAATCGTACTGCACTATGGATAGTTTTTTTCAATTAAACACGCCTAATGTCAAAAACAAGAATCGAGAAGAGTTGCCACTTATCTATTATAAATCACTATCGAAATTTTCAAAAAATCATAAACAAAGCAAAAAAGATTTATAAATTCTTTACAAAAATAAATAAATAATAAGTTATAAAATCTTAATTTAATTTTAAAAGCATTATTTAGCTTATAAAAAAAAATTTATGAAATTTTAAATAGATTTTCTTCCTCACAAAAGGATAAATGTTTATAAAATAAATGAATTCATTAGTAGATTGATACAAAATAAAACAAAAAAATATTGCACATCAAAACCAAAACTAAAATACAAATTAAAGTATAACCTTGGCAACCCTTATAGTCAACAACTTTATTTCATATTCAGTCTGTTTGGTAACGTGAAATTTGTCTGCAATTTTTCACATTTTGTTGTTGTCGAAACCCATAGCATAAAATAAATCATGTGGGAAACTTGGTAAAAATTTCACGTGATTCCCCTTTCACACGAAGATACTAGTTGCTGGAGATTTTTTTGACGTTTTCTTTAAATCTCCTTATACTACGTTTCCACCGACCACAAAACCGAGATTTAGGTAAATTTACCTTAAATCTTCTTCAAATCCCGAAGATTTACCATACAAATTTATTTCCAAAATCTCGAAGATTTGAAATAAATCTTGTTAAATCTTCATAGGTTTAATAGTTTTAAAACTCAAACTGGCCTATATATTCTCACACTGAATACATTCATTGGAAAGTGGACATAGATGAAATTTTCTGCCTTACTTCAACGTCATTAGAAAGAACGAAACAACACCTGCAAACTGTCAAAATTAATCTAATTTTTAATCTTTTTGTGCGGTGAAAACACCAATAAGATTTATTTAATCTAAACTGAGATAAACCTTCGGTGGAAATATAGTTTTAACAATCTCTTGTACCTTTCATACGCAAGCAATTAAAACCCGGAGATTTTCATATTTTCCTTTTAAACTACCGTGGTTGAACGCACACAAACGTTGTGTGAAGAGAAACGTCAAAAAAATCTCCTGAATTTGTTGACCGGGAAGATTTCGTTTACCCCTCTTTCTTCCTGCCCTTCTCGCCCATGAACTAATTGTTGCCAGCAACTCAGTCTCCTCGTGTGAAAGGGGACTTAGCAAGCAGAGGTATTATTTTAATTCAAATTTCAAACTGAATTTTTTTGACAGAACTTAAAGTTGGAAGGGAAAATATTTTACTCACTCTTGAGCGTTAACTTCTGCTCAAAAAACTACAAAATTGATCAAGTGTGGAACAGGATTTGGCAAGAAGTGAGAATTGGCAGTTTGTTTTAAAGTTTCACCTTATTTCCGTCATTTAAAGTGAATAAATACAAAATATCAATGGCTAAGAATAGAATGTTGAACTACATTTTAGTTGTGAAAGGGGCACTTAAACTCACGAAAACAAGGGAATAGAAGAAAATATAATATGCAAGCAGGCATATTATGGTTGATAGCTAATTGATTACTTTTGCTTAGGTGAATTATGAATTTGTTTTTCTTTTGACGATTTTTTGGTTTATGGCATTTGCCTTAGTGAGGCTTCGGAATTATAGTTTTACTTTAATTATGAATACATAAATACCTTTTAACAAATTTTTTCGTGAAATTAACTTTTTGAAGAATTTTTTTTTTAATTTCCCTCTGCATAAAAATTTTGCTTGAAATTGGTGAAGCTGTTGAGGAGTACCGAAGATAAAAAAAAAACTGTTTTACCAATTTGGTTTAGTTAAAAGTTAGCTTCAGAATTATTTATTAGATATGTATGTACGTACCTACTCCTCGAAAAAAAAAAATTAGAAAAGAGTAGCCTCGAACAAAGCTGTCCCAAGTTCTGCGATGCAGATGAGATCCATGGGTTCCTGAGATAATTTTAAGTCGAAAAACTTAAGAGATAATTTTCTCGTTTTCACCTCTTCTTCGACTTATAACAGTTTTTATGATTTTTGGTCACATTTATTGAAGTAGCTCTTACTTTGCCAAACTGAAACAGATTCTTGATTTTTTTTTTCTGTAATTACCATAAGAGCAGTTTGTTCTTTTTACCCACCCCATAACTTTTTTCTATGCGGGTGACGGTTTTCCTGCAGTTTATTATAAAAACCATTTGTTGGCATTTTAAGGTTGTTTTTTTTTTGACTTTGGTGTTATTTTTTCACAAAATCCTATTTATTTTCCTAAAAATACTTGACATTTTTGACGAAACAATACACTTAAGCCTAGTTTTTTTGCTTTGAAACTCTATTATCTTCTATGCATTTGTGTGTCCAACTACGTTCTGTCAAAATTCATATAAAAATAAAATGCACGATTGGGTCGCACGAACTTGCTCTTGTAGTAAAAGTTTCTTCGAATTTTAAAGATTGAGTGTAATATAAAACACATAATTAATAATTTTATATGTATTTATCCATTTAATAAATTGAAGAATGGAAAATTTAATATGGAAAAAAAGCATGAAACACTTTCTTTAAATTGATAAAACAAGTACTTAAAATGTTTTAATCTCAGAATGAAGAACGCCATCTCAATTCTTGAAAAAATGTGATTTTATGCAAAAAAAAAAAATTAAAATCGTTGCTTTCTTAAAAAATAATTTTTTATATATAAAGTTTCTTATTATTTTTTGGAAAATAAATTTGGTATGCCATTTTTAAGAATATAATAATATACAGCTTAAACCATAGTTTCAAAAAAATTCATCAACCCGTTTTCAAAAAAATGATTTTTCAAAAAAAATTTTGAACTTTTTTTTTTAAATAGAAAAAATATTTTTTTTTGCAAATATTTGTATGCAGTATTATTCACACTTAATAGGACCTCCTAAGTAAAATTTTTGATCTAAATGGGTTAAGCGGTTAGCGGGAAAATCGAAAATAAAAAAAAACGGTTCTATGGCAGGTACCGTTAATAACGGTTTTTGGTAAATTTTTTTTTCACCAAAATATACACCATAGCACTAATAGTACACACAAAAAATTTTTAAAAAATCTTTAGAGCCATTTTTGAGATAAATAACTTTATTTAAAATGGTCGTATATGGCAAGTACGGTTATTTTTTGAGCTAAAAAAAAAATCTCGATTTCCCCTCTAGGGAATCACCCAAAAATCTTATTCTCCAAGTTTGAAGAAAATCGCTTCAGTGGTTTAGGCTGTAGGCCGAGGTACAGACATACATACAGACATACACACAGACAGACCGACGGAATTGCGGGACCCACTTTTTTCGTATTCTCTATCATCATTTTTTTTTCACCAAAATATACACCATAGCACTAATAGTACACACAAAAAATTTTTAAAAAATCTTTAGAGCCATTTTTGAGATAAATAACTTTATTTAAAATGGTCGTATATGGCAAGTACGGTTATTTTTTGAGCTAAAAAAAAAATCTCGATTTCCCCTCTAGGGAATCACCCAAAAATCTTATTCTCCAAGTTTGAAGAAAATCGCTTCAGTGGTTTAGGCTGTAGGCCGAGGTACAGACATACATACAGACATACACACAGACAGACCGACGGAATTGCGGGACCCACTTTTTTCGTATTCTCTATCATCGTAATATCAAGTTTCATTTTTATCTCGAGTTCGATTTTTTGAACGAATCCATAACTTGCCCCATAGTACCTATTATATCGCAAATTGTTTGGAAACCTGGGGTCGCCCTGAACTCGTCCTGAAGTATATAGATCTAGGTTTTTTTCTGGGACGAGTTGAGGTAAAGAATAAACTGCCAAAGTGACATAAGTTGTTTCTTTTTAAAAGGGAAATTGGATAAAATAGTTGACTAATTGAATAAAATTAAATAGAAAAAGGAAATGGAAATGTTAATATGTTTTAATCTTATTTTAAGTGTTAATTATTCGAGTTGAGAAATTCTTTCTTGCTGAAAATGTCAACAACGCAATTGAGAGCCCTAAAGTGTTTTTTGAAAATCGAAAAACCCAGTTTTTTTGACAACTCTTGGGGCTGTCAAGAAAACCTGGGTGAACCCTGGGTAAAGTTACGAACAAATCTAAAATCTTCACATCAAAGTTCGCCTTTTTCGAAAAGTGCTCATTCAATTTTAATATTTACAAAACAACATTCTTCATTATTTTTTGAGAAAAGTCTATTGTTGTTTTTTTATTTCGCAGTTTTTAATAAACGACTTCAAACATTTAAATTCAATAAATTTTTAGTTAATAAAATAAGCTAAAAATTTTCATCCCTAAATCAATTCCTTTTTTTATGTTTACCAATTTGTTTAATTAATTTATTATTTTTTACAGAGCTTCGACTCGAATGGATCCAATGGTGGTTCAGGTGTGGACAGCATTTTACAAAGTAAGTTAAAAAAATCTATTTGATAGTGAATTTTTTTTTTGTTTATTTCATAGCTTCACGAGTTTGCTTCGAAATGTTATAGAAAAGGCACCAAATAACCAAATGAGAATCAAGTAATTTACTGGAATAGAGATAATCTCGAATAATTTAAAAAATAGTGCGCTTTGGGATTAAATTTTTGAAATTTTTGAAGAAATACTTTAAAAGAATTTGTTAATTCGTCTCAAGAGGCATTACCCCTGAAAATGACTTATGTTTAGATAAATTCTCCGAGCAAGAATATCCAACGCACTACCAACTTACTAAGTTCTTCTAATGTCAAATATCTTTCAACAAAAAATTCGATTTTTTTTAACAGAAGCGATTTTTTTTCCTTCGATATAGGGATTTTGTTCAGAAAAATCGATTTTATTCTTCTGAACAAATCGAATTTTTTGTTAAAAGGAATTCGATATAAAAGAAATTTGTTTATTAACTTATGTCGAATTCCTTTTACCAAAAATATTCGATTTTTTTTCTAAACAGAATCGAATTTTTTCTTTTAATACAAGGGATTTGTCCAGAAAAGTCGATTTTTTCTTCTGAACAAATCGACTTTTTTCTTAAAAGGAATTCGACATTAAAGTCATTGAACTCGGCTTATTTCTTGCGATGAGCCAACACTCTATTACTAAATTATATGTTTTGAGTCAATAACCGGTAGGTAATGTTTTGTCTTCTGATTTTAGATTGATTTTTCTGACAGCCAACACGGTTTGGTTCAAAATAAGTCAACCCTTATTATTACCTTATTATGTCTTGCTTCTTTAAAACATTGAAAACAAGCATAGGTTGTGTGCTTAGCTTAAATGTACATCCAAAGTTTTCAAAATGAGCCCTTTTAATCAGTTTATTGTAAACTCTGATGGTATTCCACAAGGCAGCCATTTTGGTCTCTTACTATTTGCAAATGAATTAATTTTCGATAAACTAATAAATTATTTTTAAATCAATTTTCCAGATGAAGAAAGCCTGAAGTACTTAAAAAAATTCCCATCTTACTTGGAATGTGAAAGTATTACTTGCCGCCAAGAACACACTCGCGAACATTTCCATTGCTATGACCAACCGTGCTGTGGTAAAGTTCTTACCAAAAGAGACGAAATAATTCGTCATCTTAAATGGCATAAGAAACGCAAGGAAAGTCTGGCTTATGGATTTTTGCGTTTTTCCTCGTCCGATGACTGCTCGCAATCTTTCAATCCTGGATGCATTTACAATTGGAAGCAAACGCATTATCATTGTGTGGAAGAAGGTTGTCCAAAAGTCTATGTTAGCACAAGTGATGTCCAAATGCATGCAAATTATCATCGAAAGAATTCAGAAATCTTCCAGGAGGGGTTAGTAAAGTTTTGTTTTTTTTTTTTTTTTTTTTTTTTTTTTTAGTTTTAAGACCTTAATTCAAATCTTATGGAATATTTTGAAAAATTTCAGATTTAAGCGTTTTCGAGCGATAGAAGATTGCAAAACAGAAAGTTGTCCATTCTATGAAAAGAAAACATCGCACTACCACTGCCGAAGGGATAATTGTCAATTCACCTTCAAAAATAAAGCTGATATGGGTAATATCAAATCAAATTTTTTAACCCAAAGATATTTTTTTATAATTTTTTGTTTTTTTTTTTTTTAATTTAGAAAAACATAAGTCCTATCACTTACGTGATGAACGTCTAACCCAGGATGGATTTAAGAAAATCCTCAAAACCGAGACCTGTCCTTTCGAGAACTGCCGATTCTCGAATGTTTGTAATCACATTCACTGTGTTCGTGAAAATTGCAGTTATATTTTACATTCAAGTAGTCAACTTGTAAGTCACAAGCGAAAGCATGACCGTCTCGATGGGGAAAAGGCTTATAGTAATTTCAAAAAAACACAGAAGGACAGTAGTGAAGATGATTCGCCAAAATCTTCATCGCAAACTGATGTTTCCACACCTCTGTCTTCCCTAACAGCTGAATCGAATAATTTTCAATTTTTGGCTAGAAAACGTGGCAGGCCACCAAAGAAAATTGTAAGTGAAAAATGTTTAAACTTCACATTTAAAACGTGCATAATCAACTGTTTTTCTTTTAACTTACAGCAATTATCGAACGAATCGAAGAAAGTGAAAATTGAAGCATTAGAACAAACAACGACAGCTTGTATTCCACCAATTGGACTTCCGTTTCCACCATTTCTACCCCAAATGAGTAGTAGTAATTCACAAGATGGAATTTCAACACCTAATTTCCAGTTAACTCACCTAATGGCTATGTTCCAGTTACAAAATCCACTATTCTATCAAAATCTTTATCCAGATGGTCTTTTTGGCTTTGGAGGAGCTGGTGGAGTGCTAGGTCTACCATCACAAAACTCTATCTTCCCAACACCAGCTTCAACTCCAGCTCAATCTTTTGTTAAAAGTGAAAAAAAGCAAAATGATTGAAGTATTTCTTTTCAAGAATTTGGTTTAGTCTAGAATTTCGGATGACGAAAAACGTTAATTCCTTTCCTAAGATTGATATGGAATTTGAATGTTACCATAAAAACAAAAATATTGCTTTCAAAGAAAAGGGCTTCTGTTAAGGCTGTTGATGTTAAAAATGCAAGGTTCTAATTTGCAAAACTTTTACATGGTCTTTTTGTTTAATTTTTAAACAAAGAAAAGCCAAAACGAAATATTTTTTAATTCAAAAACATGAATTTTTAAAAAATTGGCCTTTATAAAAATTAAATTCAAGGAATACAGTAACGTTCAGATTTTGGGAACCTATAAGGTTTTTATCTGCATGTTCCTTAATCAGTCTCATTTGCACCATACTGAATTTTTAAATAACAATATAAAATTTGCTATACATAATTATATTCATATACAATATTTTATTTTTAAGGACAAGACTGTAGAATGCCGATTCATAACAGTTATAACAATTTTTCGTCATTAAAAGTGGTTTTGCATTTGTTCGCTTTGCGCGAATTGATAAAAAAAAACTCTGAGCTACTCACAGGCCCTAATCCTGCGAGGCCGCTTGAACAGTACTATTAAACAAATATACAAAACTGTTTTGAATTGGCTTGCCTACAGTTACTTCCTTTTTTTTTAATGTTGAATTGAATTTAATCAAGGTGCATCAATTTAAACTTTTTTGATTAATGAAAAAGTTTTTTTTTTTTATTTTTCAATAAAATAAAAGTCTTTTTCATTTATCAAAAGACTTTAAACAAAAAACACCAAATGTTAAAATTTATCTGTGATTCTTCTTGTAATGTTCACATTCAAATTAGTATATAGTATATATATACTATGTATGTATATTTAAAAGGTGATAACTACTTTAAAATAATTTAGTTTTAAAATAATAAAAAAAAAATTAAATTATTGTGTAAATATTAGTTAATTATGCATAAATATATCTAAGCTTATTTATTTTTATTAAATATTGAAAACAACTCTTTCGCTCTTTCACTTTCAATTTATTTTAGTTGGCACAAAGCTATAGTAATCATCAGATTACAGACCTTGGTGGCTGCTTGCTTCCTAATTTTAATAATCACCCATATTCTGCAACTCGTATTTATGACTCGTACAGTCGTATGCTGGTATTCCAGGAGTTGAACATCCGACTTCATTTTGTAGGTACTAATATTGGGAAACGCAAAACATCGCATACGACTGTTCATATTTTTCATTACTCCGAGTCTAGTATTTATTTGAAAGCCCATTATGCAGATCGGGGCAAAATTTATTTCTCATACAAATTTTTCACAGGACAAATTTTTTCTCTGATTTTTCTTGAGCAGTACGCGGTTCACGCGCAAAATCCAAAGTTTTGTTTCGAACTGTACTACATGTAAAAGTCTCCACTTAAAGGCTCTCCCAAGCCAACGCGATTATTCGCCGCGACAAACGAAAACAATAACAACAACGTGTTCTTTTGTTTGACAACCACGTGTTGTTATTGTTCTTTTCGTTTGTTGTGGCGAATAATCGCGTTGGTTTGGGAGAGCCCTAATTTTTCCAGACAAATAATGTCCGAAGCATTATTTTGCTGGACAAATGTTGACGTTTTATGAATTTCAAGGTTTTTCTTAACACATGAGTTTTTACAATTGAACGGAGAATGTTGTCCCACTAAATGATTTCGCCTCCGTCAAATTGACATTGAGCGCTCAGTGAGATTTTTAGTAGGACACGCGTAATGTGAAATAAAGTTAACAGGAATACATTCATTAAAACAGATGTTTTCACTGAGTCAGTGGCATAGATAATAGGAAAGGGTGCGACAACATTTTTTTAGAACAAGCACGAAATGAAACTATATTTTATGGAAATGATTCCTGTATGATAACATGAATAATTTGATTTCGGGGTAAAAATTGCAATGCATTTTTAGACTGAATTTTGAAATTTTTGTATTGTTATTTCAATACTACAGCCTAAATTAGACTTCTGTGAAGTTACGACCATTTTAAAACTAAGTAGGGCAGTTAAGTAAGGAAATTATAAAAAAAAAATCTCGAATATCAATGACATTAGATACTGCAGTATTATTTCCCATACTTAGAGTTTTCTAGCTAAGCTACTGTTCTCATTTCAATTTCTTATTTATCTCTACACCTTCGAAATTTTGTCTTGAGAAAAAAATGTAGAGATAAAATTTGGTTTGTCCGGAACTACATACTAGGCTTTATTAAATTGTATTTGTGTCGTATATTTCTCGTATGAAATTTTTTAAACGAGATTTATTTGGTCCTCGAAAAAATGGGAAACAAAACTAATGCACATCTGTAGCTCTAGCCTAAATCGTGCATACTTTGTTGTTCGAGTTCGAGTTAAAATAAACTGTTAGTCCCCTTTCACACAAGGCAACTGAGTTGCCGGCAACAATTAGTTCATAGGCGAGAAGGGCAGGAAGAAAGAGGGGTAAACGACGGTCAACAAATTCAGGAGACTTTTTTGACGTTTCTCTTCACACTACGTTTGTGTGCGTTCAACCAAGGTAGTTTAAAAGGAAAATACAGCAAGTCTCCTCCAACTTTGTAATTTCGTGTGAAAGGTACAAGAGATTGTTAAGGAGATTTAAAGAATTCGTCAAAATAATCACCAGCAACTAGTATCTTCGTGTGAAAGGGGACTTACACTTTTGCACTTTGGCAATGATATTAGAGCAGTTACACCGGACTACGAATATACCACAAACACTTTTTGTCTTTGGATGTTATTTTTTTGATCTGAACTTTACCTAATGCAATCTTGAAGAATAAAACAAAATATATAGGTACCTGTTTTAAGACAATATACAGACTTTATTGCATTTATCTATATTTTATGCCACCGCATTGTATTAGAAATAAAACAATATGATTAGAACAACAACACAAATGACTTTTTGATTTGAAATTTTACTGATTTTGACAATTATCTACAAGCAACGATATACGTTGTTTTTTTAAGCTTCTCGTACGCAACGTATAGGACTTGAAGAATAAGGATTTTGATTCGAAACGAATTCGAGTTCGACTACGAGTACGAGACAAAATACGACTTGTGGAATATGGGTGGATATTAAGTCCAGTGTTTTTATGAACATTTTGTATATGGGAGTCTCAGACCTAGCAATTTGTAGTACCGCCAATTTTGTTCGCATTTACTCGAAAAGGAATTTCCGGCTAGCGTTGCGAAAACGCAACTTCTGGAACCTTACTGATGATAAATTCAGATAAACTTACGGCCATATTATTCACTCAATACACATCTAGATTAAAACTTAAATCTGGATGTAAATCATACAATTTCAATGTAAATTCATCTGGATTAAAGTTTAAATCTGGATGTATCGAGTGAATAATATGGCGATTAGTAATGAATTTGAGAGTTAATTGAATTATCTTTTCGTGTTGATTTTGAGCTTTGAAAATTTGAAATTTTTGAAACTTTGACGTAAAGATTCTAAAATATTTAAAAAGTAAATAAGGGTTCACATTATATTCTGAAATAATGTTGACGCAATTTATATGAGTTGCCTGTCTGATAGGTGAGCTGAAAGCACTACGTTGCGTTTTCGCAACGCTCGCCTAATCCAGTAGCATTTAAGCCTAAAAAATATTTCCTTTCGTTGCGTTTTCAAATCAGATTGAACGGTTTTTTTTTTCGAAATAGCTATTGTGTGTTTATGTTTAGAATGGGTGCCTGTTGTTTCGTTTTTTTCACTTCGCTTTTGGTTGTTTCGCTTTTCTTTTAATTATTTTTGTTTACTTCGATTGTGTTTACTTTGTTTTTCAATTACTTCGCGCTGCGATCATTTCGCCCTACGATCACTTCGCATTTTTTTCTTTCTCTTTTTAATCGTTTTGCAAATTCGTTAAAAGTGTAATGAGTTATTTAGGTCAAGGTTATCCCGTTTACGGTTTATTTCGCATTTCTTTTTGTATTACAATCTTTTGTTTTGGCGTGGGTTTATTTTGTCTTCAGTGTGATTATAATCGTGCGCGGCAAGCTCCAGACTATCAAACAAAATATTAAAAAGTTTTAAAATGGATAAAAATACAATTTGCAACGTACTTAAATCAGTAAGGGGAAAAGAAAAACTTAATTATAATGGATTTTCTTACAATTTTTTAAAAATTCATGACGTTGACATATGATAAGTTCGAAGTTTCTTTAAATGCAGATTCTTTAAATGCAAAAGAAACTTTGCATACATCCAACCATGCACCTACCCCAAATCTTATAGTGGGCCAAGCAGGGGGGTTGCAGGGGGCAGCATGCCCCCCCTAACATACCTCACTGTTTATACGCCGTAATGCTGGGTGCTAGCACTGTATTTATGTTAGCAAGCCTACATAAATAACAAAAAGAAATTAAAAATTGAATAAAAAAAGTAGTTTTGGTAATTTTCAAATATCTCATAAACTAAACACAAAACCATCTATTATTTGTATTGTATTATTCATACTAGAATATCAGTTTATTGACGTCAGTGGTTAGCAGTAGCATAGTGCGTAGAGCACACAGCTTCGAAGGCTGAGCAAATCTGATGCGCGGGTTCAAATACCGCATGATGTGTAGAAAGTTTTTCAAATAAAATTGGATTAAAGCTCAGCACCACTATAAAGGAGACTGATAATAGGGCTTGGCACCCCCTGAAATAGCATATCTCCAGCCAAACAAAAATAAAACGAATTAAAATACCTAAAATTAATTCGTAAGCAATTGGTGGTAGCACCTTTAAGTTGTTGTTGTTGTTCAAAATTCAAGGAAATAAAACCATCTAGTTTTCAGTGTTCGATTAAATTTTTTTTTGATGTAAAGAGACCAAGGGCATTAAAATTCGCGCGAATTTTAATGCCCTTGGTATAATATAATTTTTGATTGCATCCTACCCAACAAAAGGATGAGTATTTTTTTTAGGTCAATTGTTTTTTCATTTTTTATAAAGTTTTTGATTTTTATCTTTTTAAGAGTGCGTTTGAGAAACTTCAAATTTATAGAGCTTATAGGTAATTTCGATTTTGATTTTTGAAAAAAAAAATTAAATTAAAAAAATAGTTTTTTTAACTTTTTTTTTTAATTTTTGAAAAAATAATTATTTTTTTAGGTCAATTTTTGTTTGCAGTTTTTGATTTTTATCTTTTTAGAGTTGTTTTCAAAAACTTCAAACTTATACAACAAATAATAATTTTAGTCGTCATTTTTAGAAAAAAAATTAAATTTGGGAAAAATGAGCTTTTTGAATTTTTTTTATTTTTGAAAAAAAAAAATAAATTTGGTAAAAATTATTTTTTTTTTAAATTTTTTATTTTAATGTCCTTGAGAGTTAACTTAAGTAACTTCAAATTTTTAGAGAGTATATACACACTTACACAGGTTATTTTAGTGTTCATTTTTGTAAAAAAAAAAAATAATTTAAATTTTTTTTTTTTAATATTTCCTCTAATTACACACAAAATATCCAGTATGTGAAACTGGCAGCCGCCGGAAATGGTTTAAGTGCATAATAAATCTGATTTTTCACACTTAATATGTATAAGTCTGTTAACCACCATCTCAGTTGCTGGCAAGTTTGTAAGACAAAAAAAATTTAGAGAAGTAAATTTCCTACTTTTTTTTTTGTGTTTTTCGATATTACCGCGCAATTTTCTCGCTTTTTTAAGTTATTGACAATTTTAACCCCAAATGATTAGTTTTTCGACTATAACTTCGCTCAACGATTTCAAAGCAATTGAATTTTCTTCATTTTGAGCCCAGAACCATCTGTGTAGACCCAAAAGTTTCGAAAATACAGATATCCAAAATTTAGCAATAATAGATTTATAACAACAAGTAGTATAATTAAATATAATAAAAAAATGGTTCTTGGCACAAGATGCATAAAAATACTAGAGCGTATAAGTTGGGTCAAAGGAAGAAAAAAATTATTTGGAGGGGGTAGTCTATATCCCTCCGTTTAATTGGGAGGGGCAATTTTTTGAAAAATTGACTTGAAATATAAAAAGACTCATAAAAATCCAACGACAATATTTGGAACAAAATCCTTTAACTTTGGAGCTTGTGTAGTGCCAAATATAGAGTTCCTATATACATATGTACATACCTAATAAATTTACACAGTTTTGCAGTTCAATACATTTTTGCACTCGCCATGAAAAAACAATTTAAGATTAATAAAAAGACAAACATTAGGGCTTTTTCTTTACTTTGAAACTTTTTGATTTTATGTGCATTTTAAAACAATTTAATTTTTTTTTATATGAACTTTGACAAACCTCTGGACTCAAATTCACACAAACATGCACAGAAAACCACAGTGTTTAAAATTAAAGGAACTGGGCTGTTATTTCCTGAATACAGCACATAAAAGCAATTCCAGAATCTAGAATTTTAATACAGAATTTTGGATTCACCTAGAGAATTTTGTTGTACAGAATTTAATATTTAAAGAATTTTGGAATACAGGAAAAATGAAGATTTTGGAATAAGTACTGTAGAATGTTCGGTTCTCCGTTAATTCAATTATATTTCAACTTTTTTAATTAACAAAACAAAATATTTTGTAGCTAATTAAAACAAAAAAATCAATAAATAAATTAAGAAAACAAATATTTGACCCTATGCTGACTCGTGCCTGCGTGTGTGTGCTGCGTCATCATAAACGGACACAAAGAAAAAGAAATAATTGAAGAAAAATTGAACTAAAAACATATTTACATGACAAAACTTGCATAGAAGATAAGAAAATTTAGAAAAAAGGCGCAATAGATCTACTGCTTTTGCAGTAAAATCTGAACGCTGAAAACAAAACGTCTTGGACCTACATTTTTATAATCAGGCGATTTTTTTCTGATTTTTTAGTGTATCGTTCATTTGGTTATACCTCAAAGGACAGAAGTTAAGCGCGAAGGCGGAAACCAAAACGTCTGGGACCTACATATTTGTAATCAGGAGAATAATTCTGATGTTTTTATGACACTTATGTGGTTATATCGTCCAAAGTTGATTTTTTACCCTATTTTGGGGTCGACTAGCAAGGGGAAAGCTGAAAGTAAAACGACTGGGACTTAACTATTTTTATCAGTGCACAATCATTTATTGTTTACCTATATATAAATTCAAGTGGTTATACCTCCGACATCCAAATCGGAAAAATTACCATTTTCCAACGCCCACCCCCACCCCCGGCTGAAAAAAAAACCTGCCAGACGATTGACTTTGATATAATTATGCGTATACCTATAACTGTTGCAGATTTCCAATTTTGTGGTATAATACCAGTCCCATTTATGTTGTTGTACAATCGCAAGTCTTTTTTTGATCGATGGAAGCAGATTTTTTGTCATAGGGAAAGAGATCTCTTGGCCTTTTGCCTTTTAACCAGTCCAGTTCAATGTCTTCAATTGGACTCTCTAAATGTTTGGCTAGCAGGCTTAGACCAGAAATAGTGATGGCTAAGAAAGCTATTTTATTAACAGTTGAACGTATTTGAGAAATTACAGTTGTCAGAGATTTGACCAAGTTTGAGCAAAAAAATTGATAATATCGAAGTAAAATTCTGAAACTTGGGGCCTATTTCACCAAACACTTTTCACTTTGCAACTTTGCAAAAAAGAATAATTTCCTGCAAAGTTAAAGTGCGATGTGTTTCACAAAATTTGCAAAGTGAAGACTTTTCACTTTTCAAAAATAGTCTGAAAAATTGAAAAGTGTTTCACCAACTTAAAAAAGAACTTTGCATTTAAATTCGTATTTTGCAAAGTTACAAAGCAAGATTTGAGCCAAATTAATAGATACATTCGAATCAATCATTGAAAAATCTCTGTTCCATTGGGTCTGCCGTATTTGTCCTTAGTGGTGTTATAAACACTGCATTTGGGAATGACCTCGATTTTTTACTTCACCAGCTCCACTGCAGATGATGTTTTCAAACATACGACCTTAGAAAAATGCATTGAGAAATTCATCAATGATTACATTGGACACTTGATGAACTACTCTACAGACGAATGCTTTTCTTATTCCTTGCAAAGATGCAACACCGTGATATAGGGCTCCATTCTCGACCCAATGTTATGCACACAAAATTTGTTGGAAGTGGCCCATATTTCTTTGACTGTCTAATTGTAGTTCATTTCCAATTTAAAAAAAAAAAAAAAAAACGGTTCTTTTTGTTAATCGTAAACTCTCTTTTGTCAAAAAATTATTTCCGATATCAAAGATAATTCTTAACTTAACTACACTTTGATTACCATTATTTACTTCTTCATTCTCAAAACGGTTAATTTTTTTTTTTATGATTATTTTCCGACAACTTTTCACAACAAACGCCTAATTTGCAAATAAAAACTTCTCTGCATATTACTGAAAAACTTTTAAAAGTACTAAATATAATTTTCAAAGTTTATTTGTTTAGTGAAACGAAAAGTACAATATTTTTTTCAAACTAACAAAGTTAACTTTTAACTTTGCAAATTTGCGTTTGGTTAAACGTTATTTGCAAAGAGAAAAATTTTTTGACTTTTCATTTCAATAATTTTCTTTTGCAAATTTGCGTTTGGTGAAACGAAATTTGCAAAGTAAGTGTTGATAGGCCCCTGATGAAAAAAAAATGATTGAATTATAATTTCTCAAATTCTTTATTATTTTTAAATTTAAATCTTGTCGGTGATACAATTTTCTTTCTTAAATACCCTTTAAAAGAAAATGAGGATGTTTTGGGGTGCAATCTAGGTATAGGATGATGCGCTTTAAATGAGACATTTTTTTTCAATGCAATCAAACACTATAATTTATATTTATACAAATATGCAATAATACTGGTCGACATACATATACTTTTCCGATGGTTTTTATCAATTCAAGTCCGAATTTAGATTGGTCAATTGCGTCATGTTTCAAATTATATTCCGCATTGAAAATGACAAAAAATGTATTTTCGCATTTTTTGTGGTTATGTAAAAAACGAGAGTTAATTGTTTTTTTTTTTATCCAAATTTATAATTTTAATTTATAATCATTTCCATACATGTATTTTTTTTTTCAAGGAAATTACTTGTTGAAATAAATGAATTTGGAATAAACATTACCATTTTCGTTTTTTTTTTTTTTTTAATTATGAAAGATCATCAAACATAGACACAACTTAATAAGGATTTCTTAAAGAATAATATTTCTTATATTCCAAAGATTTATGTCGAATTCCTTTCAACAAAAACCTCGATTTTTTTTTTTAATAAAGGGAATTTGTCCAGAAAAATCGATTTTTTTTCTTCTAAACAAATCGAATTTTTTGTTGAAAGTAATTCGACATTAAACTGAATTTTGAAAAAGAAAATTAGTATGCCCTTTCAGGAATCGTTATACATTTTTTTTAATCAAACACATTACGTTTTTACATAACCCTTACAATATCAAAAAAAAAACTGTCTTTCATTATCAAAAAAAAAAAAAGGCGTACATTGAAAACCTGACGAGATATATCAATTCTACAGATAGATTCGAACTCGCTATCACTAAATCAATTACCTTTGGAAAAGACTATCTATTTCGTGTCCAAGGACAGATAAACATTTCAGTTTTGCATATAAGAGTAATTAGAAAATCTTAAAATGCAAAAGCATTCTTTAATTATAAATTTCTTGAGCTGTCATCAAAAAATATATTTCATTTTGTATGTTGTAGAAAATTGAAAAAAACAACTATTATTTTGTTGTATATTAAAAATACCAAAAAACAATAAGCATTAATTTTACATAAGTATATGTATTCAGAATTTTTTTATACATACATACATATGTATGCATGTATTTGATGTCTCAAATTTAATACCAAAGCGTTTATTCAAACAAATTTAAGGCTTAAGTGATACAAATTTAAATACACTACAAATAAATAATTTTAAACATAAATAATTTGTTCCTAATTTTAAATAAAATAAAATATTTATAAAGCTTGACATGCAATAGCATAAAACAAAAAAAATACAGTTTATAACTGTTAAATAAAATCATAAAAATATAAAACAAAAATATATGTATGTACTGTGTTAAAAACATAGATAAAACAATAACAATCTTTGTGGATTATAATACTCGATGTTTTGTGTTTCCATATTGAATAAAAAAAAAATATGAAATAAAATACATATTGGTGATTGATGAAACAATATAAAGCCGTAATTAAAAATAAAACAATGCTAAAAGCACCTTTTCGTCCAGCATAAATAAAAATACTTTTACAACAAAAACAAATGGACACAAAAACACTTGAATATGTTGCAATAAATTCTGGGATGAAAATTGAATAAAAATTTTTAAATAAAACACATAAATATTACACTCTTACTAACTAACTAAATGGTATAATAGTTTTGGAGCTGGAAAAAAATTATCTGTAAAAGGCTTAAATGCAAAATTTGTTTTTCTTTGTTGTAATAACTTTAGTTCATGCAACCGTCCTTTCACGATGGAAATGGTTCTATTGTTAAGTTCTCATTATCAGATGCGGCTCTGAACGCAAAGAGTCAGTAAGATATTGAGTTTTCATGGTTTTTTGGAAGTAGCGTTTTTCGTTCGGTGAGTTTACATTGTAGACGATCGGTCGTACACCGACATTTCGCCACAATTCGGCAATGTGTCTGAAAAGAATAAAATAATTTTTTAAATATTATCATAACGTAACGACGAATGATTATGTTAATGTTTGGCTAAAAAAATTATTTCAAAATCTAGGAGCCTAAATCAAATTTAAAAAGTGCATGCATTAAAATTTGATTATGAGAGTTTATAGGTAAAATACATCATGGCATCGAATACAAAACCACACCTATAATAGAGGACGATGGCTCTGACTAAACAAAGCGGTATTTTTAAATTAATTTCAGGAGCATTATGGCTTAAATAAACTTTTTTTTTGTAAATAGGAAGTTATGCTCTGCCCGTCGTTTTCTTTAAGTCAAAAGTCCAAAACAATAGATAGATATTCCATCGATTTACATCAATATCAAATCAAAAATGTCAAAACATAGGAAGGGCCCAATATAAAAAGCGTCATTGTTCGGTAGAAGGATATGCTACTCAATTATCTTTTTAGATAAAAGAAGAATGATGTGCAAATTTATGTTATTCTTCGTTTGATCTTGAAGCTGGCACTGTTGTCTTAATTAATAGCGGAGTCTATGAAGATGACAAAGTCCCGAGTACCGCAAACAAAAAATTCTCCTAATTTCAACAACAGCATATTCATAAGATACTAGCTGACCCGACAGACGTTGTCCTGTCTTAACTATGAAAATTCAATTTGAAATGGAATAGATAATAAAAAAAATGTGTACCTAATTCTAGAGTATTTACCATCGTGAAGAAGAAGATAACCAAATGCTATTATGACCCATAAAAAAAATCTAGTCAAACGTGTTACACACTGATAAATTTTTATATTTCCATTTTTTTAGGACCTTGTAACCTATTAGACGTGGATATAAGAAGAGAAATGAAAAAATCCTTTTTATTAATCATTGCCTTACAAACCCTTTAAAATAAATAATTAAAAATAAGCATTAGCGGAGTCACTGTGGCGTATACGTACTTTTTTATCAGCATATAGTTAGTTAGATTTAAAAATCTGTGTATCACAGCTTTACAGTTTATTTTATATAATAAGATATATTTTGAATAACAAACCGCTCTTAAACTTAAATAAGTCTTTATGTGATTTAAGTCAGAGCTTGTTGTTTAAAAAATTGAAATCGATTTCGAATTGTATGACAATAAAATTTTTTGTCTTTTAATCATTGACGAAGAGGTCGAATTCGTTGCATAATTTCTACATACGCTTTTCTTAGCGCCACAAATATCTATAGTAAACTAGATTGATGAAGAACTACCCGAAATTCTACATCAACAGAAACAAATGAGTTATACTTTTTTTAAAAAAACTAATTAAATTATAAATGTCCCTTCCTATGCAAATCGGTTGATGTTCAGCCGAACTATGCACGTACAAACAAAAAACCCGGCTCCGTAGTGTATTAACATGTTTCAATGCGAATCCAACAAAAAGATCCCCATGTTAATCCGATAAAAAATAAATATTCAATTCAAAATACTTTCGTCTTGTTAACACCTTAACTATTCCAATACAAATTGATTTAAAACTAACCATACGTCCATTATTATTTCAAAACATCAAAAATACGTCCCATTTATCATATTTGATACACAAAATTAGCTTATTCTCATGCCGCCTACGTCCATGTATCATTTTTGATACATGAACAGAATTCGGCTTCACATTCCCCATACAAAATTATTTTAAAAGTTTTTAGACAATTTTGGTGTTATAAAGATTGTAAATGATACATGGACCCAGGCGGCACGAGAAAACTTTAATTTATTGTATACAAAATGATACATGGGACTTATTGTTGATGAATTTTATCTCTAAAACAAAATAATGGACGTATGAAGTTTCAAACTATTTCAATTTGTATGGGGACAGTGAAGCCGAATTCAAAAAATGTATCAAATGTGATACATGGACGTAGGCGGCACGAGAAAAAATTAAATTTGTGTATCAAATATGATATATGGGACAGTTAAGATGTTTAAAATTGAAAAAAAAAAAACAGCAATTATTTGGGAACTATTGGCCTTATTGCGAGAGTCTATTCGGGATTAGTATCTACAAATTTGGAATAATCAAATAGAAAAATGTTAACGATAAGGTCTTTCAAAAAACAACAGTATTCTATTCGTCAGTGTAGAATGACCGTTCGAACCAAAAAAAAAAAAAGTATGCAATTTATAGGTATCACGACTTTTCTGGCTAAATTTTTTAATTTTTATTTGCGTAGTTTGTTTATCTGATTCAATACAAATCCAACAAAAAAATCCGCATCCAATTTGTATGATGTTCAGCCGAGCACTTCAAATATTGCTCCACCGCAAACGCGCGGTGCGCTCCCAACCAGTGACTCATGGCAACTAACAATTCCACAAATCCTGCGCTTTGAATGATAGCCCTCCTGCTTACGTCCTCAACCCGCTAGTATTTCGATAATCGCAATTTGAAGTTGAAAAATTCCCACTGGACACCCTTTTAGTAGACTGATTCAAAAAAATTAAAATGCGTTAAATAATTTTTTCTTTACATATGAATTTCCTTCAATATATAAAACAAAATTCAAATGTTTATTATAGATGTTATTTTTCCATAGGGAATCCAAAAAACTGTAGAACAAACCATCCACTTAAACATTCAATAACCTTGGAAGGAGTGCAACAATAAGATAAAAAGTAAGCGATATTTTTGAACAACATTCAATTTCCTTTAAGAATACGTCTCAATCATTTCTAGCGATGAAATATTTACATATCTAAACAGCTGAAAACTCTAACTAAAAACAAAGAATATAAAGTTACCAAGAAGGCGCATCTCATACAATTTTTTTTACTGCACATTTTTATATGGTGGGTTCCAATATTCTGCCGTGTTAACTGAAAATGACGTATCTACATTTTTTTATGATTATAGAAGCTTACTTTGTCGTTTTTTTAATAGTTATAAAACAATTTTTAATAAAAAGAGGATGTATTTCGATTGTTTCACTGCTCAAAAAGAGAGATACGGCTTTAGTTATTAATAAAAACGATCCCAAATATTTCAAATTTTGCCTTAACTCAAAAAATCGACAAATGTCAGATACGTCATTTTCTCTTAACACGGCTGTATTGCGGTCTGCTCCAAGAGCTTTTGCTTTTTTATGAGCTTTTCAAGGACAAAAAAGCAGGCTGTTTCAATGTGTGTGGTATCTCATTTTAAAAAGCGCTGAGAGAATTATTGAAAAGCCCATAAAAAAGCCAAAGTGCGGGTTCCAACATTGGAACCCGGCATTTTCAGTAGAAAATTTGTATGAGATGCGACTTCTTGGTAACTTTATATTCTTTGCTAAAAAGCTATTGGCATCGAAAATCGGAGACATTTTAATTTTTTCGAATCAGTCTAATATATGGATTATGTAATTATGTAATAAGGTATAATTTCACAACCTTTACTGAAAATTTTGAAAACAGAGAAGGTTTATAAACTAAAACTTGGACAGTGTTTGACTTTTTTGAAAGCATTCAAGTAGTACTCTTTACTTTGGCGAAACAAAAAGAAAAAGATTAATACAGAAACAAAAAGAAAAGTTAGAGTTACTTTAAGGGAAAATCTCCTATGATGATTTTCTATGGTGAAAAAATATAAAACATTTTATTTCAGTCCCTTATTTTCCAATAGATTTAATTTTTTTTATAAATTGCGCATGTTCAAATACGTAAAAAATTCCATTGGAACTAGGCACTAGTTAATTGTTAGTACATATATTTAAAAAAAAAAAATTATTTTTATATAATTATAATCTTTTTTTCAATAAATTCAATATTGTTTTTTTTATACTTACAAGTTAAATTCGTCTTTGCTTATGAAAACTAAGCTAATGCCAATAACTGGAGCAATAA
Source organism: Epistrophella euchroma (assembly GCA_947049315.1). Taxonomy (NCBI): domain Eukaryota; kingdom Metazoa; phylum Arthropoda; class Insecta; order Diptera; family Syrphidae; genus Epistrophella; species Epistrophella euchroma. Next base: position 128,771,966 of record OX346246.1, read on the forward strand.
TATTTCGGAAAACGGCACCGTATATCGATGTAATAAGAGTCGATGCTTTTAAAACAGCCAAAGAGAGAGTTTTTTCAGTCCAAAGTCCACATATCAATTCCGGGTGCAATTTTCGTAGCTTAAAAATAAAAGAAAAAATCAAATAATTTGTACAATAATGAAAACTTTATTGAATCGTTAATCGCGTTTTTAATTATAGTTTTGATTCTGAAATCAACTTTAAAATCTATCTTGGATTTTTCCAAGATCAATCATGTTGAAATAGATATTCAAGCCATTCATGGCACCTTTAATCACATACAAAATTGTTAAAGCTTTACTCAAATAGCATCAATTTACTCAAATTTAGAATTGTTAAAATTTCGTGTAAAATAAAGTAATATTTAAAAAAAAAAACTAAGGTTTGAATGAAACAACAAAAACTTGAGTAAGCTACCACCAAATTTTATAGGCTGGTATATACGTATTTTACAGTCAGTCAAGCGTCACCGGGCCATAGGCATACGCATTCCGTTATCGAAGGTCACGTGATCAGGTACATCCAGTGTAGGTTTCATTGTTTGACAACTGTATTTGAACCAACAAACAATTCGTTGAATATACAAGGGGGAAGATTGTTTGAAAGATTTGACGCTGGTCAAGAATTAATTGGAAGGGTTTTTGTGTGATAACACACGCGCAGTGTAGGATGCTAAAAATATAATGGTGCGAAAACTTTGCAGCCTAAACTGTGTGTTTTTATACAAAACCCCTAAAAAAATATTTTCTTCTCACGCACCATTAATTCAGAGTATCACCTGTTAATAATGGTTTGTGCGGTGGACTATCTTACCGGCAGTGTGGCTAGATTTCAGCTTATCATTTGCCGTAGTGTCACAAAATCTACATACAAACTCTTTGGATTGAAACATTTACCATTACCCGAAAATCCTATATTTATAAGTAAAGTTTACTTTTTTTGACGACTATAAGTTTCAAAACTTTTTTAGACCCTACAGAATTACTTTAATAAAATTTAAAAATACATACGTAATATAAACTCAAACAGCTATTTTTGAGAGTAAACTGATTTTTCTAAATCCTTATATTGTAAAATGTAAATGATCGCTCGCATAGAAAAATGTATCAAAACTATTTTTGTTTAGGGGATTTCAGTCCTCAGACACATCCACATTTTAATAGACACGGACACAAGTGTCGTCACAAGTGGAGTGTGTTGTGTGTATAGGCAACGTTAAGTAGGGTTCTCCACGGGCAGTCACGCAACAATTTATTTGATTTAGCATGATATTACTTAGGTAACAAAGAAACTAAACCTAATTGGGTAAAAATCTTTCAAAGGAGTAATGACCGTTTACTTTGTTTTGGCGAATGGGTTTGCTTACCTGGTAAATAGCGATTGGTGATCGGCTTATGAGTATTGTGCGCCTTGTGAATTGTTCATTTGTTTTAATCACACTCTTTAGCTTTTCTAACATTTTAGCACTTGTGTCTGATATGAAGAGAAATATTGTTAAATTGCTTTTTTCCAACATTTCCATCAAACTTGTCAACGTTACAGCTGTTTCAGGTTCAAATTGAGGGCTGCAAAAAAGAAAATAATATCAGTCTATTACTTATGCATTGTTTCTTTGTGTTCTCACCCTAAAGGATGTAGCTCCGAAAAATTTATTTCCTGCAACGCATCTAAGGTATGTTTATGTAAACTCCCACTAAGCCCAGCTTTTTCTAATGTTGTCTTGTGCAGCAATACAACTTCACCACAAGATGTAAGTCCTGCATCGAGGAGGACGTTTCTAAAGCCCTTCGACGAACACTGCAGTGCGAAAAATCAATAAAAAAAACACTCAGTGGAAAAATTATCAACCATTTTACCTTTTTAAGGGCTGCCATTGAATTCTCAGGCGCATCATAAGCACCCCCACGATTAGCAATAGGCCAATATGACAAGTCATCCACTGAATCACCGCCCAACAAACTTATGAGCATCTTCTCATTCGGACTCTTTAATTTGATGAATTTCGAGGCAATACATACTGTGACCAGAATCAACGTGAACCATGGTATTCCAGCTGAAGCTAATGTGCAGATGAGCCAAAATAGATTAAAAAGAAATGTAACCAAGTTGGCCGAATACCAAAGAAGATTGTAAAGCATTTTGATGAGTTCTATGAATGCTCTAACCACATTCATTCAGTAGGTGGACGGTGTCTATTTATTTCTTTGTGCACAAATTTTTATTGGAATTTCTTTTAAAAATAGAAACAAAAATACTGCAGATTCTTCTTCCTGTTAGCAATGCACATTTGCACTTAAGCACAAAATTATAGGTAACACGAAATTTCTTGGGATGAATAATTGATGATTGCCGGCTTGGCTTGTCGCCTCGTCGTAAAGGGATAAATCGAACTACCTACTGGGTGTGTGGATTTGGGCTCAAGGTGGGAGTTTTTTTCTGCAAAAAAAATTATTTTACTGCTTTGCTTCAGAAATGGCTAAAATATTTGCCCTGCCTTGTCTTGTCTGTGCCTGAGCCTAGGCTTTGTATATAAAAACTATAGTACTCTCATGGAACAGAAAAAAGTGCTGAACATTCGCGGCAACTGGGGGCGCTGTAGTCGACATTAATTTGCAGAAATTGACGTTGCAGACTTGAGAATTTTCTTTGGACAATAATCGACAACAAGTAGCAAGAATGAGAGGATTGTATGATTTTTATTCCAATCTTACTAAAGGGAGTAAGGGAGATACATTAATCAGATGTTCGCGCCAAGGCAATGACGAAAATAAATAAAGAGGAGATGAATTTTTTTCTGTTCTTGCTTACGAACATTGTATATATTGTTTTTATTTGTGCTATGCCACCGCACAGAACACATATATGTGTGCTGTGATGCCAACGGGGTAGGTATACATATGAATCTATATGAAGATTTTATATTGAATTTTCATTATTTTTGTTGACATCAGTTTCACTTGTTTTAAATCGTAGGTACTGCAATATTAGGAGTATGAAGGTAGGTAGGTAGGTGGGTAGGTAGGTAGGTAGGTAGGTAGGTAGGTAGGTAGGTAGGTAGGTAGGTAGGTAGGTAGGTAGGTAGGTAGGTAGGTAGGTAGGTAGGTAGGTAGGTAGGTAGGTACGTAGGTACATTCGTTAGGTAGGTATTATTATTATTATTCTTATGGAAAAGCTATTAGGTAGGTAGGTATACCTAGGTATAACCAAAATTTTCAAATTAATTTTTGGATTTTTAAAAAAGTTTCAATTGTTTTTTTTTTTGTTTTTTTTTTTTTTGAATAGGTACGGATAGATATTTTCATTCGATATAAATTATAGGTACCTATACCTACAATGGTAGGTAGGTATATTATTCCAAAGATTTAAGATTTAGACTTTTTACTTGCATGCGTTGGTTTTATTTAAAATTGTAATTTGGTGTTTTTAGGACATTCCTACCTGACATAGGTAGGTATACCTAGATTTTTTAGAACCAAAAATAGGTAATTGTGCTTAGCATTTTTGGACAATTTCAAATCTCAATCTCAAAGATGGTTCAATACATTTTTCTAAAAAAAAAATCAATAAATTTTATTAGGTAGGTATAGGGTGGTATAGGCTACCATTTGGTGGAGTTAAAATTTCGGAAAAAAATGGTTGAAAAATTCAAGTATGTATGTATGTAGGTAGGTACCTAGGTAACCAGAATGTTCAAAATTTTTTTTTGGATTTTTAAAAGTTTCAAATGTTTTTTTTTTTTTTTTGAATGGGTACATATAGGTAAATGTATAGGTAGGTAGGTACCAAATATTTCGAAAACGACTTGGTTCATTTTTACGAATGGTATTGAGATGGTTTTTAACACTATCTAGAATATTTTGGATACCTACAATCAAAAAAAAATAAATATTGTACCTACCTATTAAATTTAAAAATAAATAATTGATAACATGTGTAACACTACTTTTCAAAAAAAAATTATGATTTTTTTTGGAAAGTGTTTTTTTTTTCTTAATATAGGTAGGTACCTACCTAGATGTTTTTTAATAAGATAAAAGCAGATTTAGTATTTAAATTTTCAAAATATGTAGATATACTCGTCGAAACTAATTTTTCAAAAAATTATGACTTGACAAAAAAATAGTGTTTATACCTAAACCTGTTTTTAATTAAAAAAAATTGGTGTCTTGAATTCGAGAATCATAAAAAAACTATTTTTCCAGAAAATGTTTATTTCTTATTTTCGAAAAAATAGTTTTGGTAAAGAAAGTTTTTTAAATTGAAAATTTATGATTTTTTCGAAAAATAGTTTAAGGAGTTGGATAATTTTTAGTAATTTAATTAAATTTTTTTTTGACAAAATAGTTTTAGGGAAAATTAGCATTCCAATTTAAAAAAAAAATCAATTGCTATATATATTGGTAGGTACCTACTTCACATTTAAAATAATTTTTTAAAAATCAATTTTTTTTTTCGAAAAATTGAATTTAAACAAAATTGACGTGATGTGATATGACTTACCTATTGAAGAAAAAAAAATGATTTTTTGTCAACGTATTTTGAGAAAATTTAGAAGTTACTAGTAATTGTGTTCTGTCTTTTTAAAACAGGAACAACATATAAAAAAAAAAGAATTCTCAGAAAAAATTCTGTTAAAATCAATTTTCAATTTTTAGGTTTATTTTTGTATGTTGAATTTTTTTTGTGGCACATTTTATGTAAATACGGCATCACGTATTGGTATGTTTTATATATTAAAATAAAGCGCTTATTTACTCTTAAGTGAAAAAATGTTATTTGAGTTAAATGCGTGTATTAAATAAAAAGTAATAAACGATTTAATCAGGCAAGCGCTGGCCTAAAAAACCAAGTCTTGAAAAAATTTAGTTCAAAAAATAATTATTAACGGTTGGATAAATGGCCTTGTTATGTTCTACATATATTTAAAGAATATATTTCCCAATGATATTTTAATAATTTTTTTTAATCAATTAAGTGGGTAAAAAAAACACTATTTCAATTTGTTTTTACATTTTTTTCGGTGTTGTAGTGCAATTATATACATTCTTTTTTTATGAATTTTATACCTGTTTTAATGAAAGTATTTTAAGATAATAACATTTAAGGTCCGTTAAGTAGTTTGGAAGAAAAAAAATAATATATGAAGCCGTGTCTATTGCATTTTTCGACTAAAATCGTAAAAACCGCGTAAAACGAATTTTAGTAATTTTCCTGTTGAATTAACCTTAAAACATTGTTTGGCATTATTTTAGAAAATATTTTAACCTACATATATATCATATTTATTTTTAAAAATTTTGAAATTTTTCATTAACTTTTGAATTTAAAAGAATAAAAATCAAATTGGTTTTGGACTAAATCACGTTTTTAGTATGACTTTTTTTTGTATTCCAATAAATTTTATATATATATGTAGATAAACATTTTTCCTTTCTATATTTGTCAACATGAAGAAGATCCGATAACTAATAGTGAAGTTATTAGCTTTATAAGATGGTAAAGTCGGTGATTTTATTTAGTTTTTATAATTAAAATGCCGTTTTTTGGCTTTAAAGCAAATAAATGGCTCTGGCTCGTCTCGTGTCGTATTTACAATACGACCTTAACCGAATCGATCGGACGTACAATAGTATAGAAGTTATGAATTTTTTAATCGAACACTATCAATTGATTTTTAGAATTTTGATAAAATAACAGTTATCTCCCACTGGTGCATGGTGGTTGACAACGAACGAAACATGCAATTTTAGTGCATTTTTATTGATTTTTTGATTGGTTTTTAATTAAGATTGTGGAGCTTATAGAGGGCGTACATATGCAAATGAGGTATCAAAATTTTTGTTGTTAAACGGACATGCGAGTTAAAGAAAAACGAAATTAATCGATGCACGCAGTGATGCGTAATTAATTAGATATGTCAAAGAAGTAAATATTTACCGCTATTTCCGGTTAAATGTTAAAAATAAATAAAATTGAAATGCAATTGCATTATACTCAATGAATTCTATTATGTGTAAAAGTTTCAACTCCTTACTACTTACCAATAAAAAGATAATTGTAAAAAACTATAAAAAATTGATTTGTCCATTTTTTTCAAACACAAATATCTCTGCTTAACGGCACATTAGAAATCTGAAATTTTCGAAATATGTTATAGGACCAATAATCCCTACAATACCTATAAATTTCAAATTTTTAGATTACCCCGTTAAAAGGATAAAAAATAAAACGTGTGAAAAAATTGAAAAAAAAATTATGAGTTTTCAAAAATTCTTAACGCCCACAATAACCACGCCCACAAAAAATTCCTTAAATATGGATAATTTTATTTTTAATTTCCTAATTGAAAATGTATTTGAAAAAATTCTAAAAAATACACCTGATTTATAAGAATTATTTAAAAAAAACTCGATTTTGGTGTTTTTGAATTTTAACCAAGTTTGTAGGGTAAAAAAAAATTTTTAGAATTTTTTAATTAACTTTGCCATTCTAATATAATAAAACTCTATTGAATGTATTTGATTTGAAAATTCTAAAAAATCCCATTTAGAAAATAGAATTCCGACTCTACCTTATATTTACCCCAATTTACCCTATTATTTTTAAGAATTTCAAAAAATTCCTTCTTAGTGGAGCTCTACATATATAAGGGTATTCAAAAAAATTTCAATATATATATATTATTAAATGCCGTCGGCATTGCAACGATATTTTATATTTTCCCTACACCGCATAGAAAGCAAAAAAATCCAACCTTCTATTTAACAACTTACCGTGTTTTTCCTTTAAAAAAATCCATATTAAAATTGATAGTTGAAATGCCGTCGGCATTGCAACGATATTTTATATTTTCCCTACCCCGCATAGAAAGCAAAAAAATCCAACCTTCTATTTAACAACTTACCGTGTTTTCCCTTTAAAAAAAATCCATATTAAAATTGATAGTTGAAATGCCGTCGGCATTGCAACGATATTTTATATTTTCCCTACCCCGCATAGAAAGCAAAAAAATCCAACCTTCTATTTAACAACTTACCGTGTTTTCCCTTTAAAAAAAATCCATATTAAAATTGATAGTTGAAATGCCGTCGGCATTGCAACGATATTTTATATTTTCCCTAACCCACATAGAAAGCAAAAAAAGTCCACATTAAATACATACAACAACACTACACAGCTACATATGTAAACCAAATTGTTGTTTTATTTAACAAGGACGTTTTTTTATGTGAGGATAAAAAAGCACAAAAAAAACTGCTTATTATCGTTTGTTCTCTTTATGCTAAAGCAAAAAATTCCTTATTATGCCTATTTGTATAGAAAATGCCAAAAGGAATGTCAAAAAGTAATTGTATTCTTATCTCCCTTGAACTCTCACACATTTTGTATAAGTTCTTCCCTATCTTCTGTGTTTCTTTAACGTTAAAATTATTGGCATTATTTCAAATTTACCACCCATTCTCAATTCTGCACGTCTGCAAAGCTCTATAAATGAGTTACGGCACACTCGCCACACCAGACGTCGCCTCGTTCGTTCCGCTCCATGAGAGTACTATAGTTTTTATATACAAAGGCCTAGGGGATGAGAACTAGTTAAAAAAGAACGTCAAAATGTTCTGACATTTTGCTTTCGTAATTTTTCTTGTTTCGATTCCTCTTTGTCCCCTTTCACACAAGGCTTTGTATATAAAAACTATAGTACTCTCATGGAGCGGAACGAACGAGGCGACGTCTGGTGTGGCGAGTGTGCCGTAACTCATTTATAGAGCTTTGCAGACGTGCAGAATTGAGAATGGGTGGTAAATTTGAAATAATGCCAATAATTTTAACGTTAAAGAAACACAGAAGATAGGGAAGAACTAATACAAAATGTGTGAGAGTTCAAGGGAGATAAGAATACAATTACTTTTTGACATTCCTTTTGGCATTTTCTATACAAATAGGCATAATAAGGAATTTTTTGCTTTAGCATAAAGAGAACAAACGATAATAAGGAGTTTTTTTTTTGTGCTTTTTTATCCTCACATAAAAAAACGTCCTTGTTAAATAAAACAACAATTTTGTTTACATATGTAGCTGTGTAGTGTTGTTGTATGTATTTAATGTGGACTTTTTTTTGCTTTCTATGTGGGTTAGGGAAAATATAAAATATCGTTGCAATGCCGACGGCATTTCAACTATTAATTTTAATATGGATTTTTTTAAAGGGAAAACACGGTAAGTTGTTAAATAGAAGGTTGGATTTTTTTGCTTTCTATGCGGGGTAGGGAAAATATAAAATATCGTTGCAATGCCGACGGCATTTCAACTATCAATTTTAATATGGATTTTTTTAAAGGGAAAACACGGTAAGTTGTTAAATAGAAGGTTGGATTTTTTTGCTTTCTATGCGGTGTAGGGAAAATATAAAATATCGTTGAAATGCCGACGGCATTTAATAATATATATATATTGAATTTTTTTTGAATACCCTTATATATGTAGAGCTCCACTAAGAAGGAATTTTTTGAAATTCCTAAAAATAATAGGGTAAATTGGGGTAAATATAAGGTAGAGTCGGAATTCTATTTTCTAAATGAGATTTTTTAGAATTTTCAAATCAAATACATTCAATAGAGTTTTATTATATTAGAATGGCAAAGTTAATTAAAAAATTCTAAAAATTTTTTTTTACCCTACAAACTTGGTTAAAATTCAAAAGCACCAAAATCGATTTTTTTTTAAATAATTCTTATAAATCTGGTGTATTTTTTAGAATTTTTTCAAATACATTTTCAATTAGGAAATTAAAAATAAAATTATCCATGTTTAAGGAATTTTTTGTGGGCGTGGTTATTGTGGGCGTTAAGAATTTTTGAAAACTCATAATTTTTTTTTTCAATTTTTTCACACGTTTTATTTTTTATCCTTTTAACGGGGTAATCTAAAAATTTGAAATTTATAGGTATTGTAGGGATTATCGATCCTAACATATTTCGAAAATTTCAGATTTCTAATGTGCCGTTAAGCAGAGATATTTGTGTTTGAAAAAATGGACAAATCAATTTTTTATAGTTTTTTACAATTATCTTTTTATTGGTAAGTAGTAAGGAGTTGAAACTTTTACACAAAATAGAATTCATTGAGTATAATGCAATTGCATTTCAATTTTATTTATTTTTAACATATAACCGGAAATAGCGGTAAATATTTACTTCTTTGACATATCTAATTAATTACGCATCACTGCGTGCATCGATTAATTTCGTTTTTCTTTAATTCGCATGTCCGTTTAACAACAAAAATTTTGATACCTCATTTGCATATGTACGCCCTCTATAAGCTCCACAATCTTAATTAAAAACCAATCAAAAAATCAATAAAAATGCACTAAAATTGCATGTTTCGTTCGTTGTCAACCACCATGCACCAGTGGGAGATAACTGTTATTTTATCAAAATCCTAAAAATCAATTGATAGTGTTCGATTAAAAAATTCATAACTTCTATACTATTGTACGTCCGATCGATTCGGTTAAGGTCTTAAAACAATCACAAAATGCATTCTATACAAAAGGGGGATGAAAAGCCGTCATCAAATCGATTTTCATTTTTCAAAATGCAAAACATGATGAAAAATTTCCAAATATCGAAAAACAATATACTACAAAGTTATAGCCCCAACATTTCTCTACAAAAAAGTCAGTGGTTGTATATATGTATTGTAAATACGACACGAGACGAGCCAGGGCCATTTATTTGCTTTAAAGCCAAAAAACGGCATTTTAATTATAAAAACTAAATAAAATCACCGACTTTACCATCTTATAAAGCTAATAACTTCACTATTAGTTATCGGATCTTCTTTATGTTGACAAATATAGAAAGAAAAAATGTTTATGTACATATATATATAAAATTTATTGGAATACAAAAAAAAAGTCATACTAAAAACGTGATTTAGTCCAAAATCAATTCGATTTTTATTCTTTTAAATTCAAAAGTTGATGAAAAATTTCAAAATTTTTAAAAATAAATATGATATATATGTAGGTTAAAATATTTTCTAAAATAATGCCAAACAATGTTTTAAGGTTAATTCAACAGGAAAATTACTAAAATTCATTTTACGCGGTTTTTACGATTTTAGTCGAAAAATGCAATAGACACGGCTTCATATATTATTTTTTTTCTTCCAAACTACTTAACGGACCTTAAATGTTATTATCTTAAAATACTTTCATTAAAACAGGTATAAAATTCATAAAAAAAGAATGTATATAATTGCACTACAACACCGAAAAAAATGTAAAAACAAATTGAAATAGTGTTTTTTTTTACCCACTTAATTGATTAAAAAAAATTATTAAAATATCATTGGGAAATATATTCTTTAAATATATGTAGAACATAACAAGGCTATTTATCCAACCGTTAATAATTATTTTTTGAACTAAATTTTTTCAAGACTTGGTTTTTTAGGCCAGCGCTTGCCTGATTAAATCGTTTATTACTTTTTATTTAATACACGCATTTAACTCAAATAACATTTTTTCACTTAAGAGTAAATAAGCGCTTTATTTTAATATATAAAACATACCAATACGTGATGCCGTATTTACATAAAATGTGCCACAAAAAAAATTCAACATAAAAAAATAAACCTAAAAATTGAAAATTGATTTTAACAGAATTTTTTCTGAGAATTCTTTTTTTTTTATATGTTGTTCCTGTTTTAAAAAGACAGAACACAATTACTAGTAACTTCTAAATTTTCTCAAAATACGTTGACAAAAAATAATTTTTTTTTTCTTCAATAGGTAAGTCATATCACATCAAGTCAATTTTGTTTAAATTCAATTTTTCGAAAAAAAAATTGATTTTTAAAAAATTATTTAAAATGTGAAGTAGGTACCTACCAATATATATAGCAATTAATTTTTTTTTTAAATTGGAATGCTAATTTTCCTTAAAACTATTTTGTCAAAAAAAAAATTTAATTAAATTACTAAAAATTATCCAACTCCTTAAACTATTTTTCGAAAAAATCATAAATTTTCAATTTAAAAAACTTTCTTTACCAAAACTATTTTTTCGAAAATAAGAAATACAAATTTTCTGGAAAAATAGTTTTTTTATGATTCTCGAATTCAAGACACCAATTTTTTTTAATTAAAAACAAAAACTGTGTCTATAATGTAGTTAGGTATAAACACTATTTTTTGTCAAGTCATAATTTTTTGAAAAATTTGTTTCTACGAGTAGGTATACCTACAAATTTTGAAAATTTAAATACTAAATCTGCTTTTATCTTATTAAAAAACATCTAGGTAGGTACCTACCTATATTAAGAAAAAAAAACACTTTCCAAAAAAAATCATAATTTTTTTTTGAAAAGTAGTGTTACACATTATTTATTTTTAAATTTAATAGGTAGGTACAATATTTATTTTTTTTTGATTGTAGGTATCCAAAATATTCTAGATAGTGTTAAAAACCATCTCAATACCATTCGTAAAAATGAACCAAGTCGTTTTCGAAATATTTGGTACCTACCTACCTATACATTTACCTATATGTACCTATTCAAAAAAAAAAAAAACATTTGAAACTTTTTAAAAATCCAAAAAAAAATTTTGAACATTCTGGTTACCTAGGTACCTACCTACATACATACATACTTGAATTTTTCAACCATTTTTTTCCGAAATTTTAACTCCGCCAAATGGTAGCCTATACCACCCTATACCTACCTAATAAAATTTATTGATTTTTTTTTAGAAAAATGTATTGAACCATCTTTGAGATTGAGATTTGAAATTGTCCAAAAATGCTAAGCACAATTACCTATTTTTGGTCCTAAAAAATCTAGGTATACCTACCTATGTCAGGTAAATGTCCTAAAAACACCAAATTCCAATTTTAAATAAAACCAACGCATGCAAGTAAAAAGTCTAAATCTTAAATCTTTGGAATAATATACCTACCTACCATTGTAGGTATAGGTACCTATAATTTATATCGAATGAAAATACCTATCCGTACCCATTCAAAAAAAAAAAACAATTGAAACTTTTTTAAAAATCCAAAAATTAATTTGAAAATTTTGGTTATACCTAGGTATACCTACCTACCTAATAGCTTTTCCATAAGAATAATAATAATAATACCTACCTAACGAATGTACCTACGTACCTACGTACCTACCTACCTACCTACCTACCTACCTACCTACCCACCTACCTACCTACCTTCATACTCCTAATATTGCAGTACCTACGATTTAAAACAAGTGAAACTGATGTCAACAAAAATAATGAAAATTCAATATCAAATATCAAATCTTCATATAGATTCATATGTATACCTATAATACCCCGTTGGCATCACAGTACACATATATGTGTTCTGTGCGTTGGCATAGCACAAATAAAAACAATATATACAATGTTCGTAAGCAAGAACAGAAAAAAATTCATCTCCTCTTTATTTATTTTCGTCATTGCCTTGGCGCGAACATCTGATTAATGTATCTCCCTTACTCCCTTTAGTAAGATTGGAATAAAAATCATACAATCCTCTCATTCTTGCTACTTGTTGTCGATTATTGTCCAAAGAAAATTCTCAAGTCTGCAACGTCAATTTCTGCAAATTAATGTCGACTACAGCGCCCCCAGTTGCCGCGAATGTTCAGCACTTTTTTCTGTTCCATGAGAGTACTATAGTTTTTATATACAAAGCACAAGGCAACTGAGTTGCCGACAACAATCAGTTCATAGGAGAGAAGGGCAGGAAAAAAGAGGGGTAAAAGAAATCTCCCCGGTCAACAAATTCGGGAGACTTTTTTGACGTTTCTCTTCACACTACGTTTGTGTGCGTTCAACCAAGGTAGTTTAAAAGGAAAATACGGCAAGTCTCCTCCGACTTTGTATCTTCGTGTGAAAGGTTCAAGAGATTGTTAGGAGATTTAAAGAAAACGTCAAAAAATCACCAGCAACTAGTATCTTCGTGTGAAAGGGGACTTACATGGGTGGTTCCACGAGAATGAGTTCATAGTGCCTGTTTACATTGTATATGAAGCATATTTTCGTTCATCAAAATGTTCCTCGTGTTTACATTATAGAGAAAAAATCCTTTCATTTCTATCTACCCATCCCTATCTACTGGCGCATCGGCGTAATTTGGGTGGAATTAACCCTTCTCTTTCTTACCCACACAAAATCTACCCATCTCACTGGATGCGACGTTCGTCAAAAATACAATGTAAACAGGCACATTGAATACTGTATTGAATGCTAGGAAATTTGCTCATGGAGGCTACTCATAGTCAAAGAAACTGAATATAAAGAAATGAATCCTTCGTACGTTTCACCCTCCAAAGCCCATTTGTTTACATTGTTGTATTTGTAATTTAATTTTGTGTCGATGAATAGATGTGAAATCCAACAACAATATAGCAGGGTGGTGTGAAGATAAGTACTGTGAATGTGTAAGTTGTGAAGATAAATACTGTGAATGTATGAGCTTTATACCGTCATTTTTACACATACCTTCTCATTTCTTATCTGATAGAGCTTGTGGGCAAACTCAAATGACAGCCGAGGATTCATATGTTTATAAATGCAGTATCTTTGGTTTGTATGGGATGCGATATCTATGTAGCTCTATTATCTGTGGTACGACACTTTATGACAGCTCTTCCAGTTCCGTCTGCGGCTCCAGTTCCGTCATTCTATTCTGTTCAGCCAGTAACACGGTAGTAGAAATCGCTATTCACCGCTTGGTGGTATGCTCAAACTGTCAAAATGACAGCAGAACCATCTTTTTTTTTCTTGTCATCAAATTCAAGATTTTTTCTCTAGGAGAGAAAAAATAGGGAATGATTTTTTGAAATTAAAAAATTAATATCTCAGTTGTTGCAACAAAAAAACATTAAAATGTTTTTAAAGAATATATTAAACAGCATCACAATACTCTTCGGGTTACTTTTCATTCAAAAAGCCAGTGGTCTTTATGAAGATCAGATAAAAAAATTTGATTGGTAAGTTTTCCGGTCAACCTCAATTAATTTATCAATTCAGATAAAAATCGTATCCCAATAAATTATATTCCTTGAAATTTCAGGAGAAATCAGCACATTGGCAGCCTTATCTCAGCCTACCTTGATTTGAGTGCTCCTAATAGTCGTTTGCTTGTGACCACCACCGAAAATGTTTTCGCATCGCTGTGCCCCAAGTCTGGCAATATTCAGTGGCGACAAATTCTCGAAAAAAGTCCACGTGGTGATATTAAATTCAGTTATAATTATAATGAACAATTAATTGGCACAGCTGCCGCTAGACGCAACTCAAACCATGGTTTTGATTTGCTAACTGTTCAGGGTGTAGCTCCCGCAATAATCCGCGGATGGAATGCCGCAAGTGGTAATATTGAATGGGAATGGTCATCGATGCCTCTCAATCCAGATAAAGCCGAGGAAGGCTTTTGGTTCTATTACAATACAGTGTTGCACCATGTGATTCCAGTATGGCGTTCGCACTTAGAAATCACCAGATACTTCGCCACATCTGGTCAGTTTGCTGATACTTCTACCACACAAATTATAGCACCGTGGATAAATCAAGAGGGATGTATGTTAGCTGGTTCCTATTACTTCTGCCTGGTTGGAAGTGAATTAATAACTTTGAACTTGGTATCAACTGATGAAAACATTATAAAAAAACAACTTCCAATAGTGCCAAAATCAACGCCATATGCTTTAAAAGTAAAGTTTATTGATTTTTTTTTTATTATATTTTAAAAACGCCATAATCGTTTTTAGGGGGATGACGGTATTGTCGTTATCGACGGACAACTAGTCAGTGTTGATGATTCTATCAGAGTATGTTCACTCGCTAAAGGAGGTAGTTACCTGAAAGCTGCTTACAACCAAATAGAAGTGTTATTGCAAGCCACTCTTGAAAACCATGTAAATATCTGGCTCACCGAAGGAATTTTTTTTATTTATGAATTCATTTCTAGGTTCTCACTATCAGTGCTTTCAATTCAAAGACCTGTGAGAATATCAAAGAACTGCAGAACATTGTTGCTTATCCTGGTTATTATGGACAACCAACACTACAATCATTCGACTGCGTTTCTGGTCGTAATGATGGCAAAGGCTGTGCTTTCATTTTATCCACAAGTGATGAAGCTATTTTGTTCGTCCAGCAAAGTATAAACAATAAGGAGTTTTTTATTATATTTTTTTTTTAATGATTTTTCCCTGCTTTTAGATAAAATTCGTTGGGCTCGTGATGAATCCTTAGCCAATGTAGTGGCAGTTGAATTCATCGATTTACCTTTGGCCGATGAAGAAGGAGCTATTGAGAGTGAAATGAAAAACAAACCCGGTAAGTTGATTTTAATTTAGAATATAAACTTAAATTTAAAGGGAGAAAATTAGTCTAATTGTTTTGATCCAAGTCCGACTTTTCACTATTGTTTTTTTTTTTTTGGCTAATTACGTTATGGATTCATCTTTTTTTCTCCATTTCAAAACCACTTGTAATAAAAATTCTCTTTTATTAGCTCGTCTTTTTGGCTAGGTATATTTATAAGTTTATAAGTCCAGTTAACGAAGACCTAAAATCATAAAAAAATTAAATAAATCGTGTAGTCTGGGTTATTTTTTAAGTTGGACACTCAGGTCCAACATACCAAAAGTCCCCAGTCCAGGCCGCGAGCTTAAGCCAGGAGAGGGGGAAGGTTCCCTTTTTTAGTTTTTCGCGAATATTTCGAAAACCAAGGGCTTCAGTGAAAAAGTCTACACTAAGGAATTAAAGTAAATTAAATTTAAATTTATATTTTCGCTTGGATCAACACTAAGGGAGATGCGGGGTGGAGAAATGTCAAAAAATCTGAAAAAATCTGTCATTAGCCTAAAAAATTTAGTACGAAGAAGAGAATTAACAAAAATAAAAGAAAATTATTTTTGTTGTTGTTCTAGTGGACTGTATTGACCGATTTTGTAGATTTCTTGACATTTCTCCACCCCGCATCTCCCTTAGTGTTACTTCCAGCAAAAAATATAAACAAAACATTTTTTGTAAGAAATTTAATTTACTTTAATTCTTTAATGCAGACTTTTCCACTGAAGCTCTTGGTTTTTGAAATACATATTCGCGAAAAACTTAAAAAGGGGACTTTTAACCCCTCGCTTGTTTTCCTGTATGATTTTGGTCAAAATTGGTCTAGCAGTTTGCCAACAATACAGCAGTGCATGCATTTTCGTACCAATTTTAGAAATCATGTTCATATTTTGTTTAAAATTCAAAAAAAATCTTAAGTGGAATTCCGGTAGTGTTCCTGTGTATCTTTAATAAAAATCGGTCTATCAGTCTGCAAACATGCTAACAGCCAACACATGCATTTTTCGACTAATTTCAGAAAACACAGTTCAATTTTTATCGAAATTTAAAATCTTACGTGGAAGTCCGGGAGTGTACCTGAGTGTGTTTGGTCAAAATTGGTTTAGCAGTTCGCCAAGAATGCAACAGCACATGCATTCTTGAACTTATTTCAAAAACCACGGTCAGATTTTGCTAAAAACTAAAGGAAATCTTAGGTAGTAGCCGAAGAGTGTTCCTATGCGTTGTTTGTTAAAATAGGTCTCAGTTTACCAATAATTATGAACGGAGTTGGGATATCTAAAAAACGTTATTGAAACGATCAATTTTTTCGTAGAATTTTTGGATCAAGTAAAACTATTCACATTTTTTCGATCTGAATACAAAAATAGCTGTTACTTCTACTGGAATGGTTATATTGCCTTTATTTTATTGTCCTTACATCTAGTATCAAACTGTAGCTTTAAAAACCCAATTATCTTACCCTCCTGATTTCATGGACAATTTTTTCGAGAGGTATATTTTGATGTTGAACGAAAATTACATTTAAATTTTTTTTTTTGGAATCTGCATTGTTTGTCAGGCGGCTGTAGCTTACTCGGAATTTTTTTTAAATTTTTATTCACGGAGTCATTTTTGTTTTATTACTTACCTTGAAATTTAACAATAACTTTAGGATTATTGAAGTATTATTTTTATATAACTTTAACAACAATTTTTAATAAAACCAAAATTTTCAAAATTCGATCCTTATGCTTACCAAATTGTTTGAAGAGGAAGTCGGAATTGAGAGTAAGTAAAATAAAGTCTTAAAATTATATTTGCTCTTTTTTTTTACAGTCACGTAAACAATTTATGTTATTTTTGTATGTACACGGTGTCCTGGTAAGAATTGTCCAAACGTATTATGGTTGTGATAGGCCAGGTCATACCTCTCAGAATTTAGTAACTTGTCCTTACCGAATCATAACAGTTATCGAGTAACGGCTGTTTGTTTGAAATTTTTACAAACCCCTACTTTGAATGAGTTTTTGGTTCATCCTGTCCATAATTGATTTTTTATTTTTTTTTTTTTTATTTTGCACTAAAACATTGGCCAATAAAAAGACCTTTTTTGTGCATTAAAATAATTTTGATTTTATACGCCCTTATTCTTAAAATTACAAGATAAACTTAAAGTTTGATCAAAATTAATTTAAATCTAAAAAAAAAAGTATTTTATTTTTATTTCTTTTCGAACCATGTTTGCTTGGATTTAAATGGTGATAACTTTCGATCTAAGGCTAGCTTCAGGAAGTTTAATAAATTTTGAGAAACTAGAAGAATAAGGTAATTTTTTAAAAGCAAGAACCAATATTAGATCATACGAATTTTTGTCAGGATGCTCTTTCAAAGACTGAAGTAAAAAATTAATTTTGATCAAACTTAGAGTTTATGCAGTAATTTTAAGAATAAAGGCGTATAAAATCCAAATTATTTTAATGCACAAAAAAAGGTCTTTTTATTGGCCAATGTTTTAGTGCAAAACTAAAAAAAATTAAAAATCAATTATGGACAGGATGAACCAAAAACTCATTCAAAGTAGGGGTTTGTACAAATTTTAAACAAACAGCCGTTACTCGATAACCGTTATGATTCGGTAAAAAACAAGTTACTAAATTTTGAGAAGTAATGACCTGGCCTATCACCATAATAAGTTTGGACCATTCCTGCCAGGACACCCTGTATACATACATATATATGTGTTTTTTTTTTTTTGAAACGCAGAATTAAATTTTGAATAATTTCAGTCATATCAGAGTTTCGGCTTTATTAAAGAAATACACGTTTGGTCACTTATTCACTAAAGACTCGGCTCTATTTTCAGGTGACATTGTTGGAGCTTTCATTCGTCGTATAACTGGGCAAAGTGCTATGGTCAAAAGTCTTTTCCTTCATGTAATGGGTTTTGGTGCTTCACAAACTGATACTGAAAAAGCCGGACTTGTCCGTGATTCATTTGGATTGCACAAAATGCTTGTTGTACTTACCAAAGCTGGAAAACTTTTTGGCATTGATAATATAAGCAGTAAAAAACACTGGATGCAATATCTACCTACATTAGGGAATTTCGAAAATGAACAAAATATGCGACTGATTGTACAGCGGACATCAAAGCATTTTCCATTACAACCAATTTGTGCTGTTGTTGCTAAAAATGTGGTAAATTATATTTATGAAGAAAATTTTCTAAGCTTAAATTAATTTTTTTTGTTTTCTATTTTTTTAAGGACACTGGAAACGGTGTTGTTTTTAGCTTTAATCCCATTACTGGTAAGCCCACTAAAGACGGTTTGACTTCATTAAATTACCAAATCAAACAAATGAGCATGCTCCGTGAGAGTGAAAACGATTTTATCAAAGGAATATTGCTAATGGATAAGGATAATGGTGTTCATGTTGTTCCTCCCAATGCAAAGGCTATGGTATGTTAAGATTTTTTTTTTTTTATTTGTAAACATTAATTCCGGCGGTGCAGTGGGATAATCAAACAAAATTTTAACCGCGAGTCCGCACTCACTAATTTTTGTTCAGCCAGAGTTTTGTTAGACTAAAATTTATTTCCTTTTTTTAAGGCCGATGGAATGTACATTTTCACAGCAGAAAAAGCTTCAGCTGAATTAAATGGATTCCTTGTTAAACTAATCGGAGATGTGAGTTTAAAGAGTAAATTGAAATTTTTTGTTTAAAATAATAAATAATATTATCCGACAGCAACTTAAAACACAACCTATTTGGAATGCAAGATTAGGAGGCCATAATGCTGAACACCAAATTATTGCAGTCGCTTCGAAAAATCCAATCGAACGTGTCCACTCGCAGGGCAGAGTTCTCAATGATCGATCCGTTATGTACAAGTATATGAATCCAAATTTGGTTGCTGTTGTTACACAAGCAGTAGATAATATTCATAAATGTATGGCTGTTTGTGGATATTTTCAGCATATTTGTTTTATTGTTTAATTTTGTTCTTAAAGATATAATGAATGTACATTTAATTGATGTTGTCTCTGGACAAATTGTGTTCTCAATGACTCATCGCAAAGTACGTGGCCCATTCAACATTGTTCATTCAGAAAATTGGTTGGCCTATAGCTATTACAATGACAAAGTTCGGCGAACTGAAATAAGTGAGTAGATATTCAGATATGTATTTGATTTAAACAATTTATAAAAAAAAAAAAAACATAATTATAAATTAAATGATTAGAGTGATTAGAGCATTGCTCGTGTAATTTAGATGGCAAGAATAATCTTAAATACACTTATGATGAGGAACATTTGTAAAATAGTTCAATCATTGTAATCATGTAAGGTTTGGCCAAAATGATTTTTTTTTTATAGAAACAAAAATGTATTTGGCATAACACTGATTTTGCATTTTTTGCTTTCCAAGCGTCTCAAAACTAATTATTTAAATTTTTTAATAATCGTTTTAAATGAAAGATATAACTAACACTAGTTAGAATAACCTTATTTTAAAAAATAATTTTATTTTACCTTAAATTTTAGCTACAATTGAACTATATGAAAGTAAAACTCAAACGAACAATACTGTTTGGAGTTCCTTAAATGCGCCAACATTACCATTGGTCGAAAGACAATCCTACATCATTCCAACCTCTGTTGAAACACTTAAAGAAACCATCACAGAACGTGGAATCACAAATAAGCATGTTCTCCGTAAGTATTCTTTTTAATTTTTAATTTATAATCTTGTTTATTAAATATATAATTTTAAGTTGGAACATCAAGTGGTGCCATTATAGAGATGCCATGGGTGCTTTTGGATCCTCGCAGACCGGTTACTATGCCTAATCAGGCACGGGAAGAAGGTTCCATTCCTTATATTCCAGAACTGCCACTTCCTACAGAAAATATAGTCAACTACAATCAGACTATCGCAAGAATAAGAAATATATTTACAGCTCCAAGTGGCTTAGAAAGTACATGTCTCGTCGTTGCAACGGGATTAGGTATGTTAATAGATTTTAAAAATTTCTCAAATAAACTTTATCAAGTGATTTTTCTTAAAGATTTGTTTGTCACAAGAGTTTCACCTTCAAAGACTTTTGATTTATTGAAAGAAGATTTTGATTACTTCTTAATTACAATTGTCCTTATTGCATTGACGACTGGTTCCCTGGTGGTGAAGCATCTATCAGCGCGAAAAATTCTAAAACAAGCATGGAAATAGACAATATGAATTTTTTGTCTAAGTTAATTAAAAAAAAAAAAAATAGTAATTTGCATCTTGGTATTTAAACAAAAATTTTAACTTATAAATAGATAAATTATAATTTTTGCAGTGCAAAAATTTTATTTGAAATAAAAGAGGTTCTACGTGTCGAGTACTTTAAACTGTGTTTTTTCAGGTGTGGAAATGAAAATCAAGAAAAAATAAAATTCTTATAGAGTAAACTATCTAGTGATCAACATCTCCTCAGTTATGATCATCTATCACCATTTTTCTTTTTTCCTTAAGTTTTAACGTGTTCAAGCATGAAAATGTCATCAGAAAAGAATTCACTCAATTGCCTTGCAATAAAAGAAGTAAGTTTTGAACCAATGCAGTCATCTTCAGAATTCCTTTGAAACTCGTGAGTATTATTTCAAAAATCCTATGTTGTAGAAAGGTTAACAGTGAATATTATTTTAAACGGTGCTCGTTTACCAAAAAAAAAACTTTTTTTCGGTCAGTTTAATTTTTTTATCATATTTTATGAAATATACAGGGTGTCCCGCGGTCGGCTATGCAGACGAAAAACCTGAGCCCATTTTAAGTCGAAAAACTTAAGAGGTATGTTATTTTCTCGTGTTCGACTCCTTTTCGACTTATAACGGTTTTTATGATTTTTGGTCTCGTTCCGACCCATTCCGGATTTTTTTCTGTAATTACCAAGAGCAGTTAGGACTTTTTACCCACTCTACAACTTTTTTCTATGCGTGTAACGGTTTTCCCGCAGTTTATTAAAAAATCCATTTGTTGGCATTTTTAGGTTGTTTTTTACTTTGGTATTATTTTTTTCAAAAAAGCACGTAATTAAGTATCATTTTTTTTTTTTTTTTTTTTTTGAAAGCCCAGTTTATTTCCATAAAAATAGTAGACATTTTTTACCAAATAGATACATTTAAATTATAAACAAAATAAAAAGAAAAGAAAATTTGAATATTCGAATCAATTTCTTTCCAACGTTTCCTTAACGGTTTTTTTCTAATTTATTTTCTGCTTTTGGTTCTTTCCAACACTCGTTAGGCGCATATACGTAGTTTTTTATTTCTTTTTATTAAAATATTCATATTTTCTTAAATTTCCTTTTTTTGCTTTTATACAGGGTGATCGGGTAGAAGCTGCACCAGAAAGCTAGAGCGATTAGGTTGGCAGGGGTAATTTTCTAAAACATTGACTTTAAACAGAAAAAAACTATTTAAAAACAACGGTAAAGCTTACAATGGTAGTAGCCGTGGCGTGATGGTTAGTGCGATGGACTGTCATGCCGGAGGTCTAAGGTTCGATCCCCAGCCCCGCCACCTATTTATATAAAAAAGGAAAAACGGCTACTGCCTCTTGCGAGGAATTGACAAATCCTCCAAGAGTATCTCCTCTCACAGAAAAGTGCCACTCGTTAGCCGTTCGGATTCGGCAATAAACTGTAGGTCCCCTCCATTCCTGCAGACACGCACACAGGAATGGTTGAGAGTTGTAAGTCACTAGGCCCTAGTTCTTCATGAGCTGTTGTGCCATCAAATTTATTTTTTATAAAGCTTACAATGCCATATGCTATACAAAGCCAGAAATCTCTTTTTTAATTTTCATTTTAAATTAAGTTGTGTTAGTGAATAGTTTTTAAAATATTAATTTTCAAACTCTTATTAATTTTCAATAAAAAAATCTAAAAACTGGATGCTAAAATGTATCTTAATTTTTGAGAAATTAAAAAAAAATGAAAAATACTTTTTTTTCAAGAAAAACACTTTTTTGGGTTTCCCAAGTTTGATCTAACTGGATTAACTAAATTTTACCCTTTTTTTTTATTGAGGCATGTGATCATTTTTTGTTAAATTTCTCAAAAACTAAGATACATTTTAGCATCCGGTTTTCTGTTTTTTTTTTATTAAAAAAAAAAAAACAAAAATTATACTTAATTACATAAAATTTTGAAAAAAATTAATTTTTACAAAAACTATTCACTTAACGCAACTTAATTTAAAAAAAGGAGAGATTTCTGGCTTTCTAAAAAGGTATAATATGGCATTGTACGTTTTACCGTTGTTTTTAAATAATTTTTTTTATAAAATTGCCCCTCCCGCCGAAATGGGAAGAAATAGAAATACGATTTTTGTCTTGTCTTAACCCAACATACTCGCTCTAGCTTTTTGGTGCACGATTTACCAATCACCCTGTATATAAGATCGGATATATGTTATATTTGCCATCAAAAATCAGCTGCTCTTGAAATTTCTCATCGGATAGAAAAGTATACCACAATAGGCGTGTCCTACCAAATAAAATCTCACTGAGCGCTCAATGTCAATTCGACGGAGGCGAAATCATTTCGTGGGACAACATTCTCCGCTCAATTGTAAAAAACTCAGCGCTCAGAGCGCTCAGAGATTTTTCTTCGTGGGACTGGCCTAATGTTTAGGATTGCTTAAATAAATAAATTTGATGGCACAACAGCTCATGAAGAACTAGGGCCTAGTGACTTACAACTCTCAACCATTCCTGTGTGCGTGTCTACAGGAATGGAGGGGACCTACAGTTTATTGCCGAATCCGAACGGCTAACGAGCGGCACTTTTCTGTGACAGGAGATACTCTTGGAGGATTTGTCAATACCTCGCAAGAGGCAGTAGCCGTTTTTTCTTTTTAAATAAATAGGTGGCGAGGCTGGGGATCGAACCTTAGACCTCCGGCATGACAGTCCATCGCACTAACCATCACGCCACGGCTACTACTGTTGAGGATTGCTTGAGATTTCTTTTTTGACAACAGTTGTTTTATCATCAGATGTTTCTGTAATAGGGATTGCTTGCGTTCGGGTGGTAGTGAGATAGGCTATCCACCTATCCCAAAACTTTTCAGATACCTTGAGTTGTTGTTGCATCAGCTGACATCAGAAGTTTTTCAACAAGGGATTACAACAACACAAACCTATCCGGATAGGTTTGGCTTGCCCCCCGAACGCGGTCATTATAACAACAAAGCTATCCAGATCGCTTTGGATACAATCCTGAACGCGGCCAATGTGGATAGAAGTTGCTGCTGCGATATATTTCGCACAGAAACTACTAATAGGAATATGTACATATTTGAATTTATTATGTATTTTCTTTTAGTTAAAACTTAAATCCCATTTTCCTAATTTGAATAAATGAGTCCACAAGCATCTTTAAGGGCCATATTATTCATATTTTCTTAGAAATTCCACAAATGTGGTTGATACCATTTTGGAATCTGCTCTCGATGTCTTTAAAAGGAGCGTACAAAGTTTTGATTCCAAAGCTCTCTAACAAAAATTCAACCTCGGAGTACACAGGCAGGTCATTTGATGAGAAACTCAACAAACTGAAAAAGGTTTTGTGGTTTCTGTTGCAGCCGCCTCCGATATAGATGTCGACGAGACCTAGGAAACAAGAGGAAAAAAGGAAATAACGATTAATATCAAAATATATAATATATATATAAATAAATATAGAATAACAAAATTTAATTTTATATTCTTACCTTTCATGTTGTCGACTTCAGTCTTCAGTGTTGTGTTTGGAATTGTTTGCCTTGCTGGTCTGGTATCTGTTGTTGTTGAGAAGCCAGAGAGTTATGACTAGAGAGATTTAAGATTGTGCAGTTCGCCCAAACGTCAAAATATCCCCTGGGTTGTTTTTGAACAAAATAGACGCGCACTTTGACGCGCGTTTGATCGTGCGTAAATATTTTATTGACGATTTTTTTTATGTATGATTTTGTTTAACTGTCTAATGTCAAAAATAGAAAGCTTAAAGGCAAATTACCGCCGTATAGTTAGCAGCACTAGGTGAGGAATTTCAATTTTTTTGATTCCTATAATTTGGAAAACATTTGGAAAAATTTGGAAAACCATTTTCAGAATTTGAAAAACCTTAGTTAATTAGTTATTAACAATTAAAGGTTAGGCGTATAGTTAGCAGCACATAGAAACAAAGCTAGGTTTTTTTTGGTATCAATCGATCGGGAATAGTTTTGTGAAATTTGGAAAACCATTTTTAGAATTTGGAAAAGCATAGTTTAGTAGATAATTAACAAAATGTAAACAAAATGACAGTTCTTTAAACAATTACAATTAACGCAAAATGTAATGTAACGGAGCGTAACGTAATTAAAACTGCCATACAAGAACACAAAACCAACACATATAAACAAAATTCTGTCCCAACAACAAAATTATAGGGCGTATAGAATTGAATCGCCTGTTATGCTGGATTTACATGTATCTTCATGCAAGTTCTGCAAAAAATAAGGGATACAAAATATAAAATGCGTGTTTGTTGGATAGAGAGAGAAGAACGAAATGCAGAGATCTTGATTATAGGAACGCAGACGAAGATTATAACGAAGACGAACATGTTCATCTTCATGGTGGTGCTCTTTCACACATTCGATTTTTTGGTATCACTCTATCCCGCTCTACTTTTCTTGATGTTTGCAGATGAAGATACATGTAAATCCATCATTAAGCATTGGCTATTGTTTTATTCTTAACTACATATATTTCATATTTTCTATCTGAAAAGGTAAAAAATTTAACAGCGGACTTTTGACAGAAAAATAGTTTGACAGATATTCGGACGGGATTTTGTTTATATGTGTTGGTTTTGTGTTCTTGTATGGCAGCTTTAATTACGTTACGCTCCGTTACATTACGTTTTGCGTTAATTGTAATTGTTTATAGAACTGTCGTTTTGTTTACATTTTGTTAATTATTAATTAAACTATGCTTTTTCAAATTCTAAAAATGGTTTTCCAAATTTCACAAAACTATTCCCGATTGGTTGATACCAAAAAACCCTAGCTTTGTTTCTATGTGCTGCTAACTATACGCCTAATCTTTAATTGTTAATAACTAATTAACTAAGGTTTTCCAAATTCTGAAAATGGTTTTCCAAATTTTTCCAAATGTTTTCCAAATTATAGGAATCAAAAAAATTGAAATTCCTCACTTAGTGCTGCTAACTATACGGCGGTGTTAATAACTAATTAACTAAGGTTTTCCAAATTCTGAAAATGGTTTTCCAAATTTTTCCAAATGTTTTCCAAATTATAGGAATCAAAAATTTTGAAATTCCTCACATAGTGCTGCTAACTATACGGCGGTCAAAACGAAAACGCCATAAATTGACCATTTGTTTCCTCGTGTGAAGGGGACAGAAAAAGAACAGATTTTATCGGAAGATGAACACGTACGAAAATTTGAAAACGTCAAAACTGAAATGACAGAAAATTGTTGACGTATGAAATTCCAAAACATAAAAAATCTGATCAAATTCAAAAATTAAAAGCTGAAACCTAAAAACAAGTACAGTACCTATATTCATTATTCAAACAAATATTTTTACACATATTTATTGCACTTTCGAAATCATAAATCTCACAAAAGAAACTCTCAACACAGTAATCATAAAAATCTAACTTCAAACTGATATGGTCGAAAGACAACCACATTTGCGGCGGCGAAACGCTTGTATAATTGTCCTTGGTGATATTGGCCGCAGTCCCCGGATGGAATACCATGCCAACAGTCTCCTAGACGAAGGCTTCAATGTAGACATAATTGGTTATGTGGAAACAAAACCTATTGATGCATTACTCCTGGCAGGACCAAAGTGTAAAATCAACGAATTAACATCTGTGCCCGATACAAATCTAACACCAAAACTCAAATACATATTCAAGACTATTTGGCAAACGCTCAGTTTGCTCATTGCCCTTGTCTCAATACGAAGACCTAATTTTCTTCTCGTCCAGAATCCACCTGCGATACCAACATTGGTTGTGTGCTACCTGTACTGCACAGTAACGCGCACTAAATTAATAATCGATTGGCACAATTTTACATACAGTATTTTAGCACTAACTGCTGGTGAACAGAGTTTGATTGTTAAACTGGCTAAATGGGTTGAACATCGATTTGGAGCCAAGGCAAATGCCCATTTTTGTGTAACAAAAGCAATGCAAGAAGATCTCAAATTGAACTGGAAAATCAGGTAAGGTATTTTTATAAAAAAAAAAAATAATATACCAAATATTTAGATGCGTGTGAAACCTCATTTTTAGACTTGGGCTTTGAATTTTTATTTTTTTTTTACTAAAAAAAATGTTTGGTTGACCATGAGTTTATTCACCGAATAGTGGAGCGTATAATTAGTGATTTCTTTTAACTTCTAAACCTTAACTATTAAGTTAGGAGTAATTTGACTTAAAATAAGTAACTCAGATTCAAAAATGGTAAAACAGTTTTTTTTGCATCTAGAGCGAGTAAGAATACATATACATAATATTGAAAAAATTGGCAACAAGAGTCAATTTTTGCGAGACTCAAATAATTTTGCACTCTGATCTGGATTATTCTCATTTCATGCAATGGTTTATACTGCCGATAATTTCTAATGGCATTTTTGGAGTTAGGGCATTTTCTTCGATTTTTGTGTATTTATTTCTAAACGCTGGGTCATCAAATTAGACAGAAAATTCCAATTTCTAGGAGTTCTTAGTACAAATCGTATGGATAAAAAAGCTCTATTAAGCAAAACACGTTTTGGGTAGCTTTGTTGTACATGGGGCTTTTTTAACAAATTTTTTTCAAAATCTTAAAAACATTATCTACCCTATTTTAATTTGGTTTTGTACTTTGCTGTCTTTGTAAACAATTGAAAAAATCAAAAACTTCTCATATAAGCCACAACTTCCCAAATATATTGTTAGTTACCTTTCACTCCTAAAAATAGCTATAGAGGTTCAGTTACAATAATTTGAATTCGAAATTAGTACCTACAATATTTTGTCTTTTCAAAAATTCATTTTACTAACATTAAATTCTTTCTTCAGCCACGCAGTTGTCCTTTACGACCGACCGCCATCACAATTCCATCCAATTGAACTAAGTCAAAAACACGAATTATTTATGAAATTGTCTAAAGATTACCCTCAGTTTCTACCAAAAAATTGTTTGGATTTTAAAGAGAACGGAGTCATTGAATCTACTGCACTCACTCAGAAACTCAACAATGGAACAGTCTTGTACAAAAATAATCGTACAGCAATTTTAATATCAAGTACTAGTTGGACCCCAGATGAAGATTTTGGAGTACTACTCAAGGCATTGGAAGGCAAGAGATTTATTTTAAAAATTAAAGCCGTTAAAGTTCACGTGTGAAAAAAAAATAAAATTTTCAAAATAATTTTCCACCTTTAGGCACTTCTAGGCATTATATTGCACAATATCTAAGGCCAAACACATTCGTCCCTTATTTCACGAACTGAGGTAAGTGCTCTTGTTTTAGCTTTAGTTTTTCCTTAAACAATTCAATCGATCAAATATCATACAAACGTATTAATATCATAAAAACGTAGAAATTATGCGTTTTCGTAAAATATATATGAAAAAAAAAGAAAACAGTTACGTCAGTTCGTGAGATAGGGGAAGATATTTGTCTGCTTGATATTTTGGTAGAAATTCGATGAATTTTTCGCACGGCAACTATAGGCTTCATATAATTATGCAAATCTTTTAACGAGTTTACAAAATGACAGAATACGAAGCCACAGCCACAGAAAACCCCAATTTGTATCCAGAGCTGTTGTGCATTATTACCGGCAAGGGTCCACAAAAACAGCTGTACACAGAGAAAATAAACGAATTAAAATGGCATAAGGTTTCCATAATAACACCGTGGCTGGAAACTGAAGACTATCCAACAGTTGTAGCGTCAGCTGATTTGGGTGTTTGCTTGCATTGGAGCTCATCGGGTTTGGATTTACCAATGAAGGTTGTCGATATGTTTGGATGTGGTTTGCCTGTTTGTGCGATAAATTTTAAATGGTAAGGTTTAGAAAAAAAAAATAAAATTATTTAGGTATAATGCGTTTCAACAATTTTTTTTTTCAGTTTGAACGAATTAGTGATCCATGGCCAAAATGGATTTGTTTTTGAAAATCACCGTGAACTGGCGGATCAGTTGAAATTTTGGTTTGAAAATTTTCCAAGCAACCCAAGTTTATTGGAATCGAAGGAAACTTTTAGGCGAAATTTACAAGAATTTCAATCACTTCGATGGCGTGAGAATTGGAGGCTTAATGCTTTGCCTATTTTCAATTCTTTTACATGAGTTGCATTATGTATTAGCTTTTTCAAAACAAAACATTTTAAATTTGAATAAAGTCAAAGATCGATCTGCATGGCTGAGTTGAACAAGAATGCAAATGAAGAAATTGAAATACAAATAAATATATTTTATACCTTAGTTATGTAAAAAAAAAAAAAACGTTAGTTTGTTTCTGTATTACTTGGGATAACATTAACTAAATTTAAATGTAAAAATATGGATTTGGAAAGGAAGCTTTAGATTGTTTTTTTGATGACACTAATACCTCAAATTTGTCAAGTAGCCTTTAAAAGAGATTATGGATGCATTTACATTTCAAGTGGGTGTGTAAAAATTATTAGAAATTGTATAACGATTGTCCCTCCGAGCAGTTGAAATTTCCCATAAACCCGTAGTTTGTAAAGGTATACTTACTTAAAATTTCGGTAAAATTGTAAAAGTTGACGAAAAATCTTTAAACTTAGCACATTATGTATATGCCTATTATGGATGACAAACAAGTTTGTGTGGCTTTTTTTAAAGCTCAACTCGTAGAGACATTTAAATTAAGGTCAAATTTTTGCAGACAGCTCAATTCAGTTGAGTTATCATACATAATAGTCACCGTTAATACTAGTAGGTAAACAAAAAACTACTTTCCATTTTTAAAAACGAATGTTTACCAAGCTTAAAAAAAAATGTTGTTTTTGTATATCGTTTGCATTATTCACTCCCCAAATCCTTAAGTTTTTTTATGTTGTATAATTATTGTTTTTATATTTTTTTGTTTTTTATTTAAGTATTGTTTCTAAAAATGTATGCCAAGTTAGAAGATGAAGAGGAATATGAAGGAA
The DNA here is from genome assembly GCA_947049315.1 of Epistrophella euchroma. Lineage (NCBI taxonomy): Eukaryota > Metazoa > Arthropoda > Insecta > Diptera > Syrphidae > Epistrophella > Epistrophella euchroma. Next base: position 128,801,582 of record OX346246.1, read on the forward strand.
ATTCAAACTAACATTGGAAAAATAACCACCACCCTATAACCGGGCCTAATAAGATGCTGATACATATGTTAAGTTTTTCAATTAATTCAATTTATTTCTATTTAAATTCAAATAGTTGAGCTCGGGAAGCCTGTTTTTGATATTTAGTCCTTTTCGGGCCTTAAATTATTCTTATTTAAATCTTCTGTCTTTAGAATGCAAATCTTAATTGATAATTTAGTTTTAAGATTTTTAAGAGAATTGTTTTTATCGAAGTTTGAATCAGTTATTTTCCTCCGACGGATGGATAGTAGAACGCGAACGTTCAGAATAAGGCTGATTGTTAAATAAAAAGAAAATGGCACCTATTTGTTGTTTAGTTGTAGAAGCAAAAGGATCCCAAAGAGCGACTAAGGGCGCTCAGCAGTAAGTCCAAGTATTGGCTTGAGATTACTAGAGATACTATAGGAATAATGCTACCATACAAAGTTCAGGAATAGAGTAGGTATACTTAGTATTTTTGATATATTTATTTTGAGATACAAAGCAAAATCTACGTTATAATTCAGTAAAATAAATACAAAATTAGAATTGGGAAGGTGAGGCAAGGATAATTTGCTTCACTCTAGAGTATTGAAGCTCTGCAGTTTGGGCAAGTTGTCATATTCCGCAATAATAACTTATCTATGCATTTGGAATGGAAAACGTGTCGGCATTTAAGTTTCTGTTGTTCCCTTTCGTTAGTTTCCTCCCGGCAAATTGAGCAAATTGGATCCGAAACACTAGAAAATACAAACATGTTAGTTTTAATAAAAATTGTATGTTGCTCCCTAAATGCAAGAAATAGGATAGATAGCTCGTTTTTCATCTCTTGGAAAAATTTCGGCAAGAGTACTTTTCAAATTCTTATGAAAAAGCACGCCGACTCACGAGTCCGGTCCGGACTCAATCTTTCCAATAACTACATAGTTCTTGCAATCAGGTGGCATATCTTTATTCTTTTGTTTTATGCACATTTCCTTGTAATTGGTCCTAGTAGTTTCCCTTTTCTGGATTCGATTTTCTGTGTGTTCGTATTGTGTGAGCGGTTCATTTGGATACATTGTTTTCATTATATATACTGCCAATGCAATACTACCAATTATTGTTGGAATTGAAAACCCAAGAAGATAGGCACATAATCCCATTTTGTGTAGTTAATTAACAAAAATAAAATGATAAACAATGACAAAATGAAGAAGCCGGTAGGCTAGGTGAGAATCGCAGATGAGTATGCACTAGCACTTTGATTTCACAGCCGGGTTTTTTAATAAACCCGAACCCGACCCAACGGAACGAACTTGTCTTGTCGGGGATCTCCCTCGATTGGCCTGTGGTAACCAAAAATACTTAATATAAAGATATGAATCTTTCGTACGTTTCACCCTCCAAAACCCATTTGTTTACATTGTGGTATTTGTAATTTAATTTTGTGTCGATGAATAGATGTGAAATCCAACAACAATAGCAAAGTGATGTGAAGATAAATACCAAAAATACTGAATATGAAGATATGAATCCTCGGCTGTCAGTTGTTTGCCAACAAGCTCTATCAGATAAAAAATGAGAAATTATGTCTAAAAATGGCGGTATAAAACTCACACATTCACAGTACTTATCTTCACAACTCACACATTCACAGTATTTATCTTCACATCACTCTGCTATATTGTTGTTGGATTTCACATCTATTCATCGACACAAAATTAAATTACAAATACAACAATGTCCCCTTTCACACGAAGATACTAGTTGCTGGAGATTTTTTTTGACGTTTTCCTTAAATCTCCTTAACAATCTCTTGTAGCTTTCACACGCAAGCAACAAAAACCCGGAGATTTTCATTATTTTCCTTTTAAACTACCTTGGTTGAACGTACACAAACGTAGTGTGAAGAGAAACGTCAAAAAAATCTTCTGAATTTGTTGACCGGGGAGATTTCATTTCCCCCTCTTTCTTCCTGCCCTTCTCGACTATGAACTAATTGTTGCCGGCAACTCAGTTGCCCTGTGTGTAAGGGGACATTCTTAAGGCCTGGTCAAACAGAACGCGGGCCGACGGGACGGTCAATACTTCAACATGGAAGGAAAGAACGCGGCGGGCAGATTTTGTTTGTAATTTCTTACAAAGACCGCCGGACCGCGCTCTGTTTGACACGGCCTTTATATTCAGATTTTTGGTGCTAAGCGAACGAACCTACTTTAAAAATAAATCTTGGCATCACTATTTGAATTTTGTTCTCTCCTCTACTACATTTATACTTGCTGAAACGCTGATAAAATAATTTCAGCAAAACTGGCGGAATTCATTTAAAAATTAAATTTCAACGCCAACCAGAAACAACGCAAAAATAGGAGCGTCCTTTTACGAATATTATGTTTTTATAATTTGTTTATTAAATAGAAAAGTAAAATTAAAATATATATTCGTTAATTATGAAAAAATTATAATCAAACCCATTGAATTTTGAAGTGTGAAACCGATTACAAAGAAATTGTGTAAAAATGTCATTAGAAGGCGCAAAATTAATTTGCCTAAGCCCCGATGATGATGGACAATTTGAAACGATTAGTGCCAATGGAAAAACATTTAAATTTGGTTACTATATGGACTGTGATGTTGTCCTTGAGCATCCCGAGGCCATGGGATTGCAGTGTGTTATCAAATGTGATGCTTTTGGAAGGGTAGATCTACTTTTTTCTTCCAAGATTTGTGTTTTATTTAATTTTTGTTTTGCATCCCTAGGTAACTATTGAAAACCGATGCAGTGATCAACCAATTAAACTAGATGGCAAAACATTGGTTAAAACGCGCCCACTACTTCATAACACAGAAATTTGTATCTTGGATAAAAAATATCTGTGGCACTTCGACGGCAACCCAGAGCACAGGGGATTTCAAATGGAAGATACAAATGATTTTTCAACACCATGTAAACAAATAAAAAAACCCCAACAAGCTCCACGTTCAGAACCAGCTCGAAAGGTAAACATACAACCAAAAAAAAATATCAGAACTTAACATTTTTTGTTTTCTCGTTTAAGTGGCGTAAACCTTTGCAGACCCGACTAACCATTCACAGGTAAAGATTTGTATATAAAAGTTGAAGTTTGATATGGGGATATGTAAATCTTTAAGGTAGAATGAGCATAACTGTATAAACTAAGTGCCATTGTCGTAACTAAGAAAGGTCTCAATGAACTCCTTTTTTGTAAGGGCATAAATAAATTTTGTGGTACGATTTTCTCAAAAAGTATTTTAAATGGCTGGAAAGCCACAATTGCGGAGATGTGCAGAATATATTTGAGACACGCATTTACACACTATGGATCAATTTTGTTTTTGTACTGTCAAACACTGCATACCTATTTAAAAAAAAAAAATTTTAAAAAACATGTTTTTTTCCTTCAATATTTTCAAACAAATTGTTTCCGAAATTCAAAGTGTCGAATTTTGACACAAGACGATACTAGTATCCCCGAGTTCGTAATAGTTAACATGCTCAATCACTGCTAAAAACAATTGCAAAAAAATGGTAGTAGGTAGTTATGTACATTTTGGGCAAAATTTGATTTTAATGCTGAGAGCAAACATCAGCGCTTCTAAAATAGTGAACACAATTTGAAACGGACTTCATTTGCCTATAGAAATGCGACTTGAATGTGGCAGTGCTGCCGAAGTTTTACTTTTACGAACTCGACCATCCTTAAGTTGCTTAGAATTATCCAAACACAATATTCTCTTGATAAATATAAAAAAAAAAGTTGTTTATCAAGCTTGAATACAAAACGATCGAAAAAAGTAGCATACAATAACTACCAATTAATAGGTGGCAAACTATGTGACTTTCAAAAGCGCAGTAAATACATTCAAAGATGCACTCATAGTTTTCGTTTCACCCACTTAGATCAGGGGCTCAAATCTCATATCTTTACTGGAAAAAGTCGATTTTTGTTTGTAATTGTGTTAATACTACCGTCTTATGAAAAGTAAATAAAACTGAGAAATGCCTAATTCAAACTTAAAGTGCGTGAATATCTTGCTTGAAAGGAAAAAAAACTTTCTCAGAACAAAAAAATCGATTTTTTGTGGTCGAAAGAAAAACAACATCAATAGACTCATTTATATATATATAGGTAAATACAGATTATTTCTATACCTAGTACTATCAAATGGTGCGGAACTATCAGGATGGCACCTAGTGCATTTGGAGACTGGAGAGGTTAGACTTCACATTTGAGAGTTCAAGGGAGAAAAAAACACAAATTTTGTTTTGAATATAATCAGCCCCATTCTAAATGACAAATTCCCGCGAAATTTTTTTTTGTTTAAATGGGGAGTTCAATTCCGCATCTGTCATTCTACATGACAATTTCCGCGAAATTTTGTTTTGTTTAAATGGGGAGTTCAATTCCGCATCTGTCTAAGAAAGTGGGGCAATTTACTAAAACAAAACGTAAAATTTAAAAAAAAATTAGTTTGAACACATTTTTTTTTTCAATTTAAATTTAAAAGATTAACCGCCATATTATTCACTCAATACATCCAGATGTAAACTTAAATCCAGATGAATTTACATTGAATTTGTATGATTTACATCCAGATTTAAGTTTTAATCTGGATGTATTGAGTGAATAATATGGCAGTAAGGGTTTGTTTCACAATGTCTGATTAAAGTTACCCATAAACTATCCGACACATAAATTATCCGCAACTTAAATCCTCTCATTAAAAACTTTGCGTTTCACAATCATAAATTTATGTGTCGATTAGCTAGTTGTCAGCTATTCCAGTTTTCCAAAAAATTTGACTGATTGAAAATGTTCAATGAAATAATATTAGTATAGTTATAAAATTGTCAATTTTCAATTGAACTTTTCAGACCGAGAGCTGGACAGAGACCCGAATACGGTTTAAATTGTTAAAAATTGTGCGTAGGTACATGGATGTGAGCGGTTCAAAAAAGTTTTTTTTGTTGTTTGCATTTTGAAAGTGCTTTTTTGTGTTGTTATAAATAAATAAATAAATTTGATGGCACAACAGCTTATGAAGAACTAAGGCCTAGTGACTTACAACTCTCAACCATTCCTGTGTGCGTGTCTGTAGGAATGGAGGGGACCTACAGTTTATTGCCGAATCCGAACGGCTAACGAGCGGCACTTTTCTGTGACAGGAGATACTCTTGGAGGATTTGTCAATTCCTCGCAAGAGGCAGTAGCCGTTTTTTCTTTTAAATAAATAGGTGGCGAGGCTGGGGATCGAACCTTAGACCTCCGGCATGACAATCCATCGCACTAACCATCACGCCACGGCTACTACTTTTTTGTGTTGTTAGGGGTGGTATATTGCCCTGAATCTTTGTAATCGGAGTCTTAACGCAAAATAAACGACCTCTTCTCAGCTCTGTTACACAAAATATCCGAAAGTCCAAAGCATTATTTTGATGTATGTATGTATATATGTATTTGTTGTGTGAGTCGCACTGACAGCAGCTGTAGATATTTTAAATGCCAGTTTAATTTTTTAATCGGAACTTCAACCGGCCTGTAAAATATTCAGAACTTTAAGTGCCACTTAGGCTCATTTACTGAAACGAATCTTAAATATTTATGTTCAACTTAAGCGCTTATGTTTCACTTTTTCCTCAGCGTAAACTGGCTCATAAGCTCTTATGTTGAAGCTCTTATGTTGAATACTTAAGTTTCGTTTCAGTAAATATGCCTTAGACCTATTCAGATATTGTGAAACGTAAATGAGGTTTTAAGGTGACAAATAAGTTCCATTAAGCTTAATTGGAACTTTAATCAGACATTGTGAAACAGACCCTAAAAGTTAAAAATTGAGAGTTTAAAAATTAATGTTTAAAAACTATTCTCAAATATGAAATTTTAAACTATTGTTTTCGCAAGCATTAATCGTTTTAACTTACCGCGTTAAGTTCCGAAAAGTCTTTAAAGTTAAAACTATTCTCAAATAATTTGAATAAAGACCAAAGTATGAAAACCGACTTCTGGCTTTAAAAAAAAAATCGATTTTTTAGAAAACTGCCCCTCCTGCCTAAACGGGAGGGGCATTGGTTATTTTGGTAATCGCTTTCAAATAGGGTGATAAAAGGTGGAAGTTTATCAAACTGAAATACTTGTTTGCGTGGGAAAACTGTGGAACTATTACGTTAAAAACCCCTTCCAAAACGTACATTGATGAAAGGTGGTAAAAAGAATTGTTTAATTTTTAAACAGAAACAAAATTAAAAAATTCAAATTGAACGTGTGTTCCAAGTTTCATCACTATATCATTATTATTTCGTAATATTTTAATTTGTTTGCATACAAAAACAAATTGAACATCGTCATTGGTAGTCTCGATGACATTATATTTTTTTTTTTATGTTGTTTGCCCATATATTTTTGGGCATTCTTTTTTGTATTCCAAAACTTTAATATCGTGAGGATATATCCATAAGCGTTTAGAAATTCATTATTCAATGGTAAGCCTGTAAGATTTGATTTGGCTTTAAAATTGGATGTTGTAATAGTACTTTGCTGTTTTCAGCCGAGGTAATACTCAGCAGGTTATACCCAGGGTTCAGGCTAAAGGAAAGTACTTAAACTTTAGCTTCTTTGTAAAATATGGTTCTTTATTTTTGAGAGTTTATCATAAAGTTTTCAACGGGAGGTCTCTTTCGTGGGTCGGTACTTCAGATTCCTAACAACTGGTTCTGGCTCTGGTCCTGGTTTTGGTTATGATTCTGGTGCTGGTTCTGGTGTTGTTTCTGGCGCTGGTTCTGGTCCCTGATCTCAGACTTAATCGGCCATATCGAGGTAACCGTCGGAGCGGAACTCTCTCCGATTTCCTACGAATCGCAGACATTTTACTGGTCGGAGAACTACCTCGAAGCAAAATGTCTCCGATTCGTAGGAAATCGGAGAGAATTCCGCTCAGACGGTTACCTCGATAGGGCCGAATGTTTGGTTTATCGCAGGCTTTACCTGGTAGATCACAGTATTTAAAATTTAATAACTGGCAGATCACGGAATTGATAGTTCCGGTACATCACAGGCTTTGGTCTGGTAAATCACAGTACGTAACTTTATACTGGTAGATCGCAGCTCTATAAGATCTGGTACATCACTGGTAAATCGCAGTATGTAAATATATACTGGTAGATCGCAGCACTATAAGGGCTGGTACATCACAGGATTTTACCTGGTAGATCACAGTTTTATATAGTACTGGGGGTCAATTCTCGTTCTTAGAAGCTGTGAAGTGATAAATTTGTTCACACCTTCACACGAAATACGATTCTGGATGCCTGAAAAAGTGAAACCAAAAGTAATAATATCTTCACGTGATAAAATTTGTATTACCTACAAATTATTCTGTGAAGCTACTGTGAATAAAATCATTATTTGACCTGCGCATGTTGGTAGAATTGAACCGAGAGAAAAAACAAGTTGTATACTTTACTTCGAGACGAAAGCACACGAAATGAATTACTCTGAGAGAAAAGAATGTATACATGAAGCTCTTTTCCTTGTGTTAGTATTTTTGTTTGATTTATCATCGCTCATGTCGGTTGAAAAAGTACAAATTTGTATGTGTATTAGTTTGCAGTATCGTTTGAAGAGAGAAATTGCGAGAGGAGTTTCTCATTTAGTACATTTTAGAACACACGTTTATCACAATGAGTTCCAGAATCGCATAAGACATATTTGTGAAGTGATAAAATGAAAAATTGCTGTGAAACCCGAAATGATATTTTTTTTATCACTTCACAGCTTCACAGAACGAGAATTGACCCCCTGGTAGATCACAGACCTTTTTTATAAGCCTGGGATTTTATTAACATTTACCTTCAGCCAACTTCCTTCCTCAGAATATGTTTGGTTCTATTGGTCTTTAATTTGACTATCACGACAAGTTCTGGAACTCCATTTCTAATGCCGTCTGGTAAAGGCCTCTTTATGCTATATAGCTGAGCGGAGATAGTCAGCCTTATTGTGAGTTTCACCCGAACAACATTTCACCTTAAAATTTTCTATTCGCCCGGAATTTTAAAAGCTATTGTGAGTTTCACCCCTACTAAAAATAGGTGAAAATTTAAACTGTCAATCGTATTATATTCTGCACGAAACGAATGCTCACAATGAGACGAATTTTTGGAAAGTGAAATAATTTTCGGGTGAAACTCACAATAGGCGAAAAAAATTTCCGGGTGGAATGTTTTTCGGGTGAAACTCACAATAAGGCTGAGTGTTAATTATATAAACTCCAAGTAAAACTTATTTCCCCATCAACATCATCGATAGAACAAAATGTTTGAACACCAAGCAGTGTAATATTCAACACGCCAGCTTGATTGGGTGTGGTATGTTTCGTCTTCATTCCATAGCCCAGCTTGTATGTTGCTAGACTAGTCTCTAGTTGTCTTTGAGCTTTGCTCCGTGCAGGTCGCAATGCTAGCTGGCGAAGTATGGATTTTAGGTAATTTAATTTGTAATGCTTCATTACAATGTTGTACAACAAAGGTGATTATTAGTATAATAATTTGACACATTGTGCGGAGCCGAAAATGCAATGTCATCTTCACACTACCGATATACTGGTCCAACATTAAATTTTAACATTCTTCATCCAATAGTTGGTCTTTGTAGTATGTATTGTATTGTATGTATAACGCCCCACATTATTCGAACTGACGTAACGTAACTGCTTTTTTTAAATTTAAAAAAAACGCATATTTCAGCTTCTCTTTGTAAAATGTAAAAAAAAAAGTTGCCTCAGTTCTTGAAGTAAGTGATGATGACATGGCCTATAAAAATCAAAAGAAGATGCAGTATAACTCTCTATTACTTATCTAAGATACCATACTTTGCAGCAAGGACAGTCCAAACTTTAACCTCCGTTATGGTCTTCCCAAAAATGTCTGCCAATATTAGTACAAACTTCTTTCTATTTACATAAAATATTAAATTGGATTAAAATTGACTGAAATTGACAGTTTTGAAAAATAAAAAACAAACATCATATATCAACTAAAATATGTGTTGTGAAAACAAAATTTTATATTTATTCAAAATAATATATAGTCCAGTCAACGAAGACCTAAAATCATAAAATAAATGAAATAAATCGTGTAGTCTAGGTTATTTTTTTAAGTGGTAGGGGTGACCCTCAGGTCCAACATACCAAAAGTCCCCAGCCCAGGGCCGCGAGCTTAAGCCTGGAGAGGGGGTTAAAGGTCCCCTTTTTTAGTTTTTCGCGAATATTTCGAAAACCAAGAGCTTAAATGAAAAAGTCTGAACCAAGGAATTAAAGTAAATTAAATTTCCTACAAAAAATGTTATATTTATATTTTCGCTTGGAGCAACACTAAGGAAGATGCGGGGTGGAGAAATGTCAAGAAATCTAAAAAATCGGTCATTAGCCTACAAAATTTAGTGTTTCTAGATCAATTTTATCTAGAAATAACAGAAAAAAAAGGTATATGTATTCAAAATTATTCCATTGATGATTTGGAAGGGAGTTTATGGGGTTAAAACAGGTGGCGAAGGTTAGAATTTCCTAATTAAATTTATTTGCTACAGTGTTTGAATTCACTATGAAAAATACTGTTTCTTTAAAGGTAAAAAGTATAATGGATTTTTCCAAGTTACTGACCATGACTTTGTAAAATAATTTTCAGACATGTACTAAGAAAAAAATCGTTTAGGATAGGGGGGTCTATGTCCCCTCGTTTATAAGGGAGGGACCATTTTCTAAAGCATTGACGTAAAGTGCATTAATAATTATTTAAAATCAATGGAAGTACCTATAATACAACACTATAGGTTTTTGAAAATCCGAGGACCTATTCTTTTATTTTGTTGCTAAAACAAGTTTTTTTATTAAACTGGTTATAAAAAAATTGAACTTAAATTTAAAGTTTTGAAAAAAAAAATTTATAATGATTTTATTTTCAAAATTTTTTGTAGCTAAGTGCTAAATTTTAGTTCAGTATTTACGGCCGTTGTTAATTCTTAGTCGAACGCTAAAAACTAGATAGCTGTAGATCTTTCCATTTTTGAAAAAATCAAAAATTATGGAAACTACTACTTTTTTAGAAAATTATTTCTCTTGTAAAACCGTCACTTTGCCAACGAAGGAAAAATCATGTAGTCCGGATTATTTTTTCATAAGTTAGGGGTGATGTTTAGGTATAATATACTGAAAGTCTCGCGGGTCTGGACTGATGACTTTCAGTATATTATACCTAAACATCACCCCTAACTTATGAAAACATAATCCGGACTACAGGATTTTTCCTTCGTTGGCAAAGTGACGGTTTTACAAGAGAAATAATTTTCTAAAAAAGTAGTAGTTTCCATAATTTTTGATTTTTTCAAAAATGGAAAGACCTACAGCTATCTAGTTTTTAGCGTTCGACTAAGAATTAACAACGGCCGTAAATACTGAACTAAAATTTAGCACTTAGCTACAAAAAATTTTGAAAATAAAATCATTATAATTTTTTTTTTTCAAAACTTTAAATTTAAGTTCAATTTTTTTATAACCAGTTTAATAAAAAAACTTGTTTTAGCAACAAAATAAAAGAATAGGTCCTCGGATTTTCAAAAACCTATAGTGTTGTATTATAGGTACTTCCATTGATTTTAAATAATTATTAATGCACTTTACGTCAATGCTTTAGAAAATGGTCCCTCCCTTATAAACGAGGGGACATAGACCCCCCTATCCTAAACCATTTTTTTCTTAGTACATGTCTGAAAATTATTTTACAAAGTCATGGTCAGTAACTTGGAAAAATCCATTATACTTTTTACCTTTAAAGAAACAGTATTTTTCATAGTGAATTCAAACACTGTAGCAAATAAATTAAATTAGGAAATTCTAACCTTCGCCACCTGTTTTAACCCCATAAACTCCCTTCCAAATCATCAATGGAATAATTTTGAATACATATACCTTTTTTTTTCTGTTATTTCTAGATAAAATTGAACAAGAAACACTAAATTTTGTAGGCTAATGACCGATTTTTTAGATTTCTTGACATTTCTCCACCCCGCACCTTCCTTAGGCCCAATTCACATAGAACTGGCTTATGGTTTTGGTATGGTTCTGGCGTGGTGCATACATATGTCACTTTGTGGAATTTGCATGTTCTCTTATGGGACAATACACACACAGATGACGAGGCGAGGGTATGGTGCGACATGTCATCGCCACGCCATATTGAAAACTCCAGTGGCCTACGTGAACCGGCACGCCATATTGAAATCACTTGAAGATTGAACATGCGACCACTACTTTATTTATTTTGAAGTATTTTATCACTTTATTTGTGTTAAACAAATCTAAAAAAAATCACAACGATTAGGAAAATTTTCCAAATACTAAAAAAAGCATTCTTTTGCATCAATTCTCATTAATTCACTCTGCGTTTTCAATTCACTTTGGCAAATGTCGGTTCATTGTCACTTTTGTGTAAATTGAGTACATCACACCCACTCCACTTCCGAAGCATGCCAATGACACACCAGAACCATAAGCCACTTCTGTGTGAATCGGGCCTTAGTGTTGCTCCAAGCGAAAATATAAATATAACATTTTTTGTAGGAAATTTAATTTACTTTAATTCCTTGGTTCAGACTTTTTCATTTAAGCTCTTGGTTTTCGAAATATTCGCGAAAAACTAAAAAAGGGAACCTTTAACCCCCTCTCCAGGCTTAAGCTCGCGGCCCTGGGCTGGCGACTTTTGGTATGTTGGACCTGAGGGTCACCCCTACCACTTAAAAAAATAACCTAGACTACACGATTTATTTCATTTATTTTTCCTTCGTTGACTGGACTAATAGTATGCATTACTCCATTGTTGTTCTATAAAAAGTACAAGTCTATAACTCCGACCCGAAATTTTTTGTAACTTTTGTTGGATGTCTTAATTTTTAGCTTGATTATCAAAAAGAAGGGTAGAGTCGCCAGTTGCCGGCTCCTTAACGGATTTTATTATAGAAAATATCAAATAAAATCTCCAATTCTTAACCTTTTCGATTGATTTTTTACCCAAAACCTGTCCTTAAAAAACACTAATTCCTGAAGCAATATTCACTGTTGTGTACCAACAGTAAAACAGCGTAAAAACGCAGTTGGCCAGTTAATGCTTTATAACTCGGAAAGTATTGGGCAAAATTAACCAAACTTTTGACAGATCATAGGGCATAGATGACTGATATTATATTTTTATATCGTCCCAAATTCGTTGATACTATAGTCTACAATGAACGAGTCAGTTGTATACGTAGTTGTTGTACTTCTTTTATTGTGTGGGCACTTACATCTGGGGAATATATGTAAGCTAGTTATGTACATTCTACAGTCGAGACACTGGAATCAGTTGAAAATCGCTAAAAGTCACTATTCTGTAGTGATTGTATGAATCAGAGAATAAAACGAGTCGAGTACTGTTCACGAACATCGAATACTCACTCGAAAAAAGAGAGTTCAAACAAACAGAGTCAACTCAAAAGAGATGTTCACGAGTTTTCCTGTTCACGAGTATGATGACTCGTGATTCACGATAAATACTGAACGAGAATGAACGACCATACCTTGCAACCGAGTTGAATGGGTCCGAATAAAAACGAGTCAAGCGCTCGTGAACAAAATGTTCACAATCAATTTGCTCGGATGTACTCGACTCGTGAGATGTGTATCCGAGGTTGGTGGTTGATGGGTATTGGGCTAGCTAAACTCTTCGGTGTGTGTATTGGTGGTTGCATATCGCCGGCTACAAAAAATTGAATTTTTCTTTTGAAGCAAGGGAATATTAAATAAAAATTTCATTTTTGTTTGTATTTTAACAAATCAAAAGCGCTATTTTCATACATAAAAACAAAATAGCCATCCTTTTTATGCATGTACCTTATCTGCCCACTTTTAGATATTGATCATTTGCATATTTACATTTTCTTTTTTTAAATGCAATAGCAACAAAAATAAAAACGATAAATACAAAGAAAACCTAAAATCTACCAACCCTACAACAACGACCGACCATATAACCCGCAAGCAAAATGTTCACGATATTCACTTTGTTCACGATCATCCATTTTGGTTCGAGTATACTCGCTTTGTTTTGAGTACTCGAAAATATTTCCAATTGTTTACAAGCATTTTGCTCGTGGGTATAGAATTGCGAGAAGTTCACGAGTTCGAACAATTTGTTTGACTTTACTTGTGAGTATTTTAACTCGTGGATAACATGACTCGCGAGCATACAAGCAAAACGATCGAGTATGAACGAACATAGGGAAAAAGTGGAATTGTTCAAACATATTCGAACATACTCATTTTAATCTCTGGTATGAATTCAAATATTTTTCACAAAAACTACTACCTTTCAGCTTTAAAATAACATCTTTGACATAATGTAGATTAGACTGATTCAAAAACATTAAATTGTCTCCCATTTTCAATGCCACTAGGTTTTTAGTTAGAGCTTAGTGAAATAATAAGTCTTTTTGAAGGCAACTGTCTATCTTTTATATAGAAAAAGATAGAAAGAGCAATCGTCAAAATAACAATCACTTAAACCAAGCGATCGCTTTTTTCTTACGCGACACGGGCTCTGGTAAAATGTCAGTTCTTTAGATTAATATTTAGAGGTAGCTCATCCATTTCCATACAAATTGTATGAGAAGTTTTCTTTTGTTTGCTTCTTTATTTTATAACTTTACAACCGGTTATCGTACGGAAATGATTGAGACGTATTCTTACAGGAAACTGAATATTCTTTAAAAATGTCCCTGGCCTCTTATCTAATTAGTGGACTCCTCCCAAATTTATTGAAGATTAAAGTGGATGGTTTATTTCACAGTTTTTTGGATTCCCTGTTGAAAATATTAGCTATAATATACAATTTAAATATTGATATGTGTACACCCAGTCATGAAAGTAGGTGTAAACTATAGACTCAGTAAAACAAAAGTTCATCGTGTATTCCATATGAAAACAAATTCAGCCTAATTCTCAAGTTTTTTTTTTTTTTTTTTTTTAAATTACTAAAGGGTATGTTCAGTATGTTCATTATGCATATGTACATATGTATCAATGTCGATGGCAGTAACGCAGAATATTATATGTATGTATTTAGGAAGATGTCATAAAGTAAGATAAGTAATTTATTATTCTCAGCCCTATTATCGTATCCGTTCGGAAAAATGTACGATCAGAGAAAACTTCCGATTGGACGATTTTTTCTGTTCATGGTATACGAATCGTATCGTATGGTTACGGGAAATTTTCCACTTGTAATTTTCTGTCGGGGAAATCGGAAAGCAAATATCTTCACACATCGCATGAATTCGTGATGCGTTTCTGCCATTTTGACATTTCATCGGCATGCAACGAACAAATTTGACATTTTCAACGCACATTAATTTTTTTTTGTCGTAGATCTGTCCAATTAGCCTATCGGAACGGCTACAATGATACAAAATTCGTACATTTCGTAGAAATCGGAGAAAATTTCGTTCCGATTGGGTACGATGATAAGGCTGTCTGAATTTTTAGTATTACAATAAAATGTTCAAAGGCATTTCTAAAACATTTTTGGTCAAAAAATATGAAATGACCAGATCAATGGTAAGCTCCATAAATAAAAAGAGAGAAACTAACTCCTACCTGTAATACCTATGTTCGTTATTCAATGTTTTGTGTTTTTTTTTTTCATGTACAATAAATTTTATTTTATGTTATTTTTAATTTTATGAAATGTTGACCTAATTAAACTTTTATACTGGAAAAAATATTAATTTTGAATCAAATTCTACTCTGGAAACCTTTAAAACTTTTCTCTCGAAAAAGTGAACAATCTCGATAAAATGAAAAGGGCCTGGTTTTATTTACTTCACTATATCGAGCGTCTACTGTAACATAGTAGAAATTGCAACTAGACTTATTGAGCACTGTTTTGATACGATATTATTAAGTAAAACAAATTTGCGTAGTTTGAATCGAGACAAGAAAGAAATCGTTAGTAAAAAAAAACAACGTCAATGCTGAAAATGTAATGTTTTTCATTACATCATCCTATCAATTTCTAGTCAAACACTTAAAACCGGATGCATAAAATCTACTTTGTAGTAGCCGTGGCGTGATGGTTAGTGCGATGGACTGTCATGCCGGAGGTCTGGGTTCGATCCCCAGCCTCGCCACCTAAATTTTTTTAAAATAAAAACGGCGACTGCCTCTTGCGAGGAATTAACAAAACCTCCAAGAGTATCTCTTGTCAAAGAAAAGTGCCGTTCAAATTAGCCGTTCGTATTCGGCAATAAACTGTAGGTCCCCTGCCCCTCCATTCCATCAGACACGCACACAGGAATGGTTGAGAGTTGTAAGTCACTAGGCCCTAGTTCTTCATGAGCTGTTGTGCCATCAATTTTTTTTTAATTATTAAAATCAACTTTACTACTTACCTAGTGAAAATAGGATCTTTGGAGCAACAAAATAACGGATGGAAGTCTAATTTAAGGAAAACTTACTTTTGTTATTTTCGAACAAATTCCTTATTTTCCCGTATATTTTGTAGTAGTGGTGTAATGGGTAGTGCATTAGACTGTAACGCTAGATGTCTGGGTTCAATTCCCAGTCTGTTCCACCTCACAGGAATTTTTGAGAGTTGTATTGTAAGTCACTATTGGCCGATTTTATAAAGCCCTTTAAACCATTTAACAGGCTTAAATATTTAAATGACGTTTTTTTCCATACAAAATACGTCATTTAAAAATTTAAAATGCCGTTAAATATTTAATTTAATAATAATAATAAGTTAATAGTCTAGTTTGTTACCGATCTTCCAACCTCTACCCCTTTGATACGTACTACGAGTTGTAGTCTATCGAAATAAGGTATGGAGAAAAATGAAGGCGGAACAAGACAGCATACTTAAAGGTGCATATAAAAATGCTGATGCATTTGATAAACAAACGACACATCTCAACCTGTGACGTCAGTGGTCATAAACGGTGGAATGCGTTGTGCATACGACCTCGAAGACTGAGCAAATCTGATATGCGTGGGTTCGACCCCTATGGTGTGCATGTAGAAATTTTTTCACAATAAAATTGGATTAAAGCTCAGCACCACTAAAAAGGAGACTGATGATAGGCGGCTCGGCACCCCTTGAAATAGCTGTATCTCCAGCCAAAAAAAAAAATAAAACGATCCAGTTCTTAAATTTTTGTTTCTTTAATGCTTGCTCACCAATTGCCGAAACATTACTTTTTCTGTCTCCACGAGGTTTGTTCATCTGCAGTTGTTTGTATTTGTATCCGTTGTTGTTTTTGATGTTGTATAGGTTTATGTTAAAAACATGTTTTTAAATTGTAAGAGCCTGGAGAAATGATAATTTTTAACATATACATAACAATAAAAGTGGGTGGGCCTCAACGCGCTTCGCACCATTTAAAAAAAAATCCTGGCAACCTATCTTACATAAAATATCTTTGGTGATATAAATTATACTTCATCAAACAAATGTTATTAAACAACCATCTCTTTTTATCTTATAAATTAATTTATTCAATACTTTAATATAACCTGATTCTTTCGTCTTCTTTTTCAAGTTTTGCTTATTGCATCAACGCCGGTGAAAGTCCAAAAGACGTTGAAACCACTACCGATGAGAATAAACCTTTGAACATTCACGAACGAATAATAGATGCTGATATAGTTCCAAACAAAAGACTGTCATCATCGCCTCCACCCCCAGAGAATATTCCAGATTTCATCGATTTAAATACACCCAAAATAGATCAAAGATCTTTCAGTCGAAGAGATCAACCATTAAGCTGTTGTAAACTGTCTGAAACTGTGATCACCTCATACTCACCCCGCGAAACTGGTATACGCGCAGAGAAATCTTTTGCAGTTGTGCAATCACCCCTAACAGCAAGTAAAGTTAAAATATCAGATGGAAGTCTAGGCCCGTTTCATCATTCTACTTCGTCACCACAAATAATTCAAAACTATCGTCCTTCTATGCATCTGATTGATCTTATAACTCCAAAAAAACTAACAGCACCGGCACATTCGCCAAGCCGAACTCTTCTTAAATCGACCCTTAAAAAAAATCTTCCCAAGGGAACATCACCGCAAACGCCACAGAAGCTTACAAAAATAATGGACTGCTCAACCCCTGGAAGCTCAGGCACTGTTTACAGCGTTCGCTCTACTGACGATGAAAGTGTAATCATACTTTCGGATGATTGCAGCAGCTCACCATCACCAATTACTAGGACCCCACCTCGAGCACGGACTCCTCAATCGCTTATGAAACGCGCCATCCTTAGTAGTGCCAAAAAAGTCGCCGTCAATAAGAAGTTTCTTAATTTGAGTGGGTCTAAACAAATGCTTACTCCGATAACTACGAAAAGTCAAACCGCAGTACGATTTCAAAGTCAAAGTACACCTCAAAGAAAATCCCTTGGAAAAGCTCCATCTTCTGCAGAGAGTCTCTCTGCAGATAAACCTCGAAGGTCTTTAGTAACTTCTACTCCATTTCGTCAAAGGGCTGAAATCGTTTCGTCTAGTTCATCACGGCGTTCTTTGATAATTAACTCTCAATCTAGTACTAAAAAAGAGAGCCGAAATTCTCTTATGCTTAAGCAAGCTCTTTCGATGACACCCAAGACAACAAGCATGAATGAGAAACGTAAGTCAGTTTCATGTATGAAAAGTCAAAACAAGCCCAGAAAATCAGTTTCATTTTTACAAAACATTGAAAAAGAAGAACAACCGAATGCCGATGAAGTTGAAAAAGCTGAACAGGACCAATTGCTCAATCACACATTTACTATTGAGGAGGACAACAAGAATGATAGTAAATCAGATCAGCGAATGAGTTCTGATTGCAAAGATGCCACTTTTTCACCTGAAAAAGAAAAATTCCAAGAGGGACGACAAGCTTCAAAATGTCTACTGCAAACGAAAGTTTCCTTGTCTCCAGAAAAATTACCCAGCCAAAGGCTATCAGGCACACCAAAATCTGGACCTGGTTGTGATTCATCTTCAAAAGCTGATGCAGTGGAGATTACTTCTTTAGAAAAGCTTACTGGATCCGTTGTCTTGCATTCAGCAGCAAAATCCAAAGATCAAGTATCTCTCGAACCAGACACCCATTCATTGTCTGTTGTTTCTCAGGTAGGAATTATATCTGATAATCAGAGACAACTAGACACAGAGGTTAAAGGGAATTTAATTGGCAATAAAAATACAGATGATGCAAGGTCAATTGAATCTTCAAGAAATCTTTCAAAAATAAATGAAAGTATGAGTGGGAAACTTTTTCAAAGCATACGCGACGAAGATACAGATTATGACCTCGACGGTGCGGATGAGATTTTTAAGACTCCTAAAGCCAAAAACATTATGATTCTCAGCTCGCCGAAAAGCATAAGCCTTCAGAAAACAGCATCTGATTCGGTGGAATTAATTCATTCGACTGAATTTGATTTGGGTGCAAACCTAGATGATCTCTTTCAAACCCCTCAAAGTGAATTTATAACTAGACGTATTGATGCTGCTACTCCAGCAACAGATGCTCCTATCGAAACACTATCACCAGAAGAAGCTTTCGATATGCTTGTTGGACGACCAATTGTTAGAAAAAGTTATGCACGAAAGACACCACCAAAGAAACAGGAATTATCTCCACTGAAAATCTCAAACGATCCACCTGTTCCGAAGACGGACATTGAGGAATGGATAGATAGTGTCAATGATCTATTGGAAGATCATCAAGATGAAGAAGAAATGTCTTACCTCACAGCTACGATGGATGATATTTCTCGTGATCCTTTAATGGCTCACTCGGTTGCAGGAAGTTCGAATGCAAAAAAATTAGTATTAGATACACCCAGAGACGAATTGGAGATGACAATAAAAGAAGAAAACGAAAAAAAGGAGAAGAATGTTATCTTGAAGGACCCACTGGAAACGATTGTTCCCAGATCATTGTCGCCGAATATAAGTGGAATAGGTTTATTAGATCATACTTCAGAATCGATTTTCTCAGAAACGCTGGCTCTTTCTGATGATTCATCATTAAAAGAAACTGAAAAAACAATGAAACTATCTGATAGCCACGATGAAATAACCGTATCTAATAATGAAAAACAAATAAACAAATTACAGGAAGACAAAGCACGCAGGGAAATAGAGGAAGCATTTAAACATTTTGAAAAACAGCGCAAGACCCTAGATGAGAAGAGACTTGCTTCAACTCCAGAGGCAAAGAAGCCATCGATTTCAAAGTTCGCTATGAGAAGAACATTAGGAAATCAGTTATCGTCAGATACAGCATTTGATCCTAAGGAGATTAAAGCACTGCAAATCGAACAGAAAAGGCAATTAAATACTGAAGATCTTGGTGAATCTATTAATGAATTCATAAACCTTGAGTTTAACCTTGAACTGCAAAATTCTAACAACGAAACGTCATTAGAAAAGAGTTTATCAGAAGCAGAGCTTGCTTTAGACAACGACAAGACCGAAGGGTTATTGGAATTGGAGTTTGAGCACAGCAAAGGAGTTGCAGAGAATTTAGAGCTCAATACAGTTAATAATTCAGAGCATGAAAAAACTTTATCTAAAAGTTTGTCTGCGCAACAAGATATACAGGACCAAGACGAGGTGTCTTTAAGCTGTCAAGTTCAAGGAAAGTTTAAGGCCAAGGATGCACGAAAGCTGGAATTGAAAGTGGATCTGCAAGCAGCGAAGGCTGAACGAGAGTTGGAGCTGGCCTTTGAGAATTTCGAAGAAGAGCCAGAATTTTCGGAGCAACGGGTAGTTAAAACGCCCCAACCCAGGAAGGTGGCCATGAAAGATCATAGAAGAACTCTCGGTAGTGCGCTGGTTCCTGAAGTTAAAATAGATCTCCAAGCAGCCAAGGCTGAACGCGAGTTGGAACTGGCCTTTGAGAATTTCGAAGAGCAACCAGAATTTTCGGAGCAGAGGGTAGTTAAAACGCCAGAGCCAAAGAAGGTGGCCATGAAAGACCATAGAAGAACTCTCGGTAGTGCGCTGGTTCCAGAAGTAAAATTAGATCTCGAAGCAGCCAAGGCTGAACGCGAGTTGGAGCTGGCCTTTGAGAATTTCGAAGAGCAGCCAGAATTTTCGGAGCAGCGGGTAGTTAAAACGCCAGAGCCAAAGAAGGTGCCCATGAAAGATCATAGAAGAACTCTCGGTAGTGCGCTGGTTTCAGAAGTTAAACTAGATCTCCAAGCAGCCAAGGCTGAACGCGAGTTGGAACTGGCCTTTGAGAATTTCGATGAGCAGCCAGAATTTGCGGAGCAGCGGGTAGTTAAAACGCCAGAGCCAAAGAAGGTGGCCATGAAAGATCATAGAAGAACTCTCGGTAGTGCGCTGGTTTCAGAAGTTAAACTAGATCTCCAAGCAGCCAAGGCTGAACGCGAGTTGGAACTGGCCTTTGAGAATTTCGATGAGCAGCCAGAATTTGCGGAGCAGCGGGTAGTTAAAACACCAGAGCCAAAGAAGGTGGCCATGAAAGATCATAGAAGAACTCTCGGTAGTGCTTTGATTCCAGAAGTTAAACTGGATCTCCAAGCAGCCAAGGCTGAACGCGAGTTGGAACTGGCCTTTGAGAATTTCGAAGAGCAGCCAGAATTTTCGGAGCAGCGGGTAGTTAAAACGCCAGAACCCAAGAAGGTGGCCATGAAAGATCATAGAAGAACTCTCGGTAGTGCGCTCGTTCCAGAAGTTAAATTAGATCTCGAAGCTGCCAAGGCTGAACGCGAGTTGGAACTGGCCTTTGAGAATTTCGAAGAGCAGCCAGAATTTGCGGAGCAGCGGGTAGTTAAAACGCCAGAGCCAAAGAAGGTGGCCATGAAAGATCATAGAAGAACTCTCGGTAGTGCGCTGGTTCCAGAAGTTGAACTGGATCTCCAAGCAGCCAAGGCTGAACGGGAGTTGGAACTGGCCTTTGAGAATTTCGAAGAGCAGCCAGAATTTTCAGAGCAGCGGGTAGTTAAAACGCCAGAGCCAAAGAAGGTGGCCATGAAAGATCATAGAAGAACTCTCGGTAGTGCTTTGGTTCCAGAAGTTAAACTGGATCTCCAAGCAGCCAAAGCTGAACGCGAGTTGGAACTGGCCTTTGAGAATTTCAAAGAGCAGCCAGAATTTGCGGAGCAGCGGGTAGTTAAAACGCCAGATCCCAAGAAGGTGGCCATGAAAGATCATAGAAGAACTGTCGGTAGTGCGTTGGTTAGAGAAGTTAAACTAGATCTCCAAGCAGCCAAGGCTGAACGCGAGTTGGAACTGGCCTTTGAGAACTTCGAAGAGCAGCCAGAGTTTTCAGAGCAGCGGGTAGTTAAAACGCCAGAACCCAAGAAGGTGGCCATGAAAGACCATAGAAGAACTCTCGGTAGTGCGCTGGTTCCAGAAGTAAAATTAGATCTCGAAGCAGCCAAGGCTGAACGCGAGTTGGAGCTGGCCTTTGAGAATTTCGAAGAGCAGCCAGAATTTTCGGAGCAGCGGGTAGTTAAAACGCCAGAGCCAAAGAAGGTGCCCATGAAAGATCATAGAAGAACTCTCGGTAGTGCGCTGGTTTCAGAAGTTAAACTAGATCTCCAAGCAGCCAAGGCTGAACGCGAGTTGGAACTGGCCTTTGAGAATTTCGATGAGCAGCCAGAATTTGCGGAGCAGCGGGTAGTTAAAACGCCAGAGCCAAAGAAGGTGGCCATGAAAGATCATAGAAGAACTCTCGGTAGTGCGCTGGTTTCAGAAGTTAAACTAGATCTCCAAGCAGCCAAGGCTGAACGCGAGTTGGAACTGGCCTTTGAGAATTTCGATGAGCAGCCAGAATTTGCGGAGCAGCGGGTAGTTAAAACACCAGAGCCAAAGAAGGTGGCCATGAAAGATCATAGAAGAACTCTCGGTAGTGCTTTGGTTCCAGAAGTTAA
The DNA here is from genome assembly GCA_947049315.1 of Epistrophella euchroma. Lineage (NCBI taxonomy): Eukaryota > Metazoa > Arthropoda > Insecta > Diptera > Syrphidae > Epistrophella > Epistrophella euchroma. The sequence goes on from OX346246.1 coordinate 128,823,580, forward strand.
ACTGGATCTCCAAGCAGCCAAGGCTGAACGCGAGTTGGAACTGGCCTTTGAGAATTTCAAAGAGCAGCCACAATTTGCGGAGAGGCGGGTAGTTAAAACGCCAGAGCCAAAGAAGGTGCCCATGAAAGATCATAGAAGAACTCTCGGTAGTGCGCTGGTTCCAGAAGTTAAACTGGATCTCCAAGCAGCCAAGGCTGAACGCGAGTTGGAACTGGCCTTTGAGAATTTCAAAGAGCAGCCAGAATTTGCGGAGCAGCGGGTAGTTAAAACGCCAGATCCCAAGAAGGTGGCCATGAAAGATCATAGAAGAACTGTCGGTAGTGCGTTGGTTAAAGAAGTAAAATTAGATCTCGAAGCAGCCAAGGCTGAACGCGAGTTGGAGCTGTCCTTTGAGAATTTCGAAGAGCAGCCAGAATTTTCGGAGCAGCGGGTAGTTAAAACGCCAGAGCCAAAGAAGGTACCCATGAAAGATCATAGAAGAACTGTCGGTAGTGCGTTGGTTAGAGAAGTTAAACTAGATCTCCAAGCAGCCAAGGCTGAACGCGAGTTGGAACTGGCCTTTGAGAATTTCGATGAGCAGCCAGAATTTTCGAAGCAGCGGGTAGTTAAAACGCCATCTAAAAATATTTCTGTGTCTTCTTCAGAGACCATAAATGTGAATCTTAGTCCTCAAACGAAACGACAAGAAATAAGCAGTGATATGGAAGCCAAGGAATGTACAGAGGTGAAATGTACTGAACCAGAAAAAAACAAAAAACAGAACGAAGAAAACCACCTAACAATCGATGAAATTACAACAAACACTTCATCAAAACAAAAAATTGATGAATCGGGATCTAATGCTTTACATGAATTAAATGACAAAGTAACAGCTGCCGAAAATTTTAAAGTAACTTACAAATATCAAGAAGACGAATCATTGAAGACACAAATTGTTTTTAAAGAAAAACTTGAACTTAAAAATTTCAAGAAAGGCATTTCACCCAAAAACGATGACCAAAAAAATCAAAAATCCAAAAATAATCCCACGACAAAAACTATTCACTCCGACGAAAACGTCGTTTCAGAAGATTCTTTTAAATCCAAACCTCAAAGTGAGAAAAGCACACCAGCAAAGTCTTTAAGAAGACGTCGAAACACTACAGACGAAGATGATCAATCAAAAGGAACTCCGATTGCAATAGGGCAGCAAGAAAGCAGCAAAACCCCGTCTCTTCGAAGAACCCGTAAAAAAACAGTTGAAACCTTAGATAATGTGATATCTTCAACAGCAGAAGAGAATAGTATGACTCCTCAAAGAAAATCGCAGGAGGACCTACCGCAAATGCGAAAGACACGTCAAAATTCAATTGATTCGTTCACAGATGATACAAAAGAACCAATCAAAATTTCTAATCAACGGATAGATTCTACTGACGTTGACACTACTGAAGACGAAGCAAATCAAACATCAAAAAATTCTCGCAAAAAGAGAACACGAAAAACTGCTTCTAAAACTTCCGAAACGGCTTTGATAGAAACAGAAGTCCACCACATTTTAGAGCCCATTGACGAAGAAGCAATTAATTCTGAGTCAAAAATAATGAATCAAAATACTGAAGCAAAATCATTTATAAGTCTTCCAGCAGATGCTGATGAAATCATAAGTTTAAGCCCGGTTACTTCGCGAAGTCGCACTAAGGGACGCAAAGCACAGTTAAATGTGGTGCTTATAGAATCCAGTGAAGTGGATACTTTCGTAACTAAAAAAGAAAGTGCCCACCAATTAGATTCTGGAAACAATTACATTGAAATACATAAGGAAGAGTTCACCGAAAAAATCGATATAATTAAGGGTGCTTGCGAATCAATTCCTTCAACCCCACAACCATTGACCTCACGAGGACGAAGGCCGTCAAAAACTAAGGAATCCTCTATCGTTTTAGTTCCAGGTTTAAGAAGAACTCGCAAAGGCAGTGTTCAACAAGATATTGAAGTCCAAACTGTCGATAAGAATGAAACAGCTCTCAAAAAGAATATTCTACCATCCGAGAGCAATATTCTTAAAGATAGTGATCCTGTAAATAATGTCCTGGGTACGGAAGCAGATGACGAAGACATTGTTCCATCAACACCGATGGAAACAAAAACTCGACGAAGACAACTCCCTGTCAAACAGAAAACATCCTCCAAAACGTCCAGTAAGGCATCATCGACTTTAGAACAATGTGATGAAGTCCGACAAAATGAAATTAAAGATATCACTACATTGCAATTCAACGCAGAAGCCACTGAAAATAAAAATTCAGGCAATGATGAAAAGAATTGTAGTTCTACGCCAGTACCATCGAAAACACGTGGAAGAAAACCAATTTTAAAAGATGCAATTGTTTCAGAAAATGTAACGAATGTTCAAGAGCAACAAGATTCTGCAACCGAAGGGTCAGTAAAGACTCTTGAATTTTCCTCAGTCCAAGAAACAAAACCGATTCCAACTAGCCCAGTACTTTCGAAGACACGCGGTCGGAAAGCTGCATCAAAAGTGCATCTGGACCAAGAAAGCGCAACGCCTAATCGTCGAGTTGGACGTCCTAAGGTTGTTAGAAAAACGGAGCTTCAAAATGAGTATACAGATGAAGGTGCAACTCAGGATGATGAAAGAATTGTAAAAGTTGTGGAATCTTCATCCACTGATAGTACTAAGATATTTACATCTCCAGAAATTGAAAATGCAACTCCGGCTGCAATCCAAACGAATACACCACAAATAACATCCAATAGACAAGTTGGACGTTCTAAAAATATTAAAAAAACAGTTTTTGGTGCTGATTGTGAGCACGAAACTCCATCCGGAGAAGAAAACTCCAATGACGAAAACATTGCAAAGGTTGACAAAGTTCCATTAAATGAAGTTTTTGAATCTCGAGAAATTAAAAATGAAGCTCCAGTTGATGCCGATAACAATATGCCATTAAAAACACGTGGACGAAGAGCAGCTGTGAAATCAGAAGTTGAAGTGCCAGTCGTTAAAAGAGGTCGGAAACGAGTCGCACAACAGCTTTGTGAGACACAATCATTAGAAGAAGCTGAAAATGAGAAAGGGATTAAATTGAATGCGCAGGACTGTCAAATTGATTTAAAAAAACAAGATGAAAATGATGGGCATGCGATTGGTGCCGAGAAGAAAATTACTTCAGTGCCTCCAAATAAACGTGGCCGCAAAGCAGCAGTCAAAATTGAACCAGCAGTGGTACTTGTATCCCCAAAACTAGTTCATAAAACTGATTGTACAGACGAAACCAAATCTCGAGAAGATAACCTCAACGACGAAGTAGAAAAAAATGCAAAAGAAATTCAAATTCAAAATGAAGCTCTAGCTGATGATGTAAACAATAAACCATCAAGAGCACGTGGACGCAGGGTAGCGGTAAATCCAGAGAATATAGTACCAGCCGGAAAAAGTGGTCGGAAACGAGCCAACGAACAGATATCTGAGACACAACAGTTCCAAGAAACTGAAAATCATCAAGAAGTTATTGAAATTAATGTCCAGGACTCCCAATTTGATTCAACAAACCAAGAAGAAAATAGTAAACTTGCTGCTGCTGTTGAACAGGCAGTGACTGCAATCCCTGCAAAAAAACGCGGACGCAAAGCAGCAGTCAAAACAGAACCAGCAGTTTCTCAACCGGCAAATGCAGCTCCAATTCGAAGGCTTGGACGAAGACAAACTGTAGAAACGCCTATTTTAAATGCAGAAAAATTAGGTACTCTGGTCGATGATGAAAATGAAAGAGATAAAGCAGCACTTGATGTAATACCTCCTAGATTTCACATTGAAACTTCAACACCAATAAGAAGAGGTGCAAGAAGAAATGTAACTGAAAAAGCTCAAAAATCATCATCAGAATCAGAAGAAATAACAGCTGAAATTTACAAGAAGCAAGATAATGTAAAGTTATCACCAAGTACATCTATGATTGACGGAAGTAAATCAGAAAAACTGGTTGACACTTTACCCCCAATTAGAAGAGGTGGACGGAAAAGGGCGGCGCAAACTAATGTTGAGAAAACTGAAATGGAATCTAATGTAGAGATACCAAAGTCCCGAGGACGTAAAGCGAATCAGAAAGTCGAAGTTGTTGATAGTTCAAAGAGTATCGAACTTGTCATTGAACTAGTCACAGATGAAGATAAAACGGGCTCGCACACAGACCTGAATCCTGTGAAATCCGAACTCCTTTCTCCTGAAAATTCACCTTCAGTATCAAGAGTTAGACAGAAGAGATCTGCTGTACAAGAAATTACAGAAAAAGATGAATTAACAAAACTCACAGACAAAACAGCCTTAAAAAAAGAAGCCCAATCATTGAACGATGTCGATTTTCCAGCAAAAAAACGAGCCCGAAGAGCCCCCGTAAAACTTACCGAGTTTGTAGTTAGCAATTTGGTTGAACAAGTAAAAACGGAAGTACTGGATAATAAATCCGATGGCTCTGATACTGATATACACAACCCTATAGTATCAAAAAAATGTGGACAGCCAACAACTTTGAAGTTAGAAAATGCGGAGTCTATTCAAGAAGATTCAACTCCAGTTCGAAAACGCGGTCGAAGAGCAATTGCAACAAAAAATGATGATAATAAAGAATCAGCTCCTTTACGTAGAGTTGGTCGTCAAGGCAAAGCGAAGGACGAAGGAGCTGTGACTTTGATTCAAGACCAACAAAATGATGACAGCAAAAATGATTTGTCGTGCGAGTTGCTATCAGATGAAGAGAAACCTGAGGAAAGATCTAAAAGTAAAGCAACTCGTAGAGTTAGAGCTTTTTCAGAAGCAAACAGCCCTACGCTGCCATTTTCACAAGACCAAATTGAATTAAAAACACCGAACAAAGCCACCCGGGGACGAGGAAAAGCACAATTGAAAAACAATTCAACACTGGAGAGTACGTCGAACACCGGGGAGGAGCAAACTGCATCTACAACCAAGCCAAAGTCAAATCGCGGTCGTAAACCTGCCATAAAAACAGACCGTGAAAAAGAAGTCATCCAAGAAAAAACATCAGATCCCGAAATAAATTCCAACACTAAGTTGAGCCAAAATGAAGGTAAAGAAATAGTTGATCAAAAACCAAAACGAGGCAGGAAAGCGACGACCACAGCAGAGCCTGTTAATAACTCTCCACTTACAACCGAACCCTCTCCGGTCACAAAAAAAACAACACGTGGTCGCAAAGCTGCAGTGAAAAATACTACCAGTGAATCAGATGATCAAAGTTTTCAGTCGGATGTACAAACTCGATCCGGCAAAATACAAAACAAGGATACAAAGCCATCTTCAAAACGACCAAATTTAGAAATACTAATCAACGATGACCAACAAGATACTCCATCGAAGAGAACAAGACGTAAACCGAATAAACTCCTCAGCGATGAGTTTATTACATAAAACTAACTGGCGGTGCCAGGACCTGAATTTCTACATTTTTGTTTTACTTTTTTGTAATTATTATTTTTTTTATGTTTCATTCTTTATCTTAATATTTTCATTTTTTAAGGTTTTCATTTGTTTGTAATATACACATATTTTACATTAAGCAAGGTTGTTTTACAACTTTTTAATTAATAAATATACATAACTGTTTAACAAAAATATAATTCGTATGTTGTAATAAAATTATAAATGTTTCAGGAATAATTAAGTTGAAGTTGGTCAAAAGCAGCCAGTGCGATGCGGCTTCGGCGTCAAGAAACCAATAGCTTTGCAAATAATATCTAATTATTCAACTTCATCAAGCGTTCCATCGAGGTCCGAACAAAGAAAATGTAACTGATTGATCGTTCGCCACGACTCGGTTATAGTTATCACAAAAAATGGCGATAGACTTTAAATAGATTAACTTTTGATTGGGTTTTACGAGTTTTATCGTAGCTGTAAGCAAAGAAAGGTTGAAATCAGCGGATTTTCTGATGTACAAATGTTCACAAGGGTAAATATGAAAAAAAAATATAAGGAGAATTAATTAATTTGTATTCACAATTAACGGTAAATGATACGAATTTTTAAAGCTATGTAGTACCTAGTAGTGTTAGTGGTGCGTCTGTGTTGAATAAATAATGTAGCGGTGAATCCAATAGCGTAGCGAGGAATAATGATTTTCAAGGATTTCTTAAATTTCATTGACAAAATCGTTCAGACTTGATGAATAAAACCTTCTACAATTAAAAACAAAAACATGCCTAACGGATTCGGTGAGTGCAAGGGCCTTACCACACGAGCTTAAAGATCGTATATGAAAATGGTATTAAATAATTTCAGTAACGTTTTACATACAAAATGGTTGTCCGCTAAACTGGAAAGTCGGAGAACACATTTGGTCAGGGAAAGTCGGGGAGTTTGGGAAGCGGTCAGGGATTTTTTTCTGTATCAATTTTTTTTTCGTTTACATTCTGTTATTATTATATTGCTTAACACTATTTATATAAAGATATATGATTTGAAAATTTAAGATTATGCTGGCACAAAAGAGGGGCTTGGCTTTTTATATTTTTTTTTTGTTTAGTGAATTTAAATAACATTAATTTGTTATTGAGATTGGCTAAGTTCCAAAATTCAACAGATGCGCAGACTGCGCATCCAAAAATTATTTAGCTGCTTCGATTTAAATTCTTTTTTTTGCATTCCGAAACGTCAGACTTATGCAATGTAATATTTTTACAAAGCATCAAGTTTGCGTTGCTTATGTGTATGAAAAATGTAGGCATTACTTCCGCATCAAAACATTTTCTACATTTTGGAACTCAGCTATTGTTTCATAATCTATTAGTTCAGTACTGTAAGTCAAAATAAGGTATCCACACCAAAAAAAAAAAAAAAAAAACAGTTGAATTTTAGCATAGACTTTCTTAAATATCCTAGAGAGTTATCGACGTATGCCGCTTCTTTGTTATAACGGTAAAAAAGCACAAAAAACTTGTTTTCTTTTAATAAAAATCGATTTGATATATCTAAGTTTTCAGCGCTTAAAGTAAATACAATTTGCAATAAAAACTCAATTTAACAACGGTTTTTGAGTTATTATGCGTTGAAAATGTTTGACTTGTTCTATTCTTGTAACGAAAATATTTTTTCGTCAAAATTTTATAGAGACCATAATTTTAAAATTTACTCAAATGACTTGGTTTCCATTTGTTTATATACGTACTTTCACAACTGCGTTGGTTATTTTATCGCTTGAAGTGGGGTTAAGGGAAATAATAGGCATCATTTATGCTCATATTTAGTTTGAATTTTTTTTACCCTGGTAACGCTTATTGACGGTCCCTTAAAACTTACACACTACCACATGGAACTCTATTTCAAATTATTTTCAATGCAATAAAATTCAATGATAATGAAAAATATTTCCGACTTGATAATTTACGGGGTTTGCGAGCCAACTTCATTTGAAGGTGGTCAAAACATGAATCATATTAATAATTTTTGAAGAAAAGATTTACAGCCCTATTCTGCTGTGAAAGTTTGTATTCTGTTATCCGTCCGAGGCAAATAATTGCTCCAAATTTTGTATAATTTTCGATAAAAACAGGATTTAAACAATTAGATTCTTCTAAGAATTTCAAAACTAAATATCAGTTAAGATTTGCACTCTAACCGCCATATTATTCACTCGATACATCTAGATGTAAACTTAAATCCAGATGAATTTACATTGAATTTGTATGATTTACATCCAGATTTAAGTTTTAATCTGGATGTATTGAGTGAATAATATGGCCGTAAAGATTGAAGATTTAAAAAAATAATTTAAGGCAAATTGAATGAAACTTTCACGTGAATCGAAAGTTTTGATCGGATCGAATAGCAGAATCGGTCTGTTAATTGGCCCTATCGAGGTAACCGTCGGAACGGAATTCTTTGCGATTTCCCACGAATCGGAGACATTTTGCTTCGAGGTAGTTCTCCGACCAGCAAAATGTCTCCGATTCGTAGGAAATCGGAGAGAGTTCCGCTCCGACGACGCACAGTGGCGCCAATTGACTTTTTTGGTTTCGAAAATCAAAGCTCTTAAACGAATAAAGATATCGTGATAATTTTTTTTTCTACTTCAACGAAATTTCAAAGGCAAAGTTTGTGAATTTTAAGAAAAAATATTCACAGGGTGTTTCAGAATCTTCTGCTCAAAACGACTTTCTCTCAATAGGAAATGGACTTAATATTTTACCTCAAAAAATGTCAATAGTAAATAACTGAAGTAAAAACAGGGTGTCTTAAAGTCAAACAAAGTCACTTTGGCTGTTGAAAGATTTTCAGTGGTGATGTCTTCAGTAGCATTGATCAATTCCTGTTTCTTGGTAAATGACGAGCAATTCGTTATAAATTTCCTTGGCCTTCCTCTAGAATTATTTGATGCACTTGGTAAATTACCCGTTTCATTTGTCCCTTCAAAATCAATGCAAAGAACATTTAACAACCAAAAACGATTTTTCTTTAAAAATACGAATTTCGTTCTATTGGCTGCATCCCATTTTGACTTAGCGTATTTATAAAAAGATATCATATTTTTATCGAATTATATTTATTTTTTACACCCGCGATGAATTCTTCTTTTGTATTCTTTTAATCGAAAAAAATTTTAACTAGATCTTTGTAGGAAATTTCCATTTTTAAGTTCTTTTAAACTAATTTGTTTGTTAAAATGCAAGTAGTGTATGTGACTTATCAATTACGTGTTAGCTTTAATTACTTAAACATTGTTTTTTATATTTCATTCCTACTTCTTTTGTGGTGATAATATTTATAGGTACCTAACGTTCTTGATCTGTCATAAAAATGAATAGATTTTTTACAAATTACGAAAACTACCTAAAAAATATTACCTCGATATAAAATATTTATTATATGTATGTAGTTAAGAATACATTTTTACATGTTTTTATGACCACTTGCATTTTTAAGGATATAATAAAAATAAGCCATAAATGAAAAAAAAAAACTTCTTTAATAAAATCTTTCTAAACCGCAAATAGGCAAACTGGCAGCTGGATTTTGTACTAAATGTTTCAGAAATGTTTGAAGATTAAATTTCCATTGAGTTTAGACCAAGCACTCTTAAGCGGGTTTTTATAACTCAAAAAATTGAGCCAAAAACAGCTTTTCGAAATCCTAAAATTTTGCAATTAAAAAAAAAAAAATTGATCATATGTAATTGTAATACAAATGGTCCTTTTTGTAAGCTCAAATAAATAAAAGCCGAAACAAGGAAAATTTTCATAAAACAAATATTTCTTCTTTGATTTTAAAAATAAGGACACTTTGACTACTTGTATCATCCGAATCCTTCGAATGATTTTAAAATTTCTTTCGGCTTTTGAAACTTCCAATATTTCCTAATCCAGTAAAAAAAATAGTTTTGGATTTTAAGCACACACGAAAATTGAATTTTGCAAGCACTTTTGCAAAAAGGTGCCACAGTGCGACGGTTACCTTGATAGGGCCGAATAGAATGCTTTCTGAATTAAAACAGCAAACATTTTGTTTTAGTTCTTTGAAATGGTGACAAAAGTCAAGGAGTTTATCAAAGCTAAAAGAATGGGAAACTGGGAAGGACATTAAGGTAAAAAGAATGCTTCCGACATGAAGCTAGACATTTTATCTATGCCAAGTCTGTGACTTTGTACGTTAAAGATATGGACAAATTGGAAAGTTTCATATTTATTTAAAAAAATTTGTATCGTAAGATATACTGGGGCCGAGATATTGACAGAAAACCCAAACATGTGATTGGGTGGGTGCACCCATGTATTATGTTCTTCGTTGATTTCTTGGCTCTCGTTTATGATAACGAGTTACATTTTTTGTTGTTTGTAGAGATTAAAATGAATGAAAAATTCATAGTTACTTACTTTCATAGTTAAATAAAAAAAAATACCGTAAGATTTTACCAAGATTTTCGCCATAAACAGAAAAGTGTTTTTGTGTGGGCTAAATATTGTAGAGAATGAATATAGCTATAAAATAAGCAACCCTTAAATGATTTTTTTCTTCATTTGTCAGAATAAATAATATTTAGTATTAAAATTAATTATTTACAAAAATGTTTATAGAAAAAAAAAAGGATTATGTACATATGGAGGGCTCACAGCTGTACTGAACCAAGTCATAAGAAAAAAAAATCCAATACTAGTGCTAACGTGTGCGCAAATGTAAACTCTATTCAGGTATGTATGCATATAATGAATTAAATCAGAAAGTGTTTCGTTCCTAATTTAATGGTAAAAAAAAACAAGTCAGTGACTCAGTTTCAATTTCTTTCGAAGCATAAACGAACCAAGTCAGTTATATTAAGGTTTTGAAAGTTTTAATCGCGAAAAGACGTATGTTTTGCAGTGTAGACCATTTTGTTTTTGGGAAATTGTCATTGTTTTACAGTTCGAATATTACCCGAGAAACGGTTTTAATTATGGAAAGTGATCAGAGCTGTTCAAATGATTTTTTCCATGATGAATATGATCGTACCTCGAAATTTTTGGATGATGATAATCTAACAGTTCATAATTTTTCATGGTTCAAATCAAGTGGCTTCGATTCGAGCTCAATTCACCTTTTTCATTTAAATACAAGAAAACACGCGGAGTTAGACAAAGTCAGCTTAAATTAAAAAAAAAGGGAGATCCATACAATCCCTTTTAAATTTAAAACAAAATAGTCTCTTCCAAACTCGTCGTGCAGTTACATCAGATAAAAAACGAATATGATTGATTTACTTAAATATATTCCACCTGTATAACACAATTTTTACAAAAACAAACGTTAAGAAGGAGCCAGCGCAAGGACCAGCTCGAAAGTGATAAAGACGATGTAAATGACGAAATTTTGTATGTCTAATAACTGTTTATTTACAACAAGAAATTAATAATATTGTAAAATAGTTCTTGAAACAAATGAATTATTCAAAAAAAAACTTTTAAAGGCCTTTAGTCCATACAAATTGGCGTTTTGCCCGCCGATCTCACTTGGACTCATCAGTTGACTAGTGAGGGCCTTGTCAATACGCAATTTGTATCAAGTTTAGTTCATCTTACATAGATTTCACAAGAAATTAATAATATTGTAAAATAGTTCTTGAAACAAATGAATTATTAAAAGAAAAACTTTTAACGGCCTTTAGTCCATACAAATTGGCGTTTCGCCCGCCGATCCCACTTGGACTCATCAGTTGACTAGTGAGGGCCTTGTCAATACGCAATTTGTATCAAGTTTAGTTCATCTTACATAGATTTCACGCCAATTTGTATGGACTAAAGGCCGTTAAAAGCTATTTTGAATCAATAATTCAACAAGTCCAATAAAATAGTGCTAAGTCTTCTACTTGGCTGATTTATTTCAGTAGTATATAGAATTTGTATTATTAAAAAAAAATCTTCGTATATAAATGAATTATTGTTTTTGTTACTTTTTTCAAGAACTATACCGCTTTTCATTTTCTTGAATGACAATTTTTCGAAATCATTCGAAGCTGAAACGAACTAAGTCATAACTTTTTTTTGTTTTTTTGCAAATTTTTGGGAATATTTTTCAACTCAGTGTTTTTTATTTTTAAGTTAGAAGAAAATTTATAGAATAAACTTTCAAATTGTGTTTATTTCGAATAAAATATCCATTCCAGTAATTAATGGCAGTATATCTACTAAACCTCTTTATATCTTCGAATTCACTTTTTGTGACTTGGTTCGGTAAAGCTGTGAACCCCCTATATAATATACTTATATTAAAAACATTCCTTCAAATACAAATATCGTTTTAGCGAATAGGCCTTAATAACGTAAAATTTTGAACAAAATTGGTTTTAAAACGAAACCACATACATAGGTACATAATTTGAAAATTAGTCTTTAAATGTTTATATAGATTTTTTTTCTCCATTCTACCGTGTAAACTAAAGACGTATTAAAACATCTAACAGCAAGCAATGGAAATAATTTAAATTTAAATTTGAATACTGTAGCAAAACTGCCAGACCGTTATTTTATATGTAAATTGTAATATAGTAACTATTCGTTAATGAATTCTCAAATTATTTGATGCCATTTCATATACTATACGATCTTTAAGCTCGGCTGGCAAGACTTTGCACCCACCACATCCATATGGCAATTTTTTTTTCTCATGCATAAATTCAACCCAAGACTATTTTTTTGCATACTAAAAAATCTGGAAAGCAACCATGCACCCTCGGTAATGCTCTAAATAAAGTAATACAAGCATCGAGTGGATATTTTAAAGTGTTCTTCTTTATATTATTCCGGAAATTTCGAAAAAAACATCAATATTTTCTAATTAAAATGCAATTTTGGTTGATTTATTGCGTACATTGTAAAATGTTTTTTATACTTCTGCTAGCATCTTTTCACCTTTTAAGGCGCTAATGATGTTGCAGGCAGTTATCCTTGACATTTCGATTCTAGTGTTAATATCTGCACTTCCAATGTGAGGCAATATAACAACATTGTCAAGCTTCAGGAGAGGATCGTCCAAAGGCAGAGGTTCTGGGGTAGTCACATCTAATCCGGCAGCTAGGATTCTCTTCTCCTTCAAAGCCTCGACCAGAGCTGCTTGATCAACAACCGCACCTCGAGATGTATTGATAAAAATCGCATTCGATTTCATTTTAGAAAATGCATCCTTGTTAAAAACTCTTGTTGTATCAGGCGTTAAGGCGCAACACACGACAATAAAATCAGCTTCCTTTAACAAAACATCAAATTCAACCTTAGTGAAGCCAAGAACTTCAGCCTCTGGCTTTTGCGACCGGTTTGTATAGATCAAACGGTTAGGTTTGAATGGGATCAGTCGCTTAGCTATCTCATTTCCAATTCTACCGAAGCCAAACAATCCCAAAGTTTTATCTTTCAAGCTTGGGCCACACATCCAGCTGGGTGCCCATGATTTCCATCCACCATTATAGACTTCTTTATTTGCCTCAAAAAGACGACGACATGTGGCCAAAAGCAAAGCCACAGTGAGTTCGGCTGTTGCATCGGTTAAAACGTCCGGTGTGTAGCCCACACGAATCCCTCGCTTCTTGCATTCTGCCACATCAATATGTTCAAAGCCAACCGAAATAGTTGAGATAACTTTTAGATCAGGTCCGGCAGCATCGAGTATTTCTTTGTCAATTTTATCAGTCAATGTACAGAATAAAGCATTTTTACCAGCTATGTTTTTAAGAAGTTCTTGTCGTGGCACTGGAGTTGTTTCATTCCACATTGAGACATCACAACTGTTAAAAAAATTATTTTATTGATAACGACATGGTTTTTATTTTACAAGATTTACTCTGATTTAAGGATGTCTATTCCAATTGGAGCACAATCTGGACGGGTAACATAGGCCTTAGGACGGCTGATAGACATTTTGGAATAACAAGACTTTAAATATAATTGAAAGGGACGAGAAAGAAAACCCGTTGAGCTGCTATGAGTGCTGTGTTGGACAAGGTATTTGCAGAGAGTAGTTGCCGCGGCCGTCATACCTTTTCAAGTTGATTTTTGGCTCGGAGTTGACAGGAATCTTGTCTCAAAAACACCACAGGGTATTTTGTATTTAAGTTCCGCTTGACAGAACCGTCTTATCTGAAGTTTTATCGTGCGTGTCTTCGTGATTACACGATTCTTTTTTACATTCGTGAAACGACTCGTTATTTTGACGTTCAGAATATCTGCGTTGGATTTATGGAAAATAAACAATGATCATTTCTAATGTTCATAAAAAACAATTTTGAGAGCTCATAAAAAAGGTTCTTCGTAAAATTAGTGATGGGCGATATTGAAAAATATTCAATATCAAAATCGATACTTTGATAGGTACAATAGAAATCAGTATTTGGTCCCCTTTCACACAGGGCAACTGAGTTGCCGGCAACAAATAGTTCATAGGCGAGAAGGGCAGGAAGAAAGAGGGGGAAATGAAATCTCCCCCGGTCAACAAATTCAGGAAACTTTTTTGACGTTTCTCTTCATACTACGTTTGTGTGCGTTCAACCCAGGTAGTTTAAAAGGAAAATACAGCAAGTCTCCTCCAACTTTGTATCTGCGTGTGAAAGGTACAGGAGACTGTTATGATGGATTTACATGTATCTTCATCTGCAAACATCAAGAAAAGTAGAGCGGGATAGAGTGATACCAAAAAACCGAATGTGTGAAAGAGCACCACCATGAAGATGAACATGTTCGTCTTCGCTATAATCTTCATCTGCGTTCCTATAATCAAGATCTCTGCATTTTGTTCTTCTCTCTCTATCCAACAAACAAGCATTTTGTATGTTGTATCCCTTATTTTTTGCAGAACTCGCATGAAGATACATGTAAATCCACCATTAAGGAGATTTAAAGAAAACGTCAAAAAAATCACCAGCAACTAGTATCTTCGTGTGAAAGGGGACTTACTTTTGATTCTTTGCAACTTTGACCAAGTTTCGCAAACTTGGGCTTTTTTTCATTAGTTTTCACAGATAATTCTGCGACGTCGTACAAAATTTAAAAAACAGGCTTTATTAATTGAAATTAGTATTAAGAGCATTTTTTTTTTAATATTTACGGTCGTACCTAGTAATAAACACTGTCTAACTTACAGCCGTCCAATTTAAAAAAAAAACTCTAATTTTTGCTATATTTTTTATCTTACTTTAGACAACGTAATCTATTGTCAGCCGGAACCACACATATCTCGTGTGGTGTGTTGTGGAGTGGTGTGTCGTGTCGCTGAAAGTGCACACTTGTGTGTTGTGATGTTGAATAAGGTGGAAAAGAAAAGTACAGATGGATATGTCTTTTTTGTTTGTTTCATCTCGATTTTTCATTTTTAACAGGCGAGTTGTTTTTTTTTAACAAATATTTTTGCCGACAAAAACTTTTAATCTGCCATTTTTGCGTTCTAATTTAAAATATGTAAAGCCTTAACTACATTGGCCACTTTTTGCAAAATTACAAAAGTAAAAATATTTTTTTCCAGCTAGCGCAGTTGTTTTGTGAAAAAGAATATACACATTTTATTTTTAAACCAAAATTTAAGCTTTCTACATCATTTTTATAAGTTTTCCTGTGAGAAAAACTATCCCAAAATGAGTTTTAAAATTTTCACTTTTGTACTTTTTCACTTTTTTGGCTTATGTAGTTAAGGCTTAAGTAAATTTCCGTCCGCATGAGTTATTTTTCTAAATATATACTTTTCTCTTTCTTTCTAAATGGCATTTTAGACATTTGGGTATTTGTTTCATTTTACATACTCCACATCGTGGTATGGCGCAATCGGAACAGAAGCGATTTCGTCACAACACACCACACAGCAACACACCACACGAGACAAATATGTTTCTAAGCATATGAAATACATAGGAGCGATAGCGACACAACACTCCACAACACACCACACGAGATATGTGTGGTTCCGGCTTAAAACTTGACAAATGTAATATTTTTTTTTTATTAAATAAAGCATATATTTCCTACTGTTTCGAATCAGACATAGTTTAAACCAAAAATGAATACACAGATATGAATCATTCGTACGTTTCACCCTCCGAAACCAATTTGTTTACATTGTTGTTTTTGTAATTTCGGTGCGCGTCGATGAATAGATGAGAATTGCAACAACAATTTAACGGGGAGTTGAACTGAGGCTGCTTATATGTGTTCGTTTTACGTGTTTTTTTACACACATACTTTGAAAAGCTTATGGGTCAGCTGATTGCTGTAGCTTGTAGGCAAACCGGAATGACAGTCGAGGATTCATATCTTTATAATTCAGTAGGTTTGTTCGTTGAGCCCTGAAGTTGCCCTGGGGTCGCCCCAAAGCGTTTTTTGAAAACCCTGAACTCACCCTAAACTCTTAACTACATTGGCCACTTTTTGCAAAATTACAAAAGTAAAAATATTTTTTTCCCGCTAGCGCAATTGTTTTGTGAAAAAGAATGAATACAATTCTTTTTAAACCAAAATTTAAGCTTCCTGCATCATTTTTATAAGTTGTCCAGTGAGAAAAACTATCCCAAAATGAGTTTGAAAATTTTTACTTTTGTACTTTTTCACTTTTTTGGCTTATGTAGTTAAGGCTTCAAATTCTGTTTTTTTAAACCTGGAGTCGCCCTGAACTCGCCCTGAAATAGATGTTTTTTTGCTGGTGCGAGTTGAAGTAACGAATAAACTGCCAAGTGACATACATTGTAAAGTATTTATTTTGTTGAAGATTCGTGATTGTTTAATGGAAATTAGATACAATAGTGCACTAATTGAATAAAATTAAATTGGAAAAGAAAATGGAAACGTTGAAAGTTGTTTTTATTCATTTTTCAATCGTATTTTAAGTTTTAATTATTCGAGTACATCTGTTAAGAAAAGTTGCGACACCAACACCAAAGATACAAAAGTAGCAACCCTTAAAATTACGCATCAACACTGGTGAACTTCGAAAGCAAAAGATAGTCCCCTTTCACACGAAGATACTAGTTGCTGGTGATTTTTTTGACGTTTTCTTTAAATCTCCTTAGTCCCCTTTCACACAGGGCAACTGAGTTGCCGGCAACAAATAGTTCATAGGCGAGAAGGGCAGGAAGAAAGAGGGGGAAATGAAATCTCCCCGGTCAACAAATTCAGGAAACTTTTTTGACGTTTCTCTTCACACTACGTTTGTGTGCGTTCAACCAAGGTAGTTTAAAAGGAAAATACAGCAAGTCTCCTCCAACTTTGTATCTGCGTGTGAAAGGTACAGGAGACTGTTAAGGAGATTTAAAGAAAACGTCAAAAAAATCACCAGCAACTAGTATCTTCGTGTGAAAGGGGACTTAACAATCTCTTGTACCTTTCACACGCAAGCAACAAAAACCCGGAGATTTTCTTTATTTTCCTTTTAAACTACTTTGGTGAAACGCACACAAACGTAGTGTGAAGAGAAACGGTCATAAAAATCTCCTGAATTTGTTGACCGGGGAGATTTCATTTTCCCCTCTTTCTTCCTGCCCTTCTCGCCTATGAACTAATTGTTGCAGGCAACTCAGTTGCCCTGTGTGAAAGGGGACATACATCCAATTGGGCTTTTCCAGAATCTGACTCTGTCTTTTCTCTTTCTAATTTTGACAGTTCTTTAATCGAAAAGAAGCTCTAGATGGGGGGAAAACAACAATACAAACAAACAGAAATACACACCGATACTGTTCGCGCTTTTAATAGTGTGTTTGTTTTCCCCCCATCTAGAGTTTTTAACGTTTGGTGGAAGTTCTCAATTCCAGAAGATTCCTGTCAATTTTTAAAATGAAGGACAGCTGCTATATTTTTGAACGGCAACGAGAAGTAATTTAGCGACGTAGAAAAAAGCACTAAAATTTTTTGAGTGTCTCTTTAAATTAAATACTTTAACTGTCATTAATTCATTAATTTATTATGTATTTATTATTTAACGACTAAATTCAAACATGTAAACATGAGATTCGCCTTCCGATTGCAACGCAAACAGAACTACCAAAAAATAGTTTCATAAATTTAGTCTGAATACGTTCATTTGAAATATTTTAGAACGCGCCAAATACGAGCAGATGGCTCACCTTTATTTTACTGTTCATTTTGTGTCTGGAGTCGGAAGCCGAAGGAATTGCTAAAAAGAGTAAGTTTTTATCTTATTATCTGAAAGATACTTCAATTTTTATATATTAACAGAGAATAAACGAACAATCTACGATAACTGAATTTGCTTCAGATTTGTTTATTCAATTGCTACCTATTTGCCGATTCCGACATCCACCGTCAGTGGATGTAGAGACATAATCTTTATTCTTCTTTTTATTATAAAAAGAAAAGAATCTTTGTTGCCGCCTGCAACACTACTCCAGCCAGGAGAAGAATCTATAGCTGCCGCCATCGAAGTTGTTGCTGCCTGCAACATAACTCATCTGCCAGAGAAGCACCTCACCATCAGCAAAGCCAGTTGCCTGCTGCAGCAAAAAACTCCTAACAAGAGAACTACCAGCTGTCTCACACACACGCCATCGAAAATTGTTGCCGCCTGCAACACAATTTCTACCAAGAGAAGTACCTTTTCATCTCGTTGCCACGCCAGTGAACTCTGTTACCGTCTGCGAATCAAGAAAACAAATTGTAAGTACATATAGTTATATTTTTATATTGCCTATGTCGAAAAATCAACGTACAAGAGGTCGTCCAAGTAAAACAAGTGAACAGTCGCTCGACACTGTTCCAGAACATCCTACATCAGATAGTGATTCAGGTGAAAACGATCTAGAGAAGACAATCGTAGCTTCATCTGCACAAATGGATGAGTCATCGATAGCAAAGACGATGGAAGAACTTTTGAAGCAGATAAGTGAAATGCGTTCACAACTAAATGAAGTTACTTCCAATGTCGCAGCTGAAAAAGCTGAGCGCATCCGCCAACAAGAACTCCAGAAGAACTTTCATTTATCTGCCGGTATCGCAGATAATTCTTTTGTTCCAGAAGATGGAAATATGCCAGCGACGTCCACGACGACGTCTGTAACTACCACTACGTCTTCTATTCCATCGTTGAAGTTTAGTATGCTCGAGACAACGACAACTAGCACACCAACAGCCTCTTGTACCAATTTTGGGTGGTCAATTGACAAAATGAACACAATGCCCACGTCAGTCAGCCAGACATCGCAGTCTCAAACATCGTATGCAACAGCATTGCCAACATTCTTGCCGTCGTTGAGTTCATCGCAGTTCTGTGGCTATTCACAATATAATGCACCACCTCCGATTGTGACACAAGGCCCAACGGCTCAACATAATGAAAATGTATCTTATGCGTTTAGTCGAAAGCTGCAAGATTTGCCTTTTTTCACAGGTCGACCAGAAGAATGGCCGATGTTCTCAACTGCATTTCGAGAATCTACCATGATGTTTAATTACTCGAAGGTAGAGAATTTGTTTCGATTACAGAAGTCTATTAAACAAGATGCGCGTGAAGTTGTGGAATCGTTACTTATTCATCCAGAAAATGTTGAAGAGGTTATGGCTGCATTAGAACTCAGATTTGGGCGCCCCGAATGCCTGCTGAGAAGCCAGTTATGCAAAGTTAGGTCGATTTCACAGATATCTGAAGGAAAAATTGAAATGATAGTTCCTTTCGCTACAGTAGTAAAAAATCTTTCTACGTTCCTAGAGGCTAGCGGTTTGCACCAACACCTATCAAACCCAACTTTAATCGAAGAGTTAGTAGGTAAGTTGCCTATTAGTAAGCGGCTAGAATGGGCTCAAAGAAGCATCAACATATTACCATATCCCACTGTGAGACATTTTGCAGAGTGGGTTACAGAAGTTGCTAGATTTGTCTGTATGGTGACATCAACTTCATTATTGCCGCCAGCCCAAACAGAACAAAGGACTGTTCCAAAGAAGATTCTCCATATGTCTGGACAAAAAGCTTCAGTCAGAAGTAAATGTCGACATTGTGAAGGAAAGCAACATCCTGTAGCAGAATGCAATGCCTTTCTTAAAGAAGATGTGCCAGCCAGATGGGACTTTGTAAAGAAGAACAGACTATGCTTCTTTTGTCTAAGGTACGGCCATAATCTTCGTTCATGCAAAGCAAGAAAGCAGTGTGGGCTTGATGGTTGTACTAAGATGCATCATTCTTTACTGCATGACCCGTCGTCGATGCCAACAGCTGAAGTTAACGGACAAGTCAATGTGGGTTGTTCTAAACCCATACTTAGTTGCCACGTTCCCACAAATGCCAAGATTTTATTTCGTATACTGCCTGTAAGAATATATGGCGATAACGTCACGATATCAACATATGCACTTTTGGATGAAGGTTCCTCGGTAACTATTATGAGTGCAGATCTTGCCAAACAGTTGCGATTGCATAGCCGCCCTAAGAAATTGAACCTTCAATGGTTTGGCAAGGCAACTATAACAACGGAATCATTTATGGTAGATGCTGACATAAGTGCAGACAGAGAAGGTGCAAAGAAATACAAGATGATGGGAATACAAACCGTCAGTGACTTGAATCTGCCATCTCAAACAATCAGCTCGGAAGAAATTCAACATCTACATCTAGACTTTATCCCATTCGCTCAGTATAAAAATGCCAAACCACAGATATTGATTGGCCTCGACAATAGCCATTTAGGTGCTCCATTACGCACCTTAGAGCCGGTAGGCATGGGACCTATTGTAGCCGAAACTAAACTTGGTTGGATTATTTATGGTAAAACGTTAACAGAAGCCATAGTAGAACAGAGAGATGACGTAATTCTTCTTGGAAACCAATACAGTGATGAAGAGGATGCCCAGATAAATAAGAAGGTGGAAGATTACTTTTCTTTGGAAAGTTTTGGAGTTAAGAAGCCGACCGAGCAGTTGTTTTCCACAGCTGATAAAAGAGCGATGGACATTTTGTTAAATACAACAAGAAAGACCAATGGGCGATATGAAACAGGTCTTTTATGGAAAGAAAATAACCCCGATGTTCCAGATAGCTACCAGATGGCAAAGCGAAGATTATTGAATCTAGAAAGTAAGTTGTTGAAGGATCCTGAATATGCTGAGACGTATAAGAACATTATTAAAAGCTACATTGAGAAAGGATATGCAAGAAAATTATCGAAAGCTGAAGCAAATGAAAACTCATTGAAGACATGGTACCTACCTCATTTTGGAGTGAGAAACCCAAGTAAACCGGATAAGTTAAGGCTTGTTTTTGATGCGGCAGCCAAGGTAAACAACGTTTCTCTAAATAATTTTCTGCTTAAGGGTCCTGATGAACTGAAACCTATGATGATGATCTTGTTCAACTTTCGTCTGAGGGCAGTAGCTGTGTGCGGTGACATCAGAGAAATGTTCCATCAAGTAGTCATTCGAAAGGAGGACCAAAATTCACAACGCTTCCTTTGGAGAGAACACAGAGAAGAGCCGATCGGTGTTTACGTGATGACATCGATGATATTTGGAGCAAGCTGCTCACCGTGCTCAGCCAACTACGTAAAAAACCTCAATGCCATGAGATATTTGAACACCCATCCCAGAGCTGCAAGTGCAATCCTCAATCGCCACTATGTTGATGATTACGTCGATAGCTTCGACACTGAAGCTGAAGCAATCGCGGTGACTAACGACGTAACCTCAATTCACGCAGAAGGCGGTTTCGAGCTACGAAATTTTGCGTCAAACTCAAAGGAAGTATTACGAAGAATATCTCTGCCAGAAATTCAAGATCAGCAGAAGAAGTTGGTTGACATGAACATCGAAGCTTCAACAAAGAAGATACTTGGTATGTATTGGGATTCAGCAGAAGACATTTTTAAGTTTAAGTGTCAGTTTCCTCGAGTCAATAAAGACATTATTGAAAATGACAAATGTCCTACCAAACGGGAATTTTTAAGCATTGTAATGTCTGTGTTTGACCCATTTGGTATGGTCGCCAATGTCGTAATTTATTTGAAGTTATTGCTACGCTCAGTTTGGGCACATTCTGTTGGATGGGACGAACGAATTCCAGAAGAAGTTTTTAAGCGATGGAAACAGTTGAAGGCCGAACTTCCGTCATTGGATCAATTTGGTATAACAAGATGCCATGATCCTCACCTGACGCTCGCAAAGGATATAGTTCTTCACACTTTCGTCGATGCCAGTGAAGAGGCATTTAGTGCAGTTTCCTTTCTTCGAGTCGATTATCAAGGAATTGTTCGAGTATCGTTTATCTGTGGCAAAACCAAATGTGCTCCAAAGAAACTAGTTTCAATTCCACGTCTAGAATTATCTGCAGCAATCCTGGGTATACGGCTCTCGAACACAATTGTGGAAAGCCATGACATACAATTCAGTGACCGAGTCTTTTGGACCGACTCGAGGAACGTCATGAGCTGGATAAGGTCGGAACCCCGCCGTTATAAACAGTTCATCGGATTTCGAATTGCAGAAATTTTGGAAAGCAGTCAAGTTAATCAATGGCGTTGGATTCCGTCGAAGCAGAACCCAGCTGATGAGGCGACACGGGCACGATACCCACCGAAGTTTAATTTGGAAGGAAAGTGGACAAAAGGCCCAGAATTTCTTCAGCTTTATGAAAAGGATTGGCCTTTACAGCCAGGTGTCGACAACAACGAGATATGTGAAGAAGAGTTACGACCACGATTTATTCTTCATGCTAATGCAGTAAGTTACATCATTGTGGATGTTTCAAGATTTTCTAAGTTCTCAAAAATGCTGAGATGCGTTGCATGGGTGCTTCGATTTAAGAATTATTGTTTGAAGAAACAAGTAGAAGAGGGAGGGCTATGTGTTGAAGAACTTGAAGCCGCCGAATTAGTTCTGTGTCGCCAAGCACAAAGAGAAATCTTCGCACATGATATTTCCCGATTAAGCCAAAACTTACCAATTGAAAAAGGCAGTTGTTTATTCAAGCTGACGCCATATATGGATGATGATGGATTGCTTAGGGTTTATGGACGAATTGATGCCGCCACTACATTACCATTTACCGCCAGACGTCCTATAATCCTACCAAAGGACCATGGTATTACAAAACTGATTGTAAACCAATTCCATTGCCGCCTGCGCCACCAAAACGATGATTTGATCGCGAACCAGATTCGGCTTCGCTATTGGGTGCCAAGCTTGCGATCAGCCGTCAGAACTGCAAAAAATGATTGCATGTATTGTCGTTTTCACTTAGCAAAGCCGCAACCACCATTAATGGGACAGCTACCCGAAGACCGTCTAACACCGCACGTGAGGCCTTTCACATATACGGGGCTCGACTACTTTGGTCCAGTATACATCACTATTGGACGACGAAAGGAAAAAAGATGGATTGCCCTGTTTACATGCATGACGGTACGAGCTGTACACCTAGAAATAGCAGAAAACCTTTCATCCGATGCTTGTATTATATGTATTCGCAATTTTGTTAATCGCCGTGGAATCCCAAAGCGTATTAGAAGCGACAATGGGACCAATTTTATTGGAGCAAATAAGGAGCTGTTGAGTGCTGATGTTTTTGACAACGAGGCTATCAAAGCCGAACTTTCATCAAGAGGCATTGAGTGGTTGTTTAATTGTCCATCGAACCCACATGCAGGAGGTTGTTGGGAGAGGTTGGTGCAAACAGTAAAGCGAGTTCTATCGCATACACTCAACAAGATTGCACCCAAATATGGAACTTTGCAAAGTGCATTAATTGAAGCTGAAAACATTATCAATAGCCGTCCACTTACACATCTTCCCGTGTCATCAGAAGATGAGGATCCTTTGACACCCAATCACCTTTTGTTGGGAGGTCCTAACTTGGCGCAAAGGCCAGGCCCGATTGATCAACGTGCTCTTTGTCTTCGAAAACAGTGGCGCATTAGTCAACAACTCAAGAATCGTTTCTGGAGAAGATGGATCATAGAATATCTGCCAGTTCTAACGCGAAGATGCAAATGGTTCCAGCCCATAGGACCGTTTAAAGTCGGAGACTTATGTCTTGTATGCGATGCGAACATACCAAGAAGTCAATGGATACGCGGACGGATAACAAGAGTTTTCACTGGTAACGATGGACAGGTTCGTGTGGCAGAGGTGAAGACAAGTACAGGGACATTTCGCAGACCTGCGGTGAAGATTGCTGTTCTGAGTGTTGGTGAGGCTTAGAGCCTGAGACGCCTCACGGGGGGTGGGATGTCATTAATTCATTAATTTATTATGTATTTATTATTTAACGACTAAATTCAAACATGTAAACATGAGATTCGCCTTCCGATTGCAACGCAAACAGAACTACCAAAAAATAGTTTCATAAATTTAGTCTGAATACGTTCATTTGAAATATTTTAGAACGCGCCAAATACGAGCAGATGGCTCACCTTTATTTTACTGTTCATTTTGTGTCTGGAGTCGGAAGCCGAAGGAATTGCTAAAAAGAGTAAGTTTTTATCTTATTATCTGAAAGATACTTCAATTTTTATATATTAACAGAGAATAAACGAACAATCTACGATAACTGAATTTGCTTCAGATTTGTTTATTCAATTGCTACCTATTTGCCGATTCCGACATCCACCGTCAGTGGATGTAGAGACATTAACTAATATTAAATATTGCCTTTTAAGTAAAAATAAAGAAAAGAGTTTATAAGCACTTCAAGAGTTTAGTATTTTAATAGTTTTTGCTTTTCCCAAAAATACATTTTCAACAACATCTTTGGTTTAAACAGTCAAAAATCTAATTAATACGACCATGAATGTTTAGGGGGGTTCACATTCAACGACAAGTTGATCAGCATGTATCTAGTCGGCAGTATTTTGTAATGTGAACAGCAGTCGAACGACCGTCGATCGACTTGTTGTGTAGTTCAAATTTTTTAATATTTTGCTCGGTCGGTCGACCGGGTTAGTGAATGTGAACACTAGTCGACAGACCGATGATTTAAATTTTCCAGCTTTTTTCCATTTTTTATGTAAGAATTAAATAGCAGGCGTTGAAATAGAAGTAATACAACAACTAGAAACGGAAACAAACCAAAATATTGCGATAATATTAGTGAAAAAAATCAAATAGGTACGCGTTATGTTTGCTCATTGAATTTTTTTTTTAAATGAAGTCGGCGGAACGGTCGTAAAGTGTGAACGCTAGCAAAACGACTCGGGTCGGTCGACATGTCATTCAATGTGAACCCCCCTTTTGATGGATAATCAGGCTATTTTAGTCACTGCAAATAAAAAACAGACTTTGTTATTTGTTTGTGTTCTATTTTGAAGTAGGTATCCAAATACAAATTCACATCAAAATTTTCTCATGCTGATTCTACCAACAACTTAAAACCAAAGATACTGAATATAAAAATATGAATCCTTTATACGTTTCACCCTCCAAAATCCATACATTGTTGTTTTGGTAATTTCGGTGAGTGTCGATGAATAATAGATGTGAATTGCAACAACAAAAATTTAACGGGGTAGTGAGCTGAGTAGCTGTTTATATGTTTGCGGTTTACCTGGTTTTTATATTTTGAAAAGTTTATGAATCAGCTGATTGCTGTAGCTTGTAGCCAAACCGGAATAACAGCCGAGGATTCTATCTTTATATAATTGTATCTTTGCCTAAAACCTCACGTTACTAAGCGTTTTTGCCGAAGTTGTTGATGTTTTCTTATGCCATTGCTCAATTCATTCAAATGAAATTTATAAAATATTGTTTATTTAGAAAAATCTTTATAAGTTTAATTAAATTCCATAAAAAAGTAGTCGTTAATAAATGAATTGATAAATTTGCGAGAAATTCAAAATATACCTGTAAACATTTTTTTTGTAATATACCTGTAAATAAAGCTTGGGTTTTGATTTTTAAAAAGCTCTGAAGAATAATCGGTTTGGAGAGTAGACAGAAACATGCTAAAAGTTGAAGTTAATTCAAGCTAATGTGGATACCCAGTCACATTGGGATTGTAGGCAATGAACTAGCAGACCTGGAAGCTAATCTAGCAGCGACATCTCCTTTCCACCTTTTCAACACATATTCTAAACTGGACCTGAAAAGGCATATTGACAGTTTGATTTAAAAAAAAAAACGTATGGAAGAATGGCCACCCTACCCACTATTCAAGAATTAACAAGGACTACCACGCTCCAACGTACCCAACATCAACTTCAAGAATCCAAAATACCACCTTTGCTCGCCTCCGACTAGGACATACAGCCACTACTCACCAGTACATTTTAAAAAGAGTTGATCCACCTCTATGCACAGCATGCAACCACATATTGGATATAAAGCACCTACTCGGCCTGAACTCATGCAATATATCCAGTCAATTTAATATCATTCTTCCCAACAACCAAACAATCTACACACTGCTCAATACATTCAATCATGAAAATATTTCAAAAATATTCGACTTCTTCAATAGCGCTAACCTTGCCATTTAAACTAATATTTTTTTTGTTTTACTTATCCCACTATATTTTGTTCTGAATATTAAACTAAAAAACTCAATTTTTTTTTTAATTTGAGCTGAAAGTCTTTGTTGCTAGGCTCTTTTTTTTTCCTTACTTATAATTTACATTAAAATTTTAATTATATGTAAATAAATAATAATAATAATAATAATTCTGCTACACTCTGTAATGCAAATCAATTTTGATATGGAATGTTAAGATTTTTTTGAATTTATTCAACACCACAATCCAAAAAAAAGATTGCTTTTATCAGAAAAATTCCACCAAAGTATAACTTTTTATGTAAAATAATTTTAAATAAACATGAGTTTATTAACATGTTATGTAAAAAGTGTTCCTAAGTTATTTATTTCTTCTTACATATGTGATACTTCTGAAACAATTTCCAATTAATTTTTGAAAAAAAATAATCTGCACTGGAAAAAAATCCTTCAATGAATAAAATGCATCTATTTAGAAAGTAATGGTCCTATTAATTAGATTTTTGGCTGTTTAAACTATGTCTAAATATTTTGAAACAGTCGGAAATATGCTTTATTTAATAAAAAAATATTGCATTTCTCAAGGTTTAGACAATAGATTACGTTGTATAAAGCAAGATAAAACAAAGAGTCACTTTAGCAACAATTAGAAAGGTTTTTTAAAAACTTGGACGGCTGTCTAAAGTTAGACAATGTTTATTAATACGACCATAAATCTTTTATACAAATATAATCATGTTTTTTTTTTTAATTTTTTTTAGAATTATCGATAAAGGTATGAATTACATTGGTTTCGAAAAAAAACATACGGGCATGGGCCTTTCCAGAGTTGGTAACCCTGGTCCCAAGACAAATATTTTATAGCTTGGCCATGAGATTTGACGTTTCATAGGGCCTTTCCCTATAATTAACTATAACGTTATGGATTCTAAAGTCATTAACCATACATTATACTATCAATTTTTGGGATTAATTTCGATATATGGTTCATTATATCGTCCACGTAAATATTTAGTTAGTAAGACTATGCACGGTTTATTATTTAGAGCCCATTCCATTTTGTATGTTGCTGTTGCTCCAAGAAACTCTGTTGTGGAATTTATTATTATTTTTGTACTTTGCCCAGAAGAAAAAAAACAAACTGATTTTTGATTGGATTGTGCTTGGTAAGGCATCTTTGTAATAAAGTTTTATAAGGTGTGTTTTATTGGCAATTTCATAGCTAGTGCAGTAAAATTTTTCTTGGTTAAACAAAAAAAAGAGCCGGTAAATAAGTCAGTAAATTGTGAATACAAAAGTGGACAAAGAGTGTGTGCTTGAACCTTAACGGCCATTATTCAAAGAATTTCAATTGGATTTAAGTGAATTTTAAATCCAACCATTGAATCCGGATTTAATTAAATCAGAAAATTTTTTAATTTTATTTTTAATTTTCCACTTTTTCTTACTTTTGATTTATAATTTATTCATTTTTATTTCATATGAATAACTTTTTTTTACGAGCTCAAAAATCAAACACTTAAAACTTGTGACGATGATATAAATTGAGTGTTAAGGCTCTCCCAAACCAACGCGATTATTCGCTGCGACAAAATGATTCGCCACGACTAAAGAAAACAACAATAACATCACGTGGTTGTCAAACAAAACAACACGTTGTTGTTATTGTTTTCTATTGTCGCGGCGATTAATCGCGTTGGTTTGGGAGAGCCTTCAATCTGGATGTAAGTTCTTAAACTGTACTCCGGAGGCAGTTTATTTGAATCTGGATTTAAAAATGTGGATTTAACTGCGGATTTAACGAGTGAATAATATGGATTTGGATTTAAATTAACTTACGTCTGGATTTAAATATTTAATCTAAATTAAGCTAGCAGATAATATGGCGGTAAATGTCGGTAACGTTGATTCTAAAAATTCTATCCGTTTTTTTCTTCTTTGATTAAACTGCGACAGAAAATAATTGAGCAATGAATCTGAAAAATTCTCCCTCAGTTTATGACGGCAAAACTTAGAATTTTTGTGAGGCATTTAATTTATATTTCTAAGAATAAGAAGTCCCCTTTCTCTGAAATGTTAACGAGATCTTGTTTATATGCAGTGTGAACATTTCAATGAGATTTGGTAATCTTGATGCCATAATCCGAAATTTTTGTATGAAAACCGTATGAGGCCATGAGACTTCAAATTAGTTTGTTGAGTGAGTCCAATGTGAACACTGTTTATGGAACATGAATACTAACGTCAATTGATAAAAATTATTTTAGGAAATAATTTTCATAACTAAAGTGACAAAACGCGTGTTGTATTCAAACGTGAATAGCTTTGGATTTTACCCAGATAAAATGAATCATTTTAAACATCGCCAAACTACTAACTGTAAACCCATATTCAAAAACCTAAATAGCCGCCATTCTCTGTAATCTACTACAATTTTTAATTCCTCCATCGCCTTGTCTATTTCATATTTTTAGAACTTTTGTCATTTTCCGACCGCCATATTGTTCGCGTCTTCGTGTCGAAATAGGAGGCCATGTCCGATACATGAACAATTTTATAATTTAAAAAAAGTCATTACTCAAATCGATACCACTTGATCAAGGGAATAGAAAAACAAATTGTAAAATAACCGAAATGCATCCAGTTGAGTGTGAAAAATGTACTGTTTAATCGAAAATTTGTTGTATGTACATCGAAGAAATGTGTTTCCAAGAAACAAACTGGTGTGTGTAGTACTGTGCAAAAATAAAAATAGATAATGCAATCTCGCACTCATCGTAATTCATTCATCAGTTAAAATTCGAGTGTAAATCATTTTTTTAAAGATACCAATTACATAGTAAGAAATCAATTGATCCCTTAGCTTGAAAAAATTATATATAGATTATATAGAGAAAATTAAGAAGAAAAAAATTCTCATCCATCATCAGTGCCGCGAAACAAGTTTTATAATTTACTTTTTTTTAGTACACAGAGAGAACATAATGTACTAGAGCAAACAAGCAAAGTTTCAATCGTTCTCTCTCACACACGTCTATCTATGCTATCCAAATAACTCTACATCTCGCTCCCTCTCATGCTCCGCGCAAAGTCGAAACTCTTCATAGTCGTCGTCGTTGAAATTGAACGTCGAAGCCGAAACCAAAAAATCCGGGAACCATATTTTTCGGTTCTGTAATCTGTTTTTGGCTTATTTTTCCAAATGAAAAATCCATTCAATTACAAAAGTGTTTTGTCTAAAAATTATTATAAAATATATTCCAATTAATTTACTGTGTAAATATGTAAAAATTTAATGTAAGTGCTCAAAGAAAGTCCGAGAAAATTTCCAATAAAAAAAAAACTTAAGTGATGTGTAGTATACAAGAAAAGCGTAAGATCGCCATTGCTGCTGGTACTCTGCCTTTTGCTGCGGCCACCAAAAAATGTCTCGGGTGTTGGCGTTAATTATAAAAAAATTATTCAATTTTTTTCTGTTACTTTGATTCCCAATTTGTTTTCTGTTTTTTTTTTTTTTTTGGATTTTCGTGTGAAAAGTGTTTTAAAAACCAAAAACGTGCAATCTTTAGGTAAGGGTTTCCAAGTGTATTGAAACTAAGGTCAAAATTTCAACAAGAAATTAGCTTGTATTTGATACAAAGTAAAAAAGAACAAAAACATTTTTCCCTCAAAAGTGAAGAAATTAATATTTATTGTAACTGTCCAGTGTAGATTGTGGAGTTAAAACGCACAAAGTTAAAAAAAAAAACTTTCTTCCTACGTGGTGTGTAATCCCATCATCCACACACCAGTGCTACAATCTTAAAATATGTGCTACTTAAATGTCAAAATAGACAAACAAATCATAGTACATGAATAATTTTCCCAAGAATATTATTTCTTATTCTTTTTTTTATTATTTAACGTTAGTGTTCCTTCCCTTTATTGAGTATTAGTTTGAAATAAAAAAAAGAAAAAAAAAACAAAAAATTGATTTTAACGAAAAAGGCGAGAAAACGAGATAACGATTCACTTCAAGAGCCATACTAGCTGCTGGTGCAACTGAAACAAACGATGATTTAATCAGACATTTTGTGAGGTAGAGCACAACGATATAACAACACCAGCATTCTTTCTTTGGAGAGAAGAAACAAACTAGCCACACCATCGCTGGCAGAAGTGAAACATCGAAGAAATTCATTTCATCTCAATCATCAACGAAACGTGAACGAGAACGAGAAACGACGGACGATAACGATGATCAAACTTAACTAACGAACGGACGGTGTGTGTTTGAATGTGTTTATGTATGAGTTGATTTGAATATAAGAAAAGCAATACACCAACTGAACACAACAATGCACAGTGGACCATTTTACTCTTAATATGGGGATAATCTATTAAAATATTAAAAGATTTTTTGATAAAAGTCTTTATTACTGCCTTTACATATCCATAAATTATGTTTTTTACTTCACACTCTTGTACAAAATAATAATAATACATAGGTAGACATTCGAATTTGAATGCAATATTGAACATGGAATACCTAATGATTCTCTTCCAAGTATGGAAACATTAGATCTGTTTGGTAATGTGAAATTTCTTAAACAAAATTTGCAGAAATGTTCACAATTTACTGTGAACAAAATCCAGTTTTGATAAACTTGGTTCAAACAGGCATATCAAATAATGCACAATAGATTTTTTCCATAAATTGCTTTTGTCTAGATGTCTGCATGAATGTCTTGAAACTAGTTTCAAGTACAAGTACTGTACTCGTTCTGTTATCAGAGAATGAATGATGTACTTTTATTGTTTCTTTTTGTGAGTACCATCTTGTGAGTGCAATTGCTTAAATATGTATGTTTTGCGAATTGAGTATACTGAAGTATTGCAACCACTTGAATAGATTAAATGAATACATTCATCAGACCTCTGCTTTTGTCTTTTATCTTCCTTGTTTTTACTGTTAAAGAAGAAAAACATAAAGACGTCAAACCAAATTCTGAGGGAAAGCAAAAAAAATAAATATGCAATTAAACTACATGCCCTTTTTAGTTAATTAAAGTGGCTTTCAATTAAAATAAGTATTCTTAATAGTAGTTGATTTTTAAATTACTGTAATTACATTTGAATTAGTAATAAGCAACGTTTTTGTGTTAAAAAAATCAAACATAACCCAAGAAAAATGTTAATAATCACCCTTATTACGGTAGGCGTTTTAGAAAAACGCCAGTAAAACACCTCGACTCTAGAAGCACCAATCGGTGTTTAAATAAAACCAAAACTTCAGCGTTCTCTCCACGTTTACCCCTCTCACGATTAAGACAATAGTCATTTTAATGAAAAGCCATCTATCGTTTCTAGAGCCATGGCGTTTTTCTAGCGTTTTCGTAAAACGCCTTACGAAATAAGGGTGAATATAAAAATGAATTTGGCTGGACATCATCCGCTTTGCACGGGAATCCTTTTTTTTTGTGAAAAAACGAAAGAGAATAGCTAGAAACTACATATACTGACAAACAATTTTTTTTTAGAGTTAGCATTTTTATGGCCGCAAATTTTTAAATAAAACTTCTGTTCGTTTACTTCCCAAAACTGCCAATTTCTACGTATTTCCGTCCAAAATTTTCATAGGTAATGTACCTAGTTCATAAAAAAAAAACCTTTATTACATCACGAATCCAGGTTGCTCTACAATCTTCAAGGTTATTTTCTTTCTGAACTTTGAATATCAGTTTTAAAAGATTTTCAAGGCAGATCTTGACCAATGGATTATGAATTTTTTAAGTTTTTTTTATACCTAACTTCATTTTTATGGGCCTAATTTTGAGATTTAAATTTATTTATATTTTGCCTTCGTACAAGAATAAGAAATTTCGGAACAGCGTAATCAACAAAAATTTGCAAAATCATACCTACATACAAATATTTTACGTCTAGTTTAAAATGGTCTACTGTGCAATAGTTTAAACGTCTTTTCGTTGTCCCTGTCGAATTGTAATATTAATAATTCTTTGAATGTGTGAGTGTTGAAGAAAACAGGAAAGAAACAAGAGTGGCAAAGAAAAATAGCACATAAAGAAGAGAATTTGATGAATTTTTATACACAACAGAACTTATAGATAGCCATAGCCAACAACAACAAGACATTTGTACTAAAAAATCTGAATTTGCTCTGCCTTTGCTTCATTTTGACACAAACGAAACGATTTAACGAAGAGAACAGACAAACAGAGGATGATGAATAACCACGGC
Organism: Epistrophella euchroma; assembly: GCA_947049315.1. Lineage (NCBI taxonomy): Eukaryota > Metazoa > Arthropoda > Insecta > Diptera > Syrphidae > Epistrophella > Epistrophella euchroma. Next base: position 128,855,759 of record OX346246.1, read on the forward strand.
CAAGAAGAAGACAAAGAGTAATGATGATTGCTTTTGCAGTTGTTCTGCGCCGCATCGATTGATTTTTTCTTTAAACAAAAAAAACGCCACAAACAGCAAAAAAGAAAACAGACAAAAAAGAGAAGTTTTATTTGTAAAGAAAAAAAATGTATGTACTTTACTTCCTTTTCGCTCTCTCGTTTTTGGGAGGCAACACACTTGCCATCTTTTGTCGGTTTTTACTTTTTTTTTGTTTTTTGTTTCGCCCACCAACACCAATACTCACATTTTGTACACACGTCAATTTGTTTTTGTTTTTTTTTCTTTTTTTTTTCATGCCTTTAACTTTTTGTTTGCTTCTTCTTTCCCATCAGCACCATTTGGAAATATGATGGATAATATATATATGTGTCAAGCATATACACATGTGACAAAAAACGATTAAAAACTGCAAAACTAGTTTGAAAAAATACTAAATACTTACCTAAGTTAAAAAAAAAAAAAAAAAAAACAATTTTCAAAACAAGAGAAGAAAAAAAAAACGCGTGTTTATTATTTTGTATAGAATATTATGGCCCATCAGCAATCGGCGGATAACAATTTGAATGATGTGAATATTGTTTCCCCCGCTAATATAGTTTGTGCCGCCGCCGGTGTCGGTGCCGCCGATGATCATATAAAAAATCACAATTTATTAATATCGCAAGGGCAAAACTTTCAAAATGGATCTGACTCAAATAGTAGCAACAGTAGTAGTAGCAGTAACAGTAGACACTTACAACAGCATCATTCTAGAGGAGGCATTATGCCACAGCAACACCATCAGCAGCTACAGCATCAACAACAATCAGGAGGAATAATGAATGAAAAGATTAAATCACCCTCCGGTCAGGGTGGCGGTAATACAAGCGGTGCTAATAACAATCCCGTTGGAGTGCCCCCAAATAACAGCGAAGGTCAACCGATACCACAACAGCAACCTCCTCACAACCATCCTCCATATGGTGGAGAAAATGCAATGTCACACTATCAGCAGCAACAGCAGCAGCACCATCAACATCTCCAACATCAACAACAGCAGCATCAACAGCAACAACAACAACAACAACAGCAGCAACAACAACAACAACAACAACAACAACACCAACAGCAGCAACATCATTTGTCACAACAACAGCAACTACAGCAACAACATCAGCCTGGCGGTGAAATGCCTTCCAAAGAAGATGGAATTAATTACTCAGCTCCAACACCACCTCAGGTTGGTGGTGTAGGCCCACCGCCACCACCCGGTCCTCCACCTGGTCATCATCCATCTGCCTACGCAAGGTACCATCATGGCGATCCGAATATGGATCCTTATCGATATGGTCATTCACCGATGCAGCCATTAGTTGGATCTGGTGGTCCAGGTGCTGTGGGTGGCGGTGGTGGGAAACCGCAATCACAGCAACAGCAGCCTCAACCACCTCCACCTTCTGGTATATCCTCACCCAATAGGCCGCCTCCTCAGCGTTATATACCGGGTCAACCACCACAGGGGCCTACACCAACGTTAAATTCGTTACTTCAGTCGCATCCACCACCACCGCCGTCCCAACATCGATATTCAAACAGTTATGATCCACAACAGCAGCAGCAACAACAACAACAGCAGCAGCAGCAACAACAACAACAACAACAGGGATCCCAGCAGCAACAACAAGCTCAACCCCAACAACAGCAACATGCTCCACCACCACCTCCGCTTCAGCCATACGGTGGCCAACAGGGATGGGCACCACCACCCAGACCTTACAGTCCGCAACTGGGTCCATCACAGGCTTATAGGACCCCGCCACCGGTAAGTACAAAATACAAATACAAAAAAAAATATTTAATGTTTATAATATAATTTAAAAAACCCAAGACATGGTACCTACCTATGTACCTACATGTATATTATACATTCCATTTTTATAAGATTTTTAAGAAAAAATTTAATTTGTCTGACTTCTGATGAAAATAGGAAGCACACATTCCAGGAATTGTATCTGCTGTTGCTAGGAAAGTGCTATTGAAGTGTTCTGCATTAGATTGGCTACGCAGGTTATAGGTGTGCGTAGACGGTTCTTTCTCATGATGATTATGTCGTTGTTAGTTGCAAAGAAGCATTACTAAATTAAAAAAAAGTATATTAGTGCTGTTAGCAAAAAAACAGCAGATGAACACTGTTTTATCCAAGAAAACATCTTACATATTTCAAAAAACACACTACATTCCACGGTTTGTACAAGGCGCTATTAAAATCAAGCGCCATGAAATTTTCAATCGGGACGTACGTGGGATCCAGTCATTCAAACCTTACCAGATTGAACTCAAAACATCCTGCGAAGTACCTAGTGAGTTTTGTTTGCTCGCAACAACCTGGATCTGAACAACATCACTATGAAATGGAACAGTCTACGCACCACTGCAACATGCTTAGCCAATCTAGTGCATAATATTTGAATAGCAGTTTCAAGGTAACCACGCTCAATGTAATTTGATACAAAATTATCAGGAATGAGTGTTAAAAAGCACTTTATAATTTCTTTTTGCGGCTAATCCAAAAATATTTTTTTTAATTAAGTGTATTAATAACCGTGAAAACCTTAAAATTTTTATAAGGCTTTCAAATCTACTCAGATCATCATCAACATTTTAATTGCTTGCACCCAACCTGAGATTTCACCAGTCCCCGATTAACGTATTGCAGTGTTACGATTTATTCCTCCTTCGCTAATATGTTTGAATTTTTGGTCGATTTAAGGATTAAGGTGCTTGACTGCTAACCTGGATGTGTGGGTTCGAGCCCCAGTCTAGGCAGCATTCTTTTCTATATTCCCTCAACTGAACGCCACCCCTGGGATTTAATGAGATAATCAAAAACCTTATTTCTCAATCCACTGTGCCAACAAAAATCTAACATTGCCTAATTTATAAGACCCTAGGTCTTACTGGCATATATATGTTTGTGTTGTTTTTTTTTTTTTTTTTTAATGAAAGTTTTTTTGCTAATGGTTTCTCCTTCAAATCGAATTATTAAAATTGTTTCTTCGAATTGCAAATCTATTCCCTATAATATTTTTCAGTAGTAAGGTATAAATTATCATATCTCTGTACAAGCTGTGCTAAAAACACAATAGGCGTTTTTCTTTTTTAGTACAGAGTTAATTCAGAGCAGAGCACTGAGCAGAGCCTGAGCGAGCAGAATAAACTCTGTGCAGTGTGCTCAGAGCACCCCGATTTAATTATGAAACACACCTGAGCACTGAATTGTCATATCTGTCAAATTGCATTGAAACTGTAAGAAGTTGGCTGCGCTCTGTTTTTTACTCTGTTTGCTCGGTTATTTAATCCTGAGCTAATGGAGCACGCTCTGAACGAAAAAAGAAACACAAATTTTAAGCTCTGAGCGTTCTAAACTCAAAAAGAAACACAACATTTTTGTTCGACAGTTCGGGCTCAGCTCTTAACTGCTCTAAACTAAAAAAGAAAAACGCCAAATATGTAAACCAAAAGTTGATTATCTATTTAATAAATATCTATCTATCTATATATCCATCTTTATTGTTTTGCTAATATTGATATCGTACTTAAACCATTTTATTAACAAACTCCACAATATTTATCGCATTTTCATGTTTATATATTTTGAAAATATTTCCTACATGAACTTTATTTCTAAATTTTGGTTAGATTTAAAAATGATTCTCACAACCACTTTGACGATTAAAATCAACGCTCGGAACCGTTTCAATTATCCAAATCAAGCAAGTGGTTTGGAAATGCCATCGGGGATTATCTACCAATTTCAAGAAATTAATTAAAATTGGTAGGCATTTCTCAAAACTGGTAGATATACCACGCTATTATTTCCAAACCACAGTAGTAGGTATATAATGTTTTCTCAAGGAATGACTACAATTTAAAGCTTTAGATAAACATTTTTAACGGGATCAACTTTTTGTTAAGATCGACTTTTATCGTATCGATGGTTTGACGACTTTTATAAAACAATGGAAATAACGCTCTTAAAAATTCGGTTATTCTTTTACATATAACATTTAAATAAACGGCGAAGCAAGATAAGCACGGATCTACTAGTTTTAAATCACTTTTTCGAAATATAGAGGAAGAGAGTAAACACTTATATAAATACATAAATATTTGGTACCTACTGTGTTTTCTTTTTTTAATAGTTAAAAAAATATTAAGTATTTAGGACATAGAGTAAGATATTTACGTTATATTTAGAATTTTTCCAATCAGTAAAATAAAAGGCCCTTTGTGGCCAGTTAGGGCCTTTACGAAATTATTTTCAGAATAAGCTTATTGATTGCTTTCCGACTAAGCGATTGGGTTATAAAAAAGCTCAGTTTTTTTTTTTTTGAGTATGTTTTATTCATGGCAACTCACATTTAAATGCTGTGGAGTCTACGAGTTAAATTTAAGCTCATTGAAATTAAGACAAGTCACTAAATTTCTGCTCTAGGAGTTGAGTAACTAAAATTATGTAAGCTAAAATGCCTCCTTTCCCTACCCGTCCGTAGGTGATATAGCTTGCCGTATTATCACCCCTCCAAACCTAACCTAGCTAAAAATTTTGTGTTTTGTTTTCGGAGAAATTAAAGGGTATTTCTTTTTTTACAGAGGTTTGGGTTTTAAATTGGCAAAACTGTTTGTAGTTACAGCCAGAAATTACTTTTAAATACTAATATAATCAGCCCTATCCAGGTAACCGTCGGAGCGGAACTCTCTCCGATTTCCTCCGAATCGGAGACATTTTGCATGTCGGAGAACTACCTCGGAGCAAAATGTCTCCGATTCGTAGGAAATTGGAGAGAATTCCGCTCCGTCGGTTACCTCGATATGGCCGAATATGGGAGAAAATAATGTTTTTAAATATCATTACGATGTCCATTAAAATTATATTATTTAGTTTTAAAGATGTATGTATACTTTTAAAAACCCTTTGTTAACCGAAGAATAAGTTTTCAATAATCCTGCATTGTTCAACTTGAACAAATTTCATTCAATGCATAGAACTTTTATTCGTATATTATATACATAGGTATTATGGTTTCCAGTTAATATTATGTATTTTTAAGTTGAAGTTGTTCTTATCTCGCACCGGAGAAAATAGTTCAGCAGGAAACTGAATTTGAGCATGATAAAAATAAATAAATTACTGTGTGGTATTTCACGCCGTGAGGAATTCAATTTTCTCTGTAGTATTTTGGGAAAACCAAAAACATTAAAATATGTATATAATACATATGTTCATACAAATATGTATATATTATACATATAAAATCCGGTTAAATATATCTTGTGTTAATCAGTATGTTCGGTAGTATTGATTCTGATATTTGTTTCAATGCAAATCTGCCGAACATAATGAATTTTTTACTTGTTAACGATTACCTACAGATTTATTAATCGACTTAATTTGTGTGCTGTGCATATGTTTACTCAATCCCAAAATGTTTGTTCCTTTGCTGTAGCTGTATATTTAATCAAAAATACCTACTACATTTGGTTAAAATTTTGTATCTCAGAAATCAGTCATTTCATTCCCTAATGAACTGAGCAATTTTCAAATGTCAAATACCTCACGATTTTTCAATTGACATTTTAATTTGAAGAATTACAAATTTACATGAGCGCTTGGCCTTGCAAAGCTAGTTTTACGGGAGAAATAGTTCTATACGCGTTTCGGGTTTTGAATTTACTTTGACTTCTGAAAAATAATATATTTGATGGCACAACAGCTCATGGACAATTAGGGCCCAGTGACTTACAACAACTGTCAATCATTCCTGTGTGCGTGTCTGGAATGGAGGGGACCTAAAGTTTATTGCCGAATCTGAACGGCTAATGTAAGCGGCTTGGCTTTGGAGGTTTTATCAATTCCTCGCAAGAGGCAGTAGCTGTTTTATTTTAAAAAATTATTAGGTGGCGAGGCTGGGTACCGAACCTAGACCTCTGGCATGACAGTCCATCGCACTTATCATCACGCCACGGCTACTACTCCTTCTTTTGAATTAATATTCAATAGTCAACAATATGACCGTAAGGTAGGTAATTAATAATTACAGTAAAACAAAATATTTGTACAACATAAACAAAAATTTCTAAAATGAGTTTTCTGTTACTAAATTAACATTACATTGTGTATGTAAAAACTAAGTAAGGAAATAACTGAATGAAATTATATCATGTCAAGTTTTTAAACATGAATGGCAAACTAAAATGTATGTATGTGTATCCTTTATTTTATCTGCGTCTGACATTGACATTGAAGATGATAATTTATGACCGGCCGAAGTTCTTTTTTTTTTGTTGTGTCACCAGCCCCTTTTCAGCACCGACAATAACATCATTGTATTCTACACATTCCCGCCCCTCTTTCAATTTTATATTATCAACATCAACCAGTGTCTTAATTTCTTGTTCGGTATTTGGTTTTATATTTTGTAAATAATAAACATTGTGCTTTCAAACTTTTCCTCTTTTTTTGTTATTCATTATGTTGGTTTTATTGTTCTTCCAATGTTCATACTAATGAGAAAAATGGAAATAAGAAAACAAAAAAATTCCTCACATAAGACATTAATACTTGTACAGTATTAATATACAAAATAAATGACGAAGTCAACAGCAGCAATGCCAATAATGTTGAAAATGATGGGTTGAATGAATGAATCAATGTTTATACATGTAGGTATAGTATACATTATGTATGTATCTATTATGATATATGTACTAAAATTGCTGGCAGCTAATTGTTTTGAAGTGACTTTTGACATGTCCTTTGATTATAAAAGTACTTCGAGGACTTAGAGATTATTTTTCAATTCGGGCGAAGCGCGCTAGTGCGTAGGTACCCACTTTTAATAGCGAAAAACTGTTGGTAACTGTTATAAATTGGCATTTCTCTTAGGGCCTTACCAATAATAAAATTTAGTTATGACTTACATATTGCAGTGAAATTAACCACAACTTTATGGATCCTCAATAATTAACCACACATTTTTCGTTTTCATCTTAAAATTGAGTAATGAATTCCCAAAAAGCGTATGATTCTTTTTTTTTTATACATTAAGGTAGGTACATCCTTAACTTTAGTTTACATTTTTAAGGTAATAGGGAAGGGTTCCAGTCATGTCGATTATTAATTGCATTTACAATTACAATTACAATTACAATTACAATTACAATTACAATTACAATTACAATTACAATTACAATTACAAATATAATTACAATTACAATTACAATAGCTTTGTTCAGTGAAGAAATAGTCAGAACAGAACAGGACAGAACAGAACAGAACAACAACTGATTTTGACATTTCTCACAAATTTCTGTTCTAATCTGTGCCTACTTTCTGTAATTCTCACATGCTTAAAATTGATCGAGAAACGATAAAAACTGAAACAAAATACATGAGTTTTGTTCCATTTTTCAGCGTTTTTCGACTGATTTTTTTCGATGTGAGAGTTACAGAACGTAGGCACTGTTCTAAGTTGTTCTACCTCAAAAGCAAGTACAAAAAATCCTGCTCTAAACTGTTCCAAAACTGTTCCAAACAGACTCACTGAACAACAAGTCAGAACAGTTTAGAACAGAAAATTTCTCACTGAACAGCAAAAACCTGTTCTTTTCTGTTCTAAACTGTTTGGAACAACCTCACTGAACACTCCTAATAGCAACACCAATCAATAACATAATCAATCAGTTGATTCTAAACTACCATTCGATCTTTGGTGGAGACATGATAATAAAGGTAGAACTTTGCAGACTTCAGTAAAAATAAATTAATTTGGTGGCACAACGGCTTATGAATAAGTAGGGCCTAGTGTCTTACAACTCTCAACCATTCCTGTGTGTGTGCGTGTCTGCAGGAATGGAGGAAACCTACAGTTTATTGCCGAATCCGAACGGTTAAGGTGAGCGGCACTTTTCTATGACAAGATATGTATACTGAGTAGCCCTGAAAAAACGTTTTTGTTTTTTAGATTTAAGCGGCTGGGAATAAAATCCAAACCTCTGGCATGACAGTCCAACGCACTAATCATTACGGGCTACTACTTGCAAACTTAAGTGGATGCATTTCATTTTGATTAAGAGAAAGGCTTTTTGAGATAGAATCTCTTATTTAAACTTGAAACGAATCTGAAGGAAACCGATTAACATTATGCAAACATTGTACGCACACTTTCTGTTTTTTTTTTTTTTTACAGACGATAACATCAGCGGCGGCGGCGACTGACAGTAATATCGCCAGATTGTATTTCTTTTTATGTTTTCTTTTGCTATGCACTACTGGTGTTCTACATGATTCCCATTAAAACTGGGTCAATTGAAAATACCAAGAAGTGTTACGTCACGTCACATCACATATATGTATGTATACACACCGTATCTCCCACCTTAACTTCTCTGCCTGCTTTACATCTACATATATACATACATACATACTATATACACGTACATGAATATATTTTAAATTAATTTACTATGTAGGTATCTCAAAAGAAAGAAAAAAAAATGACCTTGAACCGTGTGATCGAAAAATTCGTCCTACTGTTGTTTTATTTTATCATTTTCTTGAATAAGTTTATTAACCCCTCTAAGCATACGTCACTGAAAGAAGTATCGTACCTACCTACCTACATTATTTTTTTTGTTTGGTTTCATCCCCGTCGCTCGTAAAATAGTCATCGCAATGAATCACTTTTTTTTTTTTTTTTTTTTTTTGTTATTGTTTACTTTTGAAATCACGGTCTCTGTCTCTGTTCCGGCGGGTGTTCCACTCCAACTTCACCCCTTGTCCCAACCACTCTCAAAACAGTGTACTGCACTCAGATACTTGTTTAAAAACGAAAATCTAAACCACTTGAATATGCGAAAGTAACTATAAATCTACATTATTCATATCTATTTATATATATATGTACGTACATTATGTATGTATGTGGCCGGTTTTACACTTGATTACCTTTCTATTTGTATGACTAAAATACCCGCCAGGGAATGTTTTCTAATACCAATTATTGTTGTTGCCATTAGCTTCAACGATATCAAATCGTTTTTTTTTTTTTTTGTTTATAAATATGGATGTAAACATAGCTATAAATGGAACGTCATAATATTTTACAAGCTAAACAATTGAATAAGCTTTGAAAAACACGTGAAATACATTCAATGGTATATAGGTATATATTTCTATATTTTATAGTAGCATCGGCACCGTTTTACGCTATGGATAGAAAGTTATGAATATTCAAGTTCAAATTCGTTTAAATGTGCAATGAAGTTGTTGGTGGTGTGTCTGCTGCCGGCTAAATTGTTGTTATAGTCTGTGGATTGTCGTTTCCACAAAAACAACATCCCACACCCTCTTCAGCTCGTCAGTTCACAATGTTTGGGTTTAGATTCAAATATCATGAACACCAATTTCTAAACACATCAACCCACCACGTGGAATTACGTCTAGATATATACTTGTATGCACATCATACACATAGTACTCCATGTAGATATGTATGTACATATATGTACGTACAATCATGCAAGCCTCCTATAGCTGCTGCAAATATAGATTGCCAATCAAGTCGGCATTTATATCCGTATCCGTCGTCGCCTTAGTGGTCGTCGTCAGCTGTTTTCAACAATACAAAAAAAAAGAAAAGGAAAAAGAAAACCAAATATAAACTTCGAATAAAAATAAATTGAAACTGAGCAATAAAAAAAATGAACTTTTTTTCAAAACACTTGTGAGTTTGTGACCCAGAAAAGCAATGTTAATGTGTACAGTTGAATTAAATTAGTTGAATCAAATTTAGTATATTATAATATTGCGTACTAAAAACACGAACCTACTTTTTTTGTAATATGTTTCAAATTTGGTTTTATAAAAAAATAAAATACAGAAAGTTGATTAACAACCCAACTAATTTAATAGTTCTTAAAAGTATGCACAGATGAATTGCAAAAACATTGCTCTATTTCGTTTCAAAACTTACAAACATAGGGCCTTACAAATAATCAAATTTAGTTATGACTTAAATTTTCCAGGGAAATTAACCATAAGGTCGTGGTGGATCCTAACCGCCATATTATTCACTCGATACATCCAGATTTAAATTTAAATCCAGATGAATTTACATTGAATTTGTATGATTTACATCCGGATTTAAATTTTTAATCTAGATGTATTGAGTGAATAATATGGCGGTAAATAATTAAACATACATTATATTCTCATTTTTTTTGGAGTCAATTCGATATATGCTTCATTATTTATAGTCCACGTAAATATTTAAGTAATGCCATGCCCGCGGTTTACTATTTAGAGCCCATTCGATTATGGTTAATTTTATGGAATATTTAAGTCGTAACTAAATTTGATTATTGGTAGGGCCCAAAGTTTTATAGGATGAAAACAAATGCGATGGTTGCCTCGATATAAGAATCTTATGCTGGATTTAGAATAGATTCTTAATTTTACTGTGAGTTGTAATAGCCCTTGGCGTAATGGTTAGTGCGGCTTTGGACTGTCACGCCAGAGGTTCGATTTCCATCCTGTGCAACTTAAACACAAAAAATGTTTTTTTTTTAGGGCTACTGCTTCTTGTGAAGAAGTGACAAATTCTTCAAGAGTATCTCCTGTCATAGATGTCGCTCACCTTTTGATTTGGCAATAAACTGTAGGTCCCCACCATTCCTGTAGACACGTACACAGGAATGGTTAAAAGTTGTAAGTCACTAGGCTCAGTTCCTTATGAGCTGTTGTGCCACCGAATTTATTTTTATTTATGATTTCATAACGCCCGTCATAAAGAGATTGCTTAGTAGGTACATACATATGTTACTAATTTTTGTCAATATGCAAATAGGCTTTAACTTGAGGTATGTGTTTTACGAACTAAAATTTAGCTGAGATAGCTTGTATCGTGCCAAATCAGTTTTCTTAGCAGTGACTGCTCGTGGGACAAAAATAATAAAAAAAAATCATTTTTCAAGTTAAATATTTTTGTGCAACATCAATAAATTTTTTAGTACATACCTACATAGTTTGCGTTACGATTGTCGCTTTCAAGAGGTGTGACGAAGTGAATAAATGAATCAATCAACGAATTTAAATAGAGAACACAGCGTAAAATTAATTTGATTGATCAAACGTCAATTCGCAATCCACAACAGCAGGACGCATTCCACAAACTGGCGAATAGAAAATTCACTCAAATTTAACCTCAAACTCTCATTTTTTTCTTGCTTATGTTTCATGACAATTCGCAATTATTGGGTCTGTTCGTTAACTGCCCAAAACAGTCCGATTTGGTCCAATTTTATTTTTTTTATATGAAGTTTGACAGAACTTCGGACTAAAATTGGCAATTTTGGGCAGTAAATGAGGTATTGTCAGCGACCACTCATGTGAATGAATGTCAAAATACTCGATCATTGGTAATTCGCAGTTAACGCGATTCGTTTTCCTTACTCAAATTCAAATATGCTAATTATGAAATAAAGAAATAAAGAATTTTAAAAAACAATTTGATTTTATTTTTATTTTTGTTCAATTTTTAAAAAAATTTATTTTTGTATATGTTATGTCAGAGGCAAAAGAAAAACCGACCTTTCTACTTTGACTTCTATTTATTGACTTCAACTAAACCAACTTAAAACTAGCTTACAACCTAACATCAAGTGTATGATCTTAATATCTACAGTTATCATAGATGAGAGAAATGTTATATGTTGAATTACTAAGTAGGGCCAAAACAGTATGTAGCACAAGTGAAGCTATAGTATTAACAGTAGAATTCAATATATAACAGTATATAAAATCAAACAACTATTTGTTTATATTTTTTTTACGACGCGTTTCGGAGTGTATCATAGCTCCATCATCAGGCGAAATACTTGATGTGTCGATAGTTTTGACGTTTAAAGATGATCTTTGGCTTTGAAAGCTTTCGGTTATTGTTTCGCCTGATGATGGAGCTATGATACACTCCGAAACGTGTCGTAAAAATACAAACAAATAGTTGTTATATTTATTTTCTATAAAATAATAAAAGTTTTTGACAAAAATAAAAATAAAATCAAATTGTTTTATTTTTTAAAATTCTTTATTTCTTCATTTCAAGTTAACACAACTAGGAGACAAACAATACATGCTAATTATGTATGTTTGACAGCTCATCTGATTTGGCCGTTTATAGGTTGTTCTTGTTTTATCTTTTTGATTCTGTTTTTATACATTGAATTTTGTATATTTTGAATGAATTAGACTTTTGTGTTTTCGTAAGGTTTTGCGTAATTTTCTATCGAATTTGTGTAAATTTGGTTGAAAATGCGGTTTAAATGGGTATTGTAAATGATATATTTCTAGAATTTTTTAAAAGAAAAGAGCTCGTTGAAATCATTGATCAGGACATACAGGAAATTATAATTAAAAAAAAGTGACGCTGTTTATATAATTTTCAAATCTTGGGTGATTGTGAAAAAAAAAAAACAACTTCTGATCCTTGTACTTTGAATTGCTTCTGTAGTCACTTATGATGGCAATTAGATAATCGTACTATTTTTATTTCGCTATCGTTCACAGCTTCACGGCGCAACACGCTTCTCTTTTCTTTAAACATTGTTAGACATTGATCTGACTAATGATGGTTGTTGGCCTTTTGATTATTATTGCATAGCATTTATCTGGGCTTATAACTCTTACAACTTATAAAAACAACTCAAGAATGTGTAGAGTTAAGAAAAAAAAAAGAAACTGCAATATTATAGCTAAAAAACAAGTTTTAGGAATAACAAACAAACTATGAACCCATTTAAGAATATATACATATATATATTAAGATGAAATAGGAATTTGTTGATATTAAATGTTATAAAGTTTTCAAAATAAAAATTTTCTTATTTTAGATTTGTTATTTAAGTTGTTAAGCTTGAAATATAGGTTTTCAAAAAAAAAGTATTATTTCAACAGGAAGGCAGACACTATGGAATTTCAGATTTCTTTGAAATAGTTTCATTTGTTCTGGGATGAGAGTTTTAAAACTTTCCTTCTGTCTGCATACCCTACCTATGCACTTATTGTAGAACAGTTAGAAAAGTTAACTTAGTATACCTACTTGACAGTTGGTCTATTTGGATCAAAATATTTGGAAAGATACTGAAATTAGTGAGTTTGCTGAAAAAAATTGTAACACTTTGTTAATAAAAAAAATAGGTGTAAATTTAAAGTTTTATTTTACACTACTCACCCTAACTTTGTTAATATATTATTTATTTTATTTATTTATTATTAATATGTCTGTTGGGATCAATTGGTCAGTTTATATTTCATAGCGCTCAGTAATTTTCCTCCCTCACTTTAAAAGAGCAGGAGCATTAAATATAAACAAGATTCCTCAAAAACACACGACAGAAGATAATTGAGCAACGAATCCAAAAAAAAAACCTTCCTCAGTTTATCGACAGCAAAACTGAGGAATTTTTGTGAGGAATTGTGTTTAATATTTCTTAGAATACGGATTCCTCCGAAATCTCTGAAATATAAACTGGCCAAATCTCATAATTTAAAGTGTAATCATTATTTAAGGTCAAAAAATCAAATGCAACAAAATTACAAGAAAATATATCGATAAGAAAACAACAAGATAAAAAAAAAGATATCACATGTGAAAACTAGTAAATACGGGTCCTAAGCACCCCCGGTAAGGACGAAGTTCCCATATACACACATATACATGCTTATAAGCCGCCACCTGGGGGTATTGGCCATTTTAAAACGCAATTTGCTCTCGTTTTGACTTTGGAAAAACGATTAGAAAATATTAAAATCACATAAAAAAGAGTCTAGGTACAAGATTATTAATTTATATGCAAAAAAGCGTTGGCCCAAGAACACTCCCTTGAGGCACACCATATTCAATAGACTCTTTGTTGCTTTTAAGACCATCGGCTTCTATATATTGGCAGCGAGCTTATGACTCAAACCAGTGGTACAAGGTTCCTCTTATTCCAATTGAAAATAGTTTTCTTAAGAGAATTTTATGATTAACGGTATCGAAAGCCTTTGATAAGTCAATAAAAAGGGCTCCTACTGTACGTCCCTAATCCTTTTTCTCATGAAGATTTGAGATCATATCAGTTAAAGCGGTGCTTGTACCAGATTTCTTCCGAAAGTCATATTGATTTGGATTAGCAAGGTTATTTCGATCAATATAAAGCTGCAAACTCTATTAAGTGGGAAACTTCAATCGGTATTTAGGTTGTTTAAATTCAGTCTGTCGCTGTGTTACATTATAAACATTTATAACCATGATGATGGCCTGTCATCACAACGTCACACGTTTTGCCTCTATGTTCCAATAAGAAAGTATATATTTCATCAAACTGTCAGTTTCACTCGTCGCATTTTCGAAGCGATTTTGTGAACTGGGGGCCTTTAACTAGAAATTTTGTTGTCCTTTAAATAATTGAAATTCAGGGAAAATTGACATCTCCGAGACAGGTTTTTCATTCAAATTTTATTATGATACAAAGTTAACCTTGGGTACTATAATGCATCCCTATGTTGAAATGATAAGAAGGAGAACAAAATTGAGACGCAAGACAGACAATCTCCTTTTATCCGTTAAAAAAAAAAAAAAAAAAAAAGTAAATCGGAAGCGACAACATCGAATGCTCTATGCGGAGTTGTTTTCTCATTGACCTTTTTTCGCATATTTTTCTCTGTTTTGGCATTGTTTGTTTGGGTTTTGTTTAAATTCCAGTTATTAGGCAGCGGTTCATCCTTTTCTTTAACATTTTTTTTTATTATTATTATTTTGTTATCTGTTTTGTTTTGGATATTTTGAAGTGAAGTGACGTGTGCTAACAAGGCCATACTATACGATGAAGGAGGGGTTTGAGGTGATAACGATGCCGACAACGAAAAGGACGATGTGTTTTTGCCTCAAATGTTTTCATTCATTCACCCACAGGAAAGAAAATTTTTGTACATACATACATAAGCATAGACATGGTATAGACTAGGTAGATTGTAAGCAGAACTCTGCGAATGCAGCAGGGAGTAGAGTACCATCGAAACAACCAAGCAACCATCTTGCCAAGTGTTCAGGGATTCCGACCGAAATAGGGTTATATGTTTATTGGGTTCGTCGTCATCATCATCATCATCATCGTCGACGTCGTCATCATCATCGTATCGCACTGTATCGTATCGTTTTCGTGTCGTATAGTACAAAGAGCGCGGAAACCTTTTGTATTTTTCTTATTTTTCCTTTTGGCATTCCTCCTACCATCATAATCCGTGTTCTTCCTTTATTTTTTTTTATTTTTATTTTGGACATTCAGAGCAAAAGTCATTGCCTTTATTTTGTCCCAATTTCAAAAGTGTGGTAAAATACCAACCAACGCAACGTCAAACGAAAACCAACAAACCTACCTACTACCTGTGGGGTTTAGCTTGATGTGTTTTGTGTGTATTCCAATTATAGGATCAAAAACAATGCTGATTTTATGGGTTAATAATGATTGTGGTTTTTATTCTCTTTGCAATATTTTATTATGGTATTGTCGAAGGTTAAGAAAGAGAGGTTATGCAATTGGAATTTGAACAAATATTCATCATATTCATGGTAGGTATACCTTAATGAGGATATTGAACCTGAATTTTCCTTCAGTGTCGTCTTGTTTTGATGGGACTATTTATTTTTAAATCTTAAGCACGAAAAATGTCGGATCTGGATATACAAATGTATACATGTATGTACATATGTACTTGTGTAAAGCCATTCAGTGACAATGTTAAAGAGTTCCAAGTTTTCTCTGGGTCTTAGAAAAAGAGGCAGTTTTGTCGTGGTAGCTCACAAGTAGAAATGATCGAAAACTGCAATAAAAAAAAAAAGAATTATATATAAAACTAGTTTATTGCTAACTCTCGATTGCGTATTATGATTATCTGTTGCTGTAACTTAAAATCTGTTGCTTCTTTTTTAATGAAAAACAATTAAATAGTAGGTAATTGTTGATAAGAAGTCGATCGTGACGCAGAATGTTTTTGCATGTTCTTGTCTGTTTCACTTAATATAGTTTAATTAATAAAAAAAAGTACTAGAACACAATAAAACAAATGCAGAAAATAACCAACAGACACGAGAAACGAGAATCGGATGCAAATTTGTCGGACGTTCCGATTCTATCTATATAACCCCACCTGTTTCACAACCTCTGCGATCACCTTTTATGTTGTTCGGTAAAAAATTGAAAGTATTCTTCCTGTTCCTGGCGATAGGTACATATAAGTTATTTTGTAAGAGAACTGGCTCGCATTATAGTTGGGACATGTGACCTTGCATCGCGTATTTTGTGTTCAAGCAGTTGGATTAAATGCTCTTTCCTGCAGTCAGCTATTTTTTTTTTTTCATTTTAACCCTGAATGTCTTTGAAAATATACCTTTTTGGTTTAGTTTTGAAATGCAACTAGGTATTGAGAGGTTTCATCCAAAAATTGAGGCTTTACGAAAATTTGAGGTTAACTAAAAATTTATGGAGAAACTTATTTTTTTTTCATGTAGGTTTTACGCAAAAATCGAGTTTATTGTTTGGTGTGGAAAGGCTATTAAATATTTTACTACATACACCAAAAGGATATAGAGGAATCACAACTTAATATATATGTATCCCCGCCTGGAAAATGAATCTAGTTTTGAATAAGGCCCTGGCAAGTTTTTCATAGTTACTAGCACGGGTCTGTCAAGGGTTACTATAGGCTTTTGCTAGGCTCTCACCAGTTATGTACCTTCTTGCCTCGTCAGTTAAGTTCTGCCTACACCCTGACTAGTAAAAACAAGATTTGTTCCACATATATTCTCCATGGTTTTTATTTCAAGAGACACTTCTTGTTGTTGTGTTGCTTCGAAGACTTCAGTGTACTCACCACGTCTCAGCTTGAACTGGTGGTCATCCTGGTTGGACCTGTCTCCAACATAATTTGTATGGTACCTATCCTGCCGTTTGTGTGCATTTACGTGTCGGTTTAAAAACGTGCAGCGTCCGGTAGTGTCATCGTTTGTGATTCTGCGGTGATGCGCTTTCTGTTGCTTATATTGGGAGGTTTGGAGGTATTTAAAACACGTTTTTTCTTGTTTAAGATAATAAAAGTTGACTAATTTCACGAATTAACCGCGAATCCATTTTTCTTTTAATTTTATTTTATTATAAAATACTGACACTAAAAAATTCTTGCACTTGCTTTTTAGGTAGAACAACCTAGAACAGATTTCTAATAAATGTCAAAATCAGTTGTGATTCTGTCTTATTCTGTTTTGTCTGCAGTTGCGATTTTACTACTTGACACACCGATTCACAGTCATTATTTAAATAAACGTTCTCAGCGAGGCACTAATAGGGGCCTGTCGTGTTTTCCTCTTCCATGTTTTCCTTACCGAAAACTTGCCGGGGCCTTATCTAAACTTACCAAAAACTTGCCATTTTTCCAGGCGGGGCCTCTTAAAATAAAAACCATGGAGAATTTTCGTGCAGGTACGAACTGTATCATCTTGTTGTCCGTGCGTCGTCAAGGAATTGTGTCCCGTCAACAATACAGACTGCAAGCAACTGTAGGTACCAGACACTGACTGAAATATTTGAAACAAATCTAGTTTTTACTAGTCAGGGTGTAGGCAGAACTTAACTGACGAGGCAAGAAGGTACATAATTGGTGAGAGCCTAGCAAAAGCCTATAGTAACCCTTGATAGACCCTTGTTAGTAACTATGAAAAACTTGCCAGGGCCTTATTCAAAACTAGATTCATTTTCCAGGCGGGCATGTTGACAATATCCTGCCTACTGTATAATTGATATATGAATACGTAAATGTTGAGATAAGTTATATGTATGTTGTTAGTTTTAATAATCCCACATGGAAAAAGAATCTAGTTTTAAATAAGGCCCTGGCAAGTTTTTCGTAGTTACTAACAAGGGTCTAGCAAGGGTTACTAGAGGCATTCACTGGGCCCTCGCCAGTTATGAACCTTTTTGCCTCGTCTGTTAAATTCTGCCTAAGCCCTGACTAGTTAAAACTAGATTTGTTCCACATACATATTTTGTTTTACATGGTTTTCCATTCAAACATTTCAGATATGGGTATGTCAAAGCTAGAAGCTGTCAGTCGCTCTATATTATATTAATCTAGATAGACATCCAGTTCCTCGATGCTCACCACCCCGGTTATACACTCTAAATGGTCTTTGTCATGGCCAGTCTATGTCCATGGAAGAATGTTGCTTTGAAGACTTCAGTGTACTTACAACGTCTCAGCTTGCCGATGAACTGATGGCCATCCTGGTTGGTCCTGTCAACATAGTTCTGATAGTCCCTATATTCATGCCGTTTGTGTGCATTTACGTCCGTTTAAAAGCGTGCAGCGCTCGGTTGTTTGTACTTCTGCGGCAGTGCGCTTTCCGTTGCTTATATTTAGAGATCGCGAGATATTCAAAAACATATTTTTTCTTGTTAAAGATGATAAAAGCTCACTTATTTCAGATTTTTATTACGATATAATAAGATCCTGCTTTTATTAATTTTCGAAAAATGATTTCACATAGTTAGTTACCATCAAGAGCCTCACCAGTACTGAATGTTCTCAGCGAGGCACTAATAGGGGTCTGTCATGCTTTCCTCGTCCATGTTTTCCTTACCGAAAACTATCCAGGGCCTCGCCTAAACTTGTCATTTTTCCATGCGGGATTGTTTGTCTTAAGTTATTAATGTATTGTCGGGAGAACCGCAAGGAAGCCATATTGGCACATTATTGTTTATATATTATTTATAAACGACATTGGTACAAACATCTTATATTCGAAAATCTTAATCTTTGCTGACGATTTTAAGATTTTTTATGCGTTCACAAATCCGAGTTGATATCTATTTCTGCAACACGATATTGACAGATTCTCTGAATGGTGTATATCAATTGGAATGGAACTCAATACAAAAAAAAGTGCAAAGTGATGTCATATACAAGAAGGAAGGAACCGTTATTATCTTCCTACTTTATTGAAGAAAGTGTAGTTGATAGAATATATGTACACTTTTAATGATTCGACATCGAGCTATCATTCAATTCTCATATTGACGTTATTAAAAAAAGCAAGGCTTCCATGGGATCCAACTCGTCATCTTCCAACTTATGAAAGTCGTTTGAAGCTGCTTAATTTATCAACATTGAAGAGAAGAAGAGAAGTGAATAATATTATTTTCCTGTTTCAACCTTTATCCAGGAGAAATTTATTCCCCTGACATTTTAAGTAAGCTAAACATAAATTCTCGTCCCAGATCAATTTGGAATCCTGCTTTTTTTTTTTATTTATCCTCCGCCAGGGTTAACTATGGATTAAATGAACCTATAAATGTAATGTGTTCTGATTTTAATTGTTTTTATCATATTATTGACTTTAATGAACCAAAAAATAGTCTTAAAAAAAATTGTTTTGTTATTAATTACTTAATGTTTTCCTAATTTTGTTTATTTTTCTTTTAATTTTTAATTTATCTCCAGTTGAAATATAGAAATAAAGAAAATGTTAAGCTCTTCGGAATTAACAGCAAGTCCTTAAACGAGACAATTCTATGTACTCTGTATTAAGTTAGCGAAGCCAAATAAAATATATACACATACATAATATATTCGAACATCAAATCAATGAACTTAAGCTTAATATCTCTCAAAGATGACATTACGTACGTTGAATTGAATAGTTTTCCTATCAGTATGCACATGAATAGTTTTACTCTTACTTTATACTCTGGTTATTTCCTTGAATTTCAACAACAAAAACAACCCATGGATATCAACATATTCAGTTGACTGCATACATTTGAGCAGAAGTCCTTGTATAGAGAATAAATGTTAGATTGCATTTCTCACTTTCTCCTATCGCAAAAGCTTTATTTTTGTTAAGAGGACGATAAACTAAATAGCGCTTGTAACAGTCACTTTCATTGATGCCAAAGTACTTGTATGTTTTTATGCTCTTGTATACTCAACAAAGTAACCGTAAAATCAAACATCGCGTCTACATAATATGTACATACATATGTACATCTCTTGGTCATCGTTTATGTGATATATCATTAATTCGGAATTTATTAAGCTAAGATCATTAGACTTCTAGTGGTGCTTAGTATATTATTTGCCCAGTATAATTAGGTTTTGACCCAGACAAAATTTTTTACAAGCTGAAATTTGGCGAATTCTTCAAAATAATGCTTTTAATTATTATCAGGAAATTCCTAAACATCTTGAGGTAGTTTTGCAGGTATCTTTAAAATAAAAAAATTAAAACCGATGATATCTTGGATTTTGCAGGTTTCGGCTGTATTTTGGGAACCAATTGTCCCATTTAGATAATTTAACTGGCAAATTGACGTGACGTTTTTCGACTGTCAAAAATAAGGATATTGGCGCAAAATTTTAGACGATTTAGTATGATGTTAAAGCATTTTTAGTATGCTGCTGGGCTAAAAACAGGGGACTCATTCCGTAAAACGATTATCACCCGACGATAACGTTTCGACGATAGTCCTACTACACGTTACCCTAAAAATGCATATCGTCTGGACGATCACGTTTTGCCGATCAAATATTTGCTTCACGTAAGTCGATTATCATCAAAACGCTTTCGTCAAAACGATGGCTTTTGGACGATACCTAAATAGATATCGTTTCGCATTTGTTTTCATGATTGTATGTAAGTTTGTACGCGACTATAGTTAAATGAGTGAAATAATTTACTTATTTTGCAAAATGGCAACAAACATTTGAGAAAAATACAAATTATATTAAAATTAAAAAAAAAAACGTTTCGCCAGCAGGGATCGAACGCCGAACCTTTCGGTTAAGAAGCATTGCGCCACCATCTAATGTAAATTTCTGCCGATTTCTTGGGCTTACAAACAAACCGTGCACTAAAGAACTTCGTTCTAATAACGCAAATTTTTATTATGACATTTCAATGATGATTTGACAATCTCTGGAAAAACGATAGACGAGGAGATAGTGTTTGAATTACGTGAAGCAAATTATTGACGATCACGTCAGCGATAATCGTTTTGATGATTATCGTTCCGAAAATTACGGAATGACCCCCCAGGCTTTTCCAAATTTTAAACGAGTTAGGATCATATTATCTTTTTAACATTTTACTAAAGTTAAAATCGCCAAATGCCTATTTTATCTTTTTAATATCATACTAAATCCAAGTGTGACTTTGGCAGCTACAATTGCAAAAATGGGTTAAACTGTCACTGTTTTAGGCGTGTTCAGCTAGAAAAATAGGTTTAGTATGATACTAGTTAGAAAATGTTTAAAACTAAGAATATTTTAGTAAAGAGTTTTAAAGTTATAAAATTGTTAAGTAGTATCATGCTTATACCTTAGCATCAGGCTGTTTAAAATTTTGCGCCATTATCTTTATCAGCTTTTATTTTCATACAATTATTTAAAAAAAGTTAAATTAGAGACAAAAATTCAATTTAAAGACACTTAAAACAAGGTTAACTACTAATAATATGCATAATAATCTTGCAAAAATAAACAAGGGACTGGAATTTAGTGTCTATACTTTTTATCACCTTGCCCCAGAACGTCACTGTTCTACGGTTCCCTTTCCAGGCGTGTGATTTAAAATTTTAAAATTAGATTAAATTACAATGGGTTAATATTTTAGTTTTCTAATAAAAGAGTCATTAGAAATTAGTGATAAACTCCGAATAAGAATACTTTTCTGCGAAGGATATTGCCGGAAGACTTGCCAAAACATTCTTTGATTTTATTGAATGCTTGGCAATAGTTGCATGTATAATTTAAACCTTTCGGTGTCTTTTTAAAGTGCTGTTAATAGAGCATCCATACAGCGAAAGCAGAAAAGCCTCTCTTGCCGCTGAAATTACCTTTAACTCTATTTCGCAACTCTGAATTTTCTTCAAGCTTTTTCAATGATCTCATTTTCCCTTTTGATAATTGTCATAGCCAGTAACCGTGTGGAAGAATAGAGGGTTCGGAAGCAGATGTCCAAGGCCAGATTTCAGTTTTTCCCAGTTGAATATCTCACTGGGATTCATCCTTTTCTCTTGGTAATAAGCATGCAAATATCACAGAAGCCATAATCACGGAACTGACTCCTTTAAGCTTGGAAGTTTTAGCTTCTGTTGATACAGTCAGTGTATTCGCTACGTTTTTCAGCTTGAAGAATTTGGATCACTGCGCGTGTAAGGTGTCCTGATAGAGGAGAGATATGAATATGGAACAATGGTTGGCGTGGTGTCTTCGATCTGCTTCTTTACCAGTTCTCTGGAATGCTCTGCATTATAAATTATAACCATTGAACACGGAACACCACGGCCGCGGTATTCACATCAAAGTGGGTTCGAATATACTTGACGTACTGCTGACAAATCTGGGAGAAGTTATCTGGGCGCATTCAAACAAGTGGATGGAGAATATAACCTTAATCGACCGTGAATACAGGATAAGATGGCAAAGCTTTCTCACAGGCTGAGAACTGTTCTCAATCAATGATAAGACTTGACTTCTTTACCCTTTCGCAGAAGCGAACCATTAAAATGAGCTGGTGGTCTTCGTTCGTCAAAAACGAAGAAAGCTCATCCTTAATTCTCAACTCGCCAACGCAACGAGGCGGTACAAAAATTGGTTCGGTTTTATTTCCGCAGTAGTATCTTTGATTTTTGTGATCTAGGCCACTTATGGAACTGAACGAACTTTATCTTTCCTTTTTAAATGAACATCGTTCATATACGCTGATCAACTATCGCTTTCATGACTCTCAAACCTCCGGTGTAGGCTTTGTCGCAGTTAATATTATCAAAGACACAAGGAGAGAAAGTTTTCTAAAAATGGGTTGTGATAACGTTATATTGCCAAAGTCCCCTTTGTCTCTGGTTTTCCGAGAATCTCGGTGTTTGACGTGTTTTCGAAGAAACATCACCAGGCATGGCGATCATTCATTGAGCAATCATATTTTCCGATAATCCAGGGCCGTTCGTTGGTCGAAAACCGAAAATCCAAGATGGCAAAACCTAGTGGTAGTGATAGAGAACTTTTGAACAATACCCACTAAATTTTGGTTTGTAAAAAATGTTGTCTGGTTCAGGGGTCTTTTTTTTCTAATTGCACTGGACTACAATGGTCTTATTTATTATTTTTGATTGTTTAAACTATCAACCCAATTCAAAACACTCCCCAGGAGCCAAATTGGACTGTATGTCCAAGTATTTCAAAACAGTTGGAAATATGCTGTATTTAATAAAAAAAAAATTACATTTGTCAAGGTTTAGACAATCGATTACGTTGATAAAAAGTTAGATCACTTTAGAAACAATTAGAAAGGTTTTTTTAAAACTTGGACGGCTATCTAAAGTTAGACAATGTTTATAAATACGACAATATACCTATGTTTATTTTAATTTGAACAATCACTGAGGGCTACCAAGCGTCTTTAACGTCAAACCTGGTATAGAATATTTTTTCTATTCTTGTAGTGAACAAGAGAAATTCGAAATATTGTTTAAGCTCGCCTAGAAAGGATACACCTTCCATAAAACAACCAGTAGATGCGGGTGCTAAGCACCCCTGGTAAGAACGAAGTTCCCATATATGTACATACATGCGTGTCAGTCGCCAGCTGGGGGTACAATATTGAACAAACGATATTATAACCATCATCAGAATCAAAGCTGTGTGCAAAAATTCAGCGTGATATGATACACCGATTCTTTTTTAACATACGAGTTCATTTTAAAACGCAATTAGTTTTCGTTTTGAATTTCGATAAATATGTACTTTAAAACGATTAGAAAATATGAAAAACACATAAAAAAGAGCTACAAGATTATTTATTTATACATACATAATTTACCTTATTGTGAGTTTCACCCGAACAACATTCCAAACGGAAATTTTTTTTTCACCTATTGTGAGTTTTACCCGATTAGGGAAATTTTCGGAACATGCAATATTATGTTCCGAAAATTCCCCTAATCGTTAACTTTCATTTCGGGCAGAATATAATGCCATTGACAAGCTTAATTTTTCAAATATACATATTTAGTAGGCGAACGAGAGGGCAATAAGGCGGGAAACGTATTTTTCGTAAGGGCGAGACTCACAAAAGCTTTTAAAATTCCGGGCGAAAAAAATTTAATTCAAAACATTGTGGCTGAGTTCCGAAATGTGGAAAAAAAAATTTTTTGATGCGGAAGTAATACATTTTTCATACGCTAAAAATTTTTGATGCGCAGTTTGCGCAGTAAATGCGAATCTGATGCATTTCGGAACTCAGCCTCTCTCACAGTAAGGCTGAATTTATTTATATTTAAATTTTTTTTTATTAGTTCTATATCGAGAGCCTAGTGAAAGCATAGACGGCTAGTAATCAGAAGGCCGCGTGTTCGAATCTCAAACACACACCGAGTGAACTTTTTTCATTTGCATCTTTCCCTGTTCAAAATGCTATAGAATTGGATTAATGATGTGCATGTAACGGAATAAAAAAAAAGTATAAAAAAAAGAAATTGTCACCAGCAGGATTCGAACGCTGAACCTTTCGGCTAAGAAGCAAACAACTATCCCATTGTGCGCCACGATGAGTCGAAAACGGTCTGTCGTTTTTTAGATTTACCCCCCAACCCTGGGCTAAAGAATTTCGTTCTAATAATGTCCCTATTTCTAATTGAAAATGTCTTTAACGATTTTTATGGTTACTTACAGATAAAACTGAATAAATGCAAATAACTTAAATAAAATATTACAATTTTTGAAACTTTTAAGAGTTAATTATATTTATATGTAGGTACCTACGTACCTACATACCTACATAGGTACCTCACCCAAATATAGATTTAATAATCAACACATCAAACTTAACAATTCATAGGTATGAAAGTAGTGTCCAAGTTAACAATACCATCATCTTTTTTTTAGATAAAAAACAGCCACATTAATTTCAAACAGATGAAAATAGATAGATAAAGATAAACTAATATTTTATGTATTTTACTAACTCCTGTCCTAACCAACACCAAATTGTCAAAAGAGAATCCGATGCCCAGTCAGAATCTAATACCTACACCCTAAACCAAGTACCTACCATGCCATAACCTTAACTGCTAGAAAGTCAATAATCAGAAGAAAAGAAGACGGCCAAGCCTTTAAAATTATATAATCCTAAAAATTTTGCTTGAAATGAACAAATAATAATAATAATAAAAAAAAAAAACAAGTTTAAATAAATATTTCTAGATAAACAGAAAAAAAAAAACGATAATTTTGAGCGCATCATCATCATCAGCAGCTCGTCGACTATCGATTGGATTGGATTCTCTCAAAAAAGCAAATATATACAAAAAAATAAAAAGATAGACAAAAAAAAAAAAAAAAAAAATAAAAGAAAGAGAACGAACGGAAAAGCCAACAGCAAAAACTACGACATAATTTGTATTCCAGCAAACAATTAAAATTATATTACTCATCATGGTGAAGGGGAGAAAAATAATAAAAAATCAAGTGACAGTAGCAGTAGCGAGCGACTGGTGAAAGGCAAAGGGAGGTTAAAAAAAAGAGAACGAATGAACAACGTACAAGAACTCGACTAAAAACGAAGACTGATGGGATCCCCATCAAAAAAAAAAAAAAAAATTAATGCAAAAAAAGTTGAATTTGTATGTTTTTTTTGTTATTCGAGTTCGGTTTGGTTCGGTTGGCTCTATCATCTGCGCCTTTAGAGATTTCATTTGATTGCCCTGACTCTAGCTTGGCTGGGTCTGCTTCTGCTGACTCCAATGACTCTAGCTGAATGTATACTGCCGTTGTGCTTGCGATTGTCTCTTTTTCGTTCTACTATCTTTCTCTTTTTTTTTTTTCCTATTTTTCGAATTCTATATACCTACCTACACACACACACACACAGGAGAACAAGAACCAACTCTATTCACACACACTGCTCCACCCCTTGGAAAATATTTTAATCGATTTTCCACATCCAGTCCTTGTTGCCTGCTATCTAACCATGAACTGAAAATGAAATAGATGTGTTCTATCTGGGAGTGTGTATCTGTGTATTTATCTCTGTTAGAAGAGGGGGAGTTCAGGCAATTGCGAGGAGATTCCATTTTAGGGTGGTGTTTTTTGTGTAGTTGTGAGGACTATTTTTCGTCTTGCTTTCTTCACCGCTTCTTTAAAACTCCCACATGCAGTCCTCACCGCCCGCCCATCGACATCGGCCTCATCACCACCGCTTACGGATCTCGGTTTTTTTTTTTTTTTTTTTTTTTTTTTTTTTTTTTTACCAAATTCTCTGCTTTTGTATGAGGATGGATGGCAGCAGAAGCAGTAGCAAAGACAAGCATTACCTTCGAAACCGGCATTTGCAGTGCTAGCTTCTTGGGGTCTTTTGACGTAACAAACGAATCGTTGAACGTTCGTTTCTATGCTTGTTTTTCTTTTGCTATGGGTTTTTGTGTGCTAAAACTACCCCCTTCGCGAAACAGTTCTCAAGCATGTAAGTCATATTATATTTATATCTAAGAGAGCGGTATTAATGAAAGGATTTTCATTTTGCATCCCCTTTGGGTTTCCTCCGTTTGTCGGTCGACATCTTCTTGGTTGTCGGTTATAGTGTGTCCTTTACACTTTTTACCCGTAATGCTAGTGGTTCAAATTCAGAACATTATAAAAGGGATCATGAAACACAAAATAACAAAACAAAAAAATTATACAAGGAAACAACACAAGACAGACTTTGGAACTTTTATGTTCCTGGGATGAAGGAGAAATATCACGTACAATGACAAGGGGTGCAAATATGTTTTGGGAAAAATATTTATTTTTATCCATTTTTTTTTTATTCTTCAATTTTTTTTTTTTTGGATTGTTGTCTTTTTCCGAATTTTTATTTCTTTCTTTCTTTAAGACTTTTGTTTTTGTCGGTTTGTTGTACTGCTGCTTTAAAAGTTCAATGGAAATTAAGTAAGAGCTAACGGAAGTAATAAAAAGGGATGATAGATCATCCCCTGAATGGACCTGTGTTTAATGTGGCTAATTAGAAAGAAAGGTGTTCATTTAAACTGTGCCAACTTCAGAGAAATAAGCCCATTAGTCTTGATACGATGAAATATTCTCACATAAAAAAACTAATGAGAGGAACAAAAACGTATCTAGAATCAATTGTGTGAATATTAGACTGATTCAAAAAAAAATTAAAATATCTCCGATTTTTTTCTTGCGAATTTATTATTTTAAGAAGTTCTCTCTTTTCCGAGAGAATTATCCCCTTCTTTCAAAATTTGACAGGGTTAACTCATTTCACTGGAAAAAGATACCAACAACTTTTTATTTAAATTTACTAAAAATGTAAAGCTAAAATAACTAATTCAAATTTTATCTTTATTCATATTCTTCCAAAATAAATTTAACTAAAATACAATTCCGTTAAGTCCAGACTTGACGGACGACAAATCGAGTGAACGTATACGATCACGCACTCGTTTACGTAGGACATAACCAAATTACGTTTGCCTTACGTTTAAGAACATAAGTCACGTAAGTCACGATCCCAAACTACTACATTCCGTAAACGAGCTACTCGTTTCGTTTCGTTTCGGCCCTAGAATGTCATTTCGCAATCACGATAAAAAGTAACGTCCCATTTAAACGAATTTACCCGCTCCAAAAAAGGTGTTTGGTGTGTGTTGTATTAGGTTCGTTCGTATTGTATTAGGTTCGTTCCGGACTAAAACTGGCAAATTATCAAATTTTGAGGAGTGAGGATGAAATTCTCTCAAGGAGAATGGAAACAGTCTAAAAGTACACGAACGATTTGAACCAAAAATGTCTCCCCGATGTCGATGGGCGGGCGGTGAGGACTGCATGTGGGAGTTTTATAGAAGCGGTGAAGAAAGGAAGACGAAAAATAGTCCCCACAACTGCACATAAAACACCACCCTAAAATGGAATCTTCTTGCCACTAGCTTTTTGACAGGACACCGAACTTACCATTTTCTGCCGGAAGAAATTTCTCTGGTAAAATCTGGCAAAAAGGGAAATAATTTACTCTCTCGCGAGCGCTCTATTCTACCCAAAACTACCCGAAATGTGCATACGCGAACAGATTTGGACTAAATCTGGTAGAAAATGGTAGTTTTGGGACTTGTACGCGAACGCACCTATTTTGTTTACATTTTATATGTTTCATGTCAGCTGTTCGGATTCTAAAGAAATCAATATAGCGCCGTGTAGTAAAACGAGAAGAGAGAAATCTATTTTTAACAAATCGGAAAGTTTTTTTTTCGTTCTGTTTACTTTGTGGTTTATGTGATATTTTGTTTACTTCAAATTTATGAAGTATTAAGCTGTCAAGTTCTCATTTCACAGTAGCTCTGTTTGGTTACTTTTGTAGCACAAAGTTGAAAATCTGTCAAATTTCTAAAAGAAGAGAAAAATCCTCTCAAAGAGAGTAAAACCTGCCACAAAGTTAACAAACGCCTTGTTGCAATTTGTGTTTAAAACTTCAAACGTTAGTTGCAGCAGCCCACAATAAACAAGACAGAACATAGAAGGTATGCTCATTAGACACACCCTAGTCGCCATCTTTGCATTTTTGTGACGTCAAAGTCATATTTTTGTATTATTTTCTTTCTTAAAATGAAGAGTATTTTTTAGAGCAAATCATTTAATAAAATTTCTTTTAATAAAACAACAAATATATATTATAAATATAATTTTAAATAATATTTATATATTGACAATTAAAAACTTTGTCCGCCATATTGCAATTTTAAATTAAAAAAAAACTGCGGAACCAGAAAAGGGCAGTTACGGATTTTGACAGTTGTTAAACTCGTTGCAACAAGAAATTTCTGTAGCAGAAAGTTGCAAGGAGGGGAAATTTCTTACTCTCTCGTTGTGCTCTCTTCTTGCTACTTTCTGCAACTTTTTTGAGTTAACAAACAGGAATTTGTGAAAAGTTGTGCGACGTCGTACGAATTTGAACAGTAACCAAACAGATCTAATATGCGTTCTTCTTTCCAAACTCTGAGCAAAGCACCAAGCTGTCAAAAAAAAATCTGTTGTTTTTTTTTTTTAGCGCGAGTGAATTCGTTTGAATCTGTCGTTTTTTTTAGATCAGACACATCAGAGTACTCACCTTAGGTTAGAATAGGCGGTTTTATTTTTCATCTGAGCACTGAATTTTCACATGTGTCAAATCACATGAAAATTGTGTATGAAGTTGGCCGCGTCCAGCTCTTTACTCCGTTTGCTCCGTTTAATTATTATTCTGAGCTAATGGAGCAAGCTTCAATCTAGCTCTGATTAAAAAAAGAAACAAAAGACGTCTGTTCGATTACTTCCCAAAACTGCCGGTTTTAGTCCAATTTTATATGAAGTTTGACAGAACTTTGGACTGATAGAAATGAGCAGTTTTGGTAAGTAAACAATTTTTACAATAATAGCAGTCCACTGATCTCTATAATACACTGGATAGCGCATCCATACAAGAAAGTTGATGCCATTTGAGAATTGTTATAATGTTGAGTTGCCTATTTTTTTGTATAACGGTATAACATAATGAAATGCAAAATTTTTTACAAAATTGCAACTAAAATATTTTAAATTCACTTTTACAATTATTTTACGTTACAAAAATTCAAATTTACATACAAGTGATGGTTCTTTTGCTTTTTTTTCTTAGAAATTCCACTTTGGTTTTTGCCCCTCTTCGGTTGTAGTAGAATTTTTGAGATCTCAGCAACTTGAACTGGCCTTCTCAGCCTCACTGAACATACCTAAAGTGTTGAGTTGCCTCACTGAACATACCTAAAGTGTTGAGTTGCCTACGTACTTGTCATCTTCAATTGGAAGTAGAAAAACTGTTATACTTTGTAGGGAATCCACTATCCAGTGTATTATAGAGATCAGTGTAGCAGTCTTTTAGCTTAATACGCGTGTAAGTAGTGGTAAGTTTAGTAAATATGGGAAAAGCAAAATCGTTATATGAGTCCAAAAGGACCAAAACAAAGGGTTATATCTAGTAAGTGTGGCCTATCAATCCAGTCTTAAAGTTATTTCCTTAATTCTAACGCAATGAGCATAACTATGGATAGAATATGAGGGGCGCCGGCCATCTTCTGCACGCGGCTGATTCGCACGACTTTTCAGCAAAAATTATAGAAAAAACGCTGTTAAGGCATGCGTACGAACTGTGCGAAGCATTATTTCTAATGCTTAACATTCAAAACGTGCGTCATAAAATAAAAAACATAAACACCCCCTAATCAACTTCGAAAGACGCAACGCCTCGATTTCCGCAAGGCTGTCATTGTATGTGGGGAACTATTACCTACGTTTTATAGCACCATTGAATGAATTCCAATTTTTCTCTCGTCGTATGAATGCCACGGCATAGGTACAATAGTGTTTTAAAAACAGCTTTCCCTGCAATCAAGGGTATTTTTGGGCCCTTGAAATGTAAGTTTCAGCAGGATAAAGCCCCTATTCACACCTCTTAAGCTCGTAAAGTCTTTGGGACGAGCTCCAAAAGCTGCCCCTACTGACCTAGGCGCCAAACTCTCCTGATCTTGATATTATAGAAAATACTTGAGTGGTTAGCACGCAAGGTAATACGAGTTTGGACGTCAATATCCAACTGAATTGGGACTAATTGAAGGAATAAAAAGTGTCTGGGAGACCATTTCTCTGGATTATACATATAAAGAAGTTATGTAACTCCTTACCCAACAAGATGTACAAGGTCATAGTTAACCGTGGTGCCACAACATTTATTTATTTTATAAATAAATTATAAATTTATGGAAATAAAATAAAACGCACGACTGGATCCACAAACTTGCTCTTGTAGTAAAAGTTTCTTCGAATTTTAAAGATTGAGTGTATTTTTTATGGGAGCCTTAAGTTTAGTTTTCAAAAAAAAAAAAAAAAATTGAAACTTTTTTTGAAAATCCAAAAAAAGTTTTTGTAAAATTTTGGTATACAAAACTATTAAAATTTTTCAGAAGATTCTCCCTAAAAAAAAATTATCAAAATCAGTTCATTCCTTCTCTAGAAAAACGAAAATAAAAAAAAATGGTTCTATGGGAGCTACCATTTAAAACAATTTTTTGGAAATTTAATTTTTGCAAAAAGGTAGCATGTCTAATAAAATTTATTGATTTTTTTTTTTTTTTAGAAAAATCTGTCCAGCCATTTTTGAGAAAAATAAGATTTTCCAAAAATGCTAAAAAAAATTATATGGCAGGTACCGTTATTTTTAGTCGTTAAGGAAAAAACGTGTCGGGGTAATGTCCCGCAAACACTTTATACCAAGTTTAATTAAAATCGGCCCATGGGTTTAGGCTGTAGGCGATTCCACAGACAGACAGACAAACGGACGGACAGAATTGCGAGACCCACTTTTTTTGTCTGCCCTATCATCGTAATGTCAAGTTTTTATTGTTATCTCGAGTAGATTCGATATTGAAACATCTAAAACTTGGCATTTTCAGTTATGTTTTGTAGGTAATTGTGTTCCTTTTCCATTCAGTGGTTCAATTGTTTGAATATTGTGATAGGCCTATTATTATGTCAACCATTTGTGTACATCTATCTTCACAATACAATTCGTAAACACATAACATTTAAGGCATATTGTTTTTTTTCTGACTAAAGATGAAAAACGTTTATCGAATTCCATAACTGCGATTTGAAATGTCTTTAATATTTTTGTTTTGATCTAACATAGCTATAGGAAGAGCATCATATAAAATAATATTTTTTTTTCTTTATCTTTTCCAGTCAAACACTTCCAGAGGTCAATCACCTTATCCCCCAACGCATGGGCAAAATTCAGGTTCCTATCCAAGTTCACCCCAACAACAACCAGGTGGACCTCCTCCTCCACCACCCCAGACAACGGCGCAGGGCTCTGGTACATCTCAATATTCACCATACCCGCAGCGATATCCCACACCTCCAGGCCCAGCGACAGGACCAAATCACAGGACTGCCTATTCAACGCATCAGGTAATTATATACATTTTAATTGTTGTATGTACATAAGTGTATACTTACTAAAGTAGTATATTATGTGCTCATTATTGTTTTCGTGAAGATAATATACTTTGTTGTATATAATATACATTATAAACATTTCTATATATGTATATCCTTGGCAATATAATATCAAACCAAAATTGAAAATCAAACTAGAATTAGGTGTGCATGTAGTACATTCACCTTACTATATACATTTGCAGATTATTATATAAGTTTCGAGATCCGGTGATGCACATCTTAACTATTACAAGTATCAGAATAAAATAACAGACTTATGGTTGAGAACTAGATAAATGAAATCGTAGATAAATTTATTTGCCATTATCAGTGTCTAATTATTTTTAAAACTTAAGGGCCGGGCGATTTGATTGAACATCTCTTGAAAGTACCCGGCTGGAAAAATGGCAAGTTTTTGGCTAGTTTAGACAAGGCCCTGGGTAGTTTTCGGTAAGGAAAATCTAGACGAGGAAAACATGACAGACCCCCTTTAGTGCCTCGCTGAGAATATTTATTAAGTTAAGTGCTGATGAGGCTCTAGCTAGTAACTAACTAGTGAAAACATTTTATGAAAATTAATAAAATAAGGATCGATTTAAACTCTAATAACAATATTCATTTTTTCGTAAATTAACATTATTGTCCTTCGTCGTTTTCCAAGCTTTCGCTCCACAAGCTCTCATTGTAATTCTTTAGTTATTTTATTATAATAAAAAGGACTCTATCTCTATCAAGTCTAAGAATTTCATGTTTTTGGAATGTATAGACAAATATACTTGGCTAATTAACACCATAGTTCAACAAATTGAAGCCCGAAAATGTATTAACATATCAGAAACGCGTCGCTTTTATAATTTATATAACTAATAAATAATGTTGTGATAATTTCAAAGTTTACTTTATAATAATAAAATTAAATTATATTTTAATAATCTAATTTTTATTTTTATTTCATTATATACACACAACATGGAGACAACACCCCAAAGATATGTATGGAGTCGGTTCAGTAGCTCAAGACATTACCCCCTACATACAAACCAACAAAGTTTATAACTTTATAATATAGGCTATGTCCATCGTCATGTTTCCAATTCTCATACCAATCATTTAATTTATTTTCTGGGATTAATTGGAACTGGTCAGGGCTTAGACAGGATTTAACTGTCGAGGCAAAAAGGTTCATAACTAGTGAGAGCCTAGCGAATGCCTATTGTAACCCTTGCTAGACCCTTCTTAGTAACTATGAAAAACTTTTCAGGGCCTCATTGAAAACTAGATTCTTTTTCCAGGCGGGTTCCTTTCATCTATCCCCAGTTTGAAGAATGGTGCTTGTGCTGTATCCACGTCTGAATGTTAATGAAATGAGCTTCGTGATGTACAGTTTACTTACATTCCCGCCTGGAAAAAGAATCTAGTTTTCAATAAGGCCCTGGCAAGTTTTTCATAGTTACTAACAAGGGTCTAGCAAGGGTTACTATAGGCATTCACTAGGCCCTCGTCAGTTGTGAACCTTTTTGCCTCGTCAGTTAAATTCTGCCTAAGCCCTAGCATGGTTTTCCATTCAACCATTTCAGATATGGGGGTCAAAGCTAGAAGCTGTCAGTCGCTCTATATTATATTTATCTAGATAGACATGCAGTTCCTCGATGCCCACCACCCTGGTTGTACTCTAAATGATCGTTGTCGTGGCCAGTCCATGTCCATGGAAGAATGTTGCTTCGAAGACTTCAATGTACTTACCACGTCTCAGCCTGCCGATAAACTGATGGTCATCCTGGTTGGTCAAATCTAAAACATAGCTCTGATAGTCCCTATATTCATGCCGTTAGTGTGCATTTACGTCCGTTTAAAAGCATGCAGTGCTCGGTAATGTTATCGTTTGTGCTTCTGTGGCGGTGCGCTTTCTGTTGCTTATATTGCGAGATTGGGATTCAAAAACACGTTTTTTCTTGTTATTTTTATTATTTTATTATTTTTATTTTAATATTTAGTTTATTATAAAATACTGACCACTAAAAATGAGAAATTTTCTGTTCTTAACTGTTCTGGCTTGCTGTTCTGTGAGTCTGTTTGCACTTGCTTTTTAGGTAGAAGAACTGAGAACAGATTTCTGAGAAATGTCAAAATCAGTTGTGGTTATGTCTTATTCTATTTTTTCTGCAGTTGCGATTTTATACTATTTGACACACCGATTCCCAATCCTAATTTGAAATTTGCCCAGTTAAATAACACACAAAGATTTTTATTACGATATAATAGGATCCTGCTTTTATTAATTTTTGTAAGATGATTTCACATAGTTAGTTACCATTAAGAGCCTCACCAGTACTTTATTAAATAAATGTTCTCAGCGAGGCACTAATAGGGGTCTGTCATGTTTTCCTCGTACATGTTTTCCTTTCCGAAAAATTGCTAGGGCCTCGCCTAAACTTGCCATTTTTTGTATGCTGGTTGTATTCTTGGCTTTCCAATTCGCCTTGCACCCTGAGGATAACATACGCGAAGGAATGCTTCGCTATGTTGGAGTTTGGTTTCCTCAATGTACGGCCTATTCAGCGGCAATTTCGTTTTTTTTTTTTTTTTTGATTACAAGATCCAGACCACTCTGACCAGTTGTAGTCCATAGGTCAACATTTATTGATTCACATAATTTGAGGCAAACCAATCTTGAGAATGTAGCCGACATACATCAGTCGGTGGTTTACAAAAGCCTGTAGTAAAAGGCGTATAAACAGCATCATGGGTATAACTTTATACTCGAACAGCCATATTAATAAAAAAGGCTAATTCCAGCCTTATTCCACGAATTTACTACACCATGGAATAAGAGTTAAGCTACGGATTATAATTTTCCATTAATAAAAACAAAATGATCGCGGAATAGCAATGTGACGTTTACTGAAAATCCCTTAAGAAAATCTACTACAATAAGTGCGATGCCTGTTTGGTAACTTGACATTTTCACAAAGTTTCGCAAGCTCCGTATGGGTTCTGACAGCGAATTGTGAAATTCTGTAAAAAAAAAAAAAAAAAAAAAAAACAAAATAAAGCTCAAGTTACCAAACAAACCTAAGATTTCTCTTGTATACATAAATGAAAGAATACAAGATTGCGCCATTTGTTATCTCATTGGAGACAAATGATATGCAAACAAATATGGCCGCCAGTAGTTTGTTTAGTTAGTTAATCGACCGTTCGGTTGTGTTTTTTCCTTTCGTGCGCGTTTAGTAGTTTAAAAAAACAAAGTTTTCGTTTAGAAATACGATTAAAAATACCGAATTAATATTTTTCATTTGAAATAAAGTTTTTTTCATTTAAAATAAAGCGGTAATGTGTAAAGTAGAATAGATAATTCAGAACGTGTGCACTTTTATTACACTACACTTCACTTTTAATTAATTCAAATTAGAACAATTAAATAAAAATTCAAGTTAAAAACTTTTCCCGGCCTTATCTATTAGGAAAAAATCATATTTTTGTCTGCGATTGCGCCATACGAGCTGTCAAAAATTACAAAAACAAAGCGAAAAAGATGAAATGGCGTAATCTTGTATTCTTTCATTCATGTCTTGTATATGTCAAGACTATTATCATTTTTCAATAATTGTTTGTGTTGTATCTGTTCTTTTTGTTTTGTTATTATTTTAAAAATGGAACATGATAGAAAAGTAAGATTCTCCTTTTCAACTGGAGATTCTGCCATGAAGTTTAATTACAAAAAGAAAAAGTAGAAATTTTGTATTATTGATAACATTTTACACTTGGTCCTTGGAACAAGATCTAATCCTTCGCTATTCCAGGTTTATTAATTTGGCTGGAATAGTTTAATAGTCTAAGCATGGTGCGTAGCGTTATTATGCTGGAGTGTTTCACACAGAAAAAAAGGATTCCAAACGCACTGTTGCCTTTTTGTTTACCCTATTAGCAACATCCAAATGCGTTCCACCATCAGTTGATACGACACTGCCTAGATAATTGAACTGCTTGACACTCTCAAATAATAGTCTCCCTCCTGCATCAGAATAATATGTGCAGTGGTTTGTTGCAACCGGTGTGCAGTATTTTGGTCTTTTTAGCGTGGCAGCCAGAAGCTATGACCTTTGTGCAAGACGAAACACCTTCCGTTCTAAAAGGATTTATTTTTATAATAACGTTATATCACACATTATAGAGTTACATATGTAGATATCGCATACCCTACAAACAAAAATTATAACTGTTTCAATATCTTTTCCCCCTAAGCCCTTTTTTCTTCTTCCTATAAAATCCAATCGGTTGGCTTAAATACTTTTGAAGAAGAGAATAAACAAAAATAAAAGAAAATTATTTTTGTTATTGTTTTAGTGGACTGTATTGAATTAAATTCAAATGGAAGATTTTTTTGCGACCTTTAGTCCATGCGTTTCGCCCAGGCACAAAAAAATACTTTTGTGCTATAGCTGATGTTTTGTTTTCATGTGTATTTATCTTTTATAACATCATTCATTTATAGTGTATAGATAGGTACCACATATTTGATTACACTGGAAATGCGACGTAGACATACGTCAAGATGCATTCGCGAATGCTTTCTCAAAATTAACTAACAAAAGTTATTAGAGCGACTGGTACTTAGCTGATTGTTGAAGGATTATTCGCAGGGTGTTAATGTGATAGATGCAGGATCGACCTCTTGAGCGGTTACTTTATCCTTTCTTTTACCCGCTCGACAATAAAAGTTTTCTAATTTCGGGAACATAGGAAGAACAGTTATACCTCGAACTGTAATTTTTCATGGTTACTTTGGAGAAAATCGTATTTTTTTTTTATTTTCGAAACGTCACGTCCAACGTTTGACTCGATACGCTTGTTACGCAATTTTTTGCGAAAAATAACTTCTGAAGGGATTTTTTATTTGACTTTTAATTGTAAATCTAAAAACCGACAGATCGTTTTCGACTCATCAAGGCGCAATGGGATAGTTGTTTGCTTCTTAACCGGAAGGTTCAGCGTTCGAATCCTGCTGGTGACAATTTCTTTTTTTTATTTTTTTCGAAACGTCCAACGTTTGACTCGATACGCTTGTTACGCAATTTTTTGCGAAAAATAACTTCTGAAGGGATTTTTTATTTGACTTTTAATTGTAAATCTAAAAACCGACAGATCGTTTTCGATTCATCAAGGCGCAATGGGATAGTTGTTTGCTTCTTAACCGGAAGGTTCAGCGTTCGAATCCTGCTGGTGACAATTTCTTTTTTTTTATACTTTTTTTTATTCCGTCACATGCACAATGTGCATTGCAAATCATTATTTTCATTTTGTCACATGCACATCATTAACTAGGCTAAATCGCGATATTGAACTTGTATCTTGAAAATTAATAACTTTTATCTTCAGCGTTTTAATAAAAAAAATTAAAAACAAATTAAGAAATTCAACTGTACTGTGAAAGAGGCTGGGTTCCGAAATGCATCAGATGCGCATTTATTGCGCAAACTGCGCATCAAAAATTTTTTAGCTGCTTCGATTAAAAATATTTTTTTTTGCGATGCGAAAAAAAAACTTATATATGTTAATTAATATTTCTACAAAGCATCAAGTTGCGTTATTGATGCGTATGAAAAATGTATTACTACCGCATCTAATTTTTTTTTCACAATTCGGAACTCAGCCCTAATGTTTTAAATTAAATTTTTTCGCCCGGAATTTTAAAAGCTTTTGTGAGTCTTGCCCTTACGAAACATACGTTTCCCGCCTTATTGCTCTCTCGTTCGCCTAATAAATACATATGTATAGGCGAAAAATTAAGCTTGTCAATGGCATGTATTTATAGAAATTCAAAACGAAAACTAATTTTTAAAATGAACTCGTCTGTTAAATAATAATCGGTGTATCATATCACGCTGAATTTTTGCACACAGCTTTGATTCTGATGATGGTTATATTATCGTTTGTTCAATATTGTACCCCCAACTGACGACTGACACGCATGTATGTATATGGGAACTTCGTTCTTACCGGGGGTGCTTAGGACCCGCATCTACTACTTTATTTAAAGCTACATACCTAAATTTCTTCTGTTGCATCGTCACACATTTGCAAAAATAAATTCAAATTTTCTAATGCATATGCTACAATGCCTCTACCGAAGTTTCGTTTTCACTTTCTATATCAATTGAAGTCGGAGCTATAAAGCTCAAAATTGTCCTCGTCCGTAGGAAAGGTCGATGTGCAAATATCGTTATCTATCTCCATATAATCGTCAAGAGGTAAATATGTACCCAGACTTGTAAAGTACTTAAGTATTTCAGGACTTCAGTCCTCTCAAGTACAAGTACTAGGTACTGGTACTTGTACTTCAGTACCGTGATACTGATACTTAAAAAAGGCAAGTACCAGTATTTTTCAAGTATTTGGATACTTAAGTACTTGAGTGGTACTTCAAGTACTTTGACAAGTACTTTCAAGTACTTCAAGTACTTTCAAGTACTTCAAGTACTTTCAAGTACTTCAAGTACTTTCAAGTACTTGACCAGTATTTTGAAGTAATTTATCAGTTCTTCGATTCAACGTCATTTATTTTAGCCTTTGGACCTTGTATAAGAAAGAAAAAAAAAAAAAGGTACCCTAGGCTCTTTGAACAAGCGCAAATTATATAAAAAAAAACAATTTTTAAACTTCGTGACTCGAAATAGAATCATCCTGAATTTACATATACATACATAAGCTCAATGAAATTTTTTTTAATTTCCACTTCATTGCTAGGGCAACCAAAAATATTCCCTTAAAAACTAATTTTAAGCGCTTATAATCAACCCTTAAAAATCAATTATATGCTCCAAAAAAATGATTATATGCCCTTAAACTATGTTCAATAGATGTTAAATATGTCTTGCAAAAATATAATCTTTCATAAATTTTTTTGGAAAATGCATTAAAAAGATCGACCCCATCATAAAAAAGGAAAAACAACAACAAAATAAAACACATAAATTCCAAGTGAGATTGTCAGAACGAAACGCCAATTTGTGTTGACAAAAGATTGAGGACTGAAGTCGTTATTACGACAGGTTTGTCGGCAAGAGAAGTCTGACTAACTTGCCAACAAACCTGGCGTGATACCGGCCTCAGTCTTTCTAATCTAAAAAGGGCCAAAAGCCATTAAAAATATATGCATGTTTTTATTTAATGGCAAATCCTTTAAATTAACATATATTTAACAAACACAACGATGGCATCAAAAATACTAACAAAACACATGTCACAAAAGGAAACGTCAAAAAAATCCACAAATTTTTAAAAAATTTAAAAAAGCCTGCCTCACTTGCTTGTCTCTTTCTCACCACAGAGTGGGAACGAGAAAAAGTATATAGACGTCAAAAAAAATCCAAGGAGTAAGTCCAATGTGAACACCGTCATGGCGTGATGGTTAGTCCGATGGACTGTCATGCCGGAGGTCTAGGTTCGATCCCCATGAGCCTCGCCACCTAATAAATTTTAAAAATAAAACGGCTACTGCCTCTTGCGAGGAATTGACAAAACCTCCAAGAGTATCCTGTCATAGAAAAGTGCCGTATTTTTCATAAAACGGATCGTCTTTAGGATTGATAGAAAAAATATGCTCAGCATATTTTCGGTTGCTCTTTCATTGCCAACTGCCACATCAAGTAGACCGGGGTAAATTGTAACAAACATATTATTATTGTTTTTTTTTTACGAATACTTTCAATTTATAAAGAAGATAAATAAGAAAAAAATATAGCACCATCAATAAAATATACAAAAGGAATATAAAAGTCTAAAAATTATTATATTATTTCAATAATTTATTTATTTAAATAATTTTTAATGTTTTCAAAAAAAAAGGACCAAAATCACTATTAATTTTTTGAAAAAAAAAAAAACTGAATTTAGTCATGACAAGAGATACTTTTGGCGTTTTTTTCAATTGCTCGCAAGAGGCAGTAGCCGTTTTATTTTTAAAAATTATTAGGTGGCGATGGCGAGGCTGGTTCCTAAAATGTGTTTGAAAATGTGTATAATACATAAACTTAACTTAAACCAGGCACGTAGTCAGAGGGGGGACTTGAGGGGCTGAAGCCCCTTCCGAAAGGATTTTAGTATAAGGAAATCCTTTTTTTCTTAATAACATAAGACAAAATTCCGAAGATGTTTTCAGAAATGTTTTTTAATCCACATCGCAACTTGACTTATTTAAAATTTAATTTTGTTAAACAAACAACACGTTATAACCCGGAAACGGAATTTACTAAGGCCTTTTATATTAGAAAAAGATGCCCTGCAATTTTCCCTAAGCCTAAAGATTAATAGAACACAAGATATAAGCATTTTAAACGAACATTATCAGAATTTTTTTTCGAAACTTTTTTTTTGTTGATTTTGTATCCAACATTTATATCCATAGCTACATACCTATATACAAATTGTGCAAAAGACTAAAATAAATGACGTTGAATCGAAGAACTGATAAATTACTTCAAAATACTGGTCAAGTACTTGAAAGTACTTGAAGTACTTGAAGTACTTGAAAGTACTTGAAAGTACTTGAAGTACTTGAAAGTACTTGTCAAAGTACTTGAAGTACCACTCAAGTACTTAAGTACCCAAATACTTGAAAAATACTGGTACTTGCCTTTTTTTGAGTACCAGTACCAGGGTACTGAAGTACAAGCACAAGTCCCGGTACTGGTACTGTACTGGTACTTGTACTTGAAATTTTACAGCTCTGTATGTACCTACTATATGGGTTGCTAAGTTGCTATATTAATTTTTCCTTATCCACTCATCATATTCAGCTTCTATTAAAATTCGATGTTCATCAACATTATTGAGGGAAACTAGAGGCATGTTCTTCTCTTCTTCCCATGTATAATATTGGCCAAAACCAGTTTTCTTGAAGCAATTTGGTGTCGTTTGACTTTTGAGGTGTACTGATAACTACCAATGACATGTATGCATACGTGATGTTATTTCTTCTCACAAAATGGGAATTCCCCTAAAAAGTTCGAGTTATAAAAATTCGAGTTACTTAGGGGAAAAAAATGTATGGAATTTGAACTCTTAACGCTGCTGCAACATAATTTTGTTCTTACAAAAATAATCGAGTTATCGAATTTCGAGTTATCGAAGTTTGACTGTATAGTAACCCAAACAATTTCCAAAGATTCTTATTGGAAAAACTGTTTAAATTGAACCGATTACATTTTAATTTTATATTTCTATTTCTTTATTCTCATTACGATATTCAGAAATTTTAAACCCAATGTACATCGGTATCTACTACTATAATAATTAAATCCTATCTTAAAA
Organism: Epistrophella euchroma; assembly: GCA_947049315.1. NCBI lineage: Eukaryota > Metazoa > Arthropoda > Insecta > Diptera > Syrphidae > Epistrophella > Epistrophella euchroma. The sequence goes on from OX346246.1 coordinate 128,897,229, forward strand.
AATATTTAATGACCACAACAGTTTTTTTTTAATAATTTTTTTTTTTTTTTTTTAATTCAGTCGCAGTGTAAGCTGCTCTGCGACTGTCCATTGAGAAAAATAAAATCAGCCTATTAAAATACGAGTACAAAAAATAGAAAACAAAAAAAATAGCGTTAACTCTTAAAACTAACAAAAAACCAACAAAATTGTGTTTCTTGTTTTAATTTGTTTTCCAGTCCGCCTAGTAGTTTTTTTTTTTTTTTTTTTTTAATTTAGGTATTTGCTATGTCCGCATTGCGTAAAAATGACCCATGTGTGCGATATATACATACATATGTATGTATCATTCATATGTACGTAACATGTTTAAAAAAAAAATATAAATTTGCATCGTTTCTCTCTCTGTCTCTCTCTTTATTGATGTTGTCTCCCCCAACGAATCGAAGTTTTTAATTACACATTTATGTTCTATTCGGATTCGAAAATAGGTAATGTTAAAAAAAATATTTAAAAAAAAAACCTAAAAACTGCGCGCGTTTTTAACCAAACACCCACCCCCTAACAATGACCCATCATCAATCAAAATTTCAAAAACATGGTTCGCAAAAAAGAATACATATCAGCACAGGGAATTGATTTTTTGTTTTTTATTTTTATATTGCAGTATCCAGAACCAAATCGACCTTGGCCAGGTGGATCCTCGCCTGCTGCGAGTCCCGGTCCTGGTGGTCATCCGCATCCTCCGGCATCTCCACATCAACCACAACATGGTGGGCCGCCTCCCAATAGTCCTGGTCATGCTGCTCCAAGCCCATCTCCTCAGCCATCGCAGGCATCTCCATCACCCCATCAGGTAATTAATTTTTAACGAATTTTAATTTATCGACCTTATATATAAAAGAACAAAAAAAAAAAAAAAAAAAATAATGCTATGAAAAAGCAGAACGCAGGGATAGGTGTGTCGCGACGCACGGACGAATCGACTGTCTGACGTCGTCGTTGGTGATATGTAGTATGTATGCATGTTTATAGTGATTGTTATGACAATAAAGGAAAAACCAGTACAATGCACTTGGAAGTGTTGCCAAAATCAAATTAAAAAATAATAGATTTTCAAGAAAAGAAATTTTTTTGCCTATAAATTCTTATAGTGTCCGTATATTTCAAATTTAAAAAGTGGATGTGGCGGTAAATGGGCTCTTAAGTAAATTAGATATGTCAAGCAGTAATGTTATTTACAAAATTTCAATGCTCAGATAAGATATCCAAAAATATTACATTACATGTCGAATTTATGGTAGAGTGTTTAATGACGATTTTTTGGCTTCCTACAGGCTAAAATGGGCCTTGGAATGGCCTTAAAAGTGGTGGTTTTGGTACATTTATGTTATAGTTTTAAGAGAGCTTAATCACAAAAATTTAGTTTATAAGAACTGAATACCTTAAAAATTTAATTATAATAAATTAGGGTCGGATAGTGGGCGTAGCAATAGCAATTGGTGATTTTAACGAAAACACTTTCTAAAACTTCCAGCTGCAAATACGAACAACATGTTGACAAACTCTCGAACTATTGGACCAAACTTCATAGAAACTCTCTCGGTCTAATACCGAAGGTTGCCTGAAAATTTGAGCTCAATCGGTTCAGAGGTCTCGGAGATAGGTTCCATATGTACTTACTTTTTTGAAGAACAAAATTTCATTTTGATCAACTTTGACGATAAGACGACTTTTTCCTAAATATTTTAGTGTTAGTCGGGAGACGATTACTGTAATAATATCCTTTGCGCCTGAAAATTCCATCAAGTTCTGTACACAAGGCCGTAGCCTGACAAATATATCAGGGGGATTATGATTTAGCAGAAAATAATTCTTCACTTTTTTGTTATCAGTGTAATAATGGCCCTATCGAGGTATCGTTCGGAGCGCAAAATTCTCCGATTTCATACGAATCACAGGATTTTTGCTTCGAGGTGTTTTTCCGAAAGGCTGCTCGGAACATTTTCCCGAAATTATGGAATGCACACCGGTGTTTTGCGTTGCATTGAGGTGATAAGGTGCGTCTTTGAGTGACATTTTTGACAGATTCATAAGGATTTCTTTCGATTGGGCCGAATATCTGAAATAAATTGTAACCAAATGTAAAAAAAAACAACTCTTCTATTGCATCTATCCCCAACCATCTACATATAAATTCTATTCAATGCTTTTGTGCAGAAGAGTTCTCGAAACCGTGCACTGAATAGAATTGATGGTGTAGTTAAAAGCTTAAAGAATGCTGTTGACTTTGATAACTTCTATTCTCTATCGCAATTTTTTAAAAGCCATGTTGCCAATAATAATAATTATAATATATAAAATACTATTCTCACTAACTTTATCTTTTCCTCCAAATGGAAAGTTTCTTAAATTATCCCAATTCCGAATAATAGTACTAACACCTCCAATCGCCATCCTTCCTTTCCTGACCAAAGTCCTCGTAAAAATAAAGCAGAAACAATTAGCGCTGGCTTTCTGCTACATAACGGTCTTTTAGCTCCAAAAAAACCAGGCTTTCGACCAGGCCACAGCATTACTTGGAACTCGTAGAACGGACGAGAAAATCCATTTCATTTTAGGTTCTTCTAGATTTGACACTATAAACTACAACATCTTGTCTCAAAATCTATTAAAAATCAACAATTTTTTATCGGATGCAGTGAGACTAACATATTGTCTTATCTCTCCAAGAAACGTCGCGCAGTTTATTTGTGAAATTAAGTTTGAAATTTATTAACAATTTCTAGCGGAGTTCCGCAGGGTTCCATTTTGGGTCCATCACTTTTTTCATTTATGTGAATGAAGTACCAAAACGTTTACGCCACTGCGTCGAACACATTTTTGCTGATGACCTCCAGCCTCCAGCCTCCAGCTAAGAATCTAGGTATTTGCGTTTTCTGGAATTGACGGTCATGTAAATCTTAAAATTAAGTGAACATTAATTAATAGATAAATACAATTATTACAAAAGACAAATACAATAAAAAATAGATCCTTGTTGTATTCCCCAAGTGTTGATATTTTGACTCCTTAAAAAGTTTATTCCCTATGGCATTTTGTATTCCATAACATGAATTCAACCTTAAAACGATCTCAGTTCGAAAATTTCTTTTAAAATTTTTAATTTTCTTGCTAAATTTTTAATTTTCTTGCTAAATTTTTAATTTTCTTGCTGAATTTCTTGATGGAATCAGAATGTTCAAAGAAGAAAGTTTGGACTGAAAATCTTCCAAGCTCTAATTTATTCACTTTCAATAAAATTTCAAATCACCTTTAATTTTTAATTTCATACAAAATTTGTGAATTTCCTATTTTTAATGGCGATTTGAAATTTAATGGATTATGAATAAATTTAGGGCATATAAGAGGGATACAAATAGTAATCCTTAAATAGGTTTCAGAATCTGTTGGAACCAATTTGCGCTGTATCGTCATCTCATTTAATTCCTGTTTAAAGTTTACCTAAGGCCGGCCGCACATTGGATGCGTTATCGTACGGATTTCACTCGTGCGAATACGTACAAACACGCACGAACAATCCCAACCTTCTAAATACTATGGGAGTGCGCACAATGGGTACGAGTGATTCATACGTATACGTACGTTTACTTCCGACGTACGAAATGAATCCGAACTTGTTGGGATTTTTATACACGTTCGTACGTTGAAACATTGAAATGTATGGAAAGAGGACTTCGCGAAAGCTATGAGTCACCAGGACACTGCGTATTTGACGGAGAAAAAGGTATTCAGTGTGCGCACTCGATTCGTGCGACCAGTATTCACACGTTTAAGTACGATATGTATTCGTATGTTGACGCATCCAATGTGCGGCCGGCCTAACGCTCGCACTTGCGAATATTAAAAATATTCTGTAATATTTTCTCAATTTTGAAAGAATATCATCGCAGATTTCTATAAATAAATTTATGTCGAATTCCTTTTTGTTTAGAAAAAAAAAAAAACGAATTTTTTGTTAAAAGGAATTTCGGCATAACTCAATACAAACCTAAAATTTGACCAATTTGTTTTGAAAGAATATCATCGCAGATTTCTATAATAAATAAATTAATGTCGAATTCCTTTTAAGAAAAAATCGATTTGTTTAGAAGAAAAAAAATCGATTTTTCTGAACAAATTCCTTGTGTTGAAGGGAAAAAATTGATTTTGTTAAAAAAAAAAAAAAAAACGAATTCGGCATAACTCAGTACAAACCTAAAATTTGACAAATTTGTAGCGAGCAAGAGGAGGGGAAGAAGTGGACAATGGCAGGGCAAGAACAAGGAAAGGTTAGGAAATTAGAATAGGAAGAGTTTGGAAAGGAGGGAGTTGAATGTCAAGTTCCGGGGGACGCGGCCTGCTTGCAATGCGCGGCAGTTAGCTCGCCGGAATGGGGGGGGGGATCTTGCCCCCGAAACTCAACCTCACCTGCAACAAATACACAAATCAGGCCAGGGAAAAAAAACTGAAAAGACGACGGACGGACTATCACCACACAGCAAAATCAAAAGTATGCATGTATGAACTTTAAGAAAAAATAAAAAAAATGTTACCACTGTTTAAGCTGCAAACATCATTCCGGAAACCGGAGATTACAATCTATATCAGTCAGTGCCCGGCAGTTTCGAGTAGGTGGCTGGTTTTATTCACACGGAAACCTTCAAACTTGATTCCTCTTCCTCTGGTGGCAAGGCAAAACAACAGCCATAAAAAAGAAGAATTTTTGTCATACTTAGTGTCCAGTAAAGTCGAACAATTTACTATACTAAAACACCCGTTTTCCCCCCACCTCCAACAGGTTCTAGGCGTTTTCGTGATCGCTGTCATTCTCATCAGTGCTGTTGCTTCGCAGAGGTGGTGGTGCTTTATGCAGATATACACACAGAGATTAATAGTGGTTTGTTTTTGTATCCATGCATTTTCGTAAAATTGAGCATGGCCAAAACGGTTTACAGTTCCATACTGCACCAGCTGGTCGAGAGCAGAGTTTTATGGGTCGTCCTTTTTCTGCTGCATGCATGTTTTATTCCGGTGAATTCCCCTGATGATTTGTAGTTTCACAGAGTCAATTGCTGATTGCAGTCCTCCTCGTCTCGAGCGCGCCACTTCAGCTTTTTGTCCTGTTTGTAAATATTTTTTTATTTTTTTTTGCGTTGGTATTTTCTTTTTTTTTCGAACATTTTTTGAGTCCGACTATGTACATTGAGCACAACACAACTTATTGTTCAAATTAATTAATTTTTTGTTGTCCCCCAAAACACGAATGTGCTGCTGAATGTTTGGTGGCATTCAACACATACATGGTCTGCCCGTTTGCTGTAAGTATGTATAAAAGATTCGCATTAAAATAATGACTGAATTTAAATTAATCCATGGCAAATATTATGCGTTCGTTTAGGATGACAACAGACGATGTGGGAATATCCAGCAGATTGGGTGTCAGTCACAGTGTTGTTTTTTGTGCATCTATGTGAGTTTTAAAATTTTCGATGGAAATTTTATTTTTCGCCCTCTGCATAATATTACGTAAGAGGGATTTTTTTTTTGTTTTAATTTTGTAAAATAAAATGCACACGCAATGGATAGTGCGTGTCCAAGAGAAGGATGTTTACCAAATATGTATGTATGTATGCACATGTTAAATGTACCTGCCTATGTACATCTATACATGTGCATATAAGGTATATAATGTATTTCTGTACTAATTTTGATTGAGTATAAACAAAATCAGTTATAGTAGCAAGAGATAAAGATGCACATTGGCTAATTAAAAATTGTAATGAACACCAATCCCAAATTGAAAACTAAAAAAAAAAAACAATATAATTCTGTTGTTCGGCTTTGGGCTTAAACAGAGAAAAGCAGAGCAAAGAGGACAAAATCGTTATAAGCAAAAAAAAAATGGCAAACTTATTAAACTCAATCGATTGGCTTCATGATAATTAAGATTGAGATTCAAATTAATATCAGAAAACCACACCATAACTATAAAAAAAAAATAAGAACCTTTATTAAAGCTTACAAGAAAGTACAAAATTTCCTCAAACTACGAATTTCAATCCGAGAAAATTCTGTGGAGCATAAATATATCAGTTTAACATTTTTGAGATGAACAAAAATTTTACTTATAACCTTCCAGGTTGGTAATATATATTCCAGAACAATTTTATGTGTGCGAAGTGAACGCTTCTGGTGTTGATTCTGAAATCAAATGCAGAGACTTTCTCTTCTTTTCAGAACAAGTAACAAACACCGTCATTCTGACAACAATTTTTAGTCTTTTTTACATATGATTTGACGTAAGAAGTGCGTGATTTTTTGTTGAACGAGTTCTCAACTTCGTTTTACGTCCCCAAAGCTACCGATTTTATTCCAAACTTCTGTCAAAGTTTATATAAAAAATTAAATTGGGCTAAAACTAGGAGTTTTGGTAAGTAAATGAATAAAAATTGCAATGCCTATACATAATGTCAAATATTTTGTTCAGCGATTATGGACACTTTTGAGTTGAATAACTTCATCAATAAACAAAATTTCAACATTTGTGTTACAGAAAATCCACAAGCAATAATAAAGACCCCTCTATGCATACACATACATAAATAGTAATCAATTTTGCGTTTTTCTGATGAAATCGTGAAATCTCCTTGAAAAAATCCTATAGTATTTAAGTCGAATTATAGAACTGTCAAATTGTGTAAATTCAATGGGTATAAACTGTCAAATTGTGTAAATTCAATGGGTATAATCTCAATGGGTGCGTTCAAATCTATCTGGAAAGTTTTGTGCTGTTGTAGGTAACCAGGGTTAGCTAAAATGCCTACACTACATCTACGTCAAAAACAAAACCCAAAACAGCGCACAAAAAGAAAAAAATTACGGGAAAACATTTTTCCGTCTTCCCTTATTACCATTGATGCAATTACCTTCGAAGCAATTGAATCCTTAAATAAATAACTGAACATTTGAACTCTTCATTCAATTTTCAAAGTGACAGCTGACAGATCGTTTGACATTTGAATCTTCTCCTGGGGGGGACTCATTCCGTAAAACGATTATCACCCGAAGTGAACGTTTCGACGATAGTCCTGCTTCACTTAACCCAAAAAATGACTATCGTCTGGACGATCACGTTTTGACAATCAAATATTTACTTCACGTAAGTCGATTATCATCAAAACGCTATCGTCAAAACGATGGCTTTTGGACGATACCTAAATAGATATCGTTTCGCATTTGTTTTCATGATTGTATGTAAATTTTTATGCGACTATAGTTAAATGAGTGAAATAATTTACTTATTTTGCAAAATTACAACAAACATTTGAGAAAAATACAAATTATATGAAAAATCAAAAAAAAAAAAAAAAAACAAAAACAGCAGGGATCGAACGCCGAACCTTTCTGTTAAGAAGCAAGTACCTATTCCATTGCGCCACAATCTAATGTAAATTTCTGTTGACTTCTTGGGCTTAAAAACAAACCGTGCACTAAAGAACTTCGTTATAATAACGCAAATTGTTATTACGACATTTCAATGATGGTTTGACAATCTCTGGAAAAACGCTAAACGAAGAGATAGTGTTTGAATTACGTGAAGCAAATTATTGACGATCACGTCAGCGATAATCGTTTTGAAAATTACGGAATGACCCCCTGCTTATTCTACATACGATCTTATAATAGAACGTCAAACTGGAAAACACGAAATTTGTGGTATAATTTACGCGCTCCAGAAAAAGCGAAGGGAGCGAAGATAAAGTACACAAACGTCAAAAAATAAGTCGGAGGAGTTATGGCCGATTGCACCAATATTTAATCGGCTTTTAAGTTTTTAAATGACTTACTTTGTATGAAAAAAACGTCATTTAAAGATTTAAAAGCCCTGTTAAATATTGGTGCAATCGGCACATTAGTGCAATGTGAAGACCGCCAGTCAATTTTCCAGCGCTGAGTGGAAAATTCACTGAAAATAATATAAATTGTCAAACGGAGAAGTGTTTCGCGAAAGCCCGTTTTTTCAGTGCTGGAGTTAACTCTAACCTAAACCGGATTTAGTTAATCCTGCAAGTAATTTATAAAACTTTCCGTCAATTAAAGAATAATTAATTAGCACTCGAATTCCGAGGGCTATACTTGCTAATAACGGGTCGGTCGGTTGTGTATCTTTTGTATAACTCACTCTTTAATTATTTTTACAAACCAAACTTACCTACATCAATATCGCGCTGACCGCATTCATTGGAAAATCGTTTTTTTTTGTTCCTCCGTTTGACATGCATACATTAATCTTTCTATCTCACTTCCACTGCATAAAGAAAAAAGTGAAACACCATTTGCATTTTAAAAAGGTATTGTCAAAGTTGATCTACTTGTTAACCTTTTTGTGCGGTGGAAACAAAACAGATTTTTATTCGATCGAAATGAAGATAAACCTTCGGTGGAAGAAAAGCATAAACTACAAAGTGACATAAAATCAACTTAAATCTAAATAAAACAAGAAAAGCACTTAGATTAATGTATTGAAACCGCACCGCAGCAATTATTTCTCAACATGTTGTCAATGACATCATCATTGTTGGATAATAATATAAACAATTATTGCATTTCATGCCAAGAGAATCCGTTACAAGTGTGCCATAAGGCGAATGTCACGTCATACATAACCGTCGCAGGCTATTTGAATGAGTAAAATTTTCAAATTCGTCTGCATTTATTCGTACGTTACAAAGTTGATTTTATCATTCCAATAACAAATTTTCGTTTTGCCGCTTATGTACGTATTTCGAAATTATCAACTACCGTGGAATGAAATTTTATTATTTGCTCTTGGTTTTTCGTTGTTTCGTTGTTTTCGTAAAGGAAAAAATATTATAAAAATGCATTTCAGTGTAATTTGGAATGAAAATAACCAAATGTTGGCGTACAAAATTTAACTTTAATTTTCTTTTTGTCAGCTTTTTTGATCTTTGACAGAAAATGTTATTATCCGGATTTTTCGTTCGAAAACGTATCAGATACTAATCTACCTACATGTACAGTCTTGGCCAAATGTATTAGGCACCTCTAGAAAGTTGTCATATTTTGAAAAAGAAGTCAGATAAAAATAACTATGTATGCAGTTTTGCTTTTATAACTGCTGCTATCCTTTTAGGCATGGACCTTATGAGCTTGCGGCACTCATCTGGACTTATTTTCTTCCATTCTTGCTTTAAAACATTTTTCAGCATGTCTTTTGATTTTGTCGGGTACTTTCGGATGTTCCGTTTTAAAATTCCCCAAAGGTGCTCAATTGGGTTCAGATCGGAAGCAGTTCAATATTGTTTTTAGCAAACCAGCGTATTTAAAGGGCGGACTTATGACAGGGTGCATTATCTTGCTGGAATAAGACGCTTCGCATGTTAGTATGTATCTCCAAAAATATGCCTAAAAGATGGCATCAGCATATTTTCCATCACGTTTATGTATTTCCTTGAGTCCATACGACCCTCACAACAGAACATTTTTCCAAATCCGTCCGCAGCCATGCAGCCCCAGATCATAACGCCTCCCCCTCCGTGTTTAACAGTTGGTACTAGGCACTCTGGTTTGTATTCTTCACCAACTGCTCGCCTCAAAAAGGTTGCACCAGGATTGCCAAACAACTGAAATTAAAAAAAAAATACCTATTTTGAAAGCCCGACAAAAAGTAAGTAACGTGGCAACTTTAAACAACTTTTAATGTTTACAGGTTCAGAGCTTCAGTATAATGCTTACTTCAAAGTTTGGTTCATCTGACCACAAGACGTTACACCAATCCTCCTCAGTAAAATGTTGGTATGTTTTTGCCCATTCTAGTCGAAACTTTTTGTTTTTACCCGAGAGCCATGGCTTTTTCCTCGCCTTGCAACCTATGAGCACACCTCCTTGAAGCCTTCTTCTAACGGTTCTAGCGGAAATATTTTTTCCAAACTGCTCCGTTACGTCAGCAGCCAGTTGATTTGACGTTTTCTTCCGATTTTTCAGAGAAGTTCGTATTAAAAACCGCTCTTCCCCCTGCGTGGTTACTTTTTTCCTTCCGGTTCTTTTGCGATTATGATGTTTTCCAGTCTTACAATACCGATGTAAAGCACTTTGTACGGCGCAATGCGAGCATTTAACTCTTCTTGCTATTTCACTTTGATTCTTGCTCGAATCAGATAAAAATTAAATTTCAATGCGTTTTGACAAGCTTAGCTCATTTTTTTTTTGCTCACTGATTACGAACTCTAAAATTAGGTCAAATCAATGTTTCCATTCATAACGGGATATAACAGTAAAGCTTCAACAAGTTATTCATTTTTGCAACCTAATTCGTGAATTTCAAGTGCAGTACAAGAGAAAGGAAAGAGAGAAAAGAAGTATTTAATAAGAGAGAAAAATCAGGGATGCTTAATACTTTTGGCCAAGGCTGTATATCATATAGCCTAATCCACACTTCTTGCCAAAAAGATGATTTGAATTTTAACAGCTCTGAATCTGAATTCTTACCCCGAGAAAAAAAAACTGAATTTGGAAAAAGTGCATTCGGAGCTCGCCCAGAACGTACAAAGTGCTAATAACCTAGTGCGAAAAAAAGTGTACTTAAAACGATTTAGAGCGAGTTCAGGGCGACCCAGTGCGACCTAGGGTTAGCCCTAAACCCAATAATATTATGGTCGATTTGTTTTTCTTAAATTAATATTCCTTCGAGTATTCTATTGCAGAAACCACACAAATAAATCCAGACAATCTACCTATTTATTATTTTAAACGTTTCCATTGTTGCTTTGATTTTTCGTTTAAATTGTGACCACATAAGAGGTTGTGGTTAGAATAGGTGTGTCACCAGATGCCGATGCTAAAGACAGAATTACTGAATGACATTAAAAATAATTCTTCTTAACCTAAGTTACGACTTTTCTTTGAATTGATACATATTAACAGTTCAAGATTCAGTTTTTAATGGACAATGTTGAAATTAGATTTTTTGCAGTTTTATTCAAGTTGTATGCGTTTTCCATTAAGTTCAACTGAATATTTCGTGAAACAACAACTAATAATAAATTATTCAATTCGCTTGCAGCAGATCAGAAAATTCAACAGCCGGGAGTGCGATCTGTCAGCTTTGTACCGATAATGGCTATTTTAACTTTTGTTTGAAAATATGTTTTTATCTAATTTGTGTTTGTTTTATTTGTATTCGCCAGCCAGTCACTAACAATTTTTATTCGTCAGAGCGAGTCACCTGAACATTTACAAGAAACTTTACGTTACCAAAAAGACCAATTGTAAGATCTACCAATCGTCTGTACTTAGCTTTAGGCCGCCCGCACATTGGATGCGTTATCGTACAGATTTGATTGGTGCGAATATGTACAAACACGTACAATCCCAACCTTCTAAGTACCATGGGAGTGCGCACACTGGGTGCGAGTAACTGCCTGAACAGAATAGAATGCTGGAACCGAAGCCGCAGACGGAACTGGAAGAGCTGTCAAAAAGTGTCGTACGTTATTTTTTTTTACCTGCCCACAATGCAGCTGTACAGCTTTGAATGTATTTTGAAGAAAAACAAAAGAATATTCTTGTGTTCAAACTCAGAATTCACATTTTTTGTTTCCAATAATTTTCCTTTTAATAAATAATTTTTTTCGCGATACAAATAACCACAATATTTTTTTCCGACCCAAAAAGTTTTTTTTTTTTTTTCATACAAATTGAAACGTCAAAAGTGTCGTACGTGAAAAGTTAAAAGTTGGTGAACTCTTCCGTCTGCGGCTGCAGTTTCGTATGCGCCTACGTTTCGTTGTGTTTTTAACATTGAATTTGCGTGTATTCAATATTTTGACAGCTATTCCGGCTCCAGTTCCGTCTCCGTCGCCATTCTGTTCAGGCAGTAAGTCGTACGTATACGTACGTTTAACTGCGACATACGAAATGAATCCGAACTTGCTGGGATTTTTAAACACTTTCGTACGTTGAAACATTGAAATCTGTTAAAAGAGGACTTCGCGAAAGCTATGAGTCAACCTGGGCACTGCGTATTTGACGGAGAAAAATTTATTCAGTGTGCGCACTCGATTCCTGCGACAGTATTCACACGTTTACGTACGATACGAATTCGTACGATGACGCATCCGATGTGCGGCCAGCCTTACTAGGCGGAACACAATGGTGAAGCTGCAGCTGCAGCATGTAGCAAGGCAAAGTTGAAAGATACGAAAATAGTATACAACGCTATAATGTGAAGCTGCAGCAAGAGAAGCCGCTATATCAAAAGTTGACTCAACTTTAGCTTTTCTACTAGCTACAACATGCACTTGAGATGGCATAAATGGGATCGTTCAAATCTCTCTCTTTCTTACTCAAGCTAGTCATGGTGTAGTCGCGCTACACTATTGTAGAGGTAAATTTTCCCAAAAAACATGGCCAACATTATTTTTTGTGTATTTTCAATTTATTATTGCATGAAAACATTAAAAACAGTAAGTTTTGAAGGAAAAAACAATTTTCAACTAAATATAGAACCAAATTCGACCAAATAAAAGCAAAAATGATAAAAATGGTATTTTTAAAATTTGGTGTTTTCTCATAAGACTAAAAGGCATAGGATTTCTTGCATTGAACAATTTTTAATACAATATTTATACAAAAAATTTGTTTAAAAAGAGATAACGAAATACAATATAAATAGTTATAAATAAATAAACTTACAAGATATATGTAAATAAACAAATTTTATACATATAACCAACATTTAATGACTGGACTCTGGTTCTATTAAAAACTGAAGTACTTCAGATGGAAGGCCCTTTTTATGATTTTGGGATTAGTTCACTTAAGTTGCTAATTAAAGGATCAGAAAAAACTAAAAGATTGTGAAAAACGTCTTCCATATTTTGTTGTCTTGAAAACTTTCTTGCGAAGCTTTCTCGAAAACGCTTAATGTCTTTGTTTCGGGATTCTTGCGCTTCTTCGCCGAGTTGCCCAATTGGAAGAATAGCCTCTGATATAATTTCAGGACTGTGAATTAAAATTTTATGCACAGTTGTGGGCATAATATATGCATATATTAGCAAAATCACTTAAAATTGTACTTGTTTGCTCTGAAATCTCAATATTGGTTTCATTTTTCACCTTTTCTTCCAAAAAAATGATTTTTTCTGTCATTACACGAGATGTGCAACTTCTTAAATAATCAGAGAGCTGATTTCTTGACAGAAAAATGAAACTTGATCGCGATCCTGTGTAAAAGTAAAAAGCTTTAATTAAAAAAAAAAAAATAAAATGCCCTTGCTTATCATCTTTAACAGCCAATATCAAAAAAAAGTCGCAATACATTTTGACTGTTTCTGATTGAGGGAAAAAATACCTTAATTTTAAGACTATTGTCATAACAAAGCGACTCAAATTAACATTACTTTTACTACTTCAAATAACTATACACTTAAAATATTGCAAAAAAAAAACAATTATTCTCGTTATTACATACCACTAGCAACAGAATCCATGTTTAATTATTTTACAAAGCACAAAAAAAATGAAAAGAAAAGCAAACCAAAGCAACCTCTTATCACAGACCAAACTTGCTACTGCACTCGCCTATTTAAAGTTTTGCATTTTCAAAGCATCGACCGATTAAACCGTTATAATCTGCATCGTATGATCAATGAGGTTTGAAGCTCACACTATTTGTGAACAACTTTGCATTAAAAAAAAAACAACAAATCGAATTTTTTTTTTTCATAGTTTTGGCCATGTTTTTGGGAAAATTTACCTGTGTGCGTCGTTTGCTTCATGAAAGATCGATTTTAGTGACAGCTTGTGCTATAGCGATTCTTTTCACTGCAGCTACTTCTCATTGTGTTCAACAGCAAATTATGGGGCTTATTGCGAACGAAATAGAATCTTGTCGAATAGAATTAAAGTCGCCTATCGTAATTTAAAAATTCTATTCGTTAATATTTTTCTGTTTGACTTTTAATATTTGTACTGAATATTTTATATTTTTTTCTATTTGAAAGAAATTTCTGTTCTATCAAAAATTTTGATCGACTTTTTTCGAATAGACTTTTTTGAATAGACTCTCGCAATAAGCCCATATTTGACCTAACTTTATCGGTCTTTCTTGGATCCCTGCAAAACGGAATGTCTCACACACTTACACACACACACCTATAACAATATTGTGTTTCTACAGGGAACTTTTTATTGTGCGGATGAGAAATACATGTATTTTAAGGGGGATAAAGAGGTAAGGGTGAATTGAAGAATTGAAAGGATGTTTTCATCGCGGTAGGTACTATACAAACGGTAATTTAATTCATAAAAGTTTATCGGAATAAAAGCAATACATAAATTAACCTTGATAAAGCATGCATACTACATTTTCTAGATGAAAACGAAGGTTGTACGAGCTTTAATTTTCAAGGCTACATCCGAAAATATACTTCAACTTGGTCAATTCATGCGCAATTTTTAACTCACCGGAAACATACTTCGAACATACGTTTCTGTTACTATATCTATGTTCCATCATCATGCATATGTTTTTCTGTTTACCATCAATTAATTCTTTCCCTGTTGCGTATATGTAGAAAATAGCTTGCGTACAGTTTCATTTCCTACGGAGTGACGCATAGGTATACTACATACATAATGTATCTACAACAGTCTTTCTTATTAAATTGTTGGACATCGAAGAGTCTGCCGTATTTTACCGGTATGCGGAACAGGAAAATCCTTTTTTAATTCACTTTGCAGGGAGAAGCAAAATTCACCAAACACCAAAGAAAGGAAAGTAAAACTTAAAACAATATTCATTCATTCATTTATGCTGCTGCTGCTGCTGCTCTGTTTTGGGTCTCTCGAAACAGATTTCATGCGTGTCGTATGGCGACGGACACCGACATTGGCCGGACATCATTCATTCTTGATAAAACGTGCAAAATAAAGCAGCAGCTGCAACAAAAACGAAATCCAATAGCAAAACAAACTCGAAGCTGAATAGAATCCGAACTCGAAGTCCATAATATGCTGCCACTGACTGCAGCTTGTTGTTACTTGGCATTGGATACGAGCCATTCGCAGCAGCAGCAGGAAGAACGGCCTATACAGATGTCTTGTTTGAGACTTTGGTTTGATGCATCTACTGCCAGTGGCCGCCGTTGAATAGATGTTTTCTGTTGTTGTTGTTGATGATGAGGAGGAGGACGACGATGATGACGACAAAGACTTTGTAGGCTAGCGTGAGACTGTGAGGAAGTAGTAGTACATATTTGATTTTCCTTTCATTTGAAAATTTCACTCGAAACAGGATTCAAAAGAAGCGGGTGACGATGCGATGGTGTGATAGTGAATGAAATCATATCAACCTAGACAATCGATCCAACTACCAGTGTTGGCGGTGGCAGCTATTGCGACTGCCATGCACATGATATTTGTTCCATTTACCAATTTTGCCTCATGGTCTGTGTTCTCCTTCGTACTTCCAATAGGCAACGAAACAAAACAAACAGGTTGCTATACGAATAAGTGGATGCAGACGAAACAACGATGCCTGTCTGCCTTTGGAGAACATAATAAATGTGCTGCTAAAATTGGACCAATATTCTTGCTGCATCTCTCGGTGGCAACTTATTTTTTTTTTTTTTAACGTTCCTGTAGTTTTGTGACTCCATCTCCGTTATGCCGTAGTCTCATAGTCATTTTACAAGTCGTCGTCGCCGGAGGGGGCTTAACTGTGGTAGTATAATAGTGCTATGCATCATGAGTACATTTTATCAGTTGTTGGTTATATAAACCCGACTTGGTGGGGTCGAAAGAGGGGTTTCGCTTCTAGCTAACATCTGCTATCATATCATAGACGCATTTATTTGGGTTATAACATCACGAATACCCATAGACACACTTTAGAATTTCGTACACATCCTATAAAATAGTACAAAGAGTTGATTCATAACATCGCAATGCCTAGATTCCTCCACACGTTATGTACATTATATGAATATAGGTACCTATACCTTTCCAATTCCCTTGCTAAAGTACTACGTATATAATGTGTTCTTGTTAATGCCCCTATTGACGTTGGCTATCCAAAACAAACGATAGTGATAGTGCTAGGATAGATTATACGGTATAATACCATACGCTACGAGTTCCAAGCGAAATATAGAACGACAGCACAACCAAAAAGGAAATATTTGGCCTGATTAGAAAGCTATTGTGACGTCAAAATATGGGTACCTATGTTTTTCTTTGGTAGTTAAATAAGTTTTTTTTATTTTTTATTTATGGAAGTGTATTTGCTTGCTTTTCAATCTTCAATACTAGCAACTAATTTATCTCTAAAATACATTGGAGAGTATCTTGAGACCAAAGCCAACCATAGACCCTATATCAAAAAAGTCAATCATCGGAAAAATCTCCGATCAGATAGAAGTTCCGATTAGACCGTTTATTGAAGTGAAAATGCATGTAAATACTATAATAAAAACAGATACAAACTTTTAAATTGGGTATAGGTACTTCATTTTGTTGGTCAACATTCATTTTTGGTCACCGGTTCTTTTTTATTTATTTTTTCGTAATGAATTTTCTGCGGAAATAACCTTACAACAAAATTGCAATTGAGACAATTTGTAACTTAAAAATCGTCATGCATCGCATGAATTTGACGCATTTTGTGTTGACATTTTGACATTTAATCGCCAGGAATCAAATGAGGGTGGTGTTCACCAAAGATACTGAATTATAAAGATATGAATCTTCGGCTGTCATTCAGGTTTGCCTACAAGCTACAGCAATCAGCTGATTCATAAACTTTTCAAAATATGTGTGTGAAAAACCACGTAAAACGCAAACATATAAGCAGCTCCTCAGTTGATTACCCCGTTAAATTGTTGTTCCAATTCATATCTATTCATCGACACGTACCGAAATTACAAACACACTCAGTTTGACGTCTCTTTGTTTTATCTCACTCCTATCTCTTCGTGAGAAAAAGATAGCAGGTATTTTTGAAACAAATTAAAAAAATTCACTAAACTGTAAATCTCTTTTCGCCATGAGGTTGGAATGAGATAAAATAAGGAGACGTCAAAATGAGTTTCGTGAAGTGAGTTTAATGTGAACGCCGTCAATGAATTCTCAATGCGTTACTTTGATTTTGACACTTTCAACGCACATTTTAATTTTGCTTCGGAGGGATGTTTAATTTATCAGTCGGAACATTTACGATACAAAATTCTTTTCATCTCATAGAAATCTGTTCCGATCGGATACGACGATAAGACTTACTAGAATTAAATTATTTTCTAAAGTCGTACCCCCATTGGAACAATGAAAAGCATTGCGGACTCAATCTTCCCAATCTAAACAGCGTCAAGCTCCATTGTTTCTTGTGTATCGAATCGAGATCGAAACTGTACGGGATGGGTATAATGTAATTCTGACTTTAAACCTCTTCTTGCTACTTTACGTTTTGGCTTTAGATTTCCCGAGTTAAGCCTAGTACGCAGCTGATGCGGAATAAAATTTTTCTTTGGTTTCCAAAATGACAACGAATATTTACGGAAACCACAACGAAAAATTACCCCTTGAAAGTAACACCGTTTGCAAAAACAAATAACAAACAAAAACGCATAAAAATCACAGAAAGCCATGTTGTGATATAAGAAACAACAAATATGTATGTACATACACGAATAGAGACCAAATGTCATTTTTCCGCACACAATTAATGGTACAGGTAATTAATTCTGCGCAAAAAAAAAGAGGGGAGATCTCTCCAAATAATCTGGTACAATTATCGATTTCACTCATCGAACCAGCGTACCACAGAACGAAATTTTTCGTTTGTGATTTCGTTTTTTTATTTTTGTATGGGATTTTCCGTTTCACATCAGCAGCATTCTAGGCTTTAAATGTAAAATGTTCTGCTGGAAAAATTGGAGAGTTATTAAAAACCGCGTACCTAGTCAATATTGTGTATGCAGCTTAATATAAATTCCTTCGAGCATAATGTTTTTGTATTCTGAACATTTCCTTTTTGTTTTGATTCCTCCCGGTCCGATTGCTTAAATTGCCATTTTATTCTTTAATCTTGTCTAATCTAATCGATTTTTATCCCACCTGGAAGACAGACTACTTAGACCAACAACGCAACAGTTAAAAATAGGGAAGCATACAAAAATCATTATTAAGGCAAGTTAATTATAATCAAATAAAAGTAGGTAACTGTATTTTTATGAATATAAGACAAAAAATACAAAAAAGTTAAAAAGGAAAAGGTAGTATGTATTACTAGAACCTACAATTATAGTGATCCGAACACGTTCCTTAAATTCGCATCTAACATCCATTTTTGTGTACTTTTTTTTTTTGTCTAATTTAATTTAATTCGAATAATTTCAGTTTTGACAGTTTATTGCGCAATTGGCATAACTTTTTGTTAAATTTCTTAGGCATGAAAATAGTCCCCTTTCACACGAGGAAACTGAGTTTCCCAACAACATTCATTGTCAAGAAGGGCAGGAAGACAGAGGAGTCAACAAAATTTTCCCGGTCAACAAATTCAGGAGATTTTTTTGACATTCCTGTTCACACTAAGTTTTGTGCGCGTTTAACCAAGGTAGTTAAAAAGGAAAATACAGCTAATCTCTTCCGATTTTGTTTCTTTGTGTGAAAGGTACAAGGGATTGTTAAGGAGATTAAAAGAAAACGTCAAAAAAAAAAAATTCAAGCAACTTGTTTTTTCGTGTGAAAGGGAACCTAGATTTTAAACTATTGTTTGTCACTCCTGTCGTCAGCTGCCGTTAGTTTAAGTTCTGTAATTTGAAAGTCAGTGCTCCTGATATCTTTCTATATCTAAATCATTTTCTTTGTTTAATCTTACATGTCGTCCAATTCTGTTGGCCATTCATTCTTCCCGTTAATGAGCATATTGAGACCTATTGTATCCTATCTTTCAATGGAGACTTCTTAACATTAGGAGCAAATTCTTAAATTGTAGCAAACTAATCATTCAAAACACCATTACAACATTATTGTCCCTCATGAATCGCATTGTTGTGTTCCAATAGAAGCTGATTCTAAACATTATTAACGAACTTTTGATGAACAGGTCTAATACTGTACATAGTTTATTGTTTTTCAGGCAATGATTCTGTATAATTGTATACTTTTGACCCCGTAGGGTTTTCTCTAACTCGAATAACTATCTCATCAGCCAGATTTATTTTTAGAAGAGAAACGCATTAAAATGTTTGGAGTAGGTACGTAAAAAGAAACAGTTATGCAAAATTCTAAATCTCTATTGTTCGTGTAAATCTGGGAGCAACAAAAAAAAATTGATTTGACCAAGGACTTCTATTAGCGTCGACCGTGAAAGGAAGCCGTCCACGGCTTCCGATACAAGGTGTCATTTTCATCTTTGGTTAAATCGATACAAAGTTCCCGTAAACCGTTAAGCTATTAAATATGTCTATCGATCCTTTTGCAGGTCTTATCAACATAGATAGCTTGATTTTGTATAATTTAGTTATTATTTTGAATAATATTTTGAACTTGAAATTAAGAATCATGAATAAAATCTGTCCCTCAATTAAGACCCGTAGGTATTTACGTAGGTACATCCTAAAGTTTAGCATTTCCTCTTACAAAAAAAAAAAAAACCCAATAACACGACTAAATTCAAAGAAAATCGCAGCATGTAGAGGTAGTTGAAAAATGACTAAACAGTAAACTGAAAACCGAAAACGGCCTTGACATTGACCCATTTGTGATGAATAGGGATTTTGTGTTTTAGAACGTCGTCGTAGTCGTATTCGTTTCGTAGTCGTCGTCGCGTCAGGCAGTGTGTATAGTTAAATAAATGAGTCGACCGAGAACGGTGTGTGCCATACTTGGGTACAAGTGGGCGGAGGGGCAGAGATAGAAGGTTGAGTACCTACAAAACTACCCATATAAGCTTTCATCGGCTGGCATTTGTTTGGTACATTTACTACTTGCTGCATATACAGTATATACATACATGTACTTAGATACTCGACGCAGATACGTTTGTACACCAGCAGTAACGGAATTTATACAAAGAGAAAGATGTGGGTATTTGCAAGCGTCGAAACAGCAGAAAAGATATAAAAATACAATAATGGCATGAAGGGAATGCAGGGGCTTTGGAAAAGACCAACCTAAACCTACCCATAAAGTAGGTACATACTACATTACATACCCATCGTTTATTCGTCGACGAGTCAGGCTATTTATTTATAGGTACATATACCTACTCGACAACGACGCGACGATCTTTTTCCCCGTCCATCATCATATTGTAAGTAGGTATGTATGGTTGGTTGGTGTGGTGTATTGTGGTGTGCTCCCAAATGTCTGCTATACCTACAACTACATATAGATGCCTCAGCTTGCTTCCTATATCCATAGTTGTTTCGTCGTTTTATTTGTTTCCTTAAACTCTTTTTTTTTTATTATTATTATTTATACCGAGGGGTATGAGAAACATTTTGTTTTTAGGTCAATAACCCTCTTCCATGCGATTTTATATCTATTGATGTTTTTTTTTTTTTCATGTTCTTTTATTCATGGTTTGTTTACGTTTTCTTTTTTTTTTATATTTTACATTTTACATTTCAATTGGTGCTACTGACCCAGATTGTTTTCTTATTATCAATTCACCTACATGTGGATTGATGATGAGGATGACGATGACGATGGCGAAGGTCGTCGGCAACTATGACGATCAGTAGTGAGGAAAAGAGAAGAGGAGTAGGTAATTGTTTGAATTAAGAACGTTTTGTTTTCCAGCCTTTACTGTTTTACGATTATGTAGGTAAATCATTCCATTCAGTTTTAAGATGTATTCTATCAATGAAATGCATTGAATTTCTTGAGATTGTAGGTTTCATTGTCTTTTTTTTTTATTTCGAACTTGCCGGTATTTATTTGTTTTTGATTCGATTTTCGAGCAATTGTTTTCTGCCGACCCACGACGAGACGAATTTTTCTCATAAAAAAGCTAACAACATAGGAATAGGAACCGTTTTATATATTAAGTAAAATATGTAGGTACTCGGTAGTAATACCTACATAGATAGGTAGGTATGTAGGTACTGTAGATATAGAATTTTCTGGGAAAAGATATGTGTCTAACGAAGATTTATCCTAGTGTGACGTTGTCCGCATATTGAATCAAGTGATAAGGGTATTGACTAATTACACATAGGTAGGTGTCTATTTTCTGAAATTTCGATAAGTATTAAAAGAAACATATACAAAAAAAACTATTTTGTTTTCTTAGAAATTGATTGTTCGGGCATATTGCAGCTGTTCACCACCTAATGTTGTAGTCTGCGCAACGTGGACCGAACAATTGCGCCGACACAGTCGCAATGAGCGCGAACATCTCCGCCCTTTACTTAAGCCTAGTATGCTGCTGCTGCTGCGAAACGAAACGAAATTTTTCTTTGGTCTTCAACACGGCAACGAAGTGCTTACGAAAACCGTAACGAAAAAGTACCCTTTGAAAGTATCAAATAAACATATGCATTACGCATACCTACAAATCACAGAAAGCCATGTTGTGATGAAAGAAACAACAAATACAAACACGAACAGAGCCCAAATGTCACACAATAGCCGTGTTCCTTTGGCGGTGGCGAACTACTCATGAGCACTTTGCTGGAAATTTTCAATGGAACGCACAAATTTCACTTCCCTAGTAGCAATCTACTACAATTTTAAGTAATTGATAATTTTTTATAATCTGTGGAATCCGTGCCATCAAAAAGCTTGCGAGATGGTAAAAAAATTGAAATGAAATAGGTAGGTATGTCATGCACATGAAAAATCTCTTAACCTAGTCAGATGCCCTCTGGGGGATTTTAGGTGTGTAACTACTCTGCTCATCTACTCGCGCATTACAGCCTTATTTAATAGATTTCACTAATAATCGTTTCAACCTCGGAATAGTTAAACCGAGTCGAAGCACTTACTTCGTCTTTACGCCACGTCAAACAAATTCTTATTTATAAAATATATTATCAAAAAATGACAAATCTAAAACTCTGGTTATTGTAAACATGGCTGATTTCCACAAATTAATAATTAAAAGTAATTATTATTGGTTTTATTTTATCTAACCAAGTACCTATCTATTGAATAATAAGCAAAATAAAAGAAAACGGTCTGAAAACTGGGATTTCGTTTGCAGACCTTTTTGTAAATTTCACACGATGCTGATGTCATGTCAATATGACATAAATACTAAAACGGCTTTACTCCGGCTTTATTCCTCCTATGTACCAGTTTTAGCTTACTCCTCCTCTATTCCGCATGTATTTTTTTATGAATAATTTTTGTCAGGATTAGAGGTGTCGTAAAGTCGGAGTAACCTTACTCCGTCTCTAAAACGAAATAATAAATAAGGTTGTAGAGCTTGATTAGATGAGAGTAGGTACTAAATTATAGTTTTCATCTACTCATGAGTAGTTCGCTACCCCCAAAGGAACACGGCTAATTAATGGTACAGGCAATTCATTATGTGCGGAAAATGAGCGGAAACCTCTCCAAATAATCTGCTACAATTATCAATTTTATTTTATTGAACAACGTAGGTAAAGCAGAACGGAATTTTTCTTTTGTTGTTGTTCTTGTTTCGCATCAGCAGCATACTAGGCTTTAACATGTTTTCTCTATACCTATGAACGCCACCCAAAATCCCGGTTTTATAATACTAGTTATGGGTCGCCCTTAGTTTGTGAAGAATATTTAAAGCTGGCCATACACGATAGAGCCAAATGGCTCGGCCGAGCCAAATTGCATCATGTGAATGGGTTCGGCCGAGCCATTGGTTATAAATCCAATTGGCACCGAGCCATTTGGCTCGATTGTGAATGACCGGCTTAAGATTTATCATTGATTGGTCTGTCGAGTGTCGCTTGAATCGCCCCATGAGGTTTCCTTTTGTTTTCCACTTAAAGTAGGTAAATTAAAATACAGTTTATTTAAAAGAAATTTGATTGTAAAAAATAAAATTAGTAAAAAAGAACAAAAAGAAAGGGATTAAGCATTTAATCAGGAAAGAAAGAATATTGTCCGTGTGACATCAAGAATTTTGACTGACTGTAATTTTTTTTTTTTTTAATGCACGTCAGGTCATGTCGCGTGGCTATATCGACGCTGTTCAATTGATTTATTTACTCTTTATACTACGTTCTGACCGCAAATTAATCTCGTTTAGATTTAATAAATCCTAGAACAGAAAAATTAAAAAATGGATTAACTTTGACAGTATCTGTCAAAATGCAGATTGTGGGTCATTTGTTCTTATGAAGTGGAAGTGAGATGGCAAGTTTGATATGTGTCAAACGATTAAAAATAATCGTTTTTCGTAGATTGTTCTCTCGATTTTCGATTATTGTACTAGATCAATAAGGGAAAAGGTGTGTTAGATTTGTTAAACTAGTGGTCTTACGAAGATTTCAATGGAATTTATTTTTAATCTTCATTTGAGGAGATTAAAATTTGTATGGTAAATCACAGGATTTGAGAGGAGATTAATTCTACGTTTTCATCGACCACTTAACCGAGATTTAAGTATATTATTCCTAAATCTCCTCCCAAATACCTACCATGATTTACCATACAAATTTTAATCTTTTCAAATGAAGATTAAAAGTTAATTCTTCATTTTTTTTGTTAAATCCGCACTAAAAACTTGGCTCTATAGGAGAATATTAAGATACGTATGCATGTATGCATACATATTATAATGTACCTTGTTAGCTACCCAGTTATTTTTTGAAAAACAGTTGTTTTTTTTTTTGGAATTTCAATAATTCTAAATGACAGCTCGCAATCGCCACCTAGTTTAACATAAAACTTGAAAAAAAAAAAGGACATAACCATAGTGACCATCATTATAAGAAAATCTTTGTTTATTTACCGATGTCTGCCTATTTCGAGATCTAAAGCGTTATTTATGATTACATGATTAAATAATTTATGTTTAGCTCAAAACGAATTATAACTTATACTGACGTGCATATACTTAACAATCATATAAAAGTCTTTTTCGATACATGATATGCCTACCTAAAATGTACATTATACAGGCATATAAGTTGTTTTTTTTTTTTTTTTTTGAAAAATGTATGAAATTATAATCGCGTGTGATGATCTAGGTAAATGTAGGTTCTTGTTCCTACTCCATATGATGAAAACAAAGAATTGAATTTGAATTGTATAGAACAGAGATAATATAAGTTGTTGCTTTTGATGCTCTTCTTTCTTATTAACGCTTTCTGCTAATAAAAACATGCACAAAATGTTGAGAAAAACTTCAAATTTGCTATAGGTATAGTCACTTCGGTGTCTACATGGCGGTTGACCTTCACTGTATTTAAATTAATAAAAAAAAATCAGAATAGTCACGGAGGTAGAGTTGCATTTGATAATTTCATTCCGATTTAATTTTTTCGAATGCGGTATGTACAATATGTATATCTGTTCTCAAGTATAGTCTTAATTTTCCTTTTTTTCAAATATTATAATCGAAATAATTCTTTAAAAGTTTTGCGTATAAATATGTACATATATAAGTATTTAAGGTTTTATTAAATAAGATTTGACATTAGGTGAGTTTTATTGGAAATTTTATAGATAGGTTAGGTTAGGTTAGGTTGTTGGGCTGATAGAGGATCTTGTTCCTATCACACTTAGATCAATGTAGATCCCTTGTGATACCCTGGAGGATTGAACGCTCCAAATATTAATTTAGTCTATAAGCTTCATGGTCCATCTAGCCATCTGGAGGCATTGATGAATTTCTACAGTTGCACACCAGATTGGTTGGAGAGCTCTTCTAGGTTATTGAAGAAGAAGTTTCCTAGGTGTTTGTTTCTTAGTTGCGAGAGTGCTGGGCAGTGAAATAAGAAGAGTCCTCATTTGCTTCGTCATCGCCACAGCCTCTGCATAGATCATCCGTGCTGAGCCTCAGTTTTTTCATGTGGTATTTCAGCAGATTGTGTCCGGTGACTGTGTACCTACGAGAGAGTATAGTGATTTTTTATTTAGCGTCAAAATCCTATCTGTCTTCCCCTTATCAAAACACGGCCAAAGGTTTTTGGTATTCGTGCAGGAGTCGAGTAGGGTCCACCTTGCATTTGTTTTCTCAAGAATTTTCATTGCCACAGTCTGTTTGAAGGAGCAGATTGGTGCATAAATGTTAGATTCTGCTTGCTTTGGATCAGTTAATGATCCAATTCGTGCCAATTCATCTGCTTTTTCGTTACCTGGGATTCCTATATGGCCAGGAAGCCAGCAGAGTCTTATGTTGTGCTGCGAGCCAAGAACTTTGAGCTCTTCTCGGCAGCAGAAAATGAGTTTTGATTTCATTTCGATGGCAGAGTGTGCTTTTATGACTGATTGGCTGTCAATGAAGAAGGTAATATCAGTTGGCGGTATGGCCAGCATTGATAGCCGTTCTGCAGCTTTGGTTACTGCCAGAACCTCAGCTTGGAAAACACTGCTACTGTCCGGGAGTCTAAAGGAAGGAGCTGGCTAAATTTAGGGTTTCCGAATAGAATCCCGTTCCAACTTCACATTTCGATTTTTGACCCATCGGTAAAAACTGCTACCGTTTTATGGTTAGCGCAGTAAAATTTTCCTTCGTCAACTATAAAAAAAAAAACAAAAAGTGCTGATAAATAAGTCAGTAAATGAAATTAATTAAGTGAATATAAAAGTGTATCAAGAGCGTGGACTCGAACCTTAAATGTCGGTAACGTAGATTGTTTATGAATGACTTACAAAAGAGATCATTATATTGGAATTTGTAATGTTGCGCTAGCTATGCTATAAATTACGAATAAAACACACTTATTGATAAATCAATTAAAAACAAAAAAGTTAGGGTGCCTTCGTATCAAAATAGAAAATTGATTTTGAAAAATCATCTTTAGAATCACGAAAGAGCATCTAATATGTAAAAAGAACGCATACACCATTTCCTTTTTTTTTTCCAAAGAAATACTTCCGTTGAGTTGCACATTTACTATCAAATTAATCAACCATATCATAGTATCCGATCGGAACGGAAATTTCTCCGACTCATACAAAATGTTTATTTTATTTTTCAATTTAATGATACAAATTTCTCATAAATCGGTTACACCTCCGGAAAATTATTTCAACGTGCGGTTGAAAATGAAAAATGAAAGTGATATTTCTTATATTTCTAATATTTCTTAAAACTCGGAGAAAATTCCGTTCCGATCGGATACTATGATAGGGCTGAATAATTTTTTGACATGGATTACATGTCTTTTTTTGGACGGTTGGGTGTGATGTAGCGAAAAGAGGACCGTCACGAAAACATGTACCGCTCGCGCCTTACTGCTAAGTGACTGTTTGCACTACAGACATCATACATATGCCAATCGTTAGATAAAGATTGCGCAAAGATTATAGAGGAATTGTTTTATAGCTATCACCTCATAGTTTCAGGTGATGAGTCATCGCGGTTGGGGTAAATTGCAGCTAAATTAGGAGTACTCAAATTAATTTGAGCTCAATTTCTTCGGATATACATATAAGTGTCATTGATATCTCATTCGAAAGGCTTTGAAAAAGGGCATCCCTTCCGCGTATTTTCCATATCGTTAGTTCACGTTATAGCACATAAGACATGTAATCCATGTTCGGTAGGTGCCACATGGGCGATCTACCAAGGGTATTTTTTTTAAAAGGCTAGACGTTAGACCACTTTTCAAAACAAAAGTCTTGATGTACATACCTACATATTTTATTTCTGAACTGAGAAAATAATTAAAAAAAAAAAAAAAAAAAATTGATGCTGGGACCGGCATCGATTGATTCAAAATTACTAACTTTACCTCTTGGGCTATAATGTACCTACTTCTGTTTGTTTTTATTTTTTAAAATAATGAATGAAACGTAGACTTTTACTTTCAGCATCATCCCCAGTGTCGTCGAGATATCCCTTTTGATCTTAATATAAATATTATGTCGATTGTAGAATGTAGATATACCTACTTATGTATATCATCATCTTGAATACATCAATCTCGCTGATTTTTTTTGTTTTTTTGTTGTTTTTTTTTTTCTTGAGTCCAATTTTTGTCTTTATATAGGTATACTATATACATATATATGTATATTTTTTCAATGTTGAATGCCCCAGTTATATTAAAATATAGGTACATGCCTAAAAGTTAATGTAAGAAAAACAACTTCAGCGAGTTCAAAACATTCCTAAATGGCAGCGCTAAGAAAATTGGGATAGGTATGTTTGTATGTCTGTATAGGTATGTATATAGCTAGGTATTGCACAAGGTGGTACAGTAGAAAGAAATCAACGAAAACTACGAACCGGTTACATGCCGTGGAGGTGTAGGCTACGTTTACGGATACAAGAAGCTGACAGTTTTTTTTTTTGTACCTTTGCTTATTATTTTTGTTAACCATGACATTTTTCAATGCAAGGGAAATTGGGGATTGGAGGCAGAATTTGTGGCGCTTCATGCATATTACTTGTTTTTGTTTTCTTTTTTTTATAACGATTGTTGACAAACAATAACAATGGGTGGTGTGCATAAAAAGGTGCACCTGCTCAAAGTTTCGCTCTTTGGAGGAGTTATGAATAAAATTCTTGATCACTTATAAATCTAGATAGGTATAAATATGTATTTCTACGAGCACGTGCTCCGTTTTACTCTTTTACTCACACCATTCATATACGTACCCAAGACCAAGAGTTTTTAAACTGCAGATTATAGCAAACGAATATGAAGAGGTACGCGCCATTAAGTTGTTTTTATTTTTACAGACATTTATAAACTCGGAAAAAATTAAAAGCTCAATTCGATTCTCCGATATTCGATAGCAACTTAACCAACTGTCAAATAAAAATTAGGCCAGTTCAATGAGGCCTAGAACGCTATGCACTTTCAGTTACATGAACAGGATTTCTTAGAAAAATTTCTTAGTTCTGTCAAAATATTGAGGAAAAAAAAAATAATTTTTTGTATTTGACGGAACAAAATCTCTGAGACCTCATTTTTCTGAACATGCCTATTTTCTAAAAATTGACAACAATTCAGATTTAGTGAAAAAGTGTGTATACAATTTCTCGATTATCCTTGCATTTGCAAATTACACCTCCAAGAAATAATGAAAAAAAAACTCAATGTCGGTCTGTCTCTTTCATCACCTCAATTTACAGACATTTGACCTTAGCAAACTGCATTATCGAACACAATGCAAATGCACTAAAATTTGTATTTGCGTTTTTGCACAAGCACTTGCAATTTGCGTTTAAAAAAAACATTTTGCTAAAGTTTTTTATTTTCGAAACCGGCCCATTTTGGCGCCTTTTTGCAAAAGTGATTGCAAAATTCAATTTTCCTGTGTGCTTAAAATCCAAAACTATTTTTTTACTGGATTAGGAAATATTAGGAAGTTTCAAGAGCCGAAAGAAATTTTAAAATCGGTTGAAGGATTCGGATGATACAGATAGGCAAAAAGTGTCCTTATTTTTAAAATCAAAGAAAAAATATTTATTTTATGAAAATTTTCAGAGTTTCGGCTTTAAAATCTCTAAAAAAACCTTATTTAAAAATTATATTTTTATTTATTTGAGCTTACAAAAAGAACCATTTGTATTGCAATGATCAAAATTTTGTTTTTTTCTTTAATTGCAAAATTTTAAGATTTTCGAAAAGCTGTTTTTGGCTCAATTTTTTAACTTTAAAGGCCTGGTCAAACAGAACGCGGGCCGACGGGACGGTCAATACTTCAACATGGAACGAAAGAACGCGGCGGGCAAATTTTGTTTGTAATTTCTTACAAAGACCGCCGGACCGCGCTCTGTTTGACACGGCCTTAAGTTAAGTTATAAAAACCCGCTTAAAAGTGCTTGGTCTAAACTCAATGGAAATTTAAACTTTAAACATTTCTGAAACATTTAGTAACAAATCCAGCTGACCGTTTTTGCCTATTTGCGGTTTAGAGAGATTTTATAAAAGGTTTTTTTTTTTTTCATTTATGACTTTTTTTTTTTATTAAGTGTTTTTAGGTTTGGAACTGCCTTCATGTTTATTTTTTGACTTTTTGCATCTAATTTTTAATTGTTTTCAAACTACTAGATTGTTTTTTTTTTTTAAAGTGTATTTAAACGAAAAAAAACGTTGATTTTGTGATTGAAATCGGTCAAAGTGCCATAACACTAACAATTTTTTTCGAGGAGTCAAAATTCCTCCTCAATCTTAAGCTTTATCCTCCAATTACCCTTAATAGATTCAACAATTAGATTTTCTCTAATTATAGAAAGTTCGGGAGAAATCGCAAAAAGTTTATTGAAAAAGGACTGCATTCAAAACGAATGAAACGCAGTGTAAGTGATGAGCTTCCTTAATCATGATTACCTTAAAAATATGGTATCTTTTTTTGTGCATTGATAACTTGAATTTTGACTAGAGTAAAACCCGCTTAAGAGAAAAACCCGCTTACCTGAAACACTTTTTTTCATCCCCGATTATTTTTCGACCAATTACATTTAAAACATTCCGCCTTAGCGAAACTAGTTTAAGTGAAAAAACGGGGACACCTGAAACATATTTTTAGTTCAATTTTATATTTTTCATTAAAAAAAAAAAACTCTTACACCTAAGTGAAAAAAAATTGAATCGCACAGAACGAAAAATTTGCTGAATGCTTTCGTTTCTTCTTTATTTTTCACCTTCACCATTTTCTCCACGAGAATGACATTTGAATTTCTGATTATTTCAAAAAACGTTTACATTTAGCCAGTTCAGGTTTCTCAAGCTCACTGAGATCTCAGAGACCTCAGCAATCTCGGAAATCTGAACGTGATTCCTCACTTTTGCTGTCAAAAAACTGAGACTGATATTTTTTGGATTCGCTTGCTCCATTATTTTTTGTCGCAGTTGATTAATTAATAAAAAAGAGATGGAAATTGGTTTTGACTTTCAGTGGAGAAATTTTGTTCAGGTTTCTCCTCCTGCTCAGTGGAGCTGATGGAGCTTGCTCAGTGAGATCTCAGAAACGTGAACTGGGTAATTTACATTTTAAAAATAAATTGGTTTGTCCTCTCAAACAAAAATCCAAAACAACATTTCAAATGGTTCAAGAGGTATATGTACCTACCAGTGGCGTGGCGTGGATGATTTCAAATGGTAAGTCGAAGAAAAAAAACGTAGGCAACTAAATTTGGAATGTCTACTTGAAATTTCCTATATCGCTTATTGCAGATCTGCAAGATACATACAAAATTCACTTAATAACCCGAAGAAATGCGTGTTATTTCTTGGCATAAGAAAGCGTGTATAGAGAAGACAGGTGTCACGGTCTCTTTTCAAAACACGCTTTCTTATGCAAAAAATAACACGTATTTCTTCGATTTATTTGGTGAATTTTGTATGTGAATGATTGATAACGGAAGAAAAGGAAAGAAAAATCATTTTTTCCAGCCAGCCAGACATTTTATAACCCGACATATTTTGGGTTACTTTGCTCTGCTATGGGAAAGCAATGATATATGTATGTGTGCGTAGAGTAACGAGGCAGGCAGAGTAGTTGAGATTTTGTGTGCAGGTGTAAGGAATAAACAAATAAAGGTATATGTTTATTCCTCAGGATTCATGTTGCTCGTTATTTGATAAACATTGTTAAGAGAAAGAATTTCAAAAGGTAACTCGATAGGAATCGTCTTATATGGACGCCACGCCACTGGTACCTACGTATTTTGACATTATTAAAAAGAATTTTTTTTTTTTTCACTTAAACGGGGTTCATTTAAGTAAAAAACCCGCTTAAGTGAAAGAAAGACAGTGACATTTTGCAGTTTCTCTTAAGCGGGTTTCACTGTATTAGTATTCGATGTAGCACTGTATGTATGTATATCCTTCCATTTTCATTTTGAGTGTGTAGAGACAGTGCAAATTTTGAAGCAAGTAGCTGTTTCTTTGGTGAAATTGCAAGTATTCGACACGGAATTTCTTCATTTCCTCTTTCATTGCTTTGTCGCATTTGACTTATGTATTAAAATCACCAGTTGATATATATTAATTAAATGAACAACTTGCTTTTTAGAACATGATGGGTATATAGGTACAACTTAATTTAAAAAAAATAGAATTAAAACACAAGACTTTCGCAACCAAAATAAAGAAGTGAATAATCTTTAAATTAAACTAAATTCTTCCAGGTGATGTTAGATTAATGAGACTTTTATACGGCTCTCTTGTAATTATTTCCACTTTTACTTTATCGTGGCCTTAATTCCTAGGTAAATCACACAAGTATCTACTTATTTCGTCAATAATAATAAAACATTCAACCCCAATTTTCCTTCAATGTCTACCCCTTTTTATTTCCTAATGTAGGTAGGTATGTGTTTTTGTTTTTATTTTTTTGTTATTATCGGATGCGTTTCTATGGTTCTCGGTTCAATGTAGTTACTCTCAATCGTTCTTTTTGTTTTTCTTTTGTGGTTGCCGTTCTTCTTACAACTGCACTGACTTAAGGTCTTTCAAACTACAAATTTGTAAAGCAGCTGAAGTAGTTGTCTTGTACAGGGTGAACTTAAGCCGAAAACAGATGTGCAGCTTTTTCCAATGCAGAGAAAATAAATTTACACAGGTTCTTATGAGGGCTGACATATTCCAACCATCAACCAACTTCAAATGAAAAGAAAACAAAATAACAGAATTTATATTATTCAAAATTAAATTACTTACCTTTGAGCTTTTGTTATACATTTCAATCATAAAAGTTCACAAAAAATTTTTTCACATTAAACTTCAATCATGTGGATATGTGGATTGACCTTTCCTAGCCACAGCGGTATCTGTGTGTGATATCTTGACACACTAACGGGTGTTGCGTTTCTTGAACGTAAAATAAGACCTAAATCGACGGAACTTTAATCCATGACCCATGTTCTGTAACTTCTCGCATGCATAAAATCGGTCGAGAAACGATGAAAACTTAAACAACAAAATACAGGATGGGGCAAAAGGTATGAACCGGTTTTAAAGAGATGTAAAACAAAAACAACTCAACTTACAGAAATTATGTTTATATTGTTTAATTCAGTACGGAATCTAGTTTTTTAAGTTTTAAAGATTATAACACGTAGGTGGTGGCTGTCAGCCGCGATGCACTCTTGAAGGCGAATTCTGAAGTTTTCAACCGCTCTTCTGCACATTTCGATAGGTACATATTGCCCTAACTTCTTCTCTGAAGGAGTTCCGAAGGAGTTGCTGTTGAACCAGTGTTTTTCAATGTCCTAGCTCAACGTCTAATTGCATTACCGCCAGGGACGTTACCCCCAATAGGGATATTGAAGTGCTATCGAAAGGCTCTCTGCGTGGCGATAACAGAACGGCCAATAAAAAAAAGAAGTCCTAACAGCAAACCCATGATGCTCTCCCGTCCAAACCATGGTTGCTACTGAATACTAGACTCTCTCACTGCCATAACGAGACTCCTCCCCTTTTCCCACCACAACCACAGGCCGGTCAAAACTGGTTCATACCTTTTGCCCCACCCTGTAAATGAGTTTTGGTTCCATTTTTCTGCGTTTCTCGACTGATTTTTTCGATGTGAGAGTTACAGAACATGGGTCCATATCTTTTTATCTAAAACGCACTTTAACAGCAGCAGCAAAATGCTGTTAATATCTCTTAGGGCCAATTATTAAACAAACATTTTCCGTTTTGGGCGTTCTATTCAAGATTTTAACCCACCTGTTTTGGGTGGATCAACCGATGTTCAATCATGGTTCATGGTTCAAGTATGTGATGCCAATTATATGGTTGAATCTTTATTGAACCTCAAATGATCTAAATCAGTGGTTTAAAATTGAAAGTTTAAATAAGACGGAGGCTGAACCACTTTTGTACAAGTGTCAAAAATTAATCTTCGAAATAATGGAATTCGCTTTGACATATTATGTATGTGGAAGCGAGATATGATTGTAAATTTGACATAAGGTCTGTTTCTTTACTTTATGATATGATTGCAGATTTGACATAAGGTCTGTTTCTTTACTTTTTGGGTAAAACTTGGGAAAATGTTCGGGCGTGAGCTTTTTGATATTGTTGTTGTAGTTTTTGAAAAGAAATGAAAAGTTAAGAAACTTTGATGTTTCTGATTTGTTTGGTGGTAAATGTCACACTTAACAATAAGTAATATCTTAAAGAAAACAATTTTTTTTAAATGATACTTTTAGAAAACCAAAATCAATGATTTATTTATTTTAATAAATGAAGAACAAGATATCATAATTTCATTTATATGCACTTACTATTCAAAAATTACAAACCTATCCAAATAGCTTTGGATAGTCAGCTAAATGCGCCCAAAATGTTCGAGTAGATTCTTACTGGAGGAGTGATGAAAAATATTTTAGGTAGATTTGGGAAAGATTTGGGGAAAGAAACAAACCTATATTGTCGTTGGTATGGTACCTATTTAGAAAAAAAGTCCTGTCATTTTTGTGGGAATTTTCTTCGGATCCCAGTATGTAGTACCTATTTTATTTTTGATTTTTTTTTCCAACACGGGAAATTGTTGACATACAACTTTTTCAACGATGTACCTAAGCTTTCAGCTTCATTAGTTAGTTACTATAAAATAAATAAATTTGGTGGCACAAAAGCTCATGAAAAATTAGGCAACCATTTCAGCGTGCGTGTCTCTGTATAGGAATGTAGGGGACCTACAATCATTGGCTAAGGTGAATCATGTCTAAGGAGAGCTGAACTTTTCTATAACAGAAGTTACTCTTGGAGGTTTTGTCACTCTCTCGCAGGAGACATTAGTCCTTACAAATATTTTAATTCTTAGGCGGCAGAGACTGGAAATTGAACCAAACCTCTGGCGTGACAGTTCAACGCACTAACCATTACGCTACGGGCTATTACATTTCATTAGTTACTTCAGCTGTTAAAGTTGTAGTAGTAGCCGTGGCGTGATAAGTGCGATAGACTTTTATGCCGGAGGTTTAGGTTCGATCCCCAGCCTCGCCAACTAATAATTTCAAAAAATAAAGCGGCTACTGCCTCTTCCGAGGAATTGACAAAACCTCCGAGAGTATTTTTTGTCATAGAAAAGTTCCGCTCACATTACCCGTTCGGATTCGGCAATAAACTGTAGGTCTCCTACATTCCTGCAAACATGCTCACAGGAATGTTTGATAGTTGTAAGTCACTACTCACTAGGCCCTAGTTCTTCATGTTGTGCCATCAATTTTTTTTTGTTATGGTTGTATCAGTACCAGTGCATCAACCACACAAACAGATAAAACTTTTAAACTTCAATGTGACAGTGACATAATATGGTGTAAAATAATGTTTCTCATTTTATTCAAAGATTTTCCAATTTCTCAAACTCCTACTTGTCAAAAAAGAAACTAGAATTTACATACGTAAATTCTAAAATTCTTGAATAATAGGTAATTAAAATAATCAATTTGTATAGGTACCTACATAAAAATAATTCGTTCACTCAGTGAAATGATACCTATGTATGTATATTGTATACATACCTACTTAAGTTTAAAATTTAGTCATTAGTTGTGGTTTACCCTGTAGAGTATTCTACACACAAACTCATTTGATTGATATTCAGTTTGTCTTCTTGTTTTTGCCGAAAGTTTCTTCTTTTCTATTTTTTTTTTGTTATTCACCCCTCTTCTTGGTGGTACTCGTTCACATTTTGCAGATAAATGAGAAATAGATAACATCTACTAGCACACAGGGGATTAGAATAGAACCCTGCCCTCTGCCAACAAAACAATAACAAAAAGTATCAAGGAATCCACCGCTGTCAAACAAAAGAAGAGAATAAGATATCTGTTTTTCCTCAAACATCCCCCCCCCCCCCCCATTTTGCCCATTCTTTATCGAGCACATACGAAGGCAGATAGACAAACATAAGCAGAACGAAGAACGAGAATAAGGTGTGGGTGGGTTTTGGTAAAACGAAGAGAATTTATTGTACGTGCATATGTATGTATTCGTAAGTAGGTTGTAGCTTGCAACTTCAACTTCTAACATTTTAGGGAATGATGTGAGGGTATTTTTATTTGATTTGTTTTGTTTAATGTAGACCTATGCGTATTTTAGTCAGTGTTGCTGATATTTGTTGCAATTAGAAAAAGAGAATTGTGGTTTTGCTATTGTTTGGTGGTAGGTATTTATTCTTACTTGCTGAAAAAATCTTGTTTTTTTACAGTTGAATATAAACCTTGAAAACTAAATGTTGTTTGGGCTGTGGACTTGTGGAATTTTGTCCGGTTCAGCCAAGAAGTCTCCATTTGTAACTTACTTACTTTACTTTAGATGGCGCTCACAGCCCAGGATGGACTACGGCCTCAGCCAGCCAGCTTGGTCCCTAGCTAGCTGCCTCCAGTTACGCACTCCAAGTTGGTTGAGGTCGTTCTCCACTTGTGTGCGCCACCTAAGGTGGGGTCTTCCTCTGCTGCGCAGACCGTCAGGGGTAGATTCGAAGACTCGTCGGGCT
The DNA here is from genome assembly GCA_947049315.1 of Epistrophella euchroma. Lineage (NCBI taxonomy): Eukaryota > Metazoa > Arthropoda > Insecta > Diptera > Syrphidae > Epistrophella > Epistrophella euchroma. Next base: position 128,932,836 of record OX346246.1, read on the forward strand.
GGTGCGTTGGTGTCCATACGCTCGACGTGTCCCAGCCATCGTAGCCGCTGTATTTTAAGCTTTTTGACTAGGTCGACGTCGCTATAAAGCCCGTAAAGCTCGTTGTTAAATCTTTTCCATACTCCATTATACATACTGGACCGAAGATCTCCCGAAGAATCTTCCCTTCAAAGCACCCAAGTAGATTCTCATCCGTTTTTGTCAGGGTCCATGCTTTCTGCCCCATACAGCAGAACTGGGATTATAAGGGTCTTATATAAGGTCTACTTGGTTCTTTGAGAGAGGGCTTTATTACTCAAATGCCTTCTTAGCCCGAAGAAACAGCGATTGGCAAGAGTAATTCTTCGTTTGATCTCTGCACTGATGTCATTTTGCGATGTTATAGTGGAGCCCAGGTAGACAAAGTCTTTGACGACTCTATTTGTAACTCCTACATCTTAAAAGCTAGTTGTGTAAACCCAAAGATTATGTACCTACATACCTAAGTCTAGAACGCTTCTGATGGAGTCTCCTCCAACACGTCAGCGAAATGCTTATGAAAACTATACAGCGAAAAAATACCTACTCATTGAAAGTGTCACCGAATACAAAATCGGGACCTACAGTTTTTTGCCGAATCCGAACGCCCTAGCTGAGCGGCACTTTTCTATTATAGAAGATGCTCTTAAAGGATTTGACACTTCGTCGCAATAGGCAGTAGGTATCTTTGAAAATCATTTTTGTTAGATGGCAGAGTCTGGGAATCGAACACAGAGCTCTGCCGTGACAGTCCAACGCTTTAACCACTACGCCACGGGCTACTACTCAAAGCAAAAACAAACACATACAAAGCACAGGAATTAAGCTCTTATTTCATTTCTTCGCAAAGAATTAATGGTCCGGATAATTGATTCTGTGCACAAAAGCGCAGTTACTATCTCTCCAATAATGTAACTGGTTTCGTTGTGTTATTTTTGTAGGTAGGGGTTTTTTCGTTTCGCATCAGCAGCGTATCTACAAGGCTTCAGGAGCTACTTGATATACACATCAAAGTGTATCAAAATGTGTACATCAAAATTAATTTAATAAAAGGAAATTACCCCATTGGCAACACTCAGACAAAGTAGGTAATAGGCTAAAACTAAAAACAAAATCCGCGTTCAATACCTACTTCGCATTGCTTCGCATCGTTCCACGTCTTATGATAGTAGGTATACCTAGCCGTTAACATTTTCTTCTGATTTCTGAACCGCCACCATTATTCTTCAATTCATTACGAAACTATCAGTAGCATTGTAGCATTGTGGTTGTGTTGGGATGGCAATAGGGCAACGGAACGGCGGCATCCAGCACAAAAAGATACCAAATCACCAAACAGCGCAGCCATCTAATATAATACCTACTCTACTACCTACTATATCACATTAAATGTGGTTGGCATTCGATGCTTTTTTTGCTTTCGATGTGCGTTTTCCTGTTTTTTATTTGTAGTTGGTTTTTGTCGTTTCTCCATTTTTATACCACCTATCTCGTCTATCAGCAAAGCAAAAGCTATAATAGCTAGCAGCAGTATATAAAAAAAAAAAAAAAGCTTTGGCACTCCATAGAACCGGCACAACCAACAACATGCACATCCACATTTCGTCATGACATTAAGATCTCGACCTGATCCGATCCGACAAAGCATGAACAGCAAATATACAGCGTTGCTTCACTCCATTCCACTTCACTCCATCCACACTACTTTATAGCAGCAGAAACAGAGTATGGAATATAGACGACAGGGAGGCCATACCATGCGGCCATGCTCTGCCTGATTGCCAACCAGCCAGAGCCAGCCCTAGTGCAAAGCCAACACACCATCATTACAGTTTTTGTTGCTGACGTTTCCATTTCCATCCACTAGAAATTATGTAGCTATAGCAGCAGAACCAAAATCCCCAACTAGCTCTTATTCCACATCCACACTAAAGCTATCAAACTAAACCAACCGTTCCCCTTCACTCCGCTGCTATATTTACACCCTTGACGTTCGTTCTATACAATTTCCTCCTCTGTGTTAAATTCTGTATCTTTCGGAATAAGCTCTTTGTGTGTTGTGCGCTGTGCCTGTTCCGTGCTGTGGCCTGTGGGGGCTGCCTCTACTTTAGCTTTACTGCTTGCTATGCTATGCCATCGGATCGGACCATTTTTCGTTCGTTTTGTAGTCTTATAGTCATAGTCATCGTGCTAGTGGCAGTGGCAGGGCAGGCCAGGCCAGGCCGGTGGAGTCATTGAGAACAGAGAAAATTGCTTAAACTGAAATTATATTTTGCTATGTCGCTGTGTGTCATTCTGAATGCTTGGCTCGTCGTAGTCGTCGTATATGTGGGACATCAGCTGAAACAGCATGAACAACGACGAGCCACAGAGGTGGTAGAGAAGCATTAGTCGAAAAATGTAATGAATTGTAGCAGAGGGGTTTGGTCGGTTGGGGCAGAAGTAAGTCGGTCGCTGAAATCGCTTGCCTCCCATTCTATATCAGTGTTATTTGCGATGTTGGCGTTCTCTTGTGTTGCTGCTACTTACTGCTGCTTGGCTTGGCACGCCAGGCCAGGCCAGTAGAGATGCTTTGTTGTGTGATTCTCCCGTACTTTGCTGTGTGGCTCGCATACATACAGCAAAGACTTACTAAATTGACGATGGCTACAACTTTTAACGAAAATGACTGAGTTACGGAACGTTTTCTTTTTTCAAGCAAATGCCATTACAGTGTTGAAGTAAATTTTTTTAACACTACCTGGAACGAATTTTGTTATGATTCAAAAGTCATAAGTAAGTAGGTACCTACCTGTACTCAATTTCAGTTGAAATTAATTAAATGGCAAATTTCAGGTTTAAATTGTCCTAATCTCAATATACTAAACACTTGGCATACCTAATGGTGATTTACTACATATGTACTACATTCTGTATATGTTTTGATTTTTGGTTCGGTGAGCGGTAAGTGTGTGATTCCAAAGAAATCAAGTAAAGCTTAGGTTTAAAATATTCAAACTGATTTATCAACAATAAGCATAATTTATTGTAACGTCACAACACAATTCAAGAAGACTTTTTTTTTTAAGAGAAGCGAAATAGGTATGAAATTTCTAGTCGGCACTCTCCCATATAACCTAAAGGCTGATTTTCAACTTCAACGCTGAGGTAGCCTATGTTACGTTGGTTTGTTTACATGCTAATAGGTGCCAAATCGTAACATTAATACCCAACGCGTCATTGTAAACACTGCATAAATTGCTACGTGTGAACTTTCGCGTTGACAGAAAAATCTGTCAAAGCGACGCCCAACGCGCCATTGGAAATGGCTTTGATGGCGTTTTTGATTGGTAATCCGGAAGACATTTCACCAATCGAACAGTCGAGCACAATTTATTGATTCTGAAGCTTTACTTTAAAAAATTATCACAACGGCTAAGACAAATTTACCAACACTTGTTTTCACTCAATAAATACCAACATTCTTTTCCATTAACTCATTATTATTAGCTTTTTAGTTTATTTTAAGCATGAAGGTAGTTTCTATTCAATGAATTAAATATTATTTCAAAAAAGAAAAAAAGAAACAATCGACTTTATAATTGTGACATTTTAATCATGTGTGTGTATTAGTGCTTCTGGTTTGGATTCTGAATTCAAATCCAGAAGCATTTTCTCTTCTATCGAGAAGAAGAACTGTCGTTTTGTGGGGTTCAGAAGGCTTCTGGTCGACGAATCGAAAACGCCATAATTTAATTGGATCGGGGTGAGGCGAGCAACTTAAAGTTGCATGAAATGACATATTTATCTATGGATGAATGCATTCAGAGCAATCGTTTTTAAATTAAAATCTTTTGACAGCATCCTGTTAGCTGTTTTTTTTTTTGAGCACTGAATGTTTCAAAAGTTTTGTTTTTTCAATTAATCTCGCAAATTGCAACTGGTTTTTGACAGATTTTATCAAAAACCTGTGGTTTCGAAAACTTGTGGTGTAGCAAAAATGAATGGAAAAATTTGTGTTTCGATTGTGTTTTCCGCCAAAACTGGGGGTCTAGCACATAACTTGAGACGTTTGAGTTCTCTCGATACAATCGAGCACAGTCAGTTCCTCATTGAACTCAATTGAACGTTTTCTGTTGGATTGAACAAAATAAGGAACTGCCTATACTCGATTGTATAGACTGAATTCGATTGTATCAAGTTACATGCTGGCACCCCTGATAATTTGCGAAAACCGCGTGTTGGCCTTAGTGTGAAAAAGTTATTTAGAAGAACCTTGTGGTTTACCAAATTTGTAAAGGAAATCTTGTGTTTTTGATGTATGTATGTACAGTACATACATACTTAGACCTTTAGTTTGTTTCAACTGAAAACTGGGATTTGTTGTTATTCAGCCCTATCACGAATTCTATCGTAGTCGGAAACTTATTACGAATACCGAAAAAAAGGGCTGATTATATTGTATAACAAGACAAAAAATGTTTATCCCAGTAATTTTTTATCTGCGAATTTTAATTTCTTAAGAAAAGAACAATATTATTATCACGAATACTGATATAAACCAAGTCACGTTTCATTGTTTTTTTTTTTTTTTTAAATAGCTAAATTGATTTTTAATGCAAATTTGTGACGCACTCACCCATTCGACAACGGCTTTATTCCAGTTCAAGGTAAGAGAATAATAAGACATTGATGTATTCCCGGCAAGTGCAAGTACTACGAAAAGTTCAGGCTATTGGGAATCACAGATCATGTGTCTTGTAGTAGAATGATGAAATCTCAGAAAGAAGATAATACAAAATATTTTGGATTGAACGTGTAAACAACACAGAACTCAATTTTATTAAATATTCAATGATTGTTTTCAACAAAAAGAAAACAAAATGATAAATGAATAGGTTCTAATTCTGACTAGATTTTATTAAAAATTAAATATTCTTTTCTTTTTGTGTCTGTGCAACCAACACAAGGTGTAGGAACGAATGTTGTTTTTTTTTTGTTTGTTGGGAACTTTTAATTTCTGAACAAAATTATTGACTGATAGTATGCATTACCATGTCGCTTATACTACCGACTGGAAAATCGGATGAATTTTCGATTTTTGGGCGATCTTTCAGATCGTTAACACTGAAAGAAAAACGACATTACATTCAGTGAAAAAAGAAACAACTATCTTTGTTTCGGTTTTGTTTTGGTTTTGTTTTTAGTAGTGTCTTCATTTTTAGTTCGGAGCATGCTCTCTTTTTCAGTGCCGAACTTTCACCGTTGGACACTGAACCACCAACCTTTTTAGTGCTCGGAAATTTCGTTGCAGCCGCTCTGCTACCGGGTAGTTTCCTGCTGTTTTTTCAATACTGTGACTATTAAACACTGATAGGAAATGCAGTGTACATGATTCAGTGTGGCCATGACTTCTTTTTGATTAAAAATTCGGTTAGTCACAATAGAACACAGATATTTTTCCAAGCCAGTAATGCCCGTGTTTTTATGGCAATCTTTGCATTGTGCAGTAAGAAATCACAAACAAAATTGTCTATTGTTTATTTTGTAAAATTGATAGTCAATTGATTAACACACAATGAAGCCGAAAATTGGAAAATTTGACCGAAAATTAGAAAATTCGACTAAAGAAGTACGAAAATCGCCTTGAAATTTAAAAATTTCTGAAATAAAATTGTGTTCGTACGCGCATAACTCTGCTAAACATTATTCGATTTGCATGGATATTTTTTTGTTGGATTTGTATTAAACCAGATTAACACACAACGGAGCCAAAAATTGAAAAATTTGAATAAAAATTAGAATATTCGACCAACAAAGTCAGAAAATCGTGAAAACATCTTGAAATTCTATGCTTTCTGAATTAGTTTTTTGTTCGTGCCATAACTTGGCTAAACATCATCCAAATTGGAGGGAAATTTTGTTTTTGGATTTGTATTGAACCAGATAAACACAATACGGAGATAAAAATTGAAAAATTAGGCCAGAAATGTCGGAAAGTCGTGATTGGAGCTTGCTCAACTTTCGAAAGGAACATTAATAAATTTAATCAATTATAAGTGGAACAAAGTTCGCCGGGTCAGCTAGTGAATAAATAAATTTAGAACATTTTATTCATTACAATGTAAAGTGAAATTTGTGTATGTTTCAATTTTTTTAACGCAAATTTCAATTTGCTATTATTTAGTGCTTTGTAGAAATAAAACATGAACAAATTTCCTTTCACCACTAAAAATAGTGTAATGATTTCCTATTATAATTTACATTTTTAATTTTCCGTTTTTCGCTGTTCTGCACAACTTTCTAACTTAAATGTAAACGATTAAAATAAGCAGAAAAATAACACGATTTGTTACTTTTGTTATTGAAAACAATATACATAAATGAACGCCAACATGAAAATAAAATATTCAGGCACGAAAAGTCTGGCGCTTAAGCACAGTTCTGAAAGATCCCCAGCACTCAATCGGCGGTGGTTAATAGTGTCTGTCTATCGATTAGCGGTTGCCAATGGAACCGTTCCAATAAATTGACGTAGCAAAAAGCTGAACGCAGCCAACTTCAATTTTCATGTGATTTGACAGATCACGATAAACAAAAACAAGGTACGCCCATGAGCACGTCATACAACACAATCATCCTTTTCTGTTCGGAGAGAAAAAAAAATAATTCCTTTTTTGGTTCAAAGCGTTCGTGTACTTTTAGACTGTTTCCATTCTTTTTTAGAGAATTTCATCATCATTCCTCAAAATTTGAAAATTTGACAGTTTTAGTCCGGAAAGTACACGAACAAACCTATTAAAAAGTATAAATAGTTGGTTTGTTTGGTATCTTTTCCCACTAAAATGTGTTAAACTTGTCAAATTTTGAAAGAAGCGGGAATTTCTCTCAGAAAGGGGTAAACTTCCCAAAATGTTAACAAACGCACTGAACCACTATTTGTATATAAGTAGTCACCGATGTCAAGTGGCATACACTGACAGTTGGGGTTTTGACAGTAGTTACACTACTTGCACACAGAAATTTATGTAGCAGAAATTCGAAAGATATCCAAAGGAGGGAAAATTGTTTGCTCTCTTATAATACGTTTTCACCGCAAGTTAATCTCGTTTAGATTTAATAAATCCTGGATAAGATTTAAAAGTAGATTAACTTTGACAGAATCTTTCAAGATGCAGATGCTGGGTCATTTTTCTTATGAAGTTGAAGTGAGATGGCAAGTTTGCTTTGTTTTAAAAGAATCAATTCTCGCAGGTTGTTCTCGATTCTCGAATATTGTATTTCGCTGAATAGGGGAATAGGTGTGTTCGGTATTGGTCCTATGAAGATTTAAATGAGATTTATTTTAGTAGTATTACGTATTACTGTGCTCTCTCGTTGAAACTTTTTTGAGTTAACATTTTAGCAAACAGGAATTTGTGAAAATTTGTGCAACTGCTAATATGTTAATAGGTACATGAAAATTTTTAAGGTTGGTTCCAAAACCATCGCACATTCTATCTTACTTGAGGGTTTAAGCTTATGGTGAATTGTTTTTTTTGATGTTTGTTTTGTTGATGCAAGTGTGGAAGTAAATTTGGCAGTCGTAAGTAATTATATCACACTTTACTTTGACATTATGTTAATACTCGATGTGATAGTGTGGAAGGCTTTTTATCAGGGGTAACCCTAATGACAATTCAGTGCTCAAGAAGTGTTTCATAATTAAATCGATCATACTCTGCTCAGAGCTTACTCGGTTCGTTCAGAATAAAAGTGCCTATAGAGTAGGTACTCTAATGCCGCGTTTACACGAGTGAAAAATTGCCATAATTTCCTTCATTATATTACCATTAAGGAACGAATCGTGTAAATAGTCCAAAACCTGCTATTAATTTTGTCATAAAAATGACCTATATTGTGTAAATAAATGCTGCAACCAATTTGCAAATAATGGCAATACACAATAAAGAAAAAAGAATGAACCTGTTAAGTAGTAGCCAGATGTCTGGATTCGATTCTCAGCCGCTTCCAGCTAAAAACAAAAAAGTTTTTTTTCCGGGCTACTTCCTCTGGCGAGGAAATGACAAATCCTCCAAGAGTATCTCTTGTCATAGAAAAGTGCCGCTCACCTTAGCCGTTCGGATTCGGAAATAACTTATAGGTCCCTTCCATTCCTGCAGACACGCACACAAGAATGGTTGAGAGTTGTAATGTAAGTCAATATGCCCTAGGACTTCATGAGCTGTGGTGCCACCAAATTTATTTATTTTTTTAAATCAGTGAGATTAACCTTTCAATTTTTGAGCCTGAAAAATCTCTTTTAACGATTTTTTTTTGTAACAGTCTAAATATAACAGTATTTGCTCTCCAAAAATTTGAATATCTTAATTTTGCTTATTTTTATCATAAATGATAAAAGAGAATTAGTATGACTTTTTAAACAGCCAAACTTTTTTCCACAACACTGTTGTCGGTTTTGTATATCTCCGGAGGGCTAAAGTGTATGACTCGGCGAGAAACCAACTTGAATATAATGTAGTTAGTCAAGTAACGAAGCAAGCAAGCAAGCTGAACCAACAACTTACTGATGGTCGTCGTCATCGTCGCATTCGTCGTCTTTTCGTCGCTATCGGTTTTTTTTTTTTTTTTTTTTTAATATATTTCACTTTGTCGTTGTCGTTCTCTTCATCGTCGTCGTTTGAATTTCTTGAAAGTTTATAGCACTGCTCCGAGGCTGGTTCGTTCGATCTGTGTTGTGTGTGTTGTTGGTTTTCTTGAGTTCCTCAGTTAATATTCACTTGAGGCAATCCATATTCCTGTCGAATATACCTACCTACTCGTTTAACTCTCCTACCCGACGCATTCTACAAAAGCCTTTTAGAGACGGTCTTCATCATTATCGTCGTCGTCGTTGTAGTCGTTGCCGTCGTTATTCTTCTGTTCAGTTCTCGGTCGGTTTAGAGTTTTGTCGACAACGGGCATATAATCGAGCACCGAACGAGACGATTTAGTTGGTTCACTTCACTTAAACTCAGGGTTCAGAACAGAGATAAAGTGGATGGATAGTAGGGGATTTTAACATTAAAATCCTTCACAGTATAGAGAAACACAAACTTCTGACGTCTGTGTGTGGTTTACCCTGTTTTTTTTTTTTCTTTATTATTATTTTATGTTTTATCTTCTGCTCCTCAATGTCGCTGTAGTTGTCTAAAATTTTATTTTATACCTACGTTATTTGTGAGTATTTTTTTTTTCTCTCTATTTTATTTTTGCTTTCATTATATTTTTTGAGCGTGTAATCATTTCAGTTGAGAAGACGTTGATGATGACGAAGACGCGACGGGAAAACAGTCTTTGTCATGATGATAATGACGATTTGAATATGTTATGTGTTTGCCACGAAAGATTGAACGAGGAATAGGTACAATTTTCATGATCCTATCAACTCAACCCCCGCTTATGGTCGGTCTAATTTTGTCATCTTTTCAATTCCACCAATGACTTGACACTGTCGTAAAAGCAAATCAACAAAGTTGTCAGTTCTAGCTAGCTAACTAGTCCACCCTTAAATTAGCAGTCCGCGATGATTGTTGTTGAAATTCGTTTTGCTCTTTGTAGATAGCTACCTAGGTACCTACCTGCCTATATTTTTTGTGGATCCTGTATCGAACGTTCGCCTTTGTGGTTTTATTGACGTCTATAATAAGGATTGAATCCTCTGCACACTTTGGAAACACTAAAACCGTCCAAGGGGTTATAACACAACCAAAAACAACAACACCGTAAAATTGAATCGTCTTAATGATTCCATTTGAGTTATCTTAAAACCTGAAACACGGGACTTCAGGCGAATTAAAAATACCTACCCTTTTTCCATTTAAAACGATAAGATTTGAGAATAATTTAGTACACATTCAGAAGAAGCAAGTTGATATTGTAAATAGTAGAGTCCCAAAGTAGTGTAAAATAAGGTGTGAGTACCTACCTACTTATGTACCTTAACTACATCATATAGAGCTTTTTCCTTTGGCCATAAAAGGTGTAACACTCACTGAAAGATGCGGTTTGGAGTTCAGATATGTAGTAAGTGTGGTAGGTATGGTATATCCAGTCACCAACCTAAATTTAGTAGTCGATTCACGTTTTCCAGTTCAAATCATCCTCAAGAGACGGTGGTGGTGGTGGTGTTGGTTTAATGTCATACTGCTGACGTTCGCTCAAGGGCTTTAACTTGGCGTAATAAGGTCAAATCAGGTTTCGTGTTAATTTGTGTCTTTTTTTATTTCTTATCGCAAAAAAAAAAAAAAAAACTTGTAATTCACTTTCATCGTAACCGGTTTCATAACATTTTATTATTTTTGTTCAAATATAAAACAATGTGCTCTCAAAAGCTAAATAACAAAAGACCGGCACAGGTTTATTTTGTCAATGTGTTGTTTTGATTATTTTTTTTTTAATTGAATATGTAGATATGTACTACATGTATTCAGCTACACTAATTTCAGTATTTATCAGCACTTTCTTTTTTGTTTTTGTCGATGTATGTATTCTCTCGCATGCAAACGACGATGAAAGCAATGAAATACACAATAATTGATAAGTTCTAGCTTAGTAGGTGATTTCTTTTATATTATTTTGTTTTTAATTCTTAAGAAACATAAACGTTTAAAATGGTTAATGCATTAAAAAAAAAATCATAAATATGTAGGTACTGGTAGGATTCTTTGATCCACAAATTTCCATTTTTTGTATTGATTAACTGCAAAAAGTTTTAATATTTTGGATAATCTGTGATCAATCATCGTTTAGGGCGGAAGAATTGGCGGGAAGTATCTACAACCTGATCTTCTGTTATCGATAAATTCTCTTTACATTTGAATAATAAAGGGAGAAATGATTGTACACACAAATTCTGCAAACTAAAGTTAACCTGAAATGAGTAGGTAGTTAAATCCAAAGGCAAAATCGATGTTAACTGATTTGTCCACACTGCATGAATTCTTCTTATGAATATGTAAGATTTTTAGCTTAGTATTTTCCTTGTTTGCCATTTTCTCTGATCCTGGGTCTTGTTTGATAATATTCAAAGTTTTATAAGATTCGAGTTAAAAATAAACGCATAAATTTAGTATAAAATTGGTTTTTAAGAGTCCAATAGAACCCCCCAAGGCTAATAATGGTAGTTAGGTCAACGCCATTGTGAAGAATGACATTTTCTTGCTACGAAATCATAGGTATTGATTTTGTAATGAGTTTGAATAATTTTATATTCAACGCAGAAACGCTTGTCCGTATTTCTAGGCCATAGACGTTCTATCCACATATCAAAACTTAAAACAGTTCTTAAATGAATCCCTGTATTTTGCACTTCTAAAGCGATGCTTATTGAATGACCCTTTCTAGCCTAGTTAAAATTAGTTCGTATTAAATTAAATAATCTATTCAGTAAATATGTAGGTACGTACCCCAACAATCTCAACAAATCTTCGTCATTTTAATTGTCAAAATTTTGTGCGAAAGTTAATACTGTTTTTTAATTTTTCAAAATATTAAGAAAACTTTACTTTTACCAGTTCTAGTTCTGAAATTATATTGATGCTTAATTTTTTAAATATTTGAGTGTATAGATTTTTGAAATTATTATTAACATTTTTTATGTTTATTTATCTATTTCCAGGAACTTATTGGTCAAAATAGCAACGATAGTTCAAGTGGTGGTGTTAGTGGTTTGGGTTCGGGTCCTCCTGGTACACCAACACCCCAACAAGTGATGCGACCTACCCCCTCACCAACCGGTTCATCAGGCTCAAGATCAATGTCTCCTGCTGTAGGTAAGTAAATAACAAAAAGAGAAAAACTAATTTTTTTTTAAATTGAAAATTGACGAATTAATAAAAATACAAATATTAGTGCAAAATTTGCCTATATCACGACCATCGAGTAATCAATCTCAGTCGGGACAGCAAATGCCGCCAACAACCGCGAGTCATATGTCCCATGGCAGTAGTGCATCTATTGCTGGTGTTCAACAGCAATCTCAGCCACCAGGGCTGCCTCCAGTGTCGTCTGGTAATTCTCAACAATCACCGGCGTCGCAGCAACAAACGCCACCAAATCAATCTGTGAACAGTATGTCAGCGCAAGGTAGCTATCAAACACAACCTCCACCACTTTCGCATATGCATGGCTATAAGATGGGACCGGGTTCAGGGCAAAGCCCAGGCTCAGTCCCACAAAATATGCCTCCATATCCACCGCCGCCACAACCGCAACAATATTCCCAAGGTAAATTTAAAAAAATGGCGTTTTTCTTTTTTAAATCCGAGCAGGGCACTGAACAGAGCTTGAGTATCCACAAATTGACTATACTCTGAGCGAAGTTCCCATCGCTCATAATTCTCCAAATATTTTTTGAAACACGCTTGTCAAATGATTATGAATCTGTGTCAAACGACATCGCTAATGGTGTTAAGTTAAACTGGCAGAGATGCTTGTAATTTTAGTCTGAATTTTTAGAGCGCGCACTCTGAGCTTGCTCTGAGTGGAAAAAGAAATATGAATTTGGTGTTTCCGATGTGTCATGAGTTAAAAAAGAATGACAAATTTGTTTTGAAAAAAATCATATTCAAAAGAAATTTCATTATTATTAATGCACTTAAAAATAATTTCTAGGAAACTACCCGCCTCGTCCTCAATATCCAAGCAGCTATCCTCCCTCACCATCCACAAATCAACCGTCATCTGCCAACACAATGCCACCTGGACCTAATCAATATCCAGGCCGACCTTTGCCTAATCACAGTGGCACTCAGCACACGCAATTCCCGCCATATCAGCAGAATTGGGTGCCACCGTCGCCACAGAGTCATGCCGGGATGATGAGCAATCATGTGCAGGGCAAAGGAACACCACCTCCACCTCCGCAAGCGAACGTTGTTGGCTCTCCACGACCTCTCAACTACCTGAAGCAGCACCTCCAACATAAGGGCAGCTACGTGGGAGGCTCTAGTCCAACTCCGCCACAAGGTTACGGCAATGGTCCGGCGGGTAGTATGCATTTGCCAATGGGTCCACCCCATCACATGGGTCCGCCACACGGTCCAACGAGTATGGGGCCCCCAACATCGGGACTGCAACAGGGTGGCCCTCCGTCGGTACAAGTACCTACAGATGGAACCTCAGCACCGGACCATGGTGTTATATCCCAGGACAATGGCATAACATCGTCGGCTTCGGCAGCGGCTAGCACGCATGCAGTGACCTCCGTTGTGACAACAGGCCCTGATGGTGCTCCGTTAGATGAAGCCAGCCAACAAAGTACACTGTCAAATGCTTCAGCAGGTACATAAACAGAAAATATTACTTTTTTGAGTCTTGTTCATTAATTTTAATATATATGTTTCTTAATAAAGCATCTGGTGAAGATCCTCAATGTACAACACCGAAATCACGGAAAAATGATCCATACAGCCAAAGTCATTTAGCGCCACCAAGCACATCGCCCGGTGGTCATCCTCACAATGAGGATTTTGAAATGAACTCGCCACCAAATTGGTCGTCACGAACACCAGCTAGTCCGGTTAGTTTTTTAAAGCTTTCTTTTTTTTATTAAATCCATTTAAATTTTATTCTTAATATCATTTTTATATAGCAGGTTTTCAATAGCCACGTTCCTCAAGAAACTTACCGGACATCGACAAAAAAATCGGATAGTTTATGCAAGCTCTACGACATGGATGACAATCCAGATCGTCGAGGATGGCTGGACAAATTGCTTAGCTTTATGGAGGAACGACGAACACCAATAACGGCATGTCCGACCATTTCAAAGCAGCCCTTAGATTTATATAGGTTATATATTTATGTAAAAGAACGAGGAGGATTCGTCGAGGTATGCAAGGTGCCGTAGTAATTCCTTTTACTAACTTTTTTAGAATCAAACTAGCCAAATCAAACAAAATTTCAAAAAAAAAAAAAGCAAACACCACCAACAATAAAACAACCTTTCAAAAATCAGCTAAATTAATATTTAAAAATCATAACCAAAGAATTTTTTAATCAATTTTTTTTTTTTTTTAAAGCATGTCATTACAACATTTTTGGCTGAAATTTGTCTCATTTTGTAAAGAATTTTTTTTTTTAATCTATTTATTTTTATTCAATTTGTCCTTATTGTAATGCAAAAAATATTGGTATTTAATGTAAACTGCACATATTGCTCTTATAAAGTAAGTTGTATCCCATTAAAACAAGAAATCTCACTCAGTGAAATCAAAAATATTAGGGAAAAAAAACTCAGGTGAGATTTTTTTTCCCTAGTATTTTTTGTTCGTTCGACACACTGCTATTTTCTTAGCCAGCTCTGGCTGGGTGTTTACATTTTTTTTGAAAGAGATGCAACGCTTTGCAAGGAATTTCTCTTTCATTTCTCAAAATTGCACAGCAGCTGAATCAGGGCCTAGTGACTTACAACAACTCTCAACCATTCCTGTGCGCGTGTCTGCACCTACAGTTTATTGCCAAATTCGAACGGCTAAAATGAGCGGCACTTTTCTATGATAGAAGATACTCTTGGAGGATATGTCACTTCCTCACAGTCTTCATTTCGACCCTTCTTTAATGTGTACATCCGAGTATTATGCAACGATGTATTCCAATTTCCACTAAATCAAATTTTCTTATCTTGGGATTATGATGGATCTACTGTCTTTGAAAAATAGCTGATCCGTTAACTTTATCTTCCAACTACAGCGTTGTTTATTGTTATTATTCAAAGCCCTTCCACATATTTCACACAGTATAAACAAAAATAAAAAAGGTGGTACTAAAATCATCATGTACATACATACATATGTATGCATGTACAGAAATAGGATTTTAAACTATCACATTTCCTATACCTATGAAAATCATTTTCAACAGAAGTTCGGCGGGCGTATGTAATTTTAGCTAACTTTTTTTTGACATTGAAGGTTTGAACAAAACAACTACGGTACCACCAAGTTTTATAGGCTGGAGTTATAGCTTTTTCACGGTCGCCAAGCCGATCATCAGACTCCTATGCGCACATGCAAAAAAACAGTTTGGTTTCGATTTTGAGCACAATGGGCTCAAAATGCGCGCCGGTTTATGTGCGCGGACTCTCATATAATCCTATAGTACTCAAAATCGAAACTAACTATTTAGTTGCATGTGCGCGACTGGCCTTAGTCTATGTATGTTCAATTTTATTTGAAAAACTTTTTTACCGTCACTAAGGCTCGAACCATAGACCAAGCGTCTCTGGGCCAAGTGCACTTCGCACTGCCCTACCGAAGGTCATGTCGATCCAGTTAATGTGGTTTTCGATTCAGCCATTTCAGATATGGGGGTCAATTGCGGTAAATCGAACGAATCTGGATTGTTTTTGTTTTATTTTTTTTTTTTAACTGTGAGTGCTTCGTGTGGAGATTGGAAGGTAGTCAAAACATGTTTTTCCGTAATAAAGATGAAAAAACTTCACTAATTGCACTAATTAATCCATTCCATTTTATTTTATTTTGATTTTATTTGATTCGGCCCTATCGAGGTAACAGTCGGAGTGGAATTCTTTCCGATTTCCTACGAATCGGAGACATTTTGCTTCGAGGTAGTTCTCCGATCAGCAAAATGTCTCCGATTCGTAGGAAATCGGAGAGAATTTCGCTCCAACGGTTACCTCGATAGGGCCGATTATTAACACGGACTACAAAGAAATTCTTGCGTATGCAAAATTTAATACCTATTAAAACTGACGTTTAGTTATGTCATTTATTTGGTGTGTGTGCAAGTACGTGTTAGAATCATCATTATATTATTACGTGAACAAGAATTCTTTCCATCCCTTTTTAACTAACTTAATGGCAACATATTTTATTAAATTTTTTTTGTTTGAAAGGTATTAACGATCGCTCTACTACAATTTAGTTTTTATGCTTATAAGTATCCGTTTAGGCAGGTAAATAAATTAAATAAAATCAGGTGATTTTGCCTTTACAATTTAGAGCGAATTAACTGACCATATTGAATAAACGTTTCACCCCATGCCACTGTGGCCTGTTTGGTCCGCCTTCACTCTCAAATAAGGAATTGTCATTTTTCGCTACATAGCCGCCTTTCTCACACCACACCTCACAAGACAAAGATCGCTCATCATATATTGCATTGACAATTGGAATTCTATTCATCCCTTCGCTTTTTTGTGATCCATTTCTCTTCTCTCTGGGTTGTAGGCAGTGTGTTAAATGAGGAGTCAAAGAGGTGGATAGTGTGTTGTGTGTGTGTATGTGTGTGTGTGTGCAACAGCAAGAAGTGCAGAGGGCAGTGACCGTTTTTTTTTTTTTTTGGGCAAATTATTCAAGAGATGGAAAATGAACTCCAGAGGAGAACGAGCTGTTGAATTCGCTTATAATCTGATTAATCATATCATCCGTTTCAGTAAGTTGTTGTTGGCATTCCATTTTTCGAAAAGGTCGAATTTCGACCAACAGGCGATACTATCTGCATAAATCTACCATAAAATCGAGATTTAAAAGATCAATCGAAAAAAAAAATATAGACACCGCTAAAATTGAACTTTTTTGGTGGAATCGAAGGCGAAATATGAAAAAGATCAACTTAACCACATTAAAGTCAACTTTTTTTGGTTGAATCGAAAACCACATAAGTTTTATTGTTTGACATTTTGTTTATACCATGTGAAATAGAGTGGGGTAACTTTTAGTTTTAAAGTATATTTTATGCATTTCTCATTCGCTTAAACACAATTACGATCCAACGTGCATTGATACGCAAGTAAATTATATAATTTTGCATTACATTAAGGACATTCAAAATTTTAAACATCATTTCGATTTATTATCATCCTGTAGTGATCCCATCCAAAAACCCTTAATTAGTAGTTGTGTGGAACAATTATTTATATATTACGTATGTGTCATTTAGAATATTTTTTTTAAATGTCCCATTTGTGCTGTTATTAAATTTAAAATTTGTATTTGTTTTTAAATTTAAAATTAAAATTTAGTCGCAAAAAATTAGTTTGTATCGATGATTTTTCAGCATTGCTTGCTTTTGTTGTCTGATACAATTTTTTTAAAGTTAGTATTTGTCTAACACTGTTTTTCTCTTTTGTCATAAATCAAAAAAAAAAAAAAATATACATTTAGGTTACCAAAAGTAAAACATGGAAAGATATTGCCGGGCTTCTAGGAATCGGAGCGAGTAGTAGCGCAGCATATACCCTGCGAAAACACTACACCAAAAATTTACTGGCATTCGAATGTCATTTCGATCGCGGAGACATTGATCCATTGCCAATAATACAACAAGTCGAGGCTGGCTCCAAAAAGAAATCTGCCAAAGCTGCATCAGTACCGTCACCAGGTAAATTTGTAAACCAAAAAAATTAATAAAAATAAAATATAATTTTAAAACTTGGCTGATTGACGATGAAACATTAAAATATATTTTCATTATTTCTCTCTCCCCCACCTCTCTCTCTCTCTCTCTCTCTTTTTCTATCTACCTTTTTCTTCTTTTCGCCATAAATCTCATTTCACATTCATACATTTAAATTACGAACAACTGGTTCTGCAACAGCTGGTTCATCGAATTCCCAGGACTCGTTCCCGGCACCGGTGGCGGCGAACACAACTATTGATAGTTATCCGGGTTATCCGAGTGGTTATCCTTCTGGAGCGCAGTCCGATTACAATGCAGGTGCTCAAATCCAAAGGCCACCGTCACAAACTAACGCACAAACCCCTCATGCAGGTGACTAAACGCTTTTCATTTAACTCTCATTAATTTCATAAAAAACAACAACAAAATATAATATAATTATTATTTTTTTTTTTGTATTGTACCATCATTTTTTTTTTGTATATAAATATTTATTTTTAACTTGTTCTAACAAATCATATTCATTAGTTTTTTGATGAACGTGTAAAAAGTTTCAAATCCATATAAACTAATCAAAACTTCGCCTCATTTGCCTATTATTGTTTCCTCTGTTACTTTTATCGTTGTTAGTCCTTTTTTTCTTAAAAAGGAATGAACACTTTGTTTTTCAAATTACCTAAAAGTATTGTTTTTGGCTTTTGTGTTGATTTTTCTTTTCTAATTTCACATACTACTACCTCACTTTTAAAACAGCAACAAAACGAAATACATAACTTATTGAAACGCGAGTTAAAATAATATTTAAAAAAAAAAATAAATATGAAAAAGTTACGATTACTGAATTTAAATCAAAAACAAAATGTATTTTCTTTTTATTATCTTGTTATTTTGTTCGAATATTAAAAAAAAAAAAAAAAAAAAAAAAAAAAAAAAAAAAAAAAAAACAACAAGTCGAATTGTTGTTAAATTAGAAAAATGAGTAGATTTTTTTTCTTTAATTTTAGTTTTTTTTTTTTATATAATTTTAATTGCAAATACTTTTGTGTTCTTTAAGTTTTCGTTTTTCCATACTTTCTATTTAAGTTAATAAACCAAAAATTCGTGTGTTTGTATGTTACAATTGTAATAAATAGGAAATACTCAAGCAACAGCTGGTGATAATATTAGTGTCAGCAATCCTTTTGATGACCCGGTAGGTGCACAGCCTCGTGCCCCTTATCAACAGGGTAGTACATATCCTCCGGTGTCTAGATCGCAAGGTATTAATTAATTCACTTTTTATTTTTTGGTTTGTTTGTTTAAAAAAAAAAAAATGAGACTCTTCTTCTCTCTCTCTCTCTACATACGAAAATATTTTTTTTTATATATTGAACAAATCTTTTTTTATATACTTTTGCAACATCAACAAAAAAAAATCAAATATTTGTGTACCTATAATTATTTATCTTATATTTTTATTTGTTGTAATATTGGTAAAGATTGTGCAAAGCTTTTTTCTATAAATTTCGATTTCGTTTATGATTTGCGAATCATTTTTCTAAAGACATCTATCTACAAAACAGTTACCTTCATACATATATTTCTTTGCATGTCTAATTTATTGATCATATTTTTTACAGTTTTTTAGTTTTGATGGAAAATTTATTATTTTTGATTTATATTTTGATAAGAAAGGATAATTAACAAAAAAAAAAAAAAAAAACGAATATAAACATATTTATAGTACCATTGAATTCTTTTGGGACAACGTGAACAATTAATAACAAAGCCAGTTAACATTTGCGATTGTGGACTGTTAATTTTGTTTGCAATCAACTGTTTTGAATATTGTAACAAATTTATTGACCAAAACAAATTCTTTTTATCAGAAATCAATCAAAAATTTTTTAAAGTACCTAATGGGCACAATCCCCAATAAATGTTTGTGGAATTTTTGTACTTTTTTACATTTAAATTTTTTTCTCGAATTGAGATGTGAGATTAGGTAAGAATTCAGAATCAGCTTCACTTGGACTCATCAGCTTACTAGAGAGGGCCTTGTCAAAACGCAATTTTAGTTTTTGTTTGGTAAATTCAGATTTATGCTTTAAATTTGATTTTTAACTTGCAATATACATATAGTACATACCAGAGATTAAAATGAGTATGTTCAAATATGTTCGAACAATTCCACTTTTTCCCTATGTTCGTTCATACTCGATCGTTCTGCTTCTATGCTCGCGAGTCATGTTATCCACGAGTTAAAATACTCACAAGTAAAGTCAAACAAATTGTTCGAACTCGTGAACTTCTCGCACTTCTATACCCACGAGCAAAATGCTCGTAAACAATTGGAAATATTTTCGAGTCCTCAAAACAAAGCGAATATACTCGAACCAAAATGGGTGATCGTGAACAAAGTGAATATCGTGAACATTTTGCTTGCCGTTGCGGGTTATATGGTCGGTCGTTGTTGTAGGGTAGGTAGATTTTAGGTTTTTTTTTTGTATTTATCGTTTTTATGGTTGGTGCTTGGTGGTTTATGGCAAGAAGTTAAACTGGTTTCTGTATTTTTTTGCTATTGCATTAAAAAAAAGATGTAAATATGCAAATGATAAATATCTGAAAGTGGGTAGATAAGGTACATGCATAAAAAGGATGGCTATTTTGTTTTTATGTATGAAAATAGCGCTTTTGATTTGTTAAAATACAAACAAAAATGAAAGTTTTATTTAATATTCCTTTCCTTCAAAAGAAAAATTCAATTTTTTGTAGCCGGCGATATGCAACCACCAATACACACACCGAAGAGTTTAGCTAGCTGCTAGCCCAATACCCAATACCCATCAACCACCAACCTCGGATACACATCTTACGAGTAGAGTACATCCGAGCACATTGATCGTGAACATTTTGTTCACGAGCGCTTGACTCGTTTTTATTCGGACCCATTCAACTCGGTTGCAAGGTATGCTCGTTCATACTCGTTCAGTATTAATCGTGAATCACGAGTCATTATACTCGTGAACAGGAAAACTCATGAACATCTCTTTTGGGTTGACTCTGTTTGTTTGAACTCGCTTTTTTCGAGTGAGTATTCGATGTTCGTGAACTGTACTCGACTCGTTTTATTCTCTGGTACATACATAGGTATTATAAGGCAAGTTTAGGATTCGTGCAAAAAATCAAATACGAGATAACAATCAAACTTGGCATTACCGTTTTTCTTTTTTAATTTCGACTTTCGACGCTCAACCGATTTTAATCAAAATTTTAACTCTGAAGCTCCTATCAAGTGTGAATAATACTGCGCACAAATATTTGAAATTATAGTTTTAGTTGTATATTATTATATTCTTAAAAATGGCATACCAAATTTTTTTTCTAAAAATATTTAAGATATTTTATTTAATAAAAAAATTACTTTTTAAGAAAACCCCTCCAAAGATTTTTAAAATTTTTTTCTGCATACATTTTTATTTTTTCAAGAATTGAGATGGCGTTCTTCATTCTGAGACTAAAACATTTTAAGTACTTGTTAGAACGAAGTTCTTTAGCCCAGGGTTGGGGGGTGAATCCAAAAAACGACAGATTGTTTTCGACCAATCGTGGCGCAATGGGATAGTTGTTTGCTTCTTAACCGAATGGTTCGGCGTTCGATTCCTGCTGGTGACATTTTTTTTTATTCCGTCACTTGCACAATGTGCATTGCGAATCATATTTTTTTTTATTTCATCACATGCACTTCATAAATCCATTGAATCCTATAGCATTTTGAACAGGGCAAGATGCAAATTAAAAAATTTCACTCGGTTTATATGACATTCGAACCCGCGACTTTCTGGTTACGAGAAATGCTTGATTATGTATTATTTCACTGTTTAAAATTCTTTTTTTAAGAGAGAGAAACTACGAAGAGATCTCGTCACGCTGACGTCTCGTTTTTTCGTCGCATTGTGAAACAGCCTTGACACGCATGTACTTATATGGGAACTTCGTTTTTACCGGGGATGCTTAGGACCCGCATCTACTAGTTCTATCAATTTAAAGAACGTGTTTCATGCTTTTTTTCCATATTCAAATTTCCACATTTAAATTTATTAAATGCATAAATACATTTCATTAATTATTAATTATATACTAGTACGTCCAGCCCTCGAAATTCGAGTGCCAATTACATTATCTTCTAATTGACAGAAACTTTGACTCAAGTTAAAAGCCTACAAAGTACCTACCTGCCTTGTATGAATTTACATAATTTTTCGTGAATTTACGCCTATTAAAACATATAATAAGACCTTGACCGAACCTACAATACCCAACCAAATGTATTTTTGTTATACACGACACGGTTTTTATACTAATGCGACGGTGCAAGCTGCCAACCCCACTATGACTGTATTCTATCTCGCTCCCACTTTAACCTATTCTATCCAAACCAAACAAATGCACAATAATTGTGTTGCATTGTTTCGTGGTTGTTTTTTTGTCTCTTTTTGTAGGTATTTGGTGATGCTTCTCCGCTGAAGCTGATCCGTGGACGATGAACGACCACCTCATTGTGTGTTTTTAAAAATATTCTGTCTCGCTCGCTTCTCGCTCCCTCTTAATACGAAATTTTCTTTTGTTAATTTAACTTATTTGCGGTTTAATAATTTAATTAATTAATATTAATTTTGCAGATCTAGATTTATATGAAAATTTACTCCTTTTTTTGACAGGGGCTTTACTATGTAATTCGATTCTAAAGTTAAAACATTCGAATCCGCAAAATCGGAGCTCTAACTCGATTGCTAGTTTAATGGGGTTTTCCAATGGTAAAAAAATGATTTTTTTTTTATCCAGAAATGTCAAAACACCGAATTTAATATTTTTCGCCAGAAGTATAGTTGAAAATTTGGACTAAAACTGGTAGAAATCGGAAGTTTTTGACAGATTAGGCGGGAGGTGTGGAAATGTAAGCGGAATTTCGCTACGTTTCTCCACCCCTCATCCTATCTGTCACAATGACGGAAGACGAAACGAACGAAAAAAAGTATCGTGTAAATAAGCCTCTGTTGCTGTTTGAATCACACTCAAACCACATAATTAAAGTCCTTTCACACTCCCGTTTCCAGTAAAATGTATTAAACCTGTCAAATTTTTAAGGAAGTGGAAAATTCTCCAAGAAAGTAAAAAAACTTCCCAAAATTGTATATGTTTAGTTATCAAAAAGGAATTTGTGACATTTTGTGAAAATTTTTGCAAATTCACAAGAAATTTCAAGTTACCATTTGAGTAGAAACAAATTTGCTGAAAATAATTTTCATATTTTTCTTCCTCCAAACAAATCAGTTTCACTATTTCCTCGAACGATAAATCCAAAAAAATTTCAGGTATTATGTAATCTTGGGTAACGTGAAATTTTCATCAAGTTTCAAACGTGCTTTTTGACATGGATTACATTTTTTTTCTTGGTGGGTTGGTTGGTATATAGCGAAAAGATGACCGTCACGAAAACATGTACCGCTCTTGGCCTACTGCTCAGTGATTGTTTGCACTACAGATATCCTACATATACCACTCGATAGAAAAAGATTGAACATTGTAACGCCTCATAGTTTTAGGTGGTGACTTACAATTCTCAACCATTCCTGTGGGCTTATTGCCGAATCCGAAAAGCTAATGTAAGCGGCACTTTTCTATGACAATAGATACTGTTGAAGGTTTAGTCACTTCCTCGCAAGAGGCACGAAAATCATTTTATTGACATTGGTATATTTTTATAACCTGCCGTGTAATCAAATTATAAGCGAATTTAACTATTCGTTCTCCCCTATAGTTAATTTGTCATCTCTTTTTAATACACTTGCCAAAAAAAACGGACGCTGGCCCTTATTGCTGTTGCACACACAAACTATCCACCTCTGAGATTATATTCCACTCCTCCCTTCACACAGAGAGAAGAGAAATTGATGAGAAAAACGAAGTCGAATGGATCAAGAATAGAATGCCAATTGCCAATGTCTAAACGATCTATGTCTAAAGTTGTGTAAGAAGGCGAATATTAAGAGAAAAATGGCAATTCTTTAGTTGAGAGTCAATGTGGACCAAACAGGCCACACCACAGTGGCATGGGGTAAAGCGTCTATTCAATATGGTCAATAAATTCGCTCTAAATTGTGAAAGGGAAATCATTTGATTTTATTTAATTTATTTACCTGCCTTAACTGATACTTATAAACATAAAAACTAAATTGTAGTGGAGCGATCGCCGATACCTTTGAAACAAAAAAAATTAAATAAAATATTTTGCCATTAAGTTAGTTAAAAAGGGGTGGAGTGGAAAGAAATCGTGTTCACGTCTTAATATAATGATTATTAGGCGGACGAGGCTGCGAATTGAACCTAGACCTCCAGCACGACAGTCCCACGCACTATCAAGCCAGGGATACTACACCTCAGCAGCTCGGTTTGAATTAAATTAATTAGAGCTTCATTTCTTCGAAAGTGCCTTAATGATTGATATCTTTAAAAATGGGTACCCCTTTGACATATTACCCATCAAATTAACGATAACTTAACGGCACAAGCAAAACATGTGCCTTAACATGGTGGCTCCACGAGATTTGTTTCATAGAATACTGTATTGTATGCTATGAAAATTGCTCATGGCTGCTACTTATAGTATTCTATAAAAAAAATTCTTGCCACATATTGCTCTGCTCATAGAAAGCTATGAATAGCATTCTATGAGGAAGCAATTTTCCGTTTGACATTTGTGGGTTTGTTTCAATTTATTTTTGTTTTGTAGATTTAAACAAAATTAAAAAAATAAATTCTTTTAACTTCATAACTATGCCCTGTGAAATTTTTGAGACAAATGGAATAGTAAGTTGTGAGAATGCCCAACAACACTTTATGGTAAACCATCGCTCTTTCGTTCTGTCAAAAGTGACAGATGGTAATATATGAAATATTTCAGGTGGAGACCCGGTGTAAGGGCGATATACCAAGGGTATTTTTTTAAGTAAGCGATTTGTAAGGAAACATTTATAAAATACATACATATATTTAGTCACAAAAGTGAAGACATGCTAGAACTAGTAAAAACCCAGTTTGTAGGATAAAATATTCACTTTTGTGACACATTCAGCCTTATCAACGTACCCTATCGGAACGAAATTTTCGCCGATTTCTACGAAATGTACGAATTTTGTATTAACAATGTTCCGATAGGCCAATCGTACAAATCTACGAAAACA
Organism: Epistrophella euchroma; assembly: GCA_947049315.1. NCBI lineage: Eukaryota > Metazoa > Arthropoda > Insecta > Diptera > Syrphidae > Epistrophella > Epistrophella euchroma. The sequence continues at coordinate 128,957,459 of OX346246.1, forward strand.
AAATTTAATGTCCGTTGAAAATGTCAAATTCGTGCGTTGCATGTCGATGAAATGTCAAAATGGCAGCAACGTATCACGAATTCATGCTATGTGTGAAGATATTTGATTTCCAATTTCCCCGATAGAAAATGAGAAGTGGAAAATTTCCCGTAACTATACGATAAGATTCGTATACCATGAACAGAAAAAATCGTGCGATTCGAAGTTTTCTCCAAACGGATACGATAATAGGGCTGATTATTGTGAAAACAAATTCAAAGAAGAGGCTGGGAGTGACCCACACTGATAACTTCCCATTGGTTCCCTTTGAAACTCGACACCCGATGGTATTTTTTTTAGAAAAAAATTACCAATTAAAAAATCTTCGGAAAACTTATCAATTTGCTCTTATTATATGCAACACGAAAAAAAACCGCCAATTGAATTTTTTTAAAAACCTTATCAATTACTAATTATGGCATAGTGTGTAGACTAAATTTATGTCGGGGTTGATATCATTGGCTATTTTCGAGATATTTGAGCCGAAAAACATTATCTTAATCGGACGCCAGAGACCTGGAAACTTGGAGAAATGTCAAAATTTTCAATTAGAAAAAATCGGACCGGTTACAATAACTTCCAATGGGGGAAGTTAACAAATGTGTAACATAGCAACAGTTCATCGATCGCTACATCTAGCGATTTAAAGCTGGGCACCGAAACTACCCCATTCGCGTGAATTCGCTTGAGCTATCAGTCGTTTGAACTTGCTTACTCGCATGATTAGAAACTGTAGCCTTATGCATACGAAATACATAAAACATTTTTCTTTTTTTGCTCTGAGCAGAGCACTGAGCAAAGCCTAAGTAATCCGAGTAAGCTCTGAGTAGAGTATGATCAGAGCTTTCCAAATTAATTATGAAACAAAACTGAGCACTGAATTGTCATATCTGTCAAATCTCAAATAACATGAAAATTGTATGAAGTTGGTCGCGCTTAGCCTTTTTTCTCCGTTTGCTCGGTCAATTTTTTCTGAGCTTATGGAGCAATCAGCTCCGATCCGAGCTAGCTCTGATTGAAAAAAGAAACACAAGTTAAGCACACAGTTCTCCACAGAACATCGGTTTCGGCTTATTGGCCGAACACAATAGTGAAGCTGCAGCTGCAGCATCTAGTACTGTGAAAGTTGAAATATTCGAAAATAGTATACAGCGAAAATAGTATAGCCGCTGTACAAATCATAATTTTTGTTATGCATCGCATTTAGGTCTCTAAACATAATCTGGGTTTAAGAGGGTCGTTTGAACTGGATGACTAAAAGTAACAATTCGATGATTAAAAGATATAACATTAACTTTTCTACTCGCTACAAGCTGCATTTGATATGGAATATATGAGATCGTTCAATACTTTTTTTCTTTCTAACGCAAGCTAGGCGTTGGGAATCCCGCTAAACCATTGTAGGCGTTCTTTGCGACAAAAGTGAGCGATTGTGTTCTTTAGGGCCCTATTACCGGGGTGAATGAATCAAATCCGTATTACAATTAGTTAAAATTCGGCAGGTGACTCGCCTCAAACGTCAAAACTTGGCGAATGAAAATTGTTAGTGACTGGCCGGCGAATACAAATAAATTACGAATTTATTAGCTTAAAACATTATATTTTCAATCGAAATGGGTTTAATAATATCGCTTATCAATAAACAACAGTAAAACTAGCCATTATCAACATAAAACCATTAAAAAAAACAATTTTTTAAATAACAAACAGATACACCAAATTAAACTAGCTGACAGAGCGCACACTCGAGTGTTGATTTTGTGATTTGCTGCAAATAAATTGGATGATTATTACAAAAAAGTTGTGCCACGAAATATTTAATTGAACTTATTAAATAACGTATATAACTTGAAGAAAACTGGACAAATTCCGCACATAAAATTCTATTTATGACAATTATTTTTTATTATTTTGACATCTTAGCAAATCATTGACAATAGATGAATTTTGCGATGAATTTTTGGCGAATGAATTCATTCGCCAACCCTAATACGAAAAATCACAACGTTCGTCAAAGGGTTCGACTACATGCGAACGTTCGATTTGCGAATCATAATAAGGCCCTTAAGCTGCCGCTACTTGTCATTGTTTTCAAGGAGTTCGACTTAATGAACTTTTCAAAAGTTCAACCTGCTATATATTTTTGGGATGTACATATACATGTATGTAGTACCTCTTTTTTTTTTTTGGACAGATTGGTTACACTACAAAGGATATACATATGTATTAAATAGTTATCGTAAAGTATATTATAGTTAGTTAATTGTGTAAGTCATCAGCTGTTTGCATTAAGGTTATTCTTAGACTCTCCACAGAACAAAAAACATTAATCTACGAACCTAGAAAACATTGCACAATTAGGCTAGTCGGCAGAGGGTTTTTTTTTTTTTGCAAAAAACGATTCGAATTAGTAGGTGTGTTATTCTTGATTATAAAATTAAAAGGCGCGGCTGTAAGTTGTGCGTCAGGCGCCATTTTTAAAACGGGTTGTAGCCAATATCTCAAAAATGGCTCATAGCACACAAAATTTGTAAGCATTATTTTTTTTTTATTGGAAATTTAAGTATGGATGAGTTCCGAAATTATTGCAAAGTTTGACGATTCGGAACGCAAACAAAAATATTTTAAATCGAAGTAGCTAAAATTTTTTGGATGCGCCGTTTGCGCATCAGATGCATTTTGGAACTCAGCCTCTCTTTCTTTTAATCATGGAACATTTTGCTTTTTAGTTTTTCACCAATATCTCCTTTACGATTGATACTATAAAAAAAAAAGTAAAACAAAGCATGCTTTAAGGCGCTTTATCTCTGAAAGTGTAAGTAAGTTACAAACTTTCAAGCCGTTTTTGAGATATTGGCTGAAACCCGTTTTTCACAATGGCGGCTGACGCACAACACTTACAGCGACGCCATTTTTTTTTAGTATACTTAGAAACGACCCACCTACCAATTCCACTTACAAAATTTGATCAGTATTTTTTTGCATTATGGAAAATCTTTTTTTCCTCTGCCGGGCCTAAATCTAGATCTGTAGTAAATTATTGTAAATCAAGAGTTATTTGTTTTGGTAAACCCATCACATCGGAATAAACTAAAATTGTTAAATTTATTCTGTATCTGCTATTAGCCGTTCCACACTATCCCATCGAGTATTAATACATGTCAAAAAAAAAAAGTGTAATAGAATTACTTACGACTGCCAAATTTGTGTGAAGAAACGATTTTCATATTTTGCTTCCACACCTGAATCCAAAAAATCAATTCACCATAACCTCAAACCCCCAAGTGGGATAGAATGTGTGATGGTTTTAGAACCAATCCTAAAAATTTTCATGTATTAACACATGTCAAATTGTGTGAGATGGGCTGTCAAGTCGTGTGGGATGTGATTTCATATTTTGTTTCCACACTATTATACACGATTTACTTCCCACTTTTTTGACATGTGTTAATACTCAGTGGGATAGTGTGGAAGGCCTTTATGGGGAATCTCAGAAAAATACCAATTTCCTATTTTTAATTACATACATTAAGATGAGGGCAAATTTGAATATAACTGTTGATTTAAAAACTGTTCCTTATTTTAACAATAAGTAGAAATCTATGTCAAAAGCACACTTTGAATACGATTTATTACCTAATTTATGTATATTTTCTAATATTTGTTTTTAAAGTATCATTTTTATAACCATGTCCTGATTTTGAGACTTCTGTATTTTTGTGTTTGCTATTGTTGTTTTTTTTTTTTTTTAATTTTTTTTTTATTTCAATGCTTGCTTGAGTTATTTGTTTGTTTTGTTGATTTGTGTGTTGATAAATATGTATATAAAAATACTAGCAAATTCATGTTCTAATTCTTCCATTTTCATTGATTTAGTAAAGTTGTATTTATATTTTGTCTTAAGATTAAAATTATTTTTTTTCTTTTTTTAAGAATATTTTAATAAATACAAATTTAATTTGTTTCTAGGTGGCCCATATCCAGGTCAACCAGGCTATAACCAATATGGTTCGAGCGAACAATATAATTCTTCAGTGCCGGCTGGACAATTTACTCAAGGCCAAGGCCAGTTTCCACCACAAAATCGTACCATGTATCCTCCCTATGGTCCGGAGGGAGAAGCGTGAGTCTTTTATTATCGATTTTTGTTTTTGCACTATAATAATTCTTTGTAATGTCCATAATTAATATTGTTTTTTTTGTTGGATTTTCTTAAATTAACTTTAATGCTCACAAACACAAATTTTTTCTGGTTTAAGTTCCTCACCGGCAGCAAATACGTACGCCTATGCAAGCCGGCCTTATAACCAACCACCTCCAGGAGCTACACAAACAGTACCTCCACCAGGCGGTAGTACTACAGCGCCCACTGGCCCGCCAACTGGAGCTGGAGCATCTCCCAGTACATATCCTCCTGCAGCTCCGCAACAGCCAGATTATTATCGACCCCCTGAGCAGGTAAAATCAATTGAAATTTTAGTTGTATGGAAGGAAAATTAATTTTAATTATAGAGTCCACAGCCAAGGAGACATCCAGATTTTGTAAAAGATTCTCAGGGCTATACTGGTTACAATCAGAGACCGCAAATGTATGGTTAGTATTAAACAAATTTTGTCGGGTCAATAAAAAAAAAAAAAACAAAAAACAAACAAACACTTTCATACAAATTTTCATTTTCTAGGTGGTTGGCAAGGTGGTGCTGGTCAGTACCGTGGCCAATACCCTCCTTCACCTACGCCACAAGCATGGTGTAATTCCCCGCGTGCTTCTGGACCACCTCCGCCGCCCAATCAACAGGCAGCGGCTCAGTGGGATCAACACCGCTATCCAACACAGTCTCAACCTCCTTACCCAGCTAATCAGCAGCAGCCGTGGACAAACATGACCTCACCACAACAAAGTCCCGGTTCCCCACTTCGGCCACCGCCGCAACGATTGCCTGTCAGTGGATCAGTTGTTGGACTTTCAACTACGGTGGCCATCAGTACAGGAGGTAAACCACCATTCAACATGCCTCCACCTCAACCCAGTGGTAGTAGTGTAGTTCCACCACCTGGATCGGTGGGTCCACAACCAGGTGTTGCTGTCAGCGGTCCATCGATCCCGCCTGGACCTAATGTGATGCCCGGCAGTAGTAAAGCGACGCCTCCACCACCACAACCAGGCCAATTTCCGCCCACAGTCCAAATGCAAAAGAAAGACATTGTTTTTCCTCCAGATAGCGTGGAGTCTACAACCCCAGTCTTATATCGACGAAAACGTTTGGTTAAAAGCGATGTCTGCCCGATTGATCCATGGCGGATATTCATGTCTCTCCAATCGGGTTTGCTTTCGGAAAGCACCTGGGCGCTAGATATACTCAACATTCTGCTGTACGATGATTCCACAATCCAGTACTTCGGCTTGACTCATCTGCCTGGATTGCTAAGTCTTCTATTGGAGCATTTCCAAAAGAACCTCGCCGAAATGTTTGAAAATGAGAACAATGCCTGCGTCACAAGCATTTGTAGCCGGAGCAGGGCGCGGCACTATGAAAACAACGCTGATAAAGACTGTAACTATAACGTCGATTTAGGTCAACTAATGGCGCCCACAAACCCTGACGAAAAGGTATTGCTCCTTTCGAACACCCCAAACTACACAATGGTCTCACGCAAAAACATGCCCGTCCGGATACAAAATGCCGATGACGATATATTCGTGTCGGAGCAGCTTAAGCCTTGGGACTTTGACTCAAACAAAAAATACCAGCTTACAGTACCAATTGGCAGCGATGCCTGGACGTACGATCACATTGAACGTGATCCACACGATAACGTTATCGACGTTTTTAAGTCTGAGATCATTGACATTCCATTTGCTCGATACATTGGTGGCAGAAGGAGAAAAGACAAATCCGTCAGATTGTTCCATGATTATGCGGATCGTGAAGAAGTCGGGATAGGAGGAGATGATGAAGAGGAGAGCAACAACAAAGTACTTGCGTTTAACAAAAAGCGAAGACACATTAGTATTTCGAGCAATACGAGCAGTAATAACAATAAGAATGGACTAACTAGTCTAGTCGGGTCTGCTAAAAAATCTAAAATGAATTTCCTAGAAGCAAGCAGCGGTGATGGTTCAACATCTCTTGCCATAACCATTAAGGCGGAAGTGAAAAAAGAGGAAACCGAGGACAGTGTGGTTGGTGCCGATGGTTTGATCTGTGAACGAAGTAGTGATCCTAAGGATCTTCTTGACAGTGACTGCCGAGAAGTTGACATGGACATTGAACATCCTCGCGTGCTTCTCAATGGCGCACCACCGCCCTCAAAACGATCCGATTTTGATCCAAAGTCAAGCGTTCGTGATCCAGCATCAGTGCTTCAACGCCGTCGCATGTCTGGCTATGAGGACGAGTGCTATACCCGCGACGAAGCTAGTCTCTATTTGGTTAACGAAAGTCAGGATTCCCTGGCTCGACGTTGCATCTGTCTATCAAATATATTCCGCAATTTGACGTTTGTTCCTGGAAACGAGACCATTCTGGCCAAATCCCCGAAATTTCTTGCTCTGCTCGGAAAGTTGCTTTTACTAAACCATGAGCACCTTTTGAGAACACCAAAAACCCGCAACTACGATAGGGAGGAGGACACTGATTTCTCTGATTCATGTAGTTCGCTACATGGAGAAAAAGAATGGTGGTGGGATTATTTGATAACGATCCGGGAGAATATGCTCGTGGCAGTGGCTAATATCGCTGGACATCTCGAATTGTCGCGTTACGAAGAGATTATAACGAGGCCTGTACTTGATGGACTATTGCATTGGGCCGTTTGTCCATCAGCGCATGGGCAGGATCCATTCCCATCGTGTGGATCCAACTCTGCGCTGTCGCCACAACGCTTGGCACTAGAAGCGCTGTGTAAGCTTTGTGTAACTGATGCGAATGTTGATCTGGTAATTGCCACCCCACCACATTCGCGCCTCGAAAAGCTGTGCGCTGTTCTTACACGACATCTTTGCCGTAACGAGGATCAAGTGCTAAGGGAGTTTTCAGTAAACTTGTTGCATTACCTCGCAGCTGCCGACAGCTCAATGGCACGTTCGGTCGCTTTGCAATCGCCGTGTATATCATACTTAGTTGCATTCATCGAGCAAGCCGAACAGACTGCCATCGGAGTGGCAAACCAGCATGGCATTAATTACCTCCGTGAAAATCCAGATTCGATGGGAACGAGTTTAGATATGCTAAGACGAGCAGCTGGAACTTTGCTTCATCTCTCTCGACATCCCGATAACAGGTCGTTGTTCATGCAGCAGGAACCTCGTCTTCTGGGCTTAGTTATGAGCCATATACTAGATCAGCAGGTTGCTCTCATCATTTCGCGAGTGCTATTTCAGGTATCTCGTGGTCCTGGCCCCATGCCGTCTATGGAATACAGACTGCAGCAACGTCAGCAGCTTCATCAGCAACAACAAGACAACATAAAATCTAATGAAAATAGAAAACTGATGCAGCAGCAGAGTGCACATCAACAACTACCAGCGATAGTTGTCGATGAAGCTGGCTGTCAAACTGCCGGTGGTGATTTAAGTACAAATGCAAATGTCGCTTCTGCGGCAACAGTCATAGCTGTAACAAATTTCTCATCGTCTAATGTTCATAGTAGTAATAGCAACAGCAGCAGCAGTTGTTACAGCAACTCTAGCTTAACTTGTAACAAATCTGAAGAAATCCTAGTACCACCGTCGGCAACACTTAACGATATTAGTAATAGCAGCAACAGCAGTTGTGGTAGCAGCAACAGTGGCAGTAACATAACTGCTCCCATCGGTGCCACTATTGCCCCATCAATAGCTTCACCATCGTCATCATCTTCAACAGCCTCATCATCGGTTGGAGCCACTGCATCATCAACGCCTGCCACAACAGCACCCAATAGCATTGAGAATCCAACATCGGGTAGCAGTGGCATAGTTGCGGCCGGCAATAATAATAAAAACCTGAGTACAACAACAGCAACAATAACAGGAAATAGTAGTAATAGTAGTAGTAATAATAATAACAATAGCAATAGTAATAATAATAGCAACATAACGGCGACAACATCAACTACGGCCGCTGTTGCGTAGTAAACAAGAAGTCGTCGACGAAGTCGTTATTAATTTTACAAAACATTCTTAACATTGGTTGGGACTGGAATGTTTGAAAAAAAAGGACTTAAATTTGAATGCAGAAAATAGTTAGGGATTCACTAAATGAAGGATAAATTTTGATTCCAGAAAAGATATTTTAGGGTCACTGAAATAATTGAGTTAATAAAAAGAAAAAGAGAACATCTTCTGCAACTACTGCAGAAAAGTTTAAGAAATATTTATTGAAACTTAAGGGCAGCCAAAGGCATACCAATTTTAACTGGCGAGTGGGGGAGAGAGATAGAGAGAAGGAGAGTGTGTGAAATTTTTTAAAATAAAATTAATAGAAAAAAAACAAAAACAAAAACAAAAAAAAATCAATTCAATTAGTGCTAGTAGTCGTAGTAGAATTAACGGTAGCTTACGGTTGTTTTTATGTATGTATAGCAAAGAAATTAAAAGGAAAGAAGGAGAGCGCATGATAAAACAAGTCATCAGCAGAAATAAGATTTGTTTAATTTTAAATGTTTGCTTTTAACGATGCTGTGATTGAATAAAGAGAAGAGATAATGATGAGAAGAATTTTTCCGGGCAAATTGTTTTTTTTTTTTTTTTTTTTTTCTCCTTTCTTTTCATACACAATAATTCTCGATGAAATAAAAAATACAAAAAACTTTGAGACTGCGCCAGCGATGTATACGTGACGCAACAATAAGAAAATATACTTAAATATTGCACTCAATATTAAAAATTAAATTAATAATAAATAATATTACATAAATATACATATATGTATATAATAATATGTATTATATATATACATATATATAAAACAAATGAATGTAAAATTTGAAAAATAGGTATTTTTCTATTTGTTATTTAAAAAAGAAAAAAAAAGAAAACAATGACTAAGTAATCCATGAAATCAGCCAAAACATAAAGAACACATTGATGATGACTGATCAAAACAAAACACTTACATACACACACACACACAAACACACACATAACCAAACTTGTATAAAAAAATAATGAACAAAATCCAATATAATAAAATTTACAAATTAATTAATGAACATTACTTGACTGCAATTTTTAGCAGAAAAGAGTAGGTATGCGATGAATGTAACTTAATTATGTATTTAAGTAATTATTATGATTAAACATATAACCCACACAGAGACAAACCACACACTTATTAAATATTTAAATAATACATAATATTTCCTTAAATTACAATAAAAAAAAAAAAAAAACAGAAAAAAAAAAACAATTGAAAATAAACTAAACTACAGATTATGTATGTATAAGCAACTTTAAAAGTTTATATTAACTATTTAATAAAATAAATAAATAATAATGCTGATGGTGGATGCTAATAATTGATGCATGTCTGAATGTTTATATTTTTAAATCAAAGCAGTAGTCGTATTTAAATTTGTTTAATATTTCTTATTTGTTTTATTTAATAACATCAACAAAATATACATATTATACAAATTGTTCTCTTAAAAAGATCCACATAGAAGGTTTAATCTTCAAAAACACACACAAATATATGTATGTATAACTTCTGATGTATGTAAAATAACTTTTTAATTATAAATAATAAAATCTAAACATTGACTTTCTCTTCAATACTTAGATAAAACAAGACAAAAATAATTCACAAATAAATAAAAAATAAACATTACAATGACACATTAAAGAAACATAATTATAAAAATAACAAACTGCATATTTTGTTTTACATTTTTATAAATATTAATAATTAAAAAATATAACCTAAATTATATTAATGGATATATTAAAAAATATATATATATATATATATGTTTATCGTAATTGTATATGTAAAATAATTATAGCGACTATTGTAATTGTATATGTTTTTTTTTTATTTGCAAATTAATTATAACGAACCTATTTTACATAAAATAATAAAAAAAAAAAAACAAAAAAAAAATACATAAAATGTATGTAGTTGTATTTTTTTTTTATATAAATATTGCGCCTCACAACGGTAAATTATGGAATAATTTAAAAATAACATACAACTAATGCATGTTTATTTTACTATTACAAAACAAATATAACAGTTTTTAATTAAATGTGTATACCTAAATACTTTTGTTTTGTTTTTATTAGTCTTTTTACATTTCTTATATTTTTACTTGTTTTTAATTATTATTGAATTAAATGCGTTAGTACATAAACAAAGAGTATTCATAAAAAAGGAAGAAAAAGCGACATACCGACGATAAAAATATATATAAAACAAAATAGAAAACAGTAAGAAAGCTGTTTTTGGAAAATAATAACTTAATTAATTAAATGGCAAATATTTAAACAAAAGAAACCTATAATAAAAAAAAAATACATGAAAGCATGATGTGTAATTTATTAAAATATTTAAGACAGTTTTTGAAAAAAAAATAAGATTTAACTAAGAATCGAATTGAAAAAAAAAACAAGAAAAACGTATATTAATTTAAAAAAAGTAAAGAACAAGACCTTCTTGAAAAAAAAATAATATTCTAGCAAATAAATGGTGGATACTATTGATATATATATATAAATATATATAAACATATATATTTAAACAAATAAAAATATATATGAAATAAGGAAACAATATTTAAAAGAAATGCACTAATAATTAAAAAAGTAATACAAACAAAAAAAAAACTTATTAAGAAAAAATGAATGATTGTAGTAATATATATTATACATATAAATAAATTATGTAAAAAAAAGAATGAAAAACCATATTTAAGAATAAATATAAAAATTACAAAAAATATAAACAAACCGAGTTTTTATGCTGGAGGAAGTTAATATTAGCAGTACAGGCTTGGATTACTTGAAAAGGAATTCTTAAATGGTTTACATACATCTTGGGGCATGGTTGTGCGCCCCGCCAAGACGAGCCAAACGATTTGGCTGTAGAAAAACTACGTATATTTTCTCGGAATGCTTCTTCGAATTTTCAAGCGTTCCAGCCCTATCGGGGTAACCGTCGCACATTGGGGTATTTGTCTCGAAAAACCGCTCAAAAATCAATTTTTCAAAATGTAGAGTTGAGAAGTAATTTTGTTCCTAGCTGTAGTTAAATACCTATGGAATGGTGTACCATTTTTTTTTTTTTTTTTTTATGCACACACTTCGCCACAACATCAGTTGAAAGTCATCGATCGTAATCTTGCACTGTGCATCAGTTGATTTGTGTGAAAAATACCTTCGCTAATTAATTAAGTTTATATTGTTTTTTGATATTGATTACAAAGTTTTTTGTTATGGAGGGTTCATCTGCAGGTATGTTCTTTATTATAAAGCTGTTTTGATGAATATTTAAGCTATTATTTAAAAGAAAATTAATTTATTTTAAAATCTATGCAAAAGGGCAGTTTTTTTTTCATTTTTTTTGTATTGTGGACCTTTTGTTATATTGTTCGGTGTTATTCGATAACGTTTTTGGTATCAGCAGGCCTATTCCAGAAAGCGCGGCGGATCGGATTAAAAGCGATAACTCAATTTCGACCATCTTCGCTTTGGGTTATTCTCAAAAGCGAACAAGGGCGAAAACGATCCTTCCAGTTTCTCTCACTTTCCAGGCCAACTCCCATTTTTACTTCCACTCTTCTCATTTACTGGCTGAACAGAATAGAATGACGGAACTGAAGACGCAGACGGAACTGGAAGAGTTGTCAAAAAGTGTCGTACGTTATTTTTTTTACATGCCCACAATGGAGCTGTACAGCTTTGAAAGTATTTTGAAGAAAACCAAAAGAATATTATTGTGTACAAGCTCAGAATTCACATTTTTTGTTTCCAATAATTTTCCTTTTAATAAATAATTTTTTTCGCGATACAAATAACCACAATATTTTTTTCCGACCCAAAAAGTTGTTTTTTTTCTTCATACAAATTGAAACGTCAAAAGTGCCGTACGTCAAAAGTTAAAAGTTGGTGAACTCTTCCGTCTGCGTCTGCGTCTCCGTATGCGTCTACGTTCCGTTGTGTTCGCAACATTGAATTTGCGTGTATTCAATATTTTGACAGCTATTCCGGCTCCGTCTCCGTTTCCGTCTGCGTCACCATTCTGTTCAGCCAGTTAATTGTCAGTTTTTTCCAAAAATTTGACAGTATGTAGCTGTTTGCCGTCTAAAGAAGTTGTGTTTTTTTGTGCATATTTGTAATTTTGCAATGTTGTTGCTCTTAACAAAAAAAAAAAAAAATTAAAACATTTTGATGGAATAGTGTGTTTTTATTTGCCGAAATTGAAGAAGAAGGCACATAATTATTTGCAAATTATTTATATATTTACATTTTCTTTCAATCCGCCAACAATCCGCCACCTAGACACCTATCGCTTTCAAACCTAAAATGACATGTAGTGAGAACTTTCGCTTTGGCATGAAAAGCGAAACGCTTTTGAGAATAGGAAAATGCAAATCCGCCATCAAAAGCGATCCGTCGCGCATTTGAGAATAACCCCCCAGCTCTTAGAGAAAGGTGCCAAGAAGCAAAAACAAATGCTGCCCATATCTGCCCCTCGAGATTGTATCGTCCCTGATGAGTGTCTAGTCTAATAAAAATAAAAAAAGCTATTTATTACAAAATTAATTCTTTTCCTTGAAGGATCGTCTGGCTTGTGCATTTTAACAAAAAAACAGTTATAAATGAGTGTAGTGAGAATGATTTTGATGCCAAATTAGATCATCTTCAGAGCTATTTACTCAATAAAGCGTCTTGCACGGAGGAAAAACTTAAGATTTAATTGAACTTTATTTGTATATGCAATTTCATCTTTAAATCTCTTAAATTGTATTAAGGTATGAATTTAAGTCAAGATGGTTAAGTTCACAACGGACAAATGGTAGATTTAAAAAAAAAATGAAGTTTGGCTTCAGGGAGTTTTTGAGGTACCAATTTCGCTTGGACTTGGTCGGCCGTGTAAACCTTTTCCATTTCCAGAGCTTAGCGTACAGAGCCAGAGAAGAAGAACGCAAAGTTTACGTGACGATAATGAAACGGAGAAACTTGCGTTTGCTACCGAAATGAAGTTACGTGAAACTGGAAAATCGCAAGCTTCTAAAATACTTAAAGAAATCATCGACTCTCCTGGGAGGGCAAAAAGATATAAAAAAGCTTTGTCCGTTAGTTTCCAACGGCAAAGTGAAAAATTATCCACTCTTAAAGCTCTTTCTATTTTTGTTGAAGCAAATCTTTCACGTAAACAGTATGAAGTAGTGAGAACTAGTGACAAAAAACTTTTTCCTTGATATAGTATTCTCCAAAAAGCAAAAAAAAACAATGCTATCCAATCCCTCCCGAGTCATATACTGTAACAGAAACTTTGGCGATAGAACATTGGAAGTAAAACACACGTTAGCTTTTACAATGGTCGATGGAAAAGTGTGCAACGCGGCAACTAACACAAAATCTACAATGAAGTGTTATATTTGTGGACTTACTTCAAAAGATTTTAATGATCTTTCTACAAGAAAAAGAAGTTGATAAAGATGCGATAAAATTTGGATTGTCAATTTTGCATGCGAGGATACGGTTTTTTGAAAGCATTCTTCATCTTGCTTACAAGATTCCGTTGAAGAAATGGCAGCTAAGAACTCTTTCAGAAAAAATTATTCTTAAAGAAAGAAAAACTGATATACAAGAAAAGTTTAAATCAAAACTCGGACTCATCGTTGATGTACCCAAACCTGGTTTCGGGAATACTAATGATGGCAAGCCCAAGGTTTTTTAGCAATCCAGAACTAGTTGCTGAAATAACTGGTGTTGATTTGCAACTCATAGTTAGATTAAAAATCATATTGGAAGTTCTTTCTAGTGGATTTGAAATAGATGCTTCAAAATTTGAAGCATTTGCTTTTGATACGGCAAAGTTGTATGTTGAGCTTTATCCGTGGTGCGTTCTTTTATGTTACTGTGGTTAACTATAGTTAACTATAGTTAACTTCGGTCGTTCCTTTAATTCAGAAAAGTTACTTCGAGTAACTTTATGACGTCATAAAGTCGTTCCTAAATTCCAAAGTAAAAGTGTCAAAAAGTAACTTTTTGTAACTTTTTCCAACTCATCTCCTCGATATGAATTGAAATAGTTGATCTGTCAAACACAGCTGAAATGCAATGGTGGATGTTTTGTTTACTTTTTGCCCTTTTGATTTGGAATTGTTTTCAATATTTAAAATATATTTTTATCAATTTAATCGATTTTTTTTTGTCGAATTTGATTTTTGGAATAGTTTTCTCTTATTTTCTGATGCATTTTCTTTCTGTCGGCATTTTCTTCTTTATATTTGGTTAATTTTTCATCAAAAAATTCTGTGCCATAAGCAATGAAGAAAATTGCACATGTTATTTTGAATTCCTAACAATTATTTTTGCAATAAATTTAATGCAATCACATTTTTTCTTGGTTATTCATTCCAAATATACAATTCAATTTTTTTTTCAACCCCTTTCGTTTGACAGATTAACTATTGTTAACTCTGGTCGTTCCTAAATGAAAAAGTTACCAAGAGTTACTTTCTTAACTATGACAGATCAACTTTTGTTTTTGACACATTAACTATAGTTAACCACAGTAACATAAAAGAACGCACCTCAGTGGCATACCATGACTCCAACGATGCACAAGATTCTTATACATGGACCGGAAGTTATTCAAAATGCTCTTTTACTTATTGGGCCAGCTATCCGAAAAAGCAGCAGAAGCACGGAACAAGCATTTCAGGTTGTACCGGTTAAATTTTGCAAGGAAGTTTTCAAGGACAGAGTGCAACTTGGATGTACTTAACAGGTTTTTAAAACTTTATTAGAAGTGGGAAATAATATATAATTCTATTTTTCATACTATCTGTAGGTTACTTTTAAGTTCAGATCCTCTAATAACCAGTTTAAGATCTTTGCCTGTTAAAAAATCTAAGCAATTTTCCAAAGAAGCTTATTTCCCGGATTCCTGATTCATCAACATTAACATTTTTTAATTCAAAATGAGCTCGGACGGTAATTCCTTGCTCCATTTGAATTCCTCCGCCATTTTAATCTGTGCTCATTCATCAACATCCAAAATGAAATAAAGCAAATCCCAAAATCAAAGAAAGAGTAGAAAGAGAAACGTCAAAAACACGCAAGGAAATTTCTACCCTTGCGTGTTCAGATAGATTTATTTGTGTTTCATCTTCTCGTTCTTACTTTCTCTTTTGCACTTCATTCACGCGAGGCTAAACACGCTCCGTGTAATACCGGACTATCCACCTATCCCAAAAATTTTCAGATACCTTGAGTTGTTGTTGCATCAGCTGACATCAGAAGTTTTTCAACAAGGGATTACAACAACACAAACCTATCCGGATAGGTTTGGCTTGCCCCCCGAACGCGGCCAATTCATACGCTAGAATCTGGCCGCTGGAATCTAGATTCTTGAGCTTAAATTAAAAAAAAGAACAAATTGGAAAAATAAACATTTTATTTTGGATTCAAAATTTTGTAAGAACTTAAAGAATTTGTTGTAATGTGAAACATTCTTACAAATATAATAATAAATTTTAATTTAATTTAAAAAATTATACATCTATTTAACATTTAACATACAAAATACAAAGCTCTCTACTTCTGCTTCGGGATCGGCATCAAATCGAAACCACCTAATGAAGATACAAAACAGTAAAATTAATTTTATATTTTAATAATAGTAAGTTATTAGTTAAAAATCGAGAAAATAAATAAAATATAGGTTAGGTTGTTGGGATGATAGAGGATCTTGTTCCAAAAAAAAAAAAAAATATAAAATACTTGTATGATAAAAGTTGGTTCGGGTGTCTTTTCCGAATCTCTGAATATTTCCAAATCTTGTCGGCTTCCCAACTTCGCTTGTGTCCTCCAGGCGGAATTGCTGGCAATTAGGGAAGCATGCAAGACCCTAACAAGAACTGTAATACTACCATCCTGACAGATAATCAGGTAGCCGTTAAAGCAATTGTTTCGCCACTATCGTCTTCCAAATTGGTTCGACAATGTCGTGATGAGCTCGCAAGCCTAGATGGGAACCTCAGGGTCTCTCTTATCGGTGTTCCAGGTCATCCTTGCCAGGCAAGGATGAGCCCTTCATGACTCTCTTGCGTAAAGAGTCAATACTCCACTTGGGGCTATGAAGGGCAATATATTCTCAATTTTTCTAAATGAATCCAACCGTAGGTGGCGCAATTTAGCTAACTGCGTCAGATCTGGAAAGACGTGGCCCACCTATAGCAAAACCCGAACAACTGACCTGTTATGCAGACCCAGGCGATACATAGGCAGGGTCGTTGCGACCTTTTCTGGTCACTGGCCGATCGGAGAGCATGCGGCGAAGCTGGGCATCCCTCATAACACTCACTTTCGTAGCTGTGGGGACCAGCAGGAAAGGGAAACTGTCTTTCATTTCCTCTGTAAATGTCCCGCTCTGGCCAGAATCAGAGCACAATCATTTGGAAAGGCCTTTTTCAACAATCTCAATGAACTCTCCGAACTGAAGATCAAAGACGTGATCTTTTTTCTAAACGGGTCGAAGTGGCTCTAAGATGAACTTAATAGCTACTGCACCATTTCTCCGTCAGAATTCCTAGACCACAAGCAAGTGGTAAACGGACTTCTGAAACCAACAATCTGCCTAGCCTGGCATTTTGACCCGCGAATCCCTCTTATAACACCGTTTTATATAAATAGGTCACACGAGTCATGGTATAAAAACGGCGCTCCTCAGCGCTAATTGGGTCACCGAGCTTAGGTTGCTCCGGGCCGCCATTTCTACCTACCTACCTATATGATAAAATGATAAATTTAAAGTATTAAACTGCGTTTTCATCAGCCATAAGGTTATTTCGTTAAAAACTTTCAAATTCGATTAAAATTCACATCATTTTCCAGACCTAACACATTTAAAAAGCTAAAAATATGAAAATTCGAAAAAAAAAAATCCAAAACAAGTAATTAACGACCAAACCGTCATAAATATTAGCAAAATTTCAAATGTAAACGCCTTTTCTATATTACGCGAAATTAGCCCTAAAGCGTTTTTAGAAAAATCTGAACTCACTCTGACAATCAAATTGTAGCTTTATTCGTTGAATTTTACACAGGGTTGACTCAGGTTTTCTTGACAACCCCAAAAGTTTTCAAAAAAAAAATTGGGTTTTTCGAATCTCAAAAAACACTTTAGAGCTCTCAATTTATTGTATTTATGACATTTCAAGCAAAAAAGAATTTATGTACTCGAATAATTAAAACTTTAAATAAGATTAAAAAATGAATAAAAACAACTTTAACAGCCATATTATTCAGTGACTTAAATCCGGTTTTAAATTTACATCTGGGTTTAAAGTAACTTAAACCCAAGCTCATCCTATTCACTTGTTATATTCGGAAATAAAAATAGGTTTTAACCTTGTCAAGTTTAATTCGATTTAATTTAAACAACAGCAGTTAAAGAAATTCAACTTGGGTGTAAAATCAAAATATAAAATACAAAAGCAAAGCGACAAAAAATTAGAAATATAATTACAAATGTCAAATTATTGATATTACGCAGCTTTTAAGTGAGTTTTCAAATAAGTTTAAACATTTTAACATGCGTTTTACTCATTTTTATTCCATCAAGTTTGATGTTTTTTTTTTTAGTGAATATTATGGACATAAGTGTAAATTGTCGGGTTTAAAAAATGCGGATTAAATTGACGGGTACCAAATTCATTTAAACCCAAATTATACCTCAAGTAAATAATATGGCTGTAATTGTTTCCATTTACTTTTCTTATTTAATTTTATTCAATTAGTGTACTATTTTTTTTAATTTCCATTCCAATCTTCAATAAATAAACATAAATGCTTTACAACTTATGTCACTTTGGCAGTTTATTCGTTACCTCAACCTGCCCCAGCAAAATACCTAGATCTACTTCAGGGCGAGTTCATGCCAACCCCAGGATTAAAAAAAAAAAAAAACAGAGAATTTGATTGTTAGGATGAGTTCAAGGTTTTCAAAAAATGCTTTGGGATGATCCCAGGGCGATTTCAGGGCTCAACTAACAAACCTTGTGTTTTTTTAGACTCTGGGAGATTTCACCATAAAGTAGGACTAAAGTTTTTTTTGCTGTGGCGAGTAGAGGCAACGAATAAATTGTCATTGCCAGTGACATGACATGAGTTCTGAAGCATTTATTTTGTAGTGGTTTCACTTGTTGCAGGTACAAAGTTTTAATTATTAGAACACACTTCTTTTTTGCTTTAAATTTCAAGACTTAATTTCCAACATTCTTTACAACTTATTTAGTGCAAATAGGATCTTTGGAGCAACAAAATAACGGATTGAAGTCGAATTTAGGGAAAACTTCCTTTTGTAAATTTCAATTTCCTCAAAAACTAGAAGACATTTAAGCATCATCTGGTTTCAAGAATTAAATAAGCCTAGGTTCTGGGCAAGTTCAGAAAACGTAGGTGACTGGGAAGCTAGGCAAGTTTCTAGTTTCTAATTGGTCAGGTGTCGATAATATGCATTCTAGGCAAATTTTATTGGAAAATGGCTGAAAAGCTAGGTGAGAAATATCTCCGTACATTTATAATCAAGTGCATTTGTGTCAGAATGGGTACGTTCAGAAGACATAGGGAACTTCATATGTAGTCAACTACGTTCGTTGAACGCAAATTTGACCAAGGAACCTAGTTGATGACTAGAGAAACCTTTACCTTCCGTTGATAGGAAGAAAGTACTTTTAATAATATTTTTATCTGAGAATCACTTCACAAAAGGCAGAAATCTGTTAGGAATTTTGTAATATTATTTGTAAACTTTTCTTAGTAATGATACATTGTTTAAATTGAATCTTTATTTATTTATTTCAAACTGTTTAGAAGAATAAAGTTTAGCTTGCTATTTAATGACAAAATATAATCAGCTGATATTCTGACATAAATGCACTTGACTAGAAATGTAGGGAGATATTTCTCACCTAGCTTTCCAGCCATTTTCCAATAAAATTTGCCTAGATTGGAATGCATATTTTGACAACTTCCTAGTCATCCACGTCCTCTGAACGTGCCCATTTTCTGTGCATTTTACTGCCATTTTCTTTTATATGAACTTTAATAGAACTTAGACTGAAATTCACACAAATGCACAGAAAATTACAGAGTTTCAAAGTAAAGGAACTAGCTATTAAAAGAATGGATTTCTGATTTTCAAAAAGGTGTAGCATGACATATACAGGGTGTCCCAGTAAGAATGGTCCAAACTTAATATGGTGGTAGGCCAGGTCCCAACCTCTCAGAATTTAGTAGCTTGTTCTTACTGAATCATAACGGTTTTCGAGTAACGGCTGTTTGTTTGAAATTTGTACAAACCCCTACTTTGAATAAGTTTTTTGTTCACCCCGTTCATAATTGATTTTTTATTTTTTTTTATTTTTACACTAAAACCTACTAATACACTGGCCAATAAAAAAAACTGTTCTGTGCATTAAAATAATTTGGATTTTATACGCCTTATTCTTAAAATTACTAGATAAACTCATAATTTCATCAAAATTTATTTTTTACTTCAATCTTTGAATGAGCATCCTGAAAAAAATTCGTGCGACTCAATATTGGTTCTTACTTTAAAAAAAATTCGTAATAAAAAAATAAAGCTGGCCTTAAACAAACAGCCGTTAACTCGAAAACCGTTATGATTCGGTAAGAACAAGTTATTAAATTCTGAGAGGTCATGACCTGGCCTACCAACATATTAAATTTGGAAAATTCTTACTGGGACATCCTGTATCAGTGTTGCCGTAGTTTGTTTTTAATTTTTTTTTCTATTTCCTCTCGATTTTGTTAGAAAACTGCGCCTCTCACATAAACAGGAGAAATAGACCCCCTTCAATACGATTCTTTCTTGTTTTCCTGACCCACATACACGCCCTAGCATTTTGTCGCATCTTAAGCAAAACCTCCTGTTAAATACATAAATTCGAAATCCAAAAAAAAAAAGTGACACTAGTAACAGCATAAGCGAATTTCAAGATAATAAGAATCATTGAAATGGAATTTAAATATTCATGCAAATATGTAATTTACTAACCTCCTCCCTGAGAATTACTGTTTTTTCTGCAAATCCAACCACTATTTCCAGTTTTTTTGCTGCCAGCTGTCGCACCTCCTCTTCGGCCTCCTCTCTTTTTTGGACTCCTAACTATATATGAGCTTGAAACGCCTCCGTTAGAGGAATTATTTGCTGCTCTTTTGTACTTCTTTGCCGCACTCCCCCGCCAGGAACCTTTACGCTTACCACCTTGGCGGAACCCACTTGTTTTATTAGGGGCGACCGAATCCCATGAAGTTGAAAAGTCATCGCCATCGTTCATTACATTTTGATTCTGACCAGATGATCCAGGTTTTGTTCTTTTTCGACTAACAGAAGCTTTTGGTGATGGAGGAGCAAAAGTTTCAACATCACTAGCATCTTCTATCATAGTGTTCTCTTCTAAATCCATTAAGAGACAAAGTTTTTCCGCTGCATGATTTCTAGTAATTTCTAACATCTTTTCACCATATTTATCGTAATTTGCTTTCGTTACATGCGGAATAGCACGCATATCGGCTTCAGTCTCGGGCAATGACTCAGCCATAGCTTTGAGAGCTTGAATATTCATTATACTTGCCATGGTGGCATTTTTGGTTGCCGCTATAGTTCTACACAGATCCAATAGTTCTGTATAACAACGTTCCGAAATTAATTTTAATTCTGGTGACGATTTTCGATCTCGAGATTGCCCTGATGTCGTCGGTTCATCATTTTCTGTTGTTGAGTTCTTAGTTGCCTTTTCTGTTCTTATGATGGAAAATCGTATTTCAATTTTTTGAGTCATCAAACTTTGAGCTTTAGGTCCGAGATTTATGTAGGCTTGAGGAATGTCATTAGAGAATATCATATCCTCGCGCAAAAACTCTTCAATTACTAATTTCCGTAAAAGCCGTTGAATGTCGCTTTTATCCCAGTCTTTTAGACGACCGTGGAAAGTCAGTGTATTGTGTTTGTTATCAACAATTTTTTTAATCATCGAGCCTTTAAGAACATCAGCTAAAATAAAGAATAAAACAAAAATGATAGACGGTTTCATAAAATTATGCACAATGTAAAAGTAAATACCAATGTGTAAAAGAGTGAATCTGGAACGCCCAGAACAGATGTCTTTAATAGCGCGGACGGCTACTTTGCAGTCTTCAGTTACATCTAATTCCTGAAAATATTTTTAATTTTGAATTTTTATTTTTAATGGAAAAACATTTTTTTTAAAATGATGTTTTATTAATTAATGTTCTATAAGTAAAAGAATTAATATGGTATTTGCGCAAAGTCTAAAGGAAACAAATGTTTTTCAAAGGAGGATCAATTTGGGATGTTAAAATAATCTCCAATTGAGGAACTAGAATCCGGATGTTTACCGCGGGAAAGTCATAGAAGGAACTGATAGACAACAAGGACTATCTGCGAACTATAACGGCGCGGCGTTGACTAATCGATGTGGACAGATTGCACCATTTAACGGAAATGATGTCTGCCAGACCTATACAAAATGAAGGTATCTTAATTCCAACGTTCCTGTCTGGAGCAATTTTAATCGACAGGCGGTCATGACCTGTTTGGGAGTATGCATAAGTATAGCCAGATGAAAGCATGCTCTCTCTATAGTTTCCCGATCCTCAAGAAAGGAGACATTTACATTTCCTACAAGATCTTTTCTGCTGTACCGTTCGTCGACAGCCTGATTGGTCCTTGTCATTATTTGTATCAACTTAACAGGACACTTTTTCTCTGCAAAATTAAAAAGCATTTGATATTCTTTTCGTTTTCGAAAAAGGGTTCCTGCTAAGATGACGTCATATCATATAGTATTAATTGTAAGCTCATGTTAGTAGTCATATAAACAAAATGGAAATACAATTATATCCAACTCATAAGTTTAACAATTAACTTACCATATAATCTTTTTTTTTTAAACAATTATCACATGCTGTTTGGCGATTCTCTAAACACTGTTCGCTTGTAAAATGTTCGCCAAAATAGTCCAATTGCTGGGCCCTGCGACAATCGCTAACATTTTCACAAAACCCAACAATCCGATTAAGATTTTCAATGTGAATTTTCTTGACATTATAGTCGCATCCACCTTTAATAAACGAAAATTAAAATAAATACCCGAACACACATCAATAGTAATTAGTTTTTTTTTTTTTTTTTTACTATTTATTACTTACCATCTGCATCAATCATCTTTTTATATCGCAGCATATCTCCATAGTTATAGTATAGAATACAGTGAGCAAGTTCTCCGTCGCGTCCAGCACGACCAGCCTCTTGATAATAACCTTCAATACTCTTTGGCATCGAGTAATGAAGTACAAACCTTACATCCGGTTTGTCAATACCCATGCCAAAAGCAATGGTTGCACATATAACACGAAATTTATTAGTTATCCAATCTTTTTGTCTAGATTCTCGAAGGTTATCGTTCAGACCGGCATGATAACTAGCCGATTTAATACCATACGAGTTCATTTTTTCAGCAACAGTATCACATTCCTTTCGTGAAAGACAATAAATTATACCACTCGCCGAAGTAGGCTGAGATTTTATGAATTTGTGAATCTCATCAAAAGTTTTTACACCTTTCTTAGGTAAGACTGTGTAACGCAGATTTGGTCGATTGAAACTCGAAAGAAACCATTTACACTGAGTGAGACCCAATTGTCGTAGAATATCGATACGCACTCGAGGTGTTGCGGTAGCTGTAAGGGCCATTGTTGGGACATTGGGAAATCGTTTTCGAAGTATGCCCAATTTCTTGAAATCGGGTCGAAAATCGTGACCCCACTGAGAAACGCAATGAGCTTCGTCAATAACAAATCGGCTAATACAGTTGCGACTGTAAAGTAAATCCAGAATATCCTGAAATGAAAGATGTATAAAACATGATGTGTTTATTTGTTTTAACTCAATAATAGCATGTGAAACGGACAACCACATCACACCTCACCACACCACCGTATTAATATGGATGAAAATGATTTTTAAACACATTCGTACCATTAATTTTACTTTTATCTTGCTTAATTAGTTATGAGATGCAGTTGTGAAGCGAAGTTAAACTGAACTAAAAATTCGATAACTCAAATTTTAATGTCGTTTTCCGTTGGTCACTCCTAGTACTCTTTTTTCACTCCATCCACACTCCCAACACTCCAAAAACCTTCCATTGGCTGTTCGGAGTGATGATTTAGGAGTGTTTTTTCACTCCGGATTTCATTAAGAAGTGCTAGGAGTGCACTCTGAAAACACACATATTTTTAAAAGTATGTGTTGGATTAATTGCCAAAATAGTAAATGCTTCTTCTTGAGATGTTCTGGAATTAAAATTATTGAAGAATTCATTTTATTTTTAACTTCTACATAGATACACATATTACGGGAGAGATTTTTTCATATTCCATTGGAATCAAAAAGGAGTGAAACACTCTGAAAATCCAATCGAAAACGACATAAGAACTTGCCAATCTTGTATTAAGCCTCAATTTTTCCAATTTTATAGAAAAAATTTAAAATACTGTTAAGATATTTGTTTGTTTAAAAAAAAAAAAAAAAAAAAAAAAAAAACACAAACATATATTTGCCAGTAAGACCTAGGGTCCTATAAATTAGGCAATGTTAGAAGGAATAGAAGGATAGGATTGATTTTTGTTGGCACAGTGGACTGAGAAATAAGGTTTTGATTATCTCATTAAATCCCAGGGGTGGCGTTCAGTTGAGGGAATATAGAAAAGAATGCTGCCTAGACTGGGGCTCGAACCCACACATCCAGGTTAGCAGTCAAGCACTACTTCCACTGCGCGAGGGCCACCCCTTTTATAATTACTTTGCTAATGATATTTAAATTAAGTATTCTGAATTTTTTTGTTTAAAGAATTTTCTAAATTTATTTAACTCCTACTCAAGCTATTATTAGAGAAAGATTTACCTAATAAATATTTATATTTTTTTGTAAAGAGAAGTCTCTCATTTAAAAGGAATCAACAAATACCAACCGTTAGGGCGATTTCAAATTTAAAAAGAGTGCATAAATTGGAACAGGAGCTCGCCCTGAGCTCAGAGATCCATTTCCATACAAGTGTAAAGATCTTAAGCGGCCCATACACACAACACTTGTGTCGACACTGGTGTCGGTGTACTCAAATGTGGTGTGTGTATGGGCAAGTGTATACACTGATTTCGGTGTCGAACACGGTGTCAAGAAAATCAAAATCTTTTGATTTCTTGTGTCGGTGTTGCTAAATGTGTTGCGTGTATGGCGGAAGGCCACACTGGTGTCATGACACCGGTGCACACACTTGTGTTGTGTGTATGGGCCGCTTTACATAAAAATAGCCCCTGCAACTTAATGTCAACTATTTCGAAGTGCTTAATGTTTCATCTTATCTTCGACGCTACTTTGTAAACTTTTTTAACTGTCCTAAGTAGCAGAAGGGCATCGAGAATTTTATTATGATGAATCGATTCTAAGCGCTGTGCGCCACACCTACAGAAAGAAAATCTTTTCGATTACATTAAGCTACATAGTCGTCAGTTTTGTTTTAATACTTCAATTTTATAAAGTTTTAAATTTTGTCCTTTTATCGTAATTTTAATTATTGTTATTTGTTTAATATTCTAAAGTCTTGAAAAAGACTTCAAATTATAAAAAACTAAACTAGTAGATGCGGGTCCTAAGCACCCCCGGTAAGAACGAAGTGTGTCAGCCGCCACCTGAATCAAAGCTGTCTCGTTTTGACTTTCGATAAACGATTAGAAAATATGAAAATCACTGTTGCTCTGCCAACCTCAAATCCACCTTGAAAGTAAAACTCTAATAAAATCCGCAATACCAAACAGACTCCAAATGCGATGTGATATGATTTTATTTTCTAAAATTTACAATGTTAATTTACAAATTCAAGTTTTAGTTTTAATAATTACTTACATGGGTTTTTAACTTAGGAATTTTAACAAACAAAAGGCTGGGCAACGTCGTGTTTAAACTTGATTCTTCTTTTTTCTTTTCCAATAAAAATGTAGGAACTGCCTTCTCATGTGCGACAAAAAAAAAGTATCAAGGAAGCGTTAAATAGGAAGACCTTTTATATGTCAGACTAAAGAAGTTCAAGTTAAAACACGGCGTTGCCAGCTTGAGAGACTATGCATTTACACAGAGCGATTATGACTCGATGACAAAGAATTTACACAGAGCAATTATGGCTCGATGACATCCCGGGGCCCGTCTGAAGCTGTATGTGAAGACTCAAGATCCAGTACAGCGAGCCTTCCAACTGACCTCTTTCCCAAAAGGACTCCGTTAGCTAAACGTACATCGGCGATACGGACAACCCCGTCTCTTCCAGGGTATACATTAGTAACTCTGCCCATTCTCCAAGCAGATCGAATTTCTTCTGGCTGAATCACTAACACGATGCTTCCAATCTGTACAGGTTTGGTGTCTTTGTGCCACTTTGACCGCCTTGTAATCTCCGGGAGGTACTCCTGGTACCAACGTCTTGCGAACTCTCTCATAAGGTGCTGTGATCGACGACTGTACAGCCTGCTCCATTTGTCGTAATCGGTAAAGTCTCCAGGTGCCGTGAAGTCCCTATCACTATCGCCAAAGAGGATCGAGTTAGGAGTGAGCGGTCTAGGATCTTCTGGATCAACGGGTAAATGGGTCAGCGGACGTCTGTTGATCTGTCCCTGTGCTTCCAATAAGGCATTTACGAGGACGTCTTCTCGAGGCGTTACTCCTCTCAGTATAAACTCAGCACTAGATTTGATGGATTTTATAAGCCGCTCCCACGCTCCTCCCATCCAAGGGGAGTAAGCTGGTATAAATCGCCAAACTATTCCTTCATACTTTGCACAGTACTCACTGAGTCCTTTCTCCATCTCCTTGTAATCCCTTTCTAGGCAATTTCGTGTACCAACAAAGTTTAGCCCATTATCACTATAAATGAACTTCGTAACGACTCGGTTGATAAGGAAGCGACGCAGGCCCATAATGCACTGATCCATACTTAGGTCGTTCAAAACTTCGATGTGTACGGCTCTAAAACTCAAACATGTAAATATCATGCCGTATCGCTTGACAGTCCCCCTTCCATACTTTACATACAACGGACCAAAGCAGTCAACTCCAACGTGAGTAAACGGTCTTAAGTCAAAGGCTAGTCGACTTTCGGGGAGTTGTCCCATCAGTGGCATGACCGGTCTCGCTTTAAGTCGCCTGCACATAAAACATCTCGATTGGACACGAGCTACTGCCACGCGGATGCTGATAATCCAAGCCCGTTCTCTTATATCCATTATTGTTGTTTCTGTTCCTCGGTGAAAATTAGCTTCATGGTAATGCATGATTAATACGTCAACCAGTGGATGGGATTTGGGCAAGATAGCGGGGTTGCGTGCCGCATACGAAAGATTTGCGTTTTGGGCTCTGGAACTTAACCGCAGTGTGCCTTCATCGTCTATAAAAGGTGATAAATTCGCTAAACAACTCCTGGGCGGTAAACTCTGGTTCTGACGCAGACAGGCAACCTCATCCGGGAAAGCTTCTTGTTGGATTTTTCTAAACATCCAGTCCTGAGCACGTAAAATCTCTGAAGGCGTTACAAAAGGTTCTCTCTCGATAGGCAGCCTTCTTAATAAATCCTTAAAACGCAAGAGGAATGCCAACACTCTTATGGCCGAAAACCACCTAGCTCGAAACCTTCCCTTTAACTCATCGTAAACTTCAAATGATATTGACCGCCTGTGCAAATGTATTGGAAATATAGGAGTGACAATATCGCTTACCTTTTCGGAGGAACTAGCAATATTTCCTGCCGCAATCGGCCATTCATTTCGAGGTAGCTTCAAAAATTTCGGACCAGTAAACCACCTTGATTCGCCAATATTTGTATCATCTGGAATCTGCTTCCACCTGGTTCCGTCGTCAGCAACATTATCCGATGATCTCACATAAAACCATTGAGTTGGATTCGACACGTCAAAAATCTCTCCAATGCGAACTGCCACAAAACTGGGAAACTTGAAACTCGAAGAACAAATCCAGGACAGCACTGTCTTAGAGTCAGATAGGAAAATGACATCATCAGTTTTAATCGAGTGTGAATTCTTGACGGTCTCCGCAATACGGGTACCAAGCACCGCCGCTTGCAACTCCAATCGAGGTACGGAGAGTTTTTTCACCGGAGCCACCTTCGTCTTCGCCATAGCTAAAGCTATCTCCACCGTCCCATTCCTCTCAAAGCGCCAATAACAAACCGCAGCAAACGCCTTCTCAGAAGCATCAACAAACACGATCAAACTTATATTGGAAGAGTCAGGCGACCAAGATGCATACCGGCGTGGAATTTTAACACATTCGATTCTTCTTAAATCTCTCACAAACTGCAACCACTGGTTCTTCAACTGCTCGGATATCGGCTCGTCCCAACCAAAGCCCTCACGCCAAATCTCTTGTAAGATGACTCGTCCTTTAATAATGAAGCAAGAGACAAAACCAAGCGGATCAAAAATTCTCATGATTGTCCGTAAGACTTCACGTTTCGACATCTCAGCTCCCGGGCCCGTCATCTTCTTTAAGCATTCTTCGTCGTTTAATTTATAAATTAATTGATCTGATGAGGGATGCCAAAACATTCCCAATATTTTCGTTATGTAATTTTCGGACTCATCCGGATCGATGCTTACAAGGCTTGCTTTAATATTTGTCTCTGGGATCTGATCCAAAAAAGCTCTACTATTCGATTGAAAACCAACCAAGTCGAAATTCATAGCTTTGCAAATTCTTATGGCATCATTACTTACGGTTACTGCTTCTTCAAGTGTGTCATGGCTGTTGAAATAGTCGTCAACATAAGTGCGGTTAACCAATCCATCGACAGCTTGTGGACACTCGGTTTGGTAGAGATTGGCATGGTGATTCTTCACAAATTGTGCACAACAAGGGGAACAGCGGGGTCCAAACATCATCACCTGCATCACGTACACTATTGGCTTACGGCTGGAATCACAGTCTCTCCAAAGGAAGCGCTGACACTGCTGATCGGCTTCACGTATTCGGATGCGATGAAACATCTCTTTAACGTCTGCATTTACAGCGATTTGACGCTCTCTAAATTTAAAGAGTCCAGCATGCAGAGGAACAAGATTATCTGGACCTTTCAACAATCGTGAATTTAGAGAAATTCCATCTACCTTCGCGGCAAAATCTGCTACAACTCTCGGCTTCGGTGGACACTTATTCTTATTCAAAACGATGAATATTGGAACGTACCATATTCGCTTCCAATCTTGCTTTAGCTCCTCCTCTGTCGCTATCCTTGCGTAGCCTTTCGTCACTAGGTCCTCCATGTATTGTTTCATCCAACTCTTCAGCTCCGAATTTTTCGTTAAAGTCTTTTCAAAACTCACAAGCCTCCTTTCCGCCAAAGCGTAGCTGTCTGGAAGTTTGGCTTCGTCACAGTTCCAAAGAAGTCCGATTTCATATTGATCATTGACTCGACAAAGCGTTTGTTCCATAATTTCTAACGCTCGCTTATCAGACTTGCTTACAAATTCACCACTAGGCGGCTTAACTCCGAACTCTTCGGTTGAAAAGTGCCGCTTAACAAGTTCGTGGAGCTCATCATCTTGCTTTGATATTCCGTGGAAATACGAAATTGACGCTACTTTAGGGGGGTTGACGCAAGACACACTTGATTCCACTTTCGTCGTTCCAAACACAACCCAACCTAAGGGTGTTTTCATAGCTCTTGGTTCATCGTCTTTCCCTGACCGCTGTTGGCTGCCAGTAAGAAGTTTAGCTTGGTCTAATCCCAAAAGAATCTTCGGTTTTGCATTATCCAATTCAATTAGTGGCAAGTCTTTAAGATGTGCGAAGGATTTCTGTAAAGCACTGACGTTGACGGTCTGGCTAGGAAGTTCTAAACCATTAACTGTATATATGTCCTTGAGAGTAAATCGTTTAACCTTGCTCACAGCCGAGACGCTTAAAGTAGTTCGCATCGAATCCTCAGTTCTCGAGACACCCTTCGTCCATTGCAGTACTAGAGATTCAGGCTCACCTTTCAGATTCAAAAAATCATAAACCTCACGTTCAACCATCGTTATCGAGGATCCATCATCTAAAAAGGCATACGTGTCCACATACCGGTCGTTACTTCCATATAAACGAATCGGAACAACTTTGAACATAACTGGCGCCTTTACTCCCAAGTGTGACGAGTGAATCTGTGCAGGTGGAGTAAACGGGGGTGCAGATGAATTTAAAGATGACCTTGGAGTAGATGGATGCAGAAGCGGATGATGGTTCTTTGAACAGCCTTCGATTCCACAAAACTTCCTTTGCGAACACCTGTTCCACTTGTGTGGGACTGGATCAAGACATCTGAAACATATTGCTTTGCTTTTGGCAAAATCGTACCTCTCGTCTACCTTCAACGCTTTGAAATCGCCACATTCACTCAGAACATGATAAGAATTTCCACACTTGATACACAAAGTTTCATTGGATGCTGACTGGTGAGTCAAAACTCTCTTAGACACAGTTGCAACAACTGCCTTGTCTCTACCTGGTGGCTTCGACGACTTCGACAACTCCGGGGGTAAATCCAACAACTTATCTGACATAAAAATTGCAAAATCTTCTAAATTTACATCAGGATTCTTTATTTTTCGCTTCTGCCAATCACGATACAATGACGGGCACAATTTACCAGCCAAATCTGTCAAAACATAATTGTTATTTAGCTCTTTACCAAGATTCATGGAGTTGATATCACCAACGAAACCATTTAATGCCACGGCCCATTGGCGCAGCTTCATATCGCTTCCAGAACTTAACATTGGTAACTTGAGGAGATTTGTAGTAAGATTGTGCACTACTACATCAGACCTGCCGTAGATTGATCGTAAAGTGTTCATAATTGCATCTGCATCCGTCGAGTAACGCAAGCGATCGCTCACAAGGTTATGAGCTTCACCAACCAACGCCTTTCTAAGACGAGAGACGTTTTCTCTGCTGTTGTATCTTCCCTCTGCAGTGGTCGACTTGTACACCGACTCAAAATAGGGCCACTCCTTGTGGTCACGACCCGAAAATGACGGCAACTCTTGCACCTGATTGCGAGTGAGAATCGTTAACAAGTTTGCCATCTCCGATTGCTGGCATAAACTTGTATCGGAACTCCTTGATCCAAGATCATCTTCTGCCTCATGAGGAGTTGAATGAGCGCGAGACGAATTTTCCAAAATTTGTTTGTGCTTGCACCCAATCTGACGAACCGCTTCCAATCTATCGTTGGCGAGTTTTGTTAACCCAACAGGCCTCGGATTGTTCGTTGCTGCAAGTAATTTTGATTTAAGCACATCCATCTCAGCTTTGAGTACCTCAATTTCGCTGTCTTTCTGATCGACAGTCGACTGAGCTAACTTGGCTGCCTCTATCAGAACATCGAGAGTATCAGATAAATCGTCGGAGTTCTTACTTTTGGTAGCAACTACTTTGGTCTTATCCCCTTCTTTACTTTGATTTTTGGCAACTCCATCGCAATCCTCTGTGCGACAAAACCAAGGAGTTGCAGTATCGTACAAGGAAGGTTCAAATTTACCGCATTCATAGTGCCACCAACGTGCGCATGTCTCACATGACACCATTTCTTGGTCGTCCGGCAAATTGCAACCTGCGGCCGCACAACTATGTTCAACTTCATCAGGCATCTCAATTTATTGGAATAAATATGACTTCGAAGAACTCAATTCCATAAAATAAAATTATGTTGCTCTGCCAACCTCAAATCCACCTTGAAAGTAAAACTCTAATAAAATCCGCAATACCAAACAGACTCCAAATGCGATGTGATATGATTTTATTTTCTAAAATTTACAATGTTAATTTACAAATTCAAGTTTTAGTTTTAATAATTACTTACATGGGTTTTTAACTTAGGAATTTTAACAAACAAAAGGCTGGGCAACGTCGTGTTTAAACTTGATTCTTCTTTTTTCTTTTCCAATAAAAATGTAGGAACTGCCTTCTCATGTGCGACAAAAAAAAAGTATCAAGGAAGCGTTAAATAGGAAGACCTTTTATATGTCAGACTAAAGAAGTTCAAGTTAAAACACGGCGTTGCCAGCTTGAGAGACTATGCATTTACACAGAGCGATTATGACTCGATGACAAAGAATTTACACAGAGCAATTATGGCTCGATGACAATCACATAAAAAAAAAGCTAGGTACAAGATTATTAATTTATACATACATAATTTGCCTTATGGTGAGTTTCCCAATATAACATTCCAGCCGAAAATTTTTTTGTCTATTGTGAGTTTCACCCGAAAAATGTTACATGTTCCGAAAACTTTCCTTACTGTTAAGGGTAGGTTCCCTTCAGAAGCAAACTCAGATTTCATGTAGATGCATTTGAATATATTAGTGAAAGAATAAATTTCCATTTTCTTCAAAGTCAGTCCTTTTTGTGAAAAAATTACTTTTTTTTCTCTCAGAGCCAGAGACATGGTTATGCACATACGAAACGCACAAGCAGAAGCTTTACCGTATACCTACATAAATACGTTACGTACCTACTAATAATCAACCTATCTTCAAAACTGTATTCAAATTTTGCGTACGTCAAATATTTTTTATAGATTTTTCCCTATTTCCTTTAAAACATCCCCATTGAAAAATAAATGATAGATACCTTACTAACTTCCTACCTACCTATACAAATTTCTTCATTTTTTCGCAGACACGAACAATTTTACCAAAAACATTTTCAGAATTACTAATTTCCTTATTCTTAACCTGCCTCAAAAAATCTTGGGTGTATACCTATTGATCGCATCGAACGACACAAAGACATAATGTAACCATGCATTCATTCATAAGTAAAAAGCAACCTCAAGTTAGCTTAGCAAAATTATACATAAGTCTTTTCCATCACGTCATTAGAAATATATACTACCTAACTGCACACAGTTAAAAAAATTGTGTCTACCTAAATCCCACCGCGACCTTCCACGTCCAAAAAATAATTTTTTATATTGAGATGAGAGATCATTGACGAAGAAGTCAACACAAAAAAAAAAAAGACAGGAGAGTGAGAGCGAATGTGGGAAATTTTTCTTGCAAATGACCCGCGCTGATGGAGCGGAATTCTTTTGAACTGCAAGCTTCTTTGTGTGCGTGTGCAAGGAAATTTGTTGTTAAAAAATGCGAAATAGAACCTTTTTCTATTATTTTAATAAAAAAAACTTATGCAAGTAATTTCTGTTTTTGTCCTCGAAACTAGTTAAACAAATATTGAAAAACAAAATAATAAAAATAACTAAAAATTGAGTAAGCTATCCTTTCTTCACAACAACGTTTTAAATGTCGATAAATAAAATTGCATTTTAAATTATGTTATGAACAAAAAAATAAGAACATTTTGACGGAATTGATTAATTAAACATATTTTCTTTAAAACATAAATAATTTCAAAAGAAGAAAAAAATAGCAAGACTTTGCCCCAGGATCTTGAAAAAAATATTACCAAAAAAAACGTTTTTTTTTGTTTTTGACCTAAGATCACTTTTATATGTATTTTTAAAAAATTGAAAAAAATTTAAATAACACACCATATTTATTGATTTTGAAATATACCTGATTTGGGATCGTTACCTTCAAAACTTTTGAAGTTTTGTCAAATCTTACAAAAAAAAATATAAAAAAAATAAAAAAATGATTTCTTAAATATGCCCCAGTGATTCTTCCAAACCCTTCCGTAAAATTGTGGATATTTTATTTTCTGTAGCGGATTTGAGGTATAAAGAATTTTTTTTTTAATTTTTAAAGTAAACAAATATTTTTGCCTAATATTTCTCAATAAAAATCCTTTTGTTTCAATAAAATATTTGAAAAATTGTGGATGCTATACAGCTAAACGTGAAGTTCCTACCTATTTTTTTGAGGGAAACCTCCCCTTAACATTCCTTTCGGGGAGAATATAATGCCATTGACAGCTTAACTTTTCACCCATATTTAGTAGGCGAACGAGAGAGCAATGATGTATGATTCATCTCACTCATTTTGTAGCTATTAAAACGCTCAATATAAAAGTTGTTAATATTCGAGATACAAATTCTATATCTCGATTTAGCGTAGCGGAAGCACAGGCGGCTATTAACCAGAAGGTCGCGGGTTCGAATCTGAGATGTACAGAATGAATTTTTTTCATTTGCATCTCCCCCTGTTTAAAATCCTATAGGATTCTCAATTGGATTATGATATTTGACGAAGTGGAAATTGTAATATGTTTTCAATGCAAATTGTGCATGTGACGAAAAAAAAATATACTAAAAAAATATTGCCACCAGCAGGATTCGAACGCCGAACCCTTCGGTTAAAAAGCAACAAACTATCCCATTGCGCCACCATGGGTCGAAAAAGGCCTTTCGGTTTTTGGATTTACCCCCCAACCCTGGGCTGAAGAACTTCGTTCTAATAATTAATTAATGTGAAGTCATTTTCTTCAAACTCCAAAATTAAATATACCTTCGATATAACCGTTAAAGAATAAAGTAATAAGTTATTATAGTTCGAGCATAGGAGTATCTGGGAATCGAGTCCCAGTGAGTCTACATAATGTCGTCTAAAACAAAAAAGCTTTTTGTACTACCTCCTCCGAGGAATTGAAATATAGTCCAAGCGTCCAAGAGTATCTATTGTCATGAACCATGCACCATTCGCAACTTGATTAACTGGTTTCAAAGGAGTTGTCTATCTACAAAAGTAATTTAAATTATTATTATTATTATTATTGTACTATTCATACTAGAATGTCAGTTTATTAGACTTGACCATTCTTTATTCCGTCAATTTCATTGAATTTGTGAACAACAACAACAACTTAAAGGCGCTACCACCAATTGCTTACGAATTAATTTTTTGTTTGGGTATTTTTAATCGTTTTATTTTTGTTTTGGCTGGAGATATAGCTATTTCAAGGGGTGCCCGTGCCAAGCCTTTTAAAAAATACCCAAACAAAAAATTAATTCTTAAGCAATTGGTGGTAGCGCCTTTAAGTTGTTGTTATTGTTCACAAATTCAATGGAATTTAATTTATTTTTATTTCAAAAACGTCTTCAAATTTTAAAATTTGTTTGTTCAGTTAACAGCTTCATCGGTAGCAAATTATTATTGTAATTAAAAGTTGAAAGAATTTGATTTACCTGGAACTTTACCGAGCTTGATATTTTTTCTGGTGTGACGTAAAGAATTTTAATTTTTGGTGGCTGACATTCTAGGTCGACGAAAACACCACGCACCTCACTCAAGCTTTGTTCACCCGATAAGTTCTTTGCATAGATCTATAAATTCGAAATAAAAATATTGTTTTATTATTTTTTTTTTTAATAAAGAAAAAAATATTAACTTACATCTAAAGAATTCAATTTATTGACTTGATCCAAAATTAAAGACTTTAACGGACTCACAACAATTGTGACACCTTCAGTTAAAATAGCAGGCAGTTGATAACATAGCGATTTACCTCCTCCCGTGGGCATGAGCACGAAGCAATCGTGGTTTGTGAGTGCTGCATTAATTACCTGCAATTGATTAGGACGGAATGTCTTTAGACCAAAACTGAATTGTAACGCCTCCATTAGAGTGTCCGAATGGGGATAATTATGACCATCGAACTCTCCAGTAATACCATCGTTATTTATGTTCGAGTGAAATTTACCGTCAACTTTTTGAGCTGATCTATTTGGAAGATGTGAATTTCTTGGTTCAGTTGCAACGAGTGATGAGCTTGAATTAAATAAATTTCGATTGTTGCTTGTGGATGCAGGAGAATTTTGAAGCTCAAGGAAACTTCTCACTTGAATTAAAGGTGTACTCTTCGACGCTGGTGCTATTTGTGAAGCGCTTTCGAACTTTTCAAAATCATATAACTGCCATCCGTCGGCATCTACCTCCGGGGTTGGTGCTTTTTTGTTGTCTTCGAAAAGGATTCTCTGGCTAGTGGTTTTTGATTCTTTGCTACTATCCACTTTTTTATCCTCGAAGTCTTTGTAAATATAATCGCCATATTCGGATTTCTTTCCAAGCAACATGTCCTCATGGTTTTTGATTTCGTGTAAGAAATTGTTAAATTCATCATTGTCGTCTGTAGCCGGTTTAGAATCATAAATACTATCGTCATCATCGATGCAAATGATTTGAGGGTTTTCATCAATATAGCCTGGTACTTCTTCGCACAAATCATGAATAAGTTCTTCCCGTTTTCTGATGTCTTCATGCTGTTTTTGCAAAAATGGGGATTTCCCTTTACGGGATTCTTCTAGTTGGCGGATTTCTTCTTCTTCATCTTCTTCTGGATAGTTGGAATTGATTTTAATTGACTCCTTTTCCATCTGTCGTAATTCTTCTTCCTCATCATCAGCTGAAAAGTTGCGGGTGGCAGGTTTATTAATTATTGGATCTATTTTGACATTTTTGATTTTATGGCTAATGTTTGCTTGTTCTTCATATTCATC
Source organism: Epistrophella euchroma (assembly GCA_947049315.1). NCBI lineage: Eukaryota > Metazoa > Arthropoda > Insecta > Diptera > Syrphidae > Epistrophella > Epistrophella euchroma. The sequence goes on from OX346246.1 coordinate 128,993,265, forward strand.
TTCATCTTCACCGGTAAAATGTTGCTGCTGGAATTGCTTTTCTCGTTCTTCTTTACGTTTTGAGAGTGTATTTTTGATTAGTTTTGTTTTAGCTTTAAACTTCTGCCGGAGAATCTTGAGCTTTAAAAATGTATTAGGTTGAAAACCATCGATAGTTGCGAAAAAATCAGTTGGTATTTGATCAATTATATTACAATATTTTTCAACAAGGTCGAGATAAGTTGATTTGAAGAATGAGAGTCTCGAAGCAAGAGCCATTTCACTGTCCTTTAATTAAATAAATAAAATATAAGTTGTAGTTTTATTAATACATATATTCTAAAAACAAACAATTTGATTTTACGAAGCAGGAAAACACAAATAAAAGAATTATTTTTGTTTTAGTGGACTGTATTCAATGAAATTCAAATTAAAGATTTTAGTGACCTTTAGTCCAATGCGTTTCGCCCAGGTACGACAGTTGGGATCATCAGTTAGATGCTGTCGTACCTTTCTAAGACGCAATATTTTGGTCGATGACTACCGACTCTTAATAAAATCTACAGCGTATATGCACTGCAGATTATATTATTCTAGGGGAACATAGATACATTCTTCACTTAGAAAAATTGTTGATTTTACTGCAAACTCATGCAAGTCATTTGATATTTATTTAAGCGCTCTCGAGTAAAGATAACGACGAGTTAATTTATTGCCAAACGGTTTTTTTGTTTTTTTTGTTTTTTTTGCACGACAAATTTGAAGAAAGGGCATAATGGTCTGATGTGCTTAGAGGCAACAAAGAACTTATTGTATATTTATCAGGGTCATAGGTAAATCAAGAGCGTTGGCGGTTTGTCAGGAATTCAAGTTGGCTCATCAACAAGGTTTAACTTAGCAAAGACCTAACTAAATCTTCTCTTGGTTATCTGGGCCCTATCGCACCAACAACTTATCAATCAACACTTAGCTAATTATAATAAATCGTGGTACAATCTTGCTGTGGCGCAATGAGACAATGCCCGTGGAAATAGTTTGTATTGGCCTTAAATCGGACACAAAGCCCATATGCATTATGTGCGGGGAAATTATGTCACCCGTCGCTACAAAATCGTGTCACGATGTATGAAAATTAGCTTAGTGATTAGTGATAAGTTGTTAGTGATAAGTTGTTGGCGCAATAGGGCCCTGGTCAGGAAAAGGAAACCAAATACAAATATTGATTGTGAAATGGTCAGTAGTGAAGATTTTAGTATGTGGGTAATGGGAAAAAATTCTTTGAATGGCGTCGAACGGAAAAGATTTGGGCTTCGTTAAATGAAGCATGTATGTATTATGTGCCTATTAGGCCTAAACACATTTTTAAAGTTGGTATACAACATAATTTTCAACAAGTTCGCGAGACCGTGATTGAAATTCGGTATTTTCTTCTTAATTGACTGTTGGAATCTATGAGCATACAGTAAAATTAGTTGGGTCTCATCAAGAAAAACTTATAAGAGGTTACTGATTCTCAAAGTAGGTGTGCGTAATTGAGTCGAAAATATATGAGTATGAATCAAATTTGTGGAATTGCTGTTATCCTAAAACAAAATAATCATTAGGTTATCAGAATTTTGTCTTAAAAGTCTATGTGGTGCAAGTGGTAGCTGTTTTTTTTTTTATCTTCTGAAGTGCATTGTGTTATATTTTTTTTAAATGGAAACCATCACATAACCATCAAGCCATACGTTATTATTATAAAATTCTTTGCTTGAGAAATAAAAACATATTTTTTTAATACAACAATACAAAATAAACAGGTATTTCTTTAAAGATGTAAACTTACAAGCATAATATTAGTTTTGAAGTCATCAGTTTGTAGAATACTACATAAATACTCATCGAGACCGCTTTCAAAAACAACAAATGGTTTTTTTTCAGTTGGCACATGACTGATATCGGTATTGTCCTTAACATTATTAGTGGCAGTTTCTATAGGCTTCGGCTCATATGAAACAGGTAAAATTTTTGTTGGTACTTCCAATTCTTCACTTCTTTTATTTAAGCCTATTGAATCATTGTGTTTGACTTTAGATGGTTGTCTTAAATGCTTTGGAGATTCTTCGTTATTATCTATCTTAATATTATTATTATTTCTGGGTAACAAATCGTTTCCTGAAAGATTAGTTGATGAAGTTAGCTTCACTGGTGATGGTGTTGATTGTGGGGTTTTGATTTTTTCATTTCTATTTAGTTTTTCAATATTTCTGTTGATGCTGGATAGAGCTTTGGTGTAAATTGAATCATTCCGAATTAGTTCATCAATGGAATCGAGACTTAGTTTATCGGGTGATAGAATGGTAGAATTATTCTTGATATTGTACTTATTCTCCACAGGAGATAGTGACCGATTATTAAGCGAGTAGTTAAGTTTATATTTACTCTCCACAGGAGAGAAATTTTCGAGTGCCGTCTGCTTTGGAAGATTAAAATTGATTGCATTTTCTTTTACTGAACAATTTGTAGAAGTTTTTGGCGATGAGCAATTTCCTGTGTGACGATTTACTATATTTAATTTGTTAATTTTAGGCGAGCTCGTGTATTCATCGATAAGCATTTCTTCATCTGACGATTCCAAGCACAATGCATTAATTTTCTTTCGAACAAAATTATTGGGCACAGAAGAAACATTTTTTACTTCAGGGGAAGCATCTGTAAAAATTAAGGATCATACAAATTATCTTTAAATTTAATTTAAGATTTTTACCAACTTTTCTGTTCTGTTTTGGCGGACTTTTTCTTTTTTAACTCATTGTAGTTCAAAAAAGAACTCAAAGAAAGTTGCTTGCCGTTTCTAGAATCTTTTTTGTTCATGATTGCATTTTTTGGTGGTGAATTTTTACTTATGTACGTACGTATAAACAAAACAAATATTTTATTTCACAAATAACAAGAATCAAAATATTTCGCAGATTGTTAAATAATTTTGTAGCAATTATTTAAACTTCTTTCATTCGGTTATGTTTCTTGTTTATTTCACGATTAATAGAATACTGACATCTGTCAAAAAATAAAAAAAGGGAATTTCGCGCCATAGAAAATAAAAAGCAGAGAAAGTCCCCTTTCACACAGGGCAACTGATGTCGAATTCCTTTTAAGAAAAAAATCGATTTGTTCAGAAGAAAAAATCGACTTTTCTGGCCAAATCCCTTGTATTAAAAGAAAAAATTCGATTCTGTTTAGAAAAAAAATCGAATATTTTTGGTAAAAGGAATTCGACATGAGTTGCCGGCAACAAATAGCTCATAGGCGAGAAGGGCAGGAAGAAAGAGGGGGAAATGAAATCTCCCCGGTCAACAAATTCAGGAAACTTTTTTGACGTTTCTCTTCACACTACGTTTGTGTGCGTTCAACCAAGGTAGTTTAAAAGGAAAATACAGCAAGTCTCCTCCAACTTTGTATCTGTGTGTAGAGGAGATTGTTAAGGACGGTGTTCACATTGGACTTACTCCTTGGATTTTTTTTGACGTCTATATACTTTTTCTCGTTCCCACTCTGTGGTGAGAAAGAGACAGGCAAGTGAGGCAGGATTTTTTAAATTTTTTAAAAATTTGTGGATTTTTTTTGACGTTTCCTTTTGTGACATGTGTTTTGTTAGTATTTAGTTTTTGTTTGGCACTTAAATACTAAAGAATCGAAGTTTTTTCAATTGGAAAAATAGTTTTTTAGTGAAATATTAATTTTGTGATTGAAAAATTTCTATTTAAATTCTCCGGCGAATAAAAATGTGTGTTTTATTTTAACGACTACTGAACGTCAGAGTGAATCGGTTGTGTGTGTCTGAACACGAGCTGACTGACTTCTGTCAAAAAAAATCGTAAATTTGAGTCCAATGTGAACACCGTCCGGAGATTTAAAGAAAACGTCAAAAAAATCACCAGCAACTAGTATCTTATGTGGTTTTTCTTTCAGCCAAAAAAAATTGATCCCTGTGAGAGATTTTGATCCCGGACAAGTTTTTGCAATGCAAAACAAAAACAAAAACTTGTCCGGGATCACAGGGATCAATTTTTTTTGGCTAAAAGAAAAACCACATTAGTGCTTGCGTTCGGGTGGTAGTGAGATAGGCTATCCACCTATCCCAAAAATTTTCAGATACCTTGAGTTGTTGTTGCATCAGCTGACATCAGAAGTTTTTCAACAAGGGATTACAACAACACAAACCTATCCGGATAGGTTTGGCTTGCCCCCCGAACGCGGCCAGTGTGAAAGGGGACAAACCGCTTTGAGGGGAAATTTTGTTTTTTAAAGCCTAAACTACATTGGCCACTTTTTGCAAAATTACAAAAGTAAAACTATTCGGTTTTTTGGTATGACTCTATCCCGCTCTACTTTTCTTGATGTTTGCAGATGAAGATACATGTAAAACAATCTCTTGTACCTTTTATGCTGGATTTACATGTATCTTCATGCAAGTTCTGCAAAAAATAAGGGATACAAAATATAAAATGCGTGTTTGTTGGATAGAGAGAGAAGAACAAAATGCAGAGATCTTGATTATAGGAACGCAGACGAAGATTATAACGAAGACGAACATGTTCATCTTCATGGTGGTGCTCTTTCACACATTCGGTTTTTTGGTATCACTCTATCCCGCTCTACTTTTCTTGATGTTTGCAGATGAAGATACATGTAAATCCATCATTACACGCAAGAAACAAAACCCTTTTAAACTACTATGGCTGAACGCACACAAACGTAGTGTGAAGAGGAACGTCAAAAAAATCTCCTGAATTTGTTGACCGGGGAGATTTTGTTTACCCTGTTTCTTCCTGCCCTTCTCGTCTATGAACTGATTGTTGCTGGAAATTCAGTTCTTTCGTGTAAAAGGGGACTTAGGCCAGGCGCGCACATGCAACTAAACAGTTTGGTTTCGATTTTGAGTACTATAGAATTATATGAGAGTCCGCGCACATAAACCGGCGCGCACTCCCATATAATCCCATTGTGCTCAAAATCGAAACCAAACTGTTTAGTTGGTCGTATTAATAAACACTGTCTAACTTTAGACAGCCGTCCAAGTCTTAAAAAAACCGTTCTAATTTTTGCTAAAGTAATCTAACTTTTTATCTTACTTTAGACAACGTAATCGATTGTCTAAACCTTCACAAATGTAATATTTTTTTGATTAAATAGAGCATATTTCCGACTGTTTCGAAATACTTAGACTTAGTTTAAACAGTCAAAAATCTAATTAATACGACCACGAATGTGTGAAAAAGAGATGAGTATGTTCGTGCTCCCTATAATCTTAATAAAAAAGCCATAGCATTAAGGCTTATGATGATTTACACATGTATCTATCTGCAAACATCAAGAAAAGTAGAGCGGGACAGACTGATACCAAAAAAAAAACCTATTTGTGAAAGAGCACAACTATGAAGATGAGTATGTTCGTCTTTGCTATAATCTTCATCTGCGTTCCTATAAGATGGATTATGTATCTTCATCTGCAAACATTAAAAAAATGTAGAGCGGGATAGTCATACAAAAAAACTGAATGTGTGAAAGAGCACCACTATGAATGAGTGCGAAGGAGAAAAAAGATCGGATTTCACCTTCGCACCCATTGAATTTCGAAAAGAGTCATGACTCTAGAGTTAACGTGTAATAGGGTACTTCGTCTTCGCTATAATCAACATCTCTGCATTTTTGTTCTTCTCTCTCTATCCAACAAACATTCATTTTATATTTTGTATCCCTTATTTTTTGCAGAACTCGCATGAAGATACATGTAAATCCACAAATAATCTACATTTATAAAGATCTGCATTTTGTTTTTTTCTCTCTATCTTACAAACATACATTGTGCCAAGTCGTTTGAAATTACGATTAAATTTTTTCCGAGATTAAATTTTGAAATTTCTACGTACAGATTCACAAAAATCACATTTGCTGAATAGAGAGATTTTCATGAATGCAGATTATTGGAACAAATATGTATGAAGATTATAGTGAAGACGTTCATCTCTCTTTTAAACATTCGGGTTTTCGGTATGAATCTATTCCCCTCTACTTTTCTTGATGTTTGCAGATGAAGACAAATGTTGATCCATCATGAAGTATTTTCGCTGAAAATTCGTAGTTGGATATTAGGGGAACAAACCTACTGATTGTTGTCAAGTTCACGCGCGAAAACTGTCGCTTCGGTGCGTTCATTGTGTTCGCGTATTAAATTCAAGCTAGTCTAAGCATAGCCTAACCAATAATTTCAAGCGCAGAAGTTTCGAATTCGAATCTATTTGCGTGTTGTTTTTGAACGCTGGTCGATGTCAATTCAATTCGTAAAAAATAAAGTCGCATTAATTTTCAATTAATTTCCAAAAGATACCTGCCAAGAATAAACAAAGAATTGAAAAACAGTTCTCATATAAATAAACATATTTGGGCGATGATTTCATACGGTTTGTAAAATAGCTCAGAGCAAAGTTTAAAAAAGAAAAAATCATTTGTGGTATTTGGGCATCTTATGTCGCCTATTTCCTACGACCTTATTGTTCACAAAAGTTTTTCCTTTCACGCAAAATTTTACTCAATTATCGTGTTAAAATTAAATGTTAATTTTGCTGCGTTTTTAGTTTCCTTCGAATTGTAATTAGATCTTGTTTAACACAGGACAGTTATAAATAATACATTAACTACCTACATTATATACATATTAAAAAAAAGTTTCCCGAGGTGTTTTTTATTTAATTTAAACTTTTGATTTATGTTTGTTTAATTATAACCTTGCTTCGTTTTAAATTATTAAAAACAAAAGACACATTATAAATAAAATCTTCAGTTGCATCAGCTTTTTCCATTCATTATGGCAAAAATGTATGGAAAAGGTAAGAGTAAGTAAAATAAAATTAATTACTAAAATATAAATTATATGTATTTATAAATGTGTATATTTAATATCCAAGACCTATAACTTATTAATCTTATTTGTGTTCTAACTCTGGTTGGCTCCCTGCTCCTACTTGTGGCTAAATAACCCATTTCTTTCAATATATTTTTTGTTAGAGGCTCCCAATTTTGTAATATCTTGTATTAGATATCTGAGGTTATTACACGTGTCTGCCTTGGTTTTACATATCATAGGGCTTGGCTTTGCGGATAAGAGTAGCTAGAAAATAAATCGTCGTCTTTAATGAAAACTTTCAAGCCCAATTTAGCAAAATATGTTTAATAAAATGTCAAAGGCATAGAAAATTTAGTTTCGTTGTCTTTTAAACCTGTTAACCAACAGAGTAGTTAAAACTTCTGTCACCAGCACATAATTATGTATAAAAAGCATATTGTCAAATATGTAAAGCATTAGCACCGATGAGATTATATATCTCTTGTTTAATATATTTCTGCTAATCGATGTCAATACATAAACAACACAATTCTTACTCTCGAGAGAAAAATACTAATTCCCAAATTCTCGGTAAAATATTTTTCCTTTTAAAAGTGGGAATGATTGTTATGAATGTTTCAAAAAGCTATTTTGTAGTACCTACTTAAATTATAGAAAAAAAAAAACAATATAAGCGCTATAGCTTTATGTTGCGAAAACACAGTTGATGTCATCTGATGCACCAACAGATATCTCAATCAGATATATTCAATTTTCGATAAACAAAATGCACTAACTATAAGGACCTCATTGACAGGTATTTTTTTTTAAACTGAAATTCATACGCGGTTTTCACTTGCATTTTATTGAGCGTAATGAAAACTTTTTTGGAGAAACACTGAATTTTTCTGGGCTTCTTTAGAAGAAAAGTTACTAGAAAAATGTTCAAATTCTAATAATTCAAAGGAATAGATTGTTAAATGAAAAAACTTACTTACATAATAATTAATTAACTTAAATTCTAAATTTGTATGTACCTATATTATTTAGGAGTTACAACAGTATCTTTTTTTAATTTCGTATTTAATTTTTTTTTGTTATCCCAAGCAATTTTTTTTCTTATTGACAAAATAAAATGCAAGATACGATAAAGCTCCATTTGATATAATTATGTACCCACATATGTAGTTTTAAAGAGAAATTTTATAACTGATGTTTGATGATATTCTTGTTGTTTTTTTTTTTTAAACAGCTTCAATTGAATCCGATGAACATCAAAGACTAAGGTGGCAAATAGAACTCGAATTTGTGCAGTGCCTAGCTAATCCAAATTACCTGAACTGTAAGTATCTTATTATGTTTTATCTTGGGAAGAATTTGAAACAATTCAGAATACGATTTCAAAAATTATATTTATAAATAAATAAATTAATAAATTTGATGGCACAACAGTCATGAAGAACTAGGGCCTAGTGACTTACAACTCTCAACCATTCCTGTGTGCGTGTCTGCAGGAATGGAGGGGACCTACAGTTTATTGCCGAATCCGAACGGCTAACGAGCGGCACTTTTCTGTGACAGGAGATACTCTTAGAGGATTTGTCAATTCCTCGCAAGAGGCAGTAGCCGTTTTTTCTTTTTAAATAAATAGGTGGCGAGGCTGGGGATCGAACCTTAGACCTCCGGCATGACAGTCCATCGCACTAACCATCACGCCACGGCTACTACAATTATATATAAATTAAATTATATTTAACTAAATAAATTAAACCAAAAAATGTCAAAAAAGTAAGCCGCGATAGCCGATTTGGTCGTTTTAGTCGTAGCAATTCAAGCGCTTCAACCCCTGCAAGTGCCTTTCCACACCACTTACCTTCGCTTACCAACCCTCCCTCGGCGGCGGTGTGTATAGTGATGAGGCTGTCTGCTGTTCGAAATTCGAATTTAGGTATATCGAAAAAATTGTTAAAGTATGCACCTAAAAGCTACGGTGGCTGTACATAACTATGTATGGTGATTGGTAAACAACCCAGATCGCTTTTTGCTCCGGTTAACAGGCTAAGCAGAGCCTAAACGAACTGAGTAAGCTCCGAGCAGAGAATGATCACTGAGCACTGGATTGTCATGAGATGTTAGTAATGTCAAATCACATGAAAATTGTATGAATTTATATGTGGCAATTTATTTATTTCAGTCAATATATGACGTTTTTCACATTAATTAGCCAGTTTAGGTTTCTCAAGCTTTCTGAGATCTTAGAGACCTCAGCAATCTCAAAAATTTGAATGTAATTCCTCAGTGAGATTCCTCACTTTTGCTGTCAAAAAGCTGAGACTGATATTTTTTGGATTCGCTTGCTCAATTATTTTTTGTCAAAGTTGATTAATTAATAAAAAAGAGATGGAAATTCTTTTTGACTTTTAGCGGAGAAATTTCGTTCAGATTTCTCCTCCTACTGTGTACACCGTCTATATAATGTATTCTGAGAAACAAGTTCAAAGCTCTATGTCTGAAAAAGGCAGATTTTTTTTTTATACAGTCCAATGCTTTACTGTGAGTTAAAAAAGAAAAGCTATTATGCCATTAATCTTGTACTTCAATTATTGACTTGCGAAATGCGTAAAATTGCTCCAAGAACGATATTTAGAAGATTGCATGATCCGTTGTCATAGACCTTTATCATCAAAGGATTCGTATTTCTGCCGACTTTGACGAAGCAGCAAGATTTCCTTATCATACTGAGGTATGACAGTATAGCTCGTTCATCTAATGTAGTTTTTTTTTCAGCCAAAAAAAAATTGATCCCTGTGAGGGATTTTGATCCCGGACAAGTTTTCGCATTTCTTTCAACCAAAAAAAATCAATCCCTGACAATTCGCGATCAAAATCTCTGATCCCGAATTCAAGAGGGATTTACATGTACACAAAACACACACTTTCACACATACCAAAGTAAATTGACATTTATCTAAACGTCACTGTGAAATATTTCATTTCGTTATATTTTTTTTGTTGTGCTCAGACGTTGTATGAAGTTAAATTTGTTATTTAAATTCGTAATGAATTCGAAACTTATTCCGGTTTTAAGTGAAATAACTTTGTGTTTAACGTCTTCTTCGTCACCACTGACCGATATCTTTTTCTCCTTCGATTCTAACTGAAAGTCAGTAGCTATCCCAAACGTTGGAAGAGAATTTTTGTGCGCTCTACTGTGATTCATCTAACATGCCACCTCTGGAAGCTAAGCAACTGCATGAAATTCCATTAAAAATTACACAGGAGACTATTCCTGCATCATAAGTCCAGATGTTTCTTTTTCATTTTAAAATGATAGAAATGTATGCAGTGATGATAGTGGTATGGAAAAATAAAATTCCTGCTAGGGATTAAAAAAATCCCTGATTTGTACATATTTTATTTTTGATTGGTATTTGACCAGCTTTTAAATAGTTAGCGTGATTTGTCTCACTTTCAAGTGACCATACTTATAAATTTAAACGACTGAATAATTGTCAGATTTTCTGTCACAAAATTTTAAAAAATTATTTAATGATGACTTATTTTCGTGTAAATTTTTGATTTTGGAGGTATTCATGTACCTACCAGCGGAAAATAAAAACAAAAAAAACTACAGGTTCATATCAATTTAAACATTGTACCTACAAAAAAAAAAAAAAAACTGGTGAAGACTACAATATTTTCAATTTAACAACAGAAGTCCTTTCCTTTTATGAAAACTGAACGTACTTGACCACATACATATATTTTGTTTATTATGCTTTAAAAAAGAAATGTCTAATTCCTATAATGTAAAAAAAAACATTTGCAGGAATTTTTTTCTACGCATACTATCACTGGTCTCATCTAAGAAAACCATCCAAATTTGACATGTCACACACACAATTGCAAACAAAAAATGAAATCCATTCTGCGTTTCTTTTGCCACAGTAATTTCGTGATCCCGGATCAAAATCCCTATTTGCAAAAGTAAAACGAAATAAGCAAAAGTTGTAAGGGCAGTTTTTTTTTTTCAAATAATCCAAAGAAAAATATGTTTACGAGAAAAACAAACAAAATAGCGGCAACCTTGCAAGGTGTTTTCGTTTTAATTTGGTATCGTAATGTTCATTACGTAATAAATTAAAAAAAAAAAAGAAATCAAATACATGTTACCTATCCGGCTTTGGACTTTTGGATACATAGGTATCTTAGGCGGCCCCGATTGCGGTTGTCGATTTTGTAATCGATGAACGACTTTTGTCGATTATCGATCACTGCATTTCATTATGTTTTCGATTGTTTTTTTCTGATCGATGCATAAAAAGTGTTTTTGTGAAAGTATTTGTCTATTTACACTGGACAACTCAATTTTTGCCGAAGAAACAAAGTACACTTTTTCGATGTTTTTTGGTGTGCTGAACTCGAATCCGAGTTTCTGAAATTTCGAATTTTTTTCTTTAAAATCCGTAAAATCGTTACAAATTATGTTGAAATAAATTACCTCGTGTTACACATGCGAAAAAGCGATTTTTTTATAATTTTCAAACGGGAATATTTAAAAAATGAGACGTGATAAAATATTTGGTCAGTTTATATTTCATAGCGCTCAATAATTTTCCTCCGTCACTTTGAAAGAGCAGGAGCATTAAATATAAACAAAATTCCTCAAAAACACTTTCTTTTCCTTTCTTGTTTGATTTACTGCGACAGAAAATAATTGAGCAACGAATCCAAAAAAAACCTTTCTCAGTTTTTGAGAGCAAAACGGAGGAATTTTTGTGAGGAATTGTGTTTATATTTTTGAGAATACGGATTCCTCCGAGATCTCTGAAATATAAACGGCCAATGACTTTGGATTCGAGTTTAGCACACTTCCGGAAAAGTTTACTTTACAACAAAAAGAAAAATTGGTTTTGCTGATCAGTGCTATTGTAAAATTTTTATGCAGTTAAAATAAAAAAAAGTTGATGTTTCGGTGAGGGTTACAGAAGATATTCTATTTCTATAAAATCTAGGAACGATCAATGTCAAAAATATTGTTAATCTGTCAAACGAAATGGGTTCAAAAAACTGCAAATGTGTACTTTAAAAATTTTTAATTGCATAAAATTTATTGGAAACAATATTTTTTGTAATAAATCTAAAATGTCGGGAAAAAAGAAAACTAATCACTAAAAAACAGAAAATCGACAATAAAAATCAATGAATAGAATACAAAATTTTAAATAATTCAAAATCGAAAGCAAACAAAAGATAACCACAAAATGAAAACATTTCCAATTCAGCAGCTTTTGACAGATTAACTTTTCTATCCATATCAAATGTAACAGTAGATATTATTTTGACACATCAACATTGAATTTTGGAACGATTTTATGACGTCATAATAAATTACATGACGTCATAATAAATTACATTACTCGCAAAAAAAAAAATGCAAAACATAACAACTTTAGATATTATTCATACAAAAAGAAAACGATAAAAAATTAGAGCAATTAATATATTTTAATGACGTGTTTTAACTTTGAATTTTTACTTATCTATTTTATCTTAGTTTTAGCTCAACGCGGATACTTCAAGGACCAAGCTTTCATAAACTATCTCAAATATCTACAATATTGGAAAGAACCGGAATATGCCAAATATCTAATGTATCCTATGTGCTTGTATTTTCTCGATCTGTTACAATACGAACATTTTCGTCGTGAAATTGTGAACGCACAGTGCTCAAAGTTTATTGACGATCAAGCAATATTACTTTGGCAACATTACACAAGAAAACGTACCAAACTCTTTGATGCTGTTAATGGAACACCACCCGACACAGGAATGAATGATAATAATTCCATGACAGGCGGTAATGTTGGAAATGCACATTTTATGCAAAATGGTGTTGCAAATCAACAAAACGGAATTGGCCCTGGTGGACAAAAAATATAGAACTGAAAAAAAAAAAAAAAAAATATCTCATGAAATGTACATAGATATATAATTTTTGTATATATAATAATTTATATTGGTTTATATTATATTTTAAGTAGAATAAACAATTCATAAATCTGCTTATTTGTTTTATAATTTGTATACTGATGTTTGCTCATACGAGCTGTAAGATTGGCCGATAAATAATTTGCAAATAATTATGTATCTTCTTCAATTTCGGCAAATAAAAAAACACACTATTCCATCAAAATGATTTTATTTTTTTTTTTTTGTTAAGAGCAACAAACATTGCAAAATTATAGGTAAATGTTTCAAAAAATTTGACAGTAGGTAGCTGTTTGCCGTTCAAACAAGTTGTTTTTTTTGTGCTTAAAGTATTTGCATTTACCTATAATTTTGCAATGTTTGTTGCTCTTAACAAAAAAAAATAAAGACATTTTGATGGAATAGTGTGTTTTTATTTGCCGAAATTGAAGAAGATACATAATTATTTGCAAATTATTTATGTATTTACATTTTCTTTCAATCCGTCAACAATCCGCCACCTAGACACCTATCGCTTTCAAACCCAAAATGACATGTAGTGAGAACTTTCGCTTTGGCATGAAAAGCGAATCGCTTTTGAGAATAGGAAAATGCAAATTCGCCATCAAAAGCGATCCGCCGCGCATTTTGGTAATAACCCCCAGTTTTTACGAGTTAATATTTAAGAAATGCTTACACAAGAAAAAGGGCTCCCATAAAAATTCAACTAGTCTACTCTTGAAGTAAAAAATTTTTTTACCTTGGTACAATTCTCCCCAGGACAAATGTTTGGTTCACCCTCTTTTTTGTGCTCATCATTCTTCTGAACAGCTGGATGTACGTACAAAGTTTAACTTGTTTTTGCTGCGGGTAGTGCCCCCATCTAATTCTGGAGTTTAAAAGGAGAGTTTTCAAATTGCAATGAAAAACGACGAAGTTTTCATTGTCTAGCTTTGTATTTTGTAAATACTTATTCATCAAAATTTTCTAGGCTATTTTCCGAAGTCCTAGAAATTTGGTATGCAAGATAGGATTTGCATACACACAACAATAAAATCAAGAAATCTGAAACTTTCAATCTTCAACCCTGTAGAGGTCTTTTTATAAAATAAAAACTCTAATACTTCCCGAAGTTAGAAATTTGAGATTTTTATCCAGGCTGGAATTTGGACACTAACACCAAACAAAAATTAAGAAATCTTTAACTATCACCCCCTCTGCCCCGCCCAACTTTTTTGGAATCCGATAGACGAAGAAGTGTTAGGTAGGACGTAGAAGTAGCCTGTGATTTAACCAAAAAACAACATTCAGAATTTATATGATTGCTTTGATTAACATAACTTTAAATAGTTTTAAAATGTTTTTATAGTATAAAAAAGTGTTCGCATCGCAATGGAAAAACCCGAAGTTATCAAAGCAGATTTTTACGGAGTTTATTTACTATGCAGCGATAGTGAGGAAAAGAAATATAATGGCAAGTGTTACATTGGCTATACCGTTAATCCAAACCGAAGAATAAACCAGCACAATCGTGGTCGAGATTTTGGTGGAGCAAAAAAGACATCCAATAAGGGTCCATGGAGAATGATAATGATTGTCTATGGTTTTCCAAACAACATATCTGCTTTGCAAGTTAGTTTATTTATTTTTTTTCCCGTAGATCATTTTGTATTTCTTTCTTTTCTGTTTTAAGTTCGAATGGGCATGGCAACAGCCAACACAATCATCCCGTCTTAAACACAATTTGGAATTAAAAAGAAGAAATAACAAAGAAACATTTCTTCAATATAATTTTCGTATTTTGTCTGTCATGCTTGGAATCGGGCCCTGGAATCGCCTGCCTTTGACTATACGATGGCTTGAGACTGACAAGGAGATGCCTTTTAAGGTGAGATACTTTTGAAACATTTTCATATTTATTATCAAAATACAAAATTATCATTTTTTACAGTCTCCACCTCCGAAACATATGAAAATTATTGGTGGAAAAATAAAAATCGGTAAGCAAAACAAGAATAATACAGAAGCACTGCATATGCATCCACATTTGTGGGCTTTGGAATGTCATCTTTGTATGAAACCAATCGATAACCCAGAAAGATCTCGAATTGGTTGTTTGAATGCTAAATGCAAATTAACCTGTCATATTGTTTGTATGGCAGAGCACATGTTAAAATCAAATGAAATTCATAAAGGCCATTACATCCCGATAGAAGGAGAGTGTCCGTTGTGCGGAGAAACAGTAAATTGGGTGGATTTGCTTAAGAATCGAAACAATGTTGTATCAGAAGAAATCGATTTTGATATTGAAGATCTCATTGAAATTGACGACGATGATGTTAACTTTTAAAATCATTTTAAGATATGTAATTTTTTTTAACGAATCTAAAAACTATTGTAAAATTTTTAAAAAATAATATAACTGTACTTAAATTTTAATAAAGTGATTTCTTCGGTAATATGTATTAATGAACATGAAGTGTTGCATGTTCAAAGCTCACCAAAAGTAGATTAACGTTCGTAATCATTGGAACCGTTACCATTTTTTTTTTGTTAGAAAATTCTAATTTTTAAGTACTTTGAAGCACATCAATATCTTTTTGCTTTCCTTCTACGAAAAAAGTCTGCTCTGAGCTATGGAGCTAACAAGTATATTTACTTGCGAACCTCAAGTATTCCAAAATAAATACACGAGATAACATAACGCACAAAAAATGCACAGATGCAATTAAAACTGGAAAAACTAAAATGACGTGTTTTAAATTAATGAACAAAATAACTGAAATATGGGCGAAATAAAGTTGCCATAAAAATTAAACTGACAAAATATTTGAATATTGTCAGAAATTTAGTGTCAAAAAACGATACCAGGTGCTATGAAAGTATTAAAATATACGTTAGAACTTCATTTCCTTAAACCGAGATCTGAAGTCATTAATACTCAGTAATCACACTTACATATGTATATTTGATAGTCGTTTTACTTAAACGCCAGTAAAACGTCACGGCTCTAGAAGCTACAATTGACGTTCTATTAAAATGGCTCTTGATTTAATGGTGAGAGAAGTGATAGGCGGAGAGAATTGTTAAGTTTTAATTTTACAAAACAACGACAGTCGTTTCTGGCGCCCCAAAATTTCACTGGATTTTTGTTAAAAAACCAGAATAAGGGCGAATGATCTTAGAGGGAGTTCTCAGGAAATAATTAGAGGTGAAGAAATTATCAAGTTTGGTAATTGCTTAAATAAAAGATTAATATTTCATTAGGCCTATAGGTATTTTCCAATTTATTGATAATATTTCAGAAGGGATGAATATTTGACTTATAAATTTTAAATTTAGTGGGCGGATTTTATTAAAACCAATTTACAAACCCTCCCACTGTTTATAAAAACAATTTATGTAAATTTCAACTGATTTGGCTTTACAGTACTTACAACAAACATTCATTTTTATATATAAGAATATGTATATGATATACTGAAATACTCATCAAAAGCAGAACCCGAAATTTTAGTCTTTTGTTAAAAAAAAAACGTTTTTTTGTGCCATCTTGATTTTAAATATATCTATCACTATTGTTACGTACAAAATGAATATGAGAACATTGGGCCCTATGGGGAGTCTCAAAGGCAATTTTGTTACCTCGGACTCTCGGAATATTTTATATTCATTGGCTATAGTGATTATCTTCTACCGGCTAAAAATCCAATGAAATGGAAACCAAATTCATGGATAATTTTTTCCCGATACCAAAGAATTCCGGAGGAAAATTTCGATCACCATTCACGTTCACTCATACAGATGATACCAAGATATGTACGTACAGTGGTGTAAAAAACATTCCGGATTTTTTTGGTAAACTGCATTGATTGTTGGTTTGTGATATAAAAATGAAAAAATCAAATGTTTGCAATTTTTTCCCATTTTTATTGAACAAATTTTATTATTTGAAACAAAAACCATGGAACTTTATCCATCAAAACAAAAAAAAAATTCAAAAAATTAAAGTTAATTCAAAATTTCAATGTGACAAACTAACCGGATTTTATTTTTTTGCAATTAACTTTTATTATTTATTCAATATTTTGTCCAGCAACCCCTGTTTTTTATCACAGCTCGGCATCGACGAGCCATTGACTGGATTAAATTCTCGAAAACAGAAGCAGGAATATTCTCCCATTCATTTTTCAAAGCTACAAAAAGAAGTTGATGACGTGTGCTTTTTTTTCCCAACCCGCCTTTTTAAAATGGCCCACAAGTTTTCTATTGGGTTTAAATCGGGTGATTAAGATGGCCATTCTAAGACACGAATATTTTTAGTTGCAAACCACTCTAAGAAGAATGTTTGGGGTCATTATCCTGCTGAAAAACCCAACGCAGAGGCATTTCTTCCTCTGCGTATGGAAGCATTACTGACTCCAAAATGTCCCTATATTGGAAACGGTCCATAATACCTGTGATTTGGTGTATAGGACCGCAGCCTGCTCCTGAAAAACAGCCCCAAACCATCACCGTGCTTTACTGTAGGGAGTACATTTGCAGGCTTTAATCGCGTACCTTTTGAGCGCCTAACTGTCGTTGCACCATCGGAGTAAAAAAAGTTGAATATGCTTTCATCACTGAAAAGCACACTCCTCCATTTGCTTAAAGACCGGTTAAGATAATTTTTTGCAAATTCAACCCTGGGTTAAATGTTTTGATTAGGAATTTTAAGACTTTCCCAAATACCTTTTACGGATTACCTTTTTTTACGATGTTTAGCAGTAAGAAGAGGTTTTTTAGCTGGTCGAAATGCAAAAAGACCGAAATCTCTTAAACGCTTCCTGACCGTCCTTGGCCCTATGGGTAGATTAAGTTCATCACAAATTGTCTTTGAAGTCGCAAAAGGGTCTTTAAGCACGAAATTCTTTATGCGCCTATATCAGTTTTAATTGTTGTTTTGCGAGGGCGTCCACCAAAATGATCTGCTTCTATTGATTTTCCATTTTTAATTTTTTTAATGATGTCGCAAACCGTTGACGTTGGAATTTTTAAGATTTCAGCGATTACTTTTTGTTTTATAGCGGCTTGGAACTTTTCTATTATTTCGTAACGCGAATCGCGTTTTTATAACGTGTTTTAGCCATTTTATGCACTATATAATTTCAACTTACACAGCTCTCAACTTGTAAAAACGTTTTAATCTACGGCTTGAGTCAAAAGACTCGAAAAAACCGTTACTTTAACATTGTTCTTGTCATCGTAGCATTAAATTTTTAAGGTTATTATTAATTTGTCTCATACTCTTTACAAATTATTAAAAAAACTTATGGAAAGTTGTTAGTTTTCTACTTGGTATTGAGAAAATCATTACTATGGGAAAAAATCCGGAATGTTTTTGGCAGCACTGTACGTTAATCATTTACCTATATTTTAAGTGTTGGAAATTTTATTTATTTTAATTTCGTTAAAATTCTCAACAACGACATAATTCGTTAGTTCCTCATCAGTAAGTGGTGCATTTCCTGGCCTTTTTAGAATTATAACTTGCATTCCAGCCTCTTTAGCAGCTTTTCCCTCTGCAAAAAAAAAATAAATTAACAGCTGAAATTAAAATTTCTAAGAAAATTATTAACCTGCAGTAATATCGGTTAAAAACAATATGTCTTCACTTTGTCCGCCCAAGTGTTGCACAATATTTGTGTAAGATTTCGATTCCCTCTTATTTCCGATTGCAGTGTCAAAATAATCTGTTAAAAATGGCATCAAATTACCAAAATCAGAATTGCCAAAAAGCATTTTTTGTGCCGTAACACTGCCACTTGAATAAATGTAAATTTTAATTCCATCTTTAGTCCATTTTTCAAAAGCCCCAGGGACATCTTCATAAATGCTGTAAAAGTAATGAAGAAGTAAAAAATATAAAATATTTAAAATAGAAGTTTTTTTTAATTACTTACTGTCCTTTAATTGTTTTATCAGTGTAAGCACGATTCCAGATGAGACCCTGAAGAGTTTTTAATGGGCCTAGCTTTAAGTCTTTTTCCATGAGGTACTTAGCAAATTCTGCTATTGTTTCGGCCGTATTATCATCTCGATTTATTGATATTGTTTGGAAGTCTTTGTATTCTGATAAGCTAGTTAATTCAGCAACTATCTTTTTCGTAACATTTTCATTCCAATGTGCTTGGAGATAGTCTTTTGAGTGAAGTTTTGCGTAAGGAAATAGAATGTCCTGTAGTAAAATGTAAATCAACATCAACATTGTTCATTTTCATCTCAGCTATGAATCAAAACAAATTAGTTTCGTTCATTTGCTTTGAAATTCAGATTTTCTTTGCATTTTAGTGCCAT
The DNA here is from genome assembly GCA_947049315.1 of Epistrophella euchroma. Classification (NCBI taxonomy): domain Eukaryota; kingdom Metazoa; phylum Arthropoda; class Insecta; order Diptera; family Syrphidae; genus Epistrophella; species Epistrophella euchroma. The sequence goes on from OX346246.1 coordinate 129,012,418, forward strand.
TATATTTTTTTTATATGAACTTGGATAAAATTCACACAAATGCACAGAAAGTCAAAATAGAGGAACTAGGCTGTTATAAAAACCGAGACTTCAAATAATAGAAACGATCGGCCGTTTGTAGGCGTTTTCTTCATAATTTTGTCAAAACCACTTTTCTGGTTAAAAGAAGTGTTTAGGTTTTTTCATAGCTATTCCAGCTCAATTTTAAATGAATAAAGTCAAATACGGCAAAAAAGCTAGTTCGAACATACAGAACTTTCATTCCCGTTTTCGAAAGCAAAAATATCCTACGAAGGAATTCGAAATAGGTAACTCCTGAGATAACACGTCTCAAGTTTTTTTCCTGGAGAATAATTTAGAACTGGGAAATTTGGACATTTATGAACTATTTGGGAGATGGCAGGTCGAAAAACCTTTCTGTTTTCTGCGACCGCAAACCAAGCCGAAAAAACTTGGCCAAACTTGCTTCAATAATTTCCCTGGAGCGTAGAAGAGGAAAGAAATCTAATAAAACATGATATAGAGCTGAGGAGGGAGAAGCTCGATAGAAAAGTCCGGGATCAATGCCCATCATCAGAATCTGACTTGTTTCGAAGAGAAAATTGGTTATTTATTTTTCCTATTTAATAAATTTATTTAAAGACCAAAACCAAAATATTTTTTTTTTTTCATTTTGTTTTTTAGATAATGTTCTCTTATTATTTATTGTATTATTCGTACTAGAATGCCAGTTTATTAGACTTGACCATTCTTTATTTCGTCAATTTCATTGTATTTTTGAACATCAACAACAACTTAAAGGCGCTACCACCAATTGTTAACGAATTAATTTTTAGGTATTTTAATTCGTTTTATTTTTGTTTGGCTGGAGATATAGCTATTTCAAGGGGTGCCAAGATCTATCATCTCTCCTTTTAGTGGTGCTGAGCTGATAGGGCTTGGCACCCCTTGAAATAGCTATTTCTGCAGCAAAAAAAAAAAAAACAAATTAAAATAGGTACCTAAAATTAATTCGTAAACAATTGGGGTGGTAGCGCCATTAAGTTGTTGTTCAAAAATTCAATGAAATTGACGGAATAAAGAATGGTCAAGTCTAATAAACTGACATTCTAGTATGAATATTACAATAAATAATAATAACTTAATAGTCTGGTTTGTTACCGATCTTCTAACCTCTCCCCCTTTGATACGTACTACGAATTGTAGTCAATCAAAATAAGTTACGGAGAAAAATGGAGGCTCCAAATGCATTTGATAAACAAACAGCACTTCCTGACCTCTGACCTCAGTGGTCATAAGCAGTGGAATGCGTAGTGCATACGACTTCGAAGACTGAGCAAATCTGATATGCGTGGGTTTAAATCTCTTGGTGTGCATGTAGAAAGTTTTTCACAATAAAATTGAATTTAAAGCTCAGCACCACTAAAAGGAGGCTGATGATAAGGCTCGGCACCCCCTGAACTAGCTATATCACCAGCTAAACAAAAATAAAGCGAATTAAAATAGGTACCTAAAAATTAATTCGTTAACAATTGGTGGTAGCGCCTTTAAGTTGTTGTTGTTCAAAAATTCGATAATGTTCTCTGTTCATTTTACTCTACTAAAAAATGTTATCGATGTTAGATTTTGGTTTTTTTATCAGTTATTAAAGTGAACACAATTTCGGACCTGCAGCACAGCAGTGCGTCAATGGAAGATACAAACAACAAACATCCACTTTTTCAATAGGTATTTTGTGATTCTTTGTCAGAATTTGAAGAAAGTTGAAGAGTGAACAAATTAAAAGCCCTCCTATTAGATAACTATGTACAACAAAAACAGCAGCCCGAATGACCAACGGAATAGCCGGTAAATTTCAACTTACAAATTTCTTCACAGCTCCTTTTCCAAGTTCCAAAAACGGTCATACTAGCCTAATGGTAAGCTTCCTACGAAGGCGACAGGGGCGATCAGTGGATTGGCAGCATTATCCGCCCGGCCAATTAGGTAAATACATGCATGCCGGAGCAGATATGTACATACAATCATGTAAAATTTTTGGAAGATTTCATGGTTGAATACCTACTTAATTCTAGCTAATACGAGTTTTCACGCATTCAGATTCTGCAGTGACTTTAATATTTTCTTACTTTCACAAAACTAATTGAAGTTGTTGTTCCCTCAATATCACAAACTACTATTTTTGCATTGATTACAGACATTTCTTTTACTTTAGTATTTTTTGTGTAGATCGATAACCATAAAAAATTTAAAATAAAAACAAAAAAATCATTATCCACCCACCCGTTTACAGCCCGAGTTGAAACGAGATTAAAGCACGTTTCCATCCCTTTATACACTTACTTACCTGGACCATGTGGAGAAACAGTTCAATCGACCCACTGCACAGATTTTGAACCACGTTTAAACTTTATATTCACGATCGAGTGCTCGAGTTGCATTAGGGTCGGAATTTTATCTTAGGTGGGATCATTCCTTCTCTTTCTTACTCACATAAAATCTACCCATCTCACAGGATGCGCCGTTCGTCAAAATTTCAATGTAAACAGGCACATATACTACGTTTATTTTCAGGATCGAGGACTCGAGTTGGATTAGGGTTGGATTTTCGACCCAGGTTTTTCGTTTATAGATTTGAGAGCTCGATATTGAGTTGAATTGAAATGGTGTTGAGATGAAAAATGGTGTTTCTCAAGTTAAAGGTCGAACTATAATAGGTGGACGCTGTCGGAAACTAATGTCAAAGTCCCCTTTCACACGAAGATACTAGTTGCTGGTGATTTTTGTGACGTTTTCTTTAAATCTCCTTAACAATCTCTTGTACCTTTCACACGAAGATACAAAGTCGGAGGAGACTTGCTGTATTTTCCTTTTAAACTACCTTGGTTGAACGCGCACAAACGCAGTGTGAAGAGAAACGTCAAAAAAATCTCCTGAATTTGTTGACCGGGGACGGGGAGGTTTCGTTTCCCCCTCTTTCTTCCTGCCCATCATTGGTGAACTAATTGTTGCCGGCAACTCAGTTGCCTTGAGTGAAAAGGGACTATTGAATTTAAATAAATTTACAGGCTGAAAACACATATGCATTACAAAAATTAGGATGGGAGGGGTATATTTTCCCATTTAGCTAGGCTGGGTACAGTATCATAAAATTAAAGGTATTTGCTTTAATTTTCATTAAAGCGAAAGAATCTTCACCTATTTTTTTTTAAAATGTTCACTTGTATCACTATCGATGATAGATGTGATAGGATGTGGAGTTCTTAAGGTGGTAACAGAATGTCTTTGCCATTAATACATTAATAAGAAAAAGTACGTACAATTTGTGAGTAAAATTAGAAATTTCTCCTCTAAGAATTTTTCAACAATTTTACAAATTTGTGAAATTAATTTATTTGGTGAAACAGAATCTTACATAAATTAATGAATTTTCACAAATTTGTACTTGTAAATTACAAACAAAAATTACTCTTGGTGAAACGAAAATAAGTAAATTCCCAAAAATTTCCATTTGTGAATTACAACTACAATTTTGTAATACAACGATTTTGTGAAACAGAATTAATCGATTTCTTAACAATTTGTAAGTTGGTGAAATAGGCCACTGGAACTCATCTAGAAGGCATTTTTTTTGTGAATAAAGCCTAGTACGCAGATCGGGAAAAGACAAATTTTATCTCTACGATTCTAATCTCTACAAAAACGTTGGAAAAATCGCGCAAAATTGATGTTTTTCTTCTTTTTTTTCTTTTTGTAAAATTATCGATAAATAATAGTTGATCGTGTTTATCGTGCAAAATTATTGACCTGTCAAAATTTTTCCCGCAAAATAATGCTTCGAACATTATTTTTCCTGGCAAAATTTAGTGGAGACTTCACCCTACAGCGGGTACAAATGTCACAATTTTGCGCGTGAACTACTGAAGACAAAATTTGTCCTGGGAAAAATTTTGTATGAAAAGAAAAATTTTTCCTGATCTGCGTACTAGGCTTAACCTTTTAAAAAGGAAGCGCTAGATGAAAAAAAGCTTTTGTTTTTTTTTGCTGATTTCAATTATTGTGTACTTAAAAGATTTTTTTTCAGGTAAATTTCAATAAAAGTATACAAAATAAAAAGCAATCAAGCGGGGAAGGTAGTTAAGCGAAAGGTACTTATTAGATGAGTTTATATGACAAAAATCCTCAAAATTATGGTTCTAAAAAATAAAAGGTACTTATGCGGGTTAGGCACTAATGCGATAGGCACTTATCCGGGGTTTACTGTACATATTTTTAATCAAATTCACAATTTTCGTAGGTATGTGTCCGACGTTTTACAAAAATGTTCAATAAATACTTCAAGCTGTAGGTATACACCTGGCGACTGACATTGCTGTACGCCCGGCGATTTGCAGGGACTCAAAATTAAAAAAAAAAAAAAAAAAAAAAAAAAACAATATTAAAAAACAACGGCAGTACATACAATACAAAAATTATAGGTTTTCTGAAAGCCAGAAACCTGTTCATTTATATTTTGCTTCAGTCTAGTTATTTGTGTTATTAGTTTTTGAAAAAAATACTTTCAAATTTAAAATTTATCAAAAAAAAAAAAAAAAAAAACACCTACAAAAAAATGTTACTGTTGTTTATTTATTCAAAATTGTGGAATTTGGAATGTCCCTATAAATTCTGAATCGAACACTGAAAACTAGAAAATTAGGTGATATTACATTGTCATATATATACGACCAAAGCTAGTCATATAAAATATGGCACAATATTTGTATATATGACAAGTAGTATTAGACTATGCCATGGTGCGTTTCTTTTCTGTAAAATGTTAACTATTGTTAACTCTGATCGTTCCTAAACTCTGAAGTGTAACATTTGTCAACACTATGACGTCATAAAATCGTTCCTAAATTCCAGTGTTGATGTGTCAGAACGTTAAGCGGCCCATACACAAAACACAAGTGTGTGCACCGATGTCATGACACCAGTGTGGCCTTCCGCCATACACGCAACACATTAAGCAACACCGACACAAAAAATCTAAAGATTTTAGTTCTGTTCCTTTACCTTGAAACTCTGTGATTTTCTGTGCATTTTACTGCCATTTTATTTTTTTTATATGAACTTTGACAGAACGTTGGACTGAAATTCACACAAATGCACAGAAAATCACAGAGTTTTAAAGTAAAGGAACAGGCTTTTTGATTTTCTTGACACCGTGTTCGACACCGAAATCGGTGTAGACACTTGCCCATACACACACCACATTTGAGTACACCGACACCAGTGTCGACACAAGTGTTGTGTGTATGGGCCGCTTTACACTTTGTAACAATTTCCAACTCATATCGTCGATATGAATTGAAAATGTTGATCTGTCAAAAGCAGTTGAATTTGAATTTTCATTGTGCGGTTATCTTTTGTTTACTTTTTCTCCTTTCGATTACTTAAAGTTCGGTATTTTTATTTTATTTTTACTATCGACTTTGATTTTTATAATTGTCTTCTGTTATTTACTGATTAATTTTCTTTTTTCCAACAGTTTAATTTTTCGAAAAGGTAATTTCTTACAAAAAAATGCGTGTGTATCTTTTTGGAATGGAAAGAAGTTGCAAACATTTTGCCAATTTTGCTTGATGATTCGATTTTGTGCCAGAACAAATAAATAAACGAATTTAATTTGTAAATTGTGTACATTTTAAAAGTTCTAATAATAAATGCTTCCAAAAAATTCGATTCAATGACAAATTTTCTTTTATTTTCATTCATGTATTTCGCATTTTTTTTTTGCAACCCATTTTGTTTGACAGATCAACATTTATTTCTAACAGATCGTTCCTAAATGAAATGTTACATAGTGTAACATTTTTAACAATGACAGTTCAACACTTTTTTTTTGACAGATCAACAATAGTTAACATTCTACAGAAAAGAAACGCACCACAATGATGTCAATGGACTCGTTCAGGATTGTATCCAAAGCGATCTGGATAGCTTTGTGTTGTTGTAATCCCTTGTAAAAAAACAGCTGATGCAACAACAACTAAACTTATCTGAAAATTTTTGGATAGGTTGACACCGCCTTGGATAGGTTTCTAAACACGAGGAATGATCACACTTATATGACATTTTTTAGCCATATTTATTTGGCAAACTTGCCATATATATAATGACAATGTAATACTGCCTTACAAAACTCCTTTTTTTTACTCAATTTTTATTTTTTTAGTATCTAATTATGTCTGCCACTATAGAATTTTGTGTAGGTGCGAGGTTGGGTGTATGCAATTGCTTTTTAAGAATCTGGATTTAAAGACACTTATGTGAATGTATGTAGTAGCCGTGGCGTGATGGTTAGTGCGATGGACTGTCATGCCGGAGGTCTAAGGTTCGATCCCCAGCCTCGCCATCTATTTATTTAAAAGAAAAAACGGCTACTGCCTCTTGCATGGAATTGACAAATCCTCCAAGAGTATCTCCTGTCACAGAAAAGTGCCGCTCGTTAGCCGTTCGGATTCGGCAATGAACTGTAGGTCCCCTCCATTCCTGCAGACACGCACACAGGAATGGTTGATAGTTGTAAGTCACTAGGCCCTAGTTCTTCATGAGCTGTTGTGCCATCAAATTTATTTTTTTTATTATGTAGGTATTATGTGAATGTATCCTATGTATAAACATCGACGTAGGATTCTAGATTTTTATTATCTCGGCTTTTGACGGTGACAGGATAAATTCATAGTTTCTTAAAATTCAGATTCTGTAAATGCAAAAATAACTACATACATCCAACCTCGCACCTACCCCAAATCCTAGTGGGTTAAGCAGGGGGATTGAATAAAAAAGTATAGTTTTGGTTATTTTCTCATTAATTGGAAGACGTAAAAACATCTAGTTTTCAGTGTTCATAATTAAAGCCAATTTAGCACTTAATTTCACAATTTTGAATATAAACACGAGAACATTTTTTTTTAATTTTTTTTTTTTTGATAAATTTTGAGTTTAAAAGTTTTTTTTTTTTAAAAACTATTTTATGTCGAATTCCTTTTAAAAAAAAAATCGATTTGTTCAGAAGAAAAAATCGACTTTTCTGAACAAATTCCTTGTATTGAAAGAAAAAAATGGATGCTGTTTAGAAAAAAAATCGAATTTTTTTGGTAAAAGGAATTCGACATTACACAAATAAGTAGACTGAAACAAAATATAAAAGAACAGGTTTCTGGCTTTAGGAAAACCTAATAATTTTTGTATTATAAGTGTTGCCGTTATTTTTTAATATTTTTTTTTTTAATTTTATTACATTTCTAAGAAAATTGCCCCTCCCGGGGAGATAGACCCTCCTTTCCCATAGTAAAAAATGGTTGTATTAAACTCCTCTACAAAAATTAGTAACAGCACCTTATGTCTTTTAAAAAATTGCCCATCTCGCCTAAACTAAAGGCATGTAGGTATGTGTTAATTACGATTTCTTAGAAAGATATTTTTAAAATATGAGTTGGTACATTGGTACATATCTAGATACATACTTCAGTCTGGTTTTCATATTTTTTTTAGGGCAAAAAAAAAAATGGTATCTGCACACAAGCAAATTTTTTTTTAATATGGTGCCTCTTCCCTAACCCCAAAATTCCAAAAAACTCGAAAAATGTGTTTTCATATCCTAATTTGAATGTACCTACTATAGTAATTGATTTTTGTGTTGGTTTGTTTAGGTGTTGGTTACAACAATACATTTTCAGCAATCCGCATTTCACTAAAAAAAAAAAATACGTTAGGATAGGACAAAGCCTTTTTCTGAGCCATAAGTACAAACTTTCGTTACTAAGAAACAATCATTATAAACACTCAAATGTTTACTAAGTTACCAACCCTCAATCTAATATTTATAACTCACTTTGAATTCGTGCTTGCGACGAAGGTGCGTAGTTATTTGTTACAAAAAATGTCCTCACATATGGGGACGAATTTTTTAAATTCCTGCATTAAGGTACCCATCGATCCGTGCAACAATTGTCCAGCTCCGATTTATAATCGTCCAAAAGTTTTTCTTAATCGAAGTTCAACACCACCAAGAAAATTAATAACATCAAATAATACACCAGATTGTGATTTGGACTCAGATGCTGATAATGGAATGCGTTCGTTAGCGAATTTCTATGATAGTATACCAGGTAAATGATTTAATCGATAAATATACTTATTTATTACTATGCCTACTAAATACACAGCTTTGACTTATGGATTCTCTAGATTACTGTGAGATAAATCATTTGCCAGAAAACGAGTTCTATTCGACATTAGAAAGCCTTAAAATGACTTATCGCCATTTGAAATCTAAGCCCACATATCCACTTTGTTTGCGGAACGAAAGCAGTATATCCTTGAGTTATGAAATTCCCAAACCATGTAAAATAAAAACATGGTCTTCTAAAAGCACAAAAAAGAAAACGACTTCGAGGAAAAGTTCCGCAAGAAAGGATGATATGATTTTATCTGCTAGCCAGTGTAAGCCATCATATAATGATTTGTGCGAGCGAATGAAGATTTTCAAGTTAGTGAAATTATAAATGATAATTATAAACCAGCGTACACAGGATGAGTTCTTGAAATAGTGTTATAATAATTGATATAGAAGGAGTTGTGTTCTATATGTAGTTTGTCTTCAGGTAATCTGAAGAAACTTAAATAAAAAAAAAAGAAAATAGAAAGTTTAGGTAACCGCCATATTATTCACTCGGTTATTCCAGAATAAAAATTAAATCCAGTTGTAAAGTAATTTTAATCAAAAAATTTAATCTAATTCCATAGTATTCACTTGTTAAATCAAAACTTAAATCCATTTTTTTTTTAATAATATGAATAATAAAATTGATTAATATGGACATAGATTCAAATTTGTGAATTTAATTAGTTTAGATTTAATGGTTGCATTGATAATTCAATTAAGTCCAATTTAAATCCAGAGTGAATATTATGGCGGTAAGTAGAAAAGGCGTATTTTGAGAAAAAAAAGTTCTCAGAATACATAACGTTGTCACACACATTATACTATATTGAAAATAATGCAATAAAATCATTTTTTTGCTCTTAATTTTTTATGCGAAATCAAAGGGCCAGTTGTACAAAAATTTAATTTGTAGTTACGGAATTTTAAAGTCACCAATTTGTGCGGATTAACTGTGGTTCAAGGATGGTTCAGGCATGTATTGGCTATTAGCGCATACTTGAACCATGGTTAAACCTCAGTTAAATAAATAAAAATAAATTTGATGGCACAACAGCTAATGAAGAACTAGGGCCTAGTGACTTACAACTCTCAACCATTCCTGTGTGCGTGTCTGCAGGAATGGAGGGGACCTACAGAACGGCTAACGAGCGGCACTTTTCTGTGACAGGAGATACTCTTGGAGGATTTGTCAATTCCTCGCAAGAGGCAGTTGCCGTTTTTTCTTTCAAATAAATAGGTGGCGAGGCTTGGGATCGAACCTTAGACCTCCGGCATGACAGTCCATCGCACTAACCATCACGCCACGGCTACTACGGTTGAACCTCAGTTAATGCGCCGAAATCGGCGAGTTAAAATTTCTAAGCCACGGATTAAATTTTGAACCACGTTTTACAACTGGCCCTTCCTTATTCAATTTAGAAATTCTCCTCTCAAAATCGATAATTGTAGCCAATTTCATAAAGACCTTTTAATTATTTAACAGGCTCTTAAATCTTAAAATGAAATTTGTTCCATAAGAAATATTATAAGTCGTTTTAAGATTTAAAAGCCTGTTAAATATTTGTGTAGGCAAGCATTGCTCTTTTAAATAAATAAGCTATATTTTAAAAATGTGCTGTACATTTGGTTTTCCAAAAAATATAAAAATATTTCAATAGTTAATACACCGGAACCAAAATTAGGTTTGTTTGGTTACTGAAACTTCGTACGACGTCGCACAACTTTTCACAAATTCCTGTTTGTTAACTCAAAAAGTAGCAAGAAGAGAGCACAACGAGAGAGTAAGAAATTTCCCCTCTTTGCAACTTTCTGCTACAGAAATTTCTTGTTGCAAGGAGTTTGACAACTGTCAAAATCCTTAACTACCCTTTTCTGTTCGTTTATTATTTTCATTTCGCTGTTTTTTTTTTAATTTAAAAATGCAATATGGCGGACAAAGTTTTTAATTGTCAATATATAAATATTATTTAATATATTTGTTGTTTTATTAAAAGAAATTTTATTAAATGCTGAGTTCTAAAAAAATACTCTTCATTTTAAGAAAGAAAATAATACAAAAATCTGATTATGACGTCACAAAAATGCATAGATGGCGACTAGGGTGTATCTAATGAGCATACCTTCTATGTTCTGTCTTGTTTATTGTGGGCTGCTGCAACTTACGTTTGACGTTTCAAACACAAACTGCAACAAGGCGTTTGTTAACTTTGTGGCCGGTTTTACTCTCTTTGAGAGAATTTTTATCTTCTTCTTTTTTTTTTAAAATTTGACAGATTTTCAACTTTGTGCTACAAAAGTAACCAAACAGACCTTTTATCTGATTGACGTGCGGGGTGGCGTATGTGGAACATTTTCGTTTGAATCAGATTATTTTTTTTTGTATTGAACAGTTATTATTGACAATTGTTCATTAATCTTCCGCTATTTTATTTCTAGTAACTGTAAAGAGACTATTTTCCTGTATACGTTGGCTGATTTATTGACTTGAAAAATTATTATATATGTACAGTACATAACTGTGTTTACTTTTTTACTCTTTAGCTACAAACGAAGTGACATTGATGATGAAAGACATTCTAAAGAGCCAGCTAAGCCAATCAAAAGGAAATCTACTTCATTGCACAAGTCTCAATCAATGCACCACTTAGTGAGAGAGGATGTTCATTCAGAAATACTCAATTTTGTTAAAGCAACACAAACCGATGAAGACAAACCAATAAGACGGAGTTCATTTACTCCTAATAGTAGAGAACTTTTGCGGAAGTCGTTTTCAGTCAACGATCTTAATATTAAATATTGGCAAGAAGGACCAAAAACGGAAGCAGATATTGTCTTAAGCCAGTAGGTTATCTCTTGACGGAAATAATTCTGGAAATTTAAACAGGGTATCATGCGGTGCTATGTACAAATTTTGAAATTGACATTTGATGCTATCCTAGGCGTTCCTAGTCAACGCTATATGTAATTTATGTATGTGATTTTGCGATCACATAATTCCTATCAACAAGTTTAATTAATATGTACATTGTACAGGAAGTCCCACAGTCAACGATGCAGACAAAATCCATGGGTTCCTGAGTTCATTTTAAGTCGAAATATTTAAGAGGTTATTTTCACTTACTTTTGGACTTATAACCGTTTTTATGAGTTTTGGTATCGTTTCTTTGACTGGTTCTAAATTCTAACTTTGCTTTACTGCAACCGATTCTTGATTTGTATTTACACAAGAGAAGTTAGCAGTGTTTATCCACTCCTATGCGGGTAACGGTTTTCCCGCAATTTATTATCAAACCCATTTGTTGGCATTTTTAGGTTGTATTTTTGACTTTGGCAAATATGTTAAATAATTGTTTAATATTCTTCCCATAACCAAAAACATGGGAACCAAAAAAAATAAACCGTTACATTTGTTATTACTTTGCAGAACATGCAGAGCAAATTTACTAATAACTAAATAGATATCGCACCTTTCGCCTTGAGATATCATCTAAACATAAAATATGAACAAAATATAAAGAAAAAATCATTCGTTTGGTGTTAAGCGCCATTATCAAAATAAATATTTGGAAACCTTTTATGGCAATCTAAAGTGACGAAATATGAGTATCTTACTGAAAGTTTTTAAATGTTTTCTAGAAAATCAATAGAAAACATATATGTATGTACATATATCGTACACGGCTCTTTTAAAAATTAAATGGCCAACCAATATTGACGTCATTGTTGCTGTCTTTACAACAACTATTTAAAAATTTGTTTAGTGTTCGCTTGGCACCCTGTCTCAATGCAAATATTGATCACATTCACCGCTATTACGGTTGTCGTTTTACGAAAACGACAGTAAAACGACACGCCTCTAGAAGGGATAATAGGCATTTAAGTGAAACTAATAAACTTAAGCTTTATCTCCCTTCATCTCCCTTCTAGCCATTAACACTTTAGTCGTTTTACTGAAACCCCAAGAGTCACTTCCAGAGTAGTGTCGTTTTACTCAGACCTGTAAAATAATTAAATATATTGGGACTTAAATACAACTTAAGTACAATTACCATGTACTTTAAATTTCTAAGTACAAGTACAATTCCATGGTATTTGTTTTGTTTTAAGTTCTTTCAGTTATTTGTAATTGAACAAAAAAGCTTATTTATTTTATAATAAGTGTTTATTGTTCAAGGTTTTTCGAAGAAGTGATTTTTCAGTAAAAATAATAATTGACAAAATCAAAATAGAAATCTAAGTTATTTCTATAACTTGAACTAAATATAAAGTAGAAGTGTAATCTTATAATTTTAACACTCCCACTTTTAGTTACAAGTTAACTAGCATAATAAAATCTGAAAAACATTTTAAAAAAAATTAACATCAATTAATTCTTTGATATGACATTCATCAGATTTCGAAAATTTTGGTGTTTCACTTTAGGCAAAGTTTTCGTCATAATGTCTGCTATTTGGTCATTTGATTGGACATACATTAATTCGAAAACGCCTTCTTGAAATTTATCACGGATAAAGTGATATCGTACGTCGATGTGCTTCGTTCTTTTATGGAATTCAGGATTTTTCACGAGTCGTATTGCACTCTGGTTGTCTATATAAAAAATCGGCGTAGTCATTGATTGAAGTAATTCGTTAAGTAAATTTTTCAACCACACCAATTCTTTAACAGCGTGTGCTGCTGCCATATATTCTGATTCTGTAGTTGATAGAGCTACTGACTTTTGACGTTCTGAGCTCCAACTAATGACACTATTTCCAAACATGAAAACGTATCCAGATGTTGATCTTCTTGTTTCAATGTCTCCAGCATAATCTGCGTCACTGTATCCACAGAAACTTAAATCGTTTCCACCTTCGAAATGAATGCCCATATCCATCGTACCCCGAATGTATTTGAAAATGCGTTTAACTGCATTGACATGAGCTGTTGCTGGCTTTTCCAAATGACGACTGGCATTTCCAACCGCGAAGCTAATATCTGGCCTAGTTGCTACCATCAAATACATCAAGCTTCCGATTGCTTCACGATATGGAAAATTAACTTCTTCTTTGGCTTCAAAATCGCCTAGATTTTGATTACTATCCGTTGGTGTTGTTACAGTTTTACAATTTGACATATTAAAGCGATCAAGTATCTTCTTTGCATATCCTTGTTGATGGAGATGAATTGATCCATCTTCTTGTTGAATTATTTCGAGTCCTAGAAAACAGTTTAAGCTGGACAGTTTTATCTCGAATTCTCTTTGCAGATGTTGAATAACCGGGAGTATAGCTTCTTCTTTCTCTGCAGCGATCAAACCGTCATCAACATAAATGGCCATAACTAGCATTCCATCCTTTCCATTTGATATGAATACACATGGATCTGATTCACAGGTCTTGAAACCAAATTTGTTTATAAATGACGTGAACTTCTTGTTCCAACAACGTGATGCCTGTTTCAAGCCGTACAAGCTTTTGTATAGCTTACAAACTCGTTCACTGCCATCTTCATATCCAATTGGCTGCCTCATATAGACATCTTCTTCCAAAACACCATTGAGAAATGCTGTTTTTACGTCGAATTGTCTTGATTTCATACCTTTTGATGCTGCCAACGCCAATATTGCTCTAACTGATGTAAACTTGACAACCGGACTAAAAGTTTCTTGATAGTCAATTCCGTATTCCTGCGTGAAACCTCGTACTACCAATCGTGCTTTATAGCGATCAATGCTTCCATCTGGTTTCTGTTTAACTTTAAAAATCCATCGATTATCAATTACCTTTTTGTTAAATGGTGGCTCAATCAAAATCCATGTACGATTTTTAATGAGTGAATCGTACTCCTCATCCATTGCTTCCTTCCACTTTTCGTGGTCATTGCATTTCACTGCATCCTCGTAAGATCTTGGTTCGTCACTGACAGCCAACACCGCAGAATGAACTTCCGTTTCGAAATAAGATAAACGCCTTGGCTTATTCGCACTTCGATCACGAAGACGTCGTCTGACTATGTTTCTTTTGTCTAAATCACATAAAGCCCCTTGCGTTTCATGACCTTCCGGAGTTACTAATTTTTCATCCAGTTCATTTTCATAAGAATTTTCGTTAGTTACTATTTTGTCATTCAGTTCATCCTCATACGAATTTGCTTTAAGTGAGTTTTCAATGTTGTAAGATATAATGGAACTTTCTCGTAAAAATTTTACGTCTCGGGCAATTTCAATTCGGTCAGAATTAGGATTCCATACCCTATACCCTTTTGATTGGGTATCATATCCGACGAAAACACATTTTACAGACTTTGCATCCAATTTTTGCCGTTTTTCTTTTGGAATATGTACAAATACCTCGGTTCCAAAAATTTGTAAATGGTCAATTTTTGGTTCTTTGTTATACCATAGTTCATAAGGCGATTTATCTACAACAGTACTGGTTCCAGTTCGATTCAACACATGAACTGCTGAATTTACTGCTTCAGCCCAAAACCTCTTGTCCATTTGTTTCGAATGAAGCATGGTTCTTGCTGACTCAACTATCGTTCGCATTTCCCTTTCTGCACTCCCATTTTGTTCAGGTGTGAACGGTACAGTACGCTGGTGTTGAATACCCATTTCTTCAAAGAATGTTTTTAATTCTCCGTTTACAAATTCAGTGCCATTGTCTGATCTAAAAATACGAATGTTATGACCATCCTTTTTCTGCATAATTCGAATACATTTCTTGACATTTTTTGCTACATCCGATTTTTGCTTCATGAAATAAACGAATCGAAAATGTGAGTAATCGTCCTTCAACAGCAAAAAATACTTAGAGTTTCCGATCGAGTTTTCTTGAAAAGGTCCACATACGTCTGAGTGAATTATTTCACCACATGTCTTCGATTTTTCTTCTCGGCTCTTGAATGATCCCCTATGATGCTTGCCATAAACACATGCTTCACACGTAAAATCTTCATCATTGTAATCAATATTTCGTTGCTTTAAAAATTTCTTTACATAAGCGATGTGTTGATGTCCTAATCGTTCGTGCCATAAACGCAGTGATGTTTTCTTAACTGCTACGTTAACTAAACTTTCTTGGGCTTGTAATGATTCTTTAACCTTGAATAACATTTGAAACAGTTTTTCTTTGCGAACTCCCACTGCAACGACGTTTCCATCCTTCAGTAATTCGCAACGCTTGTTATTCGACTGCATTTGATAGCCCAGATCCATGACTTTTCCTGAAGAAAATAAATTGAGTTTAATCTCAGGAACATATAAAACATTGACCATGCGTTTGCGAATCCAATCATTTCCATTGAACGCATGAATGTTAATGTTGCCTATCCCTCGAGCCATTATTTTCTTGCCATTTCCGATCGTCACATAAGTTGTTGTTTCTGTAAAATTTTCAAACCATTCACGTCTATGGCTCATGTGGTCACTTGCACCTGAATCTAATATCCAAATGTCTTTATCTCCATTAGATATTGATCCGTGACACATAAAAGCTTCAATCGATGAGGTTTCGTCTTGCTTCCTATGTAAGTTGCTCTTTTGTGGACAATCCCGCTTCCAATGGCCACCTTGGCCACATTTAAAGCATTTACCCTGCGGTTTTCCACCATTGTTTGTAACTTTACTTTTAGGTTTTGACGAATTATCTTTTTTAAAATTCTTTTTCTTTGAAAAAAATCGTCTAGCTACCAGCGCCTCCACTTCTTCTACTTGAGCTTGCGATTTTAACCGAAGTTCCTCCGCCATCAGCCGTGCTCGTAAGTTTGCCATTGTTTGATTATCTGCGCTTGTTGATTCCCATGCACTGTGAAAATGATTGTATTCAGCAGGCAACGACATCAAAATTTTGGTCATAACCATGGAATCGGATATATTCTCGTTTTGATCCCTAAGTTGTTGCACAATCTCTAACAACTTCGATAGGAATGTTGTAACATCATCTTCTGGATTCTTCGAAAAACTATAATATTTTTGTTGTAAAAATAAAATATTTGACTTAGATGCTTGCTCATATGTGCTCTTAAGAGTTGTCCATATTTCACTAGCAATTTCACAATTCATTATTTGTAATAATGGTTGCTTCATACAGGATGTTGAAATTGTACGTCTTGATTTTGCATCTAATTTCTTCCATGCCAAAATTGTATTCGCATAATTTGCACTGCCAACAATTGGCTTCCCAATTGTACCATCGACAACATCGAACAATTCATTAGCTTCCAAAATCTGACGCATTTGAAATTTCCATGTAAGCCAATTGCTGCCACCCTCAAGCTTTTCAATGCTTATCCTGTCGATTTCCATTTTACCTCAACAAATATTCTTTTTCTCAATAAACTTCGATTTGAATAAATGCCCTCTTGAATCGTACAAATTCGTCTAATAAATTTCTCGTACAATTGCAAATTCTTCTATAGCAGTATTTCCGTGAACTGGGCCCATAACCTTTTGTTTTAAGTTCTTTCAGTTATTTGTAATTGAACAAAAAAGCTTATTTATTTTATAATAAGTGTTTATTGTTCAAGGTTTTTCGAAGAAGTGATTTTTCAGTAAAAATAATAATTGACAAAATCAAAATAGAAATCTAAGTTATTTCTATAACTTGAACTAAATATAAAGTAGAAGTGTAATCTTATAATTTTAACAATTTGTACTTAAAAATTCTAAGTATAAGTACCGGTACTTGTACTGGTAATTATAATTCCTCACAAGTATTTAAAAATTTGGTATTGATTACTTTGGTACTTAAATGAGTTGTACTTAAATACTTTTTAATTCCTTAAGTACTTATAATTACTTTTAATTACTTCTAATTCCTTTAGTATTTCTAGTTTTTTACTTTCTAGTTCCTTTTTAGGTATCTAAGTCTTAAAGATTTTTGTTCTAAAACACTTTTATTTTAATGCATACCGTGCATAATCTTTATTATAATTACGTACAATATAAGTTGTTAATTAATCGAATCAGCATTGTTTTTTATATATACAGGGTGTCCCGAAACTCAACGTCAAGCGTGTACCGTGTGATAGGGCAGGTTGTGCCCGTTCTTTGAAAGTATGAAAAAATAATCCATCTCGCTTGGTTTAGTAGTTATAGCCATATTAAGAAAAAATATGAAAATCGATACCCTAGCTCACATTTTTAGATACAGTGGTTACAAATTTTAAAGTTTAGCTGTGTTTTCTTTTTTTGCTTAATCCTTAATAACCATGCTATTGATCGCAATCAGAAATCCAAGAATAAAGATCGTCACTTTCGTAAGAAAAATTAAGTTTGATTGAGTCATTGTTCAAAAAAAATTTTTAAGCTAACTTTGACACTTCATATTTTCAAAAAAAATGTACCAGACTACCCTCAGCAAGTTATTTAAAAAAAATGACCCGTTTCATCTAGATTTCAAAATGGTACAACACTTGCTACTTATTTACTCGTAAAAAATTCAAATGCTTTTTTATTTGCAAAAAGACCTCAGTTCACTTCATATCAATTTTAAGTAAATAATGCTTTTTTGTGCTCAAAAATCGGTTTTACCGTGGTGTATATGTAAAATAAACAGAGGCACTTGCAGTACATTAGAGTGGGACAACATTACACATGGTAGGTACGTTACGATCTACGTTCTGTGGGCTAATTTCCTGCTTTTACTAGCAACTTCTCGTAATTGTGCGGCTTTGTGTTACCCTGAACTCGATTAGTATTGTGAAAATTATGTTAGTTATTACCTGGTAGTTCGTAATAAAAGCTTATCGCAAATAGCGTATTTGCTCATGACTCAAGAATATGAAAACATCCATATAAGTCCATTGAAAGTTACATAGTAACCTGGCATTTAAATCCCTTTAATGATAATTTTCTTAAAACTTTCGTCTGTTTTTAGTTTTAACCTTTTTTGTTTTCAATTTAACTATAAAAAGTGCCTTAACATTTATTGTACAGAATTCAATTTTATACAAAAATGTGCAAAAGATAAACTTTTAACACCCTATTTTCCAAAATGGCGCCCAAAAGAGGGAGAAGCTTTTAGCCCCGAAAATTTCTTTTTAACTAACACTTATCCTTCCCATAAATAAAAAACATTTAGTCCTGAACAAAATGCCAGGCTAATGTAACTCTTTCAATAAGCTAGTATTGATGTTCTCATATTCTTGAGCCATGTACAAATACGCTATTCAAGAAAGGCTATTAGTACGAATTAAATCGAGTCCAGGGTAACACAAAGGCGCATAATTACGAGAAGTTGCTAGTAAAAGCAGGAACGTAGCCCACAGAACGCAGATCGTAGCATACCGTGTGTAATGTTGATCCCTCTCACTCTAATTTACTGCAAACAGTGTCTTATTCAAGTGCCTCTGTTCATCTTACATACACCTTGGTAAAACCAATTTTTGAGCACAAAAAAGCATTATTTACTTAAAATTGATATGAAGTGAACTGAGGTCTTTTTGCAAATAAAAAAGCATTTGAATTTTTTACGAGTAAATAAGTAGCAAGTGTTGTACCATTTTGAAATCTAGATGAAACGGGTCATTTTTTTTAAATAACTTGCTGAGGGTAGTCTGGTACATTTTTTTTGAAAATATGAAGTGTCAAAGTTAGCTTAAAAATTTTTTTTGAACAATGACTCAATCAAACTTAATTTTTCTTACGAAAGTGACGATCTTTATTCTTGGATTTCTGATTGCGATCAATAGCATGGTTATTAAGGATTAAGCAAAAAAAGAAAACACAGCTAAACTTTAAAATTTGTAACCACTGTATCTAAAAATGTGAGCTAGGGTATCGATTTTCATATTTTGTCTTAATATGGCTATAACTACTAAACCAAGCGAGATGGATTATTTTTTCATACTTTCAAAGAACGGGCACAACCTGCCCTATCACACGGTACACGCTTGACGTTGAGTTTCGGGACACCCTGTATATATAAAAAACAATGCTGATTCGATTAATTAACAACTTATATTGTACGTAATTATAATAAAGATTATGCACGGTATGCATTAAAATAAAAGTGTTTTAGAACAAAAATCTTTAAGACTTATATACCTAAAAAGGAACTAGAAAGTAAAAAACTAGAAATACTAAAGGAATTAGAAGTAATTAAAAGTAATTATAAGTACTTAAGGAATTAAAAAGTATTTAAGTACAACTCATTTAAGTACCAAAGTAATCAATACCAAATTTTTAAATACTTGTGAGGAATTATAATTACCAGTACAAGTACCGGTACTGGTACTTAGAAAATTTAAGTACAATTACCATGGAATTGTACTTGTACTTAAAATATTAAAGTACTAGGTAATTGTACTTGTAATTGTACTTATGCTTTAATTACACAGGTCTGGTTTTATTGTCGTTTCAGTAAAACGACAACCGTTATAAAGATAATTATTTCTAGATCTCCAGAAACAAATCGGGATGTTGTGCCAAATATTAATATTCAACCTCCTAGCCCACCAAATCTAAGCAAAATTAAAGTGGAGTCTTCAAAATCGAGTCATTGTGGAAGTGCAACAAGCGTGGGAAAAAAGAAATTCAAAAAATCTAA
The DNA here is from genome assembly GCA_947049315.1 of Epistrophella euchroma. Lineage (NCBI taxonomy): Eukaryota > Metazoa > Arthropoda > Insecta > Diptera > Syrphidae > Epistrophella > Epistrophella euchroma. The sequence goes on from OX346246.1 coordinate 129,032,164, forward strand.
GCAAGAGTCAACGAGAGTTCCGTTCTCATTTCTCGGAATAAATGAGTGCTCAATCAACGATAAGGTATTTTCATTTGTTTGACAATTTTTATAAAATGGGAGGGAAAAACATTCCTGATGCTATAATTATATGTAATTTTGATTGAAGCTGAGGGTATTTGTGAAACGTCAAAATTTCCCGACGTACCTATCGTAAAGCCTATACTGCCCATAATTTCGTAATGGTCCTAACTTAAAAATTTCCGATTTTGAGTTTATTGCATATTTGGAGTTGGGACATTGCCCTAAGTCCAAAAATGCCATAAAATCAAGATAGAAAATTTTGTAGTTAGGGCCATTACGAAATTATGGGCAGTATAGTATGGCGCTGATGCGAAACCAAAACTTCCATATACAAAAATGACAACGAAATCACAAACGTAAAATTTTGTTCTAATTTTCGTTCTGCAGTACCTACGCTGATCGATGAGCGAAATTGATAATTGTAGCAGATTATTTGGAGAGAATGATAATAACAGCTTTTGCAGCGAAATAAACAGTTGTAACAGATTAATTGGAGAAGTCTCCACTATATTTTGTTGGTGTATTCTCGCAACCATTTCACAAGCAGGGTACTAGGCCTAATGAAAGACATAACAAACGCAATGAAAACTGAAATTTAGCCCACAATCGATGGTCCGTCAAATGTTATTCTCTGTGAAAGAAGAGTGAAGACTTTTTCAAACAACGTACTGCAATCTCACTCATCGCACAGCGTAGGTACTGCAGAAAAAAAAAATAGAACATTATGATATTATCGTTGATTCAGTTTTGTAGGGATTTTTTGTTTCGCATTAGGCATCAGCATGCAAAGATTGTGAAGATTCGTGTTTGCATTGTTTGAACTTATTTATTTAATATTTAATTATTCCAGACATCTTCGGTTTCTCCCATTCATCCCGTTGCAAGACCCAATTTGGCAGCAACTCTTAGACTTGAAGTCTCAAAGAAAAAAATAAAAGAATTACAAAACAATTGTACCTATAATGACCATAGGGCTCAGGTAGACTGGGAAGTAAGAAAAACTCCAGCATGGAAGTCTTTGAGCCATAAGTACCTATAATAAGATTTTATAAAGGAAATTCAATTAACTTTTTTACTATAAAATTTTTAATTTCAGTGAGTCACATAAAGAAATTTTAGCTCTTCGCTTGGCCACCCGAAAAGCCGAGCAAGAGCGTCAAAAACGTGAATACGAAATGCATATGGAAATAATGCGTCAACGAGTTAAATCAGCTCCGCTACTTCTTGAAGGTTCAACATTTTGGGGACCACATGTTGGAAAGCTATCACACTCTTGTTATAATTCAAAACACAACTGTCAATACGGAGCAAATGGTCAAAAAAAGAAGAAGGCAAATAAACCACATTCCAGAAAATGTATTTCTTATAATACATACTCAAGAAATTCGAATCACAGTACAAATTTACAGGAAAGTGATGAGCTATCGAGTTTAGATAGAGCTTATTTGTAGTAAAAAGATTTTTTTTTTTTTTCATACATAATGAGCAAAATAAAAATACTTTAGGTGTGTTTTTCTGAACTCCTCAATATTTAAATTAAGGAATTCCTCACATTAAGGCATGGTACCTTAGCATTGTTCTAACTAATGTCGAATTCCTTTTACCAAAAAAATTCGATTTTTTTTCTAAACACAAGGGATTTGTCCTGAAAAGTCGATTTTTTCTTCTAAACAAGTCGATTTTTTTCTTAAAAAGAATTCGACATAAAAAAGTAAAGTCTGAGGAGCTGAATGTGGTGAAACGTGTGGGAAATCGGAACTAGTAGGTATTTAAAAATTTAAAGTTAAAACTGTAAAGCTTTGTTTGTTATCTCGAGTAAAAAAAATTTGTTTCCCTCGGAATATTTTATCGTAAGATTAATTAATTGTTTTCAATTTAAAATAATGGTGCAAAACTTTGACTTAGTAACCTTTCGTGTGGTACGGCTGAAGAAAGTCTTTGTACTTAACCATTTTATATACAATGACTTAACTGAGTAGTCTGAAATTGGGTTCAGGAGTAAAATGACGGCCATTCCTAGAAGCACGAGTGTATTACGGTTGAATTGTTTGAGGGGAGGAATACATCTGCCTATTTTAAAGGAGAATTGTTTATGAAAGTATCGATACAAATATGAAATATTACGATCATACAAAAATATAGTTCGTTTAATGTGATCGTTACAGGTCTTTCTAATTTATTTGAATTTATTCCGGTAATGAGCAGGGTTGGCCTTATAATAACGGAAACTTACTTCTCTGAACCTAATAACCTCTTTTCAGCTCGAATCAAACCAAGAGTTATTTTTCAGTCGACATTATATTTGACTTGACATATTCGGAACAAAATTTCTCAATACGTCAAGGATAACAACTTGTCATATCTGCCCTGGAGTCTACGCTTTGCGTCTCTATCGAGGAAGCATAGTTGACAGTTAAAGTTCATGAAAAATGTTAACAGTCCCAGTCTCCTTTCTCGTATTTGCGAAACGGTTCTTTTAGTTTTTTTTTTTTGTTTTAACTCTCCGACGAAATGAATTAATGATCGAATCAATTATTTAAAAGGAAACCACTGCATAAAATAATTATAAATTGAAATATTTTGTATTTTAATACTTTTTACGCGACCAACAACCTATCTTTTGAGATTGTCAAACGTCAATTCGCAATCCACGATTCGCTCGAACTTAACCTTAAATTCTTATTTTTCTTGGTCCCCTTTCACACGAAGATACTAGTTGCTGGTGATTTTTTTGACGTTTTCTTTAAATCTCCTTAACAATCTCTTGTACCTTTCACACGCAAGCAACAAAAACCCGGAGATTTTCTTTATTTTCGTTTTAAACTACCTTGGTTGAACGCACACAAATGTAGTGTAAAGAGAAACGTCAAAAAAATCTCCTGAATTTGTTGACCGGGGAGATTTCATTTCCCCCTCTTTCTTCCTGCCCTTCTCGCCTATGAACTAATTGTTGCCGGCAACTCAGTTGCCCTGTGTGAAAGGGGACTTGCTTATGTTTGATGACAATTCACAATAGTCAGCGACCACTCGTTGGCTACAGACTGCAAGAGGTGTTAAAAGTTATGTATTTATTAACTTCCCATTGGAAGTTATTGTAATCAGTCCCATTTGTGAAATTGAAAATTTTTACATTTCTCGACGTTTCGAGGTGTCTGAAGTCAGATTACATTGGCGCAATATTTTAAACAGTCTGATGTTAAGGTATTAGCAAGATACTGCTTAACAATTTTCTAACTTTAAAACTCTTTACTAAAATATTCTTAGTTTTAAACATTTTTTAACTAGTATCATATTAAACCTATTTTTCTATCTGAACACGCCTAAATTGTAGCCGTCAAAGTGACACTTGGATTTAGTATGATACTAAAAAGATAAAATAGGCATTTGGCGATTTTAACTTTAGTAAAATGTTGAAAAGATAATACGATCTAACTCGATTAAAATTCGGAAAAGCCTGTTTTTAACCCAACATTATACTAAAAATGTTTTAGCATCATACTAAATCGTCTAAAATTGTGTCCCCTTTCACACGAAGATACTAGTTGCTGGTGATTTTTTTTGACGTTTTCTTTAAATCTTCTTAACAATCTCTTGTACCTTTTACACGAAGTTACAAAATCGAAGGAGACCTTGCTGTATTTTCCTTTTAAACTACCTTGGTTGAACGCACACAAACGTAGTGTGAAGAGAAACGTCAAAAAAATCTCCTGAATTTGTTGACCGGGGAGATTTCGTTTACCCTTCTTTCCTCCTACCCTTCTCGTCTATGAACTGATTTTTGCTGGCAACTCAGTTGCCTTGTGTGAAAGGGGACTTTGTGCCATTGTTTTTAGAGAGGTGCCTGTGTTCGTAGGTTCAGCCAGGTACGCAGTTCAAGCTAAACTAAATTTTATCTCTACGATTCTTATCTCTACAATCGTTTGCTAAAAGCACAAATTTCAAAATTTACCTGTGAAAGAATGCGTTGAGCATAATTTGTTAAAAGGAAAAGTATTGGAAACAAAAAATGTGAATTCTGAGCTTGTACACAAGAATATTGTTTTGTTTTTCTCCCAAATACTTTCAAAGCTGTACAGCTGCATTGTGGACACGTAAATAAAAATAACGTACGACACTTTTTGATAGCTCTTCCAGTTCCGTCTACAGCTCCGGTTCCAGCATTGTATTCTGTTCAGGCATAACGTGCAGAAAGGATTTTCGGAAAAATTCAATTGGCGGTTTTTTTTTATTACAGTACTTTAAAAAAAAAGTTGTAAAATGGCTGTTTCTCGAATATCTCGAGAACAAATAATGCTATCGACCTCGGCCTGGTTTTATTCTATGCATAATGACGTAGTGAAAAATTTGTAATACTTAAAAAAAAAATCAACTGTTTTTTTTATTAAAAAAAACCATTAAAAATTGTTAAAAAAATATAAAATATCTTGAGAACACACACAGCGCAATTTTAAAAGTAAATTCCCGGGGAATTGTCTCCCCGGGAATAAATTATTTTTTCACTGCAGTTTGATATAATTGTCAAAAAATGTAAAATAGCTGTTCTGAACATTCAGAACTCTTATTCCTTCTATCGAAGATAAAAATAATCTACCGGAGAATTCGGAATAGGAGCATTCTACTCCCGAAAGAATACGTCTCCCGGGGAGTTTTTTCCCGGGGAATATTTAGAATTGGGCTGACAAAAATATTGGGGTTCATCGCGAACAAAAATTTCCCAGAGAATGTTTCCCTCGTTCAAGCATTGGGAAAGTGAATGATGGCTTATGTCGAATTCCATGCAACAATTAAAGCTTCCCTCGAATATTTATTGGTATCGGGAATAAATTTTCCAGGGCAATTTGGCTGTAATTGCATTGGATTTTTGTTCGAGGGAAATTTATTCCGTGGGAGATTGACGATAGCAGAGAAATTTTCGTGGGAATAAAATATTCCGTGGGAAACAAAATTCCCCGGGAGATTCCCGATAGAGCCCATTAACTTCGGGTTAATTTTATTTAATACACAAATAGTTGATAATTGGTAGTTTGTAAGAAAATTCAACTCGAATGTCTCGAGAACAACCAATGATATCAACTCCAGGATAATTTTAGTCTACACACAATGCCATAATTAGTAATTGATAAGGTTTGTAACAAAAATTCAACTAAAAGTTGTTTTCTATGCCAAAAAAACTGCTAATAATTGTTGAAATTTTTCGTGTCGCATATATTTAGAGCAAACAGCCTTCCCTTGATTGCACAACTGATGTTTTTCAAAGATTTTTAATTGGTAATTTTCTTATAAAAAATAACATCGGGTGTCGAGTGTCAAAGGGACCCAATGGGAAGTTATCAGTGTGGGTCAAACCCAGCCTCTTTTTTATACTGAGGTGGGGTTTTCAAATATGTAGCTTGCGAGTTTTTGTAATATGTACCTTGTGATAATAAGGATTCCTAATTTACGATTTTTATTTTAGTAAATAGAAATTCATTTATGTCAGCTTTTAAGCTAATAACATGGAAAAAAGTAAATAGAATCATTATGCTTCTGGCAGGTTTTTCATTCATTGGTAAGTTATTTTAAAAAGTTAGGTATGAATTTTCCTATTGGGAGAGTCAACAGTGGCTGTAGATATGTAGTTCAATTATTATGTAGTTCATAAACGAACTGGGGGAATAGAAACATGTGCTTGTGCATGAATATTTATGTCAAAGGTACTCCATATCCATTACATATAGAGTATCTTTGTTTTATGCATCTACGTATTTTTAGCTGGATCTCCAGAGAGTCAATTAAATTATTATATATTATGAGTTTCAATGACAGCTATAACCGGCGCCTTAGAGCACAGAAATTATTTTGAGAATTTATTTTATTTACTTACCTTTCTAAACTATCCACCATTTTCGCTTTGAAAATTTATAGATTTCACTACAAAATTTTAGATTTCACTAATATTGTATTGCCAGGAAAATTTTTCTGCTATTCTAAATCTCCCACGCAATAAATATCTCCCGAAAAAAATCCAATTCAAACAGACAAATCTCCCTGGAAAATTTTTTTTACGTTTTTTTGTTCGCGATAACCCCCACTGTTTTTCTTTTCTCTTTGCTGAGAGCAAAAATCATCACTTAAAACCATATTTCAAGAGAAACAGGACTTAAATGTAACATTTTTTCTTAAATTTTACTTTTACCATACATTTTAGCGACACTACGCAATAATAATTTTATTTTAAAAATATCCATTATCTGTTCTGGTGTATGTATGTACTACTGGGAGTGAATCTTGATTTCAATGTATAAAGATGTATTCATTCTTACACAGATAGAGCGGAAGTTAAATAATCTAATCAACTAGTACCTAATTGATTTGAAACTATACAAAAATAGGGAACCAACATTTTATAGTAGGTAGACAAAACATTATTTTTAATAGGTGATTTTTATTTTAAGAGATTTACATATACATATATATGTTTTACCTTATGAACATTTTAACGTGAATAAAATTTATACGATTTTATAAAAAAAAAAAGAAAATTCACGCTCGATGAAACCAAAATAGAAGAAAAAAAGAAACAAAAACTTTATGTCGATTTTGGTTGGATTTTGGGAGTATTTTATTCCTATCGAATATGGATTTTTTTTTTTCAAATCCAACCGAAAACGACATTGATTTATATATTTAAAAAATTCGACAAAAACTAAAGATATTTTCGTTATTGCTATTTATGTTGGCAATTACATTACGCAAGTACTGCAGATGTTGCCATTTCACTTACACCACATGTATTATCACCTCGGTAAACCCGATAGTAGCCTTGTTCGCCCCATTTTGGTCCCCAAGAATTCTTAACAATCCAGTAGGGAAGTGTTTTTTTGAATGTGGGATACTCAGAAACACCATAACCAACAATGAGCACACCATGGTCTAAACTATTCTTTGAACAGAGCATTTTCCAAGGATGCGAAACACCGCCACGATAAAATTGCATAGCGTTTGCGTTAATTCCAATTGAAATTGGTCCATTGACAATAAGCCATTTAGCCATCTCTGTTTCGTTCTTTGGTAAATCAACAGCTCCTGAGATTTTAACATGAGCTAAGGTCTTATTAAAATTGCATTGATGTTTTTTAGCTTCGTATGGATATTCAGATTCAAGTTCAAGACCTCCAATATTTTCAATAGCTCTAAAAAAAAACAGTATTCTAAATAAACTTGAATGCAAACTTTAATCGAACTTACTTATAAGCATCGTCTGGTAGGCCACCATTGCAAGCAGAATCAATTGTATCACAATCAAGTAGTTCTTGTTCGGAGTATTCTTCAAGCTTTCCAGTTTTTACAGCATGTAAACCTTCTATGTTACCAGTCACACTGAATGCCCAACAGGAACCACAACTTCCTTGATTCTTAACCTGTGGTTCAAAGAAAATAAAAACATAAATAAAAAAACCAAAAAGGGTGAACAGTGTTAATTAAGCCAACGCTCTCATAAAATCAATTCTGTTTTCCAAACATTTCTAAACATGTATATGAATTTTTTAACATAATAAAGATTAAGGTTTTATTTCAAAAATTTGGAATTTTTAAGAATTTGCTTTTCCAATATAACAGTATACTATCAGCCTTTTTGCGAGTTTTAACGTAAAAGCATTCCACCCTGAATTTTTTTGCATATTGTAGGTTTCAACCGAAAAATGTTTCATGATAACGATAAGGTGGAAAATATAAAAATCTTTCGGGCGAAATTCACAAAAGCTTTTGAAATTTCGGTGGAACAAATTTAATAGTGAAATATTTTTCAGATGAAACTAACAATAAGGCTGTATATTAAAATGTTATGAACAAAGTGATTGATTACCCAATATCTTTTAAAATATAATTAAGATATGTGAAAATTGAAAAGGACTAACAAAAATAGTTTTTACCTTCGAAATAGCTCCCTTCTCCCTCCAATCGAATTCTTTTGGCAACTCTACATTTGGAATTTCAGCCGGCGAACGTACAGAACTGCTCTTTGCTCTGGATAAAAGTCCAGTTCTGTCTCTATACTCGGTTGTTGTCATATCAGCAAACTCAGTGATACCGTATTTTGCACTTCCTTTAAAAATAAAAATAATTTTGATAAATAACAAAAACAATAACCGATATGTATTTTATAGAACCAATCTTACCCAATTCATTTTTGTTCAAATCATGAATCAATTTCAAATTATGTTTGAAAATTCTTAATCTCATTTGCCTTTCCATGCTATTGTGATATTCTCTCTTATATTGAATTTGGAATTTTTGAAATAAGTGTTCGGCTTTGTCTAGTGAACGATGGCTTTTTTTAATGCTCTTTTTTTCAGCAGACTCAATAGAACGGCTATAACGATGGACGGTCTTTTGCTTGTCTTTACATTCAAATGAAATTTCATATCCATCATCTTTAATCCATGGTCGTGACCACAACGATACAGTGCAGTTCTCCTTGCCTCCTGTGCTTCCATCAAGTAATTCAGCATATAATGTTACTAGAGTACCAGCAACGGTTTTTTTTGTTCCATTGAATACTCTTACAATGCTATTTAATTAGTGTGTTTAATTATCAAACAATATATTAATTATGGAAGTAATAAAAATACCTGTAGGAAGGTCGATCGCCAGATGCGATTTTAGCTAATGATTTCGAAACTACACCTTCTTGTTCTCTCAGTTCTAAATCGGTAAGGGGCTTTGCACCTCCCAACTTTTTCTGCTAATACCAACAAAGAAATAAATATAAAATAGAAATAGAATTTTATTTTGATTATATTCGGGACCGGATTATAATATTTCTTGACTGTTTCTTTTCGAATAGGATTACGCTCTATGAAAAAAATAGGGATGCGCTTGAGTTATAAGCCGTTTGAAAATTAAATGACAGGGTCCTAGCGCATAGTCCTAAGCTGCAACAACAGCTAAAAACTCAAATTCATCAGTTAAATTTTTCAAGAGTGTTTCACTGCAATTGAGCCGGTACAAAAATTCCTTCCATACGCTGAGACTTCGGATTTTATAAAAGTCATGTCAATTGAGATTAACTAAGTACCACCGATCATTAATCTCATGTGTATAGTAACGTATAAAACATTTTTAAATCAGAGAAATATGAGTGACCCAAAAAACGTCGTCGATGAAGAGAACGAGGAGTTCCCAAGTATGTGACGCAGTGATAATGGAAAATAATTTGTGTTTCTTAAAAAAAAAATAGCTCAACGCCCTGATAGGTAGAGCTCACATTTTTTGCATTGATATTGTAATTTATTTATGTATCAATAAAGTTATAATAATAAAAATAATAATTGAAAAAAAAAACAACTGTTCGTTACTGGATTATTAAATGAAAAAAAAAAAAATTGCAGTTTTGTTTGGGCTGACTTTTTCGAGCCAAATTTTGTCAAGCATAGTTTTAGAATTCTCCTTTTACACTCGAAATTGCCTATTAACAAGGTCAGCCGTTGATTTCAAGTGAGATCACTTGGACGAAACGCCAAACTTTTACGAAGAAAAAGCAAAGTATTTGATTTAGATTTTAGATAAAACGAACTTGCTTACCTTATCACTGATTGAACGGCTATGGCGGTGTGAGCTTTTTGGAATATCTTTACATTCAAAAGTTACTTCATATCCATCTTTCTCCAACCATGGCTGTTCCCAAAGTGACATCAAACAACGATGCTTTTCTCCAGTCACTTTGTCGATCATCTCACAATCTAATTTAGTGAGGGTTCCAGAAACCACTTGTGAAGTTCCAGAATGACACATATTCAGTCTGTGTTAAAAATGTATATTATACATCAATATTCTGAAATTAAATTTTTTTTTTTTTTTCAAAAATCTTACTTTAATTGCGGCGCATCACCGGTATCAAGTTTTTCGAGTGATTGGGAAAGAATTTCCTGGCGTTCTTTAACTTCTTTAGGCGAAAGTTGATTTTTACCACCGACTAAAGTTTCTCTTTTGGGTTTCTATAATTGAAATAATTGTTTAATATCAACTAAAAAATCTCTTTTGGATTTCTGTAATTGAAATTATTGTTTAATATCACAAGTCTAAAAGCTTTTAAGATAATATATACATATGTCGAATTCTTTTCAACTATTTCAAATCGATTCTTTGTTTTCGGGTGCAAATAATCTGTAAAAAATTCGATTTTTTTTATGTGATTGAGTGTGTGACATTTGACAGTAGTTTTGAGGCAAAAAGGTAAGCAGTTATTGAGCGCACAAACTTTTGAAGAATTATTTAAAAGTGCATTAAGTTTTATGTGTGGTTTTGTACGATTTAAAACAAATATATTTCAGAGATTGGTTGCAAAATAAAACGAAATCCATCACGAACCCTATCAATTAAGGAACCCAAGGCAAGCAGATAATGAATTTTGGTCACTTGGAATCAGAGTATATTAATTCTGTTTATCACTTCTAATTAATTAGCATAGAATTCGACAATATACACAATTTACATAAGTTTTGTTTAATGTTCTCTTCCCGCTCTCTTCGGAATAAAAAAACTTTTGCTCTTATCCGCTCCTATAAGGCCCTTATCTTCTCTAAACGGTTAGACCCTTCTTTAAGTGGAAAAACACTTTGGAAGAATCTACGCAACCTAGGCCTGGGTAAACAAAAATGTCTACCTGTCCAAAATATTGATGGTTATGCCTTAAACAAAGAATTCGTAGCTCTGCCTTCTTCTTCCAACGAATTGCGACCTATTTCTCCAGATTTCCCTTATGTGGAGCTTTTGAATCAGGTTATAAGTTTGAATTCTCATGTGTTGACCAAGCTTGAGTAGTTAAAAGCATACTTTCCGTTAAATCCAATGCTGTCGGAACAGATGGTGTCCACCCTGAATTTCTAAAAATAATATTGCCTGTTATACTGCCTTATATTACTTTCGCCTTCAACACAATCTTAACAACTAGTGTGTTTCCGAATGGATGGAAGAGGGCGAAAATCATACCAGTTCCTAAAAACTCGAGTGGTAAAGATTTTCGACCGATTTCCATACTTCCTTTTCTGTCGAAGGCTTTCCAAAAAATAATGCAGGTACAAATGAACTCTTTTTTGAATTCCTCTCACGTCCTCACTCCTTTGCAATCAGGGTTCCATTAAAAACATAGCTGCGTTACTGCTCTTCTGACGGTTGTTGATGAAATCAGACACAAAATATTGATAAAGATCAAATAACCTTCCTACTATTTCTTGATTTCTCACGAGCATTTGATACCGTGGATTAATCCCTTTTTTGCAATAAACTTATAAGCCAGTTCGATTTCTCTTCCTCTACTACTAAGCTCCTGTTTTCCTATCTTTCTAGTCAAAAACAAGCTGTCTTTATCAATAATGTTTTATCAAATTTCATCTCTGTACCTTCGGGGTTTCTCCAAGATTTTATCTTGGGGCCCATCCTGTTTTCCCTTTATATCAATGAACTGCCTTCTGTTGTTAAATACTCCTCTATTCAACTTTATGCCGACGACGCTCAACTAAACATAGGTTGCCCTCTCGGACTTATTGAAGACTGTGTAAGTCGCATCAATTCTGATCTAGAGAACATCGCAAACTGGTCAAAAAAATCTCCTCTTACTTAATACTAACAAATTTAAATGTATTGTGATTTCTAAAAAAAACTGTATCCACTTCTTACTTTTCTTCGGTCATCCTGAATAGTGCTCCTATTGAATTTGTTACCACGGCAAAGAATTTGGGAATGACATTCAATAAAACTTTGACCTGGAGTAACCACATCATCTTAGCTGTGGGCAAAGTGTACGGTATTCTTCGATCTCTATGGGCGACTCAGTACTTTACTCCTATTAAAACTCGTATTGTCCTCGTTAAATCACTTATAATTCCTATACTGACCTACGGATGCGAAGTTTATGGGAAGTGCGATGCTTTCTGCAAAAGAAAACTTAATATAGCTTATAACAATGCCGCCAGATATATATATGGTCTTCGCAGATTTGACAGAATATCACATTTTTAAAGAAAATATGTAATCTCACATTCGACAATTTATTAAAATTTCGATCGCTGACCTTGCTCTTCAATATTATACAGACCCAACAACCCTCTAGCTTGTTCAATACAATAACGTTTTGTGCTTCCACTAGAACAGCACAAATTCTTCAACCGCGTTTTACTTGTTTCGACTTCCGAACGTCAGTTCTTCGTTCATACCGTCCGTCTCTGGAACTCCCTGCCACGACATATGAGAGACATTGCAGTTAAGAAGAGATTTCAAAAGGAACTAAAAACATACCTATTAAATTGAATTATTTTACATATTTACTGTTTGATTACTTTTTCCATGTTTTAATTTTAAATATTTCATAATTATGTTTTTCTTTTTTATAACTAGTCAAGAACCTTATTTCTTTACAATAGTTACATTATACTCAAGCCGTTTATGAGATGTTTTTCAGCTAAATTAAAATAATTAATTAATTAAGACTACAATAAAATTAATAAATTGAAATTGAAAGCGACCAGGAGAATGTCATTCAACTATCAGAAAATTTCGGGTTTGCACGGTTTTTTATCTTAAAAGAAGAAACTACTTCTTATTCTAAGGTTTTTATATAACATTCAACACCTCAGCACTAAAAGTTGCATCATTCGATAATTTCCCATTTTCAACGACTGGGTTATTCGTTTTCAATTATATGAACATATTATTAACAAAACATCTCATAATTTCAATTTAAATTTGTCATCAAACTCAATGCCAAACAGCTGATTTGAATTTTAACAGCTCTCGGAGAAAATACCTTGGATTCGTAGTACATGCGGAGCTCGCCCCAAACACACATCTGAACACAGTGCTTTAAATAACCTAGGGCGAAAAAAGGACTACATAAAACATCTCAGAGCGAGTTTTGGGCGACCTGGTGAGCCCCAGGGCTAACATCGAAATGTGTTTTAATGTTTATGCTTTCGCGCCATAAAGTTAATTAATTTGAAAAGAGATTTCTTAATTTTTTTTTATTCTGCGTATAAGTTTCAGCAATTTTTGTGATAAGTTAGAAAAATTTCGACTTTTTTGCAGTGTAAAGGCTCGAAACTTTCAAAAAAATTTGTATTCGTGATTTTGAGTTTCGCACAGCTATTCACGCACGGCAACTATTCAACGGTTCAAAATTTTTGCCCCTGTGCCGTTTTTTTTTTTGCAGTCTTGTTCGCAGTTTCTGTATTACCAATGAGGGACGGAAAGCCCAACACATTCTATAGCAGATGCATACTTCAAAGAAAGACGTTGCCAAGTAGAAGAGAACGATTTACCCTTTCTGAAGATACTCCAAATACTCAAAAAAAAAATTCTCTTTTTGTTGAAAATACGCTTTGAGATTGTTTATTACTTTAAAATATTTGTACTTTGAATTTAGATTTTGTTTCAAGTAAATTTTGTGAAAATTAAATTAAATTTATTAAAGGCTATCCCAAACCAACGCGATTAATCGCCGCGACAAAAGAAAACAATAACAACAACGTGTTGTTTTGTTTGACAACCACGTGTTGTTATTGTTGTTTTCTTTCGTCGCGGCGAATAATCGCGTTGGTTTGAGAGATTCTTAAATTATTATATGTTATTGTTCATACGAAGAAGTCCTAGTTTTTATTTCTAAAGGAAATATTTATTCAGAAGGACACTTTTAAAATATTCAGAAGGACACTTTTAAAGGAATAAATTTGGAGTAAGAGCTATAGGGTGAGCAAATCTCATTCTAGATGAGGGTACAAAAGGTCTTATATTCTCAGTATAATTATCCCAATATATTATTCGTGTATGCATAATATATGAAACTCCTCTTTTAAAATAAAATCGAAGAGTAGCTGGGATAAAAGTACGAAGTTTTACATTGAACGAACTGCATAACTTATCATTGACTGATCGGCTATGGCGGTGTGTGATTTTTGGAACGTTATTACATTCAAAAGTTAATTCATATCCATCTTTCATCCATGGCCGTGACCAAAGTGACATCAAACAATGATCATTGTCTCCAGTTTTTTTGTGAACCATGTCACAATCTAATTTAAGGAGAGTACCAGCAACCACTTGCAAAGTTCCAGAATTACATTTATCAATTCTGTGCTAAAAATTAATTTTATCATTTTGCTGAGATTATATTTTGTTTTTGGAAATCTTACTTATATTCTAGTACATCACCGGATTTAATTTTTTCCATTGATTATGGAAGAATTTCCTGTTTTTCTTTAACTTCTTCAACAGAAAGTTGTTTTACTTCACCTGTCTTTTGGATCTCTGTAATTGAAATTTAGTTTTGTTAATAATAACAAAACTGGTTTCAAATCTTAAAACTTTTAAAATGATATAAATAGAAAAAGAACCTGTTACTTGTGTTGCTTTGCTTTATTTCCATATACACAATTATTGGAAAGAATAAGAATTAAATAAAATGCAAGAGTGGGTCGCACGTACTGGCTTTCATAGTTAAAGTTGCTTAGTTTTAAGTAATTTATATTATCATGTAGGTATGTTATTAGAGGAAAATGTAAAAAAGCATGAAATTATAATTGTAATGAAATTGAAATTGCAAAAACAAATCCGAAAATAGTTAGATCTCAAACAACTTGAGGATTTTTATTTTCAATTTGCGATTTTGTATTTATTCACTCAAAGTTGACAGTTTTAACTTCCGATTCTCAAGTCTAGAGTTTATCAACTTTTGATTTTCTCAACTCCCGAAAAAAGGAGAAGTTCGCAAGCAAACATGAGATTTTCCATTAGAATTCAGATTTTTGTTCTATCATAATTTACTTTTGCTTTAAATATCCAGAACAAATTAATTTAGAGTTACAACAATGTTTTGAAGGAACTATTTTTGGCAAAGTAAGTCATCATTGCTTTGGGAACCGAAGATGAAGAAGACGAAGAGTTTTGGATTCTTGAAAGAACTGAACACGTGATTTTTAAATTTGTATTTTATTTTCCGACATTTTTCTTGCCCAGCCGCAGCATGGCAGTGGTGCGATACTGAAAACCTTGGTAGTTATTCAGCCTTATTCTGTAAGGCGTTGAACGCCAAAAAACAAACGCCAAATAATCGTCAATTTATCGATTCTCTCTTGTAAAATGCGTTCACTGTACTTTTTTCTGTATTCCGTTAGTCGTTTCCATAAAAAACAAAAACGTCGAAATCTGTCGTCGAGAAATTTTTTGACGACAGGAGTAAAAATGTAAGATTTTTTAAAACTTATTTTAGTTTTTATAATTTAAAATTCTTTGTTTGGGGTAAAAATAACAACCCAAATTCAAATACGACTAATAGAGCTCGTGGAGGGAAATGAGAACTAGGGTGGAGGGTCAAAGTATGGAGCAGTTTCGAATACATTAAGTTTGTTGCATTCAAATGATTAGAATAATTTGACATCAAAAAAATAATTGTTTGGATAAAAACTTAAGTCCTCTTCCTCAACTCAAAGTAAGTTTAGAATTTAATGAAAAAACGCCCTTTTTCATAGTTTCGAGCTGAGGTTTTTTTTTATGTCAAATTATTCTAATCGTTTAAATGAACAAACTGGAGGTATTCAAAGAAACTGATTCAACAACTTGGTTTTTTTCTTCATACATTGACGCTCCACCCTAATTGAGCACCTCGCGAAAAACTTTAAAAGAGATTCTGAGAAAAATTATGGATGGAAAAGGAATTGCTTTAGATGGAATTTTTAAACGGCCAACAATTATAATCCCGAAACTTATATACATATGTATATTTCTAATTAACTACAATAAATTCAAATCTAACATTTAAACTGACATATTTGTCGCAAATATCCCAGGGATTTTTTGAAAAACTAAAGTTTACCAACTTTTAAATTTCAACTCTTGAGTTGATAATTTGAGTAGTGAAGAAAAGCAACTTGCCGCCCAACTCTTGATTTGTTATCAACTCGGACAACTCGAGTTGATAACAAGTTTAACAATAGTGAAGAAAACCGAATTTATTTTACTAAGGGTCATTTTTTCTTATTGCTCAACTAAAATAGAAAAAAGAAAATAACAAAAGTAAGTTTTCCTTTAATTCGACTTTCACCCGTTATTTTGTTGATCTTATTTTCCACTAATTAAGTAGTAATGTTGATTTCGTTATTTTCGATTTCCTCAAAAACTAAAAGACATTTAGGCATCCAGTTTTCAGTGTTTGACTAGAAATTAATGCGAGCATTGAATATTGAAAACAAAAAAACTACTTAGTAACGTAAAATTTTGAACACATTTTGTTGCATTATTTTTTTTCACATTTTTGAGTTTGAAAATAATTTTTTCTAATTAGAAATAAATTAAAGAACGGACTTCCAGCTGTAAAAAAAGGTATATCATGACATTGTAGGTGTTGCCGTTGTTTTTTAATGATCTCTTTTCTATTTCTAGTCGATTTTTTAGAAAATTGACCCTCCCGCCTAAACGGGGGGAAATAGAACCCCTCCCATACAATTTTTTTCTTGTCTCAACTCAATCTATACGCTTAAGCTTTTTTTCACACCGTATGTGAATCATCCTAAGTATTTTTGTGCATTCTCCATTTGTATGGAAAACTAAAAACCTTAACTCTACCGATTGAATTTATTATTTTGAAACCGTTATTTTTATAAAGAAAAGCTATACCAAGAAACGAGTGCCCAAGTTGGCAACACTAAAGGAGTCTCTCTAAAGTTTGAAATCAATCGGGGAGTAAGGCAGGGCTGCAATCTTAGTCCTCTACTATTTGCCCTGTTCCTTGATGATCTAGTTGACTTTCTGCCTTGTGGTGTATGGATTGGCAATACGAATATTAAAGTCATTATGTATGCTGACGATATTGTCATTTTATCAGAATTTCCTGCGTCTCTACAACTGATGATTAATAGGCTGGTAGATTACTGCAAGATGTGGAGCTTAGAAGTAAATCTTCAGAAATCTAAAATAATGATATTGCAAAATGGGAGTGGAAGAGTTTTGAGAGAAGAAAGCTGGAAATTTGACGGAAATCCTTTGGAGATAGTTAAAGAGTACACGTATTTGGGAATAGTTTTCACATACAATCTTAATTTGGATAAACACCTCAAACTAAAAGCAAACAATGCTAGATCTTCCATATGTACCAATTGGAAAAAAGTGTTTAGCAATAAACTAGTTTCAATTCAAACGAAGTACAAAGTTTTTAACGCTACTGCAAGATCGATACTTTTCTATGGAGTTCAAGTCTGGGGTTTGAAAAAATTTGATACTGTGGAAAATCTGCTGCTCTTCTTTTTAAGGAAAATATTTTATCTACCTTGCAATTCACGTACTAACTAGAAACAGGGCTCTCAACACTTTTCGTCTCGACGTTAAACCTAAATGCGGACTATGTTTGCAGAATTGCAGAAATGCATAACTCGAGGCTGTCAAAAATTATCTGGCGATATAGCAGCTGACTGTGGATTAACGTTTAACGTTGAAGATAAAACGGCTTTAGAATTACGAAAATTGTTATATGAAATAATACAGCTCACTGACGAAAACGAAAGGTATACCTTTATAGAGAAAGCCAGATCCTCAACGGAGATAAACTAATACGCCAAAGTCAATTACAATCTTAGTGATCTCAATTATTTCAACTCTAACCTGTCAAGTGCAGCTATAGGTACCATTTTTAAAGTACGAGGGGAAATGTTGCATCTTAACTGTATGCCGCGTAGAAATGACTTAATGAATATTTGCAGCCTTTGCAATCTACGAGCTGGAGAAGACATTGGTCACTTTCTGGGGGTATGCCCTGTTTTAAAGGAAATAAGAAGAACGTACTTTGGAAAAACATTTTTAGAAGAGAATGAGATATTCTACCTACTGAATGGGTCCAATTGGTTGCAGCTGTATGGATTCTGCAAAAATGCTTCGTTATATCGATTCAAAAAAATTCTTGAATGCTTTTAGAATTTTATATTTCCGTTTTAACTAAACTCAAAGTCTTTTAATTATTCCGTTTTAACTAAACTCAAAGTCTTTTAATAATTCCGTTTTAACTAAACTCAAAGTCTTTTATTAATTCTGTATTAATTAAACACAAAGTCCTTTTAAAATTTCGTTTTAACTAAACCCAAAGTCTTACCATGGTACAGTTTGAAAAATTGTCTTAATTTAATTCTGCTTCAGAAAATCTTAAGTATCTTAAACTGCAAGTAACTTATTTAATTTTGTAACGCCTTTAATAATAATTGCTTTTAATAAATGTATTGCATATCATTTTTGAAATCACTCAGGCTGACGGCATATTTTGCCAAGTCTTTATTTATTCAAAATATAAACTTAATCATTGTAAAATGTAAAATAATTATATTTAGTTGAATAAAAATCTAATTTAATCTATAAAGAAAAGTGTCATAATCTTTTTTGTAGGAAATTTTCTAAGCTACAAATTCGTCATCAGAATTTTTTCTATACAAGGCAACGTTAGGGAGATATTTCTGAAAAACCATTTTGGGGGCCTTTAACCCCCCGTAAAATTGTTAACGGCGCTCCTACCTACCTACCTAAGAACACCATCAGGAGGCTGTATACCAAAATCCAGCTTTTCGGAAATTTTTCCGGAATTTAGCTGTTTTTATGTCTAATATGACTGGACTATCTGTAGCTGGTTGAAAATAAACCAAAATATACTTTTCTAAAGATTTTTGATGTGTTGAACTCGAATCCGAAGTCAGAAATATTCGATCACGTCACGTGTTTTAGGTATTACTGTTTGAATACAAATAACGTTTTTTCGCTGTTTTCGAGGTCACTAATTTTCTTCTTTAAAAATTCTGTTTAAAACTCTCCGATATCTCTTTTCTTGAAGCAAACAAAATAGAAATTTCGTTGACCAATAAATTTATGTTGTAACATACTTGTATCGAACTGCATGAGTATTGGTACTCACGAACCTTGGAAATGTATGGAAAGACGAAAGTCAGTTGTAAGAACTAACTCGAACTGTAAGGTCGAAGGACGATGGATAAAATAAAATAGTGGGTTTTCAATTAGTTTTCCACTTAAAATCTTGTGTTTTATTGTGACGGAATTATTTTAATTATATAGCGATGGATGATTTCCGACCAGGGAATCCGGTTTGTATGGTTATTATAAATTATAACTGAGCTACGATACATTACTAAAAACATTAACGTGCCTGGGCGAAACGCATTGGACTTAAGGTCACAAAAATCTTTAAATTGAATTTCATTCAATACAGTTCACTAAAACAAAAATAATTCTTTTATTTGTATTGTCCTTCTTCTTAAACACATCAACTTCAATGTAAGTTATCTCGGAAAAGAAGAAAATTGTACTTTTATCGACGTGCAGCAAAAACTCATTTTGGGCTGATTCGCATAAGGTGTGACAAAAAGCTAGAGCGTGTACGTTGACAAGAAAAAAATCGTATCTGATGGGGGTCTATTTCTCCCTGTTTAAGCGGGAGGGACAATTTTCTTTAAAAAAATCGACTTGAAACAGAAAAAAAATCATTAAAAAACAAAGGGAACACCTACAATGTCATCCTAGACTTTTTTAAAGCCAGGACCCATGTTCTGTAAATTCTCGCATGCATAAAATCGGTCAAGAAACGATGGAAACTGAAACAAAATACATGAGTTTTGTTCCATGTTTCAGCGTTTCTCGACTGATTTTTTCGATGTGAGAGTTACAGAACATGGGTCTAGAAGTTCTTTTTTTTTATTTTGTTTTTAATTCAAATTATTTGACAGAATAGTTTTAAAAAATTAATTTGCAAACTCAGAATTTGTGTTCAAACTAATTTTGTTAAAAATTTAACGTTATTAAATATAGCACGCTATATATATTAAAGGTAATATCATTAGCGTTTTCATTTTTGTTCTGTTCTGCGCATCTGCAAAAATGGTGGATCCAGTGCCATTTACATGTCAAATTTCGATATTTGTTGTTGTTTTTAATATTGCGGTAAGTTTGTGGGAGCACTCGAGCAACCATTTTTAAATTTCCGACAACCTGCGCAATATATTAACTTAGATTTGTGTACTGTGATTAAATAGTATTTTTGTGTTTAATATTCACTGCTCTCATCAAATTATTAGTCACTAAAAACTAAATGTTAAAATGAATTCTAGTTTTTGAGAAAATTGAAAATCACCGAAGTAAGTTTTCCTTAAATTCAACTTTAATCCATTTTTTTCCACTAAATAAGTAGCAATGTAGATTTGGTTATTTTCAATTTTCTCAAAAAACTAAGACATTTAGGCATCCGGTTATTAGTCAGAAATTGATAGGATCATCGAATGTTAAAAACAAAAATACCAATCAATAACGTAAGGGGAATGCCCATTTTAATATTGAGCTTTGGCGAACGTACGAACAAGTTTGGTCTCAAATGAAAGGTGACGTTCAGCTTGTTATATGAGTGAAATATTTTCAAAATCGTTTATGTGATAGTCGAGATATTTAAGCTTGAATTTGCCGATTTTAGCTTTTTTCCCAAATTGTTTATAACGTTCGAAATAAATGAGGCAGTATTTTTCTTGTCTTTAAAATATATCTAAAATATTGCTATGTGAAATACGTTTTGAGATATTAAGCTTTGATTTCATGAAAAGCAACCATTTTTACGCGGTCTTTGACACAACGATATATCAAAAAATTCATTGATTACACGTTTATATTTTTTAGCACCAGTGAAAAGCTTATTTGGTCACCTTTAAAATTAAATGTTCTGAATTAAAAAAATACCTTATTATAAACAAAAGATTCTTTAATAGGCACTAAATTATGCTTGAGATAGTATGAATGTTGAGATGTGCGATAGATAAAGTATATTCCTTTATATTTTAATGAGTAATTTATTGAAAAATAATTAAAACCAACTTAATACAGAAATAAATAACGTTGCTGTAAGATGAAAAATGATTGTGAAAATGAAGAAATTGAAGTGAAAGAATTTTTATATTCATAACAGCCGTCCTCAATTCAAGATCCGATGTTATTCTAAAAAGACATTTCTTGTGAGCAGCTACCTGCAAAAAGTTTTATTAAATCATCTGCTGGCATGTTCTTTTGGACCAATGAATTCAATTTTGATTTGCAACTGCTCCTTTGGTGAAATAATGTATAACTGATATTTAGATTTTTGTTTCGCGCTTGGATATACATATAACTTGCCATCGCCTGAGCGCTGCGGTTGCCGGTAAAAATTTGTATTAGTCCTTTCCTTGATGATATGCTAATTCTTTAATTAAATTTCGTAAAAATTATGATTCTTTTGCAACCAGAAGTCACAATCACAATCTTTTGTTTCTTTGAGCCCTAATATTGTATTTCATCAATAAATACATGAAAATCAACTCTGCGACTTTCGATCTTTGTAATCAATTGCCGTACTTGCACTAGCAAACGCGAAAAGATTGTCTGATGTTCTTTTATAAACGACTTCAGAACCTTGTAGATAGCCAAGGGTTTGCATTGCTACGTTCCAATATTGCTGTCGAAGTTCAATTACATGGTTATAATGCGTTGACCGCATAAGTTATCTGGTCTACTAAATGTTGAAACATGCAGTAAACTTCCTATCAATTGGAGATACGTTGTTTTGTCATTGTCAATATCCATCCCATCTTCTTTTATGTACGGTTTATGTTCCAACTTCAGACTTGTTGACATCGCTAAACGGTCTGGCCTACATTTCGTTAGTCCTTACTTATCTAGTAGATTATTGATAAATGATCCTTGGCTGATGCATACTGTTAGAACGTTTAACTTCAAGTTTTCGTATATCTCAGGATAACCATGACCCCTCGAAACAATCAGCTAAACACTGTTTCAGAGACCCAGTCATGAAATTGTTCGTAGATCGTTCACATAAACTGTGATTAAAGTAATTTTTTTTTGCCAGCAAGTTTATAGAAAATGTACTTGTCACATTTGGAAGACATAAAACCAAGCATCGTAAGGGCTGCGTCTAGCTTGAAGTTCCAAAGTTGTCGGTGTATTAAGTTGGTTTTAATTATTTTTCAATAAATTACTCATTTTGTTTATAAGGTATTTATTTTATTTTATTTTATTTTATTTTATTTTATATTTATTTTTACATGTTATTAAAGGTGACCAAATAACCTTTTCACTTTACCTAAAAAAAAAGTATACGTCATCACTGAATTTTTTGAAATATCAGTGTTTCACAGACCGCGTTAAAATACAGGGTGGCGCAAAAGGCATAAACCGGTTTTAAAGGGATGTAAAACAAAAACAATTCAACTTACAGAAATTGCTTATATTGTTTAATTCAGTACAGAATCTTTTTTACATTAAAATTTAAAGATGATATCACGTAGGCGAAGGCCGTCAGCCGCGATGCACTCTTGAAAGCGAATTATGAAGTTTTTAACCGCTCTTCTGCACATTTCGATGGGTATTGCCGTAACTTCCTCTGTGATTCTGTCCTTAAGTTCTTTCAGGGTATGTGGACGAAGTTTAAAAACTTTTTCCTTTATGTACCCCAAAAGACAAAATTCACAAATGCTCAACAGGGATATTGAAGTGCTGTCGGAAGGCTCTCTGCGTGGCGACAACAGAATGGCAATTTTCAAAAAAGTCCTAACAGCAAACCCACGATGCTCTCCCTTCCAAACCATGGTTGCTACTTAAAACTAGACTCTCTCATTGCCACAACGAGACCACTTCCCTTTTCCCAGGCAGGCCGAGCGCCAGCCGGTCAAAACCGGTTCATACCTTTTGCCCCACCCTGTTAAGTTAAAACTTAATATCTCATAATGTATTTAACATGGCAAAGTTTAAGTTTTTTTAAAAGACAACGAAATAACCTTTCATTTGATATCAAAATCATTTTCCTACCTCATTTATTTCAAACGTTATAGACAACTATTTGGGAAAAAAGCTAAAATCTTTATTTTGCAGTCGGCAACTTCAAGCTCAAATATCTCGACTTTCCCATGAACGATTTTAAAAATATTTCACTCATTCATTTTCATTTGATACCAAACTCCATCGTGTACACTCTTGGCCAAAAATGGGCTATTCCCTTAAAAAAAAAAAAAAAAAAATAGTTTGAACAATTTCAAAATTTTGAGTTTGAAAATTTATTTTTTAAAAATTATTCTTTAAAATAATTTGAATTACAAACAAATTAACTGCCTGAACAGAATAGAATGCTGGAACTGGAGCCGCAGACGAAACTGAAAGAGCTGTCAAAAAGTGTCGTACGTTATTTTTTTTACGTGCCCACAATGCAGCTGTACAGCTCAGAATTCACATTTTTTGTTTCCAATAATTTTTCTTTTAATAAATATTTTTTTTTCGCGATACAAATAACCACAATATTTTTTTCCGACCCAAAAAGTTGTTTTTTTTTCTTCATGCAAATTGAAACGTCAAAAGTTTAAAGTTGGTGAACTCTTTCGTCTCCGGCTGCAGCTCCGTATGCGGCTACGTTCCGTTGTGTTCGCAACATTGAGTTTGCGTGTATTCAATATTTTGACAGCTATTCCAGCTCTAGCTCCAGTTCCGTCTCCGTCACCATTCTGTTCGGCCAGTAAAAGAATTGAATTCTGGCTTTAAAAAAAAGTATAACCGGCTGGGTTATGTTCTATCACCGCTTCATTTCTGTATGAGTAATATTGCCGATGCAGCGAACAAGATGTCACCACTGGAGAAATCCTAGCACTAATTATAATTGGCCCTATCGAGGTAACCGTCGGATTGGAATTCTCTGCGATTTCCTACGAATCGGAGACATTTTGCTGATTGGAGAACCGCTCCGACGGTTACCTCGATAGGGCCGATTAGTAGGTAAGTAATGAGATCACAATCGGTTTGATTTCTCTACACAATGGAAACACTCACAAAAACAAAACATAAGGATATTGTGCGATTTATTTATATTGAATGAGAAATAGAACATGAAGTGCTTTGCGACAAAACAAATTGAAAATAAAACTCAAACAGACTCTACGTCTACACTTTTTCTGCATACAATAAATTTAAATTAAATACAAATAAGTTAATATAAAAAAAGGGTTTTACACCTATCACTTGGTTGGTTGGTTTGTTTCAGAGCAAAAATAATTTACCTTATTATTTTCTTGATCGTCGCTGCTATCGCTCTGTGCTTTTTTTTTCTCAAGTGAAGTTTCAAAGTTATAAGCTCCTATTGACAGAAAGTCATCCAACCATTTCTTCTCACTGTCATTTAGTTCTGGTATCTTTTCAGTGGTAGTAGATTCGCTCGATGAAGAAGCAGAAACTTCCAATTCATTACTACCTTTTGCAGTGCTTGTATCCAGCTGAATTTGTGAATTAGTTTGGTCTGCATTATCTGCTAACTCAGTCGCATGGTCTGTTGTATAAACAACTGATTCAGTCGTTGTGGGAAGTGGGTTAACAGTACGCTGTCTTATCATTTGCGGATTGTTCGAGGCCCCAATTATTTGTGATTCCAAATCGGACATATCATCGGCTGTTAACTCATTTCGACCGCTGAATAATGTATTTGTCTGGTATTTTTCTTCCAAAGCTTTACGATCCCGAGACGAATCCGGTAGTTCCTTATTGGTGCAGTTAGATTCCTGCAGCAAGCGAACTTTATCACCCCATAATGTTGTTAGCCAAGGTTTCTCGAGCACTACAATTCGACATACTATTTCGGTGTTTTTGTCTGTTGTATTAACAGCATTCATAACAATTTCATATCGAACCCCGTCGACTATTTCACGGTATGCATCGATAATATTGATGAAGTTTAGTGCTATTGGAATATTTGTGATTGCGATATTTTGGACACCAATTAGATTAGGAGAAAGGTACTCCTTCTGGCCAGGCTGTAAAACATAAGTTTTGTGGACTGGTTCTTCAACAACAGCGTTTCGTTCTCCATTCTACAAAGGGGGCATATGGGATTTTTATTTTTGTTTGTTTTGTAAAACATGACTTGTTTGGTGCTAGCATGCCTGATCCAGGATTTAAAAATGTGAGTGTTAGCTAAATGAGTTGTTTGCTGTATGTTAATGCTTGTGCTGCATAAATTGATGAAGATTTTATACAATTCCATCACCACAGTTAGAAACAAAAATAAAAAATCAATTATGTATAATACAAAAGAAATGCACTAGCATTTCCGAGAACAGAATTTTACACTTAAAGCATTTTGGGGTTTAAATTAAATTATTTATGTCAATAGTTTTAAAAAAATTCGCATAAAAACTTAAAATTTTCATTAAAAAAATGAAAAAAAAAAATGTAGACCAATTTTTTCAAAATTGTGAAATGAAGTGATAAATTAACATTTTGTTGTAAATGCGTATACATATTAATTTTCAATCGAACACAAGAATCCGAATGGTTTTATGTCTTCTAGTTTTTGAAGAAAATTGAAAATACATTCTATTTGAAATTTTTAAGACTTTTTATAAATGAGTTTTTGTAATATTGTGACATTAATAAAATGAATAATTCATTGAGGTTTTTTGATAGCCCTTTTTATAAGTCAATTCAAGCGATTTTTTCAATGAAATTTAAGAAATCGTTGAAAATCGAAATTTCTCGCTACGCTCTTAAAATCACCGCCATGAAACCATGAACTTATTTGTTCAACATAGTTAGATGCACAATATTGTAGTACATAATTTTTGAAAATTTTGAAATTTTTCATCACATTTACCGATAAATGTGATTTAAAAATAATCAATTTTGGGTTTACGGCGCCTCAATTATATTTTTTTATATGAACCGTTATAAATGTATATACATCAGGAAATGGGTTGATTTCTTACCTTTCTTTAGATACCTCTATGAAATAAATCCTCCCACTTAATCAAAAGTTATAAACAATCTAGTCAGGTTCTATCGACATTTTTGATGATTTTTTAAGTTAAACAATCATCGCTCACTGCAACCGAGTCTTGGCGACGATCAACAACACACATTTTGTTTTTTTGGGCTTTGTTGGTGCGCTTGATGAAGGTGAACACCAATGCATAAAGATTTATAAGGGAAAACGATTTGTTGTGCTTTTTTTTTGAATTTTTTGTATGTGGATTTGGGTTAGCTGGGTGCGCTGAAGTAAGGAGAACACCCTACGAGGAAATTTTTGTTATTAGGCACTTCTTTGACTGGTAGGTAGGTAATTTGAATTATATGTTGTATGTGGATTTGGGTTAGCTTGCGGTGCGCTGAAGTTAAAAGAAATTTTTTCGTTACTTTGAATGGAAGTGAATTATTTGTTCTGATTTTTGTATGTATTGATAAGTTACTAAAGAAAAGAAAGACAAATGCGTATTTTGGAGAACTTTGGCTATACGTATGGAAATTAAGATGTTGGTAGGGTGTGCGGTGAACACCTGCCCACCTTCGAATAAACGTCGCTGATACGGAGGATAACAAATTTAAATTCACAACAAATTTACAAAAGCTAATATTTTGACAGATCTTTATAGCCGTAAACAGTGATGGGGGATCATGGAAGAATTTCCTTTTTATGGGATATTCCACATTATGTGTGAAATCAAGTGCTTGTAAATAATCTCATTTGTTGTCATAAAACTATTCAATTTATCACAAATGCAGTGATATACCAATTTCATAATAGATTTATGTTCCATTGGCGTCTACAATAGGTGAATAATTTCGAATTATCCTTTGACAACGCCTTTTTTTTCGGGTGTACCAGTTATGTTTTTTAATTTATTAATTTGAATTAAAAATCTAATTGTATATTTAATCAAACCTTTCTTGCTGTGGGACATTTGAGAAAAATAAAACGAATCTAGAAAAAAGGAATTTTTTGGTGTTGGTTGATCAAATTAAAAAAAAAAGTCCATCAACACTGGAACAGGGTTATTTGTACTTTTAAAAAATTATTCTTCGATTTTATCTGGCAGCATTTTCTTGATTGAATTCTCGTTTCTCATAATCGCTCTCGTCGTGACTATCGTTTCCATGGGTTTCGATTTTTCTGCCGTTCGTTTCGTAATTCATAATACGGGCCCAGAATTTTAATTTGTGTTTGTAAATAGTCCGTATGTACTAATGGAAGGACTTTGTAAAAAACCGTTATATATTTACAATACTATACTAGTTCTAGATGTTCTTTTTTATTTTTTTGTATAATGAGCAAAACAGTAGGGAAGTGATGGTTCACCGTTTATTTTGATGGGTTGATGACTTTTTTGACATGGGTTACATGTCTTTCTCGGACGGTTGGTTGTGATGTAGCGAAAAGAGGACCGTCACGAAAAGATGTACCGCTCGAGCCCTACTGCTAATTGACTGTTTGCACTACAGACATCCTACATATACCAATCGATAGATAAAGATTGCGCAAAGATTATAAAGGAATTGTTTTATAGGTATCTCCTCATAGTTTCAGATGATGTGTCATCGCGTTTGGGGTAAATTGCAGCAAAATTTAGAGTACTCAATTTCTTCAGATATATAAGTGTCACTGACGTCATTGATATCGCCTTCGAAAGGGTTTGAAAAAGGGCATCCCTTTCGCGTATTTCCCAGATCGTTAATTCACGTTATAGCACATAAGACATGTAATCCATGTTCGGTAGGTGCCACAAGGGCGATCTACCAAGGGTATTTTTTTTTAAGCGAAAGCGTCTTAATCTGAATGTTTGATTTTCCGATATGATATTTAACTTGCCTTTTCTTTTCGAAACGTACGTCTAACTGAGCGTTATCGGCATCATATTATTTCATATTTAATATTATAAATGTGAAAGTTTGTTTGTCTGTCTGTTTGTTCCTCTTAATCTCAGAAAATGCCTAACTGATTGTAATGAGAATTGGTAAGGCGAGAGCTTGGAACATGAGGATGGACATAGGCTAATATTTGTTTTAAATCTTAGACCAATTTACAAAAAAAAATAATTAAAATATACAAAAAAAAAGTGATTAAATGAAAAATGAAAAAGTTTTTCAACAAATGCGAAGCAAGGCAAGCACGGGTTTGCTATATTCAATAAATATGATATTCAGAATATGATAGAACAAAGGGGAAGACTTAAATAAGTATGGAAAAAAGTAACGGTCCCCTAGCAATGAACTTTAACTGAGTTTCAGAAAGGAAGACAGTTATGGTAGTTATGTAATTTGTTGCATAGCAAAACTGGGTACACTAAATCAAAAGCTTTAGAGCAATCTGCAACTTAAAAACAGAACACTTTTTTAACTGTTTCTTGCTAGATCGGTTTCCGCTGAACCACTTTCTTTCTTTCTTTAGCGGATACACGGGGGGTATCGGGTCCGGACCCCCAATAGAACCTGTTGATCATCTTATTTCATAATAAGATATTTTTTGTTCGCCTCTAATAATCTTTGTAAAGCTGTTAGTGTCTTTAAAGTGGTTATGATACCTACTAGTAAAAAAAAAGGTTTTTGAATGTTTTATTGCTACAAAATAAGATACAGCTTTGATTCAAAATAATAGCTATTCCCAAGATTTCAAACTTGGTTGTTGATTATTAACTCTAAAAATTAAATTAAATAAAACAGAGGAGTATAAGAAAAGAGATGTTCTGGCAAATATTAAAGAGACTTTTGACTGAACTCATATTTCTGCCCGAAGAATTTCTTTGGGCTGAAATTAGCAGAAAGGGGAAATAATTTACTCTCTCGAGAGCTCTCTCTTCTGCGAAAAAACTACACATTTTTTGCGTAAACGAACACAATTTGCGGTAAATTTGTAGAAATTCGTAAAAATTCGTAGATTTGGGGAGTACGCGAACAAACCTACAATTAGATGTTTGTTCCTGTCTGTGAAACTTGTGATTTTCTGTCTGAAGTTGTCAATTTTCACGTAAAAAAAAATTGTACGTACTATGCACAGAAAGTCCCAGACTTTCAAAGTAAAAGAACAAAAATATATATACATATGTATATACATAAATGTAAAACACAGAAATGTTAACGAATAAACTTTTGAAACAACGTTAGTAGTCGATTCGACTTTAGTTACATATATTTTCAATAGACTCTCGATATAAGCTCCCATGCTTACCAATCTAATTTTTCTAAGAAAAATTTAAATTAAAAAAAAAATTTCTGCATAAATTGCATCATTAGACTACAAAAAATCACGCCTTTACAGGTATTTATGTTAATAATTTTATTGAAACATTTATTTTATTTAACCCGAAACCACTAAACATGATACGAGGTTTTGATTGTTCGTCTATTGACTATTTATTCAGTCTTGTTTGCATTATATATCAAATAGATTTGACTTGACTTCAGATTTTAATATCATAAAAATGAAAAAGATAAGATATTAAAAATTTATGTTTTTGAAGAGACAATAAATTCTTTTCAAAATAGGTAAGTTAGGTGTAACAACTTTAGGGTCTTTACTTAGTGATGGACAAATTTACATATGTATAAAGCCTAGCAGTTCGCTTATAACATGAAGTAAGAAACCTGTCTCCAAACCTGAAAGTGAATCTGTAATAATCAAAATGATAGATGATACAACCAAACTAACTTATGATCTAATAATGAAAGATATTAGTCACAAAATGTATGTATAAAACTCAACGCAGTTTTGTATTTGCTATTTACGAACAATGAAGATCAGAGGGCATTTTTTTTTCTTGTGCAATTGATCAGTATGAATATTTTTGTCTCATTATCTTTGCAAAACGGGGATTCCTGCTCAGGGTCAGTACATACTGATGACTTTTGTTTGCACTTATTTTTTTGTTTTTTGTTATTTTCTGCAGATTATAATACATTTTGTACATTGTTTGTATATACATATTAAGCAAAGCAACTAACTGTGCACACACACTGTAATTGCTTTTGTTTTCAAGATTGTGAAAATTACTACAAAAATAAATAATTTATGCACTTTTAGCTTTTGCGACGTAGGATCTAGTTTGCAAGCAGTATTAACTAATTTTAATCAAGATTTCAATGCAGACACATTGTGGTATAAGTAAAAATGTAAATATTAGGTTTCTTTCGAGATTTATTCAATCCAGTTTATAAAGTCCAAATACTTTTTGATCAAAATATTAGGTACATAATATACTTATGTATAAAAGCATAACATAAAGATGCAACTTACCCTTTCAGATATATCCGCATTCACAAAAGATAATAAAACCATGGAGAATACAGCTCCAATAAATAAAATGTTAGGCTTTTTCATTGTAATTACTGTTTTTTTTAATCAATATATTATTTCAATATATTTTTATTTCAACAGTAGACTTATTTTTTTATAAAATGACAACTCAATGCAAATACGGCAATTGAATAAATAAAATACGTTGATTGAACACCAGTCAATCCACCAATAACAACGGTGCGCGCGGCAGTGAATAGTGTTGGTGTATTCATTGGTCATTCGTGTTGTTGTTGGTCCATTGCTAAACATCGATACTATCGATAGTTCTGTACTATCGATACTATTGTCGATAGTTTTGAACTATAGAGGCATATAGACAAAGAAACTGAATATGAAGAAATGAATCCTTCGTACGTTTCACCCTCCAAAACCCATTTGTTTACATTGTTGTATTTGTAATTTAATTTTGTGTCGATGAATAGATGTGAAATCCAACAACAATATAGCAGGGTGGTGTGAAGATAAGTACTGTGAATGTGTAAGTTGTGAAGATAAATACTGTGAATGTATGAGTTTTATACCGCCATTTTTACACATACCTTCTCATTTCTTATTTGATAGAGCTTGTGGGCAAACTCAAATGACACCCGAGGATTCATTTCTTCATATTCAGATTCTTTGCATATAGAGGTCTGTTCGTTCTCTTTAAAAGGCCTTCCACACTATCCCACTGAGTATTAACACATGTCAAAAAAGTGGGAAGTAAATCGTGTATAATAGTGTGGAAACAAAATATGAAATCACATCCCACACGACTTGACAGCCCATCTCACATAATTTAACATGTATTAATACATGAAAATTTTTAGGATTGGTTCTAAAACCAACACACATTCTATCCCACTTGGGGGTTTGAGGTTATGGTGAATTGATTTTTTGGATTAAGGTGTGGAAGCAAAATATGAAATCGTTTTCTTCACACAAATTTGGCAGTCGTAAGTAATTCTATCACACTTTTTTTTGACATGTATTAATACTCGATGGGATAGTGTGGAACGGCTATAAGCAAACGAGTCCGTTTGACCCTGTTTAGATTGGGAAAATTGATTTGGTTTTCGATTCAACCAAAAAAAGTTGACTTTATGGGGTTAAGTTGATCTTTTTCAGATTTCGCCTTCGATTCAACCAAAAAAGATCACTTTTGGCGGTGTCTATATTTTTTTTTCGGTTGATCTTTTAAATCTCGATTTTATGGCAGATTTACACAGATTCTTACACGTACTTATTGCACACACACCAAATAAATGACATAAGTAAACGTCAGTTTGAATAGGTATTCGATTTTGCATAGCAAGAATTTCTTTGTGTTCCGTGTTAATAATAAAATAAAATCAAAGTAAAAAATAAAATAAAATAGACTCGATTAATTAGTGCCATTAGTGAAGTTTTTTTCACTAATCTACACACAAAGAACTCATACAGATAAAAAAGAACAAAAACAATCCAGATTCGTTCGATTCACAAAGATTGGTCTGTGTTTTGATCCCCAAATTTGAAATGGTTAAATCGAAAAGTCCCCTTTTACACAGGGCAACTGAGTTGCCGGCAACAATTAGTTCATAGGCGAGAAGGGCAGGAAGAGAGAGGGGAAAATGAAATCTCCCCGGTCAACAAATTCAGGAGATTTTTTTGACGTTTCTCTTCACACTACGTTTGTGTGCGTTCCACCAAGGTAGTTTAAAAGGAAAATAAAGAAAATCTCCGGGTTTTTGTTGCTTGTGTGTGTAAGGTACAAGAGATTGTTAAGGAGATTTAAGAAAAGCGTGTGAAAGGGGACAAACCACATGAGTCTCATACAATCGTGTTTATATTTAGACCCTGTTTAGATTGGGAAAATTGAGTCCGGAGGGTCGTCGTGTCTACATTATAAACTTCGAAGCGCCTCAAAATACATTGATACAACAACAATTTCGAAATTTCGCACAGTGAAACAACAACAAATGAGAATTATTATACCAGTTTTTATGTTTTCTTCGTGCCTCACGAGATACTTCACCCCGCACTTCTCTTACCCACAAACTGGCGTAATACCGGTCTCAATTTTCCCAATCTAACAAGTTCTTATAAGCTGGTCATTCACGATCGAGCCAAATGGCTCGGTGCCAATAGGGCTCTTTAGCAAATAGCAATATACCCAACTAACAAAATTACTTCCGATTTCAGATATTTTAGAGTTATTCGTACCTTTAACACCCATTTAAAACCTCTGACAGAAATTTAATACGTTTAAGAAGTCAAACTCATCGTAAACATATCATCTGTTGCACTTTTTGTTAGTTTTACAGGTGTATTGCGCCAATGCGTCTATAATCGTACTATATTGATTCCTTTAAACGACGGGGAGAGTTCTTACTCCAATAGTGATACAGTAAATATGTTAATAGTAAGTTAAACTGCATGTATCTGCTATAACACCACTTGTGTTTTATTTATAGAGCGGAATGTTTCTATTATATATCTGTAGATATTTTTGTGCTCCGCAAATGAAGTGCACCATGACGCCGCCATTTTACATCATTTATACTTACTCTCGAGTATACTAATGTACACATGTATAGGTATGTATATGATATAACAGGCTTGTATTTGTTTCTATGTGGTTATCAAATATAATGTAGCTACATTTTAAGGAAAAATATCAAAAAAGCAAGAAGTCCTATAAAATATTTTGAATTTTTTTTTATTGTTTTTTTTTGATACAAAAATTATTTTTTATATTTTTAAATGCAATATTGTTTGAAATATTAGGTAGCAATATATTGAAGGCTATATCAAAATCGGTTGCGCCATTAAAAAGCAACACATTAACAAATTTAAAATAATGCCCAAACGCACATACCAAAGAACGGTATAAAAAAACACTTTTTTGGACTTCTACATCATCTTCGTGTCAATTGATTCCATAAGTTCTCTTTTTTCCACAAAAAAACATACATAGGTAAGGTACCCTATAAAACAAGTCAAAATTGATGCAGAAAGTATTGCTGCTTAAATGCTACAAAAATAGATACCACAATGGCCATGCGGTTAGCGAGCAAGGTTTTCGGTGCGATGGGACACGAGTTCAACTCCTAGACAAGTAAGTAATTTTTATAATAAAAATAATTTCTAATCAAATTTGAGATCTCATTTCAGATAATCATTACGAAAAATAACTTTAGGAAATATCAAAAGAAAAATAAAATAAGAAAAAGAAATCAATAATAAATATTTTTTTTTTAATATGTCGGAATACTCCTATAGCACTTTCATCAAACTACTCATAACACATTCTTCGAAGTAACTTGAACTTACTCCATAAAGGTGCAATAGGATTCAAAAAAGGTCGCCTTTTTTACTCTTTGGAGTATTATTCAAAGCGTATATGAGTGAGATAATAGATGATAAGTAGTTTCTTTGGATGAATATAGGATAAAAATTGTTAGTTGGGTATATCTCTCTCGTTCACTCACAACCGTCAAAATCATCACATTGTGCATGAATGAAAGAATTCTTTGTCCCCTTTCACACAGGGCAACTGAGTTGCCGGCAACAATTAGTTCATTGGCGAGAAGGACAGGAAGAAAGAGGGGGAAATGAAATCTCCCCGGTCAACAAATTCAGGAAACTTTTTAGACGTTTCTCTTTACGCTACGTTTGTGTGCGTTCAACCAAGGTAGTTTAAAAGGAAAATAAAGAAAATCTTCGGGTTTTTGTTGCTTGCGTGTGAAAGGTACAAGAGATTGTTAAGGAGATTTAAAGAAAACGTCAAAAAAATCACCAGCAACTAGTATCTTCGTGTGAAAGGGGACTTTCATTCATGCACATTGTGGGCTTGACTTCGGAACAACATAAACTACGTTTTAGGCCCATCGACCACTAGGCAACTTTTTGTTGCTCGGAGTTGCCGGCAACAGAGAGCAACAAAAGTTGCTGCCATCGCCCACTAGGCAATTTCCGAGCAACGCATCAAAGCAGAGTTCAAAAACATCACGTTGATCTGTGCCTATGCCCCAACGGAAGAAAAAGATGACTCAACCAAGGAAGAATTCTACGATCTCCTCGAGGTTACGTATGATAGGTGCCCCAAGTACGATGTCAAGATTATTCTTGGCGACTTCAACGCCAAGATCGGAAAGGAGGGCATCTTTGCTTCGATAGTCGGAGGACACAGCCTGCACGAATACACTTCCGGTCCGGTAACGGACTCAGGCTGACTGACTTTGTGGCGGGGCGAAATACCATCATAGCAAGCACTCGATTCCCACATCTCAATATACACAAAGGGATCTGGCTGTCTCCGGATCAACGCACCGTCAACCAGATTGATCATGTTGCGATAGACGTCAGACATGCTTCCAGTATCCTGGATGTCCGAACGTTCCGAGGTGCCAACATAGGCTCGGATCACTACCTGGTAGTAGCGCAAGTACGTATGCGGATATCCATGACGCCACAACGCCGAGCGGATGCTGTAAAACGATTTAACGTTGCAAAGCTAAAATAGCAAGAGATAGCCAGAACTTTTGCAGACCAAGTTTCTCTTAAACTCTCAACAAGCCCGCCACAAGCATCATCTATAGAGGACTAGTGGAAACACTGCCAAAATGCCATCAGAAGAGCCGCTACTTATGTGCTGGGTTTCACTAGGCCACCACAACGAAACCCCTGGTTCGATGAAGAATGCAGACTGGCGCATGAAGCAAAGAACGAGGCCTACCAAGCAATGCTGCAGACTAGAACCAGACCTTCTGAAAGAGCAGCCCGGAAGCTCTACGGGCAAAAACGAAGGGAGGAACGCCGACTTCTCAGGAGGAAAAAGAGAGAGCATGCGAAGCGGGCGGTCGAGTCTATTGAGGACTGTAGCGGTAGGGGGATGTTCGGAAGTTCTACCGAAGGGTGAGGCAAACTACCCAGGGTTACAAGGCCAGAACGGAAGTCTGCCGAGATGAGAGTGGGAATATGGTGGTAGACACACAGTCGGTGCTGAGGATCTGGAAACAACACTTTTCTAGACTGCTAAACGGCGAAGATGGCCAAATTCCGCTGTAAGACAGTACACTCCATTTAACCTGGACGATGATTGGTCAAAATTTCCGTCCACCCAACGTAAATGAAGTGCGGTTAGCGATAGCCAAGCTTAAAACGTACAAGGCTGCTGGTGCGGATGGCCGAGCTATTAAAAGCAGGGGGAGATGACTTGGTGAGAGTATACACCAGCTTATCTCAAAAATTTGGTCAGAGGAAAGTATGCCCGATGAATGGAACCTTGGTATAGTGTGCCCCATCCACAAGAAAGGAGATGCTCTGACCTGTTCCAACTACAGAGGTATAAGTCTGCTCAACGTCGCATACAATATCTTGTCATCTGTACTGTGTGATCGCTTAAAACCGTTTGTTAACGATCTGATCGGCCCCTATCAGTGTGGTTTTAGGCCCGGCAAATTAACCGTCGATCAAATGTTCACACTCCGACAGATTTTGGAAAAAACCCAGGAGTTTCAAGTCGATACACACCACCTCTTTATCGATTTCAAAGTCGCATATGATAGCGTAGACAGAGACAAGCTAAATGGGTTTGGCTATTAATGGGGACAAGACGAAGTGTATGCTATCATCGAGAAAGGAATCTCAACATCGTCGGCTCGGGCAAAACGTCACGATGGATAGGTACAACTTCGAAGTCGTCAAAGACTTTGTCTACCTGGGCTCCACTATATCATCGCAGAATGACATCAGCGCAGAGATCAAACGAAGAATTACTCTTGCCAATCGCTGTTTCTTCGGGCTAAGAAGGCATTTGAGTAATAAAGCCCTCTCTCAAAGAACCAAGGAGACCTTATATAAGACCCTAATCATTCCGGTCCTGCTATATGGGGCAGAGGCATGGACCCTGACAAAAACGGATGAGAATCTGCTTGGGTGCTTTGAAAGGAAGATTCTTCGGGTGATTTTCGGTCCAGTCTGAATCGATGGAGTATGGAGGAGAAGATTTAACAACGAGCTTTATGGGCTTTACAGCGACGTTGACCTGGTCAAGAAGCTGAAAATACAGCGGCTGGGACACGTGGAGCGTATGGACACCGACGCACCAGCCTGACGAGTCTTAGAATCTGCCCCTGACGGTCTGCGCAGCAGAGGAAGACCCCACCTTAGGGTGTCGCACACAAGTGGAGAACGACCTCAATCAACTCGGAGTGCGTAGCTGGAGGCAGCTAGCTAGGGACCATAAGCTGGCTGGGGGGGATTGTTGATGGAGGCCGTAGTCCATCCTGGGGTGTGAGCGCCATCTAAACTAAAATAAAAGTAAGTAAGGTTGTTATCTTCGATAAGGGTATTTCTGTTCTTGGCTCTTCGTTAATGATGGATTTACATGTATCTTCATCTGCAAATATCAAGAAAAGTAGAGCGGGATAGAATCATACCAAAAAACCGAATGTGTGAAAGAGCACCACTATGAAGATGAACATGTTCGTCTTTGCTATAATCTTCATCTGCGTTCCTATAATCAAGATCGCTGCATTTTGTTCTTCTCTCTCTATCTAACAAACATACATTTTATATTTTGTATCCCTTATTTGTTGCAGAACTCGCATGAAGGTACATGTAAGTCCACCATTATTCTCTGGATGTGTTTACACCCTTTTTGAATGAAAAACAAACTACGTTACTGACATTTAAGGTTCAAGTCCACACTATTTATCCACTTTTATATTCACTAATTTACTAGCTAATTTATCGGCACTTTTGGTTTTGTTATTGTTCACCAAGGGAAATTTTATTGCGCTAGCTATAAAATTGCCAATAAAATGCACCTTATATAAGAAGTAATTAAAATTAAATAAATCCTTTTTTAATATTATAAATGTGAAAGTTTGTATGTCTGTCTGTTTGTTCCTCTTAATCTTCGAAAATACCCTATTGATTGCAATGAGAATTGGTAGAGCGATATCTTGGAAAATCAGGATGGAAAT
The DNA here is from genome assembly GCA_947049315.1 of Epistrophella euchroma. Lineage (NCBI taxonomy): Eukaryota > Metazoa > Arthropoda > Insecta > Diptera > Syrphidae > Epistrophella > Epistrophella euchroma. Next base: position 129,069,331 of record OX346246.1, read on the forward strand.
AGGCTACTTTTGTTCTAAAAATCTACAATAGTTTACCAAAATAATATTTAAATTATTGATAAATTGTTTGAAATATCAGATATTCAAATAAAAAAATATCAAAAAACAAATACAAAAGTATTTTACAATCATAAACATGCGAAGCAAGGCGAACACGGGCCTGCTAGTAATAAAATATTTCTGACTTCAGATTTGAGTTCAGCACACCAAAAAATATCGGAAAAGTGTATTTTGGTTCTTCGGAAAAAATGTTGTTTGTTGTCTAGTGTAATCATTGAAATAATAAAAGTTATTGTATGTGGTTTTGACAAAACGCAAATTTTTCTCGTGTGGAAATAATAACTGACTCGTAACCTTTATTTTTTAATTTAAAAAAAGTGGTGGCAACGGGGCAGAGCTGAGAAAAGGGCCAAAATTCCTCTCTAGACTTACGAAGGTGGTTCTACATTTAGCTGTCGCGCCACCAAATTTATTTTTAATTTAATTTATTTTCAACATGTAAGTATACTCATTATTTTAACATGAAATTGCATATTTTTGAATTGTATCACTTTTCACCTCCTCTTTCCAAAGATTCATATACAAATGGAGATCGTATTTCACATGGAATGAATTTACCGTATCCTTGGGCAACAGAAACTTTGTTATTTTCTACACATATACGACCTCGAACGATAACAACTTCAGGAACTCCATGACAAACCAAGCCTTCGAAAATATTAAAATCACATGCATGGTGATGGGTGTCCTTAGAGATTTTACGGGTCCTATTTGGATTCCAAATGACTATATCACCATCTGATCCGGCAGCGATCAAACCCTTCTTGGGATACATATTAAATATTTTAGCCGCATTTGTACTTGTTACGGCGACAAAGCGACACGGATCCAAAAGGCCAGCATGAACACCTTTTTCCCAAACGATAGACATACGATCCTCGACGCCGTTGATACCATTTGGAATTTTCGAAAAGTCTTTTAAGCCGATCTCTTTTTGGTTTTTGTTGAATGTACAATTATCACTGCCAGTTGTTTGAAGATTATCACTATAATAATATTTATATGTGTTAGTAAAAATATTAATATTAATTAATATTATTTTATTGTGAAAAATGATATTATATGAAGGACTGACAAAATGCTATAAACTTTATTATAATTTATATAGGATTTACCACGAAATCTAGAAAAATCTCGAAATTAAAAACCTATGAAAAAAAAATCTAGAATTGAAAAAATCTGAAAAAAAAAACTAAAAGCAAAATCTAGAAATACAAAAAAAAAACCTCGAATGCAAAAATCTAGAATTATTAATAAAATATTAATTTTTGAGACAATTCGTACGCGCGAATTTTAAACATTTTCTCAAAAATTAATATAAGGTGCTTTTTAGTGGCAATTTTATAGCTAGCGCAGTAAAATTTCCCTTGGTGAACAACAACAAAACCAAAAGTGCCGATAAATAAGCCAGTAAATTATAAGTGAATATAAAAGTGGACAAAGAGTCTGGACTTGAACCTTAGATGTCGGTAACGTAGATTGTTTTTCACTCATAAAAAGGTGTGAACACAGCCACAAAATAAAGAGTTCACATAAAAGTTGATATAGCGTTTTATTGAACTTGTATTGCTGGGCTAGATATGAATTACCAATAAAACGTACCTATATTAATTCTAGATTATCTAGGTAATTACTATTTTCTCTACAAAACTACGATTGACTATAATAGCCCACGTAACTGTTAAAACAGTTACCTAAATTTAGTGTTTGTTGTGATCGTTTGTTATCAAAGCTTAAGTGGAAATAAAAAATAATTAAAATAAAAGTAAATTAAATTGTAACAAATGAAGGATTTATTAAAATTTGATGGATTTATTTACCATTCGAATAAATGTGTAAAAAATAAGATTTTTTTAAGCTGTGTGAGCTTAATAAATCCCATTATTCTGCCTTGTTAACTGGAAATGACGTATCTACATTTTTTTCTATATATATTTTTTTTTTTTTTTTGCCAATTTTTTAATGGTTATAACACTATGTATTTTTAATAAAAAAGGCTTGTGTTTCGATTGGCTAACTGCTCAAAAAGCGACATACAGTTTTAGTAGTTGTCTATAAAAACCATCCCAAGGATTTCAAACTTGGCTTGAACTGAAAAAATCGACAAATGTCAGATATTTCAATTTCAATTAACACGACAGAATTGTTGTACCAGAGTAGAAACAAAAAAAAAATGATGATAAACATGGTGGTGTTAAAATTCCCACTGATCATGTGCATACCCCAATTATTGTTTTTTGTTATCGATCCGCCCAGAGAAATAAATTGTATGTGCATATACACTGCGGTTCACTTAAATAAAGGCAAATTTTATTTCTTATAAAAGCGACTGTAAAGTCCCGTTAGTTGCATACATTATTAAAATTCTTGAGTGGAAGTAAAGTTTCAGAACTTCTAAAAAGAATTCAATTAAAAAAGACACTTTGCTGTACCAAGAATCGCGATTTTTCCAAAGTTTTAAAAAGGCGTCCTAAAAGTAAGCAATTAAATTTGATTCATTTGAATAAAGGCAGTTGTGAAATTACTTGCATACGTCAATATTTCTTGAGAAAACTAATGCAAAATTATAGTTCAGTAAAAAAATTTAAATACAGCCGAGAAAGCAAAAATAGTCGTTTACTACGAAGGAAGGTTATTTAAACCGCTAAATTGCAAAAAAAAAATTGAGCGTAGTGCAACTTGTGTTAACAATTATTTAAAAGATACACTTTCCTATGAAAAAAACACTACAAAGGAAGGACATCTACAGTGATCTCACCATCTGACAGACGTAAAAGCATTAGCCTCCAATTCCAGCTATTCCACATCCAAAATTAGATTCGAAGTAGGGGTAAATGCAAGCAAATCAAATGTTTGGCGTGTTATTCTTAGTGCTGGACATCTGAAGAGGTTAACACTGGCCTCGTTCAGGATTGTATCCAAAGCGATCTGGATAGCTTTGTGTTGTTGTAATCCCTTGTGAAAAAACAGCTGATGCAACAACAACTAAACGAATCTGAAAATTTTTGGATAGGTTGATACCGCCTTGGATAGGTTTCTGAACGCGAGGACTGACAACCCTTTGGCATGGACCTTGCAACAGGACAAAACACACCAATCCATACTGCTCGTATTGTAAAGACATATATTGCAAGCCAACATGTTGAAGTGATGAATTGGCCGCTGTATTCACCTGACCTTGGTTGAAACTCGTCCGCTTGCTTACACTATTGAAAATGTCTGGGTGTGGCTTACACACAAGGTATACGCAGGAGGGAGGGCTGAAATATCGCTGAATTATATAAAATCTTTGTATAACTCCGTTTTTGTGGTCATACTAACTATTAAATTATTTGTTTCATTATTGTTTGTAATAATTACCAAAAAAAAATAATAAATAAAATCAAAACTTTGAACTTTTTCACAATTTTCGCTGTTGCCTTTATTCATGTGAACCGATTTTACTGCTTACTTTTTTGAGTATTTTTTACTAACTTTCAAAAATGTCCGTTAGTTTAAAAAGAGGAAATAATTTTTGTAAGTGTATTCCATGGAGAGATTAAAAACCTTTGCTAGCATCAACACATAACTTTGTTATGGCCATGAAATTTTATTTTTGCTTTGTTCAAGTGAACTACATTGTATAATGAGTTTTTTTGAGTTTAAAATCGTTAAATAGGTAAAAAAAAAATCTAGAATAATTTTTTTTTTTGAGATTTTTTTCGAGAGAGATTTTGAGATTTTTGTGCAGTCTAGATTTGTTTGCAATCGAGAATTTTTCATTCTAGATTTAAAAAAAGGTTTTTTCCAGATTGTTTGCTTTCGAGATTTTTTTCATTCGAGATTATGTCATGATCCCGTCATTTCCTTAAATTTTGTGAACCGTTGTTTTAAAAATATAACTACTCAATTTTTCCTCCGCTGGCTGGAGGGGGGGGGGGGGGGAAGGGTGCATGGTTTTGCGATGATTCGGCTTGCACCGGTCGTAAGTTGTGTGTAATGTAATTATAATATTTATCATAAGATAAGACTATGGATGACTAGAAAATATAGAAGACATTTTGCTACAAGCAATTGGTGCAGAATTATAGAAAACATTTTGCTGTCGTGTAAAATTCTAGTTGTAATAGCAAATTTACACGACCAAACAAAATTTCATTAATTCTGCACCAATTGTTTGTATAATTCGGTTTTATGAAAATTAATTGGTATAAAATGACAGAATTATTGACATTTTGTCACTCGTGTAAATGAGGTATTAATTATTTATATACTTACTTCGCCAGTAATTTCATCATATATTCTGGAGTTGTTGGATCTGGACGTAATGGTGGACTTAAGACATGAGCCGCTGCATGATGCCAACATTTGTTAAGGGCACGTGTTCCATCTGTACCCAGAGCTGCTGCCAATGTTTCACCAAAGATTCCACGATTTTCATAACGCAATCTTGCACGGGTTAATTCATCACCAGCAGATTTACTCATCACATGCACGACGTATAATGGACAATTGGCCTTTATATATTCAAGGTATGTGTCATAAAAAAAAATGACACAATATGTACATAATTGAAAAACAATAATTTCTACAAGATACAAAAATGAGAAAAATGCACAACTACTTATGTCGCAAGTAATTGCTCTTGTTGTTCAATGCCGCACAAATTGAATTAAAACCACTCCTCTGACTGGATTATTTTTTAAATTTTCTACTCGTACATATTAAAATTTTTTGTGTCATCTTTCTAATTTTACATCTACTCCAATACTTAGGTACAAAATTTTATCAAGTAAATATGATTTTACCTGATGAGCTATAATGCATGCACGATTGACAGCTTCAGCTTCAACTTCCTCCTGGCGGGAGAGTTCATGTCCTTCGGGTCCTGTTACACCAGCTGACAGAAGTTTTGTTATATTTTTTTCTATAATATCACCATTTTCTGCATGAACCTAAAAAAAAACACAGTTAGTAAATTAATCAAAATTATCGAACATTTACAAAAATAATGCCTTACTTGAGCAAGGGCACCCAATGAACGAATTCTTTCAAATGCTTCGAATAATTCTGTATCGTCTAATTGGTACAATCCTTTGTAAGCCATATACATTTTAAATGAGTTCACACCTAATTTATCGCAGATGGTTTTCATTTCATCTGAAACCGATTCAGACCACCATGATATGCCCACATGAAGACCATAATCACAGCAAACCTTAGGGTCGGCCCGGCCACGCCACTTATCATAGGCCTCAACTAAAGACTCTCCTTTGTCGGGCAATACGAAGTCAACTATAAAAAGGAATCATATATAACTCGTGAAAGATGTTGTATAGTATATACTTACTAATAGTAGTCGTTCCACCGGCAATTGCTGCTTTCGTGCCATGGTAAAAATCATCAACGGTAACAGCACCACATAGTTTTAATTCGAAATGAGTGTGAGGATCAATACCGCCAGGAATAATAAGCTTGCCGGAAGCGTCGATTGTTCTAACTCCAGGGGGTATGTTAATATCAGAAGAAGGGCCAACAAACCTTTAATTATAATGAAAAATGGTAACCAAAAAATAAACATCATTTCAATTCACAACAATTCCGATAAGTAAAATATTTATTTTTATAAAATTCTTCAATTAACTTTACTTTTTACAAAATTTACTAACAATAGTCTAAAGAAATTTTCTACTCGCAAAAAAACTTATTTGATAAATAATAAAAAATAAATAGGTTTCATTTTTTTCATTTACAGATTGATATTTAAATCTTGTAAAAATCAACGATAAAGTATTTGAATAAAGTGCATCACTGTCATACTTTTAAGTCTGTTATTTCCATGCAGTGGGTGTTTCCTTGGCACCACTTTTTCTAAAGGATATAAATGTCTGATAAGTCTAGTTAACCCATTCAATTAAAGACTTTCTAATACATATCGTCAATTTAATTTTAGAATCAAACTCAGAACTATGCATTATTAGACTTTGTTCTGTTGAATTCTCCAATACCTACTCTCAATAACCCTTGTTATCGCCATTGCTTTGAATACGCCTGTCAATTTTGATGCCAACCACCGTGGAATGGCTCTAAAAGCCCTTCCACATTATCCCATCGAGTATTAACACATATGTCAAAAAAAGTGGGATACAATTCATTTACGACCTAAGGCCGTGTGTGAATTGGATTAAATTTGGTCCCAAAATTAAATTTTGACACTATTGAGGTGAATGTAAGACGTCAAAATTTAACATGGTCCGGGGGCACGTTAAATTTGTGCTGCTAGATTAAATTTTTAAGTTTACCAGCACCCACGAAAGCTTTTGTTTGTTTTCATGTGCATAAAAAGAACATATTCAATGAAGATGCATTAATAGATAAGTCAAAATATAATTAAATGCTTTCACTCTAAAAATATTAAGAAAAAGTTCAACGCCAATTTGTTTAATCTTGTTTCTAGAGCCACAATTAAGACTACTGGATCCTTGCTTGCAGAGAAATAGAAGCTAGAAGTAGTAGTAGAACATTGTTTCTTCTCTTGGATACAACTTCTTTTGCGCTACAAGTTTGAATTGACACAAATTAGAACCCTGGATCTGGTGGTTAAAATTAAATTATTAGAAAAACACATCGTTCTGAATGAAAAGTCTCCATACAAAAGGTCATTTCATCTCAAAGATGAATGGATTGATCCCCTTTATTCATCTGCAGACCAACATTTACTAATTGCAGCAATGATAACAAGAATTAAATAATTAATTAAAGTTGCCAGCTCCTCTTGAACACCACAAGCGGCCAGAGTTTTTTGCGTCTTGCGTTTTTGTTCTGCAGCTGCTTGCAACAGAATGCGAACCGTAAGCGTTCTTTATAACAGGCCCAGGGTGAGAACTCTTTGAAGTCATTAGAATGGGCGTTTAATTTTTTACCTCGCGAAATTTAATACAAAAAAATGTGTTTTACTTTTTTTCCAAAACTCGCGGACGGAAGAAAAATATTAGAATTTAAAAAATCCCATTTAATTGAATTCACACAGCAAAAAGATGAAATTGTATTCACCACTGAAGAAACGTCAAAATTTAATGTGGGATCAAATTTAATTGAAATTTTATGTCGTTTTTCTTTCAGCCAAAAAAAATTGATCCCTGTGAGGGATTTTGATCCCGGACAAGTTTTTGCATTACATTCAACCAAAAAAAATCAATCCCTGACAATTCGGGATCAAAACCTCTGATCCCGAATTAAAGAGAGATTTACACCTTCATGAAACACGCACTTGCACACACACTATTTATAAAACGTCATTTTGTGCTTTTGTGTGATTCTGTGATTCTGTGATTTTCTATTTCATTTAAATTCCGTTTTTGATTCTTTGCCTATCAAAATTATTTTTTGCTTTATTAAATTAAAATTATTTTTGACAAAATTAAAATTGACATCCCACACATACATTTGCAAACAAAAAACAAATCCAATCTGCGTTTCTTTTGCCAAGAAAATTCGTGATCCGGGATCAAAATCCCTATTTGCAAAAGAAAAACGACATTAAACGAATTCGCACACGGCCTTAACTAACGACATGACATAAAGTGCCCAGTGCGAAAAAATAAGCTGATTGTTGATTGGATTGTGGTTTGGATCTTGGGCATCTGTATGTCCTGTGGAGTCGGTGGCGTGTTAAGGTTTTTATGGAGTAACACATGTCACACTATTAATACATGATTTACCTCTTGACATGTGTTAATACTCAGTGGGATAGTGTGGAAGGAAAGAGATATGTATCGTTAGCGTGTTTTTTTGTCAGTTCAGTGTATTTGTTAAAATTCAAAGAAAATGGTGAATTCAATGCCCTTTCTCTTGTCAAAAAATGTTGAAATCTTGTTTTTTTTTGTTTAATAATACAGTTTGCAGTTTTCAAGCCGACTTGAACAGCCATTTTTAATTTTTGACACATTCAATTCTGAAAACCAGTGCAATTATTACCTAGGTCACGCGGGCAAGTCAAGTACTGGCAGGCAAAAGTTGGGTACCTCTACCTACATACACTGCCTGAAAAATTCGTAACTGAGGCGACACACTGTACACTATTTGTCGTATTAATAAACATTGTCTAACTTTAGACAGCCGTCCAAGTTTTTAAAAAATCTTTCTAATTGTTGCTAAAGTGATTTTTCGTTTTATCTTGCTTTAGACAACGTAATCTATTGTCTAAACCTTGAGAAATGCAATATTTTTTTTTATTAAATAAAGCATATTTCCGACTGTTTCGAAATACTTAGACATAGTTTAAACAGCCAAAAATCTAATTAATAAGACCATATCAGTCTTATTAATAAACCCATTCCAAAGTATGTCTAACTTTAGACAGCTGTCCAACCCCAAAATCGTATTAATAAACATTTCCATCGGTTGTCCAACTTAGACATTGAAATTGGCTGTCCAAACCTATTCTAAAGTCGGCACGTTAAATGAACAAAGTAAGGCAATTTTTTTGTTGCTAAACGAAAACTTGTATAGAAATGAAAGAAATTCGGCTAAATTCATTAATTCACTCGAGAATGAATTATTCCAACTCCGAGCAACAAAAAGTTGCGCAACTAAAAGTTGCCTAGTGGGCGCTCTCCCATATAAGTAAATGTAATTGGATTGGGAGCAACAAAAAGTTGCTGGGGCTAGCAACAAAAAGTTTGCCTAGTGGGCGATGGGCCTAACTCTTTTTATATTTAACAATTTATGAGAGGTTTTTAGGATTAATATTATAATTTTAGCAGTTTTAGGAATTTATTAAACTTACTTGATGATCCCATTTTCTATATATACATCGGCTTTAAAGCTTTGATCATGGTTGATGACTTGACCATTTTTTATATAAACACAATTTGGATTCTGAAAAATGTTAAATTTTGAATAATTAGTAAGATTTAACAGAGAAATAAGGGAATATGTTATATTTATTAATAAAGAAGGACGAGATTGCGTATAAAAAAAAAAAACACAAAGGAAGGTAGCGAATGATGTGAATGTGAATATTAAAATGGGGACGTAATATTTGTTATTGTTCAAATATACATAAATAGAATATGTATTTTCTTTCAGAGACAGATTTCCAAGTAAATAATGCACTATGCGGCTTAAGTTCTGATTCTAACATTGAAAATGTCAAAAGGGTTCTTTAAAAAAAAAATATAAAAAAGTACGTATACGCCCCAGTGTAGGTATCATAAAAATAATGAAGACAATAAATTGAAAAGGAGTTTTGTTTATCCATTTAACCAAGGCCAGTTACCAATCTGTTTCTATAAAAATTTTTTCGAATTTCTTTAATTTAGTTTTTGAGACTGAAGAAGAAACCACTTCCGGTGAATTTCAAAAAAAAAAAATATTTTAAAAACTTGATTTTGTATTAATATGTTCATACAGTCAGAAATTTGATTTTGTTTTTTGAGTTACATTATCGATAAAAACAATAAAAATTTTTTTTTTTTTTTTTGTAAGTTATGGGCCTTTATGGAAGTTATATGGTCTGAGTATTACAATGTCCAAATAATTTTGCCTTCCCCCTTTCGACATTTTCAATTTTGAAATTAAAACTTAAGACACGTCGTGCATTATTTCCTTGAACATCTCTCTTTATCCTACAAAGTGTACATTTTATAAGCAAATACATATGTATCTATGCTTACTGCCTGAACAAAATGGTGGAGACGGAACCGGAGCCGGAGCTGGAATAGCTGTCTAAATATTGAATTCACACAAATTCAATGTTGCGAACACAACGGAACGTAGCCGCATACGGAGCTGCAGCCGTAGACGGAAGAGTTCACAAACTTTTAACTTTTCATGTACGGCACTTGACGTTTCAAATTGTATGAAGAAAAAAAACAACTTTTTGCGTTGAAAAAAAAAATAATGTGGTTATTTGTATCGCGAAAAAAATTATTTATTAAAAGGAAAAGTATTGAAATCAAAAAATGTGAATTCTGAGCTTGTACACAAGAATATTGTTTTGTTTTTCTTTAAAAAGTTTTCAAAGCTGTAGAGTTGCAATGTGGGCACGTAAAAAAATTACGTACGACACGTTTTTACAGCTCTTCCAGTTCGGTCTGGGGCTCCTGTTCCAGCATTCTATTCTGTTCAAGAAATTACTGCCTGAACGAGAGGGTTAATATTTTGATCTTGTTGCAGCTACTTCTCCATTTTGCTTAGGCAGTGTAGGTGGCACTACGTTGTTCAGGAATTTTAACTCTTTGGCGGATAAAATTAGGTTCAAGATGGTTCAGGCATAAAATTGGATTTTATCACATACTTGGGCCATTGTTGAATATCCCCAATATTTGTAGTATACGTTTGAACAGGCCTTGAATATTGACAACTGGCCATTTTGCTTTAATCAACTGTTAAAAAGATACTACGATGCTTAACTCGTCGTTTAAAGCTTGGAAAAGTCGCTAGTACGTACATACACTGCGCTTCAACTGAATAAGCACAACTATTTTCTAGGTTACGTTGTCGAGTTTTTCAGAACTTTGGACTTTAATGTATCATCTGATGATGCATCCAGTTGGCTTATGATGCTAATAAAAGAAATCAGAAAGAATAATTCAAAAAGTATCGCTATATTTTCTGTCGCACTCTTGCAAAGCGTTCCATATGGAAAAATGCAGATTTTTTTTACGTCAACTGAATATACACATATGTATATTGAAATTGTGAATAAAAGTAAATGGAATGAAATGAAACAATTTTTTCTAAAATAAGTTTTTTATTAGTTATTTCTAGTAGTGGGTACTGCTGCATTTATTCATAAGGACTTCATAGATTGGGTTCTTTATATAGTCCAGCGAAATTTCACTCCAGACTAATTTAATAACTACAATAAGAGATTCTCTGTCCTAAAACTGACGGCCAGACTCATAAGCTTTTCGTACTAACCATTCCCAAAAAATTTCAATAACGTTCAGGGTGGTTCAGGTTAGCTAAGTACGGCGGCCATTGAAGCAATTGCACATTCTGCTCCTCTATCTAATTTTTAACAATGCGTGCCGTGTGGATGGGGGAGTTGTAATAATAGTTGCATTTTATTTTCCCCCAGATCTGATCCGGATTGGATTTGGAAACATAAATACAAGTATTACAAAAATAACACAAGATCCAGGTCTGCCTTTGGATTTGGATTTCAAATCCATTTTCTGAACACTTTCCTAGCAATATTTTAATTTTATAGGTTGGTACCACTGCTGATATTTACAAAAAAAAACTCAATAAAAATTCTCGAAATTAAACACATGCCGCCATCATTCCAATTTTTTTTATGAGTTTTTTCTTCATTTAATAGAACCGACGCGTCGCGAGGCACGGAAAAAATACATAAAAAACTATTAACTTTATGGAAATTAAACTAAAAAAATAGAACTGTTCCATTTTTAAACATTCGCTCTTCCTTAGATACCAAATATTAGGTTCATTCGCGTACTCCCCAAATCTACGAATTTTTACGAATTTCTACAAATTTAACGCAAATTGTGTTCGTTTATGCAAAAAGTGTGTAGTTTTTCGCAGAAGAGAGCGCTGTCGAGAGAGTAAATTATTTCCCCTTTCTGCTAATTTCAGCCCAAAGAAATTCTTCGGGCAGAAATATGAGTTCAGTCAAAAGTCACTTTGATACTTGCCAGAACATCTCTTTTCTTATACTCCTCTGTTTTATTTAATTTAATGTAATAAATTAAATTTTGCTTACTTTTTTATTTAATTTTGAAAATCTTTTCAAAGAAATGACGATATTTATTTTTTTTTGTTTTCAAATATTTGACGTTAAAAAACCGGTAAAAATTATTTGTTCAAAGCGTTCGTGTACTATTTCGCAGTTTTACTTCTCTCTGAGAGAATTTCATCCCCACTCCTCAATATTTGATAGACTGTGAATTTTAGTGCAGAAAGTACACGAACGAAGCTATTATTTCAAACAAATTTGTGAAAATGTTCCTTCTGTCAATTTTATTGTGCAAATAAAGCCAACTGTGAGAAATATATAAATTTTTGATCCAGTTTGTTTTATTATCATGATCTGATCCGGATCAGATCTGGGGGAAAATAAAATGCAACTAATGAAAAGTCCAGTTTATGGGTCCAAAAATATCCGAAAATTTTAGAAAATTTCTTTTCAAGATTCTCTAGTAAGTAATTGTAGTCATTTTTGATGATTGGAACTCAAGCTCAATAGTGCCATAGTATAGCTAACTGCTCCCCATGCCATAACACCGACTTCTCGACTATGATGTCGCATCGAAAAACGTACTTCTTTTCTCACATCGTGAAAGTAATAGCTAAAGCCATCTAGGGCCACCAAAATTAAACTTTTTCTCATCCGAAAAAAACACGTGATGCCATTCATTTTCCCAACTCATATGGAATCTAGAAACTCTTTCGGAGTTTCAATCGTTTTAGATGATTTGCAGTTTGCACTATTAATTACTCTAAGGACTGTTGAAACACTTGCACTTACACCAACTTTTTGTTTAATTTTTGCCACAGAGTCACATGAATTTGGAGCACATGTTAAAATTGCTCTTCAATCGACTGCTGTTGTTGCCGTTTTTTACCTACTTTCATGTTTTTTCCGTACGAATCTTGATTTTTAAAGTTGGAATAGATCACACTAAACTAAAACTTCGTTCAATTTTGTTGGCTATAGCACGCTCGGTTAGTCCTTGTTCTCTTAATAAAAATCTATAAATAGCTTTTTCAACACTATTTAGAGATTTTTACCTACCCATCTTTATTTAAATTTCAATTAAACGATTAAATTTCACTTAGAATACTTCAACTGTTGATCTAATGTGCCAAAAACCTCAGAACGCTCATAAATAATGAAGATAATGACCTTGTGTCTATTCAGTTGACGCAAAAAAAATCTGCATTTTTCCATATGGAACGCTTTGCCAGAGTCCGAGAGAAAATATAGCGGTACTTTTTAAATTATTCTTTCTGATTTCTTTTCTCAACATCATAAGCCAACAATAAGTATCATAAGATGATGCATTACATTAACGGACAAGGTTTGGAAAAAATGGAAAACCTACCTTTGAAAATTTTTGTGCTTATTCAGTTGAAGCGAAGTGTATGTATGTTAGGGTGTCCGTTATTTCGCATACTCTTTTTTTTGGATCGGCCAACTTATAAATTGAAAGTTTATGCGCTACGAAAAATTTATTGACCAAAAAAAAAAATTTGTCCGATGTCATTAACCCGTGCCTGCAAAGCCATACATTTCCCATACAAATTTGTATGGAGATTTTGCACTTTTTACGTTTTATTTTTTTTCTCTCGAAATAATGTAGCTTTTCTTAATTTTTTTTCTGATTATTATTTTTCAACTATTCCTTTAAAAAACCACATCCAAAAATCTATGTAGAATGAAAGCTTTATAATTTATTTCGAAATTTAAAAATTTTACTAATTTGTACTTTTCACCTTTTTCACCTTTTATTTTTTTTTCTGAAACTAAACAAGCTATTCACATTTTGTTTTTTGATTCTTATAAAATAATTAACCTTTTAATAAAAAAATAAATCAAAAATTCTGAAAAACAAAATCTTATAATTTATTTTAATTTTTTAAATTATTAAATATTTTAATTTCTTCCCCGTTTTTTGAGTTAATTATTTTTTTTTCTTCAACTACGGCAGCTGTTTCAATTTTTTTTATTGTTTTTTGCATATTAATAGTTCTTTTAAAAAAACACACTCCAAAATGTATTTAAAATCTTTTTTTTTGTATTTATTTCGATTTTTTAAAAAAATATCAAATTTTTACTTTTTACCTTTTTGATACTTAAAAATGTTTTCAATAAAAAAATTCAAGTAAGAACTGCCTCCGTAAACAACAGCCAAACCAATTAAGTGCAAATAAAAAAAGACAGCACAAAAGTTGTTTCGTTATTGTTTACCGGATGAAATGTTTGTATGTTTGATTTTGAATGATATTACACTACACGAGGGAATCTTTACTGCGCTGGCTATAAAATTTTCCAATAAAACAAGCCTCATATTTCTGGTTTGAAATCAAAAACACCCCTAGTTTCACCAGGGGCCAGCAAAGATAATCTTGTGCACGCCTCATTTTAGTCTAGCACCACCTCTGAATAAAAGATTAAACTTAAAAACAGTATTTAAATTAAGTGGTAAGTGAGTATAAATCCCAAGACTACAAAACAATCACTTACAAAAAAAAACTATGGCCCTCTTAATTTTGTTTAACATCCATAAGTTTTTTTATCTATATAAAATATGAATTAAGATGATATAGCAACACTAAAAAAAAAGATTAAAAATCGTTGAGTATCAAAAAAGGTAAAAAGTAAAAATTTGATATTTTTTAAAAAATCGAAATAAATACAAAAAAAATTTTTACATACATTTTGGAGTGTGTTTTTTTAAAAGAACTATTAATATACAAAAAACAATACAAAAAAAATGAAACAGCTGCCGTAGTTGAAGAAAAAAAAAATAATTAACTCAAAAAACGGGGAAGAAATTTAAATATTTAATAATTTAAAAAATTAAAATAAATTATAAGATTTTGTTTTTCAGAATTTTTGATTTTTGTTTTATTAAAAGCTTTATTTTTTTTCTAAGAATTAAAAAAACAAAATTGGAATAGCTTGTTTAGTTTCAGAAAAAAAAATAAAAGGTGAAAAGTACAAATTAGAATAATCAGAAAAAAAATTAAGAATAGCTACATTATTTCGAGAAAAAAAAACTAGAAAAATAAAAAGTGCAAAATCTCCACACAAATTTGTATGGGAAATGTATGCAGGCACGGGATAAAATTTTTTTTGGTCAATAAATTGTTTTTGATTTATAAGTTGGCCGATCCAAAAAAAAGAGTTTGGGAAATAACGGACACCCTAATGTATGTATATATGAAAAATACTAAAGCATTACATTAAAGTTAGTAGTGATAGTGATATTATATTGTCTGATACTTCTTGTATGTAACAAATTAAATATGACTTTTACTTACTTGTGAAGACATTTGGACTTTTTTTCCTTGTATTGAGATTATTGAAAATTGAATGTTAAGTGATAAATAAACGATGTTTTAAAATCTGAAAATGCGAAAGTATTAAAGATTTAAAGTTAATTAAATAATTAATAATACAAATTTTTAAAACAAAAATGATTTTTTTTACAATTTCAAACCTTAAATAAGAGAGATAAAGCAGAGCCAATGTGCTGTTAAGGTAAATATGCTGATATGGAGTATAAAAATAACACAATTCTTACTAATTGTATTATAAATATTTTTATTAAATAAACATCAGTTAAATATTTCACGGACATTTTTTTTATTACTTAATTTTATCTCGCTATTTTACTTTTAAATTTAATGTGTATTTTGTATTCAACTCAGGAGTTATTAACAGAGATGGATGGTGGAGATCAGCAATTCATTTTTTTTTTTGACTTAACTAGTAAATAATTTGTAGCTTTAAGAAAATTTACCTGGAGTAGAAAAACGATTTATAAAACGAATTTTATTTAGTTTTTAACGAATTTTAATGGCACCGTGAATTAAGGACAATTGAAAAAAAAAATTGAGTTAATCCTTGTAATTTTTTTTTAAATAAAGATTTAATATTTAATTAATTTTAAATTTTTCCGTATGCATATGTACCTTTATGCTTCTATGGTGGTTTATTTTGACTGTGGATGGTAGCTCAAAAAATATTCGTTTAAATATTTAAATCAAAGCATAGATAAGATAGTAAATATCCTATACTTATATCCACATAGTAAAACCCAGTTATAAACACATCCAGCTCATATTAAGCAATTTCATTAATATCTGGTTTGTTCCTTTCCACATTTGTGACTATAAAACACATGTCAAATTTAAAGTGTGAGAGAATACACAAAAGAATTTGATAATTTGCCTCCAATACTGTAGAAAAAATCTGTTATACCATAACTTCAAACACAAAATAGCCTGTAGGCGCAGAAGTAATATTTTCACGAAAACTTTCGGTATTTTACCTACAGGCAGAAGGAAAATGGAAGTATAAAATTTCTTTTCATGCGATTATTTCCATAAGCCTAGTATGCTGCTGATGGGAAACGAAAAATCCCATACAAAAATGACACAACGAAATCATAAACGAAAAATTTCGTTCTGCTTTTCATTCTGCGGTACGCTGATCGATGAGCGAAATCGATAATTGTAGCAGATTATTTGGAGAGATCTCCCCTCTGTTTTTGCACATAATTAATTGCCTGTACCATTAATTGGCCACGTTCATCACCACGTTTTTGACAGATCTAAAAATTCAGTTCTGAAAAACGTAAAACTGAACGCACAAAAAAGTCTGAAATTATTTATTCTTTTTTTATTATTTTTTGCACTTTAAAATCAAAATCCGAAAAGCGATACGAGACCCAGACGATCAGACCACACACCTAAAAAATAAACTGGATCAAGAACTGTTTTTTTCTTGCTTTTAGCTGTCATCTGAATTTTCAGATAGAATTTTTCATCTGAAAATTCAGAAAAAAACGTAAGAAACGTAACTAAATGTCAATCGACGTCAACTGAATTTTTATGACTGCTGGCCAATCAGAAGCTCTAAAAATGACAGTTCAGAACTGTCAAATGTGCTGTTGAACGCGGCCATTTGGTATCTATTCTTGTTTGTATTTGTTGTTTCATTCATCACGACATTGCTTTCTGTGGTTTTTATGCGTTTGTGTTTGTTTTTTGCTTTTGCAAATGGAGACACTTTCAAGGGGTAATTTTTCGTTATTGTTTTCGTAAAGCATTTCGTTATCGTGTTGGAGACCAACTAAAAATTACATTCCTTATCAGCAGCGTACTAATAACTTTCCATTGGCTCAGATCATTAATTAAGGCCGCGTGGGCGAATTGAGTTAAAATCGCGTTAAATTATGTATCCCAAGATTAATTTTTGACACAAGTGAGGTGAATCTGTATGTAGAAATGTCAAAATTTAATCTCTGATAAAGTTTAATCGAAATTTTTAACGAGTTCTCATACAGCCAATTCTTAACGAGGCAGGAGGGTTTTGAGAATTACTTCTGTATTATTATCGCTGAGCTTTTTTCGACTTCAGCGTTTTTTTTTATAAAAAAATTAGCTTGATCTGTAAAATCAATCTGAAATAACAGATAAAACAAACAAACTTTTTCGTAGGTACGCTTTTTCTAATACTCTGGCATCTCTAGCGCCTGTTTTTGTTTTCCACTTTTTCGATTTTTGGAAAAAGTCTTGAATGTAGATAGTTAAGCTTTAAAAATGTAAAGCTGCAAGGAATAACCTTCGTAAATTTTTCGTTCATTATTTCAATTAAATGTTTTTTTTTTACAGTCATAGTTTTTATTTATCGTCGTGTTGTTATTATAAGCGGGTTTTTCTGTAGTTAGGTATTTAGTTAGTTTGTGTTTTTAAGATTTATCTCTTAGTATGTACATGAAAAAGACTTTTAAATTAAATTTAGATAAGATTCTTTCTTTCAAAGCAAATAGCATAGATCAAGACTAAAATAATTTTATTACTTTCTGTATTTGGTTGGTAATAAAATACTTTGTATGCGTAGTTGTCGTAGCCATTTGAGAGATCTGGTGGCACCGGTAGCCACCCCCACCAAGACGAGAAGCTAAAACGAGCAAGTATGGGCTGGGCATTACCTGCCTTTCACTCAAATACAACCATCACCAAGTAAAGATGTGCTAGAGAGTGATTTGAAATGAGCAGCGATTGCATTGAGCATATTTTACAAAAAGAGCAGCTTTAATTACCAGCTATTAATTCACTCTTAAGATCTAAAAGGAAGCAGTTAATGATGAAAATGTACCTAATTTAGATTTTGAAAATTAATTTTTTTCAACTCAAATTTGATGGAGTTTTTTAATTGAGCTCTGTGTTAGAATTTTCGGGAAAAATCTGGAGCAGAAAATTAAAACTGCAAATTATTGCAGTTAAAAAATCCGTTTTTTGTTTTTTTTGTATCTGCTCTGGGAAAATGCGAATAAAAGCCCTTTGAGTGGCATTTGAAACGAAATATATATTAGACGACAAAATATAGTTTGTTGCACATCTGTCAAGCCATAAGCCTAGTACGCAGATCGGGAAGAATTTTTCTTTTCATACAAAATGTTTTCCAGGACAAATTTTGTCTTCAGCTTTTTTCCAGGCAGTACGCAGTTCACGCGCAAAATTGTGATGTTTGTACCCGCTGTAGGGTGAAGTCTCTACTAACTCTACTAAATTTTGTTAGGAAAAATAATTTACGAAGCATTATTTTGCGGGGAAAAATTTTGACAGGTCAATAATTTTGCACGATAAACACGATCAAATATTATTTATCGATAATTTTACCAAAAGAAAAAAAAAGAAGATAAACATTAATTTTGCGCGATTTTTCCAACGTTTTTGTAGATTAGAATTGTAGAGATAAGATTTGTCTTTTCCCGATCTGCGTAGGTACTAGGCTATAAACTGTAAAATTGCATTGCATGGAAGGATGGGTACGATATCGTTGGATTAGAAAAGCTCTACAATACCAAAAACTGACATATTTTCTTTTCAGAAAGACAAAATGTTAAAATATTTAATTTGTCTATGGTCTCTTAGTGAAATTAATAATGTAATTTCAGCCTGCTCACAAAATATATTTTTGCTTCTTCGTTTTATAAATGAACTTTAGGAAGAAAAATCTTGTGAGCTGATTAAAAAAAAACTGCTCTTTGTCTTTAAACTGATCAATGAAAACTGCAGTTTAGTTTAAGGAACACTGAGCAGTGAACAGTTACACAGTAATAAGTTCATGTTATATATCTTAATTTGTATTGTCTCTTAATTTGTGTCCTTTTTTTCTAGTATAGATTTCATATATGCGAAACACTAGTGGGGCAAAATGCAAACGCTTAGGGGGGGGGGGGGGGGGGGCAATACAAACGCCAGGGGCTAAGCCTCCCAGCGCCTACGTTGCTACGGCTCTGTTTCAAAGAAGTGGAAGTATATCAAACTGAATTATTTGTCTTGGTAAAATAAAAGCAGGTGATGGTACATCACTTTAAGATATTTTTTAATGACGGCTCGTATGAAACCAAAATTAACAGGTGTGCCAGCACGTAACTCGATACGGCAGCGTATGATAAGCTCATTAAATTCTGATCTTGAAAGCATTGTCCAATGGGGAATTAAAAATCGTGTAGAATTTAATGCTTCTAAAACTCAATGCTGTCTTCTGTCGTTAAAGCGGAACCCACCCCCAATGCTGCTATCCATGAGCGGCACTTGCATTAAGGAAACTGAACAGCTTTCAGTACTCGGTATGTGTGTCACAGACCACCTTTTGTGGAACGATCACATATTTGACATCGCCAAAAACGCTGCTAAGTGTTTAGGTTTTCTCCGTCGATGCAAGAAATTTTTCTCTCCCTCTGATCTGGCTGTTATTTACAAAGCCTTTATTCGTCCGAAACTTGAGTACAACTCCCATATTTGGGCAGGTGCCCCGAAAACTCACTTGAGTCTATTGGATAGAATACAAAAGAGAGCTCTAAAAATGATAGGTGAAAGAACTATAATGGAAACATTTGCATCTCTTGAGCACCGTCGAAATGTTTCATGTCTATCATTATTTTACCGCTATTTCTATAAACAGTGTTCTAGTGAAATAGCCAGCTGCATTCCTCCCCTTAAACTATTCAACCGTAATACTCGCACTTCTAGGAATGCTCATCAGTTTACCCTTGAGCCCAACTTCGGACGTACTGTTAAGTACAGGGATTCTTTTCTAAGTCGCACTACACGAATGTGGAATGCTTTACCCAGCTCAATTTTCCCCTCCCATTGTGATCTTCAGACATTCAAAACCAATGTGCATCGGTATCTCCTTTTAAATCCCCTCCAACCTACCTAATCGCTCGTGCTGTGTATATCATCTTAAGGGTAGTCACAACCCCTTTAGTGCGCGCTAAATATAAAAAAAAAAAAAAACAATCGAGATAAGCCAATACAATCGACCATTGGCAGCAATTGGGTTCAATCGAGTGTCCAAGATTGTATCGCCAGAAATGGCAACACACAAAGTCCCCTTTCACACGAAGATACTAGTTGCTGGTGATTTTTTTTTTGAGGTTTTCCTTAAATCTCCTTAACAATCTCTTGTACCTTTCACACGAAGATACAAAGTCGGAAGAGACTTGCTGTATTTTCCTTTTAAACTACCTTGGTTGAACGCACACAAATGTAGTGTAAAGAGAAACGTCAAAAAAATCTCCTGAATTTGTTGACCGGGGAGATTTGGTTTCCCCCTCTTTCTTCCTGTCCTTCTTAAGTGTCGGGAAGTGCTCCATAATTTTGTAGATCTGTCAGCCAGTGAGTCATTCAATCACGGCTTTCCTGATTTTTAACGTCTTGTATCTAGGGAACTACTAAAGCGAACCAAAGCCAAATGGCTCGGTCATTAATCAACATCAACATGCTATCATCTACATATAAATTCAAGCTAGTTTTAGATCAAAGCACAACTGCTTAACAGATTTTTTGAAAGTTGGAAAGATTACATTTCACAATTCACACGCTTTTCAAACAACATTCGGCCCTATCGAAGTAACCGTCGGAGTAGAATTCTCTCCGATTTCCAACGAATCGGAGACATTTTGCTTCGAGGTTAGTTCTCCGATCAGCAAAATGAAACGATATCGTCTGATCGTTTTTGTTTTGCTTGATGAGGCGGCAGGCAGGATCCCAATGGCCGTGTGATTTTATGTTCGCAGGGTTCTGACTCAAGTTCTTTATTTGATTCTTATTTTAAGTGGATAAATGAAATTCAATATATTTTCAACAGTAAAAATGTTTTTAATAGTATACTTTATAACCATAAATCTAAGAACCTAATAGTAGTTTTTTATAAAACAATTAACAAAAAAAAAAATAAAATAAAAAAGTATATGTTTAAGTATTTGGTTTTCGCTGCACATTAACAAAAAGAAAATAATAATATTTTCTAAACTTATCGCCGATGGAATTCTAATTGAGGCATAACATCACACCTTAGTGACATGTTCATCGTAAATCTTAAGTTCTCATAGCGAGCTGATGTTGTCACCTTGAAGTTCCTTATTATTTTACTAAGAATAATCTTCAGAAACATCTCCGCATAACGCCAACCTGAAAATAATAAATAAAAAATAATTCTTAAAGACTGTTGTTGCTGAACTTTTTTAACTTTATTTTTACATTATATTTTTTTTTAATTAGAAGAAAAACGAAGAATAAATATAAAAATAAATGTATTTTTATTATATGATCATTAGCTGACCCGGCGAACTTGGTTCCACCTATAATTGATTCAATTTATTTGTTCTTTTCGAAAGTCGAGCAAGCTCCAATTGTTATCACGATTTTCCGACATTTTCGGCCTAATTTTCGAATTATATATCTCGGTAGTGTGTTTATCTGATTCAATACAAATCCAACAAAACCAAATACTTTAAAATCGAATGATGTTTAGCCGAGTTATGCGCGTACGAATACAAGAAAGGAATAATTTTTATATTATAAGAAGATTAGCTGCTCTTACATTGTTTTAGAGTCACTCACTTGCAAAAAACGAACGGATAAATACATAAAACTGAGGATAACTATCCCAGTTTAATTAAATAAATATAATTCTCTCATGTTTTAATTGTATGAACTCAAAATAAATAACAAGCGGATAAGAATATTTTTTTCAGAATCACCAACACAACAAACACAAAACACATTGAAAAATAAACAGACTCTAATGCTTTGACTTGTTTTCTCGTAGGAAATTCTATAATTTGACATGAGATATATTCAAAGTTTAAATATTTATCCAGAGAATGAGGAGAAGATAACTTTTTAAACTTAAATAGAGAAAAATATGTTTTACGTGATTTGAATCAAATCAGTCAGATAGCTTTCAATTATGTATAAACTATAGGTTACTGCTGTCATAAAACTTTTGTGCAAGTGACCCTTATTCTGTTAAACTAAAATTAAACAAAAATAATATCAAATTAATTAAAAAAAAATACAATGGGTGATAGAATAAAACGGAGCACATGCTCCAAGCAGGTGCTCAATGTAAAAAGTTGAGTCATTGTTATGAAAGTATTTGTAATAAAGAATTTGATATTTTATACCGAAAACAGATGTGCAGCTTTTTCCTATGCAGCGAAATTAGAAATAGAGATATCGTGCAGCGAAGGCTGCATGCAGAGCCTAGAATATGTCAGCTCTCATAAGAACCTGTGTAAATTTATTTTCGCTGCATTGGAAAAAGCTGCACATCTGTTTTCGGTATTATTCATACCAAATGGAGAACCTACTCCGAAAAGTTGTCAGTCAAAATAACATTCCCTGGCCGCATTTGGGGGGCAAGCCAAACCTATCCGGATAGGTTTGTGTTGTTGTAATGCCATATGAAAATTCAGCTGATGAACCAAACAGCCGTTGTCAAATACAAATCTAAAGCTATCCTAAAATTTTCGGGATACTTAACTATCCGATGCGCAATTTGAGGAACTGTTGACTTTTGGTTTTCGGGTGTCGCTTGAAGAGTTGTTTGTTTTTATTTTTTGTTATTTGTTTTTGGATTTTAAGCATAAAAATACTTATACAAATTGTTGCAAAAATAAACAAAATGAAGATATCTGTCAATTGGAAGGACACAACATACGTTTTTGAAGACACAGCAGAGATCTGGGAAAATATAATTTCTGGTACGTACTAAAACTTTTGTTAGCTGTTTTGATTTTTGACAGGTTACCTATCCGGTTCGTTCGAAAACATATCAGATACTAAAGTATCTCAGATAGCCTATGTGAGTACCCCCTGAACGCGGCCACTAAATTCAAAATTCTGAATCTGATTATTGGTGCTTTGTTTTTTGAAAACAAAAAAAAGTTGTTTGTGTCATTGATATTCAACATTCACCGTAGATACAGTAAGATTTTACACGAATTACAAATACAACATTTACATTTTAGGTCTACTGCCAATTAAAGCATTTGTGTTCGTGAAATTTAAACAAGCTAGGCATGAGTTTTTTGGAAATTTCTTACTATATATTATAATAAAATATCAAACAGCATAGCTGGAGTTCACTTTCTGTTTTTTCATTAGGAAGAAATGAGACGGTGAACGCGTTGACGTCAAAATGACGTCAAATTTTGCCCTGAGCTTTTCAGTCGTGCAATCGTCAACGCGGTCATCTCGTTGACTATTTTGATAGCTTTGTGTTGTAATATCTTGTGAAAAAAAATGGCTGATGCAACAACAACTCAACGTATCTGAAAATTTTTGGATGAGTTGAAAGTTGAAACCAAATCGGATAGGTTCTTGAACGCGAGGAGTGTAAATAATCGTGCCTACGCAGTTAGAACACGTGTGCGTCTAGACCAATAGTAAACGTTAACGGTCCGTTGACAGAGTGTTGATGATTTACGTTGACGTCTAAAAAGCCTTCCACACTATCCCACTGAGTATTAACACATGTCAAACAAGTAAAAAGTGGGAAGTAAATCCTGTATAATATTGTGGAAACAAAATATGAAATTTCATCCCACACGACTTGACAGCCCATCGCACACAATTTGACATGTGTTAATACATGAAAATTTTTTGGATTGGTTCTAAAACTATCAAACATTCTATCCGACTTGGGGGTTTCAGGTTATGGTGAATTGAATTAATTTGTTTGGATTCTAGCTTGCCCAAGCCAAACTTGCGCCCTGTGCAAGATTTTTGTAGAAAGCGCCCTTTTTATATTTACACACGTACATACATACATAAATACACTGATACGCATGCATTAGCACGAATTTGACATTTTCAATGACGCTCATTAAATTTTCTTTCGTAGATCTGTCCGATTGGCCTATAGGAACGGATACAATGTTACAAAATTCGTACATTTCGTAGAAATCGTAGAAAATTTCGTTCCGATCGGGTATACGATGATAAGGCTAAATTCCACGATTCACACATACATACAATAACAAATCTTGAAAAAAATTGAGTGGAAGCAACTAGCACTGTTCCATTGGATCTCAGAATGAGTGTATTCCTGAGTACGAAACCAATGGAAAACGACATTAGAAAAAAAGATCAAATCAAAATAATTCGACTATACATTCATCCCTCGTACCTTTAATTTTTTCACTCTATTCTTCTTTTCCAGTAGTAAGTTGAGTAAGTTGTTTTCTTTGCCAATTTGTCCCATGTTAATTTTGAGAGCCTGCATTGCATATATCCATTTGGGGAATTATAGATAATAACTATCACCTGTGGACAAATTTATTTCCAAACCTCCAGCACGGGTGGATAACATGAAGACAAACTTGGGACTTAATTTATTTGCTTATCCAAGCAGAAGTATTGGCCACGAACAAAAATACGTGTATTTGACTGAGAATAAGAAAATATGTAGGTACTCGAGAACCTTGTCCTTGTAATTTCGGGAGCAATTTGTTCATAATAACCATTTCCCAGTATTCTTTACCAAATGCATGTCTGTTGCTTATGATGGACGTTAAACTTACGTTCACACTCGTGTTTTGATAAAGGGAATCCGAAGAGAATCCACCTCCAATTATTGGTTTATAAAGTGGAACACAAATTAGATTCAATTTTGGAGGATAATATTACAACGACGATGAAGTTTTCCGGGACAGAGACAGAGCGCAATTTGATTATTGTTTTAATAACAATGTTGATTTTCACGGCAGTGGAAATTGATTGTTTTGTGGTTTATCTAATTTTGTAAGTTTTTATAAAAGCAAACAATTACACTTTTTATTTAAAAACGAAAAACCGTGGCAGTTCACTCGTCACAAGATTTTTATGACATTTGTTTGACATTTGAATTGGTGGCTGTCAATCATGTTCCAAAACAGTTTGATTTTACAGTTTGAACATGCCTGGTTGAGAGAGAGTGGCTCTCATTTTCGGACTTCAAAAAATACTTATGAGCAGCGTTACCACTTCCGAAAAAAAAGTCGAAGTAGATTTGAAGAAAAAAGGGAAGTAGGTTGAGAAAAATGGAAGTAGATTTTAAAATGAAATTTTTTTATATAAATTTAAACGAAAAAATTAAAACCAAATACTGAAATTCTTTCAGACTTCATATTTACATATTCAATAGCCAGATATTTAATATATATGAAATTGTCTAATGGAAAAGCCAAAAATTTTCTTTAGGGTTTCAAATATGAAAATCCAAGGCCCCTGCACCCTGCAAACATTTGAAAATCGTTATTTTTATGCTTGAATATTTTACGCTCTTAAAAAAACTGTTTTTGGCTCTATTAAAGATATCTGTTTCTACGTTAGTGATTTCAAGCTGAAAGGCAGGTGTTTATATGAAAAATATTTTAATATTTTAAATTTTTTGCAATTTTTAACTGACTATAGAATGTATAGGTAACTAGCTTATATTTTTAGATTTAAGTTCATGAAACCTACAACTGACATATTCGGCCCGCTATTTATCAAAAAAAAATTCATTATCTACTTAATATTTTGTTTTCGATTGGATTTTGGTAGAGAGTGGAGAAAACGAGTTAGCGAATTTTTAAAATTATTCTTGAAAGTGCTAAGTTCATTATAAGTTAAATGGGAAAATAGCATACCAAGTTTTGTATGTATAATTTTTTGAAACATTTTTTTGATTAGCCCAAAATAATTACACTAATTTCATACCGAATCGAGGATGAATAAATTAAAATGTGGGCTTTTTGCATTCTTTTCCAAATTTGCATCAATCTGTGGCAAAAAACAATTGTATTTCTTGGGACTATTAAAGGCAAGTCTAAAGGATTTTGTCTTTGAATAGTTGCCAACAAAATTTTCTTGATACCCAGGAACTCATAAAAATATTTTTTCAAAGTTCAAACGCACAAAAAGTACTCATAAGTTTCAGATACCCATCATAATATATATTTCGTGTTTAAATTGTTTTCAGAACTGATCATATTCAAACGAAAACGACATTAGACTGCAATATCAATTATGTCTGGGGCGAGATAAAAATATGCAACTTTGAGAATATTCAGCTCCTTCCCATGAACTTCAAATCTAGTAACGCATATTTTTTTTATCTTCATCATTAGTGTTTGCCATTTCACTCTTTATTTTTGAATTACCAGAATGAAATAGAAAAAAGAAGTAGATTTGGCCTTTTTTTGTAAAATAGATTGAAACAGAGATTTTTAAAATGAAGTAGATTTCAATATTTTGGTGATGGTGCGAAGTAGGAAGTAGATTTTTAAAATTTTTCAAAAAAAGAAGTAGATCTACTTCAATTGAAGTAAAGTGGTAGTACTGCTTATGAGTAGTTGGTGAATAGCACAAATATTTTTCAAGTTATGAGCCTCATAAAGTTATGAGCGCTCGGTGAATACCGCCCTCAGTGTGTATGAAATAAAACTTGCATATACATATGAGGTGGCGTGAAATTTTTTTGTGTTGAGATTTTTAATTTTTTTTCTTTTGTACAAACAGAGTGGAATATTTTAAGATAAGGTAGGTAAGATTAAACTTGTATAGGTCTAGTATGATCTTTAATTTAACGATATTTCGAGTTAAATTCTCCTTTAATGCAACATTGAAAGTGATTTAGTTATTTGAACAAGTTTTGCGGTTAAAATGCAAATGGCAGTACATATTTGTTTGCGTAAGATCAGATTACATTTTCTCCTGGTAATGCGCCCCCAGAACCTTGCGCTCTGTGCATTTGAACATCTTGCAGATATGGTTGGTCCGGCTCAGGATGCAAGTGTGGAAGCAAAATATGAAAATCGTTTTCTTCACACAAATTTGGCAGTCGTAAGTAATTCTATCCCACTTTTTTTTGACATGTATTAATACTCGATGGGGGTAGTGTGGAAGGGCTTTAACCGGATATCGTAGCTTAAGGCCATGTGCTAATTGGATTAAAATTTCGATTCAATTTTGTCCGACATTAGATTTTGACGTTTATACGTACAGATGCACCTCATTAGTTTCAAAAATTAATCTTCGGAAAAAGTCTACCGCGATTTGAAACCTATTTGCACACGGCCTTAGTCAGTCAATTTTAGCCTAGACTTTATATCATTGAATTCCCTTATTTTATGTAGTCCGAATCCACAGTACATACACAAATCTAAGGTAATATATTGCGCAGGTAAATGATATAATCTTACCTTTAATATGTATACTGTGGTCTTTATCTATCCTAAAGAGCAATATGCGGTTTTAAATTAACTTAAAAATAACTTCTTACCAATACAATTCCTTGGGCCTTTGGAAAATGGTATAAATGCATACGGATGCTTTCCATCCAGATTCTGTGGCAAAAAGTTATCAGGATTAAATTTTTTCGCATGTGGTCCCCATACATCCTCATCTCGATGTAAGTTAAATATATCAATTAAAATCGAAGTTCCCTGAGGAATTGATAGTTCTTCTGATATTTTAACATCACCTCCATTGGCATCACGTCCTAATAGAGGAATAGTTGCTGCAACTCTTAAAGTTTCATTAATAACCATATCAATATAGACTAGATGTTGAAGGTCATCAAAGCTTATATCATCTGTTCCATCTGGAAAAACTAATTTAAGTTCTTCGAAAAGTTTCTCCTGATAATGCGGATGCATTGCAAGCAACATTAAGACTGTGTAGAGAGAAGATGCTGATGTCTCGAAAGCCTTCGCAAATAATTTCATAAGATTAAAAATAATTCACATATTCAAGGTAATTATTGACTCACAGCTAAGACTAAAACATTTGATTCAATAAAGACATCCTGCCATGAAAATAAATTTGTCCGATACAATTCAACAGCTTGGTCAATAAATATTCTTCGAGACTTCGTTATGTCGACTTTGTCTTCCGTTGAATCGGTCAAATAGAGACTTTCCATTTTTTTGAACTTTTCATCAATAAGCTTTAAAATTAATGTTTGTATTTAGTATTTAATATAAAAAATATGTGCAATTTTACATATATAAAACTTACATCGGTAATAAAACTGTAAATATATTTTCTTGATGCTACATACGAATTGTAGAACTTGTTGAAGTAAAATATTGCATTAATCTTTCGCCAAGGTGCTAATGAACGATCGATGCTTATCTTCAAGTGACTGTGGAAAAAACAAAAGTAATGTTTAGATACGGTTTTTTTTTTTATATATATCATTGGCACTTTGAATTAACCTAAACGCAAATAGAATTAACCAAAACGCAAATAGATTTAACCCAAACGTAATTTCAACAAGTTATGCTCTCTTCTTCAAGAACTTGAAAAAAAGTAAGCGAAATATCTTTAAATGATGGTATCTTGATTTTGGACAGCGGTAAAATACATAAGACTCAAGAAGTAGGGTTAGATGTCTATTTGCGTTTGGGTTAAATCTATTTGTGTTTGGGTTAATTCAATTTGCGTTTGGGTTAAATTTATTTGCGTTTAGGTTAATTAAATGTGCGAATGCTGTAACAATGAATACATTCTAGGTGTAGAAAGTTCTCGTGATATTCACAAGAACTTTTCAAAGAAGTTTTCGATTCGTAAAAAAAAATGAGCTGGAGATTTTGATAAAAACTTGACATTACGATGGCAGGTAAGACGAAATGAGTGGGTCCTATAATTCTGTTCGTCTGTACCTCGATCATAAAATCTGCTACAGAACAATTTTTTGTTTGTGTATTTTTGACTTTATTGTTAATGGCTTTCCCGATTTTGATCAAAACTTGTATACAGTCGGTCCTTTTAAGCTTGAATAAAATTGCATACAAAGATTTTTAAAGAAATGTCTCGAGAGGCAAAGGTTCGAAAGACAATGGTTCGAAAAGATAAAGTTTCGAAAAGAAAAAGTTCCGAAAGACAAAGTTACGAAAGACAAAGTTTCGAAAGACAAAGTATAGAAAGACAAAGGTTCGAAAACCAAAAGGTTCGAATTTAAATTTTTGAAAAAAAAAATTATGTTAGAATGCTGCATTCTTAGATACATTTTTTTCAAAAATTTTAAATTACGAACCTTTTGGTTTTCGAACCTTTGTCTTTCGATACTTTGTCTTTCGAAACTTTGTCTTTCGTAACTTTGTCTTTCGAAACTTTGTCTTTTCGAAACTTTGTCTTTTCGAACCTTTGTCTTTCGATACTTTGTTCTTTCGAAACTTAATTTTTCTATTTTCGAAACTTTGTCTTTCGAAATTCTGTTACTATTTCAAAAATGTGATGAAGAGAGCAAAATGATTTTTGAATTTTTTTCTACATACATTTTTATTTTTTAATACAGACGCCACGGGCGCACGGCGTTCGCCATTTTTTCATAAAAGGTTCCTGTGATCCAATTGTTTATTTGTTTTGGTCGTGTTTGTTTTAATGTTTAGGTTAAGGCAGGGATGATGAACCTTTAAAGAGCATCATGCCATTTTTTAAAAAAATAAATAGTTTTAAGTACCTTTGGCACGTGCTAACGTACAGTCTTGATCTTCCTAGTTCTTTAGTGACTATTAAGAAAAAAAATTGAAACATTTTTTGACATTAACTGTTTTAACGCAAAACAAACAACTCTTTTAATTGTGAAAATCTTGACGAAGATTACAAAAACTCTTCAGTTAATTTTAAGTTGTCTGCCGCACCGTACATTTTTTTTTTCAAGTTTGGAAAATAGGTATTTGCAGTTTTCAAAAGAATACATATCCTTACTTTAATTTTGCAGTTTACCCTCAAAAGTGCGAGTGAGGTCTATCATTTGTCATCTATCAATAACCAAAGCTTTACATTTAAATCGCTGAAATGCTGAAAAATATTAGTAAAACGTCAATTTTGCAAGCGCTACGTTACATCCATCAATTCCGAATAATGTTCGATTTTTTCATTCGTTTTTCATTTTTTAAAAACTGATTTCTAATTTCTTGCAAATTCGACCTAGAAGGGGCTTCCGCAGTCGGATTTCTCAACTGCTGCCGTTCCACTGTACCATTTAGCTCGCCCTGGGTTAAGAGGGTTTCCTTATCAAATATTACAAAAAAGATTTTATTGAAAAATGTAACATAAAATAAGTAAGAAATGTTGAACAATTATAATTTACAACTCGTAAATTATTAATTATTGTCTCTTGTTTGAGGTGTTTCTCAGATTATTTTAAGTACATCTAACGGAATTTCTTGCAAATTTTCACATTTTGCTATCAAAACCCTAGCTAAAAAAACCATAGTGTGGGAAACTTGGTGAAAATTTCACGTTACCAAACAGAGGTATTGCATGTCGTCTATAGAGATCTCTACCAAATTGTTAGTTTCAGATGACATCAAAAACTTGGCACAATGACAGATGAAATTGGAAAGAAAAAAAAAGGTGGGTTTATTTTAATTACAAAAATCTAGCTATTTTGTGCCATAAAAAGATTAAGATATCTTAAATAAATTATAAAAACATTTTTTACTTGTAGATTTTCTAAAAAAAAGGAAATAACAATTCCAACAATTAATTGCCTCCAAAATAAAACCAACAAATGGCTGCCACTTAAATGTCATTGTGCCAAGAATTTTAGTTTGACATTTAAATATGAAGGTGGGTTTATTTTAATTACAAAAATCTAGCTATTTTGTGCCATAAAAAGATTAAGATATCTTAAATAAATTATAAAAACATTTTTTACTTGTAGATTTTCTAAAAAAAAGGAAATAACAATTCCAACAATTAATTGCCTCCAAAATAAAACCAACAAATGGCTGCCACTTAAATGTCATTGTGCCAAGAATTTTAGTTTGACATTTAAATATGAAGGAGACAGAGATATATTGCTGTTTGTTAAAAAGCCCTATTGGTGAAACTTATATAAATGTTTATGTTCTTTTCTTCCACATTAGACATAATTGAAAGAAGTATATGATTACCATTAATTTGAATATCTTAATTTAATAGAGCTTTTTAACAAACAGCAATATATCTCTGTCTCGCTCATTTTTAAATGTCAAACTAAAATTCTTGGCACAATTACAGGTATTTGTTTGTTTTATTATGAAGGCAAATAGATATTTGGAATTGTTTTTTTAATTTTTTATAGAAAATCTACAAGTAAAAATGTTTTTATACTTTATATAAGAAATTTTAACCTTTTTATGGCACAAAATAGATAGATTTTTGTAATTAAAATTAGCCCGCCTTTTTTTTTTTTTTTCCAATTTCATCTGTCATTGTGCCAAGTTTTTGTTGTCATTTGAAACTGGAAATTTGGTAGAGATCTCTATTGCCGACAAATACGTATACATATTATGTCGTATATGGCAATTAAGAAAATAAAAACAAACAAAATGAATATTTATGCAGATATACGTTATGGATGTAAAGATTTTATTTTGTCATATTATAAGCCATATTATATAGTACGCCTCTTGTATTTTGTATAGTACGGGAGGCGATCTTAAAATTACCATCTCATCGCGGCTGAAAAAACACGACACAACCCGATAGTTTTTTTTTTTTTTTTTTTGAAAACATTAACAACACCACTGCGGTGCACAGTGGTTTCGTTTGTATGGGAAGAGCGGTCAAAATTAATAATTATATATTTAATGACAAATAACACTGAATTTAAATAAATTCATTATTTTTACTTTTTAAATATTTTTATTCAAGTAGTTTGAGCAATAAGTCTCTTTGGGTAAACTTGATTTTTTAAGTTTTTTTCAAGAGGACGAGTGTCTGATAAAGGTGGGTCCGAAGAAACGAAACAGTCTGTTTATCAAATCAGTGTTGGTGGCAACTCTTGGAGTTTTCCGCATATTTCTTCCCTAAACCTTTCACCTCCTTCAGCAGCTTCTTCAGTTAACTGCCATATGGGCAATATTTCGTGTTGCACACTTTGTAATCACAATGTTCTAAGTTATAGACTTCTTAAAACCTCTTTAAAGTTTCTATATGCTTGGAAGCATCTCCAACCCTTTCTTATCTTACCCCAAAATTTATTTATAACAAACATGTTGGTGGATTCTAAAAGTGAATAAAAACAAAAATCTTTGTCCAATTAACGTTCGATTTTTTAAACTTTAGCATATTTTCGCAAAAAATGACGTTAACGTCATGAAAGGTGATAATTTAGACTAAAAAAATATGTAATTTTTGTTAGGGGCAAATAGGGGACACAGAAGTTATGCACTTTTGAAAGTGATCAAAAAAACACAAAAATCATATTACACCTCAGTTGAGTAACGGTTTTCACATAAAAACCTGACTTATTTCATACTAAAAAATATACACAAATTATCTAGATACCTTGTTCTCTCAATTCCATAACTCAAATTTCTAAAGTAATTGTTAAAAAAAAATATAATTTACGTGTTTGTAAACGCAAAAAATGAAAATTTTAACTTTGCTAAAATTGGAAAAACACACAACATGATGGATCTTACCACAATGAAAACAATTTATAGGAAAAAGATGGCTGCCATTTATTTGTACCGTTATTAGAGATGACATTTTCATACAAAATAATAAATCATTTTAACCTTGAGATTTCACCTTTTGGCCTATGGGGGGAACCACTGTGCGGTGGTCGGTTAAACTTCGGTTAGAAAAGTGCTACTGGCTACAGCGTGATTTGGTTGAAATCAGTCAGATATGTACATATAGCTCTCAACCAGAGGTAAGTACTGTCAGACAACTTTCATGTAAGTGGTAAGTCAATTATTTTCTTTGCCAGATATCCCTCCCATGAGAAATATATGCAATTTTTTTTTATTTGAGGAAATTGATACTTAGCTTTATAAAAAAAATAATAAAACAAAAAACATATACAAACTGGTAAAACTTAGCATGGCAGACATTTTTTTTTTCATATTGTCTAGACATTATACAACGGTTAGTGTTACCAAGAGATCTGGAAATTAAATATACAAAGCTAAATCATAAATATCTTAAAATCTCTTTTTTTTAAATTTATTTATACTTAAACTAAACGCAAACAATTGAAAAGAAAGATTATATTATCTAAACACTCTTTCATTATCAGTAAAGGTTTATTTTGTTTGAACATGGTGTGTTGCAATAGAAAACATATACTTAATAATTATGGAATTGTTCTTTTTCTCGTTTTTGTTGAATAACAGCCGCGGATCATAGCTAGAAAGCGTACCAGAGAATTCTAATTAAAATTTTTATTGAAACCTATAGGTACCTGTAGAAACTGGCTTTTAGACTTCACATTTTGAAATTAATTACTCTAACTGCGGAGAGGAGGTTTCACCCATACTGATACTGAAGTATCCCACGACATCGGGGGACTACCGACAACATCACAAAAAAAAACATGGAGCTTTTATACAAACTATCGATAACATGTATGGAATTCATGCCGGTAACACAGTTTTTCCCCGTGCTTAAGTTAAGCACCGAATAATTCTCCGTGCTTAGGCTAAACCCGAATGGGCTTAGTTGTTGTTGCATTTAACACGTATAACAATTGGTAAAATTGTGCGAAAATTTCAGTAAATCGGGTCTGTAGGAAATGTGAAAACACCTGTGCATATGATGGGTATACCATCAAAAAAATGGCCAATGGAGTGGTGATAAACTATATATTTGTTGCAATTGATTGGATGGGCAATAAATGCTCCCAAGCGTTCAACCAAAAACTCAATACACATTTTTGGCATCCTGAATCTTTAAGATCCTTCCAAATTAAAATTGATTCACTGTAAATATGTTTTCGGTCTTCTTTCAATACGTATGTTGAATTTAAAATCATCGTCAAAAATATTTATGTCAAAATCCATTTATTCTTAATTTATCTTAATTTATTTTTATTTATTATTTATTTGTGTCTTCAAAAATCGAAACTAGCATTCACTTCCCAAAAAAATTATATAAACGTCAAACGAGCTACACAACAACATTTCAACATTTCCAGTTGTAGTTATGAAACAGAAAGATGTAGTTGATGTAGTTATACTATTTTGCTGTACGATGTAGTCGATGTAGCTGCTGTAGTAGCGAAGAAATAGGCCCCAGTTCGTTCTGCGGAAAACATTGCTGTTGTTCGCGATAGTGTGTCAGAAGAGCCGTCAACCTCGACTTGTCGTCGTGCCCAACAATCGCGAGATAATAACGGACTTCTTGTGGCCAAAAATTGAGTATATGAACCTGAACGATATGTGCTTCCAACAGGATGGGTGCCACTTTGCAAACACAGCCAACGAAACAATGGCCGCGTTCGGTTGGCAATCCCTTAACCTGTCTGAGATAGGTTAGTATCTGATCGAACGAAAAAGCCAGATAGGTCAAAACAGCCGACAAAAAGAAAATTAAAGTTTAAGTTTTTACGCGAATATTTGTTTAATTTCATTGCAAATAACATACTAAAATGCATTTTAAGGCATATTTATAATATTATTTATTTCTTTACAAACAACGAAAAACTAACAATAAACGACGCACGCAAACCGAAAGTCCATCGGATAGTTTACTATACCGAAAATTTTCGGTTAGCTTTAGATTTGATTTTGACTACAGCTGTTTGGTTCATCAGCTGAATTTTCCTGTGGGATTACAACAACACAAACCTATCCGGATAGCTTTGATTGGCTGCCAAATGCGCCCAATGGCTCTTTTGCGCTAAAAAATCAATGGCCGAGGCCGTGTTATCTCACGTGCGTCGTGGCGATTAATTGGTCTCCACGATCATGAGATTTGACACCGTTGGACTTCTTTTTTTTTTAGGGATATTTAAAAGAAAATACGTCAATAAGCCAATAACAATTCAAGAGCTAAAGGATAAGATAATTCGGCACATTAACGACATTGAACCTCAATTATGTCTCAGAGTCATTGAAAATATGGACCATCGGATAGAGGTCACCGAAGCATTTGGCCGATATTTTATTTCACACATAATTGTCATAGATCCTTCTATCAAAATAAAAAAAAATATTAAGATAATTCTCTGAAAACTTTTTGTTTTATTTACAATTAACGTGCGTTTTCGTTGGACCACCCTTTATTTTTAGTAGTGTGTCTTTTTAAGTTTTTTTTTTGTTGCTTAGAAAAAAATCGTTAATAGAGATCTCTACCAAATTGTCAGTTTCAGATGACAGTAAAAACTTGGCACAATGACAGATGAAATTGGAAAGAAAAAAAAAAGGCGGGCTAATTTTAATTACAAAAATTTAGCTATTTTGTGCCATAAAAAGATTAAAATATCTTAAATAAAATATAAAAACATTTTTACTTGTAGATTTTCTAAAAAAAAAAGGAATAAACAATTCCAAATATTTATTTGCCTCCATAATAAAACAAACAAATGGCTGCCACTAAAATGTCATTGTGCCAAGAATTTTAGTTTAACATTTAAAATGAACGAGACAGAGATAATATAGCTGTTTGTTAAAAAGCTCTATTGAATTTGTTTACAAACCTTATCAGTTATGGCATTGTGTGTAGAATAAAATTATCTCGAAGTCAATCTGTTTCTTCATGAGATATTCGAGCCGAAAAAACATTTTTCAATAATTTTTAGTAGTTTCTTGAAGTTTCCCTTTTTAATTGCGATATATAGGTTCTATATATCGTACAAGTTTTGGATTCGTAAAAAAAATTGAACTTGAGATTTTGATCAAACTTGACACATGATAGGGAAGACGAAAAAAGTGGGTCTCGCAATTCTGTCCGTCTGTCTGTCTGTCTGCCTGTATGTCTGTGGACCCGCCTACAGCCTAAACCCATGGGTCGATTTTAATTAAACTTGGTATGAAGTGTTTTTGGAACATTCCCCTGACACGTTTTTTCATTTTCCTTTTAGAACCAAAAATAACGGTACCTGCCATATATTTTTCTTAGCATTTTTGGAAAATCTTATTTTTCTAAAAAATAAATAAATAAATTTTATTAGGTATATGCTACCTTCTTGTAAAAATTAAATTTAAAAAAAATGGTTTTAAATGGTACCTCCCATAGAGCCACTTTTTTATTTTCGTTTTTCTAGAAAAGAAATAAACCGATTTTGATAATTTTTTTATGTAGAATCTTCTGAAAAATTTAAATAGTGATGTATACCAAAATTTTCAAAAAAAAATTTTTTTGATTTTCAAAAAAAGTTTCAAATTTTTTTTTTTAAAACCAAATATTTCGAAAACGACTTGGTTGATTTTTATGAAACTTGGTAATAAGCGGTTTTTTAACATTATATAAAATATTTTGAACAAAAATTTTTCTTATAATCAAAATTAACGGTACCTTCCATATAAATGTTAAAAAACCGTTACAGGAAATATAAATTTTCTCGAAAACGACTCCTACGATTTTGATTAAAATTGTTCTAAATACTAATATTAGTATGGTCTACGCGATCTGCCAAAAACAAAAGTTACAGTTAGCCATTATTAACAGTACCTCTCATAGATCCATTTTCTTTATTTTTGACTATCTCATTATGTGTATTACCGATTTAAATTAAATTTTTTATAAAAAAGCTTCTTAAAATTTGCAAAAATATTGCATATCGAAATTTTCAAAAAAGCAAATTCGGATTTTTTAAAAAAATTTCAAAATTTTTTTTTTTTTTGAAAATTCGATATTTCAAAAACGGGTTGATAATTTTTTTCGAAATTTAATTTTTAATTCAAAATAAATAAATACTAAAAAATTGTGTACCAATTTTTTTTCTTAAAAATGTTTACAAAATTTTATATATAAAAAATTAATTTAAAAAAAAAACCGCTCCTACGATTTAAAATTTTTTTTTTTCTTCAAAACTAAGATTAGTTAAAGAAATCAGATGGTGTAGATTTTTTAGCTCTCAAAACAATTTAAGAAGACTTTTTTAATAAATTGAACTCGAATTATGTTGATTTTTAATACAATAATGACTTACTTTTGAACGTGTGAAATGTATTCCGCATCCCTCTCATTCTTCTCGCTTATATCAGCATCCAATGTAGTTGCTAAAAAAAACACATTACAATTAACTCAAAAATTATTTAAAAAAAAAAAAATTAATTACCAAGGGCCGTTTGTATAGTGAATCTTTGAAATAAATCATTCAAATCAAATTCTCCACCACCAACTAAACTGTCGAGTTTTTTCAATAATTCCTTTGATTTATTATTAAATATTGGAAAGAATTTTAATAAAACTTTATGATGAAATGTTGGGCCTAAAAGCTTGCGATGTTTAGTCCAACGTTGTGCTATAGAAATTATATATTTTTTGTTGGTATTTTTTTTCTTATTTTACTTTGTTATTTAGAAGAGTTATAAGCTCACATACTTTTACTAGAGAGAAGTCCTTGTCCGATTTCATTATTCAAAACATCAAATGCACTTGTTTTGTCGGTACAATTTCGTGATGAAAGTATCTTTTCGATAATGTTTGGGTCGAAAGTGTAGAAGTAAGGCACTGTTCCGATCCAAGTGAAAGCTGATTTTGAATTGTAGGACGTTGCAATGTTGGGTAATTTATAAAGAACATCTTAGAAAAATAAAGAAAAAAAATATAAATGTATTTTACATAAATTAGTGAAAATCAAAATATTTGAATAATCATTTTTAAGATTTACGGCGTTATGTTCCATCAGGGCCTGGAAAATAATCCTCAATTCTTAACAATGTTTCTGAGTTTATTTAAATAAAAAACCGTCTCAAAGTATACTAGCGGCATCGGCCCCTTTACCTATTGAATAATAAGTCCCACTACTTTTTACTTTTTCTATTGATATCTATAATGGTCGACAAGAGAATTGAAGTCAGTCGGAATGATAGCCTTGTTTTTTTTTTGCAAGCCCGAAGGGCCGAAGGGAATTGGATGAAATAAATGATGTCGGTGCTCAACAGTTTACGTGTTAAATGCAACCACAACTAAGCCCCATTCGGGCTTAGTTAAGCACAGAGAATTTTCCGTGCTCAACTTAAGCACGGAGAAAAACTGTGTTATTATGAATTGCATACATGTTATCGATAGTTTGTATGTGGAAACTCCATGTTTTTTCTATGATGGCGGCGGCGTCGGGACAAACAATCGAGTATTGTAAGCACTGCTGTCGTTTTGGTTACTGTGCCTGTTTACATTGTATTTTTGACGAACGGCGCATCCAGTGAGATGGGTAGATTTTGTGTGAGTAAGAAATAGAAGGGTTAATTCCACCCAAATTACGCCGATGCGCCAGTTTCATTAAATGTTTTCGGATTGAGCAGGAAGAGTTTTTTTTTTGTGTGAGTGAGAGATACATTGTTGTTAAGGATGTGAGATAGGGATGGGTAGATTGAAATGAAAGAATTTTTTCTCTATAATGTAAACACGAGGAACATTTTGATGAACGAAAATATGCTTTGTCAAAAATACAATGTAAACAGGCACTATAGTCGCATTTGGCTACTTTGCTGCGGAAAGGGCTACTGTGCTACCCATATCTCAAAATGGCTCCCCAGTCCTCATCAGGTCACCACATTAAAGAATTAATTGAAAAGATTGTCTTACATTTTATGAACACAAATTTTTATTTTTTCACATCGCTCGCTGTTTTAAGTGTTTTTTTTTGAAGAGCTGTATCTGTTTCTTTATGGAAAGTGGACGTACTTTACTGTGACAAAAAGTGGCCAAAAATTGATATTTTCTGTTCTATTTTATCGACGATTTCACAATGCTTACAATTTGTTTGTACGACTTGATCATTCGGTAAAAAAAAAAACAATTCGATCGATCAATTTTAAATCTAAAAAAAAAATTGGTGTTCTAATAGGTCTTCAAAATGTTTTACCAAATTAAATCCTACGATTAGTTTTGTTAAGTGTATAAAAAGCCGTTTTTTCTACTTTTTTTAAACTAACGTTAAGGTGCCAAAAAGCATATTGGCTTTAAATATTTGAAAAGCTCTTGTAGAAAATTAACTCAAATTTCCAAAACTTGGTCACCCAACTTTAAAGTTGTCTTTTTTCATTCAAAGTCAGATATTCTTGGGAAGCTCGTGGTGCTCATTTGCAAAAATGAATATTAAAAATTGTTGTTTCGATAGAAAAAAGTATTTGTTTCTTTTCATTTATGGAATCATATTATTAAATGAATTATTTTGAATTTTTGCGGGCTCCTCAACTTTTAAAAATGCTCCCCTAAATTTCTGAAAAGTGCTACCCTCGGAACTTGGAAAACGACAGCACTGATTTTAAGCCCTTCAAGCAAATTCACTGACCCAACTTTCTCGGTCCCTCTTAGATCTTTGCTTAGTTCATCTTTGCAATTGGAGCAACGAATACGTAGTTCTTTTTTTTTCTCTTTTCTTCTAATTTCTTATAAAAAATTGAGAAATTGCCGCTTCATAAATTAAATGTTACGGTTTTTCGTTCATTTCGTGTTTTGTAGTGCAATAAATTATGTTTATAAATTGTATATGTATTAATTGATGAAAATAAAAGTGTCTTGAAATAAAAAAAAAACCTTTGTTTATTTGTTGTAGGTAAACTCGATTAGAGAGACTTTTAATGAAAAAAGCTTTGTTGTAGGTAGAACCGAAGAATATAAAGTTACCAAGAAGTCGCATCTCATATACAAATTTTCTACTGAAAATGTCGGGTTCCAATGTTGGAACCCGCACTTTGGCTTTTTTATGGACTTTTCAATAATTCTCTCAGCGTTTTTAAAATGAGATACCACACACATTTAAACAGTCTGCTTTTTTTTTTTTGTCCTTGAAAAGCCCATAAAAAAAGCAAAAGCTCTGGGAGCAAGCGGCAATATTGGAACCCACTATATAAAAATGAGCAGTAAAAAAATTGTATGAGATGCGCCTTCTTGGTAACTTTATATTCTTTGGTAGAACTCAAGTGGGGAAGTACTTTTTTTTGCGATTCAATTTGGATACGTTTTGGTCTCGGCTTTCGCTGAGTATGGTGAACTCTCACTCTCACAATACATGCGCAAGTGGGTCAGTGGTGATTATGATTTCCATACTAATTTGAGCCGACAAACGCAGTTTTGCGGATCCGTATTTGGATCCGTGCGCGGAGTCCTCCATAGGTTTTTGACTACGTGTGCGAATCCAAACCGGAGTCTTTTGCTAAAAGGGAGGTATTTGACTATTGTGAGATAAATTGGCGTCATCTTTTGTCAGAGCATTGACAGATCTGACAATACTGTAAGATCTACCAATCGTCTGCACTGATCTCTATAATACACTGGATAGCGCATCCATACAAGAAAGTTGATGCCATTTGAGAATTGTTATAATGTTGAGTTGCCTATTTTTTTGTATAACGGTATAACTGTATAACATAATGAAATGCAAATTTTTTTATAAAACTGCAACTAAAATATTTTAAATTAACTTTTACAATTATTTTAAGTTACAAAAAATCAAATTTACAAACAAGTGATGTTTCTTTTGCTTTTTTTTCTTAAAAATTCCACTTTGGTTTTTGCCAAAGCCTCACTGAACATACCTAAAGTGTTGAGTTGCCTCACTGAACATACCTAAAGTGTTGAGTTGCCTTCGTACTTGTCATCTTCAATTGGAAGTAGAAAAGCTGTTATACTTTGTAGGGAATCCACTATCCAGTGTATTATAGAGATCAGTGATCGTCTGGTACTTATAAACTGTTATAAATTGGTGTGTCTCTAGTGTCAACCAATAGCCGCTTACAGCGACTTAAGAAGATGGTAATAGCTGATTTAGACCCATCATCCATAAACATATTATCTGTGTTGGAATGAATATGTATCCCACTGTTATTGTATCAAGTTTTTTTATTTTCTATATAATAATTTATTATTATAATAATTTATTAATAAGTAGTCAAAATATTGTTTAACCTTGACCAGATGAACCTAATGAAACAAAACACACCAAAAAATGCAAGTCGCAACAAAAACAAACGAGTAGGTACGTATTATGGAACGCAAAAGTTAAACAAAAATCTATAATGATTCATAAAATAGTCTGGAGAAATGTTTTGATTTGCATTTTTAATGTATTTTTTAAAATCTTAATAATCATTCACAAATCGCAATTACTTGTGGTAAACAGATATTTTCATGTATTTAATTATAGTTAGGGTATAAGCGGAACATGGGAGGCACTTTCCCATTAAAGGAAGCTCTTGACAATTTTTCCATTTAAACAATTAAAAAGAAAATAACATAAATAATAACATATATTGGAAGAAATAAATAGGTATTCACTTCAAATGAATGCAAGCAAAAACAAATATCTCGTGCTATTAAATAATTAAAATTTATAAACTGTTAAGGTGTCGAAACCTCCCCCCTTTACTCTAAAATATTTTAATATGTGTAGTTAGTTTAATTTTATAGAAATACGTGATTACATGCCATCAGTTTGGAAGAAGAACGACACAACTCAACAAATGCAATTTTTGAGCTAGTAATGCGATTTTGTGAAGAAACAAGTAAAAAAAATATATGTATGTATATCCGTTGGAAGCATACCAGACTCTACTACAATATTAAGAACATATTTACTTACAGAGCTATTCTGTGGTCTTGACATTTAACAGATTAATGGAAATTCAAATTTTCGTTCAACAGAAAGCCTATTTTGAAAAACGAGATTTGTTGAACCGACTATACTTAATGTAAAATACGAGTGTTCCTTAACGCGCCGCCGCTATTACCCAGGCAAATTAGACTTTTACTACGAAAAAATTCCGACAAAGCTGAGTTTTGGTGGAGACATTTATTTTTGTATCTTAAGCATTTTCCAAAAAGTACCCTAAATTTGGACCGGGGCTAAAAGTTTTACGGGGGTGAAAGGGGTTGGAACATCACCACATTATAAAAAAAAAATTGTCGGTATGGTAGGGGCTAGGAAAAAGCCGCCATATTAAAAAAACTCGTCATTTTGATTTCATCTAACAACTCACCTGGATTTTATTTTGTAACAAACACCCCTCCCATGCGAACTTTTGTACCCCTTCTCAAAAATTTGTATGCAAGAATATAGCCTGATAATTTGGCTGATTCCAACCTTGAAGATCCGATTCCTCCAAGAGTATCTCCTGTCATAGAAAAGTGCCGCTCATCTTAGCCGTTCGGAATCGGCAATAAACTATAGGTCCCCTTCATTCCTGCAGACACGCACACAGGAATATGAGCCGTTGTTCCAACAAATTTATTTATTTATTTTAAGTCATTTAACTGCGGTCAATTAACTGTAATGCGGCATATACACTTTTCAAATGATTGTCATGCATGTGAGAGAATATTAGTGAAAATGACACACTCATACTATGAGTATGCTTAAAGCAAAATCAAAAATGTTTTGACTTTTTTTTTTCTTTAATCATACCTTTGTGTATAAAATCAATTCGCAGGTCTTTGTGGCAGGCCTATGAGGCCATAACGTGCAGAAAGGGTATATTCAATTAGCGGTTTTCTTATAACAGTTACTTTAAAAAATGTAAATTGACTTGTTTCTCTTATGTCGAATTCCTTTTAATAAAAAAATCGATTTGTTTAGAAGAAAAAAATCGATTTTTCTGGACAAATTCCTTGTATTGAAAGAAAAAAATGGAGTCTGTTTAGAAAAAAAATCGATTATTTTTGGTAAAAGGAATTCGACATTATATGTACCTATCAGCCTATTTTCATTCTATACATAATGACGTAGTGAAGAATTGGTAAGACTTTAAGTAAATCAACCGCAGTTTTTTTTTCAATAAACAAAACTGCTCAAAATTGTTAAAAAATTATTTTTGGCTCAATATCTTGAGAACACACAAATTTATTCTACACACAATGCCATAATTGATAATAGGCCAGTAAAGAAATTGTAGGTCGCAAACAATAGCCCAACTCTGTTTTTTTGGGAAGTTGTCTAGATTATAAGATATCTATTATCTTACTGTGTAAGTTATATAAAGAAATAAATAAACTTAAACTTAAACTTAAATATATGACATGACAGTAGTCTATAAACAATTTTGCAGCTTCGAAAAGCCTGTGCTTACTGAGTTGTGCTCGAAAAGCCTCTAAATTTTCGACTTAATACTGCGTTTTCATATTAGAGCAAATGAGGTAATTTCGTATAAAATTTTCAAATTCAATTCGAAATCATCTCATTTCCCATACAAATTTAAATTTCCAAATGAGGTAATTTCAACCAAATTTGCACGAAATTCGGTAGGAAATTACTTAAAACTTTTTTATGAACACACCCAAATTGAAACCATTCAAAAACAACAAAAACAATAAGCGATTGGCAGTCTGGATCGTCAAACAAATT
Organism: Epistrophella euchroma; assembly: GCA_947049315.1. Lineage (NCBI taxonomy): Eukaryota > Metazoa > Arthropoda > Insecta > Diptera > Syrphidae > Epistrophella > Epistrophella euchroma. The sequence goes on from OX346246.1 coordinate 129,112,628, forward strand.
TAGGAATTTTGAAATGTGAACACTTTTTTTTGTAATTTGCCAAATTACCTCATTTCAGCTCTAAAGAAAACGTAGTAAAACGCGTCTAGTCCATTGAAATGTTACAAAAATTTGGCCGAACCTTGCATTTTGTACGTCAGGACAAATTTTTTTTTGATGGATCTGTAGGAGGGATCAGTGTGAGTGTGAAACCGAGTTTTCGGGGTTGAACTCCCCCCAATTTGCCCGTCATTTTGGAAAAGGGGGCATTAAAGGGTCTTCGCAATATCTTGAGAACCATACATAGCACAAAACAAAATTTTACCGTATTTGTGTAGAGAATTAAAATCTCTAAAATTTATGTTAAAACACTTTTTTTTTGTGAAAATGAAAACAAAAAAGTTATAATCAAAAAAAGATTACCATTGTCAAGAAAAGTATCATTATCTTCTTCTTTTATTTATTTTATATCCTCTTTAAGATAAATTTCTTAGAACAGTCATCTTTTTTTGGTTATAACTTTTTTGTTTTCAATTTTACGATAAAGTGTGTTAACATAAATTGTAGAGAATTTAATTCTCTACACAAATGTGGTAAAATTTTGATTGTGCGATGTATGGTTCTCAAGATATCATGAAAAACTTTATATGCCTCCTTTTCCAAAATGGCGGCCAAATGGGGGGGAGTTCAACCCCGAAAACTCGTTTTTACACTCACACTAATCCCTCCTACAGATCCATCAAAAAAAAATTTGTCCTGTATGAAATGCAAGGTTGATGTAACATTTCAATGGACTAGTCTGTCTGTATTTCAAAGGGCACCAATGGGAAGTTATCAGTGCGGGTCAGACCCAGCCTCTTTTTAAAATTAGTATTTTAGTCGAAAGATTAAAAATTAGTTTAAAGCATTAATTTGTAGTAAAAGTACCCATAGCCACAGCATTTAATTATAAAGTTAAATAACTGCAACGACCTTACTGACTCCATTACCAAAATACTGAATTATGTATTGCTCTGCAAAAGTTGTTTGTTTTCCTGCTTCATTTGCTTTTATTCAGTTTTTGGAAACGCTTTTAAATGGTATGCATTTTTACAAAATAAAAAAACATAAAACATTAAGCCTTAACTACATAAGCCACTTTTTGCAAAATTACAAAAGTAAAAATATTTTTTTGCAGCTACCGCAGTCGTTTTGTGAAAAATAATATATACATTTTATTTTCAAACCAAAATTTAAGCTTTCTGCATCATTTTTATAAGTTTTCCTGTGAGAAACACTATCACAAAATGAGTTTGAAAATTTTCACTTTTGTACTTTTTCACTTTTTTGGCTTATGTAGTTAAGGCTTTATTATTTTTTTTTCGGACCAGTTTTGTTTTATTTAGAGTGAAACCCTTGAGGTGTATTACATTACATATTATATTAATGGCCAATACTAGGCTTATTATTTTGCAATCCCCAAATAACGATTTGGTTAAAAAAAAATAAATACAGAAAAAACATTGAGTTTACATACAAACTATCGATAACAAGTATTTAATTCATGCCGGTAACACAGTTTTTATCCGAGCTTAAGCTAAGCGCCATTATTAGCGAATTATTGTTATTGCATTTAACATGTAAATCCGCATTATTTTTTGAAAACCCGAAGCGAATAGGGTGAAAAAAAAACGATGTCAGGGCTAAAGACATTAGTTTTCTTCATCCAATTCCTTCGAGTTTGAACACGGTTTCTGTCATATTACATATTTATGGCTACATATTTGTGTGTGCGATTTTAAAAATATTTTCTCAAAATATCCAAAAAAAATTGCGCAATTTTGTAAAGTGAGAATTTAGATTAAATCTTATAGTAGGTACTTAGCCTTGTAGGTCTAATAGCTCTGTATGCGTTATGAAATTATTTTAAACTTTTTAAATTCATTCAAAGCTTTACTAAATAAAATAATACTATTCGATTAAGTTTAAAGAAGATTGGATTTGATAATAAAATAGATTACACTAAACACATTCATTTTTTCCACAATCATGGCTTATTCATATTTGTAATTTCTTGTGGCTCAACCCAAGGATTGAAAAAAAAAGAAAACAACAAATTAAATTAACAATTCCACACCTTTTTGAGGAAGTAATTTGTGTAGAACACCAACAAACGGTAGACCCAATGGTCCAGGAAATTTCAAAGCAAACAAATAGAATCTGCGACGCGTCCATATAAAATACAACCAAATCAAAAATCCAAAGATCAAAATATATGTACCAACTGTCATATCGAACAAATTATCACCACTGCAAGTTTAATACTAAATCTATCAAACGGTTTTTGTTTCTTTACGCGACCAGATACCGATTTAAACAAAATGGTCAAGATATATCTAACCGAGATCTTTGAACTAAAAGACGCAGTAAAAGCCGTTAGACTTGAGTGGTAATAAATTGATTTTTTTTTTTTTTTTTTGTATCTTACTTATTTTGCCATAACTAGGTGGGAGAATGTCGTTAAAGTTCAAAAACTTGTCTTATCCATTGTATAGTGTCTTAGCTTTGGATATGCCCCATTGCGTATACGAAGCTGAACCACTTATCTACGTAGGTAGGTATAGGTATACATAAATCAAGGGTGCATTTTGTTTTCAACTTTGTCAGTAGTCTGTCTTTTAGGAAGTTAAGTTGATATTACATCAACAGAAACATCAGAGTGAAACTTTTACAATGATATTGTTTTTTTTTTTATATGAGGGTTAACTAATTAGAGCTTCAATACTAAACTATCAATTTAATTGAATGCAGGTCCGTTCGATACATTTGTATGTTGGATGAGGGTGGCGCGGCGGCGGCGACGGCGACGCACTATGGGATCAAATGGCATTTTAGCGCGCCAAAAGTCTGGAATTTGGATATTTGTGTAGGACAAGACAAGAAAAAAATGTATAGGAGGGGGGGGGGGCTATTTTTCTGCCTATGGAAAGGAGGGGTGATTTTCAGAAAAAAAAAAATACTTTAGATAAAAATAAAAATATTTTAAAAAACGGCTATACTTAGAAATTTGCATCACAGCTTTTTTTAAAGCCAGAAATCTCATCTTTAATTTTTTTTAAATAAAAAATAATTTTCAAACGTCAAAATTAAAAAAAAAAATTAAAAAAATAAATTGAATAGTTTGATGCAAATTTAAAACCCTAAATTGTTTCTTAAATGTTTGTAAGTACAGAGAAATAAATTTATTTATACAAATATAAATTTATCAACTTTTTGTATTTTTGCATCCATAAATTCGATTTAATTGCAATGACTGCGAACAACTTCGGTTCGCTGCAGAAGAAGCAAAAAGTAAACACACTGCGCACGACGGCAGCGGTGCCCATACTCAAAATATATATGTATTACATAGTAGGTATGTAAAATTTTAATTCGCTTAACTGGCTGAACAGAATGGTGACGCAGACGGAACTGGTGCCGGAGCTGGAATAGCTGTCAAAATATTGAAAATTCAATGTTGCGAACACAACGGAACGTAGACGCATACGGAGTTGCAGACGCAGACGGAAGAGTTCACCAACTTTTAACTTTTCACGTACGACACTTTTGACGTTTCAAATTGTATGAAGAAAAAAAACAACTTTTTGAGTCGGAAAAAAATGTTGTGGTTATTTGTATCGCGAAAAAAATTATTTATTAAAAGGAAAATTATTGGAAACAAAAAATGTGAATTCTGAGCTTGTGCACAAGAATATTCTTTTGTTTTTCTTCAAAATACTTTTAAAGCTGTACAGCTCCATTGTGGACATGTAAAAAAAATAACGTACGACACTTTTTGACAGCTCTTTCAGTTCGGTCTGGGGCTCCAGTTCCGTCATTCTATTCTGTTCAGCCAGTCAGTCTATGCGGGAGTGTCTGTGTAACGACTGCACTACCGTACCCCATGATAATAATAGGGAAGGTGTATAGGCATAGATTAATGGACAAAATTCGAATTACAGTTACTACGTTTCCATGTGGTATTTAAGCGAGTTTGAAGCTCAATTCGACCCTCTGTATACGTGCATCGAGCTCAGGAGCGGAGTTGCAGTCGCGCATTTGAAAATAACCAAATATTCTTTACTATTTACTACTTATTTATTGGAAATAGGATGTTTGGAGCAAAAAAATAATGGGTTGAAGTCGAATTTAAGAACAACTTACTTTCTTTATTTTCTATTTTCTCAATAATTGAAAAACACATTTAGTCATCTGGTTTTTAGTGTTTCACTAGAAATTGATAGCAGCAACGCAAATTAAAAACAAAAATACTTCTTAATAACGTAAAATTTTGAACAAAGTTAGTTTGAACAAAATTTTGTTCATTATTTTTTTAAAATTTTCAGTTTGAACATCTTTCAAAAACTGTTCTCTAAAATAATTTGAATTTAAAACAAAATAAAAGAACGGACTTCTGACTTAAAAAAAAAAGTTTAACATGACATTGGTAGTAGCAGTGACGTGATTGTTAGTTTGATGGACTATCATGCCGGAGATCTAGGTTCGATCCCTAGCCTCGCTACCTAATAATTTTTAAAAATAAAATCGGCTACTGCCTCTTGCGAGGAATTGACATGGTAGGTAGGTAGGTAGAAATGGCGGCCCCGAGCAGCCTAAGCTCGGTGACCCAATTAGCGCTGAGGAGCGCCGTTTTGATACCATGACTCGTGTGACCTATATAAAAAAAGAATCGGTGTTATAAGAGGGATTTACGGATCAAAATGCCAGGCTAGGCAGATTGTTGGTTTCAGAAGTCCATTTACCACCTGCCTGTAGTCTGTGGATTCTGACGGGGGAAATGGTGTAGTAGTAGTAGCTACTTAAAGAATCATCTTAGAGCCATTTCGACCCGTTGAGAAAGGAGATCAAGTCTTTGATCTTCAGTTCGGAGAGTTCATTGAGATCGTTAAAGAAGGCTTTTCCTAGTGATTGTGTTCTGATTCTGGCCAGAGCGGGACATTTACACAGGAAATGGTAAACAGTTTCCCTTTCCTGCTGGTCCCCACAGCTACGACAGTGAGTGTTGTGAGGGATGCCCAGCTTCACCGCATGTTCTCCGATGGGCCAGTGCCCAGAAAAGGTCGCAACGACCCTGGCTATGTCTCGCCTGGGTCTGCATAAAAGGTCAGTTGTTCGGTTTTTGCTATAGGTGGGCCACGTCTTTCTGGATATGACGCAGTTAGCTAAACTGCTCCACCTACGGTTGGATTCATTTAGAAAAATTGAGAATATATTGCCCTTCATAACCCCAAGAGGAATGTTAACTCTTTCCGCAAGAGAGTCATGAAGGGCTGATCCTTGCCTGGCCAGTTCGTCTGCCCGCTCGTTACCCTCAATGCCACGATGACCTGGAACCCAGATAAGAGAGATTTTGAGGTTCCCGTCTAGGCTTGCGAGCTCATCACGACATTGTCGAACCAATTTGGAAGACGAAAGTGGCGAAGCAATAGCTTTAACGGCTGCCTGACTGTCTGTCAGGATGGCAGTATTACGATTCTTGTTAGGGTCTTGTTTAAGTATCCTGCATGCTTCCCTGATTGCCAGCAATTCCGCCTGGAAAATACGAGCGAAGTTAGGAAGCCGATAAGATTTGGAAATGTTCAGAGATTCGGAAAAAACACCCGAACCAACTCCACACTCCATCTTTGAACCATCAGTGAAGATAGTTGTGTCGAAGCCTCTCGTCACGAGGTCATCTTTCCATTCCTCCCTGGTAGGAAAAATAACTTTAAAATCCGAACTGAGGTCCAGAGTAGGAGTGCAGTAGTCAGTGGCTGTTGAGAACATGTCCATAGGGATCAGTTTTGTAATATTACTATGACCATAAGGTCTGGCAACCCAACAATTCGACTCTTTTAGTCTTATCGCGCTGCAGGATACTAGATATTTTATATGTAAGTCGGGTGGTAGTAGGTGCAGAAAAACGCTTAAGGCATCTGTTGGGCATGTTCGTAAGGCCCCTGTTGTGCCAACGCTAGCTGTTCTTTGTACTTTTTTTAGCTTGTCTATGTTGTAGGCTTTATTAAGCGCGGGCCACCATACAATTGACATACTTTTTAAGATACTGTGTCACTCACTTATACACATTAATTTCTTACTGGTTGTCTTATGGAGTTTTCCATTGGTAAATTTAGATTTCAATGAAAAAATTGATTTATATTGTGGCGAATGGAACACAATTTCAAATTGATTTATTTTTGTCACTGTGTTTGTGCATTATAGCTTCTATGTCAATATTTCAAAAAAATCTTCATCCCTCGATCTCCTTTGGAAGAGAAATATGAACTTGATAAAGTTGCCGGTTCATTTTAAACTGCTACCATTTATTTATTAGCAATTATTTTCCACATTTTTCAAACATAGTTTTCACAACCGAAATATCAACGAAAAACATTTGCAAGCTGACAGCTGGATATATGTTGGTATTAGTACAAGGAGGGGTAAATCTGTCGAAAAATTTAGATTTGCAAATTTGATTTAAAATTGTGTTTTTGACAGATCCAAATCAAAAATAAATTGATTTATTTTACCAATGGAAAACCCCCTTAGGCACATGCTTCAAATTTAAACTCGTGGAAACTCAGGCCATTAGCTTTCAGAATATCATAATTTGTCCATACCAAATCCTTACCAGGTTGGTAGAAATAGCTTAGTAAACCAAAATTACGGTCAAATTTTGTTTTGAACTTCAATTTTTGGCGTTAAATATCAAAAAAAAAAAATCCATAATGTTGGTTTTGTATTTCAAAAATTTTCCCCATTTCTGAAGTTTCTGAAAAGTTATGAAAATTACCATAAATAATCTTAGATCAAGAGTTATACTGCGCAATAAAAGCAAGTGGACATTTTAAAATGCAACAATCCTGATTTTGGCATTAGGGAATATAATGCCTCAAAAGTCCATTGTCGAAACTGGCTTGCATACAAAAGTTTATTGAAGGTGGTATGTCGAAAACATCGGTTTTTTGCATATAACCTTTAAACGCTAGAGAAAAGTACTTTATGCAAAGCTTGTAGGTCATGGAATTTTCTACAAAATAACTTCTTAAATTTGTCTCTTAAAGCTAGTTGACTATGTACATGCATACATACATACATAGGTACTCATAAATTTGTGTTGTGTGCAACAAGCTATCTGGTTTTATGGATTCACGAAAAGTTTTGCAGTGAAAATAATATCATAAACGACTCAGCAAAAGATCAGAACTACCAGAGCTAATGCAAGCGCTGATGTATAAAGTTACTGGGCTATAAAACTAAGATTAATATTTTTATACGATGGTTTGTTTTAATAATACAAATTCTAAATATACTACTGAAATAAATCAGCCAAGTAGAAGGCTTACCACTATTTAATTGAACTTGTTATTGATTCAAAATAGCTTTCAACGGCTTTTAGTCCACGATTAATATTAATATTTTTATTACAATAAAAAAAAATAAGTATACGCCCAAGTGACCCCAATGTGTGATAGTGACTCATGTCATCGTAATGTCAAGTTAGATCAAAATTTCGAGTTTGATTTTTTTTTACGAATCACAAGTTTAGTTATGTTGGGTAGCAAAGAAGCAGATAGACAGACATGTAACTTTTAGTTAAGTTAAAAAAAAAATGCAAACTAAAACGAATTGAGTTTATTTTATCATAAGGTTAGAGCAACATCCAATTCGCCACCATTCAAATAGTAGAACAATTACTTCTTTGTAAGCATCAAAGTAATAACTTTTTCTCGTAGAATACAAAGACAACATGCTAAGCTATTGTTTACAGAACTTTTAGTTTGATGTGGCCAATAATTTAATTTTTTCAGCTCTCCTCTCTCATCCGTATGTAAAAAGAATTCACATTAGCCAAATTGATCGTAATACCGCGCTATTGGCAGTGATATTACACCAATCTTTGCAAAGTAGTTTTTTTTTTTTTTGTTGAGAAGTGAAGAGTTCGTTTATTAATTATTATTATCATTTATCTTGAAGTAGGATTGTGAAGTAACAATAAATTGATGGGTACATGTACATACTATTTAATTGCTTAGCTAATCCTAACCTTTTAACTTTGATTGCTGAAAAAATATATTTATAAGTGAATAATTAAACCCGTTTATACATATTTCTGGCTATAATTACTTTACAATACAAAAACATCATTAATTACAAATTCTGATTTATTTTGTGTGGGTTTTTTTATTCCCGCACGGGGACAAGAAGGTCTTTATAAGAAATTTCCGACATTTAAAATTACCAATATCTGGAATATTTTATTCGCGCCCAGTAGCTCGTTTTATGATCATCAAAAATTTCACACCACCTTACATGTTATATGATTTATAAATTAAACCACTAATTGGGATGCAAGGTATTACAAAAAGTTAAAAATAAAAAAAAACATGAATCTTGAACTGCAATCAAAAACTTGTTTTATTTTACTAGGAGAAGACCGCATATACAAAAACTTTTTGATTGACTCTATTAGATCTAACCTAGTTTTTTTTTTTAATTTAACTTAATTAACATATACATTTGATTTTGATAACCAAATTATACGTCAATGTGTAAACAAATAAATACATTTATATTTATTTTTGTAACAACTTTTGAATTTATTAAATACATTTCATAATGCTTGAATGTTTTTTTTATTTCGAAGCTAAAGAAACTATTTTGATGGATGATGAGTAGGTTTCTATGTATATAGAAATAGTCCTCTGGGGTAAGACTGTTGTTCATTTTTACTTTCGATGTAAATGTATGTATGTACATACCTACTATAGTATATAATTTTTGGATTCGTGTAAAAAATTAAACTTAAGATTTTAATCAAACCTGACATTACTGTGATAGAGGACACGAAAGAAGAGGGTCCTGCAATTCCATTTGTCTGTCTATATATCTGTCTGTACCTCGACTTACAGCCTTAACCACTGAAGCGATTTTCTTCAAACTTAGAATTTCAGATTTTTAGGCGGTAGCCTAGAGGCTAGAAAAATGACGGTACGAATAATTAACCGGTTCCAAGCAAGTTCATGTGATCCGGTAGTGCATTTTATTAATTTACCAGAGCACTTTTGATATCGATTTGGAAATACATATGTATTTTCCTGTCAAAATATTGAGAAAAAAAAAATTGAAATAGGGGGGTTCACATTCAACGACAAGTTGATCAACATGTATCTAGTCGGCGGTATTTTGTAATGTGAACAGCAGTCGAACGACCGTCGACCGACTTGTTGTGTAGTTTAAATTTTTTAATAACAACAAATAGAAACGCAAAAAATCAAAAATAGTGCGGTAATATTGGTGTAAAAAATTAAATACGCGTAATGTTTTCTCATTGACATTTTGTTTTCAAATGAAGTCGGCGTAACGGTCGTAGAATGTGAACGCTAGCAAAACGACTCGGGTCGGTCGACATGTCGTTGAATGTGAACCCCCCTAATCACTTTAAATATTTATAGGGTGAAATCGGGTAGACACACGTGATATAACATTTTATAATATCTTTGTTTACGAAGAATTTTACTAAATTTATGGCTTTAAATATCTAGCGCTGATATATTACGCTTTAATTACTTACAGACTCGAAGCACAGTAGAAAAGTGTATTGGTGTCATGAAAAGTAAGATATTCATCACCACTAAAAAGAAAATCACAAAAAAAACTACTTACAGCTCGCTGGAGGTGCATATTAGAAGAGAGGAAATTGAGGTACTTCCTTAAAAGACCAGCACAGATCATTAATCTATGCAGTGGCGGATTTAGGTTTGCTGCTGCCCTAGGCCCGATTGAGTACGCCATCCCCCCCCCCCCCCCCAACTGTTTTTTTTTTTACTGTAATTACCTTTATTCCTAATCGTTTTTGCAGAGCCTTTTTTCTAAGAATTGTAGTGATACAATTTAGTTTAGCTTGAACTGCGTACCTGCGTCTAAAGGTTGTCGTATTAAAATAACAACACAAAGATAACAAAATTTAGTCTTAAAATATGCATTGCAGTTTTTAGCCCCAGATCCGAGTATTCATGTTATCATACATAAATAATTTCTTAAAATTCAGTTTTATTTCGTGCTTGTTCTAAAAAAAAATGTTGTCGCACCAAGTTGGTGGCAATAATACTGGGCCCCTTTGAATCCTTTCCTATTAACTACGCCACTGACTCAGTGTTTACTTTCTTTCATATTTTATTTTATATTTTTTCGGTCATCATTCACCCAAATATCTTTAATATTGAAAAACTAAAACGGATATGCTTTTGGTTAAGATAAACCTTGAAATTCAAAAAAACATCAACATTTTCCAGCAAAATAATACTTCGAACATTAGAGGAGAAGAGGGAGACTTTCGCAAATTAGCCAAACTGGGAGACTTGATTTCGTCGATAATGGGAGACTTGATCCTGGGATCAAGTCTCCCCTAGGATATCAAATCGCCCCAGTATTACTTAATTTTGAAACTCTTGCATTCAAAGTCATTTTAATTTTACTAGTATCGTCCTGTATCGAAATTCGACACTTTTAATTTCGCAAACAATTTGTTTGAAAATATTTGAAGGAAAAAAACATTTTTTTCAATTTAATTTTTTTTTTTAAATATGCACAGTGTTCGACAGTACAAAAACACAAATGACCCACAGTTGTGTGTGAATGCATGTCTCAAGTATATTCTGCACATCTCCGAAATTGTGGCTTTCCAAGCATATACAATTTATTGAAATCGGTCAAATACTTTTTGAGAAAATGGTACCGCAAAATTTATTTAAGACTATTTATATAAAGATTCAATTCAAAATTTGTATACTCATGAACATTGACCCTTTCATGTGATTTAAGATGATTATCATTTGTAGATCTATGCATAATTTCATAAACATGTATGTAAGCCGTCAAAAATACAAAAGCGGGAACTCTACTGGATGAAGATAAAGCTAAAGAAGCAACATAAGAGATAATATTTTATATTTTATAATAACTTCATTGTCTTGTCATGTAGCCCAAGTTATCGAAAAAAAAAAATTAAATTTTAAGATCAAATTTGCTCAAAAAACAGGCAATAAAGCTGTAAAATGGCAAAATGGAAACGAGGATATCAGCGAAGTGTCTGAAACTTACGTCATTAATAAATTGACAAATTCAACTAGGGCATACAGCAAGTGGGGTGTTTTCTTTTTCCAAAATCACTGCGTTTATTTACAATCAAATGGTTCTTCGAAAATGCTTAAAGCGATATACTAAACTTTTACATGTACCTACAGTTTGAAACAAACCTTTGGATTTTGCGCGTGAACTGCGTACTGCTCAAGAAAAATCGGAGACAGAATTTGTCCTGGGAAAAAATTTATATGAGAAATTTTTTCCCGATCTGCATACTTGGCTTTAACTCAGGGGCCAGTTATAGCTATCATTGAAATTCATCATTGGAAATTTTAATGATGTATTTTAAGACGTTTAGAATACAAAATCTATGATTATCTTGATGCCAAGATAAAGCTTTTAACTTAATTAATATATCTGGCCAAAAATTTCTTTTCGGCCCAACCTTTCTAATGAAATGACTTTTATTACTTCAATGATCATTGATAAGGCAGTGCAATCATTGAAAAAATGAAAGTCAACTTATGTGGAAAGTTGGACCCAAACCTAATTTTTTTTCGCAATAAATATTAATTGAGTCGTCAGCTTCACATTGGCATCAAAATAATTACTGATTTTGCTTTTTAAGTGCCCTAAATTTTAAATTAAAAATGATGAATTTCAATGATAGCTATAACTGCCACCTAAGGTGGCACAACCGTACATCCTAAATTATTGTGGTTTTCAGTATTCAATTGCAAATTAATAGGCCTTTCCAGCCATGTACAAAGTTTAACAAAACTCGAAAAATTAATTTTGGACGAAATTTCATCCAAATCGTGACCCTGGCAGTGTCAAAATTGATTTTGGAAGTATATTTTCTAAACCCGATATTTCCACAACCGTACATCCTAAATTATTGTGGTTTTCAGTATTCAATTGCAAATTAAAAGGCCTTTCCAGCCATGTTCGAAGCTTAACAAGACTCGACAAATTAATTTTGGATAAAATTTCATCCAAATCGTGACCCTGGCAGTGTCAAAATTGATTTTGGAAGTATATTTTCTAAACCCGATATTTCCACAACCGTACATCCTAAATGATTGTGGTTTTCAGTATTCAATTGCAAATTAAAAGGCCTTTCCAGCCATGTACGAAGTTTAACAAAACTCGAAAAATTAATTTTGGACGAAATTTCATCCAAATCGTGACCCTGGCAGTGTCAAAATTGATTTTGGAAGTATATTTTCTAAACCCGATATTTCCACAACCGTACATCCTAAATGATTGTGGTTTTCAGTATTCAATTGCAAATTAATAGGCCTTTCCAGCCATGTACGAAGTTTAACAAAACTCGAAAAATTAATTTTGGACGAAAATTCGGGAACGGGTCAGAATTCTGGCTATCAAAATCCTGTATGACCAAAATTCTGTTTTTTCTTTTTTTGAAAATACTGTACGAGCAAAATTCTGTTTTTCAGAATTCTGTATGTCAAAATTCTGTATATCCAAATATCTGTATGTTTAAAATACTGTAAGTGCAAAATTCTGTTTTCCAAAATGCTAGTTATGTCCAAGTTCTATATTTCGAAGAAAAAATTGTTAACAATATCATTGTTAAGCACGTACAAGTACAAATAGAATTTTTTGCATTTACATTTACAAAAACTCATTTAAGTACGATCTCTTTACAAACGAGTAAAATACTTACTTGTTACCAACGTTTTATAAATTCTATTTTCGTGAAAATATTTCTTTTAAACCTCGATATGTGGAAATTGTAGAATTTAACGATGAAACTAAAAATTCTACAGCAACATTAGTACAAGTCTGAAATGTCTTATTTGCAAAATTCATTATAAAATTTGAGTTTTTAAGGAGGTTTTACATTGACATCTTAATATGTATTATGAATTTTAAATTAAAGGTGCAAAATAACTACATGAAAATCGGCCCCATTGAAAAATAGCCCCAAACAAAACATGAAAATTTTCCCCGAAAAATTATATAAAAGCAACAACAAAAAATTGATAATATTTTATGAATTGAGGTCATTTTTCATTGTTTTAGGGCTTCTTTTCATTTTTTAATTTTTGGTTAAATTTCAGTATGAGAAATGGATTTTTTTCATTTAGTTGGGGTAATTTCTCCAATTTTTTTTTTCATTTGGAAAATAAGGTAATTTCTCCAATTTTGGGGATATTTATTATATTTTGTTTAGGGTAATTTTTCATTATGATATATGATAATATGTATAATGAGGCTTGAGTGTAGCAACTTTCTAAAATTTGTTTTCCTTACAATTTAATACAAATTTAGACAGTAAGTATTCTTGTATTGTAATATAAGATTTCATTTCATTAAAACGTTCAATGTTCATTCTGTATTTAAGTAAATCTATATGAGTAAAATTCTTTATTTCAATATTCTGCTTTTCAAAATTCTGTATTTAAAAAAATTGGTTTTGATAATGTAAAAAAGTGCGCACTTTTTTACATTTTCAAAACCAATTTTTTTAAATACAGAATTTTGAAAAGCAGAATATTGAAATACAGAATTTTACTCATACAGAATTTTGACCATACAGAATTTTGACCATACAGAATTTTAAAATACAGAATTTTGTGTAAACAGAATTTTAAATTACAGTATTTTGAAATACAGTATTTTAAAAACAGTATTTTGACCCTACAGTATTTCGACCCCAACCCCGAAAATTCATCCAAATCGTAACCCTCGTAATCGTAACCAGTGTCAAAATTGATTTTGGAAGTATATTTTCTAAACCCGATATTTCCACAACCGTACATCCTAAATTATTGTGGTTTTCAGTATTCAATTGCAAATTAAAAGGCCTTTCCAGCCATGTACGAAGTTTAATAAAACTCGACAAATTAATTTTGGATAAAATTTCATCCAAATCGTGACCCTGGCAGTGTCAAAATTGATTTTGGAAGTATATTTTCTAAACCCGATATTTCCACAACCGTACATCCTAAATGATTGTGGTTTTCAGTATTCAATTGCAAATTAAAAGGCCTTTCCTGCCATGTTTGAAGTTTAACAAAACTCGACAAATTAATTTTGGATAAAATTTCATCCAAATCGTGACCCTGGCAGTGTCAAAATTGATTTTGGAAGTATATTTTCTAAACCCGATATTTCCACAACCGTACATCCTAAATTATTGTGGTTTTCAGTATTCAATTGCAAATTAATAGGCCTTTCCAGCCATGTACGAAGTTTAACAAAACTCGAAAAATTAATTTTGGACGAAATTTCATCCAAATCGTGACCCTGGCAGTGTCAAAATTGATTTTGGAAGTATATTTTCTAAACCCGATATTTCCACAACCGTACATCCTAAATTATTGTGGTTTTCCAGTATTCAATTGCAAATTAATAGGCCTTTCCAGCCATATACGAAGTTTAACAAAACTCGAAAAATTAATTTTGGACGAAATTTCATCCAAATCGTGACCCTGGCAGTGTCAAAATTGATTTTGGAAGTATATTTTCTAAACCCGATATTTCCACAACCGTACATCCTAAATTATTGTGGTTTGAAAAACTGTGTTACCGGCATGAATTACATACATGTTATCCATAATTTGTATGGAAACTCCATGTTTTCTCTGTACTAGCATCAGTATCCCCGATGTCATTTTTTTTCGACCATTTACTCCGGGCTATCAAAAAAACATCCAATAGTGCCTGTTTACATTGTATTTTTGACGAACGGCGCATCCAGTGAGATGGGTAGATTTTGTGTGAGTAAGAAAGAGAAGGGTTAATTCCACCCAAATTACGCCGATGCGCCAGTTTCATTAAATGTTTTCGGATTGAGCAGGAAGAGTTTTTTTTGTGTGAGTGAGAGATACATGGTTGTTAAGGATGTGAGATAGGGATGGGTAGATTGAAATGAAAGAATTTATTCTCTATAATGTAAACACGAGGAACATTTTGATGAACGAAAATATGCTTTGTCAAAAATACAATGTAAACAGGCACATAAGCAGTCTAGCAATGTGAATCCGCCATAATTATTAACCCATAATTATAGCAGAAAAGACCTAGAAAAAAGCTCATATAAAACTCTGCTTACTTTAGTGGCGAAAAAAAATAATGACATTTCACTGACGTACTATCACGTGCGGTGCTGTGGCTGCGGGCTGCGGGCTGCGGGCGATTTGGCTTTCACTATTATTTTGTGTGGGCAGCGGGAGCACATTTCTATTCTAGATTTTCTTTCGAGTTGTGTAGTGGTGTCTTGACTCGTGGTGGTTCTATCATTTGTCTATGCTGTCTGCTTCCTAACAACAGCTATTAAATTTTTCACAACAAATTAAACGTAAACAATAATAAGAAAATGCTTGCCAAAAAAGAAAGTGAAATGCGTGCTCTTGCACTCAAATTATACGAAATTAATGCTTTTAAGTTTGGTGATTTTAAGATGAAAGTTGGAATCAATTCACCTGTATACTTCGATTTACGTGTCATTGTTAGCTTCCCCGAGATCATGGTAAGAACAAATTGTATAAATCTTAAGTTAAGAGCAAATAAACTAACAATGTAAATGTATTTTGTAGGACCAAGTTTCCAATCTAATCTCTGACTATATCCGTGAAAACAAACTTCAATGCAAACACGTTTGTGGTGTTCCCTACACAGCTCTTCCCATTGCCACAATTGTTTCAGTGAGAGAAAAAATCCCAATGTTAGTGAGACGGAAAGAAGCCAAAAGCTACGGTACCAAGAAACTCATCGAAGGAAAATACAATGCCGGAGACACGTGTTTAATTGTTGAAGATGTCGTCACTTCTGGGTCCAGTGTATTAGACACGGTGAAAGACCTTCAAAAGGAAGGGATCGTTGTCAGTGACGCTGTCGTTGTCGTCGACCGTGAGCAAGGAGGATATGATAACATCGGCAAACACTCTGTTCGTATGCATTCCCTATTCACTCTATCCTATCTGTTGAATGTGCTCAAAGAAGATGGAAAAATCCAACAGGAAACTGTTGACTCAGTGGCCAAGTACATCAGTGGATGTCAAATCAATAGTGATGGTTCCTTTGTCGATGGGCCCAAAAAAGTTGGTGAGTTTTGTGGTTTTTCAAAAAACTTTTGTCGAAGCTAAACATATAAAATTACCGCCAAGGTGCGTTGAACTAACTTGTTACTTGCATACGATCAATGTCAACACAAATTCAGATTCAATTAACCTTGGAAAATATTAGTTTAATTAAATTGGCGAAAGAAAGAATAGGGCGGGCGATAAATGATTGTCATCAACAACAGCAACAACGATGAGAGATAATTTATTTTTGCTTTTTATTTACACACTTTGTTTGGTCTTTGATGTTTATGGTGTTTCACAACTCAAAGGCTATAAGATACAAAAAAATATGATTTGAAAAATATACCAATGAATATGGATGATTACATTGGCAGAACATTCGTCTAATGTATGTATGTATGCAGGACTTAAAATCAAATGATTGGTTATGAAGATTATTTTATTAATTTAACATGTGAAGTGCTAATGATGGGAAAGATAAATATTGAAATGAGACGATTTTATTGCTAAAGCTTAGATAAGCATATATTGTTGATAACAGTAAAATAATCCATTTGAGACATTTAAACTACAACTGTTTTTGATGAATGATATAAATATTAGGTAGAAAAACAAACAATATTTTAAAACTCCTACATACTGGTAATTCAATAAACGTGGAGAAACTCTCCAATTCCAACTAAAATTAATTGAAAAAATAAAAACTGGTTTGAAAATTAGCAATTTATTCTCATCGTAAATTCAGTTTTACATTTGAGTAGCTCAGAAGCGATTTAATAGAAAATGTACATGTTTTGAATTCATTCATTTGATACAACATTCTTTGAACGATCTCTCCTGCTAGTCCTGTTTTGGCGTGGCACACAAATTCCTTCATATTCCTCACGATACGTTAGCCTTGGTCGTATTCTCTGTTTGCCACTCACAACATTGTTTTCCCATCTACATATATTTATTTGCTCTCATTATTTCTATCATTTCGTCTCCACATAAATTCGCCGGAGGATTTCTCTTTCCAAATTTTACAGTTTGCACCATTCTTTTAAATTTATAAGAGCTTATCAATAAATTGTTTTAATTTTTATATTTTTGGGAAACACATTTGTTTTAATTTAGCAGCTAGTTAATTTGAATTTAAATTTATTTATCTTTTCAGTTAACGAATTTGCCCGCACAAAAATGACTTTCGAAGGTCGTTCAAATTTGGCAAAATCCGATGTTGCTAAAGATATCTTCAATTTAATGGCATCCAAGAAAACTAACTTATGTCTTGCTGCTGATTTAACTGATTGTGAAAAGATTCTTAACGTTGCCGATGTATGTGGACCATATATTTGTATCCTTAAAACACACATCGACATTGTGGAAAATTTCAGTGAAGACTTTGTCAGGAACCTCGTTACATTGTCCAAAAAGCATAATTTTCTAATTATGGAAGATAGGAAATTCGCCGACATCGGTAACACTGTGTCAATGCAGTATTCCAAGGGACTCTTCAAAATCGCACAATGGGCTGATCTGGTGACTGCTCATTCAATCTCTGGCCAGGGTATATTGCAAGGTTTGAAAGCCGGTCTAGTGGATGCACCTAAGAAACGTGGTGTTTTCCTTTTGGGTGAGATGTCATCGACGGGCAATTTAATAAACGAACAATACAAAGAAGCCACTACAAAATTGGCAACAAACAATGCAGATGTTGATTTTGTTGCTGGAATTGTTTGTCAGAGTGCCGACTGCTTTGCTTTTCCCGGACTAATACAGCTGACGCCGGGTGTAAAAATTGATGAAACTGGAGATAAATTGGGTCAGCAATATCAAACGCCAGAATTTATTGTACAGGAAAAAGGTGCGGATATTGCAGTTGTTGGTAGGGGTATACTCGAAGCTAAATGCATTGAAAAAGCAGCAGTATTATATAGAGACAGATTATGGGCAGCTTATTGTGATCGTGTTGCTAAGTAACATGCGAGAAAGCTAGTCCGAACCGAACATATGAATATTGTTTACTAATTTAATGCATATGTTATGTATGTACATTTTTTATACAAATTTATTTTTTTCCCACTTTGAATGTTAATTACAAAAGTAAAGATATATATAGAATGTATATTATGTTTCAAATAGAAATTATAAAAAATGAATCTGTTGAATGCCCTTAACTGAGTTTTAACGCCTTAATATTGATAAGCATGTGGTGTAATAATTAATATAAAAAGGAACTTTCATAAAGGACAATATAATATATATCTAGAGCCGTGTGCTTTATATGTATAAACTAAAGTCGGTCAACGAAAATTCAAGGTACAAACATTTTTTCTAAATTTGCGTAACACCGTACTGTGTTTTCACAAGGGATAGTCATGACAATCTAGATGGAAATCTGTGGAAAATGTTAAGCAAATAAGCCTTTAAAAACATCCAGTCAAACGCTAAACTGTATAGTTCAGTGGCTATTTATTTTATTATTTATTTATCTTCAAATTCAATACAGAATATTCTTTAATGTTAATAGCTCAGCTATTATAGTTTTGTATTATTGAACTTTTTTCCAAGACTAGATTAGAAAAAAAAGTTGGTTATTTACAAAATATGTTTTTTAGTTTAATTTATTCTAAATCTACAAAGTATTTTCTAAAACTTCTGTTTTAGTAATCACAACGGTCTGCGTCCGTGCCTGAGCTTGCGCCTATTCAAAATGAAAAATATAAAGAATAAATCAATTAAATAAAAAAATTTTTTTTGTTTCATAAATTTTATTATGAAATACATACTTCCATTTCATCCCAATACTCCAATAGTGTGCGATTTAATCGACGTTTTAAAGCAAACGAATGCTCTTTCGAAAGACTTCGGAGCTCAGAAGCAATAAAGTTCCCAAAACAAGCATGTTCGTCATTTTTATTCTTAATCTGCTTCAAAGGCAGATTTTGCTGTGAAGGTTTGGTTTTTATAGAATTTTTCGGTACAAATTGTGGTGGTGGTGTAGGTGTCGGCGTTGGTGTTTCCATTGTTCGGGGGCTTTCTTGTTTTACTAAACTAGAAGAGCATTGCGAGAAATCAAAATTATGGTTCGAGGTCAGCGTAGAACACGATGCCGTTGTCAATTCTGTATCCAAGTTCAGTGTGGAATCGCTCTTTCAATAATAAAAAAAACAAGTCAGATAAGAACTTCATGAGGTTACTTCATTATTTGAATTGATTTTTGGAATATTTTTTTGTAGGTATGTTGTATGTGCTATAAGAAATTAATATAATGTGTTTGAGAAATTATTTCTCATTCGGCTTTTTTGGTCGTAATGTTGATAAATGAAAATAACTATTTCATTTCGTTTCCCAACGTTTCGACGATTGTTGCCGTCTTCTTCAGGGGATCTTTTTATTAACAAAAAGGAAATGAACATTTAAAACATATGTTTGAACATTTAAGGCAGAACATGATTGGAAACTTACGTTACATAAGAAATTAGGTTACTTCGTTTTTTTTTTTTTTTTAGCTTGTGTTCAAATCAAATTTTCAAAAACTTAAATATTGAACCAGGCGCGACAAGTGTGCTTCATCGTTTGTTGTTCAGTAAATATATTCACATTGATTAACATTTTCATACCTATTCATATTTATCAATCCGGCGGATTCTAGTTACCATTCGCGACTATCTCGTTTTCAATAGAAGATTTATCGCAATGAACGTAAAATGACAATGCTCTTTTGGTCATTTGCCGATTTAAAAATGTTGAATTTAATCATTAATTTAATAATTTATTAAATGCTTTTACACTACAACTTACCGCACCTACCGATATGGAGATCACTAAAAAAATATTCCCTCACTGAATTTTGCTATCAAGTTATTGACGAAAAACGTAGCCTATAAAATCAAATGTGTTTTTAGAAAAATAGAATATTAGGGGTATTTAATCGAAATTGTACAATATATTTTGTGTTTGCTTTTCAATATATCTGTATTAAATCTATGTACATGGAAATTCCATAAAACCTATACAGCATTCCCCGTCTAATTGCATTTCGGTTAATTGATTTTCCCGCTTAATCGACCGAAAAAAATACGTTCGAAAATTTTGTGTAGGCATACCTAAATATAACAGAATTTTATACCCGGATAATTGATCGAAAAATCTGAAAAAATGGTCAGTGCAATTAAGCGGGGAATACTGAAGCTGTATTTATTAATAATTTTTTAGTGAAAAGAAAAATACGCAATCTTAATAATGGATGGGACAACTTAGGGACATTGGGTGATATGAATAAAAAAAGAGCACCTGCTCAAAACTCAACTTTTTCGAGCACGTGCTCCAATTGGTATGAATAAAATACTTGAGGAGGTGCTCAACGATTGAACATCCACATTTTTGATGAGCACCTTCTCAAAGATAAGCACCTACTCAATTGTTAGATATGAATAAACCGAAGCACATTCTTCTTCGAGAGGAGCACCTGCTTCTCATTTGCGAGCAAGCTCAGTTGGTTGCTCAACAATGAAAGAAATAGCGTTTTATCACTAAAATACATCTTTTTTTTTTTAATAGAAATGATGATATTTAATTATACCTATGCTTAAACACATTAAACTTAATGATCTGTTTAATAGGACTCGAGACATACCAACAGAATAGACCGAGAGCCCACAGCAATTTTTGGGTGTGAATGATAGCAAAAATTTAATGATGCAAAAGATAGGTCCTTACTTTTTATTTGTAAATATGCAAGTTGCAAGTCTTGCAAGCCGTTGTTGTGGCGTTTGCAGATAATGCTGCATTAAAAATGCATTTTTTTCTGAAAGCCCCAGATAAATGATAGAGGACTTAAAAAAATTGTATTTAATAAACGAGCTGAATACCATAGAAATCAATATAAGGGTCCAAAAACCTCTTAGGTGGGGCCTTCTATATGCAAGAAGCACTCGACCCAAAAGGTCTTATACCCCCATATTCATGTCTATGGATACTCAGCTCTTTTATTAAATATACATAGTTTTTTTTTTTGAATGATATATGTACATATACCTTTTATCTGGGCTTTAAGAAGGAAATGCTTTTTTAATGCAACAACGCCAGATATTTGTGTTCTACTATAATAAAGCCGAAAAACCCTGACACTACTTATATTTTGTATATGCACCAACTCCCAAAATTTCGGTTGCTCTACTATATTAGTTTTAATTTATTATTATTTGAAGCATTTTTGACATATTTTGTCAACTAATATGAAACTTAAAAAAATATTTCGAGAGAAAATGACAAAAAAGTATGGAAACTATGGAAACGAAAATAAAAATAATAAAATAATACATTTCAGGCAGGAAATCGGTTTGAGGTATGAGAGCACCTATTCTTCATGAAGGAGGAGGTTCTCACTAGTTGTTGTAAAATTTTATTCATACGAAACGGGAGCAGGTGCTTCTTTATTGAGCACCTCCTCTGATTCTTATGGTGTACCTTCTCTGAGTACCTACTCCGTTTTATCACCCATATCACCCATTCTCATCACTTTCATGTTTGCTCAAATATATCTGAGCTACACTTAATTTAAGGACCCTACACGTGAATAAAATTCAACAATTTTCAGGTGAGGCAGGATTTTTATCAATAAGCACAAGAAGCTTTTTTTACAATCACATTCATTTAACCGTTTTTTAATCTTTTCTCCTGGCGCTTGGCGACTAATATCTTTCCGCTGATAAAAGTGAATTAGTATTTTTTTCTTTATATGCTTAACAGCTATTTTTTTGCCCGGCTTCCTTAAATAACCCTCATTGCTATCGAAATTTTCAAAAACGGGTTTGCGTATAACCGATTATTTCTTGTATTTGTTAGATGAAAGTGATCTTTTCTACTTTACTTACAACTTTCCCAAAGGTCTGCGCATAAGAGTATAACTCCTAAGCTGAAGTTTTAATACCTTCTTTGTTGCAGTACAATGACTGTTCTAGTTTTTTTGTTCCCTATACTTTCTTTTTCTGTCAGCTTCCATGCGGCGCTTTTTAAGCAAAAGTCTTGTACATAGTTTTTCTTTTTCTCTCTGTAGGTATTTGATATCTTGTCTTATCGCGTTCTCTCTCTCGCTGAAGGTGATAATTCAGATTTTCTGGTATGTCCTTCAACTTTTGCCTAAATTTACGCATTCGCTCTGCAGAGGTAATGGGCAAGACCATTATTCTAAAGATTAAAGAATTAAGCAATTAAAGTAAATAAAAGAGGTCATTTTTTGTTGTGTCTGACTTAAAAGCACATAACAACATGGTGGTCCGCAAATAAACAATATGACATCAATATACGAAAGACGACCCGATAACGTATAACCAAAAGCCTAAAAGCCCCACGTAACAAGTGTCCCAGCCGTAATAGTCACGGGTGGGACACTATTAATTTTCTAAAAACTGAATTACGTATACACAAAAATGAAAGTCACATTTAAAATCGATTTTTGCTGTATAAGTCAGTAATTTATAAAACAAACTTTTTTGTATATTTGTCAAAGGCGGGACAAAAAATCCATATTTTAATATTATTAAAAAATTATTGATACACTTACCCTTGCCTTATCGAAAAGCAATTTCATGTAGGTATGCATTTGAAGTAGAGAGATCGCGACATTTATTTAACACATCAAATTCCTTTTACCTGCGATATTTAGGTACTATATGGTAAGTTTTGGATTCGTAAAAAAATTGAACTCAAGATTTTGATCAAACTTGACATTACGATGATAGGGAAGACGAAAAAAGTGGGTCTCGAAATTCCGTCCGTCTGTCTGTCTGTCTGTGGACTCGCCAACAGCATAAACCCATGGGTCGATTTTAATTAAACTTGGTATAAAGTGTTTTCGGAACATTCCCCCCACACGTTTTTTTCATTTTCTTTTTAGGACCAAAAATAACGGTACCTACCATATATTTTTTTTTAACATGATTAGAAAATCTTATTTTTCTCAAAAATGGCTCGACAGATTTTTCTAAAAAAAAAAAAAATAAATATATTTTATTAGGTATATGCTCCCTTTTGTAAAAATTAAATTTCCAAAAAGTTGTTTTACATGGTACCTCCCATTTTTTTGTTTTCGTTTTTCTCGAAAAGGAATAGACTGATTTTGATCATTTTTTTTTATGGAGAATCTTGTAAAAAATTTAAATAGTATTGTATACCAAAATTTTCAATTTTTTTTTTTTTTTTGGATTTTTAAAAAAAGTTTCAATTTTATTTTTTTTAAAACCAAATATTTCGAAAACGACTTGGTTGATTTTCATGAAACTTGGTGACAAGCGGTTTTTTAACATTATTAAAAATATTTTGAACAAACATTTTATTTAGTCAAAATTAATTCAGCATAAATAAATACTAAAAAATTGTGTACCAATTTTTGTTCTTAAAAATTTTTACAAAATTTTATATATAAAAAATTAATTTAAAAAAAAAACCGCTCCTACGATTTTAAATTTTTTTTCTCCAAAACCTAATCTCCGTTTAAAGAAATCAGACGGTTACTTTTTTAGCTCTCAAAGCAATTTAAGAAGATCTTTTTAATAAATTTATTTTGAATTATGTTGATTTTTAATAATTTTTCAATTAAAGCTCTTAGGGCCATTTGCTGAAACGAAACTTAAATATTTTTGTTCAACTTAAATGCTTATGTTCTACTTTTTCCTCAGCGTAAACTGTCACATAAGCTCTTATGTTGAACTTAAATACTTAAGTTTCGTTTCAGCAAATGGGCCTTAGTTAAATGTATAATACTAGTTTAAACTTTAGACTCCCATTAAAAAATTATTAACCTATAATTCACTCAATCTTTAAAATTCGAAGAATCTTTGACTACAAAGAGCAGTCGTGCGTCTTATTTATTTCGCGCAGAGCACACAAAACGACTTGTCTTGTTGCCAACAACAAAAAGGTTGTGTTAAAAGAAGTTTTATGGGTACGTTCAAGGGACTTGAAGGCAAGATAAGTTTCTAGTCCCTGATTAAGGAAAGTGACTGGAAGGCTAGTCAAGAAATACCTCTTTTTATTTCAAGCCAAGTGTTTGTGTCAAAATATCAGTCTTCCGGTCCCGGGGAATATTTATAATTAGGATGTTATTTTAAAAAAATTATTATTAGTAAGTGCCCTATAACACGTTGACTCTAGAGTTATGACTCTTTTCAAAATTCAATAAGTGCGAAGGTGAAATCCGATCTTTTTTCTCCTTTGCACTCATTCAATTTCGAGAGTCATGGCTTTAAGTGCCGATTTCGGCGGGTTAACTGAGGTTCAACGATGGTTGAAGGTTCTAATATGCACTAAAAGCCAATTGCATGCCTGAACCATCATTGAACCACAGTTAATCCGCCGAAATTGGTGAGTTAAAATTCCTGAACCACGGATCAAATATTTGTACAACTGGCCCTAAAAGAGTCAACGTGTAATAGGGCACTAAGCTTTTTTTTAAATTATAATTTTGGTAGGTACAATTCGAAATTGATTTATCCAAGGTGTTTCTAAGATAAAAATGTTCTCACAAGCACTCTCTTCATACCTACCTATCAACGGATTTAAGGATTTGAAGTAAATTTCCATTAATTAGGTACCTACATTAAAAATTACCAACTAGTTTTCAGTAAATTTTTGGGTTCAACGAAGTCCATTGTGTCGTCGGAACATACCCGAAGTCTTGGATCATCAATATTCAAACAAAAATAAATCTTATTTTTAAGGATTAAGTTAATTCGGTGTTTTGAATTATCAAGATGTTAATAATAAATAATCATCTCCATACTTGGTTCCAATGGTTACTTTTTCATGAAATATTACCCAATTGTCAAAAAAAAAGTAACGAGGTCTCGTCATAAGATTTCCTAATACGAATACACACATACTACCTAGCACTAAGTAAATGAAAATATTAAAGTATTCTCAATCTCAATCAAATATAAGTATATGTATAATGTTTTGACTTACCACATTGAAATTCGATGTGTAATCAGATGTGTTATGTTGCCTATTCTTGCTGATGAATTGCATAGAGTGAAAAAAACGCCACAAAATTCTTGGTTCTTCGTCTGTGCCTTCCGATTTCTTTTTTTCTATTTTATTTATGTTGCATTTGTAAGTGACCCTCAAGTTCTGCCATTTAAGTCGACAATCACGCCAGTCATAGTCCTCACCTAATTGCATCGCCACTTCTTGCCATGATTGTGGCTTTGGAATCCGATAGTTACTGGAGCCAACGTCCCATAGTTCTGGTCGTATTTGTACATTATAAATAAGTTCTCTTATTTTATCATCTGGCCAATCGCCAGTCAATTCTCTTCTTGAACGTTGCTTCTTTTTTCTCCATTTATAAGATTTGTTGTCCATAATTTGATATTTTCTTTGTGAAAAAAATCATAAAATGTATGACATAACAATTATTGATAAACAATATACAAAAACCAAACCAAAAAGTAATCCGCCCTCCACTGCTTAATGCTTACTATGAACTGACGACACTGGCACTACTTTGTATATTATTTGCCAACGCAAAATGATGTGTGACTAAACTTTCATTGTTTGGCTTTGTGCCATATATGTTTTTTTTTGTGACAGTTGTTGATGCCATGTATGTACATAATTCAGTTATGTCAGGCCTAACTGACAGATTATTTCAATTGGATTCCCAGCCCATACATTTTTGTTGGTGTCAAGTCAAAACATCTATTGCAACCGTGTGGCATTTTTGTGTATCCCATATTTGTAATCATTTGGTCATTCAACAAACAATAAATTGAAAAAAAAGGATCGCCCGAGCAGGGACTTGAACCCTGGACCGTTGGATTAAAAGTCCAACGCTCTACCGACTGAGCTACCCGGGCAGTTGGTGCTATGCTTGCTCAATGGTCTATAGATTTTATAATCATGATGAATATGAGTTTTCTGGCCTAACCGAATTCAATTAAAATTCTGATAAATATGAGAAAACCGGAAACACCTCAACAGAAATGCATTTTTAAAAATTATTTTTGTATGTCCAACTGTTTTGGGAGAAGTAGGTACTAATCGTTGATATCGTCGGTTTTTCAAAATAGGCAACAGAAAATTGAATGAAAATTTAAATTTATGTAAATAAATCTGTTTAAATATCAACGCAACACTCGCGCGGATTCTTGAATTCAATTTTGGAGGAGGGATGCAAATTTGCCCGGGACTAGCCAACAAACAAACATTTTTATTTCAAAACGCTAACGTGAGTAGATATGGAAGATGTAGTGATGATATTTTATGGTCTTAAGCCTACGGAGAGTCATCGGTCGATGTGAATTTTTGGAATGTATCAAAATTAATGTTTTTATAGTTAATCGGCCCTATCGAGGTAACCGTCGGAGCGGAATTCTCTTCGATTTCCTACGAATCGGAGACATTTTGCTTCGAGGCAGTTCTCCGATCAGCAAAATGTCTCCGATTCGTAGGAAATCGGAGAGAATTCCGCTCCGACGGTTACCTCGATATGGCCGAATATTTGGGAGGTTCTTAATTCAAATTCTACTTCGGTATTTCTTGAAAATGTCATACCCGGTATTTCCCAATTTACTTCAATTCAATGACTTTTAGCTACGAAATTTAAAATGATACCTACAAAAAATCTAATAATGCAGTCTTTTAAACACGACATGCACCCTTCTTGGAGAATAGTTAATTTATTTTTAGTTGCTACACTTTGGTAAATAAAAGCCCTTTGGTGAGTGTACCCAGTAAAATAGTAATTTCTATCCTAGCGACGGAATTAAAAAAAAAAGCATACCTAAAGGCGCAAAAGAGAAAACTCATTTTTAAAAATGATACAAAAATTTGAGAATAAGGGGCCAGTTATAGCTATCATTGAAAATTTTTAATTTAAGATTTAGGGAACTTAAAACCAAAATCAATAATTATTTTGAAGCCAATGTGAATCTGAAGACTAAATTAATATTTATTGCGAAAAAAAAAAATTCGTTTGGGTCCAACCCAGAGAATAAAACGAGTCGAGTACTGTTCACGAACATCGAATACTCACCCGAAAAAAGCGAGTTCAAACAAACAGAGGCAACCCGAAAGAGATGTTCACGAGTTTTCCTGTTCACGAGTATAATGACTCGTGATTCACGATAAATACTGAACGAGTATGAACGAGCATACCTTGCAACCGAGTTAAAAGCGTTCGAATAAAAACGAGTCAAGCGCTCGTGAACAAAATGATCACGATCAATGTGCTCGGATGTACTCGACTCGTAAGATGTGTATCCGAGGTTGGTGGTTGATGGGAATTGGGCTAGCTAAACTCTTCGGTGTAGTTGGCATATCGAATTGAATTTTTCTTTTGAAGTTAAGGAATATTAAAGAAAACTTTTATATTTTGTTTGTATATTAACAATTCAAGAACGGTGTTTTCCCACATAAAAACAAAATAGTCATCCTTTTTATGCATTTACCTAATTCAAGCACTTACAGACATTTATAATTTGCATAGTTATGTAACTACATCTTCTTTTTCTTTTCAATACAATAGCAAACAAAATACAGAATCCAGTTTAACTTCTTTCCACAAACCACCAACCATAAAAACGATAAATACACAAAAATCCTAAAATCTACCTACCCTACAACAACGAACGACCATATTATGTACACATCCGCAAACAAAATGTTCACGATATTCACGATCACCTATTTTGGTTCGAGTATACTCGCTTTGTTTTGAATACTCGAAAATATTTCCAATTGTTTACGAGCATTTTGCTCGTGGGTATACAAGTGCGAGAAGTTCACGAGTTCGAATAATTTATTTGTCTTTACTTGTGAGTATTTTAACTCGTGGATAACATTACTCGTGAGCATAGAAGCAGAACGATCGATTATGAACGAACATAAGGAAAAAGTGGAATTGTTCGAACATATTCGAACATGCTCTTTTTAATCTCTGGACCCAACCTTACATATAAATTGATTTTCATTTTTTCAATGATTGCACTACCTTATCAGGTTAGGTTAGGTTAGGTTGACGTGGTAGCCAGCAAGAGCCGACTCACTTAGACCATACTTTGGTCCATTGTGATACCACATTGAATCTAGGGGACTTCCTCACTAGTCGTTGAACCACTTGGAGCTTCTTACGAAGCGAACGAGATTATTTATATCTATATTTGCCAGATCACTAGGATCATTGTAGTAGAAGTCTCCAAGATGGAGTCTGCGTCTTTGAGATAAAGCAGGGCATGTGCAAAGAAGGTGAGGAATCGATTCCTCTTCTTCTTCGTCCATGCAGCTTCTGCAAAAGTCATTAGAGTAAACACCAAGCCGCGTTGCGTGCTTGCCTATAAGACAGTGTCCTGTTATGACACCTATTATGGAGCAGATATGTGATCTGCTTAAAGCTATCAAACATTTAGAGCGCTTCAGATTCAGTGTTGGCCAAATCTGTTTCGTCGCCGAACAGGTGGTGATGTTGTTCCACCTGAGGTTTGTTTTCTGTATAGCATCCTGCTTGAGCATTAGTTTACATGTAGCGATAGGAGTGCCTATATTTAACCTGTCTGGTAAAATAGTTAGCATTGTTCCTTCTTTGGCGAGTTCGTCGGCCATACAATTTCCTGGAATGTCTCTATGGCCCGGCACCCAACAAAGGTGAATTTTAAACTGCTGTGCCATCTCCATGAGAGATGATCGACAATTGAAGGCTGTTCTTGAGTTGGTAGAGACAGAGTCCAGTGATTTAATGGCTGCTTGGCTATCTGAAAATATGCGGATATCCGTGTTTGATATCACGTTTTTCTTAAGCCAAGATAGGACTTCTTTTATCGCCAATAGTTCCACCTGGAATATGCTACAGTGATTGGGAAGGCGAAAAGAGAGACTTAGGCTGGGTGTGAATTGGGTTAAAATCGCGTTAAATTTTATCCAAAAATTAATTTTTGACACTAATGAGGTGAATCTGTACGTAGAAATGTCAAATTTTAATCTCGGATAAAATTTAATCGAAATTTTAAACGAATTCGCACACGACCTTAGATTTAGTCTGTTTGAGTATACACCTCCACCAACCCCGTCACTAGTTTTTGATCCGTCAGTGTAGAAATCAATAGATTCATTATTCAACAATGCCGAATCCTCCCAGCTGGATCTGGAGGGGATGGTTACCTGGAAGTTTTTATCAAACTGTAACTTTGGGATGGTGTAGTCGATGTTACTGGGAATTGATCCGAATGAGTTCAGAATAATGGAGTGACCAATTGCGTTATTGATATACTGCGACGAGGCCGTAAGACGAATGGCTGTGTTTGCAGCCGTCTACCTTATCAATGATCATTGAAATAAAAAAAGTAATGTCATGAGAAAGGTTGGGTCGAAATGAAATTTTTGTTTGGCCAGATATATTAATTAAGTCATAAGCTTAATTTTGACATCAAAATAATCAAAGGTTTCGACTTCTAAACGTCTTAAAATGAATCATTAAAATTTTCTAAGAAGAATTTCAATGATAGCTATAACTCAGTATTGATTTATATTTAAAGTCTAACCACTATTTTGTTTTTCGTCCAACAAATCTCTCATTCTCCTAACCAGTGTTTTTTTTTTATTAAATAGTGTGTGTTGCTGGATACTTATTTTGGGAAAGGTGAGTATAGGGGTTAGGATTTGAGCAGGAAGATGGACGACGGATGGAAAGGAAACAGGAAAGTGGATAGATAGGTAATCGGGATCCGTTCAGGATAGGTATAGGAAATTTAAAAAGAAGGAAGGTAGGAATGAATCAGAAAAACCTAGAACCGGACACGGAAATCACATGCCGAGGTAAGTAAGGAGGGAAAAGGACGATAAAGGTAAGCTCTGTGCGAAACTGAGGTAGGTCAAAGGAAATAGAGAACAGAAATGCGGTGATAGCCATTTTATTTTGAAAAGGGCTTGTAATTAGGATAGAAGTGGTGACCGGGGGTTCTGGAATAGGATAGGGAAAAAGAATAGGAAACAGGTGGAGCGGAAGATGTCCCGAACGGGGGATAGGGAAGTCTGACCGTAGGACCTGGCACGCTGGCGACACTCGGCTTAGCTCGCCGGATTTGGGGGGGATCTTGTCCCAAGATCAGACGGTGCCAACAACAAAAATACAAAAATCGTGCCAAAACATGAAAGGAAAAACGAAAAGCCACCACCACTCACATACAGGTTTCGCTTACCGACATCCTCTTACCAATCGATTGTAGCTGCTGGTGTTGTGCAGTTACGCCGCCCTCCCATCCTGGAGCCCGTTGCAGGAATTTTCGGACTCCCCGAAAGCAGTTCCCGAAGGTTACTCTCAAACCATCCTCTCACGAAAGTATTTTAGCCGCCCCCTTCCACCCTCTGAAAAATTCTCTTAACAGGCCATTAAGCGGTTTTTACCGCTTAGAAAAAAAACTGAAGAAATTGGCGTGATTAACAAACATTTATTATTAAAGAACTAAAAACGATAAATAAAACTGACTGACATTTACGACCAGACTCATATAATATATTCCTAACCATGAAAAAAAATTTCTAAGTATTAAAGTGACAAAAATTCTTACAAGCAAAATATGGAAGATTGGAAAAAAAAAATAACTTAAGGACAATTTTCTTAAGGCAAGTTCTTAATATGATAATAATAAAGTTGGACTTATAACTAAACGTTTTTTTTTTTGTTTTATTTATTTTTTTATTATTTTTTTACTTATTTTTTTTTTTTTTTTGAATTTTTCTAAGTTTTTTTTTTTTTTTTGTTTTTATATACTTTTACTTACTATTACTAGTTTTTTTTGGGACTATTACAATTTTCTTAAAATTTTCCTTTTTTTTTTCTTTTTGGTTTAGAGCAGAAGGCTCAGGCCTTGAAAGAGAAAAAAAAAGAAGAAGAAGAAAGGTTTGCGTGGCTTCAGCCCCTACCTGGCCCCCTCCTAGACGCTTCTCTTTACCTATGTCCTCCTTTTTAAGGACAGATGTACCAACCGGGAACGTATTCGTAGACCCCACCTAAAAAGAGCTCTCATTAGGCATTCGCCTATCGAAATGAAACCAAAATGGCTGACGCGGCCGTAAGCGGTCAGGCAGAAAGCAAGGTTAGGTTTGGGCAACTTTCCTTCTCCCTTTGTGATTTGCAAAAAAAAGTTATTTTAGCATTTACAAGGATTCGATTTCTTCAACTCCCTTTTTTCCTTTTTTTTTTTTATGGTTTTCACCGATTCCTTATACCCTATCTTTTACAAAATCTAATAGAGCCTAACTCCTATCACGCCAAAAAAAAATTTTTCTTTTTTTCTTTTTTATAATTTTTTTTTTCCACTATAAAATTTATTTTGTCCCACTGTATCGCGGGAAGAGTAGCTCAAGCTGAAGTTTTCTGGCTATTTTCCCACGTTTCGATGGCGTTCTTTCTTCACCGTTGCGCGGAAATTCAGGATTGGGAGCGTTCCGTTTCTCTTGGGAATAACGGGCCGACGAAAAGGCTCCAAAAAAAAAGCACAATAAAATCTCTCGGCGGTCCGACACTAGCCTGGTCGGTGACCGCCAAAGTTTTCCTTGTATGGCTATCTAAACTTTTTTATATTAAAATAAAAAAAATTCACCATCAAACAAAATCACTACCTCACCACTTTTTCTCTTTTAGGTATCTAGCCTTAACGGCTTAAAAATGTTGCACCGACTAAAATATTTTCGGTTAACTAATTATTTCAAAATACTAAAAAACTTCCACTCTCACCTTTTATTTATTTGGTCTTCCTTATTAAATATTTGCTTATTAAATATACCCCAAGGGTTATATGTATAGCTCCTTCCAACCTGTATGAAGGTCATATATATGTATCAGTTTCTTAGTTTATATATATTTTAATTATTTTTGTCTGCATAATAAATTATTTGTTTCTTTTGGGAAGTTAGGTAACAATATTTATCACTCACCGAGTATTAATTTTTCTTCAAACAACCATTTGAAAAAAGTTCAAATGAACTGGCAAACGGCTAACGACTTTCTTTAAAAAAAAATGTTCGTTTTAAATTGACCGCACTGTCTTTTTGATTGTTCTTTAGAACCCAGTACTTGGTATTTCTACGTGTCGGCAACTTTTCTTTAACCGAATCGCCCTTCACCACGGTTTTGATCTAATTGATTAGCCGATTTCGATCCGCAAATCCAAAACCCTACCTTCTTTCCATGTCTACCTACACATCCACCCATATACCGCTCGCTAACCCAACCGATTGGAATACCTGTACTATCCTACCAACAATTTGCTTAGCTTTATTCTTTCTACCTTTCTCCTCCCCCGCTAGCGATCCCGTAGTTTGTCCTATTTTTTGTCCCTACACCCTGTTTCCGGACCTACCTTACCGATCTAATACTACTTCCTAGGATCCACTTTGACTGAATCTCGTGAAACTCAATGGGTTCCACCTATAATTTAATTCCGACCATAACTTCTTGAATCTGATACTATTTCCTACTTCAGTAATTTCATTTTACTTTTTTACGAAACAAAAAAAAAGGAACCCCACCCCAGTGTTTCGACCATAGGATGCCGACATTCTACAAAACTACCTTAGTTTCCACATTGCGAGCATCTGACATTTGTAGGAATCATTAGACCAGTCAAGGATTACTTATAGTTATCTCGCTTCAGCGCCACCTAAAGAACCCTAAAAAAAACTACCTCCTCTTACACGTCTACTAGTATATTTCCTTCATTCATTTATTTTTTCCTCAAGCAGCCGCATACATCATCATGGCGGCTGCAACTTATGGATGTTTGCTTATGTTTTTATCTTATATTTGTTTATAATTTCTTAGGTTTATGTAGTTGTAGTTTTTCTGTTCTTTATCGTTAGTTTGTTTGTCTTTCATAATTTGTTGATATTTTTCTTTTTCTTTTTTTTTTTCAGATATCTGAAATTTCATAGCGGCGTCACAACCAATGAGGTAAAAAGGTGAATTTCAGCAAAGTGGGTTTCGGTAAGTACCAAAAAAAAATTTAAATTGCATTTTTTTTTTTTCACTTTATCTTGTTCTAGATATTTTGTTCATACCACAGCACAGATGCGTGCCCTCCATCGGTCATGGTGTTGAGCGCGGCTAAATGTTCAAAGCGGATAGTATCAAGGGCAAACCACTGAGGATCGTAACAAAACACCGGTTCTGAGGTCGACCGGTCCGCATCAGAGACGGTGGCAGATACTAAGATTACGGGTATTAACTAGTGCAGTTGGGAATGTGGGGAGTTCAACCCACGCTAAAAGCCGGGCATATTGAATCAAATTATTCAAAGCCATTCCCAGTGCTATCACTTTACAAGCTGGACATATCGATGGTCTGTTGGTTGAGTTACCGACTGTTAACTTCTCGATTGACTTATTTTCCTTTTTTTTTTTTTTCAGATTGACTCGTCTACACCAAGGTCGCCTCTCCCACATCCCACCTATCGCCCGTCGGACGCTTTTACCATTTACTTCCCGTCAGAGGAGTACACTAGGTCGCCTTAGGGATCAACACATAAGGTGAAAGGTGAATGAAATCGGAACCTTTGCTCCCCACCTAATATGCCGCCCACCTGGGGTTAATTGGAATATGCGAAAGGGAATCGAATCCACTCTAAACAGGTGATTCCTTCTTTACAAAAAAAATGTTTTGTACAGGTGAGAAGAAAATGCTATTCGTTCAGGTATCTCGTGTATGTCGACATTATCAACCCTATTCGGCTAAACATTCGCGCGAATTTTTTTTTTTTATTTTTTTTTTTTTTTTTTTTTTTTTTTTTTGGTATTCGACGAAGGGAAATATTTGCTGCATTTTGTTGATACACATTTCGGTAAAAAAAAAAAAAAAAAAAAACCAGGATTTAGACAATTAGATTATTTTAAGAATTTCGAACATTAACGTCAATTCAAGTTTGTGCTCCAAAGACTGAAGATTTAAAAATATAATTAAACGTAAATGGAATGAAACTTTCACAATCGAATGTTGCGATCGGATCGAATAGCCAAATAGGGCTGTATTTTAAGGGAAACCGAAAGTGTGGAGTTCCATTTGTTGCGAAGTGCTATTCTTATTATCTATTTCTATTTTTTTTTTTTTTTTTTTTGTTCTTTGGCCCCAGAATTTTTCGCTTTATTTTTTTTCTAGTGATCCGTCAAGGAACTTCGTAGGCTCTTCATACTATGCCTATATGTGCGATTATTTTAGAAGTAGGTTATTACTGTTGATTTTTTATTTGGTGTTATTTTTTGTTTGTAGTACGCGAGTAGAAAGGGACGTCGTAATCCAACATTTCACCTGCGTATCCATTATTTCCTATGAGATCTGGACTAAAGTATAGCAAATGTGGTTGAAGGTTCAATACATCCTACTCTATCTGAGGATGTGTTTCCTTCTCAGGAAGGGGTAATCATTGAATTTGTTAATTTCGATTATGAAAATCGTGTTTACGTTTGCGTATACGCTTTCGTGAACGGAACATGATTCCTATACACTTTATATTTTTCTGAGTCTTGTAATTTTGCTTCTATTGAAGTTTTAATAACTGTGCGTTTACCTAAAACTTACTTCCGAACTTTCGGACTTCATCGTGCACTTCCCTACGTGTATCATATGTGAATCAATGCAAGAAATTAGGCAAGATACCTTCACTACTAACTGAAGTTACATTAGGTCTACATTTTTCTTCTTTTTTTTTTTTTTATTTTTTTCTTTTAACGCTTAATAATACGACACTATGAGGACGTTTGCTAATAAATCTATAAATAAGTTAATACATCCATAAATAAATAAACAAATGCTTGCAGAAGACATAATTTATAATTAAACAGATGACCCATCACCACTTATAAACTAATAAAAAAATTAAATCAACCAATTGGTAAATAAAAAAATCAGAACTGAAAATAATTTAATAATTCATTCAATAACTACAAATAAATAAATAAGTTAATAATTACAACCAAACAAATGTCCAACAAAGCAAATAAACTACTAAATAAATAATTTATTAAATAAATAAATTAATAATAAATAAATCAATAAATAAATAATTTTATAAATAACTAAATAAATAAATAAATAAATCTATCACTACAACTAAATAAATATGTAAATCTATGTAAATAAATAAACTCTAAATATTTAACAACTATATAACTATAAAAGATACTACTCTAGGGTATTGCACGGTAAAAAGTTTGAGGTAACGCTAAGTCTATCAGGTACTTATGTATGTATATCACAGATCATTTATTGCTTCATATCCTTTGCGTGGAATACACCTATCTTTTTGCCTGATAGGTTTTCCAATTCATACATGTTTTTGCCTATGCATTTAACTACCCGGCACTTAACAAATTTCGGGCAAAGCTTAGATGAGAGATACTTGGACGAATCACTAAGCACGAAATTCCGTCGAAACACCTCTTGCCCAGGTACGAAACGTACATTGCGGCTGCGAATATTATAGGTTTTAGCGCTTTTTTCATTTGCTTTTATAATATTCTCTTTTACTTTCTCACGTATGCACTGCAGTCTGTTGTGTCTCGGGAGAATGAACAGTTCACCATCGTTTAGGGCTTTCAGTTTTCTGACCAGTTCGTAGCTCTTGCCGTGTGTCATCATATTCACCCCGAAAAGAGTGAAGTATGGTGACACGCCGGTCGAAGAGTGTACGGAACTTCTCAATGCGCATGCGATATCACTGATGTGAATATCCCAGTCGCGTTGATCGTCTTTTAAGTAGGATCGTATGGCCGCTAACAGCGTCCTATTCACCCTCTCCGATGCGTTTGACTGAGGCGAATAGTTGGCAGTTTTAAAGTGACGAATTCCGTAACTTTGAAGGAGGTTCTCAAACTCCTTGGCTACAAACTGTTTGCCGTTATCGGAATGAATTATCTCTGGTACTCCAAAGGCATTAAATATTTCATTTTTTAAAAATTTAACCACACTGGTTGTATTCGCTGAACGCAAAGGCTTTAAAAACACGTATTTAGACAAATGATCTAGTACTACGAATACATAAGCATTTCCTGTTCTTGATCTTGGGTATGGACCCAAGAAATCAATATATAATTTTTGGAATGGTAGGTCAGTTACGTAATTACTATCGATGGGTGGACGAAGAATCTGATTGGTTGACTTACTCTGCTTGCAAATTTCACATTTTGAAATAAAATTTTTGATTTGCACCGTCATATTCGGCCAAAAGAAATGCTGTTTTATGCGACATAACGTCTTCGCCACTCCCCCATGAGCGACTTGTGGTGGTTCATGTGCTTGGCGGATTATCTCCTCTGACATGCCTGACGGGATCCACAATCGCCATGTGTGATTAACTAAAGGCTCATCGACATTAAAGGGAAAGGAACGTTTATAAACAAAATTGTCCTCAATTTTTAAATCTGGCAATTCTTCAGATCGACTTTCAACTGTTTTCAAGAGATCTAAATACTCTTCCGAACGAAACTCTTCTGACTCTAAGTCTATTAATGGTGCAATTTCCGCGATGTCTAGACTATCCAAGTGTGCCCGAGAAAGGGTGTCTGGCACGACATTTAGTGAACCCTTCCGGTGCTCTATGTCGAAGGTAAAGGATTGAAGATCAAGACTCCACCTAGCTAGTCTGCCGTTAAGGTCTTTCATATTCATCAGCCACTTAAGGCTGGAGTGGTCGGTGATGATCGTGAAATCCATACCCTCGACATAGGGCCGGAACTTTTTCACTGCCATGACTGCTGCCATACACTCTTTCTCGGTCACACTATAGTTCCGTTGACATGCATTTAGTTTTTGAGAAAAGTATGACACGGGAAATTCTTCATCGGCGTCGTTCTTTTGGAACAGTACTGCCCCAATTCCGGATTCGGAAGCATCGCATTGAATGTAAAATTTTCGAGTGAAGTCTGGATGCGTGAGTACCGGAGCGGTAGTTAATGCTACTTTCAATGCCTCAAATGCAGCTACCGCTTCATCAGTCATGCGAAATTTTTCAGTTTTCTTTTTCAAGGTATCAGTCAGGGGTGCGGTCAAGGTAGAAAAGTCTCGTATAAAACGCCTATACCACCCTGCCAGACCCAGCAACCGACGAACCTGCCTCGGATTTTTCGGCACTGGAAAATCCACTACCGCTTCCACCTTAGCAGGGTCCGTTTTCAATTTCCCACCACCAACGATGAAGCCCAAATATTTAAGCTCTTTGAAGCAAAATTTTGATTTCTTCACGTTGATGGTGAGATTCGCCTTTCGAAGGCATTCGGCCACTTCGTCTAACAGGGCGACATGGGTTTTGAAATCCGGGGCTATTATGAGCAGGTCGTCAAGGTAAACGAAAACACGATCCCTGAGTCGTGCAGGGATCACTTTGTCCATTAAACGGCACAACCTTTGGGCTGCATTACACAAACCAAAGGGCATTACCGTAAACTGGTACAAAGGTCTCCCCGGTACCGCAAACGCAGTTTTCTCCCTACTCTGCAACTCCAGCGGTATCTGCCAGAATGCATCTTTCAAATCAACACTACTTATATAATAGGTGTCGGGTAGACGACTGAGAAGCCCGTCGATATGAGGTAGTGGGTTGGCATCCTTTTTGCTTAACGCATTGACCTTTCGAGAATCCAGGCAAAAACGGTATTTTACGGTACCGTCCTCACCTGTCTTCTTGATAAGGACCACCGGCGAGCACCAAGGGCTCTCACTCTCCTCTATAACGCCGAGCTTCAACATTCTGTCTAACTCCTGATACAAAAGGGCCTGCACCGCCGGAGATACAGGGTAATGTCGCTGCTTGACGGGAATCGCGTCCCCGGTATCAATGACGTGCTCCATTAGAGACGTCTTACCCAGACCATGATGGTCAAAATCCAAGAATTTCCCCTTGACCGCCTCCAGCTCAGATTGCTGCTCAATTGAAAGCTCATGCGCGTTGCTCAACTCTCCAGCCTCGTCCAGAATTGAGACCGAGCTAACGACGTTCGGGGCGATTCGAAACGCTTTCCAAAAGTCGACCCCGAGGTATACCTCTTGGTCTAAATTTGGAACAAGATAAAACGTTATAACATGTTTCTGGTTTTTATACTCTATTTGTGTTGTAATTTTGCCGATAATTGCTTGGTTTTTCCCGTCAGCCGTTTTAACTCCCGATTTGTAAGGCTGCATTGAAATTCCTAAAGATTTTATTACAGACATACAATTTTTCCCTAAAATACTCACACTGGCCCCACTGTCTAATAGACCTAATTTCTCTTTTCCAGCCATAATAATCTTGGCATACGGTCTGGGGTCAGTGCTAGTATCAACGACTGTGGACGAAATCTGTTCTCGAGTGCTTTTTCTTCTCTTGTACCTTTCGCGGGTTTTTAAAATTCTTTTCGATATGCTACTGACTTTACCATTAAAAATTCTTTCTCTTGCTAGGTTATACTCTCTTACTCTTACATGCAAGGGTTTTACCTCAGTCGTGTTACTTATGTTATGTGGTTTATTCTTTTGGCATCTTTGTAATATTTTTATTTTACTTCCTACATCTTTCGTTACTTCTTTTGTATATTCTCTTGGGGGATCTGAGTCGAGCGCGGCTCCCCCAAGGACGTCGCACCCCTCGCCCGGTTTTCCGGACTACAGATGCGGCATTTCGGGGTTATGACCCCTTCTTGTCCGCACCTGTAACAAAATATATTCCTAACCGCCGATGGAC
Source organism: Epistrophella euchroma (assembly GCA_947049315.1). Lineage (NCBI taxonomy): Eukaryota > Metazoa > Arthropoda > Insecta > Diptera > Syrphidae > Epistrophella > Epistrophella euchroma. The sequence goes on from OX346246.1 coordinate 129,151,452, forward strand.
AGTCCATAAAGGAATGACCCGAAATTCGGCAGTTCCAACAGGTCAACGACCTTCCCCCTCCGTGATCTTGCCCATTTTTCGGCCGGACCCCTGACTGGTGAAAGGCTGCCAGGTTTTCTTCCTGAAATTTAGGAGGGTCATCAACAAATTCCAATTCGTTGGCCAGATGTCGAGCCAGCGGTCGATTCGGCTTCGGCCCGTCCCTACCACGATCCGAAAATGCGCGTTCTGCGTCTTTACAGGCGGTTCTTAGTTGGTCTAGCGAGAAAACTGCCTGAGGATAAACCAGTCGCTTTATGCGCTCATTTAAATTACCCTTCAGCACGCGGACCAGCTCCCCTTCCGGAATCGACATCCTGAGCTGAGATTTGAGTTTGTTTACCGCCGCAAAATAATCCTCACTAGACTCCCAGGCACCTTGCTGGCGGTCCATTATATCCCTCATGATATCTAAATCCGTCTTCGAATTCTTAAACTGACGCATTAATGCGTCTCTCAGCGTTGCCCAATCGGGACTATAATATGACCGTTGGAATTGCCAATACCAGTCATTGGCGGTGCCTGAGAGTAGGAGATGAAAGTCTCGTAAAATCTCAGCCCAGGTGCAGCCGTGCTGGTATTGCATGGTCTCTACCCGGAAAATGAAATCCTCCACGGTGAGGGTTTCCGGTTTTCCGTCAAATTTCAGCCCCCACTTGTCCATTTTTATGGGAATCCGAGCCCCTCTCGGTGGCAGATATTCGGGCTGCCGATACCACCCACCTGGAGGATTCCCTGCATGCTGAGGGTAATGCTGAGGCCAAAACGTCTGGCTTCCCCCAGGTGGTCTCTCACATTCCCTCTCCCCACGTTGCCGATTCGTATGAATGGGATAGTTACTATTAGGGGCGCTATTTCTCGTATAAGAATAATGTGATTCTCTTTCTTTCGGGACATTCTGCGCATGTTGTTTAGGGAGGGACCTTGGCCCATCGACCGGCGGCTTCGGAGATCTTTCCTCCAAGGGTGGCTCAGTACGAACGGTTCTATTGATGTCCCCCAAAAATTCCAGAAAATTTTTCCTGACCTCATTTTTCAACGACTCGGAAAGGTCTTCTCTTAGAGAATTGGTGTACGAGTCGTACGCCTGAACTACAGCCAGGTTAATGACCGTCTTCAACTCGGCCGAAATTTTCAGGTGCTCACTAGGTAGGGCCCTGGTATTATTATTATTTGGATCTATTTGTCCACTAAAAACTTCCTTTGATGGAATACCCTCCTGGGGCGTGGGCGGCTTTGATATTTGCCGGCTATTCCCACCCGTTGGTAACGTCGGTGGGTGGGTTACTCTTGGCCTCGCTCCCGTCCCACTCATTAGATTTTCACCGTGAAGGTTCGACCTCCATGAAACGACCTTTTCGGTCTCTGTACCCCTACTGAGTGGGGCGTTTCCTGGCCTTGAGCTCAAAAACATGTCCCACTCGTACCGAGCCGGTCGAACATTATTTCCTACGTACCTCTGGGCTATAGCTTCTTCAGCCAAATGCTCCCCTTGGAAGCTTATTGGTCTTGGAGTGGGGTCTACGTCCCAATCGATTGGTTCATAAGCCTGACCCAACAAGGAATCTCTCGGCCCCAATGACATGGCTCCCTTTGTGGAACTCGGACCCTTCTCGCCCTCTATTCCCAACGCCAAATCCCTCAAGGCTGAAATTGGATTCGCTATGCTTTGGTCACTCCTCTGAATTAGAGTGTCCGAACCTCTAGAGTGCCCCCCAAATGATGAAGACTCCAAGCCCGTCAAGCTGCTAAACGTAGGAGATGGTATTGTAGCGGTGCTAGGGGTTTTACTTGGGGGTTTCGGTGGGACTGGTGGAGTAGAATTTATCAACCGATCGCTAGCCGCTTGAGGGGTTGTTTTCTTGTTTTTATCTACCGGAGAATGCTGAACTAGCGACATGTCGATTTTATTTACTAAAATTTTTTTTTGCGATTGATCTAGTTATTACCCTATTTCTCGTTGAATCTAATCGTTTATTAATTTTACTTTCTTTTTTTCTAGTTTGCATCCCTTGGACCAAAAAAAATCCCAACTCGTTAGACCAGAGATGTGATCACCCTAACGATTTCTCACCCACTATATTTTATTTTATTTATTTTTTTTCCAAACTTGTATATTTAAATGTTGTTAAATATCAATATTATGAAGGTATATTTAACTATTATGATATGTATTAAAATCAATTATTTTATGGTCAGCACAATACTAGAAATTCATAGACCATAAACGTAACTAAAGTATGTAACTATGTATATATTAGTATAATTCTTCACATCGATCTCGATTTTACGAACTTTAAATCTGGCCACTGAAAGCAAAATAACTAGATGAGTAAAACCATGTATTTTATATCATCATCAATGTGTTAGTGATTTTGTTCAGATAAATACTTTAAGGTTCCTTGAAATCATTGCCTCTCGTTTGTTCGGGCTAGGTGTATCAACAGACTACTAAAAACTAAAATTGTAGCTAACAATAAAAAACGCTTTTTAAAACACTGGATGAATATGCCTCTGACCATCTGAACGATCACAACTTGAATATATAAGAATCTATCGTTAGGTTTCCTATATTAAGACAAACTTATACTTGTTATTCCATTAACGATCTGCTAGATTTTTGTTTTATTGTTTGTGTTTAGAGGTTAATACTCGATTAAAGTTTTTTATAGATTGTTTTGTTGTTGTTTTTATTTTCATAATGTGCGGGGGTGTGGGAGGCTGCTGTCTTCGGAGTTTTTTTTTTTTTCTTTTTGGATTTGTCTGAGAGTACTTCCAAGTGCATCTTAATTGTCAAGGTGTGTCGGGTAAGCGAAATATCTTAAAAACACGACATAAATACATTACAGGCTCTCACATGATGCTGCCGTTGGGATTCTGTTGCCTCGTCGCAATTGATTGAGCGTTCTTAGGAGCTATCTCCATCAAGTCATACGAGTCCCTTCCCCCCACGGCAACACCAAGTGAGGAGGATATTGAGGGCGTAAGTAAATCTCTGATGTTGTTGTCGAACCGAGATGTCTCGTCGCTGTTGACCCAGCGTTCTTACCAGCTATCCGTGATCAAGACATACGAGCCATCTCGCCCCGCCAACAACACCCATCGAAAACATTGACGTTACCACCGGTTGTCAGACCCGGAAGCTCTGCCGCGATTCAATAGTACGTTTTGATCCTTCTATTTGAAGACTTGCAGAAACTTCCAGACCTGACACCCAATGGTAGCTTTACAAAGGATTTATCAGCTCTTGCTTCCGATGACACCATCCCACTCACCGTCGCAAATGATCAAGCATTCTTATGAGCGATCCTGAATCATGACATACGTTAAGTAAGATGATGGCATCGAGAACAAAATATCTGATTTGATGAAGGTACGGGACAAAAGACTAGGACTACACGTTGGGCGCCATTTGTTGCTGGATACTTATTTTGGGAAAGGTGAGTATAGGGGTTAGGATTTGAGCAGGAAGATGGACGACGGATGGAAAGGAAACAGGAAAGTGGATAGATAGGTAATCGGGATCCGTTCAGGATAGGTATAGGAAATTTAAAAAGAAGGAAGGTAGGAATGAATCAGAAAAACCTAGAACCGGACACGGAAATCACATGCCGAGGTAAGTAAGGAGGGAAAAGGACGATAAAGGTAAGCTCTGTGCGAAACTGAGGTAGGTCAAAGGAAATAGAGAACAGAAATGCGGTGATAGCCATTTTATTTTGAAAAGGGCTTGTAATTAGGATAGAAGTGGTGACCGGGGGTTCTGGAATAGGATAGGGAAAAAGAATAGGAAACAGGTGGAGCGGAAGATGTCCCGAACGGGGGATAGGGAAGTCTGACCGTAGGACCTGGCACGCTGGCGACACTCGGCTTAGCTCGCCGGATTTGGGGGGGATCTTGTCCCAAGATCAGACGGTGCCAACAACAAAAATACAAAAATCGTGCCAAAACATGAAAGGAAAAACGAAAAGCCACCACCACTCACATACAGGTTTCGCTTACCGACATCCTCTTACCAATCGATTGTAGCTGCTGGTGTTGTGCAGTTACGCCGCCCTCCCATCCTGGAGCCCGTTGCAGGAATTTTCGGACTCCCCGAAAGCAGTTCCCGAAGGTTACTCTCAAACCATCCTCTCACGAAAGTATTTTAGCCGCCCCCTTCCACCCCCTGAAAAATTCTCTTAACAGGCCATTAAGCGGTTTTTACCGCTTAGAAAAAAAACTGAAGAAATTGGCGTGATTAACAAACATTTATTATTAAAGAACTAAAAACGATAAATAAAACTGACTGACATTTACGACCAGACTCATATAATATATTCCTAACCATGAAAAAAAATTTCTAAGTATTAAAGTGACAAAAATTCTTACAAGCAAAATATGGAAGATTGGAAAAAAAAATAACTTAAGGACAATTTTCTTAAGGCAAGTTCTTAATATGATAATAATAAAGTTGGACTTATAACTAAACGTTTTTTTTTTTGTTTTATTTACTTTTTTATTATTTTTTTACTTATTTTTTTTTTTTTTTTGAATTTTTCTAAGTTTTTTTTTTTTTTTTGTTTTTATATACTTTTACTTACTATTACTAGTTTTTTTTGGGACTATTACAATTTTCTTAAAATTTTCCTTTTTTTTTTCTTTTTGGTTTAGAGCAGAAGGCTCAGGCCTTGAAAGAGAAAAAAAAAGAAGAAGAAGAAAGGTTTGCGTGGCTTCAGCCCCTACCTGGCCCCCTCCTAGACGCTTCTCTTTACCTATGTCCTCCTTTTTAAGGACAGATGTACCAACCGGGAACGTATTCGTAGACCCCACCTAAAAAGAGCTCTCATTAGGCATTCGCCTATCGAAATGAAACCAAAATGGCTGACGCGGCCGTAAGCGGTCAGGCAGAAAGCAAGGTTAGGTTTGGGCAACTTTCCTTCTCCCTTTGTGATTTGCAAAAAAAAGTTATTTTAGCATTTACAAGGATTCGATTTCTTCAACTCCCTTTTTTCCTTTTTTTTTTTTTATGGTTTTCACCGATTCCTTATACCCTATCTTTTACAAAATCTAATAGAGCCTAACTCCTATCACGCCAAAAAAAAATTTTTCTTTTTTTCTTTTTTATAATTTTTTTTTTCCACTATAAAATTTATTTTATCCCACTGTATCGCGGGAAGAGTAGCTCAAGCTGAAGTTTTCTGGCTATTTTCCCACGTTTCGATGGCGTTCTTTCTTCACCGTTGCGCGGAAATTCAGGATTGGGAGCGTTCCGTTTCTCTTGGGAATAACGGGCCGACGAAAAGGCTCCAAAAAAAAAGCACAACAAAATCTCTCGGCGGTCCGACACTAGCCTGGTCGGTGACCGCCAAAGTTTTCCTTGTATGGCTATCTAAACTTTTTTATATTAAAATAAAAAAAATTCACCATCAAACAAAATCACTACCTCACCACTTTTTCTCTTTTAGGTATCTAGCCTTAACGGCTTAAAAATGTTGCACCGACTAAAATATTTTCGGTTAACTAATTATTTCAAAATACTAAAAAACTTCCACTCTCACCTTTTATTTATTTGGTCTTCCTTATTAAATATTTGCTTATTAAATATACCCCAAGGGTTATATGTATAGCTCCTTCCAACCTGTATGAAGGTCATATATATGTATCAGTTTCTTAGTTTATATATATTTTAATTATTTTTGTCTGCATAATAAATTATTTGTTTCTTTTGGGAAGTTAGGTAACAATATTTATCACTCACCGAGTATTAATTTTTCTTCAAACAACCATTTGAAAAAAGTTCAAATGAACTGGCAAACGGCTAACGACTTTCTTTAAAAAAAAATGTTCGTTTTAAATTGACCGCACTGTCTTTTTGATTGTTCTTTAGAACCCAGTACTTGGTATTTCTACGTGTCGGCAACTTTTCTTTAACCGAATCGCCCTTCACCACGGTTTTGATCTAATTGATTAGCCGATTTCGATCCGCAAATCCAAAACCCTACCTTCTTTCCATGTCTACCTACACATCCACCCATATACCGCTCGCTAACCCAACCGATTGGAATACCTGTACTATCCTACCAACAATTTGCTTAGCTTTATTCTTTCTACCTTTCTCCTCCCCCGCTAGCGATCCCGTAGTTTGTCCTATTTTTTGTCCCTACACCCTGTTTCCGGACCTACCTTACCGATCTAATACTACTTCCTAGGATCCACTTTGACTGAATCTCGTGAAACTCAATGGGTTCCACCTATAATTTAATTCCGACCATAACTTCTTGAATCTGATACTATTTCCTACTTCAGTAATTTCATTTTACTTTTTTACGAAACAAAAAAAAAGGAACCCCACCCCAGTGTTTCGACCATAGGATGCCGACATTCTACAAAACTACCTTAGTTTCCACATTGCGAGCATCTGACATTTGTAGGAATCATTAGACCAGTCAAGGATTACTTATAGTTATCTCGCTTCAGCGCCACCTAAAGAACCCTAAAAAAAACTACCTCCTCTTACACGTCTACTAGTATATTTCCTTCATTCATTTATTTTTTCCTCAAGCAGCCGCATACATCATCATGGCGGCTGCAACTTATGGATGTTTGCTTATGTTTTTATCTTATATTTGTTTATAATTTCTTAGGTTTATGTAGTTGTAGTTTTTCTGTTCTTTATCGTTAGTTTGTTTGTCTTTCATAATTTGTTGATATTTTTCTTTTTCTTTTTTTTTTTCAGATATCTGAAATTTCATAGCGGCGTCACAACCAATGAGGTAAAAAGGTGAATTTCAGCAAAGTGGGTTTCGGTAAGTACCAAAAAAAAATTTAAATTGCATTTTTTTTTTTTCACTTTATCTTGTTCTAGATATTTTGTTCATACCACAGCACAGATGCGTGCCCTCCATCGGTCATGGTGTTGAGCGCGGCTAAATGTTCAAAGCGGATAGTATCAAGGGCAAACCACTGAGGATCGTAACATGTGGTTTAAAAATTAAAACAGCTTACTTCTCTGTGTCTTTCCGAGGTACCTATGTATACCTTTATCAAATTCTATATCTATATATAAACAAGCTGACCCGGTAGAAGGGTTCCTGCTTACAAACGATTTATGTATTGGGATTGGGAAACACAAACAATAAATGAGAAAACACTAATGCGCATGTTCACAGAAGATGCAGTTTTTTATTTTGTACATTTAGAGTTAAATAATAATAATAATGATTATTTACCTCTTAACAGCCATATTATTCACTTGATGTATAATTTGGGTTTAAATGAATTTTGCACCCGTCAATTTAATGCGCATTTTTTAAACCCGACAATTTACACCTATGTATGTCCATAATATTCACTAAAAAAAAGCATCAAACTTGATGAAATAAAAATGAGTAAAACGCATGTTAAACTGTTTAAACTTAATTGAAAACTCACTTAAAAGCTGCGTAATTTGTAATTATATTTCTACTTTTTTGTCGCTTGCTTTTGTATTTTATATTTTGATTTTACACCCGAGTTCTATTTATTTCTTTAACTGCTCTCTGGAAGTCTGTTTAATTTAAATCGAATTAAACTTGACAAGGTTTAAACCTATTTTTATTTCGGGTATAACGAGTGAATATGATGAGCTTGGATTTGACATTTTCGTTTAAGTTACTTTAAACCCACATGTATAAAATATTTCTTTATTTATTCTAATGCCTTATAATAAACAACGTTTTTGATTTTGCCGTTTTGTGCATACACAAACAACGATGATGGTTTTCCAACGTCTGAACAGGCGATAGAAAATTGACCATGTGAAAACGCGGATACTCCAAATTGATTCCGCATATTTCCAATAACCGGCCTTGCGCCCTGTTTATTGTCATTGCAAAAGAGCCCAATCGAAAATTGAAGGCGTTTCAAGTCGAACGGCAAAACATTCGAGTTCATGGGAATTCGTGGTTGCTTCGATGACTTTGTTCATGACCTATTTTACTGCTAGTCTGGTGCCATTACAAAGTCGTTGTTGATTCATCTCGCCTTCAATATGTAGGAAAGAACCTGGCCCGGAGTCACATTTTGAATGGCCGCATTAACCAAATGTGGCTCTTGTAGTGCTGTGCAATGCCTGGAAAAACTCTTTGGATGAGTTCTCCTTTTAACGCCTTGGGCCGTGTGTGAATTGGATTAAATTTGATCCCAAAATTAAATTTTGACACTATTGAGGTGAATATAAGATGTCAAAATTTAACATGGTCCGGGGGCACGTTAAATTTGTGCTGCTAGATTAAATTTTGACGTCAGCACCCACGAAAGGTTTTGTTTGTTTTCATGTGCATAAAAAGAACATATTCAATGAAGATGCATTAATAGATAAGTCAAAATATAATCAAATGATTTTACTCTAAAATATTAAGAAAAAGTTCGACGCCAATTTGTATAATCTTGTTTCTAGAGCCACAATGAAAACTACTGGATCCTTGCTTGCAGAGAAATAGAAGCTAGAAGTAGAAGTAGAACATTGTTTGTTCTCTTGGATACAACTTCTTTTGCGCTACGAGTTTGAATTGACGCAAAATAGAACCCCGGATCTGGTGGTTAAAATGAAATTCTTAGAAAAACACATCGTTCTGAATGAAAAGTCTCCATACAAAAGGTCATTACATCTCAAAGATGAATGGATTGATACCCTTTATTCATCTGAAGAACAACATTTGCTAATTGCAGCAATGATAACAAGCATTAAATATTTAAATAAAGTTGCCAGCTCATCGTGACCACCACAAGCGGCCACAGTTTTTTGCGTCTTGTGTTTTTGATCTGCAGCTGCTTGCAACAGAATGCGAACCCTAAGCGTTCTTTATAACAGACCCAGTGTAAGAGCACTCTCTTTAAACTCATTAGAATGGGCGTTTAATTTTTTAACTCGCGAAATTTATTACAAAAAAATGTGTTCTACTTTTTCCCAAAACTCGCGGACGGAAGAAAAATATTAGAATTAAAAACATCCCTTTTACTTGTATTCACACAGCAAAAAGATGAAATTGTATTCACCACTGAAGAAACGTCAAAATTTAATGTGGGATCAAATTTAATGGAAATTTTAAACGAATTCGCACACGGCCTTGAAATTAAAAAAAAATCTTCAGGCAAGCTAATACGTCCGTTAGAAGCATCTGAAACAATTTTCCCATTTCCAATGCCCAACAATTGTTCTGAAAACGTCTCTGCATTTCTGCTCTTGATGGGGGGAAAACAACAATACAAACAAATATAAATACACACCGATACTGTTGGCGCCTTTAATAGTGTATTAAAAACTGCTCTTCTCTCTGCGTGGTTACTTTTTTCCTGCACGTTCTTTAGCGGTTATGATGTGTTCCAGTCTTACGATATCGATCTAAAGCACTTTGTACGGCACAACGCGAGCATTTAACTTTTCTTGCTATTCCACTTTGATTCTTGCCTGAATCAGATAAAAATTGAATTTCGATGCGTTTTGACTAGCTTATCTCACTTCTTTTTGGCATTTTCAATAACCTATTTTCAACCACTTATAAAAAAAAAATTTGAACTTGTACCCTGTCTAAACACTTGGAGCAACAATCAATCAAATCACTGATTACGAACTCTAAAATTAGATTGCTGCAATTAACAAATGTTGTTCTTCAGATGAATAAAGGGGGTCAATCCATTCATCTTTGAGATGTAATGACCTTTTGTATGGAGACTTTTCATTCATAACGATGTGTTTTTCTAAGAATTTCATTTTAACCACCAGATCCGGGGTTCTATTTTGCGTCAATTCAAACTAGCAGCACAAATTTAACGTGCCCACGGACCATGTTAAATTTTGACGTCTTATATTCACCTCGATAGTGTCAAAATTTAATTTTGGGATCAAATTTAATCCAATTCACACACGGCCAAAGTGAAAAAAAAAATTCACTTAAGCGGATCTAAAAATTCCATTAAGCGGATAATTAATGCTAGAAACTATTATATTTGTCTTTTATTTATCTTTGAAGTATGAAAATGTAATTTTCTTTTTAATAAATGTCAAAATACGTATACCTCTTGAGCCATTTGAAATGCTGTTTTGGATTTTTGTTTGAGAGGACAAAGCAATTTGTTTATAAAATGTAAATGTAAAGGTTTGTGAAATAATCAGAAATTCAAATGTCATTTTCGTGGTGAAAATGGTGAAGGCGAAAAATAAAGAAGAAACGAAAGCATTCAGCAAATTTTTCATTCTGTGCGATAAATTTTTTTTTTTCACTTAAGAGTTTTTTTTCAATGAAAAATATAAAATTGAACTGAAAATATGTTTCAGGTATCCGGGTTTTTCACTTAAGCGAGTTTCGCTTAAGCGGAGTGTTTTAAAGGTAAATGGTCGAAAAATACTCCGGGATGAAAAGTGTTTCAGATAAACGGGTTTTCTCTTAAGCGGGTTTTACTGTATATTATTACTAACTTCCCATTCGTTTTTGTCTTCAAATGGAGATCAGAATTACATTAAAACATCTTTTTTTTTTTTTTTACTTATAACAAAACATATATTTGTATTTTTTTTTTAAATTGAGGACACGTTATACACCAAAATGTTTGATTTGATATTTAATTAAAGTTTTCTTTTTAATATGAGGCTAGTTGTACTAAAACCCTTTGATAGTCACCAGATACATCATCCTATAAAGAAAATAGAAACGAATATTTTTTTATAAATAAAACAAATACTTTGATTGATCTACAAAATCTTTATTACAAATACATATTATCAGTAAGAGAATTTTAAAAACTAAGCAAGCACAACCAACATTTTAAAAAATTATTTCCAAATCCTAGTATTAAATTTTGTATTATAAAGAAAAACGTTGTGCTAATGTTTTGTTGAACAGAAACACACAAATTTTTACTCTTGGGATTAAATTTTGGTGGAAGATACTAGAAAAATGCAAAATTATAATAGTTTTAAACTTCTTTTCACTATTAAAAGTGGGTGTGAATAACGCGTTTCAGGCGAATTAAATAAAAAAAAACAAACTGAGTGTACGAAGTATGCTCACCGGCGCGGCGGCGGAGGGCCCTGGCTCTGCGGGGCTGCATAAATAATTCTTTTATCAACTGTTATAAATTTACATTTCTTTAATCACTTTCTTTAATTTTAGGTAGGAGTACAAATACATGACTCCAATCTTCCAGGATTTGTATGTATGCTCCCTATAATTTTCTTTTAATTCTAAATTGTAAAAGCATTTTTTAATTAAACACTCAAATAATTTTCATAAATATTTATTTGTTCTCTTATTGCTTTAAATTTAATAGTATTTGGCCATGCCACCAAGGGACGACAGATTTTGCTCCTTTTTACCAGGAGGCAAGTGTTGCAAGACAATATCCTACATCAGAATCGCAATCATCCTGCAAAAAGATCGGTATTTTGTTGATGTTTTTTTTTCTTTGTGTAGAGAATTATTGATGAATAGATGAAAAATTGTTAGTAGAATGATTTAAATGTATTTCGAAAACGATGTTCTGCGAATTTACTTGATTAATATACAACAATGCATGTTTTTGGCTGAATAAGTGAAAAATAGTATAGGTACAAGATCGGTGTATAGAAACAATTAGTAAAAACAAAAGCAATTTATAAAAATCTGCACTTAATATTGATAACATTTATTTAAACTTCTTAAAGCACGTTTAAGTTTTGCAACATAAACAACTTTTTAGGAAATTGTTCATGTAACACAATTTAATGTTTTAATCAACAATAAGCAATTTTATTTTTTTAGGTATATATATTTTTTTTAATTGATTTTTGTTCTGAGGTATTAAAGCTGAATATAAGATGGAAGATGAAACGTGTAGTTGGTACTGTCTTTCTACCAAGCCACGACAGTGGCAAGTAGATATCCAATGTCACTTTCAGAATCATCCTGAAAAAGATCAATTTGATGGGTATTTTGTTTTTTTTGAAATTGAAAATGCATAGTATTTATTTTAGCACGAATATTTAACATTGTTACAAAGTGAATGTGAGATAGTATGAAGGTACAAATTGGTAGTTAGTGAATTAAGTAGCTATGAAAGCGTAAAAGAGAAATTCATAAAAGATTCTCTGTAGAAAGCTATTCATGAGAAAATTCGTTGGTGTCCATAATTGTTGGTGATATTCCTAGCTTAAATTTTAGCAAAAATCATGCCTTGAGTTTGGGAAAGCAATTAAGTCTTAACATCATTCAACAAAAATAAGTAAATTAAATGTTGATAACCGACATTCGCACACCAAAACTTAAGACCTTTAATAATAATAACATATCCTATATTTTGAAGTCTATATATGTATATTTTACCTATTTCAAATTTCTACTCATGTAATAAAATTGAAAGAAATCCTGACTTTAATTAAAAATGAAAAAAAAAAAAATAATATTTGTGTCTATTATGGATGGAAACTTAAATGTTAGTAAATATATGTATGTTAAGGAAAACAGCTACTTTTATGGGGTTTTACTTTGGTAAATTCAGATTTCTGCCTAAAATTCGATTTTTTTCGTGGCGAATGGAGTACGATTTCAGATTTTTTTTTTGTCATAGTATTAGTGTATATTCGTGTCTATGGACCTTATGTTGTCAAATTGGTAGCTGTCAATTGTACTAGTGTATTGTGGTGTTAGTAAAAAGAGGAGTAAATCTGCCGCAAAATCCAGATCTATTTTTTCTCGAGAAAAATCAATTTTTTTTTTGCCCATGTAAGACGAAAATTGTTGAAATCGGTGTTTTGACAGATCTGGATCAAAAAAAATTGTTTTTTTTTTACCATTGGAAAACCCCATTAGTTGAATTTAATAAAAAAAAAAAATGTTGTTGGGGTTCGATTTATTTTAAAATCATCTGGTTTAAGTTTCTTATTACAAAAGTAAGTTAAAAAAAACAAGATACGATTGACAACAATTGAAAACAGCTTTAATTTTTTTTTTTTAAATAAATTTGCAGAAGAAAGCACCATCAATGCTTCACGCATTAGAAAAAAATAAGAGAGAGCACCACTCAAACTTCCAAATACAAAGTAACATGAGTTGACTACTGTTGTTTTTTATTGTAGAAAAGATTTGTTCTTTTTGCGGAAAGGTTTGCCTTCCTTTTTGTCATTGTATCGAACTGCATAGGTGTGAAGCTCTGCAGTCGATGTATTTTGAGATAGTATTGAAAGTCTATGTAAAACTTAACGAAAGAAAAACAATTGTAAAAATGTTATTACGAAAGACGAAAAAGTTGAAAATCAGGGGCAAAATCATCGCACCAGTCAGCTCTTTAGGTCACTGAATTATTTCAATTGGCACTACTCTTTTCAATGTATTTTAAATGGAACAGTAATTCCAATGTAAGATATTTCAGTGAAGTATGGCCCACTCGCTGATGCGGTAATTCGGCCTCAGAACTCAAAAAGAGAAGGTCAATTCGAAGGAACAATAAAGATAGTGTTTTTTTAAACTCTTTTTCCACTTTAAAAACTTGTTTTTTAATTACATTTGTGACGAAACTTTATTTTCTTTTTATATTGATGGAAGATTCCCGTCAGGGAAATCGGCTTTGTATTTTATAATTTTAAATTTGTATTGGGCTATGATAGTCATGTTTTATATAAAAAAAAAAAAGCAACCCAAAGAAAAGATAATAGTTAGAAACCGCGCTGAAGTCAGACTCACTTTTGCCTCAATCACGATTACCACATGTGAATCTGCGGACTACCAGCGCAGCGCTTAATACAAATAATTTTCGAAACCAAAATACTGTTCAGTACACAAGCGTCAAAATTTGAAAAATATCCTTAAGTAAAAAGTGTTGCGAATATTCAAAATCGAAAATTTTATCAAAAAGATTACAAGATAAGTAAAATAAATAGTATAAATTTATCAATTAAAGTGGTTCCATTACATTTTTTTTTTAACGATTATCGAACTATGAAATTTTTTAAACAAATAACTAAAATAATTATTCAAATTAAAACGAATGTTGTAATTTAGCTTGAAAAGAATTTTCTTAATTCATATATTTTAATAAATCATAATTAGATGTATTTTATTAACTTAAATGCAATAAAGAAATATGTAAATAGAAGCGGAAATTGTTCGCCTACAAAATTTTTTGTTCGATAAAGCTTTTTAAAATAAGAGCTGGTGTTTTTACACAATCTACCAGGCCACGACAGTGGCAAGTAAGTATCCAATGTCGGTTTCACAATCATCCTGCAAAAAGATTGTACAATAATTTTTGTTCAAATTTGTACGATTACAAAAGACAATTTAAGAGAGTGTTTAAGGAAGCATTTATTGTGGATAATAATATTAGTACCTCGTCTGAACTTGAAAAATAATTGTATGGTGCAATTTAGTAGGAGGAATATGATTTAGTATAAAAAGAATGAGGTATTGTGCTGGATTAATACGGCTAACAAGAAGAAATTATTTCCGCCATTTGGCCGTTTTCGAAAACGTCAAATCAAAGTTAAATCGATCGTGATTTATGACGCAGACGTTGCAATCATCAAATATGCATTCATTCTGCCTGCGAATATGCCTTTTGATGAACATCGAATAATTCTTTTGCGAGTGTATTTTACCTTTTTAAATAAAAATTAAAAAAAAAAATGGAGCTAGTAAAAAATGTTTTACGAAAATTCTAATTGAAAATCTTTCTGACGCTGGTAATAATTATTTTTATTAATTTATGTTGCATTTACAACTCACACCTTCACATCTGACAGGACAGGATACTATGCATAAAGAAACTCCCATGCCATGTCTGTCTCTTTCGTCACTTCGATTTTTTACTGCACCGCAGATAGTTTTCGAACATGTGTAGCAGTTTGCCTTTAAGAACATTCTGTAAATGCATTTTTGACGCAGATATGTTTTCATAAACGCCTAAAAATGGGTGCAAAACCGCAAAAATGTGACGTAATGGTTAGTGCCTTGCACTGTTGTGCCAGAGGTGGTTCCCCCTTTCGAAAAAAACTAGTATTTTTTTCAGGGGTACTGCCTGTTACAAGAAAGTGAAAAATCCTAGTGCATCTCTTTTAAGCCGTTTGGATTGGGCAGAAAATTATTGTAGGTTCTTCCATTCCTGTCTAACAAGACGCACACACGAGTCACTAGGCCCTGGTTCTTTTTATACACCAAACTATCAGAAATGCCGATATTTTCTTTGATGTTCCAAAAAAAAATGTACAGGTTTGCAATTTGCGTGGTCAGTGTTTATGTCGCAAGAGCAAGAATATTCTTTTAGTATAAATAATTTAAATATGGATTTTTCAATAATAATTTTAGAACAACTCAAAACAAATCCCAATAAAGGCTTCCTCTCATACACATAATATTTACAAACTTTTTTATATACCTAGAATAAACGATGAAACGATGAACTTGTGAAAAAATTAATGAAGTTGTGAAATTTAAAAACATCATTTTTGGTTGCATAGAACACTATGTTAAAAAAATTTAAATAAAATAAATAACTTTATTATAACGCATTTATTCTGTTAGATACTTTTTTTTCCAAACCATTGCATTATGCAACAAAAATATTTCGGTCTGGATAAATAATATGTATAATGTATTGTACAATGTACTGATATTTGTATATCAAATGAATAAAAAAAATATAAATATACATTTTTTTGTTCAATTCAATCATACTATATGTAATATATTTTGGAGCATTAAAGCTGAATTAGTTAAATGGAAATGTTGTGGAATGCAATATTTTCCTTTCTACCAGGCCACAACAGTGGCAAGAGCATATCCATTTTCACTTTCTGAATCCTCCTGAAAAGATTATTTATTGTTTTTTTTTTGTTTGTTTGATTTATCATTTTAAAATTTTAAAATTTATTGTATGATAATTTTTCATATGCTTTCCGAAATATTTTTTAGTAATGTGTATAAAGTAGCATAACATAGTGTTTTAGCAACCAATAAGTTTAGCACAAAAACATATAAAATAATAACAACATCATGATAAATATAATATCTCGTGTTTGCAGATTGAATTGCCATAGGAATTCTACTACATATCCCGAAACCAAAACTATTTATCATAAATGAGGATAGTTTATATTTCTCTGGAATTTATAGCACAAATCCAATGGAAAAAGGCTTTCTGATATGTATGAATATAAATTTGTTGATTAAAATTTCGATTTTTTTAATGACCGCAATGAATCATTTAGTTGTTCCGAATTAAATTCGAAAAGAAATGTTTTGTTGGTTACTTAATTTAGAATATTGGTAACATATTATAGTATATATACATACATACATACATAAAATATAACAAAATTGTGAAAATGAAAGCAGGTTATTTACAATTAGTTTAATTTAGTGAAAGTTTTTTTAGATGGGAAAAGTTATGTGTATGGAAAAAAATAAGGCATTATTTTATTTGTATTTTTTTTTTTTTTAAATATATATTTAAACTTTTAATTGTACATTGTTACAAAAGATATTACAAATCTGAATACAGACAAAACAGTAAGAATAGGATTGGACAGATTAAATTGTATACAATTTGTATTTTTTTTTTTATTAATAAAAAATCCTATTTTGTGCTATCGAAAGCAAAGCTTTAGAATAAGCGCGCATTAAAAAAATGTTTTCTATTAAAAAAAGACTTCTAGTCATTTAAAATGTAATATTATCTGTCTAGGATCAAATATTGATAGTTTAATTATTAACGTTTTTATATTTTATTTGAGGCGTAAAAGATTCATGTTGCACTTATATTGAAATGGCGTTGGTGTTATATATTTTTTTTTTTTTAATTTATAGTCCAACAATTGCCAATAGGGATCGTTTGTAATCTCCAGAGGTATCGCCCTGAAAAATCGAATATAATTATTTTTTTATTTGCTTATAAGACATTGGTTTGGGTGTTTTGTTTTTATTTATTTAATACCACAATTTTCCATTACAAAATTTAATTATTTACTATGGCAAAGACACCAAATTTTTTCAAAGCATTTTCTATTCGATTTTAAGGACGAGTTTAAAAGATTGCGTGAACATATACGTAAGTATTTTAAAACATTTATTGGAAAGATGTTTAAACTATGGGAATTTAATGAAGATTGAAAATATGGTTATTGAAATTTATCACTTATAGAAAGCGTGTAATAAGTTTTATTTAATTAATAGTTAATTTATTCATTTTATAAAATGAAATTTGGGTTTTAGATAACTTTTTTTTTGATCAATTTTATTTTCAATAGAAATAAATCAACTTTATTTTATCATACAACAAATTTTGTGGGGCAACAGCTCGTGAAAAACCAGGGCCAGATAACTTAAAATTCTCAATCATTCATGTGTGCATGTTTTTAGTCAGGTGGTTTGAAGGAGACCTAACATTTTCTGCCAAATCCGAATGCCTAAGACAGAACGGACTTATTTATGATAAGAAGTAGCCTTGAAAAAAAAACAACTGCGAATTTACTGAAACCCTGAAGGATTCAAACCACTTTCATTATACTGTCGCAGTTTTATTTTAAGGCTAAGAAGTTTTTTTTAAGTCTCTACAGGGCCCTACACACCATCAATGTAAACTGACAATATTACTTGAAAGAGTCTCGATTCATTGAACGTTAGTATGCACTTCAATGTTTGTCTCAGGTAATATTGATACATTTACGAAACTCAAAATTATTTTGATTTTTTTCAATGTCCACTGACAAAACATTGACGGTGTGTAGGGTTTATCAATTTTAACTGACGTGATCGCAAGGTGAAACGGTAAGCACACACAAATTTATTTATATCCATCGTCTTTTGAGTTTATGAAACAACTAAACAGAATTTAAGCAAAATAATTGTCAATTTTCATTGATACGTGTGGAGGCTTATTTCCATCAATGTTACCTGACAAAAAAAAACGTCAATGTTACCTGACAAGTAACATGGATGGTGTGTAGGGCCCTTACTGAATAACATGGCTTTTCATACTATTTATGGCCTTTTTTTTTTTTTTTAATTTCTGATTTTTGTCACTATTTGTATCATTAATTTTTTTTTGTTTAGGTAGGTACATATGTACATAAACACTAAATTTTCATAGCAACGAATGTGTGAATTAAAAATTTTATAATGTACATTGCATATTTGGGCAACATAAAATAAAAAAAGAAATGAACCTAAAATAAAACAATACAAAAATCAAGCAAGGACAAATTAGTTTTGAAATGGTTTACTTATTTTTGTTTTTTTTGTCTTATTTAACACGCCTACCAGGATTTATTTTTTTTTATGAAATTGGATTTTAGGTTTTTTACTAAAAAAAAAAAAAGGATTTGCATAACTTAAAAATAAACTAATATAATTTTATTATTGGAATGGGTAGCTAGGTTGTCCCTGAGTATTCAAGGATAAAAAATGGGGGGCTGCAAATGGTGTACTTCAGTCACCATTTTAAAAAATACGTAATTCTAACGTAATAAAATTTGATTAATATGTTCTACAAATACAAATACAAACTGAGGTAGAGCTAAGACTAGATGCAGAAAAAAACAAAATATATCGGTTACAAAATTGAACCTTATTCAAGCGAATTGGAAACCATGTTTCCTAAACAGTCAAGTTTTTTCTATCGATTCCAATGAGGTTGTGTTCGTTTGGTTTTCACATAATTTAAATTTAGTTGAAGGTATTCGAAAATGTGTTTGGGAAATGAGATGATTTGGGATCAAATTTGAAAATATTCAGCAAAGATAACTTACATATATACTAAAATAAAAACATAGTATAAATTAATTGAAGTTAGAAAGTTATACATTTTTATACTGGGTATTATTTTAATGACTGAAAATTCTAATATTAATATTATTATATTATTTCTGTATCCCTTAAAAAATTATTAGTGAGAAATGTAAAATATTTTACAACCAAACCTAAATTCCCAAGCGTTTTATTAATAAAATTTTTTATTTTTTTTCAAGATAGATAAAAAAGGAACGATTTTTGTTTTCAATTGTAAACGCTGCACTTAATAATTTAAGCTATTTTGATTGGACATTTTATCAACTCAAATATGTTATGTGTATTAAAATTTTGAATCCTCATGCACCCGTTTATTTCTTGTTACCGCTTCCAATCGAGTTTTATGTGTGAGATAAATAATAATTTAGATGTATTAAATCATAAATTTCCTGTAAATATTCAGCCATCATGCGAAAAATCAAATTTTAAAAACAAAACAAACCGAAGCACCAAAAAAGCTACTATACGAGCAAAAATAATAATAATAATAATAATAAAATTTACCTTAATCCATGATTCCAGACTCTTTCCGTATTTATTTTGGAATGCTTCTTTGATGTCACCCAAATCGATTTCAGATCGGCTAACAATAATACGAATGAGAGTCTTGTCTTTGGTTCCAATGCCGTGCATTGAATCATAAAGTCGCTCAGCGAAATAGTCTACTTTTGATTTACAACACTTGACTAAAAGTAGAAGATTTATAAATAATTCAAAAATTCATTTAATTTGAATATTTGGAAATTATTATTATCATACCGATTGCCAAAAATCCCTTTTGGATTGGTCCGCTGAATTCACGCTTGATAGCCTTCTCGATTTCATGGCCAGCAATGTTTTCGTATTCGAGGAAAATCTGTCTGAGTTGTTGGTATGATCTTGTAATCAGGATGGAATTGAAAACTGATTCATCAGTACCCCATTGGCCTTCACCAGCTTCGAATAAGGCGTTAGCATCAGCTACGGCTGCAGCCTCATCAACTCCCTGAGTTTATTTCAGAAATTAAATACAATCTTCAGATAAAATGGCTTTAAGATCTTACCTGATTTTCATCACGATTACCCTGTACCAACGAGACACACAAACGCTTAAAGTGTCCACTAGTATCACCCTTAAGGTCTGATTCTAGGGATTTACCAAAACTCTGTTCATAGAATTGAGCGATGGTCTTGATTCCGTAGTTGGACAAGGTGCAGAGAATTTCAATTATTGCTTCCTCGTCGGTACCAATTCCAGAGACAGCATCGTGTAATTCTTGGGCGTAGAATTGTGGTAGCGGTGTCATGAGGGCAATAATAACATCTTCGAATTTGCCACCGAGTTCAGATTTAAGTTCCGAAATCAAATCCTTACCATATGAGGTCTTGAAGGATTCGGCAATTTCTAAACGTTGGACAATACCACGACGAGCTAAAACTTCAATAACAGCCTTCTCATCGGTGCCGAAACCCTTCATTGCCTTACGAAGGGTGGCAGCATCTTCAATTGGATCAAAGGGATCAGCTGGGTATACAGTTGGTGTGCACTATAAAAAGAAAAACAAGAAAAAGAATGTAATTTGTGTTCATGTTTATGATGCAGATCTTATTATTATTAGCGGTGGGGAGGTATTATTCAAAACCTCCCACTTCTCCGCCCGCTTTCATTATATTTGGTTTTTCTTCTCATTAAAGGGCGCTAGAAAGCCAACATTTTGTGTTTAAGCTCCATTAAACCTAAGGCATGACATATGAAGGGTCCAGGGGAAAATCGGTACAAGTCCAATTTCTTTCAAAATTAAACTTATGATGACATTTTGTGGCTTTTTATGAGTACTATATGATGTCCTATTAACTTTTTGAAGAAAAAATATGGTTACTCTACAAGAGAAAAACAATTTAAAAGAAACGCCGTGCTGCGGAAGAACGACACAAGTCCATAGACTTCATTTCAATTTTCTCAAAAACAAGAATACAAAAAAGCATGCATCTGGTTTTTAGTACATGACTAAAAATTAATAGGAGCATTGAATATTAGACACAAAATTTTGAAAAAAAAAATTTGTCTGTTTTAGTTTTGTTTTTTCTAAAATTTTGAGTTTTAAAATCAATTTTTTAAAACTGTTCACTAAAATAATTTGAATTAAAAACAGAATACAAGAATGGATTTTTGGCTTTCAAATATGGCATAGCATGACATTATAAGTGTTACCGTTGTTTTTCAATGATTTTTTTTTTCTATTTTTGGTCGATTTTTTTTTAGAAAATTGCCCCTCCCGCCTAAATGGGGTGAAATAAGCCCCCTCTTTTATACGATTTTTTCTTGTCTAGACTAAGCCTATACGCCCTAGGCTTTTGTTGATTTTTGTGCAAAACATAGTTTAGTATAGTAATTTAACACTGACATTATGTACTGATTGATTACAATGGAAAAATGACAAAAGTCACGTACTATATTTACTAAAATAGTTGTATTAAATGTAATTATTCATGAAATAAAAATAAAATTATGTAATAGGTCTTAGAACATTCCGTATTACAGAACTGTTTTTAATTTTTATTTTTCATTTCCCTTTCAATTTAGCGTATATAAGTAAGTTAACTTATAATTTCATTTTCCTCGGAATTTTGAATGGACTTGTGCCGTTGAAAAATTTGACATTTCTCGACGTTTCGAGGTCTCTGGAGTCGGATTACATGATTACATTGTTTTTAGAGAGATGTCTGTGTACCATGTACGTTCGTACCTTCGGAGGCTTTTTTTCGCGGACGATATCTCGAGAACGCATAGATACATCGACTTCATATAAATTTTATTTTACAGATAATAAGACCATAACGTGCAGAAAGGATTTTCAGAAAAATTCAATTAGCGGTTTTTTTATTACAGTAATTTAAAAAAAAAGTTGTCAAATGGCTTGTTTCTCGAATATTTCTAGAACAAATAATGCGGCCTGGTTTCATTCTATGCATAACGATATAGTAAAAAATTGGTAATACCTAAGAAAAATCAACCCACAGTTTTTTTTTTTTTAATTAAAAGAACTATTAAAAATTAAAAAAAAAAAATATCGAATATCTTGAGAACACATAAAGTAATTACCTTGGGGTAATTTTATTTAATACACAAAGTTATAGTTGATAATCGGTAGAGTTTGTAAAAAAAAATAAAATCGGATGTCGAGTTTCAGAGGGAACCAATGGGAAGTTATCAGTGTGGGTCAAATCCAGCCTCTTTTATGTATTTATTTTTTTCCACCTACTGCCACACCCATTCTTAATATATTTGAGGTTTTTTTTTTCTTTATTTACGCCTCAGATTGATATATAGAAATCACTCATAGCTAATTTCGTTTTTCCATACAAATTGTATGGGAAGTTTGCTTTTGTTTGCTTCTTTATTTTTTTCAACTTTACAACTAGTAATCGTAGGGAAATGATTAAGGCGTATTCTTAAAGTAAATTAAATATTATTTAAAAATGTCCTCCACTTCTTATATAATTATTGCACTCCTTCCAAAGTTATTGAAGGATAAAAATGGATTCCATGTTGTAAATATCAGCTATAATTAACAATTTTTAAGGTTGAATTTTGTTTTTTTATGTTGATATATTAATTTTTTACGAAAAAAAATATTTAACGGAAAGAAAAAATGAAATAAACAATTAAAAAAGCACATTTTTATCGTTATTTTCGGTTTTTATAGCAATCAATTTAAAAGATTTTTTTCCATAAAAGTTGACTTGATAAGTAGTTGTGTTGTGGTTTTATAAATATTTTCATTCCATGAAATTTATATTATAGCTGATATTTTCAACAGGGAATCCACCATCCACTGGAATTACCCGTCCATTTTAATAACTTTGGAAGGAGTGCAATCACTCCATAAAAAGTAAGGGGGTATCATTTCCGTACGAAAACTAATTGTAAAGTTATAAAATAAAGAAGCAAACAAAAGAAAACTTCCCATACAATTTGTATGGAAAAAGAAATTAGCGATGAACATTTTTTTTTCACTAAACTCTAACTCAAAAACTAGTGGCATTGAAAACCGGAGAATATAATATACATATGTATGTACATAATGTTCATACTCATCATACTAGACTAAGCGGCAAGTCTGTTTTTTATGTTTGTAACTACCTTTGAACTAGCCCACAAAGAATTCTCTTATTAAAAAAAAAAAAAAAAAAAAACACGAAAATATCAAAACAACTACAGATACAACTATAATTACCATACCAACAAAATGAATAGGAATTAAAGACACTCATATATATGTATACCTACTACGTACAATATGTATATATTTTTATATAATGTTTTCAAGGGAACCAAGCCTCCAAATGTGTGATTATTTAGGTTCACAAAAAAAAGTATTTGCTTGAGCTTGAGCGCGCTGATCTATGACATCATCTTTTGCGAATGTTATTTTTATAAGAAATTAGTCAGTAAATAAAACTTAAAAGAAAACTTAAAAACAAGTGCATACTGCAAACTAAAAAAACTATAGCTAATGTGCGGCTATGAGTAAAAGCAATTACGTGACGAAACTTTAAATCAAATCTCACAATGCTACATATTATTTCAAATTCTTGTGATGGGTAGGTGGCGGTAATTAATTATTGAGCCGAATGATTCAAGTTTAAAAAAACAACTTTTATTCGTCACGTATTGTATTAGGAATTATGTCTTGCATTGGGAAGTTCTCACTTTTGAAATTTCGTATGTACATTGAGTTAATTTTTTGATTTTTTTAAGGTGCCACTCAGGTTGAGACGGCCAAAAGGTTCCCAGAGAATGGCCTATGGTTGCACTTAGTCCTTTCACGAATCACGATTCAAACTGACAATTTTGCATTGAAATATCTACAAACCTTACGACCAAAGTATTTTATAGGAAGACTGTTAATTTTATAATTTCATTTTCATTTCAAATTATTTTTTTTTTTTTAATTTTTTTTTTTTTTTTTTTTGCAACGGCTTTCAAATTGAATTTAATATCAAATCCACTTATTCATACAAATGTAGTCTTCTATAATAAGTTTAAGGTTTTTATTTTACCAAACAAATAGGTATATCACATGAACTTTGACATTCACTTGTTCTATTTCAAAAGTAGGTGCAGAATAGTTGCACTAAACTGTTCTGGACCACTTCATGAAACACTAAGTGACAAAATACAGAACAGTTAAAGCAAGGTTATTCATTACTCATGGAACACACAATCCTGTATCCTAATGAAATAAAATGCACGACTGGGTCGCACAAACTTGCTCTTGTAGTAAAAGTTTCTTCGAATTTTACAGCTTGAGTGTAATATAAAACACATAATTAATAATTATATGTATTTATCCATTTAATGATTTAATTTATGTAAGAATGGAAATTTGAATATGGAAAAAAAACACACGTTTTTTTAAATTGATAAAATAGGTACTTAAAATGTTTTAATCTCAGAATGAAGAACGCCATCTCAATTCTTGAAAAAATCTGAATTTATGCAGAAAAAATTTTAAAAATCGATGAAGCGGTTTTTCTAAAAAATAATTTTGAAAAAAAATTTGGTATGCCATTTTTAAGAATATAATAATATGCATCTAAAACCAACATTTCAAAAAAATTCATCAACCTTTCCAAAAAAAATGATTTAAAAAAAAAACTTTTTTTTTGAAAATATATATTTATTTTTACTTGATAGGACCATCTAAGTAAACATTTTGCTCAAAATCGGTTAAGCGGTTAACGAGAAAATCGAAAATAAAAACAAAAAAAAAAAAACGGTTCTATGGCAGGTACCGTTAATAACGGTTTTTGGTAAATTTTTTTTTTCACCAAAATATAGCTCACCGCTACTAGTACACCCACAAAATTGAAAAAAAAACATGGTTAGAGCCTTTTTTGAGATAAATAACTTTTTTCAAAATGGTCCTTATGCTCCAAGTTTTAAGAAAATCGCTTCAGTGGTTAAGGCTCTAGGCCGAGGTACAGACAGACATACACACAGACAGACAGGCGGAATTGAGGGACCCACTTTTTCGTGTTCTCTATTATCATAATGTCAAGTTTGATTGTTATCTCGAGTTGGATTTTTTGCACGAATCCATAACTTCCCCTATAGTACCTATGTACATATATCGCAAGTAAAAAACTGGTTGCAATTGTTTAAAGAGGTGTAGACGAGTCTTATTGAGAACTTGTCGCAAAGAGACGCCAGTAAGCTCTAATTGCATCAAAGAAAATAATACAATAAAATTGAATTTGCTTGTCTAACTTAATGTTGTTGAAATTAAAAATAACTACATTGGGCCAGTTTGTTCGTAAACTACTAAGGTGCCAGTTATAGCTTCAATTGAAATTCATCATTAAAAATGTTAGTTTTTGATTTTGAAAAGTCCAAACTCAAAATTAATTATTATTTTGATTTTTACAAAAAACATATAAAAAAAATTATATATGTATCTTTTAAAGCTGAAAGAATCAAAAAATAGAAAGCAGAGAGCAAAATCAATAAAAGAAAAACACTTTACAAAAAGAAAGGAGAGGAACACGTTTAATGCATATTCTGTGTAGTGAGTGCTCAAAAACGCATAATGAAAATAAATTCAATTGTATCTACTAGCCGTTGAGTTTGATTAACAAGATACAAAATAAAATATATTGTTTAAAGTGGCATTGCACTTATGATTGAATTACTACAAATATTGTAAATAGTAATTGCAGATTAGCTATCTAGATTTTGATCGATATATAATTTCAAATTAAGTTGACTATAAGTGCTTGGTTGTTTTAATTTATATCGTTATATTTTTTGAAATAGTAGAAAACAATTAAATATGATAATTTATAACGTGGACTGAATTTTATATACATTTATGTACATAAATATTTACGTATTAATAAAAAATAAACATGCACTAAAATGATTTACATAGTTACAAAATGTCCTTAAACGAAGAAATATATAAAATAATATATTTTTTTTAGTTTCGAATTCTCTAACTGAAATAAAAAACATTATTTTTTTTTCTGCATATTAGACACTCGTTGGGGTTTATTGTGGACCAAATTAAAGTCAAAATACCGGAGTTTTTAAATGTTTTGTTATCAAGAAAACAAAAATAAACATGAAAACACGATAACATAGACCTCTTGCTCAGCGAAGTATCAGTGATATAAAAATGAGTAATATGACTAATAAATATAATATATTATATATTTTGCAGCAATCTAAGAGGGGTGGTTTGAACATTTAACTTTACCGTTTACTCAGCAGTTGAAGTTAAAATGTTAATAGATTTTAATAATGTATGCAAAAATTCAATGAATCATGTGGACAAACAAAAATTAATTGCACACCAAAAATAACTTGTTCTTAAAATCAAATAATACCTACATATACATTATGTTCGTTCATTGTTTATCAGTTATTATTTTGCCTTAGCAAGTGCTTTTGACATTTTTGGCAATTCACTTTCTAAACAAAGAAAAAACTTGTTATCAAAGTAAGATTGTACTTTTTTATCACCTGATATTCTGAGTAGGTACATAATTTTAGTAGCCCGTAGCGTATTGGTTGGTGCGTTGGACTGTCATGCCAAAGGTCTGGGTTCAATACCAGCCGCTTCCACCTTAAGTTTTTTTCCGGGCTACTGCCTCTTGCGAGGAAGTGACAAATCCTCCAAGAGTATCTTCTATCACAGAAAAGTGCCGCTCACATTAGCCGTTCGGATTCGGCAATAAACTGTAGGTCCCCTTTCATTCCTGCAGACACGCAGACACAGGAATGGTTGAAGGCTGTTTCACAATGCGACGAGAAAACGAGACGTCAGCGTGACGAGAAACGCTTTCATCTTTTTCTCGTTATAACATCGTTCCTCAATTCACAATGCAGCGAGTTATTCACAGAGACACCGTAGAATTATTCGTGTTTGTCAGTGAATTTGGGAAATCAAATACAAAATTTGAAAAAAAAGAAAATGAAAATGTTAAAAAAATTGCTTTTAATACTTTTGGGAGTGTTTATTTACAAAAAAGCAAAAGGCAACAAAAACCAAAAGTGAGCAAAAAAGACGGTGGGAATGTTATGAAGACAAAATTAATTAGTCGCAAAATAAAAACACATATTTGCTCGCCATTTTCGGTATTTTATTTATTTATCTACACAATTAATAAATATAAATACAAATACAGATACGCTCGGTGTCCTCTTCTCAATTGTCAAAATGAAAATCGTCGTCTCGTCGCGTCTTTTTTTCAATTTTTCGAAATCATGGCGTGACGGGACGACGAGAAACGCTTTATTGTGAATACTCTGGTATATTCTCATTGCTTGAAATTGGTTTGACAGCTACGACGTCACGTTCACGTCTCGTTTCCTCGTCGCATTGTGAAACAGCCTTGAGAGTTGTAAGTCACCCCTTGAAATTGCTACATATATCTCCAGCCAAACAAAAATAAAATGAATTAAAATACCTAAAATTTAATTCGTAAACAATTGGTGGTAGCGCCTTTAAATTGTTGTTGTTCAAAAATTCAATGAAATTGAGGAAATAAAGAATGGTCGATTCTAATAAACTGATATTCTAGTATAAATAATACAATAAATAATAATGAAAATTCATTTATTTGTTTCCTCTGTGAATATAAAATATTATGTACTTCATACCGACCACCAATTTGTTCACCAATCAACTCACTGCACTAGTATACATGCTTGAACGATTTTTGGTGCAATCATAAGGCGTTTTTCTTTTTTAGTTCAGAGCAGTTCACAGATGAGCCCGAACTGTCAAACAAAAATGTTGTGTTTATTTTTGAGTTCAGAGCGCTCAGAGTTTGGAGTTTGTGTTTTTTTTTGTTCAGAGCACTTTCAGAGCGTGCTCCATCAGCTCAGAATAAAATAACCCAGCAGACACAGTAAAAAACCGTGCGCGGCCAACTTCATACAGTTTCCATATAATCTGACAGATGACAGGTTTGTTTCATAATTAAATCGGAGTGCTCTGAACATACTCTGCTCAGAGTTTACTCCGTTCGCTCAGAGTCTACTCAGTGTTCTGCTCTGAACAAACTCTGAACTAAAAAAGAAAAACGCCTATAAACCAATCAGCTTTGTTTTTTTTTATCCACGACCAAAGTTCCATTCAAACAAATTTAAGCGTGCCAAAAAAATGTTAACTTACTTTCACCGTTTCTCTTATTCAAAAAAGTTACTTTCAGTAACTTCATGACGTCATAAAGTCGTTTCTAAACTCAAAGCAAAAGTCCTAGAAAGTAGGTAAATTTTAATAATTTTTTTCAACTCATCTTGATATGAGTTGAATAGTTAATAGTTTGATTTGAAAATGTTTTCATTTTTTAAATTATGTATATACATGTATATTCAATCTAATTGGGTTTTTGTCGATTTTAGTTTTTGGATGTGTTTGTATTTTGTAATTCATTTTTTTTTTTCGACATTGCATTAGTGGAAAATGTAGGTATTTTTTTTTGCAGTGCCAATATTAATTTTATGCAATAAATTTAATGCAATCACATTTTTTTCGTAATTGGTAGGTATTCATTCAAAATGTATCCCTTTCGTTTGAAATATTAACTACATTTTTAACTTTGGTCGTTCCTAAATGAGAAGTTAGCCAAAGAAACTTTCTTAAAAATGGCACTGCAACTTTTTATTATAAAATAAATAAATCTGATGGCACAACAGCTCATGAAGAACTAGGGCCTAATGAGTAGTGACTTACAGCTCTCAACCACTCCTGTGTGCGTGTCTGCAGGAATTGGAGGGGACCTACAGTTTATTGCCGAATCCGAACGGCTTATTTAGTGGCACTTTTCTATGACGAGATACTCTTGGAGGTTTTGTAAATTTCTCGCAAATGGCAGTAGCCGTTTTTAATTTAAAAATTTTTAGGTGGGAGGCTGGGGATCGAATCTAGACCTCCGGCATGACAGTCCATCGCACTAACCATCACGCCACGGCTACTACGCAACTTTTTACTACTTTTACTTTTTCTACTTTTTACTATTTATAGAATAAGTATCAAGACATCAAGTCAGTTAGCTGTGTTCAAATTCTAACCAATTCTTTTATATTTTCTTATTTAAAAATAAATCCAGACATTAAGATCTTTAATTTTTAATTCAAGAGCTCTAGACAAAATACATTTTAGTAGGTGTGGTTTAAAATCTGAATGGGTAGATATGTAGATACCTAATTTGTTTTATTTACTGCATACATTTACTTCTTTTTATGGTAGCCCATGATCTCATATAAAAAGAAAAAAAAAACACATGCATAGTTTCTATTTAAATAGTTTTGAGTTTACATTTTAAAATCTATAAAAAGCATGAACTCCATTTTCTGTCAGTTTTAATTAATTTCCCTGATTCATGATTTTTTTTAGCAGATAAACAACGTTGTGGAGCTAATGTTAAAAACTTAACATAAATTTGTTTCAGTATTAAAATGCACTCACCTTGAATGGATAATATTCGGCTGAACTCATTGTGATGGTTTTATTTAAATCTTATATCTGAAAAAAAAAAAAAAATATATGCATAACATTAATCATATTATAAATCAAATTGTTTATTTCAACAAGATGAGTAATTTAAAGGAAAATACTTAACCACCCTAATGAAGGTCAATTCAAAAGTTAAAGTATACAATCATAATAACATACTATACGATTTGCCCTTCCTTTGACTCACGCTTCCAAACAAATCACTATCTTTTTGAAAATGTATTACATCATGAGCATTTTTTTTCTTTCAAGTTTTAGATCGCACGGGAGTCATAGTACATTTAGTCTATGACATCATAATGACATTAAGATTGTGAATAAAATAGTCCCACATGGGAAAAATATGTATCTATTCATATGTTTCTCTTTTTAGGTCTAATTCGGGTTAGCCTTTGGTAGATGATGTTAGACCACAACAAAAGTTTTATTCTTTTTTAGAATCGATATCTACTGCGCCATTTATAAAACCTCCTGCCAATGTACGATTGAGACTTGGGATGGTTCCAATATGTACAAAGGAGGATAGTATCTATGTACATACATATCCATAGGTACCTATACCTATATGAATTCTTGACACGAGCATGTCAGTATAGAAACATAAATGTGCTTCATTAGTTTAATATTTTAAGTAGTATGGTAGGTATTTAATGCTGGAGAATAATAAAAAGAAACAAAAAAAGTTATTTCAAATGTTTGTTTAAATTCTTTTCTGTGTTACAGTCGACACCCAGTACGAGTATAACAAAAGATATTATGGACTCTTGCTTTCTGATAAATCAGTTTATTATTTTTATTTAATGACATTTAAATTAATTCAAGTTATTAATATGAACCTCGAAAACAAAAAAAAAACATCTCTGTTGAGAGGTAAAAATCTAACGGGATATGTCCGTGTCCGTTTTTGATTGAGAAGGTATTTGAAATGTTTTTTAAAAGATACTTATGGGGTTTTTCTTTGGTAAAGTCAGATTTCTGACTAAAATTTGATTTTTTACGTGGCAAATGGAGTACGATTTCAGATTTAATTTTGTTTGTCATTGTATTAGTGTTTATTCGTCTGAGGTGCGTTCTTTTATGTTACTGTGGTTAACTATGGTTAATGTGTCAAAAATAAAAGTTGATGTGCCATAGTTAAGAAAGTTACTCTTGGCAACTTTTTCATTTAGGAACGACCAGAGTTAACAATAGTTAATCTGTCAAACGACAGGGGTTGACAAAAAAAAAATTGAATTGTATTTTGAATGAATAACCAAGAAAAAATATGATTGCATTAAATTTATTGCAAAAATAATTATTAGGAATTCAAAATAACATGTGTAATATTTCCAACTTAAATTTCTTTACACTCAGTTTTGTATAAATCGAACAGAAATAAGTGCATTTTTCTTTATTGCGTATGGCACAGAATTTTTTGATGAAAAATTAACCAAATATAAAGAAGAAAATGCCGACAGAAAGAAAATGCTTCAGAAAATAAAAGAAAACTATTCCAAAAATCAAATTCGATAAAAAAAAATCGATTTAAATGATAAAAACATATTTTAAATATTGAAAACAATTCCAAATCAAATGGGCAAAAAGAAAACAAAACATCCACCATTGCATTTCAGCTGTGTTTGACAGATCAACTATTTCAATTCGTATCGAGGAGATGAGTTGGAAAAAGTTACAAAAAGTTACTTTTTGACACTTTTACTTTAGAA
The DNA here is from genome assembly GCA_947049315.1 of Epistrophella euchroma. NCBI lineage: Eukaryota > Metazoa > Arthropoda > Insecta > Diptera > Syrphidae > Epistrophella > Epistrophella euchroma. The sequence continues at coordinate 129,182,478 of OX346246.1, forward strand.
TTTCGGAACGATTTTATGACGTCATAAAGTTACTCGAAGTAACTTTTCTGTGTTAAAGGAACGACCGAAGTTAACTATAGTTAACCACAGTACATAAAAGAACGCACCACGGGTAATTAAACAATACTGCCTATATTATTTATTATTCATAAATTATTTTTAGTCAACGAAACCTGTAATATTAAGAATACTGAATCAAAACGGCTACTGCCTCTTGCGAGGAATTGACAAATCCTCCAAGAGTATCTCCTGTCACAGAAAAGTGCCGCTCGTTAGCCGTTCGGATTCGGCAATAAACTGTAGGTCCCCTCCATTCCTGCAGGCACGCACACAGGAATGGTTGAGAGTTGTAAGTCACTAGGCCCTAGTTCTTCATGAGCTGTTGTGCCATCAAATTTATTTAATTTTTATGAATCAAAGCATCAACGACCGGAAATGTATGATTCATTCACATTTTCATCCGCATCACTGTATTATTAAATAAATGTTAAGAATTCCAATGTCAAATCTTCTTTATAAAATGCGAAAAGTAGTAGGTATGTCCTAAAACTGCAATGAATGAAAATTCTTGTATGACCTACTTTGAAAGACATGAAGAGGTGGTTGTTATTTTCTTCTTCAGAAGCGATACCAAAGAAGGCGTAGGTGGGATTGTATAGATAATAGGTTATGTTATGACTTTAAACATAACCTAGATATGATAGGAGTGTTTGAATGTACATTCGACTCACGATTCCAGCATTCGATTGAGCAGGAAATTTGTAAGCTCAACGATTTAGGGTTTAATATTAACCATTCATCCGGATGTCACTCTTCTATCCGGGATTTTTATTAGTAAAGCTCGGACAAAGTTCTAGCAACATATTTATTAGGTAATTTTCTAAGCTTCTTTTTAACTATACAGCCTGAGCTCATTTTAACGTTATTCAACTTTGGTTTTTGGTTCTTCAAACCACTGCATCGCGCGCTAGATTAACAAAATTGAAATTTTTCATGACATACCCAGAGTGGTATTTTTTTTTTAGATTTTTGTCTAGTTTAACAGTGTCTATTTCGAAATAGTCGGATATATGGTTTCTTTAATAAAAAATATATTACATGTGTCAAGGTTCAGACAATCGTTTCCGTTGTCCTAAGTTAAATACTTTAACAAGAATTAAAGCTGTTTACTTAAAACTCGGATGGCTGTCTAAAAGTTCGACAATGTTTATAAATACGACTGACAATAATTACGGAAATCGCATGTAAAAAATTCAGCATTAAAAGCTTTCAAAAAAGACTGGTTTGCAAAGCATGGTAAACATTTATCAAATATATTTCAGATATATTCACTGTGATATTGCTATATCACAGTAAAATATAAGCAAAAAAGAACCGTTAAAATTCTTTGTTTCAAAAAACAAAATAAATCTAACTGCAAGCAGTGGAACAAAACGAATGATTTAAAAACGCCGAAAGACGCACAAATAAGAGAATAAATAATAAATAGAAAGAAAAACATTATAAAGGGAGTATTTAAAGTAAACCAATACTGCTATACCTATGGAATAATAATTCGATTATTGACGTGGCTGGAAACCGGTGTAGAGAAGAGACTAATGAGCAGATTTTCCTAAGACAGAAAGGTCCAGGGGCAAAAAAAAAAACTAATAAAAACTCGTGATACTGGCAATAGCGATCGTTTATATAGGTATTACAGATCATAAGATACATCTACCAAAGAAAATAAGACAAGGTATATAGTAAAGCTTTTGCTTAGCGGCAAACGCCTCGTTTCGTGTTGGATGATGCACGACTGTACGCCTCCAGAAATGTAGTTTTACGACGAATGTCCATAGTCCAATCTCCTTCGAGCACCGAGTACACAAATAATTTCAGAAATTGAAGCCATACAGGCTAATTCAAGATCCGCTGTACTTTTTGATAATAAATTTAAAAGTACAAAAGGGGGGGTGGTGAAGCACAAGAATGCGTCTGTGATATACAACTTTTTGATATAAAGTAATAGGTACTCAACATTAACACAAACAAAATACACTTAAATTAGACGTAGATACAGCTACAGACCCATCAAATGAACGAAGTAGCACGAACGAAATAACCAACATACAATTCCACACCGACACCACCAGAATTACGAAAATAAGATGATGTCATGCTTTTCTCTTTTTAGGGAACTGCGGATTTTCAGCTTGGGAATGCAAATTATTTTTTTTTTCAACATTTTATATTGCAAAATAGGTATATGAAATTATTGGATTAATAACGGTTGCGATAATTGGAACTCCAACTCCGTACTTCAACTGGAAATAAATTCCTTCAACCGCACCCAAAATTGTAAAAATAAAATTCCTCAGAATATACATATAATTAAGCACTGACTGATCAACATAGAATTAAGGGAATTTATGATGAATCAAAAAATTATTCTTCTTTTAAGAACAAATGTTTCAAAACAAAATGCAGCACAATTTGTCAAATATTTTTTTTTACACTTGTTTGAACATTTAAAATATTGCCGATCTACTTACATCCTCTTTAAAAGAACACTTTACAAAAACTGGTAATTGTTTTGTCTCTGTAGGCGGCTTTTATAAAACAAAAAAAAAATAAACAGCAAAGTACTCATTTTTTCAGTCTGTGACGTCATAAGTCTCTCTTGAGTGGAAAAATTTTGTGAAATGTGTTGACAGCGTTGCCGAAATAACACAATCGTGCTTTTTTACATGATAATTTTCTCGTGGCACGAAAAAGTTTTTTATTTCCATTATTACTTAAAATGAAGCAAATTTCAACAAAATTTGATAAAAAATTGTTTCAAATTCCGTAAAAAATGGGCCGAAATACATAATTTTTCGCAATGCACGAATAGAGCAGTAGTAGCCCGTGGCGTAATGGTTAGTGCGTTGGACTGTCATGCCAGAGCTCTGGGGTTCAATACCAGCTGCTTCCACCTTAAGTTTTTTTCGGAGCTACTACCTCTTGCGAGGAAGTGACAAATCCTCCAAGAGTATCTATTGTCATAGAAAAGTGCCACTCACCTTAGCCGTTCGGACTCGGCAATAAACTGTAGGTCCTCTCCATTCCTGCAGACACGCATACAGGAATAATAGAGAGTTGTAAGTCGCTAGGCCCTGGTTCTTCATGAGCCGTCTGTGCCACCAAATTTATTTATTTATTTATTTACGAATAGAGCAAATAAGTTCCATTGATTTTTGTTATTGTATTATACGACGAAATTAAATTGATTACAGCTTTTTCAAGAAAATAGAAGAGTTTGTGTTTTTTTCAGAAAATATGGCACGTTAAAGCAGAGTTGCCGCAATAACATTAAATGCTAGCTCATTATATAGGAGAAAAAAGCAATTATGAAATTTTAAAACCATGCCATTTTACTCAAAAACAATTAATTATGTTATTAGGTTTAAACTATACATCTTGTGTTCGAAATAAGGAACTTAATGTTCGGGCTTAGGAAACAAGTGTTCGATTACTGGGGAATTTGTTTTTTTTTTCAGTTTTTATTCTTTATAAAAAAAAACAGTTGAAGTTAATTAAAGAAACTTAAATTTAATAAAAACAATTTGAGTTTCAGAAAGTAATAAACTTTACATCACGAATTTACGTTGAACGGTTTCCTCATATTTGAGGATTACTTTTTTGTAAGTTCGATTATAGGGAAAATTACCCTACAGGACTTTTAAAATCTAGCATTCTGTTTTCCGAGGTCCCATACGATTTGGCAATATGAGATTTGGGAATCTAGCATAATGAAATTTTGTATTATGGAAACCATAGAGTACCTATATTATCTAGAGAACCGAGTCGTACCCCTCTTGCCTGAAACACCCGCAAATTTTATTTTATTTGAGTAAGAGAAATCTCTCTTATTTTACACTTCAAATGCACAGGACCTCTAATACATGCTAAAAATATAGGGCAAATTATATACATATTTTGGTTGAAGTTCCATTTAAAATGCACGGGACAACTAGCCCATACAAAATCTAATGGGCAAATCCTTTCAGTAGAGCTTGTAGGGTGGAAGAGAACAACTACCTTAAGTCGGTTCTCTAGATAATATAGGTAAGGTACTCTATGTATGGAAACACTGCTATTGAGTTTTTTCTTTTTTTTGAGTGAGAGAGACCGAGAAGTTGGCCGCGTTCAACCTACATCTAAAATTTCAGATATCTGAATTTTTGGAGCTTCTGATTGGCCAGCTGTCATAAAAAGTTAGATGACTTTTAGTGACTTTTAGTTACGTTTACTGGCTGAACAGAATAGAATGACGGAACTGAAGACGCAGACGGAACTGGAAGAGCTGTCAAAAAGTGTCGTACGTTATTTTTTTTACATGTCCACAATGGAGCTGTACAGCTTTGAAAGTATTTTGAAGAAAAACAGAAGAATATTATTGTGTACAAGCTCAGAATTCACATTTTTTGTTTCCAATAATTTTCCTTTTAATAAATAATTTTTTTCGCGATACAAATAACCACAATATTTTTTTCCGACCCAAAAAGTTGTTTTTTTTCTTCATACAAATTGAAACGTCAAAAGTGCCGTACGTCAAAAGTTAAAAGTTGGTGAACTCTTCCGTCTGCGTCTGCGTCTCCGTATGCGTCTACGTTCCGTTGTGTTCGCAACATTGAATTTGCGTGTATTCAATATTTTGACAGCTATTCCGGCTCCGTCTCCGTTTCCGTCTGCGTCACCATTCTGTTCAGCCAGTTAGTTACGTTTATTCTGAAATTTCAGACAAGAAAATTTCATCTGAAAATTCAGATGACAGTTGTTTGTGGTGGGGGAAAAGTAAAAAGAGCTGAAGTGCTACACATCAAATTGAACTTTATGATTTTCGGTGTGGTTAGTGGTTGATGTGTGCTTATAAGTTTTATAATAAAATTGTAATATTTACTTATTTAATTAAAAGAACTTTTTGTTAATTGTTTAGTGACTTTTTGAATAAAAGGAATGATTTGTCTTCGAAAAGTATTCCCATAGTTGTCCATCGGATTATTGTGGAACAATTTTGCATTGAAGTTATAATAAATTTGCTGCACATTAACAAACAAATCTGTTGCTAATCTTTTTACATAAAATTTCATCTACAAAGCTCATGCTAAATTAACAATTTACGAATATATAAAGTTCTCTTTTATTTCGATTCTATGCAAATTCAATAAGTAAATACGGGAATTTGACACAGTGGCTTTTGACTGAAATTTCAGATTTTTTTTGCGTTCAATAAAAAAATCTGAAATTTCAGAATCTGAAATTTCAGATTTCTTTGCTTTGAACGTACCCAATGTAATAACGATGTGATGACTGATGACGATGAGTGATGACCAAAAATACTGAATATAAAGATATGAATCTAAAATACTGAACATAAAGATATGAATCTTTCGTACGTTTCACCCTCCAAAACCTATTTGTTTACATTTTTGTATTTATAATTTAATTTTGTGTCGATGAATAGATGTGAAATCCAACAACAATATAGCAGGGTGGTGTGAAGATAAATACAGTGAAATCTCCCTTGGGCGGACAGTCATGGTGCAGAAATTTTTGTCCGCCTAAGGGAGTTGTCCGTTTAAGGGAAAGCAAACAAAAACACTAATTTTCAAAATTAAGAGTATACATATATTCATTTATTAACAGAAAATAAAAATAACAAAAATAAATAAACTTTAGTTCTTTTTTATCACATGACGTGGAAGGAAATGATCAGATTTATCACATACATATAAAAATCAGCCTCTAAAAACTTTGCAAAAATATAAGAAGATTCGTATTTATGTGTTTTTAGATACACAGATTTCGCACATACATAATAGGTGTTTTTCTTTTTTAACTCAGAGCAAAGCATTGAGCTATCAAAAATAAATCTATGTTTCTTTTTTAGCTCAGACATATCAGAGCGCTCAACTTGTGTTTCTTTTTTCAATCAGAGCAAGCTTGGAGCTGGCAGCTGGCACGCATGAATGAAAGAATACAAGATTGCGCCATTTGTTATCTCATTGGTGACAAATGATATGTAAACAAATATGGCCGCCAGTAGTTTGTTTAGTTAATCGATTGTTCGGTTGTGTTTTTTCCTTTCGTGCGCGTTTATTAGTTTAAAAAATCACAGTTTTCGTTTAGAAATACGATTATAAATACCGAATTAATATTTTTCATTTGAAATAAATGTTTTTTCATTTAAAATAAATCGCCAAAAAGCAAATAAAGCGAAAATGTGTAAAGTAGAATAGATAATTCAGAACTTGTGCACTTTTATTACACTACACTTCACTTTTTATTAATTCAAATTAGAACAATTAAATAAAAATTCAAGTTAAAAACTTTTTCCGGCCTTATCTAGTAGGAAAAAATCATATTTTTGTCACCGATTGCGCCATACGTGCTGTCAAAAATTACAACAACAAATCGAAAAAAATGAAACGGCGTAATCTTGTATTCTTTCATTCATGGCTGGCACGCATATATTTTTCCATTATATGGGTTAATTTATTGTTTTTGTTACTTTATATACAGGGTGATTTGCATACTGTTGTTAAACCTGGCAGCACTGATGTACTATCCCATGTCAACGAAAATGGCGGCTATCCTTCATTTATTGAATAAAGCCTAGTATGCTGCTGATGCGAAACAAAAAATCCCGTACAAAAATGACACAACGAAATTACAGACGAAAAATTTCGCTGTGCTTTTCGTTCTGCGGTACACTGTTCGATGAACGAAATTCGATAATTGTAGCAGATTACTTGAAGAGATCTCCCCTCTTTTTTCACACAGAATTAATTGCCTGTAGCATTAAAGCCTAGTACGCTGCTGATACGAAACGAAATTTTTAGTTGGTCTCCAACATGACAACGAAATGCTTACGAAAACCATAACTAAAAATTACCCCTTGAAAGTGTCACCATTTGCAAAAACAAAAAACAAACACAAACGCATAAAAATCACAGAAAGCAATGTCGTGACGAAAGATTGCAAATGTCACTTTCACTCACACAATTATTGGTAAGCATTTCGTTGTCATGTTGGAGACCAACTAAAAATTTCGTTTCGTATCAGCAGCGTACTAGACTTAAATGAGGAAGTATTAGCCGCCATTTTTCAGCCCTTTGCCACAACGACAGCACAGAACATACCGCGTGTCTTCATCTTATAATTAAAAAAGAAACTTATTGTAAGTTATTTTATAACAATTAATTTTCTATAATAAGTAAATCATTATATATGTAAGTACCTACTAGATAATTATTATCATATATTATAAACTAGAATTAATGAATTTAATTATGAATTTCTACAGGAATAAAAGTTCTTTAATAAGCAAGAATAAGGCCAATGCCACACGAGCGTCCAAATGGACGAACTTCCATTTGGAAGCGTGTCCAGTATAAAACTCTCTTGATGCCACACAAACTTTCTTTTGGGCGCGCGGACGGAATATTTTACTAAGTTAGTTCCTTTTCTTTGGTTGATAAATCAAATTAATATAGAGTTAGTGGATGAAAATTCAAAAAATGGCCCCTACCGCCTTCCCTGTTGTAATGAGCCCTATAAAATGTATAACATTTTTGTAGATGGGAGTTGGGGTAGTAACAATGTGGACTATTTTTTTTTCAAAATTCTGAAAATTTTCATCAACTTTTGAACTTAGAACACTTTTTTTTATAAACTGATTAAATAACCTCAATTGCCTCTCTTGTTAGGTTTATGCCTATAAAATTATTGGCAGAATTTGAGGCAAGGGTTCAGGGAATATCTTTGCATAATTAGTTTCTCAAATTTCTAATATTTTACATCAACTTTTCAATTTAGAATTTCAGGAATCAAATTCAATTGCTCTCCCATTACGTTTTTAGGGTGGAAGGGGGTACCTCTTCTCAAAAATTTTTAAACACAATTGTAGCCTAACATTTTATCTTTGTTTTAAGATCTTAATCTTGAAAATATTCGGCCTTTCTCCACTGGAAGACTACCGAGACCAATGAACCAAACACACTTTTTCTATGCAATTTTTCCGATTTCTCGACTAAATTAAAATTAAGATTGTGGGGCTTGTGGTGCACGTAAATTATCAAATGAAGTATCAAAATAATCGTTGTTTTCCTGACATTCGGAATAAGAAAAAACCAAATTAAACCATGCATGCATTGATAAGATATGAGCTCTTATAATATTGCCGTTATCTCAGCTCAACGGTACTTTGGGAACTCAATTTTTTAAATTTAATTTTGGATACATTATTTCTTTTATCTGTGAAAATTTCAGCAATATCTAAACGCACTAAAAAGATAAAAATAAAAAACACAAAAAAAAGCCATCTAAAAATTATCTGGAAGCGCGTGTGACCATACTAATTTGCGACAGTACCCCTCATGCCGTTTTACAATCTGCGCGGCATGAGAGTCAAACAGTCGACAAAGTTGGACGCGCGGACGAAACCAATAAGTGGACGCTCGTGTGTCCATTCCTATAAGTTTTCTTGGTTCTCAGGACGTACTTCCAAATGGACGCGCAGAAAAAGACGCTCGTGTGGCATTAGCCTTAAGAGCTTTTCAATTACATGATTGAAGACAGCCGCAACACATACAGTGTAACAAAAAGCGTATGGGAGGGGTCTATTTCCCCCGTTTAGGCGGGAGGAGAAATTTTCTACAAAAAAAAAAAAAAAAAAACGACTTGGAATAGAAAAAATATCATTCAAAAATATTCTGGGTTTTGAAAAAAAGTATAGCCATGACATAGTTATATGAGTACCATAACTTTGCATAAAAAAACTATGCTAGCACAAAAATCGGGACTGCCACACAAAAATAGCACAAAAAGAGCACAAAATTCTAGCTATGGTTTTAATAGATTATGCTAATGTGTATATGCTAGCTTTATAGACGTCAACAATTTTGAGTTGAAAATATTAATCTTTTCAAATATTGACCCATGTAAATAACTTTCTTTTGAAAGTCTTATGGGGTTTTCGATTGGTAAAATAAATCAATTTATTTTTGATTTGGATCTGTCAAACATACAATTTCCCCTCTTTTTGCTTTACATTGGGCAAAATAAATTGATTTATTTTTGATTTTAAATCAAATTTGCAAATCTAAATTTTTCGGCAGATACCCCTCCTTGTACTAATACCAGCATAAATCCAGCTGTCAGTTTGCAAATGGTTTTCGTTGATATTTCGGTTGTGAAAATTATATTGAAAAATGTGGAAAATAATTGCTAATAAATAAATGGTAGCAGTTTAAAATGAACCGGCAACTTTATCAAGTTCATATTTCTCTTCTAAAAGTAAATCGAGAGATGAAGATTTTTTTTTGAAATATTACATAGAAGCCATAATGCACAAATACAGTGACAAAAACAATCAATTTGAAATTGTATTTCATTCGCCACAAAATAAATCAATTTTTTCATTGAAATCTAAATATACCAATGGAAAACCCCATTAAAAATTCATTTGAAGGGTTACAAATTCTTTATCAAAGAAAAAAAAAAAAAATACAATAAATTTCATTATGACGCATTAATTTAAATAGCAACTTTAGTATGAACTGATTAAATAGCAACACAATTACACCCAATTAAGAGGAGATAATATTAGTAATTTTATCAGGTTTGTCATTGAAAAGAAATAAACTACTCAATTAATGAATCATGCATCTTTTTGCATTCACTTTACACAAAATCATGACGTCTGAGGTGAGTGAGAATCACTCACTTGTGATATCTGGCAAGATCATTTTGATTCTTGGAAAAAAAACATTTCAGTTTTACTCACACCTAAATAGGTACTTGTAATTTATTATTTTTAGAACTTTACACATGAGTCAGTGTCGAAGGAATTGATGGTTATTTGGCCACAGAAATTTATATGCCCGGGTAGCTCAGTCGGTAGAGCGTTGGACTTTTAATCCAACGGTCCAGGGTTCAAGTCCCTGCTCGGGCGGTCTGTTTTTTTATTAAATTAAATAAATAGAGTTAATTCACTATAATTTCAGACAGAGCAATATTGTAAACTCAGAGTACGCTCCTAGTATATAATCTAGGAGGGTAACAAAGGTAAAAAAAAACCCTTGTGGCACCTAACGAACATGTCTGTGCTGTTAGGTTATCAATGTGGGTGCAATCTTTTTATGATGATGATGTGCAAACAATCACTGAGCAGTAGGGCGAGAGCGGTACATATTTTCGCTATATACGACGATCATCTTTTCGCTTCATACCCCAAACCCTCCAAGAAAGACGTAATCCATGTCAAAAAAGAAGTAATTACAAATATGTACATGTCCTATACCAACGCAATAAGAATATACAGGGTGATTCACCTAAGGTGTGACAAAAAGAAGCTAGAGCGTGTAGGCTGAGTCGAGATAAGAAAAAAATCGTATAGGAGGGGGGTCTATTTCCCTCCGTTTAGGCGAAAGGGACAATTTTGTAAAAAAATTGACAAATATATATATAGTTTCTGCATACCATCCTGGCCAAGTCCAAGAGTACCCACCTTAACGTCAAGATTGGACTCCACAATAGTCCCTAGCAAAAAGAATAGTAAAAGAAACGTAGATATTAGTTTAAAAACTTTAAAATAGGCGGTAACATATAATATCAAATAACTTAGAACTTGTATATATTTTGGTTAAACGGCACTATATTAAGCACTAAGTTTTGTATTAAACTGATAAATTCTGATCCTACTTTTTTAAGTAGGTGGGTAGATCATTAAAATAAATAATACCATCATGTAGGATTAACTTCTGTGTACTGCTTAAACGACATCTTTCCGGTCTTAACGTCATTATTATTTCTTAAACTGAACGGTTGGATTTCAGATACTTCCATTATTCTATCAGATAAGTATCCTGTGAGCATTTTATAAATAAAAACCATCGCATCATAGATGAGTCTCTGGCTTAACATTCATCCAATTTAAGCAGTCCAGCATGAATCGAATCGGAGTGTAAATTTTCAGCTTTTAGATAACTCTCGTCCCTTGTTCTGAAGTATTTGGAGTCTTAATTTGGCATCTGTATTTGCTCCGAACATCAAGGTCGAGCAATAATTAAAATGTGGCATTACTAATGCGATATTAAGAAGAATAGAAGCTTTAAATTTAAGTTCCTTTCTTATTCTACTCAAAAAAAATATCTTCTTCGAAATTTTAGCACAAACTTGATTTGAATGCTTCTTAAAATTGAGCTTTTCATCTATAATCACACCTAAGTATTTTATACTTTCAACACAGTTTATTAGTGTATCATCCATACAGACATTAATTTTATAATTCACTCGAAATTTCATATAATTAGTCTTACTGACATTCAATTTCAGCTTGTTCATTATCAACCAATTATAAGTTCTCTTCAAGTCCTCATTCTATCTTTGGCACATTGTTGCACTATTTTTCCCACATATATAGATCAGACTATCATCCGCAAAAAGCTTCACATTAGAATACTGCAAACATTTATTAAAAAGTCATTTATGTATAAGAGAAATAGGAAAACCCCCAACACAGAACCCTGTGGAACCCCCAGATCATTATTTATTGCACCAGACTTTTTATCATTCACACTAGGTCTTTGGCTTCTATTCGCTAAATAAGACTCAAACCATACAACCACAACTTATTTATATGTCTATCAATAGTCTCAAAAGCACGTTTTAAATCCAAGAAAACCGCTATCACTGAAACAGAAAAACAAAATATATTTAAAAACAACGGTAAAACTTACAATGCCATGCTATACTTTTTTGGAAAGCCATTTCATTTTAAATTACATGTGTTCGTGAATAGTTTTTGAAAAAATTAATTTTCAAACACGAAATTTTGGAAAAAAATAAATTAAAAAAAAATTTCAAACTTTTTTTTTTCAAACATTTTATTATAATTTTATATAAATGTGAAAGTTTGTATGTAGTTTGTAGTTTTAATCTCTAAAAATACCTAAGTAATTGATTCTAATGAGAATTGGTACAACAGTTTACCGAAAAATAGTGAAAATAAGTGATAAATTGTTTGAAATGTCAGGTATTCAAATATAAAAATATGAAAACAAATACAAAAGTTTTTTACAATCATAAAATAAAAAATAAATTTGATGGCATAACAGCTCATGAAGAACTAGAGCCTAGTGACTTACAACTCTCAACCATTCCTGTGTGCGTGTTGGCAGAAATGGCACAGTTTACTGCCGAGTCCGAACTCTTGGAGGATTTGTCACTTCCTCGCAAGAAGCAGTAGCCCTGAAAAAATAAATAAATTTTATGGCACAACAGCTCATGAAGAACTAGGGCCTAGTGACTTACAACTCTCAACCATTCCTGTGTGCGTGTTGGCAGAAATGGCACAGTTTACTGCCGAGTCCGAACTCTTGGAGGATTTGTCACTTCCTCGCAAGAAGCAGTAGCCCTGAAAAAATAAATAAATTTTATGGCACAACAGCTCATGAAGAACTAGGGCCTAGTGACTTACAACTCTCAACCATTCCTGTGTGCGTGTCTGCAGGAATGGAGGGGACCTACATTTTATTGCCGAATCCGAACGGCTTACGAGCGGCACTTTTCTGTGACAGGAGATACTCTTGGAGGATTTGTCAATTCCTCGCAAGAGGCAGTAGCCGTTTTTTCTTTTAAAGCCCCTTAAAAACATTTTTTTTTGTTTAGGTGGCAGAGGCTGGGAACAAACTATAAAGGCTGATTTCCAATGGCCGCGTTCATTTTTAGAGCTTTTGATTGGCCAGCAGTCATAAAAATTCAGTTGACGTCGATTGACATTTAGTTACGTTTCTTACGTTTTTTTCTGAATTTTCAGATGAAAAAAAAGCAATAAAAAAACAGTTCTTGATCCAGTTTTTTTTTTTTTTTGGTGTGTGGTCTGATCGTCTGGGTCTCGTATCGCTTTTCGGATTTTGATTTTAAAGTGCAAAAAATAATAAAAACAGAATAAATAATTTCAGACTTTTTTGTGCGTTCAGTGTTACGTTTTTCAGAACTGAATTTTTAGATCTGTCAAAAACGTGGTGATGAACGTGGCCAATGGCGGGTTCGCGTTAGAGACGCTTGCGTTACGTTTACAAGCTTTACGAACGCATCGACATGACAGACGACTTGAAGAGAATCAGCTGATTAAAAACAATTGAAGTGTCATTCTGAAAATCAAAACGAACCTACAGAACTGTAATGTCGAATTAGTTTTAACAAACAATTCGATTTTTTTTCTAAACAGAATTGATTTTTTTTCCTTTCAATAGGAGGAATTTGTCCAGAAAAATCGATTTTTTCTTCTAAACAAATCGATTTTTTTGTTGAAAGGAATTTGACATGAGTTGAAGGCTGTTTCACAATGCGACGAGGAAACGAGACGTGAACGTGACTAGAGCTCGTCGTAGCTGTCAAACCAATTTCAAGCAATGAGAATATACCAGAGTATTCACAATAAAGCGTTTCTCGTCGTCCCGTCACGCCATGATTTCGAAAAATTGAAAAAAAAGACGCGACGAGACGACGATTTTCATTTTGACAATTGAGAAGAGGACACCGAGCGTATCTGTATTTGTATTTATATTTATTAATTGTGTAGATAAATAAATAAAATACCGAAAATGGCGAGAAAATATGTGTTTTTATTTTGCGACTAATTAATTTTGTCTTCATTAACATTCCCACCGTCTTCTTCTGCTCACTTTTGGTCTTTTTTTGCCTTTTGCTTTTTTTTAAATAAACACTCCCAAAAGTACTAAAAGCATTTTTTTTTACATTTTCATTTTCCTTTTTTTCAAATTTTGTATTTTAATTCCCAATTTCACTGACAAACACGAATAATTCTACTCTGTCTCTGTGAATAACTCGCTGCATTGTGAATTGAGGAACGATTTTATAACGAGAAAAAGATGAAAGCGTTTCTCGTCATGCTGAAGTCTCGTTTTCTCGTCGCATTGTGAAACAGCCTTGAGTTTGTCAAAACGCGCGCTGAAGATGGATTTTTTCAACTTCAACGTTGAGGTAGCTTATGTTACTTTGGTTTGTGTACATGCTAATAGGTGCCAAATCGTAACATTACTGCCCAACGCGTCATTGTAAACACTTTGCATAAATTGCTATCTGTGAACTTTCGCGTTGACAGAAAAATCTGTCAAAGCAACGCCCAGCCTTAATGCTTTTCAGGGCTACTGCCTCTTTTTATAATCGTAAAGTTATTTAAACATGCGAAGCAAGGCGAGCATGGGCCTGCTAGTTAGGTATAATTTTTGTCAAAAACAGAAAACAGGATGCTAAAATGTCTTAGTTTTTGAGAAAATTAAGAAATTTTCTAAAAGAATTGACTTAATACAGGAAAAAAAATAATTAAAAAAAACAACGGTACCGGTTGAAACGACATGCTATACATTTTTGTAAAGCCAGAAATATCTGCTTTTATTTTGTTTTTTTTTTTAATTAAGTTATTTTAGTTAACAGTTTTTCAAAACTTAATTTTCAAGCTTAAATTTTTGAAAAAAAAAAATTAAAAAATTGTGTTCAAACTAATTTTGTTAAAAAATTTACGTTATTAAATAGTATTTTTGTTTTTAAAATTCAATGCTCCCATCTATTTTAAGTCAAGCACTAAAAACCAGATGTCAAAATGTATTTCTAGTTTTTGAGAAAATTGAAAATAACAAAAGTAAACTTTCCTTAAATTCGACTTCCATCCGTTATTTTGCTGTTCCAAAGATTCTATTTCTACTAAAGTAGTAAGGTAGATAAAGACATTTTAGCATCCGATTTTCTGTTTTTAACTAAAAACTAATAAAAGCATTAAATATTGAAAACAAAAATTATACTTACAGCCCTATTCTGCTATTCGATCCGATCACGTAAGTTTCATTCCATTTGCCAAAAATTATTTTTTTTTAAATCTTCAGTCTTTAGAGTGCAAATCTTAACTGATATTTAGTTTTGAAATTCTTAAAAGAATGTTATGGTTTAAATTCAGCTTTTATTAAAACTTATACAAAATTTGGAGCAATTATTTGCCTCCGACGAAGGATAGCAGAATACAAACTTTCACGCGAATGTTTAGCAGAATAGGGCTGTTAGTTACATAAAATTTTGAAAAAAATTAGTTTGAATTTTTTTTTTTTCAAAATTTCGAGTTTGAAAACTTATTTTTCAAAAACTAACACAATTTAGGGCCCTATCGGGAATCTCCCGGGAAATTTTGTTTCCCACGGAATATTTTATTCCCACGAAAATTTTTCTGCTATCGTGAATCTCCCACGGAATAAAAATCCAATACAATGACAGCAAAATCCCCCTGGAAAATTTATTCCCGATACCAATAAATTCAATATATTCTGTCTTGTTGTCAGTCTTAACCCATCATCTCCATAGGTCGGGATGCTTTTCTATAAAAGCAACCAATAAGGCGAACAGGCTACATGAAATGTGGCCCCAATGAAAAATGACCCCAAACAAAAAATGAAAAATAGCCCCAAAATTGAGGCTATATTGAAAATAAAAAAATTACCCCAAACTAAATGAAAAAAACGCCCCAAAAATATATACATAAAGCAACAACAACATATAAAATCGGGGCCAGTTTTCATAATGAAAATTAGCCCAAAAATGAAACGAGGCTCCAAAACAATGAAAAATGACCCCAATTCACAAAATTTAATCAATTTTGTGTTGTTGTTCCCTTCTATATACATTCTTAAGGCAATTTTTCATTTTTTGTTTGGGGCCAGTTTTCATTGGGGTAAATTACATTTATCATCAACCGAATCTGCAATCCGCCAACAAAAAGATGACCGAAATAAAAACGTCAAATTTTTGGCGGATTGCAGATCCGTTCGTTTTGTAGAACACCCTTCAATCCGTAAAATCATCTCAAACAATACAGAATTCTGAACTGCGAAAATTCGAAAACGGCAAGTTTTCGTATTCGAACGAAAATCAGAACAGCCGTGAATGTAAGAAATGCCAGTGATTGGTAGAAATTTGCAAATAATTTGAAACAAGCCTTAGCAAAAAAAAAAGAAGCACCCTCCAGATTGTTGATTTTTATAGCCATTTTAAGACTCTACTGTCACCTTCGGAATGTGAGCTAATTTCTTGGGTTATGCCAGCGATAACAGACCCTTTCCTTGACTCACCCCTTGAGATGTTGGAACTATCGCATGTACTTCAAAAAGCTAAGCTTAAAAAGGAACCAGTTAAGGCAAGAATCAGTTATGAGTTTTACAAAAATGATCCCCCATTTTTCTTAGAGGATCTTATGCTACTTAACAAAATATTTTTTTAACCGATGAAATACCAGTCTCTTTCCGAATTTCAATAACTACGCCTTTATTTAAGAAAAGCGATCCTAATAATTGTGGTAACTACAGAGGTCTTTCCTTTTTGGATGCATTCACGGGCTTAATCTTAAAAAGAATAAACGGCTGGATTGACAGCAATGACATCCTTCTGAGCTGGTTACTCTATTATAGACAACATATTCAATTTTATTAATAAATAAAAAAAGGAACAAAAATACTAATGCTTTTTTTTATTGATTTTCCATGTGCTTTTGATTTGATCCCACGTAATTCGCTTTTCTTAAAGCTGTCTTCCCTTGGTCTGTCAACAAAGATAATAACAATTTTACAACTGCTTTATAAAGATACAAATTGCAAGTTTGGGACGAAATATCTCTCTCTCTCAGATTCTTTTGAAGTCAAAGTTGGTCTAAAACAAGGATGTTTACTAAGTCCAATCTTATTTAGTCTCTACTTGAACGACCTGCATTCACATCTACCGGAGGTGTCCGTGTCGTCGAAATGTTGTTGTGAAAATGATCCTATATGCAGATGACCTTGTTGTCATATATGATTCTCCGAGTGATCTTCCAAATATGACTGACTCGTTATTCAACTACTACACTACACAAATCCAAAATTTTGGTGTTCAGAATGGGCACAAGAATTCCTATTGATTTTAGGAACCATAGATCCAGGTTCCGGCCAAATTGATATTGTAAATGATTATAAGTATTTAGGAGTAACCTTTAATTATAACCTATCAATCAATAAACACTCAAAACTCTCAATGTCTAAAAGTACAATTATTTCAACGTGGTCGAAGTGTATTCATCACTTTAATCAGTATCTCGAATAAGCTTAAAATATTTGACACCGCAGCCAGATTTGTTATGGTATACGGTGTACAAATTTGAGGATTTAAAAAATTTGAAAAAGTAGAAAAAGGCTGAGTTCCAAAATGTCGAAAATGTTTTGATGCGGAAGTAATGCCTACATTTTTCATACGCATCAGCAACGTAAACTTGATGCTTTGTAAAAATATTACATTGCATAAGTCTGACGTTTCGGAATGCAAAAAACAAAATTTAAATCGAAGCAGCTAAAAAATGTTTGGATGCGCAGTTTGCGCAGTAAATGCGCATCTAATGAATTTTGGAACTCAGCCAAGCTTTTCAGATTCTTCATGAAGCAGATGTTAAATCTCCCGAGCAATACCCCCAACTACATGCTACATTTAGAAACAGGCTTAAAAACTCAGTTTCTACGAACGCTTTTTCTTTACTAGGTTAATAAAAAACCATAATAGGGGAATGTTTTTTTTCTATTTTAAGTCGATTTTTTAGAAAATTGCCCCTCCTGCCTAAACTGGGGAAATAGACCCCTCCTCCCTGAATAGCCCTGTATGTTTTTCTTCTTTTTTTTTTGATACTTACCAATTATGTTTTACTGCGTTATATGAGAGTATATAAAAAATTATTACATTTCATTCAATAATATTTATTTATTCTATTCCTCTGATACCACTCTCTTTGATCTGAAAAAAAAAAAAAAAAAAACGGATACAGCTGGAAAATAGAAAATCAAACCAAATAGGTTTACTATTCTCACTCTATAAGGAATGCCAATTTTAGCAACGAAATAACATTTGGCCAAGAAGGCAACATTCTGCTCATTCTTTTGCTTGCTTAAAATTATCCGCTGCCCGACCTTGTGTGCCAAACTATCTCCTAGGGCTGGACAAACAACTGCTTCTTCATTGACTATCCTGGTAGTTAACTCATTTGTAATCACTATCTGTCAATTAAAAAAAATATTATTGTTTAAATTCACTGTCCATTAAATTAAAAGTCGACATTAAAAATACATAATAAATTTATAGATTTGAAAACATTTTTTGTTTTTGTGCATTTAGCGATTTTTTGTCTCATGCACATATGGGAAAAAATGTCTATCGAAACGAAATTCTTCAAATAAAGCTTTCTGAAAAACTTAAATTTCTCACAATTCACAAATGCAACTCAATTCAACTTTAGTTTGCTTCTCCTACCCAATAACAGGCAAACAAAAATTTTGCTTCCTATTTTTTTGTTTTGTTTTACCCATTGTATTCATAGGGTGGGTCTGGGTATGGTCGATCGTCGCGTCGTCGTAGTTAACGATCGTATACCTGCTCCTAAATGTACGTATATGTACGTATGTATGTTCATTTCATTTGGTATTTGATTTAAATTTGTTGAAAATGGTCTTGAAATCGCAGATAATATAAATACCTGGTGCCGTGACATAAGGCCATACGACATAAGGCTTTTACAAAGTGACACATGGGCATATTCGAACATATGGCCTTCTGACGTTAGGCCATTAAGGCATAGTGTCACTTCCAGATGTCTATATTTTTTGTTTACCCAATAGTAAAATCTGCAAATCCTTCATCCACAAGAAAGGAGATACTCTGACCTCTGCCAACTACAGAAGTATAAGTCTCCTCAACGTTGCATACAAAATCTTGTCATCTGTACTGTGTGATCGCTTAAAACCGTTTATCAACGATCTGATCGGCCCCTACCAGCAGTGGTTTTAGGCCCGGCAAATCAACCGTCGACCAAATTTTCACACTTCGACAGATTTTTGAAAAAAAACCAGGAGTTTCAAATCGATACACATCACCTCTTTATCGATTTCAAAGTCGCATATGATAGCGTAGACAGAGACGAGCTATACAGAGCCATGTCGCAACTCGGCATCCCTGCCAAACTCGTCCGCTTGTGCAGGATGACGATGGAGAAATCTCGCTGCTCCGTCGAAGTCGGCAAGAACACCACCGAACCCTTTGATGTCGAGAAAGGTTTGAGGCGTTATCATGCAACCTGTTTAACATCGTTCTTGAAGCAATTGTACGCAACTCACAAATCAACATCAGAGGTACAATTTTTTCAAAAGTCTGTTCAACTGCTTGCTTATGCAGATGATATTGGTTGAACGAAGCGAGCTGTTACCGGCGCGTTCGCAAGTATTGAATCGGACGCGGCGAAAATGGGTTTGGCTGTTAATGAGGACAAGACGAAGTATATGCCATCATCGAGAAAGGAATCTCATTATCGTCGACTCGGACAAAACGTCACGATGGATAGGTACAACATCGAAGTCGTGAAGAACCTACCTGGGCTCCACTATAACATCGCAAAATGACATCAGTGCAGAGATCAAACGAAGAATGTAAAGTAAAGTAAAATAAATTAAATTAAATTAAATTAAATTAAATTAAATTAAATTATATTAAATTAAATTAAATTAAATTAAATTAAATTAAATTAAATTAAATTAAATTAAATTAAATTAAATTAAATTAAATTAAATTAAATTAAATTAAATTAAATTAAATTAAATTAAATTAAATTAAATTAAATTAAATTAAATTAAATTAAATTAAATTAAATTAAATTAAATTAAATTAAATTAAATTAAATTAAATTAAATTAAATTAAATTAAATTAAATTAAATTAAATTAAATTAAATTAAATTAAATTAAATTAAATTAAATTAAATTAAATTAAATTAAATTAAATTAAATTAAATTAAATTAAATTAAATTAAATTAAATTAAATTAAATTAAATTAAATTAAATTAAATTAAATTAAATTAAATTAAATTAAATTAAATTAAATTAAATTAAATTAAATTAAATTAAATTAAATTAAATTAAATTAAATTAAATTAAATTAAATTAAATTAAATTAAATTAAATTAAATTAAATTAAATTAAATTAAATTAAATTAAATTAAATTAAATTAAATTAAATTAAATTAAATTAAATTAAATTAAATTAAATTAAATTAAATTAAATTAAATTAAATTAAATTAAATTAAATTAAATTAAATTAAATTAAATTAAATTAAATTAAATTAAATTAAATTAAATTAAATTAAATTAAATTAAATTAAATTAAATTAAATTAAATTAAATTAAATTAAATTAAATTAAATTAAATTAAATTAAATTAAATTAAATTAAATTAAATTAAATTAAATTAAATTAAATTAAATTAAATTAAATTAAATTAAATTAAATTAAATTAAATTAAATTAAATTAAATTAAATTAAATTAAATTAAATTAAATTAAATTAAATTAAATTAAATTAAATTAAATTAAATTAAATTAAATTAAATTAAATTAAATTAAATAAAATTAAATTAAATTACAATAAAATAAAGCAAAATAAAGTAAAATAAAATAAAATAAACTCAACTAAACTAAACTAAACTAAACTAAACTAAACTAAACTAAACTAAACTAAACTAAACTAAACTAAACTAAACTAAACTAAACTAAACTAAACTAAACTAAACTAAACTAAACTAAACTAAACTAAACTAAACTAAACTAAACTAAACTAAACTAAACTACCTATCGCTTACAAACCCAAAATAATATCGTCCCCTTTCTGTCAAATTATCTTAAGTGACATTTTCATACTATCATATAAAGTTAATTATATCATTTTTTCCTTTGCATTAAAAGCAATCTGATGTTGCTGGTTATTTACAATTGGATGGGATAGGTGAGTAAGGAATTTTTGGGTAGGAAGGAAAGGACAGATAAGGAAATTAGTATGAGACTAGGAAACGGAAACGTTCAGAATAAGGAAGCGGAAATCGGCAATAAAAATGAAAGGAGAAAGGGAAAAAGGAGGTAAGAGACGAAGGAAAGGCGGAAATAAGTTAGACCCGAACGGAAGAGTTCGACAATCGAGGGCCATCTGAGAAGCGGAAACCGACCGTATTAGGTAGGAAGTAGGATTCAGGGATAAGCGAAAGGTAAGGAAATAGTGGCAAAAAGGAACCGTGGAGGAGGAAGGAATTCTGAACGGGGATAGTGAATGTTTGACCACGGAACTTGGCACGCTCGCACGGCTCGGCTCAGCTCGCCGGATAAGGGGGGGATCTTGTTCCGCGATCAAACTTAACCTTCAACAAAAACATAAAACGTGCCAAACATTTCACAAGGGGGTTGCAGACGGACAAACGCTTACCATACTACCTATTTGTTTGCTTACTCGGAACCGTGGCTGGTGTTGTGCCCGTAAGCCGCCCTCCCGACCTGGAGCCCGTTGCAGGAATTTTCGGACTCCCCTGAGGCTCTTTCGTCGCCGCCCCTCACGAAGGGTTTTAGTCGTCTCCTTCACCCCCTGAAAATACTCTCTAACAAGCCATTAAGCTGCTCACGCGGCTTAACAAAAACACACTGGATTTGGCGTGACTTAAAAACATTGTTACTTTATTACTTATGAAAAGCTATATGAAACATCATCTGAAGAGAACAACTTGTAACAAAATCGAAATTTTACGAAAATGAAATTGGACAAAAAGCTTACAAATAAATAAGATAAAATAATAGATGAAAAAAAAAGGTTTTAAAATATACGGATGGATGAATAAAATTGAAATATGTGCAAAATAAATGAACCTAAAAATTCTAAAAACTACAATATTGTTTTTTTTGTAAATTATTTGAAATTAGCTATATTATTTTTTTTTTTTGACTATTGTTTTTTTTTTTTGTTTATATGATTTTTTTTTTTTTGGATTTTAGTATTTTTATAAATTTTTTTTGTTTTTTTTTTTTTTTGTTATATATTTTTTTTTCTTTTTTTTTAAAGGAAAACTAAAGATAAATTTTTATGAAAATCAGGACAAACAAGGAGTGGGAGACAGACCCAAAAACTCGCTCTGACCTTCTTTAGGCCGTAGACCCTAACGCGGCGCCCCTTTTTTTTTATCGAGGCGATCGTTCTTGTTCTTCGCGCGCGTTTTGGAGACCCCACCTCTACAGAGCTCTCTAAAGGTTTACGTCACCGAAACCGAAAGCCTATACCGGCCACAACGACCGCGAACGACCGACCGAAAGCGTGCGGGAATTGGTTCAACTTCCCTTTCTTTCTTCACTTTCCTGCCTTTTTTTCTTTTTATTCACTCTTTAGCGTTCCCTTTCCTTCCTTTTTATTTTTATATTTTTAAGTGATGACAAAGAAACTTATATTGCAAAAAAAAATATCACGCCAAAAAAAATTTAAAATAATTTAATGAAAATTTTTTTTGTTTAGTGGTGACCAAACGCCCCACTGTAGGCTGCAACTATCGCTTCCTTTGATACTTCTATTTGGCGCCGGCCAACACAAAAATCATCGGCGGCCACGATCAGTTACGTAAACCGTTGGCCGCCAAATTCGGATATAAGTAATATACAACCACCTATAGGAACTATTTTCTTTGTTTAAAATTTGTTTTCACCTCATATTAGTTTTTCATCATGTTTCACTCACCCTCTTCACAATTGACGTTTTTTTTTTTCTTTTGTATGTGGATCGGTTCTACTGTTCTGACCTTTGTTGTCCTTCTACTATAATTTAAAACTTTATGTCACGACTTTATGATTTCACCAACAAAGGAAAACCCTCACCTTGGACTTATAGTTCTTTTGAACACGTAATTTCTTAATTCACTTTATTGGTGAACGCCTTCTATTCGTCGACCCGATACTATCTTATTCGTGTTTTTACCTAAAATTTTTTCATTAGAAATAATTTCCCGATTTCCTACTTTCCCTTTCTTTCACGACTTACCCTCTCAAAGTTTTTCTTCTTCTTAAATTACTTTTATCGCTGGCTTAAAATTTCCTTTATCGGCTGGCGGTTTAAAAGTCAACCGATTTTAGGTATTTAAACTTAAAAATTTTTCCCGCACTGCCTAATTTAAAATAGGGCTTTGATTTTAACACTTTTTTTTTTCTTTTTTTGGAAATTGTCTATGCACTGATGGTCGCGGCGAACACTCTTAGATAAATGGATAGTGCATATAGTGACCCGCAAATCCAATCCGCTGCACTCAGACATTACCACCCACACAAACGACCATCCACCGGTCCCTCATAGAATCCGAAACTTTTCTCTCCGGTCTATTCTCTATGTAGAACCTCACCCCGCGCGATTTGCCATCAACCAAACCATACCCCAAAAGCCGAAATGTAGGCTACCCTTATTTCTAACTTCGACCTTAGTACAGACCGCACCCTTAAGTAGGGAACTATTCGACCGACTCTTTGTTATTGTGAACCCACCTTAAGTGGACCGACGGCCATCATTAATTTTGGATCGTGGATTCCAAACCTAACTTTATTCTAACAGCCAATCAGCATACGGCTTCTATATTTTGTTTTCCTCATTCATAATGTCTGCTACGCTACGCTGTCGGTGACTTTGCATGGTTCGGTAATTTAATTTTTTTTTCCATTTTATGATTTATTTACAGTGATTTGTTTATTTCTTTTAGTTCGTTTGTTAGTTTTTCTTGCGTTTCGTTACATTTTTCATTTCTAATGTTCTAAGTACTTTTCCTTTTTTTTCTTTTCAGTTTTTTTTTGTTTCCCTCAGCTAACCTAACGACGTCACATACTTGGAAGGAGGATTTCACCACCCAGGTTTGTCTGTTTTTAAAAAAAAAAATTTTCTTTGAGGATTTTGTTTGTACTAATTTTATTGTTTTTTGTTTTAATTTTTTTTTCTACTTCAGGTGACCGCAACGCGTAGACTCACACAATGCTACCTTGTCACAGGTGCAATGACGGAGGATCCTTCGCGAGGGTACGGAACATGGCACAATGGTCCAGTCGAATGTAACAAAACACCGACCTTGCGGAGGCGCCGCCGGACTCAAGGGTGGTGACGAGCTCTCTGGACCCAAAATCATCGCTATCCTTCGCTCTATGATCCCAGCGATTTTCGCGATTTATGTGAATTGCTGACTTATGGATCTCGGATTGAATACAGTACGAACAATTAATATTGAAATTCTTTAGCGACTTTACGTGTTATGCTTTTTTTTTTGTCTTACGTTGTCCAGCGGACAACGTGGAACGGAAATCCGTCCGACACCTCAGCAGTGCCGACCTGGCATTTTCCCTCTTGGAATGTGGGGAGTTTAACCCACGCAAAAGCCGGGCAATACGACTACTGTCAACCTGTTAGGTGTGCAGATCTTCTACACTCGTGTCCCAATATCAGACTACTCTCTTTAGTATTTTCTTTCAGAGGAATTAGAAGTGCATTTACAAAGTTTTTGGTGTTTTTTCTTTCGGTGTTACTGAGGTGTTTATTTTGGTTGCTTGACAGACGGTGTCTAATTTAAGCCTTTTGTTTTCCTCTTTTTTATTTATTTTTTTTTTTTGTTCTAGTGAGCATAAACTTTTGATTCCCACGATGAGGATCAACAAGTGTGCTCTTGCTGTTGTTTGAGGGTAAACCACGGGTTTCGCCTATTGACTTTGGTTTTATCAACTGAGGCTATTATTGTTTTACTTTCTAACAGGTACCTAGCACGCGAATTTAAATTTTAATCTATAGCTTTTATTACCCTTTATTGTTTTTCTTTGTTTGTTTTAGTTTTCTTCATAATAATTAATTCTCATCCTTCATTTTCTTTCAATCTTGCAGCCGTCACCTGCCTCAGGTGTCTTGTGGTTGAATACGTTCTGAAGTTACCTCCAAGTACGCAAACCAGACGGGCTGTTTTACCCCTCTACAGGTCTAAATAAAGGAGTCGTAGCGGGTCAATGGTCACCCCTTTCATAGTTCTACGGATTGTCGAACCTGAATACCTCGGTGAGTACTAAAGTTTTCATTTATTTACGTAGTATTTTAGTCCCACTACACTCCAATGGCACTATTCTGATTCTTTGAGAATTATGAGATTTGTTTGTTGTGAAAATAACCTGAACTTGAATATGAAACTAACTTAACGATTTTCGGGGGCATACGCGCAAAATGGAAATATTATCATAAACTTTAACGTGATTTGACATTTTAGATTGGATTCCCGAAACATTTTGACCTTTAAATATCCGCTTTTGGTCAACCGTTTATCTTCCAACTCGTGTTTGGATGCATTATCTCCTATTAACTATGATTGTGTCCTGCTAGGTAGCAAACGGACTAATACTAATTCGGTTAGGTTCTTCTTTAACTCAAGGCTTATTGTGCAAGAACATACTAGAAACAGTTAAACGCTATAGAAGACATTACTACGGGATGCTTCAAAATATTACTTCTTTTCCAATTTCGATATTTGTAATTTGTTCTAACCAGCTGAATGATATCTACATCTACGAATATAAAGACGTGTTTCACATTATTAATAAATTACAACGATGGTAAATAAATCAAATCAAGATAACTACTTTTGCCTTAAATAATAAACAAATTTTTTTTTTTTTTTTTTTTTTTTTTTTTTTTTTTTTCCCACCACCATAAATAATTTAATAAATAATAACAAAATATATATCTATGCAAATAATTAAATAAATAACTATATCTCTTCTAACTAAATAAATAACAAAAACTACAGGCTATAAGTAACTATCAGGTACTAGGGTGGTTATTGCACAAAGTAAACTTTTTGAACTAAAGCTACATTTATCACAGGTACTTGTATCACAGATCATTATTGCTTAATATCCTTTGCGTGGAACACCCCTATTTTCTTGCCGCTAAGGTTTTCCAACTCGTACATGTTTCTTCCGATGCTTTTAACTACCCTACACTTAACGTATTTCGGGCAAAGTTTCGACGAGAGGTATTTCGATGAATCACTTAGAATAAAATTTCGTCGGAACACCTCTTGTCCTGGTATGAAGCGAACATTACGAGAACGGATATTATATGTTTTCGCGCCTTTTTCATTTGCTTTCAAAATGTTCTCCTTTATTTTATTTCGAATGCACTGCAGTCGGTTATGCCTCGGTAGGGCCAATAGCCCGCCATCATTCAACGCGTTCAATTTTTCGACTAGTTCGTAACTCTTGCCGTGTGTCATCATATTCACACCGAAAAGAGCGAAGTATGGTGACACTCCGGTCGAAGAGTGGACCGAACTTCTCAACGCGCATGCAATATCACTAATGTGAATATCCCACTCGCGCTGATCATCTTGTAAATATGATCTTACTGCCGCGAGCAGTGTTCTATTCACCCTTTCCGAGGCATTCGACTGAGGCGAATAATTGGCGGTTTTAAAATGCCGAACTCCATACGCTAGGAGAAAACTCTGAAACTCTTTGCTTAAGAACTGTCTTCCGTTGTCCGAATGGATTATTTGTGGTACTCCAAACGCATTGAAGACCTCATTCTTTAAAAATTTCACAACGCTAGTGGTATTCGCTGCGCGCAAAGGTTTTAAAAACACATATTTTGACAAATGATCTAATACTACAAATACATACGCATTCCCTGCTTTCGATCTTGGGTAAGGACCCAAAAAATCGATAAAAAGTTTTTGAAAAGGAAGTTCTGTGACAAAGTTACTACATATCGGTGGACGTAGGATTTGGTTGGAGGGTTTACTCTGTTTACATATAACACATTGGGATATAAATTCTTTGATTTGGACCGTCATGTTCGGCCAAAAGAAATATTGCCTTATTCGATGAAGTGTTTTCGCGATTCCTCCATGGGCTGTTTGTGGGGGTTCATGGGATAATCGTATTACTTCTTCCGTTAGACCAGAAGGAACCCACAATCGCCATGCGTGACTTAACAACGTTTCTTCATCTCCTACAGGAAAAGACCGTTTATATACAAAATTGTCCTCAACTTTTACATCTGGTAGTTCTTCTTGATTGCTTTTAATAGTTGATATTAGAGACTGGTACTCTTCAGAGTGAAACTCTTCCGAATCTAAATCTATCAACGGTGCTACTTCTGCTATCTCTATACTGTCTAAGTGGGCCCGAGAAAGAGTGTCTGGCACGACATTCAGTGAACCCTTCCGGTGCTCTATGTCAAAGGCATATGATTGAAGTTCCAAGCTCCATCTAGCTAGGCGACCGTTAAGGTCTTTCATATTCATCAACCATTTTAGACTAGAATGGTCGGTGATTATGGTGAATTCCATGCCTTCGACATAGGGCCGGAATTTTTTCACCGCCATAACCGCCGCCATACACTCCTTCTCGGTCACACTGTAATTCCTTTGACAGGAATTCAATTTCTGCGAGAAATAGGAGATAGGAAACTCTTCATCTTGGACGTTCTTCTGGAACAACACCGCCCCGATTCCAGAGTCAGATGCGTCGCACTGAATATAAAATCTTTTGGAGAAATCTGGGTGGGTGAGTACCGGAGCGGTAGTTAATGCCATTTTCAAAGCTTCGAACGCAGCTATCGCCTCTTCGGTCATCTTAAATTTTTCATTCTTTTTCTTCAGCGTGTCGGTTAGAGGAGCAGTCAAGGTAGAAAAATCTCGAATGAACCGTCTATACCACCCCGCTAGACCAAGTAGCCGACGGACCTGCCTTGGATTTTTCGGCAACGGAAAATCCACTACCGCTTCCACCTTAGCAGGGTCCGTTTTCAACTTCCCACCACCAACGATGAAACCCAAGTATTTAAGCTCCTTAAAGCAAAACTTTGATTTCTTCACGTTGATGGTGAGATTAGCCTTTCTCAGGCACTCGGCCACTTCATCCAACAGAGCGACATGGGTCTCGAAATCTGGAGCTATTATTAGCAGGTCGTCAAGATAGACGAAGACACGATCCCTGAGTCGTGCAGGGATTACTTTGTCCATTAAACGGCATAACCTCTGGGCCGCGTTACACAAACCAAAGGGCATGACCGTAAACTGGTACAAAGGTCTCCCCGGTACCGCAAACGCAGTTTTCTCCCTACTCTGCCTCTCCAGCGGTATCTGCCAGAATGCATCCTTCAAATCGACACTACTTATATAGTAAGTGTCGGGTAACCGACTGAGAAGCCCGTCGATATGAGGTAGTGGGTTGGCATCCTTTTTGCTTAACGCGTTGACCTTTCGCGAATCCAGGCAAAAACGGTATTTTAACTTACCGTCTTCCCCTGTCTTCTTGATCAGGACGACGGGCGAGCACCAAGGGCTCTCACTCTCCTCTATAACGCCGAGCTTCAACATTCTGTCTAATTCCTGATACAAAAGGGCTTGCACCGCAGGAGATACAGGGTAGTGACGCTGCTTAACAGGACTCGCATCCCCGGTATCTATGACGTGCTCCATTAGAGACGTCTTACCCAACCCATGACGGTCAAAATCTAAAAATTTCCCCCTGACCGCCTCCAACCTACACTGCTGATCAGGCGAAAGCTGGTGGGCATTCATTACCTCTCCGGCCTCTTCCGGCACGGAGATTGAACTTACTATATTCGGAGCTATTTGAAAAGCTCTCCAAAAATCGATTCCAAGATATAATTCTTGGTCTAAATTTGGGACTAAATAAAAGGTTATATCATGTTTTTGGTTCTTATATTCGACTGAAATCTTAAATTTACCTATAATCGCCTGGTTTTTCCCATCGGCCGTTTTGACATCGGCTTTATACGGCGATATAGCAACATTCAACGACTTTACTGTGGACATACAATTTTTTCCTAAAATACTAACACTGGCCCCACTGTCTAGAAGTCCTAAGTAATTTTTACCTTCTATAGATATGGTGGCATATGGCCGGGGGTCGGCGCTAGTACTCACAACTGTTGCCAGAATATTCTTCCTAGCTTCTTTTCTTGATTTAAAACGTTCACGAGTTTTCAATATTCTTTTTGTTATACTCCCTACCTTACTATTAAAAATCCTATTCCTCGCTATATTATATTCCCTAACTCTAATATGAAATGGCTTGCTTTGTATTTTGTTTTTGAAATTTTTTGGTTTTTCTTCGGTATCTCTTTTTAATATTTTTACTATCTCTTTCTCACTGTTTGTTACTTTTTCGCAGGCATCTCTTGGGCCCCCTGACTCGAACGTGACTCGCCCAAATGCGTCACGTTCCTCCCTCGGTTTTCCGGGTTACAGACGCGACATTTCGGGGTAATAACTCCTTCTAACCCGCATCTGTAACAGAAAATATTTCTGGTTGGTGAAGGGCAATCCATAAAAGAATGTCCGACGGTTCTACAATTCCAACAGGTAAGACCTTTGGAATCTCCGTACTCTCTAGCATTATTCTGACGGGTCCCTGTATGATGGAAAGCAGCCAGATTTTCCTCCTGGAATTGTTGGGAAGCACCATCCACGAATTCGATCTCGTTGGCCCGATACCTAGCCGGTGGTCTCTGCGGTTTCGGCCCGTCCCTCTCACGACCCGAGAACGCTCGCTCAGCATCTTTGCAGGCAATTCTTAATTGGTCTAAAGAATAGACCGCTTGAGGGTACACCAACCGTTTTATCCGCTCATTGAGATTTTCCTTCAACACGCGTACTAGCTCCGCTTCAGGGATCTGCATCCTGAGTTGGGACTTCATTTTATTGACCGCTGCAAAATACTCCTCGCTGGTCTCCCAGGCACCTTGTTGACGGTCCATTATGTCCCTCATAATATCCAAATCGGACTTCGAATTCCGAAACTGGCGCATTAATGCGTCCCGTAGCATTGGCCAATCGGGACAATAATAGGCTCGCTGAAACTGCCAAAACCAATCATTGGCGGTACCTGAGAGCAGGAGGTGAAAATCACGTAAAACTTCTGCCCAGGAGCAGTTGTACTGTCTTTGCAACGTTTCCACTCGAAAGATGAAATCCTCCACGGTAAGTGTCTCTGGCTTTCCGTCGAATTTCAATCCCCATTTATCCATTTTTATAGGAGCCCGATAACCCATGTAATTCGGATTGACGGGCGGCCGATTCCACCCACCGGGAGGGTTTCCCGCGTGTTGAAAGTGTTCCTGAGTGACAGCCGATCGATGTCCCCCCGACGTCCCATCAAAATCCCAATTAGACTGACGATTCGGATAGGCAAAATCGCTATCAGTCGCAGCTTTAAACTTGACTGACGGATTTAGCTGCTCTCGTCCGCCTGCAAATGATTGAGCGTAGTCATTGGGACGTGTCCTATTCCGATCGGTCACCGGCTTCGGTGATCGCTCCTCCAAAGGTGGCTCATTGCGAACGGTTCGGTTGATGCCACCCAAAAACTCCAGGAAGTTCTTTTTGATCTCCACCTTCAGGGACTCCGAGATTTCCTCTTTCAAAGAGTTAGTATAGGAGTCATAGGCTTGAACGACTGCCAAATTAATTACCGTTCTAAGCTCGGCCGAGATGTTGACCTCTTCCGAGTCGGTCAGTTTGATATTTCCTACCGGCTTATTCACCATTTGGTTCTGGGCAATAATGCCTCTGGCAACTTTTTCTTGCGATTCCGTCGGCATACTTAACGTGTTTCCCCCCAAACCCCTTTGTGGAGGCAGATTCGTGGCCTTCGGAATCGCCCCGGTTCCGAACCTCACTCTGTCATGATGGAGACGAGTCCTCCACGACCCGATATCTCCAGCGTTAAACGTAGTTGGCGGTTCTATGTTACTTGACCCTACTACCTTTTCACCTTCGTACCGATTAGTTTGTGGGTTTACTGATCGCTCCTTTGAAGCTTGTTCGACACTTGAACCTAACTCGCCTTGATAGCTTGTTGCTCTTCGTAACGGCTCGGTTTGCCATCCCCTAGGGACGACACCTCGCTCCCTAACACTCTCTTTTGCCCCTAACGGCGCTGACCAATCGATTGGGTTTCGATCTGTCACGCTCTCTATGCCCTGCAACCAATCTTCCCAGGTTCTGGGTGTATTTGCTGCACCATTAGCTCCTGGAATCATCGTTTCTGAATCTATCGCTTGTCCTCTCAAAGACGGGGTAGTCAACCCCGTCAAATTACTAAATGACGGAGCTGCGAGAGATTCGGTGCTTGCGGACCTATCTATTGGCTTAGGTGGGACAGGTGGTGGTGCATTGTGGGGACTGGTACTCACTTCGTGTGGCGGTATTGGGTTCAAAGTTCTCTTAAGCGGAGTATGTTTCACCGGTGCCATTGTTGTTCTCGCAAATAATCGAGTTATTACTCTATTTCTAGTTACTATTACTTTTTTCACACTCTTTTTTTCTTTTTCTTTAGACCTCATTCCTTGGACCTCTCGATGGACCTTGAGATAATATGCCCTAAGCTAACGAAGGACGAAGCCGTTTAAGTTTAAGACAAATTCGTGTAAACTACTTTTATACTAATTATTATTTTTTTTTTTTTTGTATATAACTATAGACTAACTATTTATCAATTCCTCTTATTGTAATGTAATTCTTTGCTACCTAAAATCTTTCTCCGTTTCTACCTACTTTCTTGCTACCCAATTCAAAACAATTAAAAAAAAGGAATAAAAAATCAAAAAGAACAAAAAAAAACAAAACGTTGTGACTATCAATATTAACTCGCAATACCTTGTGAAACGAAACCTTTTTTTTTTTTTTTTTTTTTTTTTTTTTTTTTTTTTTTTTTTAAACTGTAATTGTAATTTGTTTGTATAAAAGGACTACTTAACAATCTTCCTATCTAATTAAAAGTTTCCAGTAATTCTGCTGCACAAAAAAAAAAACTCCACTGACAAAATGTATCTGATTTGATTGTAAATATCAACTTTATATGATCAAACCTAAATGTATAAAATAGCCACCTGAAAACTTGAAAAGATAAAAATAAAATCGTTGCTGAAAAAATTAAAACTAGATGTTAATGTAAATGTTTGAAGAAGATAATTAACAAAACTAAATATTTGATTTTGTAATTGGTGATTTTTATATATATAATTATTTAAAGTTGTTTCGGATAATAAAACTATTCCTATTGTTTTGTTGTTTACATTCATTATTGCGGGGGTGTCGGAGGCGACTGTCTTCGGAGATCCTTTTCTTTTTTCGATGACAATGAGTATGGATTTGAAGGCGGCTTTGGTAAGCCTTTTCTTTATATTATGTTTGGTAAGCGGTAGGTATGGCAAAACACATAAAAACGTAAAAAAAAAACGACATAAATACGTTACAAATTCACCCTTGCTATCGCTGCTGCGATCGAGCTGCATCGTCGCTGTTGGTCAGGCCTGCTTACGAGCTATCCTGACCAAGACTTACGACTCACCCCGATCCCATCAGCGGCAGCAATTGTGAAAGGGAAAGGTGTGCTGGAGTTCTCTGTTCCTGCCGTGGTTCAACAGTTCGTAATGACCTTCTGTTTGAAGTCTTGCAGCAACCTTGAACTCCAATGATTATGGTGATTTGGGATTGTTTGAATTCGTTATCATTTCGTTCTCGACGTCATCATCCAACACCACGTCGCAAGTGTTCAGGCATTCTGAATAGTTATCCTGCACACGACATACGTGTTGTTAGGTGATAGCACCGGGATCGACATGACTGAAAGGGATTGGGACAAAAACTTGGACTACACGGACGGGCGCCATTTGTTGCTGGTTATTTACAATTGGATGGGATAGGTGAGTAAGGAATTTTTGGGTAGGAAGGAAAGGACAGATAAGGAAATTAGTATGAGACTAGGAAACGGAAACGTTCAGAATAAGGAAGCGGAAATCGGCAATAAAAATGAAAGGAGAAAGGGAAAAAGGAGGTAAGAGACGAAGGAAAGGCGGAAATAAGTTAGACCCGAACGGAAGAGTTCGACAATCGAGGGCCATCTGAGAAGCGGAAACCGACCGTATTAGGTAGGAAGTAGGATTCAGGGATAAGCGAAAGGTAAGGAAATAGTGGCAAAAAGGAACCGTGGAGGAGGAAGGAATTCTGAACGGGGATAGTGAATGTTTGACCACGGAACTTGGCACGCTCGCACGGCTCGGCTCAGCTCGCCGGATAAGGGGGGGATCTTGTTCCGCGATCAAACTTAACCTTCAACAAAAACATAAAACGTGCCAAACATTTCACAAGGGGGTTGCAGACGGACAAACGCTTACCATACTACCTATTTGTTTGCTTACTCGGAACCGTGGCTGGTGTTGTGCCCGTAAGCCGCCCTCCCGACCTGGAGCCCGTTGCAGGAATTTTCGGACTCCCCTGAGGCTCTTTCGTCGCCGCCTTCAATTCATCTCCTCACGAAGGGTTTTAGTCGTCTCCTTCACCCCCTGAAAATACTCTCTAACAAGCCATTAAGCTGCTCACGCGGCTTAACAAAAACACACTGGATTTGGCGTGACTTAAAAACATTGTTACTTTATTACTTATGAAAAGCTATATGAAACATCATCTGAAGAGAACAACTTGTAACAAAATCGAAATTTTACGAAAATGAAATTGGACAAAAAGCTTACAAATAAATAAGATAAAATAATAGATGAAAAAAAAAGGTTTTAAAATATACGGATGGATGAATAAAATTGAAATATGTGCAAAATAAATGAACCTAAAAATTCTAAAAACTACAATATTGTTTTTTTTTGTAAATTATTTGAAATTAGCTATATTATTTTTTTTTTTTGACTATTGTTTTTTTTTTTTGTTTATATGATTTTTTTTTTTTGGATTTTAGTATTTTTATAAATTTTTTTTGTTTTTTTTTTTTTTTGTTATATATTTTTTTTTTCTTTTTTTTTAAAGGAAAACTAAAGATAAATTTTTATGAAAATCAGGACAAACAAGGAGTGGGAGACAGACCCAAAAACTCGCTCTGACCTTCTTTAGGCCGTAGACCCTAACGCGGCGCCCCTTTTTTTTTATCGAGGCGATCGTTCTTGTTCTTCGCGCGCGTTTTGGAGACCCCACCTCTACAGAGCTCTCTAAAGGTTTACGTCACCGAAACCGAAAGCCTATACCGGCCACAACGACCGCGAACGACCGACCGAAAGCGTGCGGGAATTGGTTCAACTTCCCTTTCTTTCTTCACTTTCCTGCCTTTTTTTCTTTTTATTCACTCTTTAGCGTTCCCTTTCCTTCCTTTTTATTTTTATATTTTTAAGTGATGACAAAGAAACTTATATTGCAAAAAAAAATATCACGCCAAAAAAAATTTAAAATAATTTAATGAAAATTTTTTTTGTTTAGTGGTGACCAAACGCCCCACTGTGGGCTGCAACTATCGCTTCCTTTGATACTTCTATTTGGCGCCGGCCAACACAAAAATCATCGGCGGCCACGATCAGTTACGTAAACCGTTGGCCGCCAAATTCGGATATAAGTAATATACAACCACCTATAGGAACTATTTTCTTTGTTTAAAATTTGTTTTCACCTCATATTAGTTTTTCATCATGTTTCACTCACCCTCTTCACAATTGACGTTTTTTTTTTTCTTTTGTATGTGGATCGGTTCTACTGTTCTGACCTTTGTTGTCCTTCTACTATAATTTAAAACTTTATGTCACGACTTTATGATTTCACCAACAAAGGAAAACCCTCACCTTGGACTTATAGTTCTTTTGAACACGTAATTTCTTAATTCACTTTATTGGTGAACGCCTTCTATTCGTCGACCCGATACTATCTTATTCGTGTTTTTACCTAAAATTTTTTCATTAGAAATAATTTCCCGATTTCCTACTTTCCCTTTCTTTCACGACTTACCCTCTCAAAGTTTTTCTTCTTCTTAAATTACTTTTATCGCTGGCTTAAAATTTCCTTTATCGGCTGGCGGTTTAAAAGTCAACCGATTTTAGGTATTTAAACTTAAAAATTTTTCCCGCACTGCCTAATTTAAAATAGGGCTTTGATTTTAACACTTTTTTTTTTCTTTTTTTGGAAATTGTCTATGCACTGATGGTCGCGGCGAACACTCTTAGATAAATGGATAGTGCATATAGTGACCCGCAAATCCAATCCGCTGCACTCAGACATTACCACCCACACAAACGACCATCCACCGGTCCCTCATAGAATCCGAAACTTTTCTCTCCGGTCTATTCTCTATGTAGAACCTCACCCCGCGCGATTTGCCATCAACCAAACCATACCCCAAAAGCCGAAATGTAGGCTACCCTTATTTCTAACTTCGACCTTAGTACAGACCGCACCCTTAAGTAGGGAACTATTCGACCGACTCTTTGTTATTGTGAACCCACCTTAAGTGGACCGACGGCCATCATTAATTTTGGATCGTGGATTCCAAACCTAACTTTATTCTAACAGCCAATCAGCATACGGCTTCTATATTTTGTTTTCCTCATTCATAATGTCTGCTACGCTACGCTGTCGGTGACTTTGCATGGTTCGGTAATTTAATTTTTTTTTCCATTTTATGATTTATTTACAGTGATTTGTTTATTTCTTTTAGTTCGTTTGTTAGTTTTTCTTGCGTTTCGTTACATTTTTCATTTCTAATGTTCTAAGTACTTTTCCTTTTTTTTCTTTTCAGTTTTTTTTTGTTTCCCTCAGCTAACCTAACGACGTCACATACTTGGAAGGAGGATTTCACCACCCAGGTTTGTCTGTTTTTAAAAAAAAAAATTTTCTTTGAGGATTTTGTTTGTACTAATTTTATTGTTTTTTGTTTTAATTTTTTTTTCTACTTCAGGTGACCGCAACGCGTAGACTCACACAATGCTACCTTGTCACAGGTGCAATGACGGAGGATCCTTCGCGAGGGTACGGAACATGGCACAATGGTCCAGTCGAATGTAACACTGAATTTTTGTTTTCTGTCAGTAACAGTATTGTTACTATTGTTTAATGCTGAAAATTGGCCTAGTTGGTTTCATTGCTGAGCAAACAAAAAACAAAAAGTCGCTTACGATACTTTAATTTTTTGTCGCTTATGATATTTTTGGCGGAAAGGGCAGTAAGAACTTTCGCTTTATATGAGAGGTGGCATGAAAAGCGAATCGCTTTAGAGAATAGGAAATTGCAACTCCACAGCGCATTCTGGAATAGCCCTCCAGGTCTAAAGTGTCCGAGGGAACCAATGAGAAGAGGCTGGCTGGGACCCACACACCCAGCCTTTTTTATTTATTTACCTATCGAAAACAATTACAGTCAAGTTATATGGAAGATTGGGCCGAATTTATTTTTTTTTTGGCTAAATATATTTATTAAGACATAGGCTATATTTTCATAGATTTTGTTTTCTAATGTCTTAAATCATTAAAAATTTTAATGATTAATTTCTATGATAGGTATAACTGGCGCCTAACTCCAGCCTATAAAACTTGGTTGAGTTACCATCTGAACCTTCAATATATTTATGATGGTGCGAAAGCTTTGCAGCCTATACTGCTCGTGTGTTATGACATAAAACCCATTCACTCAAAAGTTGTTGTTCACAAAAATCTGTTGTTACGCGAAATTTAATTGATATTTTTCTTAAACCGAACAATTTTTTGTTGTTCTAAACATCAACTATATTATTTACTACATATATTATTTACGCTTATAGACAACCATAACAAAATAAATATCATATTTTAAACTCCAACATGTACATGCATCTTTGAGGAAAGTATTTTTTTTTTATAGAATGGTCTACATTTGTACTACAGTTTATTCAAAAAACATCAAACTATCTTTTTTAGAATTTGTGAATACAAAAAAAATACAAATAATTTTGGACGGCTCATTTGGCAAAAAGCCCATCTGTGCCTCTTAGGTATGCGTTAAAGAGTATTTTCCCTACCAGACCTCGCTGTGGCCAATTGTCTTTAAACGTTACAAACGTTTTAAAAATCTCTAAATTCCAGTTTACCTCCGGAGGGTTGGTCGTTGCCGTCAGCAAGAAGTTTTCCATTTTCACCTAACTTCACACGATTCATATCAGGTTTGTATACAGAGATTTTTAAATTCTACACACAAACCATGCAGAGTTGAATTAGAAATAGTTTTTTTTTTTTTAAGCACAAAAAAAACTTCAAGAAACTACCAAAAATTGTTGTTGAATCCAAGCGAAGACCAATGTGTAACCAACTAAAATGCATGACTGGGTCGGACATACTTCCGCTAGTGCAAGATCACACTGTGCTTTTAAAGTCTGAATGTAAATTTATTATAATTTTAAAAGAATTAAATTTATTCATGGTAGCCTATGTACATATGTATGCTTGCATATGAATTTCATGAAACCTCCCAATGCCGGAATAGTTGTTTAACTTAATAGGAAAAATTGGGCTTAATGATCAGTGGAATTTTAAACCAACCAAATTCATTCTTTACCAGACGTTTCTTCGGTTATTTTTCGGCTTCTTTAGTGGTTAAGTTTATTAGTCTTGAAAGCGAAATAAAATACGTATTAATTAATTATGCAGTTTAAAATTAAAACTCAATAGATGTATCGATTTAAAAAAAAAAATAACGGAAATTCGATCTAGCCACTAACGGAAAAAGGGAAAAAAAGTGCACACCATATTCCAATAGGTTTTTAATCAAAATCTTACGACTTACGAGCTTTTTTAAGATAAAATTTAAAAAAAAAAATGAATTTTTGTAAGTGAAATTTTCATACCGATAACTCATACTGATCGGCCATCTCTTGAAGATCCGTTAGAACTTCATAAATTATCCTTGTCCTGTTGGTATTATCCTCAAAACTTCTGAACAAAAACGAAAATGAATCGATGACAAGAAGTCTTACCTATAAATTAGTTGTTAGGTGCACCACAAAATTCTATTATCCTTTGAAATAGAATACAAAATAGAAGATAACTTTCTTACATTCTTTTTGGATTCCAAAGTGCATTTCACGGTCTCCAAAGAGCTCAATAATTCTATGTAATCTTTGCAGTAAAGGTAGGATACGTTGTTTAAAATGCTAGTGCTGTTAAATTCTGTAGGGATGGCTTGTTGTTTATGGAATTTCTTGTACGTTTGTTTGTACCTTTCAGCGCAGTGGTGTGCAATGTCTTCAAATGAAAGATATAAATTTTATTAAAAAAAAAGTATAGCCGCCCGAGCAGGGACTTGAACCCTGGACCGTTGGATTAAAAGTCCAACGCTCTACCGACTGAGCTACCCGGGCATACAAGTTGCACACTTTCAAGCCCAATATAACAAAATAAAAAAAAAAAATCCTCACCTTTCAGTCGGTGAGGACTGAACCCCTGATTTGTATCAATAAACAAAGCTTCACCACCAATCCCGCCGACTTCTTGGGGAAATTGTACATTAACACATAATTGCAAACTTAAACAAAGTAGAATTAGAAGAAAAACTTATGTTTTATTTTATTTTACCTCATTTGAGTTTTTCCTGTACCAGGTGCACCACAAAATTCAGTTATCAGTTTTGGAGGTACACCACCTCCCAGACAAAAATCAAGTTCTTTGCAAAGTGTAATTATAGGACGATAATTTGTTTCCTCTGACCAACAATCGAATGCTGATTTACTAAACATTTTAATCAGTTTAATGGCAACAAATTCTTGAATTGTGCAGCGTAGCGTCTCACTCACTATTTATTTTTGTTTGCTTTTAAAGTTTGTTATTTTGTTTTCTTTTCTTTTTATACACGGTTGGATACAGTTCGTGTTCGGCTGATATATTGTGGAACTTAAACTTAGTACACTAATGACAAACACTTTTAAAATAAGTACAGTCATGTCTAATTGGGCTTTTCCAGAATCTGACTCTGTCTTTTCTCTTTCTAATTTTGACAGTTCTTTCATCGAAAAGAAGCTCTAGATGGGGGGAAAACAACAATACAAACAAATATAAATACACACCGATACTGTTCGCGCCTTTAATAGTGTGTTTGTTTTCCCCCCATCTAGAATTTTTGACGTTTGGTGGAAGTTCCCAATTGCAAATGGCCCTGTTCCATGACACGGTGTCTCCACCTGAAATATTTTAGTCCCCTTTCACACAGGGCAACTGAGTTGCCGGCAACAATTAGTTCATAGGCGAGAAGGGCAGGAAGAAAGAGGATGAAATGAAATCTCCCCGGTCAACAAATTCAGGAAACTTTTTTGACGTTTCTCTTCACACTACGTTTGTGTGCGTTCAACCAAGGTAGTTTAAAAGGAAAATACAGCAAGTCTCCTCCAACTTTGTATCTGCGTGTGAAAGGTACAGGAGACTGTTAAGGAGATTTAAAGAAAACGTCAAAAAAATCACCAGCAACTAGTATCTTCGTGTGAAAGGGGAATTAGGCCCATCGCCCCAATCGTCCCACAAAGTTGCTCGGAAATAGCCTAGTGGGCGATGGCAAGCAACTTTTGTTGCTCTCTGTTGCCGGCAACTCCGAGCAACAAAAAGTTGGGCAACTTAAAGTTGCCTAATGGGCGATGGGCCTAAAGCCTTAACTACATAAGCCACTTTTTGCAAAATTACAAAAGTAAAAATATTTTTTTCCAGCTAGCGCAGCTGTTTTGTGAAAAATAATATATACACTTTATTTTTAAACCAAAATTTAAGCTTTCTGCATCATTTTTATAAGTTTTCCTGTGAGAAAAACTATCCCAAAATGAGTTTGAAAATTTTCACTTTTGTACTTTTTCACTTTTTTGGCTTATGTAGTTAAGGCTTTACACGCCGACTCCACTTGACATTGGCCTATTATATATGGACTGCCAGGAGCCAACTTCACGACGGTACCACTTAAAACTAAACGCCACCAGCGCCCCTTGGAGCAAAGCGGAAAAGTGGGTGTAACTTTTGACAATATACTTCAATTCATGTTTGTTTATATTATTTTTTCCAAAGTTTTATAAATGTGTGAAAAAAGTATTGAAACGATTGAAACAATCATTAAAAAACATGAAACTAAATAGAAAAAGAAGAAAACAATGTCTTACATAAACAAAAGAAAAGGATGAATTCGTCACCGATTGGTTTTGTAGTGCCTCAAAAGAAAATGAGCAGAAGGAAGGTCAGTAGTTCTCTCTTCATTTCCAGTTCAGGACATTTTTGCAATCTATGATCATAGGTGAGTTGGGAAACGAATAAAGAATAAGAAGATCGTCCCTCAAATAAATATTTTTTTTGTAGCAGTGGCAGAAACCTTAACAGTTTAAGTGCAGCTGTAACCGCAACAAAAACAACAGGAACACATTTAGAGGAGTCGCTTCCAACACTGCAATCATCGTCATTTTAGTGGTTTCGATCTCGGTGGTTTGGTTTTTCAATGGAATTGACTGGGATAATAATAAATAAGAAAAGAAAATATTTTAATAAAAGGTAGAAACCAAATATATTTATTATGAAAATAAATGGCACACAAACGTCAGACGTCAAAATAAAAAGGTAAATTGAAACAGATGGCATTGTTTTTTATTTTTATAAGTAATTAGAACAGATGTCGTTAGTTTCTATGACAAAAATAGCTTGTTGAAGCCAAGTGACAATAGATGGCCTTGAAAATTATTATTATTTTTTTCCGGTTTGCTCCAAGAGGCCAAGGGTCGCTAAGAAGAGGTCGGACCATTTTTTTTGGAGCTTTTGTATGAAAATAAAGCCCGACTAGCAGTCCATATACAGTATGTCAATGTCACATGACATACAGATGCCCAAGATCCAAACCACAATGCAATCAACTTGTTTTTTTTGCACTGGGCACTTTATATTATGTCGTTATTTATGTTGATAAATTCCAATAATAAGTCAGAGCAAGAGAATCATACAAAAATTCCTTTCAGTACTACTTCTACCTCTCTCACACACATGGAACGTCAAACCTCATGGCCAAGCTTTGAACAGAGCTCATGTCTTGTTCAAATATATGTTTTCGTCGACATGTTCATGACATGGACATCGATTTTTGTGCCTCCATTGGATTTTTTGTAAACATGTTCATAATCCTGACATCGTTCATGGCCTGTGGAGGCGGCATGTTACCTACATAAGCAAAAAAAGTGAAAAAGTACAAAAGTGAAAATTTTCAAACTCATTTTGGGGTAGTGTTTCTCACAGGAAAACTTATACAAATGATGCAGAAAGCTTACAACCGCGCTAGCTGGAAAAAAAATATTCTTACTTTTGCAATTTTGCAAAAAGTGGCCAATGTAGTTAAGGCTTAAAAATTGCTAACACATCAGCCTTTTATTTTTTCCATCAAGCAATGTTGTCAAACATTCTTGTCCATGTGAATCAGCCCACAATCCACTCTATACCGTGTAAATCAAGACGACCACCGACCACACTTTTTTGTCAATTTATCAGTTTTTTATTTAACGGAACCACTTTGTCATAGATCTCGATTTCTCGATGGAATAATTTTTCTTTTCTTAAAAACAAATTGTGCTAGTTAAAAACAAAAGCTTTCCTTAATAAAAGTGGTTTGCAATAAAATAGAAAAAATAAGTTATCATTGAATATAACGTTTCTGAATTGATTTTTCACCTATAAAAAGTGTTGTAAAAAATTCTAGCAAAACAAAATTCAAACAAAAAACCAACCCAAGTTTTTGTATTGCACTTGCGAGAATAGTAACGCTATATAAAAACAAAAATATCGTGCATCATTCCATTTTTTATATGAAAAAAACAACAACTTGTCAAAAATAATCTTGTTGTCTCTCGGTCTTCGTCACTCGCAAGATAACGCGAAGAAACAGAAAAACGATAGTCTCGTTTTTCGTTAGTCTCTGGCTGATATTTGCGTGCGCGAAAGAAAGGTAAAGATCTCTACGCAAATCGAATCATAAAAAATCTAGTGAAATCCCCTATGCTGCTGTGAGAAGAGTGAGTGTTACAAATTAAAATTATTTCCCATTACATTTTCCACCAACCAAACAATAATTTTTTTTGTAAAAAAAGAACAGTCTCGTGGTTTCAAAACTGAACTGAAACTAGATATTAAAATTTATTTGTCACGGAAGTTTGCGAATCTTGAAACCAAAGAGCGGTGCAAGGTCGAAGTGTTCGAGAAAAAGTCTTAAGTCTGTTGTCAGCTCAATAGTCTTGGTGTACGTACGAGATTTTTCTATTTTATTTTTTCCCTTCCCACTAGTTCTCGTCTATCCATCATTCAAAACTTAATCATGTAATTACAGAAGCCACAAAAATCACTGAGAGGGGAACCCAACGATAAATAAACTAGAAAAATGGTTGATTACTATAAAATACTTGAAGTTGTACGCACAGCCAATGATGGTGAAATAAAGAAGGCATACAGAAAACTAGCACTCAAGTGGCACCCCGACAAGAATCCAGACAATCTAGAAGAGGCAAATATTCGCTTTAAGGAAATCTCTGAGGCTTACGAAGTGCTCTCCGATGAGAAGAAGCGCCGCATCTACGATCAATACGGCAAAGAAGGCCTAATTGGCGATGGTCAAAGAAGCAGGACATCACGAAGGTACCACGGTGGCAATGGTGGAGGTATGCACGATTTTGACGAGTACGACATCATGGGCGGGTTCCCCTTCGTATTCCGACCACCGGACGAAGTTTTCCGTGAGTTCTTCGGGGTGAATTCGCCTTTTGCGGATTTGTTCCGTGAGGTACACAGCACACATCATCCGAGTCGGCGACATGGCAGCAATGGCGGACACCATCATCGTTCAGCAGGCGGCCCCGGTCATCGTCACTCGCACCCGACCCAAAATAACATGATGGCCTCGTTCATGAGTCCCATGGTCGGCTACTCGATGATGGACTTCCTGATGCCATCGAACAGCTTCACCTCCTTCTCCTCAATGAACGGAGCTATAGGCGGCAGCGTCACACCTAGCGGTGCCATAAAGAGAACCTCAACATCTACAACCTTTGTTAACGGTAAGAAAATGATGACCAAGAGGGTGTTCGAAAATGGCAGAGAAACCGTATTAAGCTACGAAAACGATGTCCTTAAATCAAAGACTGTGAATGGTGTTGCACAGAATCTCTCGTCGATAACAAACTGAAATTTACAATAATTTGTGATTTGAGTTGCGATAGACAGAGAGAGAGAGTGATGAGTCATTTATATAAAAAAATTATTAAAACAACCCACAAGTCAACTAAAAAAAGATTTAAAAAAAAAACTAAAAATATAAATGTAGCTATAAACGGATAAAAAAATAATCATTAATAAATAAAACAAAATTATATATCACACACACAAAATAGCAAATAATTGTAATCGCGTGCGCTATTCATTTAGCGTCTTATTATTATTATTAATAATTATTAAACCTAAGTAACAGTACTATATTGTATAATTTTAAATTTATAAGATTTTAAGCAAATACGTGAAGTCTGTGTGAAGTGAATGGGATGGGATGGGTTAAGCTTTTTGTTTTCATTCTATAAAATGCAAAGCACACAATCAATGAAAGAGAAATGTGCAAGCCAGTGAAGGTATTGAACACATTTCCATTTAAACACACAATTACAAACAAAAGAAAACATTTACTAAATTAATTATGTCTTTTCATTAATGAATATACTAAATTCAAATTGCCATTCTTATGTGGAGACAAACATTTTATTATAAATATTTACTAAGATTAATCTAATTTTTCATAACTAAATTACATTTTTAGAATAGGCAATTTGTATAAAAAAAATATCACCTCTTATCACAATAATTCGTTATCAAGGTATCCATAAAAATCACTTAAATTTCAATCATTGAAATATGTACTTTCAAACTAAATGGAAAAAAAATCAATTTTCTGAAAAAAAACAAAAATGTGTCGTAACCAGAAATACTTCGATAAGTTATGCATACAGAAATCATAATTGTAAATGTCGAAAATACTTACATACAAATTTCAAAAATCTTTTTAAAATCTTGAAATATCTGTTAAAACCAAAATTCCAAAAATTTTAATGCTTACAATTTTAGAAAATATTTTTTGCTAAGACTAAAGTGCTAAAATTTTTAATTCCAGCAGATATACGTAAGGTATACAAATTAATGTTTGGAATTAAAAAGTCCTGGAGATCAAAATATGTATAGTAAAAAATTAAAAAAAAAAAAAACTGTTGGAATAAAAACCTTCAGCATAAGGTGGTAGGTACCTACCTTATTAAAATTCATAATTAAAAAAATTCTAAAATCAATTAAATATTTGAAACAAAATGTAACACCCTAAAATTAGTACCTACCGATAAAAGTGATTTTTAGGGGAATCAAACAAATGCACAAAATAAGTATGAAATACAAACTACTCGACGACTGATGTACTCACGACACATGTACTAATAGGACATATGCTATTATTTTTTGAGTTTTAAGGCATTATTCTTCGAAACGTTTTGATCTTGCTACCCCTTACTTAAATCAGTATGAATTTCTTAAAATAATATTTGTGGACATGACCAGCTTGCTTTTTATGACGCACTTACAATAACAATTTGTGCTATTTTCCATGTTTTTATTTTTTATTGATTTAAGAATTCAAAATCTCGGTTATAATATTTTTCTTTGCAGAAAACGACTTTTATCATCTGCAAAATATTCCTTATTTTAAATACCTGTTTAGGGGAGCTTTCTAAGCTTACTACACTTAAATAGAATGCTTATCAAAATC
The DNA here is from genome assembly GCA_947049315.1 of Epistrophella euchroma. Classification (NCBI taxonomy): domain Eukaryota; kingdom Metazoa; phylum Arthropoda; class Insecta; order Diptera; family Syrphidae; genus Epistrophella; species Epistrophella euchroma. The sequence continues at coordinate 129,227,005 of OX346246.1, forward strand.
ATAATTTATATGGAATCGAAATGAGATTTCACTTATCAGAAAAGAGAGTGAAACATTCCGACAAACCAACGGAAATGAAATTACATACATAATTCAAAAAGATTTCAAAACCTAAAAAAAAAAACTTAAAATTTAATACGTCGGAAATCTTAATTAAAAAAAAAAAAAAATTTTATAATTTTTTCTTAATAATAACTGACGAATTGCGTGATAGGGGTGAACAATTATAAAAAAAAACTTCTGATTAGCGCGTGAAACTGAAAGATAAATATATTGTGTACTTTTATTTTATGAATCTATTAATTAAAAATGATAAACGTACATTTTGTATTATTTAAGTAAAATTTTCAAATTTATTTTTGTTACAAACAATTCTAAATTCCTTTTGCAGAGGAAAAAAACTGCGATATACATACATAAATAACAAAATAAAACTGAAACAAATAAACACTTTTACTTAATCTCTAAGTTTAATTTTTTTTTATGAATTTTATGGGAAATTTGGAATTCATAAAATGCGAAAATATGCAACAAAATATTTATATACATACATATTACAAAAAAAAAAAAAAAAACAACAACATAATATTTATTAAACACAATATAAAAAGAAAAAACTTTTAAATCCAAGCAATACACAAGTTTGTTTTGTTATATTGTTTTTTTGTTTTACTTATTTTTCTCACATTATTATTATAATTCACCTAGAAAATGACCTCTTTTCGTTTGGGTAGTTATAAGTTCTTTCATTGTTTTGTAATTTCTCATATTTTTTTTTTTGTTTTCTTAGAATTTATAAATGGTGTTATGCATGCAATGTCGATTAAAATATTTAATCCAAACATGCCACAACAAATTACAACGATAATTAGTCGCTTTGGATTGAAATGAAGCAAAAAAAAAAAAAAAATAAAATCTTGAGAAACTATGTATAAGAAGAACAAAAAACGCACTACGCCAGCCAATTAGTTTTTATCTTTTATCATTTTGCTTGCAAAACTAAAAAAAAAAACGAATGAGAAAATCCATTAAACAAAAAGACAAAACAAAAAACTTCTATTATTGTTAGAAAAGCAAAAAAAAAAAAAAAAATAAATAAATAAAATAATAAATGTTATATTAACGTAAAAGTTTTCCATTTTGTATTGCGGTTTTGACAAAGATAAATATCAGAGCGGTAAAATGGGTGATAAATAGTTTAAAGAAAACACACTCACGTGTTTGTTTTAAATTAATTATTACTACATGGCATAATTTAAAAAGTTAGTAATTGGAAACAACAAACAAGTGTTTGTTTTGACGATGATGTACATACATACATACATATATGTTAGGAGTGTGCGTGTAGACAATAGAGCCATGACTATTTTAAGCAACAGTTTGTGGTTGTTTTTGTTGAAGGAAATTCGAACCGTTGGCGTTGTCCTTTTTTCATTGTACTTAATGAGAATCCCTATGTGAGAAAGGATTAAGTCTGTAGAAGGGATACCTGTTAAATTTGTTAATGGGTGTCAATGTGCTTTTTGCGATTTGCCGTGACAAATGAACGTTTTTGATGAAAACTATGTCCAGTCTAAGATACTGTACTACACTAAAAGTAGGCTGAATTCTACATAGGAATTGAATAATTCAAACATAAAAAACATAAAATTTCATAGTGAATGATAAATCAACTTCAATTTGTGGTGGTAATCATTATATTTTCCTAAGCGGATTAAAATATCCTTTGGAATCGACTATATATTTTTGATTGATTGGTCGATTCAGGCTTGGTTAATTGATTAAACAAACATGCAAATAAAATTGTTTTCAATATGCTTGTGGCATTTGCTCTCAAGCAAATATAAATATACACCATCGTTAAATATGTATTTGTTATTTTGAGCTATAAACCCTGCTACACCTATCGATTATTCCATTTGTTTTGAATCAGTTCTGTCATTTATCTATTTATATTCGGTGCAATGCAGTGGTAGACAGCACTTTTAGATTTATATTCGAAAAGTAATCATACATACAGTGAGGGTGGCTTTATTTGTCGACAAATTGGGGAATAAGGTATATAAAATCAAGGGAGTACTTAGATAAAAATCGATAAAGTAAGGGGTGGCTAGCGGTACACATGATTTGAATTGAATCGATTAGACGGCGAGCATTCCATCTGAATACGCCACTCACGCAACCTTGCATGTCAGTTTGGTCTGAAATTTCAACTGAAAAGACCAAAGGCTATTCTGTTTCTTCAAATACTAAAGCGGTAATCTAGTATGGTTATGGTCTGCAGCTCGGTCACCTATCCCTTTCCAGCATTGGGTTACGATAAATTCTACAAAATTAAGAATTTCAAAAACAGTTACAAATTATGTTGTAAGTGTAACAAACTACCTCGTGTTATAACATGACTTCGAAAAAAGCTCAAAAACAATTTTTTTTTTTATAAATTCTAAATATTCCTCGGAAAAAAACTCCCCGGGAGACGTATTCTTTCGGTAGTAGAATCCTCCTATTCCGAATCAACTGGGAGAATATTTTTAGCTTCGATAACGGGAATGAGAGTTCTGAATGTTCGAAATAGCTTTTTTTCATTATCTAACAAATTAAACAATTTTCAGAAGAAATATAATTTACTCCGGTGGAAACATTTCCCCTGGAATTTTCATTTAGAATTAGGCTGAGTATTCAAACGGAAACATTTAAAAAATTCGACGTGATCGAATATACAGTGTTGGACAAAACTAAAGCAACTATATGCTCTATCGAATGCCCAACGATTTAGTTCGTACTTATGAGCCAGAAATCTAAAATATTTGTATTTTTCCAATAGCTATGAATGTTGTTAATTATTCTATAAAATTCATAAGCTGGTATAAACAGTTCATAGGAAAATTTAAGCATTTACTTAAATTCACTTCAATTTATCGATGGCCAAAACTTAAGCAACTTACGCGCCCTCTTTCTTTTTGGAAGTAATATGATGCTATGATATGAAAAAATCCGTTACTTAAAATTTAGCGTAGCAGATTAAATGTTTGTGTCAAAATGTAAAAGCAATTAAATTGACTCATTCACTCTTTACTTTTTGCATAAAAATAACCTGTTAACAGATGTTCTATTTTTTTTCTAAAATCGTGCGAACAAAGTATTCTACCGACTTTAAATTAAAGTTAATAAACGTTTATATTCGTGGAACTTAACAAGCAGAGTTATCAAAAAAATATTGCATTAATAAATCAGTGATATCCCGTTTGATTAAATTTAATAACACTAATTACGATTCCGTCAAAACGATTCACCGAGGTGGTAGGCCAAGATTCACAACACTGCGGGAAGATAAATCCGTTATATGAGCAATTAATAAATATCCCTTCATATCCTCTATCTAGGGAATTAAAGAATATATTAGTAATAGTTAAAATAGTTTTGTCCAACACTGTAGGTACTGTTAATAATGGCTACCTGTAAATTTTGGTAATATTAATATTAAGAACAATTTTAATCAAAACCGTAGGAGGCGTTTTCGAGAAAATTTTGATTTTCTGTAACGGTTTTTTATATTACCGTTAATATAGACTATAAGAAAGACACAATTTTTCTTCAAAATATTCGAGATAATCAGCCCAATCTAAAAAAAAATTGAAAAAATTTCGTATAGGTACAATATATTTGAATTTTTCAGAAAATTTTCCATAAAAAAGTCATCATAACCAGGGCTCGTATTACGAATTACGAAACGAAAGGCAAAACAAACGATACCCAAAAAAAAGATTGTCATGACATAGACCGATTATGATTTACGAAAATGGATGCATGAGTATATTTCCAGATAAAATTAAAAAAACAATTTTTTTCAATAAATATGCGACAGATACATAATAAACCTCAGTCAGAAGTGCCAAAACTTTAAAATACGACCGCCATAAGCAGTCATAAAAGAAAACGAATATAGTTTTAAAAAACTGTAATCGCAACTTAACGATTACGAAAGATTTTGAACGATAATCGTAATTCGTAATACGGCCCAGCTTATTCCTTTTTGGGAAAACGAAAACCATTAAAAAACTTTTTATGGGAATTTTATTTTCACCAAAGGGTATCCTATACCTAATAAAATTAATTGAATTTTTTTTTAGAAAAATCTGTGACGCCATTTTTGAGAAAATAAGATTTCTTTCACAAATCCAAAAAAAATACAATATATGGCAGGTACCGTTACTTTCGATCAAAAAAAAAATGAAAAAAAAAACAAATACGTCGGGAGAATGTCAGGAAAACACTTGAAATAAAATCGACCCATGGGCTTAGGCTGTAGGTGAGTTCACACAGCGAGACCCACCTTTTTCGTCTTCCCTATTTCAAGTTTGATCAAAATCTCGAGTTCGCAAGTAAAAAATAATTTTGCTGACCAATGTAATTGATTAATGTGTTTTAAAAATGTGTACAGTGCATGTAAGAAAAGGTTAACGGTTTCCTCCATTTTTTGATTTTCGTCTTTCAATTTTTTACGGAATAAGTTTTAAAATGTTTAAATATAAAAAGTGTTGTCTACGAAATTAAAAAAAAAATATTTTTTGGATTTTTGAAAAAGTTTTCCATTTTTTGTTTGAAACCTCTTTGTACTTTGAAAAATTATTCTTATAACCAAATCATAAAAAAAATCTATAGAACTGTTTCAAAACTGCCAAGGAAAATCTTTTTTTTTTCTCAAAAACGACTGTAAATAGTACACCTACCATTTTTCAACCTTTTCGTTAGTTTCACGCGTACAATATTTAACCTTAAAATTTTGTGTTTCCCTGGAATTTATTGTAAGTTTCATCCGAAGGAAATTTACATTTTGAGCCTTATTGTTCGCTCGTTCGAATATTAATACCTAATAAGGGAAAGTTTAAGCTGCCAATGGCATTACACTTCCACCAAAAATTCCAATGTGTGAAGGAGGCAAACATTCTCAGGTAAATTTTTGTGTGCGATAACTCCCATTGTTTGAAATAACGCAAATTTTCGAAACATGAAATATTTTCGGGTGAAACTCGCAACAAGGGTAGTTAACAGTACCTATGTTCCCTTATTTTTTTTATTTTTGATGTATAATAAGTTTTAATTATATTTCATATTTTTTCAAAATTCGACTCAATTTTTCTTCTTAAAAATGTTTATAAAATGTTATACTTATCTATACATATGTCCCTACATAGTATGTACATAAAAATAAATCACTTTTAACTTTTTCGTTGGTTGGTTTGTGGGCTTCAGGTCATAAAATGAAACAAATTTGTTTTTCTTTTATTTCACGACGTTTCGTCCATGTCTATGGACATCTTCAGGTGAAACAAACGTTATCTATATTTGCATTGATAAGTACACAATTAAAATTTGTTATGAACAATTGGCAATAAATAACTTACATTAATTATAACATTAATCAGAAAGAACAAAAAAATTCCTCGAAGAACAAAAGCTGAACTTAACACTTTAAAGCAAGACTCACAAGTAAAATTTCGAAAAAAGCTTATAAACATTTTTTATACATCTTGGGATCGCCTCCTTTTCACCAACAAATATTTTTATTGCGGACAGACGTTGTCCATGTCTGTTTTCCTATTCATCGTGTTGCATGTGTTGATGATATGAAGAGTTTCGATTAAAAACCTCTTATTTTGGTTCTCCTCTCTTTGAAGTACTTTTAACTTTTTCTTATATATCAAGATTTGTGAAAGAAATCAGATTGTGCACCAGGTGTCAAAACAATTTGAGAAGTTTTTTAATAATTTTGTTATTTTTTTTAATTGAGGATAAGAGGTTACCAAAACCTCTGCAAACCTCCAAATAATCTTTTTGAACAATAAAAGATGTTGCAATATCTTTCAAGGCCATAAATATAACGAGTAACATTTGTTAAAAAAACAGGCGATTTCTATTTCACAGCAATATGTCTAAATAAGAGCGATATGAAAAAGCAATACAAGTATGGCCTCGAAATAATTTTATTTTACACACAATGACAATATTTAGGTTATTGATAAAGTTTGGAAAAAAATCAATCGTCCAACATCTTGAGAATGAACAATGATATCGACTAACTAAAGTAGTAGTCACTGCGGATGTAAATCGTCCATTAAAACTAGGTGTAAATTTGAAACGGTTTTAAGTCAGTGAATAATATGGCTGTAGGTTTACGAAATAACTTGAAACTACATTGAGATCGTACATAAGTAGCCCAGGACCCATGTTCTGTAACTCCTCGCATGCATAAAGTCGTTTGAGAAACTGAAACAAAATACATGAGTTTTGTTTCATTTTTCAGCGTTTCTTGACTAATTTTCTCGATGTGAGAGTTACAGAACTTCTAGAAAATAGAAACATAGAACTAATTTTAGTAAAAACAAAAAATACAGCCTTATTCAATATCAAATTCTGCGTCATTTGCTATATTTTTCAAGCTTCTTATCCTTACCCTTCTGTAGAAAAAAAAATATTTTATTTGAAGCAAAATCGTAAAAAAAAAATTAACGTATGTATATGGAGAAAAAAATTTAACCGTACATTTCAGAAAATTGAAAAATATCTTAAACGACGTAGAATTGAATTTATTACAAGTTAATAGACATTTATTTTATATAATACCGTCAACTTAGTCTATTTGTATTCAAAAGTTTGCAAATTTGTAAATTAATTTTTTTACACTATTTACTATTACAATGGAATAATGAGGTAAATATTACAAAAACAAAAAACACAAATTTTTTCCGTATTTAATTCTGCATCGTTTAAAACATTTTTGAAGTTTCTCTTGCTGACAGTTTTGAAATAATCTTAATTTAATCCATGAAGGAATTTAAAAAAAAAATTAACTTCAAACAAAAAAATATATGTATATATACATATATAACGGTATATCCTAAAAAATTTACAAAATATCTCAAATGCTATAAAATTTACTAAGGCATAATATTGTATACAATTTTGGTTTGTATATTATGCCCTAAAATTGTTAAAACTATTAGTAAGCGTGGATAAAGTAAAAATAAAACCTGAATTTTTGCAGTTTTTATTAAAGAAAAATATGATGCCACATCAAAAAAATTTTTTAAATACATCAAATAACGTGAAATTCAATTAGGCAAAACACTTTATTCATTTTTTTTTAATAAAATGTCTTCTAAGCCCATATATTTTTAGTAAACATTGATGAAGTGAATTTTATTTCGTTGTTTTTTTTATAAATTTAACCGTTAAAATTTAAAAGTTAAGGAACTTAAAACAAACAAAATTTAGGATTGTTCTTTATATGTAATTCAATCCTGCATTATTTAAAATAAAAAATGAGTTTCTTTTGCTCCCCGTTCACAAATTTTTTTGAATTTATTCAAATAACAACCATTAAAAAAAAAGGTTTTCGTGCAAAAAAAGAAAAAAATATAATCGTTAATTTTCAAAACATCAAAAACATCTTAAATGATGTAAAAATAAACTAGGTCTAAGGCTGCATACTGCTTTTTTTTTATAAAGTACCGTTAAAATTGTTAAATTTCTGCCAGAAGTCAAAAAAGCGAACATTTTTACAATTGTGTTAAACTGTTTATGGCTTAAATGGAGTGATCTAATTTTCCATCATATGGGATAATTCCCGTGGCGTAACGATTAGTGTGTTGGACTGTAATGCCAGAAGTCTGGGGTTCAAAACCAGCCGCTTCCATCTTAAGCTTTTTTCGGAGCTACTACCTCTTGCGAGGAAGTGACACATCCTCCAAGTCTCTTGTCATAGAAAAGTGCCGCTCACCTTAGCCGTTCGGATTCGGCAATAAACTGTAGCTCCCTCCATTCCTGCAGACACGCACACAGGAATGGTTGAGAGTTGTAAGTCAAGGCTGTTTCACAATGCGACGAGGAAACGAGACGTGAACGTGACGAGAGCTCGTCGTAGCTGAAACCAATTTCAAGCAATGAGAATATACCATAGTATTCACAATAAAGCGTTTCTCGTCGTCCCGTCACGCCATGATTTCGAAAAATTGAAAAAAAGACGCTACGAGACGACGATTTTCATTTTGACAATTGAGAAGAGGACACCGAGCGTATCTGTATTTGTATTCATATTTATTAATTGTGTAGATACATAAATAAAATACCGAAAATGGCGAGCAAATATGTGTTTTTATTTTGCGACTAATTAGTTTTGTCTTCATTAACATTCCCACCGTCTTCTTCTGCACACTTTTGGTTTTTTTGCCTTTTGCTTTTTTTTAAATAAACACTCCCAAAAGTACTAAAAGCATTTTTTTTAACATTTTCATTTTCTTTTTTTTCAAATTTTGTATTTTATTTCCCAAATTCACTGACAAACACGAATAATTCTACGCTGTCTCTGTGACTAACTCGCTGCATTGTGAATTGAGGAACGATGTTATAACGAGAAAAAGATGAAAGCGTTTCTCGTCACGCTGACGTCTCGTTTTCTCGTCGCATTGTGAAACAGCCTTCACTTTAGGATCTGGTTCTTCATGCGCCATTTGTGCCACCAAATAAATTTTTTTATGGGATAATTCCAAAATTTATCCTGCGCATCTTTGTCGAAAAATTTTGATTTAATTCTTACTGGCTGAACAGAATAGACGCTGGGTCGACCACGCGAATCAGCCGCTGCCGCGGGAAGCGACGCTTCCGAAAAAAATTGAATACAATGGACCGCGCGAACAGCAGATGGAAATTATTGTTTTTAATTGATTTTGTAGTTATTTCTTCAACTTTTATTTTGAAGTTTTATTGCGAATGTGTATTTTTGCATTTTTAAAATAAAAGAGATAACATAGAAAGTTCCGAGATACTATTAACTCTAGACGTGGTTACTCTTTCTCTTTATCTGCCGAACGCCGCGCGGCAAAAGTTAAAAGTTAACCAATGTCTAGCGTCGCGGCTCGCGGGCGCGGCTCCATTGTATTTACCCAAACGAGTTATGCATTTTAACTTTGACAGAGCGATTTTTCAAGTGCCGTGCGTCTATTCTGTTCAGCCAGTTACGGGATCGTGAAAAAAATTTTGAATGTCCAACAAAAAAATAATAACGGTACATTTCACAAACTTCCAAAGTACCTCCAAAAATGAAATACAATTTAAGATTATATAACATTTTTTTGTATATAGTAGTTTGCAAATTTTAAATAAAAGTTGAAAAAGGGAAATATTTTACAAGTGTTTACAGTTTTTGCTATTGAAGTTGAATAGTTCAAGGCACTTAATAAACAAGAATACTATTTTTTGTGTTTATAATTTTATTTTGCGTCATTTGAGATATTTTGCAAGTTTATCCTGCGATCCTTTCTATAAAAAAAATTAATTTCATTCAAATGAAACCATAAAAACATATGTTTGAGTTAAAACATATAATTTTGTCAGATTTTATTTGCTTATAATAGCTTGTGTATAAGTTTTAACATTAATTTAATTAATAAATAAGCTACTTAAATATTATTTAATAATTTTCCCAATTTGTTGGTTCCAAAGAATTTCCCAGCCAGGCTTAAACTTGATGGTAAACGCGATATGAATGCTGATCTGTAGCAGCTTTTTGGGAGGAAGATGGACTATATTAAATTTAGAATTTAACTGCCTGTTAGCAATCACCCTGTTGTAACCATGGTACCTTTCTTTAAAAAACTGAGGAAAAACGTATGGAATTAACCATCCAGTTTAGCCTTCAATAACTTTGAAAGGAGTACTGAAATTAAAAAAATTAGTTGAGGACATTTTTAAAGAAAATTTATTCTTCTTTAAGAAAACGTCTCAATTGTTTCTGTACGATAATCGGTTCTAAAGTTATAAAAGAAAGAAGCAAACAAACGAAAACTTCCCATACAATTTGTATGGAAAAAATAAATTAGCGATGAGCGACCTCTAAATATTAATCTAAACAGCTGATATTTTACCAGGCTTATTATTTCACTAAACTCTAACTAAAAAGCTAGTGGCATTAAAAATCGGAGACATTTTAATTTTTTTTTTTGAATCAGTCTAATTTAGTACATATTTTATTTCAGGTGATTTTAAAACAAATTATTTCCAGAATTTTGATCGATTTTTATCCAAAAAATCCAAACGTATGTTTGTATGTGCAGTATGTATGTATGTACCTTTTGATTTCCAATTTTTTAACAAGTTTTCATATAGGGGAATTTCCCATCGAAGTCTAAATAGACCGAGAAATAAGAACAAAATCTTAGAAAGTGAGTCAGCAACATACCATGAATGTTGTGAGGTTCCCAGTGATTTGTTTATTCGATGTTTTTTATTTTTATGTTGAAGTGTCTACCTACTAAATTGTGTATGCGATCTTGGTATTTTATTATACATATTAGTTTTGCGCTCTCAACTCAATTATTCGTCACCCACCCAGTTCAGTTAGATTTTTTTTTAACGATTATATCACTTTACAAATCGCCTACACTATTGCACAAAATCAACATCAAGTAGGTACTAGGGAAATTTATATAATAAAAATGATTGCTATGCGAATGACCATATAGCTAGAATTAGGAAAAGAATAATTTTATAAGAACGTACACCCTGATGCATCCCATAAGGTCCATTAAGAGTTTATATTCGCGAATTAGTTGTTGAAACTAACAACTGTGTCGAAAAATTTTGATTGGTCAACTGAACAGTTAACCCGATTATGGGTCAATTCAGTTGTACAAACGTTGTTTGATATTTAACCCGTGGTTCAGGAAATTTATTTCGCCGATTTCGATTCAACGATGTTTGAAGGTTCAAGTATGTAATAAAAGCCACGTACATGCCTGAACCAATGCTAAGCCTCACTTAATCGGCCGAAATCAGTAAAAAAAAATCCTGAACGAGTTAAATATTGAACCACGTTTGTACAGCTGACCCTAAGTTTCACAGCGTCATGGGCCAGTAGCCGCATTTTATTATCTACGGGTCTGAATGGGGGTTAGTTTTCAACTAGTAATGAGGTTAGAACAACCGACCGCTGGATATGAGTTTAAAAGCTAATCTGTCAAACATGGATCAAGGTGCAATGCTCAAATTTTTCTTTTCCTTATTTATTTTTTAATTAATTAAATTTTTTTTGTTGCTAAGAAAATGAAATTTATTTTAAGACAAAAAATTGGGCTTTTACAGTAAAAAAGGAAAAATGATACTACGTATTTTGTAAAAAAAATAACCAAAGTAAAAAAAAAAACAACCTAAAAATGCCAACAATTTGGTTTGATAATCAGACTTATTGTGAGTTTCACCCAAACAACATTCGATCGGAAAATTTTTTCGCCTATTGTTAGTTTCGCCCAAAAAATTAGTCATGTTCCAAAAATGTCCCTTTTTGTTAAAATTAATTTTAGGTAGGATATAATGCCAGTCACAGCTTACATTTTTCACCTAAAAAAAAACGTAAATTTCATACGGGCAAACAAAACTGTAAATGTAAATTGTGAGAAAACCGTTATCCGCATAAATAAGTTGTGGAGCGGGTAAAAAATGGTAACTGCTCTTGTGTAAATACAAAAAAAAAATGATCGGTGGCAGTTTGGCAAATTTAGAGCCAGTTAAAGGAAGACGAGGCCAACAATCATACATCTTCTATCAGAGTATTTCAGCAAGCAAAATACAAATAAAACTATCCGCAGCAGCCTGGTTTTTATATCATTTCATATTCAACGAATATATATTCAACGAATATGGGGGTAGGATTTTACTTCTGCTTTTATTGGCAATTAGTCTACCATAAACCATCCTTTGTTCTTTTTTTTAGATATAATGACAGCTCGGTGTGTCATAGGTACGGAAATATTTCAAAGAAATACATCATTACATGTTTTTTTTTAAATTTATGTTTTCGGTACATACTTCCAAGTGAATCAGATGTTTTATTAACAAAAAAAAAAAAAAAAAAAAAAAACAATGCAACTACATTTAATTTATTAAGGTTACATACCTTTTTTTTATTTTCCTACTACAAAAAAATTATGTTAAAGAGTATTTAGTATGAATGCAATTCTTATTCGCAGCACCTGCTCAGGTTTTTATATTGAGTAACTGATTTGAGCACGTGCTCTGATTTATTCATACCACCCTATATTTATATGGATGAGACTAACAAAATGCCAATTTGTAACAGTGTAAGCACTTCCTGTTTATATTATGTTGAATTTGTATGATCTAAAGGTTCGAAATAAATAAAAAAGGATATCTGAGTTTAAAGAATTTTCATCGACTTTTATAATTTTATCGAGAGTATAAGACTTGTAAAACTACGTATTTTCTATGAAGAGCATACAATATTCAAACATTGTCAAAACAAGGACTACCCTATGTATGGAAGTGACTCTAGACATGCCAAATTATATGTTTTGTTTAAAAAAAAGGGCGATATCTACTAGAGAAATGCTTTTATAACAGTTATAAGAGTTTTTGGACGTTAAAGTTGGTGTGCATTAGTAGCGCGCTTCGCTCAAATTAAAAAAAAATTGGGCTCGAAGTATAACCCAGTACTTTTATAATCAAAATTGTTATAAATTGTCATGGGCTGGGCACTTCTCCGGCTGGTGGAAATACTTTGGACACCCAGAATTTTTTTTTGCAAGTCGCTACTTTTAATTACGATAAACTGTTGTAAACTGGTATTTCTTCAATACTAGAGAAGTGCCAAGTTATAACAGTTAACAATTTTTTGCCATGTGGCCTGAAAACATTATGGGTGTCCGAAATATGCGCACCAACAGAGCGCACTGAAATTAAGGGGCTGCATAAGCAGTAGTTTTATAAAAAAAAAGAAAAACTGTTATTAATTGGCATTTCTAGACTCATTCCCTTATATCATGCATAATACTTAAAATCAATTAATTCACAAATCTTCTCCCTTTTTTGTTGCAGCATCCCATTTTTAATTTCTTTAATTAATTTGATATTTATGTTGAGAGTTCCTATAAGATATCTTCTTTGAACTCGGATTTAGTGTGCTCTAATGCATGTACTGATAGTTCATTCGTGGATAGAAAACGTTGATCACAGAGCAGACACGTTAGCCAGTTGGGTTTTTCCTCTTTGTCATAGAGGTTTGGTTTATTGAGGAACGAATGTGTTGTATGGTCCGGGTTGTTTAAATCAACTAATGACTCTTGCTCTTGCTTGATGATGTCCTCGTTCCTGAGAACTCCATTGATGTGACTATCTTCATCGATATCCTTGTCCTCTGGAGAATCGGTGAAGGTGCAGTTGTCGTCGATGATCATATCCTTATCAATAACACCCCCATGTACATTGTCGACATGTCGCTTTAAGTTTACTCTTTGTCTAAATCCCTTTTCGCACAGGTCACACTTAAATGGGAGCTCGTTTGTATGTATCAACATGTGAGTGGCCAAAGTTCCGCTATGGCGGAAATTCATGTGGCAATGGGGGCAAGGATAGGGCTTTTCGTCGGTGTGAATCTTTTGGTGACTAATGAGTGCTGCACGTTGCTTAAATCGTTTTCCACAATCAGTACATTCGAATGGCCGCTCACCTGTGTGGGTTCGCATGTGATACTGGAGGATATCATTCCGAGCATATGCTGCATCGCAATACATGCACTTGAACGGACGTTCACCCGTATGCATTCGGGTGTGCGTTACCAGGCGCTTTCTCTCCGAGAACCCCTTGTCACAATAAGAGCATTTGTAGGGCCTCTCACCGGTGTGGGTTCGCATGTGCCTCCGCAGGTAGCTGGACTGCTTGAACGCGTAGGAGCATATCTCGCATTTGTACGGCTTCTCAGTTGTGTGCACTCGTAAATGAGTCTTCAGATCCGTATTTGAACGAAACATCTTTCCACATAACGAGCACGCATACGGACGCTCTTCGTTATGCGTGCGGCAGTGAGCGCGAAGGGTCTTGTTGCAGCTGAACTTCTTGTCGCATTTGGGACATTGCAAAAACCTCTCAAAATGTATCTTCATGTGAGCGGTTAGCTGGCCAGCCTCCCGAAACGCTTTGCTACAGACAGAACAGACGTTAGACTTATCGGCAGTGTGAATGCATTTGTGCGAGGCCGGGGAAGTGGAATGTGTGGATGAGGCCTTGCAAATGTCGCATTTGTTTTTTTGTTCGTCGCTGTGAACTTTTAAGTGAACCATCAGCGCGTCTCGCTGAAGGAACGTCTTTTGGCAGACGTGGCACGTAGGATTCTCATGTATGTTTATCATATGGTTCCGTATGGACAATTGTCGGGTAAATACTTTATCGGGACAAAGTTTGCAAGTATATGTAGCCTTTCCATCCAGCTCCACGGCTATGCTTACATGGTCTTGCAGTAGTTCCTGCCTCGAGAATCCAGTGTGTTGAGTTTTCACTACATGGCGTTTGTTCAGTTCGTTTGAGAGATCTTCTTTCGGTTCGGATTTCTTTTGATCTAACATATCTAGTGACTGTTGTTGGGTGGTTAAAAAATGCTCATCGCAATTGATTTTTCTCTCCTCGTCATCGGCTTTGATTTTCTTACATATTTTATGATCCTCAGGCGCGTCTTTTAAGTCATCTAATGAACCTTGCTCTTGCTTTATCATGTCCTTGGTCATAATGACTTTATTGATGTTAATATCGTTTTCCATATCCTTTTTGTCAGGCGGCTCAGCAAGGGTGCAGTTCTCATCTAGGACGAAATTATTTGAGGATTCGATTTGTATTAACTCACTAGCCATGGTTGCAGATTTTACTTTTGTTGTATTATGAAATAACAATTAAATTTTGATGAGTTTATTTATATGATTTAAGATGTGAGAAACAAATAATTCATTCAAATATGAAAATTTTAAAAGGCGAATATACAAATTTTCTGTCAAAAATAAAAGACGCCGTCAGCTGCGTTTTGTTGACGTTTTCTTGAAAAAGGTCTGTTTGTGAACTTGAAATTTTCGCAAAAAAGTTTTAAATAGTCCCCTTTCACACGAGGAGACTGAGTTGCCGGCATCAATAGTCCCCTTGTCCCCTTTCACACAGGCAACTGAGTTTTGAGTTACCGGCAACAATTAGTTCAATGGCGAGAGGGGCAGGAAGAAAGAGGGGGAAATGAAATCTCCCCGGTCAACAAATTCAGGAGATTTTTTTGACGTTTCTCTTCACACTACGTTTGTGTGCGTTCAACCAAGGTAGTTTAAAAGGAAAATAAAGAAAATCTCCGGGTTTTTGTTGCTTGCGTGTGAAAGGTACAAGAGATTGTTAAGGAGATTTAAAGAAAACGTCAAAAAAATCACCAGCAACTAGTATCTTCGTGTGAAAGGGGACCTTTCACACAAGGCAACTGAGTTCCCGGCAACAATTAGTTCATAGGCGAGAAGAGCAGGAAGAAAGAGGGGTAAACGAAATCTCACCGGTCAACAAATTCAGGAGACTTTTTTGACGTTTCTTTTCACACTACGTTTGTGTGCGTTCAACCAAGGTAGTTTAAAAGGAAAATACAGCAAGTCTCCTCCGACTTTGTATCTTCGTGTGAAAGGTACAAGAGATAGTTAAGGAGATTTAAAGAAAACGTCAAAAAAATCACCAGCAACTAGTATCTTCGTGTGAAAGGGGACATAGTTCATTGTCGTGACAAGGTGTGTCTCCACCTGAAATATTTTATAGATGACTATCTGTCACTTTTGATAGAAAGAAAGAGCAATAGTATACCATAAAATGTTGGTTGGGCATTTTAATAGCTTTCCATTTCATTTTTCTCAAAAATATCACAGGGCAAAGTTATGAAGTTAAAACAATTTAAAGAATTGATTTATTGCTAATTTTACTTAAATCCATAAGAAAAAGACCAAAACTTCCTTTTAGCACCTGCAAGAAATTAATTACATTCGAAAAAACACAAAACAAAAAAACATTGAAACAAACCCACAGATGTCAAAGGGAAAATTGCTTCTTCATACATAGAATACTATTCATAGCTTTCTATGAGCAAAGAATTTTTTTTATAGAATACTATGAGTAGCCTGTAGCCTCCATGAGCAATTTTCTTAGCATGCAATACAGTATTCTATGAAATCTTTCTCGTGGAGCCACCTTTTATTTTCATTAAACTAGAAATACAAACTAATAATTAGGCCAGTCCCACGAAGAAAAAATCTCCGAGCGCTCAGAGATTTTTTTTCATGGGACAAAAAATCTCACCTGAGCACTGAGATATTTTACTGAGATATGTGAGATGAAAATTTTTTGGATTCATTTCTCAGTTTTCTTTCTCAGCCAAAACAGCTGTTCTTTTGACAATCAAATTTAAATTTTTTTGTGGTGCGCAAGTGGTAAATAAATACAAAATAAAGACGGAATGTTAATAAAAACTAAAATAAATTGATCTTTTTATTATTTCTCATTCATTTCAATAAGTTTTCTGCTTCAAAAATTAAACATTTTAAGCAAAAGTTGAAAGTGTTTTTTAGAATTTCAGTACGAGAATTATAACACCTGAGTTTTTTACAATTGAACGGAGAATGTTGTCCCACGAAATGATTTCGCCTCCGTCAAATTGACATTGAGCGCTCACTGAGATTTTTTCTCCGTGGGACTGGCCTAGTTAAAAATCAAAATACATATAATAGCAAACGAATTTTTTTTTTAATTATAGTAGGTATAGGTATTTAAGGCTTAACTACATTCAAGAATTTTTGCAAAAAGTAGGGCAAAAAGTGAAAATGTGATGAGCAAAAATTTGCTTTGAGATGCCTGTGTGCGAAAAAATTGTGTTTCGTCTGTAGTATCATTTTGAAATGACATATCAAACACTATTTTTGCAGACTTTTTAGCACACAGGCATTTCTAGCGCATGTTTTAGTTTTTCACTTTTGTACTTTTTGCAAAAAGTTTTGAATGTAGTTAAGCCTTTACTCGCAATAGTTGACAGTCACCTATATTTTGTTTTGTAACTGACACTCTGTTTATTAACAAGCGGGCTGTAACTGTTGCTCAGGTTATCACAATCAGATCTACGATTAATTGAATTTTTGTTGTTATTTATGTGCAACATTTCAAGCATCATCCTTTTTGAATAATGTTGCTCTACTTGCAACACTTCAACATTCTGTAAATCCGGTACATGACCCTTTTCCAGACAATGCAACGGGAGAGCAGTTTTCTGTGTACCCCCGTTGCTTATGTCGGATTTATGTCCAGAGAGTCGGTTTTTAAGTTTCCGTTTGGATGTGCCTATATATAACGCAGAGCATGTTTCTTCTTTCCCCCCTTAAGCAATTGATCTTGTACACCGTATCAGTTTTTTCCATTCTGTCTACTTTGCTCTTCGTATTCGTGAAAATTTTATTTCTCAGAGAACTTGCAGTCTTGTTCGCTATACTCTTGTGTTCGTTTTTTCTCTGATAGGTGCTGTGTTTAGGCGGTTGGAAAGGTGAGGAATCAATAACATACTCACCCACCGTTTGTTTTTCTTTTTCTTTTATGTCGAATTCCTTTTAATAAAAAAATCGATTTGTTTAGAAGAAAAAATCGATTTTTCGGAACAAATTCCTTGTATTGAAAGAAAAAAATGGAGTCTGTTTAGAAAAAAAATCGTTTATTTTTGGTAAAAGGAATTCGACATAAGTTTTTGCGAGAGTCTCCATGACAAGATCTGCCAGAATAGGGGAAGCTGGGCTGCCCATGGGATTTATCAACAAAAGCAAGGGTCCCGATGGGTAGCCCCAGCTTCCCCTATTCTGGCAGATCTTGTCATGGAAACTCTCCTCAATGATGTGTTCGGTAAAATTGATTGTAAACCAAAAATCACAACAAAATATGTCGATGCCCTTTTCGCCGTGATAAAAACCAAGGAGATTCAAAACACACTTGAAAAATTAAACGCGGTTTTAATCATAAAATTAAATTTGCGGTTGAGATTGAATGATTGGATGTTTTTTTTTTATCTGTACCCCTAAGTTGGAATTTTTTTATTGAAACTTGAAAAAGTGATTTTTTAAACAATTTTTTGTAGTTTTTTCCATAAAAATAGAATAGTTGACTAATTTAAGTAAAAACAAAAAATACAGTTTTTTTCACTATCAAATTTTGCGTCATTTGGTATATTTAATATTTTATTTGAAGAGCAAAATCGTAAAAAAAATAACGTATATGGAAAAAAATATAACGGTACATTTCAGAAATTTGAAAAATATTTTATACGACGTAGAATTGAATTTATTATATTAAGTTAGTAGACAATTATTTTATATAATGTCTGTTCCTTTACTTTGAAACTCTGTGATTTTCTGTGCATTTTACTGCCATTTTTTTTTTTTATATGAACTTTGACAAAACGTTGGACTGAAATTCACACAAATGCACAGAAAATCACAGAGTTTCAAAGTAAAGGAACAGGGCTATAATATTCACCAGTAACATGGTCTATTTGTATTCAATAGCTTGCAGTGTAAATTAATTTTTTTTAAACTATTCACTATTACAATGGAATAATGAGGTAAATATTACAAAAACAAAAAAACACAATTTTTTGGGTATTTAATTCTGCATCGTTTGAGATATTTTTGAAGTTTTTCTTGCTGAAACTTTTGAAAAAATTTTAATTTAATCCATAGATAAAGGAATTTAAATAAAATTAATTTCAGAAATTTAATATATACTACGTTTATATTCAGGATCAAGTGCTCGAGTTGGATTAGGGTTGGATTTTCGACCCAGGTTTTTCGTTCATAGATTTGAGAGCTCGATATTGAGTTGAATTGAAATGGTGTTGAGATGACATATGGTGTTTCTCAAGTTAACTCCTCAACCCAGGTTTTTTAGCACAAATTTCGACTCGACTCCGCTCGTGAAGTGGAATTGAGTCGGTTCAAGCTCATTTCAACTCGATGCAGGTATACAAAGGGTCTAAGTGAGCTTCAAGCTCGCCTAAATACCACATGGAAACGTAGTAATATCTAACGGTATATGCTAAAAATTTACAAAATATCTCAAATTATACAAAATTTATGTCGAATTCCTTTAAAAAAAAATCGATTTGTTTAGAAGAAAAAATCGATTTTTCTGGACAAATTCCTTGTATTGAAAGAAAAAAATGGAGTCTGTTTAGAAAAAAAGTCGATTATTTTTGGTAAAAGCGGAATTCGATATTACTAATGTCGAATTCCTTTAAAAAAAATCGATTTGTTTATAAGAAAAAATCGATTTTTCTGGACAAATTCCTTGTATTGAAAGCTGTTTAGAAAAAAATCGATTTTTTTTTCTTAAAAGGGATTCGACATTAATAACCGTTGAAGAAGTGAAAATTAAAACTGAATTTTTGCAGTTTTTACTAAAACAAAAAATATGCTGGCACATCCAAAACAAAATTTGAAAAATACATCATATAACATGAAATCCAATTGAACATAAGGCTTTATTCATTTTATTTAATAAAATGTCTTCTAAACCCTTATATTTTTAGTAAACATTGATGAAGTAAATTTTGTTTCTTTGTTTTTTTTATAAATTTCAGTGTTAAAATTTAAAAGTTACGGAACTTAATACCAACAAAATTTAGAATTTTTTGTTTATATTTAAATCCTGCGCATTATTTAAAATAAAAAATGAGTTTCTTCTGCTCACCGTTCAGAAAATTTTTGGATTTTATTCAAGAAACAACCATACAAAAAATGCTTTTCGTGCATGTTTTTTTTTTTATATAGTACCGTTAAAATTGTTAAATTTCTACCAAAATTTAAAAAAAAAGTAAAATTTTTTATAATTTGTTTAAAGTGTTTATGGCTTAAATGGGGTATTTAACAGGCCTTAATTTACCCAAGTGGTAAATTAATTCATTCATGATATAATTTTCCATCATATGAGATAATTCCAAAATGTATCCTGCGCACCTTTGTGGAAAAAATTTGTTTTAATTCTTAAGGGGTCGTGAAAAAAATTTTGAATGTCCAACAAAAATAAAAAAAAAAATTAAATTTACAAACTTCCAAAGTATTTGAGAGATGCTGCAAAATGAAATACAATTTAAGATCATATTACATTTTTTTGTATATAGTAGTGTTAAGTTTGACAAATTTTAATTAAAAGTTAAAAAAGGAAAATATTTAACAAGTTTTTACAGTTTTTGCTATTAAAGTTGAATGGTTAAATACGCTTACGGCCAATTTCTTGACAAAGTCCTCATACCTAAAACTCGTTAACTTTATTGAGTTCTAACTTATTTCTTCACCGAGTTCTAACGCGTTAGAACTTCGATTTGGATCTCAGTTTGAGATAGAACTTTGATAAAATTGGACCCTCGAATTCGGGGTCTGGAGACTTAGAACTCGGTTTAACAACATTTTTATTTATTCAAAAAACTAATAAAACAAACATTTTTGTGTTTATAATTTTATTTTGCGTCATTTGAGACATTTATCCTGCGATCCTTTCTATAAAAAAAATTAATTTCATTCGAATGAAACCATAAAAAACGTATGTTTGAGTTAAAACATATAATTTTGTCAGTATTTTATTTGCTTAGAACTTACAAAAAATAAAACGGCTACTACCTCTTGCGAGGAATTGACAAGACCTCCAAGAGTATCTCTTGTCTTAGAAAAGGGCCGCTCACATTGGCCGTTCGGATTCGGCAATAAACTGTAGGTCCCCTCCATTCCTGCAGACACGCACACAGGAATGATTGAGAGTTGTAAGTCACTAGGCCCTAGTTCTTCATGAGCTGTTTGTGCCATCAAATTTATTCCTTTATTTATAGAACTTATATATATATAAGTTTTTACATTAATTTAATTAATAAATAAGTTAATTAAACATTATTTAATAATTTCCCCAATTTGTTTGTTCCAAAGAATTTCCCAGCCAGGCTTAAACTTGATGGTAAACGCGATATGAATGCTGATCTGTAGCAGATTTTGTTGGACGAAGATAGACTATATCAAATTAAGAATGTAACTGCAGGTTAGCAATCACCCATTTGTACCACCCACGGTACCTTCCTCTAAAAAGCTGAGATTGTATTGCATCAAGTAAAAGCATGGACAGCAGGAAGCAGGTAACTCAATGAAGTACGGGCAGAATGCAAATATTCTGATGTTCTGCGGAGCAGAACAGATTTTCCGAATCTTCTGTAGCAACTACCATCGGTTTCCCATTTATAGACCTCCTATATTCTACATTTAAGTAATTTTCATAAAAAAAATAATTAATCAGGTAAAATAGCCACATACAATACTACCT
The DNA here is from genome assembly GCA_947049315.1 of Epistrophella euchroma. Classification (NCBI taxonomy): domain Eukaryota; kingdom Metazoa; phylum Arthropoda; class Insecta; order Diptera; family Syrphidae; genus Epistrophella; species Epistrophella euchroma. The sequence goes on from OX346246.1 coordinate 129,248,191, forward strand.
TAAACTTAAAACGCCAGTTATAACTTTAATTGCATAAAATCTGTCTTAAATATTTTTATTTTCGTTTCAGAAAATATTTATAGATAACCTCTCGAGCTCATTGCCTTTAGACTTTCCATTACATAAATTCAAATAAATTAAGAGAACAACTAAATAAAAAAGGCATAAATTGTTGTTAAATTACTTTTTTTTTATTTTTCCCACTCAAAAAAAAAAAAAACTATTTTGTATGTTGTAAACGAAGACTAGAAACGACACACGTTTTATATGTATACATTATGTTATGTATGTACTACTAAATACGTAAATGCTACCTATGTTGCAGCATCCCTTTTTTGAATTAATTTGGTATTTCTTTTTCTACTTATCAATAACAGCTCCATGCGCACTGGCGACATGTCGCTTTAACAAAGCCCTCTGTCTGAATCCCCTTTCGCAGAGATCACACTTAAATGGTCTCTCGTTTGTGTGCATTAGCAAATGAGTGACCAAGGTTCCGCTTTGGCGGAAATTCATGTCGCAATGGGGGCAAGAATAGGGCTTATCACCGGTGTGAATCTTTTGATGAACTAGAAGTGCTGTACGTTGGGTAAATCGTTTTCCACAATCAGCACATTCGAACGGCCGCTCACCAGTGTGCGTTCGCATGTGATACTTGAGGTTATCATTCCGAGCAAATGCTGAATCGCAATATATGCACTTGTATGGACGTTCACCAGTATGACTTCGGGTGTGCGTCACCAGACGCTTCCTCTCCGAGAATCCCTTATCGCAATAAGAACATTTGTAGGGTCTCTCTCCGGTATGGGTTCGCATGTGCGTTCGCATGTAGCCGGACTGTTTGGTTGCATAGGAGCATATTTCGCATTTGTACGGCTTTTCACCTGTGTGCACTCGCAGATGAGTTGTCAGACTTGTACTGGAACGAAACATCTTTGAACAGAATGAACACGCATACGGACGCTCATCGGTATGCGTACGGCAGTGACCGCGAAGGGTTTTATTGGAGGTGAACTTCTTGTCACATTTGGGACATTGTAAAAGCTTTTCAAAATGGGTCTTTTTGTGAGCAGTTAGCTGGCCAGACTCGCGAAACGCCTTGCTACAGATAGAACACACGTAGGGTTTTTCGCCAGTGTGGATCCGTTTGTGCGAGACTAGGGAACTGGAATGTGTGAAAGAGGCCTTACAAATTTCACATTTGTACTTTCGTTCATCGCTGTGAACTCTTAAGTGGACCAACAACGTATCTCGCCTAAGGAACGTCTTATGGCAGACATGGCACGATCGTTCCTTATACTTGGGATTCTCGTGGATCCTCATGTGGTTTCGTATAGACACCTGTCGGGCAAAAACTTTATTGGGACAAAGTTTGCAGGTATATGTAGCCTTTCCATCTAGTTCGACTGCTATATTTACATAGTCTTGCAGTAGTTCCTGCCTCGAGAATCCAGTGTATTGAGTTTTTGGTGCTTGGCGGTTGGTTAGTTCCTTTGGAAGATCTTCTTTCAATTCGGATTTTGTGTGTCCTAGTACATGTAGTGACAGTTCTTTGGTGGAAAGAAAACGCTCGTCGCAGAGCAGACAAGTTAGCCAATTAAGTTGTTTCCTCTCCTCATCATCGACTATCGTTTTCTTTAGGAATGAACGTATTTTGTGCTCTTCATCGGGATTGTTTAAGTCAACTAATAGTTCAGGCTCTTGCTTAATCATATCCTCAGTCATTAAAACCTCATTGACATGACAATCTTCGTCCACGTCGTTCTCATCTGGCCAGTCCGTAAAGGTGCAGTTGCCGTCCTTGACCAAATTTGAGAATTCGATTTGTGTTAACTCGCCAGCCATTGTTAACGATTTTTTTTGTTGTTTATTATAATGGAATGATAATGTACATTAGAACTATTTAGTTATTTAATTTGTTTTAAGAAAGCATTTCAATTGATTTATGATTTAAAATGTGTGAAACAATTCACTCTAATTAAGAAAGTAGAAAAAATCTGCAAGAAGGTGAAGAAAAATAAAACTTTTTAGTTTGTCAGTGGCCGTCAGCTGCCTTTTGTTGACGTTTAAAATTGTTTTGTGAACACCGTCCTGGAAAGTATTGGAAAAATAAGGGCGTGTTAATATTTTGTTTTTCTTTCGTCGATAGGGTAGGGTTAAAACAGGGGTATTCACGACCCGTGCAACTGGTCTAGTATCGTTGCAAAAGTGCCAAAAGTGTAACATTTTCTTACACTCCAACAACAAAATATACTGAATAAGTGAATACAATCTTACAATACTCTTGCACTTTTACTATACTTCAACCTTATTGCAACAGAAAAATACAACGGTGTAAAATTTGCGAACGTGTATTTGATAGCAAGCTATGTCATTCTTGCTGTCAGCTGTTGTTCGTTTGTGTATTTTCTGCAGTAAAAACTAAAAAAAATAAAATTTTGCAATTTTACTAGACTTGTTGCACCGGGTCGTGAATACCCCTAAAGTTCTTTTTCAAGCCTTAACACGGTGTCTCCACCTGAAATATTTTACAGATTACTATCTGTCACACTCGATAGAAAGAAAGAGCGATATTATACCATAAAATGTTGGTTGGGCATTTTTAATAGTTTTCTATTTCATTTGTCTCAAAAATTTCGCAGGGCAAAGTTATGAAGTTAAAACAATTTAAAGAATTGATAATTTTACTTAAATCCATAAGAAAAAGACCAAAACTTCCTTGTGGCACCTGCAATAAATTAATTACATTCGAAAAAACACAAAACAAAAAAAATTGAAACAAACCCACAGATGTCAAAGGGAAAATTGCTTCTTCATAGAATACTATTCATAGCTTTCTATGAGCAAAGCAATATGTGATCAAGTGGAAAGTTTGGCCAAATTGAAATATTTTTTTGACTAGAATAATAATTCAAGTCATTATGCCTATATTTTGGCATCAAAATATTTACCGATTTGACTTTCTAAATGTCCCAAAATTAACAATTAAAATTTTCAATTATGGTTTTCAATGAAAGCTATGACTGGCCCCCAAGAGCCAGTGGCACCCGGAGCGGTGAAGCAAGATTACACCCCTTAAAAAATTTAAGAAAAACACACGAAAAAAGATTTTATTTAAAGGTGCTTTCGAACTTTTATTGCACTGAATGTTTTAATTATATCATTAAAATTTATATTGGTTGTATACTCCTGCCGCCTGCCCAATGATAACAGATATATACACACAAATTTGTGTATCTACGTCGCCGTTGGATAGTAGAATAGAGTAATGTGTGTTCTGGATTCGGACTTGAACCTAGTATGCAGTTCAAAACAAGTCAAATTTAAATCTACATTTTTTTTCCCAAGATAAATGTTGAAGATGTGGGGATAAATAAAAAAATGGAAATGAAAACAGTAGCGTAGCTAGAAAATTTTGAGAAATACAACTGCAGTATCTTATGTTATAGATATTCGAGATGTTTTTTTATAACTTTAGTTCCCTGCTGCGTTGAATTTTATAAAATGAAATTATCGTGAACTCTCTAAGTTTATTTAGGCTGGTATTGTTAAAATAACAATAAAAAAAAAAAAAACAAAATTTAATCTAACAAAATGCATTGTAGTTTTTACCTTGCGATCCGAGTATTTATGTTATCACATAAATCATTTCTATAAAATTCAGTTTTATTTCGTACTTTTTCTAAAAAAAATTTTCCAGCACCGTTGGTCAGCACACTTGAACCCTTTCCTACTAGCTACGCCACTGACTCAGTGAAAACAGCTGTTTTAATGAACGTGGTTCTTGTTGTATTTCTTTCATATAATAGCGAAAGAGAATGAAAACGAAGACTAAAGAAAAGGAATTCGTTCAGAACAAAATTTCTGACAATTAGAATTTATTGGAAACAATAGTGCTTTTTTAGCTAAAACGGTATAATTGATTAAGGATTTTTTTAATAAAAAAAAAATAGAAGTAGATCTTGAAAAAGCGAAGTAGATTCTATTTTTGTCCTCAAAACCGAAGTATATCTCTTTGCATCGAAGTGAAGTACGAACCCTCACTATTATTTGAAAACGAAACAAAGAAAAATACTCATAACACTTTAGAAAAAAAGAACAGAACACAGGACTGCGCAGCTTGCTTTAATGCTTGGTTGTTGCTCTTGGGCAATAATGGTATATTTCCATATTTTCTACTTTAACGGCCATATCATTTACTCGTTTAATTCAGATCTAAACTTATATCCATGTAAATTAATTTAAATCCAAAAAGTAAATCCAAGCCCATATTATTCACTCGTTAAATCGGCAGTTAAATCCAAATTTATACATCCAGATTCAATAAATCCAATTGAATTTAAACTGCTCTCCGGAGGACAGTTTAAGAACTTACATCCAGATCGAAACTTAATTTATATTCGTTACAATAGTTCCAAGTGTTTGATTTTTGCGCAAAAAAAAAGATTATCCAGGATAAAAAAATAAACAAATTATAGTTCAAATGCTAGAGAAAGTGGAAAAATAAAAAAATATTAAAAAATGGATTAGTGAATAAAAAGGGACATGGATTTAAATTTTTGGATTGAATAAATCCAGTTGGATTTAAAGTTCACTTAAATCCAATTTAAATCCAATGTGAATAATATGGCCGTTGAACATTAAAAAATCAATAATTATAAGAATTTTTATAATAAAACAATAATCTTTCTCAGTTTTATTTTTTAAATGATAATTTTTGTTCCCATACATGATGTTGACTGCAAAATTAAAACGTTAAAGCCTTAACTACATTTGCCACTTTTTGCAAAATTACAAAAGTAAAAATATTTATTTTCCCGCTAGCGCAGTTATTTTGTGAAAAAGAATATACACCATTTTTTTTAAATCAATATTTAAGCTTTTATAAGTTTTCCAGTAAGAAACACTGTCAGAAAATGAGTTTGAATATTTTAACTGTTGTGATTTTTCACTTTTTTGGCCAATGTAGTTAAGTCTTAATCGTTCAGCTCCGAATCACAGCACTTTTTCGGCAAACTTGTTTCTAGCTGTATCGTGTTTTTCATTCGCGCATTGCTATTAAAATTCCTTTATACATTATATTGGACCGAATGCATATATGTTCATGCCATACCGAAAGCTATTGTAGCCACAACAACGCGAAAATCGTTTCATATAAAAACATTTTGTATTATTCGCCGACTTGATTATGGAAAACCTGCATGCTCGCCGATTAACGCGTTAACGTTTCTTAGCGTTTACGTATATTTGCCGATTCTCTTTCCTGAATTTTTGTTTGATTTAACATTGGAAACAAGAAATATAACTTCTTACCTGCATCTTTTCTATTGCACTTTGGGCAGTCCTAGGTCCCAGCTGACCAAATTGAATGCATTCAAGATTCCACCATCACATCGACGACATCGACCCATGAACCTGTTTATAGATTGGGAAAATTGAGTATGGACTGGTGAGTATCATCGTGGTTTACATTATTTCCTTTGAGGTGGCTTTATGTTTTCTTCAGGCCTATTATTTTATTTGCTGTTTTTAAAACAGTTTTTTTCTCTTGCAAAATATTTTTAAATAAATAATAAAATAAACAACACTCAATTAAATGACAAACAGAGCTACACCTTTTTTCCGCTTTGCTCAAAGGGGCGCTGGTAGCGTTTTGTTTTAATTGGGACCGTCATGATGTTGGCTCCTGGCAGTCCATATACAATGGGTCAATTTTTTGGGCAATCAGACGCTTTTAACCCGAAAAACAAGTTTTATTTTCAAATTGAAAAGTTTTGTATCGTCGCTGATCCAAAATACAAGGTCAATTTAACATTTCAATTAAAAATACTCTACCCAAAATTTGCTCGGAAATTGCCTAGTAACCTTGAGGCCACACGAGCAAGTACTGGCAAGCAAGTTACAATACACTTTTTTTACTAACACATATAAAACGAACAACTTATGCTCGTCTACTCGCTTGCCTTTTTCCAAGCCAGCTGAGAAACAAGTAGCGAAGTAAGTAATACGTTCTTTTTCTAAGTGAACTTTCGTCGTTCTTTGTATTGAATCATGGTTGGAAAAGGGCTTACTATTGTACTGAATTTTGTACTATTTAATTTTCCCAGTACGTAAGTACCACTTTTCAACTTTCAGTACTATTTCAATTATTGACAAAACACCAATACTGAAATTTTCACACCTGAGTTGAACGCATCACTCAAGTGCTAGTTTGGTTTAAGTCTGATGAAACTCAACATAATGATTTCTTGAAAAAAAATCGACATTTTCTAACAAATCGAAAATTTAAAAAATGTAGGTTCATTTCGAATGTAGATAATTGATGCGGTAGGAATTTGCTTCAGTTTTGCATAGCTATACATAGTTAACAAATATTTTTCGTATCTAAAAAACCAAGGAAAAAAATACATTTTGTAAAACTTTTTTTAAACAAAATGAGGCAGTTTCTGAAAAATTGAAAATCTTTTATTAAATCTTATATTTCATGTTGTTTAAGTGAATGTTTTTGAGAAATTAAATTTAAAAGTCAAAATTTCTAAAAACAAATTATGAATAATATTTTTGCGTCATAAACCTAACAAAACAAACAACCAATATAATAAGTTTGGCGCAAAATTTTAGACGAGTTAGTATGATGTTAAAGCATTTTTAGTACGCTGCTAGGGTAAAAAGAGGATTTTTCAAATTTTAAACGAGTTAGAATCATATTATCTTTTAAAAATTTTACCAAAGATAAAATATCCTAATGTCACTTTGACAAATACAAATGTGAAGTGTTACTGTTTTAGCCGTGTTAGGCTGGATTTAATTAAGGAAATAGGTTAAGCATGACACTAGTTAAAAAATTGTTTAAAATTAAGAAACTGATATTGAGGTAAACATGATACTATTTTACAATTTTCTAACTTTAAAGGTAAAATGTTCTTAGTTTTAAATATTTTTTAACTAGTATCATACTAAGCCAGTTTCCTTAATAAAATCCAGCTGAACACACCTAAAAAAGTGACATATCACGCCATTTTCACATTTGTAATAATTGTCAAAGTGACATTTGAAGTTAGTATGATATTTTAACTTTAGTAAAATTGTAACTCGTTTAAAATTTCGAAAATGCTCTATTTATCTTAGCACTACTAAAAAAGTTTTAACATCATACTAAACCGTCTAAAATTTTTGTCCCTTTATGTTTATTTCTTAAGAACTAAAAAAGAAAGGGGGGATAGAACTTTCCCCCCATAAATTTTACTTCTTAGAATGATCCCAGGAATCATCCCTCAAAGCATAGTCCACGATTTAAGGGACACCTTGTATGAATAAACAAAAGTATTTTTTTCCTAAAAAAAAATGTCATCGTTTTTCGAAAATAATAATTCCAAATATGAAAAAAAATATAAAAAACAACGATTAAAATTTTCTCTCGAAAAAAATATGTTTTTAAAAAATTCTCTCCGCGAAAAAAACAAGTAAACCAAATATTCCTCAAACACGGGACCTACAAAAATATTCTTAGAGATGCCTGTGTGCGAAAAAATGTTGTTTTAACTGCAGTGTCAATCTGAAATGACATATCAAACACTATTTCCGCAAGCTTTTTCGCACTCAGGCATTTCTAGCGCATGTTTTAGTTATTCACTTTTGTACTTTTTGCAAAAAGCCTTGAATGTAGTTAAGCCTTTACATTTTTCAAAATTTGTCGATATATATGTATATTACATTTAAAAAATATATCGACCAGTATTTGATCTACAAGTCAAGATGGCTGCAAGAGGTCGATGGCAGAATACTCAAACCAAACCTTCCTCTAACGATGACAACCAATAAAATATTAAATTCCTGTAGAATTCACGATTGGAAAAATTTCAGTACTATTTGGCCATTTTCAGTACTATTTTTTTTCAGCTTTCAGTACTATCAAGAAAAGTCAATTTCCATCACTGATTGAATATTCTTTCCAAATGGATTTAATTTTTTTGTTCAATCTATTTCGTCTAATAGATCAATCAAAGTTTTAATTTTGATTGTTCCTCAATCATAAAAGTGGCATGCTCACAAATATTTGCAGCAGTATGTATGAAAAGCTTTGAGCAAATCGTTCACCACATCTCGCACTAATAGTACAGAAAAAAAAACGTCGAAGCAAATTACTCGGCAAGTTGCGTGCCGCCTACGTCACAGCAAGTACACAGATACGAATTTGGCAGGCAGTGTATGTACCCAACTTGCTTGCCAATACTTGCCTGTGTGGCCTCGTGGTAGGCGAGGGCAAGCAACTCCGAGCAACTTTTAGTTGCGGAACAAAAAGTTGCGCAACTAAAAGTTGCCTATTGGCGATTGGTCTAACACGCCGACTCCACAGGACATTCAGATGTCCAACTTCTAAACCACAATCCAATCTACAATCAGCTTATTTTTTCGCACAGGGCAAATTATGTCATGTCATTAGTTTAGTAGATGAATTCCACTAAGTCCGCTATTACATGTTGACTTTTACGTCGTGACTCTTCTTCGAATCCTCCTTTGTAATTTCATCCTTTATGAGTCGCACGCTATTACACAATGATTTTTGAGCCGTGACTCACATTTGTCAGTTCTCTTTTATTTGTTTCAATAGTGAAATTATCAATGCTCTATATCTTAGCAACCATACATAAACAACGAGGGATTTAGAATTAGAAAAACTATAGGCCATGCCAAGGGTATCACGACAAGTGGTGCAATAAAAGTATGAGGAAAAATCAATGAAGCAACAGAATATTAATTACTAAATTTTGAACTTCATAAAAAATGTTCACTTTTGTAATTTTTCACTACGTTTCCACCGACCACTAAACCGAGATTTAAGTAGATTTACCTAAATGTTTTTCAAATCTCGAAGATTTACCAAACAAATTTATTTCCTAACATGCCGCCTCCACAGGCCATAAACGATGTCAGGATTATGAACATGTCTACAAAAAATCCAACGGAGGCACGAAAATCCATGTCCATGTCATGAACATATTGACGAAAACTAGTTTTTGAAGAAGACATGAGCTCTGTTCAAAGCTTTGTCCATGAGATTTGAGGTTCCATGTTTGTAAGAGAGGTAGAAGTAGTACTGAAAGGAATTTTTGTGTGGTTCTCTTGCTATGACTTATTAGTGGAATTTATCGACATTACTAACGACATGACATAGTGCCCAGTGCGAAAAAACAAGCTGATTGTTGGTTGGATGTGGGACATCTGTATGTCTTGTGGAGTCGGCGTGTAACGGCAATATTATTCACTCGATACATCCTGATTTAAACTTAAATCCAGATGAATTTACATTGAATTTGTATGATTTACATCCAGATTTAAGTTTTAATATGGATGTATTGAGTGAATGATATGGCCGTAAATCTCGAAGATTTGAAATTAATCTTGTTGAATCTTCATAGATCCAATAGTTTTTAAACTCGAACTGGCCTATATTTTCTAACACTGAATGCATTCATTGGAAAGTGGATGGACATGAAACTTTCTGCCTCACTTCAAAACTCCATTAGAAAAAGTGAAACAATATCTACATACTGTCAAATAAATCTACTTTTTAAGCTTTTTGTACAGTGGAAACACCAAATAGCTTTACATAATCTAAACTGAGATAAACCTTCGGTGAAAACATAGTATTATGTAGTTAATACTACGTTTTCACCGACCACTAAGCCGAGATTTAGGTAGATTTACCACAAATCTCTTCACAAATCCCGTGATTTACCATACAAATTTTATACTATGTTTCCACCGAAGGTTTATCTCAGTTAAGATTAAATAAATCTATTTGGTGTTTCCACTGCACAAAAAGATTAGAAAGTAGATTTATTCTGACATTTTGCAGATGTTGTTTCATTTTTCTACTTAATACTACGTTTTCACTGCAAGTTAATCTCGTTTAGATTTCATAAATCCCAAATAGTGTTTTCACCAGAAAAAAAGATTAAAAAATAGATTAATTTTGACAGAACTTTTCAAAATGCAGATGGTGGGTCATTTTTCTTATGAAGTGGAAGTGAGATGGCAAGTTTGCTTTAGCAGCTTGTATTGCGCTGAATAGGGGAATAGGTCTGTTCGAATTTTACCTATGAAGATTTAAATGAGATTTATTTTAAATCTTGATTTGAGGAGATTAAAATTTGTATGGTAAATCACGGGATTTGTGAAGAGATTTGTGGTAAATCTACCTAAACCTCGGTTTAGTGGTCGGTGAAAACGTAGTATAAAGTTGAAGTGAGACAGAAAGTTTCATGTATGTCCACTTTCCAATGAATGCATTCAGTGTGAGAAAATATAGGCCAGTTCGAGTTTTAAAACTATTGGACCTATGAAGATTATAATGTAAATTCATCTGGATGTAAGTTTAAATCTGGATGTATCGGGTGAATAATATAGTCAAGTTATCTAAAAAAAGTCATCTAACTTTTTATGACAGCTGACCAATCAGGAGCTTCAAAAATTTAGAAATCTGAAATTTCAGATGTAAAGGCTCTCCCAAACCAACGCGATGAATCGCTGCGACAATAGAAAACAATAACAACAACGTGTAGTTTTGCTTGACAACCACGTGTTGCTATTGTTGTTTTCTTTTGTCGCAGCAATTAATCGCGTTGGTTTGGGAGAGCCTTAAAACGTAATGAATTGAACGTGGCCAATATGCTTTTGTTGAAGTCCCATTCCATTCACTCTTATTCCAGTTTCCAGTTGTTTTCCAAACTTCACAAACTTCATTCTGCAAGCAAACTTTTCGTTTCGTGTGCTGTCTCGTCGCCTCGTCGGTATCGGTGCTGGTTTTACCTGGAACTCTGTTCACAAAAAACTAAAATATAACTTTTTTCGTTTGAAAATAAAACAAAAAATGTGGGCACTTGAAAATTTTCAATTATAAAAACCACATTGCACATTAGTGTGAATTTTTAATGTGTCAAACCATTGATTCGTGAAGTGCGCATTTTAACTAAAAGAAAGGAACCATCTTTGGATAGAAAAAAACCCCTTCTCCACTCGGTATTCCTTTCCATTTTTTATTGGGAACGTCGAACGAAACTTCCTTTTACGGTAAGTTTAGCCATTCAATGACAATAATAATTGTAATTCACGTCTCGAATGAATATGAATTTTATTTCCTGACTTATTTTTTTTTCAACTTTGTATTCGATTCTAATTCGTATCCCTTTGTCCAAATAAACTATAAATAAAGGGGTAGAGTCTCTTCGTCTTCACCAATATTGGATGGGGTTTTATCTTTTTTTTATCTTCTCTTGTTCGATGTGGAGTCGCAGCTCGCTTGACATTAATTTTTTTCTTGTATCCCCAGCCCATTCTTTTCATTCTCCTTGGCATTAGCTTAGTTTTTATTCAACATAATGTATCATCAGCACCCTTAAAATTAAGAAGCAAATTCTATAGCCAAGCCCATTTCCTTACACTCGTATCATTTTCTTCCTCAATTATCTCCTTTCAGGGCTTTGGCTGCTTCTGTGTCGTGGGTCGCGACATTAAAAAGGAGAGGGCAAAGGCAAACAGTTCGCCTGTTCTCAGTTCGTATTGTATGTTCAGTTTTTTTTCTGATAAGAGGAAGGCCAGTGCAGGCCAATTATTTAGAACAATCACAAGAATTATGTCGACCACTGCGAATTTTTATGAAATTCTTCAGTGCAATGAGACTGCCACCTTGGAAGAGCTCAAACACAAGTACAAGCAACTCATTTTGCAATACCACCCGGATAAGATGAATGACCTCTCCGACTCCTTGCCATCGTCATCATCTTTTAACGAAAAAAACGATGATGATGCATGCTCCTTCCATCGGATTAACATCGCATGGAATACTTTGAAAGATCCCAACAAACGCAAGCTTTACGATGCCGAATTGTGTCAGCATCGATTTCAATTGCACAACAATATTTTTGATCGGCTTCGAGTAAAAGATTTAGACACTGAGACTTGCATTGATGAAGATGGGATCAATAAGACAATAAGAACTTACCGGTGTCGTTGTGGCGGGCAGTATATTTTCGAAGATGACGCTGAAACATCCACAAATAACGACGCTGATGAACTGCTTATCGAATGCAGTGAATGTTCATTAGTTATAGTTTTAAGGAGATAATTTATTGGTGAATGAAAATGGGCACGAAAAATAGGTCAGTGTGTTCGTGTTGCCACCAATAAAGCAAAACTTTATTTTAAGTAGCAAAAACTATTCTTTTTGTTTTTTGTTTCGTTGCGGTCGATAGAACACAAAAGTGGATTTTGATTTTTTAAATTGTAAACGAGATTCTGAAAAAAATATTCATTTTCTGTCAAGTTTAAATCTTGCTGTTTATCATACCTTTGCATTATCTTTATTTGAATCATCATCGATTCAAAGAAGAGCCATAAATGGTGTTTTCTCCGTGAGCATTGATTATTTTCGAATGGCTTTCTTCTTTGTGTTAAGTGGCTGTGATGATTGATGCATGATTAGTATATGATTAGTATTTGACGGGATTCTGGAAGTACCTATATAGTGCTTGATACATATATTTTTAAATTTAAATGTCAACAAAGTCAAGTGAAATGGGTATCAAATAAAAAAAAAAATTGAATATAGAACATTTTAACTGAGGTAAACAATAGAGTGACTAGAAAAAAATGTTTGTTGAGATCAACTCAATTCTCGAACATATCCCAATACTAGAAAAATATTAGGCAAAAATTTGAAAGGAAAAAGTAGTAGGTACCTAGCTACGTGTAGATGAATCGAAAATTTTGTGTTTGCTCTTGCAATTAGATTATGAAGACATCTTATCTTAAAATATTATTAAAATGTTTGTTATTTTGTTAATTTCTTTGTTTTGTTTTTATTCAGTAAAAATGTTTAAATGTATTTTTTTTTTGTACAAAAATGCTTTTAAGAGGGCAAATTGTGCTTTTATTGTATTATTATAAAATTTAAAAAAAATGACACTTAATTACGTACTTATAACGTACTTCATGATACCTTTGTGAAAAAAAATGATACCAAAGTAAAAAAAAAACAACCTAGGTATAAAGGAAAAATAAATGTGTTAGATAGAAAATTGCGAGACACCCATTATCCGCATAGAAAAAATTTATAAAGCGGGCAAAAAGTCCTAATTGCTCTTGTGTAAATAAAAAAAAAATTCAAGAATCGGTTTCAGCAATCGGTTAGAGCAAGTAAAAAGAAACAAATTCAAAATTATTAAAACCGTTATAATCAAAAAAAGGAAGCGAAAACGACAAATTACATACAGCTTAAGTTTTTCGAATTAAAATGACCTAGGAGCCTGCGGTTTACGTCTGCTTGGGTGATTGTGAGACATTCTATATAAGGGCGCTTATTCCTCATGTGATGTCGATTTTTTCATCCAATCATTCTAATAGAGCTTGCAAAAAACATACTTAATACGGGAGTATATTTAATGGGGTTATCCAATGTTAAAAAAAAAATCAATTTTTTTTTCATCGCCTCTCAATGGGCAGACAAAATAGATTTTTTTTTGTCAATTTAGCAGATCTACATTTTTAGGCAGATTTACCCCCCTTTTTACTCACATCCACGGTTGCCACTCCCACAAAAAAAAAAAAATTTTATATTATTTTTTTTTCATCAAAAAAATAATTATTTTCAATAAAATACTAACCTTTCTATATTTTTGAATCATAACAATTACAATACAAAAAAACAACTCAATGGTTATGAATTTATTTGGTCAGTCAAGTATCTAATGTAGCGGTTCTTAAACTTTTTAAGCTGTGGAACCATAAATAATGCAAAAATTTAAAAACAATACATTTCAAAATCTATTTTTTTTATTTGAAATGTCTTTCAAGGTTAGTGTGGAGAATGAAACTGTTTCATTGTTTGATATAAAATTGATTTATCAGCTATATTCGCATATCGGAGGCGGAATCCAATCTGGATCTGTACTTAGTTTTTGCATAAGTAAACGCTGGAGATCCTGCGATCTGTTTAATTAAGGAGATTTGATCTGCGTTCACCCAAACATGAAAATAAGCTCTCGTCTCAAATTAAAAAATATCTTTGTTCAGTGACTTGAAAGTCTATATGTGTTAACAATCGTCACAAATACTATTAAAATATGGGCTGACATGCATTGAAGATGAAATTTTTCGATGCCAACATCCAGCTATTCTGGAGTTTGAGATGAGATTTAACAGATTGCAATGAACAACGACATAAGGCTAACTATGTATATTCAAAACATTTTGCAAAAAACCGCAAAAGTGAAAAACTAGAACATGCGATAGAAATGCCTGTTAGCGAAAAAGGTGAAAGATCGATTTTATAGACCAAACAAAATTTTTTGCACACGCAGGCATCTGTAAACATACCAATTATTGCACTTTTTCAATTTGCCATACTTTTTGTAAAAATTCTTGAATGTAGTGTGAAGCAGTTATGCAGAAACTTTATAACAGCTACGATGCCCACACGCATGCATTTTTGTGTCAAATTTTCATTCTTGGTGGGATAGTGTGCAGAACCTTATAAAAAATTATGGGCGACTACGAATACATACTCACACGGATGGCTCGTAATGTTCTTTGGAAATTGGATGTTGTTGTATCATTTTGTTTGTTATTTTTTTTTTTAATTATGGGTAGGTCACGATAAAAACAATACAAACTTCAAGCATTTCTTTTGCGCAAAAAGGTTGTTATGAACTTAAAAAAATTATTTACTTCAAGAAAATCGCGGAATCTTGAAAATTCTTCCACGGAACCCCAGGGTTCCGCGGAACACAGTTTAAGAACTGAGGGTCCAAAGAATCGATGTTTAAAAACAAGATCATACGGCGTGATGTTCAATCTATTAGCACAGAAGTTTTTGAGTTGACTTAAAACTTTTCTGTATTTAATTTTTAATAAAATATTGTTGTTTTCGCATGTTAAAGAGTTGTGGTGGAAAAACCTACCAAATCGAACTGAAACCTACCAACCTACCAAAGATAAAAAATCGTACCAAGATTGATAGGATTGTACCAAAATGGCAACCGAACCGTGCTTACATAACTATAGACTTGTAAAAAATTGACAGCTATAGTGTATAGTGGCGTTAGGAAAAAGGAGGGTAGATCTGCCGCAAAATCCAGATCTACTAAGTGGAATTCTTTTTTTCGAAAATAATCTTTTTTTGTCCATTGGAAGGAAAAAATTGTTAAAATCGGTGTTTTGACAGATCTGGATCAAAAAGAAGACGACTTAAAGAAGTAGACCTTACCCCGAAACGACCTGTCAGGGGCTCGATATTGACTGCAAACCACCGATATGATTTTCTCTAGTGCACTACGATTGGAAAGTTGATCAATGGAGGCGAGTAATGTTCTCGGATGATTGCAAAATGAGTCTGCATGGAAGTGATCGTATGGCAGAATACACAGACTACCAGGCGAACGATTTGAACAAAGCTGTTTTGTCGAAACAGTGACTTACGGGGTTTTGTATGATACAGGCAGGCATTTCAATTGAAGGAAAAGTGAGCTGGTTTTTTTGACTGGTGGTGGTCGAGGGGAGTTTTAACTTCGGATGCATCACGTCGTTACTTATGCTGGATGTATTGCCAAAGATTTCGTATTAATGCATGATAACGCTCGATGCAACACTGCGCGGGGAACAGTCGGATTCCTTAGGGAAGTTGGTATTGCCGCGATGGTCTGGACTTAAACCCTATTGAGCATTTGTGAGACGAGCTTAAACGGAAGGTTAGAGCCAGAAATCCAGCTTCTGAGAACATTAAAAACTGAAATCGACACTGGTAGACGAATGGGACAGAATACCGCAAGAGACAGTCAAGAAACCCATCAGGTCAATAAAAAATCATTTCGAAACTGTAATTAGAGCTTGGGCGGAGTAATACAAAATACTGAAACAACAAATTTCGCTTTATTTCGTCGTAAATGTTTAATTTTCGAGCTACTATGTACCTGTTTTAATTTCACTTTATTTTTTTCTTACATGCTTCAATTAAGACGATTATCTCTTGAAATCCAGAAGTGTTTGTTATGTTTTCAACGTTAATTTAAAGCTTATGGTTCCATCGTTTTAACAATACCATAAACATTTATGCATGTTAATTACATTGAGAGCAATCGTTGTTTTTACGTGAAGCAAGATGGTGATTAAATTTTTTTGCTCGCAAGTGTATATAGATTTTTAGCTAGATACTAAATTTTTGGAAAGCTAGAGAAGATATTTAAACTTATTATTTTTTGTAATATGTGATGATTATTTTCAGCCAATTATTATTTCAATTAAGTATTTTTTTCAACCAATTATTACCTATTTATTTGATAAAAAAAACTTGTAATTATTTTCAAAGAAGAGGAATAACAAAAACAATAGATAAACTGTTATTGTTATTGAATTTTGAACAACAACAACAACTTAAAGGTGCTACCACCAATTGCTTACGAATTAATTTTGGGTATTTTAATTCGTTTTATTTTTGTTTGGCTAGAGATATAGCTATTTCAAGGGGTGCCAAGCCCTATCATCAGTCTCCTTTATAGTGGTGCTGAGCTTTAATCCAATTTTATTTGAAAAACTTTCTACACACCATGCGGTATTTGAACCCGCGCATCAGATTTGCTCAGTCTTCGAAGCTGTGTACACTACGTACTCTGCCACCGTTGACCACTGACGTCACAGGTCTAGATGTGCTGTTTGTTTATCAATTGCATTTGGAGCATCAGCATTTTGATAAGCCCCTTTAAGTATGCTGTCTTGTTCCGCCTCCATTTTTCTCCGAACCTTATTTGATAGACTACAATTCGTAGTACGTATCAAAGGGGGAGAGGTTGGAAGATCGGTAATTGTTATTGTTTTGTGGACTATATTGAATGAAATTCAAATGGAAGTTTTTGTTTTGCGACCTTTAGTCCAATGCATTTTGCCCAGGCACGACAACTGGACTCATCAGTTAGTAGACTAAAGGTCACAAAAAAACTTCCATTTGTAATTATTTTCAACTAATTATTAATTTTTGGGAAAATTAGGACATTACATCACATCAAACAATTATTTATTTTTGAAAAAAAAAAATTATTTATTTTCAGATTGAGTAATCTGTATTTATCATTTTTATTTGATTTTTACTCATTAGTAATTATTTCTAGATGATTACTCACTTAAAAAATACTAATTTCTTTAAACTAATTTACTAATGTTTATAGAAAATTAATCATTAATTACTTGTTTTTTTAGGAAATAATTTATTGAAAATAGGTAATTTTTTTATCGATCACTATGCTAGTAGTCCAGTCAAACAACCGTACGTCGTTATTTCATGAAGGTATCGTTGACGTGGAAAACACTATCGGTTAAATGAAACATTTAAATAAAATTTTGTTGCACTAATACTACAGTAGGCATGAAATAAGCTATAATATATCCTTTAAATGCTCAATATCTCCGGAAATTGTTCCTAAAACTGACCTCGAATAAGAAAAAGATAATTGAAGTTTTTTATCAAAAAAGTTAACTAAAAATGTAACCAGATAAGGAATGTCTGTTGTTTGGTTTGGTCAAATTACGCAGGTATCATTAAATATTAAACATTTTATTCCACATTAAAAATTTGAATGAACTGAATACAAAGTGCTTAATTAAATTTATTAAGGCATTTTAAAATAAATTTATTTAAATAGATATTGCCAAAAAAAAAGAAATTATATAATTCAATTATTGCTGCGGTATGTATGTATGTACGTCTGCGTTTCCTATAGCAATGGTGGAAATAACAGAGTTTGATAAACAATAAACATGTGTGACTCTTTATTGCATTATAAAACTACACCAGACATCATTACAGCTGAATAAATCTATTCTATTGATTTAAATTGCATAAGGGGTGTGTGTATGTTTCGACTCAAAGAAAGCAAAAGTGTTTTTGTATATAAAATTTACAACACAGCCAGATACATTCGATGTGTTTTTCGTAACACAAGCTTCAACTCGAAGTTCATTTGTAATTCAAAATGTTTACTTTACATTGTCAAACCAACATTGTAATGCAGCTCTCTTTGGACCGTGTAATTCTTCCATTTTACTTATTTTGTCTTAAATAAATAATAAAAAGTCAATTGTTTTGCTCGTCGTTACTGCTATCGTCTTTTAAACAAATGAACGACAAAAGGTAATTCTCTAGTAGACCTACATTTTGAAAAGAAAAAAAAAATATTTTCCAACTTTAACCCAGTTAACAAGGTAATAAAAAATAAAGCAGAACTCTTTTTCCATGTTTGCTGTATGGCACATTCTATATGGTATCCAGTTTTGTTTGCATCAATTCGGCACACTTCTTTTTTATTTTTAACTCTTTCCACTGGATACTGTTATCAGAGAGAAAGAATAGGAAAAATATAAAAATGTCAGCTATATAAAAGTTTAACCAGATAGAATGTAAATAAATCCTCTATGCCAGTGGAGATGGAGAAGAAAAGAAATGGATTAAACTGCTTGTTTATTTTGTTTTGTTGCAAACCGCATCATGGAACCAATGATAGTGAGTGAAGGAAGTAGTGTGCAAGTGGCAAGTTATATTGGGCGACCTTTGTGCAGTCCATTACTGATGCACGTTTTGTCTTCCGGACATTCGTTGTGTCATGTCTCAATGCAGATAAAAAAAGTCGACTCCGGATGTAGACAATATACGCTGACATGGCCGCACTTTATATGAGGTGTAAAAACCCTAAGATACAGATACAAGAATTGTGTACCAAACTAGGTAGGCGCTTTCAGATTGGGAATATTATCATTAATTACTATTTCGAGCCATTCTTTTAATATTTTAATCTGCTTTTTGAGGTAAGTTTTATGTGCTAAGCAAAAAAAGTGGTACAGGGCTATTTTTTGTCTTTCGTACCTTAATGACAAAAGTTTTTTTTTTGAGAAAATTGTAATCACACCCACGATATATTTGCTGTCGGGTTATAACCAAACGTCCTCAAGCTCCATTTCTTCCAATTCAGGCCAGAAACACATCCACTAAGGTTAAAATGTGCTTCAGAGAAAAAGACAATACCGTTTCAAGGAAACGCAAAGTAAGTTTTGACACCAAAAGTGCCCTGCTCAAGGACTGTAATTGCAATACGGACAAAAAGTAAAAAAACAATATTTTGATTCAATTATTTCGATTATCATTTTAATTTAACACCTCCGGCGCTCTACGCTTTAAGAATATAACATATGTTGTATTATGTATGACACCTGATCATGTGACCCCGACCAGCAACCAATTAAATTTTCTAGAAAATAATGCAACACAAGTGCGCCCCTGTATCTCATTCAAAATTGATTTCATATTCTTGTTTTTTTTTTTTTTTTTTTAAGCTGGAACGAGTGCTTCGTTTCCAGTCTCCATGTTTATTTATCACCGATGATGTTAAGCTTATAGACTATAGTTCAAGATGTGCAAAACCGGATTTCTATATATTTTGTTTATGCTGTCGTTGCTGATTCCACGAAATTGACCGCATTTACTATATTTTACTTTTTTTTATTGCTATTTGGTAAGCAGTGCTTTTTGTGTGTCTATCGTTCAGGGAAATGATTTGAAGAGAATGACGTATGTATCTATTTAAAGATTTAAGAAAGTTTTAATTAAGTTGCTCGTTTGACCCTGAAGTTATATTGCACTTTGCAACAATTTGATTTCAGGTTCGAATTCGCAAGTTGAGTAGGTACCAATTCAATAATTTGATTGAATAAGGCTTTGTTCGTTTGAAATAATTCTGAATAAATTTATTTAAAGCGAGAATAGAAACCATTATTTTTGTGGGAACATTTTTTTCTTTAAAATCTTTAAAATTTTTGACAAAAGTACATTACAGGCATATTGGCAATTTTATAGCTGAAGCAGTAAAGTTTACTTTGTTGAACAATAACAAAACCAAAAGTGCCGATAAATAAGCCAGTAAATTAGTGAATACATATAATACTGCCGTGTTAACTGAAAATGACGTATCTACATTTTTGGCATTTTGAGATAAATGCGTTTTTCTGTTTTTATCTGTAACTTTTTTGTTTTTGGATGAATGTCTTTCATATTTTGACAAAATAATAAGTAGAGAAGTTATTATTTTTTGACCAAAAATGTATTTGCTTGTACTGAATACAAACGTAGATTTTGGTAGTTACGTCATTTTGTCTTAAGCTTTTCGTGTAGTTACGGCATTTAAGTTTAATTATTGTCTATAATAATAAAAGAGAAACACAAATTCAATGAAATTGACGGAATAAAAAATGGTCAAGTCTAATAAACTGACATTCTAGTATGAATAGTACAATAATAATAATAAAAAGAGAAACGCTTTTATCCCAGTTGCTTTTAAAAGTTTTTTTTTTTTTTTTTTTTAATAAAAATAATATATTCATAAATTCAAATAATAAATAAATAAAAAAGTAAACGTTTCAAAATATTATAATAAAAAGAGGATTGGCGGAAATTAAAATGCCGATTTTCATCAGCTTTAAAGTTTTTCACAGCATATTATTAAGTAATTGAGTAACAAATTTATTCGTCGTCATCTCCGATATCGTCAGCGAGCTGTTCAGTTGCGTTATTTACTGGTAAATCCTTCCAAGATTTAATTCGATTTTTAAGAGAAAACGACGTATGTGACATTCATGTATTAAGATTATTTGCCGTATCTACAAATGATATGGTAGTTACGGCGTTTTTTTTTTTAATGTGCAGATACGTCAATTTCTCTTAAAAATAGGATGGTTCTTTGCACATACGTCATTTTTCTTAAGCGTTTTAAGCCGAAATGAAGCAAGATATTGTTAATATTATAATAGAATAAAATAATAACTGTATCAGAGATATCAAAAGTGGTCTTAACTCAAAAACTCCAAAAATGCAGATACGTCATTTTCAGTTAACACGGCAGAATAGTGGACAAAGAGTGTATGGACTTGAACCTTAAATTTTCGTGACGTAGATTTTTTTTCACTCACAAAAAGAGTTTTTCTCTGAGCAGAGCCTGAGCGATCCGAGTAAGCTCTGAGTTGAGTATTATCAGAGCTCTCCGATTTAGTTATGAAACACACCTGATCACTGAGATGTCATGTCTGTCAAATCACATGAAAATTGTATGAATTGGCTGCGATCTACTTTTTGCTCCGTTTGCTCGGTCAAATTATTCTGAGCTAATGGAGCAAGCTCCAAGCTAGCTCTGATTGAAAAAAGAAATAAAAGTTGCTCCGACGTGTCTGATCTAAAAAAGAAACGCACAGATTTTTTTATTTATGTATAATGGTCAATTTTTTTTGGGCTTTATTGATCTTTCCTTTTTTTTGCGAATTAAGAAAACAATTCGTAGGGAGAAAATATGAAATCGTTTTCTTAATTCGCATAAAAAAGGAAAGATCAATAAAGCCCATTTAAAAAAAGCAGAGATTTTTTTTGACAGCTCAGTGCTTTGCTTTGAATTAAAAAAGAAAAACACCTAAAAGGATGTAAACACAGCCACAGAAATAAAAAGTGGACATAAAAGTGGATATAGCGTTTTATTTAATTTTGTATTGCTGCGCCAGCTTTACTTACTTTACTTTGAATTACCAATAATACGCACATATTATAAGTATTGTCTAAATAATTTTGTACTTGTAATATGTGTATACATACATATGTACGTACAATACAGCATACAGGGTGTCTCTTAATCAATAATTCAAACTGAAAAACGTCAAAGGGCTTTTTTTTCCTTCTATTATTCACATAGCTTAAGACTAGCTCAAAAATGCATAAATAGGTAGGTATTTAATTAAATAATTGAAAACAAATTTGAATACAAGATAAGTTTAAAATGATTTTACTAAGTTAAATTACATCTATTATTAAGTGGATTTATTAATTTAAAAATTTTATTTAAAGGAGAAAATCGTTCGTAATTAGTACGACAGTTTGAAATGTATATAAAGTTGGTTCTATTTCTGAAGTTTATTCGAGACTTAAGGCAAAAAGAGTGATTATTTCGATTATATTTTATCAATAAAAACAAAACTTTAATAACCGCGTCTATTCTCAAGACTAAGCAAGTCAATTATTTTTAGTCTTCTGATGTATGTGCGGAGTTCGTAGGAATTTTCGCCTCTTAAAGCAAGCCGCTGTGAGACAATAATATCGCGGCCCTAAGATCACTATAATGCACTTTTAAAACGAAGTTAAAAATTAATTTGCACAAAAAATGTGGATCGATTTAAAAACACTTTTTTTTTAATTATTTTAATTTATTATTGTTTTCGCAAAAACTAGAAGACATTTTAAAATTAGATTTTTAGCGTTTGACTAAAAATTGATAGGAGCATTGAATTTCGAAAACACAAATAATACTTAAATACATAAGACTTTAAAAAAAAATAGTTTAAAATTTTTTTTTCATTTTTTTTTCTTCAAAATTTTGATCTTGAAATTTTTCAAAAACTGTTGACTAAAACAAATTTATTTAAAAATAAAATATAGCATGGCATTGTAGGTGTTACCGTTGTTTTTTTTCTTATTTTTTTTTCTGTTTTAAGTCAATTTTTTAGAAAACTGCCCCTCCCAGCCGGGAAGAATTCTAAATGACTTTTTTTCTCGTCTCAACTCAATCTACACGCTCTAGCGATTTGTCACACCTTATGCGAATCACCCTGTGTATACTCATGTGCTACACGCTCTAGCGATTTGTCACACCTTATGCGAATCACCCTGTGTATACTATTGCTTATTCATGTGCTTAGAAGTGAAAACTTTAAAAAACTGCTTTGGAATTAAAGTGCAAATTTCAACATAACTTTATATACATATTTTTTTTTTGTCTGAGTCATGCAATAAATAAACTAGAAATCAAAATCAAGAATTTGTCATGATGGCTATTCAAAATAGCTATACATTTTTTCCAAGTGAGCTATGCATTCATTGTGTATGGCAATAATAACTAATAAAATTTAGCGATATCAGACATTACAAGGTTCGAGCAAAACGTGATTTTATAAAAATATTTACTACCTACTGACCTTTTTTTATATTCAAAACAAACAAAAAAATGCAAACTCGAATCAAATAGGGAAATAAAATTTCTGCATTTTTTAAAGTTTATTGCAATAATTTAAAAAGTGATGTTTTCTTTATTAAATAAATGCAAATATTTTCACACATACACACACATACACACACATTTATAAATTTAATTTAGCTGTGAAAAAAAAAACGAATGAAAATATTATTTTTTCTTATAATGCAATGTCTCGATTGTCATTTAAATTTTACTAAAAATACCTATATTATTTTAAAGAATTTCAGTTTTTTCTCAGTTGTGGACGGCCATTTTGTTTTTTTTTTTTAAATATAATTTTGAAGATTTTAACTGTCGGCGGTGCTGCGGCGGCGGGTGGCGCTGCGCAGCTGGTACATTAGATTTAATGCTTCATTGTAATGCCATCTCAACTAAGAGATGTATGTCATTACTATAATACCCCCAGCTTCAGCGAATTGCCACCGCCACCCGTAAGATATAATGTGATAGTGAATATCTTGTTCGGAATAGATTGTGCCCAACAAAATTTTTTCCCATCTTTTTTTTGCTGCGCCCAGTTGGGTAATTTCAGCAGGTTGAATATCTTTTTCTGTGCGGGTATACTCGTTAGTGACCACCGCCATGAAGATCCAAAAATAAAAAGGTAGGATCATTTCCTGACGTTCAAATGGGTAGATATGTGTCCCCTATAACCTCTGTCTATCAACTCCTACTCTCGACCTCCCCGTGGTGAACGTCGGGTGCCTAGTACCTTAACTGAAGATGGGGTTCCAATCCCTGTGGACGGTTTAGGCGGCAGCAAATGAGAGAGGGGGAGGAGTGTTCCCACTAAGGCACTTCTCCTTTACCCAGGCTGCAGCGGAAGAATTCCCCAGATGGAATCAACGGTGGCGTCTACAGTTCCAGTCAGGTTGAACTACTTAGTGAACACCTTATATGGGCTACTACGACGTATTCGTAGCTCAGGCCTATAAGGAGCGGTTTATCCGGCTCCCCGTCCTTGGAGTTATAATAAGGATCTGGTCCTCCAGGCTAGGGGATTGTGCGTCGGGGTGACTTCCCTACCACGTAAAAAAATTTCGGTTCCGAAACAACAACAAGCCTCGGATATGGATGATTTTAATGTTGACGACCCCAGCAAACGAAACAAGGACAATGAATTTCGGATCTGCACGTGGAATGTCCGGACCTTAAACAGGCCACGTGCAGCCGAACAATTAGTGGAGAACCTGGATAGGCTAAAGGCTGATGTAACAGCCATCCAGGAAGTGCGATGGGATGGAGAGGGCATACGAAGGATGCAATCGTGTGACATCTACTTCGGCGAGTGCTGCAAGGAGCAGGGTCAGCGGATCTTTGGTTGTGGTTTTGTGGTAAGGGGAAGATTTAGGCAAGAAGTCTTGAGCTTCAGAAATGTAAACGAGCGCCTGGTCACAATCCGCATCAAAGCAAAGTTCAAAAACATCACGTTGATCTGTGCCCATGCCCCAACGGAAGAAAAGGATGACTCAACCAAAGAAGAATTCTACGATCTCCTCGAGGATACGTATGATAGGTGCCCCAATACACACAAAAGGACCTGGCGGTCTCCGGATCAACGAACCGTCAACCAGATTGATCATGTTGCGATAGACGCCAGACATGCGTCCAGTATCCTGGATGTCCGAACGTTCCGAGGTGCCAACATAGACTCGGATCACTACTTGGTGGTAGCGCAAGTACATATGCGGATATCCATGACGCCACAACGACGAGCGAATGCTGTAAAACGATTTAACGTCGCGAAGCTAAAATCGCAAGAAATAGCCAGGACTTTTGCAGACCACGTATCTCTTAAGCTCTCAACAAGCCCCCCACAAGCATCATCTGTAGAGGACCAGTGAAAGCACTGCCAAAATTCCATCAAAAGTGCCGCTACTGATGTGCTGGGTTTCACTAGGCCACCACAACGAAACCCCTGGTTCGATGAAGAATGCAGACTGGCACATGAAGCAAAGAACGAGGCCTACCAAGAAATGCTGATGACTAGAACCAGAGCTGCTGAGAGAGCAGCATGGGAGCTCTACGGGCAAAAACGAAGGGAGGAACGCCGACTTCTCAGGAGGAAAAAGAGAGAGCATGCGGTTCGGAAGTTCTACCGAAGTGTGAGGCAAACGACCCAGGGCTACAAGGCCAGAACGGAAGCCTGCCGAGATGAGAATGGGAATATGGTGGTAGACACACAGTCGGTGCTGAGGATCTGGAAACAACACTTTTCTGGACTGCTAAATGGCGAAGATGGCCAAAATTCCGCTGTAAGACAGAACACTCCATTCAACCTGGACGATGATGGTCAAAACTTACGTCCACCCGACCTAAATGAAGTGCGGTTAGCGATAGCCAAGCTTAAAACGTACAAGGCTGCTGGTGCGGATGGCCTGCCAGCCGAGCTATTCAAAGCAGGGGGAGATGACTTGGTAAGGAGTATACACCAGCTTATCTCCAAAATTTGGTCGGAGGAAAGTATGCCCGATGAATGGAACCTCGGTATAGTGTGCCCCATCCACAACAAAGGAGATGCTCTGACCTGTTCCAACTACAGAGGTATAAGTCTCCTCAACGTCGCATACAAAATCTTATCATCTGTATTGTGTGATTGCTTAAAACCGTTTGTCAACGATCTGATCGTCCCCTATCAGTGTGGTTTTAGGCCCGGCAAATCAACCTTCGATCAAATGTTCATACTCCGACAGATTTTGAAAAAAACCCAGGAGTTTCAAATCGATACACACCACAATGTGGAGAAAGGTTTGAGACAAGGCGACGCGTTATCATGCAACCTGTTTAACATCGTTCTTGAAGCAATTGTACGCAACTCACAAATCAACATAAGAGGTACAATTTTTTCAAAAGTCTGTTCAACTGCTTGCTTATGCAGATGATATTGGTTGAACGAAGCGAGCTGTTACCGGCGCGTTTGCAAGTATTGAATCGGAGGCGGCGAAAATGGGTTTGGCTGTTAATTAGGACAAGACGAAGTATATGCTATCATCGAGAAAGGAATCTCAACTTCGCCGCCGGCTCGGGAAAAACGTCACGATGGATAGATACAACTTCGAAGTCGTCAAAGACTTTGTCTACCTGGGCTCCACTATAACATCGCAAAATGACATCAGTTCAGAGATCAAACGAAGAATTACTCTTGCCAATCGCTGTTTCTTCGGGCTAAGAAGGCATTTGAGTAATAAAGCCCTCTCAAAGAACCAAGGAGACCTTATATAAGACCCTAATCATCCCGGTCCTGCTATATGGGGCAGAGGCATGTACCCTGTCAAAAACGGATGAGAATCTATTTGGGTGCTTTGAAAGGAAGATTCTTCGGGTGATTTTCGGTTCAGTCTGTATCGATGGAGTATGGAGGAGAAGATTTAACAACGAGCTTTACGGGCTTTGCAGCGACGTCGCGTCGACCTGGTCAAGAAGCTTAAAATACAGCGGCTAAGATGGCTGGGACACGTGGAGCGTATGGACACCAACGCACCAGCCCGACGAGTCTTCGAATCTACCCCTGACGGTCTGCGCAGCAGAGGAAGACCCCACCTTAGGTGGCGCACAGAAGTGGAGAACGACCTAAATCAACTTGGAGTGCGTAACTGGAGGCAGCTAGCTAGGGACCGAGCTGGCTGGAGGAGCTTTTTTGGTTGAAGCCGTAGTCCATCCTGGGCTGTGAGCGCCATCTAAAGTAAAGTAAGTAAGCAACATAAACTCAAGCTAATCTGAAAATTTTTGGGATAGGTGGATAGCCTATCGGATTGCCAACCGAACGCGGCGAATGACATCGGAGCTTGAGGGACAACGGCATTCACTTAAATAAAATATTGGGTTAAAAAAACAAAGGTTTTTTTTGTTAATCTTTTATATCGGGCTTTGTCCCAGTATCACAAAATTATTCTCTGTTTTAAAATGAATAAAATCAATTAAGTTTTAATTTTTTATTTTAAGTGTTCATTTCAACGTATGCTATACTCAACTCATTAGTCAATATAATGAAAAAACCTACTCAGCTTTTTGTATCAAATATCACTAGATATGCATATATGTAGGTAAAACGGTAAACAATAATTACTGAACAACATTAAAATGTCAACGACACTAACTTACCACCAGCTAGTGATTAAAAAAAAATATAACAAAACATAAACAGCTTAAATAATAACAAAAACCAGGGCAATCGCATCTATCGAATAAAATGAAGTGAGCTGCCATTCCATATCTAAGCATTATTTTTAATAAATTAGATAACAAAGTTATGCATTTCGATCAGAAAAGTGGAATAGTAGTATCTATAATTTACACAGTCGCGATCGAATTAAAATCATAGTCGAATGAGGGGGGAGGTGAGATGAGATCATTAGCACACATTGTAACGGTATTTTGCTTAGAAAATTTATTCATTGAAATTTAAATCAGTCATTTTATTATTTTCGGTCAGATTTTGCAGACCGTTATATTAATAAGATAAATAGTTTTTTACATTTCTACATGTTTAACAACTGGTATTTTATTCTTTTGAATTAATTTTGAAAAATGCGATGTTTAAAATGTATTCAAACCAAAATTCGCAATCTATTGTCTCAAGTCTATGTGCGAAGTTTGTTATTGAATCTGAGCTGAGTGCCTAAGGTGACTTGGTGGTTCCAATTTATTTTTAGTCGGTAGTCGGATTAAGCGTGATAAACAATGAAATTGTGTTTAAGAAAAATTTAAAAAGAATAACTGTTAGTTTTTCGATTGTTTGAATCTTGTTTTATTTTTATGAAAAATTAATTTTATTTAATTCAATAATAAGTGAAATTTATAAAATAATTTATCTTCCAATATTAATATTTAAATATTAGACAGGTAACTAGAAATAATAAAAGAAAGTAATAAATAATTTCAATGGGCGAAAGAGAAAATTATCGTGTTAGTGACAAAATGAGTAAATAATGATTGAAAATAAGATCCAGTTAAATCTATAGTTAATTTAATAAACTGTAAAAATAGGTAATTTAAAATTTATCAATCAATAAAAATGTTGGTATTAAGGTAAGCAAGTGCTGCGGTTGGTATGAACAAAATTCTTGAGCTTTTCTATTTTTAAGAGCACAATCACGAAAGTAGAGTAATGGTTAGTAAAATTTTAATCCCATTCTTCAATAGAGGGCGGTGAAGAAGTTCGATTTGAGATGAGAGTTTTGCGACCTACTTTTCGTATATTTTTTTCCTAAACTTACACTGGTGTAAAACGAATTTCGTCTGTGGTCTTCAACACGACAACGAAATGCTTACGGAAATTATTGGAGGTGTCACCAATTGCATAAAAAAATAATCGCAAAAAAAATTCACAGCAGATAGATTCATGCTGCCATAAAAGTAAAAACAAATAAAAAAGACATTTTTCTTTTCGAACTCGCAGCAAAGCATAAAGCTGTCAAAAAAATCAGTGTTTGTGTTTAGATCGGACACATCAGAGTGTTAAACTTGTATTTCTTTTTTTAATCAGAGTTAGATCAGAGCTAGCTAAGATCAGAGTATTTTGACTGAACAAACGGGGCAAAAAGCTAATCGTGGCTAACTTCATACCATTTTCATGTGATTTGACAGTTGTGACAACTTATGGCCTTCTTGAGAATTCGGAAAAACTGTCCGATTCGGAATGCCAATAAAACACACAAACCAGGCCCAATTTGATTGGGATGTTATTTTTAATCATTGTATTTGTGAAACCTCACATGCGGGCGCCAGAAGTTAAATGTTAAAATGCCCGAGACCAACATGGACGAGTACGATGTAACTTACAAAAAAAAAAACGGAGATTAATATTAAACTCGTATCTTCAATATTTTTCATTTGGAATTTAATTTTTTTTTTAATTTGTTTGCCAATTTGCCTGATAAACTTCAATTTTAAATTTAAAGTTGAAATTGCTATTAAGGGGCCAGTTTGGTTCGATTCTGAAATGAAATCAAGAAGCATTCTCTCTGCTTTTCAGAATAGAAACTGTCATTCCGAATCCCAATAGAACACATTCACAAGGATTTACACGCATTCCGGACGCGCCTGAAATGCCAATCGAAAACGCTATTAATGTTCAGATGTGTTTCATGTTTTCGATTGGTAATCCGAAAGAACAATTCAATACGTGTGAACACTTCAGAAACGATTCTCAAAACAAAAAGTTCAGAAGCAAATTTCTCTTCATTTCAGAAGAAGAACTGTCATTCCGATGACAATCCAAAAAGCCAATAATTTAATTAGATCGGATAGCTCTGATTTTATACTCTGCTCATGAGCTTTCTTGTTTTGCTCAGGCTCTGCTTAGAACTTTAAAATAAAAACTCTCTTAAACGCGAATAAAACTTAAATGTCACTTGTCCGGACACAATTAATGGTTCCGACAGTAAATTATGTTGGCAAAAATAGCAGAGATTTCAACAAACAATCTGCTACATGGTGTAATTGATTTTCCTCGATGAACAGCGTACTGCACAAGAAAAATATAGGCGTGTTCTATCCAAAAAAAAAACTTACTGAGCGCTCAGTGTTAATTTGAATGAAGCGAAATCATTTCGTAGGACAAGATTTTCCGCGTTTTATAACCTCTGTTTGGTAACGTGAAATTCTCACCAATTTCCCACACATGGTTTTTTTTAGCTATGGGTTTTGACAGTAAAATGTGAACATTTGTGAAAATTTCGCAAGAAATGTCGCGTTACCAAACAGACTGATGATTATCATATCGAAACTCTGATAGCAAAAAAAATAAATAATAGATGATAGTGAATTTACATGCACATTGTTTAAAATTAATATACAAAAATATTTTTCATTATTATTTTTTTTTTTTAATTTTGGTGAAAATTAGCTTTTTGTACCGTATTTCAGTCAAGTTTTAAATTGCGTTGTGCGATTTCTCCAATGCCGATTTTTCTTTGTTGTAATCGTATGAGATTTTGAAGCATACGTAGATACATTTTGAGGGTGTTTCTTTATTCATTCTGGATGTTCAGATTATTCTGAATATGTACCAGTTTTGCGTTTCTTTATTCAATGGAATATTCCGGATAAACCATTTTGTTGTTTCTTTATATATTCCGGAACATTTGGAACGCATTCATTTTATTCCATGTAAAGTGTGGAATAAAAAAAAAATACTGGGCGCGTTCAGTTTTTTTGACGTTCCTATTCTCTATAATGGCAGATTCACATTGGTGTTAATTATTTTAAAACAACAAAATAACGCGAATAAACGTCCCAGAATACAAATGCTATGCATATGTAAAATTTCACAAACTTAACTAGCACTAAATAGCTAGATTGTTAAAATTAGCCCGCCTTTTATTCTTTCCAATTTCATCTGTCAGTGTGCCAAATTTTTAGCTGTCATTTGAAACTGACAATTTGGTAGAGATCACTATTAGGTCTGTTTGGTTACTTTTGTAGCACAAAGTTGAAAATCTGTCAAATTTCTAAAAGAAGAGAAAAATTCTCTCAAAGAGAGTAAAACCTGCCACAAAGTTAACAAACGCCTTGTTGCAGTTTGTGTTTGAAACGTCAAACGTTAGTTGCAGCAGCCTACAATAAACAAGACAGAACATAGAAGGTATACTCATTAGACACACACTAGTCGCCATCTTTGCATTTTTGTGACGTCAAAATCATATGTTTGTATTATTTTCTTTCTTAAAATGAAGAGTATTTTTTAGAGCTCAGCATTTAATAAAATTTCTTTTAATAAAACAACAAATATATATTATAAATATAATTTAAAATAATATTTATATATTGACAATTAAAAACTTTGTCCGCCATATTGCAATTTTAAATTAAAAAAAACAGCGGAACCAACAGAAAAGGGCAGTTACGGATTTTGACAGTTGGTAAACTCCTTGCAACAAGAAATTTCTGTAGCAGAAAGTTGCAAGGAGGGGAAATTTCTTACTCTCTCGTTGTGCTCTCTTCTTGCTACTTTCTGCAACTTTTTTGAGTTAACAAACAGGAATTTGTGAAAAGTTGTGCGACGTCGTACGAATTTGTACGACGTTTCAGTAACCAAACAGACCTATTATGAATCATTCAGTTACAACAAAATGATTGATGTCACTTTTGATTTTTACATATTCGTAAATTTCTGTCAAACATCCAAAGAAAACACACAACCGTGTTCGCGTACAGGTCCGAAACTACCCAAAACTGACATTTTCTATCAGATTTAGTCCAATCCTGTTCGCAATTTGTGGGTAGTTTTGGGTAGAAGAGAGCGCTTGGGAGAGTAAATTATTTCCCTTTCTTACCAGAAATATTTTTGGTTCAAAGTGTTCGTGTACTTTTGGACAGTTTCCATTTTCTTTCAAAGAATTTCATCCCGACTCATCAAAATTTGACAATAGAACTTTTCACCAAATAGCAATATATTTCTCTCTCGATTTTTCACCACTTTCAAAATCATCACTTTGTGGGAACTAAAAATTGTTTATATTTTTCAGAAAGGAAATGCAGGTATTTTGTGCGATATAAGAACAAAACTAGCAATCTCATTTTAATTAAAATCACCATTTTATTTTATTAATATTGAGCACAAATTTCGTTCTGCAATTTGGCATCCACCAGATCCCACCTAATTTCGAATTCCTTTTAACAAAAAAATCGGTTTTTTTCTTTCAATACAAGGAATTTGTCCAGAAAAATCGATTTTTTTCTTATAAACAAGTCGCATTTTTTGTAAAAAGGAATTGACATAAGTTTGTAAAATAAAATTATCCTGAAGTCAATATCATTGCTCTTTTTATAGAGTAACTAGCAGGCCCGTGCTCGCCTTGCTTCGCATGTTAAAAAAAAAATAATTTTATGATTGTAAAATACCTTTGTATTTGTTTTTTGATATTTTTATATTTAAATATCTGACATTTCAAACAATTTATCACTTTTTTTTTTTTTTTTAATATTTTGATTGTTTTTTGGTAAACTGTTGTAGATTTTGGGCCCTAATAATCAAATTTAGTTAGGACTTAAATATTTCAGTAAAATGGACCATAATGGAATGGGCTCTAAATAATAAACCATGCATGATATTACCTAAATATTTACGTGGACTATAAATAATGAACCATACATCGAATCAACTCCAAAAAAATGAGAATATAATGAATGGTTAATTATTTAGGACACATAACGTTTTGGTTAAATTGAGTGCAATATTTAAGTCATAACTAAATTTGATTATTGGTAGGGCCCTTTGAAAACTAAAGTAGCCTATGTCCATCCTCATGTTCCAAGCTGTCGTTCTACCAATTCTCATTACAATCAATAAGGTATTTTCGGAGATTAAGAGGAACAAACAGACAGACAAACAAACTTTCACATTTATAATATTAATAGGATTAATAGAATTAATTGGATTCTAGCCGAAAAACTTTTTTTTAACAATTTTTAGCAATTTATTTTGCAGTTTTGTTGGCATATAAAAAGAACCGTCGATTGAATTTGTTTACATACCTTATCAATTACCAATTATGGCCTTATGTGTAGACTATTATATCGGAGTCGATATTGTTATATATGTAATACTCATTATAATACACTATACTTAATCACATACACACTGAAATAAATAAAGTCATGACAGGCAGTCTTGTGCCGACCGTCAACTAAATCACCTCGTGTTTCATTTAATAAATATAGAATATTTGGCGACGAGGATAAAAGGAGCCAGAAGTTGATAAAATTAATCCAAAAATAAAAAAAAAAAACAAAAAGTTGAAAACAAAAAGTTTAAAATTGGAAGTAGATAAATAAAAAAAAAAAAAATGGCAAATTCCGACAAAAAACGAGACGACGACGTACTAAAACACGTGCAAGTACAAAACCATTTGATTGGAAATATCTCCACTTTTGTGCCTGGGAATAATTTCAATACCTACGAAATGCGTTTAAAAATGTTCATTAAGGTAAACAAGATCCCAGAAGAAGACCAGGTGGGTATGCTGCTAACCTTGCTTAGTGATGATGTGGTTGAAAAGGTAATGCACATGGTGCCCCCCGGAACTAAGCCAGAAGACCAAAGCCTGGAAAGCCTTTTGGAATTGTTAAAAAAACATTATTCACCAACGGGAAATATTGTCGCAGAACGATTTAAATTTTATAACATGCGACAATTTTCTGGCGAAAAAATTTGTGACTACGTGGTCCGACTTAAATTTTTGGCTCAAAAATGTGATTTTCCATCATCATTTATCAGTGAAACTCTTAGAGACATATTCATCGTTGGTCTTACTAATAGAGAATGGCAGAGCAAACTAATTGAAATAGGAAAAACCTTAAAATTCGATGACGCAGTTAGCAAAACTCTAAACTACGAGCTCACGGAACAAGAAACACGTGCTATAAGTAATCCATCAAATGTAAATGTTATTTCCAAACTGAGATCTACAAACCATCAGCCTGCAATGAGTTATTATAATCAACAAAATCCAGATCATATGCGTAGATCATTTCATAGAGATGAGGGACACCAAGGTGGGTTTCGAAGAAGTCGGCAGCAAAACAGAGGATTAGCAATACACAGCGGTATGTCAAGTCAGAGAGAGTGCGAAAGATGTGGCAGTCGATTAACTCATATAAATGGGAACTGTCCAGCGATAGACTTGTCGTGCTTTCGTTGCAAAAAGAAAGGCCATATTTCTGCCAAGTGTCGAGCAAAAAAAGTAATACATTATGTTGAGGACAATGAGGATGGAGTATTTGCTTTTGAAAGAGACGAAGATGCGGAGGCAGCAGGAGATTCATCATACGTTGTAGGGCCAACAAACAAATATGAAGGTCTTTACTGGTACGACGAAATAAATCGAATAAATGAGCCGGTATATATCGAGGTTATAATTGCAAATAAGATGCTTAAAATGGAAATGGATTGCGGCGCTTGCACCAGTGTGATTAGTGAAGCAGATTACTTTAAGTTTTTTCCTAAGTTAAGTATCATTCCATATAATAAATTGTATTCAGTTACCGGTGAAAATATTTCAGTTTTAGGGAAAATACAAGTTCCAGTCCGATTGACTAGTGATCGTAGCAGCGGGGAAAAAATGCTACATTTGGTTGTCATTAAAACAACAAACAAAAATTTTCTGCCATTGATGGGTCGAACTTGGATGGACGCCCTAATGCCAGCATGGCGAACTTATATGTCTCAGCCTGTAACTCCCGAGGTAAAAGCTTGTCTTGTAAGTTCTGAAAATTTTAAACACAATACAACCTTGGATAAATTTGAAAATATAACCACTGCCGGGGCTCTTCTTAAATTTCTAAAACAAAATTTTCCAAATGTATTTGATCCCAGTTTAAAAGTTCCTATTAAAGGTTATGAAGCTCAGATTCGACTTAAAGAAAATGCACGACCAATCTTTTGTAAGCCGTACAGTCTACCCTACGCGCTAAGGGAAACTGTTGAACTTGAATTGGAAAACCAAATTTCAGAGGGCATACTAGAACGGGTTGAAAACAGTAATTGGGCTACGCCTATTGTTGTGGTCGAAAAACAGAACAAGAAAATTCGTATTTGTATCGACGGGAAGGTGACAATAAATAAATTTATTTCGATGAATCATTACCCATTGGCGCGTTTAGATGATATTTTGGCGGGACAAGTGAACTGTCGCTATTTTATTAAAATCGATTTTTCCGGTGCGTATCTTCAGCTTTCTGTAGAGCCTGATTCAAGAGAGCTTCTGACTATTAATACTCATAAAGGGCTGCTACGATATACTCGTTTAGCTATGGGAGTTGCGAGTGCTCCCGCAATTTTCCAATCGGTTATTGAAAGAATTTTAACTGGAATTAGAAATATTGGCGTGTTTATAGACGATTTATTAATTGGAGGAACAACCATTTTGGAATGTGTTTCTATTTGTGTAGAAGTTTTTAAAAGGTTAAGTGACCACTGCGTAAAAGTTAATTTAGAAAAGTGTGAGTTTTTAGTTACCGAAGTTTTTTATTTGGGACATATTTTGTCATTTAATGAAATCAGGCCAAATCCAAAAAAAGTAGAAGCCTTGATAGAAGCGTCTGTGCCAAAAACTACTCAGCAATTACAAGCCTACTTAGGCCTTCTAAATTATTATTCTCACTTTATTCCCGAATTGTCTTCAAAATTGTCTGTTTTATACAACTTATTGAAGAAAGACAGTAGTTTTACATGGACTCAGGATTGTCAAAGAGTTTTCGAAGAATCAAAATTTTTTTTATTAAGGTACAAAGTTCTAGCAGTATACGATCCAAAAAAACCAATAGGGCTCTATGCGGATGCTAGTCCTTATGGTTGTTCAGCAATTTTGGTCCATTTTGTTGAGGGGTTAGAGAGGCCTGTCCTTTTTGCTAGTTGCACATTATCTGAAAGCGAGCGGAATTATTCCCAGTTACACCGGGAAGCACTTGCCATAATTTTTGGCGTTAAAAAGTTTCACAAATACCTTTATGGATTAAAATTCACCTTATTTAGTGACCACCAACCACTTCAAGAAATCTTTAGTCCAAAAAAATCAAACTCAGCCGTAGCTGTTGGAAGGTTGAAGAGGTGGGCAGTGATATTGTCCATGTACGACTACGACTTTCAGTATAAGCCTGGTCGGAAAATGGGACATGTGGATGCACTTTCTCGTCTACCACTAAATGAACCTAGTGGAGTTTCCGATGACGGCATAAACTATATAAATTTTTTTAACGAAAGTGAAGATTTGCCCTTAGATTTTAGAAAAGTTGTTTCCGATCAAAAGGAATGCCCATTTATGGGAAAGTTAATAAATTATGTAAAATCGGGTTGGCCTTCAAAACTTGATGCCGAATGGAAATTATATTATTCAAAAAGAATCGGTTTCAGTATTGAGAACAACGGTTTATATTTCAATAATAGAATAGTTGTACCTTTTAAACTGAGAAATAAAGTTCTCAAAATGTTGCATACAAACCATAATGGTATGGTAAGAATGAAAATGTTAGCAAGATCGTACGTGTGGTGGTTAAATATAGATTGCGACATAGAGAAATATGTGACATGCTGCTTGACATGCCAGGCTACAAGAAACATATCATCCCAAAAATCAAATTTTTCCTGGCCAACGACTACATACCCATATGAGCGTATTCATATAGATTTCTTTTACTTCAAAAATCAAAACCATCTAATTATTTTTGATGCCTTTTCAAAATACCTGGATGTTTGTACAATGTCTTCTACTACGGCAAAAACGGTCATACATAAATTACAGAAAAATTTCAGTATATTTGGTTTACCCACTTCGCTTGTATCTGATAATGGTCCACCTTTTGATTCACACGAATTTAAATTTTTTTTAAGAAACCAAAACATTGAAAAAATTCCAATTCCAGCTTATCACCCATCAACAAATGGTAGTGCAGAACGGGCAGTTCAAACAGTAAAATCAGCTCTTAAAAATTACCTTATTGAAAATGAAAATGGACCCATCAATGTTCAGACACAAATAATAAATTTCTTATTCGCTTATCGCAACACTCCATCTACGATCACTAATCAAACGCCTTCTGAGTTAATATTTAAATATAAAAACAAAACTATATTAGATTCCTTGAAATGTAATGTAGAATCAAACAAAAATAATTCACATGAAAACAAAACTAAATGTTACGTTATAAAAAATTCTCCGAAAATTTTTAAAGAGGGAGAAAAGGTGTTTTATTTGAACCATTTCAAAGATAATTGCAAATGGATATTATGTAAGGTTGTTAAAGTTGAAAGTCCAGTAATTTATCTGATAGAATTTCATGGAAACATTCGAAGAGTTCATAGTGACCACTTGCGAAGAGTTTCTCAATCTGAAGTTCTATCTGATCATTTTCTTACATCATCAGTAGAAAATAACCCACTGGGTTCCATTCCAAATACGCATACTCAAACAGGTTCAGAATATCATTCTCCAAATGGGAACCTTACAAAGTCTTCCCCGAAAAGTATCGATAGAATGGAGTCATTTAAAACACCCGATTATCCTCATACTGCGAGAAATTTAAGACCTAGAGAAAACATACAAAAACCAAAAAGATTAACTTATTATTAACATTTATTTATTATATCATTACTGTGTAAAAAAAAAAAAAAAAAAAAAAAAAAAAAAAAAAAAAAAAAAAAAAAAAAAAAAAAAATTGAATTCAATACATTTATATGTTTATCTTTTTATATATTGTATAAATTTGAATTATCATATAAAAATTCCTTACCTTTTTCTAGTGGTACTTTTTGTACATACTTACATTTTATTGTAAATAAACTAAGAATGGAGAAATGTTATATATGTAATACTCATTATAATACACTATACTTAATCACATACACACTGAAATAAATAAAGTCATGACAGGCAGTCTTGTGCCGACCGTCAACTAAATCACCTCGTGTTTCATTTAATAAATATAGAATAGATATCATTGTTCGGTTTAAGATATTCGAGCGCAAAAACATTTTACATGTCATGGCCTTATTATTTGAAAAAAAAAAAAAAAAAAAAAAATGATTTGAAGTCGATATTCCTATTCGTTCTCGAGATACCGTCAGCGAAAAAAAACTCACGAACTTACGTATATTAGCAGTATTTGAAGCAATAAATTGCTTCATTCATAGCTATTGGCTTGAATGAATATTGGCAATAGAGACTCTTTGGCAATGACATGACAATGGCAGTATTGCCCGGTAGATGAAAGGCAATTACTTGTTTCCATATCCAAAATTTTTCAAAATGGTTTCTCCCAAATTTTTATTGATTTCTTTTTTAAATCAAAGGTGATTTTAAATAAGAGAGCATAAGATAATATATTAAAAGGCCTTCGAACTGCTAGTGATGGTTTTTGTAAAAATTTGAATTTCTGATTTATAGTCGTTAAAAGTTTTCTAATTACAAATTTTCATTCTAAAAGCTTAATTTTTAAGAACCTCATTCTAGAAAATTGCTCATGCTTTGAGAAAAAAAAATCTAACCAAACTACATTAACTAGAAACATCAAATTTGTCACTTGACAATTTCTCATTCTAAACGCTTCAATTATTTCAATGAAAACCTACTTTAGCCTAGTTAAAGTTTCTCACGTAAAACTAAAATTTTTATCTCAAAAGAAATCATATGTGTAGGTATAAGTTTGAGGAAGCTCACTACCTACATAAATATCTATTAAAATAATGTAACCTAGTTAGTGAACAATAAAAAAAGAACAAACAATCTCAATAATTTTTAACAAATTCATAAAAAGTTAATCCAACGATGAGCTCTATCACGTCTCGTCGTAAGTTTGCCAATCACTATACCTACACGCAACACAGTACATTTCTTCAGTTTATGACCTGAACTCACGTTTTTGTTATGATGATCATTTCACTTGCAAAAATCCATTAAAGCAAATATTATTTCAGTAATCTGCGATGATTCATTTAAATACTGTGGCAACAAAAAAAAAGGTCATTATCTGATAAAATTATTTAAATAACACAAACAAAAATTATTTCCAATTCGTTCAAATTGATGAAACCGTACTGCAATACTTTTTTTAATACATATCTGTCATGAGATGGGAAAGCTGCTGCACTTGTGCGTCCAGCTGGTACTTCCGGTAATGAACCATAAAATACATCAAATTCAATATCTCTTTCCCATATGGAACTCACTTTGAATTCTAAAAAGACCTTAATATTCTGTCAGCCTAACTTTCTGGATGAGCTGCGAAGGCGAAATTATACATAAATGTGCATAACAAAATAAATCCCAATTCAAAGTTATATTTGATAACAAAACGCGAATGGAAGAGATGACTCAGTTTCGTTGCTCCTCAATCGTGTTTCTGTAACTTTTTTGTTTTTTGTCTTTTGTCTTTGTTATTGGTTAAAAAGACGATCGTTTGGGTGCTGCATGGCTTTCAGACATCAGCTAAGCAGTGCTCGTTTGGAGCTATTTGCCTCTCAGACATCAGCAAAGCAGAAGCACCGATTTTACGTTAATTGTTAAGTACCTTGGCTATGAATACCCTCGTATTCTGTTTTTTTTTTTTTGCTATAAATATCGTTAATGCCATTCTGCGGTTAATAACCGCACGGCACTTTATTAAGTTCAGTTGAGGAAAATTGCCGACTCACACAGAAAATAAAAAAAAAACCACAATAGCAGCAAGTGGAATTCTGCATATAGTTTTCAGCTTTTTTTTTTTTAAATTACTTTATCCTCACTGAGTCATATTGAATTTCTCACTTTTTATTTTGTGAAATCATCTGAATGAGTGACACAGTGACAATTCATATGCATGTTATACACGCCATTGTCGCAAGAGTCATCTGGTGGCGAAAGATCTTTTCAATGTCTCATACCTACTTTAGTTTTTATATTGTTTTTTTTTGTTTATCATTAACGCTTACCAATATTTTTGTATTTCTTCTTTCCGCAGAATAAAAAAAAATCTTGCAACAAATTAATTAGAAAGTAATCATTTGGAAGTTGACAGACTACTATCACCATCTGCGCGCACAAGCACAATCCAAACTCAGACAAAGAAAAAGAAAAACAAAAAAAAAAAAAAAAACAGTAAAATTCTCCAATCTCTGTCATTTACATTGCTCTTGTTATTCTTCTTGTCATTTGACAAAAAGAAAAGGAACAACCGAAACCGTGGCGCATCAACAAACAAAAAATAGATTTTCGAATAAAATGGCAAGTACAGGTGACATTTGGCTGCAATGGTTCTCGTGTTGTTTTCATCAACCACAATCACCTTCGCGAAGACGACATCAGCGATTACGCATTGATAGATCAATGATCGGTAATCCAACGGATTTTCAACATACCGGTCATATTGGCTCCGCTGATGTAGAGCTAACAACAAATCACCTGAATGCCATACAAACTCAGATGCAAAGCAAAGGAGGCTATGAAATGAGTTCTATTCGAGTGCAGGTAAATATAAAAAAAAAAAATATTTTACTTATCGTGTTCTTTTGTTTTTTTTTTAGTTAAATAAGATACCAATTAAAAGTTCTTACGTTAGTAAGTTGATAGACATGAATCGCCTTTTCAATGGCAGTGACTTTTACACAAATGGATTATGGTATTTTTTAAGAACATTAACACATGAAGGGTCCAGGAGAAAAACGGCACAAGTCCATTCAAATGATTCCGAGAAAAATTAAAACATAATATAACTTACTTATGTTCGCTATATTAAAAAGGAAAATAAAACTTCCAAAAAAAACAGTTCTGTAATACAGAATGTTCTATAAAAAAATAAATTTGATGGCACAACAGCTCATGAAGAACTAGGGCCTAGTGACTTACAACTCTCAACCTGTGTGCGTGTCTGCAGGAATGGAGGGGACCTACAGTTAATTGCCGAATCCGAACGGCTAACGAGCGGCACTTTTCTGTGACAGGAGATACTCTTAGAGGATTTGTCAATTCCTCGCAAGAGGCAGTAGCCGTTTTTTCTTCTTAAGTAAATAGGTGGCGAGGCTGGGGATCGAACCGTAGACCTCCGGCATGACAGTCCATCGCACTAACCATCACGCCACGGCTACTACCTAAGACTTATAATATTGTAACGTTTTACCACGGTTCGATATAAAACTTATTTATTTTTAACTGTCAACTTTCAATTATTTCCTTTTTAAATTAAACACACTTTACTTCACTTCAAATATTTTATTAATCACCAATCTCAATAGTATGCAACTTAAATTCACTTCCGGATACTTTTAACTTTGAACTTTACACTTTCGCTTTCAAAAATAAACTGTGTCTGTGCTCAAAAAGTTTCTCCTTATATAGTGAGCTGAGAGGTTCGGGACTCTACTCGAAAGTACTGGCACAAAAGCTTCTGGAAGGTTCCATTCCAATGAAGAGAGATGGCATTCTCTCCACTCTTCCATTCAGCGCATTTTCCCCCTAAGAGAGATGGGCGCGCTCTCTCGGGATTTTTTTATAAATGGTTGTTGTCTTCGATAAGGGTATTTTTGTACTTGGCTCTTTGTTTGTTCCGAAAGTAGTTAGGTGCTGATTTCATCGTTACATTGCCCCCCTCCTAAGATTGATCGTCCCGAACAATTCTGTCGCTCCTTTCACCATTATAACGATGCAAACGGTCACAATGAACTACTTTCAGTTTCCCTCTTACTCCTCTCTGTATACGGTAGACCACATCATTTAGTCTCTTCACAACAGTGTAGGGTCCTTCCCAGTTCTGTTGAAGCTTTGGTGACAGTCCCTTTTGTCGATGGGGGTTGTAAAACCACACGAGGTCTCCTTCTTGAAATCCTGTTGTTGTTGCTCGGGCATCATAACGTGTTTTCATCCGATCACTAGATGTTTTTATGAATGCTCTGGTTCGTTGATGAATGTCAATGAGCCTTTCTTTGAGGTTATCCACATATTCTTCTGTTCGTTGTGGCTCAATTGTCCGGCATCCAAATTTCACCTCACTAGGCAGTCGTATTGACGTTCCAAACAATATTTCCGATGGTGTATGTCCTGTCGAGCTATGTACTGCACTCCTATATGCCATTAGGAATAATGGAATATGTCTATCCCAGTCTCGTTGGTAGTCGCCGACAACCTTAGATAGATGTTCCTTTAGCGTCCGGTTGAATCGCTCGACCATCCCATCAGATTGTGGATGAAGCGGCGTTGTCCTCGTCTTTTTAATGCCAAGGAGCGAACAAACTTCCTGGAAGATGTTAGATTCGAAGTTCCTTCCTTGGTCGGAATGAAGTTCCATCGGTACGCCGAACCTGCTCACCCAATTGAAGACAATCTGATCCACAACTGTTTTGGTTTCTTGGTTTGGGATGGCAAATGCCTCAGGCCACTTGCTGAAGTAATCCATGACTACAAGGATGTATCGGTTTCCACTGTTGGTCTCAGGAAAAGGGCCTGCGACGTCTACTGCAATCCTTTCGAAAGGCGTGCCTACGTTGTATTGTTGCATTTTACTTTGAAGCTTCCTACCTGGGCCTTTGCTAGCAGCACAAGTATCACATTTTCGGCACCACTTTTCGACGTCCTCTCTTGCATGTAGCCAGTAGAAGCGTTGTCGTATCTTTTCCAAAGTCTTATTGACTCCCAAATGACCTCCGGAAGCTCCGTCATGCATCTCTCGAAGAACGTCATTAACCTTGGACCGAGGAACGACCAGCTGCATCACATAGGACTTACCGTCTGCGGATTCCCACTTACGCCTTAGAACACCTTCCTCCACATGAAGTGAGTCCCATTGTGCCCAATATGCTTTCAGGGCCGGACTTCTGTCGGAGATGTCACACCACTCTGGTTTTTCTTGGTGTTCTTTCCACGCAAGAATGGGCTCTATGTCCGAGTCTTCTTGTTGGGCAGTCCTAAGTTCTTCATTACTCCAACCGTAAATGGGATCAGCTCTTATTCGTTGGACGGCAATCATTTCCTTTTCTTCTTGGCGTGTGCAATGTTTGCAGTCCTGTTTGCAAGGCCGTCGAGATAATGCGTCTGCGTTTGAATGCAACTTTCCTCTTCGATGTTGAATTTGGTAGTCATATGTCTGTAGTCTCTCGATCCACCTTGCTACTTGACCTTCAGGATTTTTAAAGTTCAGAAGCCAATTGAGTGCTCCATGGTCTGTTCGGAGAAGGAACTTCTGTCCATAGATGTACTTATGGAAGTGTTTTGTTGCCAATATCAGAGCTAGAAGTTCCCTTCTGGTCACGCAATAATTCCGTTCTGGCTTCGAGAGTACCTTACTGTAGTAGGCGACAACCTTTTCTTCTCCGTCGTGGACTTGTGACAGTACAGCTCCAATTCCGACATTACTTGCATCCGCGTCAATAATAAAAGGTTTCCCTGGAGTAGGGTAGGTAAGCACAGGAGCATTGCATAAACGCAGCTTTAACTCCTGGAAGCTTTTCTCACACTCACCTGACCATTTGAACGGCTTTCCCTTTTCTGTAAGCTGATGCAAGCTTTTGGCGATTCCAGCAAAATCCTTCACAAAACGCCGGTAGTATGTGGCTAGTCCAAGGAAGCTTCGGAGTTGATGTTTGTCCTGTGGTGTTGGCCAATTCTTCACAGTGTCAACTTTTTCAGGATCAGTCTTTACTCCTTGGGATGAGATGATGTGTCCCAAATATTTAACTTCGGTCTTGAAAAGAGCACATTTATCTGGATTAAGCTTGAGGTGTGCTTCTCGAAGCCTCTGGAATACAGCTTTTAGGTTGTCACAATGTTCGTCAAATGTTTTCCCATACACGATGACATCGTCCAAATAGACCAGGCAAGATTTCCAAGTAAGTCCTTGTAAAACGCATTCCATCAAACGCTCAAATGTAGCCGGAGCGTTGCACAGTCCAAATGGCATCACTTTGAATTGCCACAGACCGTTTCCTGTGGAGAAAGCTGTCTTTTCACGATCTTCTGGATGAATTTCTACCTGCCAGTAGCCGCTCTTTAGGTCTAATGTAGAGAACCATTTAGCACCTTCCATTGCATCTAAAGTATCGCTGATTCTGGGCAGAGGATAGCTGTCTTTCTTTGTCACATCGTTCAGCCTTCTGTAGTCCACACAAAATCGAGTGCTTCCGTCCTTCTTTTTGACAAGGACCACTGGCGATGCCCAAGGGCTTTTAGAGTTTTCGATCAGCCCATCTTTCTTCATGCTTGATATCATCTCTTCAACTTCGGCTTGTTTGGCTAGGGGGAGACGTCTTGCTGGTTGACGAATCGGTCTGGCGTCTCCTGTGTCGATCCGGTGCTGCACGAGTTGTGTTCGACCATACTGCCCACTTGGTGAAGAAAATATGTCAGCATACTCATGAAGAAGACTACCAGCAATACTTAGTTGATGTTGACTCAGATTTGTTGAGTTAAGGACTTTTGCCTTTAGTTGTTCAGAGTTCGCAGTCTTCTTCGTGTCCT
Organism: Epistrophella euchroma; assembly: GCA_947049315.1. Lineage (NCBI taxonomy): Eukaryota > Metazoa > Arthropoda > Insecta > Diptera > Syrphidae > Epistrophella > Epistrophella euchroma. The sequence goes on from OX346246.1 coordinate 129,292,214, forward strand.
CTTCTGTGATCTTAGTTATCGCTGACACAGGTTCACATTTTCCGACTATTTCTCCTTTTCTCAACTTAACTTCGTAGGGTTTGATGTTCAGAATCCGTACAGGTACCATGTTGTTCTTTGGTGCCACAAGAGTCTTCCCAACGATGATGTTTTGGGAGCCTTGGTCAGTATCTGGTTCCACCATGAGGTATCGATGACCACCCAATTCGCCTTTTATTTTAGCCCAAACGAACACTTCAGAAGAAGACGGCAAGCATATGTCTTCTTTGATGACACTTCTTAGAGTTGAGGATTTTTCGTCACCATAAACCATAGGAATCTCTACATTTTGGTAATTAAGAACTTGCTTACCGATATCCAGAATTATTCCGTGTTCTTTCATGAAGTCGATTCCAATGATGCACTCGTCACATATATCTGCTACCAAAAACAGATGTGAAAACTCCAGTTCTGCCAAACGAATCGGAAGACGAACTTCTCCGTACACTTTAGCTGCCTCTCCTGTAGCAGTTTTCAGACGATAGCTATTGGTGTTATGCAGCCATGTCATCTTGACCAAGTCCCTTCTTACAATGGAGGCAGTGGCACCAGTGTCGATTGTAGCCACGTGTTTCTTGCCGTTTAATGTTGCCTCCACAGTCAGACTTTTGTTGTTTCGTTTAGTCTGTGAGACCTGGATAGTGGTTCTGGGGCCATCGATACCACAAACCAGCTTCTGCCCCTCGAAGTTGGTTCTTACTCGTTTCCCGGCTGGGAAACAAGCTGAGCAGGAATGTTGGTGTTATTGCTTACCTGCTCTCGAGTACTATTTCTACTTCCACAATGTTGACATGCAGCTCTTCTTGGTGGCAATCTGCACTGGCGCTGGAGATGTCCGGTCTTGTTACAGTTCCAGCATCGAGCAGGTCCGTCTCGCTGACTTCTTTGGAATGCGGTTCTCTGACAGGAGCATTCTTCAACTTCTATTTCTCTTACCCGATGGATTCCTTGTGAAGCCTGTTCTGCTGCTTCCATAGTTAGAGCGAACGCCAATGCTTCAGGAAGCGTGCGATTTCCGGCAGTTCGAATCGCTCGCTGAAGGTTAATGTCGGATACAGCGCGGACAAATGCTTCTGTTGCGAACTGGTTTATTATTTCCTCTCCTGCAGTTGGATATGCCAGGTGAGCCAGCCGTTCGATATCTGCTTGAAGTTGTTGCAGACTTTCTCCTCTTTTCTGGACTCTGGTATTGAGTTGGACCCGGAAGACTTCTTGCATATGGCCATCTCCAAAACGTTTGTCAATGGCCTGCACAAGAGCCGTGAAGTTGCCGTTCTTGTCTGCTGGTATGGTTTGCAATAATTCAGCAGCAGGTCCTCTAAGGGCAAGCGTCAGAGCTATGAACTTGTCTTCGTCATCCCATCCATTTGTCGCTGCAGCTGCCTCAAACTGTTTCTTGTAGATTGACCAAGAAGTTTGTCCATCAAAGGTTGGCGGATGCATTTCTTTTCGCTTTGGAAGTTCGCCAGAACTTTCTCGAATCTTCATTTTTCGAACCTTCTCCAACTCCTTGGTAATGCTTTCAAATTTGTCTTCGACCTTCTCGAATTTGGCTTCTACTGTCGAAAATTGTTTTTCGACACGCTCGTCAAGAGCAACAAATTTGTTTTCGAATGCATCAAGCTTACCTTCGAGAAGATTTTTGTGTTCTTCAAGAAGATTCTTTTGTTCACTTCTTTGTTCTTCGAATCGCTGGAGAAGATTTTTTTCTTGTTTTTCGAGAAGATTCTTTTGCTCATTGCGTTGATCTTCAAATCGTTCGAGAAGATTCTTTTGCTCATTGCGTTGATCTTCAAATCGTTCGAGAAGATTCTTTTGCTCTTTTCTTTGCTCTTCGAGAAGGTTCTTTTGTTCTTTTCTTTGCTCTTCGAACTGGGCGAGCAGCAGAGCCATCATATTGGTCATATCTGAACTAGTACTTACTTGCTCTTCCTCCATTTCAATCGTGAAAATAAACGAGTCTGGGTTTTCACCTTGTTGTCTTAAATGTTCCTGGAGACGAATAATGAGGTCATTTTTTGATCCAGCAGTAGGAAGACCTCGTTTGTTTAGTTCTGCTTTAAGTTCAACACAATTTAAATCATTCAAAATTTTACCCATTGTCTGTTTATTTATTTAAAAACACACACGCACTTTTTATTTTAAGTTAATTTACTTAAATGCACAGATAAAATAAGTTTTATCCCTTATTCTGACACCAATGTAACGTTTTACCACGGTTCGATATAAAACTTATTTATTTTTAACTGTCAACTTTCAATTATTTCCTTTTTAAATTAAACACACTTTACTTCACTTCAAATATTTTATTAATCACCAATCTCAATAGTATGCAACTTAAATTCACTTCCGGATACTTTTAACTTTGAACTTTACACTTTCGCTTTCAAAAATAAACTGTGTCTGTGCTCAAAAAGTTTCTCCTTATATAGTGAGCTGAGAGGTTCGGGACTCTACTCGAAAGTACTGGCACAAAAGCTTCTGGAAGGTTCCATTCCAATGAAGAGAGATGGCATTCTCTCCACTCTTCCATTCAGCGCATTTTCCCCCTAAGAGAGATGGGCGCGCTCTCTCGGGATTTTTTTATAAATGGTTGTTGTCTTCGATAAGGGTATTTTTGTACTTGGCTCTTTGTTTGTTCCGAAAGTAGTTAGGTGCTGATTTCATCGTTACAATATATTATTATTTTTATTTCATGACTTGTGCCATTTTTCCCATTGTAATCATTATAATTTCAGTAATATATTACCTTACTATACAATGTTTAGCATAAAATGCAACAATAGCCTAGGGTATATAGGCTTAGTCGATAGAAGAAAAAAATCCCATAGAAGGGGGGTCTTTTCCCCCTTATTTAGGCGGTAGAGACAATATTCTGAAAAATTAGCTTGAAATAGAAAAAAATTATTGAAAAAACACGGCAACACTTACAATGTCATGCTGTACCATATTTTAAAGCCAAAAATCCATTCTTGTATTTTTTTTTAATTCAAATTTTTTTAGTAAACAGTTTTTGAAAAATTAATTTTTGAAAAAACAAAAATTGTGTTTATTTCATTGAATTTTGAACAACAACAACAACTTAAAGGTGCTACCACCAATTGCTTACGAATTAATTTCGGGTATTTTAATTCGTTTTATTTTTGTTTGGCTAGAGATATAGCTATTTCAAGGGGTGCCAAGCCCTATCATCAGTCTCCTTTATAGTGGTGCTGAGCTTTAATCCAATTTTATTTGAAAACCTTTCTACACATCATGCGGTATTTGAACCCGCGCATCAGATTTGCTCAGTCTTCGGAGCTGTGTACCCTATGTACTATGCCACCGTTGATTGTGTTTAACTAATTTTTTTTTTCAAAATTTCACGTTATTAAGTGGTGTTTTTGTTTCTAGTATTCAATGCTCCTATTAATTTTAATTCAAACACTAAAAACCAGATGCAAATTGAAATGAAGGCTATGGATTTGTGACATTCTTCCATACAATATTTTCGAAAATTCCTACATAAAAATCCAATACTTTCTATTTTAAATCTTTAACTGTCATTTTATAGTTAGCCACTAAACATTAATTTCATAGAAAATACCTATGTATGTATATATTTAAGGATTTTCCTGATCATTAATAATGAGGGTATGAAAATGCACAATCATAAGCTGCTCATTAGTGTGAGTTATCCAACATTTATAAGACGAAATCATTCATGAGATATCATGCAATGCATTGGAGTTTTCGATTTTTGGAAAGTCACTTCATGTGTCAGCGCATACATTGTTTGTGAGTCGAAAATTGGTTGATTTCATGACTTGCGAGCTGACAGATTTAAATAAAAAAGTATTTTCCATTTTGCGTGTCTAATTTTGTAGTTTTGCATCAAACTTTTTGATCAATTTAAAGACCGTAAAAGCAAAGGCTAATTATTTCATAAAATTATAATTTAATTTGTAAAAGTTATAATAGACGATTTTTGTATTACATTATCATATAAATTTGGCAAGTTTGCCAAATAAATATCGCTCAAAAATGTCATAAGTGTGATAGTCAATATGACGCCATATATTTTATTTTTCGTAGCTAGTGTGTCATATTATGAATAAATATTGACAGACAAAGCTAATGTCGTTTTCCGTTGGTCACTCCTAGTACTCTTTTTTCACTCCATCCACACTCCCAACACTCCAAAAACCTTCCATTTGCTGTTCGGAGTGATGATTTAGGAGTGTTTTTTCACTCCGGATTTCATTAAGGAGTGCTAGGAGTGCACTCTGAAAACACACATATTTTTAAAAGTATGTGTTGGATTAATTGCCAAAATAGTAAATGCTTCTTCTTGAGATGTTCTGGAATTGAAATTATTGAAGAATTCATTTTAGTTTTTACTTCTACATAGATACACATATTACGGAAGAGTTTTTCATATTCCATTGGAATCAAAAAAGAGTGAAACACTCTGAAAATCCAATCGAAAACGACATAAGTTGATCATGTATGGCATAGTCTAATACTAACTGTCATAATACAAATATTTAGCCAGTTCAGGTTTCTCAAGCTCACTGAGATGTCAGAGACCTCAGCAATCTCAGAAATCTGAACGTAATTCCTCAGTGAGATTCCTCACTTTTGCTGTCAAAAAACTGAGACTGATATTTTTTGGATTCGCTTGCTCAATTATTTTTTGTCGCAGTTGATTAATTAATAAAAAAGAGATGGAAATTGGTTTTGACTTCTGGCGGAGAAATTTTGTTCAGGTTCCTCCTTCTGCTCAGTGGAGCTGAAGGAGCTTGCTCAGTTTGATCTCAGAAACGTATTCCATTACCTGCGATTAAGGGATTTGAGAGCTTTGCTAAATCCTGCAATTAAAGTAGGTCAACCAATTTACTTTTTTTTATAGCAAAACGCCATGTTTAATTGATATTTTACTTTATTGTATTTACACATTAATACGACACAGCAATGCACGTTGTTTTATATACTTATTTTTTTTAAGCAATTATTGCAATTATTTCACTATTTTCACAATTTAAAATCTGAAGACACTTTCTAATAATAAGGAAAACCTCATATATGTATGTATATGCACTAGGGCTTTTTTGGTTTTTCATGTAAATAATTTAGAAATGCAGAAAAAAAATCTCTTTTTTGCAGACTTTTATTTTTTCCCCCTTATAATCGTTGCAAACGGTGAATTCAAAATTCAATTTTTGATTTTATATAATGTTTGTAGGTAATAAAGCATGGGATGCGATAAAAAGCTAGAGCATGTAGATTTGGGCTATTAATAAATAAAATAAATTTGGTTGCTCAAAAGCTCATGAAGAACTAGAGCCTGGTAACTTAATAAAACTCTCAGTCATTCCTGTGTGCGTGTCTGCAGGCACAGAAGGGAACTACAGTTTATTTCCTAATCTGAACGGCTATTGTGAGCGACACTTTTCTCTGACAAGTGATACTCTTGGTGGTTTTGTCAATTCCTCGCAAGAGGAAGTAGCCATTTTTTTTTGTTTTTATCAGGTGGACGAGGCTGGGAATCAAACCTAGACCTCTGGCATGATAGTCTTACGCACTTACTGCTACTACTTGGACTTGGAATGAAAAAACCGTAAGAGCAAGTACTTGCGACCTCGTCGTGCAATGTAAATGGTTTAAAGACGGCAGATTGCCGTAAAAATACATCTATCTTTCTATAAAATTATAATACAGTTGTTTACGTTTTATCAAATTCAACTGATATACATAGCAATTTATTTTCTTTAATTCCAGGCATGCTGATAAAAATCAAATGCATAGATTAAGCAACTCAACTTTAAAACTATTCATCTAGATTGGCAGACCTTCCAAACTTAAAGAGCTCTGCAAGTGCAAGCGAGCTACACACCAGAAAATAATATTGAGAAGGGACACTAAATTCTCTTTCAAGGCTTCCAAATAAAAAGTAGTGCAATCTGTCATAATCACACTTATAAAGAACTGAAGATCGCAATGCATTTGCCGAGTATTTATTTATTTTTTTTTTTTGTTTAAAACTTCATTTTATGCCTTTTGACAAATATTATTAATAATTGAAAAAGAAAAAAAAAAACATAGATAAATAAGAATACAAAAAATTTTTGCTACTTTATTGCAGAAATGAAAGACAACCGCTTCATGTTGATTTCATTTTATAAAAAGAGACATACAAACTGACTATTTCTCTATAATTTATACTTTATTTAAATATATATTTAAAAGATATTAAAATATAAAAGAGAATAGTGCGTGATAAGCACTACACACACGCACACATACACATAATTGCATAATGCATTAGAATGTAAATACTTACGTAAAAAAAATATACCACTTAACTTGTAGTTAATTGTTAGAATAAGAATAACTAAAAATTAATTTATAAGTCACTCTCACAAAAAAAATATTTTAAAAATGGACTTTAAAAAATAATAAGCAATTTAAAATAAATTTACAAAATGGACTTAAACTCGAATAATAACAATAATAATTAAAATAATAATAAAAATAATTTAAAGTGCATTTGAAATCTTACACAGTGACTGAGACTTTTTTTTACATTTTTTCTACATTTTTTTTATTACAATTTTGTCAGAATTTTTATACATTTATCTAGAGATTTCTTTTAAGACACTAAAACTGTATCTATTAAAATCTTTTGATATATTAAAGTAAAATAGTTTCTAAGCTTTGTAGTGATTTTTCTTCTAAATATTTTTCTTGGTACTTAAAAAATGATTAAAAAACAAAATAAAAGAAAACTATTTCTTATTTTTCTCCCCAAGTGTCTACCTTATATATTTCGTGTATACAGTTGTTGTAGTCTGAAATGAGAACTTAAAAAGAATTTGCATTTACGCACAAATAAAATGATAATAATTATATATAGATATAAATATAAATATATATAATTAGAGATATAATTTTATAGCAACAAAAATGAAGAAAAAAAAATAAAACAGAATAATTATAGTAATTTGTATTTGTTTGCAAGAGTTTAATGTAAATGCGAAAGCAAACAATAGAAAACTACAAGGCAAAGAAAAGTAAATAAATAATTGTTGCACGTTTTAAACTTGTATGAGTACCTTAGAAAAATCAAATCCATTATTTGTCAATGTAAAATATTGAAAAAGAAAATATAATTGTAAATTGGAATATTGATCGTGTTTTTTTTTTGTGAAAACAAAGGCAAGTTTAAAATAAATAAAATGCTACCCCTGGAACGCAGGACTAGCTCCTATGGTTTAACTTCATATTAATAAACGTTGTCTAACTGTGGACAGCCGTAAAAATAAATAAAAATTAGAGTAAAACTTGAATTGTTATCTAAGGTTTATCTAACTTAAACAACGGGATCGGCTGTCTAAACCTTGACAAATGTGACATTTTTTGATTTAATAAAATATAGCATGTTTCCAAAAAGATCGAGCTATTGAGACACTATCTAACTGCTCAAAAATCTAATAAATGCGCCTGATAGTGTACATTCAAAATTCATCGTTGCATACAAAAATGCACAATCAACTTCGTCAAACATTCACTAATACACCAAAATAGCATCACTTTTTCTGTATTATGCCATAAAATAATGGGCATGAAGTAAGTATGCGATGAGTTCCAAAATTTTTTCAGATGCACACTTGCTGCAAAGTTTCACTCAAACTAGAAAATGATGACAAAGTAGCATTTTCCTAAACACACCCGAAAATCTGGTACGCATTTACTGCGCAAACTACGCATCCACAATTTTTTGGATGCTTTTATATAAAACTGTATTTTATAAAAACCAATTCGCTTCAGAAATAAACACATTTTGTTTATACCCCTGAAACACAAAGCTCTGAAAATGTTTTTTTTTTAAACATACGCCCCCCCCCCCCACCAAAATCGAGAAAAAACCACACTTGTTTTCATCATGGTACATGCACCTATGAACCTCATACTAATATTTTGGTTATACATAATACATCCACTTCCAAAATTTGCTAATTGCTCCTGGTTTATTATTGTTGTTGGTTTTTTGTCATTTTTGTTATATTTTCTGGCGAATAAAATAGAAAAATATAGTTATTGCTTATTTAAGAGTATCTATATACCTACTCCTCCATATCAGTTTTTTTAGTTTTGAAAACGTAGATAACAGTGGAAGAAGCTCCTGATAGATGCAAGTCCCCTTTCACACGAAGATACTAGTTGCTGGAGATTTTTGTTGACGTTTTCTTTAAATTTCCTAACAATCTTTTGTACTCTTCACACACAAGAAACAAAACCCAAAGAGATTTGCTTATTTTCCTTTTAACCCACAGTGCACAAATATAAGGTAATGGCCGCGTTCATCAGCACATTTGACAGTTCTGAACTGTCATTTTTAGAGCTTCTGATTGGCCAGCAGTCATAAAAATTCAGTTGACGTCGATTGACATTTAGTTACGTTTCTTACGTTTTTTTCTGAATTTTCAGATGAAAAATTCTATCTGAAAATTCAGATGACAGCTATAAGCAACAAAAAAACAGTTCTTGATCCAGTTTTTTTTTTTGGTGTGTGGTCTGATCGTCTGGGTCTCGTTTTGCTTTTCGGATTTTGATTTTAAAGTGCAAAAAATAATAAAAACAGAATAAATAATTGCAGACTTTTTTGTGCGTTCAGTGTTACGTTTTTCAGAACTGAATTTTTAGATCTGTCAAAAACGTGGTGATGAACGTGGCCAATATCTTGCGAAGGTTGTCAGAATTGAAACTGTCAGAAATTAAAAAAATGGTTGCTCGAGTGCTCCCAAAAACATCACACCGCAATATTAAAAACAACAACAAATACTGAAATTTGACATGTAAATGGGCACTGAATCCAGCATTTTTTATCGATTTTGATAGATGCGCAGAACAGAACAAAAATGAAAACGCTAATGGCCACGTTCATCACCACGTATTTGACAGATCTAAAAATTCAGTTCTGAAAAACGTAACACTGAACGCACAAAAAAGTCTGAAATTATTTATTCTGTTTTTATTATTTGTTGCATTTTAAAATCAAAATCCGAAAAGCGATACGAGACCCAGACGATCAGACCACACACCAAAAAAAAAAAACTGGATCAAGAACTGTTTTTTTGTTGCTTTTAGCTGTCATCTGAATTTTCAGGTAGAATTTTTCATCTGAAAATTCAGAAAAAAACGTAAGAAACGTAACTAAATGTCAATCGACGTCAACTGAATTTTTATGACAGCTAGCCAATCAGAAGCTCTAAAAATGACAGTTTAGAACTGTCAAATGTGCTGTTGAACGCGGCCATTGATATTACCTTTAATATATATACCGTGCTTTTAACCTACCTTGGTTGAACGCACACAAACGTAGTGTGAAAAGGAACGTCAAAAAGTATGAAAAAACTAAAAAAGGCTGTTCTTGAAATTTATTTTTTGAATTGTCATTTTATATTTAAATAAAATAAATTAATTAATTCGTGTCAAACACAAATACGCATTAGAAATGTCTTTCATTCCTCTTAATCGTGTTTTACGTTGGGAAAAAATGTCAACAATAACGTCCACCGCATTGCGTCTTCCAAACATTCCTTGAACGATTTGTTGCGAGTTGAATTCTTCTTGATCTGGTTGCAGTTCCGCGTCGCGTCGGTCGTTAATTCGGTTCCAATATCTATCCAAGATGGCAACTAAATTCCATCAACCTAAGGCCTGATTCACACAGAAGTGGCTCATGGTTCTGGTGTGTCATTGGCATGCTTCGGGAGTGGAGTGGGTGTAATGTACTCAATTTACACAGAAGTGACAATGAACCGACATTTATCAAAGTGAATTGAAAACGCAGATTGAATTAATGAGAATTGATGCAAAGGAATGCTTTTTTTAGTATTTGGAAAATTTTCGTAATCGTTGTGATTTTTTTTAGATTTGTTTAACACAAATAAAGTGATAAAAATACTTCAAAATAAATAAAGTAGTGGTCTCATGTTCAATCTTCAAGTGATTTCAATATGGCGTGCCGGTTTACGTAGGCCACTGGAGTTTTCAATATGGCGTGGCGATGACATGTCGCACCATACCCTCGCCTCGTCATCTGTGTTTGTATTGTCCCATAAGAGAACATGCAAATTCCACAACGTGGCATATGTATGCACCACGCCAGAACCATACCAAAATCATAAGCCAGTTCTATGTGAATTGGGCCTAACAGCAATACCGCAGCCTAAACACCACCATAATGCACATATAAAATGCAACAAAAGTTTTTTTAACGACAGAAAATAATTGAGCAACGAATCCAAAAAAGAAAAACTTTCCTCAGTTTTTGACAGCAAAATTGAGAAATTTTTGTGAGGAATTGTGTTTATATTTTTGAGAATATGGATTTCTCCGAGATCTCTGAAATATAAACTGTCCAATTGAATTTAAATAACGAAAAACCGTTAATTTCGTCAAATTAAAAATTCACCATGGCGTAGGCAGAGCCATCTCTATTCCTAAGTGGGAAAAACACATTCAATAACACAACCACAATCCAGTTGGGGAATTTAGTTTAGAAACACTGAATGCATCCACTCAAAGCGGAAGTACTCGCACAGGAAGTACTAAATGCAGGGACATTTTTAAAATTAAAACGGTTGCGCCAAAGAGACATTATTTAATTGTGTGTGGTGGTGAATTGTTTAAAAATTTCGATTAAATTTTATCTGAGTTTAAATTTTTACGTTTTCACATACGTATTCACCTGATTAGTTCCAAAAATTAATCTTCGTATAAAATTTAACGCGAATTTAACCAGCAATAGAAAAGATCGAAATTACAAAGAGCCTTACTAATAATCAATCACTAATGTCGACTATTAGTAAGATGCAATGTTAAAAAAAGAATCCTACCAATAAAAATCCCCACACTTTCCTTGAATCTAGTACAATTTCCATCAAAGTTGCTGTCCAATGAAAAAACGCAAAGTGAACTGTCAAAATGTTTTCAATACATTCAAAGTGGAGTATTGCCGTATTATTTTTGAATAGTAACTACTTCAGTACTTAAAGTAATTTCTCTATTTAAGGTGTTTGAACAATTTCTATTTTATTTTAATTTTACTACCAGCCCTATTCTGCTAAACATTCGCGTGAAAGTTTGTATTCTGCTATCCGTCGAAGGGAAATAATTGCTCCAAATTTTGTATAAATTTTAATAAAAACAGAATTTAAACAATTAGATTCTTTTAAGAATTTCAAAACTAAATATCATTTAAGATTTGCATCCTAAAGACTGAAGATTTAAAAAAATAATTTAAGGCAAATTGAATGAAACTTTCATGCGAATCGCAACTTTCGATCGGATTGAATAGAAGGGGGTTTTACCGAATGCGTTGCGGATCGCTTTAAAAGCGAAACCTCACATTCGACCATGTTCGCTTTTGGTTATTTTCAAATGCGATCGAGGACGAAAATGAACCTTCCAGTTTCTCTCACATAATTCCAAAAATTTCCAGGCCACTCCCATTTTTACTTCCACTCTTCTCATTTACTGGCTGAACAGAATAGAATGACGGAACTGAAGCCGCAGACGGAACTGGAAGAGCTGTCAAAAAGTGTCGTACGTTATTTTTTTTACATGTCCACAATGGAGCTGTACAGCTTTGAAAGTATATTGAAGAAAAACAAAAGAATATTCTTGTGTACAACCTCAGAATTTACATTTTTTGTTTCCACTAATTTTCCTTTTAATAAATAATTTTTTTCGCGATACAAATAACCACAATATTTTTTTCCGACCCAAAAAGTTGTTTTTATTCTCTATACAATTTGAAACGTCAAAAGTGCCGTACGTGAAAAGTTAAAAGTTGGTGAACTCTTCCGTCTGCGTCTGCAGTTCCGTATGCGTCTACGTTCCGTTGTGTTCGCAACATTGAATTTGCGTGTATTCAATATTTTGACAGCTATTCCAGCTCCGGCTCCGTCTCCGTCTCCGTCTACGTCAGCCAGTTAATTGTCAGCCGTATCCAAAAATTTGGCAGTAGGTAGCAGGCTTGCCAGATTTTTATGAGGTTCTAGCGCAAAATCTAAAAAAAAAATATCGCAAAATATCGCGAAATCAGCTAAGGATCGCTAAAACCGCAAAAGCAATAAAATGGAGTAGTTAATAGTAAAAAAAACAGTGAAATCATTTTTCGTATTTTTTTGTTGTTAAAAAATGAATTCGCAATAAATTCAATTTAACTTTTACGGAAAAAGTCTTTTCTTGAATTTTTTCACGCAATCATTGCTTTGTTTAAGCTTATATTTGCTAAAAAAATCACGACATCTTTCAAAAGGTATGTAAACTGACTATTTTCTTCTGGCTAATTTTAAGTAAAATATAAAGATAACGCAAAATCAAATTTTAAACCGCGAAGTTCAAAAAAATATCGCACGTTTTGCGATATATCGCGCAATCTGACAAGCCTGCTACCTGTTTGCTGTTGTTGTTTTTTTTTTTGTTTGCTTAAAGTATTTGCATTTTACCTATAATTTTGCAATGTTTGTTGCTCTTAACAAAAAAAAATAAAAACATTTTGATGGAATAGTGTTTTTATTTGCCGAAATTGAAAAGATACATAATTATTTGCAAATTATTTATGTATCAAAAGCGATCCGCCGCACATTTGAGAATAATCCCCCAGAATAGGGCTGTACATCACATTTAGTATTCACAGCTTTTCTTTTTCTAACCTTCATTATTTTATCACATTCACAACATATCGATAAGAAAATCTCATACAAAAATTGATTTTCGGTTTTTTTTTTCAATGCAGTATTTTCCCTCTGATCGTTTGGAAGGGTGCACGAAAAATTGTTTACCCACTCATTACAAAATCTCCGTGAAAATCCCTCAGCTGTCGGGCATCAGTTCTTTTAGAAGTGTGTGTTTTGGCTTATTTTTTGTCTTTGAAAAAAACGTTTAAAGTAGTTTTGGCTGTTAGTTTTGAAATTAAAAAATACCAACAAAAACGAAATAAATAACTATCTGCTTCCGTTTCAACAAAATAATAAAATCATAAAACTGAAACTAAAGCCGTGTACAAATTGATTCACCTCAATATTAGCTCTTTCTCTACTGGTAGACGATATCACTACGCTGTTGATGCACAACGGCAAATTCCATACAAAAATAACACAGCGAAATCATAAATAAAAAATTTCGTTCTGCAGTACACTTTTTTACGTGGGAAAATAATTGTAGCAGATTGTTTGGAGATACATATTGCCTCTTTTTAAGTACTAATTTAATTGCCTGGACCAAAAATTGTTTTCGGAAAAATTGAGTTTTAAGGTTCTCCCAAACCAACGCGATTATTCGCCCCGACAAAAGAAAACAACAATAAGAACACGTGGTTGTCAAACAAAACAACACGGTATTGTTATTGTTTTCTATTGTCGCGGCGATTAATCGCGTTGGTTTGGGAGATCCTTTATTCGGTTTGTGTTTTTATTGTGTTCCTTTTCTCGTAGACCTCGTGTGGATATACGCATTGGTTTTCTTGATTCTCATTACGTGGGGACAAATGGACGTGCGAAAAAAGAATTCCGTGTGCCATTAGTTTAATCCAGATCCAGAACCAACTTGCAGTGCCAACAAAATAATATAAAATGTACGTTCACTCTGGCGTATGTGGAACATTTTTTTTTTTTTTTTTGAGAAACCTATATATTAATACGCTTGGGTCCACTTTTCTCCGTTAATGATCAACGGAAATGCATGAGTGATAAATCGTTAGAAAAAAAATTAATGTGTATATGAAGCCATTATGATGGGCATAGGTAAGGGATATTTTATTTTTTTGAGATTACTGATTTTTATCTTTTTAAGAGGTGCGAAAAAAAGCTTATGTTATGTTATCTTCTTTGTTTCTTGAGCGATTTCAATGAAAACGTCACAGGTTGACGATTCTAAAATTTGCAGAAAATCAACTTCTTTCCTAATGAAAATTATTAAAATTTATGTCAAAGACGCTTTGTTTTCAGTCTTATGCCTCATTTGGAAAAACTACGTTGAGTGATCCTTGAATGGTAATATCTGGCCTTTCGAAAACACATACTTTTTCTAGGGCTTAAAAAACTTTTACTTCCCAACGACTCATACAGTACAGATATTTTTATTTCTTTGACCAAAAATACTCTGACTAGACTTATATCGTCAACTTTAAAATTATTTTTTCATATAATTTCTACAAAATTAAACATGTTTTTTTTTTTTTTTTTTTAATTAAATTATAAATGTATTTGCTATAATTTTCTTTTTTATTAATAAAATTAATCTTATCAATAAAACTTACTTTAAATAAACCTATATCTACAATTAAAACTACCAAAATAGAGTCTAAATTTTTTAAGTGCACTTTAGGAAAGTATATGTATATGGGAATGCTATTAAATATTATATTTATTTTATTTTAAACTAAAAACTAAACTATTATTATTATTAATAGATACATTTTTTAATACATTTTATTTTAAATAAATTTATTTTAGGTATGATGAACGGACTATGAAATATAATACTAAATTTTGTTTATTATATTAAATAATGCATTGATTTATTTCCATAATATAATGGGTTTATGTATGTGTATACAGAAACTTATTTGTCTGTGTATCTTTATTTACAAGTGTTAAAATTTGAAATTCTGTGTTCGATACTTTTATTTTACTATAAGAAATATGGTATGTTTATTTAAGTTTTTTAAATGCATTTTATTAGTTTTAAGGCTTTATATTTACAAATCAAATATTAATATTGTATTTTTTGTTTGTTTAAGAAACTTAGGATACAATACCTACACTAGCTATTTTGAACCAAAATACATCTGTTAAAGGTAATATCATTAGCGTTTTGATTTTTGGTCTATTCTGCGCATCTATAAAATTGATAAAAAATGGTGGATAGTGGCCCTTAACTCGTCAAATTTTGATATTTGTTTATTTTTAATAATGCGGTGTGAAGTTTTTGTGGGCACTCCAACAACCGTTTGGCGTGTTCAGGATAATGAGATCTCAGAGATTTTTTCACGTCAAAAAGTAAGCAAGCAAATCCGAATTATAGTTTACTTAGTTCTTTTACTTTGAAACTCTGTGATTTTCTGTGCATTTGTGTGAATTTCAGTCCAAAGTTCTGTCAAAGTTCATATATTAAAAAAAAATAAAATGGCAGTAAAATGTACAGAAAATAACAGAGTTTCAAAATACAGGAACAGAACATGTTTTTCCTCAGAGTTTTGACAACAAAACTGCTGAGGAATCCTGTTCATGGTAACATAAATTGCTGAGGGCTCTGAGATCTCATTTTCCCGAACATGCCTATTTTTTTAATTTTGTATAGTTTCACTTTTGACAACCTGCGCAATATATTAACCATAATATTTGTGTACTCTGATTTTGAACAGTTGTTCAGTTTATATTTCAGAATGTTCACTATCGAGCAAGCGAATCCAATTTGTTTTCCGCATGATTTGAAAGCAAAACTGCGAAAATTTTGCGAATTCCTCTGAGCCCTCAGGAATATAAATTGGCCAATTACTAAGACAAGAAAAAAATCGTATGGGGGGTCTATTTTGGGAGGGGGGGTCTATTTCCCCCCGTTTAGGCAGGAGGGGCAATTTTCTGAAAAATTGACTTAAAACAGAAAAAAAAAATTAAAAACAACGGTACAATTTAAAATGCCATGCTATTGCTTTTTGGAAAGCCAGAAATCTCTTCTTTGATTTTCATTTTAAGTTAAGTTGTGTTAGTGAATAGTTTTTGAAAAATTAATTTCGAAACTCGAAATTTTGAAAAAAAAATGAAAAAAAAAGTTTCAAACTAATTTTTTTCAAAATTTTATGTAATTAAGTATAATTTTTGTTTTCAAAATTCAATGCTCTTATTAGCTTTCAGTCAAAAACAGAAAACCGGGTGGTATTTGAAGAATTGAATTGAAAGACATTTAATTTTTGAGAAAATTGAAAATAACAGGAGGAGCAATTTTCTTAAATAATTGACTTAATACAGAAAAAAAATGTTTAAAAAACATCAGTAATATGGCTAAAACGACTTGCTATACTTTTTTATTAAGCCAACAATATGTGCTTATATTTTGTTTATAAATTAAGTTCTTTTAGTGAACAGTTTTTTAAAACTTAATTTTCAAACTTAAATTTTTGAAAAAAAAAATTTTTAAATTGTGTTCAAACTGATTTTGTTTAAAATTTTTCGTTATTTAGTAGTATTTTTATTTTTAATATTCAATACTCCCATCAATTTTTAGTCAAAAATTGAAAACCAGATGTCAAAATATAGTCTAGTTTTTGAGAAAATTGAAAATAACAAAAGTAAGTTTTCCTTAAATTCGACTTCCATCCGTTATTTTGTTGTTCAAAAGATCCTATTTCTACAAAATATGTAGTAAAGTAGATTTCGTTATTTTCAATTTTTTCAAAAACTAAAAGACATTTTAGCATCCAATTTTCTCTTTTTTTTTGAAAATTAATAAGAGCATTGAATTTTGAAAACAAAAATTATACTTAAAAACATAAAATTTTGAAAAAAATTAGTTTGAAACGTTTTTTTTTTTCATTTTTTTTTTTTTCAAAATTTAGAGTTTGGAAATTAATTTTTCAAAAACTATTCACTAACACAACTTAACTTAAAATGAAAATCAATGAAGAGATTTCTGGCTTTCCAAAAAGGTATAGCATGGCATTTTAAATTCTACCGTTGTTTTTAAATATTTTTTTTCTGTTTTAAGTCAATTTTTCAGAAAATTGCCCCTTCTGCTTAAACGGGGGGAAATAGACCCCCCCCCTCCCATACGATTTTTTTCTTCTCTTAACCCAACCTACTCGCTTCAGCAGTTTGGTGCATCTTATACCGATCACCCGTATATATAAAACGATATGTAGAAAAGAGCTAATTTTCCAAATACAGATTTTCTTTCTAACTTCAAGAAATTAAATATGATTTTCACGTTGAGGAACATTTAAATACAATTTCCATTTCAATAATAGAGATATTATTATACCTATTATGTTTAAAAATATCATAATGTTTTTATCTAATAAATTCGTGTTATATTTGTGTTCGCTAGCCAGTCACTAACAATTTTAATTTGCCTAGTTTTGACGTTTCAGGCGAGTCACCTGACGAATGTTCGCTAATTGTAATACCGATTTGATTCATTCGCCAGTTTTTTGGTTCGCTTCGCGAACAATACTAGGCCCCTTACAGCCAACACTTAAAAGAACAAGTGACACTTAAGATTCCCATATTGGCATTTTAATCCCAGCTGCACTTAAGTAGCCAATATGCAAGACAAATCTCACATCTTTAGGTAAGTTCACACTGTGAAATTGGGCCTTAGTCTTCTATATTGGCCAAATTGGCTTAAGCTGTCGTTACAATAGATTTCATCAGATTCATGTTTTCACAAATCACAAGGAATACCAACAGCATAAAGCCATTGAGAAAACTTTAGGTAATTATTTGAAGGCGTCCTACTTTTTGGTACAGTCAAATTTTATCGAATCAAACTTTGAACGACACTCGCATTAAGGCTATTGTCCGTCGGAGCGGAAAATTCTCCGATTTCATACGAATCGGAGGATTTTTGCTTCGAGGTGTTTTTCCGAACGACTGTTCGGAACATTTTTCGGAAATTATGGAACGCACACCGGTGTTTTGCGTTGCATTGTGATGAGGTGCGTCTTTGAGTGGCATTTTTGATAGATTCATAAGGATTTTTTCCGATAACCTCCGGCATCGCGGACAATTTTCCGCTCCGACGGAATATGTAGCTAACTCGATAGGGCCGATAAATATTTCGGTTTATCGCCTTTATTTCTTGTATAAAAATTTTATATGTCAAACCTTAATTTTAAATAAATTTAGGGTCTTAGGCCCATTTGCTGAAACGAAACTTAAATATTTATGTTTGTTGAACAGATCAGTGCTGGGGGATCGTGGGAAAAATCCCTTTTTGTGGGAATTTTAACCTCTAAAGGGAAAAAGGGAAAACCGACCCATTTTGTGGGAATTCTTTGATTTTTGAAATTTTACCCGGAAAAGAGCAAATAATAAATTACACAATAGGTACAAATCGCGATCGTGAATATAGTAGGTACTATCAACGACTAGATATATATCTTTAGTGATTATTTCTACATTCGTGTTCAGTTATACATATATCTTTAGTATTTAGAAAAAAACATGATATATCCAGAAATAAATTGCTTCTTCACTTCCACAGTTAATAAAGCATAAACGCTTTCACCGATTTGCTTCATGTTTGGTACTTGTATGCACTTAATAATAAACAGGGTGTCATCTACTTCGTGTAATACATTTTAGGGGGATGATTTTTGGGTCATTCTATGGGGGAACACCCCTGAGGCTGGAGGTGGCATTTTCTGAAAAGTTAATTTATAATTGAAAAAATTATTAAAAATAAAAGGATGTTTTGAGAGCTAATATTTTCATTTTTTTAGTAATTTTTTAAATCAGGTTGCTTTAAAAAGTTTTTAAAAAAAATTATTTTTATTTTTTAAATTTTCGTCTTTTTGTTTTTTAATTTCTTAAAAATTCAAATTAAACATTATTTATGTGCTTTGTTGGGTTTTATTTTTTTTTATATTTTTCATTTTAAGTCCAATTTTCAACTTTTTTTCTGTGGGAAATAAAAAGGGAAAAAAGAAAATATTTGTGGGAAAAAAGGGAATTTACCGACTGCGTGGAGGGAATTCCGTTGAAAATGCCCCCCAGCACTGGAACAGATAAAGTGAAGAAGAAAAGAAATAACCAACCGCTGTGAGTGCCCGTGGCGTAATAGTTAGTGCGATGGACTGTCATGCCAGAGGTCTGGGTTCAATACCAGCCACTTCCACCTTAAGTTTTTTTCCGGGCTACTGCCTCTTGCGAGGAAGTGACAAATCCTCCAAGAGTATCTCTTGTCAAAGAAAAGTGCCGCTTACCAGCCGTTTGGATTCGGCAGTAGGGTCCCCTCCATTCCTGCAGACACGCACACAGGAATGGTTGAGAGTTGTAAGTCACTAGGCCTTGGTTCTTCATGAGCCGTTGTGCCACCAAATTTATTTTTTTGTGAGTGCTTTACAATGACTAAAAGCTTTATTACAAGAAGTAATGAAAATGATATGAAATGTACAAAGTATATAATAGAAAAAGGATGAGTGGAGAATGAGATAATACTATAAATAACTCAATAATGTTCAACTTAAACGCGCTTATGTTCTACTTTTTCCTCAGCGTAAATTGTCACATAAGCTCTTATGTTCAACTTAAATATTTAAGTTTCGTTTCAGCAAATGGGCCTTACATAGCTTAGGGCCTTATGTCCATTTGGCTGAAACTAAACTTAAATATTTATGTTCTACTTAACCGCTTATTAGCGGCATTTAAAAAACACTGCCCCATATCTCGTAATATTTAACCCACTAATCCACCATGGTGGAGTAGTGAACTTAAGAAATTGAGAACAGGGGTCAGAAAACTTTTCAATAAAGCCAAACTGAGTAAAATAGAAGAATACTGGAAGTTATATAGAGCTGAACTTAACTCATACACCAAAGAGTTAAGGAAGGCCAAGAAGATTTTATGGGCTAAGCATTGTAAATCCATTGAGGACACAAGTGAGGCGAGAAGACTTCGCTAGATTCTTGCTTCAAAACCCGCGATTCCGGGGTATATCAAACATCCCGATGGATCGTGGTGGAACTCGAGCCAGGAAATACTTGAACTCTTTATGGAAACACATTTCCCTGGCTGTAAGAGTCCTAAAGACTCAAGCCTTACGCAGCCAGACCCTCTACGCATTATTCAACCTGCACCAGAATTGGATCAGAGGTTATCACAGAGCAGAAGATTATGTGGGTAATAAACTCATTAAAACCCTACAAATCAGCGGGACCAGATAAGATTATCCCGACTTTTCTTCAACATGCTCTATAGATAATTAACCCATGGTTAAGAGTTATCTTCAAAAGCTGTATTAAACTTAGGTACGTCCCCATCAGCTGGAGGAAAGTTAAAGTGGTTTTCATTCCAAAAGCTGGAAAACCGATACACTCGACGGCAAAAGATTATAGACCGATTAGCCTCTCTTCGTTTCTCCTCAAAACACTGGATTGATCTGCATGTTAGGGACCTTCTCAAACCAAATAATTTGTGCAACTTCCAACACGCTTACCTTAAAGATAAGTCAGTGGAGACAGCGTTGCACGAAGTAGTTTCCCAAATTGAGAAAATTCTCGAGCACAAAGAACATACCCTAGCAGCATTTTTAGACATCGAAGGAGCGTTTAACAACGTAAAAACGGAGTCCATTATATCTGCTTTGGAAAAGATTGGGGTTGAATCTGCCATTGTGGACTGGACTTATTCCATGCTCAATGGTAGGGTCGCATAAACTCGCAACTTGGAGACACTATTGTCGAGAAAACAGTTACAAGAGGCACACCACAGGGATTCTTTAAATCAATTTAATTTAATAAAACTTAATGTTGTTCTCAAGAATCCAGCTCAAAATTTCCACTCTCCACTCAAAAAACTATTTATCTTGAATGTTTTAAATGTACAGTTATATTTTCTATCAAAATAATGATAAATTTGCTAACTCAACTTTGTAGAATGTGATTTAAAATTAATGCGGTTGTTCAAAATTACAAAATATATCTACAAATAAAATTTTTGAGATCAAATAATTTTCTTTATCGAAAAAGGGAGATTAAGAGTTTGACATAAAATTCTAACCATTATAGATAGCTTAAAGTGAAGTATTGTATCCTCTCTTAATATGTATGTACACACATATATAGCCTTTTCAAAATAATCCCTTTTATTACCTAAACACAATCAATTCCCTTTATTTCCTAACTAAGATGATGCCATTAGTTTTGCAGCTTGTATGACATTATGCTGATGATGATAGCCAGCAAGTTCTGTCGCTCCATGCACTCCAGCTCCGGCGGATGTGGCGCTCAGAGCTCCAAATGTTCCACCAAAATAGCAATTATTCACATAATCATAATTTGTTGTGTTAACTTCAGACTTCACTCCGTACGTATGTTGGCCCAAACTGGAATGGTGGTGATGGTGGTGGGCATGATGGTGATGCGGATGATGGTGGGCATGATGATAGTTCGGACTCGGCGTCCCAGTACCAATTCCATTAGTCAGCGCCGAACTTAAGCTAGTATTGCTGCTTCCTCCGGTGGAGGATGCCAATAAGTGTTCATATTTTGAGGCTGTAGATCCAAATGACAAACCAGATGTGTTGCCAGTGTTGCTGTGAGAGGTATTGAATCCGTGCATATTTGAAGAATACACATGATTGGAGGTGCTATGCGTTCGTGACGATGCTGATGATGATGATGGCAAATGCATGTGGTTGTGTGTTAATGCATTCGAAGACGGCTTCGGACTGAGATTGGCACTAAGCTTCGAAGAGGCAAGATTTCGTTCAAGCGAGAGCGACGATCCACTGGTCAACGCTGGTTTTAAATCGGCTAAAATGAGATGGAAGATGGAAAAGAGATAAGTTAAAAAAAGAAATACCAATACAAAAGCATTAATTAACGTATATACCTTCCTCCTTAACGTCCTTTGAGTCCCCACCAGACTTTTTGGGTTTTCGTTTTCTCGTCTGGATGCCATCTTTGCGCATCGCCAATGGACGATTAACGCCATGCAATTTGAAGTACAGGCCACATGCATTGCAAACTGGTTCGCCTTCATTATTGCGCCGCCACAGAGTCGTCGTTCGGGTTCCACAGTTTGTACAGCAAAGTCCTAGTCGTCGTGTTGCAGTCTGGAATAAATACAACAAAAAAAAAATCAAAAAAAAATCTAATTTTATCCACCATTCTGGTTAGTTTTCGCAGATATCTGCTGCTGACTTACCAATCTCTTGCTTGGCTTTATCAGCGGTCGATTCATGCCGTTCATCTTGTGGTACAGTCCGCATGCATTGCAAAGATAATGGCCCGTTCCGTCTCTCCGCCATAGGGGCGTACTAATTGCCCCACAATTGACGCATTCCCGACCCTCACCGAACTGCAATTCCATTGCATTGTCATAGGGTGAGGTGCGTTGGAATCCTGTGGGATCGTATGCTCGCCAGGTACCCATCATCACATTTTGGGCATAAAATTGGGCGGGTATTTGTGAGTGTGTTGCTCCAAAGGTATCGGCTGCTGTCCAGGCATTCTGGGCGGCTGCTGTACCAAAATGGGCAGCCGCATGACCATACTGACTGTGCGTAAGGGCACGATTTGAAGGAACATAAACGGGGGTGCTTGCAGCAGCTGCCGCAGCAGCTTGTTGATGATAGGATACGGCATTTCCCGAACCACCCGTTAGATCTGGATAGCCCGAACTTGAATGAAACATTTTAGGATTTATTTCCAATTCAGTTCCCTAGAAATAAAAAATAAATAAAAATGTTAATTTTTTTTAGATTAGGGTTCAATAAAATTGAGAATATTAATTTAGTTACGAGGTAAAGACTTTAAATAATTTTATTCTGATGCTGCGTTTTTTGGAAAGTCAACTTGAAGTGTCGTGTGAATTAATTAATTAAAAACATAAATATGTAAATTATGTTGAATGCGGTGCCCATACTAACTAATTAACGACTAAATAACGGCTGCTGTTTCGCTAACTTGACACTCATGATTCCGTTAGTAATATAGTGCTCTGGGAAATAATTCCAAGATGCATTTCGCCTTCGATTTTCGAAAGAAATTACAAGCAAAAAACCGCATTTTTACAACTGAATCTGGTGTAGTTTGGCCGCCATCTCATTTTTAACAGTTATTTAACTTGCGTATTTTTGATCCCAGAAACACAAAAGTTGTTCTACAAACTTATAAAAAGTTAAAATTCCCACCAAATATTTAAAATTTTTTTTTTAATTTCAACCAAAGAAGAATGTGCACATTTGTATGGAACGTGGGCGTGAGCGGCCAAGACGCATAAAATGCATTTTTGTTTTTAAATACTTTAGGTACTTTGTTTTCTGGCTAATATTGATTTTATAAAAGTGAGTATTGTTTTTTAGAAAACTTTAAAACCTCCTCAAACTTCTAATAAATTCTAGACGCTATACTTATGTCAAGATTTTAGTTGAATACGTAAAACCCATCTATTTTCTATTAAATGAAATGCAACGTAACTCCCTTAGTGAAAGCTAACCCTACATATGTAGCAGACCTTTTAATTGGCATTAATTTCATTAATGACCACTAAAATGGTAGGTCTAAATTTGTTAGGAAATTACGTGAAAACTTTTTGAACACATCCAAATGGAATTCCATGGAATTCATTCAAAATGTCAAATTTTTTTATTAAAAAACAAGATATTGACAGCTAAATAATATTCAAAATAAAATGGACTGTCAAACAAAATTAGGAAAATTACCACATTTATACTTCATTTTTATTAGAGCTGAAATGAGGTAATTTGGAAAATTACAGAAAAGGTGTTTATGGAAGATTTTTTGCGATCTTTAGTCTAATGCGTTTCGCCCAGGCACGACAGTTGGGCTTATTAGTTAGATGCTGTCGTACCTTTCTAAAGCTGGCCATACACGAGCGAGCCAACGGGCCAAATGGCCCCGCGCCCCGCCGAGCCAAAATCCATCGTATATGGGGAAACTCAAATGGCTCGATGTGGCTCGGTAAGTCCATCTGGATTTTCAGCAAGTTGAAAATCCACGAGCCCGAGCCATCTAGCTGCGGCTCGGCTCCATCGTGTGTGTGGAAGCGGCGAGCCACTTTCTCACTCTCGCACATTTAAATTGCAAATTACGTTTTTTGCTTAATGTAGGTATTACTTTGTCTCTTCCACTTCCAAAAACCACATCGCATCGGTTTCAAAATTAAAAAATAGAAGCCAGGTACCGGCCTTTCACGGGTTTATGTTGAGTTTTTTTTTCTAGTTATTGGGTTTCTTTGCCGGCTTGTCTATTTTATTCGTATTTATTAAGTTAAATTTGTTTAACAATGGTCAGCTGTCATAAAACGTTGACATTTGCTTATTAAAGGATGCAAACTGTCAAAATGGCTCTAGATCGATCGTGTTTGGCACTCGAAATTGGACCTTGCCCAAATGGCTCCGGTCTAAATGGCTCCGAGACAAATGGCTCTATCGTGTATGGCCAGCATAAGACGCATGGTTACATGCTAGAATAATACAATTTGCAGTGCATATGCGCTGTAGATTTTATTAAGACTTAAGAGTCGGTAGTCATCGACCAAAATATTGCGTCTTAGAAAGGTACGACAGAATCTAACTGATGAGCCCAACTGTCGTGCCTGGGCGAAACGCATTGGACTAATGGTCGCAAAAAATTTTCCATTTGAATTTAATTCAATACAGTCCACTAAACAACAACAAAAATATTTTTCTTCTATTTTTGTTATTTCTTATGTCGTTTTCCGTTGGTCACTCCTAGCACTCTTTTTTCACTCCATCCACACTCCCAACACTCCAAAAACCTTCCATTGGCTGTTTGGAGTGATAATTTAGGAGTGTTTTTTCACTCCGGATTTTATTAAGGAGTGCTAGGAGAGTGCACTCTGAAAACACACATATTTTTAAAAGTATGTTGGATAAATTGCCAAAATAGTAAATGCTTCTTCTTGAGATGTTCTGAAATTGAAATTATTGAAGAATTCATTTCAGTTTTTACTTCTACATAGATACACATATTACTGAAGAGAGTTTTTCATATTCCATTGGAATCAAAAAAGAGTGAAACACTCTAAAAATCCAATCGAAAATGACATTAGAAAAAGTGTTAACCTACATCTAAATTTTCCTAACTTCGTTTTCTTTTTGTTGCTTTATAAGTACATTGAATTCTGTCATATTAAATGCGTTCCACTTTAAATGGATTCCATTTGGGTGTGTTCAAAAATAATTTTTACGTAATTTCCTACCGATTTTCGTGCAAATTTGGTTGAAATCACCTTATTTTGAGATATGAATTTGTATGGGAAATGAATGATGATTTCGAATCGTGTATTCGTGAGGTACAAAACTATGAATTTGTACACACTATGAACTTAGCTTTGAAGTACTTTCGTAAAAATTCGTAGTTTTGGACAGCACATGAACAAAGCTAAGAACGTATGGTTGAGTTTTTAGTATATTCAAGAATTATGGCAAGTAGTCACTTCTGTGTTTAAATATTTAAAGAAAAAACGGTTTCAAGTGGTTGACTATAAGAATGATTTTAGATTGTTGCCACATGTCTCCTGTTATGCACATTTATTCTTCTCTTCAGATTTAATCGCACTAAACGTGATAAACTTTGGTCACGCTGTCATGGTTTCACCTCATAAATTTGTATTGTAGGCTTCCGTAGATACCTATACATTTCTCGTCCATAGAAACATAACAACTATTAATTTTATGGATCTTTAGTTTTATTAACCAGCGCATTTACATGAACAATTTAAATTAAACTGATAAAATGTTAAGACTCAATTAAAAACCCCAGCTCATATTTGTTAAATAAACATTTAATTTTGTAATTAATCTTATGAGGATAAAGGGAAAATTTAATAGCTTTCTATTTATTTTCCAAGTTCACGTTCTTAATCTTTATTTAAATATATTTAATTTGTCAACATCAACGCATAAAAACACCATTTAACTATGTATATGTTAAATGAAATTACTTAGGTTCAGATTTTATTTTGTTCGTTTGTTTGGTAGGCACTCCATTTTCCCCATCGCTAAATTTTATATCAGGCAAAGTAGAGTCGGGCCTAATTTATGGGTTTTTCCACTATTGAAGCCACACCCTAATGATTTTTCCTAATTTTGTTTCTTCCATTTAATTTCATTCATTGTTTTCTAGAACTCGCCTTGGCCATTGAAACTATGCCAACACGAAAAGAGCATGGAATTATAAACAGAAAAAAAAAATTTTCATTTGTTTCCCCCTTGGAAAAGATGAACAAAAAAAAAAAAACAAACAAACAAAATGAGAAATTTCGGGGGATTTTTTGACACAGAGGGAGTAGGTATAAGAACACTCACCCTTTTTCTGAAAACGTTAAAATAACATAAAAGAAACAGGGTGGGTTTGAATTAGGACAACAAAACACAAATATAAGGAATTCAATTAAAATTTCCAATTTTATTGGCTACCATTGTGCGTGGAACAAAAAGAAAAAACGAAAAAAAAAAACAAATAATACCAACTAAAAGAAATCCCATATTGAACAAACCAACAAACAGCACTGCCATTTAATTAACACTCCACTCTCATGATCATGACATTTTAAAAACGAACGTTATTTTTTTGTTTGTTAAATAGAGATAGCGCGCCAAAAGAAATCTTAATGGCTGCCAAACTAATTGCATTCCATTTGGCTAATTATGGAGAGAGCCTCCATTACTCTTCTGGCGCGCAAAGAATTATTACATAAAGAACAAAAAAAAAAAGAAGCGGAACTCACCCTACGGCCATTGCCATCACCATCATCGTCAAATCGATCAACGACCATTGCTGAAGAACTTCAGTGAAAGAAAATAAATTCTAAAAGAAATGACTAAGGGGGGAATGATATGTACAGAGGATTGCCTTCTTTTTTCATGGCGTTCTGACGTGTTTTGCCAAATTGGCTCTTTTTTGGTGAAGGATGTGTTCCTTTTTTTTTGATTTTTGTTTATTTATTTATGTTTTTCCAACGAAATTCCTTCCCATGTTAATGACGTATAATTAATTCATTTTTCGGTTTATTTTTTATTTTATTTTTTTTTTTTATTCGTGATTTTGGAAACTTATTAAGGCAATTTATGGGTTCATGGAAAAAAACATGAGGTTAATCAAAATGGATGATTATAGAAATAATTTTTGAGAAGTGGATGTAAAATGCACGCGTCGATTTTAAAGTCATCCTTGCATGCTGCTGATGCGAAACGAAAAATCCCATACAAAAATTACACAACGAAATCACAAACGAAAAATTCCGTTCTGCTGTATGCTGTTCGGTGAGCGAAATTGATAATTGTAGCAGATTATTTGGAGAGATCTCCACTCTGGAGAAGGTACTGTGTGCCGAAACAGCTGTCACTATCTATTATAAAATAAAAAATAGGTGGTGCTAAAAAAGAAATACCTACTTTTACTTTTTTACCGTTTTGAAACTAAAATGGAACTCCATCAAGTAGACACCAACAAAATAAATAGGAAGATTTTCAAGTTGGGTAAACCCAAAATTACATTTACGAATAAAATTTGATACATACATATTTGATTTACATACATATGTATTTGATTTTAACTAATGCTAAGGGCCGCTTCAAAGAACGTTTACTGACAGCACTCGCCTCTGACTAATAGATAAATAATTTGATAATAGATATAATAGACTAATAGATAAATAATTTGATTCAAATCATGTCGTATCAACATTTTTATTCTTTTTTTACGTTCAAAAAGTTATGCTTAAAGCCTAGTACGCTGCTGATACGAAACGAAATTTTTAGTTGGTCTCCAACATGACAACGAAATGCTTACGAAAACCATAACGAAAAATTATCCCTTGAAAGTGTCACTGCAAACACAAACGCATAAAAATCACAGAAAGCATGTCGGGATGAAAGAAATAACAAATACAAACAATTAATTATGTGCGAAAACAGAGGGGATATCTCTCCAAATAATCTGCTACAATTATCGATTTCGTTCATCGAACAGCGTACCGCTAAACGAAAAGCAGAACAATATTTTAAGTTTATGATTTCGTTGTGTCATTTTTGTATGGGATTTTTTGTTCCGCATCAGCAGCATACTGGGCTTAAGGCTTAGCTACATTCAAGAATTTTTGCAAAAAGTATGGCAAAAAGTGAAAAACTGATAGATAAAAAAATTAATAAATTTGATGGCACAGCAGCTCATGAAGAACTAGGGCCTAGTGACTTACAACTCTCAACCATTCCTGTGTATGTGTCTGCAGGATTGGAGGGGACCTACAGTTTATTGCCGAATCCGAACTGCTAACGAGCGGCACTTTTCTGTGACAGGAGATACTCTTGGAGGATTTGTCAATTCCTCGCAAGAGGCTGTAGCCGTATTTTTTTCTTTTTAAATAAATAGGTGGCGAGGCTGGGGATCGAGCCTTAGACCTCCGGCATGACAGTCCATCACACTTACCACTTACGCCACGGCTACTACTTTGAATATACATAGTTAACCCTTTATTCTGAAAATTCAAAATAGCTCTCGCGTCAAATTTTAGAATCTTTTACGAGAAAGCAAGTGAAAGTCAAAGCGTGGAAATAAGTTTATTTGTCAATATGTTTTGTTGTTGTTGTGTTCTTGTTTCTGAAAAAAATATTCCTATATAAGCTTGTTAAGTATTTTATGTTGGTGCAATTAAGAAACAAGAACGGTTTATTTATTTATCTAAGCTTTTGGATAGTTATCCTCAGTTTTTTTTTTGTTGGCATTAATCTGCCTGTTTCGTGCAGATGTCTCTTAGTTATTTTTGTTTAATGTTTGTTTAAATTTATTTCTTTAACCTTGAGATTTAGCGTTTTAGTCTAGTACGCTGCTAAAGCGTAACGAAATTTTTCCCTGGGTCCAACATGATAACGAAATATGCTTACAAAAATCACAACAAAACATAATAATCACAGAAAACTATGTTGTGATGAAAGAAACAACAAAAACAACCACGAATACAGGCCAAATGTCACTGTTCCGCACACAATTAATGGTACAGGCAATTTATTCTGGGCAAAAAAAGGCAGATTTCTCCAAAAAAAATCTACTACAATTATCGATTTCGCTTATCGAACAGTGTACCGCACGACGAAATTTTTCGTCTGTGATTTCGCTGTGTCATTTGTGTATGGGATTTTTCGTTTCGCATCAGCAGCGTACTATGCTTTAATGAAGGTATCCATTAAGTCTTGATGAGAGTAAGTAAGTGCGACACTGTTGGTGGAATTTATATTTTATAAAAGAGTGTATGCAAGCAGGCAGATACATTCATTCTATTGATCGGTCGGGATGGCTTTGTGTTTTTTGCTTTTTATTTTGACATTTCTTGATCAATACATATTGGGAATCAGAATTTGCATTCGTCTTTCTCGGATATTTTATAAATTTGTTGTTTTTTTTTTTTGTTTTGTTTAATTTTTACTTTGCATCATGAATAAATCGAAGAATAATTAATAAATGCTTTGTTCTTTGCCGACAAAGTATTTTATTTTATATTTTGTCTCCAAGTGATTTAGAAGAGTATGAGATTTATTGTTTTTTTTTTGTTTTTAATTACTGAGTTGTGTCTTGTGTCACTTAAGAGATATAAAAACCGCATTATTTATTATAATTTTATAAATATTATAATTTCAACTAATGTACTTAATTGTAATTTATGAAACACTTTAAGTACGTATCTTAAGTTAGTTGGGGTCTTAACCTCAGAATCAGAAGTCAAAAATTTGTTTAACAGTTTATTATTATTTGCTTGTTTTATGTGTTATTGACCGAACACAAATCTTGTTCCCAGAATTTTGTAAAAAAAATTTGTATTTCACTGCCGTACTGCTGTATGTACTGTTGTATGTCTTAACTATAAGAAATTTACATATTTTTTTTTTTTAATTAACACGATGATCTATAAAAAGATGAAATTTACACTCGGGCGTATACGCACTTTTATTATTTTATT
Organism: Epistrophella euchroma; assembly: GCA_947049315.1. NCBI lineage: Eukaryota > Metazoa > Arthropoda > Insecta > Diptera > Syrphidae > Epistrophella > Epistrophella euchroma. Next base: position 129,321,970 of record OX346246.1, read on the forward strand.
GAATATTAAACAAATTTTATTTTATTTTTTGTTTTTGCACGTTAAAGCTATGCGCAAACCTAAGCGATGGCGGTGGCGATCACGATAGCCTTTATCGCGGGATCAAGGTGCGATCAAAAACCAGCTCACATCAACACGATATTGCGATACATTTTGTGACGGGCAAGTTGTCAAAAGAACATACAAAAAGTGAGAAAAAATTAGTAGCAAATAAATCTGGCTCAATAAATCGACCCGGATAGCAATTTTATCCGTAAATTGTATGCTTTTTTATGTTTTGTATTCTTTGTGGTGCAAAAAATTGTAGAAAAGTTGGATTTTTTTAATATTATTAATCTGCTGTATAATGTTCTAAATTATTGTTCATTTGAATTTTGTTGATATTTTCACAAAAAATTCAAATATCGTGGCATAAAAAAAAAATAAAAAAAATAAATTTGATGGCACAACAGCTCATGAAGAACTAGAGCCTAGTGACTTACAACTCTCAACCATTCCTGTTTGCGTGTCTGGATGAATGGAGGGGACCTACAGTTTATTGCCGAATCCGAACGGCTAACGAGCGGCACTTTTCTGTGACAGGAGATACTCTTGGAGGATTTGTCAATTCCTCGCAAGAGGCAGTAGCCGTTTTTTCTTTTAAATAAAAAGGTGGCGAGGCTGGGGATCGAACCTTAGACCTCCGGCATGAAAGTCCATCGCACTAACCATCACGCCACGGCTACTACAAATATCGTGGCATACTGTGATCAAATGGTGCGTGCTGCGTTCAGTAAAAGTCGCTTGGTTGAACGCAGCAGTGGAACCTAATCGCAATCCACATATCGCGTAGATGTGAGCCTTCCTATTGATTTACATGTGCGGCATCCACATTGTTATCGCGATCGCCACCGCCATCGCTTAGGTTTGCGCAATGCTTAAGTCGGTTTATGTTAATTTCAAAAGCTATTTTGATGAGTTATTTTTCTCTATTTAAAAAAATGTGGGCGCGGTACAGATTTCTCGGTAAACGCTAATTTTATTTTCTTCTTTCAAGATAAGAAACCATACTGATTTTTTTTTAAAGCAACAATCTAAATCAACAGGCGCTGGTGTTGCAAACAGCTCTGATTATGATATACTTAAACTCTATTCCCTCCACACACTCCAGACACATGGTTATCTTACATAGTGTCATAATATGCTCCCAAGAAACAGTGACAGAACTTAAGCTGCTTCCACCTTAAGTTTTTTCAGGGCTACTACCTCTTGCGAGGAAGTGACAAATCCTCCAAGAGTATCTCCTGTCATTTATTTATTTTTTTTACAACAGTGACAGTTCACAGGTACCATTTTTACATTTGTAATTGTCAAAGTGACATTTGGAGTTAGTATGACACCGAAAAAGTAAGACAGGCATTTGGCGATTTTAACTTTAGGAAAATGTTAAAAAGATAATACGATGTTACCTCGTTTTAAATTTGGAATTTTAAACTATGCTTTATCTTAAATCCTATAACATCATACTAAATTGTCTAAAATTTTGCATCACTAAAAACTTATTTTCTTTACATACAAAAAAACATCATCGATTTACCCTAAAATCACAAAATATAATTAAAATTTAAATTATTTCACTCCATTACTTTTTTTTAAGTGTTCCCCAAAACCACGTAGAATCTAACCGGATTAATTCAATCGAAGATCGCCCATCTGTATATGCCGCCACAGACAAATTGATCCACTCGAAAATGCATTACAACCCATCTTCATGCTAATGGCAACTGTCGTCTTCGTCGTTTTATAAGTCGCAACGCGCAGTCGTCATTGTCAGATCGTCTTTAGTTGATGGTGGCACCGGCCAGCGTATAGTGCGGACCGTGTATAAAAATTCTCTGATCCTCACCACTACAATATCTTCTACCTCTCTCAATGCTCTTTCACTCTATTTTATGGATCGCGCTTTTCGACATAATTATACCCCACAAAGTCACGAGAACGCAAGAAGCACATTTGCATATGGCATGAATGGATACGCTCATTAATAGCTCATTGAGTGTTACGCGTCCTTTGATCCTGATGCAATAAACTTCCAAGTGACAAATTATTATCGATTTTTGTTTTCTTTGTTTAGTATTCTTTGATGACTTCTACAATAAGTAAAGGTATCAATATATGATGATTCACAAGAGGGGAGACTATTGTGATATGGATCGCATCAACCACAGATGATGAGCAAATCATGTATTAATAGAGTTCGAATCTAATACATATCTTGACCCAATATCTAATATTGCTGATATTGCACAATATTCACAGAGGTGTCGCAGAAATCAAATAAGAAAGAAAGGAAAAGCAAGTGTTTTTGAGGAATCTTGTTTATATTGGGCGCGTTCGGGCGGCAAGCGGCAATCCAAACCTATCCGGATAGGTTTGTGTTGTTGTAATCCCATAGGACAATTCAGCTGTTGAACCAAACAGCTGTTGTCAAAAACAAATCTAAAGTAAAGCTATCATAAAATTTTCGGGATACTAAACTATCCGATGCGCTATTTGAGGAACAGCTGATTACAGCTGAGTAGTTTTTTGTTTTTATTTTTTGTTGTTTGTTTTTGGCTTTTTAAATATACAAATACCTATAACAATTGTTGCAAAAATAAACAAAATGAAGATATCTGTCAATTGGAAGGACACAACATACGTTATTGAAGACACAGCATAGATAGAAAAAATAATTTCTGGTACGTACTTAAACTTGTGTCAGCTGTTTTGATTTTTGATAGGTTACCTATCCGGTTCATTCGAAAGCATATATCAGATACTAAAATATCTCAGATAGCCTATCTGAGTGCCGCCCGAACACCCGAACACGGCCATTTAATGCTCCTGCTCTTTCAAAGTGACGGAGGAAAATTACTGAGCGCTCTGAAATATAAACTGACCAACTATCAGTCGTGAGCAAAACTGTCTACGTGATCGATAATAGTTGCGTTTCGTACCTAGTTTCAAACAGTTTCAGACCGCTAGATTTAGTCATTTTTAGTCCGAAGTCGTTCCGCAAGTGAAAAATTGTGCTGTTTCTTGCTAAAGAGAGCGCTCTCGAGAGAGTAAAAAATTTCCCCACCCTACCAGATTTGGTCCGAGGAATTTGTTCTGGCTATTTCGTACTAGTTGGCAAATGTCAGGTTGACTTATGTCAGATGACAAAAAAAAAATAAAAACCATGTTGAATAAGGGTTGCCCAAGTGTTAATTTTATTTTTATTTTAGTTTTGATACATGGGCATATTTTTTATTATATTGTTAATCATTTAATTAATGTAATAATTCTGGTAAAATATGTGTAACCTAGCAAAACTATTTCTGAAGAAAAAAATATAGAATTTTAAATTTGGTTCTTCTTATATATCCTAGCGTTTTTTTTTTTTGGAGAAAAACACACTTGGACTTCATGATTAAATGCATAGAGTATACCTATTAAATGTACAACTAAAGATCTTTTAGTTTTTATATTTTTTTATATTAATATTTATTTTTTGTTAAAATTAATTTTGTTGGGTTGTGATTCTTCACAATGTTCATAAATTTTCATCGTTGATCTAAGGCAACTCTATTCGAGTATATATTTTTGACGTTTAAAAATTGGTAAGAATTGGTACAAATTAGTGCGAAAACCGTTCCCGACATTTTGACAGTTTCTCTGGTAAAATCTGGCAAGAAGGGGAAATAATTTACTCTCTCGCAAGCGCTCTCTTCTACCCGAAATGTGCATACGTGAACAGGTTTGGACTAAATGTCGTAAAAAATGGTAGTTTTGGGTAGTTTCGGGCTTGTACGCGAACACACCTAATGTGTACCTCGCTTTAGAGTAAGTGCGACAACATCACCCTTTGTTGTCAATCGTGAGTTAAGGCTCCCCCAAACCAACGCGATTAATCGCTGCGACAAAAGAAAACAACAATAACAGCACGTGGTTGTCAAACAAAATAGCACGTTGTTGTTATTGTTTTCTATTGTCGCGGCGATTAATCGCGTTGGTTTGGGAGAGCCTTTAGAATCAATATACCGTTTCGTTCCGCATCATTTTGTTGATAAGCTTTAAAATTATTCTTATTTTATTGTTTTTCATTTTTGTTACCTTCACAGTTGATCCACAAATTTAAATTTACTACTGTGATAAATCATACAAAAAAAAAACTTGATGTTTCTGAATATTATGTAGAAATCAAATGTGAAATAATTTGTATTTCTTTTAATTTGTAAATAAAAAGTGGAATCAGTAAAATTAATTCGTGAATAAAAAGTGGAATACATAGATAAGATTAAGATATTTAAGCATTTTTGCAATTCAACAAGTTCTAGTGTCATATCTATGATTCAGTGATTTGGATTTTGGTTTGCAAAAAAATAGGATACAAGATTTAAAAAAAAAAGAAAAAAAAAAATGGCAATAAAAACCACAGACTTTCAAAAATAGGAAATAGAGCCCTGACGATGACTAACAAGAATAATTCAATAAATCAACATAAACTACACTGGAAAGTAGGGGTGAGTAGATAAATTATTATCAATTTTATTCGACTTTACATTATGTACATGCAAGTATGTATGTACAGGTATAATAAAATGTTTATTTCATAGATTTTTAATTTCACTTTTACGATATGTTTTTTGGTAAAATGCTTAAATAAATTTCGTTGGTGTGAAAAATTTCAACTGTTCGGTGACGTGTGAAAATGTTAACCAGTTTCAATCAATTTTTATGCAGAATCTATTAAATTTCGATCACTCTTAAGAGTACCAATTGGCGTGTTCAGGAAAATGAGATCTCTGAGATTTCTCTACGCCAAAAAAACAAGCAAGCGAATTCAAAATATTAGCCTAGTTCCTTTACTTTGAAACTCTGTGATTTTCTGTGTATTTGTGCGATTTTCAGTCCGACGTTATGTCAAAGTTTATATATAAAAAAAATAAATGGCAGTAAAATGCACAGAAAATCACAGAATTTCAAAGTAAAGGAACAGACCTATTTATTTCTCAGAGTTTTGACAGCAAAACGGAGAAATCCTGTTCATGTAACTGAGATTGCTGAGGGCTCTGAGATCTCATTTCTCTGAACATGTCTAATAATTTCTTGTTGTAAATAATTGGTCAGTTTATGTATATTTCACAGATCTTAGACGAATCCGTATTCTTAGAAATATAAACACAATTCCTCACAAAAATTCCTCAGTTTTTCTGTCAAAAAACTTGGAAGGTTTTTTTTTTTGGATTCATTGCTCAATTAATTTTTGTCGCAGTAATCAAATAATGTCGAATTCCTTTTAAGAAAAAAATCGATTTGTTCAGAAGAAAAAATCGACTTTTCTGGACAAATCCCTTGTAGAAAAAGAAAAAATACGATTCTGTTTAGAAAAAAAATCGAATATTTTTGGTAAAAGGAATTCGACATAAGAAAGAAATGAAAAGAAAGTATATTTGAGGAATCTTGTTTATATTTAATGCTCCTGCTCTTTCAAAGTAACGGAGTAAAATTGCTGAGCGCTCTGAAATAGAAACTGACCAAATAGAGCTTTTCACTTAATATAGCAATTAGACCGTTAAATTTATCTGTCAGCTTTCGCAAAATTATAGTTGTCATTTTAATTGCCTTGACAGATTTAAAAGGTTTTCCAATGGTAAAAAAATCATTTTTTTTATCCAGATCTGTCAAAACACACATTTTAAATATTTTGACCTTTCAAATAGATATAAACAAAAATTTATTTATTTTTCAAAAAAAAAAAAATCAATTTATCAGATCTGGATTTTGAGATATGCCCCTCTTTTTACTTACATTTTATACACCATAGCAATTGACAGCTTTTTGTTTGACCACTAGCCAGCTGAACAGATACGAATATATCATACTTTTATGTACCGTACCTACATAGTATGACAATAAAAATCAACCTGAAATCATAATCCATACGGCACGAAAAAAATAAAATTTCAAGCAGAAATTTGAATTTACCAAAGGAAAACTCCATAAGAAGTTAATGGGTCTGTTTGTTAACTTTCCAAAATTACCATTTTTAGTTTTTTACATGAGTAAACGAACAGAGGTTAATTTTGTGTCGCAGTTGATTAATTTTAATGGCGTTTTTGATTGGTCGTCCAGAAGCCTTCTAAGCCCACAAAATGACAGTTCTTCTTCAGGATAGAAGAGAAAATGCTTCTGGATTTGAATTAAAAATCGAAACCAGAAGCACTAACACACACATGATTAAAATGTCACAATTGTTTCTAGTTTCTTTGCTTGTTTCTTTTTTGTCTTAATGTTAAATTCATTCTATAAAAACCAACCTCATGCTAAAAATAAACTAAAAAGCTAATAATAATGAGTTGATGGAAAAGAACGTATATGTATACGTATACATATATTGAGTAATATCAAGTGTTGATAAATTCGTCTTAGTCGTTGTGATTCATTTTCAAATGTATTAGCACAAATACATTGATGTATTAGCTTCAGAATCAATAAAGTTGTGCTCGACTGTTTCATTAGTGAGATTCCTTCTGAATTACCAATCAAAATGGCCATAAGAAAGAGATGAGTATGCTTTCTTGTTTCTTTTTCCACTTCCTCAGGTTCAGTCAACGGAACAAAATCTTTGAGTGAACTGTCAATTTTGTTTTTCTTTCAGAATAACGGAGGAATTTTTGTGAGTGTTCGGAATAATAAATAATACTAATGACATTAGGTCTGTTCGCGAACAAATTTTAATTAAAATTTGGAGAAATTCACAATTTGTCGTTTTGGATAACATAACATGATGTCTTTTCATGTTGTTTTTTAAAAAGCACGACAAATCGTGGTAAATCGTGTGAGTTATTTGACAATTCGATACCTTTTTTTTCACCACGTGACTACGATACGTAGTCCGAATAACTGGCAATTCAGGAAGCATTCAAGATATTCAAAAAAAGACGCTAACCAAAAAAGTCAGACAGCCGTTAAAGCAATTGTTTCGCCAATATCGTCTTCTAAATTGGTTCAACAATATAGTAATGAGCTCGCAAGTCTAAATGGTGACCTCAGGGTCTCTCTTATCTGGGTTTCAGCCCATTGTGTCACTGAGGGAAACGAGCGGGCAGACGAACTTGCCAGAAAAAGATCAGCCTTTCATAAATCTCTTTCGGAAAGAGTCAACATTCCTCTTGGGGTTATGAAAGGGCTATATATTTAAAATTTTTCTTAATGATTCCAACCCTAGGGTGCGCAGTTTAGCTAACTGTGTCATATTTAGAAAGACCTGATATGCAGTCCCAGTGTCCGACCTTTATGGACACTGGCCGATCGGAAAACATGCATAGAGGCTGGGCATCCCTCACATTTGTCGTAGCTGTGGGGACCAGCAGAAAAGTTTTTCATTTTCTCTGTAAATGTCCCACTCCTTTTTTGACGATCTCTATGAATTCTCCGAACTGAAGATCAAAGACTTGATCTCTTTCCTTAACGCAATAAAATGGCTCTAAGATGAACTTGGTAGCTCCTGCGTCATGTCTCCCGTCAGACCTACTAGACCACAAGCATATGGAAAACAGATTTCTGAAGCCAATAATCTAAATAGCCTGATGGCATTTTTAACCAGCAAATCCATTATAATATCACTTTTAATAAATAGGTTATACGAGTTATGGTTTCAAAACGGCGGCGGCGCTCTTCAGCGCTAATTGGGTCACCGAGCTAAGTTGCTCGGGGCCGCAATTTCTACCTTCCTACGATATGTATTTTTAGCTTAAATCACTCCAATGAGAACAATTGGCTTGTTCTGATTTCAGAAATCTTTTACGTCAAAAAGTGAGCAAGCGATTTTTGACAGCTAAACTGAGATATTTTGCTGAATGATCCTGTTCATGTAACTGAGATAGTTCTCTGAGATCTAATTTTCCTGAACATGCCTAAGGCGACACGCACAGTAATGCGAGAAGCGATGCGAGTGCGAGAAAAGTGTTCATGTATTCTTATGAAACTGCGCACATAGCCCAGGAAAATTAGACTTTCACTTCGAAAAAATTCCGACAAAGCTGATTTTTAATGGAGATGTTTATTTTTTTTATTTTTAAGGATTTTCCAAAAAGTACCCTTAATTTGGACCGGGGCTGAAATTTTTAGGGAGGTGAAAGGTGTTATCATAACTTTTGGCATTCACTTATCATAGTTTTCTGTCAACAATATTAACAAAACATCCTAGATCTTTATATTTACCAATGCTTAAATGTGTTTTCTTCCACACACAAAGAATTTAAATAATAACAATTTTTCATTGAATAGGAGCTCTAGTCCAGCGCAAACCTTAGGTAGGTAGATACAACTAAATTGGCAAAACATCCGATCAATCTTTAAGAAGTGCTTTAACTCCATAGCAAAGATCAGAAAGGAATATTCTTGTCTGATTTTGTTTATTTTTTATTTGTGAGATCGATTCTTCTCCTCGATCAAATATACATATCTGGTGATTTTTTTTTATTAAACCAAACCTTGTATCTGGTAGATCCCCCAACTTCAAAGACGATTTATATGTACGTGGATGGCCAAAATGGACGTGCACAGGCACACACATAAAGATTGCTCCCCACTCACCCCTTATCAAAAAGATACATTTTTATTTGGATCATATCACACTTAAAAGGACGCAGAGGTGAGGAAAGAATGTGGCGCGGCAATGCGGATAAGATGAAGAGAAATGTGGACATCATTTCCACGTCGGTTTTTAATACAAAACCCATGTAAATGATCGTCGTGGCCGAAAGTGTTTTGGCGCCGCCGCCGCTGGCCGTCGCATCCGCCATCGTGTGCGTCAGTCGATCGGTCAGTGAATGCGGTCTGGCCTACCTTGCAATTCCCTTGTGGCTAGCACGAGTGTTGCTGTGTGTGTTTGCATTGTTGCCTACTCTAAGAATAAAACAAATGTTAGGTACTCAATGACAGAAAGAGTGTGTTAAAAAGGACTGGTCCAAAGTGGCAGTAGGGTGTTACTCGATGGCAGATTGCGTTTCTCCGTTGTTGATGGCTATTCCGTGGTAGGTAAATATATGTATAATTATATCTCATGCATACATGAATACCACTGTCAATGAGGTAGCGTTAGTTAGCGGAGGCGACGCGGCGTAACATTCACAAATGAATAATGCGTTTAATGATGAGACATAAAATTAAGGGCAACTGCTTTATGGGCATAATTTTATGTATCTACCTATATATAGTGACTGAGGTGCGTGTGCGTGTACATTTTATCTACATTGCTTGCGCTCAAAACGAAATGCAGGAATAGACGCGTGATGGAGGAGCCTAAAGACAAAAATGAGTGTCATTTCATTACTTTTAATTTTGATGAGAGGATTATATTTCTACATAATGAAGATAAATGCTTAGCTGTTGAATAATTTTAATTGAGAAAAAGAATTCTTTAAGGTTTATATTATTTTTTTTTGTGAGTTTGCTTTAAGAAGGCGGTTTGATGTGCTAGTACTTCGAAATAGCATGAAGGAAATGTACCTGTCATTTTTGCTGTTGTTATTGATGAAGAACTGAAGAATTTTATACTTATTCTGATTGAAGGCTGTTAAGTCATCTAAAAAAACAACTACGATACGTTGTCGAGATTTTTTTTTACACCTCTATGACTTTTTATTTTATTTTCTCAAAACCAAGGAAGGTGCTTTCCACTTTTTTTTTGACACACAAAATTAAATAATGAGCACAAAACTACAAAAATTTAATGTTTTTAATACTGAATTAAATACTTTCTAAATTACAAATTCTTATTGGCCACGTTTGGATGGCACTCAGATAGCCTATCTGAGATAGGTTAGTATCTGATATGTTTTCGAACGAAAAAGCAGGATAGGTCAAAACAGCTGACAAAAATTTAAATTTTGTACAGGAATATTTTGTTAATTTCATTCCAAATTACACTGAAATGCATTTTAAGGAATATTTATAATATTGTATTCCTTTACAAACAGCAAAAAAACCAACAACAAATGACGCGACACCAGCAAACCAAAAGTCAACTGTAAACGTAATCAGTTGTTCCTGAAATTGCCCATCGGATAGTCTATAGTATACCGAAAATTTTCGGTTAGCTTGAAATCTGTTTTTGACAACAGCTGCTTTGTTCATAAGCTAAATTTTTCTATGGGATAACAATAACACAAACCTATCCGGATAGCTTTGGATTGCCGCCAGAACGCGCCCATTTATAAAATATATTATCAAAAAATGACAAAAGTCATGTCAAAATGACATTTAGATAATAAAACGGCTTTACTCCGGCTTTATTCCCTTTTATTTCGCGTGTATTTTTTGTATAAAGCCGGAGTATTACTCCATCGCTAAAACCATTTAATTAATATGACTGTTGGTATCTATCTAAGCAATTTCCCAAATCATCAACGTGCAGCAAGTTTTTGCAACCCAACTATTAACTGGCCTATAGGAGGTGGGAAGGGCAAATTAAAAATAATATGCATGACTAGATAGTTGAAAATTATATAATGTTATGATATTATTAATGAATAATATGTTTAAAAAATACATAAGATTTCAAAATTAAAAAAAAAAAAACAGAAGATATGCGAAGAATTTGAAAATAAGGCATTTTTCCCAAAAAACATTAAATCTCTATTTCTGCATTGCGAAAATTTTTGTATGAACCTTAAACGCAGCTTTCTTACAACTATATTTTAGTCATTATAGGTGTGAATTTTAATCGAAATCGTTGAAGCCGTTTTTGAGTAAATTTGAAAAAAAAACGAAATATTTGAATGGCAGCTAGCTGAGCTGAATTAAAAATTCGAATTTTTGCCTCTAGGGAATCACACACATAAAAATGCTTTGTACCAAATTTGAAACAAATCGGTTTATCCGTTTAAACTTTAGCTCAAATTACAGTGGGCTCACGGAAGCACAGGCGTGCAGGCCGACGCGACGGAGGACGATAGCGCAAACCAGTTTTTCGGACTTCTCATCATCTAAGTGTCAATTTTGGTTACAAACAACCTCGAAATTTGTTTTTTACACGAAACTTGCATTATGGAGCAAGTAAAAATTAAGTACTTTAAGTACTGTTATAAGAAAAAAAAAAGTACTTTCAAAAAAAAAGTATTTAAAAAAATTTAAGAACAACGGTTACCCTTGAAATAAAGTTGTATATCTTACTGGCTGAACAGAATGGTGACGCAGACGGAAACGGAGACGGAGACACGCAAATTCAATGTTGCGAACACAACGGAACGTAGACGCATACGGAGCTGCAGACGCAGACGGAAGAGTTCACCAACTTTTAACTTTTGACGTACGGCACTTTTGACGTTTCAATTTGTATGAAGAAAAAAAACAACTTTTTGGGTCGGAAAAAAATATTGTGGTTATTTGTATCGCGAAAAAAATTATTTATTAAAAGGAAAATTATTGGAAACAAAAAATGTGAATTCTGAGCTTGTACACAATAATATTCTTTTTTTTTTCTTCAAAATACCTTCAAAGCTGTACAGCTCCATTGTGGACATGTAAAAAAAATAACGTACGACACTTTTTGACAGCTCTTCCAGTTCCGTCTGCGGCTTCAGTTCCGTCATTCTATTCTGTTCAGCCAGTTATTTGTAAGCCAGGGAGTCTGTTCTTTAATTTTTGTTTATTCTTTGTGTGATTTTGATTTTATATCAATCCGTTTTAAAAAAAGAGAAAATTGAAAATTATTAAAACTACTTTTGTACTAATTTCTATATTTTTTGGGTATTGATGTGGTCTTGAATATTATTTTTTGATTGAAAAGGCATTCATTCACAGTTTTCTTGGGCTTTACGGGTTCCAAGAATTTACACTCCCTCTTTGGGTCCTCTGCCCCACTCAGTACCTTGGGTGCAGGGTTGTAAAAGCTTAAGCTATTTTTTTTTAGCTTAAGCTCTTGTTTAATTCACAATTCAGTAATGGAATTATGAATTAAAAAATATTTAATTCGCAAGCTCCTGGTGATTTGTGAACTGAAAATTTTTTAATTTACAAGCTCTTTGTGATTTGTGAATTGAAAAATATTTAATTCACGCAAGCTATTTGTGAATTGTGAATTGAAAATATTTAATTCACAAGCTATTTGTGATGATTTAGCTTGCGAGTTAATTTTTTTTTAATTCGGAAGTTGAAAAATAGCTTATGGCTTATGTTTTGCTGAATTCATAAACTCGCAACCCTGCTTGGGTGACACGTGACACGTTCGGCGGGTTCAAAGGATTTTAACTCCCACCTTGTGTCCCGTCGTTCAAGCAACTCCGTTGATCTGGTAAGGGTATGTTCAGAGTCGCCAAGCAGGCGCCTTGCGCCTATCATTAGGAACATTTATTGTTTTTTTTTGTTTTCAAATGCGCACTTTCCAAGATTTTAATTTAAAATGTTTGGTTGGGACTGGGAAATGTAAATATTAGATTGTTAAAAACTATATTTTGTAATTGCGGTGTACTTATTTATTTTCCAGATTACGTTTTCCGACATTGAAAAAAAAAAAAACAAGTAAAATACGAGATTTCGTTATTCAAGATTTTGATTGCCGGTATATTGTAGCTCTCCCATTCATATAGAACATGCGTGAGCTTTAAACCAATACTATCTTGTAAAAAAAAAACTTTGTAACAAACAAATTTCCTTTTTTGATATTGCTAACCGGCAAAATATTTCAAAAACTTTCATGACGAAATATCAAAAAATAAGCCTTGGGTTTTAGCTTTTGCCCATCTTCTGTTTTTCTTGCAATTAACACATCAAGCAAATTTATGTATATTCTCATTGCGCATTAAATTACTGATAGAATACCACAGAAAAATCATCTCCTAAACGTTAAATTAATTTCAATAATTTTAGTAATACTCCAAAAAGGAGTGCATACACTGAAATGGAGGTTTTCCATTTGTTCCATTAATATATTTTATTGAACCAAGCATTCTATTAACGTTTTCATCTTGTACGGGATAATTCCCCTAAACTTTTTGAAATGCTATTGGTATCCGCAAAGCGTTCATATATCCGTCGGATTTTTGAGTAAAATACTACAACAGTATCGTTCTTTATAATGTTGGCCACATTTTAACAAAAAAAAAAAAAAAAACAACATCAATATGTATTAATTTGGATATTACACGATGCTTTTATGATGTGAACTTCGAAAAAAAATATTACATATTTAACCAACGACGCACTCCCAACTTTTAATCTAAATGTGACACCAAAATGCGCCCTACAAAATCACTTTGTAGGTCATGTTTTTTTTTTTACGTTTTCCAAAAACTTGAAATTAAAAAAATAAAAATATTGGAGCAGGTGTTGGAGCGGCAGAGCTTAAAGTTTTTTTAATCTACTTTTTTTTATTGAATAGTTTTCCACAAATTATTTAAATTTCTTTTTGTTTATAAAGAATTAGGTATATTTATTTGACATTTTGACATCAATTATGGTTATGTATTGAATTTTGATATGAGTTTTATGTTTATTTAGATGCCACTTAAATTATGCCTACCTTCATATATATTCCCATATCTAGGTATCAAAAATTTATACAATATTAAAACAAATACAAAAAAAGAAAAAAAAAAAAAACACTTCACTTATGAATTTATATTTTTTATCAAATAAGAATCACTGGTATAATTTATTCAAATAAGATTGTTTCACTTTTTACGTTAAATATAAATTTTATTTTCCATCGAAAAAAAAAAACAAAGAAGTCACATTTCTAGCGATCGATGTTTAGAGTTCGAAATTGACAATCCAACTGATTGTAAAGGTAAATTTCAAAAGAGAATCTAGGTAGAATTCAAGAATCAGGATGAGTATGAGTCAGTGTATCATCTTCTTAGGCAGATGAACAATAAAAAAGAGCATCTTATGAAGGTATGTATCTGTATTTTTAACATTAAGTAATCGGTCGCCATGTAATCAAAAAGGTGTCTGGAAAATAAGGACACTTTTTCCCGTCTACCAATCTATTTTTTTTTTTTTTTATTTTTTTTGTGTGTTTGTAATTTTCAAGAATGAAATTTATTGGTGTTTCCACTTGACTTCCACTTGGCACTCAAGTAGCGACGGGATATTGAATATTTATTTTGTTGGTAATAATTACAAATTGTTTGTTGAATTTAGGATTATAGACAAGAAACATTCGGTATTGAATTTGAAAAAAAAGGCTGGGTTTGACCCACACTGATAACTTCCTATTGGTGCCCTTTGAAACTCGATACCCGATATTTACTTTTACAACAAAATTATCAATTCAAAATCTTCAAAAACCTTATCAGTTATCAATCAAGAGAAGGCCTAAGTTCGGCTGTTTGCTCTGAATATACATATACATACGTCCCGAAATTCTTTTAGTATTCGGGAGTTTATATCAAAGGTTGTTCTCGAGATATTCGAGCCAAAAACATTTTTTAACAATTTTTAGCAGTTTTTCTTGCAGTGTTTTTGGCCTAGAAAAAAAACCGTTAATTCAATTTTTTTTACAAACTTTACCGATTTAGAAAAAAATAAAATTTGGAAAAAATGAGCTTTTTGATTTATTTTCATTTTCGAAAAAAAAAAAATTGGGAAACATTTTTTTTTACAAGTTTTGATTCTTATCTACTTGAGGGTTAACTTAAGAAACTTCAAATTTATACAGAGTATACACAGGTAATTAAAGTGTTCAATTTTGAAAAAAAAAAACAATAATTTTAATTTTGTTTTTGATTTTTTATTAATTTTTGAAAAAAAAAATATTTGTTTAGGTCAATTTTTATTTTTATTTTTATTTTTAATAATTTTATTAATTTTCAATAATTTTTTTATTTCCAAGTGTATCTAGGTATCTAGATATATTTAATTTTTTTTTCATAGAAGTATTTATATAAAACTCATGTATTCCATGCAAGAAGAAAATTTAATTTTAATTTTGATACTGCTTTCGACGAGCGTTGAGAAAACGCAATACGAATTTTCTATGCGAAACCAAAAGCTTTTCCATTTTTTTTTTTTTAATATTTCCTCTAATTACACAAAAAATATCCAGCATGTTAAATTTCAAGTTCGTAAGTCAACTGGAACTGGCAGCCGCCGGAAATGGGCTTAAAAGGCTATATCTTAAGAAATTATGCGAAGAAGAATAAAAATAATGATAATTACTAATTTTAATTTACTTTATCCTTTTCGTTATAATTACCTACATATTATATATTGTGTTCTAAAAAAAAAATATTAAAAAAAAAATAAGTATGTACTTTTGAACTTTTCGACACATTATAATTTTATTTATGCCACTGTATAACTAAGGGCCAATTTATTCACACTCTATTCAAAAGTGGGTTTTGTTGATTGTACTAAAAGCACGTTTAAGGTATTATTATGTCATAAAGAACACTTCATTAAATTTTTTATTCATTCAATCACTTTAATTGGCATCTTTAAGTTTAAATTATTTCTAAGAAAAGCCCCAAGGAATTTTTTGTTTGCACATACAATGATGTGTTATAGATTTTTTACCTTATAGTCCAGTTAACGAAGGAAAACAATATGCCTTCACCTGGAAATAAATCTAACAGTTTTCAAATTTGGCAAAGTATTAAGAGAGGCCTGATGATGAAGTGTATAAAAGTCCCCGTGAATCCGAGGCGAGCTCTAACGGCAGGAAAGTGTAACATGTTGTCTTTTTCGGTTTTTCGTGTTTAAGTTAGAAACAGTTTGTCTTTTCGAAAAATAACCTGAGACGAAAAAATATCTGATGAAATTCTTTATTAAATTGATTATGACCAAATTTTTCATATCTGTCATATTTATAAAGTTACTTTGCGTCTAAAATTTGTATTTTTTAAATTTCTTAAAAACAGCTACATTTTATATAGTCTAAAGCCGGTAGCGAATTTTGGGAGCGGAGGTTTTAACTAAAATCATAAACTTACATACATACATGTTTAGGTAAAGGCGTTATTATACTAAATTCAACCGTCTGGCAGGTTTTTTTTTTCAGCCGGGGGTAGGGATGGGCGTTCGAAAACGTCTGGTATTTTTAATCAGTGCACGATCCCTTATTTTTTATATACAGGGTTATTCGCATAGTTGTGACATAACACTAGAGCCTAGATATAGGTTGGGTCGAGACGAAAAAAAAATTGTATGGTAGGGGGTTCTATTCCACCCCTCCCCCTTTACCCAAGAGGGGCAATTTAAAAAAAAAATGACTCAAAACAGAAAAAAAAAATAATAAAAAAACAACGGTAACTCCTAAAGTTTCATGCTATACCTTTTTGTAGAGCCCGAAATTTCTTCTTTTAGATTGATTGAAATAAAGCTGTTTTAGTGGAAATGAGATCTTTGGAGCACCAAAATAAGGGATTGAAGTCGAATGTAAGGAAAACTTCCTTTTGTTATTTTCAATTTTCTCAAAAAGTAGACGACATTTTGAAATCTAGTTTTTAGTATTTGACTAAAAATTTATAGGAGCATTAATATTAAAGACAAAAATACAACTTAATTAGTTAAATTTTGAACAAATTCAGTTTGGACACATTTTTTTAATTTTTTTTTTTTTAAAGTTTGAGTTTGAAATTTTATTTTTCAAAATCTGTTCACTTAAACAGCAAGTATAAAAAATTAGGTCATAGTCTAATTTTTTAGAGAATTTTCTAAGCTATTTTTTGTCTTAGATTATTTTTTGAAAGGGCAAACAGTTTCTAAGATAAACACGAAAAACAAAAAAAACGACGTATTACACTTTCCTCTAGCGGCAGGATTCATGGGGACTTTTGTACACTTCATCTTTAGGCCTCTCTCAATGAGTGTGCCAAGTTTCAAGACTGTTGGATTTGGTGAAAACCTTAATTGACTGGACTATTATCCTAAAAAACCCGAAAAAAGGGTTGTTATTATTATGAATAGTAATTTTTGTGCGTCATAAACATAACAAAATAAACATGCAATAAAAAAAAGTAGGTACCTTTCGTTTTTTTTTTTTAATTTTTCAAGAACTTAAAACGATTTTAACATTTAGTTTTCAGTATTTGACTTAGAATTGATAAGAGCAATTGCATAACAGTTACACTTAGTTGACTTTGAAAATAAATTTCTCAAAAACTGATAATTTAAAAAGACTTGATTAAAAAAGCAAATGAAAGAATAGAATGTTAACCTTCAAAAAATTTATAACACATAATTGTATGTCTTTTCGTTAATTTTTGATAATTTTTTTTTTCATTTTAAGGTAACTTTTGGAAATTGACCCCCACCAGGCTCATAGATTTGCGTTTTTATGTTGCATAATGATGCGTCTCAAAAACCCAACGTTATGGAATGATTTTGGGGTCGGATTTGGAATCAGTTAATCAAATATATATTTGTGAAAAGGCATATTTTTTTCACTGGAAGGGTATTTAAAATTTTGTCAGTTTGTGTTTAAACCATAGCATACTTACAGACTACAAAAAAAAAAAGAAGATAGGCAAACAAAAACCTTTTTGTCAAATCTAAGTGAGAGTAATAAATACAAACGACACATTTAACATCCATTAGGGCTTAAAGTCCCTCTTAAAAGCTGTATTTTGTCATTTAAGCTAACACAGGATTTAAATATCTATTAAATAAACAGTTGATTAATGTAAACAGCGACAGTTAAAAATTCTAAATGCCACTGAATAAATTAAATTTTATAAAATTTTAAAATTTTCTATTTTTAATGTTTTATTTAAATTTTATGGAAAGTGAATAAATTGGCTTGAAATCCTATAACACCTTCAGTGCTAGGCCACTATAGGCTTTAATCACAAAAACAAGAGTATCCACGTTGACGATAGAACCATAGATTTCTTATAGAAGGTTTCAACAAAAAAAAAGCGCATTGCTCAACGGACTACTTTTTGCGAATACATTTGGGTGTTGACTCATATTCCAAAAAAAAAAACGGAAAACTTAAAAAAAACTATATTGATTTAATTCATTCAAGTTTCCTTTCAATTTACTGGCTGAACAGAATGGTGACGCAGACGGAGACGGAGCCGGAGCTGGAATAGCTGTCAAAATATTGAATACACGCCAATTCAATGTTGCGAACACAACGGAACGTAGACGCATACGGAACTGCAGACGCAGACGGAAGAGTTGACCAACTTTTAACTTTTCACGTACGGCACTTTTGACGTTTCAAATTGTGTGGAGAATAAAAACAACTTTTTGAGTCGGAAAAAAATATTGTGGTTATTTGTATCGCGAAAAAAATTATTTATTAAAAGAAAATTAGTGGAAACAAAAAATGTAAATTCTGAGCTTGTACACAAGAATATTCTTTTGTTTTTCTTTAAAATACTTTCAAAGCTGTACAGCTCCATTGTGAACATGTAAAAAAAAATAACGTACGACACTTTTTGACAGCTCTTCCAGTTCCGTCTGCGGCTTCAGTTCCGTCATTCTATTCTGTTCAGCCAGTTAAATCTAAATTTGTTTGCCATCCTGGATGTTCTGCCTTGTATTTTCTGAAGAAAAGTATTTTTTCACCAACATTGCCACTGTCTGGCATTTTTATGGATTAATTTTCCTTTGTCATAAATGTCAATGTCATCAGTAAGTATCTGATATTTCAACAATAGACACATGACTTGTTTGTATTTTGTCAAATCCAACTCCCAACTGTCAATCGAACGTCACAATTTAATCGAATAACATTTATGTATCTAATTAAAACAAAAAAAAAGTGAGAAATAAAATTAGTTGCGAACAAAATCACTGTCAACGATTACAACAGCGATAAAATCTTTGGCATGCAGAAAACTCGCTACTTATATATAATATAAAATACCTACATTTTGATATTTTTTGTTCGATGTGAATTATGCATTTACGAAGCAGAACTGATATTATTACGATTAAATTTAATTCAGATTAATTACAAAAATAGTACCTAACAAATAGTAAAACAAAAACTAGAAGTTAAAGTTATATAACTCATATGATAACCCCACTTGCTATACTCGCTACTTTATATAATCTTTGAATGTACATACATACTTAGGTATGTAGGTATAAATTATAACATTTAACTTTATTTTGAAAGAGATTATTTTGCGAAATTAACATAAAAGTGACATTAATCACCGCTGTATACCTAGTTTGACAGGTGCTCGCGAGGTTCGTTGTTTTATTTTTGAATTTTCGGTCGCCACCTGCGCACGCAATGCATAAACAAATACCTACATATAGCAGCAATCAGAATGACGAGTAATGACTTTTTGGCAAAAAAGTAGAATGGACGTCATTTGATGGGAAACATGGAAATACATTTTAAGTGCAACGACAACTGTCATCGGTGACAGTATGATTTTTTTTTGTTGTTGAGATTATTTTCCTTTTAGACTTTGATATCATGATTTGAATCAAGGCAGCAGACATAAGATAATTGATTTGGCTCCAAAGAGTTTGATTTTTTGTCTCTTTTTCCCTATATACCTACTTTGGGTCCTTGGTCTAAGGTATATACATATTATTATCGGTGGTGTCGCAGCAGTGGCGGCGGCGGCGGCGCTAGCCATCTGGCCATAAGGGCCCAACAAGAAGTCAATCTTTCTCCACTTCTCTCGGCGGCATTCTTAAGCGTTTTATATTCTGTATTATTATATCTTAAAGATATGCGCCTGCATCTATTAGGTAGGTGCGCTGTGGAGTGGTGTGGTTTGGTGGCCATGATTCCTTAATATACGAAGAGAAACACAACATAATGATATCTCCAGCCGTCTATCCGATACATATATGTATGTCGGTGACATCAAGAGATGATTATTGAGTTTTAAGTGGATTCCACCATAAAAAGAGATCACGTCTTGACGGTGTTTTCTTGTAGTGCGGTTGTATAGTTGTCGTTTTAATTTCCGATTTATTATCTTTTTTTTTTTTTCTTATGGCATTTGTGTATATCTTTTGCGGTTTATGTATTGATATTAGAATAATCAATTAACTCGCTCTGGATATGGGGATATCAATTATTCAAAGGGAGTGTTTTAGTGTAGCTAATAGGCGTTTCAAATATTTTTATGAAAGAAATTATATAAAAAAAATAGTGTAAGGCGGTTGGGGGCGGGGGGGGGGGGGGTTAAGTGTTAAATTGATTGAATATTTTAAGTTGTTTATGAAAAAAGGGTTTGGATATGATGATGGAAATGAAAAGCCGTCGTCAGGGGGATATGAAATTAATAGACTTACAAATTTTTTTGTTTTTTGTTTAATTATTTTATTGGGCTGTGTTATGGCGTTGGTACCTACATATATATTAATAGTTATTTGTCAGTCATTTTATGTTCATTATTATCTGTTGATAAGTTAGATTTCGATTTAATATATACCTACGCGTGTAGCGTGTGGGAACAGATTTTTTTTTTTTTTATAAGATATTGAATTTATATTGTGATTTTGACATTTCAACTAAAGGTACATATCAAAGGATAAGTAAATTGGTCAATCTAAATGTATTTGTATTTAAATTAACTCTTTTATGTGGCGCCACTGAAATTTTTACATATTTAATGTCGTATATTTTAAATTGATTGAGATATAGAATAGGATTTATATACCTACTTATCTTATAGCTTATGTCAGCACTCACATCACATCACATTATTTTTTTTTTTATTATTTTATTTTATTTTATCTAAATTTGTTATAATATCTAAAAGTTCTAGGGTATATTTTAGACTCAAGTTTATTTAAAAGGGAATTCTAAATAACTGTGGAATAAACTATCTACTTAAACCTTCAATAAGTTTGAAAGGAGTACACTATTTGGTAAGAGTAATGCACATTTTTAAAGAAAATTCAATTTCCTTTAAGAATACGCCTCAGCCACTTTCGTACGATAACCGTTTTTAAAGTTATAAAAAAATAAAGCTTCACATACAATTTGTATGGAAAAAAGAAATAAGCGATGAGCTTATATCAGGCTTATTATTTCACTAAACCCTAACTAAAAAGCTAGTGGCATTGAAAATCGGATACAATTTAATTTTTTTGAATTAATCTAATACATATGCATGTACATGTATATTAGGGTGGAGTGAAAAATTTTGTTTTCTTATTTTTTGAAATACATAGGCAGGATGGGTGCCATTCGGACTCTGGAATTCTGGATCATGGAGAAAAAATTTCAGTTCGACCGAAAAGGTTCTAGAGGGTTCACAAGACACATGAAATATTGGAAAATCTTCTTATGCATGGTTATAATGGAGATTTTTCAAGATTTCCGCAGAATTTGTTAAAGTGTTATTCCTGTTTCTCCACTTTGTTCAATAAAAGTAGTTTAGTTTAATTTTAGTACCAAAAATATATATATACGCACAATCGAAGCTCTCTAAGACGAAGACCTTATGTCTATGTTAAGTATTTCATGAATTTATTACAAAACAAAAATAATATTCTTCTTCTCTTAAAGTGTTAAAAATTTAATGTACCTGTAGAGTGGAATAGTTTTGCGCCACGCGAAAATTTAAAATAGAGAGCTTTGACTGTAAACACAAACAAAATAAATTAAGAAAATCCAAATATTTATTTATATTTAATAAAATTCGTTTAATTTTAACTTTTTTGCAATTGCTGAAATAAAAAAATTCCACCACTAGACAAAACTATTCGACTGTTTTTTAGGGCCTGAATTCTGAAAGAGATGGGCTTCTTAGATTTTAAATGCTGTATTCAATTTGAAAAAATATTAATTTGATGAATTTGTTATGCTATAAGGCTTTCTACCTTTACTACAACAATTTTTAGACATTTGCAATTCCTATGAGTTTTGAAAGTTTTTGAACTTGAGGAGGAGTTTTTAATTTAGATTTAGGGCCAATTGTACAAACGTAGTTCAATATTTAATTCGTGGTTCAGTTATTTTAACTCACTGGCTTCGGCAGATTAAGTGAACTTAAACGATGGTTAAAGTTTCAAGTAAGATGTGATAACAGCATTTCTGAATTATCGTTGAACCTCAGTTAATACGCCAAAATGGCTTAGTTAAGATTGCTGAGCCGCGGATTGAATTTTGAACCACGCTTGTACTACAACTGGCTGTTAGATTCCTTTTACCTTATTTAATTTGGATAAGTAAATCCAAGGCTGGACTTACAAGTCCATTGTTTCAGCAGGAAAAGTTAGAAAAAAGAGGACTTCAAAAAGTTTTAAAGACAAATCATGATAGAGTTAAGAAAATAATGCATGAAAGGAGATCTAAAAATATGAATCCTTGCATGAATTCACTTTTGGTAATGATGACAGGCTCAAGAAAATCGATAAGTCACATAGTACTTCGCTGGTTCATGAAATTGTAAGCAGATAAAAGTCAATTGCACGCTAAGAGGTTTTCAGTTCCTTAAAGCCAACATTAGTTGAAGCCAATTCACGTAAAAGTTAAAATGAAGCCTAAGTTTAACCCCCTGTAGTCCAAATTCTAAGTGATAGTGTTATTTTGAAAATTTTAGCACTTATTTCTGTGCAATATATTAAAAGCTGTTAACCAATGTTTTGGTTTAAAGGCAAAGATTTTCTTCTTTTAATAGTTACGTTCTAGACGAAATTACACTCGAATTTCTAACTCCCGTAATATTCACGCCGTTTAAAACTCCGTTTAAAAGCACTTAAACCGACTACATTTAACCGAACTAAACCGATAGAATTTAAACGACAAAATCTCGTTTAAATCGGTATTATTCACTCCGTTTAAGCAAAAAATTCCATTTGGTTTACGTCGGTTTGAATTTGTGATTTAAAGCGAACGTCGCATAGCTTCGCAAGTATGAAAAAACTAAAAAAAGCTTTTCTTGACATTTATTTTTCGAATTGTCATTTTGTATTTAAATAAAATAAATTAATTAATTCGTGTCCAACACAAATACGCATTAGAAATGTCTTTCATTCCTCTTTATCGTGTTTTACGTTGGGAAAAAATGACAACAATAACATCCACCGCATTGCTCTTCCAAACATTCCTTGAAAGATTTGTTGCGAGTTGAATTCTTCTTGATCTGGTGGCAGTTCCGCGTCGCTCGTTAATTCGGTTCCAATATCTATATCTAAATTTGGAACATAACGCGGTGGTCTATGGCATGTAGTTTGCACTAGTACAAATTCCATGCCCACAAATTTTGGAGCGATATAAAACACTGAGCAAATCGTTTACCACCTCTCGGTCTATAAACCTTTTCTGGTTAATTGGTCAACTCTACCTCGAGGTTTAAAAATTTTAAACCGACTTCTGAATCTAAACCGATTTTAAACGGCGTGAATATTACGGCATAAGAAGTTTAGAAGCAACTAACTTCAAGTGGTAAGTTCTAATCCGTTTAGTACAAAAAAATTATCGAAACACTGGAAAAAATTTATATTTCGTCAGTTCTTCTCACAAGCTATCAATATATTCTGGCTTGTTGTCAGTCTTAACACATCATCTCCATAGGTCGGGATGCTTTTCCATAAAAGCAATCAATAAGGCGAATTGTTAGGCTACATGAAATGAGGCCCCAATGAAAAATGACCCCAAACAAAAAATGAAAAATACCCCCAAAATGGTTTGGTTTGATTTATTTTGGAGGAAATATTTTCTTATACATATTTAAACATTCTCGCATCGCTTCTCGCCACTACTGTGTGCACAGCTCTAGGCTCTATAAATAAATAAATTTGATGGCACAACAGCTCATGAAGAACTAGGGCCTAGTGACTTACAACTCTCAACCATTCCTGTGTGCGTGTCTGCAGGAATGGAGGGGACCTACAGTTTATTGCCGAATCCGAACGGCTAACGAGCGGCACTTTTCTGTGACAGAAGATACTCTTGGAGGATTTGTCAATTCCTCGCAAGAGGCAGTAGCCGTTTTTTCTTTTAAATAAATAGGTGGCGAGGCTGGGGATCGAACCTTAGACCTCCGGCATGACAGTCCATCGCACTAACCATCACGCCACGGCTACTACTAGCTCTAGGCTCTAGCACAAATTAATCTGTACGGACGGGCGAACTGACGCACAATATGGCGAAAACCACTTTTTCGGACTTTCCCTTAATCGTAGTGTAAATTTTTATTACAACCTCAAATTTTTTGTACACGAAACCAATACTTTCATTATAGAGCAATTAAAAATGTCGGCTTTAACGTTAATTAACAACAAACAAAACTGTTTTATTCAATTGTATATCTATACCTATATATTTTTATTTTTGTTCATAACTGGTGTAACGCGCACCGCCCGCCGGACAGCTAGTAATAAATAAATAAATACCTCTTGAAAATTTATAAAACATTTTTAATGCAATAAAACATTTAATTCAGCTTCGTAAAAACTACTGCCTTTCAAAAGATGCCTTCATATATTCACTACGCAACGTGTTCAGATCTTATTATTCGCAGAAGGCAAATTTCTGTTCCAAATATAATTGTATTTGAGGATTTAGATGAATTTCTGTGGGAAAAATATATAAGACAAACTTCTTCCTTCAACCTGCTTGCAAACACATTCGATATAGAATGAATATTTCCGATTTCGGACGACATTCACTTAAGAATTCGGGAGTATACCAAATTTACAAATAAAACAAAAATTTTCGTTTATTAAAACTAGCAAGGCCCTCATTATGAATAGTGAATTCGCTAATTTCGTATTACGAATAGCGAATCGGTCAAATAAATTTCGCTTCAAATGTCAAAACTTAAGCGAATTCGACTATCACTTTATTACAAACAGCGAATCTTCGCTAATTTGTTTGCTGAATGAGTCAAAATGAGTCGAACTAAAGAGTTATGTGATAAATTATCAAATTTCAAGGGGATTGCCATTTTATTATGGAGCTTTGGCCAAGAGTGTACACGAATGAGTTTAGCATCAAATGAAAGGTGACATTGAGTTTGTCATGTAAGTGAAATATTTTTAAAATCTACCACGGGAAAGTCGAGATATTTGAACTTGAAGTTGCCGATTGCAAAAATAAAGATTTTATGTTTTTTCCCAAATAATTCTTTATAACGTGCGAAATAAATGACGTAGAAAAATAATTTTGGTATCAAATGAAAGGTATTTTTCTTGTCTTTAAAATATATAGCACTAAAACTCTTTTGCTATCTTTTATAAATTTTTTGATGTTAAGCTTTAATTTAATGAGAACTAACTATTTTTATGTGGTCTTTGACACGCCAATATAATCGAAAAATTCAGTAATGACATATACTTTTTTTAGCATCAGTGAAAAGCTTATTTTGTCACCTTTAATAACATATAAAATTAAGTTTTCTGAATCAAATAAATTCCCTGTTATAAGCAAAAGATTTTTAAAAAGGCACTTAACTATGCTTGAGGTAGTATGAATGCTGAGATGCGTGATAAATAAAAATATATTCCCTTATATTTTAATAAGCTATATTTGTTGAAAAATAATAAAAACTAACTTAATATACAGAAAAAATATTTAAAATTAATAAAAACTATGACAACATTAAAAAAATAAACAATAAACAGTCTAATCATAAATTAGAATTACTTCTGAAGAATGTTATTAAAATTTATTATTATTTATGTGTAAGATAAAACAATAAATTTAAATATAACAAAATAAATTTAAATATTACAACTTAATGTTAAATTAAAGAAAATTGTGTTTTTATTATAGTAAATTTATGTTTTAGATGTTAATTCAAACTTCGCAACATTTTGTTCCTTTAGTTAACATATTTAAGAAAAATTGATTAATAATGATTTATCATAGATCCGTGCCAACTCTAGTCGAGTCCAAACACAACAGTATTTCTTCTCTCTGAGAGCAATTCATCCCTTTCCGAACTCTTAAAAATTCGATAGATTGCCCAAATCTACCTAAACAAAAATTTGGAACAAAGCTATTAGATATTTAAAATCATGTAAACTTAATTCTCTTATGTTGTACATTTAAGAAAAATATAAAAAAATATGTCTGATTCAACACCTTTTCTTTGTTTCATTCCAATTTAAACCCATCATGCATCTGCCACGCCTTATATAACATTAATTAATTATTAAACCGACTTAAAAATTTTGGGATCTCGGATCCACATCAAACACCTTATTCGAAATAAATATCCAGATATAAATCAAAATCGAAAGCTAACATATTATTTTTCAATTTCGCACTCCAATATTCATAAAACTATAACGCCACATTTGAAACTTAAAATTAATTGGCAGAGAATAGAAACATAAATTAGCTTTTCAACCGCATTTGAATCCGTTCATAATAAATCATGACATCACTTGAGTTATAATCGTGCACAAACCAGTTTAATACTTCTTTTTTTTTTTTAATTCACTCTATGCAAGAAATAAAATAAAAATAAAATAAATAAAAAAAAAACCAAGAAAGCTTACACCAAACGGAAACATTATCCCATCAGCCATCTATAAGTATAATAAAAGTAAATCAATCGATCAGTGATTGCCTCGAACATCGATATCGAAATGGAAATGGAAATGAGAAATGCCCGTTCGTAATCGATTCGAATAAATGCTTTACTATCGAAAGTTCGCAGCTACGGAGTCATTAATCTAATGCCCATTGAGACAAAAATAAAGATTTATAACATAAAATATAAATTTTAAATAATTTAGACCGGAAGTTGTATCTATGTATAGATATAGCAATCGGAATTATATATCTTCAAATGAACCGATCCACATATCGAAATTGATCTAATTTGATGTCAGATTTTTTCTTTGGCTCATACTAAAAACCCTAAAATAAGGTTTATCAAATTGTTGGTAACATGAAACTTTTTTTGTTTTTTTGTTTTGTTTTATTTTGTTTAACTTTTTAATTTGAAACCGGTAAATTATGGTAATTGGGTTTAATTGAATTTTTAAAAAATTAATGAAACAAATGCATTAATTAGTGTAAATTGGTAATTTATTCAAATAAAATATAACGAGAAAGAAGAATATTTTGGGTACCGATCAATTAATTAATTAATTAATTAGACTGATGCATTTGGGCTTAATTTGGTTTATATTGTCATGTTGTATTTTGTTTTAATTAATTCTGACACTAATGTGAAATTCATTAATTGGAAGAATGGACTTATTAAAATACAAAAATGTACATTAATTTCGCATTGCACATGCAAATATTTATTTTTTTAAATAGTGGTTGATATTTTCATAAGTCATTCAAGTTTAAAGGTCATTGGAGTTTATTAGAATCCTCGCGTAAATGGGTCTTATGACAACTTATTATGAAACGGATTTTTCACTTAAGACTTTAAGTTTTAAAATATGTGTGTGTGAAAACAAAAAAAGTGGGTCTCGCAATTCCGTCCGTCTGTCTATCTGTCTGCCTGTCTGTGTACTCGCCTACAGCCTAAACGTATGGATCGATTTTATTTAAACTTGGTATATAATGTTTTCTAGGTATTGCCCCGACATGTTTTTTTATTGTTTTTTTTTTTTAGGGTGGAAAATAACGGTATCTACCATATAATTTTTTTTAGCATTTTTGGAAAATCTTATTTTTCTCAAAAATGGCTCCACATATTTTTCTAAAAAATATTCATTACATTTTATCAAGTATGGGCTACCTTTTTTTGTAAATAAAATGTCCAAAAAATGGTTTTAAATGGTACCTCCAGGGCCAGAACCATTATTTTATTTTCGATTTTTTCAAAAAAGAAAAACCTGATTTTGATAAATTTTTTATGGACAATCTTCTGAAAAATGAAAATAGTATTGTAGATATACCAAAATTTTCAAAAAAAAATTTTTTGGATTTTTAAAAAAAGTTAAATTTCTTTTTTTTTGAAAATCAAATATTTCGAAAACGACTGCGTTGATTTTTTCGTAACTTGGTACTGAGCGGTTTTTTTTTTAACGTTATCTAGAATATTTTGGACAAAAATTTTTCTTAATTAATGCTAATTAACTACTTTCCATATAAATTTTCAAAAAAATAGATTTTGGATTTTAAAAAAATATTTTAATTTTTTTCTTTTGAAAATTCGATATTTCAAAAATGGGTAGGTGCATGATTTTATTTCGAAATTTAATTTCAAATTCAACATTAATAAATAGTAAGAAATGGTGCATCAATTTTTTTTTCTTAAAAATGTTAACAAAATTTCGTACCTATATAAAAAATTAATTTAAAAAAAAACTGCTCCTATGATTTTGAATTTTATTCTCAAAAACTAAGATTAGTTAAAGAATTCAGTTGATATACTTTTTTTGCTTTCAAAACAATTTAAGATTATTTGAATAAATTTAATTCGACTTATGTTGATTTAAAATAATTTTTCAATTTAAGCTCTAAGTTAACCAGTTTAAACTTAAGGCTCCCATACAAAAAATACTTATGTATGTACCTACTTATAATACACTCAATCCTTAAAATTCGAAGTATCTTTTACTACAAGAGCATGTTTGTGCAGTCGTGCGTTTTATTTTTAGCATTTTTGGAAAATTGTATTTTTTTTTTAAAATGGCTTCACAGATTAAAAAAAAATCAATACATTTTATTTGGTATAGGTTATCTTTTGGTAACAAAAAAATTCCGAAAAATGGTTAAAAATGGTACCTACCATAGAAATATTTTCTTTATTTTCGTTTTTCTCGAAAAAGAATTAGCTGAAATTCAAATAAAAGGTTATACTAAAATAATTTTTTTTTTTTTTTGGATTTTTAAAAAAAGTTTCAATTTTTTTTTTTTTGAAAACCAAATTTTTTAAAAACGACTTAGATGATTTTTACAAACCACGGTTTTTTAACATTATTTAAAATATTTTTAGTACACAAAAAAAAAGCCGCAGCTAAAGACATAAGATGGTTTAAAATTAGCTGTTAACGGCCTTTAGTCCACAAAAATTGCGTTTTGTACTGGCGATCTCATGTAGTGCTTCTACTTGGCTGATTTATTTAAAGTATACATATATTGAATTTGTATTGGTAAAAATCTTCGTACATATATACTTAAACATTTCCAGACCACGGGCAGAACAAAAACATCCATTTTTAATGATTAGGAATTCTAATCTAGTTGGATATAGTTCACACTATAGGTATTCATCATCATGAAATCTAAGATGAACTGAACCTAATAGAAATTGCGTATTGACAGGCCCTCATTACTGCCTGAACAGAATAAAATGACACGGAACTGGAGCCGCAGACGAAACTGGAAGAGCTGTCAAAAAGTGTCGTACGTTATTTTTGTTTACCTGTCTACAATGCAGCTGTACAGCTTTGAATGCATTTTGAAGAAAAACAAAAGAATATTCTTGTGTACAAGCTCAGAATTCACATTTTTTGTTTCCAATAATTTTCCTTTTAATAAATAATTTTTTTCGCGATACAAATAACCACAATATTTTTTTCCGACCCAAAAAGTTGTTTTTTTTTTCTTCTTACAAATTGAAACGTCAAAACTGCCGTACGTGAAAAGTAAAAAGTTGGTGAACTCTTCCGTCTGCGTCTGCAGCTCCGTATGCGGCTACGTTCCGTTGTGTTCGCAACATTGAATTTGTGTGTATTTAATATTTTGACAGCTATTCCAGCTCCGGCTCCAGTTCCGTCTCCGTCACAATTCTGTTCAGCCAGTAAGGCAGTTAAAAGCTTTTTTGAATCAATATTTTGTTTTTTTTTACATTTTAGATGTTCTCTTTCTGCGAACCGCGAGCAGGGGCGGACTAAGAGCCATCAGTGGCACCCGGGGCGGTATAGTAAGCTTACACCTCTTAACAAATTGAAGAAAAACACACAACGATTTTATTTAAAGGTGCTTTCGAGCTTTTATTGCACTGAATGTTTGGATTATATCATTAAAATCTATATTTTTTGTGTGCTCCTTTTCGATTAAAACTATAGCCTGATTAGTCCACAATACAAATATTGAAGGTAATATTGCGCATCTTCGAAAATTACAGTGACATGTGGCCTATTTCACCAAATTACATTTACAATCACAAATTGTACTTGTAAACAACAATTAAAAATTTAAAAACTGAATTTCTGTTTCACAAACAACAAACAAAATTTCAACAAATTTGTAACATAGTGAAAAAAATTGAGGAAATTTGTAGTTGTAATTTACAAATACAAAACAAATCCGTTTCACCGCTTATTTTCAAAATTTTGTAAACAACAATTGTATTCCACAATTTTTTTTGAGAATGTGTTGGGTAAAAACATAATTATGTACCTAATAATGAATAAACAAAACTAAATTTTTGCTGCAAGTTCATTTTTTGATCAAAATGTTTTCTTTTTTTTTTTTTTTAATTTTGGAAAATTATTTTCCTATTGAAAAAATTAAAAAGTATAAAAATGTTAGGAACTGCTGCCTCGGAGTCAATGAAAAGATTTTACTTTAGCCGGTACATGGGCTGTAAGCTATAATTTTCATTAAAAGCGAAAGAATCTTCACCTATTTTTTTTGCAAAATGGTCACTTATATCACTGTCGGTGGTAGAATGCCTTTGCCGTTAATACATAATTAAAAAGTGAAAAAGTACAATTTGTAAATAAAATTACATACGAAATTTCTCCTGTAAGAATTTTTCAACTGTTTTACAAATTTGTAAAATTAATTTATTTGGTTAAACAGAAATTTACAAAATTTTATGAATTTTCACAAATTTGAACTACAAACAAAAATTACTCTTGGTGAAACGAAAATAAATAAATTCCCACAAATTTCCCTTTGTAAATTACAACTACAATTTTGTA
The DNA here is from genome assembly GCA_947049315.1 of Epistrophella euchroma. Lineage (NCBI taxonomy): Eukaryota > Metazoa > Arthropoda > Insecta > Diptera > Syrphidae > Epistrophella > Epistrophella euchroma. Next base: position 129,352,702 of record OX346246.1, read on the forward strand.
ATACAAAGATTTTGTGAAACAGAATAAATCGATTTTATAACAAATATTTTAAGAAATCACTTGTAAATTACAATTTGTAAGTTGGTGAAATAGGCCACTGCCTGTCAGAATTTACAAAAACAAAAATCACAAGTATTTCCGAATCGCAGAGACCCTCGTCCACAATTTACAAAAACAAAATACAGGACATGCAACAAATATGAAAACTCGGAAGATATTACCTTTTTATATGATGGTGTACTGTGAGATTAGTCAACTTATTTTGGCTCATTTTTGATCTTATAAGTCTTAATTAATTTAAATTTAAATTTTTGATTTGAAAAGCTTCGATCACACGATGCCAGTGAGGCGCAAGTTGTTAAATAATTTCTCATCGCCAATGACCAGACTCGGTAACGAACCTTAAAAGTCCCACTTAACGAAGCTTAAAAATTTAAAGGCTGTCCAAATTTCTTCACCTTTTAAAATTATTTTTGCAGCTACTTATGTAACGCCGTATTTGCCCGATTTCAAATAAGATACTATGTTGTCTGTTAGATCTGTAAATGTCGAGGTAAGCATTGGAACAAAAACACGCAGTTCTTCTTCGGTTCCATACATAGCAATATTTTCACTACGTTTTTTTCAAATACTTTGAGTAATAAGAGAAAACACTTGGGATCCAGAGTTGTGTGCGTTTACAAAAACGTATTACTCACAAAAGCTACAACTATTATACCTAATAACTCACAACTCGACCAATAAATTATTATTTTTACCTGATTGTAAGTATAACAGAGAACATTGTACCTAACCAATTCGCATTCAAGGAATTCAGCTACAAAAAATCCCCTCTTCCACCTACCCTAAAGCTTTATCCCTGTGAATACTTAAATCAAAATTACTTTATTTAAAAAAACCTTTTTTGTATTGCACTGTTTATCATTATGGTCTTGCATTTAGCACTCCTTTGATGCTGATGATTTCTTTATGGCTACCAGTGAATTTAAGTTTCCATTCGCTAAGTTCTCATAATTTCTGAATAACCCTCCCTTGAGACAAAAAAAAAAACGACAACTTATACGAAAAAACATTTTAAAACTTTATAGCCTTCATTAAGTGCTAACTGCATTCAGTAAGGTTGAAGTTATAATAATTCTATAGATACTCCACGATCGTGGAGGTAACGTGCAGCAAGCTAAACGTCAGCAATCTACATTATGAGTCGGATATAATATTTCCAATAAAAACAAATATTACCCCCCCCCCCCTCCCCCTCACCGTACTGAGTGGTTAAGTGCAAGCAGTTGTTAACCTGTCGCTGTGCAATAATATACCGTGATTTATGATTGGATCTGTCTACTTTTGTTCGAATCGGATGCTGGTGCGATGATGATGGCTTAGTACATTATATACAGCAGCAAAATTGTGATGGCGATCAGGATTGCAATTAGCGCGAATGTGTGGTTGTCATATTTAACTATTTTAAATAAAAAAAATAAACAAAGGCGTCAAGCAATTTATTTCTGTAGCAATTATAAAATCAATTCTAGAAATGGAAATCATACTATTCAGATTGTGAATCAGGATATTCAACTTCTGTTCAAGGACTCTCAGTTATCCTGGACAATTAAAAACAGAAAAGAAAATGCTATTATTATTATTTATCTTAATTTGTCAAAAATACTTCTTATACATATCAAATTTAAAAATTCAAAATTCTGATTGCGATTATGACATTTTATTATGAAGTTGCATTCACAATCGGAGCTTTTGATTTTTTTTTGCAGTTAACAATCTGATGGAATGTTCTTTTACTTTTCATACAACACCACCTGGGCTTTGAAATTGCAAACAAGTTTTAAAGATTTAAATCCTATAGACAAGTCAATCTATGGATAAGATTTATGGGGAACTATTTGAAAAGTTAAGTGTTTATTCTGTGATACGTCATGTAGGATTAAAACACATGCCATATTGAATGCCGCAGAAGCTATAATGTATTCAACTGCGCGCGTTTGCAGGTGTTTATCGATTTAAATAATGCCTATATTATGATGGATTATGGGAATATGTAATTATTAAAAATGCATAACTAATATTTGGTGTATACATATACCATAAAATATACCTATATCGCTTTCTAATGACTTTTGTTGATTTTAAACAGATGTTGTTGGATTAGGATTTAGGTTGTCACAACAACCACACAGTATAACACATGGTTATTTATAAATAATTTCTATTCTGTACGGTCAGGGCCCCGGTCGGATGGCGGCTTGTGGCTTATTAGCCACCTATATCTTTTGCATGAGGGGCAAGTTAGCGAAAAAACATTAGCTTATCGAAAAATTATTAATTGATAATTTTGTGATAATTTCGAATTTTTCATTTTTTCTATGTTTTCTATGTTTTCTATGTTTTTTTTTTTGTTTGCTACTTTAGTAAGCTGATATCAACTTAGCGATGCAGCACCTCAAAAAGGGGTACAAAATTCTTCTATTGAATAGTTTATTGCGTAATAATTAGGCGTTTAGTAGTTCTGAAAATTTCGATTTTGTCGTGTTATGTTTTCTATGTTTTTTTTGAAAAATTGTCAAATCGGTATCAAATTACCGAGGAAACCTGAGAAAAGAGGTTAAAACTACTTTTATTGAAAGACTTTTGGTCTTATTAATTAGATTTTTGGCTGTTTAAACTATGTCTAAGTATTTTGAAACAGTCGGAAATATGCTTTTTTAATAAAATATTTCTCTAGCTTTAGACAATAGATTACGTTATTTAAAGCAAGATAAAAATATAGATTAATTTAGCAAAAATTAGAAAGGTTTTTTAAAAACTTGGACGGCTGTCTAAAGTTAGACAATGTTTATTAATAAGACCATTATTGTTTAATAATTTGCCATTCGGCTGTCCTGAATTAAATGTGACAATTTTAATTTTGTTGTGCGATGTTTTTTATGTTATTTTATTTTGGAAATAAAAATAAAAGATATTGTATGACAACTAAAACATAGTAGCCGTGGTATGGTGGTTAGTGCGATGGACTGTCATGCCATAGGTTTAGGTTCGATACCCAGCCTCGTTCAACAAATAATAATATAAAAAAAAAAACGCTACTGCCTCTTGCGAGGAATTGACATTACCTCCAAGAGTATCCCTTGTCGTAGAAAAGTATCGCTCACAATAGCCATTCGGATTCGGCAATTAAGTGTAGGCCCCCTCCATGCCTGCAGACACGCACACAAGAATGGTTAAGAGTTGTAATTCACTAGGCCCTAGTTCTGCATGAGCTGTTGTCAGTTGTACCATCAAATTTAATTTTATTTTTTACGACAACTAACATCAATAAACAATTTGATTACAGACGTTTTAACCCTTTTTTGAAGAGTTCTTCTCGAATTTTTAATAAATTAAATATAAATAAAAAACATAGAAAACATTGCACAACTAATTCAGGACTGATGAATGACAAATTATTAAGCAATAAACCATTCAATATAAGAAGATTTAACTCCGTTTGCAGGGAGTACCAATTTGACAATTTTGCAAAAAAAACATAGAAAACATCGAGAGACAAATTCAAAATTGTCACAACTAATTTATGGCTAATTCCGTGAAACAATCACAATAAGAAGTTTTTATAACTTTTCCAGAAGCTGCTTCGCTAAGTTGACGCCAATTTGACAATTTCGCAAAAAACATAGAAAACATCGAGCAAAAAATTCAAAATTGTCACAATTAATTCGCGACTAATTAACGGCTAATTAAAGAGCCGTGAAACATTCACAATAAGAAGTTTTTATACCTTTTCCAGGAGCTGCTTCGCTAAGCTGACGTCAATTTGACAATTTTGCAAAAAAAACATAGAAGACATCGAGAGACAAATCCAAAATTGTCACAATTAATTTACTGCTAATTAACTGCTAATTTTAGAGCAGTAAAACATTCACAACAACAAGTTTGTATACCTTTTTCAGAAGTTGTCACCAAATTATCAAATCAGAAAAAAAAAAAAAACATAGAAAACATTGCACGACAAAATAAAATTGAAAAGCTTATTATTAAGCAATAAACTATTCAATATAGGGCCCGTTTTTGAGGTGCTGCTTCGCTTAGTAGATATCAACTTAGCAAAGCAGCAAAAAAAAAAAATACATAGAAAACATCGAACGACAATTTCGACATTATCATAACTAATTCACGACTAATTTATGGCTAATTATCCAATTGATAATTTTTTGATCGCCTAATGTTCTTTCGATAACTTGACACTCATGCATAAAATATGTGCCTACAATAAGTCACAACCCACCGCATTGATAGTGGCCCAAAAGCGGCCATTCACAAGGTAAATGACCGAAACAATAACTGCAAGGGATAGTTTTATGTGTATACCTGCTGTTGAAAAAAAAAACAGATTTCATGATAATTACGATGGGAAATTAAAAAGAGAAAGGTTTTTGCACTTTATGTGAATTCAATAATGGAAATGGAAAATATATAGGTTCTTATATAAATGAAAATCGAGAGAAAGTGATCGTTTTCGATAAAAATATCGATGTATCGTAAATAGCTTTAAAAATCGGTAGAAATACAATAAATTCTTGTTTCTGGCAACACTGCAAGATTGTTTGATAGTTGTATAGACCCTGGTTCTACACGAGCTGTCGCGCCACAATTTTTTTTTTTTTTAACCCAATGGGTCAGTCAGTATACTCAGTAGTGTAAAGAAAAAAAAAACAGGATTGTTGTTAAAATGATTAAGATTTCAATTTTGTTTATTATCAGAATTACAATAAAATGATAAATTGCTAATTATCAAAAATAATTCTAGAAAAATACAATGTACGCCCTCAAAAAATGATAATTTTCAATTTATCTCGAGCTTATCAAATAAACCTACTTATATCTAATTTATACTTTATTCTGTTTGATATTTAAAAATTCCATGCATATAACATCGGACGCAACTTTTATACATGTAGGTATAGCCACTATTCTTGGAATTATTATGAAAAATCATATGGATTTGCTTTTTACTGGTTGTTTTCAAATTTCTGACTCATTATATTTAAATTCATAAATGATAAAAATTACAAAAATAGTATTGAAGATACGAGTTTTTTTTTCCATTTGAATATTTATCGTAAAAAAACAGGAATAAAAAACCTACAACAGCGATATGAAAATTATTAAAATACAGGGCCGTTGAAACTATTGGCAGATCTTATAAATTTATGTGTATTACTCGACCACGGTCGGATTTCATTCGATCACAGATGGCTGGCGACAAAAAATCAATCATCTAAAAAGTATATGGTTCTAAACGAAAAAGAAATACTAAGACAAATTTCCATATAAATTTGGACGCAAAAAGTCAGAATTTTTTTTTTTTGAATTTTTCTCAATTTTTTGTTTTTTTTCCATTTTCCCCAAAATATGATAAAATTCCGGCTACATGAAATTTGGCCCCAAACAAAAATTGAAAAATGGCCCGAAAAATTTATATGAAACAACAAAAAATTGATTAAATTTTGTGAATTGGGGTAGTTTTTCATTTTTTTGGGGCCTCTATTAATTTTTTATTCTGGGGTTGAATTTCATTATGAAAAATGGCCCAATTTTTATCTGTTGTTGTTGTTTTATGTATATATTTTTGGGCCCATTTTTCGCTTTTGGTTTAAGCTTTTCTTCCTTTTTTTGGGGCTATTTTTCATTAAGTTTGGGGTCATTTTTCCATTTTGAAAATGGGGTCATTTTTCATTATTTGTTTGGGGCCATTTTTCATTGGGGCCAAATTTCATGTAGCCTAAAATTCCAGATTATCCCCAATTTGTAACTGCCTTATTTATAAACAAAAAATGGTTATTTCAGCTCTTGTGTTCAGGATAACTACACCATCGAATAAGAATTTTCCGGACTCAAATGAAGCAGTAAGCAATTGCCTTCAGCTTGAGTCCGGAAAATTCCTTTTCCATGGTGTATATGTTAGTTACCCTGAACACAAGAGCTAAAAAAAACATTTTTTGTTTATAAATAAGGCAGTATAGGTTTTCAAAAATGTACTCGAATCAAATAGTATAATTTAAATATAACTGATGGCGCCTGTAGCCGCTGCCCACTTTGCTCTACATATTGGAGTGGTCGTGATCTTTATCGTTAACCTTATAATTATACAATATACATATAGGCACTTGTGGCTCGTGCTATATAAACGAACTCAAATCAGTTAAGATAAAAAAAAAATCCAAGCATCAAACCAAAACTTCCGTTGTGGATAGCGGACTGAAAACAAAAAAAAAAAAAAAAACTACCAACTAATAAGTCGCATGTACTTGATCCTGATTATTCATAGGCAGAGGTATAGGCATAAATTACAGCGATGCTTATACAACTTTGAATAGAAAAGGTGATGTTTATTCAAATTCTTCTACCTCAAATGTGATTGTTAATTATATACTAGAAAACATTTATAAAGGTGCTTTTTAAGTTAGTGCTACGAAAAAGAACTTTGACAAGAGTGTAAGGCGGTGAATGGCAGTGCTACGCGGCGGCAGCGCACTGTGGTTTGAAATGGCATTTTAGCGTGCCGAAAAGTGGTAAAATAAAGGTCTCAGATTTGCATGAAATTTTCAGGAATTACTCTCAATACTTGACTATAAATAACCCCATTAATGGTTTTTGTAAAAGTTCATCCACATTTTTGTTATTCAACTCTTTTTAGAAGTCTATGAATAAACTGCATTAAGAAGACTAATTTGCCTCTTTTTCAACCTGCCGTTATTTTAATTCAGTATATGGAATAAAATTGGAAGAATACTTTTTCCTCGTCCACTGGTATGAATTAATTATTGAAAACGACCAAAATCAGTAAATATTTATTCACTGGTGGTGTAAAATATTTATAATTTTACTGAAACAAATTTTTCACAATTAAATTTTTAATTTAAAAGCCCGCCAAAAACCTGCAATCTCTCGCAACCCCAAATCTTTGCCTCTATTAATTTCATCCATCTCCATGTTATCATTATCAAAAAATTTCGTCGCCGAAACTTGACAGAATCAAAAGATTTTCGACTTTTTCTGTGAACAAACTTTAGCCGCAAACATGACAATGCAATCTCAAAGGCGATTCAAGAATGCAGTTGGATATGATTTGTCCAAGCAAGAGTTTGTCTATAATTTGGATATTATTCCGCGATAGGTAGTTAAAATTTGTATAAATAATAATATTTTAATAATTCATACATAAAAATTGATTTTCTTTTTTTTTAAATAAGAAAAAAAAAATGTAAAAAAGTCACAATTAAGTGAGTATTTAATGCCTTTTTAGACTTCTAAGAAAAAATAATAATAAAATAACTTTGAATCCATTGTCCTGTAATAATTCATAAAAAATTAAGTAAATTCAAAAGAAAAACTTAGTTTCGTAATTTTCAATATTCTCAAAAACTAAAAGGTGTTAAACCATCTTTCTAGCTTTTAATGTTCTACAAAGATCGATATAAGCATATTAAATATTAAATTTCAAACGAATTTTTTTTTTTTTTAAATAAAAATAAATTTTATTTTTTTTTTAATTTTGAGTTTCATTCAATTAATTTAATTTAAAACACAAAATAAAAGATGAGATTTCTGCTTTTAAAAAAAAGTTGCGACGCAAATTTCTAAGTGTAGCTGTTTTTTTTTTATATATTTTTTTTGTATGAAGACAATTTTTTTTTTTTAGAAAATCACCTCTCCTATTTTTTTTTTTAGAAAATCACCTCTCGTATTGACACAACCTGTACAAATATCCACATTTCAGATTTTGGGGCTCTAAAATGCCATTTCATCAAATAGTGCGGCGCGGCGTGGTGTTGACACAAGGCAAATAAAGATAAAAAATATAGGTACGAACATTTAGTAGGTCGAACTAGTCAGAAAAATTGGTGTTACATTTCTAAGTTGTAAAAAGCTGGACATTGTTTTTCATTGATCCTCAAAGTCTATAGACCATATACACCTAGAAATATTGGCGTAGGTATTCCTCATTCCCCCTACCTCATCCCTTTTATTTTTAAATCGATTTATTTCAGATCCTATTTGCTTGATTTCCTATAGCTTCCTGGACACCAAAACTATATACTTATAATTGGAAAGAAATTCATTGGACTTGGTATTATACAAATCGATCGATACAGTTTACGATGCCATCGAAACTGTAAATTATCCTACAGAGTTTTTTAACTCACTGGCATGCCACCAAAACTTCTGAGTCTAAAAGTTGGATCACCGGTTATTTTACTTCGGAATTTGAGCTCACGCACATGGCTGTGCAATGGCACGCGATTGGTCATTAAAAAATTGATAAAAACAAAATCAAAGCCAGCATTTAGATTGGCAAAATTCAAGGCGAAAATATTTTGCTGCCACGCATTCCAATAATTCTCAATTGAATTCAAACGCGCTCAATTTCCAAGGCCAAACGATGTCCCATTGTGGCTTAGATTTGGGAACATCACGTTTTTAACTTTACATTCAAATTTTAAAAGATCAAAAGATGAATTCATATGTCAGTCAATCAAGTTAAAGAAATATATTAAAGTGAGAAAATTAGTGGTTGGTGTTTTTTTAATTTTTATCGGCGGTCATCGTCTACAGCACTTCATTCGTCTTTCTATCGTTTCATCCCAACATATCCGTTTCATAATCAATGGACCATCATCATACTTGGGCTCGGGAAGATCATATTTTCCCACGGTGCGGCGCAATGCCAAACACGTTCAAACCTTTACAAACTTGCTCAATATCCACGTTGAATCTTTCTTCAATGGCGAATAAGTTGTGTCCACTGTCGTTGTACTTAAGGGAACCGGCCCGGTACATCTGCATCCGAAAGGGCCCGAAAAATTCCTAGAACAGAACTGCGGCACACAACAACAGCACACTTTCAGTTTCAAATTTAATATTTCACTTTCGATTCGCCTGATGGGTGTCCAAACGATCCGACACGAGATACGTCATGAAAAGCTTGATTGGATATTTCTGAAGTGCTCCGCACCGATATAGTGCTGTGCTGTGACATTTTTTATTCTCAATAGAACACAAGAATCACGAACGTTTTCAAGTTTGTCGAATGACAATGCGCACCGTCATTGCCTGCAGCATAAACGTCAATTTTATCAATCGTTGAATATTCAAACACATTTCTACGCTATTTTTTTTATTTAACAACCAAAGTATTCACTAGAAATAATTATGGCCTAAAAAAAATGTTAATAAAAACAAAATATTATCGACTTTACTGTTTTCTATTACTTATTTTTAGACTTCTGAAATAGGGCTTGGAGGAGATAAGTATAAAGTACATATTAAGTGTATGTTAAAATATGGATGGGGATGCGTCTGGTGAAATCCTCCAGTACTGGAACAATAGTATGATTGTACTAGCGGCGTAGTTTTTATTTAACAACATGAAATGTAGCAGTTTTTATGAAATTAAAAAAAAAATATAAATTTTAGAGGCCAAATAACTTTATAACTATGACAGATATGAAAAATTTTGTAAGAATCAATTTTTTAGAGAATTTTATAAGCTATTTGTTTGTCTCAGATTATTTTTTGATAGGACAAATATTTTCTAAGTTAAGCCCATAGAACCGAAAAAAACGACATGATACACATTCCTGCCGCTAGAGCTCGCCTCGGATTCATGGGGACTTATGTATGTACACTTCATCACTATAGGCCTCTCTTAATAAGTGTGCCAAGTTTCAAAACTGTTGGATTTTTTTCCAGGTGAAAACCTTTATTGACTGGTCTACATCTATTTGTGTTATTCTATGACGAAAATAATGACATTATATCACTTAACAAAATATACAAAATGAATTATTAAATATATTGAAAAGCAGGACATTTTTAAGTGAGGAAGGACAGGAGGACAAATAGTTGAAATTGAGAATTATCCTTCTAAATGGGGGATGGTTGGGAACCCTAGACATGAGTATAGAATTGCATTTTTGCACTCATTGAACAATTCTTATTCATCCCCATATATCTCATGTCGCATGTTTGGTTGGAACCTGATGCTTTTTATTATTATTTTTTCTATGAATGCATAACTCACCATTTTTGTAAGATACACATTTATTTTTATACACTGTATTAAGTACATACATTAAAAATGTGTGAATCATCATCTACACCAAGATTGTAATATAAAAAAAAATTTATCTAAAAGCTATTTACTATACTACTTACACTGTTCTATTATTTAAAATTCTCGCTGGGATTGCATAAAAATCCATAAAAATATAGCAACCTTTCCGGAAATCCCTATTTTTCCCATTGAGTAATATATATAATGCAATTAAGTCATGGCGCCTATCCACTACAATAATAAACAATGAAATGAATATATCCTGCCAGACAGGTTAACCTTGTTCTTATAATAGAAATTGTATAAAATGTGCAGAAAAAAAGTAAATATTGCCCTCTCTATCCTAATGCAATAAACTAATATCATAACATTCTCTAACCTTCACAAGTTCCAATTGAACTGATCTTCTCTTCAAGCGCCGATAATTTATGACACTTCTGTCCATTCAGTGTCAATTGCATCATAAATCTTTGAGGTAACAACAATGAAAGAACGCCTTTTAATAGTTCATCAGACCCTAAAGGCATCAACGTGCTACTTCCTACCTGTTATCGATATAATATCTATTGGGCATGCAATAGGTAAGATCTTGGATGATCACATGCTGCGACTTAAATACTTGTTTTTTTTTTCCTCCCTTTTATACACGGTTGCAAGGTTTTTTTTTCGGGAGTGTCAAGTTGTGCAAGCCCCGAAATAACCCTTAGGGCATAGAGAACTCAATTAGGAACAATGGACCGTGGCGAACAATTGGCGACAAGTTTCCGGTCACTCTAGTTGAGTGGTATAATTTTTTGGAATACCTTTACCAATAGCTAGACTTGTGTTGTGCGCCAACATTCCAATGGAAAATTCTTAATCCCGCGTTGAAAATTGTCACCACAAGCCTTGGCGGCAAGAATAAAAATCACATTCCGATGCAGCCAGCGGCAATAATATCGAATGCGTGGAAAGAGAGTGACACGATATAAAATTATAATACCAAAAAAAAGAAAAAAAAACCCGAAACATAAAACGAAGGTTAAAAAAAGGTCGAATGGCTAATAAAAAATCAATTAGTCCGAACCGAAGTCTTTCGGTATGAATCAGGATCAGATGCGGTGTGCTGCGTTAAATGCGGATGGATGGACGCTGCTGGACGCACAAAGAAGTGTGGCTAAATGGTTTTTTTTTTTTTTTTTTCGGTTGGAGTTGATTTTATATTTTCTTTTTTATTATATTATTCACTCTCGTTTGTCCTTTTGCCGGTTTTTGGGTCGGGTATTGGAAAACCTACTTAGATGATGGGACGACAGAAGTTTTGACTTATTTTTTTTTTGTTTGTTTCTACCTATACTTTTTTTGTGATCGGATTTGGAGCAGAATTTGTTGGTTTGTTTTGAAAGCTTTTTGAACTAATGTTTGTGTCCCGCGAGTCCCTCTTATTTATAAATATGCGCCTAACACCAAAGGACCCGCGCGGTTAAGGTTCTTTGATGTAGTTTTTGTTGTTGTTGTTGTTGTTGGTGTTTTTTTTTTTTTGAAAATACCGCCAAGGTGTTGAAATGGAATGTGATGAAGTAGAGAGAGCATGAATAATTGTAGGAGGTTTGAAAAGGAATTAAGTTGGAATAGATCTCGTATAATGGTTTCATTTTTAAGACAAACAATTTGTATAATCTGAAATTTTGAGTCATATGTATATGTAAATAGGCAATGCTTGTGAAGCTGGCAAGACAACTTTAAATTAGACCTATGAGAACACGTCAGAAGTTTGCCATTTTTAAAGAAATTCGAACATTGCCAAAATAAGCGCCACCCTAATACATACATATATACATTATACATTAGGTACTATGTACATACATATGTATATGAATGGCAAGTTTTGGACTCGTGAAAAAATCGAACTCGTGATTTTAATCAAACTTGACATTACAACGATAGAGAAGACGAAAAAAGTGGGTCTCGCAAATCTTATGTTTCTCAAAAACGGCTGTAAAATGGTGAACATAAAATTTCCAAAAAATGGTTTTAAATGGTACCTCCAATAGAACCATTTTTTGTTATTCGTTTTTCTCGAAATGGAATAAGCTGAATTTGATATTTTTTTTATGGAAAATCTTCTGACAAATTCAAATAGTTTTATAAAGAAAAATTTTCAAAAATGTTTTTTTGGATTTTTAATTTTTTTTTTTTTTGAAAAACAAATATTTCAAAAACGGCTTCGTTGATTTTTATGAAACATTTTTTGACATTATCTAGAATATTTTGAACAAAAATTTTTCTTATAGTAAATATTAACAGTACCTTCCATATAATTAAATGTTAAAAAATTGCTATACAGAAAATCTAAATTTTCTCGAAAACGACTCCAACGATTTTGATTAAAATTAATTTAAATACTAATATTAGAACGGTCTATGATTTGCCGAAAACAAAATTTACAGTTAGCCATTATTAACAGTATACCTTTCATAGAACCATTTTCTTTATTTTAGGCTATCTCCTTATACCGATTTAAATTAAATTTTCTATACAAAAGCTTCTTAAAACTTGAAATTATACTGCATATCAAAATTTAAAAAAAAAAAAAACAAATTTGGATTTAAAAAAAAAAAAAACAATTTTTTTTTTTTTGAAAATTTGATATTTCAAAAAACGGGTTGTTGATTTTTTTCGAAATTTAATTCAGCATTAATAAATACTATAAAATTATGTAGCAATGCTTTTTCTTAAAAATGTTTAAAAATTAATTTTTAAAAAAACCGTTCCTACGATTTTTATTTTTGTTGTTCACAAAAATTAAGATTTATTAAAGAAATTAGATGTGATACTTTTTTTGCTCTCAAAACAAGTTAAGGTGAGTTTTTTACGAAATTAGTTTCGAATTATGTTGATTTTAGATAATTTTTCAGTTTATTTACATATATTCTTCAATTTACCATGTATATGGATAAATATGTACATAAATAATTTTACATTATGTACATATATACCTACTGATAATACGCTCATTCTTTAAAATTCAAAGAAAATTTTATTGCAAGAGCAAGTTTGTGTGATCCATTCGTGCATTTTATTTTCATTATTTTTTTCTTTAAATTTTGAGTTTGAAAATTAATTTTTCAAAAACTTTTCTCTCAATTTCATCTATCATAAAGTGGACAAACCTTGTCTGTAGCAAATTTAATTTACTTTCATTTTGTGTTGTACACTTTTCTTAAACGCTTGGTTTTCGAAATATTTACAAAATAGTACAAAAGGGGACTTTCCCCCCCCTCCCTCTCCTGGCTAAAGCTCGCGGGCCTGGGCTGGAACTTTTAGTATGTTGTACCTGGGGGTCATCCTTACCACTTAAAAAAATAATCCAGAATACATGATTTTTTTAACTTATTTTTTATTCGTTACAACATTGACCGTTTCAATGTGCTAATTACTCTACAGAAATAATTTTCTTAAGAAAGTAGTAGCTTTCTTAATTTTCAATTTTCTCTTAAACTAAAAGACTTATAGCCATCTAGTTTCTAGCGTTCACCTAAGGATTAAAAACAGTATCAAATACAAAACGAAAATCTAGTACTTTATAACAAAAAAAATTTTAAAAAAATTATCATAAGTTAACTTTTTTTTTTTATAATTTTTGATTTAAAGTCAATTTTTTTAAGAAACTTTCAACTAAAATTACTTGTTTTAGAATTAAAATAATAAAATAGGTTTTTGCATTTTCAAAAAGCTATAGTATAGTATTGTAGATGTTTCCGTTGTTTTTAAATGATTATTTATGCACTTTGATCCAATTTTTTTCAGAAAATTGTATACCTCCCGTATAAGTGGGGGCAAGTTTTTTCTTAATATATCTCTTAAAATTATTTCACAAAGTATTTGTCAATAACTTGGAAATACATTGCATACTTCTTACCTTTGAAGATACAGTGTTTTTCATATCACAAAAAACACTGTATCAAATAAATTAAATAAGAATATTTTAACTCTCGCTACCTTCTTTAACCCCATACCTTCTTTCTCATCAAGTCAATGGAATTATCGTGAATCAATACGTATTTACCTTTCTATAATTTCAGGGTTAATTCATCAAAAAATGTTAAATTTTTAACGCATTAACATGGTTTTTCAGATTTTCTGACATTTGTACCCCCACATCTCTCTTAGTATTGCTCCTAGCAAAAATATGAATAAGACCTATTTTGAAGAGAATATAATTTACTTTCATATTGTAGTGTAACTTTTTCCGCTAATACTCTTGTTTTTCAAAATATTTACGAAATAGTACAAAAGGGGACCTTTACCCCCTCCTGTCTTTTAGTATGTTGTATACCTGGGGGTTATCCCTACCACTTAAAAAAATAATCCAGACTACACGATTTATTTCATTTATTTTATGATTTTGAGTCTTCGTTGACTGGACTAATAACTCGAATTCAAAACTTCAAAAAAAAAGTATAGCATGACATTATGAATGTTTCCGTTATTTTTTAATTATTTTTTTTTCTATTTCAATTCAATTTTTTAGAAAATTGCCCCTCCCATCTAAACGAGGAAAATAGACCCCCTCCTATGTGATTTTTTTCTTGTCTCAACCCAACCTACACGCTCTAGCTTTATAGATATGGAAAAGATAGGGAAAATCAAAGAAAAAAAGGTTTTATTAGAGGTATAGGCTTAATGTTATCCTCCGTTAATTTTGATTATAAAAATAATTTTTGAAAATTCGATATTTTAGAATTGTATTGATTTGAGCGTGGCTTTTGGAGAAGTTCATTTCAAACTTAAAAGAATTTTAACATTAAATCTTCATTAATCTTATGCACAAATGTCAACTTTTAACCTTTAATCAGCTATGACTCACATCCAAATTTATACCAAAAAAAAAAATATCCTGAACAAAAAAAAAAAAAAAAAAAAATACAAAAATTGCTTCCATTCTCCAGAGGATGGCCTCGTATGTCATTGTTTTCAGTTCCATTGTCATCTTCTCATCCTTTTAACGCCACTTTGTATTCCCATTATATTCTTCTCTTTCTTTGTGGTCGACTTTGAGATATTTTCTCTTAATTCCATTCATTAATTCGATATGTTGACAGAATCTATCACCGCATAATCGAAACAAACACACCCACCATCACTCATCAATGATATTCTATGCACAGGCGAGGCGCACCACCACCGCATTAGTGATGTGAGTAATCGGTCTGATGTGTCGGTCCCCTTCTGATTCTTTTATACTTTATTTATTTCTGTTTATTTTTTTTTTCTACCTGATCATGATGGTCATCGAAATCGATACCCTAACCGAAAGTCTTTTGTGAATTTATCGGTGCACTTCGGGGATCTTCAATCAGAGATTTTATCCTGGCCACAATGCTGACCCGAGCCAAAGATGGAATCAAAACAAAAAACAAAAAAAAAAAAACAACCGTAAAACAGGTAGTTGGGCGTAGAGGTGTTGTTTGCTTTCTTAATTGAGCTCCTGGATGCGGGATACCATCTCCATTTCGATCCACCACCTTTTTGAAGAAAAAAAAGTGTGCTATCGTTTATACTCAGCAGGGATACCGTCTTAATGTATTTTAGGTATAGATATCCCGAGTGAGGTGAGTTTTATTATTCTTTCTAAAAATAAATTCCAAAAAGCAGCTACAAATTTTCGATTGATTTATGTATTTAAACACTTAAAGTTTTTTTTTTTTTTTGGCAAAGAGGAAATTAATTTAATTTCCTTTGTTTTCAGCTGGCGATATGGCGAAATATATGTCACATTAAGCGCGATATGCTTTTAGAGGCAATTAAAGTCAACTAATTTGCATAATGTTTTATGCCAACTTAAAGAACAAAAACAACGCCACGACGAACGATGACGATGACGACGATACGCGGTGCGAAATAATCCACGATATATAATTACATATTATAATTTGTATTTCGTATCTGTAAAGAAAACTTATATATTAATGTGGGTTTCAAAAAAAAAAAAAAAAAATTCACAAGCCCACATTAACGCGTTGACACTACCGTTAAGTGTTGTTGGAATCGGTTCCAATCACTAATTTTTGTGGCCTATCGGCTGTTGATGATGATGGTTTACCGGAAGAATTTTAAGGCTTCTTTATTTGTTAAATGTTCTACGAATGGTTTATCGCTTATAATTTCAGGTGGATTGTGTTTGCAAAGCTTTTAAGCGGAACCGAATTTAATTTTTTTTTTTTTAAATATCTACATAATGTATGTACTTTGAAATATATTAAGATAAGTTGGAAATAAGGTTCTGACATGAGGGTTTCTTTTAACAACGCAAAAATGTTATAAAAGAAAAGTGAAGAAAATAACGTTTAACATTTACGATATGGCTAGGTTCTGTAGGTGAATGAGTTGATAACGTTTTTTTTTTTTTTGAATAAAGATAGGTAAACATGTTAATCAGCTTTTGAGGTTAATTGTTATATCCTTATCAACTTATTGCTTACATAAATAGAGCAAAAATGTAGATATTTTTGAATGCTCAGATATAAGTTAGATACTTCTAAAAAAAAAGAAATTTAAAATTATCTGCTTATTTCAAAACGAGATAAAGGGGCTTATTGCGGATGAAATAGAATCTTGTCGAAGAGAATTAAAGTCTACTATCGTTATTTCAAAATTCTATTCGTTAATATTTTTCTATTTGACTTTTAATATTTGTACTGAATATTTTATATTTTTTTCTATTTGAAAAAAATTTCAATTCTATCAATTGCAAGCTGAAATTCCTTAAACATAAAGCATGATATTTGTAATTTTTATGGAAATCCGTTTACTCCACACCTACTCAGTATAATAATTAAAAATGATTTCTCGCACAATTTCGGGTTATTTGGATACATATTTCTGCTTAAGATATTTTTGATATTTAGCCTTCAAAAATTTAGATTACTTTAAATGGACGCACATATGTACATTATAGGGTGTCCGTTATTTCCCAAACTCTTTTTTTTTGGATCGGCCACCTTATAAGTAGAAAGTTCATGCGCTACAAAAAATTTATTGACCAAAAAAAATTTTGTCCGAGGTCATTAACCCGTACCTCTAAAGCCATACATTTCCCATACAAATTTGTATGGAGATTTTGCACTTTTTACCTTTTATTTTTTTTTTCTACCGAATTAATACAGCTATTTTAAATTTTTTTTCTGATTATTGTTTTTAAACTATTCCTTTAAAAAACCACATCCAAAAATTTATGTAAAAAGAAAAATTTATAATTTATTTCGAATTTTAAAAAGTTCACATTTTTGTAGTTTTCCCGCCTTTTATTTTTTTTTTTCTCTAAAACTAAACCAGCTATTCTAATTTTGTTTTTTGATTTTTATAAAATAATAATGCTCTTAATAAAAAAAAAATTCTAAAATTCTGGAAAACTAAAACTTATAATTTAATTTAATTTTTTAAATTATTAAATATTTCAATTTCTTGCCCGTTTTTAGGTTTAATATTTTTTTTCCTCAACTACGGGAGTTATTTTAATTTTTTTTTATTGATTCTTATATACTAATAATTGTTTTAAAAAAACGCATTTAAAAATATATGTAAAATTTTTTTTTTTATTTATTTCGATTTTTTTTTTAAATATTATATTTTTAATTTTTACATTTTTTGATACTTAACGATTTCTAATTTTTTTTTTCAGTGTTGCTATATCATCTAAATTCATATTTTTATAAATAAAAAAATTACAAAATCTGTGAGTCAGTAAATATGTAAGTTTTAAGTTTTTACGGTTTTTATTGGTTTCGAGGTTAGAGGGGAGTCGAAAATCGCTTGAGTTTGTTCCTGTATAAAAAAAAGGGGGGTAGTGCCGAGAACTTGGCTGGTGAAATTTTTTAAGGAATTCATAGGAGTCCTTAAGATCTGTGGATCTTGCCAGTTTGGTTTTATTTATAACTAATTCTCGCATCTCTACCTCTACGTTTGTACCAATGTACATTAAAAAAAAAATTAAAAATTTTAAAAATTAATTTTTTTTAATGGTAAAAAAAATATACACGACTGGATCGCACCAAATTGCTCTAAGATAAATAAAGTAAGGGAACACAAATGTATTCAGTTTTTTTGCAATATTTCTCAAAAAAAAAAAGAATTTCAGTTTTCTTAAAAAAATGTTCATTTTTTTTGAAAAACTTATTTTTGGAAAAATTGCTTTCATTGTTCAAATAAAGTCTTTATTTTTTTTTATCCATTGATAACATAATGCTTAGGTTTGTAAGGCTTTGAACATTCGGTACGGAAAACCGTTGGGGGGATCAATTTGAAATTTTATAAAAATATTGACGGTTTATTAGTTTAAAGACAAACAAATTTTTTGCTGAGATATTTGATTGTACTTTCATACAAATACAGCTTTTCAAAAAACACTGACACGCTACATTTTAGCAAGCGTTAAAAAAAAGGAAAGTAGTAAAAAATAGATTTTTTTTTTATATAAAACTTATTATTTTCAAAATTAATTTTGTTTGCGTATTTGCTTTGTTATGTTTATCCACGTAAAAAATTACAAATTTTATAACTAAACCCTTATTCGGGTTATTTTTAGGAAAAAGTATCTGTCGTTTTGCTCTTAATTTCTCATAAATAAGAAAGATTTGTGCCTCTACTCTTCAGTATTTGACAGGAAATGAATTAAAGCAATGAATATTAAACACAAAAACTGTGAGGCGCAAATTTTTGGAAACAAATTTAACTTGATAAAAAAAAAAAAAAAAAAGAATACAAATTAAAAAAAAAATTACTTGATAAAAAAATCAAATAAAAGAATTAAATATTAGCTTTTAATAAAGCTAAAACACATCAATTTCTTACATTATATGCTTTGAATTATTTTTTTTATATTTTTATCCATTTTAAGACAATTTTTTAAAAACTGTCCTCCCTAACCATTGTGGGATATTCCCCCCTACAATTTTTTTCTTAGAACGATGCAAGGAACTATACCCCAAAATATGGGACATGTATTGGGGGGCTCCCGTATAATAATGATGAGGAAAAAGACGCGTCATCAATTTTTGAATTTATTTTAACTCCCAACACCTGCCTAGCCTTATCTCAAATGACTTCCAGTTTATTAAGTAAAATTAAATGTCAAAAAATATGCTGTAAAAGTCTTTAGAATGGGTAAATCAATAAATTATTGAATGTCTAAAATATAATATTTGGTTAATTGTCCAAGTAATTATTTACATCTCAAATCTTCTCTAATCTTAAATCTTTTCTATAAATGATTTACATAATTTTTGTAACTTACGAAAAGTAGTTTTTCATTTATGGTCTTAATTATTTGTTATGTGGGATGGCTTTTTTATGTTTTTTTTTTTTTTATTAAGTTCGTAGCTTCATAAATATGTTAATTTAATTCTTTTAGGCCATTTATGGTATGATGTGACTTCAAAACACGTCTTATTTGCTTTTCTCACTTAATTTGTTTTCAATAAAAACAACATTTTCTCTAAAATTGTAACTAAATATAGATATTTATGTACTCGTATATCGATATAAAAATTGATATTTTTAAATAAAAATCAAGTTTCATTCATTGACAACTTTTACAAAAATTGCACCAGATTTTCATAATATATTTTTTCAATTTATGTTCCTCTTAACTTTCTCAATTAATTCACTCATACACATGCGTGCCATTAATAAACAGCAGTTGCAACATTGCAAATAATTCAAATAAATTCACATTGTTTATTGATGGTAAAGTTAATTCAAATAGAAAATTAATACAATTTACTCGAGCGGGATTTATATTTTTTTATTAACATAAATAAACCACAAACCAATTTAAATAAATGTTCATATACGTCTACCTAAATAAGTTGTCGCACATAATTTATGAAACTAGGGCGTAATTACCGTCTGACTAAACAAGATATAGCAATGAGAGTCTATGATAAAAGAAAACATTATATCCAGTCGTAATTTTGTTTAAACGATTTATTATCTTTATCACAAACCACCGCCGCGCTCGTTTAAATCAAAAATCGAGTTCGCTGCTCAGCTCTTTTGTTTAAACTTTATTGCACTGTTTGGCGTTATTTAAATTTTTTAAATTCATTGCATGCATGGATATGTGTTACGCATGAGAAGCACATGTACTAGATTTGATGCATGCCGAATAATGATGAAGAATAAGAACAATTTTATTTAGATTTGAGGTACTGATGAGCGAGTTGCAAAAATAATAATTTGAAGGGAGCGAGAATTAAAAAAAATATATTTTCTTAAAGCTGAGGGTATACATATTTAAATAATTATTTTTGGAGCATAGGTTAGTCTTGAATGATAATGCAGACGTGCATTTCTCAACATAACTAATTTGCATAAACTCATAGCGGAACTAAGCCCACTGCAAGCGTTCTATACTATAATAATGGATATTTTAATTTAATAGCATGTTTGACTTTTATTCAATGCAATAACTGAAATAAAATTAGCACCTGAATTAATTTAAAAAAAACTCGGTGAATAGAGTAGTGAGGTTACGCTAAGTTTAAACGATAAATAGATAATGAAGAAGTGTTCGGAAGAAAAACGACAGATGGAAACAAACATAAGTTTTCATGAGAGGCAATATAGGAAAAACTTTCAATTTCTGTTAATCTGTGAGAATATCAAAATGACACAAAAATTTATAACAAACAAAATTTTAAAAAATATGCTTTTGGTTCTTCTAGTCAATATTTTGCATGAATTTACTCATGCACCTATATATCTCAAAATTACTTAGAAAAGGCATTTGTTGATTTGTGGCACTTCCAATCAAACGAGAGCCTTACAATAAAGGTCGATTTGCTTTAAACATTGGGAAGAGCAATTTAAGTAGGAAACTAGAATTTTAGTTAATTAAAAAAAAAATAATAATAATTGTTAGTTTCAGTTTTACAATGCTTAAGCCCATTTGACACAACATTTTTATTTTAATTTTTAGCTCATTCAAAATAAAACTAAGAATTAGTTTAGGCTGTGGGATCTTAGTACCTACCTCACGTATGGGACATTCGACTTATGTAGTTGATTTTTATTAAATGATGCCAATTTTTAACAGATATAAGAAAAATGGTATTATTATAATAACTGACAAAGTTAAAAAAAAAGAAAATAAACAAATGACAGTATTTTTTAACAAAAAAAAAAAAAAAAAAACTCACAAAAAAAATTACAAAAAATTATTGAAGAATGATTTTTGTTTGTAAAAGAATTCAATCGACACTTTGTTTAGAAAAAAAAACTACCACTAAAAATTGTTGAAAATTTAGTCTGGTATATTTTTAGAGTAAAAACAAGGTCTGCAGTTGATAAGGTTTTTAAAGATCTTGAACAAGCGATATGTAGTTGAATAAGAAAAATAGCATCCAAGTAACTATCTAGGTACTTAAAATTGGCGTTCCAATTTTTTTATTAAATCTGTTTTTCGCAATGGTATAAGTATTTTTTTTTTAAAACCAGTCGAAACGATTTTATAAAAATACTAGCTGACCCGGCAAACTTCGTTCCACCTATAATTGATTAAATTATTAATGTCTCTTTAGAATGTCGTATCAAGTGCCAATGTAGAAAGATCGCGTTCGAACGAAAAACAATTCAGAAAGTATGCAATTTATTGTTATCACGAATTTTCGACTCTTACAATTTAATTTTTTAATGTTTATCTACGTAGTGTGTTTATCTGGTT
Organism: Epistrophella euchroma; assembly: GCA_947049315.1. Lineage (NCBI taxonomy): Eukaryota > Metazoa > Arthropoda > Insecta > Diptera > Syrphidae > Epistrophella > Epistrophella euchroma. The sequence continues at coordinate 129,374,532 of OX346246.1, forward strand.
CAATATAAATCAGAAAACAAAAATACTCATCCAATTTAGATGTTGTTCAGCCAAGTTATGCGCGTACGAACAAAAAACTATTTCAGAAAGTTTGAAATTTCAAGATGTTTTCACTATTTTCTGACTTTGTCGGTGGAATTTTCTAATTTCTATCCGAATTTTTCAATTTTCGGCTCCGTAGTATGTTATTCTGGTTCAATATAAATCCAACTAAATAATCACGATGCAAATCGAATGATGTTCAACTGATTTATGCGCTTACGTGTTTTCACGATTTTCTGACTTTTTGAGTCGAATTTTCTAATTTTCGGTCCAATTTTTCCGATTTCTGGCTCCGTTTTGCTTTCAATTTCTATTTCAATACAACTCCAACAAAAAATCTTCAACCAAATAGGACGATGGTTAGCCGAGTTATGCGCGTACGAACACAAAAACGGATTCATTTTTATACATTATAATATATATATTTTTATAAATTAAGATTTCTTTGGTGGCTAAACAATTTCCGAACTTATTCAATCAATTTATTTCGAGTTATAGGTGCGTTTTATTCCTAATTCATAGCTAGCACAGCAATACAATTTCAATAAAACGCTATATAAACTTTTATCTCCACTCTTTATTCTCTGGATGTGTTCATATCCTTTTTTGAGTGAAAAACAAAATACGTTACCGACATTTAAGGTTCAAGTCCACACTATTTGTCTACTTTTATATTCACTAATTTACTGGCTAATTTATCGGCACTTTTGGTTTTGTTATTTTTCACCAAGAAATAATTTTACTGTGCTAGCTATAAAATTGCCAATAAAACGCACCTTATGTTGAATTACGTTTTCGGTTATAGTTAAAATTGTACGTAGTTTGGTAAATTTTGAACATAAAGAAAATATGGTTATTGCGAATCAATTCTTTTATATATGAGCTATTTTTTAGCGCCCTTAGAAACTACTTTCTTCTCAGGACCAGATTTAGGACCAGAAGCCTTCACAAACTGTGGTATTAAAAAAATTTACAATTGTACATTTTCTATTTTTAAGAATTTGATGAGCAATTAAGTACATACATCAAAGCTATGGATATTTTAATTTTATTTAAAATGTATATTCCATGATGGCATCTAAAACTTATATTCAAATCTTCACATCTTCTAAAAGTGATGTAAATTTATTTTTCAAAGTCAAAATAAATTTATCTTATTATTTTTTTCTTTTCCCCGGCCCTCCAAAATCATAAATCCAGCCATGCTTTCTCTACAAGTCTACTAATTTTTCCAGACATTCTTCTGATTAACCATATAAAAGAAAAAAAAATTAAATTTAGAAGAACAAAAATCAATGACCTGGAGAAACGCCATTTAAAAAAAAAAAAACAAAGCTGTACATTTCTTCATTATTTATAAGTTCTCTTTAACATTCCATCCAATTCACGAAGAAATGTCAATTATTTCAAAACAAATGTCATTCATTTATTTAAAACTGTCATCAGCTGAAACAAGCAGACACCCAATAATGTTTGCAATAAAATATTTATTGTATTGCAATAAATATGGCGAAACTCATTATTTAAATTTAATAACTATACATACATATTGGACGAATAAATAAGTATCGAATCCAGATTAAACAAAAAGTACATGCACTCTCCTTTGTGAAAATTATTTTACATGGATGGCGTTATACTGTTGTTCTTGTTCAATACAATACAACAATTGAATTTGAGTTGAATGTGTTGGGTTGGTATGTATACGTAAGGTATGTATACAGGGTGATTGGTATTAGATGCACCAAACTGCTGGAGCGAGTAGGTTGGGTTAAGACAAGAAAAAAATCGTATAGGAGGGGAGTCTATCCCCCCCCTTTAGGCAGGAGGGGCAATTTTCTAAAAAATTGACTTAAAACAGAAAAAAAAATTTTAAAACAACGGTACAATTTAAAATGCCATGGAAAACCAGAAATCTCTTCTTATATTTTTATTTTAAATTAAGTTGTGTTAGTGAATAGTTTCTGAAAAATTAATTTCCAAACTCGAAATTTAAAAAAAAAAAATGAAAAAAAAAGTTTCAAACTAATTTTATGTAATTAAGTATGATTTTTGTTTTCAAAATTCAATGCTCTTATTAGCTTTCAGTCAAAAACAGAAAACCGGATGCTAAAATGTCTTTAAGTTTTTAAGAAAATTAAAAATAACAGGAGGAGCAATTTTCTAAAATAATTGACTTAATACAGAAAAAAAAATTATTAAAAAACATCGGTAGTGGCTAAAATGACTTGCTATACTTTTTTGTTAAGCCAGAAATATGTGTTTCAATTTTTTTAATAAATTAAGTTCTTTGTTCTTTTAGTGAACAGTTTTTTAAAACTTAATTTTCAAACTTAAATTAAAAAAAAAAAATTTAAAATTGTGTCCAAACTGATTCTGTTCAAAATTTTACGTTATTTAGTAGTATTTTTATTTTTAAAATTCAATACTCCCATCAATTTTTAGTCAAACATTGAAAACCAGATGTCAAAATGTAGTCTAGTTTTTGAGAAAATTGAAAATAACAAATGTAAGTTTTCCTTAAATTCGACTTCCATCCGTTATTTTGTTGTTCGAAAGATATCCTATTTCTACAAAATATGTAGGAAAGTATATTTCGTTATTTTCAATTTTCTCAAAAACTAAAAGACATTCTAGCATCCGATTTTCTGTTTTTTATTGAAAATTAATAAGAGCATTGAATTTTGAAAACAAAAATTATACTTAATTACATAAAATTTTGAAAAAAACTAGTTTGAAACTTTTTTTTTAATTTTTTTTTTTTCAAAATTTCGAGTTTGGAAATTAATTTTTCAAAAACTATTCACTAACACAACTTAATTTAAAATGAAAATCAAAGAAGTAATTTCTGGCTTTCCAAAAAGGTATAGCATGGCATTTTATATTGTACCGTTGTTTTTAAATATTTTTTTTTCTGTTTTAAGTCAGTTTTTTAGAAAATTGTCCCTCCTGCCTAAACGGGGGGAAATAGACCCCCCCCTCCCATACAATTTTTTTCTTGTCTTAACCCAACCTACTCGCTCCAGCAGTTTGGTGCATCTTATACCGATCACCCTGTATATGTGGTGTGGCAGTCATTTATTTGATATAAATTTTCTCGGGAATTCAATGCCCACATGAAAATGAAAATCAATTTTCTGCATTTCTAACGTCATCCACTAGCTCTTTAGAGCGCTGGCGTTGCTGCATGAGTCTCTATGGGTTTCCATACATATGTTAGTCTGTCTGACAGTACGAAAAAACCACTTGAAGTTGAAATTTTATTACCTTTTGACCATTTGGCAGCTAAACCATACATTATAATGTGGTGTGAGTTCAATTTAGACACCTATATACCTACTTTTTGTACAGAATGGAGAGTAGCGTATGTATCATAAAACTATTTTTGTGTTGGAAACCAATATTTAATTTTTTATTATTTTGTGGTGATTATAATAAAGTCCGGCGCAAGTAAATCATAAAATCATAAAATATCCCATCACGTCACTCTTGACTACTTGAGTTAACCAATCATACGCTTGATAAGAAGCCTATAACATAATATGTGCATTCAATGAGTGAGTTCACTGACTGTCGATGAGTCGTTCGTAAAAACCTTAAATAAGCACACAAACTATATAAGAAGTATATAAACTTTGGCGCGCATTTGCAATTAGTTGATGATGGATTTTTTCATGATCTTTTACGATTGCAATTAATTTTTTTTTTTTTTTTTTTTGTTCATAATCTTTTCATTGGGTCATAAAATATTTTTATATTCATTGCTTTACAACGATTAATCTCATATATATGTACATGTAGTCACTTAATCTCTGTGATGGCGTTCTTAACTGGAAATGGATGTATGATTAATGAGACTGTGGTGAGAGATGGAAGTTTGGTTTTAAATTGTTATCGGTTATCGCGCCACATAAAGTGCTTTTTTTTTGTGGAGGAAAATTCTTAAAAATATTTTTATTTTTAACTATACATATGTATCTGATAATATTTTTTATTTGTATTTTGTTTTAATGAAAAAATTTGTATAAGATATAATATTTAATTTGAAGAACCAGATTTCAATTAGTGTTGTGACAATTTTGTTTCAATGTCAATTACTTTTTAATATAGTGTGATCGGTGATTTGATTTTGGTATTTTGTGCCACATTTTTAATTGACTTAATTAAAAAAGAATAGTCTGGCAGGTAATGTTGTAAAGTTGATACTACGGATGATTGTTTCTTGTTTGCATATTGGTAACTAATGTTGAACCAAACGAATTGATTATTTACAACCGATTAAGGTGAGACATAAATATATGGTGCCGTGACATAAGGCCAAATTTGGTCGTTTGGCCTTATGTCACTTTACAAAAGCGACATAAGACCAAATTTACGTATTTGGCCTTATGTCGCATTTGTAAAGTGACATAAGGCCAATTTTTTTTGAGACATAAGGCCAAATGTAATTATCAAACATTCCCAAAAGCTCCTTTTACAGTAAAAGGGGTTTCGGACATCTTTAAAACCGAAACTATATTGAATAAATTCGGTAAATCCTAGAGCACTCAGCATTACGGCGTTTAAATAGTGAGGTATGTATGGGGGGGCATGCTGCCCCCTGCAACCCCCCTGCTTGGCCCACTATAGGATTTGGGGAAGGTGCGAGGCTGGGTGTATGCAAAGTATTTTTATATTTTAAGAATCTGAATTTTAAGAAACTTTGAATGTATAAACAGTGAGGTAGCATTTACCGGTAAATTCTAGAATTTCATTATGTCTGTTTTTTACGATAACATAATATATTTAGAAAACAGCTGTTTTCATTGGATATATGTATAGGATTAATTCAAAGTTTTTTTAAATCCAGACTACTTAAATGCAAAAGAAAATTTGTATACACCCCAACCTCGCACCTACCCCAAATCCTATAGTGGGCTGAGCAGGGGGGTTGCAGGGGGGCAGCATGCCCCCCATACATACCTCACTTTTTATACGCCATAATGCTGGGTGCTCTTGGATTTATTGGTAAATTCCAGAATTTTATTATTTCGGGTTTTTACAGTAACATCTACATACAACTACATGGCGACATGCCGAATTTATTCAATATAAGTAGTTTCAGTTTTAAAGAAAACAGTTCAAAGTGACATAAGGCCAACTCTTAAAATTTGGCCTTATGTCGCTATTGAAAAGTGACATAAGGCCAAACACCCAAATTGGGCTTTATGTCACTTGGCCTTTAGTCACGGCACCTAAATATATGTATCTGGCGTCGAAGTTTTTCCTTCCTAAGCAAAAATTGTTATTTTGCCGCCTCAAAAAAAAAAAAAAAAAGAATTTAACGATAACATTAATATTTATATAGGGTTTTATTTAATAACAATCAAAGACTTTCGACAAAATAAATCTTGCGATTTAATTTTTGTCAATCTTGTAGCGATTTCTTCTTTTTTAATGCGTTTAAAAATTTCTTTTTCAATTGAAATAGGTTGTTGCAAGACTCGTTATTTTCTCCTCGGTATTTATTGAGCAAAGAAATGTTTTTATAAGCTAAAGTTTCGAGAAGCTAGCTTCACCTGATATGATACAAAGCTTACAGGACACGTTTGTAATATCCTAAATACCGTTAATAAATTTGAATACAATTCAAGGAAGAAGTGTGAAGCTAAACAGTTTAAAATTGATAAATGTTTGAATTTTTTTGAATTTCAACAGCCAGAAGTTTATGGTTAAATTAATTTCATTCAGGAAATCTTTAGCAAAAATATCTTATGTTCTTTTGAATTTGTTAATCTTTGCTGTTGATATTGCTTCAACTTGTTTGCAGTCACATCTAGCTTTTTGAAATATCGCAAAGCAATCAGGAATTTTGACTCAGAAATTGATACTGCGCAAAGCGCTAATAGAAAGAAATATATCGAAAAATATATCGACAAAAAAAAAGAATAAAAAAACCGCATGGGAAGTAGTAATTGAAGTATAGACGGATGATATGATGTCCTTTTTTCGCTTTGCATTTTTTTGTCCTGATTTTGCCGCCCAATCAAAGTGCCGCCTCAGGTAATTGCCTCTTTTGCCTACAGGCAGGTTCGGCACAGTATTATATGCATCTAATAAAATATATAATATTACCATTTCAATAACAAGAAAAAAAAACATTTTTAATCAAAAAAGAACTAAATATGATGATTTTTTATAGAGTGTGTTTCTTTATTTATTCCGGATAAGGAACAGAATGGATGGAATAGACGAAATGTTTATCCAGAATATCCAGAATGGAATGAATAAAGAAACAAAACTAGAACAAAAAGAATGGCAATCCAGTTGTTCGATGAAATGTCAAAACAATTGAAGAAATAAATGTTTTTATTTTGGATATTTATGTATTCTCAAAGTCAAAAGTTTAGTAAATTTTACATTAAATGCATAAAATTATACTCTGGTACATTAATTCGCGGTATTATGCTGTTTTTAAATAATTAACACCAATGTGAATCTGCCATAATTGAGTTTAAGAATGTCAATTATACTGAACGCGCCCAGTATTCTTTTTCTATATTCTTTTTATTCCACACTTCACATGGAATAAAAAGAATGCATTCCAAACGTTCCGGAATGAATAAAGAAACAAGAAAATAGTTTATCCGGTATGTTCCATGGAATAAAGAAACGCAAAACTGGTATTCCGAATATTCTAAACATACCGGAATGAATAAATAAATACACTCATAATGAACAAATCAAACATAAATAAATCAACTTGAAATTGGGTACCTTTTAAACGAAAATTACTTCCCAAATTTTACCTCGCCGATATCAACATAAATTTTAACGGCCATATTATTCACTCAATACATCTAGATTAAAACTTAAATCTGGATGTAAATCATACAAATTCAATGTAAATTCATCTGGATTTAGGTTTAAATCTGGATGTATCGAGTGAATAATATGGCGGTAATACTCGCATTTGTTTCGCAAATTTTCCCGTTGTATTTGAATCAACTCGTTTCAGTAGGTAGCTATTTTAACTGAAAATGTAAATTTTAACAGTTTATGCGTAGCAACATTTACCTAATACTAGTTTTAAACGTTTTTTGTATGACTTGGTTCGGTACAGCTGTGAACCCTCCATATGTATAAAAGTAGTATAGAAATCTACTTCAAATTTGTATTCTTTTTTTATTTTGAAAATGTAGGGTAGATCAGGGGACCTTCCCTTGTTCCCCTTGTGTAGATACGCCCTTAGTACTTAGGTGGAGTTCGTAAAAGTAAAACTTCGGCAACACTGCCACATTCAAGTCGCATTTCTACAGGCAAATGAAGTCCGTTTCAAATTGTGTTCACTGTTTTAGAAGCGCTGATGTTTGCTCTCAGCATTAAAATCAAATTTTGCCCAAAATGTACATAACTACTACCATTTTTTTGTAATTGATTTTAGCAGTGATTGAGCATGTTTACTTTTACGAACTCGGGGTTACTCTCTTTTATTCATTATTAATTTGAAAAACCTTTGCCTTCAACGGAGCTTGAACCAGAGACTAATCAGGTCCATCCTATAAATTTATTGATTTTCTCTTCATTATTTAAATCAATCAATTCTATACTATTTTACATACATACATAAATGATCATACCTACATATTTTATTTTAAGATTTTAATTTTTATTGTTAATATTCAATGCTGGCAATTTTTGTTTTATTTTTTTCATAATGATTAACAAAAAATTAAACAATGCGTTTCCTGTTCAAATTGTGCTTTATCGCTTAAGATTAAATTGCGGTTAAAGTTCGATAAGATAAATATAACAGTATGATTCACTTATAAACTTAGACATTTTATCAGAACTAAGAAATTCTCTTGTTTTTGAAATTTTGTTCACAAAGTAAACTTTATTTTTAAATAAGAAAAGTCTGATAATTATTTTACAGCTATATTTACCAATAACGGCACACTGACCCTAAAAATTAGGCTGTCTGTACAGCTGCCCAGCAGGGCCGCACAATGGTTCCTGGTTGGAAAAAAGTCCAAATATTGAAATAATTTGCACAATATAAAGCCTTAACTACATTGGCCACTTTTTGCAAAATTACAAAAGTAAAAATATCTTTTTTCCCGCTAGCGCAAATGTTTTGTGAAAAAGAATGTACACAATTCTTTTTAAACCAAAATCTAAACTTTCTGCATCATTTTTATACATTTTCCAGTGAGCTACACTATCCCAAAATGAGTTTGAAAATGTTCACTTTTGTACTTTTTCACTTTTTTGGCTTATGTAGTTAAGGCTTAAAGCTAATATAATTTTTTAAATACATATACATATACATTTAATTAAAGAATACACTTATTTTTTATTTTTATGTGATTAAAATTTGCATTCCAGTTACCCCAAAAGGGCTTCTTTCTAATTTTTCCGAAAATTAAAGCAGTTTTGTTTAAAAAAAAAAAGTGTTTACTTCATCAATGCCATATTTGGAATTATAATAACATTCACCGTTTCTTAAATTGATCTACAAATCTTAAACATTATGTGACCCATATCCGGAGCTCTCTGAAACGATTTATCCTTGCTATTTCGTTCTAAGACTATTTTAAGGCCAATGGTATATAATGTTTGTCATGTTAAAAAAAAAGGTCACTCTCGGTCACTTTCCCCACCTTAGTGAGCTTTTAAGTATAACCAACACGTGTTTCCCGAACACCACTTGAAATTGACTTTTGATCGTGGACCGTTGCTGATTTCACAGTTATTTCGATTAAATTTGCTGTTTGCATAGTATTATAGTTCAATAAAATGATCCTTGCGTTTGCATTTGAGATTTGGTTGCGGTTAAATTAATTTAAAAAGAGTCAGACTGGTTCATTTTTTGCAAAAAAAAGTGTTGAATTATAAACTCTTATCAATTCTTGGTTAAAAATTACTTCTTCCCAAAAAAAAAAAGGTTTTAATTATGATTTGTAGTTTTTTTGCGTCATAAAAATAACAAAACAAAATCTACCTTACGTTTTTTTTTAATTTCTCAAAAACTGAAAAAGATTTTGATATCTGGTTTTCAGTATTCTACTAAGAATTAATTAGAGTAATGAATATTTAAAAAAAACGTGGGCTCTAATAACGCAAAATTTTGAAGAAAATCAACTTGAAAAAAAATCACAATTTTTTTCTGAAAAATTTTGACTTTGAAATAATTTCTGAAAAACTGTTTGTTTAAAGAACTTAATTTAAAAAGCAAATACAAGAATGGAATATTAAGCACATTATTTTATGTACTTTTATCGATTTTATATATTTTTTTCCCATTTTAAGTCAACTTTTCATAAATTGCCCCTCCCTGCCTCAGGGGGAGAGATTGAATTTTTTGCTTTCACAATTTTTTTCTTATAGAATGATTCCATGAATCATCCCCTAAAATATCATCCAGGAATTCCGTGACACTCTGTAAATAGCACGTAAAAGTTTTCTTAAATGTTGGTTTGTGGGTTTAATTTTGGAGTCAGATCAATCGTTTTCGTTCAGTATTGAGAACTTGTTTTATTTTAATCCCATGCCAAATTTTAATAAGATTGGTCCATAAGTTTAATTTTCATATAGAAAGAAACCATCACTGGGCGCGCGCCGCCGGCCGGTGAGCATTTACTTCGGGCACGTAAAAGATTTTTTTGTTTTTAAAGTCGAGCAAGTTGTATTTAAGCAAGTGCATGTCCAATTTTAATTGCGATAAACTGTTATAACTGTTATAAACTGACATTTAGTCTCGTCTACTATGAATACCGATAGAGGGCCGCGTGCCACATAAGGCGTTTTTTTTTTTTAGTTCAGAGTTTGTTCAGAGCAAAGCACTGAGCAGAACCTGAGCGAGCGGAGTAAATTCTGTGCAGAGTGTGCTCAGAGCACTCGGAGTTTATTTTGAAACACACCTGAGCACTGAATTGTCACATCTGTCAAATTGCATGAAAACTGTATGAAGTTGGCTGCGCTCAGCTTTTTACTCCGTTCGCTCGGTTATTTAATCCTGAGCTCATAGAGCACGCTCCGAGCTAGCTCTGGACGAAAAAAAAAACACGAATTCAAAATTCTGAGCGCTCTGAGTTCAAAAAGAAACACAACAATTTTGTTTGACAATTCGAGCTCAGCTCTAAGCTGCTTTGAATTAAAAAAGAAAAACGCCTATAGCGAAAGATATTCTGCATGAAGAATTTGAGAAACATGATAATAACGTGTTGTGCGGGCGGTAAGTATTAATATTACCCAAAATTGGGACCCATGACTATTTAGATTGTTACTTGCTTTGTCCAAGAAAATTTCGAGGTTATAATCAAAATTGACAATACGATGACGTAAAAGTCCGAAAAAGTGATTTTCGCCATACCGTCCGTCGTCGGTCTGTGTGCCTTTATGTCCGTGCGTCCACTGTAATTTGAGCTGGATGTAGGTTGCGTAGCAGATTTTGGACTCGAGGCATCAGCATCATTATAATGTTTATGGTGCTCGCTAAAACGAAATGACACATGAGAATCCAGTTTTACGAAGGTTTTATTCATAGATTTCCTCCGAATTTAAGTTTTGCACTTCAAAATAATTTAAATAAAATTATTTAATATAAATATCAAAACTCTGAGTGAGATGGAAATTTTTTATTATTGTAAAAAATAAAATGTCTATCTATTCTTAAATTGCAAGAAATGAATGCCGCCGCCATCAGTTGGACTTTTTGTGATTTTGAAGACCAAAAAGCTTATGATGAGCTACGCCTCTTAAGAGGGATGCTCAGTGGGTTCATAGGGACATAATTATCTTTCATGATTTTGAAATTAAAGTAATTTATAAGAATCAAAGACAAAACATTGATTTCTTTATATTTCAAATAATACATAAAAATAATATTGAAAATTACATGAGCCATTAGATTGGAGAATAATATTTTTCTCTAGCACAAACCGTTTTTGAGATATTTGCCAAAAACTCCCATTTTCATGAATTTTTGTCCTTCTTTCGAGATTTTTGGACTTTTCGATTTACTGTAACTTTTTAACGGCTTATGTTACAAACAAATTGAAAAGATATTTTTTTTGGAAATTATATGAGCTTCAAGACTGGCTAAAATAATTTTTCTCTAGCACAAACTATTTTTGAGATATTTGCCAAAAACTCCCATTTTCATGACTTTTTGCATCCTTTTTTAGAGATTTTTTGACTTTTTCATTTGCTGTAACTTTTTAACAGTTAATGCTACAAAAAAAAGTGAAAATGTATTTTTGTTGGAAATTACATGAGCTACAAGAGGAATAAATTTTTCTATGACAACCAGTTCTTAAGATATTTGCCAAAAACTTCCAATTTCATTACTTTTTGCCCCTTTTTTAGAGATACTTTGACTTTTCGATTTGATGTAATTTTTTATCAGTTATTCTTACGAAAAAAGTGAAAAGCATTTTTTTGAAAATTATATGGGCTACAATTGTTTTTCAGATATGTGAAAAAAATTCCCATTTTTATGACATTTGGTCCCTTTTGAGAGATTTTTTAACTTTTCATTTTCTTGTAACTATTTAACGGTTATGCTACGAAAAAACCGATATAATCATTTTTATAGGAAATCGTCTCAGCTACAAGATTAAAAAACAAATTTTTTCTCTAGCACAAACCGTTTTTGAGATATTTGCAAAAAACTCATTTTTAGACCCTTGGACCCCTTAAAACTGTCATCGGATCGATGAGGAACTCTCTAAATTTTTAAAAAGTCCCATTACCAACGTTTATTCCAAATTTCAGCTTTTAAATAATTATTTCCTTTCTTTGGCATTGTTTCGTCTATTCTTACTGGACTATAATAAGGGCTAACAAGAAAATGTTTTGATGCGGAAATAATGTCTACATTTTTCATACGCATCAGCAACGCAAACTTGATAGAAATATAATAGAATATAATAGAAATATTACATTGCATAAGACTGACGTTTCAGAATGCAAAAAAAAAAAAATTAAATCGAAGCCGCTACCAAATTTTTGGATGCGCATCAGTAAATGCGTATCTGATGAATTTTAGAACTAAGCCATACTCTTCAAACTGGTATTCTACTAGTTCTAGTATGCCTTTCCTTTTGTGACTGAATGTCACTATATTAATTTTTCCTCAAAAATCGGTTAAAATCGTAAGCACGTGTATTTTAAAATTTAAGCAAACAATGCTTACTCGTGCGAGTGAAAATCGTTGCCATCAAAACCGTAGCTAAATTTGTTTTTTGTGTCCATGTGTATCTGCTTCTGTTTTTTTTTTATTACTTTATTTTGTTTTGTTTTTTGACAGCAAAATGGCTACAAAATGTAACGCAATATCGCATTGATGTAAGCTGGTTTTAAATCGTACCTTTATCGCGCGATAAAAGCTTTCTTAATCGACAACGCCATATCGCTTGGGTTTTCGCAGGGCTTAATGCGGCAAAGAAAAGAATTTTGCAGTTTGCGTTTAAGAACATTTTGCAAAAGCATTTTTGATGCAGATGACTTTTTTTAAAAAGATGAAAATTTAGTGTCGCTAAAGGAACACAGCTCAATATCCTAATTTTTCTCCTTCGCCGGCCCTGGGACTTAAGGTACTGCTGGTCCAAGAAAACTATTGATATTGGCGGCTTGCTGCCGGAGCGGAGAAATGGAATTACTCGAGGGGGAAATTTGACCTAAAGAGGGAGTTAAAATCATTAGAAACCGTGAAGCCAGGAAATCCTGATGGTACTGTTGACAAAAGTCCGGAGTGAATTTTGAAAACAAAACATTTACGTTCATATTCTTGAATTTCTTCAAAGCTATAATTTTACCGAAAAACTAGATCTATAGCGGTTTCGAGTTTTTAGTTTTTCACAAATGTTTATTACTTTGACATCTAAATTAAAATATTTATACATAGTTTGACATCTAAATTAAATCAATAACTTTTTTTTTTTGAGAAACTTAAAACACGAAACCCCTATAGGACTAGTTTTTCAGTAAAACTAGCTTTGAATTTAATAATATAGCCGTTAGGATTTTACCAATGAATTCTATAGAATTTCCGCATTTTAACACATCTATACGTACCACAATAAAATTATTACAGGCGTTTTTCTTTTTTAGTTCAGAGTTTGTTCAGAGCAGGGCACTGAGTAGACTCTGAGCGAACGGAGTAAACTCTGTAGAGTATGTTCAGAGAACTCCGATTTAATTATGAAACACACCTGAGCACTCAATTGCCATATCTGTCGAATTACATTTACAAATTCTTTTGTTTATTTTTGTTATTGGCGAATGGTGAACGTAAAAATGATAAACAAATTGAACAAATGAAATGTCATGCACATGAAAAATCTCTTAACCTAGCCAGATGCCCTCTGGGGGATTTTAGGTGCGTAACTACTCTGCTCATCTACTCACGCATTAGAGCTTGAGTAGATGAGAATACTAGATTATAGTTTTAATCTACTCATGAGTAGTTCGCCACCCCCAAAAAAACACGACTAAAGAAACACAACTTTTTGTTTGACAGTTCGGGCTCAGCTCTGAACTGCTCTGAACTAAAAAAAAAAAAATGCTTATTGTAGCATTCCTGTCAAACTCTCACTACTGTTGGCACAATCGCTGTGTATTGTATTTCCCGCTTATCTCTTGTCATAATAATGCCTTTCCTAGATCCCATCCAGTAAGTCACTTTTTGGAGTGCGTTCAATTTGTTTTGACTGTACTTAGTCCTTACAATGATAGGGAATATAAAAATGAGCAGAAAAAATAGAGCCATCAGGGAAATCATTCCACATTTGTGAAGTGCGGCTAAGAAAAGTTTCTCCGTACTTAAAAATCTTAACATCAAGTCCGAAATTTGGATCAAGACAAAGACAGTCGATGGCCTGGATTAGAATAGAACTGTAACTCGAGTTGGAACTGGAGCTGCAATAGTTTTCAAAAAGTGTTCGTATATACGTTATATTTTTAAGCTGCTACAAGGCAGAAGCATGTACTTTATTTCCACTATTTTTTTCTTTTAATTTATAACTTTTTTCGCGACACAAATAAGTATGTACAATATTTTTTTCTAACGCGATCAATTGTTTTTTTTTTTTCTTAGAATTTAAACGTCAAAAATGCTATAAGTACAAAGTTAAAAGTTGGCGATTTCGTACAGCTTCGTTTGCAGCTACGTTTCCTTTGTGTTTGTATTCAATATTTTGACAGCTATTCCAGTTGCAACATGCAACTCCAGTCTCCATTTTGTTTAGCCAGTGAAGTGTGGATGTAAGCGAATAAGCACATGAGACTCGATCAGCGAACTGCGATTGATAATAATTTGTTCATGTGAATATGAGTGGCTGCTGAGAACTACGAATTGGCATGAAACATTAGCTCAAGTAAACTGACAGTTTGAGGTTAAATTTAAGCGAAATTTCTATTTCCCAATTTGTGGAATGCATCTTTTCGTTGTGGATGTCGAATTTACGTTTGACAACAATTTTTTAAGAAATGGCGACAAAATGTCGAAAGATGCAAATGTTTCCGTTAAAGTTCTATCACCTATCTACCTATTAATTTTCATTAGGTAATTCTATCTAAGCGACACAAGTGATGTGTTATAAGAGAACGTGGTTTTGACCAATAAAAGCTTTAAATAGCTTATAACCAAATAATACACAGAGGGAGATACATTTTTTCCATGATCAAAGAAAACCTCAAAACCTAAGAGTTTTTAATTACGTCGAATATGTGGTCATTCCATAGACCATATGGGTCTCCACGTACCTACCGTCGCATCACACATTTTTGTTTATAACTTAAATTGCTGTAAGTAATTATAGTCAAATATAAACTGGCAAACTTTATATGTACAAACCTTTCTTGAATTTTTATGTGTTTATTCCTTAATGTAGATTAAAGATGCAATGTAAGTATCACAGCTTATAAAAATCACATGAACTGCACTGCACTGCCACTATGTAAGATAATTGTCGTTATAATTTTTGCTATTTTTGGCTCGACAATCCAAAATTGTCCATATCTAAATTATTGTACACTAAGTATCTTTTATCTTTCGGTTCACATCTGAGTAAAATTAAAATTTATTTATATATAATTTATAAATATTAACAAAAAAACACACACAAAATTATAATTTAAAACTGTTAAAAATTAAATATTAAAAAAAAAAAAACACACACAAACTAATGCAGACACGACACGATTTCTTATCTTGATTTATTTTTTTTATTTTTGCTTTGTGATAAAACCACAGAAATATAAATATATACGTAGGTAGGTATATTTTTTTTTGTCAATTCAAAAGAGCGACGCACGCTAGCCTATTAAAGATGTACCTTATAATTATTGTATCTCGATGAGCACGACGACGATAGATAGTTTATCTCAAACACCACAACAAAATTATCTTCAGTATCTATAGAAAATCAAATGCATTATAAAAATGGTCGATTTGTATCTATGAACACATGTTTTTTTTTTTTTTTAAATGTATGATGAATCTTTATGGTTATATCGATTGAAAGATAATTAACTTTAGCAAAACAAAGATGAAACCACAACCGAATCACAAATCAAAATCATGCAAAATTCAAGCCACGGAAATGCATATAAGCAAAAAGGCATCAGAGTTCGCGCGGCGGCTTCGACACAACGACGACGTGAGGTTCCTTAACATTCCACCAGCAAACTCAAACTGGTCAGCACTGTTTACACGGGGTAAACTTGACTTCTGTAGATGTAGATACATTTGAGAAGTTTTTCTTTATTTTTGTTTTTGTTGTTTTCTGTGGCAAGTTCTTGTTTTTGTTTGTAGCCGGTGTCGTTTGCCGCGGGCATACTGCTCGCTGTTAACGCACACTTATGCAGTGTTTGCGTGTGCATACAGCTTTGAAGGCGATTGTATCTATGGGGATTATCTTCCGGTTCGTCCAACCAGAAATGGTAACTTGCTTTTTAGGGGAGGGACCTGCTGTCGCGATGTAATTTTTTTTATTTTTTTTATGTTGTTTGTGTTTTTGTATTTTTTTAATTTAATTTTTATATCTCGTGTTTCGCTCTTTGATATAGATATTTTTTGTTTGTCTTTTTAATTGAGGCTGACGTAGAGCACAACCCACTGAGCTATGTTAATGGGGGAAACATGCGAGTGAGGCCGATGGAAATTGAGAGTCGTTGGTATAGGGTGCTGTATAAATGTTGATAATCTCTGTTATATTCAATTTTTGGTTCAATTATCTATTTAATTTTGGAAATTAAAAATCGCAGATAGGCATGCCTACATTTATTAAATTAAATAACCTGCGAATGACAAATTAAATGAAAATAATTAAAATGAAGTGCACGAATGGATCGTATTAACTTGCTCTTTACAAATTGTTTGGATTTTTACTTGCGATATATATAGGTACTAAGTATAGGGCAAGTTTTGGATGTCTGCCTGTACCTCGGCCTGCAGCCTAAGCCCCTGAAGCGATTTTCTTCAAACTTGGAGCATAAGATATTTTTTTGATTTAAAAAAAAAAAGTTAAATTTTTTGTTTTAAAAAATCATTTTTTTTTTTGAAAACGGGTTGGTTGATGAATTTTTTTGAAAATATGGTTTGCTTATCTGCTTTGTTTTATGACCTTTTTGTTATAATTTGATTCTATTTAAAAATAAATGACTTAAAACGATGAAATAAAAAAAAAATAAAAAAACATCGCCCCTATAGAGTTTGGAAAATCTGTTTTTTACTTACATGTACTTTTTTTTTTACCTACCATTCGTTAATCCGATGTTATAAGCGTCTAAACTTTTTTGTATTTCTTTTTAAGTTTGATGGTTAAAAACGCTTAATAAATAAAAATAAAAATAAATAAGGAACATCGCCCCTAACTCTAGGGTAATTATTATTTTGATTATAAAACAGTTAGTTTGGTATATCTCCTCATCTAAAAAAAAAATTCAAATTTTAAAGACTCACTTAAAAAATATCACGAGGTACAATTTAAAAAAAAGTAAAGGACACCGTCCCTGGAAAAATTTGTACCCAACATTTTGGTGTTTCAATTTTTTCGATATCTTTAATACTTATCGATATATCCTACTTTAAAGGAAAACAAGAATTAAAATACAGCGATCTTCAGCTTCATGGAACACAGAAATTTGCTCCGTTTTAAATTCGAAAACAAAAATGAAACTGATACCCAAAAAGTAAAATGTGGAACACCAAATTTCATTTTACATCGATTCCAATTTCCTTTCGATTAAGAAGTTGAAATGACAAAATAAAAATATGACAGATACGAATTACTTTAAAAATATTAAGTTCCAAGTTTGAAGAAAATTGCTTAAAAAATACATAATAGGAAGGGTTGGGTACCCTAGCGAGCTTTTGACTTAAATCTGTTTGAATTCATAAGTCACTACAGCTGGCTTATAAATTAATTTTTTTTTATTTCAAAAGTCACTAGATGGCTTATGAATTAAATTTTTTTAATTCATAAGTCACTTGCTGGCTTATAATTTTAGTTTTTTCTTATTCACAAGTCACTAACTAGCTTATGACTTAAATCGGCTTTAATTCATAAGTCATTAACTAGCTTATGACTTAAATCTGTTTTAATTCATAAGTCCTTTAGATGACTTTTTTGATGATGATGATTTTTTTTTTTAATTCATAAGTCACCGACTAGCTTGTGAATTAAACCCAAGCTTAAGCTAGGAAATGACTTAAGCTTTTGCAACTCTGCCTTTAATGCATTTCCTAAATATAAACAAGATTCTGGCATTCATTTGGGAATTTTTGATTTGTGGGCTTGTGGATATTGGATTTCTGGATTTTGTAATCGTGGATTTTGGTGGATTTGGATTTTTAAGAGTGTGGGCATTTTGAATTTGGGGATTTTGGTTTTGGAGATTATGTCGGTCTCCCAATACAATGTCCAAAATATTTATTTAAAAATTGTGATGCTTTTTTTGTCTATAGCTGAGGTAGTTCAGCGGGTCCAGGGTCAGACCGAAGAAAGCAAGAAAACTCGGTTTGATTTTGAAGAGTTCGGAACTTCTGTCGATCGTAATTTTTATTCGACCTTTACAAACTTACCAACTAACTTTACTTAAAATAATATAACACGGTATTTCATATAATATAATTCATATATTTGGGATGGAGTCCCCGACCTGTAGGCACAAATACGTAGATCGGGATAGAGTCCCCGGCCTGAAGGCACAAATGACTCTATCCTGTTCTAGATAGAGTCCCCGGCCTAAGTCGAAACTAAAGGCACAAAAGTAGAATGGGATAGAGTCCCCGGCCTCAGTCGAAACTGCAGGCACAAATACTACAATGGGATAGAGTCCCCGGCTTCAGTCGAAACTGCAGGCACAAATACTACAATGGGATAGAGTCCCCGGCCCCAGTCGAAACTGTAGGCACAAATTAAATTTCATAGCTCGAAAGCCAAAAACAGGTGAAACTCCTATCTAGTGCACCACGCACTCAGCAGTGTGTTTCTTGGTACTTCTCCTTTCGTACTCGAGAATGGTACGCAACGCACAACACTGGTAAAGGCAGAAAACGAATTCCCATACAAATTGCACATTTACTTATCATATTTGTGGGAAGGAGTAAATGTGAATTTTTAAAAGTGCAGAAAAACTCGTCCAACGTCACATCATATTGATGTGCTTATATATCTGGCTGATGACGGTGAACCGTATCCGGTGGCTGGCGGATGTTATTATTTGAATTTTAAAAATAATAAATGAGGTGACAGTTAAATCGTCGTTGAGCGCGATGTGTGGTGGTAGGTAGAATGATTATTATTTAGCGATGAGAGAAAAAAGTGTGTAACTTCGTTACAAAATTGAAGTAAAAAAATACATAGTAATTTCAAAAGAAGACTTTTGGAAGGCCGTGACCATAAATAATTATAATAAAATAAATTCATACCTAGGCATATAAATATTCTAAACTAAAACAATTAGATTTATTTAAAAAACGAGATACTCCGTACAAAGCTATTAAATAGTGGTGCACTTGGGCGTATACGCACTTTTTTATTTTATTAAATCTAACAAATTTTACTACAAATTTTTTGCACGTTTAGTTGGTGAAATGAAAATGATTAAAGCAGCAAACTAATATTACATCTTCACAGCTGATATTGCCAATAGCTGTGATTATGATCGATATTAATTCTAATCTCTCCGCAGACAAACAACAACACTTGATCTTCAATCAATGGGGTGTACTCAGGATTTGATTAGGAGGGGAAGCAAACTCACATTTAATTTATTTTATTTTCGGTCGGTACAAAGAAGTCCTAGGCCTGACACAAATTGGATGGCGCCTTTTAATAAATTAGTGAATGTACAAATGAACATACATACCTAAAATTTTCAGTTACCATTGATATTCGAAAAATAATTAAAAATTTTATGATAAAATTAGTCATGTTGTTTAATTGTTTTTTAACACAATTAAAAAAAACTAATTCTGCTCCCTTAAATGTACACCTCTTGTGGACTTGAAGTCATCACGCAAATAGAAAACTTTTTATTTAAGAGTATCGTCCCGTAGCTGAAACTCGGCCAACAAAAATTGACACACTCTAGGAAGGAGAAAATCTTTTAAAACTTTCAATTTCGCAAACAATATACATATTTGAAAATATTGAAGGAAAAAAACAATTTTTTTTAAATTTTTTTTTTTTAATATGCACAGTGTTCGACAGTACAAAAACAAAAATGACCGACATTGTGTAAATGCGTGCCTCAAGTATATTCTGCACATCTCCGCAATTGTGGCTTTCCAACGTCCAACCATATAAAATTTATCGAAATGGGTCAAATACTTTTAGAGAAAATGGTACCACAAAATGTATTTATTTAAGGCTATCTTTATATAGATTAGATAACGATGCAGTGAAATAAGTCCTTGCGAACAAGTCCACTATTAAGGTATGTAGTAAGATATAAACATTACTATTTAAAAGGAATTATGTACAGTTCTAGCTAAATTTAAGTATTATTCCAAATTTTCTAAGACTGGCTATAATAATTTAGTAAACTCCGTTTCAGTTTCAGTTGACTGAAAAGGTGAATTTTAACTCTTTTTTTTTTTGGATCAGACAACTCTTTATTCACTATACAAACAATTTATTGAAAAAAAAATTTTAGGAGGTCATAAGCCCGTGCCTCTGAAGCTATATCATTCCCATATACAAAGTTTAAACGGGATGTATATGCACGTATAACATATTATTTATTTTCTCCTAAACTATAAAGCAGATGTATTTAATTTTTTTGCTGATTTTCGTTGTATGATAATCCCTTAAAAGAAACCTCGTTCAAAGTTTTAAGAACAAAAGTTCTATATAAAATATTTTGAAACATTCTCAAAAACTTTTTTTTTTTTTTTTAATTTTTTTGAATGCGAAATTTTAGAAGATGATTCAAAAAAAAAAAAAAAAAATAAGCAAAAATATCAAACAAATTTGTATGCGAAAGGTTTAGCTTTAGGCTGTGGCGGTTGCGGCGGTTACGTCCAACGTCCATTTAAAATGAATAACTTTATGAAAAAAAGAAAAACGAAAAATGTAGAAAAACGAAAAATCACTGTATTCATCGTTATTTTTAAGTGGGTAAAATAAATTTTATAAAATGTAAAAATATTTTTTTTTTTAATACTTTATCATAATTGTAAGAATTTTTGCCAAGTCTCATTTTTATTCATCAACAATTAAAATTTTGCTGAATTTTTTAGTAAAAGACTAAAAATCTACCTGTAATTTGTATGGGAAAATTCATGTGCTTAGTGGCACGTGTTAACGTTAACCGATTTCAATAAAATTTTGCACAGAATTTTTCTATGTCAACCTTATCACTTTTAGTGGGGGCGGGGGGGGGGGGGGAAAGAAATTCCAACATTGCCCAAATAACCGCCACCCCACCATTTATACATACATGTATACAGTTTAAAACTACCATGAAAAGCTAATCATTTGACTTTTTGACGAACTTTGGGACACGTTTCTTTGAGATCATTTTAGCACTCTAATATTAAAATTAAATACAAAACTATTATTATTATTATTTATTGTACTATTCATAAAAGAATGTCAGTTTATTAGACTTGGCCATTCTTTATTCCGCCAATTTCATTGAATTTTTGAACAACAACAATAACTTAAATAAAACCACCAAATCTGATATGCGTGGGTTCGAATCTCATGGTGTGCATGTAGAAAGTTTTTCACAATAAAATTGGATTAAAAGCTCAGCACCACTAAACAGACCATCAGCCAAACAAAAATAAAACGAATTAAAATACCTAAAATTAATTCGTAAACAATTGGTAGTTGTTGTTGTTGTTGTTCAAAAATTCAATAAAAAAACTATTATTTATTAAAAAAAAAATAAATTTTTCTTTAGTATTATAAAAAAAAAAAAATAAATAGATAATAAATGCAAACAAATTAAAATATTTTCGGTGCAAGTTGGACAAAAGTCAAACGTATGTATGTTCACCACAAATATGAACTTTGCACCTATTGCAACAATTCTTCAAACAATAATACTACGTTTTCACCGCAAGTTAATCTCGTTTAGATTTGATAAATCCCAAACAGTGTTTTCACCAGAAAAAAAGATTAAAAAGTAGATTAATTTTGACAGAACCTTTCAAAATGCAAATGGTGGGTCATTTTTCTTATGAAGTGGAAGTGAGATGGCAAGTTTGCTTTGTGTCAAACGATAAAAAAAAAGATGGTTTCCCGCAGCTTGTATTGCGCTGAATAGGGGAATAGGTCTGTTCGAATTTTACCTATGAAGATTTAAATGAGATTTATTTTAAATCTTGATTTGAGGAGATTTAAATTTGTATGGTAAATCACGGGATTTGTGAGGAGATTTGTGTTAAATCTACCTAAATCTCGGTTTAGTGCTCGGTGAAAACGTAGTATAACTTACAAGCAAAACACATACGCCACGCGAGACAGTAGATCACCGGCAACTGAGTTAGCGCAAAAGCACAATTATACGTTGGTAAAAAAATAAAAGAGATAGAGAGGAATCAATGTTCATTATTTTAACGAACGTTAGATTTCAAGGCAGCGTTACCGCCCGAAATAAAATTAATGTGCCATATTTTCTGAAAAAAACGTGCCAAATTTTTCTATTTTGTTGAAAAAACTGTAATAAATTTTACTATGGGGTATAAGACAACAGAGAAAATGAATGGAAATCATTTGTTTTTATTCGTGCATTGTCAAAAAATATGTGTTCCTGTCCACTTTTTACGGAATTTGGACCAATTTTCATTAAATTTGGTTGAAATTTGTTTCATTTTAAGTAAAGTAATGGAAAAAAAAAACGTGCCATATTAAAATTTTTCGTGCTACCGTGCCAAGAGGAAATTATCGTGTCAAAAAAACAAGATCGTCTTACTTCGGCAACGCTGTTTCTAGGGTTAACTCCATAATAAAGATATTTTTAATTTTTGGTTGATTTTAGTTTTATAAATATGCATTTTTTCTTAATAAAAAATCATTTTGTATATAAGTAGTGGAATTTAAATGAATTTTCGATAATAGGTATTCTATATTTTTAGATATAAATCAGCAAAAAAAATTACATTCAATTAAATTTTTTGTGTAGGTATAGTTATATAACATAACCTACAAGAAAGGGTTATCATTATCTACAACTTTTTTCACGATTACTTTTATTTAATTAAGTACCTACATTTTATAATTTCCTGTTACTGAATTTTTGAATTTTATACATAATTTGTAATCAATATTTTTCAATTACATCTATAAGTAGGTATATCTACCTACGTGTAATTGTAATCGAAAAAATTCAGTTGCATATTTGCACGTAAGTAAGTAAGTACACAAACAAAATTGATAAAAAATCGAAATCTTTTTTTTTATAGTTTTATTAGTTGTAATTGTAGATGTTTCAAACTCTGGTCAGTCAAAAGATATCCTTGACATTAATTTGAAGGAAGTATAGGTACCTATCTACTTACCTATAGCGTATTTATGTTAAATTAGAAAACTGGTCCTTCAGGGTTAAAATTGTCATACATTTTGGCATGCAGTGTATGTAGTAGGTAATTATAATCCCTATTCTTACTTATTACATATCTACACATTTTTATTAAAAATTTTTAAATAAAACACTTGTTTCTTTCCACAGTTAATTATAAATTTTATTTAAGAAAAGGTCGACGCGTTTCGTCTTATTAGAACATCTTCAGGACACTAACATTAACATAAATAAACAAAGGAGATAAAAGTGTTTGTGGTGAAATTAGATTTGTTTTTGTTGTCAATATAAATTTTAAGAAAACTTTCAAAAACAAAAAGTGCAACAATAAATGTACAGAAGACAATGATTTATAGAAAAATATAAAACACATTACATTTTTTTTTTTTTTTTTTATATAAATTAAATGGATCAACTATTATTTAACAGTGGGCTGTTATTTGTCAAGTCTATTTGGCAATTTAATAAATTAAAACATTTATGCTTATTAATTTCATAAACCTCAAATTTATCCAAAACTCGCCCCGATGCACAGTGTGGGATTCTGGCAATCTAGCGGAATTTTATTATAAAAATCATTCGCATGAACCAAAGCAAAAATTGGTTTAATATATAGCTAATACCTCCCTGTAAGCAAGTATACCAACATTTTTAGGTGGAGAGCATGTTTTACTGAGAGAATTGATTTTAAAGTGAGAGTTTGTGATTTATTTGAGTCAAGTTTGCGGTGCGAAGGTGTTCGGGGTTTTTCACTTTTAAACGTCTTTTGTGAGTCTTAATTGAAGTTTTTATTTTTTTATTTATTTAATACAATATAAGAGAATAAAAAAGTGAGTAAAATTATATTTAAAAGGGTGTTCAGTTTTTTGTTGTTGTGTTTTTAAGTGCAAAAAATGTGTTTTTTTTGTTAATTTTTACATTTATTGGAGAAAATTTTAATGTATTCAGGGTTATTCAGGGGGGAAACTATATACGTCTTAAAGGCTGACATTTCACCTTTCATATTGCGTTTTAAGTTGCTTCGCATATCTGCGCACTTGAAAAATTTGCTAATTTTTCTAAACGCTTACCGTCCAAAAAATCATGTTCTGTTTTTATTTTTCTAATATTATTTGTTCTCATATTTTTCTTAACTTTGAGAAATGTGTTCTCTGTTTACAAACACAATATTAGAGAGAGAGAGATATTTTGCATACTACAACTTACAGGGTGTTTTATGTTTCAATCAATATATATTTAATACAAAAATTTAACATTTTACTTTAAAAAAATACGTATTAATAAAATAATACATAATATCAAATTGAGGTGTTTTGTATACATATATTATATGTATATGTATTACAACTTACAGGGTGTTTCAGTCAATTATATATTTAATACAAAAATTTAACATGTTACTTAAAAAAAATATTTTTTTATAAAATAATACTTATAATATAATAAATATAAAAGCAATAAAAATGTACAGGGTGTTTTTCAAATTTAAATACAAATTTAAATATCGCGAACTATTTACGAGAAAAACATCCAGTTTGGAAATAATGATAGATCTTTTTAACAGGCTTTTGATATCTTCAGACCCTTTCTTAGCAAGTCTAAGGTTCATTTCGAAAAGAAAAAAAAGTGCAATTGAACAAGAAATTTTGGAGCTTCTTGATGTTCCTTCTTAAATTAAAAAATCTGTTAATGTATTCTTTTTTATTATTAAATGTATTAAATGTTGATGTCAATTTATTTATTACATTTATATTAATGGCAATCAAAAATAAGACTAAAAAATAAAACTTATTGTTTCAGATAAATTCAGATATGTTAATATATATAAAATACTTGCTTTATTCAATTTTTTGTTTACGTTTTTTTAATTTAGGAGAAAAAAGTGTATAAAAAGTTCAACATGCGACATGCTATTAATATTTTTTTGTTGGTAAGGTTAAAACCCTCCCGCACCCCTTCCCACGCATTTTGACCTATTCCAATTGTAATTTATTTTTTTAACATTACATCTGAGCATATTTGTTGCAAAAAGTTATCAAAAAACTAACCCAAGTTTTGTTTTATGTGTGGTAGTGATTTTCAGAAAATTAACATTTTTTCATATGAGAGATCGGTCACTTCAAAGCTCGTTTTAAAAAAACTTTGAAGAGATATGAAAAAAATCTAAGTTGTATTTGATTCTACGAGCCATTTATATTATATAAGCAGAAAAAAATATAAGAAAAAGTTTAATGCACGAGCGCTATTAATTTATTTCCGCTAGATTTCTAAATTCCCACACTGTGCGATGGAAGGCTGTGAAGTAGGGTTACATCGTCAATAGAACAGCCATGTCCGGTATCTCTAAGGTGCTGGGAAAGTCCAGAAGATGGATCTTGATGGGTTGAGGCTTTAATGTGTTCAATGATTCTTTTGCGCAGTGGTCTCGAAGTTTTTCCGATGTAAATTCCATTACATTCCTTGCATACGACTTTGTAAACTCCACTTTTTTTCCCTCTATCGACGTTTTGTTTTATTTTATTATTACATAAAGAATTTTTGAGCGTGTAGTTTTTGAAAAAAGCTGGTTTTATACCAGCTCCTAAAAGTGGCTTTGAAAGTTTTTCCGATACACCTTGAACATAAGGAATTTTTCGCCATTGTTCTTCATTACATATATGTACATAGGTACAAAACTAAGAAATTTGAATTAAAAAATGAAATGTGTACAATTTATGTACCTCTAGGTTAGGTAGCATACCTACCTAACTTGCTATAAACATTAAATACGAACAGGTAGATTCGATACAGTTAATTAATTAATCAATTTCGAAAAGCATGTGTAGGTATAAGTAATAATATTTATTTTTCCATTCCTACAAAATAGCAAGCAAAAAAAAAAATTCCCCCTAGGTATTCCTTCTTTAATTGCGTGTTTACTGTTTATAAATGTAAACTCATCCAGTTTCCTACTACGTTTCTTGATACTTTTTCTACTCCTTTCCTAAAATATCTAATACGTTTACCATTCCACATTAACTTCTCTCTCCTCTCTCGCTCTCGCTCTCTGTTCCTCTCTCTCACACACATACTTGATAACTGATTAGACAAACACTAAGTTAATACAAAAAAAATGTAATATTATTGTCGTCCATAACCAAAACCTGATATGAATTGGGAGGTGGTTTAATGTCGAAAATAAACTCCGCCTTGATTCTATCTCACTCAGGCATTTCAACCACTTTTTTTGTATAATACAGAAGCACTTCAAAGATTCGATAGCAGGTTGGAGATAGATAGATGTATAGATATAGATATAGCAATTTTCAGTTATCGACGTGAGTAATGGAGTCGATCTAGGTTTTTCTCGTCCGTCCACAATTCCACAATTTTCATTGGAGGGGTGTGTTGATTAAGCTTGCGGTGCGTCTTCGTTTTCTCACATGTGATCATAAAGAAGGGTGGGCTGGGTATACCTATTCATGAAGGTGGTTTGAAGTTTATCGGCCATTGCATTTAAATATTTTTTTTTTTTTTTTTTTTTTTGCAGAGGAAGGTGCGTTGAGTTTTTGCTTTTTCTTTCCACCCTTAGCGTTTCTACCTACACCTAAATAGAATATTATTTTAGTTCCAACTTCCAAACAAGTGGGGATTAATATGGTTGCTATAAGGGACTTTGGTATTAGTGATTTTTTTGTCATATTATTAATTAAATAATAAGGAAATACAATTTGATTTTTGAGGGTTGTGTTTTATGGTGGACATTGGGACACTTAGGAATTTCTTATTTTATTTTTCTATAGAAAAATAACTCCCTAAGTGAAAAAAGATGGGTACCTAAAGATGTATATTTATAAGTAGGTATTTAGACCTAAATATAGGGTAAAGTCGGGGATATGGCACCCATTTTTGTTTTTCTCATATACCTACTTGAAAAATAAAAAAGATTTTTATTCTTCTTTAACAAAAAGCCAGGAACATAAGTTAAATTCATAGGTTATTTATTATATACATATATTTTTGCAAAAACAAAAAAACATTGAAAGAAAGCGATACAAAAAATGGAGGGTGATATGGCACCTGCAGCAGGGTGATATCTGATATGGCACTCTTGTTTTGTATAGTTGTTCTGGCCATATTTGTTGTATATAAGTATTGTTGAATTAGATGTGCATGATACGTGACACCAAAAGTGGCTATTATGCTCATAAAACACTCTCGCAATAGCAAAAATTTCCTCCCTGAAATCTTCAGGTCTATCTGATTCGTCATAGAAGTATGTAGATGCTTTAGTCCTATTAGTTACTGACGTCATAGCCATCGTTGGTACTCTTTTTGAGATATATTGGTTTTCTAAGCACCCTTCCAGTGAAAATTTGGTACAAAAGTAGGAGCGGGGGAAATGGCACCGGTGCTATATATCCCGAGATTGCGGGGTGCCATATCCCAAATAACAAAAATAAACACGTTTGCTTAGTTATTTCAATAAACTGACAAAAGAATTCACGGTTAACTGTTCCTTTTTTTGTTCATATGAACACCTGGCATCAAATACTTTCGTAGCTACACGTATTTCAGTGATACACAAAAAAACTTTTTGCTTCAAATATTCATAATTTTTTGTTTCATTCGATTTTAAATAAATACTTTTAAGGGCTGCCGCGATTCTGAATAGATACAGAATAAGAGCTTACGTAATTCTGAATGATATTTTGTTCTTTTTGTTTCGAAAAGAAGTCATTAAGTGGGAGGTATTGAAAGGGTGCCATATCACCCGGCTTTACCCTAGATATACCTATAAAATGTATGTCCAATTTAACCCGAACCTGGTATGGGGGTGGCCCCGGCGCAGTGGAAGTAGTGCTTGACTGCTAACCTGGATGTGTGGGTTCGAGCCCAAGTCTAGGCAGCATTCTTTTCTATATTCCCTCAACTGAACGCCACCCCTGGGATTTAATGAGATAATCAAAACCTTATTTCTCAGTCCACTGTGCCAACAAAAATCTATCCTATCCTTCTATTTCTTCTAACATTGCCTAATTTATAAGACCCTAGGTCTTACTGGCAAATATATTCTCGATCTTTTTTGTTAAATAACTAACATTTTTCCTTTCCCGTCCTGTACTCGTTAATCCGAATAATTCGATATTTCGAATACCCCCTTGCAATAATTTATTCGGATTAGCGAGATAATACTGTATGTTGACAGGATTTGTTCTGAATTTAAAAGAAAATGTTGATAAATAGAAATGTTTGTCTATATACTCTGTACGCAGAGCTAGATACATACCTATTTACCATATGGTCAGAATGGGTCAATATCCCTGGATGGCAACGTTTTAGGAGTTGTAAAAATTTATTTTTCAATTAATATTTTTTTCGTGGATCTTAACATTTTTTTGATGTTGATTTCTAATTTAAAAAAAGGATAACAACAGAAAATGACACTGTCATCAAATGTGTTCGATACCTATTTGTTATGTACAAACTATGTATGTATGTAGGTATTTGGTGGTGATTTGTAATGATGCTAAAAAAGAAAAATATCTACATAGCCCAGGAAAATTAGACAAAAAAATGGCAAAACTACGAAAAAATTCGGACAAAGCTGATTTTTTGTGGAGATGTTTGTTTTTCTACTTTAAGCATTTTTAAAAAGTACCCTAAATTTGGACCGGGGCTAAAATTTGTACGGGGGGTGAAAGGGGTTGAATTTCAGTTTTTTGCTAATTTCTCAAAAACTATCCAGTGTTTTTAAAAAAATGTGAAGGCGAAAGTTGTAGCTTATGTAGTTTTACATTAAAAATGTTATAACACTTTTTTTCGTAAAATCAATAGGTTTTGAGAAAAACGTGCACAAACTTTATAGTGTACTGGATTTATTGAAAAAATTTTATTGAAATTGCATGTTTTGAGAGGTAAATATTTTTTATCGTATGTGTTTGGGAACATCTTCACATTATAAAAAAATTGTCGTGGTGGTAGGCGCAGTGGAAGTAGTGCTTGACTGCTAACCTGGATGTGTGAGAGTTCGAGCCCTAGTCTAGGCAGCATTCTTTTCTATATTCCCTCAACTGAATGCCACCCCTGGAATTTAATGAGATAATCAAAACCTTATTTCTCAATCCACTGTGCTAACAAAAATCTATCCTATCCTTCTATTCCTTCTAACATTGCCTAGTTTATAAGACCCTAGGTCTTACTGGCATATAAATGTTTGTCTTGTGTTTTTTTTGTTTTTTAAGAGAATCAAAATACCTACAAAATGTTGTATTAACAATCTGGGACTTTTTTCATCTTTAAGTTATAGCTTGTCAAAGTTCACCTATATGTAATGGGGTTCAATGGAATGTTTGGCTTTAAGACACCCCTCCTGCCTCTCCTGTGGCATTTACTCCACCAAATTCTATGACAACTTTGTAGAGGAGGGTTGGTGAAATATCTTTGTGGAAGATCATTTCTTAAAATTGTAAAATTTTTCATCAACTTTTGAATTTTAAAAATCGAAAATCACATTGATGGCGGTTTCAAACACCCCTCTCGTGCGAAATTTGTTACCCCTCCTCAAAAATTTGTATTCAGGAATATAGCCTGATATTTTGGCTTAATTTAAAGACTCCAATCTTGAGGATCTGATTACAAAGACGTAAGTTATAGCCAACAATATCACTCGATGTTGAATTATTTTTCATTGAAATTGAAATAATTCAAAATAGAGCAATATGGTTGGCTTTCGAAGCTATAACTTTCGTCCTAGTAATCGGATCTTCAAAATTTAGGGTACTTTTTGGAAAATTCTTAAGGTACAAAAAATAACATCTCCACCAAAATGCAGCTTTGTGGGAATTTGTATCGATTAATCGATTAATATCGATTTTGGAATCAACAACACTTTTGGTGAAGATATGATAGGAATTCGTCTACACTGTTGTTGTCTGCGGAATTACAATTTCGGTTATCAATATAATTAATAAATAGCTGTCCAATTATGCAAAATTTGGGTAACCGCACGCCGCCGCCGCCAGCGCCATATAGCCTCCACGCTAACCGTACCATCACCTCACAGTAAGTATGTATGTAGGTAATTGGAGTTTCAAAAGCTATGCTTTTGATAACACTTTATTGCAATAATTTTTTTTTTCTGTAATTACACTTTAGTTGAAGAGAAGAAATTATATTGTTATGCGCAATTGGCTTAAATTTTTTTTGAAGAATTGTAGCCGTTTAATCATGAATCACACGCATCCATTAAAACGAAAACTAAAAACTATTGAAAAGATACGTAATGTACATATGTACATTATGTACCAAATGTTCTTCAAATATTGCAGTAATAAACTGAATTAACTGAAAATAACGTTATTAGTATATTAAAATAAACTCATTCAAATTTGGTACACTGGGGCGTATATGCACTATTCTTATTTTTTTTTAATCTCTAATAAATATTTATACATATATAATTCTTATTTTCGCACGTCAAGTTTGTTTACGTTGATTGAAAAAGCTATTTTGATGAATTTATTTTCTCTATAAAAAAAAAACAAGTGTAGACGGGTGGTATGGAGTTTGCGGGCAAACGCTTATTCAATTTAAAAAGTTCTCCTTTCAAGATAAGTTATTTTTTTTTCAAGCGGCAAACTATCCATCTCCACAGCCTCTATCGAAAATAATTGTGGTTATGATATATTCTCTCCAGACATACGACAGCCTTATTCTCAATCAGTTTCCATAATTTTTGATTTTTTCAAAAACTGAAAGACCTACTATCTAATTTTCAGCGTTCGACTAAGAATTAACAACAGCCATAAATACTGAACTAAAATTTAGCACTTAGCTACAAAAAATTTTGAAAATAAAATCATTATAAATTTTTTTTTTTCAAAACTTTAAATTTAAGTTCAATTTTTGTATAACCTGTTTAATAAAAAAAAACTTGTTTTAGCAACAAAATAAAAGAATAGGTCCTTGGATTTTCAAAAACCTATATTGTTGTATTATAGGTACTTCCATTGATTTTAAATTATTATTAATGCACTTTACGTCAATGCTTTAGAAAATGGTCCCTCCCTTATTAACGATTGGACATAGACCCCCCTATCTTAAACGATTTTTTTCTTAGTACATGTCTGAAAATTATTTTATAAAGTCATGGTCAGTAACTTGGAGAAATCCATTATACTTTTTACCTTTAAAGAAACAGTATTTTTCATAGTGAATGCAAACACTGTAGCAAATAAATTAAATTAGGAAATTCTAACCTTCGACACCTGTTTTAACCCCATAAACTCCCTTGCAAATCATCAATGGAATAATATAGATATAGATAAAATTGATCTAGAAACACTAAATTTTGTAGGCTAATGACCGATTTTTTAGATTTCTTGACATTTCTCCACCCCGCATCTTCCTTAGTGTTGCTCCAAGCGAAAATATAAATATAACGTTTTTTGTAGGAAATTTAATTTACTTTAATTCCTTGGTCCAGACTTTTTCAATTAAGCCCTTGGTTTTCGAAATATTCGCGAAAAACTAAAAAAGGGGACCTTTAACCCCCTCTCCAGGCTTAAGCTCGCGGCCCTGGGATGGGGACTTTTGGTATGTTGGACCTGAGGGTCACCCCTACCACTTAAAAAAATAACCCAGACTACACGGTTTATTTCATTTATTTTATGATTTTAGGTCTTCGTTGACTGGACTAAAATCTAAACAAAAGAATGATTAGGGACAGGGTAAGAAAATATGTATCAATTATTTTCAAAATTTCTTATAGTATGTTTCCACATCCACTCAGTCTGAAATTGCACAATTTCATGAACTCAATTT
Source organism: Epistrophella euchroma (assembly GCA_947049315.1). NCBI lineage: Eukaryota > Metazoa > Arthropoda > Insecta > Diptera > Syrphidae > Epistrophella > Epistrophella euchroma. Next base: position 129,406,401 of record OX346246.1, read on the forward strand.
CAAAATTACGCAAAGTGTTCACACTGAAAATGAAACAATTTCAGCTTACATTGGAAACCATTTTGATCCTTGAAATAATAAAATTGATTTTAAAACAAAGTTTTAAAATATATTGAACATTTTTTGACGAAAAAAATCCCTTCATTTTAGTACCAAAATGCAATCAACTTTCGCTCTATAAGTGCCTCAAAATGGAAAGACAAAATTTTAAATGATGAAAGCTATATAACTGGCGCCGACGACGTACTGTTAAGTTTAGAGATTCTTTCTTCAGCCGCCGCACTACAAGAATGTGGAATGCTTTACCCGGCTCCCCCAATTGCGATATCCACACCTTCAAAACCAATGTGCATTGGTATCTCCTTTTTAATTCTCTCTCCAATTTTCCTAAACGCTTGCACATTTAACATTTAAAGGGTAGTCATAACCCCTTGAGTGTGCGCAAAATATAAAAGAAAAAAATAGCGTTTTAAGAATCTCCATGATTTTCTTCCAGAAAATATACTTCATCACCCGACCAGCTATCCTGTACAATTCAAAGCAGTTGCAAATTCCTTTTCAGCTCCAAGTAACTTAGTCCAATCATTTGGTCCGAAAAAAGGGGTTTGCCTGGAAAGTTTTGAAGGAGTTTTGAAAATTGGCAATTTTAAAGATTTTGGGCTGCTCTTTTCGAATTTTCACTTTGCCACCTCGTAACTTTGCCGCTCCCGCCGCCATTTTGAACCAAAAATGGTTTTTGGCCAATAAATTACTAAAATTGTCAAAGGATAAATTAAAGCTGAGAAAATTGCCTACATTTTATGTGCTAGTCTTTTTTTTGTAAGGCAATTGAGGATTTCGAGATCAAACATCTTTTATAGAATTTGCCTTTTTAAATATGTGAATGTAGCCACTATCAAGAAGAGGATACTTTCAAAGTGATTTCAAAATCTAGTGTCATCGTGGTAATGCCAAAACAATTGAATGAGCATTTGAAACAATTCAACTACAACTGTACATCGAGGGCGACGGATGACTTTACACAATACGAAGGAGAAATATCCCAGAGGTCGTCAAGACGCGCTAAGAAGAACAAAAGTCCATATTCTCTATCGATTTAGAAGAATTTAAACCATTTATTTTTTGAAAGACTTGCAAGAATGAGAAGATCTTGCAATAATTAAAATAATTGCGTGCAAAAAATTCAGCAGGTTTACTCCAGAAATCTCGGCTGATTTGGAAAGTTACCTTGTGACTATGTTAAGCAAGGCGCTCATTGAAGTGTTTACGAAGTGGAGTGGTAAAGGAGTAGCGAGTGGCAGTGGAGTGGTGAACAAGTGGCTTGGCGATGGAGTGGAGGCGAAATGATATGAAAGTTATTTAACGTGCACTGCGGTGGCAATATACGTTCACAAGCTCTCGGTCTATAAGTCAATAATCACAGGCATACTCGTATGTAGTCCAAAAATCCACTTCATCGCCACTCACTTGCCACTTGAAAATTAAACATGTTCAAGGTATGTGGCAGCCAGACTGGCACCACACCACCTGCAAAATATCATGCCACCGGCACACCACTTTGATTAGCGCGTCTTCATTGAATAACATAGGTTTTACTAATTCCACCTGCTACTTAGTTACCACGCCACTACCACTCCACTTCGTCACCACTTCAGTGAGTGCCTTGATTCAGAATTGAACGAGGTAGCTGCAGGCCTGTTGTTACCAATTGCTGAGTTGGTTTTGTCGAGGTAGTGTCCCTGTCCACCCTCGCCTTGGCGTTCTTCAAATTTATTTGATTGCTCGTATAGTTTCTTGGCCATTTTCAAGTCCAATTTTCTTAACTTGCTGGGAATTCGTGGTTTACTTTATTTTCATCGTATTTAATCTTCATTTGAGTTGATATCTTTTAATGGTTTTATTTATTCCGAACAAAACTACACAACACAAGGAATTTAATATAAAAGTGAGTCCAGTTGCTTTATAGATAATTTTTTATTCAGTTGTGGGAAAAAATACAAATTTTCTACAAAAATATTTTTTATCTCTCAACTCGGCTCAAAACGTTTGACATTTCGAACAATAAGGAAATTGTCAGCAATTGTAAGATGTTTTCAATGAAAACATCTGACAATGACCAATGAGTCTGACAATATCCTAATCGTCTGACAATGACAAATTTGTGCGTTGAACGATTGTCTTGTTTTTTGTCAGATTTTCATGACGTTTCTGACAATATTGTCAGACAAAATTATGTGTTCATACGATTGTAAGACATTTGGGACAGTATTTTCACTGACAGATCTGACAATATTGTAAGATCTGACAATCGTCTGTACCTATACTGTAGTCTATGTATGTTCAATTTTATTTGAAAAACTATTTGCCTCACTGAGACTCGAACTTAGACGATTTCATATGGAATGAATCATCATATACGAATAACTCGAAAATGACGCTATTTTTTTCCAATTTTTTTCCTCAAGAAAACACCAAATGCTATTTTGCTGGAAAAACTTGAAACCTGACTAAACCTTTGGCCTTTATAGATACGAAGCTTAATCAAAACCTTTGCAGCCGTTTTTGCGAAAATTTGGGAAAAAAAACAGTAAAATTATATGGCAGCTACCTGTTCTGGATGGCCTGAATAAAAACTTTGAATTTCTTCTTTAGGAAATCACATGAAATTGCCTTGTTTCAAATTTGAAGCAAATCGGCTCACTCTTATTTTTTTTATAGAGCAAGTAATAAATAAACTTAAAGCCCTTACACTTATTTGCTATACAATTTTAACTTTATTTAAAACGTGTGGCTCGTATACTGATTTCTAATTGCAAAATTGTTAATCCGATGGCCTCTTCATGACATTTTCCATTTTGGAAAATTTATTTTATCATTCACTTGTGATGGCATAAATTTCCCGCCACACTGATCACACAACATTATATAGGTATAGGCACAATTCCATGTGCGCCTGATGTAAGTCTGTGAATTGTTGTTGTACACACGGTGAACATTGTAATTCTTTCTCTCTGACATATAGTCGGATCGTTTCGTTATTTCTTGGACGCTTAATTAAAAAAGACCAGAGTTTTTGTGTTTTTTTTTTGTTTTACTTTGCCAAAAAGGAACACACCACGTCAAACGCAAGAAAGACACAAGAGCCGCGCACTGAGTACGAATAATATGTATACATAGGTAGATAGTGTGGAATTTATTTCTGGTGCGCACTGTGCTAGTCAACGTTATCGCTTTTAGCTGCTTCAAGTCCCAACTTTGGTCATCTAACTATACTATATGTATAAGCAATAGTTCGAGTAGACCCTGGGCCATTCAGCATTTATGGTATTGGAGAGCCAAACCATCATGGCATGGCAAAGGATATGCAGTCTTCTGGATATCTCCATGGTAGACCTTTTGTAATTAAATCTCTATGGCTTGAATGCTTCGTGATTTTCATGTTAAGATTTATTATGCTTTTGGGAAATGGCCTCTGGCTTGTTGTGAGTTTTTGTTTTTTTTTGTTTTGCACATTTAATCTCATATATGCATTTTCCGATTTGACACATACCTTACCTAGCTAGAGTGTGGACTATAGGAAATTCTATACTCTTTCTATTGGTTTAGCCACATATACTAAGCTAATTTTATGTGTATGGTAAGTCTTGGTAAAAGAGTTGAGAAAAGGGCCTATGACTGTTTTGAAAAAAGAAACGTTAAGACATTCTTCATGTGAAGGGATAAGGTCTGGATCTTAGGTTAAGGAATGGAAGATATAGCTCATGTCGTCCATCCTTTCTTTTAAAGATATTTCATTAGAAGATGAAAATTTAGAGAACTTAACACAGTTATAAGGCTAGAGCTAGACTAATAAATATTTAAATTTTTCTTCGTAGGACAATTTTGAGTAGGTACCTTTAATAGGTACCTGTTGTCGATTAACATGCTCAACATCATTACCTGTCCACATAGACTCCTCAATCAGTGTCAGTGTTGCCATAATTCTTGTGGATGCATTAGAATACATTTGGCTATTTTATGATCATACGAATACCCCGTCTTTTTTCACTCAGCCTGAGACTATTAATGAATTGAATTCCGATCACATTCCAGTGTTTTGTAAAATGAATGAATCTGCAGAGCATACAGAACAGTACTTTTTAGACATAAAAAATGCAAACTGGAGTCGTTTCAGGTCGGAAATTAAATCCAAACTCAGAACGATTTCTACTAATTTGGATTCAGTGTGTTCGAAAGAGGATGTTGATTCTTATGTCGATATTTTTTCTAATCAAATACATGACTCAGTGCAGTCATGTGTCCCAAAAAAACGCAAAAAGCCTTTTTTTGTTAAAATGCCGGAACACATACTGGAATATATACGTATAAGAAATTCTCTTAAAAGGCAATGGCAACGTTACCGCTTAGCAGAAATTCGTATTCAAGTCAAATATTATAACAAAATAATTGATGAGGAAATAAGTAAGTTTAGAAACAGGAATTGGAATGATAAACTAAGCAAATTGGAAAAAAATGCAAAACCTTTCTGGAATATTGCCAAAATTATTAAAAACAAAAATAGACGAATTTCAAATCTGGAAAATGGTGATGAAGTCGTTCATCTAGACTCAACGAAGGCCAATCTTTTTGCTTCAACATTTTTGAATAATCATACTGTTTCACAACACTTTAGTGATGACAGTACTGAAAACCTTGTTGGTCATACCTTGAATATGTTAAACGCCCAACAAATTGATACTCCTAGGGATCAGTTTGTAACTAGACAGGATGTGAAAGATATTGTTTCCAACTTAAAATCAAGAAAAGCAGATGGTCTTGACACCATCAAAAATATTTATATTAAAAAATTACCAAAGGCAGGGCTTGAATTTCTAGCATTTTTGATAAATGCATGCCTCAAAATTCAATACTTTCCAACTATATGGAAAAAGGCAAAGGTAATACCAATACCAAAACCTGGAAAACATGCTAAACTCCCTACAAGCTATCGACCAATTAGTTTACTTAGTTGTCTCAGTAAAATATTCGAAAAAGTTCTTAAACGCAAAATATTACTAGTCGTTGATAATTTAAATATTTTCCCAAATGAACAATTTGGATTCAGAATGAATCATAGTACATCTCATCAAGTCCTAAGAGTCTGCCAACTTGTGAAGAAAAATCGTTCTCTTGGTAAATCGACTGGTCTTATTCTACTCGATATAGAAAAGGCATTTGACACAGTATGGCACGATGGGATTGTGCACAAATTGGTATGTTTTGGATTTCCCATGTATCTTACTAAAATAATTCAAAGTTTCCTGTCCAACCGATGTTGTAGTGTTTTTGTCAATAATAGTCCTTCAAACTGTTATCAAGTAAACCAAGGTGTGCCTCAAGGATCAGTGCTGGGTCCTTTTTTGTACAACATATATACATCTGATATTCCCAGGTTACCAGAATGTCAAATTGCTATATTCGCTGATGATACAGGCATCCTTTCATCGCATGAATTTAGTCTCAACATTGAGACAAATTTGCGTCATGCAGTTGAACTGATGACTCAATTTTATCACAAATGGAAAATTAAGCTGAATGGTGATAAATTACAAGCTATCTTTTTCAGTAGAAAAAGAAAGTCTTGTTTTCTTCCCAGCAACCAGTTTAATATCAATGGCATTGATGTGAAATGGGATATTTGTGTGAAGTATCTAGGGGTTTATTTAGATCAAAAACTCACGTTTAAAGAACACATTACCAAAACCTTAAAAAAAGTAAGCATAGCAATCAATATGCTTTACCCATTCATCAATAGAAAATCATGTCTGAGCAATGCAAATAAAATGATAATTCATAAGGTTATCTTTCAAGCTATCCTTTTATATGGATGCCAAGTGTGGGGAAATTGTGCAAAATGTCATCTCAAAAAGTTGCAAGTATCACAAAACAAGCTACTTAAAATGATGCTTAATCTTCCTCGATACCATTCTACCTCAGATTTACACGAAATAGCTGATGTTGAAATGATTTCTGTGAAAATAAATAAACTTACTAACACTTTCCTACAAAATTGTGAAACCTCTGACAATCCGTTAATTAACCAACTTATTTTATAACCATGGTTCTGATGTAATTATCATTCTCTTTCTATATTTGTTTTATAAATTGTAAATTTTTGTTAATCTATAATTGTTAATTTATTAACTTACTCATTTATGTATATACAAAAGTAATTTATTTATTATTAAAAAAAAAAAATTGTATTCATAAATTCATTTATTTATTTATTTATTTTTGTAATCAAATTGTTTATTAATTTAATTTATTTACTTATGTGTTTGTTTATTTATTTATTAATTAATTAATTTAATTATTTATTTATTTATTTATTTATTTATTTATTTATTTTTTTAATTATTTATTTATTTATTTATTTATGTATTTATTAATTAATTAATTAATTTATTTATTTATCTGTTAATTAACTTATTTCTACTAACCCTATACTAATTCATCACACTTATCAATTATTATATACTAACCTTCTTCATAACAAAAAGTTTTGAAGTTTTATATTTTATCTAGTCAATTATGTACCTGCCTTTTTTCATTTTGAATTGAAGGTTTTTGTTAGTATTTTCCTTCAAAATTAATAATTATATATAGCTTAGAAAATTTCAATACAAATAATAATATGCTTGTTTAGTAGAAAGATATTATATATATAGTATATCAAATCTCTGTATGTAAACTGTGCGGTAGCTTACCAAATGTAAATTTAAATACCGAAAATAAAAATATATCTAGCTATCTAAAAAAAAGATGGTAAATTACCACACGGCAAAAAAAAAATGTTCAGAGAGAACCGTCCACAAATAACACGCTTTCCTTGAGCTCATACATGTAAACAGATTTCCGCATTATTATCCTGCCCCTATACATTGACCTTTTTATGGACAAAAAATTAGTGACAAATCTGTATAAATCCTTCTTAGAAGTTTAATTTGTGAATATTTGACAAATATTTTGTCTGTTTTCGCAAACAATATTGAAAATGGAAGGAAACAAATTTTAAATATTTTAAATTTACTCAATGGTACAAAATTTTAAAATTTATAGAATAAAGGACGGAAATAATTACTTTTGATGAGCTATGTGAATTGAAGTTTTAAAGTTTCAAATAGTAAATATTATCTGGAAACAATAAATAAATGCGTTCGTTCATTTCTGCTTTCGGAGGGGAAGAGCGCTCCTCGAGCACACTTACGGAAGAAATTGAATTTTGGTGTAGTAAACTAGACATGCATTCACGGTTGCCACTCCCAAAAACAAAATCCTACCAAACTTTTCAAAATAACCTACCAAACCGAAGAAAAACCTACCAAAGAAAATTTTGAGGTTCTTTTTAATAAACGCAAAACTTAAACTTTGTTTTTTGAGAAAAAGCATAGTTATTCGTATATACATGTCGTCGCCTGAGAATAGTTTTGTCGTATACGCCATTTGAGCATTTTTGGGAAATCGCATTTTAAGTTTCACGTTTGAATAAAAAAAGAAACAAACCGATAGAATTTTCTGTATTTTTAATATAATATTATGTGAAATATCTCCTTTTGATTGAAGTATTCTAAGTTGTTGAGTCTGTTTTGGTTTTCAAATTATAGAGGTTTTTCCCTAAAATCATTTTGTCGGATACTCCTTGAAAATTAATACTTTGTTAGCACCCCATACACGTACGACAAAGTAAACGCGTGGTTAGGTTAGGTTGAGGTAAGGAAAAAAATTAATGGGAAGGGGGGTCTATTTCCCCCGTTTAGCCGGAAGAGGCAATTTTCTAAAAAAAATCGGCTTGTAATGGAAAAAAATAAAAATTAACAAAAACACCTAAAATATCATGCTTTCCTTTTTTGTAAAGCCCCTATTTCCATTAAAAGAGTATAGTAAAATAGATAAAAAAAATAACTTTGATGGCACAACAGCTCATGAAGAACTAGGGCCTAGTGACTTACAACTCTCAACCATTCCTGTGTGCGTGTGCAGGAATGGAGGGGACCTACAGTTTATTGCCGAATCCGAACGGCTAACGAGCGGCACTTTTCTGTGACAGGAAATACTCTTGTAGGATTTGTCAATTCCTCCCAAGAGGCAGTAGCCGTTTTTTCTTTTAAATAAATAAGTGGCGAGGCTGGGGATCGAACCTTAGACCTCCGGCATGACAGTCCATCGCACTAACCATCACGCCACGGCTACTACGTAAAATAGTAAAATATATAGATATCACTATTTTCAAGTTTTCCAAAAACTACAAGAAAAACTTGCATGCAACTTGCATGAAAAACTTGCATGCAACTTGCATGAAAAACTTGCATGCAACTTCCATGCAACTTGCATGAAAAACTTGCATGCAATTTGCATGAAAAACTTGCATGCAACTTGTATGAAAAACTTGCAGGCAACTTGCATGAAAAACTTGCATGCAACTTGCATGGAAAAATTGCATGCAACTTGCACGAAAAACTTGCATGCAACTTGCATGAAAAACTTGCATGCAACTTGCATGCAACTTGCATGAAAAACTTGCATGAAAAACTTGCATGCAATTTGCATGAAAAACTTGCATGAAAAACTTGCATGCAACTTGCATGAAAAACTTGCATGCAACTTGCATGAAAAACTTGCATGCAACTTGCATGAAAAACTTGCATGCAACTTGCATGGAAAACTTGCATGAAACTTGTATGAAAAACTTGCATGCAACTTGCATGCAAAACTTGCATGAGAAACTCGCATGCAACTTGCATGAAAAACTTGCACGCAAATTGCATGAAAAACTTGCATTCAACTTGCATGAAAAACTTGCATGCAACTTGCATGGAAAACTTACATGCAACTTGTATGAAAAACTTGCATGCAACTTGCATGAAAAACTTGCATGCAACTTGCACGAAAAACTTGCATGCAACTTGCATGGAAAAATTGCATGCAACTTGCACGAAAAACTTGCATGCAACTTGCATGAAAAACTTGCATGCAACTTGCATGCAACTTGCTGAAAAACTTGCATGCAATTTGCATGAAAAACTTGCATGAAAAACTTGCATGCAACTTGCATGAAAAACTTGCATGCAACTTGCATGAAAAACTTGCATGAAAAACTTGCATGAAAAATTGCATGCAACTTGCATGAAAAACTTGCATGCAACTTGCATGAAAAACTTGCATGAAAAACTTGCATGAAAAACTTGCATGAAAAACTTGCATGCAACTTGCATAAAAAACTTGCATGCAACTTGCATGAAAAACTTGCATGAAAAACTTGCATGCAACTTGCATGAAAAACTTGCATGCAACTTGCATGAAAAACTTGCATGCAACTTGCATGAAAAACTTGCATGAAAAACTTCCATGAAAAACTTGCATGCAACTTGCATGAAAAACTTGCATACAACTTGCATGAAAAACTTGCATGCAACTTGCATGAAAAACTTGCATAAAAAACTTGCATACAACTTGCAAAAAAAACTTGCATGCAACTTTCATGAAAAACTTGCATGAAAAACTCGCATGCAACTTGCATGAAAAACTTGCATGAAAAACTTGCATGGAAAACTTGCATGAAAAGTTGCATGCAACTTGCATGAAAAACTTGCATGCAACTTACATGAAAAACTTGCATGCAACTTGCATGGAAATTGCATGAAAAACTTGCATGCAACTTGCATGAAAAACTTGCATGAAAAACTTGCATGCAACTTGCATGAAAAACTTGCATGCAACTTTCATGAAAAACTTGCATGCAACTTGCATGAAAAACTTGCATGAAAAACTTGCATGCAACTTGCATGAAAAACTTGCATGCAACTTGCATGAAAAACTTGCATGCAACTTGCATGAAAAACTTGCATGAAAAACTTGCATGAAAAACTTGATGCAACTTGCATGAAAAACTTGCATGCAACTTGCATGAAAAACTTGCATGAAAAACTTGCATGAAAAACTTGCATGCAATTTGCATGAAAAACTTGCATGAAAAACTTGCATGCAACTTGCATGAAAAACTTGCATGCAACTTGCATGAAAAACTTGCATGAAAAACTTGCATGAAAAATTGCATGCAACTTGCATGAAAAACTTGCATGCAACTTGCATGAAAAACTTGCATGAAAAACTTGCATGAAAAACTTGCATGAAAAACTTGCATGAAAAACTTGCAGGCAACTTGCATAAAAAACTTGCATGCAACTTGCATGAAAAACTTGCATGAAAAACTTGCATGCAACTTGCATGAAAAACTTGCATGCAACTTGCATGAAAAACTTGCATGCAACTTGCATGAAAAACTTGCATGAAAAACTTCCATGAAAAACTTGCATGAAAAACTTGCATGCAACTTGCATGAAAAACTTGCATGCAACTTGCATGAAAAACTTGCATGCAACTTGCATGAAAAACTTGCATAAAAAACTTGCATACAACTTGCATAAAAAACTTGCATGCAACTTTCATGAAAAACTTGCATGAAAAACTTGCATGCAACTTGCATGAAAAACTTGCATGAAAAACTTGCATGGAAAACTTGCATGAAAAATTGCATGCAACTTGCATGAAAAACTTGCATGCAACTTACATGAAAAACTTGCATGCAACTTGCATGAAAAACTTGCATGCAACTTGCATGAAAAACTTGCATGAAAAACTTGCATGCAACTTGCATGAAAAACTTGCATGCAACTTTCATGAAAAACTTGCATGCAACTTTCATGAAAAACTTGCATGCAACTTGCATGAAAAACTTGCATGCAACTTGCATGAAAAACTTGCATGCAACTTGCATGAAAAACTTGCATGCAACTTGCATGACAAACTTGCATGAAAAACTTGCATGCAACTTGCATGAAAAACTTGCATGCAACTTGCATGAAAAACTTGCATGCAACTTGCATGAAAAACTTGCATGCAACTTGCATGAAAAACTTGCATGAAAAACTAGCATGAAAAACTTGCATGCAACTTGCATGAAAAACTTGCATGCAACTTGCATGAAAAACTTGCATAAAAAACTTGCATACAACTTGCATAAAAAACTTGCATGCAACTTTTATGAAAAACTTGCATGAAAAACTTGCATGCAACTTGCATGAAAAACTTGCATGAAAAACTTGCATGGAAAACTTGCATGAAAAATTGCATTCAACTTGCATGAAAAACTTGCATGCAACTTACATGAAAAACTTGCATGCAACTTGCATGAAAAACTTGCATGCAACTTGCATGAAAAACTTGCATGAAAAACTTGCATGAAAAACTTGCATGCAACTTGCATGAAAAACTTGCATGCAACTTTCATGAAAAACTTGCATGCAACTTGCATGAAAAACTTGCATGCAACTTGCATGGAAAAATTGCATGCAACTTGCACGAAAAACTTGCATGCAACTTGCATGAAAAACTTGCATGCAACTTGCATGCAACTTGCATGAAAAACTTGCATGAAAAACTTGCATGCAATTTGCATGAAAAACTTGCATGAAAAACTTGCATGCAACTTGCATGAAAAACTTGCATGAAAAACTTGCATGGAAAACTTGCATGAAAAATTGCATGCAACTTGCACGAAAAACTTGCATGCAACTTGCATAAAAAACTTGCATGCAACTTGCATGCAACTTGCTGAAAAACTTGCATGAAAAACTTGCATGCAATTTGCATGAAAAACTTGCATGAAAAACTTGCATGCAACTTGCATGAAAAACTTGCATGCAACTTGCATGACAAACTTGCATGAAAAACTTGCAGGCAACTTGCATGAAAAACTTGCATGCAACTTGCATGAAAAACTTGCATGCAACTTGCATGAAAAACTTGCATGCAACTTGCATGAAAAACTTGCATGAAAAACTTGCATGAAAAACTTGCATGAAAAACTTGCATGAAAAATTGCATGCAACTTGCATGAAAAATTGCATGCAACTTGCATGAAAAACTTGCATGCAACTTACATGAAAAACTTGCATGCAACTTGCATGAAAAACTTGCATGCAACTTGCATGAAAAACTTGCATGAAAAACTTGCATGCAACTTGCATGAAAAACTTGCATGCAACTTTCATGAAAAACTTGCATGCAACTTGCATGAAAAACTTGCATGCAACTTGCATGAAAAACTTGCATGCAACTTGCATGAAAAACTTGCATGCAACTTGCATGAAAAACTTGCATGAAAAACTTGCATGAAAAACTTGCATGAAAAACTTGCATGAAAAACTTGCATGAAAAATTGCATGCAACTTGCATGAAAAACTTGCATGCAACTTTCATGAAAAACTTGCATGCAACTTGCATGAAAAACTTGCATGAAAAACTTGCATGCAACTTGCATGAAAAACTTGCATGCAACTTGCATGAAAAACTTGCATGCAACTTGCATGAAAAACTTGCATGCAACTTGCATGAAAAACTTGCATGCAACTTGCATGAAAAACTTGCATGAAAAACTTGCATGCAACTTGCATGAAAAACTTGCATGAAAAACTTGCATGCAACTTGCATGAAAAACTTGCATGCAACTTGCATGAAGAACTTGCATGCAACTTGCATGAAAAACTTGCATGCAACTTGCATGAAAAACTTGCATGAAAAACTTGCATGCAACTTGCATGAAAAACTTGCATGCAACTTGCATGAAAACTTGCATGCAACTTGCATGAAAAACTTGCATGAAAAACTTGCATGAAAAACTTGCATGCAACTTGCATGAAAAAACTTGCATGAAAATCTTGCATGCAAATTGCATGAAAAACTTGATGAAAAACTTGCATGCAACTTGCATGCAACTTGCATGAAAAACTTGCATGCAACTTGCATGAAAAACTTGCATGCAACTTGCATGAAAAACGCGCATGCAACTTGCATAAAAAACTTGCATGCAACTTGCATGAAAAACTTGCATGCAACTTGCATGAAAAACTTGCATGAGACTTTCATGAAAAACTTGCATGCAACTTGCATGAAAAACTTGCATGCAACTTGCATGAAAAACTTGCATGAAAAACTTGCATGAAAAACTTGCATGAAAAACTTGCATGCAACTTGCATGAAAAACTTGCATGCAACTTGCATGAAAAACTTGCATGCAACTTGCATGAAAAACTTGCATGAAAAACTTGCATGCAACTTGCATGAAAAACTTGCATAAAAAACTTGCATACAACTTGCATAAAAAACTTGCATGCAACTTTCATGAAAAACTTGCATGAAAAACTTGCATGCAACTTGCATGAAAAACTTGCATGAAAAACTTGCATGAAAAACTTGCATGAAAAACTTGCATGCAACTTGCATGAAAAACTTGCATGCAACTTGCATGAAAAACTTGCATGAAAAACTTGCATGAAAAACTTGCATGCAACTTGCATGAAAAACTTGCATGAAAAACTTGCATGCAACTTGCATGAAAAACTTGCAAGAAAAACTTGCATGCAACTTGCATGAAAAACTTGCATGCAACTTGCATGAAAAACTTGCATGCAACTTGCATGAAAAACTTGCATGCAACTTGCATGAAAAACTTGCATGAGACTTTCATGAAAAACTTGCATGCAACTTGCATGAAAAACTTGCATGCAACTTGCATGAAAAACTTGCATGAAAAACTTGCATGAAAAACTTGCATGAAAAACTTGCATGAAAAACTTGCATGCAACTTGCATGAAAAACTTGCATGCAACTTGCATGAAAAACTTGCATGCAACTTGCATGAAAAACTTGCATGCAACTTGCATGAAAAACTTGCATGAGACTTTCATGAAAAACTTGCATGCAACTTGCATGAAAAACTTGCATGCAACTTGCATGAAAAACTTGCATGAAAAACTTGCATGAAAAACTTGCATGAAAAACTTGCATGAAAAACTTGCATGCAACTTGCATGAAAAACTTGCATGCAACTTGCATGAAAAACTTGCATGCAACTTGCATGAAAAACTTGCATGAAAAACTTGCATGCAACTTGCATGAAAAACTTGCATAAAAAACTTGCATACAACTTGCATAAAAAACTTGCATGCAACTTTCATGAAAAACTTGCATGAAAAACTTGCATGCAACTTGCATGAAAAACTTGCATGAAAAACTTGCATGAAGAACTTGCATGAAAAACTTGCATGAAAAACTTGCATGCAACTTGCATGAAAAACTTGCATGCAACTTGCATGAAAAACTTGCATGAAAAACTTGCATGCAACTTGCATGAAAAACTTGCATGAAAAACTTGCATGCAACTTGCATGAAAAACTTGCATGAAAAACTTGCATGCAACTTGCATGAAAAACTTGCATGCAACTTGCATGAAAAACTTGCATGCAACTTGCATGAAAAACTTGCATGCAACTTGCATGCAACTTGCATGAAAAACTTGCATGAAAAACTTGCATGCAACTTGCATGAAAAACTTGCATGCAACTTGCATGAAAAACTTGCATGCAACTTGCATGAAAAAATTGCATGAAAAACTTGCATGAAAAACTTGCATGAAAAACTTGCATGAAAAACTTGCATGAAAAACTTGCATGAAAAACTTGCATGCAACTTGCATGAAAAACTTGCATGCAACTTGCATGAAAAAATTGCATGCAACTTGCATGAAAAACTTGCATGCAACTTGCATGAAAAACTTGCATGAAAAACTTGCATGCAACTTGCATGAAAAACTTGCATGAAAAACTTGCATGCAACTTGCATGAAAAACTTGCATGCAACTTGCATGAAAAACTTGCATGAAAAACTTGCATGCAACTTACCTGAAAAACTTGCATGCAACTTGCCTGAAAAACTTGCATGCAACTTGCATGAAAAACTTGCATGCAACTTGCATGAAAAACTTGCATGCAACTTGCATGAAAAACTTGCATGCAACTTGCATGAAAAACTTGCATGAAAAACTTGCATGCAACTTGCATGAAAAACTTGCATGCAACTTGCATGAAAAACTTGCATGCAACTTGCATAAAAAACTTGCATGAAAAACTTGCATGCAACTTGCATGAAAAACTTGCATGCAACTTGCATGAAAAACTTGCATGCAACTTGCATGAAAAACTTGCATGAAAAACTTGCATGCAACTTGCATGAAAAACTTGCATGCAACTTGCATGAAAAACTTGCATGCAACTTGCATGAAAAACTTGCATGCAACTTGCATGAAAAACTTGCATGAAAAACTTGCATGAAAAACTTGCATGAAAAACTTGCATGCAACTTGCATGAAAAACTTGCATGCAACTTGCATGAAAAACTTGCATGCAACTTGCATGAAAAACTTGCATGCAACTTGCATGAAAAACTTGCATGCAACTTGCATGAAAAACTTGCATGCAACTTGCATGAAAAAATTGCATGAAAAACTTGCATGAAAAACTTGCATGAAAAACTTGCATGCAACTTGCATGAAAAACTTGCATGCAACTTGCATGAAAAACTTGCATGCAACTTGCATGAAAAACTTGCATGCAACTTGCATGAAAAACTTGCATGAAAAACTTGCATGCAACTTGCATGAAAAACTTGCATGAAAAACTTGCATGCAACTTGCATGAGTTTTTCATGCAAGTTGCATGCAAGTTTTTCATGCAAGTCTCATGCAAGTTTTTCATGCAAGTTGCATGCAAGTTTTTCATGCAAGTTGCATGCAAGTTTTTCATGCAAGTTTTTCATGCAAGTTGCATGCAAGTTTTTCATGCAAGTTTTTCATGCAAGTTGCATGCAAGTTTTTCATGCAAGTTGCATGCAATTTTTTCATGCAAGTTGCATGCAAGTTTTTCATGCAAGTTGCATGCAAGTTTTTCATGCAAGTTTTTCATGCAAGTTTTTCATGCAAGTTTTTCATGCAAGTTTTTCATGCAAGTTTTTCATGCAATTTTTTCATGCAAGTTGCATGCAAGTTTTTCATGCAAGTTGCATGCAAGTTTTTCATGCAAGTTGCATGCAAGTTTTTCATGCAAGTTTTTCATGCAAGTTGCATGCAAGTTGCATGCAAGTTTTTCATGCAAGTTGCATGCAAGTTTTTCATGCAAGTTGCATGCAAGTTTTTCATGCAAGTTGCATGCAAGTTTTTCATGCAAGTTTTTCATGCAAGTTTTTCATGCAAGTTTTTCATGCAAGTTGCATGCAAGTTTTTCATGCAAGTTGCATGCAAGTTTTTCATGCAAGTTGCATGCAAGTTTTTCATGCAAGTTGCATGCAAGTTTTTCATGCAAGTTTTTCATGCAAGTTGCATGCAAGTTTTTCATGCAAGTTGCATGCAAGTTTTTCATGCAAGTTGCATGCAAGTTTTTCATGCAAGTTTTTTATGCAAGTTGCATGCAAGTTTTTCATGCAAGTTGCATGCAAGTTTTTCATGCAAGTTGCATGCAAGTTTTTCATGCAAGTTTTTCATGCAAGTTGCATGCAAGTTTTTCATGCAAGTTGCATGCAAGTTTTTCATGCAAGTTGCATGCAAGTTTTTCATGCAAGTTGCATGCAAGTTTTTCAGGCAAGTTGCATGCAAGTTTTTCAGGTAAGTTGCATGCAAGTTTTTCATGCAAGTTTTTCATGCAAGTTGCATGCAAGTTTTTCATGCAAGTTGCATGCAAGTTTTTCATGCAAGTTTTTCATGCAAGTTGCATGCAAGTTTTTCATGCAAGTTGCATGCAAGTTTTTCATGCAAGTTGCATGCAAGTTTTTCGTGCAAGTTGCATGCAAGTTTTTCATGCAAGTTGCATGTAAGTTTTTCATCCAAGTTGCATGCAAGTAACGCGAACGCCGGAATAATTCTTCGGTTTCATTCGAAATTTTGGTTGTTGTCTGTTAAGCCTATACACGTACGACAAAACAGAGTTAAACAAAAAATATACGCCAAAATGTGGCGTATACGACCAAACAAAACTTTACTTTTTCTAGTTTATATTAGCCTTGTTTTATTATCTTTGGATCTGATCAGTATCATGTAAAACGATACGGATCATAATGACAGACAGCGTTGCCGCTCGAAAAACAAATTAGTTTGTCGTATTTTCCGAAAAACGTGCCATTTTCGTGCCATATGAAAAAAAAAATTGTTCTACTTTGTTGTAAAAAAGGCAATTACAGTAGACGCTCGATATAGTGGATCTCGGTAGAGTGAACTATCCAATATAGTGAACACAAAATTTTATACACACTACTCTAAATGGTGAACAAAAAAATAACTATATCGAGATTGTTTTTATTTACAATTTTTTTTTCAGTATTCAACAAGAATATTCCAGCTGCAATACGTTTATAATGTTTATATGAATGTTTGACTAGTTGAAACTTGACAGCGGACAAAATGTTAATTTTGTATCAAATTTTACTCTGCAAAACCTTTATAGCTTCTCTCTCGAATCTCGATATAGCGAACAGGCCTAGTTTTAATTACTTCACTATATCGAGCGTCTACTGTAATTGTATTACGGGCGTTATGCATCCTACAAAATAAAAAAAACTTGCTCTATTCGCTTATTGCCAAAAAATATGAGTTTCTGTCAATTTTTTACAGAATTCGGACAAACTTTTATTAAATTTTGTAGAAATTAGCTTCATTTCAAGTAAACTTAAAAAAAAAAAAACGTGTCATATTGAACTTTTTCATGCTACCCAAGGGAAAAATTATCGTGTCAAAAAACACGATCGTGCCACTTCGGCAACGATAGTAACAGCGGTGTTATATGCATATCTCTTTTTTACTTCCGTTTCTTAATTTTCAAACATTTTTAGTCTTTTTTCTTTACACTGCAATTAACACTAGCTTAACATGCAAGCCAACCATCCATATGGATTTAAAATTATTTTGTATACCTAACGTGCTAAAAAATGATCCCGATCCAGATCCGTAGATGAGAATACAAAATTATGAATCATATGGTATGTTAATACTTAAAATTCAATTTCACTTTATAATTTGTTCATAAATAAAATAAATGCTTACATAAGTTTCAATAACTCGTGTGGACTGTATTACAATATTTTTTTATATTTTAAGAAGTGGTATTCTGTTAATTCACATTTATGAGATCGTTTTGTTTAAAAACCTACCAAATCGAATTAAAACCTACCAACCTACCAAATATAAAAAAAAAAATACCAAATTTGGTAGGATCCTACCGAAACGGCAACCGTGCATGTAATAGGTGTAATAGCTGTCAAAATATTCAATAAACAAATTCAATGTTGCGAACACAATGGAACGTAGCCGCATACGGAGCAGCAGCCGCAGGCGGAAGAGTTCGCCAACTTTTAACTTTTCACGTACGGCACTTTTGACGTTTCAAATTGTATGGAAAAAAAAAAACAACTTTTTGGGTCGAAAAAAAAATATTGTGGTTATTTTTGTATCGCGAAAAAAATTATTTATTAAAACGAAAAGTTTTGAAACAAAAAAATGTGAATTCTGAGCTTGTGCGCAAGAATATTGTTTTGTTTTTCTTCAATATAGGCCGAGTTCTAAAATTCATCAGATGCGCATTTACTGCGCAAACTGTGCATCCAAAAATTTTTTCCCTGCTTCGATTAAATTTTTTTTAAATACTTCTATACTTAATACTTCTACAAAGAAGGAAGTTTGCGTTGCTAATGCGTATGAATGTAAATGTAGGCATTACTTTGGCATCAAAACATTTTCTACATTTTGGAACTCAGCCATACATTCAAAGCTGTACAGCTGCACTGTAGGCACGTAAAAAAAATAACTTACGACACTTTTTGACAGCTCTTCCAGTTCCGACTGCGGCTCCAGTTCCAGCGTTCTATTCTGTTTAGGCACTTATGGTTAAGATTCAAAATAGTTTAAAAGCCTTTAAACCATACAAATTGGCTGAATTATTACAGTAGATATGTAGTTAGTATATAGAATTTGTATTATTAAAAAAACCTTCTTTTATAGTTATGGTTAAGGTGTGCATTTGACGTTTCGGAAAGAAATTATTCAATCGGTTATGGCATTAGTTTCCGAGAGCGTCCGCCTATTATAATTCGACCTTTAAGCCTAGTACGCTGCTGATACGAAACGAAAATTTTCGTTGGTCTCTAACATGACAACGAAATGCTTACGAAAACCACAACGAAAAATTACCTCCTGAAAGCTTCACCATTTCCAAAAAACATTTAAGTTACATATGTATTTCAAAACGAAAACACGAAAATTTCAATCAGCAAGCCATGACTTTTTTTCTTTGAAAATAATTTTTTCAATAGATAGCTATCACAATGTTGTTTGTTGATTGAGTTGCAGTTGCAGTTGCAGTTGCAGTTGCAGTTGCAGTTGCAGTTGCAGTTGCAGTTGCAGTTGCAGTTGCAGTTGCAGTTGCAGTTGCAGTTGCAGTTGCAGTTGCAGTTGCAGTTGCAGTTGCAGTTGCAGTTGCGACGATAAGAGAATTTTTAAATTCCAAAAGAAAACTGTATGATCGAACGACCAATTCATGTCCTTTAAAAATAAAAAAAAAAATCTTTTAATACACATTACTTGATTTGTACACTTTGTAGAAAACTTTTTTGTTCAGATTTTAGTTTTATTTGAAACTAGCGGATCCCGGCGAACGTTGCATCACCCAACTCCATATATGTAGTTAGGGGTGTAGGCAACCGATTCGTATCAATCGCCAATGTAGAAAGACCATTCGAACAAAAAAAAAAAAAAAACAATGCAGAAAGTATGCAATTTATTGTTATCACGACTTTCCGACTTTTCCGGCCTTATTTTCCAATTTTTATCTGCATAGTGTGTTTCAATACAAATCTAACAAAAAATCCCCATCCAATTTTGGTGATGTTCAGCCGAGTTGCACGCACAAAAAACTAATTCTGAAAGTTTGAAATTTCAAGATGTTTTCACGATTTTCTGACTTTGTCGGTCGAATTCTCTAATTTTCGTTCGATTTTTACTCGCGATATATGTATGTACAATGTTCATAGGTACTATAGGTCAAGTTATGGATTGGTGCAAAAAATCGAACTCGAGATAAAAATCAAACTTGACATTTCGATAATAGGGAAATCAAGATTTTTTTTCAGCTCAAAAATAACGGTACCTATTTGCTATACAACCGTTTTGAAAAAAGGTTATTCATCTCAAAAAAATCTAACGATTTTTTTTTTAATTTTGTGTGTACTAGTGGTGGTATGATCTGCATTTTGGTGAAAAAAAAATCACCAAAAACCGTTATTAACGATACATTCCATAGAACGTTTTTTTTTTTATTTGATTTTCGTCTTTCTCGTTAACCGCTCAACCAAATCTAATAAATAAATTTACTCTGAAAGTTCTATTAAGTTTGGATTTTAAAAAAAAAGTTCAAAATTGTTTATTTTAGAAAATCATTTTTTTGAAAACGGGTTGATGATTTTTTTTGTAAATTATGGTTTTATTTGCTTATTATTATATTCTTAAAAATGGCATACCAATTTCTTTTTTCTTAAAATTTTAAAAAGTATTTTTCAAGAAAATCGCTACAACGATTTTTAATTTTTTTTTCTGCATTAATTTATATTTTTTCAAGAATTGAGATTGTGTTCTTCATATTGAGATTAAAACATTTTAAGTACCTACTTGTTTTATCAATTAAAAAAACGTGTTTTATGCTTTTTTTTTCATATTCAAATTTCTATTCTTCAATTTAATAAATGGATAAAAATATATAATTATGAATTTTATGTTTTATATTACACTTTATCTTATTCGAAGAAACTTTAACTACAATAGAATTCATTTTTATATAGAAGATGAATGAAACTATAAAAGAATAACTGTAAATGTAAAATATAAAACATCTTAAAAAGAAATAATTTTAAACAAAAACGATTTTTAACTTTCCACACATCTAGATTTTGGAATTTTGTCTTAAAAAGATTTTCTCTTGGCGATTTTGTCTTTACTTAGGTTCGCCTTAGAGAATTTTGTCTTTTAATTATGCATCACCAAACCACTTCAAAATAAAAGTGAACAAAGCATTTGCGTTCCTTGAAGTTTTCAAAAGCCGTTGGCACTGCAAATATTATCTTGTTAAAAACTGTGCACTTGTGAAATTTTTTTGATTCGTTTCCATTTTACTTTATTTTACACTCGCAAATATTAGATTTTTGTAATTTTTTGTTGCATTTCAAGAAAGTTCATACAAAATAGTATCAAAGTCGAATAGAATTAAATTACTGTTGTTATTTCAAACGTCTGGTATATTCGTTAATACTTTTCTATTTGACTTTTATTATTATTTGGACGGTGTTCACATTGGACTTACTTTGTAGTGAGTAAGAAACGGGCAAGTGAGGCAGGATTTTTTAAATTTTTTAAAAATTTATTGGATTTTTTTGACGTTTCCTTTTGTGACATCTGTTTTGTTAGTATAAAGTTTTTGTTTGGCACTTAAATAATACAGAATTCAAGTTTTTTTTTCAATTGGAAAACTATTTTTTTAGTGAAATAATAATTTTGCGTTTGAATAATTTCTAATTAAATTCTCCGGCGAGTAAAAATGTGTGTTTTATTTTAACGAGTACTGAACGTCAGAGTGAATCGGTTGTGTGTGTCTGAACACGATCTGACTGACTTATGCCAACAAAATCGTAAATCTGAGTCCAATATGAATACCGTCTTGTATTGAGTATTTTATTTTTTTTCTCTGTTTGAAAGAAATTTCATTTTTCTTAAGTACTTTTGATTGACTTTTGTCAATAGACTCTTTCCGAATAGACTCTCGTAACAAGCTCTCTATATTTTAATTAACGTTAAAATATTTCCTAAATTTATATTGTTGCTTTGGTAGATAATTTAATAACAATTTATTTTGTTCAGATATTACACCCAATATAACTTAAAAACGAATACATTTAAAAAATAGTCTTTAATAAAATTCTATATAAACGAGTTATTAAATAAAATCAAAACCAATGTGTTTTTCAAGATGGCGGAGATTTTAATTACAGAAAAAGTATTCGGGCAGCAAATTTTTGATTTCGTTGGATGGAAATTATCCAAAGTAAGAGAAGTGAAAAATCAGCTTGATGTTTTGTCACCATCAAATTTGTTTTATCACCAGAATATTCTGATTTTTGCTAGTTTCCAACTTAGATTTTAAATATCTTAAAAGTCAAAGTTTACGCATTAGATTTTTTGTCCGATGTTATTAACCCGTGTCTCTTTAGCCATACTTTTCCTATATAAAGGACCATTAGCAATTTTTGTATTGACTCTGGGCCCACTTTCAACATTTTCTTAACAGAAATGATACTTATTTTATATGAAAGCTTATGAAGAGTAAATTATTTCATTTAATTTGAATTGAGCGAGAAATTGCTATTTTGGCATTTTAAAAAAAGAATAGGTACTTATGTATTTAAAAAATAAAATAAAATATTTCAATAAAGTGGCAACACTTACTAAAAAATTGTTTTACCATTTTTGAAAAGCAGAAGTTTCAACTTTGACGCAGTGTAAAAAATAATTTTTAACTGTCTAAGAAATTGCCATTTATACGGCCGTAAATATGCCGCGATGAGAAAAAAAATTGCCGCGCAACTAGTTCTTCCAAAAATTGATGTCATGCTAACCTTATATAAAAATAGCATGACACTTTTTTAATTTTAGTCAAAAATAACTTTGGGATATGCCATATCGTTTAAACTAATTGCCATAGACATGTGCCATGAAAAAAAAAATTGCCGCGACATTGGCTGACCCGACAGACGTTGTCCTATCTTAGCTGTGAATATAATTTGAAATGGAATAGATAATAATAAAAAAAATTATGTGTACCTACTTCTAGAGGATTTACCATCAAATGAAGAAGAAAATAACCAGATGTAGCCAAACGTGTTGGAAACTAATAAATTCTTATATTTCCATTTTTTTTGGCAAATTCGTAACCAGAAAATCCTCGTTATAAATCTTTGTCTCTTTTTAGGACCTATGTGTAACTTAACAGACCCTTTAAATTAAATAATACAAAATAAGCATTAGCGGAGTCACTGTGGCGTATACGTACTTTTTTAAATTAAATTAAAAAAATTAAATTAAATTAAAAAATCTGTACATCACAGCTTTACGCCGTGTCCAGCATAGCCACGGTGCGTGCGGTACATGCGTTGAATACAAAATGAAACCTTTATTGGTAAATGCAGATGTCCAATGTAGATACGCAATTGCGACCAATGCGTTTGGTGCGGCGCACAGTGGTTTGGTCTGTATGGGAGAGCGGAAAAAAATCTGTAAAATCTGAACTACTGAATGGATTTAAAAGAAATTTGGCACACATATTAAGATCTATCTTATACATATGTGTTCCAAATTTGGTTTAGAAATAACTATTACAAAAAATGTTATTGACATTTTTCTAAAATGTATGGGTTTTTGATGTTGTACTTAAAAATTTTTTTTTTCAGTAAAATAAGAACTTTTTATTTTGAATAAAGTAGAACAAACTATTTTTGTATATTATGAACATAAAAATAAATTCTTCAAAATGAATATTAAGAACATAATTAAAACATTTGCAATAAATTAATTAATGATATAAAAAAGTAGAAGCAGCTATTTTAATGTGCTAAAATGAGATTTCTAGCATCTGCACTCATTGGTAGTATGTATTTTCTTTTTTCGCTGTGGCCTCAATCCTGTTATTAGTGGATCTGAGAATATGAGGATACGATGCATCACATCTTTATTCGTCGCAATCCGGCTGCATTTTCTCGAATTAAAACTGCGATAGATTTTATAGTCCTTATTTCGGCATTCTTGGGCTTCCTCGGAGAGTGATCCAACAGGAAATGCACACTTTTTTATGATTTCTTCTCCATGGATCAAAACCTTATGTACGGTCGCTGGCATATGGTACCATTTATAATTCTCTACAAAAAGTTGTGCAGTTTTCCACGCGTACTCTGCATATTTTTTGAAATCTATTTTTGGGGTATATTCTTTCAAAATATGGTTGGATATTTTTCTTTGCGAACATTAGTGATAAGTTCGGAACACAAAACCGAATAAGGAATTGCGATTGAATCCATTTTAATGGAGGGAAATAATCGCTTGAACAATTAAAAAACAGCCGCTAATTAAACTCACTTTTTGTTTTTATTTATATTTCACTTCACTTTTGCTTATTGGTTGATAAAAAAGTTTAGAATTTTTCTTACACACCTGGCACAAATACACAATCAGTCAATAATGACTTATTTTGTTTTTAATCCTTTATATATATAGTTTTAAGTAAGAACTCAAACATTCTTATGGGGCATTGCCTACTAATCCTTAAAAGTCATAAAAAATTGTTCAATACACAACAAACACAAAGCAATATAACTTTAAACAACAATAAAAATTGTTAGTTTTTCGATTTGTGCCGGAAACGGAACAGGTAGAGAAATCAAGAAAACTGTGAGATTATCCCTAATCCTTTTGTTTCTCCTTTATTAAATTCTATCATATAATTCTATCATAAAATAATAAAATTTTTAACATAATTTTCCCAAGAAAATTGAGTTGAAAGTTGAAAAATTTTCCAGGCAAAAATAAATTGTTTTGCGAAAAATAGAATTTTGCAGACTTTGGTCATGGTATGAATTTTATTGTATTTTTGAAATAAAGGTACGGATTTTTTTCTACAAATAATGGGTTTAAACAGCTCATTCTGATAATAATTAAAACCGAAGAAATTATAACTTTTTGATATACACCACCCTCAAAACTGAGTTTTTTGAAAACCAATTCAGTAAGACAAATTTGAACATAACTTCCAGATCCGCAGGCATCCGCAGCTGATTTTTTCTGTGTTGTTACTTGAAGATATGGAGTACTTCACTACGTGTAGGCAAGTGTAGCTAAAATTGAAACTCAAAAAGTTTTCATAAAAACCAATTTTTGTTAGTACCAATATCTGACGCTTCTTATCGAAGGCGTATTTTATAATTGATCTTTTTTTTTTTTATTTTTTAGATAACTAAGAATAGACCATCAAAATGATATACAAATTTTCAGAATATAATTTAAGGGACTTCGGTAAAAGACATCTTAAATTTTGTTGAAAATACGGTTCGCGACTTGAATAAATTTTTCTTTGACTTCGAGGGCTTGTAAATATGTATGTATATAAAATATATATATACAAAAATACTTTGAAATCATATACTCCGGATATATAAAAGTACTTAGACATAAAACTTAAAAGGCTACTCATTACTTTCTGAAAAGGAATTTTTTCCGCTCTCAAACCACTGTGCGGCGTCTCCGCATCGCACGCATTGTTTGAAAATCAAACTGGTTTGATTTTGGCCGCATTATCGTACGGAAAGTTGACAGTCGGAACTATTTCACATTGAATTATTATATTAAAAAAAGTTTTTTGTTTACACAATTCGCATTGCACGCAAATAAAAGCGGTGTGCGCGAGAACCGCATTACCAGCAAAAATCGTGCCCGTGGTTAGGCTGGACATGGCTTTACAGTTTGTCGCGTTTAAGTTGAAAAAAAAAACAACAATAATTTGCACACTATTGCCCTTATTTCGGACTAAAACAATCAGTACAATTTTGAAACAATCAAGTAGAAAAATAGTAATTTTGAAAAGTGTCATGCAAACTTTATATAAAGATTTAGTATGAAAACCATTTCTGGCCCTTTTTGGGAGAACCACTGTTGGGCCAATTTTTTTCTTTTTACAGCATATCTACGGCAATTAATTTCAACTATAGATATGGCCTATCCCAAAGTTGTTTTTGATTGAATTTTGAAAAGTGTCATGCTAACTTTATTCAAACATCAATTTTTAGGAGAACTAATGGCTCGGCAAAGTTTTTTCTCTTCACGGCATGTTTACGGCATTTATATGGCAAATTCTGAGACAGTCAAGAGTTTCTTTTTCGAAATAAATAAAATATTGCGTCTTAGAAAGGTACGACAAAAAATATTAGGTATATTCATTTTTCTTTTTAGATACATTTTTGAATGTGGTTTTGTAAGCGAATAATTGTAGAACAATAATCAGCAAAAAAAAATCAAGAACAGCTGCATTAGTTCGAGAGAAAAAAAATAAAAGGTACCTATATAATGTGCAAAATTTCCATACAAATTTGTTTAGGAAAAGTATGGTATTAGAGACGCGGGCTTATGACTTCGGGCAATTTTTTTTTTTGTCAATAAATCTTTTGTCATGAAAATGAAAATTGAATTGAAATTCGGCAAAAAATTGTAGGTCTCACGCACACAGAAATGGTTGAGAGTTATAATTCACTAGACCCCTGTGCTTCACAAGATATTACGCCACCAAATAATTATTTATTCTTTGTCTCTTTTTATATAAACTAAAATTTAATCAATGACGCAACTCCATTAAATTTATCATGATGCATTTTGAATACTATACCATCAGTGGTATCTTGTTTTAGGGCAAATAAAAACGACCCATAATTTTTGTTAACAAGTCATCTCAGCCTTCACCTTCGGTTCGGTAATTAGTTCTTTTAAAAAACTCTTAGTAAAACAAAAATGTATACAAAACAATCTTCGAAACAAAAACACCAAAGCACCATACAGTATGTAGGTATATATCGGTACCGATACAACGATACACTCGTACATATACTTTTATAGATAGATCGATTTGGTTAATCCATTTGCCGCTGCACTCCAAGCGAACCCCCGTCAAAGCCCCAAAGTAATCCTCGTTCATATATTAGCTTTATATTATGAAAAAGAACAAAAAAATGGAACCTTTCGGAGTTAAATAGCAATTTGGTGTCATCGGTTAAAAGCCTGTCGTCGCCGCGCCGACTTTGATACATGATCACAAAAATCTTATAATTCCATCTGTTCTTTTGGTTTCTTTTGTGTGTGGAGTACCCCGGCAGTTCGTATAGATCTTCGGTGGCCGGTGCGGCGCGGCGGCGCGGTTCCATCTCCTTTATGTGGTTTGTGCCTTAGGTTGTTTTACAATCTTGTATCTGTGTATAGAATGCACTGCATTTGCATTTGGATATACTACGCTACTTGGATGGGCGATGGCGCATATCTATCTTTTGCTCTCTTTCCCATACTCTCAAAGCCGGGGGATTTAATCGAGCTTAAGATTTATACGACGATCATTACAAATGCACTCAGAGAGATATACTCACCAGATACATTTGAAAAGAATCTGATGACGGCGACGACTACGACGACGACGAGACGATGAGTCGGAGCTCTGCGCTCACTAAAAAAAAAAAATCTGGATTTGATAATGTTTGTTGTGTCTTCTATCGGACCAGCTTCAGCAGCCGCCCGGGAGAAGACTGATTTGTAATGGACTTGCTGCATCACGATCTCATTGTGATCGAAGGGTGGCGCGGTAAGAGTTGGAGCTCGTGGATATCTGGGTATAGATGAGATGATCGTGGTCGCATGCATGCATATCGATATTGTGTGGAGATGTGAGGAGAGAGCAGCGTTAGCGGTGCGTCTTGTCAGTGGTGGAATCTTAAGTGGCGCCTCTTTTATGTGTTCATGTGTAGGTGCTGCTTTGATTCATAAAGGGGTTTTTTCTCAGATTTCACAAGGAATCTTGAAAAAAAAAATTAATTCTTGTTTTTTTTTTTTTTTTTTTTTAACTTTATTTTTAGTGCCTTCTAAATTTTTGTACATTAAAGGCAAACATTGAGTATTATTAAAAAAGTGCAAAGGTTAAAATATTGATGTCTGATGAAAACTCATTTTTTGTTTGAAACATGAAATGAAATAATCATTAAAGCTGATATTTTCAACAGGGAGTCCAAAAAATTGTGAAATTAATTATCCACTTTCAACTTCAATAATTTTGGAAGAAGTACATCAATTAAATAAGAAGAAAGGGACTTTTTTTTAAAGAAAATTTACAAGCCTATTCTGCCGTGGTGAGGGCTCACAAGTCACAAGCTCTTGTGAGGTTGATTACTTGTTAGGTTTTTTTTGTGATTCGAAAACATTTTCGATATTCTAACGGCCAATTTCTTCACGTACCTACTAAGCTAGCTTAGAACCCGGTCTATTTGGACCAGGCACTAGCTCTGGCATTGGGTCCTAACGAAATGTTAGTATACCTGAGCATTTCTTCACATCATAAGTACTCGATCTAAGTTCACAGAGCGGTGCTAGGAAATTAATACGTCTAAAACTGGTCTAATAACTGATTTTGACAACATTTTGACATTTTAAAAATTATTTTGATATTTATTTAACATTTACATCAGTTTTTAATAAATTTTCGACAGAATTTGCCTGTCTTTGATTTATGTATTTAGCCAGTTCAGGTTTCTCAAGTTCACTGAGATCTCAGAGACCTAAGCAATCTCAGAAATCTGAACGTAATTCCTCAGTGTGATTCCTCACTTTTGCTGTCAAAAAACTGAGACTGATATTTTTTGGATTCGCTTGTTCAATTATTTTTTGTCGCAGTTGATTAATTAATAAAAAAGCGATGGAAATTAGTTTTGACTTCTAGGTTCTAGCGGAGAAATTTTGTTCAGGTTTCTCCTTCTGCTCAGTGGAGCTGACGGAGCTTGCTCAGTGAGATCTCAGAAACGTGAACTGGCTTATTATGTTCCCTGTTTGCCAAATTGTTAAATAAATAAAATACATTTTATATTAGAAGATACATAATAATTATATTGTCGTGTGTTGTATTGAATTGCTTCTAATTCGAAATATGTGAATATCTAATTTGTGTTTGTGGTAATGATTGCGCCAAATTTGTGACTTTTCGTAGTATATATTGAAATAAGTTTGCATATCTAATCACGGACCTACTAATAGGATTACCAAATATTTGACCGAGCATCAATTCTGGTTCATTTTTTAACAACCTAATTTTTTAATAAATTAACGCCAACGATATTTTCCGATTACTTGAAGGTCCAAGGAATCGGTAAAATGCATAAGCGGACATTTTTTCAAATGTCGCAATTATGCCATGCAAAATTTTGGTTGCCAATAATATTTTCACAAAACCGACAGCCGCTATACATATGCATCGAACGTCTTGAATTTTTTTGAAAAGTTAAAAATCTGAAAACCAATAAAACTAGAAAAAAACGCTCTTGTATTACATTTTATTTAAAAAAAAAAGCAATGGTCAAGAAGTTATCAAAACTGAGCAATATCTCTCGGAACGGACTTCCTTTCCATTCTTCATAGTTTTCGAAATCGCGAAACAAATTGCCACTACCAAAAAAAAATCCATTTTCTACACAAGAACATCACCGATTACACAAAATTGAAAAAAAAACTAGAATCGAAATTAACAATTTTAACAAAAAAAAAAACGCACTTATTATACATATTTCTTCAGAACAACAGGCAAAAAATGGTCAAACCAAATGAAATTAATTGGTTAATACTCAAATCAAAACAATTGATTTCGAGGTCCTAGCTTAAACCAAGTCCTAACTAGTACTCGGTACCAAATTCACAGAACTAAGCTTAAGTACTTGTGTGAAGAAATGAGTTGTTACCGATTTGAGTACTAACTTTAGGACTAGTACCGGTACTAGCGTTAGGAATCTGTGAAGAAATTGGCTGTAAGATAATCCTCAGAAAAAACTCACCATAGCATGGTGAATTTTTATTGTGATGTTTAAGTTCTGAATATTTGTTGAACTGTCACATTGTGCGTCCTTAGTCTTTAATAACAACTTTATATGCACTATTTTAAACAAAGCAAGATACCCTAAGGAAGCAGAAGACGAGGATGCTCCCGAGGACCACGTTGAACCCAACTTGATGACAGACGACTATTATTTTGAGCGAGTGTTCAATGGCCATCCCATTAACATTAAACCAAGTTATTCTACCTCCATCAGAATTAATTTTCTTGACTTCTTTCGATTTGCAACCGAGGGTTGATTTTTTCATTTATTTCTTTTAAAATTTTTTTTACTGGGAAGAAAGAATACAATTTGTCAAAACTTATAAACAATATAACAAATATTGAGATTTATGAGTTGTGAGGTTCTCAATTAGGAGATGTGAGGCTCACAAATTGTGAAGGCGTGCCTAGGAGCTTTCCAAAGTATTCAAAAATTCCGTCCTGATGTGAAAGGTTACCATTTTACAGTCATCACTGATAATTCAAGTCTAAATGGCTGATGAGCTTAAAGAATCCGACAGGGAGATTGACTAGGTAGAGCATGAAGCTCCAAAAGTGCAAGAATACAAAAACCTCACAAAATCAATCTTACGTCACCTTGTGAGGTTGTTGTGACTTATGAGGCATCAATGAGCTTTGCCAGAATAGGGCTGTTAATTTCCTTTAAGAATACGTCTCAATCATTTTCGTACGGTTATCGATTATAAAGTTATAAAGTAAAGAAGCAAAGAATAACAGAGAAGTTCCCATGTATAATTTTTATGGAAAAAAGAAATTAGCGACTTCTAAATATTTCTGAAATTTCACCAGACTTATTATTTCACTAAACCCTAAATAAAGAGCTAGTGGCATTGAAAATCGGAGACATTAAAATTTTTTTGAATCAGTATAATATATAGATACATATGTACAAAACATCTATCATTCTGGAAAAATAGCATGCGAGAAATATACCATATGCGAAAAAAATAGTGATAGAAAATTATCATGTGGGAATTACATCATGCGAGAAAATTAGCATGCAAGAAAAATATCACGCGAGAAATATAAATATCATTCGAGAAATATACATTCATATGTATGTCATGCAATAAATATTTCACGCGAGAAAAATATCACGCAAGAAATATATCATATTAGAAAATAGCAAGCGAGAAATATATCATTCTGAGAAAAAAAACAGCATATAAGAAATATATCTTGCGAGATAAATATCGTGTAAGAAAAATATCATGTGAGAAATATATTATAAGTAGATATATCAAAAATATACAAGGTTAAAATGATTTTGTGAGCGTGCGATTTCCGAATTTGTAATTATAAAATTCTAATAAAATATATTGTGGTTACATTAACAATTATAAAAAGTTTTTGAAATATCTTTAACCTTTTATTATAATAAATTAGGACTCGCACCATGAAAAGTAGTTTTTATCAGTATTGATTAATTTGAAATGGTTATTTTTTCTGAGCCATTAAAGAGGGTATACAAACAAAAAACAATCAAATCTACTTTAAAGTCATTTTATCAAGTCTTTTCAAATGTTGGTGTAATATTTATAAGCCCTATTCCTTAAAATTTTTTCGGAAGTTTAGCATAAAAAAAAAATTAATTTGGTGGCACAAATGGCTCATGAAGAACCAGGGCCTAGTGACTTACAACTCTCAACCATTCCTGTGTGCGTGTCTGCAGGAATGGAGAGGACCTACAGTTTAGTATGCCGAATCCATACATCCAAGCTAAGCGGCACTTTTCTATGACAAGAGATACTCTTGTAGGATTTGTCACTTTCTCGCATGAGGTATTAGCTCCGAAAAAACCTTAAAGTGGAAGCGGCTGGTATTGAACCCAGACCTCTGGCATGACAGTCCATCGCACTAACCATTACGCTAAGGGCTATGTAGTTAAGTATGTAATTATTTATTTTTCTTTATTTTAATTATCTAGATTAATTACTTTTACTTTGCTAATCTATTTTTTTTTTAATGGATCAAAATCAGTTGAAGGTGAAACTTTTGTTTCAGTTTAATGTCTCAGAGTAAGTGTGCCGACACCCATCTTCGAAAGCCTTAAATTCAACTTAATGACATAGTTAGACTTGGTTAAACCATTTTCTCTCCTTCAAAATAACTTATAGTATACATACCACAGAAGTAAATAAATTTTTTTGTTAATGAAATTTGTAAAATCGTTCAATAACATAATTTCTTGCTACTCTATTTAATTAAACGCTGCGAACCTATTGAATTATTTCTTTAATGTAATACTTGATAAAAAACTGATCAATTTCCATTTTGCACCTTGTAAATTTTGTATAATTCATATATGAGTCATTATAGTAATTGTACAATAAAAAATAATAATAAACTTCGCGTTGATAAAGTAAAGTACTCAATCAAAAATTATAATTTATCTAATGAAATTCCATTGAAATTTCTAAATTTGGTAATAAGCCTCATGTAGTCCATAAAGTTCTGTCCATAGAAGAATGTAGAAAACAAAAGAGTTAAAGTAAGAACTTCTTTTTGACATTTTTCAAACCTACTCGCTTAATTTAAATTAAAACTAGTAAATTAATCCTACAGATATTCGTGACCTTGTTCTAATTAAATTATTTTAATTAAAATCAAATACCGCATGATGTGTAAAAAGTTTTTCAAATAAAATTGGATTAAAGCTCAGCACCACTATAAAGGAGACTGATGATAGGGCTTGGCACCCCTTGAAATAGCTATATCTCCAGCCAAACAAAAATAAAACGAATTAAAATACCTAAAAATAATTCGTAAGCAATTGGTGGTAGCACCTTTAAGTTGTTGTTGTTGTTCAAAATTCAATGAAATTGACGGATAGGTCTACTTTAATTTTTATTTTTTATATATATATATATATATAGTTGCAAAGTTTCGAAAGTGGTTATTTTCTTCTTCAGGCCTGTAATTATAATATTCTAAATAATTGAATAATGTCGAACATAAAGATTTACAACTTACAATTGGAGATACTATAAACATATTAATATTCTTATTTATTTCCTTAAATTTTCAAAATATTTTTTAATTCTTCAATTTTGTCTTTAAAAAGGCATTTATTTTAATTTTTGAATATTAAAATCTAAATTCATTTATTTTGAAATAAAAAAAATAAGAAATTACTTATATGAAACAATGTTAACAAAATTCTTAAATAATAAAATATGCTTAATGTTTATTTTATAAGTTGACCATAAATACTACCAAGTCTTTCACAATCTGAACGCCTATTAACCGTATTATCTATATTTAAAATGTGCAACATTTCTAAAAGCATCCTTTTATTATAATTCGTTTTTTTTTTTTGTACAATTTTTTACGTTATTGAAATCAAATCTGGTCTGTATCCTTCTTGTATAAAATGTAAAGCTAAAGCTGTTTTTTTGTGAATGTCCATTGTTAATATTAAATTTATGACCTGCTATACGGTTTTTTTTTTTAGTTTTTGTATACAGGTGCCTACATAAACAGAAGAACAACCTATTGTTCAATCACCTAAACACCTCATTTTGTAGACGATGATATCAGATAATTTATCTTTTAAATTTGAAAACAAAGATGTTCTCAGTGTATTTGCAGATTTAAATGCTATACGAACATTTTCTTTTCTTCGAATAGATACGATTAGAAAGGTATGGAATCAAATACTTTTATAAGAAATCTGTTATATTTGTTTGTATTACACGATTAAAATGTCTATTTATTAAACTTTTTGTTATACATATTTATAGGAAATGACTTTGAAGATAAAGTACAGTATTGTCTCGCTAATACGAATCACCTTTAATCTGAATATCGCGCTAATTCGAACCTTTATTTTTTTCCTTTATTTTCTTTACATTCCGAACCCAACCCGATTTCTTTACTCTGTAATCCAAATTCCAACTTTAAAAAAACACTGGTTTTCAAAGTTTAGTTTTTACAGTAATTTTTTTTCATAATACTCCTTTATATTACAAACTTCCAGAACTGCCCCGAGTTCGTAATAGTAAACATGCTCAATCACAGCTAAAAACAATTGCAAACAAAGTGGTAGTAGTCGTAGATTTGTTCATTTGGTTTTTATAAAAGTAAAACCTATTTATAATGCAATTTTTCAACTTTTGGTTTTAAAAAGAACGCTTTTAATTTCCCGTCCTGTATTCATTTATTCAAATAATTTGATAATCAAAATACACCCTTGCAAAAATTAATTCGGATTAGCGAGATAATACTGTATCCATAATAATTTTACTTTTTTTTTGACGAAAAGTTATGTCACTATTAGGCTAGGCGTATATTGAGACGCGACCGGTGCGTGTGACGTGACCTGACGCGTGCGACATGACCTGATTAATAGAAACGTGTCATGTCGTTTTCCGCATATTGAATCACGAGACTCGTGTCAATATTTTACTGAAAACATTATTTATATTGAAATTGAAGTACTTACAAGAACATATACATATATAAATAAAAAATTCAAATTTTTCTTCTGTCATCTTTAATTCAAAAATAAAAAAACTCACAAAAAACTATAATTGTTCTCGTAATTAGCAAACTATTTTTTATTTTTCAATTTTATCCGACAGTTTTTTATTTTTTTTTTTTTTTGACAGGAAATAAATAAAAAATGTGCACGTGCAAAGTCTCGCAAGGAAAACTGTGTTTTAATCACTATTTCACGTGTGTTTTGTAAAACGAGTGACAGGTCATGCCGCGTCGCTCCATCAATATGCGCTGTTCAATTAATATATATTGCTTACAAAAAATAGTGCTTTGCTGTGTCACGTCACACGCACCGGTCACGTCTCAATATGCGCCTTGCCCTATCCAATACTCTGTTTATAAAATTGTTTGCAGTAATTCTAAATAATTATTATCTATAATCCTAAAATTTCAAAGAATTTCAATTTTGGAATTCTAGTGTATTACTTAAAAATATTCCAATTCTTTTTAACTAATTATATAGTGCCAATTGAATAGGAACATTGGTAAACAATGAAACCACATCAAAAGATACCAGAATGTTATCTTCCCCTAAAACAATTCTTTAAGCATTTGAAATATGTCATTCAAATATGACTTCAAACTATGCAGCGTTACCGAATTTTTACAATTATGAAGGAACTTTGGGTGGTGTTCTTCAAGGGCGTACTGAGGGGGAGACAGGAGGGGGCGGTTGCCCCCCCCCCCTAATAAATGTTACTTTCCTACATTTTTTTTGTTGAGTAATGCACAATATTATTTTTAAAAACTACATTCCATGTTAAAATTATTCTTTAAACTTGTTCGTCTTCATTACAAACAAAACGTTTCAATACTTTCTTCAAAATTAACAAAGAATACAATTTTTTGGTAGATTTCTCTACTACACTATGGTGTCCGTTATTTCCCAAAACCAATTTTTTTGATCAGACACCCCCTAAATAAATTTGTATAGGAAGACTATGGTTTTAGAGGCACAGTTTAATGAGCTCGGCTAAGTTTTTTTTTTTTTTTTTGTCTATAAGTTTTATATAGAGGGTGTTTGATCCAAACAAAAAGTGAATTTGGGAAATAACGGACACCCTAATATGCATGCACAAGCTGTTAAAATTTACCTTTTCAGTCAAAATAATGAAACGGAGTTTTATTTTTATAAACACTGAATATTATATATAGTTTCGAAAAATTTAAAAAAAAATTTAAACTTTTTTTTTATTATTTGCAGAATTTTGTAAAACAGTATTTTTTGAAATTATATTATGTATTTGTTGATAGAAAGAATGGCGCAAAATTTTAAATAGCCTGATGTTAAGGTATTAGCACGATACTACTTAACAATTTTCTAACTTTAAAACTCTTTACTATAATATTCGTAGTTTTAAACATACCTGTTTTTCTATCTGAATACGCCTGAATACGTGCGTGTCTGCAGGAACGGAGAGGACCTACATTTTATTGCCGGATCCGAACGGCTAAGATGAGCGCCACTTTTCTATGACAAGAGATACTCTTGGAGATTTGTCACTTCCTCGCAAGAGGCAGTAGGCCCTGAAAGAAACTTAAGGTGAAACCGACTGGTATTGAACCCAGACCTCTGGCATGCGATCCAACGCACTTACCGTTACGCCACGGGCTACTACAAGTTTTTTTTTCACTAATTATTATAATTTATACCGACCGATATCTTGTGCTTACACATTGTTTCGTTTTCGTCACCAAGAACACTAACCCGACACGAGTAGCACACGATCGAATGGTCAATTAAAAGATCTTACTAACGATACTATATAGATTTCCGATCTTCTTTTGCCCTTTGATTCCAAATAAGATAACGATCTTGATAATGTTAGTGGATATATGCATAAAAGTATCTTCAAATAATTCAGAGCATAAAAAAAAACTTAACGATTTAATTTGTTTGTTTTACGATTTGAATTTAGTGTTTTAAATCAAATCAAGTTAAGGAAACTTAAATTTTAAATTAACGACTTAAATCATAAAATTTGTTATTGGGGCCTTTAAGATTTAACTTTATTTCTTTTTAATATTTATTTTAAAAGTCAATCCACTTAAAATAGAAAATAGATAACATAAAGCAAAAACATTAATAAAACGTTTTTGGGGTGTAAAATTAATATAATTTCTAAGGAATTAATTATCATGGCATTGGTTAACACATTTCTTGATTTTCAAAATTTCAGTGACAAGTTTTCCTTTTTTTTTAATTTGCAATTAAAATTTCCCATAATTCATAATACTATTTTGAACTTTAAAAAAAAATAGAAAAAGGTTTATTCATTAAAAAAAAAAAAGTCAGCCATTACGACATATGTACATGTTTTATCATTGCGCATAAATGTTCAACATAAGCAGCAAAGCATGGTGACTGCAAAAATTGATTAAAGTTGCATGTCTGAACATTAAGATAAAAGAAGCACATGGAATTCGCAATTGGTAGTATAGATACATAATAATCATGCTTCGCCACTTTACCCGTCACTCAGAGGATAGTATATAGATAGTATTTATTTTATATTAAGTGTTAATTAATCAAGGTAAAAAAAACTAAAAAAAAGCTGTTGATTTATATTATTATTTAAATTTTTTTTAAAATTTAATATTCCTCTTTAATAAATTTAATGGAAAAAACTGATACTTTCTGCACTTTATTCAATATTTTTGAATATTATCGATCGGTCATTTAATTTACTATTATTAAATAAATTAATTATTGCCATCCAAGAAATGCGATGGTATGATCCGTGTAAAAGAAAATTAAAAAACTGCATATGCAACTAGAAGTGGAATTGTAAAAGAAGGGTGATATGAATAAAAAGGAGCACCTGCTCAAAACTTAACTTTTTCGAGCACGAACTCTATTTGGTATGAATAAAATACTTGAGGAGGTGCTCAAAGATGGAGTATCCACATGTTTGATGAGCACCTTCTCAAAGATAAGTACCTACTCAATTATTAAATATGAATAAACTGAAGTACGTTCTCCTCTGAGAGGAGCATATGCTTCTCATTTACGAGCAAGCTCAGTTTGTTGCTTAACAATGAAGGAAATAGCGTTTTATCACTAAAATACATCTTTTTTTAATAGAAATGATGATATTTAATTATACCTATGCTCAAACACATTAAACTTGATGATCTGTTTAATAGGACTCGAGACATACCAATAGAATAGACCAAGAGCCCACAACAATTTTTCGGTGTGAATGATAGCAAAAATTCAATGATGCAATAAGATAGGTCTTTTCCTTTTTATTTGTAAATTTGCAAGTCTTGCAAGCCGTAGTTGAGGCGTTTGCCTCTGAAAGCCCCAGATAAATGATAGAGGACTTACAAAATTGTATTTAATAAAAGAGCTGAATACCATACTGCCTATAATTTCGTAATGGCATTTTTGGAGTTGGGGCATTGCCCTAAGTCCAAAAATACCATAAACTCAAAATCGAAAATTCTTTAGTTCGGGCTATTACGAAATTATGGGCGTCATATAGAAATGAATATAAGAGTCCAAGCCCTGTTAAAGGGGGCTTTCTGTATGCAAGTCGCACTACAAAAATGAATTTTTAAGTGCGTCTTGCATACAGAAGGCCAACTTATAAGGCCCTAGACCCCCATATTCATGTCTATGGTATTTGACTCTTTTCTTAAATATAGTTTTTTTATTAATGGTATACCTTTTATCTCGACTTTCAGAAAGAAATGCATTTTTAATGCAACAGCGCCCCAACCATAGCTAGCAAAACTTGCATATTTGCGAATAGAAAGTAAATGCCTATCTTATTGCATCATTGAAAAATTGCGGTGGGCTCTTAGTCTAGAACACAAGTAGCACAAAATTACTTAAAGAAGGATTTAAGAATTCTAAAGCGTTACTTGCATTCCTTTTTTAAAAAGGATTTAAGTACATATTAAGTAAAGAAAATGCGCAAGTGGGCGGTCCGATAGAAGGAATTAAAAAGATAATTTGATTCTTAAAATCTTCTTAAATTAGAATAGTATTCTTCTTAAATACATCTTAAGTCCTTCTTTAAGAGGTGTGACATTTCTTTTGAAAAAAAAAAAATATTTATTTATTTGTTTTATTTTTATCATTTTATTTATTCATTTGCTTTGGTTAATTTTATTTACTTCTTTATTTTCTATTTTCAACTTTGCCTTTAATGACATGACATTTTTATTTTTACATTTTATTTGAAGAAGGTATTTTTTTAAATTACCTAGGGTTCCACCGGGATTTGAACTCGAGATATTTCGCCAATCTGATTAATGCGAATGAATGTCTAAAATAGCTAGTTGAAAAGAACGTACCTATAAGTTTTTCGGTTGTATCAACGAAAAATTCCTTCCTCAATTTATATATTTAAGCAGTACGAATAGCTTTTTGTCTAATTAATGGCTCGTTTTTTTTTTTTAATTCAACAAAATTTACTCCATTCATACATATAATCTTGTCTATCTTACACGAAAACGTTAATTAAAAAAAACAAGCGCAATTGAAAAAAAAAATTATGGCAGCGGCTGAGATTCGATCCCAGAACTTTCCATTACGCCACGGCAAAATTAACAATACTTCTTTAAGAAGGCCTTAAGAAGTATTAAAGAGTCACACAAATACCGATTTATTGCGTTAAAAAAAAGACATTTTTAAGAAAGATTTAAGAAGTATTAAAGAAACAGAAAAATACCGATTTAAGAAATGCCAAGTGAAGAAGTACTTAAGAATGCTTTAAGTAAAAGTGAATATACCAATTTAAGTGCTTGAAAAGATTACCTAATAAAGAAGAAATTAAGATTAATTTAAGAAGCTATAATTTAGTATACCAATTAAAGATTGAATAAAGTATGAGTTAAGAAATGTGATACCGAAATTATACTATTTTGTGCTACTTTTGAAGTGATATTTAATAACAGTGAAACAAATTAAAAAAATCTTTATATTATGTATCTCCCACTAAAAACGTAGATAACAACATGCCAGACCTTTGTGTTCTACTATAATGATGCATACGTATGTACCGAAAAACCCTCACACTTATATTTTGTATTGCTATGCACCAACTAGCAAAATGTCGGTTGTTCTACTATATTAGTTTTAGGAGCATTTGCTGAAACGAAACTTAAATATTTATGTTCAACTTAAACGCTTTATGTTCTACTTTTTCCTCAGCGTAAACTGTCACATAAGCGTTTAAGTTGAACATAAATATATAAGTTTCGTTTCAGCAAATGGACCTTGATTTTTATTATTCGAAGCTAGAATAAATGAGATATTTTGTCAACTAGTTATTATGTATTAAACTTGAAAAAATATTTCGAGAGAAAATGACAAAAAAGTATAGAAACTTTGAAAACGATAATAAAAACAATACATTTTAGGCAGAAAATCGGTTTGAGGTATGACGGAGGAGGTTCTCACTAGTTGGCGTAAAATTTTATTCATAAGACAAGGGGGCCAGTGGTTTTTTATTGAGCACCTCCTCTGATTCTTATGGAGCACCTTCTATGAGTACCTACTCTACTCTGTTTTATTCATATCACCCGAAGTCTTAATTTATAATTATTATTTAAGCTTAAATTTGCATCATAAGCATAAGGGGCATATAAGCGTTTATATGCCCCAAACAAAGGAAAAATATATGATGACACCAAAGACATCAGGTTCTACAGGTATACGCCTGGAATAGACATTTTAGCCATGTATATGGCAATAAAATTTTCCTCCAATATATTTAATAGCATAGTAAGAATATACACTGAAGCCTGCACGATACCATATTCAAAAATGGAATTAGCTGATCAACTTTTCTGCCGACTAAATATTTCGGTACCTAACCTACATATATATTTTCCACATATCAAAATTTGCTAGTTGGCATGGAGTTCTTCGGATCAATATGAACTCTCAAAAGCAGATTGCCCACCACCACACTGCGATCGACGCAAGATATTCTTCCAGTGAGAAGTTAAAGATGTCCGAACTTTTCGAGACGCCATCTTTGACTCCTAATACAATCTCCTCACAACGACAAGATATATCCAAACCAAGGAAGTTCTGTGAAAAAGATCGACTTCGGAAGGCTACTGTCCCAGGAAATTGCTATGTTTTTCTCTCATCCAGTTTCTTTTAACCTCTTGAAGATTCCTATCCCACCAGAATCAAGTATTGATAACCAGTGAAAACGGGATCATGACATAATATCGAACGAAAAAAATCTCGAAAAAAAAACAATTTTTTAATCTAGAATGCAAAAATATCGAATGCACAAAAATCTAGAACAAACCGAAAGCCTTATGTCAAATTCCTTTTACCAAAATAATTCCGATTTTTTTTCTAAACAGAATCGATTTTTTTCTTTCAATACAAGGAATTTGTCCAGAAAAATCGATTTTTTCTTCTAAAAAAATCGATTTTTTTATTAAAAGGAATTTGACATTAGTACTATTTTGTTCTTAATGAAAATTGACACACAAATATGATAGAGAATTTCAAAAAACTGGTTTTTCACAATTCCGTCCGTTTTGGTGTCTGCGTACTTTGAGCTGGACTTGAATGGGAAGCCAATTTGCTTAAAATTTTTTAAGGGAAAAACTATTTTATGATTTCTAAGGGAGGAAATCCGAATTTTGGATTAAGCTCATCATATTACATACATGTTTAATATAAACAAAAGAGCTGAGCACAAAACCTTTTTTTTTGTATAAATATTGGGTGACAAAAAGCCAGAGCGTGAAGGTTAAGCCGAGAAATAGAAAAAGAAATCAATTAAAAACAACCGCAGCACTTAATGTCACGCTACGATCTTTTTTCAAATGCCTAAATGTCTTTTAGTTTTTGAGAAAATTGAATATTACAAAATTTTTACTTAACTATAACTTCTTTAGTGAAAATAGGATCTTTAAAATAAATAAAATAAATTTGATGGCACAACAGCTCATGAAGAACTAGGACCTAGTGACTTACAACTCTCAACCATTCCTGTGTGCGTGTCTGCAGGAATGGAGGGGACCTACAGTTTATTGCCGAAATCCGAACGGCTAACGAGCGGCACTTTTCTGTGACAGGAGATACTCTTGGAGGATTTTTCAATTCCTCGCAAGAGGCAGTAGCCGTTTTTTCTTTTTAAATAAATAGGTGGCGAGGCTGGGGAGCGAACCTTAGACCTTCGGCATGACAGTCCATCGCACTAACCATCACGCCATGGCTACTACATAGGATCTGTGGAGCAAAAAAAATATTAATGGATGGAAGTCGAATTTAAAGAAAACTTATTTTTGTTATTTTTGATTTTCTCAAAAACCTAAAGAAATTTAGGCCCATTTGATAAAACGAAACTTAAATAATATTTGTGTTCAACTTAAACGCTTATGTTTCACTTTTTCCTCAGCGTTAACTGTCACATAAGCTCTTATGTTGAACTTAAATATTTATGTTTCGTTTAAGCAAATGGGCCTTAGGCACATTAAATTGTCAATAAGATTTTCTCAGTTTGCTCGGATTGGTAGTTGGAGGTTGGGCGGATGACATTTCAGCCACAGTACACTGTGGGATGAAATGGCATTTAAGCGCGAAAAGTGGTCAAAAAAATGGTCTCAGATTTGCATGAAATTATGAGGAATCACTCTCAATACTTGACTATGTATAAACCCAAATGGTTTTTGAAAAAGTTCACGCACATTTTTGTTATCCATCTCTGGACGTGTAGTAGCCCGTGGCGTAATGGTTAGTGCGTTGAACTGTCATGCCAGAGGTCTATGGGGTTCAATACCAGCTGCTTCCACCATAGAAAAGTGCCGCTCACCTTAGCCGTTCGGATTCGGCAGTAAACTGTAGGACCCCTCAATTCCTGCAGACACGCACCGCACACAGGAATGGCTGAGAGTTGTAAGTCACTAGGCCCTGGTTCTTTATGAGCCGTTTGTGCCACCAAATTTGTTTATATTTTGTATTTGCAGTTGGTATTTCAAAACCATTTGATGGAGTTTGGCATTAAGCTTTCTTATCAAAAATGCTTCCATTTAGTGTCGATGAATCTCCTTCGGTGGATAAATTACATTTTGGACCAATCAATATACAATATTTTGTATTTATATGTTTTAAGTTAGTTCATAAAATATATACATACTGGTATTCCCCAGGGCTCTGTGTTGTCTGCGTGTCTTTTTCTCATATTTATTAACGATTTTCTGCGTGAAACTTAATTCATTAAAATGCTCGCAGACAACAGCAGATTCCATGAAACAATTAAACCGAAATACTTTAACTTTCCATCAGCTTAGTCTTGAGACTAATTTTAAACTTCCTCTCAAGTTAAGATACTCTTTCTTAAGCCGTACGATATGAATGTGGAATTTCTCTATTCTCCCCCCCCCCCCACTCTCATTGAAATGCTCGGAAATTCAAAAGTAATAGCACAGCGTCGACATTTCGGCATTAAATCTTTCCCCATTTTTTCAAATCACTCGGGCTGTATTAATCCTTTTGAGCATTGTCCCAACCCCCTGGGTGCATAAATGTATTAGAAAAATAGAAAAGGAACAATAAACAGTCCTTCTATTTCATTATTAAATTGAATAAATTTTAGTCATCATTTTTTTTGCAATGCTGATTTCCTTTTTCACACAACTTATTGTTTAAGATTCCAACTTTTTATTTGTTTGCCTATTCCCCAACGTTCAATTATAATATCAAAATTCTTCTTTTTGTGGGGAATCCCAAACCATCAACTTCAACAAATAATTCTCAGAAAATCTCCTAAAATTCCAAGAAATCCAGATTAAAAAAAAAAAATTAATTTAATAAAAAAAAATCTTCCTCAAAAGAGAATCCATAATAATTCTACCTGCGAGAAACTATTCTAATCATGATGATGCCACACACTCCACTCCAATCCGCTGTGGATATTTATCTTTCGAAAGAGTTCATCTGCGCTAATCTATACCAAAGTTGAGTCTCTTAGATTGCCATTACTATGGACGTATATGGACAGACTTGCCGGACCTTTTGGAATTCAATTGAAAGAACGAATGATGGAGGATACAGACGGACAGCTAGGAACAAATACAGGCTGGTCAGAATAGACGGTTGAACGAAA
The DNA here is from genome assembly GCA_947049315.1 of Epistrophella euchroma. Classification (NCBI taxonomy): domain Eukaryota; kingdom Metazoa; phylum Arthropoda; class Insecta; order Diptera; family Syrphidae; genus Epistrophella; species Epistrophella euchroma. The sequence goes on from OX346246.1 coordinate 129,449,626, forward strand.
GGGCCCAGGTGAAAGGAACAAACACACATAGTCGCATCGAAACCAAAGAGGGTCTGTTGAGTTGGAGTCGAAGAGTGTGAGTGCGGCCAACCTTCCGACTGACGCCTCGTGCCTTGTTCGCCGCTAATGCATTCGAGGACAAAAAGTGTCCAAAATTAAGATAACGCCTTCGTTTATTCAGTTCCGTTTTTTTTTTTTTTTAATTTAATTTTATTTTGTCCATTCGTTCTCTGATCTGGCTTTGAGTTCACCATCATCATCTGTCTCATCTTCCTTGTCTTTGAGCGCAGTTTTAAATATTCTTGCCGATCAGAGCAGACGAGAATTTTTTTATAACAACGATGGACGACGAGGACGGAATGAAAGCATAATCTTGGATGTTATCAGTTCCGCGGTATGGTTCGTATCAAACACAAAAATATTTATTACTTTTGAAAAGGAGCAAAAATAAATGTTATAATTTTTTTTTTTTAATTTAATTTTTGGGATTCCAATTCCACAGTGGAGTGGATGGATGGTCGATGATGATGATGATGATGGGAAAATACCACTTTAGGCCCGAAAAAGGTGAGGCGCCACCGGTAAAATGAACACAAAAATTGGTTTATTATTGAGCGCCATGTTGGAAAAAGGGACACAGTCGAAATATGTTTTTTTTTTTTTTAATAAAATTATGGCAATACATATACATATGTATATGTACATAGTTTTAAACTCGATTTTTAAAGATGAATATTTAATCAGGAAGAAGGGAATAGGAATTTTTGTCTTAGTATGCTGGATTGGTTCATCTCTTTTTTGTTATTTTTTGGATAGAAGCGCTGATATGAAAATTGTATCTTATACAATTTATATTTGTTGTTTTTCTTTCATTACAACATGGCTTTCTGTGATATTTCTTAAATTTTGTGTTTAAAATTGTTGACACTTTTTTTTGCTGTTTTTGTCCGCAGATAATTCGTTGTTGTGTTTTGAACACCACCAAAAGATTTCGTCCTGCATTGTACTAGGATTTAAGACGTAATCATTTTATAGGTAGCTCAATGTACCTACAGTGGATCACAGCTTATTTGATACAATGCCTAGTTTAAAATTTAAGTTGCAATAACTTGTAAACTTAAAAAGATTATCGGAAAATTTCAATTTTATTTATAAGGAAAATAAATTAACTTCAACAAAGAACAATAATTTATTTAAAAATATTGGTATTTAACAACATAATAATTAAAAAAAACTAAAAACACTGTTAAATTCAAAGTCTTCAAAGCTTATTTGCTGCATGATAATCAGTCTTAGAAATAACTACAAGTTATTAAGCTTTGGTTGTAATTTAATATTTTGTGTGGTAACTTTTAGGGTAACCTTTAGCCTTTTCGAGATCCTGGAGTCGTTTCGGCATAGACTCAACAAGCTTCTTCTAGCTCTAGCAGTGCGTTTTTCAGTCATTTTTGTTGAAGATTGTGTTTTCAAATGTTATTGTCCAATAAACCCCACAGATTTTCAATTGCATTCATGTCAGGTGACTGTGCTGGAGGTGTCATCAAATTAGAGCAATTTCAAATTAGCCACGTCTGGGACAATTCCCGACTTTTGCTTCGGATCATTATCCTGGTAAAATCGGAAGTTTGGACAAATACCCAACTTTTCGGAACTTTGAAGCAAATTATTTTTTAAATTTCGGGGTACATGTTTTCGTCCATCGTTCCCTCAATGAACTCCAAATTTCCCATCCCGGCTGGAGACGTACAGGCCCATACCATAACGCTTCCTCCACCATGCTTCACAGTAGCTTTCAAGTTCTCTGTTTTAAGCTTTGTATTTGGCTTCCGCCAGACGTAAGACATCCCGTCAGAGCCAAAAATATTAAATTTGGATTCGTCCGCAAAGATAACACTATCCCAGAACTCTGAGTCCTTGAGAACATGCTCCTTAGCAAAGGTAAGTCAGCTTCTTTGATTTTTCTTGCTGATAAAGGACGTCTTACGAGCAACTCGCCCATTAAAATCATGTTTGCGAAGCACACGGCGAATGGTCTCAGCGCTACATGTGTTCCCTAATTTTAGCTGAACCTCAGTATCAAGTTTCGGGGCCGATAACTTGGCATTAATTTTAATTTTCCGAACAATATAACGTTCATCGGACGGGCTGAAAAATTTGTTCGGTGCGTTTCTTCTCTTGTTTTTAACACGATTTTCATGAATAAACTGCTCCACGATATGCTGCACTTTAGAGGCACTTAAACCAACACATTTTGCTATTTGCCGAGTAGATTGTGCATGTTTATAGTGGTGAATAAACACGTCCCGAACTTCTATTGTTGTGCGACGGCTTATTTTTCAAAAGAGACGCGAATTGTTATTTTCGCTTACGAAATTACACTTGAAATTATGAAAAATAGATCTTAAACAAACCTAAAGTGACAGAAAAAAACAATATATAACTGTATCGAATAAGCTGTGAGGTTATTTTTTTGGCTTAAAAATACTATGTCTCGTTAATAGTGTGAGACTCTTTGAACATAGGACTACAAACCTACATTAAAATTTTGGACATATACTTTTTATCTTCGAAGATACACTGTTTTTATTTTGCAAATAAACACTGTATCAAATAAGCTGGGAGCCACTGTATTAATAATTTTTAGATAGGAGTTATCACCGCAATCTCCCATTTACTAGTATCGTCCCGTGGCCAAAACTCGCCCAACAAAACCTGACACACTCCAGGAAGGAGAAAACTTTCAATTTCGCAAACAATTTGTTTGAAAATATTGAAGGAAAAAAACATGTTTTTATTATTTTTTTTTTTTTAATATACACAGTGTTCGACAGTACAAAAACAAAAATGACCCACAGTATGTAAATGTGTGTCTCAAGTATATTCTGCACATCTCCCCAACTTTGGCTTTCCAACCATATTTATCGAAATCGGTCAAATATTTTTTTGAGAAAATGGTACCACAAAATTTATTTAAGGCTATTTATATATAAATAAGGTGGAAGATAGGTTGAGTTCCAAAAATCATCAGATTCGCTGCAAAGTCATAAGTTCCAAAACCGAAAAGTCTATATGCACAAAAACTGCACAAACATCGCATCAACAAATGTTTGGCTGCTTTGATGTAAGCTATTGGCCGTGTTTTTTTTTAAACCCTGAAGGGAATCGGATGAAAAAAGAAAACGATATCGGTGCTCAACAGTTTACGTGTTAAATGCAACAACAACTAAGCCCATTCGGACTTAGCTAAGCACGGAGAATGTTCGGTGCTTAACTTAAGCATAGAGAAAAACTGTGTTACCGACATGAATTCCATATATGTTATCGATAGTTTGTATGGAAACTCCATGGTTTTACTGTTATGGTGTCGGTAATCCCCGATTTCGTTTTTTTCGACCAATTTCCTCCGTGCTTGCAAAAAAATCATGCCTATTATTAGATAGAACTCAGCTAAATATTTCGTATTGTTTAAAATTGCTTAATAAAGATAATGCTGCTAATGTCAGTTTATTAGTTTTTTTTTAAATTATCTTTTTTCGACAAATGTAGGTTTTATTCCGCTCATGACACATGCAAAACATTGATTTATTAATTTCTAAAATTTTATTTATAAAATGCTTTCTGAGATGTCAAACTTTAGCAAAGTAAAATTTTTACAAATCATCAAGTTTGAGTTGCTAATGTATTACTACTGAAACAAAACTTTTCTTTTTTACATTTTGGAACTCAGCCATACTTACATAAGATTGAGCTACAAATTGCGTTCTAATATTATTAAACAAAACAATTGGATTTACATACCGATTTCAGGTATCACCGATGATTATGCTGGTATTAACGAACGACGTTAGTAAAGAAAAGTTAGACAAACAAAAGCCATTTTTTGGAAATAAATACATACATATGTACAGTACATGTATATGAAGGTTGATTTTTGTATGCATTGCATGAAAGAGGCTTAGTCCAGGTATTCGGAACGGTATTACCCTGGCCAAATGTGTATGTTGGAAAACGCGAATATCTTCAAAACTATTTGGCTTAAACTGGATACTTCGTAAGGCAATAAAGTCATCATTTTTTATTTGTATAAACACTTTTTTTTTAATGGGAAATATTTTTGAGATTATAGTCGGTTTCTCAATTAAAGAAGAAGAAGAATAACAACAACAATAGAACATTAGAAATTATAATTTGGAGCATACCACTTCTGCCAAATATATTGTTTCGGTAGCCATCGACAAAAAAATGCATCTAAGAAGGGTACCACAGCATCTAACTGATGAGCACAACTGTCATGTCTGGGGCAAAATGCATTCGACTAAAAAATTTCGTGATAGGAAAATATAATTTTGATTTAATTTAATTTGATTTAATAAATTAATTAATTTTGTTTTTTTTTTTTTAAATATTTCAATGTGTTATCATTCTACGTTAATTGCTCGGGAGCAGTAAATCGGCTCGCTCGCTCGTCTCACGCTCACGAGCCGAGCAGTTTCGTCAGTGGACAGTACGAGAGTGCTCACGTCGCACACTGGGGCTGAATGACCCTATCGGTGGCAATAAATCAGCCAATAGAGCTAGGAATCTAAAAAAATTCTGGAAAGGTTTATAAAACCAATCTATTGATAGTTCTAAGCCCAACAATTACCACGCCCACCAAAACGACCACTTTTTTTTGTACTAAACTTTTGTTTAAGAATTAATTTAAGAATTTAATTTACGTACTATTTTCAGTATATTACAATTTAAGGCTGTCAAATTCGGCCATAAAGACTACTACAAGCAAATAAGTACATACATATTTGTATTCATATCCCTCTGTAAAAAAGAATTACACCTCATTTTTTTCTGCAGAAATCTCGGAATTCTGAAAGAAACGTCTTGTCGTATTACAATCATTTTAATTCCTAAACCTAGGCTTTGGTTTGTTTATTATCAAACCACAACGATCTTTGAATTCATATTGTATCCTCTTTTTGTATTCTGAAACAATAATCTTTGTCATCCCTTGTTTTACTTAAACCTATATTATCGAAGTTTTCAGTTATTTTTAACTCCTCTGCCAAAAAAAACAAACTGTGTTTGTAAATTATTGTTTTCTGCTGATGCTTTATAGTAACAAGCTCTCTCTCTATGTTATAAAAATCATATTTAAACTTGTACCTAAAGGTTAAAACAAATTTTAGAATTCTCAGAATTTTTTTGTTCAGAAAGCACATTTTTAAAAAAGACTTTTTAACCAAAAGCGCAAAAACGTTCAAAATTGTTTTACAGTTCCTTAAAATTATTAAGATGACCTACTAAAAAAAAAAATAAAAATCAAGCTTAGGCCTGCTTGGGAACAAAACTAAATCGATCAATGTTTGTTGAAGGAGTAAAAAAAAACAGACATCAAAAATCAAAATTCACAAATTTCTTCACAATAAACTGCAGCTACAGAAAAATAGCTTGCGCCGATGCATGTTATGCAAAATGTGTTTAAGATAACGGTTTAAAACTTTTAAAATATTAACAGTCGGGTATTTGACTACATATTAAAAAAAATAACAATGGTCCCATACGGGCAACTTCATTTTTTGATTTATTGCCACCGATTGGGCCCTTCTGCCCTATTGTGCGACGTGAGCTTTTATAAATTGATTACCCGTAAGCATGAGCAAAATTATAAATGCTCAGAGCTCAGCTAATAACACGTGAACGTTAGCGTTTTATATGTGCTCATTTGGAATTGCTCAACTGGAGAGCAGTGACTATTCCCGTTCCGTAGTAGGGCTGTAAAAGTAACGACAATATGAATACCCGTATGTTTACGTTACTTTTGATTCGAGTACGCGTTCCTTTGGTATCGTTACTCGTTACTCTCGTTACTCTCATTATATTGGTATGTCGATACCCCATGAAAATGGAAAAGGCACTCCATTCCGGATTTGGTATTGTTAATTGTAACGATATGAATATTTTAATTTATTTGTATGTGGTTCTGATTCTGACTATTTTGGTTTACATAATTAATTACTTATTCCGTCAAAATAATAGTGTCCCAGTGGTCGCAGAGCGTTGGCCGTGACACTAGGTAATATCCACGTCCTAAATCGATTGGCGTACTCCGTTTTTCGATCCGACGTAAAAAAAATTTGGCACATTTGAAACCTGTCAAAATAATAGTGTTCCAGTGGTCGCAGAGCGTCGGCCGTGACATATCCGGAAATATCCACCTCCTAAATCGATTGGCGTACTCCGTTTTTCAATCCGACGTAAAAAAATTTTGGCACATTAAAAACCCGTTAAAATAATAGTGTTCCAGTGGTCCCAGAGCGTCGGCTGGGACATATCCGGAAATATCCACCTCCTAAATCGATTGGCGTACTCCGTTTTTCGATCCGACGTAAAAAAAATTTTGGCACATTAAAAACCTGTCAAAATAATAGTGTTCCAGTGGTCCCAGAGCGTCGGCCGGGACATATCCGGAAATATCCACCTCCTAAATCTATTGGCGTACTCCGTTTTTCGATCCGACGTAAAAAAATGTTGGCACATTAAAAACCTGTCAAAATAATAGTGTTCCAGTGGTCCCAGAGCGTCGGCCGGGACATATCCGGAAATATCCACCTCCTAAATCGATTGGCGTACTCCGTTTTTCGATCCGACGTAAAAAAATTTTGGCACATTAAAAACCTGTCAAAATAATAGTGTTCCAGTGGTCCCAGAGCGTCGGCCGGGACATATCCGGAAATATCCACCTCCTAAATCGATTGGCGTACTCCGTTTTTCGATCCGACGTAAAAAAATTTTGGCACATTAAAAACCTGTCAAAATAATAGTGTTCCAGTGGTCCCAGAGCGTCGGCCGGGACATATCCGGAAATATCCACCTCCTAAATCGATTGGCGTACTCCATTTTCCGATCGGACGTACAAATTTGTTTGCATATTTGACGCCTACCAAAATAATTGTGCTCGCCTTGTAAAATGATTTGATTGAGAATGACTAGAACGACCAAAACGTACCTAACCTATTTCGTTCAGTATGGTATGTCTTTGTAGTATGTATAATGTAGTATGTTTGATAAAGGTACAAGATACAAGAACTTTGCTTGATGTGCCATTTTAATTTCAATCCGTACATGCGACGAGTCCGAGTAATGCGATATCCGATATAGTACTTTTTGTATGGTATTGGAAAAGTAACGAAACATGCGAGTAACGAGATTATCTAGGTAGTAACGTTTCGTTACTCGGTATCGAAGTGAATACCCGTATCTAAGTAACGAATACATACGATTCGTTACAGCTCTATTCCGTAGCCTGCTAGTAACTTTTGACAGTAATGGCCGATTCGTACTAAATTATATAGTACAAAGTTTTTAAACGTATCTTATCGCGAGTATCAAAATTGCTTTAATATGGTATTATGTCACTTAAAGAAAGTGTCACGATATAAATAAATAAATAAAAATAAATTTGATGGCACAACAGTTCATGAAGAACTGGGGCCTAGTGACTTACAACTCTCAACAATTCCTGTGTGCGTGTCTGCAGGAATGGAGGGGACCTACAGTTTATTTTTTCTGTGACAGGAGATATTCTTGGAGGATTTGTCAATTCCTCGCAAGAGGCAGTAGCCGTTTTTTCTTTTAAATAAATAGGTGGCGAGGCTGGGGATCGAACCTTAGACCTCCGGCATGACAGTCCATCGCACTAACCATCACGCCACGGCTACTACGTGTCACGATGCCTTATTTAAATGTGTCACGATGCCTTATTTAAATATGGCTTTATGACGCTTCACCAAAGCGCCAAAAACGCCATCCGTTAGAATATGGCCTAATGTCACTTTAGGAAAGCGTCATAAAACAATATTCCAAAATATGGCCTTATGACGCATGGCCTTATGTCACGGCGGCGCCCAAAAAAAACTACCTTTCACCATACGTATTTCCATAAGCTATTTTTGTTCTTCATTATAATGGTAAATGAAACTTTGTCACTAATTTTCATATGTCCTAATTTAATTGTTTGTACTTTTACGCTCTATCATAAATTTATGACATAAAAAAATGAAATACAAATCACACTCGTGTATACTAATTTCACTTTATTACAAATATTTAAATACAAATTATATCAATTAAATTATAGAAGAACAATAAAAACAATACAAAATATATTTTAATGTTTTTTGTTTTTATATGACAAATAAAATAAAAATATTATGTATCTATGCATATGTATCTATGTACATTATTCAATATTAAATTTTTTGCAATTTTCGTATACAATTATATTTTTGTAATTTTACCGGTTGTTTTGCATTAGATGAAAAGATATGCGAAGAAATACATTTTAAGGAGCGGTTGGGTCTATTTCTCCCCGTTTAGCCTCGAGGGGAAAAAATTAAGACCCATCCTTCCAAAATGATTTTTGTCTTCTTTTTCAACATAACCTATTCGCTCAAGCCTTTTGCTGCATCATCCAAAAGCAAAATACCCTGGTATAGTAAATTTTAATGTTTTATTCTTTAATAACTACAGACTTCTGGCAAAAGTTGTAAATTACTTTATTCTTATTTTAATTTATAGGTTATTCTAAACTTATAACTATATGCGTATAAACAAACTTTGGAAATTTTGTGTATTAAACAACTTTAACTGGTATTCTTCTTTTACAAAATTAAAATTACAAATAATATTTGGTGTTGGAATGTATTGCAACTAATATTAGCCCCTAGGTTTGGTTCCTCTATATTAATCTGTCTTTTCCTTTTTGGAATAAGGAAGTTTAGTAAAACTCCATTATGAAACTATACTAACTTGCGGATTTCAAATACACAGTATAATCGCAGACAGAGGCATTCGTTTATGGCATATTGCTAAATTTTTTATGCTACTTTATGAATTTCACTTAGTTATTCGAGGACCTTTCAGGGATACCAGTACTTGTTATGACGCTGGTTGCAATTTCACCATTAACAGATCTACCGCCATCTAATGGTGGAACTCTATAAGAATTTAAGAAAAGAATAAATTTTTCGATTTAACACTACTTTTTTTTTGTTGTTGTTGTAATTTAAAAAAATACTTACGATTGATTTATTTGACGATTTAAAGTGCTGGTATTTGGCAAATGTGGCGATTGACTTTGTGAAGGTGGTTCACAGCAATTGTATTGGCCGGAATGATTATCTCCTACCGATGTTGGAACATCCGATTGAAGATGATGACGGGAAATATTCATCGAATTGACATCGGCGTGACTAATGCTTATGCGGTTGCCATTACTACCTCCGGTAGACATGTCATGAAGATCTTGTGCCGATACCATAAGTCCAATATTTTGAACTTGTGATGGGTACATTGCATGATGTGATGGTACAACGATACCTAAAATTAATATAAATGCTGGATTATTTGTTTTTATTTCACACAACAAAGGGCATTTTAGCACCACCATTAGAACGTACTTATGTTCTTTTTAAGTTAATTTATTTATAAAAGATGTAAATAAAAAAAAAGCACTTAAAAATTACTGATTTTTTCTTTGACTTTTTGTTTGATATTATTTTTATAATATTTAAATGCAGTATTGTTTGAACTACTTAGAAGCACACATATTACAAAATAATAATAAAATCCATCAGGCCAATAACACGAAAGTATAAGGCAATTTTCTCAAAACACACCAAAACTATATTTGCATAATGCGAAGTTTTTGCAAAAATCGGTAACGCAGTTTGATTTAAATTGGTAGATTTTTTTTTGAGAAAATTTGAAAAAAAAAACCGATATTCTTTAAGTCAAAGCTTGATATAAAGCAACCTTTTCGCCGGCTTTGAAATAATTTTCGCTCCATTGGATTAGGAAGAAAGAAGGTTGTGAATAATTTTCCTGACCCAAATAATTTAAATATAAGCTTTATTCCAACTTTCAAAAGAAGTCTTTTCACTCAATAAAGAGGTACTTTTTGATTCATCAACAGAACTTGAATTTATGGTGGAGTATGAGGTTTTTTAAAGTTTGAGATTAATTAAGTCTGATGCAGTTGGAGAAGATGGGATTCTTGTCAGTTTTATTAAAATGATTATGAACCATATATTACCCACTTTCACACATGTTATAAATTTTTGCATAACATCCTCATCATTTCCCGATTGCTGGAAGGTAGCTAAGATTATTCATGTGGCTAAGAACACGAATCCAATTTCTTGCTCTGATTTTCGACCAATTAGTATTTTACCATGTCCTTTCAAAGGTTTTTGAAAAAATTCTGGCAACACAAATATTTAATCACCTTGGTAGGTTTAACTTACTCTCCCCGTTTCAATCTGGTTTCCGTGCTCATCACAGTTGTCAAACTGCTAAAATCAAAGTCCTTGATGATATAAGGATTCAATATGACATTGACAATGTTACTGCTCTCTGTTTGACTTTGAGAAAGTAAACCATCAAATACTCTGTATGAAATTAAAGAGCTATTTTGGCTTTCATGACAGAGCAGTTAGGCTTATAAAAGACTATTTATTTAATAGAAGCCAGAGGATAAAGGTTTATCAATTGATATCTGATTCTATGAATCTGCAGATGGGTGTTCCACAAGGTTCCATCTTGGGTCCTATCATATTTTGTCTTTTTATTAATGATCTACCGAATGTTTGTTCGAATGTTTCCATTCACCTCTATGCTGATGATGTGCAAATTTATTTGTCTCGTCCAATTGGCTTACAAGAAAATCTTATTTGCAGAATGATTGAGGATCTTTTAGCAATATTCAATTGGTCCCTTAAAAACGGCTTAAACCTCAATCTATCTAAGTCACAACTTATTGCGATTTCTAAGAAGCAGATTAATACCCTGCTTCTACCATCGGTTTATCTCGCCCAAGTGAAGCTCAAATTTATGAACACTGTAAACGGTCTAGGTTTTCAAATCAACACTTCTCTTTCACCTGAAAATCAAGTGAATTTTACCATTGGTAGAATCTACGGTGGGTTACGTAAGCTCTGGCAATTTTCAAATATAACTCCAGTTAATACTAAGTTGGGACTAGTTAAAACACTGCTGGTTCCTCTCATAGACTATGCCAATGTAGTTTATTGCAATCTTCATTCCCACTCCTATCATAAACTCCTTGTAGCTTTCAATGACATGATAAGGTAGATTTATGGACTCCGAAGACTTCAGCACATATCACATTACCATAAACTGGTACTTGGTTGCTCTTTTCAACAGTTCCTTGATGCTAGATGTTTATGCACAAAATCATTCAACGTACAAAACCGCCTTACATAGATGAAAAACTTCAATTTGCCCAATCTATCAGAACTCTAAATCTTATAGTAACACCTATAAATACAACTACTTGAATTATTCGTGCCTCTTTATTGTCTATGCAACCAATCTATATGGAACTCTCTGCCAGCGATAGTCAAAAAAAAATTTTAAAACTGAAAACTATAAGAAAGCAATAAAACTTCACTTTTTTAAGTACTGAAAGAAGATAACCAAAGAAGAAGGAGAGGATGAAGGGGGAAGAGAGGGAAGGAGAACGAGAGGGAAGGGAAGAGGGAGCAGAAATGCTCCGATAAATAAAATCTTAAATTTTTCTTTAAATGATAACACAGGCTTATTATTATTATTCTAATTTTAAATTTTTAAAATATTTAATAAACTAACGAATTATATTGAATTTTGTGAACAACAACAACAACTTAAAGGCACTACCAACAATTGCTTACAAATTAATTATTTTGGTATTTTAATTTGTTTTATTTTTGTTTGGCTGGAGATATAGCTATTTCAAGGGGTGCCAAACCCTATCATCAGTCTCCTTTATAGTGGTGCTGAGCTTTAATCCAATTTTATTTGAAAAACTTTCTACACATCATACGGTATTTGAACCCGCGCATCAGATTTGCTCAGTCTTCGAAGCTGTGTGCACTACGCACTCTGCCACTGCTGACCACTGACGTCACAGGGCGCGATGTGAGGTTTGTTTAAGTATGCTGTCTTGTTCCTCCTCCATTTTTCTCCGTATACCTTATTTCGATAGACTACAATTCGTAGTCTTAATAGTCTGGTTTGTTACCGATCTTCCAACCTATCCCCCTTTGATACGTACTATGAATTGTAGTCTATCGAAATAAGGTACGGAGAAAAATGGAGGCGGAACAAGACAGCATACTTAAGAGTGCTTATGCTGATGCTCCAAATGCATTTGATAAACAAACCTCACATCGCGCCCTGTTTTAAAAATTTCAGGCTAAAATTGAACTTTTCTGTTTTTATTTTATGTAAAAAGATTATTTTAGTATAACATTATGAAAATAAAACTTAAGAAAAAAATTCAAAAACTGGTAATCTAACTATAAAATCTGAACCATCCATAATGGTATCATATACAGTAAAAAAATAAAAATAAAAAAAATTGCGTTTTTTACAGCGTTAGCCATTAGAAGTGGGTTAAATAGTAGCATAAAAAGAAACGTTTTAATAAAAATTGAAATTCCTCAAGTACGAAATCTTAAGTCCCAGACGATTTTGAGAAACCTTAAGACTTTGAAAATCCAGACAGGCTGTAAAAACATGTGAAAAATATATCTCTGAAAATATTTAGGGCTTTATTTCTAGCATTATACTGCTAAAAAATAATAAGGGCAAACCAATTTAAAACTGAGGAAGCTGAAAGAAGACGTTTTCAGATTGAAAAATATTGGGAATCACATAATTTTGGACTGGCTTTTTATCTATATCTATCTAAGTTTTCTTCAGTGAATATCTGGAAGTCTAAAACAAGAAAATTGATGGAGATGACAAAATGCTCAATTTTAGTTTTTGTGCAAAAGAAAAACCAATATTGGAAAGAATTTTCGTTGCCCTTTTAAAATTTCAGAGTTATCCATATGATCTAAAATCCCAGTTGGTTTATCCATAGTAAGATGGATAATCTGAAAATTCTATACTATTGGCATTTTCTACAATTTCTGTTACCTACAATAAATATTCATTAAATAAAATATATAAGTAAATGTTCTCCAACAAAAAGGAAGAATAAAAAAATCTAAAGGTTCTGCCTTCCATTCAAAGTTCCATCCCACTATCTTCAAAATGGCGTAAGGATCTCTTCAACTTCTATATAAAACACACAACATAAACATAACCCTCCAAATGGAAAAATAAAGAAAACTCACTTGGTAGGGTGTTCCTCATTGGTGCTCCATTAGCCAGTTTCGGTTTGCGTTTCCTCTTTTGGATGCCTTCCTTTTTCATCGTTAGTGGACGATTCATGTTATGCAGCTTAAAGTACAATCCACACGCATTACAAACCGGTTGACTCTCATTGTTTCGTCGCCACAACGTGGTCGATGTGGTAAAACAATTCGCGCAACTAACTCCATTCCTTCGATTGTTGTTGAGAGTTGATGTCTTCGGTTTGGTTTGGCGCGGTGGCAGACGTGTCATATGGGACATCCGCGAGGCTGAACACGTTATGCAAATCAAATCGTTTTCTTTTCTTAGCATAAGGGATCCGCAGTATTGGCACTTGAAGTCCACCCCTGTGGTATCGAATGTGGAAGTGGTGGTGCCTCCGGAGGATGTCGTCCAGGGGCTACCGTTGGGTGAACCGTATTCATCAGTTATAACCTGGTTATAGGTGTTCTGGAATATTTATCAGACAAAAATGATTATTTCTGAGAATTCGGTATATGTTTATGTGTCTATACTTACAATATTGGGAAATTCAATGGATGTTGTTGCTGGCCAATAGGATTCAGAGACACCGGGATTTTCATACACCGTTATCGGAAACTGGCTATTGGGTCGCATCGAATTCAGCGTTGGGTCACTTTTATAGAGAAGCGGGTTCACGTTAGCTATGTTGTAGGCTTGTGACAAACCAGCATACGGGCTATTCTGACTGTAATTCCCAGTGACTGAATATTCGGTGCCAGAGGTGGCGGGAAGACCCCCTCCAGCCGGACCCAAATTCGTAAAGGTCTTAGACTCGTTGTGAGCATCGACAACATTGGCGCCATTAAGGGCGTTCGTATCGTAGTAGATGATTTGCGTTTGATCGCCATGTTCAATAGAAGCAGCAAAACGTTCTTCTTCATAGGCACGGAGTGTGCTGTGATGCTGTGAATGTTGACTGTGGTGATTCTGCAGCGAGGCTGCGGACACTGCAGTCGATTCACCAAATACGGTCGAGGTGCCCGAAGATGGTTGATCGGATTGCTGATGCAATTGTTGCTGTTGATCTTTGTCTAGAGACTCGATTTTGATAGACTGATTTTCAGAGCCAATTAAGGAGTTATTCGGTGTTGTGGCCTCGTAGGTATAAACAGTCGAGGGTTCATCAGGTCTTGGAGCCATTTGTACAAAGTCCGATGGGGAATGTTGGTGGCTATTATAGTCTGAATCTGTTTCGTTTTCTCGCACTGGATCATTGACTTCTCTGAAAGTGAACAAAAGAAAAAATAAAAGATTTTAATATAATTTATACAAAAATAAATAAGTAAATTCAAAGTAAATAAACATTGCCCATATTAAACTCTTTAAAAATTTAAAACGCTCTTTTTTTTTAGAAGACAGTCTTAGTTGTATACCTTCACGTGTGCTTATTTCGTAGCTTTGATAAACGATTCGAGCAATTTAACATCTTATGCCAAGGCGTGCACTGAAGCGAAGTGGCAACCGAGTGGAATGGTAGTGGCGTGGTGCCTTGACCACGCCTGCGTAGTCAATTTAACCATGCCTGCGTAGTCAATTTATGCACCCTGCATAGTCAAATTTAACCACGTCTGCCTAGTAAATTTAACCACGCCCGCGTAGTCAGTTTAACCACGCCTGCGTAGTCAATTTAACCACGTTTGCGTATTCAATTTAACCACGTATGCGTAGTAAATTTAATCATGTCTGCGTAGTCAATTTAACCACGTCTGCGTAATAAATTGAACCACATCTGCGTAGTCAATTTAACGTCAATTTAACCATGCCTGCGAAGTCAGTTTAACCACGCCTGCATAGTCAAATTTAACCGCGCCTGTGGAGTCAAAATTAACCACGTTTGCGTATTCAATTTAACAACGTCTGGCGTAGTCAATTTAACCACGCCTGAAAAAATTTAGTAAAATGAGGACAAAGTACTGTGCTCTTTAAGGAAAAGAAACAGAGGGGACACAATACCAAAAAAGAGGACTGTCCTCTCAAAAAGAGGACGGATGGTCACTGTAGGTATGCCAGTTTGACTACACAAGGTCGTATTTCATATGGGAAATATAAAATTGCCACTTTTATTCTTGAAATCGGCCAACTTTCGGAGGAAGCTCAAGAAGCCAGTGCCTACGTTCTGTAACTCTCACATCCATAAAATTGGTCGAGAAACGATGAGAACTGAAACAAATTATATGTATTTTGTTCCATTTTTCACCGTTTCTCGACTGATTTTTGCTATGTGAGAGTTTCAGAACGTAGGCACAGGAATAAAAAAATAGAAATTTTAGAGAACTCTTTACCACAAAAAGAAAAGTTTAATTAAAGATGATGAAGTTCTGCAACTTTTAGAAACTCCAAACGAATACAAAAGTGCAAATATTTGGTTCTTTTATATTATTTTTTGAATATGTGGAAATGAAGCACATCCATTTTTGTTATGTTGCGTATTCACAATGAAATCTGCTTCTGAAAAACAGACGTTCTCATGTCCTTCACTATACAAATGCACAAAGCAGGTGCATTATCAAAATAAAAAACGCCTTCAGCGATCACAAATCGAACATTTAAATCTTATCATCGATCGTTATCAGACTATTATGTATATTCTTCAATGCGAATTAATTTTTCAAATTGAACACTTTTATTAAGTTAGTTCTCTGAATAGTCAATGACATAAATATAAACTCGAAACAATTTTTATAGAAATCTGATTCAACTCTACGACCGTATGTGCATAAAAAGTGAACGCAGCATTGTCTCTAAAGGAATTATTTTCTTATCTGAAGGAACTATTAACTACATTACCCGCTATTCCGAACAAAAACCACTTTTACTAGGAATGTCAAATTTACAATTAAAGCGTTTCAGTCCTATCACGCGATCTGTCATTTTTAATTAAAAACACTCACTCACCGCAAAGTTCCCGCTGTTGTCAGAATGCGTCGCTGTTGTGTCCTGGGAATTGGCACTGACGTGGGATCGATAAGGTCACCGCGCAAAAGTCTAGAAACGTTAAGGGTGGTGTTTTCTTTCCGTTGTTGTTGTTGCTGCTGCTGCTGCTGATGTTGTTGATGCTCTTGTTGAAGTTGTTGTTGATGTTGCTGTTGCTGTTGCAAATTCTGCTGCTGCTGCTCCTGTTGGGTCTGATGCTGCTCTTCTGATGTTGGTGTTCGCGATGGTACTTGCTCACTACTAGGTTCTGTTTTTATATCTGTTATAAGTTCCATAGGTTGTTGTTGTTGCTGCTGCTGCTGATGTTGCTGCTGACCTTCCATCTGCAAACGAAAAATACTGAATGTCAAAAATTTGAAAGGCATAAGTATCTAGACAATGAAAAATCTTTAAACTTAAACACATACCAATAGATGGTTAAAAAGTAAGTAACCTAACGGTGCGCGCAGCTTGTCAATTTGACATACCTGTATGTGTCACTACTATACATCATCACTGACTAACTAATATGACGGTATAATATTCTCTCTTGAAATGATCTGATTTTCATGTTCAACAGAAAATCAATGATGAACTTTGTTGACTCTTGATGTTACGGTACATATTATATTTGCCGCCAAGAATGGGCGGATGAGCATTCAAAAAAGTCAACAAAAATCATCACCGACCAGAGCAAAGCGAGGAAAGTCTTTTTGTTTCAGGTTCTTATTCCGCGGCGCGTTTCGAACTGTCATCGTATAATATAGAACAGAAAACATTTCAACAAACTTTTATTTACCAAAGAGCAAAGTTGTTAATTTTCTTGTTTTCTTATTGTGCACCTTGTTTTAGCCACAAATTAAAAAAACAGAAAAAAAAACAACGAACCCAAAGGAGACATAACACAATAAGACCAAGAAAATCGGAAACAAAAAACAAAATGTGTTCAAATATAAATTGGTATCAACTAATATTGACATTTGTTGTTGTTGTTGTTTTGTCGGTCTTCGCATAATGTCGTGTGGCGGTATGACTTTGGTTTTGGTTTTTATTTTTTTTTTTTTGTGTTCTTAGTTTTTGTTCGACAGTTTTTTTTTTTTTAAACTATGAAAATTACAAAACGTCACACTTTAAGTATTTACTTTACTGTGACTTGCCATCACCGCCTGCCGGTGTCTCTGAGGTCGTTCATAAGTTTATGTGAGTTTTGTTTATGCGTTAAACGGAAATCACTGTCAATCGGATGTTTAATTAGGAGTGGGTGGTTTATCTTCTTTATTTTAATTTAATTTATCTTTGTGTTAAAGGGAAATTTAATAATAATAATTTATATAAATATAATTTATGCTTAAAATTGTCGTTATTAAAAATCACATGAAATTTAATTTCACTTCATCGAGACATTTGGATAATCTCCTGTGAATTATTTAAGTTCCAAATGAGATAATTCAGCTTATCGAAATGCCATTTAAGCAAAAATATGAGTCCCTCTCATTGCTCAACACAACTTTTCGATAAAACAGCATCTACCTACAATCTGAAGTTGGTTTAGTACTGGGTTAAGAAAACCAGTTTTAGACCAAGAGCCCACAGCAATTTTTGGGTGTAAATGATAGCAAAAATTCAATGATGTACTTAGATAGATCTTTACTTTCTATATGCAAATATACAAGTCTTGCAAGCCGCGGTTGAGGTGTTGCTGCATTAGAAATGCATTTTTTTCCCGAAAGCATTTTTTTAATGCATTTTGAATGCAGAAGATCCCACAATATTTAAGCTATTCAGCTCTTTTATTAGATAAATATAATTTTTGAACTGCTATACCATTTACCTGGCCTTTCAAAAAAAAAAAATTAGTTTTCAGTGCAGCATTAGGAACCTTTGGCCCCTTGTACTAGATTTTTATTAACTTTTTTAATTGCTGTAACTTTTTACTATGAAGAAAACACAAAGATTAAAAATTGCCTTAGCTACAAGATTTTGGAACAAAGTTTGGCTGAGTTCATAATTGCAACATTTTTGCACATGCAATGCATAAAATATTTATTCAATGCATTTATGAACAGAAAAACTGCTGCAAGTATGCGGCAGTTCTGCATTGCAAAAAAGACAAACAAACTAAACTATGGCAGAAATTAAAATTATTCCTCCTGCAACGCGGCAACAAAGCAAAAACCACTGCAAATGTGATCGCATTTTGACTGTCATGTTTCTTTTATGAACGCAAGAGCCAATTTCTCTCAGGCACAGATAATGCAGCCTATTTTCATTTATGAACGCAAATCTTGCAGGACTGCTGCATTTCTACATTTATGAACTTGGCCTTTTTCTCTAAAAGAAACAGTTTTTGCGATATTTACAAAAACCCATTTGCATGACCTTGATCCCTCATAACTGGGTTATCGGATTGGTGAGGAACTGTTTCAGTTTGTAGAGAAAGGGAGTTCTATTCCCAAAACTTATGCCAAATTTCAGCCTCTAACTAATTTTTTCCTTGTAAAAGTCTACTTTTACTGGACTTTCTTTTATATATCCCACATTTTTATTTTCAATTAGTTTAATTAATCTATCAAGCTTTAGTACCTATACGTATAGCTTACATCGCATATTATTTACATAATTATAATGCAGGTCTTTTTAATGTGCGTGATGTTAGAACCGCCATTTTTGATTAACAAAAAAAAATATTGTGCTGTATTTTGCTCAACTTGTGCTGCGTTGTGCCGTAAATATTTTTTTAAATTCGTGAATTCGCAAATTTTACGAATGAAATTTTTTTAGAAATTAAGATTTCTTAAAAATTAAAGTTATGCTGTCTTGAGCTCAAATGATACTAAGAACCGAAGAGATAAAAAAAATTCGCATATTTGCAGCTTTTTTACAAGCAAACGCAAATTTTGCGAAGCACCTTAGCGTGAAGTAAGCACCGCTATTTTCGATTTTCAAATAAATAATTTTACTTTTTTTTTTTTGTAAACAACACAAACATATACATATATGCCAGTAAGACCTAGGGTCTTTTAAATTAGGCAATGTTAGAAGGAATAGAAGGATAGAATAGATTTTTGTTGGCACAGTGGATTGAGAAATAAGGTTTTGATTATCTCATTAAATGCCAGGGGTGGCGTTCAGTTGATGGGATATAGAAAAGAATGCTGCCTAGACTGGGGCTCGAACCCACACATCCAGGTTAGCAGTCAAGCACTACTTCCACTGCGCCGGGGCTGTATTGTGTCCGACTTGTGTTATTTGTGCGAGAAAAAAATATTTGCGGCACAACGCAGTACAAGATGAGCACAATACAGCACATCCATTATTTTTTTGAAAATCAAAAATGGCGGTGCCAACTTCATGCTTCGCAAAATTAGTTTTTGGCTCCAAAGGCTGCAAATATGCGAATATTTTCTTTATCTCTTCGGTGCTTGGCAGCACAAACTGAGCACAAAATAGCAGAAGTTTAATTTTTTTGAAAATCGTATTTTTGCAAAAAATTTCATCCGTAAAATTTGCAAATTTGCGAATTTGAAAAAAATATTTACGGCACAACGCAGTACAAGTTGAGCATAAAAAATCACAATATTTTTGTTTTTGAAAATCGAAAATGGCGGTGCTAACTTTACGCTAAAAAAATGGGTAGCCTCTAAAAACCATATGCTTAGTAGGATTTTTTTTTTAAATACTGCACATGGCGCACAAGTTGGGCACATCGCAGCACAAATTTATTTTTTACGAAAATCACAAATAGCGGTGTTATCTGCACGCACATGTCTTTCTATTTCCTTGATAAATAAAAATGTGTCACCTTGGGGATTTCCTTGCTCTTATCGATATTAGGTAACTATAGTTTTCGTGTATAAAAAATACCTATGTAATGTATATACTCATCCTCGACCAAAGGAAATTAAATACATTTGAGAAATTCTCAACAACTTGTGAATAAGTTCAATTGTCTTTTGCTGCACCCAAAATAAAGTTATTTAACTTCAAACTATGACTTATACCTAATAAAGCGTTGAAGCAAAATGGCACTTTTTGTTTGTGTAAGGGTGTGTTTAAAGACATTTCCGTCATCGGTGGCGGCGTTGGCTGACATTGCAATGCCTATTGTAAAATTGCCGGAAGTAAGTGACCTTGAAACGTGCTCAAACATCCTCGATGCTATTGCCATAACAGAAATTTCTAACATCTGACGTAAAAAATGTCAATGAATGAGTAACTTTTGAAAGTTCCCCTCCTTTATGGAGGTTAAAATGCTAAATGACAAATACAAAATTTGGGAATTAAAGCTTAAAGTTTTAGTATCTCCTATATATGAGATAATACCTTAAAGATAAGATTTGATATGGGTTGGTTGGTATACAGTATCACTTTGGTAGATTGCCACGTAACCAATTATATCTCTAACCATTATCGTCTTTTTTAACTGATTTCTGTACGATTTGTTGTTATATACTTTTTTATGTAAATTTGTATTGTGATGATATTAAACAACTTGGTAGACTTCTACCAGACAAAAGGACCTAGACCCCACATTCGTCAGACTTATTATCATGTATAACAATACTGTAAGATTGGACTTTCTATACCTTTAGAGATAATGATTTATCTTTTGATGAGGTATTTGGTGATTCCTTTGGCTACTAAAATGTAAAATGAATAAAAATTATCACAAAATAATTTTCTAATCGCTATCATTTTTTAGTTTAACTTACATAATATTTAAACAGCTGAGAAAGTTTTTGAGCAGAGAATTGCAATGATAATTTTAAGGTTGAGTTATCTTACTCTGTCTCCTCAATTCCTTATGTAAAGCTTATTCTATGATATTGTTATTTAAACAATAGGGTTAAGGGCGATTATTAAAATCTGTTATGGACTTCAGGTAGCTCCATATAGGAACAAATTTTGCAAGCCAGTTTAGGGCCTGCTATAGAGATTAGATGAGCGGCAAATATTTGCATTAAAAAGTTCGGACTTTTTTTTTTAATCAAAATCATTAGAGCCGTTAAAAAAAAGAAAAAATTGAACCTATGGCAGATATCTATCCAATTAAATATTGGAATTTTCCCTCACATAAAAATGTCCTTTATATAAAGTTTGAAGCAAATCTGACCACCAGTTTTTGCTCTAGCGCAAAGGACTTACAATGAATTCATATAGATTCGACAGACGGACGGATGCGAGACGGTGGCGAAAAATTCTTTTTCGGACTTTTGCATCATAGTAGTTTCAACCTTGCATGTTAACTAAATTAAGTTCACTTTAATATTAAAATCTTTCTTTTTTGCCAAGTAAGAATTAAAACCAAAGTAAAGGTGAGATTCATTAATTTTATTTTCGCAATTATTAAAAAAAAAATTATCGATTCGCAATAGTTATTTCGTGAACGATAATTTCGTAAAAGTTCTCTGGTGGTTTTTTATATCGCATTGTATTAGGTTGCAATATGTTGTTTTGAAAGATCTTATTTCGCTAAAAGTTAATTTCTGTTTTGTTATTTCGCCATTTTGAAAGCTCGTTTGCGAATAAAATTCATGAACATGTACGCAATATCGAAATGCAAAACAATTTAAGGGCTGAATAATCCTATGCGAAGTAATAATAAGCGAAATAATAAAACGCGAAGTAATAAAAAGCGAAATAATAGTACCTAAGGAAATAATGGAATACAATAGTTATACCTTATAACTACCGAAGTAATATAAATGTAACTAGTATCGCCCAATGGTCGAAATTCGACCACATAAATCAAAAAAATTATATAACCATTACTTATCTACACAATAGCTGGTACAAAATATGACCGGCTGACATCTGTGCCCAAACTTTAGAGTCGTCAGCTTTAACCTGTGGCATTTTCATTGAAAAAGCGGTCAACTGCCTTGCCTACATCCATCGCCTCGAATATTATGTTTGCGAGAATGTGTCGCCGCAGAGATTTGGTTTTGCGATGATTTTGCTTGCGAGGATGTGTCGTGCGGAAATTTTGTTTGCCAGTATTAGTAGGGTTCCGTAGCTGAAATGTTTTATTCTCTCGTGAGTGCTCTCTTTTGTAAAAAAAAAAAAAGCGATATTTCCTTTTTTGACAAAAAATTTAGTTTTAATTATTTAAATAAAAAATTTCGTTCTCATTTTTAGCAAAGTTCAATATACTATTATTTTGATAATATTTCTCATATTTTGTCGAGTTTTGTTAAACTTCATACATCGCTGGAAAATCCTTTTAATACGCAATTGAATACTGAAAATCACAATCATTTAGGATTTACGGTTGTGGAAATATCGGGTTTAGGAAATATACTTCCAAAATCACTGCCAGGGTCACGATTTGGATGAAATTTCATCAAACATTTTTTTGTCGAGTTTTGTTAAACTTCGTACATGGCTGGAAATTAATAAAATTAAAAAAATCCAAATTTTGTACAATTTTTTTCACAAAGAATACAAAACATAAAAAAGCATACAATTTACGGATAAAATTGCTGTCCGGGTCGATTTATTGAGCCAGATTTATCTGCTACTAATTTTTTCTCACTTTTTGTATGTTCTTTTGACAACTTGCCCCTCACCAAATTTATCGCGATATCGTGTTGATGTGAGCTGGTTTTTGATCGCACCTTGATCGCGCGATATAGGCTATCGTGATCGCCACCGCCATCGTTTAGGTTTGCGCATAGCTTAAAACCGTTTGTCAACGACCTGATCGGCCCCTATATCAGTGTGGTTTTAGGCCCGGCAAATCGACCGTCGATCAAATGTTCACACTCCGACAGATCTTAGAAAAAACCCAGGAGTTTCAAATCGATACACACGACCTCTTTATCGATTTCAAAGTCGCATATGATAGCGTAGACAGAGACGAGCTATACAGAGCCATGTCGCATCTCGGCATCCCTGGCAAACTCGTCCGCTTGTGCAAGAACACCACCGAACCCTTTGATGTCGAGAAAGGTTTGAGACAAGGCGACGCGTTATCATGCAACCTCTTTAACATTATACTTGAAGCAATTGTACGAAACTCGCAAGTCAACAACAGAGGTACAATTTTTCAAAAGTCTGTTCAACTACTTGCTTATGCAGATGATATTGACATCATTGGGAGAACGAAGCGAGCTGTTACCGGCGCGTTTGCAAGTATTGAATCGGAGGCGGCGAAAATGGGTTTGGCTGTTAATGAGGACAAGACGAAGGATATGCTATCATAGAGAAAGGAAGCTCATCATCGTCGGCTCGGGCAAAACGTCGCGATGGATAGATACAACTTCGAGCAGCTAAAGGTCGTCAAGGACTTTGTATACCTGGGCTCCACTATAACATCGCAAAATGACATCAGCGCAGAGCTCAAACGAAGGATTACTCTTGCCAATCGCTGTTTCTTCGGGCTAAGCAGGCATTTGAATAATAAAGCCCTCTATCAAAGAACCAAGGAGACTTTTATAAGACCGTAATCATCCCGGTCTTGCTGTTTGGGGCAGAAGCATGGACCCTGTCAAAAACGGATGAGAATCTGCTTGGGTGCTTTGAAAGGAAGATTTTTCGGGTGATTTTCGGTCCAGTCTGTATCGATGGAGTATATGGAGGAGAAGATTCAACTACGAGTTTTACGGGCTTTACAGCGACGTCGACCTGGTCAAAAAGCTGAAAATACAGCGACTAAGATGGCTGGAACACGTGGAGCGTATGGACACCGACGCACCAGCCCGACGAGTCTTCGAATCTACCCCTGACGGTTTGCGCAGTAGAGGAAGACCCCACCTTAGGTGGCGCACACAAGTGGAAAACGACCTCAACAAACTTTTGGAGTGCGTAACTGGAGACAGCTAGCTAGGGACCGAGCTGGCTGGGGGGCTTGTTGGTTGAGACTGTAGTCCATCCTGGGCTGTGAGCCCCATCTAAAGTAAAGTAAGTAAGTAGCTTACGAATTTCTACCTGTATCGGTTGGAAGCCATCACTTGAGCTCCTACTCTAAAACGTCTTCCCTTTAAGCCTGAATGGAGCCAAATTACATTATCGTAAAAAGTTTTTGGTTTCATTTTTCGGTCGGTTATTTTCCGTCGCAATAATATACATATATATGTAAATAAATACTATTTTAAAACAAACATAATATTGAAATCTGTTTCTATTTAACTCTCCAGGCTTTTTCAAATTGACAGTGCTCAGAATTAAAAAAAAATGGCCAATTTTGGTCATATAATGTATTTTGTCGTTAAGTAAATTGTTATTGTTGAAAAAAAAAAGTTGAACATTTTACAATTTAAATTTAATTAATCCAGTTTATTTTTTTATTATTTGCTCAAAACTAGATGGTATGCAATAAAAAATAAAAAAGGGGTAATCCACTAATTTAATAATTGACCTGAGCAGATCAAACTTGGGAAAACCAAAAAAAGTGTTTTTTTTTTGGAAAAAAGTACTTGTTATTTTTTTTTTAATTTCTCAAAAACTAAGATACATTTAAACATCCAGTTTTTTATTACAAAATTAATAAGAGCCATACATTTTGAAAACAAAAATTATAGTTAATTACATAAAATTAAAAAAAAAATTAGTTTGAAATTTTTTTTTTATTTTTTTTCAAAATTTCGAGTTTGGAAATTAATTTTTCAAAAACTATTCACTAACACAACTTAATTTAAAATAAAAATCAAAGAAGCGATTTCTGGCTTTCCAAAAAGGTATAACATGGCATTTTAAATTGTACCGTTGTTTTTAAATATTTTTTTTCGGTTTTAAGTCAATTTTTTAGAAAATTGCCCCTCCTGCCTAAACGGGGGGAAATAGACCCCCCTGCTATACGATTTTTTTCTTGTCTTAACCCAACCTACTCGCTTCAGCAGTTTGGTGCATCTTATACCGATCAACCTGCATACAAATTTTATTTAGCAATTCGTGTCAAATTCTTTGTTTTTGATGATATCAGCCAAAGCCACAATTTCGAGAAACCATTTTGCAAGAATTGGTTCTTAAGCATTGGTTTAAAATTTTTTCCGCGTAAATTAACTTCGATAAATGAGTGTAATACCTAATCCATTTATAAATTATATCTTCTTATAGGGTCTTTTATCAAACCGAAATTCAACACATTTTTTTATTAATTAATTTTTTTTTTAAATTTAAACAAAAATAAAGTTCTTTAATTAAGTTGGGTTTTCATAGTCTTCCAGTCAGACACGACGACGTTCCTACGTTGTACGTTGTTTTTTTTGGTGAACGTATGGGTTCTTATCAAAAATAAAACCTTATCTGTAGCTCATAAATCTATCCAATAGTCCAATTAACTGATATCATATTTTATTACCTTTTTTGTGAGGCTGAATTTGGAACTGAACCATTCTTCATTGCCATAGCATGAAATGGTATGTATGCATGTTGGACATGATGGGTACCTTCATGGTCTATGCTATATGTCCCAGATTATGTGACCATTCAATAACTATGATGACCGGCACATTGGTGTAGTAAAGTCTTTATTTGTAGGTTTACGTTTATATTGCATATATACCTTTATCTGCTTAGGACGCGTGTCTAATTCAGATAATTGATATTAAAAAAAAAAAAAAAAAGTAAGAACGAATAGGCGGATGAGAATGGTTAATTTCCTGTCTGTCGCATTTTTTTTTAGAAGATCCTATTTTTCTATTAGGTAATTCATGAATGAAATTTTTTCGAAGGAATTACCTGAGCATGACGCCATATGAAATACCGACGATCAGCCAGCCCAAGGCCGTTAAAATAATATCAACAACTGTATCTTTTTGAGAGGTCTTAGATATAGGTATAGATAGGTAAACCTATAAGAGGTAGAGAAGATAGTAGATATTTTAACAGTTTTTTACGGTGACATTTTGTAGTCCCTTTTTTTTTTTTTTTGCAATTCAGGTCCTTTTCTATGAGTTCTCAATGTTTGTATATTTTTTTAATAATGATAGCCCAGCCCATATGTAAGCATTTTAGAGATTCAGGAAATAAGTCATGGGAAAATAAATAAAAAAAAAATTTGATTTAATGGCAGTGAGTTATATGTATGAGATGTTATTTATCTACTTGATCGATTTTTCCGTGCTGGAAATTGAGAATTTTGATCTTAAATGAACGTTTTAAAGAAATAATCGTATTAAAATAAAAATTGAATATATACTGTTAAATGGGGTTACTTTTGCTCCATATCGGGGGCAACCTTAAGTCGATGGGAAAACAAAATTCAATTTTTGCTTTAAACTTAGATATACAAGGTGTCCTGCTAATTATTAATTTTATTCCATTTTAAGTTAATTTTTGAGAAATTACCTCCCCCCGCTTTAGGGCGGAAATAGAATTTGCATATGTGCCCAGCCTCTGCCACCTAATAAACAAATAATGTTTTTGAGGGCTACATCATGCCTCCTCCGAGAAAGTGACAAATCCTCCAGGAATATGATCTCCCGTCACAGCCATTCGGAGTCGGGAATAAACTGTAGGTCCTCCCCCTCCTTTCTTGCAGATACATACACATGAATGGTTGAAAAATGTAAGTCACTAGGCCCTGGTTCTTTATGAGCTGTTGTGCCACCAAATTTATTTATTTACTTTGCCCATGTGCGTGAATTTATCACCGCCATTCTTAATTTTCGTATAAAAAATGGTTGTGCTGCGATGTGCCCAGCTTATGTATCGTATTTAAAAAAAAAAATCAGACTAAGCATGTCGTACCTACATTATTAGAGGCTAGCGGCTAGAAATTTTCAAGCGTAAAGTTAGCATTTTCGATTAAAAAAAAAAAAATGTTTTAAAAAATATATCGAACTCAGTTATACTCAATGGATTATGTTTTTGATAAAAACTGAAAGACACTTCGCAAAATTAATTTTGGTTCGGTAAAAGCTGCAAATATGCTAGTTTTTTCTCTCTTTGGCTCTCTTGGCATCACAATTTAAGCGCAAAACAACACAAGCTTAATTTAATTGAAAATCGTAATTTTTGCAAAGATTTCATCGATAAAATTCAAAAAGTGAATTGAAAAAAAAATTTGCGACATAACGCAGAACAAGTTGAGTACATAATGAATGGTTGAGAGTTGTAAGTCACTATAGGTCCTAGTAATTCATGAGCTGTTGTGCTACCAAATTTTTTTTTTGTTATTTATATTACTACCATGATGTAGTCCATGGTACAATTAAATAAACATAGAATTTGATTTTTACTTAATATTTTTATATCTATTACTCATCATCATAAAACGAGTATTTAATAACATCGCATAAATATCTATATACGTAGGTATTAAAAGTATTTTTTACAACAGCAAATTAAGCCGTCTGGTCTTCTGTGCAGCAAACACATCTATAACGTCTTCAGTTTTGATATCAATTTCTCTATGAATTGACATCAAAGCTAATCCTGTCAGTCTTTCATCCCCGGTAGAGTTTCTCAGATATGTTTTTAATCTCTTCATCGTTGAAAAGGTTCGTTCCGGTGTGCATGTCGAAACTGGAAGGGTAGCCAAAATTTTTAAAAGTTTGTGGATGTTTGGAAAAAGTTGTTGGTTGCATCTTTGAAGAGCTTCTATTGCATTTTTCGCACGGTCTTTTGGTAAATACATTAAAAATTGTTCATGATGTTAAGGATCTTGGTGTTATATTTGATGAAAAGCTCACTTTTAAACTTCATATTAACTCGGTTATTTCGAAAGCTAATTCAATGTTGGGATTTTTAAAAAGAAACTCGTCAGAATTTAAAGACCCTTATACTCTAAAATCACTTTATTGCAGTCTTGTAAGGCCTTCATTGGAATATGCATGTGTTGTTTGGAATCCAACAACTCAAAATGATATATCTAGAATTGAAAGAGTTCAAAAGAACTTCTTACGCTTTGCTTTGAGAAATTTCTTTGGTAATATTATCACTGTACACCATTCATATCGTTCTAAATGCCTGTTATTAGGAATACAGGCTCTCCATTTACGCAGAGAAATGTATAGTATATTGTTTGTACGGGATGTTCTATGCAGCTTTGTAGACTGTGAAAATTTACTTGCCTTAATTAATATATATGCTCCCTCAAGAACTTTAAGACCAAGGCCATTACTATTTGAGGTTGCGCACAGAACTTCCTATGGATTACGTGAACCTTTAAGCCTATGTATTAAAATTTTTAATGAAGCTTATTATAACATAGATATAAGTTTACATAGAAATGTTTTTAAGAACTTGTTATTGGCTTATTTAAACCATAAATTTAATTCTAGTTATTAAGTAATTGAATTTGTATTTCGAATCTGTGGATTTTATATCGTAGATACCTAAATAAATAAATTGTTGGTGGCATTTTGTCTTCCATAGTAAGAATTCAGCCTCCATAGTGTCCCAATCCAAAAATTTCTTATACAATTTAAAATTTTCTTTATTAAAATTAGTTTCATTTTTACCGATAGTCGATGGTATTAAAATATACAAAGAAGAAAGTGTCGACTTATGATTCTCGAATCTCATTTTAAGTTGACTAATAAGGTCATCTAAGAGAGGAATGAAAATTGTTATCCTAAAATTCCCATTTTACTTTATTTTAGCACTCAAAAATCTCAAAAGGTGCAAATTTTTAGCAAAATATATAGAATGTCAGGTCAAAATGACAAAACACATGTAATTTGTGAGTTGTGACCTGCTCTGAAGCAGATCACAATTTCGATTGTTTTTTTGACTCTCACAATAAGTTGTGACTTTGGGGGAGAATATGAAAAAGTCACAAAATTAATTTCACCACCTCATATGACTTGTGAGTTATCAGTGATGGCGGGGAGAATCGGGCTGTTAGTGCGGAAATTTGGGAAAAAATTTTAATAAAAAGCTATTAATAAAAAAAAAAAAAAATTCTAAAAAAAATTCGGGGGGTTCAAACCCCTGTGACCCCCTCCCCCCTCCCCCCTGGCTACGGCCTTGTTGACAGCCCTAAGTTACTGTCGTTATTTAATATTTATGCTCCAGCGTGTTCTCTATACTTCGCGTCCTAAATAAAACGACTTCTTTTACATCCCTAGACACAATACTAAATATGGTCAGAATAATACCTATAAGCAATGTAGCTTCCTGTTTCAATTAATTAGAAGATTTATTGGAATTTCATTTAAGTCGAAATGAATGTAAGATATTCTAAGAAAGTCTAATGCACTAAATAGAGTTTAATCATCAATAAATAAATAAATAAATTGTAATTGACAAACAACATACTTTGTAAGATAAACAATTCGATAATATAGGTACTTATACATTTAGGTGGCATATATGTATGTATGTATGTATAATAACCCAATATTTTTTATTTCTGAAATATTGATAATTTTTGATTAATTGTTTTTCTCTTTGTTTGTTTGTGGTAATAAATGTATCCTTGGCACAGATCACGTGAAAAATGTGTGAAATCTTTCCATATATTTATACCATTCCATAGAAAATCGTCTACGGAGCAAAAAAGTCTAAAATTCAAACAGTTTTCTTGATCAAAGTTAACGGTTTGAAAATGACGATCAGAGCGTGTAGCGCTTTGTTAAATTTTTATAAAACCACCTGTTTGTTTTAGTTCTTTTAAGAGGGATCTATTGCTAATAAAACTGAATAGGCAGAATAATTCAGAAAAATACAATTAAGTAATTTTTTACCACTTTTCTAAATACTTAACTAAAAACTATAAAGAAACATTTTAAGTGCTAAAACCGTTAAGGCATAAAAATAAGGATTTTCAAATGTTTCAGTGGGGTTAAGGGGACTGGAGCTAGCGAAAATTAAATGAATTTGGATTTACATCTTTGAATCTCTAAAGATGACTTTCACAAAGTTTAAGCAAAATAAAAATTGCATCACTTTTTAATTAAATCTAATTTTTTTTAGACGTTTTCATATGAAATAATTCTAAAAGAACAACAAAATGCATAGAAAAGTGCCGCTCACCTTAGCCGTTCGGATTTGTGCCACCAAATTAATTTATTTATGAAAATTAACAATAAATTTAAATATATTAGTAATAAAGTTTAAGGCAGGGCGCTCACTGAAGTGGTGACGAAGTGGAGTGGTAGTGGAGTGGTGACTAAGTGGCATGTGGAATTAATAAAACCTATGTAAACAAATGAAGATGCACTCAATCAAATTGGAGTGGCGGTGGCAAGATATTTTGCAGGTGGTGTGGTGCCAGTCCGATGCCACATATCTCGAACTTGTTTAATTTTCAAGCGGCAAGTAAGACGTTATGAAGTGGACTTTTGTTCTGTATATGCTTGTGATTATTGACTTAAAGGTATATTAAGTAGGTCGTCTCGAATATTTTTAAAAATGCCAAAATAAATAAATAGTCTCGAAGCGGGGCTGCTTAAAAATTAAAAACATGCGAGACGATCAAGATTTCAATATATTAAATTTGTATCCCTTGCACAGGCATATCCCTGTTTATATGATAATACCCGGGAGGATCATCATATAAGCCATGTGCAAGAGCGGGCCTGGGCCGAATTGGAGGTAATCAGTGGCACCATACGTAATTTGCTACCTCAATGCGCGTTAGATCACTTTCATACCACTTAGCCACCACTCCATCGCCAATCCACGTGTTCACCATTCTACTGCCCCTCGCTACTCCACCACCACTCCACTTCGTCACAACTTCAGTGAGCGCCTTGCCTAAGAACGCTATCATCAAAGTACTTTCAGTTTTTAGATAAAAGGGTAGAAGTTGTACATGAAAATTAAATAATAATATTTACTTTTTAAAAACATAACTTTATTTGGTTCTTGAAGAAGTTCCAGGGTGTTGTAGACGGCAAATTATTTACACTTGCACGGAATTGAGCCTCTGGTATAAATACCACAAAGTGTTTGAGCATTTTATTTTATATATTTGGGCAGTTCCATCGTTACGATTGGGACAATTTTATAATATTTTTGTTTGTTTTCTTATATCAATTTTTATACATATCTCTATCAAATCTACATAGGCTTTTATAAAACCGATAATTGTTTTTGTAGAACAAAAAAAAAAAAACACCGCATGCCTTAATTTATTTTGAAAATAGTCAGAGCCTTTTCTTCTGTCACGGGTGGGACAGATATTGTTCGCCACCTTATTTTATTTTAAAAAATTGACAGGTAAAAGACCCAAAGGCTTAAATTAAAAAGCTTACATTAAAAATTAATTAACAAATACAATTTTGTATTGGTTTTATGAAAGTCCATGTAGATTTGATACGTATAAAAAATTATAAGAAAACAAAAAAAAAAAAAATTATTAAATTGTTCCACCCTTGACGATGGAATTGCCCATTTTTGAAAACTAGTACGTCCAGCCCTCGAAATTCGAGTGCCAATTAAATTATCTTCTAATTGACAGAAAATTTGACTCAAGTTAAAAGTCTACAAAGTACCTACCTGCCTTGTATAAATTTACATCATTTTTCGTGAATTTACGCCTATTAAAACCTGTAATAAGACCTTGACCGAACCTACAATACCCAACCAAATGTATTTTTGTTTCTGTTATACACGACCGACGGTTTTTATACTAATGTGACAGTGCAAGCTGCAAACCCCACTATGACTGTATTCTATCTCGCTCCCACCTCCAAACCAAACAAATGCACGATAATTGTGTTGCATTGTTTCGTGGTTGTTTTTTTTTCTCTTTTATGTAAGTATTTGGTGATAATTCTCCGCTAAAGCTCATCCGTGGACAATGAACAACCAACAACCACCTCATTTTGTGTTTTTACAAATATTCTCTCTCTCGCTGTGGTAAAATTTACGCGGTCTTAATGCCGAAAGGGCGAAGGCATTTAAATTATAAATCGTTTTATTGCACAGAAGTGCAAAATAGAAAAATTTACCACAAAAACTAAAAAACAATAAAAGAAATTTGAATAATAAGTGCGAGTATTTTGTTCACTCCGTCTCGCTCGCACCTATTGTGCAATTTTGTTTAATTATTTATTAGTTATTGTGGTGCAATTAATTAATAAATTTTTGCATTCTGCACTTCTGTGCGCAAAAACCTTTCGAACGGTATATAATTAGTATGCTTTCGACTTTTGTAGACCGCGTAAATTGTACCACAAAATTTGTGTTTGCCGTTTTATAATATGATGATGATATCTTTTTCGGGGATTATTTCGCCTTAGAGGAAGAGACAAATGTATAGCCCTTGTAAAAAGAAATTCTCCCTCCTCTCATCCATTTTGAATTAGGCCGAAAATTCAAATTTACATTTCTGCTGACAAATTAAAACACCGTACACAGGAATAATTTTCTGTATATATCACATAATATCTGGGTCTCCACACGCTTTGCTGTTCTACCACTCATTTGTTTTAAAAGTTATTTGTTTAATCCTTAGAAAGTAGTCAATTATTTTGCCCTTATATAAAATTTGCATTTGAAACTGTCAGATGATTATTTGGGCAAATTTTTGGCACATGTATAATAATTAATCCTATCCTAAATTAGTCTTTTTGATGAACATTATTTGTTTATTTTAAACTGAATCACCAACTAATCATCAAACATAATAATTCTTTTTATTATGGTCCATCCAGTAGCATAATAATAAAAATTATCAAAACACTTAATTATTTGACATCATCTTATCTCGAAAAATTTTATAAAGCGGTATAATTATGTAGGTGCATCTTTTAGATATTCCTAGATAAATAATTATCTTATTGTTTTGTTAGCACTTTTCAATTTAAAACTTACTTTCATTTTCAAATAGAACGACACAATGTCTGGAATGTTTTTTAGTTTTTGTTTTAGTTTTTTTTTTTTTTATTTTATGCAACACGATTTTTTTCCAAAAAATATATTAATTGATTTAAACAAAAAATTCAGCACAAAATTTTATCAAAAAAAAAAAAAAAACAAGGCTCTAATCTTGGTTGGATTAATTTCTGAAACTGTTATTGTGAACTTTTCAATTGATTGGTTTTATGGCAATTCATCGATCACCAATCTGGCGACGCGAATTTTTTCCCTCAAACTGAGTTTGAAAAATTCATCGATGGTGCAAAGAAAAAAAAAAAAAAACAAAAAAACAACAAAAACAACACTTTTGTGTATAATTTTTTTCGTGTGGTATTAAAGAACGATTTCAACATATTTTCTATACCTTTGGGAAAAAGTGTAGGTAGAGGTAATCAAGGTACATATAGACACTAAATACACGCAACCATCAAAAAATCACACTCGACTTTGATGAGTGTTTGTGTTATCTTATCGGGAATATTTTTTTTTTTTTTTTTTTTTTTTTTTTTTTTATTTATTTGTACCTCTTTCCATTCGTGCACTATCAGGGAGGGACATCACAAAGTAATATAAAATGTTCCATGACGCTTATATGAGGTAGTTTGCGAGGGATTTTTGATATACAACTATCATTCTTATCATATAACGAGCTGGTGTTTTATGAATGTATATATGTATGTATGTGTGCTGGAAAAATGTTTTATTAATTTATTTTTTTTTTTTTCAAATATCTATATACTCGTACATCAACAAACACCTGACAAAAAGCCTTATAACCTGTATTATGATTATATTCATATATATTATTTATTGTTAACTGAACTTACTTAAAAAAAGTGTGCACGTGCTATTTGTTTAGTTCAAAATGGCGGTGCGCTAAAATATATTGCTCGAATTATTGGCTATTTCCAAAATTTCGAACTATAAAAGACCGGAAATAAATCTCCTAGCGATAAGGCAATAAATATATCATAATACATAAACAACCACAAGGTTGGTTCTTCAAGTTATAATTTTTTTTCTGAAACAGGAAAAATTGTGTTCGTTTAAATATTATTTGCGATTTGTAGATAATTTCAAAGAATTAATATAGCCGCCATAATAAGAAAGCTGACTGTAGATTTATAAAAAATATTTTGTATTTAATTTTTTGTCACCATAGCGGGAAGTCCGGCAAATGTTGTATCGCCTTACTTCATAAATATTATTCCTGTAACGAGTATAGAAACTAAATTTTAGGATCAAAACAGCGGATATCCTGCGTGCTTATATAGTTACACTTAAAAAAAAAAATATGCAAGACTAGATGGCACGATTTTCTCTCGTAGTTATAATCTTAAGTAAATTAACATCAAATAATGGTTCAAGAATGTAAAATAGGTTTAAAAAAAAAATTATTTAATTTTAATTTTTTTTTTGTCAGTATCAGAATGCAAAATTATAATATACATGAATAACGCGAAGATAAGGCAACTTTCTCAACAAAAAAAAAAATACCTATTTCGAAATTTTTTGGCAAAAATCTGACACGCAGTTTTCTTACACCTATACTTTCGTCATTACAGGTACGAAGTTTAATCAAAATCGTTAAAGCAGTTTTTGAGAAAATTGGAAAAAAACCGAAACAATAATTGTATGGTAGCTACCTGGGGCCTATTTCACTAAACACTTTTCATTTTTCACTTTGCAGCGTTGTAAAAAAATAATTTCCTTCAAATTCAAAGTGCGAATGAAAAGATTTTTCACTTTTCAATTTTTCAGACTATTTTCGGAAAGTGAAAAGTAAAAGTTTTTCACCAATTTAAAAAAGAACTTTGCATTTAAATTCGTATTTTGCAAAGTTGAAAAGTAAAACTTTATCCAAATTGATACATTTGGATTTATACATTGAAAGAAAAAAAAATCATTGTCTTTGAGCCCTGTTAATCTCTGTTCTGCCGAATTTGTCCTTAGTCCTGCATTAAAAATGTCCTCATTGGAACTTAAAAATCGTCATAAAAATAAAATAAATTTGGTGGCACAAACGGCTCATGAAGAACTAGGGCCTATAGTGACTTACAACTCTTAACCATTCCTGTGTGCGTGTCTGCAGGAATGGAGGGGACCTACAGTATATTGCCGAATCCGAACGGCTAAGGTGAGCGGCGCTTTTGTATGACAAGAGATACTCGTGAAGGATTTGTCACTTCCTCGCAAGAGGTTAGCTCCGAAAAAAGCTTAAGGTGGAAGCGGCTGGTATCGAACCCCAGACCTCTGGCATGACAGCCCAACGCACTAACCATTATGCCATGGGCTACTACTTAAAAATCGTCATGCATCGTATAAATTTGAGACGCTTCTGTATGTTTCATAATTTCGAAACACTACACCAGCTGCACTGTAGATGATATTTTTAAACAAACGACTTTAGCAAACTGCATTGTACGCTGCTGGCCAGTTTACGTTTACACCATATAAAGACCGAGGTCCACAAACCATCACTGTATTTAAATCATGCTTTCCATGCCTGCTCACAAATTATTCTACGTTTTCATTGGGTGAGTTGTAGCGTCGACATATCCCGCTATACAAGGAAATCTTTCGAGAGAATCTTTTGTCCAGCAAATGGTGTTTGGAAGGAATTCATCAAAAATAACATTCGACGCTTGATTAACTACTCTGATGCAGACGAATGCTTTTCTTATTCCGTGCATAGATGCAACACCGTGATATTGGACTCCATTCCCGACCCAATGTTATGCACACAAAAGTTTTTGGAAGTGACTAAAACCCATATTCCTTTGACTGTCTAATTGTAGTTTATTTCAAATTATAGAAAAAAAATCGACGGTTGTTTTTGTTAATCGAAAACTCGCTTTTGTCGAACAATTATTTCTGATATTAAAGATACTACTCTTTGATCACTATTATTAACTTCTTCCATCTCAAAATGGCAAATTTTTTGTATTATTATTTTTTGACAATTTTTTAAAATTCTAAATATAATTTGCAATTTTAATTTGTTTGATGAAACGAGTACAATATATTTTCAAATCAATAAAACTTTTCGCTTTGCAGAAAAGAACTTTTCACTTTGCAAATTTGCGTTTGGTGAAGCGTAATTTGCAAAGAGAAAAACTTTTCAACTTTTCATTTCCATAATTTACTCTTTGCAAAAAAAAAATACCCCAGAGGGCATCTGGCTAGGTTAAGAGATTTTCATGTGCATGACATTTTATTTCAATTTGTTTACCGTTTTTACGTTCACCATTCACCAATAACAAAAATAAACAAAATAAAGCAATTAATAAGAAGGCGAGTCTCTACAAGACGACTTTCCATAGATAATTTTAAACACACTTTCTCATTTTATATGAGTTTTTATATACATATGCACATACGTCGAAAAATCATATAAACTGAGAAAGTGTGGGTACAATCTCGCAAGCTTTTTGATGGTACGGATTCCACAGATTATAAATAATTATCAATCACCTAAAATTGTAGTAGATTACTACTAGGAAAGTGAAATTTGTGCTTTGCATTGAAAATTTCCAGCAAAGTACTCATGAGTAGTTCACCACCCCCAAAGGAACACGGCTAATATCGAGTTTTTTTTTTGCACGAAACAATTCTCGATCTGTAAAGCTGTGAAGTGATAAAAAAAATATCATTTCGGTTTTCACAGCAATATTTCATTTTATCACTTCACGTTCACAAATATGTCTTATGCGATTCTGGAACTCATTGTGATAAATGTGTGTTGTAAAATGTACTAAATGAGAAACTCCTCTCGCAATTTCTCTCTTCAAACGATACTGAAAACTAATACACATACAAATTTGTACTTTTTCAACCGACATGATGAGCGTGAGCGATGATAAATCAAACAAAAATACTAACACAAGGAAAAGAGCTTCATGTATGTATAAATTTTTTTTTCTCTCAGAGTAATTTATTTCGTGTGCTCTCGTTTCCTTTCGTGTACTCTCGTCTCGAAGTACAACTTGGTTTTTCTCTCGGTTCAATTCTACCCACATGCGCAGGTCAAATAATGATTTTCTTCACAGCAGCTTCACAGAATAATGCCCAAAACAGATGTGCAGCTTTTTCCAATGCAGCGAAAATAAATTTACACAGGTTCTTATGAAGGCTGACATATTCCAGGCTCTGCATGCAGCTATGCTATTATATGCACTTAGCCCTATTATACAATGCATAAAAGGGACATAAGGCCAACTGTTACAATTTGGCGTTATGCTACTTTCTTAAAGTATCATAATGCCAGACACTCACAATTAGCTTTATTATTTATGTTAATTGTACCTTATGTTACGGAACAGAATTTTGAGCGTATAGCAGTGAGGAACTTTGAAAATATCACCAAAGTTTATTCAGTAGGTTTCGAGAAGCCGACCGAGGTGATTTCGGGTACTCGGTGTGGCGTTCGTTTCTATTTCTAACAAAAAGAAATACGTGTTATCTCAATGCAGTTATTAGCAAACTGCTGAACCGGATTTTTATCAAATTTGGGTTAATACCAGAGATTATCCAATAATTTGATGAAACATCGCTTCAGAGATTTTGGGAACCAAAGAAAATTAAATGTTACTTATCGTTTCTGCCAATTCATTTTAGAATTTTTGAAAGAAAAAGGTTTTAATTGACCCTATAAGGTGGTCTAGATGACAAAAGTTTATATACGACATTAAGAAGATTTATTTTTCTGTGGTTGGCACATTTCAGAGCATCTCCTTGGGACACACTGTACCGATGTTTCATTCAGTGCAGGCCTGCAACATTCATCCCACCGAATTTTACAGATAAGTTGGTGTATGTTCCAGCAGTCTTTGAGACTTATGTATGTACGTTTTCATATCGTAATTCACATTGTTTTTGTTGTTTAGGTGAACGAACATTTTAGGCATTACATTTCAAATTTTTTTGAGCGTTCTGATGCCTTAAAGCGGAATTGTGTCTGAGTGTTCCTTGTTTTTTTTTTTGGTCGAAGAAATCCCGAGGGCTAACTCAAGTCTGCAGTATTTACTGGTAGGCCTAGTTTTTAGGCTGCAAGTGCCACCTAGCACTCCAGGGAGGTTGTCCAGCACATCAGCGACATGGTGATGGACTTCCTGAGATATACAGAGATCAATCAGCAAAAGTTGTGCCAGTCTCTTGCAGTTGTAATTTTTCAACTTCAAACTTTTTTTATAGTGTCAGGGACATCCGCGAATGCTGTCTTTTAGCTCATCAGAATGTCCGTTCTCCTAAAATACAATTAACATAATCTTTATCACCGAGTAGTAGCCCGTGGCTTTCTGCGAGGAAGTGACAAATCCTCCAAGAGTATCGCCTGTCACAGAAAAGTGCAGCTGGCTTTAGCCGTTTGGATTCGGCAATAAACTGTAGGTCCCCTCCATTCCTGCAAACATGCACACAGGAATGGTTGAGAGTTGTAAGTCACTAGGCCCTGGTTCTTCAGGAGCCATCAAATTTATTTTTATATTAATTCATTTATATATCATCGAGCAACGATAAAAAATGAAACAAAATATTTAAGTTTCATTTCATTTTTCAACGTTTCTCGACGAATTTTTTTGATGCAGAACATATCGTTGGAGCGTGAACACAGATATTTTTTAATTTTTTTTTTTTTGAAATAGGCTTTGAAGCGAAACGTTGACCAGGTGCTCGCTTTCCATTACGAAAGCACAAGAGACAAGACTTCTTATGCAACGAACTTATGACACAAACTCTGTTCCTTAAAAGCTCAAACCATCCCTGTGGATATCACAATTTAATATAACCTTCTAAATTGTGGAAAAATTTGATTGATTTTTAAATCATCAAAACTTATGCCAAAAAATTAAATAGTCATTGGTATTGAATAAAACCCCTTTCTTCTATAATTTAAAGTATTTTAAATGGTTTCATATATTGTAGGTATAAATAAGTATACTTTAATAACGAATCACGATTCACAAGAACAATCAGCAATCATTTAGTATACATTTTATACTGGCCCTTTCATTCATCTATCCATCCATCCATCCACGCTCTCGTAGAATCTAAAATGGACAAACATCAAGAATCTGGGTATAAACGATCGTCTGGTAATTTAGGTGAATTTTACCAAAAAAGTGTTTCGATTTTGTTGCATTATAGGAGCCCGTTAGAAGAACTCAAACAAAATGTTTGAAATGTACGCATTGATACATCTTCGAAGTACAAAAGCCCAGGATTCTTTGAAACAAAATATAAACTTTAAAAAAAGTACGTATACGCCCCAGTGCACCATAAATAAATGCATAATTAACACCGTTTTCAATACAAACCAAAATTGAAAGGCTTTTTCTGTGATAAAATATTTACAGTAAAAACTGCAAAGCTATCACAAAATTATATCAATATTGATTTTAATAGATTAAGCTAGAGCGTGTAGGTTAAGTCGAGGAGAGAAAAAAATCATGATGGGGAGGGGGGGGGGGGGGTAATATATTTCTCCGAGTTAGGCCTGAGGGGCAATTTTCTAAAAAATTGACTTAGGTAGGTAGAAATGGCGGCCCCGAGCAGCCTAAGCTCGATGAGGTGACCCAATTAGCGCTAAGGAGCGCCGTTTTGATACCATGACTCGTGTGACCTATAAATAGAAACGGTGTTATAAGAGGGATTCACGGGTCAAAATGCCAGGCTAGGCAGAATTTTGGTTTCAAAAGTCCATTTAGCACCTGCTTGTAGTCTATGGATTCTCACGGGGGAACTGGTGTAGTAGTAGTAGCTACTTAAAGAATCATCTTAGAGCCATTTCGACCCGTTGAGAAAAGACATCAAGTCTTTGATCTTCAGTTCGGAGAAGTCATTGAGATCGTCGAAAAAGGCCTTTCCCAATGATTGTGTTCTGATTCTGGCCAGAGCGGGACATTTACACAGGAAATGGTAAACAGTTTCGCTTTCCTGCTGGTCCCCACAGCTACGACAGTGAGTGTTGTGAGGGATGCCCAGCTTCGCCGCATGTTCTCCGATTGGCCAGTGCCCAGAAAAGGTTGCAACGATCCTGGCTATGTCTCGCCTGGGTCTGCATAAAAGGTCAGTTATTCGGTTTTAACATTGAAAATGTTTATAGGATCGTTTTGACAGAGTTGTGGTGTTACTAAAATGATTAAATGAAATAAATTCAATAAATCAGAAATGAACTCCAGCGTATAGGGCATCACAACGAAATTTTTGGTTGGTGTTACTAAAGAAATGACCCAAATGATTGAAATGAACACATGAATTTAGAATATGAAAAATGAACTCCAGCGTATAGGAGGACAACTATCAAATTTTTGGTTGGTGTTACTAAATCATTACTAGAATGATAAAAATAAACAAACGAACACAAGCGATGAATTACAGCAGGCGTAGGCAATAGGTATACGGGGAAAAAACGAAGAAAGAAAAGTATTGTTCGTCGTCAACGGGCAAGCTTCAGTGGAGAATGGTCATGAAGTATATTCAAAAAGAGAAAAAAAACAACAACAAGGTATTCAGAAGAAGACAAATGAACAAACAAGGCAACCAACAAAAGTGGATAGGTATTCTGCCAGATTTTTGTATGTTGTAGGTATATATATGTGTGTATGCATCTACATAGTTATGGAGGTAGTTAGGTTGTGATTTTGTGAAAATAAAAAAGATAGGTATTTATTTTTATTCCATACAGCATACAATCCGGTCTTATAAGAAAGGCCAGTGATGCAGTTGAGTGTGCAAGCAGGGGTAGAGATTGCTTGAAATCGATATTACCTATGTAATATGTAGGACAACCAAAAATATGCCAGAGCATGTTTTTTTCTAGCAACACCATTAAGACGAGATTAGATTAGAAATCAGTTTTATAAGAAATACTGTCTTTCAAGCGCCATGTTTCGTCGAAAATGCATACTTTTTGTATATATACGTTTAACGTGCGCATATTTTGCCGTATTTTTGTATATTTTTCATTAAAATCATAACTTGTACAGTGTCTTCTAATGTTTATTCAATAAATAATAAAGGTCTGGGGTAGGCATTACCAAAAAATTTAAACATACCTTCAGGTTATGGCGAAAAAATTGGCATTAAGGAAATTTGGGTTGGAGTTTTTGTTTTTTTTATTCGACTCGAACAATTTTATTCAATTTTGCAATTTAGTGCTTCTAAATATTTTAAGGCCGTGTATGAATCAAATTAAAATTTCGAATAAATTTTATCCGAAATTAAAATTTAGTATATAGTTTTAGTTTTATGTAAATCTATTATTATTAATAAACTTTATTGACACATAATAAATTACAATATCAATAATTGCTAAGGTTAAGCACTAGCTACCAGGAGCCTTTGGCTAAAATATTATGTAAATCTATATGCTACCTTGATATATTAAGCTAGCAAAACTTCTAAACTGCTCAACATAATCAATTGAAATAAAAACTAAAACTTTGTGCTTTTTGTGTGCTATTATTGTGTGGCAGTCCCGATTTTTGTAGCAAAACTTCTAAACCGCCCAGGATAATCAATTGAAAGAAGAACTAAAATTTGGTGCTATTTTTGTGCTATTATTGTGTGGCAGTTCCGATTTTTGTGCTAGCATAGTTTTGTTTTATGTTTTGCTACAAAAAAAACTATGCAAACACAAAAATCGGGACATCCGCCCAAAATAGCACGAAAAGAGCAAAAAATTTTAGTTTTTATTTCATCTGATTATGCTAAGCGATTTAGAAGTTTTGCTAGCTTAATACTAAAGTACCATCTAGATTTACATAAAAAAAAACTATGATGGCACAAAATTCTAGTTATGGTTTCAATTGATTATGCTAATGTGTATTGTATATGCTAGCTTTATAGACGTTTAGATGTATGTCGTTCTTTTTAATCCAGTTTTTAAAAATACATTACATAGGTATACATACCTACATAGAATATATTTTTACAAGCAATAATGAGCATATTTTTAGGGCCCTAATCATTTTTTTTTTGAGCATATAATTACTTGTTAAGGGCATATATATGTAATTGATTTTTAAGGGCATAATTATAAGCGCTTAAAACTGTTTTTAGGACATATTTTTGTTTGCCCTAATAGGTATGTGAGTTTTGATATCAGATTAAAAAAAATAGAAAAGTACGATGGGGTTAGTTAAAGAAAATTAACAAGATTTATTTTTTGCCAAATAGAAAGTGACATTAAATACCTACACCTAGAAACTTCAAAACTTATAATGGTGTTTGAAATAGCTTATTACGTTTTAATTTAGCCAGTTCAGGTTTCTCAAGCTTACTGATATCTCAGAGATCTCAGCAATCTCAGAGATCTGAGCAATCTCAGAAATCTGAACGTAATTCCTCAGTGAGATTCCTCACTTTTGCTGTCAAAAAACTGAGACTGATAGTTTTTGGATTCGCTTGCTCAATTATTTTTTGTCGCAGTTGCTTAATTAATAAAAAAGAGATGGAAATTGATTTTGACTTCTAGGGGAGAAATTTTGTTCAGGTTTCTCCTTCTGCTCAGTGGAGCTGACGGAGCTTGCTCAGTGATATCTCAGTGAGATCTTAGAAACGTGAAATGGCTAATTAATTTGTAAAGATTGTAAAGATTAGTCATTTTTTTTTTCTTATCTAGCAAAATAAAGTCATTTTCAATGTCCCCATGGTTACTCTATGAGTGAAATCTGTAAATTTTTGCTATAGGTGGGCCACGTCTTTCTGGATATGACGCAGTTAGCTAAACTGCTCCACCTATGGTTGGATTCATTTAGAAAAATTGAGAATATATTACCCTTCATAACCCCAAGAGGAATGTTGACTCTTTCCGCAAGAGAGTCATGAAGGGCTGATCCTTGCCTGGCCAGTTCGTCTGCCCGCTCGTTACCCTCAATGCCACGATGACCTGGAACCCAGATAAGAGAGACTCTGAGGTTCCCATCTAGGCTTGAGAGCTCATCACGATATTGTCGAACAAATTTGGAAGACGAAAGTGGCGAAGCAATAGCTTTAACGGCTGACTGTCTGTCAGGACTTAAAATAGAAAAAAATCATTAAAAACAACGGAAACACCAACAATCTCATGCTGTACTTTTTTGGGGCCAGTAAGTCCGTTCATTTCATATAATTTTAGTTTAAATTATTCGAGAGAATAGTTTTTGAAAAATTAATTTTCGAACTCAAAATTTTGAAAAAATAATGACAGCAAATTGTATTCAAACTAATTTTGTTTAAAATTTTAAGTTACTAAGTAATATTATTGTTTTTAATATTCGAGACGATGCACCTAGCGATTTCTGGATGAACTCTAAAAATTGGATGCCTCAATGTCTTTTGGATTTTAAAAGAATTGAAAATAACCAAATCTACTTTACTACTTTATTAGTCGAAATATGATCTTTGGAGCAAAAATAATGAATGGAAGTTGAATTTAAGGAAAACTTAGTTTTATATATTCAATTTACTCAAAAGCTAGAAATTATTTTGCCATCTGTTGTTTTTTTTTAGTATTTTTTTTCTATTTTAAGTCAATTTTTTAGAAAATTGCCGCTCCCACCTTAACGGGGGGAATTAGATCCCCTGACATTTAATCTTTGACCTCAACTGTATGTAACGGAGATGGCACACGAATTGATGTGTGCTTTATTTGGGAGCCGGACCAAAGGTGCATTCAAGGATGCTGTAAGGGGTGCAGGAAAATAACTTCACAATGATCTTATGTCCTATTTCGTTGGGACAACAATTCGATTATGGACGCATGAATGTCTCATCTATGTAAGTGACTCAAAACTCCCTAATTTATTTTTGTTTTTAAAGGTTTGACCTAATTCTATAGTATCATAACTATTTGAATATTTATGTATATAAAATAATAAAAAAGAAGTTTTCCTTTAAGCATTGGGTGTACTTTGAGCTACCCAAGTACTGTTGACTGAACATACCTTAAAAGGGAGTATTTTAAAAATTGTCACAAATATTTCTATCTCACCTCACGATAATATTTCTAAGGCCTCCATTTATATAAGCAAAATCATCCTTTTAAATTC
The DNA here is from genome assembly GCA_947049315.1 of Epistrophella euchroma. NCBI lineage: Eukaryota > Metazoa > Arthropoda > Insecta > Diptera > Syrphidae > Epistrophella > Epistrophella euchroma. Next base: position 129,493,545 of record OX346246.1, read on the forward strand.
TGGCGGTTTTGGATATCTCCTCCCCATTTTATGGCTCACCGAGACGGGAACTGTGAGAAAACCTAGAAGCTTCCATAGCAAGTTAGCAAATTCATAACTTTTTAAAACTCACGGCTTTGGAAGACAATGCCCAGTATATTTTATATTTTATAGCAACAGAAATAAAGCAAAATGGGTGAAATTCTCTTTAATATTGCATCACAAATCTTCCATGCAATCCGAAGAGAGATTCCTGTCAGATTTGCTATGAAATGTGATTAATTAAAGTGTGGCATAAAAAGTATCTATCCATCTGCCGTCTGGCGTATTACAAATGGTAAAACATGAATTCAACATTACCGGCTTTTCGGAAGAGCGCAGCGAGTGATGATCGCAGCAAATATTTAAATCCGCAGATAGACATTGTGGCATAGATAGTGCGCGGCTTTTATTGTTAATATTATACACAAAACAACGCCAACAAAAAGATATTTAAAAATATTTAAGGCTTCTTTCTTTCCATGCCCGTGGAAATGGAATATTCATCGTCGTTGTCGTCGTCTGCCCGTCTTCAGCGTTTGGCCATCAGCGCATACATTCAACAAATTCAATTATCTCTTATGGAATATTAAAGCAGCCGCGGTAGCCGATTGAATTTCGATGTCAATTTAGAAGTTTTTAGTTCAAATTCGTGAGCTTGAAGTGGGTTGGCCAGATTAAGATATCTCTTTGCCGGGGGTCAGGAATGCGTTCTCTTTTAATTAATAAAAAAAAAAACTAAAACAAAAAAAATTATCTCAATAGTGATACGAGTTTTTTAAATCAAAAACTTTTTAGTGATAAAACTATAATTATGTTATGTATACCTACATTGCGATAATAAATTTCCAATTTAATTTGGTAGGAAATTCTGAAAATAACTTTTTTTTAATTCTATATCGCCTCTAATTTTTTACTACTTCCAACTAAGCCACGATTCTAAAAAATTTAATAATTTTTATTAAAGCTCTTATGGACTGCATTTGTATAAAAATATTTTGAAATATAGAATTAGGGAGAAGTTAAAAAAATGTCATATATGTATGTAGTCAATCGGTACAACATCGATCTACAGGCTTAATGGATAGATGGATTAAATTCAAATATTCAACCGAACAATAATTATGTATGTATTGCATAAAATTTTGGACGGGTAACTCATATACAAAATAAAAATGTTCTGAATTTTGTTTCATTCAAGTTCCATACCAAGAAATTTAAATAAAGGAGGACTGTCCAAAAAACACCGAGCAAGTTCGAGTTGTCATGTTACAATATATCTTAGGAATTCCGTTCGTAATCAAGCAGGTGATCGTAGATTTTCTAGATATTCAATATTTATGTGTTTCTCTAAAAAATGAGAGAATTGTTGCCTCGTGATAACAAAGCCAGACAACAAACAACCCACAATATTTACAACATGCTTTAACCGTAGAGAAATCAATCCTTATTTGACCCGTGAATAATTTTTAATAACCTTCCCAAGAACCTGGAAGCCCCAATAAAAACTGGTGGATTTAAAATTTGACAGTGTACGGTGGACGGGATATGTTATATTATCTGCTGTGAAATTTCCTTTTTGTTATTTCTCAGACACTACGCCCGTGGCGTGACGATAAGTACCTATAGAATTGTCACACTGAAGTTCGTGTTATTGCTGTGCCAATAAGTTAAAACAGATTAAGTCAATTTTTATAATTTTTCAGTACGATCAAATAAAGTTTTGCGAACTGGATTTTTAAAACTTTTTTGGTAATTACTAAAAAAGTTTTGGTAGACTAACGAAATTTTTTTCAGGACACATGCTTGTAATATCTTTAAAATGAGTACTTCTTATCTTTTGTTAAAAAAATAACCATATATGTATGTATGCATAGCTAACAAAACTTTTTTTTTTTAACTTAAGCATTAAAAACAAAAATGCTTACGCGGACTTAAGCTGTGTTAACGAGTTTGGTTCGAAATTAATTTTTTTAATATCTTATGTCGGCAAAAGGGCTCCGTGAAATAACTCCCCAGTGAAATAACTCCCAAAAAAAAAAAAATCCCTAAAATTTATATGAAAATCGGAAGTTTTTTCATAGGAAAAAAACTCACCATCATAAATGGGGATTTATTTCATCGATTTTTGGGGACTTATTTCATTTTTAAATTGGGGGGTTATTTCGTGATGAAATAAGTTCCCAAATTCAACTATGAAATAATTCTTCAAATTTTGGTACTTATTTCTTTGAAGAAATAACAAAATTTAGGCGTATAAACAGTGCAATATGTATGCAGCCCCCTGCTTGGCCCACTATAGGATTTGGGGTAGGTGCGAGGTTGGGTTTCTTTAATTCAAGATTCTTTAAATGCAAAAGAAACATACACACATACCCCAAATCCTATATTGGGCCAAGCAGGGGGGCTGCATACATACTTTACTGTTTATACGCCGTATAGTTTTTCTTTGGGGACTTATTTCATTTTTTGTTTGGGGACTTATTTCATGCGCTTTTGGGGATTTATTTTATCTTTGAATTTGGGGACTTAAAATAAAAATATTTTGGGGAGTTATTTCATTTTTGGATTGGAAGGTTATTTTATTGCGGAGTCATTTCACGTAGCCAGCAAAAACAGTAATATATTCAATATTTCGCAAGTTTAAAATAAACTTGATGTCGACTGGAGCGATCATTTCTTTTGATTTCCACAAGTAATAAAGTCATTTCAAAAAATAAATATTTTTTCGTTTTGATAGATATAAGCCGTTATCCAAATGCATTTTTTGCCCATTTAAAAATCCTTGGATTTTTTTTTTAATTTATGCGATATTTTTTGTCGTAGAGTAATGGGTCCCAGACTTAATGAAAGATAAATAAAATAGAAAACATGTGAAATTAATAAACCGATTTTCGCTCATGTCGACTTAAGCTTTTTTAACTTATTCGTACTTGAATCTCAGACTTTGCCACCTAAATACAAGTTTTTTTTTTTTTTTGCACGGGAACTGCCTGTTGAGGAAGTGACAAATACCGCTTGTCATAGAAAAGTGTTGCCCACAGCCGTTCAGATTCGGCAATAAATTGTAGATCCCCTTCATTCCTGCAAACAATAACATACGAATGGTTGGATTCGTTAGTCTCTAGGCCGTTGTTCTCCACGAGTTATCGCGCTAAATTTATTTATTTAAGGATAAATCAGGCTGTAGGATATAGCGCCTCATAAATACAGATATGTATGTATGTTATGGGTTATTCGCAAATAGAAATAAATATGTAAAAGATTAGTAATTGGTGATAAAAGGTCAGGTAAATTCATAAATTGGTCAGAATTAGAAAATTCTTAATCCAGGCTTAAAATGTTTCAAGGTCACAAGCGATTTTGTGCACCCCATTAATGGAATATTCGCAAAAAAAAAGTATATACCATTTGAAAGGCCACAGGATAGTCATAGTGATAAAAGGTCAGTTAGTTTCATAAATTAGTCACCTATGGATTCTTTAAATGAATTTTTAAAGATTTTTTTTTTTTTTTCAAGGTCATCGCTTTTGTTAATTTTTCCAACAAAAAAAAAATGCATAGTTACCATCGAAAAGATTATTTTTTACTTATAAACGAGCAACTAGTTTCAGAAAATGTTCACAGTTAGTCAAAGACTTTTATTGAATTTTTTAAGTTATTAGGCGTCAATTATAGCTATCATTGAAATGCATCATTGAAAATTTTTAATTTAAGATTTAGGGCATATAAAAAGCGAAATCAGTAATTATTTTGATGCCAAAGTAAAGCCTATGCCTTGATAAATATATCTGTCCAAAAAAATGGCCCAACCTTCCAGATAAATTGACTTTCATTATTTCAATGATTGCACTACCTTATCAATGATCATTGAATTAATAAAAGTTTATTTATGAGAAAGGTTGAACCGAGTTTTTTTTTTTTTTGCCAAATTTATTAATTAAGCCATAAGCTTTATTTTGGCATCAAAATAATCATAGATTTAGCACCCTAAACGTCTAAAAATGAATCATTAAAATTTTCAAAGATGAATTTCAATGATAGCTATAACTAGCGCCTTAAAATAAAATTGCATCAAATATTATGTGGGAATTATTATAAGAAATGCCGTTAATATTGTGAATAGTTTTCTCAAAAACAAAAAGACATTTAGGCATAAGTTTTTTAATGTTTAACTACAAATTGATAGGAGCATTAAATATTAAAAACAAAAATACTATTTAATGAAGTAAAATTTCTTCAACACAGTTTTTTCACTATTTTTTCAAAAATAAAATAATTTTTATTAAAAATATAATAAAAGAACGGACTTCTATGTTTGGAAAAAAGGGTAGCATGTTATTGTAAGTGTTGCCGTTGTGTTTTAATGATTTTTGTTTTTATTTCAAGTCGATTTTTTTGAAAATTTGCCCCTCCCGGCTGAACGGGTGAAAAAAGACCTCCACTCTCATATGTCTTAAACAAATCTACACGCTATAGCTTTTTATCACACTGTACCCCAATCACCCTGTTTATCATGCTTATTCACAATTTACGAAATTTCTTAAAATAATTCCTCTAAATGATGCATTTTTATTTCAAAAACTTAAAAAATTCATACGAGATCTATATTGCTGGGCCAAGGGCCAAGCTAAAACACGGAAATGACTTTCTTCGACACATCTGTCCTAGTTTATAAGGAAGATATCGGCAGCTCCCAACTTGTTGCGATAGAGTCCTTTAAGGTGACTGAAGGCTGTTTCACAATGCGATGAAAAAACGAGACATTAGCGTGACGAGATCTCTTTACAGTTGTTCTCTCTTTAAAATGAGTTTCAAACAACGAAATATTACATAAAGTATTTCTAGTCAACACGTTGCGTCTTTTTTTTTTCAAGTTTTCGAACTTCATGACGTGACGTGATGACGAGAAATGCCTAATTATGTATTATTTCACTGTTTAAAATTCCTTTTTAAGAGAGAATATCTGCGAAGAGATCTCGTCACGCTGACGTCTCGTTTTCTGTTCGCATTGTGAAACAGCCTTGAAGAACAGGACAAACTTAAGGCTGTTTCACAATGCGACGAGAAAACGAGACGTCAGCGTGACGAGATCTCTTCGCAGTTGTTCTCTCTTAAAAACGAGTTTCAAATAACGAAATAATACATAATAAAGTATTTCTCGTCGTCACGTTGCATCTTTTTTTCAATTTTTCGAACTTTACGACGTGACAATACGACGAGAAATGCTTTATTATGTATAATTACACTGTTTAAAATTCTTTTTTAAGAGAGAGAAACTACAAAGAGATCTCGTCACGCTGACGTCTCGTTTTCTCGTCGCATTGTGAAACAGCCTTTACTGGCTGAACAGAATGGTGACGCAGACGGAGACGGAGCCAGAGCTGGAATAGCTGTCAAAATATTGAATACACGCAAATTCAATGTTGCGAACACAACGGAACGTAGACGCATTCGGAATTGCAGACGCAGACGGAAGAGTTCACCAACTTTTAACTTTTGACGTACGGCACTTTTGACGTTTCAATTTGTATGAAGAAAATAAAACAACTTTTTGGGTCGGAAAAAAATATTGTGGTTATTTGTATCGCGAAAAAAATTATTTATTAAAAGGAAAATTATTGGAAAAAAAAAAAATGTGAATTCTGAGCTTGTTCACAAGAATATTCTTTTGTTTTTCTTCAAAATACTTTCAAAGCTGTACAGCTCCATTGTGGACATGTAAAAAGAATAACGTACGACACTTTCTGACAGCTCTTCCAGTTCCGTCTGCGGCTTCAGTTCCGTCATTCTATTCTGTTCAGCCAGTTAGTCAAAGTTAACGTTCTATACACAGTTCTGCTTTATAAAACGCCGAGTGTTATAGACGATTAAGAGAAAGAAAGAGTTTACATAATGCCTTTTTTCGAAAGAAACTATTCGCCGACGACGGATAGTTGGTCCCGTGTGCGAGGAGCGCGAATAGAGGAGAATATAATACATAAACTGTGATTTTTCAGAACTATCCTATCCCAAGATATGGCCTTAAAGTACCACTGAGCAGTTGGCCTTGGTGACTGCAAGTTATGGCAATATTTTTGATACAAGATATTGTCACGTAAAAAGTGTGAAATTTCGAAAATGAATACAAAAACAATTAATAAGTCGCTTGTAAAATAGAAGTTATTTTTTGCAATCCTGAAAGGAATTGATTAAAAAAAATTACATCGGATCAGAGACTACCAACGCCATCACATAAAAACCATCGAGATTCTATATAATCTATCGAAAACAAGTAGGTAGGTAAGTTTAATGCTGGGTAATAGCTTTTCTCCGCGCTTAAATTAAGCGCCGAGAATTCTCCGTGCTTAGTTAAACCCGAAGGGAACTAGTTGCTGTTATGTACATTTATAACACATACATTGTTTAGCCCCTGCATAGTTTTTTCATCCGATTCTCGGGCGTGCCACCCACCGCATCGGGTTCCAGACAACGACCCCTCATGGGCTGGGAGTCCATTAATAAAATTAAATTGATTTTTTTCCTTATCCCTACCAAACCCCCCCAGATCACTGGCTGAGTATATCGATTAAAATGAATGCGCAATAAGTTTTCCGTCTTATTTTTTACAATGTTAAGTACCACCCTGCTTACTACTTATATGAATAATGTTGTTTTTTTTTTTTTATAATAAAAAAAATTGCTTGAAATAAACATCTACCTAACCTCCCTTTGATTGCTGTTCTAGATTATTTTATTGATATATATTTTTTTTTTTTTATTAATTTAATACGAAAAAAATAGCACAAAACCCTTCAAATAAACCCATGTGACTTACTCGTGTATTTTTGTCGATAAACCATTGAATTTATATCTGTTCCCAATCGCTGGAGTGGAGCTATAATAAATCCATCAATATATGTAAGCTGCTGGTCTTACGGCTTCAAAATTGTGCCATATTTTGTCATATTCTTTTCCTCTAATTTTCCAACAAGATATACAAAATAATTAAGGCAACGTTGGAAAAAATATAATAAAAAAAGAAAATACAACACTTATTTACCAATAAAACTGAAAAAAAAAAATAAACCATGAAGGTGTTTGTGCGCTAATGATTATATGTGTTTCCCCCTTTTTTTCATTTTATTGATCAAAAAGTATTTTATTTTTTATTTTATTTTTTTATTAGATTCTCCCTGCCTCTATATAGATTCCCTTTAAGCCAATCAAAAAATGGGGTCATAAAGCCATAATATTCCATTCCATGTCTCGACATCATATACATATATGCACATATACGCCATACTTATAACTCATCGATCGATCGAATTTACTGCTGTTTCTGTTTTGTCATAAAAATAAAATAAGCTCCAATTCAATGGAACGCCATTATTGCGACAAAAAAAAAAAAAAAAAAAAAAACAATCACTCACATTCAGAACCACTTCAACGAAATTTATTAAAAAGAAGTAAAAATGGATGGCGCGGCGTTGTGAGAAGGACAAAAAAATATTATTATCAATATTAAAAATCAAAATTAAAAAATACCCGTGTCGTTATTTTTTTTTTTTTATATAAATTTTTTTTTTGTCGACTTTAAGTGGCTACCTGACATATTTTATATTATTTTTTTTTTAATACTTTTTCACTTGATTCACCTTCAGACGGCGACGACCGACATGAGATTCTTTTAATCGATAGAATTACTTGGAAACTCGTTGAGTAATCGATATCCATCTCAAAGCACAAACGACATAATTAAATACAAGTACGCAGACAATTTTTTTTTTTTTTTTTTTTTTTGAAGAGGTACGAAAATCTTCGATCTATATTTTCTATAATTTCCATTTGCACATATTCATTATTTTTGAAAATATTATCGATGTTTAAATACGGCGATAACTTCATTTTCCGTAACCGAACAATTTTGATGTAAGTAATGTTTAATTGAATGACATCTTCGGTTATATGTAAATTATTCAAAAATACATTAATTGGTTTATTCATTGTTATAAACCTTTTGACTCTGGCGTTTTTAACTGAATCAAACTTGACTATCAATGATTTTTCCTATCGTGTTATTTTAGTACAAAAAAATCGAATATATCTCAAAATAGATAGTGGCATTAGATAAGTTAACGTATCATTTCAGAGATTTCGTTTTACACCAGATATATAAACGCAAAAATTATTACGATTTTTTTTTTTTTTTTCAATCATTTTTTTAGGTAGGTATATTGATATTTAATTTAATTTGTCTTGGAACTTTTTGTTGCTATACATTATTATGTAGATATAGATAAGTGTAGGTTAGGTTAAGGGTCTTTTCTTTAAAAGGGAAAGGTAGAGAGAGGACCGAAGAGATAATGTTTTCAAAACGATATATCGTCATAATATGCATTTGGAATTTTATCTTCTCATTCAGCTGTTTAACTGAACGTGAATTTTAAGATAAGTTTTATATTTTTACATAATGAGAGATTAGAGTAGGGGAATTCGGGATCGGTTAACTACCCTCTACGACGCCGACGGTGGGTACTTAAGAGATCAATGATAGGAACAGGATTCATATTTTGGTCACAATAATTTAAATATTGAATAAAATATACCTTTTGAGCAGGGTTGCGAGTTTATAAATTAAGCAAAACATAAGCCATAAGCTATTTTTCAACTTCCGAATTAAAAAAAAAATTAATTCTCAAGCTAATTTTAATTTGTGAATTAAATTAGTTTCAATTCATAAGCTCTTTATGATTTGAGAATTGAAAAATATTTAATTTACAAGCTATTTGTGATTTGTGAATTGAAAAATATTTAATTCACAAGCTCTAAACTTTTAATAAACCTCAAATCACAAAGAGTTTGTGAATTAAATATTTTTCAATTCACCAATCGCAAAGAGCTTGTGAATTGAATTTGTTTGAATTTGTTAAATTTCCAAAAAATGGTTTTAAATGGTACCTCCCATAGAACCATTTTTTTTTTTATTTTCGTTTTTCTAGAAAAGGAATAAACTGATTTTGATAATTTTTTTATGGAGAATCTTCTGAAAAATTTAAACAGTATTTTATACCAAAATTTTCAAATTTTTTTTTTTTTTTGATTTAAAAAAAAAAAGATTCAAAATTTTTTTTTAGAAAACCAAATATTTCGAAAACGGCGTCGTTGATTTTTATAAAACTTGTTAACAAGCGGTTTTTTAACATTATATAAAATATTTAGAAAAAAAAATTTTTCTTATAGTAAAAATTAACGGTACGTTAAAAACCCGTTACAGGAAATATTCATTTTCTCGAAAACGACTTCTACGATTTTGATTAAAATTGTTCTAAGTACTTAATATTAGTATGTTCTACAATCTGCCAAAAACAAAATTTACAGTTAGCCATTATTAACAGTAATTTTCATAGAAGTGGCCCCGATGCAGTGGAAGTAGTGCTTGATGACTGCTAACCTGGATGTGTGGGTTCGAGCCCCAGTCTAAGCAGCATTCTTTTCTATATTCCCTCAACTGAATGCCACCCCTGGGATTTAATGAGATAATCAAAACCTTATTTCTCAGTCCACTGTGCCAACAAAAATCTATCCTATCCTTCTATTCCTTCTGACATTGCCTAATTTATAAGACCCTAGGTCTTACTGGCATATACATATATGTTTGTGTTGTTAAAAAAAAAAAAAAAAAAAAAACCATTTTCTTTATTTTGGACCATCTCATTATGTGTGTTGCCGATTTAAATTAAATTTTTTATACAAAAGCTTCTTAAAAGTTGAAATGTTAATGCTTTGTGAAATATTATGGAATTGAACCAGATGATTTATTGGTGCAAAATACAAGTAAAAATGTTTGTTTTCTGAAACAAAAATATTCCAAAAACATTAATTTTTGTGAATGAAGCAATATAGCAATTTTGCCTGGAAAATGGCAAGTTTTTGTCAGGTTTAGTGAAGGCGCTAAAAAGTAGAAAAAATATACACTAGGAAATCTTGTCAAAAACTAGCCAAAACTTATTCGGCAAGTTTTGCTATCTTCTATAACAAAAACAGTCATATTTCAACAATGGTTGAAATATAAGCTTAATGTAATCATTTTCAACAATGTACTTTTATATTCCGAAATAGCCCAGGTTAGCTTATCGGAATCGGACCTTGCACGGCAAGCGGAAGGTCCCAGGATCCAGGTTTGAATAAATCAACTTTTTAGTTAACAGTCCACTGAAACAACAACGAAAATAACTTGTATTATTTGTATTTGTGTCTCTCGAGACAAAATGGTAAACAACTGTCGATGGCTTCATTAACTACCATAGTAACCCTTGGTAAACCCTTGATAGTATCTATGTAAAACCTATAATCTCAAAAGGTCACGAAAAAGGAATAATAATCTATGTAAAACTTTCTTTCTAGAGCTTCATTTAGAACTAGATTGTTTTTCTAGTCGGGATTGTAATAATAGTTTTTTTAGTCAGAGACCACGAGCAAATGGCTATACTGGCTATAGATTACTGAAGCCTACAAATTGTCTAGCCTGGCATTTTGTCTGGCAAGTTACACTTAAAAACCGTTTTATTTACAGGTCACGCGAGTTATGGTATCAAAATGGCGCACTTCAGCGCTATTTGGGTCTCTGAGCTAGGTTTTGCTCAAAGCCGCCATTTCTACCTACCTACCTACCTTCTTAGTGATTCCCTTTTTAAAAAAATATAAAATTAAAGCTCATGTCACTTTTTTTTTGTTTATAACAGTCATGGACTGTAACAATTAACAATACTTTATCTTTGCATGTTCGTAAACATTCACTTCTTGCGTGCTTAGGGTTTTACAAATGGCACTTCTAACTTCACTAACATATACACATAGATTTCTTATAAAAAATTGTTTCATATAAAAATATAATCAAAATGAATAAATCAAAGCAAAACTTTGTGACATCAGTAGTTGCAACTACCATTTACATATGGATGCGGATAAGGCCAACATTAAATAGAAGCTTTCCTGTTTATATTTTTAAATTCTGAAAAAGGCAAGAAACATTAATTAAAACAATAAATTGCTTGAAGTTATTAGTTAAACAAATCAAATTTATTTGCATCCATATTAAATTGTTTGACAAAACGCAACACTGACCACATATTGCAGAAGTAAATAAAAATTGCATGTATATGCCTTCAGATAAGGTAAATATTTTTCATACAGTGCAAAAATTAATCATATCAAAAGTATATATAAAAATGTTGGGCGAGCTTTTGTTAAAACTTAAAAATTGAAATTTTAATAGATTTTCCAACATGACCGTTAGATTTGATCAAATCCGATGATTTAAAGTTATTTTTATAGAGTTAATACATAGAAGAAATGGATTATATAGCAAAATAAGTTGTTTTCAGCGAGGGTTCATTTTTGAGTGCAAAATATAAATGTTTTAAAATATTGACCCATATGCTTATAAAAAAAAAGTAAGTATACGCCAGAGTAACTCTTTTAATGCTTATTTTTTATTATTTATTTGAAAGGGTCCGTAATGTTATAAAGTTATATTTAAAAAAGGCACAGATTTATTAAGAGGATTTTTTCACCCCCCTCTCCTCTTATATACACATGTAATAGATTTGTAACACGTCTGGCTAGATTTTTTGTATGGAAAATAATCGATGCCTTTATTGAAGGTTAAGGAAAAATCGAAGCATTTTACACATACAGAATTTTTACATAGGTACAGTTATTTTGTTATAAAGTATTTTAAATACAACCAAAAATAAACAATAAAACAGGAATATTCTTGAACTTCCACCTAAGAATTTCTGAAATTTTGAGCTCAATCAGTATGCTGGGTTTGGAGTTTATATATGTATAAGTCTCATACAAACTAAGATGAATTTTAAAATATTTTTCTAAAATTATCCAATTTTCTGCGGGATTTTGATAATTTTTTTTCCCGTAAGAACCTTCTAAAAAAGTATTAGAAAACGTCATTCTCAAGTTATGGTGGTGACCAAGAGGAAAAGGGATTAAAGCACCATTCACATGAGAGCGACCAACGAATGACGAATTAATTAATAAATGGGATTTTAAAACATTTAGGGTTTGTTTCACAATGTCTGATTAAACTTTCTGTTAAGCTACACGGAACTTATTTGGCAAATAAAAACCTCATTTACGTTTCACAATATCTGAATAGCCCTAAGTGGCACTTAAAGTTCTGAATATTTTACAGGCCAGTTAAAGTGCTGATTAAAAAATTAAACTGGCAAATAAAATATTTACAGCTGTCAATGTGACTCTGTCATTAAGTACATAGTTTGGACTAGTGATGGATATTTGTATGTGTTAACCCAATTACTTAGATACTTACTTCACGACAAAAATTCCACCACTTAACACCATAAAAATGCTACATACATATTTCAAAACACGCTGAAGTATTTTAAAACGCTCATATTCACAAATAAACACACAATTTCTATCTGGATTTTATTAACTTGCAGCAAGGGGTCTTAAAACACCATAGTAATGTTGTTTGTTACCAGTTCTGGGTCCAAAAAGTTTGATTATGACACTCAAAATTCACAATTTGAGAATAATTAATAATTATTTGATTGATTATTTTCAATCAGTCAAATTCTTTGGAAAACTGGAATAACTGACAACTAGCTAAAAATTTATGATTGTGAAACGCAAAGTCTTTAATCAGAGGATTTAATTTTCGGATAATTTATGTGTCGGATAGTTTATGGGGAACTTTAATCAGACATTGTGAAACAAACCCTTAATAACCTAAATTATTCACAAAATTTAAATAAAATGATAGAAAAGTAAGCTAGATTAATTTTCTAGTGCTAAAATTTTGATTTTGATTACTAAAACAAGATAAATTTGAGAAAAGAAATTAGTCGTCGCGAACGATCGCAATTCGTGTGTGCGTTTGTCGAAGCAAACAAAAAACTAGTAATTTTAGGTCAGAAACAGACCTACGACATAATAGCTTTGTTCAGTGAAGAAATAGTTATAGAACAGAACAGAACAGGACAGAACAGAACAACTGATCTTGATATTTCTCACAAATCCTTGTTCTAAGTTTTTCTACCAAGTACAGAAAATCCTGCTCTAAACTGTTCCAAACTGATCCAAACAGACTCACTGAACAGCAAGTCAGAACAGTTTAGAACAGAAAATTTCTCACTGAACAGCAAAAACCTATTCTTTTCTGTTTTAAAACTGTTCCAAACTGTTCGGAACAGCCTCACTGAACACTCCTAATAAGAAATACGGTGGCCAATGGTTGAGGTTGTCTGTTTCTCCTTGAAGCACCTGGTGGCACAGGAAAAACGTTTCTCATCAGCACAAATTCGCTCTTAAAATGGAATTTTTTTGACGTATCTTCAACAAAATAAATTATACACAATTTGAGTCACTTTGGCAGTTTATTCGGTATCTCACCCACGACCCAGAAAAAAAACCTAGATTTACTTCATGGCGAGTTCAGGGTGACCCCAAGTTTCAAAAAACAAAAAATTTGATTGTCAGGGTGAGTTCAGGGTTTGGGGCGACTCCAGGGTTACTTCAGGGCTCAACGAACAAATCTTGGTACAAAACAGATTTCATTTCAACTGAGTTCTTGCGCAAATGTTCCATCAATCGAACAACTAATATTGCTGGTGTGCTACCGCATAGATTATCAATTAAAATCGGCAAACCAATAAAGGTTGTCTCACAATATGACGAGAAAACGAGACGTCAGCGTGACGAGATCTCTTCACAGTTGTTCTCTCTTAAAAACGAGTTTCAAATAACGAAATAATACATAATAAAGTATTTCTCGTCGTCACGTTGCGTCTTTTTTTCAATTTTTCGAACTTTATGACGTGACGAGACGACGAGAAATGCTTGGTTATGTATTATTTCACTGTTTAAAATTATTTTTTAAGAGAGAGAAACTGCGGAGAGATCTCGTCACGCTGACGTCTCGTTTTCTCGTTGCATTGTGAAACAGCCTTAATTCTTTTGTGCAACATTAATACACCTAGATTATGCAATGAAACCAGGCTCGGTGTCAAAAAAAGGATGCAAAACGTAATTGCAGCTATAATATTGTGAATGGCAAATCAAAAGAGAAGATGTGCTGATTTCACGTATTCCAAAAATTCCAAATGATTATGCCATTTGATTTCAAAAGACTATATAGTTCCCTGTTCGTCTTGCATTCTTTATGCCCATCAATAAAGCACAAGGTCAATCACTTGAAGTGTATGGATTAAATCTTCAAAATCCATACCTAATTTTTAAATGGACAATTATAATAGTTGCATGTTAAAGAGCAGGACATCCGAAGAATGTATTTGTTTTTTCAGAAGACGGAAAGACAAAAATATCAAAAAGCTCTTAAATTAACTATTTTAAAAATTTTATTTAAAGAAAAAAAAAAAAGATGTGTGTATGTATGTATAATGTGTAGTTATACATACCTAAAATAGATAGCAAACAAAAATTGAAAGAGAAATCTGAACACATCCAGCTTTATCTACAGCTTTAAATGCGAAGCAAGGCGAGCACGGGTCTGCTAGTTTTTTTTATAAAAAAAGGACCTCTCTACTGAAATATTTTAGTTTTTTTTTTCTTCATTAGATCTTGATTTTTTAGCTAAAACTACTATCGATATTAATCTACAGAAATGGATTTCAACAAAGATGCAGTTAGCAGTTGGTAAAAATTTATAAAATTTCTCCGACTTTGTATTCGATTCGTCGTATGTATGTGATGTATGTACATATTTCCGTATTTCATTCGTATAAATAAATTTTAGAAAAAAATCTTATAATTCTATATTTTTTTTTTATGTTAATAGAATACCTATCTAACTAATAAAATTCCATAGTGTTTGTGTCTAAGATGTTAACACATAATTTCATTCATTACCTACGTTTAAAATCTTTATCACCTAGGTATATCTTAAGTTCGATAAGAAAAAGGACAAACATCAGGTTTTTTACAAATTAAGATAATTCTTTATCATATCTCTTTTCACCCTAGATATTTTACCAGTATAATTGTGTGGCTAGATAAAGTTCAATATCTTAATAAAAAAAAAAAAAAAGGAAGATTACCTTCCTTAGCACGATTCTGTCTTCCGCTTTGTGTTTTAGTCTTTTACAACTTTCCACAGTCCTTGTACGTGAAATAAAATACTTATGTGTTCAAGAAAAATCCTTCCAAAATAACATAAAGAATCATTTCCGCGCCCTAATAATTAAAAATAAAGTTTTTTTTTTTAAATTCTTAAATTCTTTCCCTCGCAAAGTAAATATCTTTATCGTTAGTAATTATCTTACATTTATATCGTTTTTAGTTAAACAAAAAAAAGTATTTTCTTTTTCCTATCTACAAAACTTGCATAATATTTAACAAAAAAATATCTAAAATTGTCGACAAAAATTTCACTATATTCCGGATGTAGCTACCTAAGGGTATGGTGTTGAAAGAAATTCCTGCTCAAGTGAAATAATTGAAATGAAAATCAAAGAAATATTACATTTCTTCTGTGAATTTAAGATACATACATACATATATACGTAGTATAAATATATAAATTTAAGGAAAAATTATTTTTTAGTAATTTTTAAAAGGGGATATTTTTAATATCGTGAGAAATATTGTGAACCAAAATGTTCTTTTCGAAACAAAAGTTCATAATTAATAACCTTCAATCTTTTTGAGCCTTAAATTATAATATGTTGGTGTTTTTTTTGTTGTTTTAGTAAAAAAAAAAAAACGAAATAAAAAAAAACATCTCATATTCTTTCCTACCCAATCGCTTTGAAGTGTGCTGTCGCTGATAAAATTGAAATAGTATACTTGTTCTGTGTCATGGCGCAGTAAAATTTGTTGTTGAAATAAAAAAAAAAAAGTTAATAAAAATAACAATTATAAGAACATGCTTTATAAACTGCACATACATACATACAGTGAAGGAATTATATTTTATGGCAACCACTTAAGTGTTGAGTATATGAATCTAAAATATATCTATGAAATAAATTTGAAATGAAAATCATGATTAATTGCTTGGTGTGTGCGCTGATAAGAAATCATTTTGGTGAAGTGTGCAACTTAATTAAAGAGTTATAATGTGGCAAACGGGGAATATTTTGCGGCAAAGGAAAAAACAAATGCGTGAATAATATTTATTTGTTCTTTCCATAATTGAGATAATTGCTTACAAAAATCACAGAAACATATACATAAGTTAAATGGAAAATCAAAATTTTAATTTATATATTTGAAGATTTTACACGAAGCATAAAATATCAACAACAAAGATAAGTATCCAAAAAAGCCGATAGGGTTCGCTTGAAAAAATTGTTCAGTAAAAAGAAGAGGTATACCTATGTATACAATTTGCAGATTTTTAGACCACACATTTTTGGTTTACGTTGTCCGCCATTTGCAAAAAAAAACAACAAGGTTTTAGAACAGTTTGATACCATTTACTTGACTCTGATTAGTCATAAAATAGGTTTTTGTCTATAGTTGTTCTAAGTTTGACAAATTTTAATTAAAAGTTGAAAAATGGGAATATTGAACAAGTATTTACAGTTTTTGCTATTAAAGTTGAATGGTTTAAGGCTCTTAATAAAACAAGAATACATTTTTTTGTGTTTATAATTTTATTTTGCGTCATTTGAGCTATTTTTCAAGTTTATCCTGCGATCCTTTCTATAAAAAAAATTAATGTCATTCAAATGAAACCATAAAAAAAGTATGTTTGAGTTAAAATATATAATTTTTTCAGTATTTTATTTGCTTAGAGCTTATATATAAGTTTTATTATAAATTTAATTAATAAATAAGTGAATTAAATATTATTTAATAATTTCCCCAATTTGCTGGTTCCAAAGAATTTCCAAGCCAGGCTTAAACTTGATGATAAACGCGATATGAATGCTGATCTGTAGCAGCTTTTGTTGGAGGAAGATAGACTTTATCAAATTTAGAATGTAACTGCAGGTTAGCAATCACCCTATATTGTAACCACGGTACCTTCCTTTAAAAACCTGAGGTGGTATTGCATCAAGTAAAAGCATGGACAGCAGGAAGCAGGTCACTCAATGCAGTACGGCCAGAAAAGCAAATGTTCTGATGTTTTGCGGAGCATAGAAAAAAAAAGCAAAACCAGAATTTCCGAATCTTCTGTAGCAACATAGACCTACTATATATTCTACCTATATGGTAATTTTCATAAAAAAAAAATAAATAATTAGATAAAATAGCCACAAATTTAGCCTCAAATCACATAATTACGACTTTTATCAAAAAAGGTACTTCATACATATATTCGAAATCTTCTTCCACATACTTAAATATTTTTTCTGCGTAATTCTAAAAATGGGGTTTTCTGTAGAATTAATTACTTAAGAGTATAAATATTTTTATTTATTTTTTGTTTAATTAGCTTACGATAAAACCTAACTTAACCAACCTCCATTATGATTTTTCTTCAAATATTTGAATTTTTGTGAATTTT
Source organism: Epistrophella euchroma (assembly GCA_947049315.1). Classification (NCBI taxonomy): domain Eukaryota; kingdom Metazoa; phylum Arthropoda; class Insecta; order Diptera; family Syrphidae; genus Epistrophella; species Epistrophella euchroma. The sequence continues at coordinate 129,511,060 of OX346246.1, forward strand.
CAAGAAGCTTTTGCTATAAATATATATTTTTTTATATATTATTATTTAAGAATAAATCATTGTCCATCATTTGGTGCATAAAACTTTTTTCTAGACAAATTAATTTCCAAGATATAGCCATTTTAATAAAATAAAAATTTCCCGAAAAATCGAGAAATATTCCCACTAAAATCCCGTTATTTTTTTTTTCGTCAACACCCACAGTTGAGAATATTTCTGAAAAGTTGTATAATAGTATTAGGTATAACATAATGTATGTGAGTATGAAACCTATTACCTACATTTAGAAAAAGCCATATGTAGCGGACCGACTTTTGAAACAGCCTGACTTTTTATGAGGATTAAGTGAATTTTCAGATGGCATACATTTTTTTTTGAAAACTCAACCATAATGAGGTGCTAAAAGTCTTATACTGTGACATTTAAAAAAACTTAAAATATTCATAAAAAGAAATCTATGCCTGACCAATTTCTGAATCTAGCTGACCTTTTATAAGGATTAAGTTATCTTTCAGATGGTAAACATTTTTTTTGAAAACTCCACAAATGAGGTGCTAAAAATCTCTATGACCTTGAAAAAATAATAAAATTTGAAAATTCATAAAAGAAAATCTATGCCTGACCAAAATCTGAAAATAGCTGACCTTTTATAAGGAATAAGTAAACTTACAATTTTTTTTGAAAATTCCACAAATGAGGTGCTAACAGTCTATTCGACCTTGAAAAAAATTAAATTAAAAAATTTATTTAAAAAAATCTAAGGCTGACCAATTTCTGAAATCAGCTGACCTTTTATCGGGATTGAGCTACCTTTCGGATGGTATACATTTTTTTCGAATATCCCATAAATTAGGTGCTAACAGTCTATACGACCTTAAAATGATCTTGAATCTGACCAAATTCTGAAACTAGCTGACCTTTTATCAGGATTGAGATACCTTTCGGATGGTATACAATTTTTTCGAATATCCCATAATTGAGGTGCTAACAGTCTATACGACCTTGCTTGACCTTCGAAAAACTTCAAACGATTATAAACAAAAACCTAAGTCTGACCTATTTCTCAAACTAGCTGACCTTTTATCAGGATTGAGATACCTTTCGGATTGTATACATTTTTTGAGGTGCTAAAAGTTCATGTGACCTTGTATTGAACTTGAAAAAACTTTTAAAAAATGATTAAAAAAAAACTATGCCTGAACAATTTCTGAAAATAGCTGACCTTTTACGAGGATGAAGTAGACTTTCAGATGACATACAGTTTTTTTTGAAAATTCAACCAATGAGGTGTTAAAAGTCTTATACTGTGACCTTGAAAAAAACTTTGAAAATTAATTTAAAAAAACCTATGCCTGACCAATTACTGAAATTATCTGACCTTTTATCACTATCCAGTGGCCCTTCATGTGGTATACTTTTTTTTCGAATATCCCCTAAATGAGGTGCCAAAAATTGCGGGTGACCTTGAAAAACTTCAACCTTGGATTTCTTAAACTAGCTGACCTTTTATAACCAATTACTGACCTTTTAGACTGCATAATTTCTTTTCGAATTTTCCATGTATGGGGTGTTAAGAGTTCAGACGTTCAGAGCCTCGCAACAAATAATTATTGCAATGCCAGTTTTCTGCCGCGTGATTTTTACTCGTAATCAAATAAAACATACATTTTAAATGAGAATACACGCATTTGCAACATATAAATAGCAATGTTTAAAAAAAATTACATATTTGCTGACGAATATTGTTGTCAATCAATTAAGCTTGACCGCACCTGCGATTTCGATCGCACGCGACTATTATTTAATCGCAAGAAATGTAAAATTTGACTAGACTTTTATTAAAATTGCATGCAGCAGTCTAATATCATTCCACTTGATCTATTTTTTTTTTGTGACTAAAAAAAAAACGCTCTAAAAATGGAACTTGCTTCATTTTTTTAAGTGCTGCAATTTACAGTCGCATTTTATGTGTGTGTGTGTGATTATCATATTTAAAACAGTGTGTTTCTTGAGAATTTCGTGCGATTAAAAATCACAGGTGCATGCAAGTTTATTTCTTGTTGCGACTATACGAATTTTAATCGTAGAGATTTAAATCGCATAAGTCCCATCATAAACGTGTAAATTAAATTGCGACAATGGCGTCGCCCGAAAAAATGAAACAAACTTCAGTTTTTAAGCATCGTGGGTTCTTGGTCGCATGTGCGATCATTAAAATTTAAGCCTAGTGCCTAGGCCTACGCTGCTGATGCGAAACGATGTTTTTCGTTGATCTCCAAAATGACGGCGAAATGCTTACGAAAATCACAAGGAAAAATTACCCCTTAAAAGTTTTACCGTTTACAAAACAGCGTACAACAGAACGAAAAGCAGAGCGAAATTTTTCGTTTGTATTTTTCTATGAGATTTTCGTTTCGCATTAAATTCCATTTATTGTGAGTGATGATTGAAATCATTCAAACCTTCAATATTAATATGATGGTGCGAAAGCTTTGCAGCCTACACTGCGCGTGTGTTATCACACAAAAAACTCTTTCGAAATCACAAAGTGTTTTTTTAGACTTACGAAAAAAAAATAGGTATACAATTTGAGAAGCCACAATTTTTCATTTATTTCTAAAAAAAAATAAAACGCACGACTGGATCGCACAAACTTGCTCTTGTCGAAAAAAAAATTAAAATTATAGCAGCGGCTTTTTTTTAAATTAATTTTTTATACATAAAATTTTGTAAAAATTTTAAAGAACAAAAATTGGTACACAATTTTTTAGTATTTATTTATGTTGAATTAAAAATTAAATTTCGAAAAAAAATTATCCACCTGTTTTTTAAATTTCGAATTTTCAAAAAAAAATTTGAAATTTTTTTTAAAAATCCAAAAAAATTTTTTTGAAAATTTTGATATGCAGAATTATTTCAACTTTTAAGAAGCTTTTGTATAAATTTTTTTATTTAAATAAGCAACACACATAATGAGATAGTCCAAAATAAAGAAAATGGTTCTATAAGAGGTACTGGTAAATAATGGTTAACTGTAAATTTTGTTTTTAGTAGATCGTAGTTCGTAGACCATACTTATATTAGTATTGAGAACAATTTTAATCTTTCTTCCTCCAAGAAAAGCTGCTACAGATCAGCATTCATATAGCGTTTACCATCAAGTTTAAGCCTGGCTGGGAAATTCTGTGGAACCAGCAAATTGGGGAAATTATTAAATAATATTTAATTAACTTATTTATTAATTAAATTTATAATAAAACTTATATATAAGCTCTAAGCAAATAAAATACTGAAAAAATTATATGTTTTAACTCAAACATACGTTTTTTATGGTTTCATTTGAATATAATTATTTTTTTTTATAGAAAGGATCGCAGAATAAACTACTTGTAAAATATCTCAAATGACGCAAAATAAAATTATAAACACAAAAAATAGTATTCTTGTTTTATTAAGTGTCTTTAGCCATTCAACTTTAATAGCAAAATCTGTAAACACCTGTTAAATATTTCCCTTTTTCAACTTTTAATTAAAATTTGTCAAACTTAGCACTACTATGTTATTATAGTCTTTAATTTTATTTCATTTTGCATCATTTGAGATACTTTGGAAGTTTGTGAAATGTACCGTTATTATTTTTTTAATTTATTTTGTTGGGCATTCAAAATTTTTTTCACGATCCCTTAAGAATTAAATGAAAATTTTTCTGCAAAGGTGCTCAGGATAAATTTTGGAATTCTCATATATGATGGAGAATTAGATTTATATATAAATTAGTTTACCACTTGGGTAAATTAAGGTCTGTTAAATACTCCATTTAAGCCATAAACACTTTTAAAAAACTGTAAAAATTTTCATTTTTTTGAATTCTGGGTAGAAATTTAACAATTTTATTGGTACTTTATTAAAAAAAAATGCAGTATGTACCCTTTGAACTGGTTTATTTTTGAATCATTTTAGATGTTTTTTAAGTTTTGAAAATTTACCGTTATATTTTTTTTCCTTTTTTTTTTTGCACGAAAACAATTTTGTATGCTTGTTTTTTTTTAATAAATTTAAAAATATTTCTGAACGGTGATCAGAAGAAACTCATATTTTATTTTAAATAATGCAGGATTTAATTATAAACAAAAAATTCTAAATTTTGTTTTTATTAAGTTCCGTAAATGGCTCTTCGCCGACAGCCACTTCTACCTAACCTAACCTAAGTTCCGTAACTTTTAAATTTTAACGTTGAAATTTATAAAATTTCAAAAAATTTATAAAATTTAACGAAAAAAAATTCACTTCATCAACGTTTACTAAAAATATAAGGGCTTAGAAGACATTTTATTAAATACAATAAATAAAGTCTTATGCTCAATTAAATTTTACGTTACTTAATATATTTTTCAAATTTCGTTTGATGTACATTTTTTACTAAAAACAGCAAAAATTCAGTTTTTATTTTCACTTCTTCAAAGCTTACTAATAATTTTAACAATTTCAGGACATAATATACAAAAAACATTGTACACAATATTATGCCTTAGTAAATTTTGTATCATTTGATATTTTTTGTAAGTTTTTAACATATATATATATTTTTTTTCAATTTTTTGAACTTTAGTTTTTTTAAATTCCTTTATGGATTAAGTTTAAATTATTCCAAAATTGTCAGCAAGAAAAACTTAAAAATTATCTCAAACGATGCAAATTTTTTTTTTTTTTTTTTTGTAATATTTACCCCATTGTATTAGTAAATAATGTAAGAAAAAAAAGTTTTTAATTTACACTTTTGCAAACTTTTGTGTGCAAATAGACCAAGTTAACGGTATTATATAAAATAAATGTCTTTAAATTTGTTATAAATTCAATTTTACGTCGTTTAAGATATTTTTCAATTTTCTGAAATGTACCGTTATATGTTTTTCCATATTTTTTTTACGATTTTGCTTTAAATAAATTATTTTTTTTTTTTACACCGCCGAATTTGAACACGACTGTATTTTTTGTTTTTAATAAAATTAGTTAAATATTCTAAATTGTTTAAAAAATCACAAAATCAACTTTGAATAAAAAAATTTCCAACTTAAGGGTACTATAGACAAAAAAAAAGATCAAAGTCTTGTATAAAATTAAATTTCCAATTATTTCAGATGTTTCGCAACTTTTTAAAATGTACCGTAATATTTTTTTTTTATTTTTTTTTTTGTTTAACATAATTTTTTCAAACACTGATGGCAGGAATTCCTCAAAAGTTAGAAGCGGCGATAATTCCTTAAATACTCTCCTAAACTAGCTCTACAACCCCACAAAATTTCAAACCTATTACCAAAATTTAGAAGTTTTGCACAAAACTCCTGGGCTATAAATAAAGGTTGTGAAAATTTATGACTTTTTGAATCGTTTATATAAAATTTAAAATTTGGTTAAAGTGAGATTGGTTTTATAAAATCGGACGGTATCTGCTGATTGGTTTAACCTTTTTTTGTTTTTGTGTGGAGATAAATACTGTAAACTGACGAGGTATTAGCTTTAATGAATTCGATTTACCTACTTCCTAAAAGATTCTCTAAGGTTTTAAAAATTATGCCAGAAAATGCACCATAAATTGATATACACAGTATAATCTTTTTCTAAGTTTTTTTTTTTTTCTAAACCAAAATAAGTGATATTTGATAACTGCCCATTGTACGGCGCGGCGGGTGGCGGCGTTTACAATTATTTTTAACAAATTTGTTTTCCAAACTTTTGATAAGATCTTGCTTAAGAAAAACATTCTCTTTTGACATATATTTATTAATAATAACAATTATTATTATCTAGCACACGATCAATTCACAAAAACAAATCAAGTTAATAACTAATAGATACGCCCAACTGAGATAAACAAAGAGTTATCGTGTGGCTCCTGTGTGCCTGTGCATAAAGATCACTGATAGGACAACGAGATAAGTTGATACAAATATATTAGGGGTAGCTTTATCACTTTTTTTAAGATAAACATAGATATAGGTAAATGCGAAACTTTGTCAATCCCAAAAATGTACGTAGTGACGTGCCCCCGATTAAATTTCTCATCACTTGCCCGCGCGCGATCGGCTCTACTATTTTATCACTAACATTTTGGCGTTATCGGAAATCGGCACACATAATCTTGCGTATGAGCTCATACATAAGATCTGATAATAAAATTGTTACTTTTCTTACCATGGATGTAGTGTATCTTTTAGCGAATAATTTGTAATCTGCCCGTTTTATTTTGTTGTTGTTTTCTGGATAATATTCGGTGGCTGTTTGAGCCTGTAATTTTTTTTTTTTTTTTGTATTTCGTGTAATTCCTCTGACTTGGTATATGTATATATTCAAAATATTGGTATATGTATGTAGAAAAAAATATAATCGGTTATGCACTTTTACTACACACAATATCTAGTTTGATATTATTATCTGATGCCGCGTGTACTTAATGAGATATCTTTTCGATATCAGGCTTCAGTTAGCAATGATAAGACAAGAATTTTCTGCATATCTTTCCTGCGATAGATACCATACTCGAGCGAGTAGATATAACTTAGTGTTGCCCTCGATGCGACAGTTGGCTATAAGGTGGGCAACAATATAAATGTTTGTATCTGTGTGATGGTTTTTCTTGTGTATATTCATATATGTACTTACGTCATAAATTTCAAATAAAATCTGGGGATTTTCATTTGTATAATAACTACATACAACCTACATATACATAGTTTAGTGATAACACAACAGAGCTAACTAAACAAAATTCTGTTCAAAATCAAATTTGTTCAAAGGTACAAGTTCCAGAGTTCTTTCTATCATACTTCCATACGTGAGGGGTGAATAAGGATCATTATTGTGTTTTTTGTCGAGTTTTATATATATATTTTTTTTTTAATAAAATTCCACAACGAGCCGTCTGACTGTGTCTACGCTTTGTTATTCTATAAAGTACATTCGTTATCTCAGGTAAATATTTGATAACGAACACAGATACAAAACCGCAGAAATAAAGGTATACAAAAAAAATACAAAAATTAGTTTACCTACTTAAGGTGATATATAATTTTTTTTTTTTTTTTCAGTTCACTGACGGGATGCAGAGCTGTGTTCAAAAAAGTAAAGGCATAAGGCTTTCACCGCGTTCATATGCTGTGCTGACATCACGCATATCGCATATAGAACTCTTGAGCTCTATTTTAAGTGGAAGTAATATAAACAAAATAATTTATTATAGTTCTAAGTGATGTATAAAGTCTTGACTTATATAGAATTTAGGAAAAATGTTATGAAGTAAAATTTCTTCTACTTCATTGTTAGGTATTTTTAGTTCTGCAAATATTATTATGAATCACATTCTGCAGAAAACTGCGTCGTTTAGCTCAAACACCATTTTTAGCGCAGTATAAAATAGATAGTACCTATGTCTATATTTTGCTTGTAATTATCCTGATGACCGAATACCACGAAAAAAGACAGACAAGACTTAATTCTGCCAAAGATACTATTGATTCAATTTGAATATATTATCTAAAAGAAAATGTACAAAGAAAGCTTTTAGGAGAACATAGAGGAAGGCGCCAGTTATAGCTTGCATTGACACTCATAACTTATAACTTAATTAATATATCTGGCCAAAAAAAAAATTAATTTCGGCTAAACTGTTCTCATGAAATGTCTTTTATTTTAAGGTAGTGCAATCATTGAAATAATAAAAGTCAATTTATATGAAAGTTTGGGCTCAAATGGAAAATTTTGTTGGCAATAAATATTAATATGGTCGTCAGATTCATATTGGGATCATAATAAATACTAATTTTGCTTTTTAAATGCCTCAAAACTTAAATCAAAAGTTTTCAATGATGTGTTTTAGTGAAAGCTATAACTGGCAACTAAGGGGCCAGTTATAGGTATAGCTATCATTGAAAACATCATTGAAAATCTTAATTATTAATTTTGGGACATTTAGAAAGTCAAATCGGTAAATATTTTGATGCTTAAATATGAATTGAATTATTATTTTAGTCGAAAATAAAATTATTCCGGCCCAAACTTCAACGTAAAATGGCTTTGAATTTTTCAATTTTTCAATCCTTGAAATAATAAAAGTAATTTTAAATGGAAGGTTTGGTCAAAATGAATTTTTTCTTACTAGAATAATAATGCAAGTCATGGCCTATATTTTGGTATCAAAATATTTACTGATTTTTTAACGGACATATTATTTACATTGGATTTAAATTGGATTTAAGTGAACTTTAAATCCAACTGGATTTATTCAATCCAAAAATTTAAATCCAAGTCCATATTATTCACTCTAATCCATTTTTTATTTTCTTTTTAATTTTCCACTTTTTCTTACTTTACTACAATTTATTTAGCGCAAAAATAAAACATTCGAGAATTGTGACGAATATATCTAAATTGAGTTTAAATCTGGATGTAAGTACTTAAATTGTCCTCCGGAGAGCAGTTTAAATTCAATTGGATTTATTGAATCTGGATTTAAAAGTTTGGATTTAATGAGTGAATAATATTGATTTGGTTTTAATTTTCAGATTTAAATTAATTTACATCTGGATTTAAGGATTAAACTAGTGAATAATATGGCCGTAAATCTCACAAAATTAATAATTAAAATGTTCAATAATGGTTTTTTAATGTTTTAATGATAGCTATAACTGGCCCCTAAGTGAGGTCTTGACGTAGTGAAGTTAGGCCCAACGAAATAATGCCAAATGGAAATAATTTGGAAATAATACCATTCCATTTGTCTTTATTTCGCTTTAGAAATCGTAAAAGGGCCAATTTGCCGTTATTTCGTTTTCATGTGGCCATTCAAAAAGTACTGTTGTACCTGAAACGACTGAATACTGAACATCTTAGTAGGAGTAACGGAGTTGCGTGAGGGGAACAGGCCACCAGAAGAAGGATTTGTCCAGGAAAAATAGACATTTACAAGGAAAAATTGGTTAAAGGCTTATATTAGCACTAGTATTGGTAATGGGTCTCCGAAAATGACCGCTACGTCAGTAACAAGTCGTCAAAGTTTATGTCTCATCATATCTCAAAAACGATTATTTTTTGTTCCGAAAACTTGTAGCTGAGGCAATTTTCCACAAAAATTGTTTTGCGGTTTTTTCGTGGCAAAAACCGTTCAAAAGTTACGGCAATTCAAAAAGTCAAAAATTCTGTTCGAAGGGTCCAAAAGTCATGAAAGTGGGAGTTTATTGCAAATAACTCAAAAACGGTTTTTTTTTTTTTAGAGAAAACAATTTGATCTGTTAGCTTGTATCTGAGGCTGAGGCAATTTTCTACCGAAATGATGTAGCATTTACGGTTATTAGAAGTTTCAGCAAATCAAAATCAGTTACAAGAGGTCAGTATAAGTAATGAAAATGAGTTTTTTCTTGCAAATACCTCAAAAACTGTTTGTTTTAAATAAATATTGTTTTCTACAAACTTTTATCTTAAATAATTTGTGATAAAAATACTTACATAACCAACAAATATTTTCATGACCTTTAACTCCTTGCAACAGATTTGTTGACTTTTCGAATTGCTCTAACTTTTTAACGGTTAAAGTAACGTAAGAACACGATAAGACCATTTTTGTAGAAAATTGGCTCAGCTAAAAGATTGCGGAATAAATTTTTTCTCTAAAATAAATCTTTTTGGAGAAATTTGCAAAAACCTATTTTTTTGACCTTTGACCCTCTGTAACTGACTTAGCAGTTGTCGGGTCAGTGAGGAACTTTCTCGGTCTGTAATTACCAATATCCATGCCCAATTTGGCTTTGGAGTTTTTTCGTTTCTTATAACTGGATTAAAATCATTGAAACCCCCAAAGCGGGATGTTATATAAAATCGGTGCAACCAAGCTTAAAGTAGAAACTATGCATTTTTGTATCGATCAAAAGCCTCTTTTTGACAACTTATAAAATTGCTCTTTTCTACAAACTGGACTGCACTACTTGGTATCTTCACAAAAAACGATAACTATATTTTAAGATTGATTTATGAAGACTTCATAGCTGCTGTCTGGGATGGAAATAGTAGAACGGACTTCTTTCTAACAAACAAAGATGTCAAATATGGATGAGTTCTAAGTGGATTACTCTTCATCCTGTTCTTTAACGAATTATACACAGAACTTTTAACAGGAATCTTTCTGGAAGGACTATATAAATCAACGCTAATTTAATGACATTGTTATTTTTTCTGACAGTGCCCCTTAACTACAAATCCTTCTGGATAATTTTATCACATAGTGTTTCAAATCTCAAATCTTATTCTGATCTAAAAAAGTAATTTTTCGAAACGGATGGCAAAGATTTTAATTAACTTTCATTGTGTTGTGTAGATTTTTTCGCTGATAAATACGCTTAGCTTTAAAATATTCAATACAATATAAAAAAGGAAACCATACCCCCTCCTGTCCAGCATTGTGTCGGAGACTTTTATTAACTTCCCATTATGGAAGTTATTGTAATCGGTCCGATTTGTGAAATATAAAATTTTGACATTTCTCAACGTTTCGAGGTCTCTGGGGTTCGGATTACATTGGTTTTAGAGAGATGTCTGTGTACCATGTATACGTTCGTACATTTGGAAGCTATTTTTAGCCGACGATATCTCGAGAACGCATAGAGATATCGACTTCAAATACATTTTTTTTTACTGATAATAAGGCCGTAACGTTTCAGAAAATTCAATTAGCTGTTCTTTTAAAATGACTTCGATTTCGGCCTGGTTTCATTCTATGCATAATGACGGGGTGAAAAATTGGCAACAGGTTAGGTTAGGCTTGAGTGGCCGGCCGTCTGGATGGATGTTGTTAACTCACTTAGACCCCAAGGGTCCATTGTGATACCACTAAAGAAAGTTACTCATGGGAGAGTAATGAAATTAAGCAAACCATTTTGTATTTTTAATGAAATTTGAAAGACATCTCGTGTCTATCGTTGCCAGTTCAGTGGTATTATCAAAAAAGGGGTTATCGAGGTAGGTGTATCTTCTATTGGAGAATGCCGGACATGTAAATATAGAATATGTTGGACTGTTTTCTCTTCTTCCTCGTCCATGCAGCTTCTACAGAAGTTAATGGTGTAGACCCCCGTTTCATAGCCTGTCTACCTATGAGGCAGTGTCCTGTTATGACTCCAATTGTGGAGTTTATACTTTGTCTGCTCAGGGAAATCAAGCCTTTTGACCGCTTCAGGTGTATGCATGGCCATATTTGTTTAGTTGCTAGGCAGATGGTACCCTGTAACCATCTACCATTTGTTGATTCTAGAGCATATTGTTTGAAAAGGTATTTGCATGTAGCAAGTGGTGTTCCTATTGGCAAATTGGCAATACTTAAAAAAAATCAACCTACAGTTTGTAAAAATTGTTAACACACAAAAATATTAACTTCGGGTTAATTTTATTTTATACACAAAGTTCTAGTTGATAATCGGTAGAGTTTGCAAAAAAATCAATTAACGGTTTTTTTTCTAGGCCAAAAAAACTGCAAAAGAAACTGCTAATAATTATTGTAATTTTTCGTTTCGCATATTTTTAGAGCAAACAGCCTTCCCCTTGTTGGCACAAATGAGAAGTTTTTTGAAAATTTTTAATTGGTAATTTGCTTATAAAAAGTAACATCGGGTGTCGAGCTTCAAAGGAATTTTCCGATAAATTCTAGAACTTCATTATTTCGACTTTTAACGGTAACATATAGGGTTCCCAACTGCCCTCCATTTGGGAGGACAGTCCTTCTTTTCAACTATTTGTCCTCCCGTCCTTCCTCACTTGAAAATGTCCTTCTTTTCAAAAATCGGAATGATATAATCAATGATTAATTTTATAAGTATATACCCTTGGTGTTTAATGTTTTTTTTTTTTTTTTTTTTTGTAATATAAAGTGTGTGGGAAATGGCATTCAACAGGGAATAGAAATTAAAAAAATGTTAGCTTAAGCATTATTTTATTTTTATATGTTATCTAGCTTATTATATTAACTTAGTGGCCTCTTTGTTGATCTGTAAAGGTCCTAGGTTACAATTTTGAATTATTAAATAAAATAAAAATGTCACTATTTCTGTAATTTTATATCAAATGTATGTCATACTCTTGCTTTATAACATAATCTATGTCATAATCTTACTTTATGACAAAAAATTGGTATAAAATGACAAAATTTGTTGACATTTTGTCACTCGCCTAAACATATTCAAATACTTTTTCTCAATGGTAAATGAAGTTTTGATGTATTACTGCAACTACATATCTCGCAGGATCAATTGGAAATGCACATTTTTTTTGCTGCACGCATTTGCTCCATGTTTGTAAAAAAAATTTCATAATTTTTGCAAAAATTTTAGGTAAACACTTATAATTTTCCTAAAAATCTTTCGAACTTTGCAAATTTTTTTAAGGCCCCCAAAAATGTACAATAGGGAAAATTCCGTCGAGGAAAACGTAGCAAATACTCGATAGGCCCTTGATAGTAAAAACTCTTTGAAAAAGTTTTGATTTCCCATCAGAAATAACTCTTTTATATAAATAGTTATTCATTTTCAACATTGAAATTTTGTAATCCTAATACGGTCAGAAGTGGTTAGCGTACCAGAACAGTAAGCGAAAAATCCCAGTATCGAATCTCAAATACACCAAGCAAAAATAAATAAAAACTAGGCGAGGGCCTAGTATAATTTCGATAGTAACCCTTGGTGGTCCCTTTTAATAAGCTGCGTAAGACTTTCTAGGTGCTCATCTAAAACTAAATTGTTTTTCCAGGAGGGTAGGATTTTATTTATACTGAGGTTTCAATATTTTTGGTTTCGTTTTTATTTCGAAATATTGTGTCCTCTTTTTATTTCGAAGAAATTTGGGAACCCTAGTAACATATGCACTGGAAATTATATTATTCTATAGGGGAACGTGGTTACATTATTGCACTAGAGAAATACTGCCCGTGGTCTGGTAAGTGATTTTTGTTTTAGCAATTCTTGGAAATTTCAAAAATATGAATGTAATTTTCTCCCTTTTTTCTAATTTTACAAAACAGCTACGGTACTTCAGGGAGACATTTTGATTCAAAATTTAAATAATAATAATTGATAATTGATTTTAAAATATTAATTGCAAGGCACATTTTATCTAGTTTATTCTATAAGTAGCTAGATGTAAAAAAATTTATCCCAAAAAATATCCTCGTCCATCACCTAAATACTACCAATCTAACACAAAAATGGTTTTTGAAATCAAATACAATTTTTTCAACACCAATTTATAGATAAATTAGGGACCGTTTATGCAATTATGAAAAGGATCAGAAAAAAAATTGTTTTGGATAATTTATAAAAACGATGCGAATCGATGATAAATCATGCATTTTTTTATAGACAAAATTTTCTTTGGAGGAAATATTTTTGTAAAAAAAATTATTAATTTAACTGATGGAAACTCCGTGTACGGGAAAAAGCCAAGGGGTGATGTTGCACTTTTTAAAGCTGGAATTCAGAATTCAAAGTATCCCAATTCAAAAATTGAAATTGAAATTTCTTTTGTTGAACTTTTGTCAATTTTTGGCCATAGTATTGATGGAATCGGTCTTCCTTCGATTTTTAGCCTCTTCCACCTAAAAACAAAAAAAAAGTTTTTTTTTTGCGATAATTTGACAAAAGTACAAGAATACCTCTTGTCATGACAAAGTGCTGCTCATCTTAGCCTAATAGGATTCGGCAGTAAACTGTAGGTCCCCTCCATTCCTGTCAATAACACTTACACAGGAATGGTTGAGAGTTGTATGTAATTCACTATCTGCCTTATTCATTAAAAAAAAATTGGCTATTTCAGCTCTTTTGTTCAGGGAAACTATACCATGGATTAAGTATTTTCTGGACTCAAAATATGAGCAATTGCTTACTGCTTAATTTGAGTCCGGAAAATTCTTATTCCATGGTGTAGTTTCCCTGAACGCAAGAGCTGAAATAACTTTTTTTTGTTTATGAATAAAAGGCAGTATAAGTATAGTGACCAGAATTTTTTCAAACCAAGCGGGATATTTTGTTTGAAACAATTTTTGATAAAAGAGGAGAAATATACTATTTTTTTGTTTAATAACAAAAAATAAAAAATATTAAGCTTATTTAATTTTATTTAGTATAAAGTTTTTGGAGTCTCTTTCAGTTCTGATCAATATCATTCTTATGAACTGTGTTTCAGTCTATTATGGGACTTGCTATTTGGACTACAAGAAATAAACAAGTTTTATGCGGATTACAAAACACAACCCTTTAAACTGACAAAAGACAAAAGTTTGCCATCAATGGTAAACAAATCTATTCTTTTTATTCATATCTGTCAAAAATCCGATTTTGACATTTTTCGTCTTCCAATAGGCAAAAAAAAAATTATTTTTTTTAATCGAAAAATAAATCAATTTAACACCAGTTTATACACCAGTACAATTTGACAGCTAATTTTGTTTACCTCTGGCAGCTCCACAAATACAAATGTATACTATGGCAAAAAAAAATCAACCTGAAATTGTAGTCTATTCCTTTGGTAAAATCAAATTTGTTTGCGCGCATTGAAAGGCGAAACTTGTCGAAATCGGTGTTTTGACAATTCTGGATCAAAAAATAATTGGATTTTTTTTTACCATTGGAAAACCCCATTGAAAAAGGTCTACACTGCGTGGGCATTATTTGTGAACTTGTTACTACGGGTTCACTGAAAAGTTGTTTTAACAATTTAACTTGTCATATTTTGCAATTTGTTTATTTTTTTGCGGGGCTTTGCGGGACAAATTTATAAATGCGGTACATTTTGCTGGACAATCGATGATGCGGGACAATCATGTGAAATGCGGGACGATCTCGCAAAATGAGAGGGACCTCTGGTCACTATACTAAGTTCTACACGAGCTATTGCGTCACCAAATTTAATTCAATTCAATTCAGAATGCCAAAAGTAGTGTGGGGTGTAGTTTAAATTATCGAAGTTTATTACGATTATAAGCTGACTAATAAAATTATTTAAAAGAGGGAGTAATTCTAAAAAAGTTGCCTTGAGACAATTATTGCAACTTTAAATTTTGAATCTGCAACATTTTGTAATTTTACTGAATCGAATGACTCGATTTGTACAAGGATTAGAAGATACACCTTTATGCAAGTCAAATAAGAACTGAAAAAATTTTCAAAGGCTAACATGGGCTTAAACTACTAGATATGTAGTTTGTATTGATTTCATTCTTAAAAATAAAACTATTTTCTATTGAAATGTTTATATTCACGCGGTCAAATAAATAATGTTGAAATAAAGTGATTTTTTTATTTAACTTTTCATCAAAAGCAAAAAAGACTGTCTTCAACAAAAAAAGAAAAAAAAATGATGTTCTAAAACTCCTGTTCTAAATAACGACCGGAAACAAAGTCTAGCTCCGTATGTCCATTTAAAAAAAAAAAAAAAAACATTTATCTAATACACAAACCACTTACCATTGAAACTAACCAACAAAAAATTCCTCTTCCTTCATTTTGAATGTGTACTAAATAGTAAAAGTGCATACATAAACCATACTCTAAATTAGTACATGGAAATAGCGGGAACATTTAATGGGATTTATATTTTTGAAACGGTTTAAATTTCAAAATTGCTCGTAAGATCATTGAATAAAAAATATAAATTTAAATGATGTGAAGTATATTTAGCCTAGAGTTTGGATTCAAATCGATTTAGAAACGATTTTCTAATCGAAAGATTGTTTCATTTATGTTAATCCATATGTTTTTGAAAGAAAATGTTGACAGGGCTCTCAAATGAACCAATTTGATTTATACTTCGGGAACGTAGAGTTTATTTTTTTTTTCAATTCATGCGAACCGTGCATATACACGCCAATTTGTAATGGTGAAAAACTATTAGACCCATCGCCATTAGGCAACTTTTTGTTACTTCGATCTAATTGCATTAGCTTATATGGGAGAGCGCCCACTAGGCAACTTTTAGTTCGGCAAGTTTTAGTTGTTCGCGGAACTTTTTTGCCGGCAACTCTCGGCAACCTTTTGTTGCTTATCCTCGCCCACTGAGAAATTTCCGAGCAACTTACAACAACTTTTAGGAATTTTTCAAGATTTTGGGAAAATGAGGCGCTTTTAACCCAAAAAACAAGTTTTATTTTCACACTAAACAAATTTTGTATAGTCGCTGATCCAAAAGACAAGGTCAATTCAACATTTCAGTTAAAAATACTCAACTCAAAAGTTTCCCGGAAATTGCCTAGTGAGCGAGGGCAAGCAACTCCGAGCAACTTTTATAGTTGCGCAACTCAAATTGCCTAGTGGGCGATGGGCCTTAATTTTTGGGTTATATTACACGCGCAGTCTAGGCTGCAAAGCTTTCGCACCACCATATTAATAGTGAAATATTAAAATGAATAAACAACAACCACCAATTTTCTCTAGTCCCGTACTTTTCTTCATTCATCTGTTATATTCGTATCATCAAATGAAACCAGAAAGAAACAGATTATCCTATTTTTTTATTTTTTTTCTTGTTTAATAGGTTTAATGCATGGACAATCTCCAGTAATCGGATGGGAAGCTTTACCGGACAAAGTGAGGCTCAGTTGAGACTTGAGAGCTAAGTAGGGGATTTCTCCTTATGTTGAAAATGTAATGTTCCACTTTCAAGCATTGCTGTCGTAATGGTTATTATAGTAAAATTTAGCTCTGTTGCTACCTATATGTTTCAAAATAGCTTTCATAGTTGCCATTTCAATGTGACAATGCAAGAGTTTATAAAAAACAATAAAAATGTGAAACTCTTAATTGAAAAGTATTTCAAAAAGTGTTGTTATATCAAAAGAATGCAATTTTGTCCTTCAAAGAGAGAGTGAGATTTGAAATAGTTATGTAAGCAGGTACATCTGTTTTATATCTTATTCAAAAAATGATCAAACGACCAGATAGACAAAAACCAGGGAACGAGTGCTATAACTCAGGCGACGGAAAAAAAAAACGTACAAAAGTTAGAAACAATAATTTTTTATCATAGGAAGGGGTCTGTTTTCCTCTGTATAGGCTGGAGGGGAAATTTTCTAAAAAAAAAAAAATGAAAAAATGCACTAGTCAAAAAACTAAAGGAACAAAATTTGTTTAAATTTTTTTTTTAGTGTTTTTTTTTGAAGAGCTGTACCTCTGTGAAAAAAAGACGTATTGAGATGTAGCAATACTATTCTAAAATTTTTTGTGTTGAGAAATTTTAGCAAGTGATTTTTTTAAGGAACCGTTATTCTGCAATTATAAGAAATAGCACGAGCCAAACATTGTAATTTTTTTTTTTTTTTTCAAGAGTGTATCTATTTAAAAATAGAGGCAACGCTTTCAATAAAGTGCTGTACTTTTTTTAAGCCAGAATTCTGTTCTTTCATTTCAAAATTAAGTAATTATTAAAAAAAAAAATCATTTGAACTTAAAAATTTTGAAAAAAAGAACGAAAAAAAAAACTTTTTTTTTCAAAATTGTTAATTAACTGGCTTTAAGTATTGATTGCACTTCTTTTATCAATTACGCACTATGTTTCATAATTTTAGCATTGAAAATGTCAAAAGGATTCATTTAAAAAAAATGACCAGTAACAAATTAAACACAATTTTTTAATACAAAAAAATTAATATTATTTATGTTCTAATAAATGTTCGGAATAATATAATTTACCAGCTTCAACACCTTAGGATTTCTGCTGAGATTTTATAAAAATATCTAGAATATAATTAGTCCAGTCAACGAAGGAAAAATAAATGAAATAAATCGTGTAGTCTGGATTATTTTTATAAGTGGTAGGTGTGAGCCCCAGGTACAACATACTAAAAGTCTCCAGCCCAGGCCTACGAGCTTTTGTAGTATTTCCTAAAAACCAAGCGTTAAAGACGAAAAGTCCACGTTATGATAGATATTATTTGTAGCCCCTAACCAACCCCCCCCCCCCAACCCATCTTTTTCTGTTATTTCTGGGTAAGTTGATCAATAAAAATTTAATTTGTAGAGAGTAATTTCCGATTTATTAGACTTTTTGAATTTCTAAGCCCCGCATCTCCATTAGTATCACTTCTAGTGAAAGTATGAATAAGACTATTTCTTTGGCAAATTTAATTTACTTTCATTTTGTCCAATTGACTTTTCTTCTTAAACGCTTGGTTTTCGAAATATTTACGAAATACTACAAAAGGGGACCTTTACCCCCCCCCCCTCTTGTCTAAAGCTCGCGGGCCTGAGGACTTTATGTTGTACCTGGATGTCACCCCTACCGCTTAACAAAATAATCCAGACTACACGATTTATTTCATTTATTTTATGATTTTGGGTCTTTGTTGACTGGAACTGGACTAAATGCTTATTATTAAAAAAAAAAAATATTAAAAAAAGAAAAAAAAAATTGAAATACTCATAGATTTTACTTTTAAAGGAAAAGGTATAAATATTGTGTTAAAATCGAGGGGGAAGGTGTGGCCAGGGATGCTCATAAAATAGTAGTTCCATGAGTGGTATGCATAAAAAACAGTAAATGCTTTTGCTTAGAATTTTATCAGTAAATACTAATTTTAATATGCATAAAAATTGCGTACATACTTAAAATTAAGTATTTACTTTAAATAAAAGTATAAACTTTTTTGAATGCAATTTTGTAGCATACTTTTTTGGAATGCATTAAAACTAGCATATACTTTATTTCTGCAGTAAATACTGCAAATTTGTCAGTTTGCTATGGAGCAACTTGAAAATTATCTAGCATCTACTTTTGCTTATTTTTAGTAGTTTTTTAGGTGCAATTACTTAACACTTAACTGATAGATCAAGTTAAAAGGAGAAAAGGTCTTAAAAATCCAAATATGTAAAAGAAAAATATATATTCTAATAACAATGGCAGAGTATATACGTGTTAACTCCACAAAAGTATAAAAAAAGGAAGATCGGGAACTTATTCAAATTTCAAGCAACTGTACCGCTTTGATCGAGAAAATGTAGAGTGGTTAAGTTCATTTTGGTCAGTTTTAAAATTAATTTGATTCAACAATTATAATTATTATTATATTTATTTATTTCAAAGGTTTTCAAACTGAAACAAGGGGAGGTGCTGTTACCCATCCCGAAAAGATGCGGATGTTTTGGCGGTATATTAGAGATCCTGATGGGTTTCAAACTGGTGTTGGTGAAGACATAAGCGTGCACCAGAGAACTATCTTCTAACAATTAACTCATAAGAGTTAAGGCATCTAATTGGATGATATTTTCATCGTGAGGAAAAGTTGAAGCCTAGTAAGCCTATTTACTATGTTTTTCGATGAATTTTAAGTATTTACTTGAATGAAATCAGTATTTACTTAAAGTATTTGCAATCAAGTAAAAACTTTTTTATGCATATGGAACCGAGTAAATACTGAAAATTGGAGCCTCTACTTAAACTTTAGTATCTACTTAAACTTTCTACCTTAAGTAAATAATGCAATTTTATGCATACCACCCCATATCTCTAAGCATCTCCAACCAATAAATTTGAAATATTTTTGTGATAAAACACTCGTAGTAAAAGCTGCATAGCTAATATTGAAGGTTTTGAATAGATTTATGTAAATATCTACGCCCATGGCGGAATTGTAAGTGCGTTTCACTGTATTCAGCCTAGGTTTGATTCCCAGCCTCTTCCACCTAAAACACAAAATATTTTTCAGGGCTACTGCCTCTTGCCAGGAAGTGACATGACAAGTTCTCCAAGAGTATCTCTTAATCAATTTAGCCGTTCGGACTCGGCTATATAAACCATGGTAATGATTGAGAGTTGTGAGGCACTACGCCTGGTTTTCCATGAGATGTTCTGCCACCAAATTTATTTTTTATTTTGTTTCCATATATTCAAAAAAAAATGTCAACAAATTTTTCCAGGGAGGCAAAAATTCTAAAGTTTTTCCCACATCTTTCCCATTCAATAATTTTGGCAAACAAAATGGCAGGGAGCAACCTTTAAACAAAAAGATTTTAAGCTCATGTTTGTAAGCCCCAAGCATACAACTTTTCATGCTTTCAAAAAAAAAAAGCTTTTTGTATTTTAGCCTAACCTTCGATTTTTTTTTTAATTTAAATATTATTTTCCTATATCAAAATATTCAGTACTTTTTAAGCGTAGTTAAATAAAATTCCCATAACAATAGATTTTAGAATTGACAAAACAATTGTTTATCTATTAAAATTATATTTATTTCAAACTGTATAAGTTTATTTCTTAAGAAGTACATACATTTGATAACAATTAATTAAATTACTATAAAAAAAATATTGAGAAAAAGTTTAATTTTTTAACTTAACTTATCGAGATTTTTTATTAACTCATAATTAAAAAAAAAAAAAAACTATATAATTAATCTATGTAGATAAGATATACATATTCTGAGTTCATATTTTTTAGAAAAATATATTAGATATTTTGTGTGTATACATTCGATTGTTTTAATTTTTTTTTTTAATTCAATTAGTAAGTGCTTATTGCATTTAAGATATTTAATTAAAATTAAAACTAAAATTTCTTTGTCATTTTGCGCTGTACTTTGTCCCTTTTTAAGGAATGTGTCTTAAAAATTGGAAGAAACTATATACAAATATATTAAAAGATAAAAAAAGGATAGAATATAATATCGAAGTTTTTTTTTTTATAAATCTTTGTAAATAAATTTTGTTATTTTAACCTTCAACTTATTTTATAAGTCTTTTTTTTTTGTATTTTGTCTTTTTTTTTTTGTAATTTTGTAATTTTTGTGTTATGATTCATTCTGTCTTAACAATAGGACCACGCTCCAGAGTCCGTTCCAATTTTCTTTCCAACTCACCGAATGAATTCATCTGTGACATGATATGATGATTTTGCAATTGATGTTGCTGGCGTTGATGTATCTCATACTCATCTTCAACAGATGGACTTCGACTGATAGCATTTTGGATGATTTGTGATGCTTGATGATGTTGTTGCTGTTGCTGATGTGGATGATGCAGGTGAAGATTTTCGATTTTAATCCCGTTTGCGTCATGCTCTACGCCTGACATATGATCATAGAAATAATTAGGTGACTCTGTCGAATTATAGCCATGATGTTGTTGGTCGGTTGGCGATGGTGACAGTTCAAACATTTGATGTTGCAGTTGTTGTTGGAGTTGTTGTTGTTGTTGAGGATCGGATTGTATTGCTAGATACTTTTGTAAATTGTATTTCATATTTGAACTTAGCGAATTGTCATTGTTATTTTGACTTGTGTTGTTATTGTTATTGACAAGTGACGATGCCGAAGTATTTAGCACTGAAAGTGGCGTGCTGTAATGCATTGGTGACATGTTGTCATGCTGATGGTGGTTAATTGGTGGCGATGGTGTTCCATGCATAATGTCTTGATGATTTGACGAAGCGGATGAGGTAGTTGATGTGTGTGCCAATGCTGTTGGTGGTGGGGTTAATGTATTTGGACTGCTGACATTCGAATGAGAAGCGTGCTGAATCGTTGATGTAAGACTTTGCAGTTCTAAAAAATAAAAATAAAAATAGGCATATTTTAAAGAGATTTTTTGACAAGAATTTTTTGGTAAAACAAATTAATTAATTTAAAGAAGATGGATGTTTGGATTGTTTGGCATAATTGGATGTGACCAGATCAATTAATAAATTTTAGCAGTTGACCCTTTCTGGCAATTTAATGTCGGTTTGACGTTTGGCTTAAAGGGTGTCCATTATATTGGCTTTAAAAGGCATTTTTTTTAGCTTTGAGCCTCTCTGATTAAATAATGGACATTTTTCTTTGTTGTATGTATTTGACCAATTCTTTTAAAATTATATTTGACTATACTTTAGTAGGCTTTTTTGGTTTTCATTTTTAGTTCAGAACAGAACCTGAGTTGTCAAAAAAAACTGTGTTTCTTTTTGAGTTCAGATCTAACTCGTAACGTGCTCCATATGCTCAGAATAAGATGACCAAGTCGACGGAGAGAAAAGCTGAGCGCGGCCAGATTCATAAAGTTTTCATGTAATTTGACAGTGCTCGGGTGCAGCGTTGCCGAAGTGGCACGATCATGCTTTTATGACACGATAATTTTCTCGTGGCACGGTGGCACGAAAAAGTTCAATTTAGCACGACGTTTTTCTATTTTCATAATTTTACTTAAAATGAAGAAACTTGGACAAAATTTAATAAAAGTTGGTGCAAATTTCGTTAAAAAAAATTGACAAAAAATCAATTTTTTGACAATGCACGAATAGAACAACTGATTTCTTTTGATTTTTTTGATGTTGATTATATTTTTTTTTTAATAAAATAGAAAAATTTGTGTTTTTTTTATATGGCACGAAAATGGCACGCGTTTTTTCGGAAAATATGGCACGTTATTTTATTTTTCGGGTGGCAACGCTGGTGAGGGGTTTTTCCTAATTAGATCGGAGCGCTTTAAATACACTCTGCTAACAGCTTACTCCGTTCGTATAGGCTCTGCTCAGTGCTCTGCTTTGAATCAACTTATTTAAACTAAAAAAGAAAAACGCTTAATGAAACACACCTGAACACCGTCAAATGTGTACAATTAAATGAAAATTGTATAAAGTTGGCCGTGATAGTAAATTAAAAAAAAAAAAATTAATTAAATTATTATTTCCAAATGTTTTTATTCTGGCTGGGCCATGGAGCAGCACTGAACAAAAAGAAACAATAAATCGATGTTTTAAGAGCTCTTAATCGGAACTTTAAAAGAAAAAAACTTTTTTTGACAACTCAAGCTCTGCTTCGAGCTGTAGATAGATTTATGTGTTGAATTTCCAACAAAAATAGGGATCAAAGCATTACGCAAACCGAAGCTATGGAAGTGGCAATCACGATAACATAATGTGGCAATTTCCACAGCTAATATAATTTGGTTTTTGTTTTAACTTTTTGATGAAGAGCAAAATTAAACCAGTCAACAAATTCAAAAGGGAAACATTTGTTTAAATTGAAAAGTTTTGTATTTTAATATTTTCTACGCGACCAACGACTTAACTTCTGTAAACTGTCAATTCGCAATCCACAATAGCAAGACGCATTCCACAAACTTGCGAATAGAAAATTCGCTCGAACTTAACCTCAAACTCTCATTTAAGTTGCTAATGTTTCATGACAATTCGCAATTGTCAGCGACCACTTATGTGACTAAATTTTCAAAATACGTGACCATTCGCAATTCCGAGTTTGCTAGTCGTGTCTCATGTGCAAAGCAATTAAAAGTCACGTAACTGCAGTGGAACGTATTGACAACCTACATTATATAGCGTACATTTCCATCGATTGTCATTGCAATCGGCATCCCATCCGATTTGCGTACAAGTTCTAGCAAAATTCTCATCATATTTTTTTTTATTAATTTTAAATCTTACCGTGTTTGCTATCCTGAATAATATTTGCATTATTCGAATTTTTATTATTATTATTCGAAGATGATTTGTCAGCAGATTTAGATCCCTTTGGTTTTCGTTTACGAGTCTGTTATAAATAAAATAATGGAAAATTTATATAAATTCATCACTTAATTACTTAAAAAAAAAAAAAGAAAAAATCATTGACATCAACTTTATTAATTATTACCTGAATTGTATCTTTTTTCATAGCTAAAGGCCTTTGAACACTATGCAGTTTGAAATATAGGCCGCAGGCATTGCAAACTGGCTCACCACTTGGATTGCGTCGCCATAAAGATGTTTGAGTGGTTTGGCAATTGGAACAAGATAATCCCTGACGACGTGATGCGCTCTAATTTGTAAAAAATACAAAATTTATTCAGTGGCTATATGTAACTCGATTGATTGATTTTTTTATAATAACAAGAACGTGCTTTATTTTAATAACAAAAAAATAAAAAAAAATAAGATTTTACGTTAGAAATAAAACAAAAATATTAAATTGCTTCAAAATCAATATTAAATTTACATTTTTTTTTTAAGAGAACAATATTTTTGAAATATTATATTTAAATAAAAATAAAAACTTAAGTGTTTTGATTTAAAATAAAAAAAAAAAAACCTACCAGTCGCCGACTTGATTTTGTTTCCTCTGCTGGCCTACTTGGCATTTGATTATACTGATAGAAGCTCTTATAGAAATCCCCGCCTTGTTCAGCCACTGTAATAATATTATTAAATTGTTTTAATAAATTTAATAATTTTCAGTACTTTTATTTATCATTAAAACAGATAAATAATTTGTTTATTTTTTTTTTGTATTATTTTTTCTTTTATTATAAACTATTTACTCAAAACTGTACTTAAGCTTTGTATTCAAAATCCTACACAAAGAAAATTGAAAAAGTTTTTTTTTCATATTTTATAATAAATTCAATTAAAATCAATGCTTTTGGCCCCCACAAAAATGAATTTTTAATTAAAAAAAAAAACGACGGATTTCTATAAGAGTTTTTTTTTTTTTTATTTTGATTTTTATTTAATTTAACTTCAAAAATTTTGTTCTTTTTTTTATTTTGTTGTTATTAAAAAAAAAAAAAATATTTTAAATAATTTACCAATCTTCTAGGTTGTTTAACTAAGGGCCGATTCATTCCGTTCATTTTATGATAGAGACCGCATGCATTGCATAAGTAGTGTCCGGTATTATCACGACGCCATAATGGAGTTGATACGGCACCACAATTGACACATTCACGCCCCTCAGTGATAAAATCGGCATCGAAAAATGCTTTAAAAAGTAACAGTTTGATTTTTTTTGTTTGTTGTTTTTTTTTTATTTTTTGTAATTGTGTTTTAGAATTTAAGTTATTTAATTATTACTTTTTTAAATTCAATTTTTGTGTTGTGTGTGTTTTTTTTTTATTAAATTATGTATGTATTTTCCCTATTCGTGATAAAACCCATGATATTAATTGAATTTATTATAAAATTAAGAGAAAATTAGCTTAAAAATATAATAAGTGTATAGAAAAAAATAAGTTAAATAAATGTTATTTTCAAAAATTTTAAAATTATTTTATTATTTCCAAATGTTTTCATTAAAAGATTAAAAATCAAAATTTTGAAAATTGTTTTCAAGTTATTTAAGATATTCGAAGAAAATACTACTTTATTAATTTCATTCGATATCTACACAATATTATATGCCACAAGAGTTTTACTCTTTTCTTATAGGACTGTCAAAGGCATCATTGGATAAATATATGTACCTATTAAGTTGAGCAAATTTCTTTCGTGCTGAGCTGTTGGTTACTTTCATTCTAAAAAAATAAAATACTTTGAAAGACCATAAAATTCCTTACATTTTTAATGAGTTTTCGTTAATTAATTAAAAAATTCGTTCCTCCAATGAAACACTTCATTAAGCAAAGAATTTTTTCCTTTATTCTAAAATTTTATTTTGATGAAAATTTTTATAATTTTGTGGAATAATTAATATCTTCAATAAATTCATTGATTCAACGAAAAAAATCATTAATTAGTCTTACATTGACCAATAAAATAATAATTAAACTGGCGCAAAGAAAAAATTATTTTTTGATACACATTTAATTAATTTTAGAACGCCATCGCCATCGGTTTAATTCTAGTTAAAAAATAATTACGCCAGTGGAATTTTTCGTTGTTTTAACGTTAAAATCTTCCGTAAGTGTTTATATTTTTACAAACGTCAGGTCTAGAATGTGAAACTTGTTTAATTGTTTGTGCTTAAGATGCTACTTTTAAAAACTTTTTTTGAAAATATAAAGAGTTAGTGCAAAAAATGGTGGCTATATATTTTATAAGAAAAGTCGGTTTTTTTTTTCAGATTAAATTTTATTTTTTTACCGAAACACGTGCCTAACGTTTAATGAAGCTTCTCTGACAGTTTTAATTTTGTGTTATCCTATGTTCATTGTGAAGGAAAAATAGGGTAAACGCATGTCAAAACAAAAAACATTAAGTACTTATGTATGTCATAATATGCTTAGTTACAAACTAACATCTGTCTACAGAAAAGTTAAATAAGGAGACATGTCAAAAAATAAACAGTGGGTGTGCTGATGGGCGGAAAAAGTTGCACATAACTTGCTAAAGTTTAATGAGAGCGGGGCAGCAGTAGGCTGATACTTAAACAAAAATTGCAAAATGTATGTAAATGTATATAAATTTTCTACAATATTTAAAGCTTAATTGCTAAATATCATATTTTTAAGAAAGTTTAATAAATAAAACAAAACTGATAAAACTAAAATGGGCGTGGTAGTGGGTGGATTTTGCAAATATTAGCATGTCATATTTTTAATATAACTTAGCCTAATTAAAATTGTTCACCTATCTTAAGAAATAAGAAAAATATTCAAATAAACGAAAAGTGGGGGACATGAGATGTCATTTTGGTTCAAAAATTTAAAAAGAAAAAATTAGAGGCAAGCGGGGCAGTGGGCGGATTTCACTAAAAACGCTTTTAAAACCTACTAATGAAAAAAGAAAGTTTAATTCAATTGGATTAACGATACACGAACGCAAGGGTCCAGTAAATAATGGAACTAGTCATGGAAAGCTCAAAGACATTCAGAAAAAAAAATAAAATATTTAAAAAAAAGTATTTCCTAAGTGATCTCCATGGTATAATTTTTTTTGATCGTAACTTTTAAAAGTTAAATAAAAATTGGGTGGTATGCAAAAAGCATCATCTAATTTTCATTTTAGAGCCATAAATTTGTACGGAAAATCTACAAAAAAAATATTTTATAGATTGACATAAAGGTTTTTGCATACCAATCATTCTCATTACTAAATAATAACACTGTTAGTTAACTTCCCAAAATTGCTCATTTTATTTATTATTATTTATTATTATTATAAACGGGACTTAATTTTAAGACTAACATCTTTTAGATAATTAAGCTTTTTCCATGGAAATTTCAAATAGTTTAATTTAAACGAAGTTAAATGAAGTTTAAGTTAAAATTAAAAGTATAAAATTAAAGTATACATATGTACAAAACGTGTTGACATAACTTCAATGTGAAATTCTTTATAAAAAAACAGTCTAGAAAAAAAAATTGATTAGCAAGTTCATTATAAAAGAGAAAAAGAAAGTTTTAAAAGTAGCCTGTGCAGCAAAAGACAAATTTGTTGATTCAACATACCAGAGATTGCAATTTAGATTTTTACATACTGTTAGACAATTTTAATGATTTGAAACATAAAGTGGTAACAATTTTAATGATTTGAAGCATAAAATTAATAAATATTTTGTATAGTAGTTAATAATACTCATACTATAAACAAGCAAAATGAATATACAAATCTCTTTGAAAAGTTTTTAATGACTCTGATCTTCTAATTTCACGAGGAAGTGAATTCCAAAAACGAGCACCGTTAACAAAAAATTGTCGCTCGGAAGTGCGACAAGTAAATCTGGGAATCAAAATATGATTTGTTCTATTTGAAGTAGAGAACTGGATTTTATTATAAAGGTAGAGAGGTTTTTGCGTGTGGATAATCTTAAAAAAACTTATCAAAGTCCTAATTTTTAAAAGGTTGCTAAAACTAACACCATATAGACTTTTTGAATAAGACGAGATGTGACAAAATCTGCCCAGGCCATAAACGTAGCGAGCAACGTTGTTAAACACAACGTTAAGCCGCCTCTGACTCACCGCATCGGAGTTGGTGAAGATTTCACACCCATATGTCAAGATAGGAAGAATAAGTGATTTGGCTAGCATTTTTCTCGTGCCAGGTGGTGTAAATTTGTTGAAGGCTGAAAGATTTCTTAAGGCTCCATACGTCCTTCCCACAATTATATTGATTTGATCATTCCAAGTCAGGGTTCTATTAAAGCAAACCCCCAAATTCCTAGCTCTATCCACATACTCTACAGTTGTTCCATTTAGCTCCACAGAAGGGAAGTACGACAAATCAAGGGTCTTTTTAGAAATGACAAGGCATTTTGTTTTAGAGGGGTTTAGTACGAGACCACATTTATTAGACCACTGGAAGATAGCATTAAGGTCTTCATTAATACCATTAACACAATCTTCTATAAAACCCAGATGGCAACTTTTGAAAAGCTGAACATCATCAGCATACATTTGTATCTTGCAATATTTTAATAAATGTGGTATATCATTTACATATGTCGAAAAAAGAAGCGGTCCTAAAATAGATCCTTGTGGAACACCATATCTCAGTGAGAGTAATTCAGATACCTGATTTCCAGAAACTACTGCTTGGCTTCTCCCAGTGAGATAGGAAAACATAAGTTTCACTGCTTCAAAAGAAAAATTAAACAGACGAGAAAGTTTTTGACACATAATGTTATGATCAATTGTATCGAAGGCTTTAGAGTAATCGAGAAGAACTAGAAAGGTAACTTTATTATCGTCCAAGGCTATTCTTACTTGCTCAATGACATCGAGGAGCGCAGTGGTACTGCTATGGTGAGGTCGAAAACCGGACTGTTTTGGAGATAAGAGATTATTTGTATCTAAAAAATGGGAAATCTGTTTATGCATAAGCCTTTCAACCACTTTGGATAAAAATGATAATATAGATATAGGTCGAAACTCCTTATTGGTCCGGTTTTTGGGTACCGGAATAACTTTGGAAACTTTTCATTGTGAGGGAAAAATACTTTTGGTTAAAATTGTATTGATTAAGTGGGTAACACATGGAAGAATGAAGGGCAGGACTGCTTTAACAAATGTGGGATGCAATTCATCAAAACCCATCGCATTTGATTTTATGGAGATAAAGCTTTCCACGACATCCTCTGGAGTAACCCTTATAAAATCAAAAGAAACATGTGGTGTCGGCAAGAGAGACGAATCGAACTGTAACGACTGCAATGAACCTGCCGATGATGGGCGAGGAACGGATAAATTTTCTATTTAGATTTTTACAGTCAAAATCAGCGTCAACATATCTATCCCTGCCAATGCCAACCTCACGAAGATTCTTCCAGAGCTTGCACCCGCCCTGCGAAAGATTAAGTTTATTAGAATTCCATTTGGTTTTTGCCGCAGTTATAAGCCTTACGCACCTATTACGCAGCTGCCGGTATTGTTGGCGATCCTCGGCTATTCTAAAACGTTTCCATTTATTGTAGACATAATTTCTATAGTTAATGGTTTTTTAGCCCAAAGGTCTGTCAAATTTCATATAAAAAAAATGAAATAGGACCAAATCTGGCTGTGTTGGGAAGTTAACGAACAGACCAAATATTACCTGAATTTTTGTATCTATTTTTATTATATGCAATATTTCTCAATTTTGTTTTCTCTTTTAATTACAATTAAATAATGTCACGTAATTGAAATGAAATTTGTATGGGACCATCTGTCAAAATGTGTTCTGACTAGAAACAGTGTTGCCAATTTAAAACAAAGCTAAACCTTATTTAAAATAAAATAAATAAATAAATGATTTGTCAAATCTTTACATGAGGCAGTTTTCTTTAAAAGACTATTTCTGTTTTTATTTATAAGGCTTAGTTTTCCAATATGTGATATTACAGTTAAACCTGGGTAAATATTACCAATTTCGATGAATTAACTATGGATTTACTGAACAGATATTTTGTTTTTATTTATCCTTCGAACTTAAAATCGTTCCGCATGAATTCTCTACTGAAAAAATACCAATACATACCATATACATACTTTATATTCTGCTCAGTAAAAAAATTCCAAATAAAAATAAAAACTAAAGCCTCATTCCACTAAAAGCGAAAACAAACTCTAAGCCAGACTACCTATACTACAACACATTGTTCTTTAATAAATCAACAAATTTGTTGTGATCGTGTTCGGAAAGGACCATAGTCTTCAACTCAAACATCCTGTGTATAGCTATGTGGTTACCTATAACTCAAGCAACAGTTTACATTCTCCATTTCTCACACAAATTTCACACCTTATCCATGAAAAAATAACAATTAAAAACAGACCGAGAAACTATAGTTGTTAAAAAAAAAAAAACATTTTGTAAGTGTTTGTGAAAATTACCCAAATGTTCGCCGAATTTCTTGTTCTTATTGTTTTCATTCTTCTTCTCTTAAACAAACTTAAGAATTTCAAATGCATTACAATAAAAAAATAAAATAAAGCTGATCAAATAATGGCGCCCGGGCGGCAGTGAATAGAAGAAGAAAAATAATTAAAAGAAATATTCTAAATCCATTATATTCACTATCTTGCTATTTTCAAATGACCTTTAGCATTTATATATTTACTTCTCGTTAATTCAAATAAAATTTATTTTCAAAAATTTAGAAATCATGAATTATTATTAAAATAAAAAAAAAATTGATAAGAAAAATATATATGTATGTATATAAATAAATAAAATTGAAAACAAGAAGAAAAAAAAAAAAAAAACAAAACAAAAAAATTATTAAGAAGATCAACAGCACTTACTTGCAGATAACGAAGCTGATGCTGATAGATGTGTTGTTGAATCATTTGTCGCTCGTCCGCGAGAATTTGAATTTGAAATGACTCCAGTAATGGTAGACGGTGTCGTGGCATAACTAATTGCAGTACCTTGCTCATATTGTCCTTGCCATCCAGGTTCATTCTGAAGGTTTTCAAAAGCCAAAATAAATAAATAATTAAGTATAAGAAAAGATTCGGAGATTTTTGTATATAAAAAAAAAAATAAACCACTTACCTGTCCCCTGATGTTATAGCTATTTAACGCTGTATATTGATTTGCCCCACGACCACTCGCAGTACAAAAATGACCACCGTTGCCGCTTGTTGAAGTTAATCTCTGGAATGCAGGTAAAGTTCCGCCAACACTATTTTTGGTGGAACCGTATTCATCTGGAGTTGTATTAGCTACTGTGCTACCACCTGATGGTGGCACTATGAGATTATCTGATGTACTTGACCACATATGCGATGCTTCATGAGTTGGACTTCCGGGCAGATATTGCATACCATTTGCAGCCGACGTTATTAATGGTCTTGCGTAGACTGAACTGCAATGCAAATTATTTATTAAATAATCGTTTTTAGAGTTTTGAAAGATTAAAATTTGATAAGAAGAGGGGACGAGATTTTTTTTAAACAACAATGGAATATTTAGATAAGAATCCGTTTTTCAAAAATATAATAAATATTAATAATAAATATTGAGATTGATATGCTGAAAAGACTTTCTTCAAAGTTAAAAAAAAAAAAAAAAACGCAAGGTTATATAGCTTATCCATATAGGTATTAATAGCCAAAGACAGAAAGTGATCTTGTTCTTTTTTTAGCTATGTTTTCTTTAAAAGTGCAGCAAATTTTTACAAACAAACAAAAAAAGTACCTGCATAGTTATAAAATACTTTGTTATTGTTTTGTTATTGAATTTGATACGCTGGCTGTTATACTTTCCAAGAAAACATGACAATAATTTGTTTTTAAAATCAAAATCTGAGTCCAAAAAATTTGATTGAAACAATAGCTTAAAATTGAAATTCTGGTCTGTGGTATGACCGATTTCCCTGTTTTTTTTTTTCACCAAGTTTGGGTCATCTTAAGGGCCTGTTTCACAGTGCACATAGAAAATAAGTACCACTTTAGTTTCACACTTTATGTTCAGTTTAACAGTCTGAGTAATTGGCAATAATAGAGACTTAAAACCAGTTAAGTGTTCAATGTGAAACTGGGCATTGGTTTCTAATATTGATCATTTAAGTGCCATTGGGAACTAGGCCAGCTTTCACAGTCGAAGAAATAGACACTTAGTGCCAGTTGTAAAATTTTGGTTCAAATATTGATTCTTATTTTAGGAATTTTAATTCACCGATTTTGGTGGAATTCAACATAATTTGTAACTGTTTCTGAAAGCACTAAGTTTCTTTTTTTTAATTTTATTTAAACCTCTCCGATATCTCTTCCCTAACCCGAGAAATCCTGATTTAGTTGTAAGCCTTTATCCTAAAAAATTTGAAAAGTCGATAAGGGCAGATCATCCCATAGAACGACCTACCCTCATCGAGGTACAAGATAATAAGTATACAGTTTTGTAGGTGGTGTCTAACCAAATATTTTGCGTAAGGGATGCCTAGCGTAAAGTGGTCAAGGCATAGGATTGCCACGCTTTAAAGGTCCAAATATGCTATAAGCTCAAAATCGAAAATTTTTTAGACAGTACCTTTACGAAGTAAGTGGAAGTTACCTATTAGCCCATGGCGTAATTGTTAGTGTATTGGACTATAATGCCAAAGGTCTGGGCTCGATTCACAGAATCTACAACCTTAAATAAAAAAAATATTTTTCAAATCCTTCAAAGAGTATCTCTTGTCAGTCATGAAAAAATTCCTCTCTCCTTAACCGTTCGGATTTGGAAACAAAATTTTAGGTCCCCCATTTCTCCCTTTAACAACACACATACGGGAATTGTTGCAAGTTGTAAATCACTATAGGCTCTGGTTCTTTACGATCTGTTGCGCCACCAATAATTTATGTTTAAAAATTATGTAACTTAAGCTTGTAGTGAATTTGTGATCTCGTTTTTATCAAATAATAGTTTTGTACTTCCTTTGATAAACACAAATTTGTGTTACTTTGACATCTAAATCATAATATTCATACATATTTTGACATCTAAATCAAATCAATAATTGTTTTTGAAAAACTTAAAACTCGAAACCCCTATAGAACTAGTTTTTCAGTAAAACTAGCTTTGAAGAAAGTCAAAAATATAGCCGTAAAAGTTCTCATAGATGACGCTAAAACGTCTTAAAAATCATTATTTTTGTAAAAAGTCAGAAAATTTTTATTTCGGTTAATTTTAAAATTTAATTTAAAAAATTTAAATGCTTTTTAAACGTTTTTTGTACATTTAAAAAAATCTACATAACATATACAATAAATAGCTTTAAATAAATTTTGACCGATTTCGATAAATTGTATATGTTTGGAAAACCTAATTTCGGAGATGTGCAGAATATACTTGAGACACGCATTTACGCACTGTGGGTCATTTTCATTAAAAAAAAATGTTTTTTTACTTCAAAATTTCAAACAAATTGTTTGCGAAATTAAAAGTGTCGAATTTTGACTCAGGGCGATACTATTATTCTAAAAGCTTTAAAAAAGTAAATAAACACAGTTAAAGAGGGATATATGAACTTATTTAACCTTAATTAAGTTATTCTCAATCGATTAAATTTTGTTATTAAATTCAAAAAGAAATTAATGAAACTGTTATGAAATTTACAATTTTATTTTCGGAATTGGCTATCAATAAACAAGATATGTATGTATGTATGTATATCAAAATTGAATCTATAAGGCCCAGTTATGAGTTAAACCAGAGTTAACTCTGTTAACTCAAGAAGCAAATTTTCAGTAAAAAATTTATGTGCATTGGCACCTAACAAACTCGGAGGAAAAAACATCAAAATAAATAAAACATCAGTAAATCCAGAGTTAACTCACCAAATTGTATAAGTTAACTCGGGTTTAACTTTAATCTCGCTTTGAAAAACTAAGCCCTAGAAGTCAGACATACCTACTAGATATTTGAAAAAAAAAGGTGATGGCGAAAAAATGTTCTTCTAATGAACCCTTGTCCTATTATTTTATTATTAGTTTATTTTCATTGCTACTTTCTACAACAATAAAGCGAGTTTTGCATCATACAATAAATGCTCCACAACCTCACACTAAAATCTATTAATCACTACTCGTATTGAATTAAGCCAAGTTTAACGGCCATATTATTCACATCAGATTTAAATTAGATTTAAGTGAACTTTAAATCCAACTGGATTTATTCAATCCAAAAATTTAAATCCATGTCCATATTATTCACTTTAATCAATTTTTTATTTTCTTTTTAATTTTCCACTTTTCTTACTTTTGAACTAGAATTTATTTATTTTTATATCCTACTATCTATGAATAACATTTATTTTGGAGCTCAAAAATCAAACATTCGAGACTTGTGACGAATATAAATTGAGTTTAAATATGGATATAAGTACTTAAACTGTCTTTCGGGGAACAGTTTAAATTCAATTGGATTTATTGAATATGGATTTAAAAATTTGGATTTAACTGCGGATTTAATGAGTGACTAATATGGATTTGATTTTTATTTTCGGATTTAAATTAATTTACATCTGGATTTAAGGATTAAACTAGTGAATAATATGGCCGTAATCGTTTGTTTTAAAGATTACAAAATGGGAACAATTATTTTCAAAAATAATGCTGACAAAAAGCAGATATGTATGTATGTATAATGTACACAGATATGTACAATACATATGTATGTAATGTACATATATGCTTAGAAGTCAGTGACGTAGCCAGCCCTTTGGGGCCCTTTATCAAACATATATATATCTCAGAGGCCCCAATACCTCGGGGACCCTGTATCACTGATACAACTGATGATACAGCGGTAGCTAAGCCCTTGTAAGAAGTACCAGACTGCAAAACTATAACAAAATAAGCTAAGCCAAAAAAGAAGAAGAGAAAACGTTGAGTTCTATCTCCGTTATGTGAAGTATTTGAGAAAAAAATAAAACTACTATTCAGTTTTATTTCAATCACCAGTTTAACCATCCGATTAGGCTCTAAGCACGATGTAGGTATAAACTTGACGTACAGACGCACAGACCGACGAAGGACGCTTACGATCTTGTTTTTAACTGCTCCATAACCAACCATATACCTACATATGTAAGTATTAAAACTGTTGAATACTTGATTTTTTTTTTAACACGACACCAATACTTGCCCTATAGAGCAAGTAAACAAAATAATACATACGAATTAATTTTGGCAGAAGCATAAAAGAACAAACCGCGCTTAAAATTAAAGAATTCCATCAGTTTATATTTATTTACCTGCTAAATTGACACTGCACCATTGCCATCATCCTGATATATAATTAAAATGATATATCATCCAAATGTTTAAAATTAAAAATATTAATCAAACCAAATCACAATTTTACGATCCGATTTAGGTATACAAAGAAAAGGGAATAAGGAATGAAAAATACAACTGAAACCGCTACTAAATTACGAAGATCACTATCACTCACTATAAGATGAGAAACGAGACTGACAAAAACGATGCATCAACCCGATCACACTACATCGATTGGGGTAGTATATACATGAAGATGATCTACGATTTATTTTGACACTAATTTGTCAAAAAGCAAACAGCACACAATAATAATTATTCTCTCACTGCGCGGAGTCTTCTTGACAGCGTTTATTTAGGCATCCGTTTCGACGAAGCTCATTGCTGACTTGTCGCGTTCTTGACCACTATTTGCCGGCTACTGGAATGCCCTTGTTCTTTATTATTGTCTTGGAGTCTTCGTTTTTTTTTTTCATCATTGTTGACATTGTTATTGGGATGGTTTTTTTTTAAAATATTTGTTTGTTAATTTCATTCACCGGCTTAACTCATTGAGAGCTTATAACAGAGCTGCTCTAAGTTTTTTGGGAGAGAAAGGGTCATTTTATGGATGACATGGTTACCAATGTGGCAAATTTCGATTTGTAGAAAGGAAATTTTCTGCACAAATGTTAAGGTACTTTGTTGCAAATAAAGGCGGTACATTCATTAACTGAACGAACAAATTAATTGAACACAAGGGCTTGTTGTACAATTATGGTTCAATATTTTATCGCCTGGTTCTAAAAATTTAACTCACCGATTTCGGCGGATTAACTGAGGTTGAACGATGGTTCAAGAATGCAGTAATTACGCTACTATCGCATACTTAAACCTTTAACCTCCGACCGTTGAACATCAGTTAATACGCCGAAATCGGTAAATTAAATTTTCTACATCACGTTTGTGCAACTATCCCTTAATCCAGCATACAAATTGAATTGATTATTACTTCCAGTTGTCAAAAATCTATAAATATCGAAGTGCAACCTTGTGGAAATGCGCTTTCACTACAAATAAAGAGAGAGATAGAGAAAGCGATACTGTGCAGTACTATGAAAGTGGTGATGTCCCATGTAGTGTTGCCTTCTCTATTTCGATAGAGATTTGACAAAGATCTATCAGAAATATCTACTCAGTTAATCCGGACTAAACTTGTGATCTTAATTGACTGAAAGAACATGGGTTAATTGTGATGTGGTGTTTAACTCCGAAACTTGAATGATCTCGTGCTAAATAACTAGGCCTAAGGAAGGTAGCGGAAGAATTCTCAATGACCGGTGGCGTCCTTAGTTCCAATTAGACAGAACTACCTCGTAAAAACCTTAACGGCTATATTATTGACTATCTTCAAAGCTAGTTTTACTGAGAAACTAGTTCTATAGGGGTTTCAAAATTTAAGTTTCTCAAAAAAAATTATTGATTTGATTTCGATGTCAAACTATGTATGAATATTTTGATTTAGACGTCAAAGTAATAAAAATTTGTGACAAAATCAAAACTCGAAACCGCTATAAATCTAGTTTTTCGGTAAAACTAGTTTTGAAGAAAGTCAAGAATATGGCCGTAAGTATGTACATATGTATGTACTATATATATATATATGAAGACACAATGTTTAATAAATGACTTCATTAATACATGAATAACTTTTCATTGAGATAACAAATTGTATAGTCACATTGGCTGAAGACTGAGTTTAAGTGAAAAAAAATCATCGATTTAATGAAGTTTGTTGTAATATTTATGTACGTATGAACTTGAACATACGTACATTACATTATGCATTATGAATCCTTAAAATTTGAAGAAAATTGTAGAGCTTTTCAGAAATATTTTGATGGCTCTTTTTTTAATAATCCAAAAATTTGCCTTTCTTTAGTCCACAAAAATTGGCATTTCATACCGGCGATATCACTTCGACTCATCACTTAACTAGTGAGGGCCTTGTTAATATTTTTTTTTTTTTCAGAAATTCCTTTATTTTGCTTTTATTGGCAACCTTGGTCATGAGAAAAGAAGACTTACGTACCTTTGTAAGAATATTACTTCATATTGAATTCTTGTCAACAAAACTTTATTATTTACTCTGACATTCTTCTTTGGTGTCTTGTTTTGGTTTTGAGTTTATTTGGCGCGCGGTCTTTTCATAGCTGCACCATAGCCGCGCGCCATGCCGCCGCCGCCGCGCCACCGGTAAGTTTCATTTTTCATAACGGTATGTTGGTGGTCTCGCCAAAAAATTGCTTCGTTCGTCAAAAAAAAGTACATAAAGCACAATGTCAGCCAATATTTTATTGTTTAAGTTCAAAGCAAAAACAAAAAAAAAAAAAAAACTAAATTCTATATAGCACACTCGACGTACGTAAAGTAGAAGCGTGCACATCAGCCTTAGCAAAAGCGTAGGCGGAAGAAGATGTAAAGGGATGGTTAAGGCATGAAGAAATCCCGATACTCGACCCAAGCCAAAATTAAAGATGGACCAGGAAATTTTGATGTTTGTTTGGAATACGAGCAATGACGACACTATAATGTGTTAAAATTTGAATTTAAGATATAAGTCATCATCATCAGCTTTGGGGTCTTCATCGTTGCCTCGTCGATATAATGGCACAATTTCCGTTTATACTTTTGGGCGATTTGTTTATATTTTTTTTTTGTTTTGTTTTGTTTTTTTTTTTTTTTTTTGTGAATGCAATTAATAAGAGAAAATATGAATGGTTGAGCGGATTTTTATGATGCTTGTAATAAAAACGACTGTAAACGATGAAAAGAGAGTTTCAGGTTCGTTTAAAGATACAAGAAATATAAGAAATGCATGAATTCCGTTTTCTAAATTTTTTGATTTGTAACAATATACCTACACAATTTAGAGAATTTTTACTTCCAAACTAGTTTGTATGAATTAACTGCATTCTAATTGAAAAAAAAAAGTAAATTCTAACCATTTTTAAAACCTTATGTCATCTCTTTGCTGCAACTATGTAAGTACCTAAATAAATATTGATATTGGAAATGCTTACAAAAGTTTTAAAAATAAAATAAATTGATGAAGTGATAGCGCGTGGATCAGAATGAGTTACATAAACTATCAATAATTGCAGTGTGCTTGTGGTTAGTTGGCAGGAATTGGGGGATCTAAAATTTTATTTCAAATCCAATTGGAAATAGGAACACCCAGAGAAAAATACTGTGTAATATTACCTCAAACGTCTTAGGTAAATATTTTTCTATGGAATTTGTTTGACAAGCATAATTCTACCTAAGAACTAAGACAGTTTATGTACGACTTAGGTAGTGCAGTTTAGGTTAATTTACCTTAAAATTCATAGGTGTTTTATTTTCCTTAGAATTGTCAAAAGCTCTGTAACTTTACCTCAGAACTAAGGTAATTCTGCCTTAAATATAACGTGATTTTCCCTTCAATTATATAAATCTGGTGCGAACAGGGAGAGAATTAGTAAATCACCGATTACAAATTTCTCGGGATCAATTCACGAACTTTACTTTTTTTATAATTACCTATATAACAGATTTAGGTATCAGACAGGCAAAATTGTAAGGTATAGGTAAAGTGATGAAGTTTCAACATTGCCTCTTCGTATTGCGAATTGGCCCAATGGAAGCGCATTCGGCTGGCATGTGGAAGGTCTCAGGTTCAAATCCTCAGGTAAGCAAAAGTTCTTTTTCGAATAAAATAAAATTGTATACACATTTCAGAATAAAAAGAACCACCTCGCTTGGTAGGATACCTTAGATAATCAGGTAGCTTTACACCTTCCTAGGGTAAAAACTGCCCTAGTGTAGGGTAAAATTGCCCAAGGGAACTGACATAAATTACCCTAGGGTTAAGGCAAACATTTCGTAGACTACCTTAGATACTAGGGCAGTTTAACAACTTGCTAGGATACAAAATTGGTAAAAAGTGCCCTAGTGTAGGGTAAAATTACCTTAGGTATCTGACACAAATTAATTTTTGTTTAGGTCAACCATAATTCTACCACACCACACACTATAAGGTAATTTTACGCTTGGTTAAAACTGCCCTAGTTAAAGGTAAAATTACCTAAGGCAATATTACACAAAATAACATATTTTTAAGGCAATTTTACACATTCAGACTATCTCTAAATTTACGTAAGCAATTTAGGTTGGATTACCTTAAAACTAAGTAAGCTCAAACGGGCTCAAGAGCATAGGTAATCTAACACGCGATTTTGGTTAATTTTACACCAGTTTTTCTTTGGGTGAACTCTTGGAGGATTTGACACTTCCTCACTACTTCTGAAAAAAAAAAATAAACGAATACAACAGTTAATTCGACATAGGTTTTGGCAAGCAACGCTTGTATATAGACAGTGTTATAGACAGACGAGAAGATCGAGACGGAATAAAGAATTCAAATTATGTAATTGGGGAAGAATTTTTCAAAAGCTAAAATATGTAGGTTCCTATAACTACATCTCCCATAGAAACTATCAGGCGATTAAACGTAATAATAGTGAAGGTACTGCGCCCTTTAAAGGGAACCCCATTCGGACCGAACACGTCCGGGAACTAAAGAAGTAAATAGACAAGTTTAGTATGTACCTACCTACCTACCTACATACATTCCTACATACCTAAATATTTTTTTTATTCAAACTAAAATGGATATAAAAATATTATTTTGAAACGTCTTTAAATTTTGAGTGTACCTATCTATAGCTAGGTGCAAAAGTATA
Source organism: Epistrophella euchroma (assembly GCA_947049315.1). Lineage (NCBI taxonomy): Eukaryota > Metazoa > Arthropoda > Insecta > Diptera > Syrphidae > Epistrophella > Epistrophella euchroma. The sequence continues at coordinate 129,550,709 of OX346246.1, forward strand.
GGTAAAGTCATTTCAAGGCATGATTTTCAGCTTAACTTCCTAGAAATCGCATTTTTAATTCAAGATTTTAGCTTAATTTAAAAACGCATTTTTATGGACAGAATGGACAATAGGAAACACGCCTGTGAAAATTTAACCAAACACTTGAATAAGGTTTTTGTGTAAAGTCACGTACTATGCATAGCTTTATAAATAAACAAACATATAAAACACTGTCTACATTATATGGTATTGTCTGGATACCTACTAAACTAAATTCTTCAACTCATATTGAATACGATTGAATTAAAAAAAATGTGTTGTTTTATCAAACGGTAGTGCCCAGTCAAGTTTTCGGCACTACCCCTTTTTCCAGGAGAAAACTCAAGCGATTTTCGTCCCCCCTCTAACTTTGAAACCAATAATGTCAGAAACTTCACACTCACCATATTTCCTAAGCTAAGCGAACGCAGGTGCCTCATCAAATTTTAACTCTTTACCATAAGTGGACGTCAAAAATCACGAAAACCGTAAATGACTGACTCGCACTGATTCACTGACTCACTGACAGACAGATCATCAAAATTATGGAGCACTTCCCGACACCGTAGAATTTTGTAATTTCGTACAACGATAGTAGGCCTTGTGGTAATGTGGTGTATATACAAAGGAAAAAAATAAAAAATTAGGGATTTTCCATTAGGGGGCTTGGTATCCGCCCAGCGCCCACTTTCCCAAAATTGCTATCAATTATATGGAGCACTTCTGATTGTTGTAGAATTATGAATTTCGGTAGATCGGTATTTATTGCATGCTGAAGAAAAATTATTTGTACGTGCATAATTCAGCCGAACATCCTCCTATTTGGCAAAGAAAGGGACATTTATAATTTAATTAAACTTGAGTAGAACCAAATTCACCAGGTAAACTATTTTTTTTATCTTAAAAAAAAAAATTATTGGTTTCTATTGATGTCGAAATTCGAGTAGCTTCATTTTTTTACAAAGAAATCCTGCTGAATTTGAATGATGGCACTGGTAACGTTAACATTAGCTCACCAAAAACTAACAAAAAATATTTGGGCCGAGTATGAAATTAAAATTTTAGTGGGATAAAATTCTCAATCGATATAAAGACTTATTTTGACTATTCAAAATGCATCTAAGACCAATTGTGTAAAATGAACTGTCTGTAAGGCTGTGATTTTAAATCTAGCTCATATATGCTGGTAAAAAGCACGTATACGCCACAGTGACTCTGCTAATGCTTATTCTGTATGATTTATTTTAAAGGGTCCGTAATGTACTAAAAACAGGCATAGATTAATTAAGAGGGTTTTTTGATATCTCTCTCTTCTAATATCCACCATCAAAACTAAGAAAATTGAAAACTTAATGAATATTTAAAAATAAATGCTAATTTGTATGAGGCTTACAGACTCCAAAATCGCCATACCGGTTGAGCTTAAAATTTCAGGAAATCTTAGGTGGAAGTCCGAGAATGTTTCTGAGTTTATTTGGTCAAAGTCGTCCGAACAATTTGACAGCAAGGTGCAACAGGGCATGGATTTTGGAAACATTTTTAAGAACAAAACAAAACTTACGCCACTTTTTAGTTGTTGGGGTATCAAAAATTAAATTTCGAAAAAAATCATCATGAAACAGGTGTCGATTTAGGTTCATAAATCTACAATATTATATTTGAACTTTCTTGCGTACGAAATTTTATACTTAAAGGTTCATTTAATAGGAAAATTAGACTTAATTTAATGGTTTTTAAAAAGTTGGAAGGTAGGTACCGTTGATTTTCACTATAAGAATAATTTTTGTTTATAATATTCTAGAAAATGTTGAAATACTATTTGATTTTTAATTAAAGTTTAATAAAAATCGATCACGTCGTTTTCGAAATATAAGATATGCTTTAAAAAAATTGAGTGTAAATAAAATCCTTTGTTTTTTGAAAAATTTTGGTAGACTACTACATATTTAAATTTTTAAAAACATTCTTCATCAAACAAAAAAAATTGGTCAAAATCAGCTTCTTGCAATTTCCAGAAAAGCGAAATTAAAAAAAAAACAATGGTTCTATGGGAAACACCATTTTATAAAAAAATTATGGATCCATTTTTGAAAAATAAGATTACCCAAACATGTAAAAAAAAATGACAAATCAACCGTTATTTCTGGTCTTAAAAATATTAAAAATAAAAAAATCATGTTAGAGAATTATCCAAAAAACGCTAGAGTTCAAGCAGATTTATAAACCAAAATCATTGTATGACAGCTACCCATTCTACATAGATGTAGTTACATAAAAACGTTTAGTTCTGTGACCAATTTTAACCTAATTTGTACAATCTTTTATGTTCTATCGCGAGGTAGATATATAGTTTTTTTTTTTACTCGCATTTAATTTCCTTATATAAAGTCAGGGTCGTAGCTACCGCTGTATCAGTTATATCAATGATACAGGGCCCCCGAGATATTGGGGCCCCTGAAGATAAAGAGCTCCCGACAAGAAAGTGAAAGTGTAGTTGGGCGAGCTAAATGATTATACTTAACACCCTTTTTGAATAAACTGCAAGAATTTGGAAATCAAAATTCATACATTGTTTTGCTTTGGGAGTCCAAAGATTTAGCAAAAGATTGAGGAGGGACATCTGTTTTCAAAAATAAAAAAAAAATACAACACAAACATATATATGCCAGTAAGAACTAGGGTCTTATAAATTAGGCAATGTTCGAAGGAATAGAAGGATAGGATAGATTTTTGTTAGCACAGTGGATTGAGAAATAAGGTTTTGATGATCTCATTAAATCCCAGGGGTGGCGTTCAGTTGAGGGAATGTAGAAAAGAATGCTGCCTAGACTGGGGCTCGAACCCACACATCCAGGTTAGAAGTCAAGCACTACTTCCACTGCGCCGGGGCCACCCCCAAAGTAGAAAGTAAACGAAGCGGTTTTACTTCTCAGAAGATGAGAGAATAAGTTCAGACCCGGAATCCTACTTTAAAGTCAATGCGTATCATTGCTCCTTAGATATTTTGAGTATTCAAACTATAAATATAGATTTCAGAGCTTCTACATTCTGAGTAGTGTGTTCTAAGTCTTAGGACCAAATAAATTTTTATCGTTTTAAAACGAAACATATAATAATAAAACATATGGTTAAAAAATATGAAAAAATTGCTTTAAATAACTGCTTAAAATCCAAAATTCAGAAAATTAATTCCATAAAAGAGCTTGCTAAATTATTGGTAATTGAATTTTAAATTCTTGCTTCTAGTTTTCTGGTTCAATATACTGCATGTTTTAAATATTGAACCACGTTTGTACAACTGGCCCTTAATCAATACAATTGCAGAAAAAAGTCAAGAAAAGTGTTAATTTGAGAAGTTTTGGTCCAAAGATATTTTTTTTTTAAGTTTTATAAAATGTATGTGTACCAATTTAAAGTAAAGTTCGTTTATATTTTTTAAATTAAACTTTTATTATTTGTTGACGCAAGTTTTTTAGTTTAATAAAAAAAAAAAAAAACCTTACAAGGCTGTGCCTCAGTCAGGCAAGGGGGGCTCCCGAAACTTTTTTGATACAGGGCCCCCAAAGGGCTAGCTACACCACTGTATAATGTAAAAAAAATGAAAATTAATATAAACGAAACTATCTTACTTCGGAGTTAAGTTAACAGAGGAAATCATTTATAAAAATTACACGAACAAAAGTACAAATCAATGAAAAAAGGCATTTATAGACCCTTTTGCTGCTACTTACACAAAACTTAAATATTGATGTTCAAATTCAACACCGATCTACATATTTTATTTACATTTTTCTTAGCGTTTACTTAGGCCTTTAAGACCTATGAGTAAGCCCTTAATATAAGTATTTAAAATGTAGTTGGATGGTAGTTTATAAACTGAATTTTTACCGTTTTTGAACAAATATAATAAAACATAGAATTTTATTATGTACATGTAAAAAATAAAAAAAAATACACATACAAGGAAATACAAACAAAAGTTGTTTGTTTTTTAGTTTTAAAAATTACTTGGCACAAACCAAACCACAAATCAATGATGGTAAATACCTACTCGTCAGCATCGTAACTAATACGAAACTATAAAAAAAAAAAAAAAAACTTGACAAAAAATTTACTTTTCTTATCCATTTTGATGGTAGCACTTACACAATGTTTAGGAACAATACAATTGTTCCTTTAACTGGTTTGTACGACTTTGACTATTCGGTACGGATCAACGCATGGTTTTATGGAAAAATTTTAAATTTTACAGAAATATTGTCTTCAAAGTATTTTATCAAATTTAATCATTCGATCGATATTTGTAAAGCAATGAAAGATTTACTCAAAGTCTATAAAATGTAAAAGGCGACAAACATTTTTTGAACTAACCGGTGAAGGATCTAAAATCGGAATAAGGTTTTGAAAATATCTTGGCGGTAATCAATTTGAATTAATGAAACTATAGGTAGGTATAGGTACCTAAATTTACTGTATCATCATTTATTGTTGAGATATTGGTAACCAAAGTCAAAAGTCTCTTTTTTTTTCATTCAAAGCCAGATATTATACGGAATAAAATATTAGAACGACGGAAAAACATAAAATTTATCTTGAATAAACATGTTATCCAACCAATATATTTAATTGACTCAAAAAAAATTTTAAAGAAAATTAAGCTCTTCAAAAATAAGAAAAAATTTTAAAAGTTTGTCTTGTGCTGTTTCTTATTGTTACGCAATGTCTTATTACAAAAAATATAAATCTTTAGAATACTTTTTATTTAATCTTAAAACGACTACTTTTCAAAGAGATACATCTCTTCAAAAAACACTAACGGCCATATTCTTGACTTTCTTCAGAACTAGATTTACCGAAAAACTAGATCTATAAAGGTTTCGAATTTTAATTTTTTCACAAATTTGTATTACTTTGACATCTAAATCAAAATATTCATACATAGTTTGACATCTAAATCAAATCAATAATTTTTTTTTAATTGTTGTAATAATTTGTTTACATTAAAAATTAATATTTTTGTGTACTACTGTTTAATAATAACTGTAACTGTAAAATTCTTAAACAAATATTTTTAAGATCTCCTCAATTTCTTTTTTTATTTTCAAACAATCTCAATTCTCAGTGATGGTTGCCAAAGATTCAAGTATTCAAGTATTCTTTATTCAAAAATATACCTATTTAATTTTCGGTTCAAATAAATTGTTTAAACTTTATTTAATTTAACTTCAAATCTTCCACATACCATCTTTCCATAACGAAATCCATAAAACGTAAATCCATAATATAAGTTAATCCCGAATCTTTTTTTCCATTTGATCTGCAAACAAAACTTTTTTTACATGAAATCTTATTCAAAACACACAACAAAAACACAATTTTCGTAAAACACTTTCCAAAAATCCAACAATCATTTTATTCACATCAATTTATCACATCAACAATTAAGATGGGTATAGGAATAATAACCAAAGAAGATCAATACAATTTTACGTGCAATCACCTTCACTACTCTTATCCAACTACGCACCCGAAATTATTAACTTTGTGCATACGAGATAAGTATAGTAACACCGAAACTATAATAGAAGAAGAACAACAAGCTCCAAAGCTATTGCCTCCCCTATAGGGAACTATAAGCCCGAAATAGCCAATACAATACCCTCCGGCCGCACTTGCTAAGCTTGTTCTGACAAAAAGACATGTTTCACTTGTTTTTAGTGCATTTCGCGCAATTTTCTTTACGGTTTTTCTAAGTTCTCTGTTCGAAAGTTAATTGTGTATTTTTTATTATTTTTTTTTTTTTTTTTGTGATGCACTCAAAACGTGTGTATTTGCATTTATTGTATGTATACTATAATTTATATCTGTATCTGTATGTATGACTTGAATATATAGGAAGTATCTAGATATGATTTTGTCATTTTGTGATATTTTTGTCAGGGGGTGGTTAGTAGAAAAGTCACTCGCAAAAATACGATCAAATATAAAGGCAGGTACGTGCATAATTTTGATTTCTGAAATATACACGCGCTTGATCGCCCGCCAGCATTATTATATTTCTCGTGGGCCGTGTAAACAGGCACGCACGAATAATGGTAGAAACTATTTCACTTTGTATAACTCACATATACAAATAACGTCACATTTGTACTAACTTAAAATAATAGGGGAGTATAGTGTAAATTAGTATTCTTTAAGGTAAAATAATAAAAAACTAGCCTAAAGATCACGTATGACAGTTTTGCTCACGACTGATAATGTGTACACTCTGTTTGATGGTTTGGTAGGCAAACTCCAGACAAGCTCATGCTCACAAAATTTTTTGATATTGACTGACAGTCAGCCGACTGTCATGCGTGATTGATAATGTGTACCCTACTTAAAAAGCAGGATAAAGCAGAAGAAGCTGAAAAGTGTTTTTAAATTAGTTTGTGAGCCCCATCAATTCTGATGACTATAATGTAAAATTGCGCAAGGCTTAAAATTAATTTTCGCTCCCAATAAATAGGAACATAATTTTTAGTAGTGAAAACAGAATTGAAGCTACCAATATTTTCGTCGCTCATAATGGCGTACCTCATAATTTATAAAAAAAAATAGTATTTTTAGTAAAGTAACAACCGTTTTTTTTTTTTAATTATTATTTCACAAAATTCATTAAAATTTCAATAAATAAATGACTCATTTTAGACCAGCTTACCCTATACATTGACTGGCATCGATATAGTAATGGGGCAAACTCAGATGTGTGTCCCTGGCGAATTCTATAGAAAATTATTCTATTAAGAAAAAAAGGGAATTCACATTTTAGCCCAGCTTGTTATGCGAACAAGTGAAATATGGGTGACGACATCATTAGTTCCGGTGAAAATCGTAACAAAATAAAAAATAAATAAAAAAAAAAGGTATATAGCACCAAAACAGAAATAAAAACTTGAGGGCAGAGAAACTGTAAATAAAGACCTTAAAGTTATTACTCTCTTTTCAAAGAATGTGGGGCATTTGATGTGGTGTATATTATATACATAGATGGCATGACTAAAGGCTTATTTTTTTAAGTAGGGCAAGTTGTTGAATATTATGACATTTGTTTTTGTTTAAAACAATAAATAAATTGAAATATAGAGCAAAAGCGAATACACTCATCAGTTCTGATGTAAAAATTTAGTAAATTAAGAATCGATGTTTTTTGGAAATCGCTTTTGTTAGATAAAAGTTTGTATTATTTGACCTTTCCTAAATTAAGTGAAGCAGCTACTGAAAAGCCAATGCTGTGCTCTATTAGTTTTTATTAGCATTAGCATGGATGCCAACCTAGTCTAATCTAACATTTCTTGTTATGCCACATTAAGGAGCTGAGCAAAACAAGGCTTAAGGACTCCATTGTCTTTTGACCCACTTCATAATGGGTTAAAAATCCATCACTATTAATATCTTTTGGCTTGTGGACTTATTAACGTGCATACGATACCTATTTTGTAGTAGGCCGTGGCGTAATGGTTAGTGCATTGGACTGTCATGCTAGAGGTCTGGGTTCACTACCAGCGCTCCCACATTAAGTTTTTTTCAGGGCTACTACCTCTTGCGAGGAAGTGAGTAGAAAAGTGCCGCTCACCCACCAGCCGTCCGGATTCGGCAATAAACCGTCCGGATTCGGCAATAAAATGCTGTTCCCTCCATTCCTGCAGACACGCAGACAGGAATTGTTGAGAGTTGTAAGTCACTAGGCCCTGATTCTTCATGAGCCGTTGCGCCACCAAATTTTGTTTTATACGATACCTATTCAGAACGTTACTCAAACATTCTGAAGCGGGTAAAAGCATTGCACCTATCTAATGAATGAATAAGTAAAATAAAAGAAAACTGTCTGAAAACTGGGAATTCGTTTGCACACCTTTTTGTAAATTTCACACGATGCCGATGTCATGTCAAAATGCCATAGATACTAAAACGGCTTTACTCCGGCTTTATTCCTGCTATTTACCAGTTTCAACTTACTCCACCTCTATTCCGCGTGTATTTTTTTTTTATAAATAACTTTTTCAGGATTAGAGGTGTCGTAAAGTCGAAGTAACCTTACTCCGTCTAATTTTTTGCGCAAGAATTAATTTTGTAGCTTTCATGGATCTGTTTTTATTTCAATTTTAAGTTTTAAAAAATCATTTCCGGTGACCGGAAAAGCTTCTTTTAAACTTTAAATTGAAATAAAAATTGATTCGTGAAAGTTACAAGATTAATTCTTGGGCAACGAATTAGCATTTAAAAAGCTCAAATTTCTGGCAAAATTTTTTTTTTTCGAAAATTCAAATTTTTTTTTTAATTTTGACCGTTACAGTGGAAATAATGTCTTATTTTAGCAAAATGCGAGCTTTCGTTAAGTTTAGGGAGACTACAAATTCGTGCACAAAAAAACAAAGTTGGATTTTCTCAATATTTTAGATCTTGGAAGCTCACTTTTGAGCTAACTTTTAAAGTTGTTAACTTGAATATAAAAAAAACCGTAAGAGCTACAAATTTTTAGTTTACGCAACAAATTAGCATTTAATTAGCTACAATTTCAGATATCAAAATTTTTTGATTCCGCCAAAAAGTTTCCGTCAAAGTAAATTTGTGACGAATGTAAAACACTTTTTTAATATAAACTCGCAGTTTATTATAACTTCTGTTAAGCTTTGAAAAATTTGAAAACAAAATGCCTAAGCTAAAAAAAAACACCTTCAAATTTTGAGGTAGAGCAAATATGGCGCCTAGCAGTTGCTTAATAGTTGTCTATCCTAAATTTGAACCGCAGCCAAAGTATTGTATGAGGGTATGAAAGAGGTTTCAAACGTTACTTATAAATTCTACACAAAAATATTTTGATACTTGTTTTTATCGTAACAACGAAAGATTTTCAGATTGGACAGAAAAAACTGATAAAACTCTGAAATGAATTATTATAAAAATAAAACATTTATAAGTTTTTCACATTTCGCTAGCGGTTTTCGTAATCATTTCGCTGTCGTGTTGAGGCGCCCATAGGAAAATATAATTTCTTACCCCAGCGTTATAGTAAATATCTCTAAAACTATGAACTTTTTGGTATACTGCCCTCAATTTCATAATTTCCCTTACTACAAAAGTTCCAATTTTGAGTTCAACCCTGGAACATTAAGGCGACCTGTACAAATCTAAGGCGTATAGTCTAACAGACTATTTTTATTTAAAATTAAAATATTAACAATAAGTTAAGAATTACAAATTACTTTTCAATGAGTTTTATAAACATTTGTTAGTAGCTGAGACTCCCAGTTGACTTTCCGCTGGTGATCTCCACACATTGCTTCTGAACAGAGACCGCAATAGAACCTCATATTGCACCTTAGACGGCAGAAGGGCCATATTTTGTTTGTTGGGTTTGTCCTTGGTTCCGATTTGGGATATCTTCTTTTAGGATAGACTTAAGTTAAGATGTAGTCCACACAACTACACGGTGCGGTATCGTTTCGGTCAGTTTGCTCGGTATACATTCGGTACCGATATCTCACTGAATGACTGAATACATACATTTTAATGAGCCCTTCCTGACTTATGCGGTATGTGCGGAATCGGTACGGTAAAAAAGTGTCATACCGAGCCTCGGTACAAAGAAGCAGTAATCTTTCGGTATGTACTGCAAGTAAACCTAACCTTCTTCTGATGGGAAAATTCTGATTTATTGGGACGTCAAAAAAATTTTGCTTTAATCTATACCGAGAACGCACCGATAAGTCAGAAAACGACGACGACATCGGTATTCGTTCGCTAAAGCGGTAAATATCGTCTACAGATACCCCACCGACAATTCAGGGAACGGCCTAATGCGTAGTCCACTTGACGACGACGTTACAGAAATTGACGATAAAAAGCTTTCACGAATGGCGACGAGCTGTCTTATTTACTGGCTAACAACCCACGTAGAGTGAGGGGAAGTGGGTGAAAATAGATTTCGGCCCTATTCACTTCGTCTCACATACGACCCCTTAGTGCGGTTCTAGAATTTTAATGGCAAAATGCCATGCAAAATGCCATAAAACTCATAATCGGAAATCTTGTAGTTAGGACCGTCACGAAATTATCGGCAGTATATCAAGAAAGCTGAGTTTTTGATGAGATATTTACTATAAAGCTGTGGTAGGTAAGGTTAACGTGGCTATCAGCAAAAGTGCTTGACACACTTAATTTGTCCATTGTGATACCACATGAATCAAGTAGAAAACCACTCATTAAACCACTTAGAGCTTCTTACGAAGCATGCGATACGACATATAGACATTATCAGCCCAATTCTAAATAAAAATTCCCGGTGAAATGTTTCCCCGGGAATAAATTATTTTTCTTCTACAGTTTTATTTATGTGTCAAATACTGAAAAAAAGCTGTTTGTATCATTCAGAACTCTCATTCCCACTATCAAGGGTACAAAAATTCAACCGGGGAATTCGGAATCGGAGTATTTTACACCCGAAAGAATGCGTCTCCCGGGGAGTTTTTTCCCGGGGAATATTTAGAATTGGGTTATATATGTTTGCCAAATCGCTAGAATATGATGTAGCCTATGTCTTTCAGAGAGAGCAGGACATCTTCTTTATCCATACAGCTTCTGCAGAAATCATTAGAGTAGATATAGCCGTATAGCCCGAACCTCGTCGCATGTTTGCCTATTAGACACAAAGAAATCACATGTTACAATGTCAAGAAATAACAACAAATACGAATGCCACAAAAACTCAAATAATTTTTGCGAGTACCGGGAATTAATTCTGTAAGGAAAAAGAGTAAAGAATCATAAATGATAAATTTTACTCGTTGAGCAGAATACTGCAAAACGAAAATCAGTTTATGATTTCTTTCTATCATTTATGTATGTATGAGATAGTTCGTTAAGCATTTAGCAGTGTACTAGGCTTTAATATAGAATTTCCAGAAACAATATTTAAGATGACAAAGTATACAAAATACGTTACATTCTTTCTGTTATACCTATGTACATGACAATTTTTGGTTTTTTATCTAATTCTTCCCACAGACATTAATTTATTGCAAGTCAAGATCACTCAACCTTATAAATTTATTTCAAACAATACCAGCTCTATAAGTTAATCTAACTTGGCATGGTAAATAGGTAACACGATTTTAAGCTCCTCTGAAAACGCATTAGAAAAGAAAAACATATAAGTTACTTATGTTGGGACCTTTTAAGTTCACTGACACATTAGGAAAGTATAACTACGTAAAGGTAAAGCTATTCGTCAAAATGTTATCATTAGAGTAACATGAATTTCGTATGCATTACACGTTCACAAAGAAAAACTAGAGTAACGTCCATAATTAGTAAGCAACAACAACAATATTGCTCATCAAGAAAAAAAAATACAAGTTCTGCGGGTGCAACATGAATGACGCAACTATGTATAAGGTACACCTTCCTACAGTTTTAAAGTACATTAAACATTATAATAATGCACGTGATATTTATGGAGAAATACTGAATACTTGCATGCCTTTTCTATTATCCCGCTTTGCAATAAACCACAAATTGTATGCATTCGAAAAAAAAAAACGAATTTCTTCCAAAATACGATGAGTAAATAAACAGAACACAAAACACCTGGGACCCTGGGGTATATTGGACACTGCATATCAGAATGCATTTTTTATGATTTCAAATTGAAATTAGCAGTGGAGCACGCGTCGGAGCATTTATTATTTGTCATACCAGCATTATTTTCAAAGTGCAATCACAAGCTACAGAGACGCACGTTGTGAATATTTGGAAGTACAAAGAGTGAGAGCCGAATACTGAGTTAAATAAATAAAATACATTTTATGGCACAACAGCTCATGAAGAACTTGGGCCTAGTGACTTACAACTCTCAACCATTCCTGTGTGCGTGTCTGCAGGAATGGAGGGGACCTACAGTTTATTGCCGAATCCGAACGGCTAATGAGCGGCACTTTTCTGTGACAGGAGATACTCTTGGAGGATTTGTCAATTCCTCGCAAGAGGCAGTAGCCGTTTTTTCTTTTAAATAAATAGGTGGCGGAGGCTGGGGCTCGAACCTTAGACCTCCGGCATGACAGTCCATCGCACTAACCATCAGGCCACGGCTACTACTGAGTTATTGTTTAAATAAATGCTTCAAATGTTTCTCTTTAGCTTTTATATGGGTAAGGAATATATGTATATTTTAAGGGGTTACAGGATCTATTTCCTAAAAAATAATAAAAATATCAAACAACAACGGAAAAACAAGTTCAAGGCAGTGGGATTTTTTTTTAAAGGCGAGATTTCGAAATTTCGAAATTTTTTAAGTCGGTCAAAGCCATTTCAAGGAAGTCGATATTCTTAAGGCTTAAAATTAACAAAAGCAGAAAAAAGTGGGAACAAAATTGCGGTTTTTTGGATTTTTGACAATGTTGCGTTCGGCGCTCGAGTTCGAAAACTTGGGTTTTTCATAAGGCCAATATGACAAATAACTCAGCAATAAATCTGAACTACCGGATCTAAAACAAGGTAGGTATCAGTCCTATGAGACGACAAGGCTATAACTGGACCAGCAGCGTCGCCGAAGTGACGCGATCGTGCTTTTTTGACACAATAATTTCCTCGTGGCACGGTGTGGTACGAAAAATTTTAATATGACACGTGTTTATTATTTCCATTACTTTACTTTAAATGAAGCAAATTTCAACAAAATTTAATGAAAATTTGTCCGAATTCCGTAAAAAGTGGGCAGGAACACATATTTTTTGACAATGCATGATTTTCTCTGATGTTGTATACCCCGTAATAAAATTTATTACAGTTTTCTCAACGAAATAGAAGAATTTGTGGTTTTTTCATAATTATGGCAAATTGAAAATTGGCACGTTTTTTCAAAAAAATATGGCACATTAATTTTATTAGGGCTGTGTTTTTTAATTTCTTGGAATTAAATTTCTCAAAAAATATTAGAAACTAGTAAAACCGAGGATCTATTTTGATTGCCAAGTAGTAAACAAAAGTATGATGTCAAAATGACTCTCGGCGACTTCAACTCTAAATTCGAAAAGGAGAAGACGATTTGATATTTTTAGGAACGCAACCAACACGATAACACTTCCGGCAACGGACACAGCCCGACTTTGAAGTGGTTAGACATGGCTTCACATATAGCAAGCACTCGATTCCCACACCTCAATATACACAAGGGGTCTTGACGGTTTCCAAAAACGAACCGTCAAACAAATTAGTCATGCTTTCGATTGACATCAGGCACGCCATGCATGCTTTCGGTATCCTGAATTTTCCGAAATTTAAAACAACACAACGCCGCCGAGCGGCTGCTGTGTGAAAATATAAACGTCTTAAAGTTACTATCGCAAGAGACCGCCAGAACTTTTCTAAAGGGGCAAGGCCGTGCTGGTGCTATTATCGAGAAAGAAATATTACCATCGTCGGCTTGGGCAAAACGTCACAAAAGACAGGTTAATGTTCAAAGTAATTGTTTGGACTTTGTCTCCTTGGGCTGTACTAGGTATATTGAAAAAATGTTATCAGGGTAAATCATCACGGCCTTGCTGTTTAGGGAAGAAGCATATGGACCTTATCATGAATGAAGATTCTTCGGATGATTTTTGGTCCACTTTGTTATAAAGGAATCTGAAGGGAAAGATTCAATGACGATAGCCTTTATTTGGGCGTACGTTGAGCGAATGGACAGCGAAACATCAGCCCGAAGAGTCCTAACCGTGGTAAATATTATCGACCACGACGACGGAAAGTCCACTAACTGTCAGTCTGTATCAACAATTTTTGTGAGCATTAGTTTTCCTGACAAACTATCAAACAGAGAGTACGCACACTATCATTCGTGAGCAAAACCGTCATACGTGATCGATAATGTGTACCTCGCTTTTAGCAGAGGTCACCTTAGGTGACACACATAAATTATGAAGAATGAATAACTCAACCAATTTGATGTGCGTAACTTGAGGCAGCTGGTTAAAGACCGAGGTTAGGCTGGAAGAGCCTGTGCCACCGTGGTCCATTTTGACATTTTATAACTCCATCACTAAAACTAAAAAAGTATATCCGAGTATCTCAAAAATCATTATTTTTTGAAAAAAAAAAAAAAAAAAACAATGCAATAAAATTGTTGTTTATAAAATTTTACACACAAATAATTATTACTGGTTCTCGTAAGAACGATAGATTTTGATAAAATCGTGCACAAATGCATTAATTTACCCGACCAGCAGCGGTGGAGTGGAAAATAGTAGACATTAAAACGAAAAAAAAACTGAGTACCTATGTGAAGTTTTGCACGTTTTCTCAAAATCTATTTTTCTTATACAAAACAAAAGTGAAAACATTTTTTTGGGAAAATTTTATATAGATTGGTTTTGAATTTTTCTTCAACATTAAAAAAAAACTGCAGGTTTCGAGATATTTAAACATAATTTTGAAACTTCTGTCCTTACTAAAATCTTAACCCCTCATCATGGTACTTTTGAGGCAATGTTTAGGTAAGACTTCTAAACAAAAGCTTTTTACCATAAAATTCAGCTTTGTCGGAAGTGTGGACATTTTTTTCTTTTAAATTATTTTCTTTCAAAATAAAAAGAGCACGTGAAGCTCAGTAGGTAAACATACGTGACAAAATTATAACTTTTTTCAATTACTAACAACCAAAAAAATACGCACAACTGGATCGCAAAAACTTGCTCTTATTGTTAAAACCATAATTTTATGATATTTTTTTAACAAAAAATTGTTAAAAAAAAATTAACAAGGTACTAAAAATATTTATTTTATCTTCAATTTTTTTCTTGTTTAAGAAAAACACTATTTTCAAAATGTTTAAAAATTCATGTTTCATTTATACTAAAACCGCTCGACCTATTTAAAAGATATACGCGAATAACTCAAAAATAAGCCATTTTTCTAAAAAAAAACACCAACACCCTATAATTCCGAAATTCGAATTTTTTGGAAAAAAAAACTTAAAACGTTGTTTTCTTACAACCTTTTTGTTGGTCATTACAATTACGAGTAGGGTTCCCAACTGTCCTCCATTTGGGAGGACAGTCCTCTTTTTTAAATATTTGTCCTCCCGTCCTTCTTCACTTTGAAATGTCCTCCTTTTTTTAAAAATCTGCAGGATATAATTCAATAATTCATTAATTCTGTAGAGGAAAACTTGGCAAATACTAGTTAGGCCTTTACTTAAATTTTTTTTAGACAAGTTTTGCTATACCTACCCCTTTTATGTTTTAAGTTATTCATTTTTATCAATATAATTCTGTATTTCACCAGTGCAATGGTTAGCGTATTAGACTATAGTAAGCCGAAAGTTCTAGTACCGAATCTAAATTTAACCAATTTTTGTTTTCTCTCGAGGTGGAATAGTAATAACTGGCGAGGGCCTGGTTGACTTTGAAAGTACCTGCGTTGCTGGCGCCTTGTAAGAAAACTAAATTAATTTTCCAGGCGGCAAGGATGTGATGTTATTTATACTGAGCTTTCGAATTTAAAAAATAAGTATGTGCCTACTGTATTTTATTTTAATGTTCATATTTAAAAAAACTGTGTCCTCCCTTTAGTTTCGGAGAAAGTTGGGAACCCTAATTACGAGGTTTAATTAAAATCATTAGAGCTGTTTTGGAGAAAATATTGAATTGTTTAGCAGCTACATGTTCTGGATGTCCTAAATCAAAAATTCGAATTCATCCTTTGTGTAGGGAATATTTCTTTATCAAATTTGAAGCGAAGCGGCCAACCTGTTTAGGTTCTAGCTAAGAAAATAGTGGACGCATGGACGAACAGAAGCGGCCAACCTGTTTAGGTTCTAGCTGAAAAAATAGTGGACGCATGGACGAACAGAACGACGGATTGTATGGTGAACCGCTTTTTCGGATATTAGTGTTAATTTTCGAGGTTTTAATCGAATTTGTTTCTTTACACGAAACTAATACCTATAAGCCTATTTATACCTGCCCTATAGAGCAAGTAAAAATCAAAACTTTACCTTGGGTAAGCAAAATTTGAAAATAGACGTAAAAAGATAAATTTACGTTTGTATGCACCTACTCTTATGCAGGGTGATTCACCTAAGGTGTGACAAAAAGCTAGAGCATGTAGGTTTTGTCGAGATAAGAAAAAAATCGTATGGGAGGGGGTGTCTATTTCCCCCCGTTTAGCCGAAAGGGGCAATTTTCTAAAAAAAAATTACTTAAAACAGACAAAAAAAATATTAAAAAACTACGGTTACACCTACAATGCCATGATATAGCTTTTTGTAAAGCCAGAAATTTCATCTTTTATTTTATTTAAATAAATCTGTAAATATTAATTTTCAAACTCAAAATTTTGAAAAAAAAAAAAATATAACAAAAAGAATTCTAACTGATTTTTTTCCAAACTTTTACGTAATTAAGTATATACTAATTTTGTTTTCAAAATTCAATGCTCTTATTAGTTTTTAGTCAAAAACAAAAAATCGGAGGCTAAAATGCTTTTAAGTTTTTTAGAAAATTAGAAATAACGGGAGGGGCAATTTTCTAAAAAAAAATTAATTTAATACAGAAAAAATAAATATTAAAAAAAAAAAACGATAATGGTTACAGTGGCAGGTTATACTTTTTTGTAAAGCTGGAAATATCTGCTTTTATTTTGTTTTTAAATTGAGTTTTTTTAATGATTTTTTTATTTAATTTTACGTTATTAAGTAATATTTTTGTTTTTTATATTCGATGCTTCTTATATTAATTTCTAGTCAAACACTAAATCAAAGATAGCTATACTGAAAAAAAGTAAATCTTTCTGCACGATAAAATACGACCCAACGCCAATTAATAATTCAGCACAAACAACAACTTCACGGTCAGCTAAAAAAAGGGTTACAAATCGATGCTTGTGTTAGCAGTAGCTAGTTGCTAAAATATTTCTGATAAAAATGTTATATTTCTGTCAAAAATTTTATTTAAAAAGAATAAATGTTAACTGTTTACATACATATATGTAGTTTTACGAGTGAGGTTTGACAAAAAAAAAAACAAAATGTTTTTTTTTTCCAGATATACAATATGAAATATTGTAAAGTTTCTATTTTTAAATTAATAAATCGCCCACAAATTACCTAAAAAAAATTTCTGAATCATATTATGGATTCCAAATATTTATTTGTTTCAATAGAAATACGAAACGCTTTAAAATAAAACTTAAAACTTCCTTGTGGTCGATTTTAATTTTTGGTCATTATACTTATCCAGTGAGAGTGCTTGTATTTCTCTAAAATATATCACTGAATTCAAACATTAAAAAAAAAACAATGGAAAAAAAATAAAAAGTGGGCTATGGTAATTCGAGAGAAATAATTTTGATGATATTTTTTTAATTGTAATTTGTGTAGATACATATACTTTTTTTTAGAGACTTGATATAATTTTATTTCATACTGATTCATCATATAATAAAGTATAATGTGTTTGATACAAGACATTTTTTTATTTCGTTATAGGACATAGGTAGTTAAAAATAAAATTGGCACGTTCCACTGATATAGAATTTCTATATAGGAGCTATATACCTACCGTGTGTAGGTATACATACTAAACTATCTACATTCTACACTATACTCATGTGCACAGGTAGTATAGCTATACATATTTTAAGTGAACATTGGAACTGCATTCTACAGCTCTAAACAATGAAATGACGTTTAATATTGTAAGACATTTGGCATGATATTTCAGTATTGATGCATTGTGATTTTCCTTTTGAATAAGCGGTGATTCATATGTACTTGTGTAAAAAAAAAAACAATACACAAAAGCCTATTGTGTTTTGAACAAAAAAAAAAAGACTTAAGTGCGAGGTCTAGATATTTTTGTGCATTTATCACTGCAATGATTGATGAAATAGATTTATGCAAAAACTTCTTTTAATTAGGTTTGTTAATTTTTTGGGCTTTTAAAATGAGTTCCCATCTGAGAATATTTTAGCCCGGTAGCCGATATATTGAAAACTACCTTCCATTGACATAAAGAAAATTTTATTTGGATATGAAGCTTTTACTCATACATAACTAAATAAAACGCACGACTGGATCGCACAAACTTGCTCTTGTAGTAAAAGTTTCTTCGAATTTTAAAGATTGAGTGTATTAAAAGTAAATAATTTTTTTTATGGGAGCCTTAAGTTTAAACTAGTATAGAGCTAAAATTGTAAAATTGTTAAAAATAAACATAATTCGAAATAAATTTATAAAAAAAATCTTCTTAAATTGTTTTGAGAGCTAAAAAAAAAGTACTTTCTTTAACTAATCTTAGTTTTAGAGAAAAAAAAATTTAAAATCGTAGGAGCGGTTTTTTTTAAATTAGTTTTTTATATATAAAATTTTGTAAACATTTTTAAAAGAAAATATTGGTACATAATTTTCTTAGTATTTATTTATGTCGACTTAAAAATTGAATTTCGAAAAAAATTATCTACCCGTTTTGGAAATATCGAATTTTCAAAAAAAAATTTTTTTTTTTTGAAAATTTTGATATGCAGTATGATTTTAACTTTTGAGAAGCTTTTGTATAAAAAAATTAATTTAAATCGGCAACACATATAATGAGATGGTCCAAAATAAAGAAAATGGTTCTATAAGAGGTACTGTTAACAAGGGCTAACTGTAAATTTTGTTTTTGGCAGATCGTAGACCATACTAATATTAGTATTTAGAACTATTTAAATCAAAATCGTAGGAGTCGTTTTCGAGAAAATTTATATTTCCTTTAACGGTTTTTAAACATTTATATGGAAGGTACCGTTAATTTTGAGCATAAGAAAAATATTTGATCAAAATATTTTAGATAATGTTAAAAAACCGCTTGATGCCAAGTTTCATAAAAATCAACCAAATGGCTTTCGAAATATTTGGTTTTCAAAAAAAAAATTTAAAACTCTTTTTGAAAATCCAGAAAAAATTTTTGGAAAATTTTGGTTTACAAAACTATTAAAATTTTTCAGAAGATTCTCCATAAAAAAAAACGTGTCGGGGTTATGTCCCGAAAACACTTTATACCAAGTTTAATTAAAATCGGCCCATTATTTAAGGCTGTAGGCGAGTCCACAGACAGACAGACAGACGGACAGTATTGCGAGACACACTTTTTTCGTCTTCCCTATCACCGTAATGTCAAGTTTGATTGTTATCTCGAGTTCAATTTTGTTTACGAATCCAAAACTCGCCATACATATATATCGCAAGTATGGCGTGGTAGTAAAAAAAATAAATTTAAAATTATTAACAAAAAAACAAAGCAAAAAATTCAAGAAAAATAAAAAACGAATATTTTATTTAATATCTCTTTTAAGGTTTTCTTAACGGTTTGACTATAAGTAATTTGTTTTTAAATGCTGACACTTTCTAGCAACAGCTACATAGACGTAGTTTTTATTCAAATTGTCTTAAATTACATTTTTTTTGTTTTTATTTTGTTGATATTTAATTCTTAATAAGTTTTTTGCTAAAAAATTTCAAGTATTTTCGATAATAAATTACGGGAAAACCGTTGAAAATTGTATGGCAGGTAAAAACTGCTGTTTCTTAGCCCATAGGAAAATAAGACATTCACTTGGAAAAAATTCTGACAAAGCTGCATTTTGGTGGAAATTTTTTTTTTTGTATCTTAAGGATTTTCCAAAAATTACCCTTAATTTGGACCGGGGCTTAAATTTGTACGGGAGGTGAAAGGGATTGAATATTAGTATTTTGCTGGTTTCTCAAAAACTATCAGTGAAAAAAAATGTGAAGGCAAAAGTTTGTAGCTTATGTAATATTACATTAAAAATGTTCTGACACTTTTTTTCGTACAATCAATAGGTTTTGAGAAAAACTGCACAAACTTTACATATAATGTACTTCATTTAGTTAAAAAATTTATTGAAGTTGCATGTTTCAACGGGCAAATACCTTTTTTGTGTATCGTATGTGTTTGGGTACATCTCCACATTATAAAAAAAAATCGGGGTGGTAGGGGTTAGGAAAAAGCTGCCATATTGAAATAGCCAGTTTTTTTTTTTTTTTAATTTAAAGAACTCGCCTGAATTTTATATTTTGTAACAAAATGGCCAATGAAAAACTTTTAGACAATTAAAATCCCACCAAAAACATTGCATGTAAATAAGGTCGCCAAGACTCACATGCACATAACGCTTTCGCTGATGTGAAAAAGTTATTAGATCTCATAAAGAGCCAAGCCCATAACTCTACAAGGCCTAACTCTACAAGCCCTAACTCTATCAACCCTACATCGTGGTCGAAAAGTATGGCTTGGTCGTTTAATTAGTCCGCGGACTACATCTTATTCTGAAAATTTGAGCTCTCTGGCTTTATTCAGACCGAAGTTATGAGGGCTTGAAAATAAGGCGAAACGTTTCGAGAAAATATAGGTAGTTCCCGCCGCTCGTCTTGGCAGGGAGCACTACCGTGCCCCAAGATACCTAGACAATGAAGTATTAACATAATCTCTGGGACTTTTTTAGCTTCCCATTGGAAGTTATTGCAATCGGTCCGATTTGTGAAATTGAAAATTTTGACATTTCTATTGACATTTCGAGATCTCTGTTTTTAGAGAAATGTCTGTGTACGTACGTTCGTACATTCGTTACGTTCGTACGTTCGGAAGCTTGTTTCGCCGAAGATATCTCGAGAACGCATATAGATATCGACTTCAAATAAATTTTATTTAACAGATAATAAGGCCATAACGTGTAGAAAGGATTTTCAGTAAAATTTACTTAGCGGTTTTTTTTATTAAAATAAAAAAAAAAATTAATTTGGTGGCACAACGGCTTATGAAGAACCAGGGCCTAGTGGCTTACAACTCTCAACCATTCCTGTGTGCGTGTCTGCAGGAATGGAGGGGATCTACAGTTTATTGCCGAATCCGAACGGCTAAGGTGAGCGGCACTTTTCTATATGACAAGAGATACTCTTGGAGGATTTGTCACTTCCTCGCAAGAGGTAGTAGCTCCGAAAAAAAACTCGTGGAAGCGGCTGGTATTGAACCTCAGACCTCTGGCATAATAGTCCAATGCACTAACCATTACGCCAGGAGCTACTACAGAAAAATTGGTAATACTTTAAAAAAAAAAAATCAAACAACTTTTTTTTTTTTTTTAATTAAAAAAATCGTTAAAATTTGTTAAAAAATATTAAATATCTGGGAAGTTATCAGTGTGGGTCAAACCCAGTTATAACTGTCAAAGTCCACCTTTATCTAATGTGGTTGAATGTAATATTTAGCTCTAAGACACCCCTCCTGCCTTATGACAACTTTATAGAGTAGGGTTGGTGAAATATCTTTGTCGAATATTATTTTGCAAAATTTTAAAATTTTTCATCAATTTTTGTATTTTAAAAACAGAAAATCACATTGAACGTGGATTCAATCACCCCCTAGTACGAATTTTGTTACCCCTCCTCAAAAAATTGTATAAAAAATATATAGAATGTAGCCTGATATTTTGGCTTAATTTAAAGACTCCAACGTTGAAGATCCAATTACTAGACAAAAGTTTTAGCCAACAATATCGCTCAATTTTAAATTATTTTTCATTATTTTTTACTTCAGAAATAATTCAAAATAGAGTAATATAGTTTGCTTTCGAAGCTATAACTTTCGTCGATTTATAATCTGGCAGTTATAATCCTAGCAGTTTTTGTTAGTCCCTTTGAAAGATAAGAGATCATAATACCTGATTTTGTGAACTCATAATAATCATCTTTAGACCGTTAGTTTTTATTGAATATTTTGGTTTCTGATAGCCCAAATTGTGAAACAAAAATTGTTGCGAAATAAATTTTCAACTTGTCCAACTTGTTGCTTTGAAAACATTTGAGAAGAACAGGGGCCTGCACTGTTTTTTTTTTTTCTTAAATTTAGCACATCAATATGAAATTTAAGAAAATTCATACAGAACAAATTTGTAGGGCTTATTTAAATCGAATTTTGTCCTCCCTTAACATTTGTATGTTCCTGTAAAAACGTGGAACTGTTAGTATCACTTCCAGTTAATACCGATATTTTATGAATATTAGCTTATACATATTTTCTTCCATAACAACACAAGGAAAAGAACTTTTGGCTCCTTAAAAATTCCTAACACTAGAGGAATCGTGAATATGGTTTGTTTGCTTACCTACATATTAACTGAGCAAACAGATTTATATATTTTTTATTTATTACAATAGGTACAGAAAAAAAGATCTAAACAACAACAAAATTGTAGAGAATTTAAATCCCTACACAAATTTGTCCTCTACCTACATCCTCCATATTGTTTTTTTCTTTATTTGAAATACTAAAATATTTATTTTTCAATTTTGTTGGCTGGTAGCTATAAATTTTTCAATTTTAACAATAAAGAAGAATATTCATATTTGGAACTTTTCAAGGACACTTGCTGATGTTTGATGAGAAATTAAATTCTCCAAGAGATCGTTCGAATTCGGCAAAATTTTTGATTTACCTTCTTTGAGAGTTTCAAGCTTGAAAAGAATTATATAATTAATTCGGTTATTAAATTATTTATTCTTCTGGAGAAAACAACAATAAAATATCGAAATAAAAAAATAATAGATAATCTTAGAACTTGCCACAACGTAAAAATATAAAAATAGAACAAAAAATAGAAATAGGTTATAAAATGTCAACAAAAAAAAAAAAAACATACTATAGGTATACCTACTCAATTCAGTAATAAAAATTTTGTATACATATGTATGTAGTTGTATATACATAAATATATATGTTATGAAGAAGAAGAATCAAAATTAATTTGTTTTTATTGTTGTTTAAGTTAGCATCTACATCATATATTGAACAAAAAATCAATTTGAAGCTTTTTTTTTTTTAAGTTTTTTTTTTGGTACCTACACATACATATGCATGTCTTGGCATTTTATAATTTATGAGTTATGACTTTGCTAAGACACCATTTCTTTTTTCTTTGGATCTATTATTTATTTATAAGCAAATTTATAAACAAAATTTATTTGTTTGTTAAATATCTACGTTTAACTTTTGCCTCGATTTCCACTTTAACTTATCAACTACACGCATTTAACTTAAATTTGGTCATGACTCATGCGAGTAAAAATTTGGCATATTAATTTATCAAGGCCAGTGTATAGACTGTAGACTGTAGAGTGTAGAGTGTGGGCTTCCAAATTAAAACTTTGCCATCCAGCTGTGTTTCGAAGAATTTTTAATAACACAAATTCTAAATACTATTGAAATAAATCAGACAAGTACACGTAGAAGACTTTGGTCGGTTTTCTTGACTATTGTTTTACTTGCAGAGAACTCCGAAGTTGGCCAAATCTAGAGCTGATAATAAATCAAGAGTTGGGCGGCAGGTTAAAAATTTCTTTTTTTTTTTTCACTTATCAAATTATCAACACAAGAGATGAAATTTAAAAGTTGGCAAACTTAAGTTTTTCAAAAATTCCCTGGGATATTTGCGACAGATATGCCAGTCTCCATTATTATAAATTTGAATTTTTTTTTAATTAATTGGCAAGTTTATATTTTAGAGATTTCGGACGAATCCGTAGGTATTCTCAGAAATACACTTGTCAAAACAATTAAGGGGGAAAAAAAAATCACTTTTTTTTTTGTGTTTTTTGAAGAGCTGTATCTCTGTGAAAAGTGGTCGTATTGAGATAAAACAAAAAGCCTTCTGAAGCTTTATATTTTTTGTACTGAGAAATTTTAGCAAATAATATGTTTAAGGTACCGTTATTGCGCAATCATAAGAAGCAGCACGACACAAAAATTTTCTTTTTTTTTCTTTTTTTTTGAACATTGACATTTTCTTTGAAAATTTTTTTTTGAGCCAATTTAATGTTATTTTTTCGATAACTTGTTTATTCAGCTTTAAGGTAGTCTTTTTTTCGATATTCTACAATTTTTTTTCAGAAGAATATCTGGCTTTGAATGAAAAAACAGACTTTTGACTTTTGCTACCAATATCTTCGCAAGAAATGACGACACTGAAAATGAAAGGCTGGTTTTAAAAACTGGAATTAATATTCTGCAAGATTTTTCCAAAACTTTATAACGATTATTTTTTTGGCTCCTCATCGTTACATTCAGAAAAGGTAAAAAAACGACTTTTTAAAGACTTTTTATAAATTTTTTACTGCTTTACAAATATTGACTGCAGGACTTAATTTGGCATGACATTTTAAAAAACTATAGACCACCAATATTCTTGTAAAATTTCAAGTTAATCCATTGAACCGTTTTCACGTACCCAATGATCAAAGTCGTAAAAACCAATTAAAGGACCAAATAGGGTGGTTCATAAACATTGTGAAATTGTCATCAAAATTGAAACGAAAACAACAATTTCTGCCCACTTTTTTCACAGTTTTGCGTTAGTTACAATACTTATAAGCGTTGAAAAGAAAAAAACACAGGTTTTTCAACAAAAAAAAAAAATTGGAGCAAAAATTGAATTAAATTACTTTTTTAAATCAACTTATTTCTATTTATAGTTTTCGAAAAAATTATTTCCAACTTAAAAATGTTGAAAAACAAAAAATTGAATATTTATTTTTTCTATTGATTTTCTCTATTAGCTTTCATATATGACATAAGTTTCATCACTGTTGAGCAATGTTAAAAGTGGGCCCAAAGTCCATACAAAAGTGCCCATGGTCCTTTTGATAAAACAAAAATCTAAATTCTAATGGAAAATCTCAAGTTTGCTTGGGAGTTGAGAACGTCAAGAGTTGATAAACCCTAGAGTTAAGAATCGGAAGTTAAAACTGTCAACTTTGAGTGAATAAATACAAAGTCGCAAGTTGAAAATGAAAATCCTCAAGTGTGTTTAACTTCAAGTGAAGAAAATCGCCTTAAGAGAACTATATTTAATTCTCTGGTTTAAGATTTAACTTAAAAAAATGGCCCTAAGTGCCAATTGTACAATCGTGGGTTAAATGTTGATCCGTGTTTCTGTATTTTTAATTCACCGATTTCGGCGGATTAACTAAAGTTAAGCGATGGTTCAGACTTATGTACTTATCACATACTTGAACCTTGAACCATCGTTGAACCTCAGTTAATCCACCGAAATGGGCGAATACAATAAAAATTAAATATTAAATTTAGCTAAAACGATTTCTAAACATCTGATTTAAGGTTATAAAAATAAAATAAACAAAAAAATAACTTAGTTAAAATAAGCGTTATTTTTAATTAAAATGAATTTTTAAAAAATCACGTTGAGTATGGTTGAAATAAAGCACCGTTGCAACTTCTGAAATTTTCGAAGAAAAAACATAAAATACTAATACGATTTTTTTTGTATTGAACAAAAATTAAAAAATTGTTAATTTTCGTTTATTTGCCCGAAACAGCCAATTTCAGATAGAGTTTCGGTATGAACTTCGCCTTTTTATTCAATTTTTCTGACATAATATTGATATATTTAGCAGATTCATATAAAGGCTGCAAAAGTTTTTGACAAAAAGTAATTTTTGTCCCGCGTAATTTAATTGCTTAAATTATTTTTAAAGTTCTATTGCCATTTTTTTTTTTGGGATCATTAAAAATTATTAGATATTATTTTCAATAACTTACCTAGATGTAAGACTTGGACTTAATGAATCAAAATCATTCACCGGATGAATTAAACCATGTTCAGGTGTTACACTCCCATAGAGACTTTCACGATGCGTTGCATTTGTAAGCTGCGTGTAATTGTTATGCATATCAACATCACTATCATTTGGTGATTCACCGCCGCTACTGGTTGCATTGTTGTGCTGCTGATGGTTATGATGATGATGTTGCTGATGATGCTGGTGATCTTGTTGATTGTGATGGTGATGATGATGTTGATGTAATTCTCCTCCACTTGTCAAAGTTAGATAACTCGTTGTTTCACTATTACCACTACTGTCCGCCCCACCACCCATGTGATGTTCATCGACCATCGAACAGGTTTCATCCTTCAAAGTGTCCTGTATCACTTCGTCTATGTTATTGGGGGTGGCAGTATCAACAAGTGTTGCTGCAGTTGTTGCATGCAAATGATGATCGGCCACATTGCCCCCAAATGCCGAATAAAGTGCTAAATTACTGCGCATGTTAATTTGATCGATAGCTGTGTGATTTGCAGCAGTCAGTAGAATATCCTGAGTATGTTGGAGATGTTGATGAGGCTGATTGTGATGCTGATGATGTTGCTGATGATGATGGTGATCAGCAATCAACTTACTACTCTCGGAATCCTTGTGATGCAGGGATAAGTCGTATGCCCAATTATATGGGGGCATAGATATGCTGTTATTATTACTGTTACTCAAATTCAAATACGAATCACTGTGATCGCTCAAACTAGCTACAATTGCCGGTGAGATCGTTGTATATCTTCCTTGATATTGCTGTTGCAAGTCGGCCGCGTATTGTAATGTAGCCTGTGTATGCTCTAATTGTTGTTGTAAACGATTATTCGATATTATAACGGTATTATTTGAACCACGATAACCACTCGGAAGGTTTTGATTATTTTGACCGACACTAACACCACTTGCAGTCAAACTATCATTACCGGCTGGCACAAGAATTATATTTTCATTATTTTTATTATCGTGATTATTATTGTTATTTAATCTCAATATGACATTGTTGTTATTAGTGACGTTAGACGAACTGTCATTGGTATCTTTACGTGAATGTTCAATTACTGGCACTGCACTTATAACTGATATGGAAGAACTGGGCGCCACTGTCGATGATGATGATGTAGGTAAACCTGATAACACACTACCACTACAACTACTATTAGCACTGACTACCGAAGGTGATAAGATGCTTTTTGACACTACTGTATTTGAAGATAAGGTGGTTTCGTCGTCTAAATTAGGCTCAGTTTTGCAGCATAAAACTGTTTGGTTTGATGTTTCGCTGGCAACTGATATGATCGTCGTGGTTGGTGTCGGGTTAGACATAGTTGCTGTCATGGACACTGATGATGTTTTGGTGGTTGGTATTTGTTCAATTGCGGCTGGCACGTTAAATGCCTGTGGCAGCGGTGGCGGTGGTGGCGACGATGAAGATGATGTTGACGAAGGCGAAGACGAAGACGATGGCGAAGAGGACGGTGACGACGATGATCGGTGATTGTGAATGTGTGTGTTTAATTGTTGCTGCTGTTGTTGTTTTTTTTGTTTTTGTTGTTGGAATCGAAGGGATCCTTCGCCGTTATTCATTACCCCTCCAGATTGATTGATTGTATTGGTTGAAGGAGACTGCTGTGTTGTGTTATTGTTGGATATACCATTGTTATTGTTTTTCCTGAGTATATAATTATCACTTTTCTTGTTATAGATGTTGTTTCTGTTTCGATTGTTGCTGTGACGCGATGGTGATGCCCTGACTGGTAGCTTCATTTTGTTGGACCAAACTGAAATTCAAATTAAAAAAAAAAAAAAACATTAACATTATTATAGCAAGTGTATTATTATTCCACAATAATGAGAAAGCAGAAATATTTAAACACACCAGCAATGAGGTGTAGATACTTTTATGAGTTGTTGGAAAGAGATAGATAAAAAGTTCCTATAAAAATATATTTCATTATTTCAATTTCCCCTACCTACTTGTTGAGGATTGACTTATTCCCTTCTCTATTCTATCTCCCTCTCTGATTTGTTTATTTTGTTCATAAGTAGTTTGACATTAAGGAATTATATTGGTATGGTGTTTGTGTGACGTTTTGTTGACGCCCCATTTCTGACGTTGTTCATTGGGTATGTCGGATTGTGTATATTTTATATTTAAATTGAATAACAATTGAGTCTTGGGAGTGGGTATGATGGAGTAAGTACCTAATTATATTGTTAACCGTAATGATCGTTTTGATGAACCAGACACATAATGTACTTATACTTTGTGGCTTATATACTATCATGAACAGGGTTACCGCAATTTAGTTAAAAAAAATTATTATGAAGCATTGGGGTTATGTACCTAATTATACATATGTGCATATACTGCATATAAGGTATTTATATATTAAATGTACCTACTGCCTTATTTTACATTGTTTAAAAATTATAATTTATATATTATTTGAAACTCAAAATATTTGTAAGTATGATACCTACATTAGGTACCTAGAAGTAAGCGAGCATGTGGATAGCATAGACCACTTAGATATAATAATATTGAATACCTACCTTTTGTAAGCATACTAGTAGTATGTATTAATAGTACTGGAAGCTTCCGCAAACAAATATTGATAGGCATCGGTCCATCGAATTTTACAAAAATTTGGAAAAATACCTACCTAACTGTTTTTTGAACAAATCTGTACATAGCTATTTTTCATCAGAATATTTAGATCATAATAAACCCACCATTTATACAGATATGTATGTACAACATATAGAATTTTGTATTAAAATATTGTATGGCGTTCTACGGTAATGATTTTTACTAAGATTAAGATTACATTTGGTTGTAGTTGCGGTGGCATGATGGTTAGTGCAATGAACTGTCATGCCGGAGGTCTAGGTTCAATCCTTAGTCTTGCCGCCTAATTAATAATAAAAAAAAAAAAACGGCAGTACTCTTACGAGGAATTGACAAAACCTCCAAGAGTAAGTATCTCCTATCATAGAAAAGTACCACTCACATATTAGCCGTTCGTATTCGGCAATAAACAGTAGGTCCCCTCCATTCATACAAACATGCACACAGGAATTGTTGAGAGTTGTAAGTCACTAGGTCCTTGTTCTTCATGAATTGTTGTGCCATCAAATTTACCTTATTAGATAATAAGATTACATTAAATTTAAAAACATTTTTTTGCGAATTTTCAGGTGCGAAAAATGATAAATCTCCCAAACAAAAATTATAATCATTTTTAACGTCAAAATACATACCTTTATATAGGTATGTTTTACTGATTTTTGTACCTACCTTAAAAATCAACAACAAAATTTAGAATCATAATTATATTAGGTATTATTTTCTGATTACATTAATGAAAGTGCAATTTTGTTCACCCCGAACATACATTTCATTATAACCGCAAAAGCCTTAAAAATTAAAAAATTTGGAATATTTTCCGTACGTGGCTCAGGAGAAAAAAGATGAAACGTAAAAAGTGCAAAAATCTCATCTATTAATTTGTATATCAAAAGTATGATGACACGGGGATGACCTCTGACAACTTTTTTTTTTTTTGTACTATACATAATATTTTGATTTACGGAGTGTCTGATAGTAAAAAAGAATTAAAAAGAATTTAGAAAATAACAGACACCCCATCATGTATACACAGGGAAAGTTCCAATAAGCGAACACGTAGGTACCTACCCTAGTCTCCTCGCTCTATTTGCGGCTTATTAAAGCTTCGTGTCCGCTTACCAAAGATTTCCTATTAATTTGCTATGTTAAAAAACAGAAACTATACTGAAAATATACTTTTTAATTTGATAGACAAAATCAAGTAAGATAAAAAAAAAAAAATAAAAAACTGTAGTATAAACAGCCGTATTATTCAGTCACTTAAATCCGGTTTAAAGGTAAGACCGCACTCGACGGAACTGCAAGGCAACAGAACTTCACGAAGCGGTAAAATATTATTTGTATGAAACTGTATTAGCTATATCGCACTAAGCGATAATGGAAATGGAACGCTTTGCTTATCGGAGCAACTTTGTTTGTCGCGTCGGTGCAGTTCAGCTCCGTTGTCGTTATAGTGCGATATAGCAAGCGGCGCGCCGCAGTGCGTCAAAAATTATTGAATGTTTTGTTTTAGTACAGTGAAATACAAAATGGTGGCTGTTCTTTGCATTTTGTTTAGGAAAAACATTTTTTATGTGTAGGGGAAGGTAGTGTGAGAGGAAAACTTTGTTTTCGGGGTAATTTGGCCGCCATCTTTTTTGTAGAATTGTAGAAATTCAATTGCCACTAACTTCATGATTTGTCGCTTACGTATCGCACTGCTGCAGTTCAAGTGCGGCATATTAAAAAACTGCCGCGGAGTGCTGTGCAGTTCCGTCGAGTGCGGTCTTACCTTAAAGCAAGTCAAACCCAGATGCCCTCCCAAGCTGTTAATATTCACTTGTTATACCACTCCTTTTCAACATTGCCAAGCTTAATTCAATTTAATTTAAAAAGACTTCCAGGTAGCAATTAAATTAATTAAACTCGGGTTCAAACTCAAAATACAAAACAAAGAAGCAAGCGACAAAAAATTAAAATCATTTTTGCAAATGTCATATTATTGATATAACGTAGTTTTTAAATGTCTTTTCAATTAAGTTTTGACAGTTTTACACACGTTTTACTTCTTTTTATTCTACCGAGTGTGATGTGTTTTTTTTTAAGTGAATATTATGGACATAAGTTTAAATTGTCGGGTGTAAAGCATGCGGATTAAAGGAAGAGTTTAAAATTCACTTCAACCCAATTTACAACTGAAGTGAATAATATGGCTGTAAAGAAACAAAACTGTATTTATAATTAAATAAACAAAAAGTTATATATGCATACTATTAACCACCTAGTTGAAGGCTTTTAAAGGAAAAGTGAAAGGCGCAAATTTTTTAACAGGCTATGTTAAGGTATTGACATGATACTACTTAACAATTTTCTAACTTTAACGCTTTTTACTAAAATGTTCTTAATTTTAAATGTTTTTTAACTAGTGTCATACTAAACCTATTTTCTTAATAAATTCCAGCTGAACACGCCTAAAATAGTGACAGTTAATACCATTTTCCCATTTGTAAATGGTAATTATCAAAGTGACATTTAGAGTTTATGAAGAGAAGTCAAGCCATTTAAACAGTTTGATTTCTTTAAAAATACTGAAATAGTACTAAAAATAGTATTTAAATTCGGGATTCAACCCCGAATGCATTCGGTATTTTTTGGCATTCCGGATTTTTGCATTGGGGATTTTGTCTATTCGGGATTTTGTCTATTCGGGATTTTGGCATTCGGGATTTTGGGCATTCGGTATTATGAGATTCGGGATTCTCATTTTTAGTAATTCGGGATTTTGGGATTCTGGATTTTGTCCCCTTGCCTATAAACTATAGCGAAGCACCCGATTCAAAAAGGTTTAAGATTTCTTATATTGAATGGTGTAATTGCTCAATAATTTGCCGTTCATCAGTCTTTAATTATTTGTTACACGACAAAAACGAATTTGTCACAACTAATTCATGTGTGATAACCGACAAATTATTAAGAATCAAACCATTCAATATAAGAAGTTTTTAACCCTTTTTGAGGGTCTGCTTCTTTGAGTTGATAGATATCCATCCTAGGGAAGTAGCAAAAAAAAAAAAACATAGAAAACATCGAACGACAAATTCAATATTCTTACAATTAATAAACGGAAAATGGTCCATCTAATAATTTTTTGATCGGGAATTTTGCTTCGCTAATTTGACACACATATACAATTAGCTTTTACAACAACAGAAGCAATATGGGATATGAACCTGAGCTTGGATCTAATTTAAGCAGGGTCGTTCTTACGATTAAAAACTCAATTACAATCGATGAATATAGCGTCAAGAAAAAGAAACAGATTGGCATTTCGAAGCATACAAAAAAAGAGCTGGCTAACAGAACGACACAATTCAGATAAACATTCGAGGTCACTTTGAAGTAAAAGGCAGTAATTTAGCGATTTAGCGAAAAAATTCTATGTCCTCCGCAAAATTAGGGATATCATTGAATAACAACAAGAATAGAAGAGGTCCCAAATGACTCTCTTGTGGTACTCCTGCTTTGGTGATATGAATGGATTTTAATAACATCTCATTTAAACGGACAACCTGTGTTCGACCGACCGTTGAGGTAGGAATTCTCAGATTATTGTAAAGTTAACATATTCCAAAGTGTATCAAATATACATTCTTCATTGATGGGACTAAGCTTAGAGATTAATGTTTCGTAATGCAATTTTTCTTCACAATATAATCCACGGAAGGTGTTAAGTATATTTACACAGTCTCAAAGAGGACTTTGATTGATTTTTCCACGATTTATGTATACCATTGCTGAACGATCTTTTTTTGTAAGAACAGTTCGGATGTGGAATGGTCTCCCATTAGAGTTCCAAAGGAACTACCTCACCAGCTATATTTAGGAAGAAGAAGATATTTACTTACTTTTCAGCTGAAATTTAACATATTCAAAATTAATTGCTAATTTTCTTTTCTCTTGATTTTTTTTTACTTTTTAATTTTTCAAAACTTCTTTTCAAAGTTGATAATTATATTAATCTTTTTACTTTTTATATTATTATCTAATTATCCTAAATATTTATATTAACATAATTATAAAGCATTAATGTATGTACTTCTGTATTAACTATTAATTATTCATTAATTATTTGCTACTATTAATTAATTATTAAGCAGAGTATTGTTAATTTTAGATAGAAACTAATTAAATTAAATTAAACTCAACAAATTAAATTTTTGAGCTTACATTGCATTTTTCTGAATAAAAGAAAAACTTACCATCAATTTGAAAAATACCGTATTCTTCTACAATATTTGGAACATAATGAACTATTACGTGGTCTTGATATTTTAATGCCAAAAACAGATGTGCAGCAAAATTAGAAATAGAAACATCGTACAGCCAAGGCTGCATGCAGAGCCTGGAATATGTCAGCCCTCATAAGAACCTGCGAGTAAAGCCGAAACAGCTTTTTCCAATGAGGGCTGACATATTCCAGGCTCTGCATGGAGCCTTCGCTGCACGATATCTCCATTTCTAATTTCGCTGCATGGGCAAAAGCTGCACATCTGTTTTCGGCATAAATTTTTTATCGCTGCATTGGAAAATGCTGCACATCTGTTTTCGGTATAAGAGATTAATTGAAATTCAAATTTTCATTTAATTTTCTGTTGCTTATTTTGAAAAATGAGATTTGTTGGGAACCTACTTAGTGTCGTTTTTCTTCAACCGAGACGATATGTACATTTATGCAAATTTCTCTTAACACTTGTTGACTTAGTTATTTTTTAATTGGTTGTTGATTGGAAGGATGAAAGATACATTTCCTACACATTTAAAAATTCACAACATCAAACATAAAGAATCTTTATACTCATTACCTATTCCAAATTTGCATGTATAAATAGGGATAAACCATCAGACAAAAGGAAAACAATGCAACTTAAATTTGTTCGTTAATGAATTTATAGATAGGTAGAGGTACCTATGCACGTACCTCAATAAATTTGAGAGTTTTCCTTCCTCCTTAAAACAATAAAGTTTATGAATAACATTCTTTAACTGGCCGCATAATAAAATTAGGTGAGGTACCTCCACTTCCGTTTTTCACAACAAAAATTCGAATCGAACAGCATTTAAGATCAGGCGTCACAAAAGTACGTTTCACTATAGGTATCTATACTACATTCCTATACCTAATAGAAGATTATACTTAATTACAACACAGACCTATACATTTATAACTTTTCCCTGGTTATAGGCACTTCCTGATTTACTTTGATATAATGTAAAAACATTCGAAACGTAATGCAGGTCATTTATGTACAAATAAATATAAATCAAAACAAGGAAAATAAATTAGGTATGCATCTTTTCGAAAACCAAAACTCATATGTTAGAATTTTTTTTATAGAAAACAAAAATGTAGGTATACTTAGTTTGTACGATATCCTTTGAGGAGTTCTTAAATGTTGTTTTGTAAACAAACCAATAAAAAGTACCTAGACAAACAGACAGACCTTATGTCGATCATCAAAACACTATGTGTCATCCGATGACCACTAAATAGACGAGTCATATTGCATTTCATTCGATCACAGTCCACAGGATGCGGCACGTGACCCTTATGGTTTTGGGTCTTTTATAAATTTTATAAATATCTATGTCTACCTGGACAAGGACAACGATGGTTTTTGAACAGGTATTCGTATTCTTGTTGCATAAAATCCTTTAGACAAATAAACAAAAAACAACAATATTACAACGATGACTGGTATCTTATACTTTCGCTATATCCATTAAGTGCAAAATACACATGAACAGTTTTATTGTTGACAGATATTTGTTTGCTTGTTTGTTTCTTTTCTATTATGTGGATGAGTAGGTACATACATACATATATGTAAGCACCTATGTGAGTAATCGTTAAAAACAAAAGTTTTCCCGCGTTATTGGAAAACATTTATTTTAATATGATTTTTACCAGCAAATAAACCAAGCGAACACATGTTGGTGAGAAAGAAGAGCGAAAAATATGATATGTGATATGATATGTGATTGTTGACAGAAATTTTTAATAAATTTTCCACAAATTCCAAAAACCTGTGAGGGAATGTTCAAAGACTTTAGGTACGGAGTTTTAAGAAAATCGTCCTATTTGTTTAGGCTGTACTGTAGTCGAACAGACATGCATAAGAAGGCCGAACTACAAGTAGGTACCTAGAGCTTCTTTCGTCTTCCCTATCAAAGAGATGTCAATTTGAATCGGAATCCCAAGTGGTCACTTCCGAAACTTTACGCACAACGCAACGTAGGTA
Organism: Epistrophella euchroma; assembly: GCA_947049315.1. Lineage (NCBI taxonomy): Eukaryota > Metazoa > Arthropoda > Insecta > Diptera > Syrphidae > Epistrophella > Epistrophella euchroma. Next base: position 129,585,333 of record OX346246.1, read on the forward strand.
CTATTAATATAACAGTGGAACTGCCAAAAGTCGAACTCTCAAAATGAAAAAAAAAAAAAAAATTTGACATATAAAAACTTCGATTTATAGAAATAACAACAAAACTTTTAGATTTATTATTTTATTTAATTATAAGGACATTCAAAGAGAGACAACAAATTTTAATCAACACAAGCTTAAAAAAAATTTGTAAAATGTTTCAATTTCGTAAATTTTGTTGAACAAAATACCTCTGTTTGCTAACGTGATATTTTTACAAAGTTTTCCCTTTTTGGTTTTTTTTTTAGCTATGGGTTTTGACAGCAAAATGTGAAAATTTGTGAAAATTTGCAAGAAATTTTCCCGTTACCAAACAGACTTATTTTTAAAGGCTTCATAAACTTAAGCTTGTCTCGGCTGCCTGATGAATAAGCCTTCATCTGCATCAGCATCATATTTACCGTCATTTTTGATTTCGACTATAGAAAGCGAAATCTCTTCATCAGACTTCATGATAAAGAATAATTTCATTGTCCTAGTTAATGTATTCTTGAAGGCTTCCGCTTCAACATGTCTTGTGTATTAGTGGAAAATTCTTGCATTTCTTGCAATTCACTTATGACCTTCAGTTTTTGATGCTTTAATTTTCTTCCTGACATTTCTTTTTTCTTAAGCCGTAAAAAACCGAAATTTGAGTGAAAGACATAAACATCATACATAGACATGCATATACATTACATACCTAAAAAAAACTTCCAAAATATGAAATCACAGTAAACTAAAGAAAATTAAAAAAAAAAAAAACTTGAAACAAAAGGGGGTTCCCCGAGTCAGAGAAAACTTCGAGATAATTTATGCCGAACTCCTTTTAACAAGAAATTCAATTTGTTTAAAAGAAAAAAAAAAATAGATTTTTCAGGACAAATTCTTTATATTGGAAAAAAAATCGATTCTGTTTGAAAAAAAATCTAATTTTTTGTTAAAAGGAATTCGACATAAGAGAAATATGGGTATGGTATGTTTCGCCAGAATTGTTTGGCAATTTAACGTTTCGCGGTGGTACATTTCGCCGTTTCTCGTTTCGCATTTTTTTATTTAGCACTTTGTTATTTCGCAATTTTCGTTTTGCAAATTACGTTTGGTTTTTTATATGATATGACAAACTATCATTTCGCAATTTTCACTTAATATTTTGTTTGATTGGCATTTTTAGGTTTGACAATTTTTTATTTGGCATTTTATTATTTTGCTATTTTTCATTCAGCATTTTGTTATGTCGCTTTTTTTTATTTGGCAATTTGTTGTTCAGCTTTTTTTTATTTGGCATTCAATTGTTTGGCAATGTTTTGGCTTGCATTAAATTACATGCCTTAAAATTTCGCGCGAAATTTTAAGGCATGTAATTTAAAGGAAGCCAAAACATTGCCAAACAATTGGAATGCCAAACAAAAAAAAGCTGAACAACAAATTGCCAAATAAAAAAAAGCAAAAAAACACTGAAAAAACACTGAATAGAGAATATAAAAAATATAATGCACTTATACGAAAATAACTGCCCAATTGCTTAAAACCGTTTTTTCCTTGGAGTAAAATGTGAAAATCCTCTTTCTGTTATGTATTTACCTAAATAATTTGAACGACAAAAGGGATGTCAAAAATTTTAAACAAAAGATTTTACTTAATTTCATTTTTATTTCAAAATAGAATAAAAAAAAAATTATATACACTTCACAAATAAAAAACATAATTAATCTCGAAAAGAGACGATGGTAATGATTGGTCAAACGATCAAAGCAACAAAACGGCGAAATGATCTTTTAGCGAAATAATAAAACGGCTTGACGATATTTCTCGAAATGATTAAACGGCGAAGCGTTATTTCGCAAAATAATGAAACGTCGAAACAATATTTTTCGAAAAAACACTTGGCCAAATAATAAACAATTTAACACAGAAAAACTAAGGAATAATTTGCCAAATGAATTTTGCGAAATGATCGAAAATATTTTTAACAAAAAGCGAAATATAAAACCGCCGAATGTTAATTGCAGAATGATTGAAAAACGTAATGAATAAAAAACAAAATGTAAAGTGCCAATTAAGAATTGCGAATTAAACAAAATATTTAACGACTAAGGCGAAACAAGAAATGCCAAATGAATTTTGCCAAACAATGGTGACCCGAGAAATATTAATAAACATTTGTCAAAAAAAAAACAAACACTTTTTTAGTGTTTTTTGAAAAGTTGTATCTCTGTGAAAAGTAGTCGTATTGAGATGAAACAAAAAGCATTCTGAAGCTTTAAATTTTTTTGTATTAAGAAATTTCAGCAAATTATTTTATTAAGCTACCATTATTTCGCAATCATAAGAAACAGCACAGGCCAAAAATTTTAATTTTTTTTTTTTGAACATTGTCATTTTCTTTGAATTTGTTTTTGAGCCAACTAAATGTTTTTCTTCGAAAACTTGTTTATTCAGCGTGAAGGTCGTCCTTTTTCGTCATTCTACAATTTTTTTTCAGAAGAGTATCTGGCTTTGAATTAAAAAACAGACTTTAGACTTTGACTAAACTTTGACTTGAAGAATGACGACACGAAAAATTTAAGGGTAGTTTTAAAAAATGGAATTAATTTTCTAAAAATGGTTTTCCCATACCGAATTATCAAAGTCGTACAAACCAAATTTTATGGTTCATAAACATTGTGAAATCATCATCAAAATGCAGTTTTTCATTAGTGACAATACTTATAAGATTTTAATGGGAAATAAACAACCTTTTCAAGAAAAAAAAAATACAACTGAAATTCTAAAATTATGAAATAATTATTCAATTTATTCTTTAATTTTTTTTTTTTTGTAAAAATGTTTTTGTTTTTCTTTTCAACTCTTATCAGTATTGTAACTAACGCAAAACTGTAAGAAAAGTGGATAGAAATTGTGTTGTTTTTTTTGCTTGTGCTGCTTCTTACATTTGAGTTTTGATATTCAAATTAAAAACAATTTTTTAAACGCCTTTTTTAAGATATTTCGAAAATTGATTTGTTTTAAAAAATTAATTGAACGTTTTTTTACCATTTATTAGATTTTATATAATTTATAAGTATTGCAATATTTAACTAAGTATGAAAATATGTAAATATAATATTTATTAATTTTGTTCTCACCATCACCATTAAGGCTTAATTACACTCAGGACCGTTTGCAAAAAGAACAAATGTAAAAAACAAAAATATGCGCATGAGTGTGAAAAAGCGTATTGTGTTTAAGATTTAATTTCAGACAATTTCTTAACACTCAGAAATGGAGAATGCACACAAATATACAGGTTGATTTGCATACTGTGTGACAAAAAGCTAAAGCGTGTAGGTTGAGTCGAGACAAGAAAACAATCCTATGGGCTTACTTCCCCCCGTTTAGGCAGGAGGAGCAATGTTCGGCTCCGTGAAATAACTCCCCAAAATGTTTGTTTTTTTTTTATTTTGTTGAAGTCCCCAATTTCAAAGATGAAATAAATCCCAAAATCGCATGACAAACAAAAAATTAAATAAGTCCATATTCATATGAAAAAACTTCTGATTTCGATATACATTTTGGGGAGTTATTTCACTGTTCACGACTAGAAATAGAAAAGAAATCATTTAAAAACAAGGTAACACTTAAAATGTCATGCTCTTTTAGAGCTGAATTATTTGAGAGAATAGTTTTTGAAAAATTAATTTTCTAACTCAAAATTTTGAAAAAAATTAACCATTGTCAATAAGAAAAAATTAGTTACCTAATTTAAGTTTATAGCTTAGAAAAATTACAGTTTTAAAATGAAACCTTTAATAATAATCTAAGAGCCCACAGCAAATTTTGGGGTGTGAAAGTGAACCAAAAAAAAAAGTATATGAGTCGAAAGCAGTGGTCAAGCTGATGACAGAAATGAAAGTCTTGCAGTCCTGTTAGTGAGCAAAAGTACGGTAAAAACCCAAAAAAATCAACTCTTGGGATAATTGTATGAACCAAAATTCGTTTTAACCAACCCCTAGACCGTTTGAAAAACCCCAAAAAACCAACTTTTTGGATAATTGTATGAACCAAAATTCGTTTTCACCAATCTCTAATGCTCCTCTGATCACGGAACAGTGGGTCCAAGACCATTTGGAAAAATGCCCTAAAATAATTTTAACAAGAAAAATCTTAAATTCTCGTTCTAATTCAAAAAAAAAAAAACTATTGTGAATGTAAAAAAGTATAAACTATAATTTTGGAATAAAGTTAAGTAGCCCGAGTTCAATCACCGAAATCAGTTGGTTTAAAATCTTGATCCAAAGACTAAATAAAGTTTAAACTCGTAAAATTTGGACCTTTTGGTTTATTATTATGTGAAATTTTTAGTGTATAGGGTTGCCAGATTTATCTTGTAGGTGGGCGGGATATATGACAAAAATATGGAACAATATCGGGATTTCAATTTTTTCCCGGGACAAAATAATAGCTCATAATACGAGTATCTAAATCAAAAAATTCTTTTCAGTGAATGTTTCCCGGTAAAATTTTTGTAAGACCCTGTGCGAATTGGATTAAAACTTCGAAACTAAATTTTGAAGTTTCCACGTACATACATATTCACTGGCATTAGTGTCAAAAATGTACCTAAGGTTAAATTTAATGCGATTTTTATCCAATTCACAAATGACTTTAATTCATAAATTCGCATTGCGAAGCAATTCTTACTTCACTATATATTTCCCACCATAAAATAAAGAGACGTCAAAATGAGTCACATGGAATGAGTTCAATTCAAAAACTATTTATGTCCGTCGTCGGTTTATTTCCCAAAACTGCTAGTTTTTAACAATTTTAGAACTAAGATTATTCGAAGAAATTGGCAGTTTTGGAATGCAAATGAAACTAAATGTTTTCCAATTTGAAGTGACAGCTGTCAGGTTGCTAGAATGACGTTCTACGTAAGGTTGAATTAAGATCACAAACCAGTTATTCTTTTTTAAATATTTAAAGATTTTTGCACTGTATATTATTCTGTGAGTTCTGAAATCCGGGACGTCTGGCAACACTAAGTGGAACTCAAACCAAAAACTTCTCATCCTCTAGTCTAGAAAACCGATTTTGTGGGTGCCGGCCGTTTGGACGAAAATTGTTTCGCAGAAATTACTTCGCAATTTTCAAAATAAATTTTGATCGACTCGCAATAGTTGTTTTGCGAATTTTTGTTTTGTCTTTGGATCGACCCGCAAAACGATCATTCCGCAAAAGTTCTTTCGCAGTTTTTTATATCGCATATTTATTAGGCGGCAATTTGTTGTTTTGCAAGATCTCATTGCGCTAACTGTTAATTTCCGTTTTTTTTATCTCGCCGTTTAGTTATCTGGCCGTTTTGTATCTGGCCGTTTGTTTATCTTACCGATGTGTACAGCTAAATAATACTATGCAATATGCAATATACTATGATATATCCAAAGAAGAATTAGAGTCAGTTCTGAACACTCTTAAGGATGGAAAAGCGGCAGGATCCAATGGAATACCAGCAGAGTTCTTTAAATATAATTCTGATAACTTTAAGGAGAAATTGAGACTTGCTTTAAACATTATTTTCAAATTCGGTTTCCCGCCAGAACATTTTTATGAAGCTCTCATACGACCAATTTTTAAGAAAGGGGATCCAATGGATGTACAAAACTATAGGGGAATTTCATTCTTAAATGCGGCGCTTAAAATATACACTGCGATTCTCGCCAACCGGCTTACTCTCTGGGTTGAAGAAAACAACAAATTAAGTGAATTCCAGTCTGGTTTCCGCAAGACTTATTCAACGGTTGACAACATATTGATCCTCTCTAATATTGCGCATATAAAGCTGAGCAACAACAAAAAGCTATATGCTTTCTTTGTTGATTTTAAAGCAGCATTTGTTAAGATCAACAGAAGTGCTTTGTTTTATAAACTTCACAACTTGGGGGTGTCGTCTAAGTTTGTATCAGCATTAGAAAAACTTTACCAAGAAACCAATGCCAAGGTTGTCAACAATATAGGTATCTCCTCGAAATTTCAAATTAACAGAGGCGTAAGGCAAGGCTGTAATCTAAGCCCACTGTTGTTCGCCTTATTTTTGGATGATCTCGTGGACTTTCTGCCTTGTGGAGTATGGATTGGGGACATCAATATTAAAGTAATTATGTATGCCGATGATATAGTCATTTTATCGGAGTTTCTGGCGTCGTTACAATTGATGATAAACAGACTGGTAGATTACTGTAATACCTGGAATCTAGAAGTAAATATTCTAAAATCTAAAATAATGATTTTTCAAAATAGGAAATTCGACGGAAATCCTATTGAGGTAGTCAAAGAGTATACCTATTTGGGAATGGTTTTTACTTTCAATTTAAATGTTGAAAAGCACCTCAAACAAAAAGCTATAAATGCCAGAACTGCAATATGTACTAACTGGAGTAAAGTATTTAATAATAAACATGTTTCAATTAGTTCCAAGTATAAAGTTATTTTACGCTACTGCTCGATCGATTCTCTTCTATGGAGCGCAGGTATGGGGTATAAGCAAATTTGAAGCGGTAGAAAATGTATTGTTCTTCTTTTTAAGAAAAATCTTTTACTTGCCAAATAACACGCCCAGATACATGTATTATCTAGAAACTGGTCTCTCAACTCTATTCGTCTCAACTCTGAAACTAAACGCAGACTATATAGTTTGAATTGCGGAAATGCGTAACTCTAGGCTTCCAAAATTGATCTGGCAATATGCAGTGCAGTACAAAAAAAAACTGGTATAAGGATTGGTCAAGATTGGCAGCAGACGGTGGTTTGACATTTAACATCGAAGGAAAAAGTACGCCACAAATAAGAAAGCTGTTATATGAAATTATTCAAACCACTGATGAAAATGAAAGGTATGCCTTTATAGAAAAAGCTAAATCTTCAACCGAGAGATATTACTACGCCAAGTTTAACTACAATCTATGCGACCGCAATTATTTCAACTCCAATTTGTCAAGTGAGGCCATTGGGACCATCTTTAAAGTAGGTACGAGGGAAAATGTTACGTCTCAACTTCATGCCGCATAGAAACGATTTAATGATGACTGTCTGCAGCCTGTGTAATCTACGAGCTAAGGAAGACATTGGCCATTTTCTTGGGATATGTCCGGTTCTACAGGAAATGAGAAGAATGCACTTTAGAAAAAACTTCCTGAATGAAAGTGAATTATTCGATCTGCTCAATGGATCCAACTGGTTGATGCTATTCAGTTACTGCAAAATTGCTTCATCATACCGTTTAAACATTATTAATGAATATTTCTAGTATGTTTTATATTTTCGTTTTAGCTAAACTCAAAGCCCTGAGGCACATTATATTTGTATAAATGTCAATTCGCCTCATTTTAAATAAGTTAAATTGGATTCTTGTTTGAAATTAAACATATTTATATTTTAACTCCGGTTTATATAAAAAAAAAAAAAAGAAAAATTTCAAATAAGGTATTGTTTCTTGAAAGCCACTCAGGCTGACGGCAGAAATTGCCAAGTCTAAAATTATTCAAACTGTAAACTATAATAAATGAAATGTAAAATTGTTTTTCTCTGTGAATAAAAATCTAATCTAATCTAATCTAATCTACTATGCAATATAATAAAATGCGAAATAATGAAATGCGAGGTACTGGAATGCGATATAATAATTAGCGAATTAATTTTTTGCGAAATAATGAAATGCTAGACCGAAATTAGAACTTAGCAAAAATATGATTTTACGAAACAATAATATAGCGATTTAATAACTTGCCAAATAAAAATTGCCAAACAATTAAATGCGAAATGACTAAATTGTAAAACAAGAAATTGCGAAATGATCATTGCGAAATGGAAAACAGCCAAACATAATCCGCCAGATGACCCCTACCCCGATTTTCTATGCCTGACGGACATACTCATATATCCACATTGTAAGTACAAAAAAAAACATACATTTAAAACTTATTTCCTTCATACACAAAGTTAACATTTTATGAACAGAGATCATCTATACCTAACTTGAGGTTGCTTCAGTTTTATTCACTATCGCTATATCATCGATATGAATGATGTTCTTTAAGATTACAATAAATTCCTCTTAAAAAAAATAAAGAAAAAAGACTCATTTCTGAGCTAGAATCTTATATTTTTATCTCAATGAAGTTCGCGACCTTTGTTGCAGTCCATTTACGACATCCATTGAATCACAACTCCAGCTCCACAAACGCTTACATTCAGATCATTGATGTAAATTCTCGACAAAGTGTATAGGATTTCCATTGAATTCCAAACGCTAATTAGTTTGTATTTTACATTTTATTTCTGTTCATTCAATCGAATGGCAACGCTAACGTCAGCCAGCCAGCTATAGCATTGACAAGAAGACTACATCCATTCAATACACGTCAAATAATGCAAATTTCTCGCTAGGGAATTCATCTAAAAGGCAGGAATCATATTTATAGTATCCACTTACGCGGTTCAATGATGAGTTTATGATTCGATCAGTCATCATCGCAGAGCACTCGTTAACCGCAATATATATAGTTAGCTTCAATATTTAAGAGGGGCGTTTTTGACCACTATACTTCTGTCACAATAACTTCAAACATATGGAGAAAATGTTTGGCTTTTTTCTTCATCTGGTTATTTTGTTAAATTTTCTAATATGGGGCGTAAACTGTCTGTTGTGACGAGAGAGTTGTTGTCCCTAAGCATATCCATAACCCTTTTGAAATAATGACTCGTATTACCTACCTGAAAATGTTTGGTAAACTGATCAGCAGGAGTACCAGTACCAGAGAAACGTTGGACCTTGTTTGTGTCCGAGGATTTTCCACAGTGGTCAGATGTGATAATGCGTCAATTTGATATGGTTATAGATATGTGAAAGTCTTGGTCAGCAAGGCGTAACTGGTTTCATAGTCTTTCACCATGTGCGCTATTTTTGGTGGCGCTCATGCTGAGAATTTTTAATGTAGGGGCGGACTAGCGATAATTTGGCAAACGCAAAAGAGGCTGGCGCTTGTGATTGCGATAAAATTTCTTTTCAGAAATTATGAAAAAAATACTCATATCTGGTTGTCCGGTTTATCTTTTATACGCACGCGATAAGTCTTTTTTAAATTAAATTTAGAAATGGAGATATTATTCAATGAAGAATTAAGTAGAAGGAATTCGGATACAGCATTATGTTTGTTAATTTTGCTTTTAAAAATAATCACTGAAAAAAGGTTTTTCTTATAGTTGTGATGAATATAGTATAGGAAGGATTGTATTTACTATATAAACAATTTTGAATTCTTAAAAATCGAGATCGAGAATAAAATAATTTATTTAAAATTTCTGTTGCATTAATGCAATTAACTTAACTCAAGTTAATTCTAAAAGTGTTCATGCTTCAAGTGTACTCACAATTTTCTTACAGTTACAATTTTTGTACATATAAAAATGATGAATTTCTATCATGATAGTAACCAGTAGCGTAGCGTCGCACAGTGTGGGAATTTAGAAATCTAGCGGAATTAAATTAATAGCGCTCGTGCATTAAACTTTTTCTTATATTTTTTTCTGCTTATATAATATAAATGGCTTGTAGAATCAAATACAACTTAAATTTTTTTCATATCTCTTCAAAATTTTTTTAAAACGAGCTTTGAAGTGACCGATCTCTCATATGAAAAAATGTTAATTTTCTGAAAATCACTACCACACATAAAACAAAACTTGGGTTAGTTTTTTGATTACTTTTTGCAACAAATATGCTCAGATGTAATGTTAAAAAAATAAATTATAATTGGAATACGTCAAAATGTGTGGGAAGGGGTGCGGGAGGGTTTTAACCTTACCAACAAAAAAAATATTAATAGCATGTCGCATGTTGAACTTTTTATACACTTTTTTCTCCTAAATTAAAAAAACGTAAACAGAAAATTGAATAAAGCAAGTATTTTATATATATTAACATATCTGAATTTATCTGAAACAATAAGTTTTATTTTTTAGTCTTATTTTTGATTGCCATTAATATAAATGTAATAAATAAATTGACATCAACATTTAATACATTTAATAATAAAAAAGAATACATTAACAGATTTTTTAATTTAAGAAGGAACATCAAGAAGCTCCAAAATTTCTTGTTCAATTGCACTTTTTTTTCTTTTCGAAATGAACCTTAGACTTGCTAAGAAAGGGTCTGAAGATATCAAAAGCCTGTTAAAAAGATCTATCATTATTTCCAAACTGGATGTTTTTCTCGTAAATAGTTCGCGATATTTAAATTTGTATTTAAATTTGAAAAACACCCTGTACATTTTTATTGCTTTTATATTTATTATATTATAAGTATTATTTTATAAAAAAATATTTTTTTTAAGTAACATGTTAAATTTTTGTATTAAATATATAATTGACTGAAACACCCTGTAAGTTGTAATACATATACATATAATATATGTATACAAAACACCTCAATTTGATATTATGTATTATTTTATTAATACGTATTTTTTTAAAGTAAAATGTTAAATTTTTGTATTAAATATATATTGATTGAAACATAAAACACCCTGTAAGTTATAGTATGCAAAATATCTCTCTCTCTAATATTGTGTTTGTAAACAGAGAACACATTTCTCAAAGTTAAAAAAAATATAAGAACAAATAATATTAGAAAAATAAAAACAGAACATGATTTTTTGGACGGTAAGCGTTTAGAAAAATTACCAAATTTTTCAAGTGCGCAGATATGCGCAGCAACTTAAAACGCAATATGAAATGTGAAATGTCAGCCTTTAAGACGTATATAGTTTCCCCCCTGAATAACCCTGAATACATTAAAATTTTCTCCAATAAATGTAAAAATTAACAAAAAAAACACATTTTTTGCATTTAAAAACACAACAACAAAAAATTGAACACCCTTTTAAATATAATTTTACTCACTTTTGTATTCTCTTATATTGTATTAAATAAATAAAAAATAAAAACTTCAATTAAGACTCACAAAAGACGTTTAAAAGTGAAAAACCCCGAACACCTTCGCACCGCAAACTTGACTCAAATAAATCACAAACTCTCACTTTAAAATCAATTCTCTCAGTAAAACATGCTCTCCACCTAAAAATTTTGGTATACTTGCTTACAGGGAGGTATTAGCTATATATTAAACCAATTTTTGCTTTGGTTCATGCGAATGATTTTTATAATAAAATTCCGCTAGATTGCCAGAATCCCACACTGTGCGTCGGTATCGGCCGCCCGGGACGGAAGACAATTTTGCCGCCCTCTTATTTAGGTATTTCAATTAAAAAAAAAAACTATAGTATAAAGTGAAATAACTTTCTGGCAAAGACAGTCATTACATTGTCGTAGGGTTTCCAGAATATCTCTTTAAAAGAGAAACATGGTCCCTTTTTTGACACCGATCTTTCTTAATCTTTCTTTTTTCATTAAATTTTTTAGTTGTTCTCTTTTTTGTATGTGCCCTCGCTTTTAAGTCACTTTTTGTAGAGTAGGTACCTACTACATACTAAAAGCTAAACCGACCAAAAGTTATTGACAGTAAACAAAATCCTTGCGTATTTATTAAATATTAAGAAAAAGCTAATCCGTTGAATTCAAAAATAAAAGATGAAATTTTAATAAATTCCAAACTTTTAATCATAAATAATAAAAAAATGTCGATTTTTGTTATGACGTTTTTATTCTATACCTATAAACGCTAATAATTCTGAAAAGAGCTAAAAGCAAATGGAACACTGAAGGAAAAATTTTACTTATATGCAAGTAGTTGCCTTCCGTTTTTTTTGTTTAAATAGTTTTAGTAAAACGTCAAACGCACTGCTTGTTTAAGTTTAAATAAGCCAGCTTTTTTGCTTGAACAAAAATTGGGTTACAAAGCCCTGCTATTACAGAAAAATTCCATCAGTTTCGGCGCAGGGACATAAGCCCCAGGGACATAAAGCCCAAATTTTATTTTTGGGCCTTATGTCTCTCTTGAGTGAGACATAAAGCCGAAATTGAATTTGGGGTCCCACTCAAGTGAGACATAAGGCCAAAAAAAAATTTTGGGTGAGGTTTGTATGGGGGGGGGGGAGGCATGCTGCCAATCCAACAGATGCCACAATGAAATAAAAATACATCCCATTAAAATTATTATTCCGCTTAAAAACAAAATCAATCTTTCAATTTAATGACACAAATATTGAATGAAGAATTTTTTATGGAACAAACGTTATTTTAAAATTTAGAAGCCTGTTAAATATTTAAAAGGGCTTTATGAAATCGCCTATGATAATCTATTTTCCAATTAAAAAAAAAATAGTTGGATATAATTAGACGTTTCGATCTCGTATCGATAATAAATTTATAATTCATACTTATGACTGTTTCCAACAAAACAGTTTCGAAAATTTTCTAGACATTGGTAAGCTAGAATCGAATTATTTCAATCGGTGCGACCGCAAATGAAATGGTTTAAATATCAAGATATTATTAATGTCAAATTCCTTTTAACGAAAAATTCGATTTGTTTAGAAAAAAAAAATTGATTTTTCTGGACAGATTCCCTTTATTGAAACAAAAAACAAAACCGATTCTGTTTAGAAAAAAATCGACTTTTTTGCTAAAAGGAATTCGACATAAGTATTATTTATTTTGAAATTTTGCCGCCCCCGAAAAGTGCCGCCCAGGGCGTGCTGTATTGTGCTCTGCTCAAGTTGTGCTGCGTTGTGCCCTAAATATTTTAATTTTTAGTTAGCCAGTATTCACAAATTTTACGAATACCTACAATTTTTTAAGTAATTAAGATTTTCTAAAAACTTATATAGTTGTGCTATTTTGTGGTCAAAAAATCATACTAAGAACGTAAGAGATGAAAAAAAACCGCATATTTTCAGAGTACGACCAAACGAAAATGTTACGAAGCACCTCAGCATGGAGTAAGCACCGCTATTTTCGAATTTCACAAGATTCGCATTTTTTTCCAAAATTAAGATTTTCAAACAAATTTAAGTTGTGATGTTTTTTGCTCAGTTTGTGCTGTCAAGTGCCGAAAAGATACAAAACTATTCGCATATTTGCAGATTTTGTCTCAAAAATTAACTTTTGACTGTCTAAATCTGCAAAATTAATTTTTGAGACAAAATCTGCAAATATGCGAATACTTTTATATCTCTTCAGCACTTGGCAGCAAAAACTGAGCACAAAACGGCAGAACTTTATTATTTTTAACTTTTTGTAACTTTGGAAAAAAATTCATCCTGTAAAATTAGTAAATTTAAAAAAAAAAACATATTTGTAACACAACGTAGCGCAAATTAAAAAAAAAAAAACCCTTTTAACGGGGATTATTGATTATAGGTTTCAGTCAATTCGGTTTGTCGAGTTTCAACTATTAGTGCATATAATATTGAATATCAAAATTTTACAAAAATATTATTTTTTTAAACAAAGAAGAGAACTAACAAAAACAAAAGAAAATTATTTTTGTTGTTGTTTTAGTGAACTGTATTGAATTAAATTCAAATGGAAGATTTTTTTAAACAAACAAATCAAATAAATTTTTTTTATTATTCTATAGTCCAGAACCTTGTCGTTTCATAGGAGGGCGTGTATGCGTTAGATATGGTAGTTCTGATTTTTTGCTGAGTCCTTTATGATATTGGCCTCATGAAAAACCTAAGTTTTTTAACTCGAGCGCCAAACACATCATGGTTAAACATAAAAAAACCGCGAAATTTTCGAGCTTTTTTCATGGTTATTTCCAATTTAAACGCCAAAGGATTAGTCTTTCGACTATAACTTATTCGCTCTGCGATTTCAAAGTAATTAAATTTTCTTCAATTTGAGCCCAGAACCATCTGTGTAGGCCCGACAGCTTCAAAAATACAGTTATTCAAGATTTACCAAAAAATAAATTTATAACAAATAGTACATAGTATAATTTTCAGTACAATAAAAAAAATGGTTCTTGGTTCAATATGCTTAAAAACACTAGAGCGTATAAGTTGGGTCGAAAGAAGAAAAAAATCATTTGGAGGTGGTTGTCTAAGTCTTTATCCCTCCGTTTAATTGGGAGGGAAAATTTTTCAAAAAATTGACTTGAAATAAAAAGCCAACGACTTTTTTTCAAAGCCAGAAATCCATTCTTCAATTTTCTTTCTTTCTAAATAAAAGTTTTTCAAGTGATAGTACCGTTTTTTATAAAAACTATTTTTTTAATAAAATTTTAATAAAATTTTAACTTGTCTTGTTTTCAAAATTCAATGCTATTATTAATTCTAAGTCAAACACCAAAAACAAAAAGAAATTCGAACATCGCCAAAATAAGCTCCACCCTACTATGTACCGTTATTTTTAATACCTACCTACTAAAAAATGTAAGAAAAAAAACATCTCGAGGAAAGTTTAAACAAAATCGATCATTAAGGGTGTAAACAGTCGAGCAGATAGACAGACAGACAGACGGACAGAATTGCGACACTCTTTCGTGTTCCCCATTATCGATATGTCAAGTTTGATCAAAATCTAGACTATTAAAAAATTAACATACCTTAAAGTACCTATAAGTAGATAATAGATAATAGATCGCAAGTAAAAAAATGCGCGTGAAAAATATTTTTGTTTTTCAAAGTGATACATTATTTTGAGTGTGTGGTGTGCCTAATTATCAAGTGTAGTTCCTTCGTAAATTTTGTTTATACAAGTTTCGAAATACTATCCGAAATGTGAAATAAAGTCGAACCTCTATAGTTTACTGAAAAAGCTCAATATCTTGAAGCTGCAAATATACCCAAGCACATTTTTTTTTGATGTTTCTATACAAGAGTACAAACGATACACTTACGGAATGAATTCATGAAAAAAAAAATAATTGAAGGTAAGCAAATAGCACCACAAATATTTAAAATGTTTATCAAAATTTGACGCAATATCACATTCACCTATGTGTGTATCTTATTATCTAATTGAACAAGGAAGTCTTCAACAAACCTGTGTGTGATGTAATGCTTTAACTCGATATATTGGAATATAAAAAAAAAACGACTTAAAGCACTGTTTAAAAATTTTAATAAACCTTAGCTGTTTTTTTTTATTTTAACCGGCAAAAACACTTTTAAGATTGGACAAGTTTAAACTGAATGACGTCGTAATATCACGATTATCAAAATGTTTGTACAGTTTGTGGATTCAACTGTTATTGTTTTTTTTTTTTTTTTTTTTTTTTTTTCAATTACCTACCCACAATTTTATTATTTATTTCTGCACATTCAAGCAGTTGGGCTCTGTGTGCGACAGTAAACTGAACGTGAAATTATCATAGAAAGCCACACACGCTTCACCTTAATGAAAACGTATACATTGCTGAAAATTGGCGGGCTAGAACCAAAAAGTTTGATTTTTTTTTGTATCGTAAGATATAAAAATATATTTCATAACTCTATTGGACCAGAAGCTGTTGAAACATTCAATAGATTTATTTAATCAGAGTTTAACTGAAACAGAAAAGTATATATCTATTCAGAAGTTGTTGAAACATTAAAAATGAGTTTCGCAGCCTAAAAAATTATCAAGTGATCAAGTGTAACTATACTATCCAATATCTTATATATTTCATGCAGATACGCCTCATCAGATCACACCGAAACCTTTTCGACAATTTTTACTAAAAAAAAAAAAAACTAACAAATTCGTGTGATAATTTATTACGGGATAGAAGAATTTTTAGCTTGGTGTTGTGTAAAATATTAAAATCTCCGAAAGAAATATTATTACCAGCGACAGAAAGTCTGGATATTCAGAGTTTTGATCGCGTCAGAATTGTCAAAGTATTAAACAGATGTTATTCATTCTTCACTGTCACATTCCACAGGGGCACACGTTTGAGTATTTTATGATTTCTATATAAAAATTCTAAATAAATTGGCAGTATTTTGGAAATAAAGCGGCGAATAAGGGGAATCGAAGAAGTGAAGAAGGTGGTAGCGTTAGCAACAAGCATAACATTTCACAACAACTTTATAATAAATAAAACATATAAATTATAACAAGGTTGTTAATTCTGTGGTTATCAGTCGGTATTATAAGCTGTTCAGCATATGGGAAAACGTGTGCCAAGTGTAATAAAAAAAAAAAAAACAAATTTAGCTTAATTGTGCTTTTATTAAGGGGTTTCCAGGACCGTAACAGCAACGAATTCTTGAAAGACATCACAGAGTCCAGATGGTTGTCAGATACTGCCGCTCATTATCTGAATAGGTTCAATATTTTTCACAACAAACTGTTGTATATTATCAATCATAACATTGCATTAGGTTTATAGTTTTATAAAAACTAAAAAACTTTTTAAAAAATCATGTCTATATGTATATTCAGCTATTTAAATGTGTGTAGATACTGTTTTGATAGGAAAATCAGTTCTGGAAGTTTGTTACATAAAGGAGTAATATTAACAAAATTACTGTAAAAACTAAACTGTAAAACAAGTGTGTTTTTTTTTTAACTTGAAACTCTGATTACAGCGTACAAAAATCGGGATAGGTTCGGATTATAAAGAAAATAAATAATGAACAAAAATAAAGTTTCGGACCAGCGCGATATTCGGATTAAAGGTGGTTCGGAACAGCGAGACAATACAGTATTCGCAAAAGAGTTACCTAGACTAGAGCTTTGCTACGGTAAAGTTCGTTATTTAAAGTATAAATTAAGTATGATAATGCAAACAAAACATATTTTCTGTTTTTAGGTGGAGGAGGCTGTAAATCGAACCTTGGCATCACAGTCCTACGCCCCGACTACTGGGTACAATTCTGGAAATTAAGATGAAATAATTATTAAGAAAATGTAACATCAATAGAAAGAGAGCTGTGATGTGATCGCTTTGAATTTATATTTCCCTTTTGTCAAGAACACTTGTTTTAGGGCGATTTTCTCCTCTTGAAGTTGAACACAACTTGAGGATTTTTACTTTCAACTTGCGATTTTGTATTTATTCACTCAAAGTTGACAGTTTTAACTTCCGATTTTCAACTCTATAATTTATCAACTATAATTTTCCTCAACTTGCTCTCTTGCCTCTAATTAATACTTTTAAGGGCCAGTTGTAAAAACGTGGTTCAGAAAATTTAATTCTTCAATTCTTCTGAAGTTCAACGATGGTTTAACGTTCAAGTTATGTGATAATAGCTAAGTACATGCCTGAACCATCGCTAAACCTCTGTTAACCCGTCGAAATCAGTGAATTAAAAATCCTGAACCACGCATCAACATTTAACCCACGATTGTCCAACTGGCACTAAACGAATTTTCATTAACCTGATGAGTTTCTTGACTGTCTCTTGCGATATTCGTTCCCATTCGTCTACCAGTGCCGTTTTAAGTTCATTATTTGGTTCAGGATCTGGATTTCTGGATCTTACTCTTCGCTTAATCTCGTTTCACAAATGCTCGTTGCTCGATAGGGTTGAAGTCTTGACTGATCGCCAGCCAGTCAATCGTGGCAACACCAGCTTCCTCGTACCTGTTTGAGCTGTTGTTGGACGTCAGCATAAGCATAAATATTATATAATAGCATTCGCACATTGAATTAACCTAAACACAAATAGATTTAACCCAAACGCAAATAGATTTAACCCAAACGGAAATAAAATTAACTTAAACTCAATTCCAACAAGTTTCGCTCTTTTCTTCAAGAACTTGGAGAAAAAGTGAGCGACATATCTTTAAACGATGGTTTGGGTTAAATCTATTAGCGTTTAAGTTAAATATATTTGCGTTTAAGTTAATTCAATGTGCGAATGCTATACATAGAGACTGTTGCTTTTAAAAGCCCAAAGGGAGTGATTCCATTTTTTTGCTCGCAAGTGTAGGTATAAGTAGTTGAAGGAAAAAAACGGGTACAAGTCCATTGAAAATGATTCCGAGAAAATATGAAAATAAAGTTAAATTACTTATATACCTACGCTAAATTGTGTTTAGAATATTTTTGTTTTTCAAAATTTTACGTTTATAAGTGATATTTTTGATTCTAATATTCAATGCTCCTATTAATTTTAAGTCAGACACTAAAAACCAGATGCTTGTGTTCTCATTTTTGAGAAAATTGAGATGAAATCTATGGACTTGTGCCATTCTTCCATTTCTTTTTAATGGTTTTTCTTGTAAAATCACCCCATTTTTCAAAATTTAATAGAACATCATAAAGTACTCACAAAAAGCTACAAAATGTAATCATTAGTTTAATTTTGATAAAAAATTTGACTTGTGCCGTTTTTCCCCAGGGCCCTTCAGTTGTTTCAACAAGATTAATATGTTACTGTAAAAAGCCGAAATAATTAAATTCTAGAATTTACCGGTAAATCCTATAGCACCCAGCATTACGGCCTATAAACAGTGAGGTATGTATGGGGGCATGCTGTCCCCCTGCAACCCCCCTGCTTGGCCCACTATAGGAGTTAGGTGTGATGCTAGGCGTATGCAAAGTATCTTTTGCATTTAAAGAATCTGGATTTAAAGAAACTTTGAATGTAGCCTATGTACATATAAACAGTGATGTAGGATTTACTGATAAATTCTAGAATTTCATTATTTCGGCTTTTTACGGTAAAAAATACACCCGGTGGTGTAGACTGTGGTATTAAAAAACCTTTTTAATTTTTCCTAATAATAGGATCGGAGTTTTTAATTTCAGATTCCTTTTAAATTTCCCCTGTATTTATCACGTGACAACATCATCGCGTTATCGTTTTTATTATCATCAATTTATTTCACGACACGCCAAAACAACCGAATTAAAAATTTTGAGAATACCTTTTTTTTTTTTACTTTTCCGCCATTAATTATCTGTTAAATTTTTAATTGGCAACACAGATCTTTCCGCAACTTAAATTTCAAATTAAATAAACTCAATAAATCTACAATTGAAACTGACATATCTGTCACAAATATCCTACTAGGAATATTTTGAGAAACTGAAGTTAGCCAACTTTTAAATTTCAACTCACGAGTTGAAAATTTAATTAGTGAAAAAAATCAATTTTTAACTTGCCATCTAACTCTCGATTTTGGTCTCAACTCAAGAATTGGCCAAACTTTAGAGTTTGCGGTAAGTTGAACAATTGTAACAAAAACCGACCTTTTTTTTGCGAAAACGAGACTGAAACCTAAATTAACTTTTTACAGTTTTCGAAAACAATTATTAAAATCAAAAGTTCTAATTATGTAGATATACCTGTCAGTTTTTTTACTTTACCGCGGAATTGTACAGAGTTATTAAGAATGCTACATTCTAAAATAAATAAACAAAGAGACTTAAAAATTCCTTGAAACGATACCACGAAAGCTTTCATCTACCCTCATAGTCGTTTCATAACAAAACAAAAAATATCGTTATTATTAATTTTTTTTTTATTTCTGATTTATTAACTTTTTAATTAAAAAATAAAAACTTCCCGAAAATATTCAAAAATTTAATTGATTCATAATTCAACCTCTTTGAACTTTTATTTTAATAAAATTGTTTAATTTTTCTTATCAGTAGGAATATACAATTACTCAGAATAATATGATGTTTACGTAGGTATTTTTGGAATATGTATTTTTTTTTCCATTATCGAAATCAAAATATTATTTTTTTTTTTATAAGAAGAAGCAAACGTGCGTTATTACTTTTGGGGGTGTTGATATTAAAATAACTAATTTTTTTGACGGCGAGTAAGATTCAGGCATTATGTAGTGTATGCATAATATATACTTACTGGAGATAAATGGAAATGTGACATACCTTAGCTGTTTTGTGGGGGCAGCTGCACTGAAAACAATAATAAATTTACATACAAACTGGCTAATATGAAAAATAAAAGGGCACAACATCAAAGGGTCCTTTTTTTTTAAATTTTGTTTCGTCTCTATGGTTTCTTCATATTTTTCTGTATTTACTTTTATTTTATTTATTTCAAATAGACAGTTACTTTAGAGCTACTTTTAACAGCTAAGAATTTAGTCCATAAAAAAAACAAAAACAACAAAAATATTGTTACAAAATTGTTTTACTTTTCATACTTTTTGTGATTCGGTTATTGCAACAACCTCAATCAATGCAACTGCCCAAATTTTTACCCGTTGCTTTTGCCGAGGTTGGGGCGTTTGCAGATAATGCTGCATTGAAAATGCCTTTTATTCTGAAAGCCCAAATAAGAGGTATATCACTTAAAAAATTATATTTAATATAATAACTGAATACCATAGATATTAATATGAGGGTCCAAGACTTCTTAAGTGAGGCCTTCTGTATGCAAGACGCACTTAAAAATTAATTCGTTTTTATAGTGCGTCTTGCATGCAGAAGACCCATTTAAGATGTCTTGGACCCCCATATTCATGTCTATGGTATTAAAAATAGTTTTTTAAGTGCTATACCTTTTATCTGGGCTTTTAAAAGAAAAAAAATGCATTGTTAACAGAGATCAGAAATAAATCTCAACCTTTTGAAAGGTCCCTTAATAACTCTTATTTGTTGCTATTTTCAATAAAAGTCACAAAATAACCTTTATTCTAAAAAAAAAAAGTTTTTCGGTCAAGGTCTGAGCGAAACCTTTATTTTGTTTTTTTTTAGGTTACGGTCAACCAGTGAGAAAAATCGGTGAGAGAAAAAAATAAATCTCATCTGCAATTTTATCAATCAGAATGTTTCTTAGTATGGCCCTTAGTTTTTTGTTAGCACTGCATGCTGAAATGCAGCTTATTAGGCTTTTTAGTCATCATCATCAAGTTTCCTGACATATTTGCTTGGCGTCCTAGCGACTGAATTAAAAATTGAAAGGGAATTTTCATCTTTAAATTTTATTTTTAGTGACAAAAAAGGACAATCTTGGGTCAAAAAAACCTTGAGAGTTTCATTAGCGAAATTTAATACCATAAATTAAAAAAAACATAAAAATCCGTTGCTCCGCTTAGGGGGTTATCAGTCGCCAGGCAGGCGCCAATTTGAACAGTTTTCTTGACCAAAAGACTCATTAACCAAAAACTTAATTTCTCTTTACAATCTTTTTTATTAAAAGCACCTTGCCCGGCCTTTTTTGAAAGTTTTTGAAAAAAACAAACTTTTTTATTGATTTTTTAGAACTACTGGCGCTACCTAGATCACGAATATGTATTTTTGAAGTCGATAGGTCGCTTAGTTTAGCCGCAAGTCAAGTTTAAAGATGCAAACTTTGATGCCTCTAGCACGTCTAGTTTAGCCGCAAATCGTATTTAAAGATAAAAGTCGATTTTTCATATAATTGATATAATTGATGCATCGCAATCAATTGAAAAGGTGGCACTTCCTAGATTACGAATATGCATTTTTGAAGTCGCTAGGTCACTTAGTTATATTATTAAAATTTTTTGTTCGAATTAACCATTTTTGATTTATTTTCTACGAAAAAGGTTAAAGGTTGACCTTTTCCATTAATTTTTTCGTAAAAAACTCAACCATTGAGAGATTTTTTAAAAAATAAAAAATAAATCTCAACCGATAACCGATATTTTGTTTTTCAATAAATAAATCTCAAACCGTAACCGAAATCTTCTTAAAGAAATGTGGTAACTCTCAGAGAGAAACCAATTGAAAATAAAGGTCAACAGTTATTTCTGATCTCTGATTGTTAATGCAGCAACGCCCCAACCACAGCTTGCAAGACTTGCGCATATTTGCGAATAGAAAGTAAAGACCTTTCTTATTGCATCACTGAATTTTTGCTATGATTCACACCCAACAATTGCTGTGGGCTCATATAGTCTAATACTCAAATACCTTTTCTTAGCACGAAGAAACAACGATTCGCATGCGATATATTTATCATTTGTTTGTCTTAGTTTACAGCGGAGCCTATAGGTAGCCAAAGTTCCCAACTACCTCTTAAAGTTAAAGATGTTTACATTATATGGGAGCCGTCTGCTAACACGTGTCGATATTTTACTGCCTTATAATTAATGATACAATAAAAATAGATTCTTGGTCTTGCCTCATTGACAATTAAACCCATCTTTTTTTTCTTCCATCTCAATGCTCACAAAAGCGTCATCGGCATCACGGGGCTCCCGGAAATTATGCAAGAAGTTTTTTTTTTTATTATAAAAAACGTCAGAAAAAAATGTATACAAACATTTCCTATGAATAACGACTAAACTATTCTGGGAATCTTTCCAGAATTTCTGGCGATTTTTCCAAAAGTTTTTTCTGGAGTTTTTTTTGTTTTCAATTTTCATGCATGAGAAATGAAAATACATCTAGATGTGCGTGATGTATTTTTTTTTTTTTTTTTGTGTTTCTTGGTTCATTTTTAATTTTTGTAAAAAAAAAAAAAACGTTGTGCTGCAATGTTCCCAACTTGTAGTGCCATGTGCCGTATTTAAAAAAAAATCGTACTAAGCATATGGTTTTTAGAGGCCACCCATTTTTTAACGTATAGGTAGCACCCATTTTCGATTGTCAAAAAAAAGGTGTGCTTTATTAATTGTGCTCAATTTATGTGCCGCTTGTGCCGTTTTTTTTTTTTTTTTTTTTTATCCGAAAATTCGCAAATTTTACGGATGAATTTTTTTAAAAATTTACAATATTCGATCAAACTAAACTTGTGCTATTTTGTGCTCAGTTTTTGCTGCCGAATTCGCAGCTTTTGAAGCTAAAAATTAGTTTTGCAACACATGAAGTTAGCACCCCTTGCCATTTGCAAATGGCCATTGAAAATGGCGGTGCCAACTTTAGACTTCGCTAAATTAATTTTTTGCTCCAACAACTGCAATTTTTTTAAATTTATAAAATTGTCGATTTTGAGTTTATGGCATTTTCGGACCAAGCAAGCTCCAAAAATGCCATAAACTCAAAATCGGAAATATTGTAGTTAGGGCCACTACGAAATTATGGGCAGTATTGTGCTCAACTTGTGCCGCTGTGCCGTTTTTTTTTATATCCGAAAATTCGCAAGTTTTACGAATGAATTTTGTTGAAAATTTACGATATTCGAAGAAATTAAACTTGTGCTATTTTATGCTCAGTTCGTGCTGCCAAATGCCGATAAGGTATAAAACAAAAAATTGCATATTCGCAGTTTTTGAAGCCAAAAGTTATTTTCGCGAAGCGTGAACTTAGCACCGCCATCGCAAATCGACAGGCTTCGCAAAATTGCAATTTTTTATATAAGTTTCTATGCTGCCGAGAAATCTTAGAAGCCACGTTGAAAGTTAAGTAACATACTTTTTCAATAGATATGTTTTTTGGTATAGGCGGTACATACTTATAGGTACCAATATTTTAATTTTGGTTTCATAACAAATAAAAAGAATCGTCTGTAGTTGTAAATTTGAACTGTGTTTAGAGTACCTCTAAATCCACCAAGGAACGCATGGTTTTCATCTGCATCGTTTTTTATGAGACACCCTGTATATCTACATATTTGAATATATAGCGACATTATAGTTTTTATTTACAAAAGCAATTCCACACGATCCAGTCACGCCTACTTTTTTTTTAGGAATCCGCTTAAGTTGAGATTCATTAAAGCATAGTTCAGCTGATCAAGCCCATCTCATATAGCGACGCATGCACGTTCAGAAAAGGAAAAAAGCAGGTATAATTGAATGTGATTAATTTGATTAGTTTGCTTCGTTTAACTCCTTTTCTTTTAAACAAAAAAAAAATCAACAATGACATTCAACTAACTATAACCCATTAGTTACATTTCTTATACTAAAATTATCAAAGTCACTTTTTTCTCATGCTTCAAACATTTTTATTTTTTCCAATCATATACCATGCTTCAAAGAGCAATAACTTTATTCCAGACGAAACGAATTTTATTTAGTATCCCCAATACTCAACTTATGCACTGGACTGCATTTAAAACAAGGTAGGTATGTACAAGTAAAATACACTTCACACTTGTAACAAATTTTTGAAATCGACCAGAAAATTATCTCATAAATCACATTGTCGAACTAATTTTCTATCCCAACATCGAATATGTGTACAGGATTCTTTGCCTTTTGGATATCCTTTAACATCATGGTTTCCAACATGTTCATCAAGATCGTAAAGTACCATAAGGTATTGAATTACTTCCACAATTCATATAGAGCAATTATATGATTCGTGCGGACTTCAAAATCATATATACCCTTGTGTATTTTTTTTTGTCTACTTTTTGACGAAAATGAAAATTAATATTTTCTCTTTAACTATTTAAACGAGAAACAAAAAATTGGGGGAAAGTAATTAAAACGAATGACTGGTGCCTCGACGACGGCAATGAGTACGCCCAGTTAGGTAACTTATGTGGATCGGTTATTCAATTAATATATTTTTAAACGATAGTCAGAGAAAAGTAATAAAATTGCGGAATTTTTACGACTTTTTTTTTGTGAAAACATTTAAAATACATATTTAAACTATAATCTGAAAATTTGGTTATTAAAATCCAATAATACTTGAAAACAAATCGTTTGTATTGTCAAAAGAAATATAAAACGGAACATTAAAAAATTGTTTTTAGTAGCTTCGGTACATATGTACATAATTTTATGACATTATAATATTGCATATTGGAATTTATGAGTGTCTATACACAAAATTTGTAAATTAAACATGAGCTCATAAATTTGTTTGAAAGCATTGGTAATTTTTTTTTAATTCGGATGCATTTTAGTTGATTTTTAGTGAGCATTTAACAAGCACCTTGTTCTATAAACACTCGTCAGTCCGAACTTATATTCGAATTTCTCGAAAGTCTGAGAGTTTTTTTACTTGAGAATTTCGTTAAATTTAGGTGAAGAAAGTGGAAAATAGAAGAAGCTTAATTTCTAGTTTGGAAAAAGTTCTGGTCTTATTGCGAAAACAGATGTGCAGCTTTTTCCAATGCAGTGAAAATAAATTTACACAGGTTCTTATGAGGTGAACGATGTCTCTATTTCTAATTTCCCTGCATGGGCAAAAGCTGCACATCTGTTTTCGGCATTAATCAGGATTCTAAATTTATTCTCAATCCTTCTCAGATATGGATATCAGCAATAAGGGGAAAAGGAAGCCACGATGATGGAATTCTTTGATAGATTCGGTCAGAAAAGATTGTAGGATACTTTACAATAAAGTTAAAAGAACTACAAGGGAAATTGGTAGAAACAGCTCTTCACTAGAATGTATCATCGATTATTTCCTCTCACAGAGTATATATACATATACAATATAAAAGGCGCTTTTAACAATATCGTGATATCTGCACTGTCATCGATGATGGTAGTTAGGTTCCTTGGTTTACTGGATCACGTCATTCAAATACAGTCAATACTAAGTTTCCACCGGCCACAATACCGAGATTTAGGTATATTAACCTGAAATCTTCTTCAAATCCCGAAGATTTACCATATACAAATTTATTTCCTAAATCTCAAAGATTTGAAATAAATCTTTTTAAATCTTCATGGGTCCAATATTTTCAAAACTCGAACTGGCCTATATTTTTTCTTACGTCGTTTTCCGTTGGTCACTCCTAGTACTCTTTTTTCACTCCATCCACACTCCCAACACTCCAAAAACCTTCCATTGGCCGTTCGGAGTGATGATTTAGGAGTGTTTTTTCACTCCGGATTTCACTAAAGAGTGCTAGGAGTGCACTCTGAAAACACACATATTTTTAAAAGTATGTGTTGGATTAATTGTTAAAATAGTAAATGCTTCTTCTTCAGATGTTCTGGAATTGAAATTATTGAAGAATTCATTTTAGTTTTTACTTCTACATAGATACACATATTACGGAAAAGAGTTTTTCATATTCCATTGGAATCAAAAAAGAGTGAAACACTCTGAAAATCCAATCGAAAACGACATTACACTGAATACATTCATTGGAAAGTGAACATACATGAAATTTTCTTCCTCCCTTCAGCGTCATTAGAAAGAACCAAACAACATCTGCAAACTGTCAAAATAAATCTACTTTTTAATCTTTTTGTGCGATGAAAACACCAAATAGATTTATTTAATCTAAACTGAGATAAATCTTCGGTGGAAACATAGTATAACACAAGATTATCAATTCAAAACTGTCAAAAGAGATGTATCTTCGTACGGCCTCAAGGCTACGTTCTATCCCCAATCTTTAGAACATGTTAGTAATAAAACTATAAGTTACCTTTAATGATGATCAAATAATCTAACAGATGGTATGCAAAGTATGTATATTTACTCAAAAAACAAAATTTTAAAATTCATAAAAAATCTATAATTTAATTCTAATATGACAAAAGTCGATAAATTAAATTTTCGGTAAACATTGAATTAATGTGTAGAAACAAAAACTGTTTGCGGTAAACAATCAGGATGTATTCATAGGCGCACAAAAGGGGATCAAGAGTATCACTTGCCCCCTCCCCCCACCACCCTGAATCAGTGCCATAATAATTTATTTTGTATTATTTACTAGGGACTTATGACACTTAACACAGTTTTCTTGATTCAATATAGCTTTTAACGGCCTTTAGTCCATGAAAATTTTTGGTGTTTCGTCCCGGCGATCTCACTTGGACTCATCAGTTGACTAGTGAGGGCCTTGTCAATACGCAATTTCCATTAAGTTCAGTTCATCTTACATAGATTTCATGGTGAATACCCAATGTGGCCGTTAAAAGCTATATTGACTCAATAATTCAACAAGTCCAATAAAATAGTGCTAAGTCTTCTACTTGGCTGATTTATTTCAGTAGTATATAGAATTTGTATTATTAAAAAAAAATCTACAGTTTTCTTGTATTTTTCAGTTGAAAGCCATGGTTTTTGCAAGGTAAGGCAGAATTTTGAAAAGCATAATGCCAAAATCAGGCATGCTTCCTAAGAATTACTATTTTTTTTTCTGAAGGATAAATGTTAACTAAAAAGAAGTAATACAAATTTTTTTAATGTTTTTCTTTTATAATCGCTATCTGCGGTATGTATTGTATATTCTGAACAGAAGCATGCACTTTTTCTAAACTACTTTTTATTTCAAATATAATATATACAACCTACCTACTTACTATTTGCAAAAGAAATTTTCGAAAATAAAAAAAGAAAAAGGAGAATCTTCATGGAAGTTAGGGCCTAAACGGATGATCAGATTTTGAGAAAAAGCATAGTTATTCGTATATACATGTCGTCGCCCGAGAATAGTTTTGTCGGATACGCTATTTGAGCATTTTTAGGAAATCGCATTTTAAGTTTCACGTTTGAATAAAAAAGAAACAAACCTATAGAATTTTCTGTATTTTTAATAGAATATTATGTGAAATATCTCCTTTTGATTGAAGTATTCTAAGTTGTTGAGTCTGTTTTGGTTTTCAAATTATAGAGGTTTTTCCCTAAAATCAAAAAATTAAAAATAAAATCAAACTTGCATTAAAAACTTGCATGCAACTTGCATGAAAAACTTGCATGCAACTTGCATGAAAAACTTACATGCAACTTGCATGAAAAACTTGCATGCAACTTGCATGAAAAACTTGCATGCAACTTGCATGAAAAACTTGCATGCAACTTGCATTAAAAACTTGCATGAAAAACTTGCATGCAACTTGCATTAAAAACTTGCATGAAACTTGCATGAAAAACTAGCATGAAAAACTTGCATGCAACTTGCATGAAAAACTTGCATGCAACTTGCACGAAAAACTTGCATGCAACTTGCATGAAAAACTTACATGCAACTTGCATGAAAAACTTGCATGCAACTTGCATGAAAAACTTGCATGCAACTTGCACGAAAAACTTGCATGCAACTTGCATGAAAAACTTACATGCAACTTGCATGCAACTTGCATGAAAAACTTGCATGCAACTTGCATGAAAAACTTGCATGAAGCTTGCATGAAAAACTAGCATGAAAAACTTGCATGCAACTTGCATGAAAAACTTGCATGCAACTTGCACGAAAAACTTGCATGCGACTTGCATGAAAAACTTACATGCAACTTGCATGAAAAACTTGCGTGCAACTTGCATGAAAAACTTGCATGCAACTTGCATGAAAAACTTGCATGCAACTTGCATGAAAAACTTGCATGCAACTTGCATGAAAAACTTGCATGCAACTTGCATTAAAAACTTGCATGCAACTTGCATGAAAAACTTGCATGCAACTTGCATGGAAAACTTGCATGCAACTTGCACGAAAAACTTTCATGCAACTTGCACGAAAAACTTGCATGCCACTTGCATGAAAAACTTGCATGCAACTTGCACGAAAAACTTGCATGCAACTTGCACGAAAAACTTGCATGCAACTTGCACGAAAAACTTGCATGCAACTTGCATGAAAAACTTGCATGCAACTTGCATGAAAAACTTGCATGGAAAACTTGCATGCAACTTGCATGAAAAACTTGCGTGCAACTTGCATGAAAAACTTGCATGCAACTTGCACGAAAAACTTGCATGCAACTTGCATGTAACATGCATGAAAAACTTGCATGCAACTTGCATGAAATACTTGCATACAACTTGCATGAAAAACTTGCATGCAACTTGCATGAAAAACTTGCATGCAACTTGCACGAAAAACTTGCATGCAACTTGCATGTAACATGCATGAAAAACTTGCATGCAACTTGCATGAAATACTTGCATACAACTTGCATGAAAAACTTGCA
The DNA here is from genome assembly GCA_947049315.1 of Epistrophella euchroma. Classification (NCBI taxonomy): domain Eukaryota; kingdom Metazoa; phylum Arthropoda; class Insecta; order Diptera; family Syrphidae; genus Epistrophella; species Epistrophella euchroma. The sequence goes on from OX346246.1 coordinate 129,614,007, forward strand.
TGCAACTTGCATGAAAAACTTGCATGCAACTTGCATGAAAAACTTGCATGCAACTTGCACGAAAAACTTGCATGCAACTTGCATGAAAAACTTGCATGCAACTTGCATGAAAAACTTGCATGGAAAACTTGCATGCAACTTGCATGAAAAACTTGCGTGCAACTTGCATGAAAAACTTGCATGCAACTTGCACGAAAAACTTGCATGCAACTTGCACGAAAAACTTGCATGCAACTTGCATGAAAAACTTGCATGAAAAACTTGCATGAAAAACTTGCATGAAAAACTTGCATGAAAAACTTGCATGCAACTTGCATGAAAAACTTGCATGCAACTTGCACGAAAAACTTGCATGCAACTTGCACGAAAAACTTGCATGCAACTTGCATGAAAAACTTGCATGAAAAACTTGCATGAAAAACTTGCATGCAACTTGCATGAAAAACTTGCATGCAACTTGCACGAAAAACTTGCATGCAACTTGCATGTAACATGCATGAAAAACTTGCATGTAACATGCATGAAAAACTTGCATGCAACTTGCATGAAATACTTGCATACAACTTGCATGAAAAACGTGCATGCAACTTGCATGAAAAACTTGCATGCAACTTGCATGAAAAACTTGCATGCAACTTGCACGAAAAACTTGCATGCAACTTGCATGAAAAACTTGCATGCAACTTGCATGAAAAACTTGCATGGAAAACTTGCATGCAACTTGCATGAAAAACTTGCGTGCAACTTGCATGAAAAACTTGCATGCAACTTGCACGAAAAACTTGCATGTTACTTGCATGAAAAACTTGCATGCAACTTGCATGAAAAACTTGCATGCAACTTGCATGAAATACTTGCATACAACAAGCATGAAAAACTTGCATGCAACTTGCATGAAAAACTTGCATGCAACTTGCATGAAAAACTTGCATGTAACTTGCATGAAAATCTTGCATGCAACTTGCATGTTTAACTTGCATGCAACTTGCATGAAAAACTTGCATGCCACTTGCATGAAAAACAATGCAAGTTGCATGCAAGTTTTTCATGCAAGTTGCATGCGAGTTTTTCATGCAAGTTGCATGCAAGTTTTTCATGCAAGTTTTTCATGCAAGTTGCATGCAAGTTTTTCATGCAAGTTGCATGCAAGTTTTTCATGCAAGTTGCATGCAAGTTTTTCATGCAAGTTGCATGCAAGTTTTTCATGCAAGTTGCATGCAAGTTTTTCGTGCAAGTTGCATGCAAGTTTTTCGTGCAAGTTGCATGCAAGTTTTCCATGCAAGTTTTTCATGCAAGTTGCATGCAAGTTTTTAATGCAAGTTGCATGCAAGTTGCATGCAAGTTTTTCATGCAAGTTTTTCATGCAAGTTGCATGCAAGTTTTTCATGCAAGTTGCATGCAAGTTGCATGCAAGTTTTTCATGCAAGTTGCATGCAAGTTTTTCATGCAAGTTGCATGTAAGTTTTTCATTCAAGTTGCATGCAAGTTTTTCATGCAAGTTTTTCATGCAAGTTGTATGCAAGTATTGCATGCAAGTTGCATGCAAGTTTTTCATGTATGTTACATGCAAGTTGCATGCAAGTTTTTCATGCAAGTTGCATGCAAGTTTTTCGTGCAAATTGCATGCAAGTTTTTCGTGCAAGTTGCATGCAAGTTTTTCATGCAAGTTGCATGCAAGTTTTTCGTGCAAGTTGCATGAAAGTTTTTCGTGCAAGTTGCATGCAAGTTTTCCATGCAAGTTGCATGCAAGTTTTTCATGCAAGTTGCATGCAAGTTTTTAATGCAAGTTGCATGCAAGTTGCATGCAAGTTTTTCATGCAAGTTTTTCATGCAAGTTGCATGCAAGTTTTTCGTGCAAGTTGCATGCAAGTTTTTCATGCAAGTTGCATGCAAGTTTTTCATGCTAGTTTTTCATGGAAGTTTCATGCAAGTTTTTCATGCAAGTTGCATGCAAGTTGCATGCAAATTTTTCATGCAAGTTGCATGAAAGTTTTTCGTGCAAGTTGCATGCAAGTTTTCCATGCAAGTTTTTCATGCAAGTTGCATGCAAGTTTTTCATGCAAGTTGCATGCAAGTTTTTCATGCAAATTGCATGCAAGTTTTTCATGCAAGTTGCATGCAAGTTTTTCATGCTAGTTTTTCATGCAAGTTGCATGCAAGTTTTTCATGCAAGTTGCATGCAAGTTTTTCATGCAAGTTGCATGCAAGTTTTTCATGCAAGTTGCATGCAAGTTTTTCATGCAAGTTGCATGAAAGTTTTTCATGCAAGTTGCATGCAAGTTTTTCATGCAAGTTGCATGCAAGTTTTTCATGCAAGTTGCATGCAAGTTTTTCATGCAAGTTGCATGCAAGTTTTTCGTGCAAGTTGCATGCAAGTTTTTCATGCAAGTTGCATGCAAGTTTTTCATGCAAGTTGCATGCAAGTTTTTCATGCTTGTTGCATGCAAGTTTTTCATGCAAGTTGCATGCGAGTTTTCCATGCAAGTTGCATGCAAGTTTTTCATGCAAGTTGCATGCAAGTTTTTCATGCAAGTTGCATGCAAGTTTTTCATGCAAGTTGCATGCAAGTTTTTCATGCAAGTTGCATGCAAGTTTTTCATGCAAGTTGCATGCAAGTTTTTCGTGCAAGTTGCATGCAAGTTTTTCATGCAAGTTGCATGCAAGTTTTTCATGCAAGTTGCATGCAAGTTTTTCATGCAAGTTGCATGAAAGTTTTTCATGCAAGTTGCATGCAAGTTTTTCATGCAAGTTGCATGCAAGTTTTTCATGCAAGTTGCATGAAAGTTTTTCATGCAAGTTGCATGCAAGTTTTTCATGCAAGTTGCATGCAAGTTTTTCATGCAAGTTGCATGCAAGTTTTTCATGCAAGTTGCATGCAAGTTTTTTATGCAAGTTGCATGCAAGTTTTTCATGCAAGTTTTCCATGCAAGTTGCATGCAAGTTTTTCATGCAAGTTTTTCATGCAAGTTGCATGCAAGGTTTTCATGCAAGTTTTTCATGCAAGTTGCATGCAAGTTTTTCATGCAAGTTGCATGCAAGTTTTTCGTGCAAGTTGCATGCAAGTTTTTCATGCAAGTTGCATGCAAGTTTTTCATGCAAGTTGCATGCAAGTTTTTCATGCAAGTTGCATGCAAGTTTTTCATGCAAGTTGCATGCAAGTTTTTCATGCAAGTTGCATGCAAGTTTTTCGTGCAAGTTGCATGCAAGTTTTTCATGCAAGTTGCATGCAAGTTTTTCATGCGAGTTTTTCATGCAAGTTGCATGCAAGTTTTTCATGCAAGTTGCATGCAAGTTTTTCATGCAAGTTGCATGCAAGTTTTTCATGCAAGTTGCATGCAAGTTTTTCGTGCAAGTTGCATGCAAGTTTTTCATGCAAGTTGCATGCAAGTTTTTCATGCGAGTTTTTCATGCAAGTTGCATGCAAGTTTTTCGTGCAAGTTGCATGCAAGTTTTTCATGCAAGTTGCATGCAAGTTTTTCATGCAAGTTTTCATGCAAGTTGCATATGCAAGTTGCATGCAAGTTTTTCATGCAAGTTGCATGCAAGTTGCATGCAAGTTTTTCATGCAAGTTTTCTATGCAAGTTGCATGCGAGTTTTCCATGCAAGTTTTTCATGCAAGTTGCATGCAAGTTTTTCATGGAAGTTGCTTGCAAGTTTTTCATGCAAGTTGCATGCAAGTTTTTCATGCAAGTTGCATGCAAGTTTTTCATGCAAGTTGCATGCAAGTTTTTCATGCAAGTTGCATGCAAGTTTTTCATGCTAGTTTTTCATGCAAGTTGCATGCAAGTTTTTCATGCAAGTTGCATGCAAGTTTTTCATGCAAGTTGCATGCAAGTTTTTCGTGCAAGTTGCATGCAAGTTTTTCATGCAAGTTTTTCATGCAAATTCCATGCAAGTTTTTCGTGCAAGTTGCATGCAAGTTTTTATGCAAGTTGCATGCAAGTTTTTCATGCAAGTTTTCTATGCAAGTTGCATGCGAGTTTTCCATGCAAGTTGCATGCAAGTTTTTCATGCAAGTTGCATGCAAGTTTTTCATGGAAGTTGCTTGCAAGTTTTTCATGCAAGTTGCATGCAAGTTTTTCATGCAAATTCCATGCAAGTTGTTCATGCAAGTTTTTTATGCAAGTTGCATGCAAGTTTTTCAAATTATTTTTTTTTAATTGCCTGTTATATATTTTTTTTAATTTTATTCTTCCTTTTATTTCGAAAAAAAAATATTATAACACATCTACTGCAAAAAAGTTCAATCTACTGCATTTTTTTTGTGAATCTACTGCGGAAAGTTTGCCGAAAAGTGGCAACCCTGTTGAGATTATTTGTTTGGCTCCTCATCGTTACATTAAGAAAATGCCAAAAAATATAAAGCTTCAGAATGCTTTTTGTTTCATCTCAATACGACCACTTTTTAGAGAGATACAGCTCTTCAAAAAACACTTTAAAAAACGTGATTCTATTGACAGCCATTTTGTCATATGCCATGTGATTTATCTTTCGTTTTGTTTGCCATTTCATCATGAACCAACTGACACCTAAACAACGTATGATGCAAATTGTGCGTAAATTCGGTGAATGGGCTCGAAACGAGATTGCTGTTGATCCCGATTTTCACAAGGAAATTTCGTTTAGCGATGAAGCTCATTTTTGGTTGAATGGTGTGCTTAATGGGCTGATGGAATCATTCGTCGTTACTTCTTTAAAAAAAAAAACTATACCGGCCAGAGGGTTGCAGTCCGGGTTGGAGACCGTTGTAGAGCCATGATCGATGACTTTTTCGTTCCTGAATTGAATCGCCTCGATGTGAGGGAGCTGTAGTTTGAACAAGACGGCGCAACATATGTCATACAGCGCGTACCACAATTGCTTTGTTGAACGAAATGTTTGATGAGCGCACATAATTTCGAGTTTTTAACCTGTCACTTGGTCTCGAAGATCGTGCGATTTAACACCGCTACACTACTTTCTGTGGGGGTATGTGAATGTTGCTAGTCTACGCCGATAAACCGCAGAGACGATTCACGACTTGGTAAACAACATTCGCCACGTTATTGCCAATATATGACCCCAAATGCTGCAAAGAGTGATCGTTTTTCTTTTTAATTCAGAGCAGTTCAGAGCCTGAGCCCGAACTGTCAAACAAAAATGTTGTGTTTCTTTTTGAATTTAGAGCGCTCAGAGCTTGGAATTTGTGTTTTTTTTTTCGTTCAAAGTGCGTTCAAAGCGTGCTCCACGAGCTCAGAATAAAATAACCGAGCAGACGAAGTAAAAAACTGAGCGCGGCCAACTTCATACAATTTTCATGTAATTTGACAGATATGACAATTGAGTGCTCAGGTGTGTTTCATAATTAAATCGGAGTGCTCTGAACAGACTCTGCTCCGAGTTTACTCCGTTCGCTCAGAGTCTACTCAGTGCTCTGCTCTGAATAAACTCTGAACTAAAAAAGAAAAACGCCTAATATTGGACTACATCCGAGCCAGCCGCGGTGGTCATATGCCAGAAATCATATTCAAATAAAAACGGAAACGAATTATCCTTCAAATAAAGCCAATTTTATGGTAATTTATACAATTTATTTGTCGATGTTTTATTTCATTTTATGGTTCTATATACCTCTGAAAAAAAACATCCTTTACTAAGCTGATCATACACGATCGAGCCAAGTGGCTCGCTTGATCCAAATTGCATAGTGTGAGTGGGCTTGGTCGAGCCAATAGTCGCGATCGCGATCGTGTTTGCTCATTTTAAGGATTTAAAATTGCAACTTCATTTAGTGACGTCCATTTATAGCATTCAAAATATCTGCCACCAAATCGAAGATATCGCAGAGTGCATTCGAATTTCTTGATGTAGTTCAAAATGCAGTTCACATCTGTATGATCTTCAGCAATTAAACTGAAATAACTTTGAACCTTCTAAAGATTTTCCTTGAGTTTTTTTTTTACACTTTAACCGACATTTTAAGTAAGACTGTAAAAGTGCTTTTAAAACTGCGTTGAAATTTAGATTAACATATTGAAAATAGTTAGTACCAAATATACGAGACCCCGTAATCACTTCTATTTGCATTTTATCGCTTTTTTCTTTATTGCATTAAGTTTACCAACACGACTTTGGGGCCCTTGAAGTTTTTTACTTATTCCCACAACCGCAAGTAAATATTCTGCCCCATACCACAGTTATTTTGTAAACCGCAAGGAATTTAATTAAATTGTATTCAAACTATTGCTCTACTTTTATTTTTGATAACAATTAAAATGACGCCCCCAAAATAAAAACGGTAAATGACCTTTTGTTTGCATTTTCATTCTGAATGACTATGACTAGGTCTATTAAACTTGATGGCTAAAAAGAAAATCTGTTGGCCCTGCGCTGCGCTGTCTAAGCAAGTATGTACCTCCCTAAATAAATTATTTTATTCTGAAAACCCCTCACGTCCAACTGTCATGTGTCATAGTAGTTGTCCACTAAAAAACAAACGACATAAAGTGTAGAATTTCTCTATGTGTTCATATAAAAAATACGTTACACATTTTCCCTTCTGAATATGAAAATGCTGCTAATGAACCTGACCGAGTTTTGACAACTCTCAACTGTATCATCTGAACCACACACTTATCTTTTTTCAAAAAAAAAAAAAAAAGAATAAACCTATAAACCCTTACAAACAAAAGATAACATGCGATCGCAAGGATTATTTTGACAAATTTATGAGTTCCTACGGGATTGGTTCACACAAAATGTCCCTCGATGACGTATTTATTACAAGTTTGAATATTTTATTGGGATATTTTGTTTAGGTTCAATATTATTTTTTTTTTTTGTTCACAAAATCATATTATTTGTGTTTGAACATTTTTTACGATCCAGTTTGATGTCAATAAGATCTTCTATGATCACGATCGTGAACAATACCCGAACGCCGTCGCACCAGCCGCACCGCTGTTTGTGCGCCATCCATGACATTATTTTTGCGGTATCAAGTTTCAACTTTCAAGGAGTAGGTATGTGTATATCAAGAGAAAGAGATGCACTTGAAGTGTCTGGTTGGACTCTGAAGTGAGTCCAATTTTAGCACAAGTGGTCGGGCAGGGCACTGGCGTTAATTCGTACTTAGGAGCCATTATATAGTGTGTCAAAACGATTTCGACAATTGCTTTTCATTTGGAAATGATGATAGTTTTATGTACTTTACTTGAATCGTTAAGAACCGCGAGCCATTATAAAGTGGCTTAATCAGATAAATTACTCATTATAGTTTGAGAAATTACGATAAATTCAAAGACAACAACAACACATACGTACGTAAATTCATAATATGAAAGAGTAAATGTATCGTTAGGAGTCATTAATCATATTAGTCAAGTGGTCGGTTTTGGTTGAATAAAAACTCAATTCAAGCATAAAAGAAGGGGTAAAGTAAGATATGAAAGAAGGCGGCAAATTCATGGAGTTTAATGCCTTTTCTTTACAACTAGATATACGAGTAGTAAAAATAGTTTTTGAACTTTGTAAGTACAGTAACTACAGCACCATTCTTGGGAAATAAATTTATGGACAGTAACTACGCATGCATGGTACCTACATACTTACTTTTTTTTATTTCCAAAAATGTATAAAATTAATTTTTATACATAACATTTTGTAAACATTTTTGAGAAAATAAAATTAAAATGCCAATTTTTAGTAGATATCTTATTAGATATCTTATTAGTGGGCACTTTAAATTTGGATTTCGAAAAATATTTTCTACCCATTTTCAAAGTATCCAATTTATCAAAAAATAAAAAAATAATTTCGAATTTGATATTAAAAATACATAATTAAAATTAATTACATTTTATTTTAAAAAATAATTAAAAGATTTCACATAGAAAATTAATTTAAATCAGTTGAGATAGTCAAAAATCTAAAGAATAGTTCTCTGAGGGGTACCTAAAACTAAATCACTGTTTTATCGAGCTGGTAAAGTAATTAAAAATATTAACAAGTTTTTGATAAATGGCAGAAAACTTACATGAGAGATACGGAAAATTTTTAATCAAAATCTTAGGAGTCTTTTTCGAGTAAAATTAAATTTTTCTTAAAGGTTTTTAAATAGTGGTATGAAAGGTTCTATTTAATTTGGATAAAAATACAGTGAAAGCTCCCTTAGCCGGACAGCGACGTCATAACACTTTTGTCCGTCTACGTGAGTTGTCCGTTATGTAGTTATGTAAGGAAATGTATAAAATACAGTGTCATCATGAAACATTTTTGCACCTACAGGCCATGAAATTCATTCAAAAATGAACATGAAGATACAAGAAAAAAGATACAAAAACAGACTGCAGAAATAAAATCCGTTATGAATTTGATCACAGACAGTAATTTGGTGAAATCGCATCTATGTCGCTGTAAACCACGGGGACCGTTTTTAATGCAGAATAAATTTATGTAAAAGTAGTACTAAATATAATGGTTGAAATTTACATACTAAAAAAAAGTTTTTGTCCGCCTAAGGGAATTTAATTTAACGAATCGCGGCTAATATCCTGTCCGCGTCCGGGTAAGGGAGTGTCCGCTTAAGGGATCATAAAATGTATGGAATTTACATCCAAGATCCAAGGTCGTGAGAATTTGTCCGCCTAAAGGGATTGTTCGCTTAAGGGAGTTGTCCGCAATAGAAGCTTTCACTGTAATTTTTTATTTAAAATATTTTAGATAATTGTTCTCTTTTCTGATTCCTAATCGGCATTAATAGTTAAAACAGCTTAGTACTGATTTTATAAATAATCTCAAGTCGTTTTCAAATTATCAAGTTTTCAAAAAAAAAAAACATAAATAAATAAATTGAAGAACAAAATTAAATTAAATTAAATAACATAAATGATTTTATTATTATTATTTTACTATTCATACTAGAATGTCAGTTTATTAGACTTGACCATTCTTTATTCCGTCAATTTCATTGAATTTGTGAACAACAACAGCTGATTTTGTTTATTTTTTTTGTTTAATAAGATTCTCCGAAAATGCTAAAAAAATAATATGGTCTGTCTCTATTTTAAGCCCAAAAAATTTAAATTTTAAAATTGTCGTAGGAATGTCCAAAAAAACGACAAATACCAAGACAGGCGGACAAAAGTGCGGTAGGTACCTAACACATTTTTCTTCTTTAAAATCTCGAGTTTGATTGTTTTTTTTTTTCGAATTCATAACTTATTTATATACGCAGGGTATTTTGCATAAGGTGAGATCAAAGGCTACGGGGCGGAGCGGCGGCGTGTAGGTTAGCTTAAGACAAAAAAAAAATTGTATTGGGATGTGCATTTTTCTAAAAAAAATCGACTTAAATAGAACAAAAATCATATTGCACGAAGAAATATTAACCTGACACTTCATTCTCAGTTTCAGTTCAGAAATGAGAATCGAATTTGAAAAAAATCCAACATTTTTATTTAAAATTGTTTGTTGAGTTCTGATGACATGCGGGCACAATTCGCAAATTTGAATCCGCCAATTATTGAAATTCATCATTGAAAATTCGAATGATACCTATATTTTAAGGCGTTTACAAGGCAAAATCTATAGGGGCATGTGCGAACAGCAGACGAGCGATAGTCGATCGACCGGCTGTGTAGTGTAGTTCAAATTGTTTAATGTTTTGCACGTGTCGAACGACCATTGTAGACCGATGATTTTAATTTTCCAGTTTTTTTTTGTTTTTTGTATGTAAGATTTAAGGATCTTCCAAACCGGCGCGAAACATTCGGTGCGAATCTGTGACGACTGTAGAATGTACCAAGATCCGCATCGCGGCAGTGTGGGCACTCTCATTAATCACCATGAAAATAAATATGGAGACTCGAAAGTTTAGTCGTCGCTCCGAATGTTTCGCGTTGGTTTGGGAGTACCTTAAAATAGCACGCGTTGAAATCGAAGTAAAACAACAAATAGGAACGGAAAAAAAACACGAAAATAGTGCGGTAATATTGGCTGTGGGATATTAGCACCCTACATATAGAATTTTCGCAAACAAAAAAATATGCAATCTAAAAGGCCAGCTGGATCATAAAAGGTCCCATTAATTAGGTGAAAAAAAATCGCAGGTGACCTTAAAAAACTTTAACCCTGGATTCAAAATTTTCTAAGCCTGACAAACTACCTTTTCTGAAACTATACCTTTTATGACCATTTATTACCTTTTAGATTTCATGCTTTTCAGCAAAAATTCCATATATGGGGTGCTATGATCTCACAGCCATTAATATTGGTGCAAAAAATTGAATACGCGTATTATTTGCTCATTGATTTTTTTTTTTAATTAGGAATGCTTGCGAAACGACTCAGGTCGGTCGACACGTCATGGAATGTGAACTCCCCTTATGACTAATCTTATGCCAAAATAAAGATGACTTAATTAATAGATCTGGCTAAAAAAAAATCAATTCGGCCAAACCTTTATCATAAAATCACTTTAATTGTTTTAATGATTTTATTAATGAGGAAGTGGTAGTTCAATCATTAAAATAATGAAAGTAAATTTAAGTGGAAAGTGAGCCCAAGTGAAATCTTTGCTTGGTAATAAATAGGTATTAACTGACAATTCAGCTTCATATTGGCCTCAAAATATCACTGATCTTGCTTTTTAAGTGCCTCAAAACTGAGATTAAAAATTTACAATGATGAGTTTCAATGAAAACTATAACTGGCACCTAAGGAAACTATAAATTTTTGTAGAAGTCGCATATTAATACCAAGCTTGGAACTTAACTTGAAGTCTTTCCCTTCCGTTGATAGAAAGAAAGCACTTTTGAGAAAAATCGTACACAAGGCACAAATAAATCACAAATTATAATTATAGTTCTTCATAAGCTGTTGTGCCATCAACTTTATTTATTTTTTTATGCAACATTTTTAAATGTTTGTTACTAAATAATACATTTTTTAAATTTAATCTTTAAATGTAATCTTTGATTAATTTTGATGAAGGCTGAAGGGGTACCAAGGCAAGGAAGAAAAGAAGTTCAGCCTGTTGTTTAATGATAAAATATAATCAGATATTTATATTATTTTGACACAATTACTTATAATACACTTGACTTGAAATGAAGGGGGATATATCAAAACTCTAGCTTTCCAGTATATTTCCAATAAAAGTTCCCTAACTGGCTGAACAGAATAGAATGACGGAACTGAAGCCGCAGACGGAACTGGAAGAGCTGTCAAAAAGTGTCATACGTTATTTTTTTTACATGTCCACAATGGAGCTGTACAGCTTTGAAAGTATTTTGAAGAAAAACAAAAGAATATTATTGTGTACAAGCTCAGAATTCACATTTTTTGTTTCCAATAATTTTCCTTTTAATAAATAATTTTTTTCGCGATACAAATAACCACAATATTTTTTTACCCACCCAAAAAGTTGTTTTTTTTTCTTCATACAAATTAAAACGTCAAAAGTGCCGTACGTGAAAAGTTAAAAGTTGGTGAACTCTTCCGTCTGCGTCTGCAGCTCCGTATGCGTCTACGTTCCGTTGTGTTCGCAACATTGAATTTGCGTGTATTCAATACTTTGACAGCTATTCCAGCTCCGTCTCCGGTTCCGTCAGCGTCACCATTCTGTTCAGCCAGTTAATTGGAGTGCAATTTTTTGACAGCTGAACAATCAGGGACTAGAAAATTGCCTTGCGTTCTTGTGTTTTGAACGTCCCCCATTGTTACACTTTTGACTAAGTTAATGTCACGGCAGTGACTTTGGTATCACCCACCTAGTCTTGTTTTGGTGAGATTGCCCAATGCCCAACCATAAATGAACAGCAATTACTTTACCTTTTTTTTCTCCATCTCCAGTCAAATGTGTCTTTTGAATAATTTGGAATTATAAAAACTTTTGTTCTATTTTATATAATTCTCAAGAAAACACGGCCATTGTGTAACATTTTAGTGTATAATCATATTTCAGAGGGAAAAAAAGTGACTCTTTTTTGAAAGTGAAATCTTCATCATTTATGACTTCAATCAATTAATAATAATAATTTAACCACTGAAACCTTTTTGGACTTAGTATAATTTACAAATTCGATGTAATGTTGTTTCACACAGGCCAAAATATTATGCTAATAATGCTCTAGGTGTACACTTAGACTAAGCCAAATAAACGCTTTCTGTTCTTCTAACCTCTTTAAATTGGGGGTGACGGTAGATCACAATATTCTTCACTTCGCTTTTCAGTTTGATAAAAAAAAATCTTTTTTGTATTACGTAAAAATATTACATACATTTTGTCACAGGAGTGACAGTTACCACTCAATAAATCAATTGCATATTAGATACATATAGAAAAAATACCATCTGGAGCCGCCAAGTGGTACGGAATACGAACAAAAAAAAATAGGTAATAAAACATTTTAATTAATTATAGAAACCTTATACGCTTTCGCAAACATTGAAACTTTTTCAATAATTTATAGCTGATACGGTGTTTTTAAATTCTAGTCGTATTTTATTTTGTGTGTTATTATAGCTTATCGGCCGCCGACCGTGCCGCCGACACGACGTAAAAACAAAATAGAGATACAAAACTCGGGGATACAAAATGATAAAAACAATATTTTCGATTTGGTGAGGGTTTTCAGGTTTTTTAGGATAGAGCCATTTTAAGATGATTTAATCAGTTAATGCTGCCCATTAGTCTGCCAAATAGAATTAAATAAGTTCACAGACATATGTGAGATCAAATTTATCGTTTAGGAGTCATAATAAAAATAATAAATCATATTGATCATTAGCGGTACATTATGTAGCTGGTATCTGAAGTAGTAATCAGAGCGTCAATACACGAATTAGTCGCAATATAGTGACATATTAACGTAAAAGACCGCCATTATTTTCAAAAAAAAACAAAGAAACTTAATTTTTATAAAAAAAAATGCGTTGTAATTTTAATTGTTTTCGTAACAAATTTATTTTTTAAAAAGTAGTAAAAACCAGTCATACAAATTTTTTTCAATACGATCTTCTTCAAAAATTCAACCTCAATTATTGATAATTTCTTGCAAAATAATTCATAAAATCAAAAATATTTTTAAAAATTTGATTAAGTGTCAAAGTGCCCTGATGATATTCTCAAGAAGACGAAAGGCGTCGGCCTTTATATTTTTTGTTTAAATGTCCACCCCAAAAAAATGATTGGCCCCCTAGAAAAATCGACGGAACTAAACCTGTGTTCTGGTTTGAACTAGCAGCTGAAGAAAGTTCTTCCGACAAAAAAAATACCTACTTATTGACAAACAGCTAACAAATATTCGTAGTAGCCGTGGCGTGATGGTTAGTGCGATGGACTGTCATGCCAGAGGTCTAAGGTTCGATCCCTAGCCTCGCCACCTATTTATTTAAAAGAAAAAAAACGGCTACTGCCTCTTGCGATGAATTGACAAATCCTCCAAGAGTATCTTCTGTCACAGAAAAGTGCCGCTCGTTAGCCGTTCGGATTCGGCAATAAACTGTAGGTCCCCTCCATTCCAGCAGACACGCACACAGGAATGGTTGAGAGTTGTAAGTCACTAGGCCCTAGTTCTTCATGAGCTGTTGTGCCATCAAATTTATTTATTTTATCAAGTTTGCGTTGCTGATGCGTATGAAAAATGTAGGCATTACTTCGGCATCAAAACATTTTCTACATTTTGGAACTCAGCCGAACTATTGAATTTTAAAATTTATTTTAAACTAATTTATTAAGGGTGGTGAAATATAAAATCCTTCCCTGATGGCTAGTAGCGTTACGAACAACGAAACTCATATTATTTGTCATTTTATACAATTTCTTATCAGTAAATACAACGAAAACAAAAGAATATGACTTCCTGTCAAAGTTCAAAAAACAAATACACAGAGAGCACCATAACGAGCAGTCCATAATAATTATATTCATGTCGACTTTATTTTTATATTTAAAAGAAGAAAACAAATTAAACTGCTACATTCTCTCTATACTATGGTTTGCGGGCAGAAAATATTTTTTTCTTGTTGATTTTCTTTTACGTGAAATGCTTGGACATACATATGTGGAATAATTTTTTTCTCCTGCATTGAATTTTTTGTTCTTGTAGAAAAAATTCGCTTCACATTTTCTGGATCCATTGAAATTACGAGCTTTAAAAATATTTCTGATTCGGTTTGAGATTATTTTGTTATTTTTTAATGTGGTTTCCGTTGGAATTTGAATGTTAATGTTAAAAAAAAAAATTATTTTGTGTACGACTTTATAATTGTAGCACTACTTTGACTTTTTTTTATAGAAAAATAAGTTTTTTTTTGTCGGAATGCTTTTAATATAACCACAAAAAATATAAATAAAATCAATTATCTGGGCCCAGATCCTGTAAGACGATAGATGAACGATCGAATCGTTTTAACGATTACACTCTCTTCATTTCTCTTAAAATGTGATAGAGATAGCTATTGCCGTAACGATTATTGTTAAATCGATTGTCTCACGTTTCAAATTGTCTCAAATTGATCAGCATGACGAATTTGTTACAATTTGTCCTTAGCTCTTTTAGTCTATATAGTCTAGATATTGCTAAAAAATACTCTTAATTCAATTCGAAGGTCCTATTACCTTTAAGGTAAGACCGCACTCGACGGAACTGCACTTCAGCGAAACTGCACGGCAACAGAACCTCACGAAGCAGCAAAATATTATTTGTATGAAATTGTATTAGCTATATCGCACTAAGCGATAACGGAACGGAACGGCGCGTCACTAAAATACAAAGTTGCTTATCAGAGCAACTTTGTCGCGTGCGTCGGTGCAGTTCAGTTCCGTTGCCGTTATAGTGCGATATAGCAAGCGGCGCGCTGCAGTGCGTCAAAAATTATTGAATGTTTTGTTTTAGTACAGTGAAATACAAAATGGTGGCTGTTCTTTGCATTTTGGGTAGGAAAAACATTTTTTTTGTGTAGGGGAAGGTAGTGTGAGAAGAAAACTTTGTTTTCGGGGTGATTTGGCCGCCATTTTGTTTGTAGTTTTGTAGAAATTCAATTGCGACTAACTTCATGATTTGTCGCTTACTTACTACGTTTATATTCAGGATCAAGTGCTCGAGTTGGATTAGGGTTGTATTTTCGACCCAGGTTTTTCGTTCATAGATTTGAAAGCTCGATATTGAGTTGAATTGAAATGGTGTTGAGATAACATATGGTGTTTCTCAAGTTAACTCCTCAACCCAGGTTTTTTAGCACAAATTTCGACTCGACTCCGCTCGCGAAGTAGAATCGAGTCGGTTCAAGCTCATTTCAACTCGATGCAGGTATACAAAGGGTCTAAGTGAGCTTCAAGCTCGCTTAAATACCACATGGAAACGTAGTAACTGTCGCACTGCTGCAGTTCAAATGCGGCATATTAAAAAACTGCCGCGGAGTGCTGTGTAGTGTCGCGCAGTTCCGCTGAAGTGCAGTTCCGCCGGGTGCGGTCTTACTTTTAGGCAAATTTCTAAAAAAAAATACATAAAATAAAGAAAAAAACATTTAAAAGACAATGGCAACACTCAATTTAGGTTGAAGATTGTAGTTTCCCCCGCTAATTGATGATAGTTTGGCAGTAAAGATTTATACTTCGTTTCTTTAAAAAAAACATTACCACTGGTCACTTATCTTGACAGGGAAACTTTAAAAATTAAAACAGCGTTTTGCAGCGAACTCCGCATCCGCATCCGCATCGTGCCCATCTTTTCTTAAATAGAGAACAACGATTCATCGGAATAACTTTTTCTACCGACATAAACCAACTTAACGTACAGAAATAAAAATTGTAGCAAAATTTGTTAAAGATTTAATAAAACTTAGAAAAAAAAAGCGTATACGCCCGAGTGTACCACCCTATATTTTAATTGAATGAATTTCATCTCTTTTTATGAAACATCTGTTCTATTAAATAAATATCATATTTTTTTATGACTACATAAATCAGTTAAGACTATACATATATTTATGTACATATATGTATTTAATTTTTAAAATCCTTGATGGCCTTCTAGAACACTCTTTCTTTTTTTTTTCGCTTTTATTTATTCATCCGCGAATGATTTGGAAGCATTGGTGGACTTTTTCAAAGAGATATTCACACGCAAGCAAGGATCGCAAAAATGGCATCAGACTCCTAAATTTTCAACTATTCAAAAAATTGAATTATAAAAATATCAAAAATTCAATTATAAAAATATATTGTAGGTACTTCTTTTCTTACAAAGTTTCGGGTATTTTTTGTAAATACTCTTCATTATGCAAACAATAGAACCGCAAATGTACCTATCCTATTAAAAAAAAAAGTTGGTAATTCTACAAAATTGTTTATAAATAATCTTGCGGTTTTATTGTTTATCTGACGCAGGCTATAAAAAAAAACATTGAATATACATTATACACATGTCCAAAATGTTGCAAGAAAAGAAGCACATAACATTTTTTTCCATATAATTGAAATGATGTAAGACCTGCGTTTACGTAAGAGCCTTAATGGATTGATGGGTCTGATTTAAATATGGTACAAAGAAATTTTATGTAATTCCCTAGAGAAGAAATTAAAAGTTTTCTATTAGCTTATTTAGGACAGGTATCTGCCATACTACGATTTTTTCAAATTTTCTCAACAACGGCTGTAACGATTTTGATTACTTTGTGTCTGTGTAGTTTTAAACATTTTCAATAATATTGATACGACTATGAGCTTTTTCTTTTCCAAAAAAAAAGGCACAAAACCTTTTTTATATGAAAATTTATTTATTGTTGTCCATAAATACCTTTTGAAGGATTGCATCGATTTTAATAAAATTTAATACTTTTAATACTTTTTTGTAGTTCTACTTATATTATATTGCTTTCAGTTTTTACTTGCGAAGTTTTGGATTCGTGCAAAAAATCGAACACTCGAGATAACAATCAAACTTGACATTACGATGATAGAGAACACGTAAACAAATGAGTCCCGCTATTTCGTCTGTATGTCTGTAAACCAATGAACCGATTTTCTTAAAACTTGGAGCATAAGATTCTTGGGGGATTCCCTAGTGGGAAAATCGAGATTTTTTTAGCTCAAAAAATAACGCTATTTGTCATAAAACTGTCTTGAAAAAAAAGTTATTTATCTCAAAAACGGCTCTAACGATTTTTTTTAAATTTTTTTAGTGTATAGTCTACATTTTGGTGAAAAAAAAATACCACAAACCGTTATTAACAGTACATGCCATAGAACCGTTTTTTTTATTTTCGACTTTCCCGTTAACGGCTCAACAGTTTTTATCAAAATTTTTACTTTGAAGCTCCTATCAAATGTAAACAATACTGCATACATATATTTTTGAAAACAATATTTTTTGGATTTTTTAAAAAAATTTAAAATTTTTTTTTTTTGAAAGATTATTTTTTTTTAAACGGGTCGATGAATTTTTTTTTAATTATGATTTTAGTTGCATATTATTATATTCTTAAAAATGGTATACCAAATTTTTTTTTCTAAAAAATTTGAAGAAATTTCATTTAAAAAAATTATTTTTTAAGAAAACCGCTATAACGATTTTTTTAAATTTTTTCTGTATAAATTTATATTTTTTCAAGAATTGAGATGGCGTTCTTCATTTTGAGATTAAAACATTTTTTAAGTACTTGATTATCAATATAAAGAACGTTTTACATGTTTTTTTTTTCAATTATTGAATTTTCATTCTTCATTTTATTAAATGGATAAATACATATGTATATACATAAATATTAATTATATGTTTTAAATTACACTCAATCTTAAAAATTGGAAGACACTTTTACTACAAGAGCAAGTTCAAGTGGCCCAGTCGTGCATTTTATTTTGTTTGTTTTTAATTTAAAAAAAATCAAAGAAAACTTAATTTTTCTTACTTTTGTTGGCGTTCTGATTAACAGCATCACAGCATTATTAAGCTCTTGTTAAAAACTTTATCTTAACTCAAAGAATATAAAGTTACCAAGAAGTCGCATCTCATACAAATTTTCTACTGAAAATGCCGGGTTCCAATGTTGGAACCCGCACTTTGGCTTTTTTATGGGCTTTTCAATAATTCTCCCAGCGCTATTAAAATGAGATACCACACACATTGAAACAGTCTGCTTTTTGTCCTTGAAAAGCCCATAAAAAAGCAAAAGCTCTGGGAGCACGCCGCAATATTGAAACCCACCATATAAAAATGTGCAGTAAACTTGGTAACTTTATATTCTTTGCTTAAATATATAGGTTTTTCAAAACTGAATATATCTATTTCATAAATTCTATGTATGTACATACTTAAAGTATGACTATAGCGTGTTAACCATACGCCCCTCTTTGGTTATTTTTGACTTTAGAGCTATGTATGTTTCCCGCTATTCCTAAAAAGTGAAAAAGTATCCCGCTATAATCGTAATTATTCCAATGGATCAACGAACCATGTATGTTTCGTTTATTCAACTCATTCTCAATCACATTATCATAACATACTAAAAATTGCTTACTGTATACAGATTACATACTGTAGAGAATTTAATCTCTGGCCATTGGCAAATCTTGTAAGCGTCAAGGTTAAATGATGAACATTTTGTTTTGGTATAATTTCAACCAAAAACTGTTACATCATTTATGCAAAAAACAGCATGAGTGTCAAAATAACGAAACAAAAGGTATATTCGCCGATCAAAAAATTATTAAGTGATTAATTATAGCCGTTAATTAGTTCTGATAATTTTCGTTCGATGTTTTCTATTATTTTTCCTCTGCTTTGCTAACTTGGTTTGAACTTAGCGAAACAGCCTCTGGAAAATATATAAAAACTTTTTATTTAATACTGCTTTTAGCCCAGGAAAATTATACAAAAGAAAGGCAAAACTGCGAAAAAATTCCGACAAAGCTAAGTGGAGATGTTTATTTTTGTACCTTAAGCATTTTCCAAAAAGTACCCTTAATTTGGACCGGGGATAAAATTTTTACGGGGGGTGAAAGGGGTTGAATTTCAGTTTTTCGCTAAATTCTCAAAAACTATCAGTGTTTTTAAAAAAATGTGAAGGTAAAAGTTGTAGCTTATGTAATTTAACATTAAAAATGTTATGACACTTTTTTTCGTACAATCAATAGGTTTGAGAAAAACGTGCACAAACTTTATAGTGTACTGGATTTATTGAACAAAATTTATTGCAGTTGCATGTTTTAACGGGCAAATATTTTTTTATGGTATATGTTTGGGAACATCTCCACGTTACAAAAAAAAATTGTCAGGGTAATAAGGGCTAGGAAAAAGCAGCCATATTGAAACAGCTCGCCATTTTGTTTTCATTTGATAACTCGTCTGGATTTTTTTCTGTAACAAAATGGCCGGTAAAAAACTTTAAGAGAATCAAAATACCTACAAAATGAGGTATTAACGATTTCTGAGTCTTTTTTTCATCTTTAAGTTATAGCTTGTCAAAGTTCACCTGCATGTAATGGGGTACTCAAGAATGAAGCCTGATATTTTGGCTTAATTTAAAGAGTCCAACCTTGAAGATCCAATTACTAGCCGTTTTTTTTTTTTTTTGTTTTGTTTTGTAGAATTGTCAAATTGGTATCAAGTTAGCAAAGCACCCCTGGAATAGGGGTAAAATCAACTTGGATAATGGTTTATTGCTTAATAATTTGTTGTTTGTCAGCACTTAAAAAGTTGTGACAGTTAAATTTTTTTGTTTTTTATGTTATGTGACTTTCTATAAGAAACTATAAACATTTTTTTCCTAAAATTGGTAATGTAAAAGATATAATCATTTTAAAAAATTGGTCAAAAGTAAAAAATACTGGTTTTTTCGCTTTTAACTATCAAAAAGCGAAGGTTTTAGGTTATTCAGGTTTATAACTTTTTATGCAAGCAAGATTTAGCAATGGAATCTTTACAAAACATTTCCTTTGTCCAAACAAAAATAATTGAGTTTAAAAATCTTCACTTAAATTTTTTTCGACATTTTAGGCACATTTTTCTAAGTAAATTTGACATTTTTGATTTGGAAATATGTTATGTATAGTCACTCGTATGAAAGAAAAAAGTACAAAATATTTTTCAGAAACTTCACCTTTTCAGGAATTTAATGCAAAAAACCCTTAGGTTTTACTTTTGACCAATTTTTTTCGAGAGGAATTACGTTCAGATTTCTGAAATTGCTGAGGTCTCTGAAATCTCAGAGATCTTGAAAAACCTGAGCTGCCTATATTAATAAATCCGGGAAATTACTTAGAAAAAAAACTAGAAATGCATCTTGCTATATGTGCATATTATGTAGAACGACACTTACGGTCAGTCTGAATTTCTGATCTTATTTTAAAACCGATCTAAGAACAACAAGAAACTCAAATTCTACACATTTTAAGCCCTTTGAAATGTCTCTATCCAATTAATCCGTTGATTTTTAGTTTTTTTTAGGCCGATTTAATTCAGAGTTGAGTACAACTGGGAGATTTTGATTTGCCAGTAAATTAAAGCATACCAAAATATGTCCACTGTCACTTTCTTTTTTTTTTTCTCTTCTTTTTTTTTATGAAATACAACAACGATTATAATTTCAATTTTTTTTAGTTCATTTTCAAGTGCAAAGTGGTTTAAAAAGAAATATTCAAGAAAAATTTCAAAATTTTTCATCACAAAAAAAAAAAATTAATTTCATAAAATTTTGAGCAAACAAATGTTTTATAGAAGTTTCCAATTTGCGTGCGATATGCAACCAACCGCTATTAAGATAGGTCTATAAAAGTAATCCTCATGTTTAGAAATTAACAAAAATTAGTTTCTGAAAACACTTCTTCAAACACAAGAAAAATCGAAGATTAAATATCAATTACTGACGGGGAAGACAAAAGAACTTCGAATCACTTCAATTACATTGGACAATTGACATGGCTTTGAGAATAAAACACGCAATATTATTGACATCTACCCGCAGATAAATCCAATTCATCGAGGATATTTTTGATGGACGATTTCCTATCCAAAACCATCCATTCCTGGTGAAAACTTAAAATCAACTAACAATTGAAAATCCTCTAACAGTTTAATTTTAAAAACTCGGTATCGTTAAATGAAATTTAATCTCAGGCCATTCAGAAAACTCCCGAGATTAGAAGTCTTACTCTGATTAAAAAAAAAAAAAAAAAACCTATCGCACCCAGAGTTCACCTTTAGTTGCCATTTGATATCGCTTTCGATAGATATCCTTATCAACAAAATATATGTCCAGGAGGTGTGGTCAGAACACTCACAATGCCAATGCATCAAGCAGAATAGTAAACGATTGTCCCCCAAAAAGCATGGAATTCCATCTATGATAACTCACGAAAAATATTATGACAAGAAACTCAGACTTACCCGTTTTCCGACCATGTTTTTACACCACGATAACACCATAATCAGTTTTTGAAAACAAAAAAAATATAAATAAATATAATAAATAACACAACAAATCACGTTCAGTTTAGCCCGGCCAGAGACTGTTCAAGTGACTGATAGGAAAAGTTTATAATGATAACCAAACCAAAAACAATAAAAATAAATTTATTAAACAAACTTTTTTATCAGGCAGGCTCACGCTATATGTGAGCTGTAAAGCCAGTAGTTGCTGGCAAAAAACCGATCACAAATTAGTCGCCCGCTTAGCTTAATACCTTCTTCGACGCAGATCGCAGTTGTCGCAAAAGAATCTTCTCATATTCAGAAAAGTGTTTTATTCAAAGGCAAAGTTGTTAAAAAATTTCGATATCGAAACTTCACTTATTTCGAAATTAAATTTTTTTCGGAATTAAAACTACCGTCGGAGTTCATCGGGAGTGGTGTGAATTTTCAAGAATTATGATTTTAATTGGAGGCTGCGGCCAACAAACAGCGTTTTTCATTCGATGTTGTTCTCGAACGAGAAGGGAATAAATCTGGGGCAAAAGCTATAGAGGCGTTTAATGCCGGGCACTACCGACAAACCGCAGAAAAACGGCGTGAATTATATTTGTTTTTATTTTATGTATGTATGTATAGGTGTACATATGTATGATACGTATGTACATATAGTGTAATGAAATAAAATATTATTTTCCAATTCTCAAGCTCCGATTGTGACTTTCTGTGAACTATGGAATTTGCTACACATAATACATATACAAAATGGTGTGAGTTAATTTTAATTTATTTTTTTATATTTTGTTTTTATAAAATCTGTTCACCCATTTCAAAAATAAAAAAAACTTTATTTATATTTGCTTATAATATGTACGTAACGTATGTAAGCATGCACTACTCAAAGTATAGCTCGTTTTTGCGCGACCAGTTTAAGTAGATTGACCAGCTTAAATAATATTGAAAATGTGCTATTTCATTCAATAATGGTTTTTTTTACTTGTGGTATATTTTCTTATAGGTCGTAGAATTCAATTGAAATAGGTGGGCCCAAAGTGCGATTTGTTTCTTAATTCGTAACACGTGTGAAACAAAATTTAAATTTAAAGTTATTATGATGAACCCTGTGATGGTGATTCACATAAACAGATAAAAAAAAAAAAAAACGATTTTTAATTGAAAAAATCATTAATTTTACTTGTATATTTATACTTATTGTCAGAACCACTTAGCAGAATATTGCTCTATGAAGTAATTTTTATTGCCATATAACTTGGAAAACTTCCAATTTTATTGTTTGACGAATTGATTTAGAAGGCGTTTACCAAATTTTCTACTATGACTGTCTGAACCATGTGTTTTGCTGTAAAAACTATGAATTTTTTTTTGGATTTGTTGCTCAATAATTTTCTGTCGCTGTAAATCAAATAGGAATAAAATGCACGACTGGATCACACGAACTTGCTCTTGTAGTAAAAGTTTCTTCGAATTTCAAAGATTGAGTGTATTATATAAGCCTTAAGTTAAAGGAAGTATTTTGTTAATATACAAAAATTACACTGCACATATACATTTTTTTTTTTTATATTTAGCGCGCACTAAAGGAGTTGTGACTACCCTTAAGATGATATACACAGCACGAGCGATTAGGTAGGTTGGAGGGGATTTAAAAGGAGATACCGATGCACATTGGTTTTGAATGTCTGAAGATCACAATGGGAGGGGAAAATTGAGCTGGGTAAAGCATTCCACATTCGTGTAGTGCGACTTAGAAAAGAATCCCTGTACTTAACAGTACGTCCGAAGTTGGGCTCAAGGGTAAACTGATGAGCATTCCTAGAAGCGCGAGTATTACGGTTGAATAGTTTAAGGGGAGGAATGCAGCTGGCTATTTCACTAGAACACTGTTTATAGAAATAGCGGTAAAATAATGATAGACATGAAACATTTCGACGGTGCTCAAGAGATGCAAATGTTTCCATTATAGTTCTTTCACCTATCATTTTTAGAGCTCTCTTTTGTATTCTATCCAATAGACTCAAGTGAGTTTTCGGGGCACCTGCCCAAATATGGGAGTTGTACTCAAGTTTCGGACGAATAAAGGCTTTGTAAATAACAGCCAGATCAGAGGGAGAGAAAAATTTCTTGCATCGACGGAGAAAACCTAAACACTTAGCAGCGTTTTTGGCGATGTCAAATATGTGATCGTTCCACAAAAGGTGGTCTGTGACACACATACCGAGTACTGAAAGCTGTTCAGTTTCCTTAATGCAAGTGCCGCTCATGGATAGCAGCATTGGGGGTGGGTTCCGCTTTAACGACAGAAGACAGCATTGAGTTTTAGAAGCATTAAATTCTACACGATTTTTAATTCCCCATTGGACAATGCTTTCAAGATCAGAATTTAATGAGCTTATCATACGCTGCCGTTGAAGTTCCACATCTGAAGGACATGGATGTGAATCTTGAAACGAATATGAAAAGCTGAGGGTACTGTCGTCAGCAAAACAGTTTAATGGATTAGAAGTTTCAGATAAAAGATCGTTTATGAATATTAGGAAGAGGGTCGGAGACAAAACGGAGCCCTGGGGCACACCAGCATTTATTTTGTAGATATCAGACTTGAAACCGTCCAATACAACTTGTATTGATCGGTTCGAAAGGTAATTTCTAATCCAACGAAGAAGAGATTCATCGATACCAAATGCACGCATTTTCGATAAGAGAGCTTGATGCCAAACTCTATCAAATGCTTTTGAAATATCAAGTGCAATAATCTTACTTTCGCCAAAACGATGTAAAGATTTGTTCCACTGTTCGGTGAGATATACCATCAGATCACCAGTGGATCTATTGCTACGAAAGCCATACTGCCGGTCACTTAGAAGCTTTCGTTCTTCAAGATATTTCTTAAGCTGATGATTAATCAGCGTTTCCATGACCTTGGAAAGAAGGGACGTCAATGCAATTGGTCGATAGTTAGAGGGGGAAGAAGACACGCCTTTTTTAGGGACAGGCTGGACAAATGCTGTTTTCCATCCACTCGGAAAGAGACCAGTAGAGTTGGACTGATGGAAAAGCTTACGCAGTGGTTTTGCCAGCGTTGAAGAACACCTCTTCAGAACAATGGGAGGGATACTATCCGGGCCAGCGGATTTGTGAATGTCGAGATCTTTCAGAACTCTAGCGACTGCACGAGTGCGAAAGAAGATTCGTCCCATAAAATCGTTTATGCTCTCAAGTACAGGTGGAGTCATATCTTCTTCTGGCAGCGTCGAGTTAACAGCAAACTGTGCTGCAAGCAAATTGGCTTTATCGAGTGAGCTGACAAAAGGAGTATCGTTGAAGACGAGCGTTGGAACCGAGGACGAGGTGGTATTTCGTATGTTTTTTACAAATGACCAAAAATTTTTACTACCTTTGGGACATTGTAGTATTTTTTGCCGTAATTTTTGATCATGCAAAAATTTGGTTCGTCGAATATGAACGTTACAGGTCTTTCTAGCTTGTTGAAACTTTTTCCGGTTTTCCTCAGTAGGGTTGGCTTTATAACAACGGAAGCTTACTTCTCTGACCCTAATAACCTCCTTACAGCTCGAATCAAACCATGAGTTTTCTTTGGGTTTGATACATTTTATCCTATTCGGGATAAAATTTCTCATTCCACAAAGAATCAAGTTTGTAACCATATCTGCGCTGGAATCTACGTCACTATCGAGGAAGCATAGTGACCAGTTAAAATTCCTGAAGAAATTTTTTCTTTAACTGGGTTTTGTTGACACGAGAAATTAGCAGATATGATACAATGGTCTGATGTGCCTAGAGGCGATAATACACTTATAGTGTATTTATCAGGGTCAGAAGTAAGGAACAAGTCTAGAGTGTTGGCGGATTGACCTGTAACGTCAGGAATCCGAGTAGGCTCGTCAACAAGCTGAGTCAGGTTGTTTAACTCAGCAAAAATCTCGGCATACCTTCCTTCGGGTGTTGTCTGACCCGAATAGCGTAGCCACGAAGAATTATGTACATTGAAATCGCCCGTAACAACGATTTCACTGTGCGGAAAGTGGGAAATAATTCTCTGGATGGAGTCGGATAGTGCATCTAATTCGTTAGAAGTGGAATTACTATCCAAACTAGGACTACGATAAATAAAACAAGTATGGATGATGCGCTTATGGACGGTGAATTTAAACCACATGAAATTAAAATTGGTATTCAAACATGAACCATATTGTGGCTGGAGCTGATAAGCAATATCATTTCGAACATACACGGCGAGACCATGATGTGGGAAGAATAGAGGCACTAAGCTATAACCATGTAGGCTGAATTCCGAGTGATCAGTATTTTCCCCTACCTGGGTTTCGCTTAGTGCCAAAACAGCTGGCCTGTTTTTCGCAGTATGGACATATGCAGCACAGAAATTCTGCCTAAGTCCCCGAATGTTGCTGTAGTCAACCCTAAATTCACCCACCATTACGAAAAAACAGACATAAAAAACCAAATCAGACAATTAACTAAGCTGATATCAACTTTGGGCCCCAAAATGACTTCACAGTACAAATAATACTAGTGTTATGCCTTAGTAGTAAATGTACTGATCCACCCCTGGATACCCAAAATCAATAACAACTATTTATCTGATATGCTTTGGCTTAATCGATTGCAAGCATTGCATGAGGTGATACATACACAGCTTATAATGACAAAGCCAAAGCACTGTGGGTGATAAGGGAAGGAAAGATTAGGAATATTACCGCTGTGCTATGGATGTTTATGGTGGACTTTTTGTTGTTATGTTTTGCACGCACTGGCACTGGCACTTGCACTTGTTGTTGATTTGTATAATATATGGGCTATTGTTTTTTTGTTTTCTTTCGCGGCGCGAGCTTTAGTTTTGATTTTTTCTATTGGGTGCTATTTGATCATTTATCCATTTTATTTTTTTTTTCCCGACGGAGTGGAGGGATTTATTTATTTCAAAAAATGAGCACTTTAATTTAATAAAAATTTGTGGTGGCAAAAGGGAATAAGTTATATAGTTTTATTGGGGGTACAAGACACCGAGGTAATTTAACCTCTCTCCCACACGTGTGGCTGCGGTGAGATGCAGATCGGCCATATACATAACATATATGTACATATGTACGTACATGGGACTTAAAGCTTAAATTGAAAAATTGTTAAAAAGCAACAAATTAATTTATTAAAAATATCTTCTTAAATTGTTTTGAGAGCTAAAAAAACTAAACCATCTGATTTCTTTAACAAAACTTAGTTTTGGAGAAAAAAAAATCAAAATCGTAGTAGCGGTTTTTTTTAAATTAATTTTTAAATTTTGTAAAAAATTAAAAAGAAAATTTTGGTAAACAATTTTTTAGTATTTATTTATGTTGAATTAAAAATTAAATTTGGAAAAAATTGTTTACCCGTTGTTGTTAAAATATCGAATTTTCAAAAAAAAAATTTGTATTTTTTTTTTTAAATCCAAAATTTAAAATTTTTTTTTGAAAATTTAGATATGCAGTATGATTTCAACTTTTGAGAAGTTTTTGTAATAAAAAATTACTTTAAATCGGTTACACACATAATGATATAGTCCAAAATGAAGAAAATGGTCCTATGAGAGGTACTGTTAATAATGGCTAACTGATGTAAATTTCAAAAACTTTTTTTTAAAAATCCAAAAAAAAAAAATTCTGAAAATTTTGATATAAAATTCTATTTAAATTTTTCAGAAGATTCTCCAAAAAAAAAATTATCAAATTTAGTCTATTTCTTTTCGAGAAAAACGAAAATAAAAAAATGGTGCTATGGGAGGTACCATTTAAAACCATTTTTTGGAAATTAAATTTTCACCAAAACGTAAAATTTCACTTAATAAAATTTATTGATTTTTTTTTAGAATAATACAATTTTTGAGAAAAATAAGATTTCCCAAAAATGCTAAATTAAATAGGTCTTTGGATTTTCAAAAACCTATATTGTATTGTACTATTGGTACTTCCGTTTATTTTAAATAAGTATTAATGCACTTTACGTTACTGCTTTAGAAAATGGTCCCTCCCTTATAAAAAGGGGGACATAGACCCCCCTATCCTAAACGATTTTTTTCTTAGTACATGTCTGAAAATTATTTTACAAAGTCATGGTCAGTAACTTGGAAAAATCTAGTATACTTTTAACCTTTCAACAAACAGCAAATAAATTAAATTTGGATATTCTAACCCTCGCCACCTGTTTTAACCCCATAAACTCTCTTCCAAATCATCAATGGAATAATTATGAATACATAAAACTTACTTTTTCTGTTATTTCTGGGTAAAATTGATCAATAAACACTAAATTTTGTGGGCTAATGACCGATTTTTTAGATTTCTTGACATTTATCCACCCCGAATCTTCCTTAGTGTTGCTCCAAGTGAAAATATGCATACGAAATTTCTTGTAGGAAATTTAATTTACTTTAATTCCTTAGTGCAGACTTTTTCACTTAAGCCCTTGGTTTTCGAAATATTCGCGAAAAACTAAAAAAAATGGGACCTTTAACCCCCTCTCCTGGCTTAAGCTCGCGGCCCTGGCCTGGGGACTTTTGGTATGTTGGACCTGAGGGTCACCTCTACCACTTAAAAAAATAACCCAGACTACACGATTTATTTCATTTATTTTATGATTTTAGGTCTTCGTTGACTGGACTATATACTACATACTTATACATAAGTACATAAAGTAGAAAAGGAATAGAAAGTGTTTTTGAGGAATCTTGTTTATATTTAATACTCCTGGTTTTTGTAAGTGATGACGGAGATAAATCACTAAGCGCTCTGAAATATTAACTCTTCAAATATTTTTCAAAAATTTTAAGAAAAAATTGTTTAATAAATTGACAGTGTAGTTATCATTCACGACATTAGAATCAAGGTTTTCAGACAAAAAAAAAAAAATTTTCGACAATTTTTTTCTTTGTTAAGTGTATAGAATCAAATTATCCTGAAGTCAATATTCCAATATTCTAGTCGAAAATGTTTTTCTTAACAATTTGTAGAAGTTTTTTTTATAATTAAAAAAAATGTATACACCTATTTTTATAACAGTAAACCGCTAGAAAAGAATTCTTTTGAAAACCCTTTCTAATATGAGTGTCAAGTTAGGAAAGCAACATTCGAAAAACTGTAAGGCCCAGTTGTACAAATATTGGATCCGTGGTTCAGGAATTTTAACTCACCAATTTCGGCGGATTAACTGTGGTTCAACAATGGTTCAGGCATGTAATTGGCTTTTAGTGCATATTAGAACCTTGAACCATGGTTGAACCTGAGCTAACCCGCCGAAATCGGCGAGTTAAAATTCCTGAACCACGGATCAAAATTTAAACCACGATTGTACAACTGGCACTAAGGTGTATAAAATTGCTATTCATTATTTGTGGTAGTTTCAAATTTATAGTTCGATATTTTCTATGTTTTTTTTTTTTACTTTTAGCTTGTTTAGTTTAGCAACTTAGTGAAACACCCCTTCAAAGAGGTTAAGAAACTTATGGAATGGTTTATTGCTTATTAATTTGTCATTCGTCAGTCCTTAATCAGTTGTGCTAATTTCAATTTTGTCGTGCGATGTTTTCTATATTTTTTGTTGCGAAATTCATATAAAAAAACTCATTGTTTTGATTTGTTTAAAGCAAAATGCCCTGGTCTTTAATTAGTTGTGAAAATTCCAATTCTGCCCTGCAATGTTTTCTATATTTTATCATTTTTTTTTTATATTGTTTCTGAACGGCAAATTATTAAGCAATAAACAGATCAATATAATAACTTTAAATTTCTTCTCTAAAGGGTGCTTTGCCAACTTTATATGAATTTAGTGAAAAATCAAAAAAAAAAGATAAATAAACTCTCTCTTATGGATACCTCCCATAAATCGGTCAAAATTAAAAAAAAAAAAAAAAAAAAAACAAAAAGGAATTTAATGTGTATATGATTTGTCATAGTATTTATACTCCCCCATAAGCAGGACACAAATCAACAGAGCAATACATTTTGTTTGCGTAACTAAGTAGCAACTAATTACTATATACTTTTAAATCTGCAATGGAAAAAGTGACCTGCTTAGTTGATGCACGCATGATATGGATGAATAGTATGCATTTCTTATAAAAATATCCAAAAAATGCATTTATACGCATATATATATATGCAAAAATATGCTCTAACGATTGAATGCCATTTTGAACGAAATTTCCGGATTCGAAAAACTATTGTATTGTATTATTCATATACTAGAATGTCAGTTTATTAGACTTGACCATTCTTTATTCCGTCAATTTCATTTCATAATTGGTGGTAGCACCTTTAAGTTGTTGTTGTTGTTGTTAAAAATTAAATAAAAGAAAATATAAGACGAAAACCTTACTATAAGTACAAACAATAATTATTATAAAATAAAAAAACAACGAGTATGAAACTAATCTCTAGAAACAATAAACTTGTTGCAGCAACCGTGACCTTGATAAGATAAAAAAAAAGTGTTGAACCTATACTTCATGCAACACTTAAACAAAACAATTTTACTGTCTGCCAGACTGTCTAGCAAGACTCCAAATCAAATTTACAACAAAAAAGCCAAAAGCAATATAATTTATTCGATAACGAATAGCGATAAACTCTATTTGGTATAACATTTGCAAAGGGGCTTGTGCCAGCCGATAAAATACTATACGTACACAGATAAAGTATCAACGAAATGAAATTCTATACTATAATACCAGGAAACTGATTGGCAGCTAAAATAGAGATATAATTTGAAGAAAGCAGCGGCACGGCAGCAGCACGCTTAGAAACGATAAGGAATTTTCAAAAGTTTTCGTCGTCTTTTTTAATTTTTTATCATTTTTTAATATGAATTAAGTTTTAAGAATCAGGTGATACACGGCATAACTGATAAAGTTTTGCAAACGAAACAAAATTGGAACAAATTATCTCGTTTTTTAATAATTTTTTTTTTTAAGGCGAACGAACAAATAGATTATAATTTAAGACTCAAAAACAGAAATACAAAAAATGGAGCAATTTCAAATGAGGTAACAGCATTATCTAACCTATGCCTTTGAATTTAGGTTCGTATTATTAGATTTTTTAAAAAGAAAATCAAGTTTCAAGTTTACCTACTTTTGGTGATCTATATTGATCGATTCAGATAATAAGAGCTGGTAGTACTCATGACTATAGATAGACATAGACATAGACATAGACATAGACATAGACATAGACATAGACATAGACATAGACATAGACATAGACATAGACATAGACATAGACATAGACATAGACATAGACATAGACATAGACATAGACATAGACATAGACATAGACATAGACATAGACATAGACATAGACATAGACATAGACATAGACATAGACATAGACATAGACATAGACATAGACATAGACATAGACATAGACATAGACATAGACATAGACATAGACATAGACATAGACATAGACATAGACATAGACATAGACATAGACATAGACATAGACATAGACATAGACATAGACATAGACATAGACATAGACATAGACATAGACATAGACATAGACATAGACATAGACATAGACATAGACATAGACATAGACATAGACATAGACATAGACATAGACATAGACATAGACATAGACATAGACATAGACATAGACATAGACATAGACATAGACATAGACATAGACATAGACATAGACATAGACATAGACATAGACATAGACATAGACATAGACATAGACATAGACATAGACATAGACATAGACATAGACATAGACATAGACATAGACATAGACATAGACATAGACATAGACATAGACATAGACATAGACATAGACATAGACATAGACATAGACATAGACATAGACATAGACATAGACATAGACATAGACATAGACATAGACATAGACATAGACATAGACATAGACATAGACATAGACATAGACATAGACATAGACATAGACATAGACATAGACATAGACATAGACATAGACATAGACATAGACATAGACATAGACATAGACATAGACATAGACATAGACATAGACATAGACATAGACATAGACATAGACATAGACATAGACATAGACATAGACATAGACATAGACATAGACATAGACATAGACATAGACATAGACATAGACATAGACATAGACATAGACATAGACATAGACATAGACATAGACATAGACATAGACATAGACATAGACATAGACATAGACATAGACATAGACATAGACATAGACATAGACATAGACATAGACATAGACATAGACATAGACATAGACATAGACATAGACATAGACATAGACATAGACATAGACATAGACATAGACATAGACATAGACATAGACTTGAAAAAATTTCAAAATTTACATCGTTTTTTTGAAATGGGGTTAAAACAAAAATTAATTTTATGTTTGAAAAGTAATAAATTGTTAGAAAAATGAACTTAGACTTTCACTCAAGGGCTAGACATTTTTCACAGTATACATTTGTATAGGGTCAAATGGGATAAAAACAAACAATTTTGTATTATTCTAGAACATTCTCCAGGCTCATTTGAAATTGTCAGTATGTGACTATTTCTTCATTTTCAATTTAATTAAAGCTTGTTTGAGGACAATGCCTGCTAACAGATCGATCAAATTTTTGTAAACATCTGCGTTCGTGTAAAAGACAATTTTCAAACTGATAATATTTTCAGAAAAAAAAAAAAAAAAACATTTTTACGCCAACCAACTGACAATAAAATTATCAGACTTTGGGACAGACTGTGAACTGACTATTTAGCATTATACATTTTTTTTTATTGGCATTATCAATCAGAGCAGCGATCGGTAGGCCTGATACTATTGTGAAATATGACAATCGTCTTGGTACCTCCTTACAAAAACCTTCAAAAGTTTGCAAAATCTTAGACGATTTAGTATGATGTTCAAGCATTTTTAGTATGATGCTAGGCTAAAAACAGGCTTTTCCAAATTTTAAACAAATATTATCTTTTTAACATTTTACTTAAGTTAAAATCACCAAATGCCTTTTTTATCTTTTTAGTATCATACTAAATCCAAGTGTCACTTTGGCAGCTACAGTTGTAAAAATGGGTTGAACTGTCACTGTTTTAGGCGTGTTCAGCTAGAAAAATAGGTTTAGTAAGTATTATACTAGTTAGGAAATGTTTGAAACCAATAATATTTTAGTAAAGAGTTTTAAAGTTAGGCTGTTTGAAATTTTGTAGTAGCCGTGGTTAGTGCGATGGACCGTCATGCCGGAGGTCTAAGGTTCGATCCCCAGCCTCGCCACCTATTTATTTAAAAAAAAAAGAAAAAAACGGCTACTGCCTCTTGCGAGGAATTGACAAATCCTCCAAGAGTATCTCCTGTCACAGAAAAGTGCCGCTCGTTAGCCGTTCGGATTCAGCAATAAACTGTAGGTCCCCTCCATTCCTGCAGACACGCACACAGGATTGGTTGAGAGTTGTAAGTCACTAGGCCATAGTTCTTCATGAGCTGTTGTGCCATCAAATTTATTTATTTTTTATGTTTGAAATTTTGAGCCATTGTTTTTTTTTTCATTTTTTTATCACAGCAAAATAGATAAAATAGGTACCCATTTCATTTACTATTTACCTAGATAATGTCAAATTTTGTGTGAGAAATTCTGAAAAAAGCTACAAAACTTTATTAAAATTAAATAAATTTGTATCCTTCGAAAGAACCTGGGTATATTCAACCCATCCCCCTGGTGTGACACCCTACACACTCCCCATAACGCCACGGGCCATTCCTACCCAGAAGTCAGGTTTTAAAGACAAATAGCGAGTTAACAAAAGTTCTCCTTCAAATAGCGGCAGCGAGGTAGAGCGATACAAATGTGTTTTTTTTTTGCTAACCAAAAATATGCAGGTTCGGGCTCGTGTTGCCTTGCCTGATTTTCATACATCTATACTTTAAATTAATGAAACACAATAAAAAATGATTTATGTAACAATGATTCTCTCAAATTTTAAAACATGCTTGAAATAACCATATAAACCGTCAGAAAAACACTATCAAATATTGAGAATAACATCTGTTGGAAAAAGATTAGGTTCTTTCTGGCGAAAATTTAAAACTTTACGTATATCTAAAAAATATGTCAAAAGCATACATACATACCTAGTATTATGTATGTGCAAAAATAAGAACTTCAATCTTATTTTCGAATTTTATGCTTGATAAGATGAGAATGACGTCTTCTTTATTCACCTAATGCCCTAATTGATTTATTATAGATGGTGTTTAATGAACTAAAACAGAATTGAGCAGAACAGCACAAGTGTGTGCAAAAATTTGTCAGAACAAGATAGAACAGGAAAGTTCAGATTGACCATTGCCTATCAGCACTGTGAAATTTAAAGTTCAAAAATGTTTTTAAATAAAATTTGTTTGCAATGGTTTTTTATAACTGAATTCGATAGATATTAAATTCCACTTGTTTATTTTTAAAATTCATATCTTATAAATTTACTTTTTTTCTTTTAGCATTCCAATCTAACGAACACATAAATCACCTGATGCTTTGGCATTACTCATTCACTTGCTTCAACTCAAAAACAGGTGCAGAAAATGTTATATGTATATTCAACTTTTCTGAACAATTTCATGTAACAGACTGTAGAACTGTTTATGACAATGTGTTTTCACTCATACAATCGTGTAAATACTTTTCTGATCTTTATGTGCAGAACAGGGTTCCATTAACATCACCTAGAAGAGCTCCATTACACGATTCGTTTTTTTGGTTGTTTCGTCTTTCGTCTTTTTGACAGATTAGGCGAGAGGTGTATGTAAGGGGAATTCAGCTACGTTTCGACACCTTTCACCTTATCTGTCAAAATGAAGAAAGACGAAACGAACGCAAAAAAAAGAATCGTGTAATAGAGCTCCTATATTATAAAATATAAATTGCTTTTTCAGTTAATACCAGCACAACATGACAGTACAGTAGTTCGTTTTCGGTAAATACTTCTGGATTTGATTTCAGAACCAAAATAAGAATCGAGTCACATGTAGATATCGCATGGTTCTTTTCTTGATTATCTTCCAATAATTTAAAAGGCCATACGTTCTCGATTTCCACTCATTCACAGTTTTAGAATGAAATGAAATACCTGTGCTCAGTAAATTTTTACTTTCACTTCAAAAAAAATTCCGAATAAGCTGAATTTTGATGAACAACTTTATTTGGCATGGCTTTTGATTTTGTAGGGTTAAACGCGGAGCAGGTATACCTCAAAATCTTTAGGTATTTTCGTTTACTTTCTTCAATTTAATTGTAATGTCTGTCAAATTTTGATGATTGTATATAAAATTCTCTCAAAGATATTAAAATTGTCCAAACGTAAAAAAAAAAATGTCTGCCGTCTGCCAAAAGCCTTCAGCAAAAATGTAAACAAAGCGAATGTATTTTGTAACCTTCGCATATTTTTTTTAATTAAATTTAATTATAAAACATTTGAGAATACAGTATATTACCTGTAATAAAGTTAGGTACGAAGGACTGTCATGTCGGAGGTTGGGTTCGATTGCCAGCCTCTTACACCTAAAAATAAATAATGCTTTTTTTATATCTACATACTGCCTTTTGCGAGAATTTGACAATTCCTCCAAAAGTAACAGAACTGTGTTTACGTTCTGTAACTCTCACATAGCAAAAATCAGTCGAAAAACGGTGAAAAATGGAACAAAACTCATATAATCTGTTTCAGTTCTCATCGTTTCTCGACCAATTTTATCGATGTGAGAGTTACAGAACGTAGGCACTGCTTCTTATTTAAAATATTTTTTTTGCGTTCCGAAACGTCAAACTTATTCAATGTAATATTTCTACAAAGCATCAAGTTTGGGTTGCTGAAGCGTATGAAAAATGTAGGTATTATTTCCACATCAAAACATTTTTTACATCTCGGAACTCAGCCTGCTTCTCACTTTAGCCGTTCGAATTTGGCAGAAAACTGTAGGTCCCATCCATTCTTGCCAATAACATGCACACAGGAATAATTGAGGGGAAGGGGTCGTTATTCTGTATAACCAAAATTCCGTAAATAAATTGTTATTTCTGTATTCTATTAATTTGTAAATTCATTATTCTGTGTTCCAAAATTTTGTAAACTTAAAATTCTCCATTAAAATGGTGTAAATAATTACATAGTGCGTACGTTTTGCAGTTTCTATTCAAAAAATTATGTTATTGAATGTAAAATTGTCCATGCGTAACTTTTCTTCCTTTTTGACAACACTAATTTTCGCAAACTTAATTGCATAGCTCATAAACAAAATTTTGTAGATTGTTTATTGTAAAAGATTATTTCTTTGTAAAAGAACTAAAAATAAATAATTTTTTTCAAAATTGTCAATTTGAACTTCAAATTACTTAATTTCCCACCGCAATTCATATTTCAAAATGAGATAACTTAAAAAAAAAAAACTATGTTGGAAATTTTGTGAAACAAATTTTAAACACCTTAATAATTAAAAATTTTTGAAAAAAAATTTAAAAAATTAGATAATACAAAAACGGAAATAGAAAACCAAATTCATAAAAGCGTCAATACAAAAACAAATTCGAAAACGTGATCAGATGTCAAATAAAATTAGCAAACAAAAAAAAATTCTTTTCCTGAAAAAAAACGCACTTTTTTCATTATCAAAATAGTTTGTATTTTAAATTTATAGATTTGTATTTGAAATTTTTAGAATTTTGAAATACAGATAGGTAGGATTTACAGAATTTTGTATGTTCAGAATTTTTAAATATATAGAACTTCGAATTTACAGAATTTGAAAATATAGAATTTTGAAAACAGAAATTTCAAAACTAAATTTTGGCAAATATACCTCGAATTATCCCATGGACCCTATCCCATGACACCAATTTTTTTTTTATTGCTGCCACACCTGATTGGAAATGAAAAGACTCATTTAATGTTCACTTGAAAGTTGAAATCGAAATTTATTTAATTTTTTTTTATTTTAAAACCTACATAGGTATGTATATATATTTTTAATAGCACATCAATTCACAAGAAATACCCAAAACGTAAATAAATCTGACTAGTCAACTGAAAAGCCCTGAGTCCAAGTGAGATCTCCGCCGCCGGGACGAAAAAGCTATTTTGAACCAATAATTCAACAAGAGTGTAATTAAATAGTGTCAAGTCTTTTACTTGGCTGATTTAATTCAGTAGTTGTATAAAATTTATTAAAAAAAAATATTTGTTTTGTTGTATTCAACTTGGCTGATATATTTCAGTAACTTTTATAGAATCTGTATTATAAAAAAAAAACATTGTGGAGTAGGTATGTAAGTATCAAACGTTACTTTCTATTCGCTAAAACAATTTTCTTAACAGTATTTTGCTATGGATGCATAATCGCATGCAATAGCAATAAATACAGTCAAACTTAAAAACCATCGAAAAAAGTTCACACATATTTTGTTGGGCGCCATTTTATATAAGTTTTCTATATCACATCGTTGCTTACTTGTCAATGTTTTGTTCCTAGAAAATAAGTATACTTAATGTACAAAGTTGTTTTTAAAAAATATCCACCTACCCATGGCTTCTTTCTCTGTAACCAATGCGTTTTTTTTTTTTTACAATGAGTTTGTAATTTTAATTTTTTTCAAGAAATGAAAAAGGAAATATGTATCTTCATGTTTAGTTTTTAATAATAATAAAAATACTCTTTGACAGCCGCCCATTTCAAATGACAGATAAGAACGAAACATTGTTATGTTTTTTGTTGTTGTCAAAACTGCATTACCAACAAAAGGGATATTTTTTCACCAACAAAAAAAATAATGCCAAGCAATAACAGTACTTAAATTGCCTTCAAATGGGCATTTATGTCACCATTAAACAAAAAATAGCTCTCCATTATAATGATGGCCGCAGCAGCAGCCATTCAAGCGATAAAAAACATAACACTGTGTGATAAGGAGACGTCATGTCAAATAAGCTATAGTGAGAAAATGAATTTGAATAGCGGCTTTAATGTTGTACACGAATTCTGATAAGGCATCTTTTAGTATTATATTGTTTCTACAATTTGGGTTCGTATAACCATTATCAGGAATATTCGTTTCGTTTCAGTCCCGAGCAATTTTTTTACTGTGGTGGTCATTCCTCGGTTATCAACCACCCCTAACCTCGGCACTCATTTTCACAGTCGCGCGTGATGTGTGCGGTATACAGGAGCCAAGGTTTAAGGGGGCCCTTCCGATCAGACATATGAAAAGAAAAGTCGCAACGATTTTGGATTTTTGTGGTACACCAGACAAAACTCACTCTCTCTACCGTTGAGTTTTATAAACGTGATTCAAATATTTTCATCAGCAATTTTTACTCACCGATTTCAGCGGATTAACTGAAAACTGAGGTTTAAATAATAAATTTTATTAAATGAAATTTGCCCAATTTTTCATCGCGAAATCTTCCAAGTTTGGGATTAAGCCAGAGTTAAGTCTTCTAGTTAAGTTTTCTAGTTAAATATTTTCATCAGTTAACTCCGAATTAACCAAACAATTTTAGAGGTTGTGGTTCAATATTTAATCTGTGGTTCAGCAATTTCAATAAGGGCCAGTTGTACAGTCGTGGTTCAGCAGTGGTTTAAGATTTGAACTCAGTTCAACTGCTATGAAGTGTTGTACAATCGAGGTTTAAGACTTAACTCACCGCTGAACCACGAAAAATGTAACTCGCCGATTTCGGCGGGTTAACTTGAGAGTCAGCCAGGGTTCAAGGATGTGATTGGCTATTATAATTTTTGATGTAGAATGTTTCTTGTACCTATACATGCTATCTCACTTCAAACTGAATTTTTTTTGACAGTCACGATAAACAGATACAAGGTATGCTCATTTTATACACCCGAGCCGCCATCTTGGAA
Organism: Epistrophella euchroma; assembly: GCA_947049315.1. Lineage (NCBI taxonomy): Eukaryota > Metazoa > Arthropoda > Insecta > Diptera > Syrphidae > Epistrophella > Epistrophella euchroma. The sequence goes on from OX346246.1 coordinate 129,652,367, forward strand.
TTTTTGTGTCGTCACAATCTTATTTTTAGTATTATTTTCTTTTTCGATTGAGGATTATCATTAGAATTCGGCATTTAAAAGAATGATTTGAGCAAACCTTGTGAAATAACTCATGATGTTTGTGCGATAAATTCACAAATCGAGTAATCGACTGACATTTGACATTGACGTAAGCTATATTATATACTCAAGTTTTCTAGTATATAGACTTTAACTCGAGTTCAATTAACTCTCACCTGAACCACGACTGTACAACGCACTCGAAGTTGAACCTGGTTCACGATTTAACTCGAGTTTAGTTGATCTGCGGTTCAGCGTAAATTTGTACAACTGGCCCTAACTCGCCCATTTCAGCAAATGAACTAAAGTTCTAGCATGTTATTGGCTACCATGACATACTTCGACCAACATCGTTGAACCTCCGCCTAAATCGCTAGTTTAAAATTGTTGAACTATGAAGCAATATTTGAACCCTGTTTTGTTTGTACAAATGGCTCTTGGGCCCAGTTTTTCAGTGGCGAGTTAAAGCAGAGTTAGTTAACTCTGGATATAATTTTTATCACGCAGTTAACTCAACAGTTTTTCAGAAAGAAAAATCGACCTGAGAAACTCGGACGATAAAATATGCAAAGCAGCTGTTCAGTTAACCGAGTTAAACCACATAATTTTGTGAGACTTTAATCTGAAAAACTAGGACTTAGTGAGTTAAGTTTGAATTAACTGAGCATACCTTTGAAAAATGGCCGTTCATAATAAAGAACAAAAATCAGGCAAATGTAATATTTTATATCTAGAAACAAAAATTTTAACTTCAAAAATACAAAATATGAAATCTAGTAAAAATCATCAATTTACATAGTTTTTGTTCCGAGGCGCTGACAAGGGCTGGGTCCGTCTCTGTGTGCCCTACAGCTCAGTAGCCTTGTTTTGTTCACATTATGTATAGTCATTTTAAAATTTTAAGATAAGCTTATTATAATTGTTTTACAGTTAGAATTTTTTCTTCTTTCCTTGATTAAACACAAACAGTACAATGATCTGCTGAAGGGAGTATAGAAATGGCCGAAGTGACGCCTCATATTAAGAAAAACAAAAAAAGAACAATATTAATGGAAAAATTCAGATTTTCATTCTATTCATAGAGCATATAGACACGTTAAACACTTATAAAGACTTATAATGACAGTTTGGATTGAAATCAATCTTCAGACACTATATAATCAGTTTCGGTTAGTGAAATTGATAAGGAACACTTAGTACACAATACGTACCTAAATGTTAGCATGTGTGTAGATAATTTTTGCTATAAATTATTTTCAAAGACATAAGAAGTTTTATAATACCTAATTATAGCACCGACTAATAAAATAATAACAAAAAAGTTTAAATGATTTGTTTAAAATTGTTTTATCCGAAAAGGCTGTACAAACGAACAGACTATATGGCATTTTTAGCTAAATTGTGAATTAGGTAGGCAGATACCTCTGCTGCATTCAAAATCGAAGGTCCTCATTGTGAGTTACATCCTGACTTGATATTAAGCACCTTTTCAAACTGCGTGCCGCTTTCACTATAGGTATACATAAATGAAGAACAAGTTAAACAAAATTGAATAATTTATGTTTTTACTTGCGATATACATAGGTACTATAGGAAAAAATTATGGATTCGTGCAAAAAATCGAACTCGAGATAACAATCAAACTTGACATTGATAGGGAATACGAAAAAAGTGGGTCTCGTAATTCTGTCCGTCTGTCTGTCTGTGGACTCGCCTACAGCCTAAACCTAGGGGCCGATTTTAATTAAACTTGGTATAAAGTGTTTACGGGACATTTTTAGGACCAAAAATAACGGTACCTTATATCGGTGCCATATAATTTTTGTTTAGCATTTTTGGAAAATCTTTATTTTCTCAAAAATGGCTCGACAGATTTTAAAAAAAAAAAATCAAGAAATTTTATTAGGTGCTACCTTTTTGTAAAAATTAAATTTCCAAAAAATGGTTTTAAATAGTACTTCCCATAGAACCATTTTTTTTATTTTCGTTTTTCTAGAAAAGGAATAAACTGATTTTGATAATTTTTTTATGGAGAATCTCTTGAAAAATTTAAATAGTATTGAATACCAAAATTTTCAATTTTTTTTTTTTTATTTTTAAAAAAAGTTTCAAAATTTTTTTTTGAAAAACTAATATTTCGAAAACAAATTTTTTGATTTTTATGAAACTTGGTAACAAGCGGTTTTTTAACATTATCTAAAATATTTTGAATAAAAATTTTTCTTATAGTCAAAATTAACGGTACCTTCCATATGAATGTTAAAAAACCGTTACAGGAAAAATAAATTTTCTGGAAAACGACTCCTACGATTTTGATTAAAATTGTTCTAAATACTAATATTAGGATGGTCTACGATCTGCCAAAAACAAAATTTACAGTTAGCCATTATTAACAGTACCTCTCATAGTACCATTTTCATTATTTTGGACTATCTCATTATGTGTGTTACCGATTTAAATTAATTTTTTTATAAAAAAGTTTCTCAAAAGTTAAAATAATACTGCATATCAAAATTTTCAAAAAAACAAATTTTGGATTTAAAAAAAAAAATTGAAAATTCGATATTTCAAAAACGGGTAGATAATTTTTTTCGAAATTTAATTTTTAACTGAACATAAATAAATATTAAAAAATTGTGTACCAATTTTTTTTTCTTAAAAATGTTTACAAAATGTTATATATAAAAAATTAATTTAAAAAAAAAAACCGCTCCTACGATTTTAAATGTTTTCTCTCCAAAACTAAGATTAGTTAAAGAAATCAGATGGTGTACTTTTTTTAGCTCTCAAAAAATTTAAGAAGACTTTTTTTTATAAATTTAATTCGAATTATGTTGAATTTTAATAATTTTTAAATTTAAGCTCTATAATGTATAATAAGTACTAGTTTAAACTTACAGCTCCCATAAAAAAATTATTTACTTTCATAACACTCAATCTTTAAAATTCGAAGAAACTTTTACTACAAGAGCAAGTTTGTGCGATCCAGTCGTTATTTTGCGATGAACGTGAAGTTAGCAAAGCAGCATTCGTCGATATGAAAGTATGATTAGATGGAAGACTTACTTTTCCCGTACACAAAAATGTATAAGACTTTTGCACTTTGTACACATTATTTTTTTTCGTCGAACTTAAGCAGCTACTTTAATATAAGAAAACAATTACTCAATGAAATGGTCAAAAATAAACAACAACAAAATTAGCATATCCATATTTTTGAAATGTACTTAAATTTAAAAGGAATATATTTTGCGAGACATTTATAAATTGCACCCATTAACGTATAAATTTTTGACCAAACAAATTTTTTGCGAATTTTGGGAACAGGTCTCCAAAATTCTTTACCAAAATTCTGTATGAACATAGTTCTGTATTCCGTTGTTCTGTAAATCCATTATTCTGTATTCCAAACTGTTGTAAATTCAAAATTCTGCATTAAGATTCTGGAAAATATTAAGTGTTTGTAACTTTATGCAGTTTATACAGGGTGATCGATATAAGATGCACCAAACTGCTGCAGCGAGTAAGTTAGGTTAAGACAAGAAAAAAATCGTATGGGAAGGGGGGTCTATTTCCCCCGTTTAGGCAGGAGGGGCAATTTTCTAAAAAATTGACTTAAAACAGAAAAAAAATATTTAAAAACAACGGTACAATTTAAAATGCCATGCTATACTTTTTTGAAAAGCCAGAAATTTCTTTTTTGATTTTCATTTTAAATTAAGTTGTGTTAGTATATAGTTTTTGAAAAATTGAATTCCAAACTCGAAATTTTGAAAAAAAAAAAAGTTTCAAACTAATTTTTTTCAAAATTTTATGTAATTAAGTATAATTTTTGTTTTCAAAATTCAATGCTCTTATTATCTTTTAGTCAAAAACAGGAAACCAGATGCTAAAATGTCTTTTAGTTTTTGAGAAAATTGAAAATAACAGGAGGAGCAACTTTCTAAAATAATTGACTTAATACAGAAAAAAAATTATTAAAAAACAACGGTAATGGTTAAAACGACGTGCTTGTTAAGTCAGAAACATGTGCTTCTATTTTCTTTATAAATTATGTTCTTCTAGTGAACAGTTTTTTAAAACTTAATTTTCAAACTTAAATTTTTGAAAAAAAAAAATTTTAATTGTGTTCAAACTGATTTTGTTCAAAATTTTACGTTATTTGGTAGTATTTTTATTTTTAATATTCAATACTCCTATCAATTTTTAGTCAAACACTGAAAACCAGATGCCAAAATGTAGTCTAGTTTTTGAGAATAATAAAAGTAAGTTTTCCTTAAATTCGACTTCCATCCGTTATTTTGTTGTTCAAAAGATCATATTTCTACAAATTAAGTAGTAAAGTAGATTTCGTCATTTTCAATTTTCTCAAAAAGTAAAAGACATTTTAGCATACGGTTTGCAGTTTTTTATTGAAAATTAATAAGAGCATTAAATTTTGAAAACAAAAATTATACTTAATTACATACAATTTTGAAAAAAAATTAGTTTGAAACTTTTTTTTTCATTTTTTTTTTAAATTTCGAGTTTGGAAATTAATTTTTCAAAAACTATTCACTAACACTACTTAATTTAAAATGAAAATCAAAGAAGGATTTCTGGCTTTCCAAAAAAGTATAGGATGGCATTTTAAATTGTACCGTTGTTTTTAAATATTTTTTTTCTGTTTTAAGTCAATTTTTTAGAAAATTGCCCCTCCTGCCGAAACGGGGGGAATAGACCCCCCCTCCCATACGATTTTTTTCTTGTCTTAACCCAACCTACTCGCTCCAGCAGTTTGGTGCATCTTATACCGATCACCCTGTATATTGAAGAAGTAATGTTTGTCTCTTAATTAATCTTGTACCTACTTTATAATGTAAAATTGTTACTTTCGCAGGCATAATTAAAACTTCAAAAATAAAATATTTTTAGTATTAGAAATTTTGGATTTCCAGAATTTTTTAATACAGAATTTTAAATTCACATAATTTTGAAATGCAGAATTTTGGAAACCGAAATTACATACAGAATTATGACCCCAACCCGTGAATTTATATTTGTTGGATTCACAACATTAGTTGTTAATTATACAAAAAGTAACGGAATGAACCTTATACAATTGACCGCTTTAAGAGAGAGCCAAACTACATACACACTTATATTGCGGTCAGTAAAATTGGTGTCTGCATTACCGTTGCAAAAGTTGCACGATAGAGCTTTTTTGACACGATTATTTCCTCGTGACACGGTCGGTGGCAAGAAAAAACTCAATATGGCACGTTTTTTAATTTATAAATTAATTTAAAATGAAACAAATTCCGACAAAATTTAATGAAAATCCATTCAAATTCCGTAAAAAATTGACAGAAACTCATATTTTTTGACAATGCACGAAGCGTTGTATATTGTCATTGTAAATGTAGACTAGACGATTGTCTACGTGTAAACAATTCAAGGCAGACATTTCAACATTATCGAAATGAGCTTGTCCACAATGTAGACAATTCATAAAATAATATTTTTTTTTTATTTTTCTCTGCTAAAATTGACACAAAAATTATTGAATTCTATTTTTACAAACCGAGAATACATCAACGTTACCCGAAACGAGACCGAAATGGGAATTTTTTTTGAACAGAAAATTTACCGAGAGTTTCGGCGCTCCAGGTGATCTTGATTTTTTTGAGCAAATTTACAGATCTAAAAGCAATTGTTGACATTGTTGACGCAATTGTCTTCATTGAAACGTAGCCAATTAAAGTCGACACGTAGAGGAGCAACACTGTTTTTTATGTTATACTACACCCCGTAATAAAATTGATTAGTTTTTTTTTTTTGTGTTTTTTTATATGGCAAGAAAAATGGCACGATTTTTTCAGAAAATATGGCATGTTAATTTTTTTTTCGGGCGGCAACGCTGCATCCGGTTTTAAGACAGTTCACTTGTGGGAAAGTTTTATTGATATAAAAAATCATTTATTTAGTTCCGTTCTGTGAAATCTGTCCGGTTATTAGAGGTGTCCGCTTATGGGAGGTGTTCGTAACTAGAGAGTGCCCTATACTTGTTTTTTATTTTTATTTTAACTAAAGAAAAGTATCCAAGATTGTTCATGTATTTAGATCTTTCAAACTACAAACGTTAATTGAATTAAATGAGAAAGATAAGATAGGTACTTACAATCTTATCTTTTCAATTATTATCAAAATCATAATATTATAAAAACAAAAAAGTATAGACTCAATTATTTTTTCTATTTCAGTCTAAAGTAGTTCGGTGCTGGGATTAAACCATATCGTCTATTCCATTTTGTTTAATAGGTTTAAAAAAAATATGGAGCAAAATTCAACAAAATCGTTCAAAGTTCGTAGAGCAGAAGCACACGATATGGAAAATGTGCGTCAGATGATACAGGTTAGTACGATTAGTTATATGGAATTCCATGGTAATGGCACCAAGTTCATTTTGTTTATCTTTTTTGGGCGAAAATTATTTTACTATTAGGCGTTGGTTTTTTGCAATCCCGGAAGGAATTGGTTTAAAAAACGACATCGGGAATAACACGCAAAAAAAAAAACAATTTCTTAAGTTTTTGGGCCTTCTGCTGATCTATGTTAATATACCTAATTTTTCATTGTTTCATTTTAGGAACTAGCTGATTTTGAACAAATGAGTTCGGGACCTGAACTTTCCGTTCAAGGTTTGTACCTATTATTCTAAAAACATAATTCACATACATATACAAAAACAATTGCCAATTTATCATTTTATTAGAAATGTAACATTTCCCTCCGTGAACATGGTATGAGCTTTATTGGTAATTCATAGCTAGCACAGCACTACAGATTCCAATAGGGTCACCATTGTTTGGCAAAATTCATTTGGCATTTCTTTATTTCGCCTTAGTCGTTAAATATTTCGTTTAATTCGCAATTCTTAATTGGCAATTTAGTTTCCATTTTTATTTTTTATGTTTTTCAATCATTTTGCAATCGAAATTCAGCATTTTTATATTTCGCTTGTTGTTATAAATATTTTCAATCATTTCGTAAAATACATTTGGCAATGTGTTGTTTGGCTTTTTCTTGTTACACTGTTTGTTATTTGGCCTATTATTTGTTTTGCAAAAAAACGTTTCGCGGTTTTATTATTTCGCAAAATATCGCTAAGCCGTTTTATTATTTCGCAGAAAGATCATTTAATTTAATTTTAATTTTTATGTGGTTTTGAAAAAATGATCTTCTTAAATTACATCTATACGAGTAATTTTTAGGTATTTTTTTCCTTCGAAGTAAAAATATTAAACTTTGTTGTTCAGCTTTTTTTTATTTGGCATTCAATTGTTTCGCAATTTTTTGGCTTCCATTAAATTACGTGCCTTAAAATTTTGCATGTAATTGAATGGAAGCCAAAAAATTGCGAAACAATTGAATGCCAATTAAAAAAAAGCGAAACGTTAGTTTGCCAAAAAATTCTGGCTAAACATACCATACCCGTACCAATAAAACGCTTTATCTATCCACTTTTATGTCTAGGTATACGTTACCGACATCAAAGGTTCAAGCCCACACTCTCTGTCCACTCTTATTTTCTTATTTTCGCTAGTTTACTGGCTAATTTATTGGCAGGCTTGTTTTTTGTTGTTATTTACTTACGGCTATATTATTGACTTTTTATAAAGCTAGTTTTACTGAAAAACTAGTTCTGAAGCGGTTTCCAGTTTTAAGTTTCTCAAAAAAAAATTATTGATTTGATTAAGATGTCAATTTATGTATGAATATTTTGATTTAGATGTCAAAGTAATAAAAATTTGTGCAAAACTTAAAACTCGAAACGGCTATAGATCTAGTTTTTCGGTAAAACTAGCTTTGAAGAAAGTCAAGAAAGTAGGGAAACTTTACTGCGCTAGCTCACAAATTGCCAACTAAACACACACAACAAAAACCAAAAGTGCCGATAAATTAGTTACGGCTGTATTATTGACTTTCTTCAAAGCTAGTTTTACTGAAAAAACTAGTTCAATTGGAGTTTCGAGTTTTTATGTTTTCAAAAAAAATTACTGATTTGATTTAGATGTCAAACTATGTATGAATATTTTGAATTAGATGTCAAAGTAATAAAAATTAGTGAAAAAATTAAAACTCGAAACCTCAATAGAATTAGTTTTTGCTCAAGAAAGCTTTGAAGAAAGCCAACAATATGGCCGTTAGTATAACTTGCCAGAAAAAAACTTAATTTAAAAAAAAAAAAAAGGCTCAACTTTCCTTTACGACATCCCGAATTTGGATACGCGGATGGTCTCATTCGATAGATATTCACTAAAAAAACACCAAATATCACAATTTTAGGTGAGGTTACACTTTTTCCATACAAAATGCATGGAAATAAATAAAAAACACCAAGATGGGGATGAAAGAACTTCCCTTGTCGTGACAGAGTGTATGCTTAGTATTGCCAGACGTACACAATGGTTTTGGGATATTTTTTATTTTTGCGATTTCTGGGATTTTTATTCGGAATTTTCAGATTTTAGCCCGATTTTTAGGGAAATTACTTATATGATCAGTTATTAAAGAGTAACATTTTAACGGTAAAATATGCGTTTATTTGAGAAATTTCGCGCGAAATTTTAAACTATTATTTAAACTCATTTTGAAATACATTTTAAATGAGGTTAAACAGTTTTAAATTTCCCGAAAAAAATTCCCAAAATAAAAACCCAAGTGAAAAAATACATGTCTGGCAATACTAAACAGACCGTATGACATTTCTTAAATTTGTATTGTTTTCAAAACAAAAACTTATAAAAATTAATTAAAAATACAATGTATAAATGTTTCCTCACTTTAAAATTGTGATATTTAGTGTTTTTAGGTGTTCATCTTTCAAATGAGACTATCCGCGTTTCCAAATTCCGCGTATAAAAAGTGCAAATCGGTAAAAAAAAATGCCCGATTTTGAAAATTTTAAACATTTTTTAATTGCATTTAGGGGGGTTTCCTCACCTTAATATTTGAAAAATATTCTATTGAGATGCCTACCTACCCCTAAAAAAAAAATCAACTTCGAAATCGGGATGTCGTAATGGAAAGTCGCCCCAAAAAAAATTCATCCGTAAAATTTGCGAATTTGAAAAAAATATTAACGACACAAAGCAGTGCAAAAGTATAGCACAACATCAGTATCTATGTACATATTTTTTTTTTGAAAATCGAAAATGGCGGTGATATAGCTTCACGCTTAAAAAAAAAATGATTAGCTTCCATTACCAATATACTTAGTACGATTTAAAAAGAACTTGGTAAAGAAATGAGTTAGAACTCAATCAAGTTCTATTTTTTCCATAAACCGAGTCATGGGATTTAGAACTTTGTCAAGAAATTGGCCGTAAATGTAACAAATGTCAAGATTTGGCTCATTTTGTACATGTTTACCTGTGACTCCAAAATACCTATACCCTCTGCCGTATTGCTAGTGCGCTGGCTGGACTACTACGCCTGGCCGGCCTGAGAATTGAATCCCAGCATGTTCCACCCAAAAGAATAATCTTTTTTCATATCGTACTGCCTCTAACAAATTCTCTAAAAGTATCTCTTTGACATGGAAAAATTCCTCCCATCTTACCCGTTCGATTTCGACAGAAAGTTGCAGGTGTCTGGTTGTCCCACGACTTGTCGCGAAAAAAAAAGTCAACAAAAATTCATTTTTGTTGTTAATAACGCAATTCCTTACGAAAACACAAACACGGTCCGCTATATGGAAAAACACAATAATGCTCTATAACTTTCCTGAAATTTTAACAAATTAAAAAAAAAATCCAATTTTATTTTTTCTTCTTTTGTATGTCTTGTAGTAGCCCGTGGCGTAATGGTTAGTTCGTTGGACTGTCAAGCCAAAGGTCTGGGTTCAATACCAGCCGCTTCCACCTAAAGTTTTTTTCCGGGCTACTGCCTCTTGCATACGGAAGTGACAAATCCTCCAAGAGTATCCCTTGTCATAGAAAAGTGCCGCTCACCTTAGTCGTTCGGATTCGGCAATAAACTGTAGGTCTCCTCCAGTCCTGCAGACACGCATAAAGGAATGGTTGAGAGCTGTAAGTCACTAGGCCCTGGTTCTTCATGAGCCGTTGTGCCACCCAATTTATTTATTTATTTTTTGTATGTCTTGAAAAATTATGTTAGTTGTGTTTGTAACGGTTTTCTTCCAGGTGGACGATACTGTCTTTGTTTTACTTTCATCATATCTAGGATTAAAAATCAATGCATATAAAATCATGTGCCATAGACTTAATTAGACGAAAATAAAACAATAATTATCTTTTCACTCTTCATATTCTTTGATTAAATGGAACGTTTTTTGCCAAGTTGGCAAAATTAAATATTCGCCAAAAATTTTTAATAAATAAAATGTCAAATGATCAATAGCTGCAAAATTATCACTTCGGAGTTAAATCCGGTACAGTTGACCTTTACCTACTCTAAAATAAAAAAAAAAAAAATATTTTTATTCTAATAACATTTCAAAACAATAAATTCAACATATTTTGTGTTTCAGATTTAATTCGTGATGCAGGGCTTGATGGTGGCAGGGAAATCTTTCATTGTTATATAGCAGAGACCGCACTAATCGATGGGTCTACTTTGAAAGTGTAAGTATATGAATGTATACGTACGTTGTATTTAAATCGAATCTCCCTATAATTATTTTTACTAAAAACAAAAAAAAAAAAAAAACAATTTTTTTGTGACTATAATGTGACCTATAATCCCTAAAACGCGCACAATTTTTATCAGTTTAAAAATGGAAGAAAAATTTGCAAGCTAAAATATCAATATTAGGTATACCTAGGTACCTACACGTATGTAGGTATTTGTGTTGACTGAATTTCATTTCTGAAGCATTGAAAATTATGTAGAACGTATAGTTCATGTCGTGTCCCTTCTTTCTCTATTTTGTAATTTTAGGTTTATTTGTTATTCACGTGGGACAAAATAAATTCTGTAAAATCACCGAACAACAACTTAACTATAAGCAAATATTTGATTGCAGAAAAAACACTTTCTTTATACAAGAAAACTTGTTTATTTAAATTTATCGATTGTAAGGTTAGGACTGATCAGATCATGTTGATTTGAATTATTATTATTTCACTGTGTAAATATCAGAATTCTTGAATATAGGAAGAGATGATAACATAGAAACAAGAATGCAGGCAGAACAGAGGTGACATTTATGTGCCAAATTAATATGAACTTCCTGTCCTCACTCAGGTTTAATATAGAATATGGATGAGGATGAAGATTTATATCTTATTGTAAGTTAGTTTTTCTTTTATTTTTTCTGTTAAGTTTTTGCCAAACCGAACATTAGGCTGAAAAACAAAAAACAAGAGCTACAGACGCCTATGTGCTAAAAAGCGCACTAAAAATTATATTTTTTTCGGTTATTTACTTACTTTAGATGGCGCTCACAGCTCCTCCAGCCAGCTCGGTCCCTAGCTAGCTGCCTCGAGTCACAGTACACAAATATAAGGTATTATCTTGCGCAGGTTGTCAGAATTGAAACTGTCAGAAATTAAAAAATGGTTGCTCGAGTGCTCCAAAAACTTCACACCGCAATATTAAAAACAACAACAAATACCGAAATTTGACATGTAAAATGGGCACTGGATCCACCATTTTTATCGATTTTGATAGATGCGCAGAACAGAACAAAAATGAAAACGCTAATGATATTACCTTTAATATATATACCGTGGCCTCGAGTTACGCACTCCAAGTTGGTTGAGATCATTCTCTACTTGTGTGCGCCACCTAATGTAGCTGCGCCGTAGGGCTGGTGCGTCGGTGTCCATACGGTGGTGTTCTTACCTACCTTGACGGACGAGTCCTGCATAAGCGGACGAGTTTGGCAGGGATGCCGAGATGCGCCATGGCTCCGTATAGTTCGTCTCTGTCTACGCTTTCATATGCTACTTTAAAATCGATAAAGAGGTGGTGTGTACCGATTTGAAACTCCTGGGTTTTTTTCGGAATCTGTCGGAGTGTGAACATTTGATCGACGTTGATTTACCGGGCCTAAAACCACACTGACAGGGGCCGATCATATCGTTGACAAACGGTTTTTAGCGATCACACCGTACAGATGACAAGATTTTGTATGCGACGTTGAGAAGACTTATAACTCTATAGTTGGCATAGGTTAGAACATCTCCTTTCTTGTGGATGGGGCACACTATACCGAGGTTCGATTAATCGGGCATACTTTCCTCCGACTAAATTTTGGAAATAAGTTGTTGTAGACTCCCTACCAAGTCATCTCCCCCTGCTTTGAATAGCTCGGCTGGTACCAGCAGCCTTCTTATTTTAGATTTATTTGACAGATCAAATACATTTTTTTCGTATACTGACAAGTGATAAGTATGAAATGAATTCAGCTGAGGAATACTATATATGGTATCAATATAAAATATATGCACCATCACTGGGCTTTATTCTCACAGACCTTCAAAAAAGATTCTCTCTTCGACCGCTTTAGACCACTTCAGACTCCTAATACAATTTTACATAAATTAAGACCCTGCTTTTTTTCTTCTAAAAGACGAATTTGTGCTGTGGCCAGAAAAATGGTTAAACTAAAACTGTTAATTAACAAAAAGTTATAACACTTTAACTTCTCATCTATTTTTAATTATACCTTTTTTATTTTCAATTTTACCGGTACTTAAGGTACTTAAAATAAATTGTAGAAAATAATAATTCTTAACAAAAATTGGCTAAAATATTGTGTGCACAATATTTTTCTAAATGGCGCCCAAATGTGTCCTCTACAAAATGCAAGGTTCGGCCAAAATTTTTTAACATTCAATATTATCAATTTTTTTTTTTTATTAAATGTAGGTAAAAATATGCGAAAGTTGATGCCCCCGCCCTGAACGAAATTATCGATCCCCGCCTGGAACTATTCGTATATTTTAAGTTTTTCTTGCCTTAAAGGGCATGTATTGGTTTCGTGTAAAAACAAATTCGAGGTTTTAATTAAAACTGACAATACGGACATGAAGAAGTCCAAAAAAAAATAGTTTTCGCCACACAATAGTCCGTTGGTATGTGCGTCCGTGCGTTTGTGCGTTCGTTCGTCCAGTCCACTGTAACTTGAGCTAGAGCCTAAACAAATAAATAAAAATAAATTTGATGGCACAACAGCTCATGAAGAATTAGGGCCTAGTGATTTACAACTCTCAACCATTCCTGTGTGCGTGTCTGCAGGAATGGAGGGGACCTACAGTTTATTGCCGATTCCGAACGGCTAACGAGCGGCACTTTTCTGTGACAGGAGATACTCTTGGAGGATTTGTCAATTCCTTGCAAGAGGCAGTAGCCGTTTTTTTCTTTTTTTTTTTAAATAAATAGGTGGCGAGGCTGGGGATCGAACCTTAGACCTCCGGCATGACAGTCCATCGCACTAACCATCACGCCACGGCTACTACACGTGGGCTGATTTTCTTCAAATTTTGTACAGAGCATTTTTATGTGATTCTCAAGAGAGAAAATTCCAATTTTTAAGGGCATCTAGAACAGCTAGCTGTCATACAAATATTTCGGTTTTTTTTTTTTCAAAAATATTTCTAACGATTTTGATTAAACTTCGTATCTGTAATGTCCAAAGTGGTTTTTTAGAAAACTGCTTTTCAGGTTTTTGCCACAAAGTTCGCATTCCGGAAATACACCCCTGTTCTGATTTTCGTTTCAGTAAAAAATACTTTCGTTTCAAAAACATAAATAGGTATTCTTTATTTCAATTTGTCTGATGTTTTAAATACGATTTAAATTTTAAATTCGTACGAAAATCAGTTTCGTTAACGAATTCAATTCAAAACGAAAATCAGAACCAGGGGTGATTGGGTTTTGATGTTTTTTTAAGAAAAATGCCTCATTTTCGAGTTATTTGCGATCATCTGAATGGGTAGACAGATTTTGTTATATTTTGCAATCTGGTGCTTTTGAGTATTTCAAACTATGTATTGCATTTATTTAAAAAATATTTTTTTAAACAAAAAAAAAATCAAACATAAACTTAATATTTTTATTACTTTTAACTTTTTTAACATTTTTTGTCGATATATTCAACATTATAATTTTTAAGTGCTAGAGCAAGTTCGAGCGGTCCAGCATATTTTTTTCTATTATTTTTTCCTTATTGATATATGATATACATATACAAATGAATTTCAATTTAAAAAAAAAAAACTTCAACCCTACGTATTTCTTTTATTTCTAGGGAAACCATCGGATATGCAATATGTTATTTTTCCTTTTCGACCTGGCAAGGAAAGTCGTATGATTTGCAAAGTTTCTACATAAAAGAACAACATAGAAAGAAAGGTTTTGGTAAAAAGCTATTTATAGAAGTTGAAAAAAATGCTAAAACATTTGGATGTAAACGTATAAATTTCCATGTGCTCGAGTGGAATCCAGCTCGAAAGTTTTACCAAAGTTTGGGGGCGAAAAATTTAACAGAGCTTGAAGGCTGGCAGTTGTACAGATTAAATTTGTAAAATAAAATTTTATAAAACTCAAGCAAACATTTTACACAAATATTTATTTAATTAAGACAATGTGATAAAAAATCGAAACTACATAAATTTGAATTAGATTTTAAAAGATTTGTTCATATAAAATAAATTATATTAAATTGTAATAATTTACAAACGCTACAGGAAATTCTAATTTTCTGCCAGTGACCTGAACAAATGTTTTTTGAGCAGCGGTTTCATCAATTTCCACCTATATTTGTACAATATACCTATGTACCTTATTTCATTTTTATCTTCTTTCTTATCATTTACATTAAAAGTCTTAGCACAATCCAGTAATTTATAGCAATTTTTGTCAACAGTCTATACCAAGAGATGCTATTTATATTTAAAGAAATATCTAAAAAAAATCGTTATCCTTTCCCCAAGCAAGCGTCATAATTCTAATATTATGTATACGTAATTGAATATTGAAAGACAAAGTTCCGGGAGACAAAGTTACGAAAGACAAATTTCCGGAAGGCTGTTTGCTCTAAATATATGCGACACGAAAAATTCCAGCAATTATTACGGTTTCTTTTGCAGTTTGTTTTGCCTAGAAAAAAAAACCGTCAGTGAAATTTTTTTTAAAACCTTATCAATTACTTGGCATTGTGTGTAGACTAAAATTATCCAGGAGTAAATATCATTGGACATTAGATGTTCTCGAAATATTCGAGCCGAAAAAAAAACATTTTTTAACAATTTTTAGCAGTTTTTTGGGCCTAGAAAAAAAACCGTAAATTGATTTTTTACTTGCGATATATAGGTACTATATGGCAAGTTTTGGATTCGTAAACAAAATTGAACTTAAGATAACAATCAAACATGAAATTAATTTGATAGAGAAGACGAAAAAACTGGGTCTCGCAATACTGTCCGTCTGTCTGTGGACTCGCCTACAGCCTAAACCCATGGGCCGATTTTAAACTTGGTATAAAGTGTTTTCGGGACATTACCCCGACAATTTTTTTTTCTTTTATTTTTAGGACCCAAAATAACGGTACCTACCATACAAATTTTTTTTTACATTTTTGGAAAATCTTATTTTTCTCAAAAATGGCTCGACAAATTTTTCTAAAAAAAAAATCAATAAATTTTATTAGGTATTTGCTACCTTTTTAAAAAAAATAAATTTCCAAAAAATGGTTTTAAATGGTACCTCCCAAAGAACCATTTTTTTATTTTCGTTTTTCTAGAAAAGGAATAAACTGATTTTGGTAATTTTCTTTATGGAGAATCTTCTGAAAAATTTAAACAGTATTGTATACCAAAATTTTCAAAAATATTTTTTTTTTTTTATTTAAAAAAAAAAGTTTCAAAATATTTTTTTGAAAACCAAATATTTCGAAAACGACTTTGTTGATTTTTATGAAACTTGGTAACAAGCGGTTTTCTAACATTATCTAAAAACGAACAAAAATTTTTCTTATAGTCAAAATTAACGGTACCTTCCATATAAATGTTAAAAAACCGTTACAGGAAATATAAATTTTATCCAAAAAGACTCCTACGATTTTGATTAAAATTGTTCTAAATACTAATACTAGTATGGTCTACGATCTGCCAAAAACTAAATTTACAGTTAGCCATTATTAACAGTACCTCTCATAGAACCATTTTCTTTATTTTTGACTATCTCATTATGTGTGTTACCGATTTAAATTAAATTTTTTATACAAAAGCTTCTTAGAAGTTGAAATAATACTGCAAATTTTGGATTTAAAAAAAAAAATTCAAAATTCTTTTTTGAAAATTTGATATTTCAAAAACTGGTAGATAATTTTTTTCAAAATTTAATTTTTAATTCAACATAAATAAATAAAAAAACTGGTAGATAATTTTGTTCAAAATTTAATTTTTAATTCAACATAAATAAATACCTAAAAAATTGTTTTTTTTTCTTAAAAATGTTTACAAAATTTTATATATAAAAAATTAATTAAAAAAAAAACCGCTAGGAAAAAAAACCGTTAAATTAATTTTTCTTACAAACTCTACCGAT
Organism: Epistrophella euchroma; assembly: GCA_947049315.1. Classification (NCBI taxonomy): domain Eukaryota; kingdom Metazoa; phylum Arthropoda; class Insecta; order Diptera; family Syrphidae; genus Epistrophella; species Epistrophella euchroma. Next base: position 129,668,987 of record OX346246.1, read on the forward strand.
TATCAACTATAACTTTGTGTATTAAATAAAATTAACCCGAAGTTAATATCTTTGTCTGTTCTCAAGATACTCGATATTTTTTAACAATTTTTAAGATTTCACAAATCGGACTGATTATAATAACTTTCAATGGGAAGTTAAAAATTAGAAAACAGACCCAAAATCACATTTCCACTTGAAACTTTTTTAATAGCCCAGCCAAGATAGACAAAAAAATGTGAAAATATTGACAAAATTCGCATACTAAGAGCTAAATATTTGTACTTGTTCCTCTTTTACAATGAACTGTCAAAAGTCCCCATAAATATTCAAGGTTAAATGTTGAAAATATCAGTTTTTTGTTAGTTAATGGGTGGATCTTCTGGATACTATCGAAAAGTATTTTATGCTAATACTGCGTTTTCATTAGACCTGAAATGAGGTGATTTGAAAAATTACAAAAAAAGTGTTTACATTTCAAAATTCCTAATATTGTTTGACGTCCAGATTGACAATCGCTTGTTTTAGTTGTTTTTTATATTGAATTCTGTCATTTTAAATGGGTTCCACTTTGAATGGATCCCATTTGGGTGTGTTCATAAAAGTTTTACGTAATTTCCTATCGAATTTCGTACAAATTTGGTTGAAATTTCCTCATTTGGAAATTTGAATTTGTATGGGAAATGAGATAACTTTGAATTGAATATGGAAATTTTGAATGAAATTACCTCATTTGTTTTAATCAAAACGCAGTATAAAAATTTGTAGACTATTATGGGATTTTTGTAAAATATTTTCAAAATCGAAAAATATACATAAGTTTCACGAGAGCTACCATTTAAAACCATTTTTCTAAAATTTTGTTTCCACAAAAAAGATTAGCAAGACTATAGCTATTAGGTACTTCAACTATGTAATTGATTTATGTTCATGATAATTTCTTTTTTTTTTTTTTTAATTTTAGCTAAATTGTTAATATTATATTTGTATATTTTATTTGTTAATTTTGTTATCGTTATCAATTGATGAAATAAATAAATAAATATAGGTACCACAATTTTTGGTCCTAAAAAAATGACAAGAACTTGTGGGGGAATGCACAAAAAATGCTAAGGCTGTAACATACAGAATATCAGATAAACGGATATATAATTGCAAGAATTGGAATTTCGAGTTTGATAAAAATCTAGTGGCCTACTTTTTTTACGAGTCCATAATATAGTTCCTACATGTGGCAAGTAAAAAAAAAGCAAATCCTGTCAAATAAAAAATGCTGTTGCCCGAAGTATTTTTTAACCATATTTTTTAATGCGCATATTATGTGTGGATAGTTTAAGTAGGACAAAAAGTAGGTACTACAAGTTAACCATTTTAATTTGAACTTCGACATTTAAATTTTGTATCAGCCAATACCTCTAGACATTTTAAAACTTTTAAATTTTATCTGTCTCTAATTTCAGGAAGGCAATTGGATATTCTATTTGCTTCTTTTCTTATTCCATGTGGCAAACAAAATCATATTTCATGGAAGATCTCTACGTAAAGCCTGAATTTCGCAATAAGGGAGTTGGTTTGATGCTTTTAAAAGAAGTTATAACTAACGCCAAAACATTTGGATGCAAAAGCGTTGATTTCCATGTGCTCGACTGGAATCCTGCAAGAAAATTCTACGAAAAAATTGGTGCAAATAATTTAACAGCTCAAGGATGGCATTTTTATCGCTTGGAAGAAGATGAGATGAATAAAGTCGCAGACTTCTAGAAAATAAAAAAAACAACATAAATCTTTAAAGGGAACCTTTGGAATATATATGTATTTTTTTGGAAATTGGATAAATAAAAACATTATTAATCTTATAATTATAATTGGTAAAACTAATGCAATGAAATTATTATTCGCCATTATTACTGGCCATTACATGGATTTGCATGCTTTTTGTAGAATTATAAACTTGACCGACTGCAAATGGAACCACTTTGGAATGAGCCGTTTTGTATTGTGATAGACGAATGCTCGGCATTGGGAGGAAACCTGTAGTTAACGGCATAACATCAAGTAAAATGGAATGGCTCTCGACGTCCTTCATTGAAACGACTCCTAGGTATGATGTAAAAAGAGAATAAATTGAGTTTTATTGATCATATTGTTGTTATGGAAATTACTTACCAGCAGACTGTCCACAAACGGCCCACATGTGATCGGTAAGCACTTCATACATTAAGTCAGCGAACTTGTTGTCCCGAAGCTTCGTTATTTTCAAATTCATACTGCACACAGAACGCAAACGGCACAACTCGTTCGGAACAAGTTGAGCTTGCAATTTAAAAAGTGTTGTATAATCACTTAGGTCAAAAGAATATGAATAGTCCCTCAACGCGCCTGGCCTCGCACAATCCGAATACTTGACTTTGAATTCAATTTTAATGTTAGCACCAATGTCAGCATTCCAGTCCATTTGAATGCCCCAAATATAAGAAACCGTAAGATTCTTACAGATGCGCTAAAAGATCCTTTATAAATTTCCATTTTTTTGTTTAATAACAATTATCAAAATTCTTACAATCTCCTTTTGCGTGGTTGGATTCAAGTCAGCCAAATAAACACCGGGCACTTCACATTTCACGTGGGCGTCGGAAAGATTAAGTTCCGCATTGACACCTTTGAGAAGTACTTGTACAAATTTTTGAGTACCACAGGTGTGCAGACGATATGAAGCCGTCATGGCTGGCATAAAATCCAACGGAATGCTTAGTTCATTTCGTGACCATGGACAACCAAGTGTAATGCGGTGCTCGGAGTGTTTAGCTACATTACTGCCAGGTAGTTTTGTTATCACTTCGAGGGGAATCTCACGTTCTTCGAACGATTTGAAATTCACTAAAGGAACACTGATAGTGCTCTCAAAATCAGCTTGAGGTTCGTTGCCTAGACGCAGGCGCATATGTTTCGAACAACTCAAATTGATTTTAGCCTCAGAAGGGAATATAAAACTCCCACCGGAAACAATCAGACGCACAGGTTGAATAATTCCTGCAATGAGGTTCTTAAAGCTCAAAACTGCTGATGCTGGTTTTGTAGTTATTTCAAATGGTGTAACCTTAAAGGGAATTTTATCCGACAGAAATTGCAATTGATTCAGCCGAATAGACATCTGAAAAACAAAATAACATTTATGAACTTTTTATAAACTGTACTTTATACATAGATTACAAAATTCCACAGTTTAAAAAACTACGATTACCTACTTAACAGTTTTTTTTTAAATATTAATATTCTTCTACTAAACATTAATATGCCAAACATAAAATTTATTCGCTGTTTCATTGAAACATCTGCTCTAGTGCTTCAGGGGTATCGACCTGTTCCATGTATGGAGAGGACATTTCCGGTGCCTGGTATGCTCCACTAAAATGTTTAAGTCTCTATCTGCCCATGAAAATGATTTTTTGAATGTATTAGTTCAACGGATATGGGTTGGGTATGGTTTTGTATGTACACGTCATTCACCCTAATACTGCCTTAAGTCTCTGTATAAAATAGCATCAGTTCACTTTCGTTTCGGTTAACTCCTAGTCCATAACTCGTACTCTAAATACTAACCCTCCACTACAAAGCTATTACTTGTTAGAATAGGGGAAAGAAAAACCTGCCTCATTAATGTGCTGGGTCGAATTTGTTTTTTTTTTTTAACATGGCTTGAAACTTTTTATATAGAGTCAAAAAGAATTTCGGGGCCAATTTTTGTATTTCATATCATTGTAATGTGTCATACTCATTCTCATGCTAAATTAAATTCTCCTGTTAAATTTGTTTTACGAATTCAGAACATGTTTTGAAAAGTAGAAATATAAGTTTCAGTAACCACAAACTTACTTATATTATATTATGTATTTTAGAATAAAGCAAATGATTCTTTGTTTTTAGTCTAGATGCAATGAAAAAGAATCAATCAAATTGAATAGTGTATAAAGCTGTTACCAGAACAAAGGACTTGACGAAATTCAGAAGTTTTTATTTCAGGAGACCTAAAAAATAGAATCCAGTTGTCAGGTTAATTTAAATTTCTTTTGAAAAACAAGTTTCTGATCAAATAAAGGACTCATGACTTTTTCATTAAAACCAAAGCTTTGTTTAAAGTTTAGATTACTATTATATAACGACAGCAAAAATAAGTTTAGCTATTTTTTTAAAAAGCTGCTAACGGTTCGCCTGCACCTGCATTCAATTCTAAGAACAGAATTTAACAGCAATTTAAAAAAATAATGTGTTTTTTTTTTTTCATTAGAACTACCTTTTGCGAGGAATTGGAAAAATTAACCAAGTAAGGCGCCAGTTATAGCTATCATATTCGGCCCTATCGAGGTAATCGTCAGAGCGGAATTCTCTCCGATTTCCTACGAATCGGAGACAATTTGCTTCGAGGTAGTTCTCCGACCAGCAAAATGTCTCCGATTTGTAGGAAATCGGAGAGAGTTCCGTTCCGACGGTTACCTCGATAGGGCCGATTGAAAACGATAATTGAAAATTTTAAATGCCATAAAAGAGCCTCTCAAATTAGCCGTTCGGATCGGTAAACAATTGTTCCCTCCATTCTTACCCATAATAAGCACAAAGGAATTGTTGAGAGTTGCCAAGCTGTGGACTTACCAAATTTTAATTATATTCGATCATTTAGTTGAAATTTAAGAGATTTTAGCATTTAGGGCAATTTAGGCACAAAAGATCCCTCTATGTGAAATTGTATTAAAACCCCATATAAAATGAATTTATATTTTTATTTATAAAATGTTTTAACTACTTACTTGCTTAAAAATCCATATGCCAACCCTTGTCGCTTTGGTTTTCATTTCGATAATATTAATTCCCGGATGAAGTGCAACACCCTCGGCGACGACGAAATTTTGAAAATCCGATTGCACGGCAGGCGATAATTTCCTCTTAGTACTACTTGTCCTCCTTACTGGTTGTGTTTTCTTTACTTTCTCATATGCAACGGATGCACTTTCTAAAGTATTATCCTGCTTATAACTCAAATTCAAGGATACTTTTAGCTTTTGCTGTGCATTGGGTAGAGCAATTTCTACTTGTGCATCTTCATCCGATGAATTTAATTCAAACGATAGAGACACATTTTCCACGAAAACCTCACGTGGAAAAAAACTCTCCACCTTAACGTGAACCTGAACAATGTCATCTTGAATAATGGGCTTCACGTTTTCCACGATAATCTCACATATTTTAAAATGGTCTTCGAGAACACAAAAATTTGCTGTATTTTCCATTGATTGCACTGTAAGGTTTGCTTTCAGAGTTCGCAAGCACTTTAGGAACTCGTCAAAGTAGAAGGTTCGAACTAGCATCTCGAGATCTGGGCAGCAGGATATAGCACTGCATGTCTTCGTGTAGGAAAGATGATCGTCCATTTTGCGATAGCAACTGGCTAACTCCAGAAGCGTTTGACTGGCTAAATAGTTCCAATTCTCGGCCTTTAATTCGCGGAGCAGGTCTGTGAAAAAGACGACGGCTTTGTGGGGCTCGTTGAGGGCGCAGTAGAAGTTACCCAAATCTAGACCGGCCAATCGTGCTGAACGCAGACGAGAAACATGCTTATAGGTGCTAATGGCCAATTCACTCAACTCCAAGTACAATTTTTGAAATGCTTGATTGGAACCCAGAGCTTTTTTCAACTGCTCCGCTGGGCACTCCTTGGGTTTTCGATTGGGGGAGTGTGATCTGGTGTCAATCTGCGGAGTTGGATTGAGGAACTCCTGCTCGAGTGGGTTGTCACCAATACCAGCTGAAAGATTGACAACAATGTGCAATTGCTCTGAAGTAGGTGTGAACCCTGGAAGCAACCCACACAACTTCCCGAGTTCGTAGAGTTTGTCTTTAGCAAGATTCCAAATCGGAGCACAATGTTGAAAGCAGATAACTTCATCAGGTTCCATTGCTTGATCGCAAATCTGCAGAACTTCTCGGGCACACACAAACTCCCAACATTGCAGAGCACCCTCCTGGCAATCGATTTTGATAACTTCAATTTCTCGCAAAGTGGAAAAGAGAAAGTTTAACAGACGTTCGGCTATTTCAGGAGTAAGATTAGAAATCTGCAGCAAATGTGACTGTCGTTCGAAGAGATAATTACGAAACTCAAGAATTGACACTGCTGACTCTCGTATACGTTCACGCATTTCGAATTTATCCTTTCGCGACAGACAAATTCCATGAAATGAGCTAAGTGGCTGCTTAAAGTGCTCTATCCACTTTTGTTTCTCACCGAAGCCGGAGTTTGTTATAAATTGGGAGAATATGGCATCTAACTCGTCATATTGCACCAAAGCATCAGAATAGAGTTCGAGTTTTTCGTAAATCAAAGCCAGATCTTCCTGTAAAAAGAAATACTTGCGGAAATCCCAGCCATCCTGATTGCGCTTTTCTCTGCTAACACGGATAAGCTCTTCATACTTGGTAATGTTACGAGTGTAACTCGCAAGCATGAGGTATCTTTAGGAAAATAAATTAATGTGCTATCGAAGTAAGTATGAATTGAACTAATTACCTTATCCTTTGAACGAGGCATCGAAAAGATTCAGTTGATTTTTGTTTGGCAAGATTCAACACGGAAATACATCGGTCGTCATTTTTCGAACAAAATTCTAAACGGATTTTATCCAACACTGTAGTTCGAGGGAGAATATTTTTGGTTTTTTTTGCATCGAAAGTTTCAACCAAGAGGATCATCCAATCAGAGACGCCATAGGATGCGAGTTTCTTGAGCCATGTATCGATCTCCTCGCGAGTTGTTGATTTATAAGTATCCAGATCCTTGAAAATGTTATAAGAATGAGGTGGATTATATTGCATCGTACCTATAGTTACTTACCCCACATTCAGTTGTAAAAATGTGCAAAATGGGATGTTCAAGGATACTCCAATTGCCTTTTTTATATTTTTCTAAAGCTTCATAATTAATAGGCTGGACAGTAGCTTCTAAGCGAACCTGCTTGGCTGGGAGTTGATAAGCGCGTCTCCATTCACAGGTGTCATTAGGTATCGTGGATACGATATTGTTCTCCAATGAACGAAAAAGAGGTCCTGCCCCAGAATCTAGTGAAAAATGCATAAATAATGTTCATGGTGCTTATCACGGAATTGTAAAACGTTAGCTTACAAGTAATAATAGGTTTAATATTCATCAGACAACTTTATTTTTCTGTAGTTGGCTGTAGTTAAAATAAATTGTTTTTAATCTTGAGACGTATCTTTTATTTTTTTACACCCAACAAAAAAATATTTTTGTTCTTATCAGAAATGTCAAATTCAGCTGATTGGGGAAGGAAGAAAAATATCCCAAAATAAAATTCTTTAGATCTGTTTGTTTTAAAAGAGGTGAGAGAGATTTGAGAAAATTGAACAAGTTCAATATAAATTCTAAAAATTCAGACCTGAATTTATTTGGTTTCGAAAAAAACTGGCCTCAAAATTTACTTAAGTGCCAGTTGTACAATCGTGAATAAACAGGCGCGCATTCCATATAAGCCCATTGTGCTCAAAATCGAAACCAAACAGTTTAGTTGCATGTGCGCGCCTGGCCTTAATACTACGTTTTCACTGCAAGTTAATCTCGTTTAGATTTCATAAATCCCAAATAGTGTTTTCACCAGAAAAAAGATTAGGAAATAGATTAATTTTGACAGAACCTTTCAAAATGCAGATGGTGGGTCATTTTTCTTATGAAGTGGAAGTGAGATGGCAAGTTTGCTTTAGCAGCTTGTATTGCGCTGAATAGGGGAATAGGTCTGTTCGAATTTTACGTATGAAGATTTAAATGAGATTTATTTTCAATCTTGATTTGATGAGATTAAAATTTGTATGGTAAATTACGGGATTTGTGAAGAGATTTGTGGTAAATCTACCTAAATCTCGGTTTAGTGGTCGGTGAAAACGTAGTATAACAAGATTTATTTCAAATCTTCGAGATTTAAGCCTTAACTACATAAGCCACTTTTTGCAAAATTACAAAAGTAAAAATATTTTTTTCCAGCTAGCGCAGTTGTTTTGTGAAAAATAATATATACATTTTATTTTTAAACCAAAATTTAAGCTTTCTGCATCATTTTTATAAGTTTTCCTGTGAGAAACACTATCCCAAAATGAGTTTGAAAATTTTCACTTTTGTACTTTTTCACTTTTTTGGCTTATGTAGTTAAGGCTTTAGGAAATAAATTTGTATGGTAAATCTTCGGGATTTGAAGAAGATTTAAGCCTTAACTACATAAGCCAAAAAAGTGAAAAAGTACAAAAGTGAAAATTTTCAAATCATTTTGGGATAGTGTTGCTCACTGGAAAACGTATAAAAATGATGCAGAAAGCTTAGATTTTGGTTTAAAAAGAATTGTGTACATTCTTTTTCACAAAACATTTGCGCTAGCGGGAAAAAAAATATTTTTACTTTTGTAATTTTGCAAAAAGTGGCCAATGTAGTTAAGGGTTTAAGGTAAATCTACATAAATCTCGGTTTTGTGGTCGGTGGAAACGTAGTATAAATTTGTATGGTAAATCTTCAGGATTTGAAGAATATTTAGGTAAATCTTCTTAAAGGCTCTCCCAAACCAACGCGATTAATCGCCGCGACAATAGAAAACAATAACAACAACGTGTTGTTTTGTGTGACAACCACGTGTTGTTATTGTTGTTTTCTTTTGTCGCAGCGATTAATCGCGTTGGTTTGGGAGAGCCTTTAATCTCGGTTTTGTGGTCGGTGGAAACGTAGTGTATTACAATATTGTCAGACCTGTCAATGGCCTGACAATAGCGGACAATAAGCTGACAATTGACAAATTTCTTACAATGTAAAATTGTACGTTCACACGATTGGTAGATTTTGTGCCATAGTCTGACAATTTAATTGTCAGCTCTTGTCTAACAATTTTTGGGACAGTTATATCTGACAGTCAGCTTGAAAATTTTCTGTTCACACGGTTGGCAGATCAATAAAAATTCAAGTCACAATAAAAGTTAATTTCAATTGAGGATTTCAAGATCAAACATCTTTTATAGAATTTCACTTTTTAAAAATGTGAATCCGTAATACTGCGTTTTCATTAGAGCTGAAATGAGGTAATTTGGCAAATTACAAAAAAAGTGTTCACATTTCAAATTTGCTAATTTTGTTTGAAGGCCCAAATTGTCAATCGCTTGTTTTTGTTGTTTTTTACATTGAATTCTGTCATTTCGAATAGGTTCCACTTTGAATGGAATCCATTTGGGTGTGTTCATAAAAGTTTTACGTAATTTTCAACCGAATTTCGTGCGGTAGAAATTACCTCATTTAGAAATTTGAATTTGTATGGGAAATGAGGTAATTTCCGATCTTAATTTGGAAATTTTCAACGAAATTACCTCATTTGCTCTAATGAAAACGTAGTATAATACTGCGTTTTCATTAGAGCTGAAATAAGGTATTTTGGCAAATTGCAAAAAAAGTGTTCACATTTCAAATTTCGTAATTTTGTTTGACGGTCCCGATTGTCAATCGCTTGTTATTGTTGTTTTTTACATTGAATTCTGTCATTTCTAATGGGATCCACTTTGAATGGATTCCATTTGGGTGTGTTCATAAAAGTTTTACGTAATTTTCTACCGAATTTCGTGCTAATTTGGTTGAAATTACCTCATTTGGAATTTTGAATTTGCATGGGAAATGAGATGATTTCGAATTGAATTTGGAAATTTTGAGCGAAATTACCTCATTTGCTTTAATGAAAACGCAGTATAAGGGGCAAGTAATAGCTGCAACCAAACCAGTAGCAAAAATATGAGCGACGCTAGTAGCAGCAACAACAGCAGCTCAAAAACGACAACATTAACAACAACCACACCAAAACAAGATAGAAAATAACACTATTTAAAACTATTTTGTGTTTCTTTATTTATATAGTAAATATAAAGTAAAAGTATAAACTTAAAAATCAAATGCAACTCGATATTTTTTTATTTTGATTTCACTTCACCAGTCTCGAGTCCAATGAGAAAGCTAATCACCGGGATTATTTCCAATACAAAGGCACAGCTTAAAATAAAAGACTGAAGGCTTTAACTACATTCAAGACTTTTTGCAAAAAGTACAAAAGTGAAAAACTTAAACATGCGCTAGAAATGCCTGTGTGCGAAAAAGCCGGTGAAAATAGTGTTTGGTATATCATTACAGACTGATACTACAGATAAAACACAATTTTTTCGCACACAGGCATCTGTAGGCATATATTTGCTCATCACATTTTCACTTTTTGCCCTACTTTTTGCAAAAAGTCTTTGATGTAGTTAAGCCTTTAGATGTAGAAATTTCCTCTTTTCCGGCCAGTGTTGGAATGGGAGTTCTAAATAATAATTATAAATTATTGATACCTTTTTGTATTATGTGTCATTGGTTTAACTTTGTATTTACATGTTTGTTTGTATACAATTTTTGAGATATACTTAATATTTTATTAACAGTTTATCATTCCTTATACATTTGAAGTCTTTATACCTTATGATAGTTGTACAAAGAATTTTTGATTTTTATATATTAAAAACTTTTTTTTTTTTTTTTTTTTTTTGTTCTTTTTTTTTATTATATATTTTTTATTTGTTTTTATATTTCAAGGTACATACTATTGGTCGAAGATCCCGCACACTGCTCTAATCGAAATGACAGATTTTTTAGCAGATTTTATTACAGATTTTGGCATGTCGAATACCAAAATTATAATTCATAAAAGATTTTATGACAGCTTAAACTTTTGTATGGAAACTCATAACAGAATAGCAGAATAAAAGAATAAAAGATTTCGCTGAATAGACCTTATTATGGTTATTAATCGCGAAAAAATTATTTTAAAAGGAAAAGTATTGCAAACAAAAAATGTGAATTCTGAGCTTGTACAATAGAATATTCGTTTTTCTTCAAAATACTTTCAGAGCCCAATTCTCTTCAGGCACTTATGTCGTTTTCCAATCGAAAACGACATTAGTAGGTGGGTGACCGGTCCTAAGGCCTTAACTACATTGGCCATTTTTTGCAAAATTACAAAAGTAAAAATATTTTTTTTCCAGCTAGCTCAGTTGTTTTGTGAAAAAGAATATGCACAATTTTTTATAAACCAAAATTTAAGCTTTCTGCATCATTTTTTTAAGTTTATCCGTAAGAAACACTATCCCAAAATGATTTGAAAATTTTCACTTTTGTACTTTTTCACTTTTTTGGCTTATGTAGTTAAGACTTAAATACCATATTTTTTGAACGCACCCACTAAAATCCTATACAAAAAATCCCTTTTCGAATGCAACAACAACAAAATTGACGTCAACGACAGTTCACTTTTGACATTTAACGTATATGTCATAGCAGAAAAAAATGATAACGTAAAATTTTTATTTGTTTATTGTAAAAATTAAATTTTTAAAATCAAATGTTAAAATTTCTCAGCTAAAAATCTTTAATTGAAATCGTTAAAATGGAAATGGCAAAATCGATTTTTGGTTCTCGGGACCATGACGGCTATGTTGGTCGGGAGGAACATGCTGTAAGTTTTTCTCTGCCTGTGACCTAAAATATGGTACCTTTTTTTTTTACACGCCTACACTTTCTGTTTTGTCTGTAGAAAAAACTCCAATTCAATTATTCCGAAGAAGACAACGATTTACCTGACTTAATTGATGAGTTAAGTGTTGTGGATGGTCTCCGACCAAATCCTGGAGGACCGTTTTCTGCGCTCACACCTTCGATGTGGCCACAAGAGATTCTTGCTAAGCTGGGACAGCCAGAATCCGAGGCAGATCCGAATGAACAGCCTGATTATCGGTTTGACGAGTTCGGATTCAGAGTGGAGGAGGAGGACGGGCCCGAACAAAGTTCAAAAAAATTGCTGGGAATTCCGTTCGTTGAGAACACGGAACAAAGAAAGCAATGGATTGCCCACTTGGAGTTTTCCCATAACAAAGAGGCTTGCGAATTGACGTGGGAAAATGTCGATGTAGTCCTGCCACGAACGGAGAAGTTGCGACAGATGGTCCGCGATGGAATCCCCCATTCTTTACGTCCGCAGATGTGGATGAGGCTCTCTGGAGCCCTGCAGAAAAAAATAAAAACAGAAACGTCGTATCAGGAAATCATAAAAGCCTCGAGCAACGATGGACTCATGACATCGAAACAAATTGAGAAGGATTTACTGCGAATTCTTCCCACAAATGCTTGTTTCAGCAATCCCCATGGAACTGGAATTCCGCGTTTGCGGAGAATTTTACGTGGCATCGCCTGGCTCTTTCCGGATATTGGCTACTGCCAGGGAACTGGAGTTATTGCCGCTTGCCTACTGTTGTTCATGGAGGAGGAAAATGCTTTCTGGATGATGGCCACGATTGTAGAGGACCTCCTTCCTGCATCGTACTATTCGTCTACTCTTTTAGGCATTCAAGCCGATCAGCGTGTGATGCAGACACTCATTGCAAACTATCTGGCATCCGTCGATGAAACGCTCAAGAAACATGATATTGAACTTTCGCTAATAACACTGCATTGGTTTCTGACTTTGTTTGCCAATGTTGTGCATATGAAAATCCTCGTCCGTATCTGGGATTGGTTCTTCTATGAAGGTTCGATTGTTCTATTCCAGCTGACCCTGGGAATGCTGCGAATCAAAACTGAGGATTTACAGCGCTTAGAGAATTCAGCACAGATCTTCAACTCATTGTCAGACATTCCAGGGGAGGTGGACGATGTTGAGGTGCTGTTTCGCAATGCCCTCGAAGTTGGGGGCTCTCTTAGCCAGACTGTCATCGATACCCATCGTAGGCGGCACTTAGCCTACCTCATGGCTGACCAAGGTGGCCTTGTTGGCAATCCCGAGGCGGTTCCTAATCTACCAAAACAGCAGCTCGCAAGACGTCAGGTTAAACGCACTAAGTCCGTGCTGCAGACCTTACTTTTCCGTGGTGGCGAAGAAAATGAACCGGATGAGCTCAAGAACAAAAACATTCGCCAGACAGAGATTCTAGTGGATCTTCGTGAAGCGATTTTGAAGGTAGCTCGTCACTTTCTTACCATCGAGCCCAAATTGCAGGCGCATATTCGCCTTACTGCCGAATACAACAGCGATAGTCATGCCAAAGATCATGAAAACTTCATAAATGTCGCACGTACACGCAAACGACGAGCCAAAGCTCTTCATGATTTTGAGAGACATGACGATGATGAGCTGGGATTCCGTAAGAACGATATCATTACCATCATCAGTCAGAAGGACGAGCACTGTTGGGTGGGGGAGTTGAACGGACTGCGCGGCTGGTTCCCGGCTAAGTTCGTGGAACTGCTTGATGAGCGAAGCAAACAGTATACCTCGGCGGGGGATGATGCCATCTCAGAGACTGTCACCGATCTGGTGCGGGGTACACTTGCGCCGGCAATTAAGCAAGTTCTCGAACACGGTATGAAGCGGCCGACTTTCCTCGGTGGGCCTTGCCATCCGTGGTTATTCATTTAAGAAGCCGCTACCCGGGAGGTGGAAAAGGATTTTGACTCGGTCTACAGCCGACTGGTGCTATGTAAAACTTATCGATTGGATGAGGACGGTAAGGTTCTCACACCCGAAGAACTACTGTATCGGTGTGTTCAAGCTGTCAATCAAAGTCATGATGATGCTCACGCTCAGATGGACGTTAAGTTGCGTAGTCTCATTTGTTTAGGTCTCAATGAACAGGTGTTACATCTATGGCTAGAGGTGCTTTGTTCGTGTGTGGAAATCGTCCAAAAATGGTATCACACATGGAGTTTTGTTTATTCTCCTGGCTGGGTGCAAATCAAATGTGAATTAAGAATTCTCTCGCAATTTGCTTTCAACTTAAATCCCGATTGGGAATTGCCCCCAAAACGAGGAAAAGAAAGCCAACCGCTTAAAGACGGAGTAAGAGATATGCTTGTCAAGCATCATCTCTTTTCATGGGATCTATAATGAGGCGAAAAAAAGCAATAAATGAGCAACAGGTCGAAAGCAGGTGATTTGTTTTTTTTTTTTTTCTTTTCAATACCATTCCTAAATTAAAAGGAAAAACAAAATTACGAAACAAATTTTATTCATAAATTACGTGTCATGTGTGTATTTTTGATTGTTAACTTTCAATCCCTGTGCCCGTTCGTTTTATTATACCTAAAATTGAAAAGAGTTTCTTAATTATAACTTATTATTATATATACAAAACATAGGTAAATATTGAATTTTTAATTAAAATTTTTTAACATTCCTACATTTAATTGTTCCTCTAATTGTTATAGAAAGAAATATTTTTTTTTGTGATACTCTGTGCAGAGGAATTATTAACTTCACTAACTACTGCCGTTTTGCATCAATCATGATGCCCATCCAGTTTTTAAATTGTTCTGTATTTTCTTGTTAGTCTCGTGATAGATTGGTACCAATTATTTTGAAAAATACTAATTTTTAAATAGCCTTGTTTCGAAATTGGCATTGTTGTCGTGATCCTTGGCCTTCTTCCTTTAAAGATAAAACCATCCAAACCGATTACTTCTTTTCTTCACTTAAAATTTAGTTATTTTCGGTAATGATGAATACATTGTGAAAATATTTAAAGGATCCTAGGAAAAACGGGAACAAAATACGTGCTGTTCCCCCTCTTCAAGTATTAACTAAAAACACCAACAAGGGGATACCATGATACAGCTTGAATCCAAAATTCCATTCTTTAATATTATTTGAAAATAAAGCCATTATTGTTTTTGAAAAAATATTTTCAAACTCAAAATTGTAATTAATGAAACATCAATAAATCTGGCGTCGAAAAAAACTTCTTCTTCACCAAATGTGCTCAGTTATAAAACATAACTTTATTTTAATTTTTTAGTTGCTTTGAATTTTGATTTAATTGATTTGATAACATTCGGCAACATCTTCCAAAAATAGTAAAAGCAAAAGAGTCTTTAAAAAATACCCTTGTTTTGCATCTATGTATGTATGTATATTAAAATCAAACTACTACTTTTGCATCTCCTATTTTTTCATAAAACACAATACAAAGACCTCAGCTTGTCTGAGTGGTAATTTATCAATGAATTTGATGGTAACTAGGAAAAGGCTACACTTTCTATAACATTTAATGTTTGGAAACGAAGTGATTGTAACTTAATTCAATTGGATTCGACATTGCGCGTATCTCGTCTTGTCGAACAGTTTTTTAATTTTTTGAAATACATTCTAGAACAAAAACTAAATTTCTCCTAATTCAATAACAGTTTATTCCAACAAAAAAATAAGACGCTTTTATAAAGTTAGGAATATCGTGAAATTTTTTTTACCTTTCGAAATTTCTCCTTGTTTGAGCAGCTAAAAGTATTTTTCCAGTCTTTTTCAATGCAATGTTATTTAATTATGTCGGTTATTCAAACTTTGTTTAAAGTTTGTCAAATAACATTCATTTTAATATATACATACCTACACATATATGTAGATAAACCAAAAAAATATATATACATACATACGTTTTATGTGTCTTTTTATTAGTTTGTTGCATTTATTCTTTTTAATAATAAATTATAAATAATAAATATAAATATTATATAAATTTAAATTAAATTAATTAAAAAAAACGTTATGTACCTACACATTATTTTATGTTAAAGAAATAAAAATATTTATAAATGTATTGCTATTATTATTAAAATCATCTACCTAACTTTTCTTCTTTGATAATATTAAATTATAAATAAATAACATGTATTAACAAAATATATATGTATGTATGAATCTGTACATTAAACAAATTAATAATATTTGACTTTTGACATTTTCAAATTTTGAATTCAGAACTATTAATTTTTGAATGAAATGTAAGACTTGGTTATTAGTTTTACTTGCACCAAATAGCAACTATTGGTTTAATGTCAATCGAGGTTGTATTTAAAATTGACTCTACGATGATGGGGAAGTCCGAAAAGTGGTTTTCATCATACCGTCCATACCGTCCGTTGGTCTGTGCCGAATTACTTCAAATTTGATAAAAGGCAAATTTATGTCAAGCTGCCATAAAAAAAAATTTCTCAACGGCTCCCACGAATTTGATTAAACTTGCTTTGCTGTAATAACCAAAGTAGTTTTAAGAAAACTACCATCTCAGCTTTTTTTATTACAAAAAATATTCATATTGCGGAAATAGTAGTCACCCATTAAGTTCTCATTAAATTGACCTTGATAACGTTGTTCAAAGTTCATCACACCCTCTTGGGTTATTCTTCAAACAATCTGCCAAAACCTTATACAAGGTGTGACAAAAAGCTAGAGCATGTAGGTTGAGTTTTTGAAAAATTAATTTTCAAACTGAAAATTTTGAAAAAAATAATGAACAAAATTGTTGAATTTTTGAACAACAACAACAACTTTAATTAATTTAAAAAAAAAATGTGTTCAAACTAATTTTCGATGCTCCCATCAATTTCTAGTCTTGAATTTAAATTTGCCGTTTGAAATTTAAAAAAGTTCGTGTTCTATATAATCCATCAGGACCTGGTTGTTTATCCGAACACAGACTTTACAGGGCTTCTATAACTTCCAGTTTACTTATATGCACGTTTCCTATATTAATTGAACTATTAATACAGTCAGAGACAGAAGAATTAGGAATATCTGAGGTCGTGTAAACCGATTGAAAGAAGTCGGCAAAATAATTACAAATTGTGTGAATGTCGGTAGAGCTCTTTTGTGAATAAAACATGTTATTGGGAATACCATTACATTACTTCCTGCATTAAGTCTGTCATAATCCAGGCGGATCTTGTTTTGTTCTGCTATCGAATTAAGGCTACATGTAACCGGATCGGTGTCGATGGTGTGAATATACTCATTATTTCCTATGTAAAAATAGTTTATCGTAGGAAGAGTGTATTGAGACTTCATTTGTATTGGCACTTAAGTGTGAATCAAGCCTAATTTAAATGCTAGTGGTCTACATGTTGATGAAAAAAAATTACCAAAAACCGTTATTAACGGTACGTGCCATAGAACCGTTTTTTTTTTTTGTTTTCGATTTTCTCGTTAACCGCTTAACCGATTTTGATCAAAATTTTTACTTAGGAGGTCCTATCAGGTTAGAATAATACTGCATACATATATTTACAGACAAATATTTTTGGATTTAAAAAAAAATGTTCAAATTTTTTTGGAAACGGGTTGATGATTTTTTTTGAAATTTTGGTTTTAGTTGCATATTATTATATTCTTAAAAATGGCATACCAAAATTTTTTTCTAAAAAATTTCAAGAAATTTTATACATAAAAAAATATTTGTTAAGAAAACTGCTCCAACGATTAAAAAAAAAAATTTCTGTATAAGTTCATATTTTTTTTAAGAATTGAGATGGCGTTCTTCATTCTGAGATTAAAACATTTTAAGTACTTGTTTTATCAATTTAAAGAAAGTGTTTCATGCTTTTTTTCATATTCAAATTTCTATTCTTCAATTTATTAAATGAATAAATACATATATAATAGTTATTAATTATATGTACCTACTTATATTGCACTCAATCTTTAAAATTCGAAGAAACTTTTCCTACAAGAGCAAGTTCGTGCGACCCAGTCGTGCATTTAATTTGGTTGAGCTTAAAGTATAAAGAAGAGGAATAACAAAAATAAAAGAAAAATATGTTTGTTGTTGTTTAGTGGTCTGTATTGAATTAAATTCAAATGGAAGATTTTTTTCGACCTTTAATCCAATGCGTTTCGCTCATGCACGACAGTTGGGCTCATCAGTTAGATACCGTCGTACCTTTCCTTTTTCGGCCTTTTCTCTTTTAGGATGTTATAGATTACCTCAAATATTTGCTCAAGAAAAGTGGCTGATATCAAATTTATCTTACTAAAAAAAATTGAGTAAAATTATTTTTAAGTAAGAAGTCGTTACAAGGTCTTTAAACTGATCAGTGTAAACACTAAAGAATAAAATACTATTTTCAAAGAAAATGGTTGTTTAATTTTGGAGTTTCTATATTCTATAGACCCATTGACCGTTTTGATAAAATATTTTTAGATATCAAGAATTGAGAAAGTTGAGCTCTTTGCTTAAATGTCTAAGCTTTCATTGAACCGGGGTGACGTGTGATAACTTTCCTACAATTTATTATAGCTACATTTTGCCGAGTTTCAATTTAAAACAAATATTACATGTAGCCTTAATTGGATGGCAGAACAAAACAAGATCCGCCTGGATTATGACAGACTTAATGCAGGCAGTAATGTAAAAATATTCTTCACAGTTTTGTCTCGTTAAACGATTTTTTTTTGTAATACTTCAACCGGTAACCAAATAGCCCAAGCCTGTGTGCGAATCAAATTTATCAATTGAGAGATATGAAAAATACTTATTTATACTGCCAACTTTTCCAGAGATCTAATTCAGTCATGCTGCAGCCGGCAGAATTAAAATCAAGTTTTCGTGGAAATACATTGTAGGTATATTTACGATTAAAATAGTTAACATGGATGTTTTGTTCATCTTAATATTTTATTAATTATAAAGAAAAAAGCTCCAGTAGTATTCACCCCTATTCCGTTAGTCGTTTTAATAAAACGACTATCTTTAAAATAGTGAGAAAATTTAAGAGCGGAGAAAACGCATCTTTAGTTTATCTTAAATAACAATCAGCCCTATAACGAATTCCATCGTAATTGGAAACTGTTACGAATTCCGTTTTTTTTCGGGATTCGTTAAATTTCCGATTACGATGGAATTCGTGATAAGCCTGAATACTTAGTCGATTTTGGAGCCGTGTTGTTTAACTGGCGTTTCGGAAAATAAAGGTGATTGTTTCTTATTTTAAATCTTAACATTTTCCATCAAATGTTTCAAGCTTTTTAAAACATCCTCGTAGTTTCTAATCTTATTTATCAAGGCCATTTTTTCACGGTTATATTGCTCCTTTGGCATTTGAACGTACTCTTCTCCCTTGAATATAAACGTTGTAACGTTATTCGACTCCGCTGCAGTATTGATCAAATCGCAGTCCTCATATAACTCCTTTTCTTCTATTTGATGATGCTGAAACACATTTATCGTTGAAGTTGGTCGATTAGAAACAATGGAAACGCTTCGCTTTGTTTGCAATGGCGGCTGTTTAATGATCGAATGCTCAAGTTTGCGTTTGAGTGGTCTTTTTTCAACTTCAACAGTCTCTTCGAAATCAGTTGGGCAATTGATTTCATTTTGGTAGTCTTCTTCATAATGTTCCAATGCTTCAGATCAATGACAAAAAAAAAACAAGTTAAACTTAAATGATAAATGTTTTACCAATATTTCTTACTTTCAACAGTATCAGAAATACAGCTTATTTCATTCGAAACCTCCTCAGAAATTTCATCGTCGTGCAACTTGATGGCCTCGTTAGCGTCATACTCGTCTACAACAGGATCCACGCTGGAAACAACGCATTGAAAATCACTTTCGTCGACAATTCCCATATCATTTTGATCCATACACGGATAAGGAACGGCTGTACTCAGGAGCTGCTTGCGTCTCGGATTACTTGCAACATATTTAGTTTCATCGAAATGTTTTGAACAGAAATACCTCGCGACGTATGGTATTTCCTTTTCATTGAGACCGCCACCCATTTTCATCCATAGTTTGAGGCGTTCCGGATGTTTTGGAAATGAGTAAAATGTTTCTGATGTTGGATGTGAAGTGTTGGTGAAACTTCCACAACCTTTGTAGGAACATTTTTTTGCCGACATTATTTATAAATTATTTTATAAAATTAAATTGCAATAGACGGCTGTAATGCTTTTATTAAGGTTACACAGCCTTCTTTGTTTGTTTTTTGTTATAAACAAAAAGAAAATACTTTTGGCTTTGGCTTTACAAAATTTTACTGCTTGGGTTTTTATGTCAAAAATATTTCTGTGGTAGATCACAGTTAAACTAGTTGACGTTTCTGTCAACTCAGAATTTATCCAAAGAAACTGAATGGCCGCGTTCGGGGGGCAAGCCAAACCTATCCGGATAGGTTTAGCTTCGTTCGTGTACTTTTTGCACTAAAATTCACAGTCTATCAAATATTGAGGAGTGGGGATGAAATTCTCTCAGAGAGAAGTAAAACTGCGAAATAGTACACGAACGCTTTGAACAAATAATTTTTACCGGTTTTTTAACGTCAAATATTTGAAAACAAAAAAAAAATAAATATCTTCATCATTTCTTTGAAAAGATTTTCAAAATAAAATAAAAAAGTAAGAAAAAGTTAATTTATTACATTAAATTAAATAAAACAGAGGAGTATAAGGAAAAAGATGTTCTGGCAAATGACTTTTGACTGAACTCATATTTCTGCCCGAAGAATTTCTTTGGGCTGAAATTAGCAGAAAGGGGAAATAATTTACTCTCTCGGGAGCGCTCTCTTCTAAAAAAAACTACACATTTTTTGCGTACACGAACACAATTTGAGTTAAATTTTTAGAAATTCGTTAAAATTCGTAGATTTGGGTAGTATGCGAACGAACCTTTTGTGTCTTTGTAATCCCTTGTTGAAAAACTTCTGATGTCAGCTGATGCAACAACAACTCAAGGTATCTGAAAATTTTTGGGATAGGTGGATAGCCTATCTCACTACCACCCGAACGCAAGCAATATGAAGAAATGAATCCTCGGCTGTCATTTGAGTTTGCCTACAAGCTCTATCAGATAAGAAATGAGAAGGTATGTGTAAAAATGGCGGTATAAAACTCATACATTCACAGTATTTATCTTCACAACTTACTCATTCACAGTACTTATCTTCACACCACCCTGCTATATTGTTGTTGGATTTCACATCTATTCATCGACACAAAATTAAATTACAAATACAACAATGTAAACAAATGGGTTTTGGAGGGTGAAACGTACGAAGGATTCATTTCTTCATATTCAGTTTCTTTGATTTATACTGTAAAGGCCTTCCACACTATCCCACTGAGTATTAACACATGTCAAAAAAGTGGGAAGTAAATCGTGTATAAAGCCTTAACTACATAAGAAAAAAAAGTGAAAAAGTACAAAAGTGAAAATTTTCAAACTCATTTTGGGATAGTGTTTCTCACTGATAAACTTAAAAAAATGATGCAGAAAGCTTAAATTTTGGTTTATAAAAAATTGTGTATATTCTTTTTCACAAAACAACTGAGCTAGCTGGAAAAAAAATATTTTTACTTTTGTAATTTTGCAAAAAGTGGCAAATGTAGTTAAGGCTTAATAGTGTGGAAACAAAATATGAAATCACATCCCACACGACTTGACAGCCCATCTCACACAATTTGACATGTGTTAATACATGAAAATTTTTAGGATTGATTCTAAAACCATCACACATTCTATCCCACTTGGGGGTTTGAGGTTATGGTGAATTAATTTTTTGGATTCAGGTGTGGAAGCAAAATATGAAAATCGTTTTCTGCACACAAATTTGGCAGTCGTAAGTAATTCTATCACACTTTTTTTGACATGTATTAATACTCGATGGGATAGTGTGGAACGGCTATTACATTGTATTTTTGATGAAGCATATTTCGTTCATCAAAATTTTTCTCGTGTTTACATTATAGAGAAAAAATCCTTTAATTTCAATCTACCCATCCCTATCTCACATCCTTAACAACCATGTATTTCCCACTCACACAAAAAAAATTCTTCGTGCTCAATCCGAAAACATTTATTGAAACTGGCGCATCGCCGTAATTTGGGTGGAATTAACCCTTCTCTTTCTTACGCACATAAAATCTACCCATCTCACTGGATGCGCTGTTCGTCAAAAATACAATGTAAACAGGCACTAAGGCCCGATTCATTGCACTAAGTCCCCTTTCACACGAAGATACTAGTTGCTGGTGATTTTTTTGACGTTTTCTTTAAATCTCCTTAACAATCTCCTGTACCTTTCACACGCAGATACAAAGTTGGAGGAGACTTGCTGTATTTTCCTTTTAAACTACCTTGGTTGAACGCACACAAACGTAGTGTGAAGAGAAACGTCAAAAAAGTTTCCTGAATTTGTTGACCGGGGAGATTTCATTTCCCCCTCTTTCTTCCTGCCCTTCTCGCCTATGAACTATTTGTTGCCGGCAACTCAGTTGCCCTGTGTGAAAGGGGACTAATTAATCGAGTCTATTTTGTTTTATTTTATTTTATTTTATTTTATTTTATTTTATTTTATTTTATTTTATTTTATTTTATTTTATTTTATTTTATTTTATTTTATTTTATTTTATTTTATTTTATTTTATTTTATTTTATTTTATTTTATTTTATTTTATTTTATTTTATTTTATTTTATTTTATTTTATTTTATTTTATTTTATTTTATTTTATTTTATTTTATTTTATTTTATTTTGTTTTATTTTATTTTATTTTATTTTATTTTATTTTATTTTATTTTATTTTATTTTCTATTTTGATTTTATTTTATTATTAACACGGCCACAAAGAAATTCTTGCGTATGCAAAATTGAATACCTATATAAACTGGCGTTTAGTTATGTCATTTATTTGGTGTGTGTGCTGCAAGTATGTGTGATAATCCGTGTAAATCTGCAATATAATCGAGATTTAAAAGGTTAATCAAAAAAAATGTAGACACCGCCAAAAGTAAACTATTTTGGTTGGGTCGAAGGCGGAATTTGAAAAGATCAACTTAACCCCAAAAAAGTCAACTTTTTTTTGTTGAATCGAAAACCACATTATTTTCCTCGTGTGAAAGGGGACTAATAGCTTACTTCCTTGTAGGATCATAATGTAGTGTGTAGCCACCTTAGGCCCAATTCACACAGAACTGGCTTATGGTTTTGGTATGGTTCTGGCGTGGTGCATACATATGCCACGTTGTGGAATTTGCATGTTCTCTTATTGGACAATACACACACAGATGACGAGGCGAGGGTATGGTGCGACATGTCATCGCCACGCCATATTGAAAACTCCAGTGGCCTACGTGAACCGGCACGCCATATTGAAATCACTTGAAGATTGAACATGAGACCGCTACTTTATTTATTTTGAAGTATTTTTATCACTTTATTTGTGTTTAACAAATCTAAAAAAAATCACAACGATTAGGAAAATTTTCCAAATACTAAAAAAGCATTCCTTTGCATCAATTCTCATTAATTCACTCTGCGTTTTCAATTCACTCTGACAAATGTCGGTTCATTGTCGCTTCTGTGTAAATTGAGTACATCACACCCACTCCACTCCCGAAGCATGCCAATGACACACCAGAACCACGAGCCACTTCTGTGTGAATCGGGCCTAAAAGAGTAATTGGCCGCGTTCGGGGGGCAAGCCAAACCTATCCGGATAGGTTTGTGTTGTTGTAATCCCTTGTTAAAAAATTTCTGATGTCAGCTGATGCAACAACAACTCAAGGTATCTGAAAATTTTTGGGATAGGTGGATAGCATGAATGAAAGAATACAAGATTACGCCATTTCATTTTTTTCGCTTTGTTGTTGTAATTTTTGACAGCTCGTATTGCGCAATTGGAGACAAAAATATGATTTTTCCCTACTAGAGAAAGCCGGGAAAAGTTTTTAACTTGAATTTTTAATTAATTGTTCTAATTTGAATCAATTAAAAGTGAAGTGTAGTGTAAAAAAAGTGCACAAGTTCTGAATTATCTATTCTACTTTACACATCGCCGCTTCGTTTGCTTTTTGGCGATTTATTTTAAATGAAAAAACCTTTATTTCAAATGAAAATTATTAATTCGGTATTTATAATTGTATTTTTAAACGAAATCTTTGTTTTTTTAATCTACTAAACGCGCACGAAAGGAAAAAACACAACCGAACAATCGATCAACTAAACAAACTACTGGCGGCCATATTTGTTTACATATCATTTGTCTCCAATGAGGTAACAAATGGCGCAATCTTATTATTCTTTCATTCATGGGTGGATAGCCTATCTCACTACCACCCGAACGCAAGCATTGTTTATTGTGAATTTACACTTATTTAACGAAGAAGCATTTGACAGGACAGCCGGAAAATAAATACGCGCATTCTTTAAAAGTTATTTATTTATTCCATATTTCTGTTTATTAAACTAAATGCAAAGAAAATTATCTTGATTTCTTTTAAGCTAATTTCACGACCATGTTTTATCATGTAAGTAAGATCCCCTACCAAATACATACCTAAAAAACGCTCAAATCTTTAGATATCTTTGGAACACGAAATTCTCTTGCATCCGCGCTATTTTGGACCACAACTTTTGGAAACAGTCAAACAAAAACTTTACACCGAGGTCGAGGGTACATGTACAGGTAAATACGGCTTCGTTATTGCAGTCACTACAATCGATCAAATCGGCTCTGGCGTAATACAACCTGGCCAAGGTTTTGTAGTGTACCCGGTGAAATACAAAGCCATAGTGTTCCGTCCATTTAAAGGAGAAGTCCTTGATGCCGTTGTTAAACAAATCAACAAGGTAAGCACTTCATCAGTTCTGCTTTTATAAAACAAAAAACAACATCTTTTTCACAAAACCCAGGTCGGTATGTTTGCGGAAATCGGCCCACTTTCTTGCTTCATTTCGCATCATGTAAGTTTGAAACTCAACTAAAAGTATGATCAACTTACCTATAACATAAGTTTTCAATTTCATGCAGTCCATTCCGGCGGATATGCAATTCTGTCCGAATGGCAACCCACCTTGTTACAAATCCAAAGATGAAGATGTTGTAATTTCTGGTGAAGATAAAATTCGACTGAAAATCGTGGGTACACGTGTGGACGCCACTGGAATTGTAAGATTGTGATTTTCCTGCTTTAAATTTAAATTATTATTTTTTTCAATTTAAGTTCGCTATTGGAACTTTGATGGACGATTACCTTGGCCTAGTGTGCAGTTAGAAAAGACCTTGTATTTGTGTTTACTTTTAGAAAATTAAATGAAATCAAGTAAAAATTAAAGACGAACTTAGAACTATTTACTTAAAAGCGGTGTTTTGAATGAACAGGCCTTTTATAAAGTTTTTTCTTTTGATGTGGAAAGGTTTAACTGCATTCAGAGACTACAAAAAGTGAAGAATGGAAGACCGAAAATATTGGCTAAAGATTCTTTTGTGCACGAAAATTGTATTTGATCCACTTTTTGAAACTTTTTTGAAAAAAAGTTCAATATAGTTAAGCCTGAAGCATTACCGGCGGCGTTAGTGTAAACTAAAAACGTGGGCGTGTTTAAGTTTTAATATTTTGTTAAGTCGGGTTTAAAAAAGTTCAAACTTTATTAAGACATGGAATGTACGTTTTTCTGTGACCTACATATTGAATTGGGTCCTATGATTCTGATGATATGTCAATATTTTCGTTTTCCAAATGGTCAGTATTGCAAAAACGCAAAAAAAAAAAAACTGTTTCCGCCCGGGATCGAACCGGGGGCCTTCCGCGTGTTAGGCGGATGTGATAACCACTAAACCACGGAAACACATAACTTCCGCGTATCATATAACCTTTACGAATTAAAATAATTCACAAAGCCAGTAAAAGAAAAACGGAAAAAAATTCTGAGAGAAACTTTAGGTACTGGCTGAACAGAATAGAATGACGGAACTGAAACTGCAGACGGAACTGGAAGAGCTGTCAAAAAGTGTCGTATGTTATTTTTTTTACATGTCCACAATAAAGCTGTACAGCTTTGAAAGTATTTTGAAGAAAAACAAAAGAATATTGTGTACAAGCTCAGAATTCACATTTTTTGTTTCCAATAATTTCCCTTTTAATAAATAATATTTTTCGCGATACAAACAACCACAATTTTTTTTCCGACCCAAAAAGTTGTTTTTTTTCTTCATACAAATTGAAACGTCAAAAGTGCCGTACTTGAAAAGTTAAAAGTTGGTGAACTCTTCTGTCTGCGTCTGCAGCTCCGTATGCGTCTACGTTCCATTGTGTTCGCAACATTGAATTTGCGTGTATTCAATATTTTGACAGCTATTCTAGCTCCGGCTCCGTCTCCGTCTGCGGCACCATTCTGTTCAGCCAGTTAAGGTATCATTCACGTTCCCAATGTTTGAACGACGGAAACATTCCCTGGGCAATTTTGTTCGCGATAACTCCCATTAATTTCAGGCAGAATGACAGCTTAAATTTTTACCTAATTTTAGTAGGGAAACGAGAAAGCAGTAAGGCGGAAAGTGTAAATTTTGTTCGGGCGAAATTAATAGCTTTTAAAACTCCGGGCGAACAGAAAATTTTGTTCGGGTGAATCCACAATAAGGCTGTAATTGCGTTGCATTAGGTGAAGCTAGCTTCTCGAAACTTAAGCTTACTAAAAATCTTTCTTCGCTCAACAATTATCCGAGAGTGGTTAAATGGTCTTGCAACTATTTTAATTGAAAAAGACATGTTTAATCGGTTTGAAGCTAAAGATTTAAAAAATTTGCTAAAGCCTTTGATTGTTATAAAATAAGAGCCTATATACTCGTAAATTTTGATGTTGTAATGATCTTTTTTTTATTTGAGGGAGTAAAATAACAATTTTTGCATAGGGCCACAAAAGTTCCAGTTTCGCATCCTATATAAATATTTCAATAAAAGAAATTTGTTTAATACCTACATGTTTATTTGAAAATAATTTTTTTTTTGGCATAATAATTCTTATTAAGTACCTCTACTAGCTTTAAATTATTTGTTCTTCAGAAAATGTTTAACAGTTTTATTTTTCGATTTACCAAAAAACATAATTTCCGGAATATTTTCTTCTCCAGCATATGGTTCATATGGCAAAAATGGAAGGTACCTCTATTTTTTTAAACTTTAAAAGTGGCATAACTTATTTTTATGGATTTATAATTTAAATTTCTTATCAAATTTTCCAAACCATTCACGATGTCGCCTATTAAGACAAATTCTCACATGCTCCTTGTCTAGTACAGAGTATAGATTTAGACATGCATCCTATTCTAATCACTGCCATGCATCCTATTCTGGATGGCCAAGTGTCGGCGTCGAATAGTGTTATAAAAGCTCATAATTATATGTTTCCGTGGTGTAGTGGTTATCACATCCGCCTAACACGCGGAAGGCCCCCGGTTCGATCCCGGGCGGAAACAATTGCTTTTTTTTTTAGATTACTGTGCGTGCAGTACACTTGATCACTGACAGTTTTAATAACGATTTTTCAATCAAATTTCCTCACAAATATTACTCGTTTACTTCCCAAAACTTCCTATTTTGCCAATAAGTTCTTGTAAAAAAAATGAAATGTAACTAAAATTGGTAGAATTTGACAGTTCTAAGAAGTAAACGAACGGCCTTAAAATTGTTTGTGACCCTGAATGACATCGTCATGAAATGATCGATAATGAGTACATATTTTTATTTAAAAAATTGTATATACATATGTACATATCTATTCTAATTTATATCGGTTTAGACAAAAATATAATTCACAAAATAAGATACAATAATCGAGCTTTAAAATAATTCTTAAGCCTTAACTACATAAGCCACTTTTTGCAAAATTACAAAAGTAAAAAATTTTTTTTCCAGCTAGCGCAGTTGTTTTGTGAAAAATAATATATACATATTATTTTTAAACCAAAATTTAAGCTTTCTGCATCATTTTTATAAGTTTTCCTGTGAGAAAGAGAAACATTATCCCAAAACGTGTTTGAAAATTTTTACTTTTGTACTTTTTCACTTTTTTGGCTTATGTAGTTAAGGCTTTAATCTTGAGGCCACATGAAATTTCGCTCCAATAAATAATGACCCTATAATGAAAAATTACCCCAATTTTAAAATGGAAAAATGACCCTAACTTAATGAAAACAAGTCCCAGAAAAAGTAAAAAATACTCAAACCAAATTGAAAAATTGCCCTGAGAATATATACGTACGTAAAGCAACAACAACAGATGAAAGTGGGGCCATTTTTCATAATGAAATTTATACCCAAAATGAAAAAAGGCCCTAAAATAATGTTTGTTTGGGGCCATTTTTGATTAGGGCCAAATTTCATATAGCCCTTGAGTAAATTTTCTATCCAGGCTATAGTCCAGCAACCTTGTCGTCTTATAGGAGGGCGTGTTTGCATTAGCTCCGGTAGTTCTGATTTTTTGCTGAGTCGTTTATAATATTGGCCTCATGAAAAACCTAAATTTTCGAACTCGAGCGTCGGACGCATCATGGTCAAAAATCAAAATTTCTTCGACTATAACTTCGCTCTACGATTTCAAAGTAATTAAATTTTTTTCAATTTGAGCCCAGAACCATCTGTGTGGACCCAACAGTTTCGAAAATTCAGATATTCATAATTTAGCAATAATAATTTTATAACAAAAAGTAATATAATTTTCAGTATAATAAAAAAGATGGTTCTTGGCACAAGATGCATAAAAATACTAGAGCGTCAAGAAAATAAAATAAGTGCTTAATAACGTAAAATTTTAATAAAAAAAAACTTATTTTTGTCAAAATTTTGAGTTTGGAAATAAATTTTTCAAAACCTATTTAGCAATTAAAAAAAACCTTAATTAAAAAGAAAATTGAAGAATGCATTCCTACCTTTGACAAAAGATATAGGATTTTATTCAAAATATTTTCGTCGGATTTTTATGATTTTTTTTTCTATTTTAAGTCAATTTTTTTTTAAAATTGCGCCTCCCAATTAAACGGGGGGATATAGACTATGTACCTCCCCCAAAGGATCTTTTCGTCTTTTGACCCAACTTATACGCTCTAGTATTTGTATGCATCTTGTGCCAAGAACCATCTTTTTTATTATACTGAAAATTATATTACTTTTTGTTATAAAATTATTATTGCTAAGTTTTGAATATCTGTATTTTCGAAACTGTTGGGTCTACACAGATGGTTCTGGGCTCAAATTAAACAAAGTTTAATTTCTTTGAAATCGTAGAGCGAAGTTATAGTCGAAGAAATTTAGATTTTTGATCATGATGCGTTCGAAAACTTGGGTTTTTCATGAGGCCAATATCATAAATGACTTAGCAAAAAATCAGAACTACCGGATCTAACGCAAGTGCTGATGTATAAAGTTACTATGTTACTATGGATTAAAGCTCAGCACCACTATAAAGGAGACTGATGATAGGGCTTGGCACCCCTTGAAATAGCTATATCTCTAGCCAAACAAAAATAAAACGAATTAAAATACCCAAAATTAATTCGTAAGCAATTGGTGGTAGCACCTTTAAGTTGTTGTTGTTGTTCAAAATTCAATGAAATTGACGGAATAAAGAATGGTCAAGTCTAATAAACTGACATTCTAGTATAAATAATACAATACAAATAATAATAAAGTTACTATGGGCTATTAAGACAAAACTCGGTAAATGTATATGTAGGTATATACGTAAAAGATATGTATGTACATATTTTGAGCAAAAATAGTAATCAAAAATAACCATACCAAGGAGGTAGATACCGGTTTTTGCAAATTCATCAAGGAGGTTCTGGACCTGGTTCTGTCTGGTTGGTAGAACTATACAAGTTCATTTTGAAATTCACTTCAACATTAGATATACGAATCATCATCACAAACTAGTCTGTTCTGTTTTAACTCGTTCATATAATTAATTTCTGTTTATTCAAAAGTTGTTTAATCTTCTTATTAATACATATATGTAGGTACGTATGTACGTCGTTTTTCACAATAAACAACCATCATTAGCCGGGAACTTTTAAAAATAATACCTACAAGAAACTTGTCTAGAGAAAAAACTCATTGAAACACCAATTTGTGTGTCTGGTGTGTCATCACCACATTTTAATTTTACACACATGCCGCCTCCTTCACGGTCAAGACTCAAAAGAGTAACACATTATTTTTTTCTCTCGGACAAAAAATTAAGACAAATCTATATAGTTATAATTAAAATTATGGTTGCCAACATTATTTGCTCAACATTCATATTATTGACTTACTTCAAAGCTAGTTTTACCGCAAACCTAGCTCTAAATGGGGTTTCAAATTTTAGGTATTATTTTTCCTTTTTATTTTGAAAGCTCAATTTGTTCTTTTAAAAATATTTGACATTTAAAAAAAAAAAGGTATGTTGTAATTTCAAAATTATTAAAAAAAAAATAAAAAAACAAAAAAGGAAATTTTAGAAAAATTGAATATTTAAATAAAAAACAATAAACGAATTACGTCTATGCGTCTATTGAGCGTTGGAAAGAGCCAAAAGTAGAAAACGAATTAGAAAAACCGTTGAGAAAACGGTACAATAGAATAGGTTCAAATACTTAAATTTTGATTTTTTTTTTTGTTTTATTTTGTCAATAATTTTAAATGCATTTTTTTCGTATAAAAATATGAAGTATTTCCAAGAGAAAAAAATGGGATTTCAAAATAAGATAGGAAAAATGATATGATTTTTGTGGAAAAAAAATGATACAAAAGTCAAAAAACAACTTAAAAATGGCAGTGGTTTTATAATAAATTGCGGAAAACACTGTTACCCGAATAGAAAGAAGTTGTACGGCAGGTAATGAGTCCTAATTGCTCTTATTTAAATACAAAAAAAAAAAAATCAAGAATCGGTTGTAGTTTGGAAAAGTTGAAGCCACTTTAAACGAACGAGACCAAAAATTATAAAAACAATTTTAGAAAATGACCTCTTACCTTCTCGACTTAAAATGACCTCAGGACCTCGTCTGCATCACCGACCGCGGATCACCCTGTATTCGTTTAAAAAAACGCACATCGTCGATTAAGAAAAAAACATTATTAAACCTCGGAAGCCTTGTTAATATATGTGGCGTCACTATCATCTTTGTTCTGCGTTTGGAGAGAAAAATAGATTTTGATTTAATTTGATCGTTTTTCTTTGTCATTTTATTTTTACAGTTCTTATCACTTAAAATATCTATTCCAGTGTTGAATTCTAAACTATCGTCTTCATTTAAAAAAAAAGAAATTATACACGTGAGTCACAAAAATGTCAAAACGGTGACTGATGATGTACGCTAGTAGGAATACCCGTTTATCAAAGGGATGAATTATTGAATGAATTAATAGCAGTTCATCTCCAAAATTATTTTTAAGAGAATACACACCTATTGTTAACTTAAAATTTTAAAAATTGCTAACTTGGATTCAAAAATTTTTTAAAATATAGCAAACTAAAAATATATAACTACTGTCTTCTTAAAGCAACTAAAAATAGATGCCTACAGGATGATTCGCATAAGATGGGAAAAAAAGCTAAAATATGTAGGTTGGGACGAGACAAGAACAAAAAATCGTATACGTGGGGAGGGAGGGTGGTCTATTTTGGTTGGAACACTATTTCCTTCGAGTGGCAACCCTACCACTTTGGATCTTTGCTGTGAAATAATAGCCTTGATTTTTCTCTGCTTTGATATACTCTTACTCATTCGTTTATTAGCAATTGACAAGATCAGGCTTGAGTCGATTATCTTCCACCACACATACCTATCCCATCCCAAGCTAGTTATATTTCAATCGCCGCTAGAGAGACATCAATTGTGCGGTTTTTTATAGGAAACATACATTCCAAATCTGTGAATAAATGTGTGCCATCAGGGGTTATTAAAAATCAATCTCGTCATACGAAATTTCCCAGCTTAGGGGTTTTTTTTTTCTTATAATCTCAAACACGACTGACTTATTGATATAGATAATAGGCGTCTACATATACATTGACATCAATCAGTGTGAGTTTTTTTGTTAAACGATGAATGTCGATTTTGTTTTCTACATCCAAAAAATTATTATTATTTTGGTCACTTAAAATTTGATAAGGTGTTTTATTTAGTATAATTTATTTTCACAGATTGTCAAAATGTTATTAAGAATATACTTTATAATGACGGTGCTCTGTTGCAGTACTGCCTTTGCACAAGATCTTCCCCCAAACATCGCCGGAGTGATTGCGGATATTTTTAATCCAAACACAACAACAACAACAACTCCACGACCGGTCGCTACTCGTCGTCCTGGAATCGGTGATATTGTGACGTCTGAGCCGATTACTGCAACTTCAGAGCCCCAAATACTTAAGACAGACGATGGAGTGAAGTGCACTTGTGTACCGTACTATCTTTGTCGACCGGGCGATAACACTCTGCGAGATGACGGAGAGATTGACGGTTTCGGAAAAATTGACATACGTTTCGATCCGTACAGTTGTCAACATTATTTGGACATTTGTTGTATCGACAATCGCACAGTGTCAGAACCGATTAACCCAACACCGGTTGTAAATCGGCCTAATCAACCCACCGGATGTGGAATTCGTAATACTAATGTTGATTTTGAGATAACCGGAAATAACGATAACGAAGCGAATTTTGGCGAGCTACCATGGACCGTTGCACTTTTGAGGACCGACAATGAGGAGTACTTCTGTGCAGGCTCTTTGATACATCCCCAAGTGGTGCTGACCGCTGCCCATTGTGTTAGGAAATACGGACCAAATCAATTTAAAGCCCGTGCGGGTGAATGGGATTCCCAAACGACCAGAGAACGACTTCCATTCCAGGAGCTTAATGCCCAGCAAATAATTATGCACCCAAGTTTCAATCCACAAAATGTGGCCAATGACTTCGCTTTGGTTGTTTTGACTCAGCCTTTCGTTTTGGCCGATCATATTAACGTTGTTTGCCTTCCCGCACCGAATGTGGTACCTGCAACGGGAGAAACTTGCTTGTCCAGCGGATGGGGTCGTGATAAATTTGGAAGCGCTGGAAAGTACAGCGTGATTATGAAACGAGTTCCACTGCCAGTGGTAGCTTTCGACCAATGTCAGTCTGTGTTCCGTGCATCACGACTTGGCAAATACTTTATACTGGATCCATCTTTCATTTGTGCTGGTGGTCAACAAGGTGTGGATACCTGCACCGGTGACGGAGGTGGCCCCTTGGTATGTTCTGCTGATGCTTCTAAAAACAGATACTACCAAAGTGGTATTGTTGCATGGGGCCTAGGTTGTAATGATCCAATTCCTGCGGCTTATGCTAGTGTTGCATTGGGACGTACCTGGATTGACGGTGAAATGAACAAGCTAGGATTTGGAGTCACTTCCTATAGCTATTAAAAGTGTAAATGAACGTAATGCGATTATGTGTATGTGTGTTGTTTAAAATATAATAAAAAATAAATTGAAACCGATTTTACGAGTAATTATTTAATTGTAGATTTTTAATTTATAATTTATTTCAATGATATTTTAATTGCCCTGGGGTATAATTGGTAGATATGAAGAATCTGGATTTCTTTAAGAAACAATTCGAAAATTTTGTTTTGTTATTTTATATTTAGCATTGATTCATAATGACTTCATTTAATAAACAACGACAGATTGAAATGACTTCTTTTTTGTTTATAATTACGAAATACGGACGTACCAAAAAGAACGGGTTTTGGCATGATGTACGATTAATGCTTAATTTTGAATGTCAAACAATTTAAATCACTTAAGCTGCGGCATATTGTTATAAAAAATTATTAAAAAAACGTAAAACAGTTACACCCGATTATAACGAACAAAAGTTTTAAACAATGCAATTTGTTCAAATATTAAGGTAATATTACATTGTCATATATATATGGCAAGTTTGCCAAATAAATATGGCTCAAATGTCTCATACAAGTGTGATAGTCAAATTTATATGACAAAAAATATATGAAGTCATATATATAGCACAGATTTTTCGTCATATATATGATGTAGTGTAATATCAAAACATAGAAGTCATCATTTATTATAATATGGAGTTTTTTTTGCTGTATAGTCATACAAATATATATTATTTGTATGTTTTAATATTTGCCATACAAGATACAACGTAAAATTGTATACACTTTCGGATATGAATCAAACTAAACAAGAGTTCCTCAAGTATGCATATCTGTCGTATTTTAATTCAGGCTTATTATTTAATTTGTGTTTATCCTTCATATTCGGTTTCATATTCATCGCGCATTTAAGATATATTTTCAAAATGGAGAGCCAAAATTATGCTATATATGACAAATTGATTAAATCTGTTAAATCAGCACCAAAAAAGATACGAGCCCGACATGTTTTCCATCAATGGACCGAAAATGAAATTTCCCAACTGATTACAGCTGTAGAATGTAGACCGGAATTGTGGAAAGCTAGCCATGAGTGGTACAAAAACCGAAATAAAAAAGAAGCATCTTGGCGGGAAATTAATGAAAATGTGTTCAATGATTCTATAAAAACGATGGAGATCACTGCAAAATGGAATAACCTTCGCGTGCAGTATAAATCGTATGCCGCTAAATATAAAATGAAGCCATCAGGGTCTGGACAAGAAAACGTCACAAAGTGGAATTTCGTTGGTGCAAACGATGAATCAACAACTGCAAAAACCATTTCGAATATACCACTGGTAAACTATTCATGTCAAAATGTTTCTAATTATTTTTATATATTTTCATACTACAGAATGTTTATATGGATAACGATTCATCATCAACAGAATCAAACATTCGCCAAAAAACTCCAACCCCAACTTCAACCCCAACACCTCGTAAACGAAGAACAAATAATGATAATGATGAGTTGGTTTATGAAGGAATAAAATTGGCAATTAATGATTTGAAGGAATCAAGAAATGATGAATTTTTTATTTTTGGACAATTTGTTACTTCCGAAATTAAAAGATAAGAGTATGACGTTCAAAGGCAACAAATGAAAAGAGTCATCCAACGTGCAATAATGGACTTCAATGATAAAGTTTGTTTCTTATTTTATTTTGTTTCAATCAAGCTTCAAGGAGTGTTTATATTTTAAGATTGAAGAAGAAATGTTTACTTCTACTTTGAACCAAATTATGGATGAAAATGACAAAAGCCCACCAAAATGAGATGCAGAACCAAAAACACATTTAATTATTATTATTGTTCATATTTATATAATACAATTTTATAAATTAAAATACTCGTACATAGTCAAACTTCTTTTTTTTTTATAAGATAGCTGGATACTGAAATTCTACTTCTCCTGCATTTGGTGTTAAAAACCATTCCATGTATTGATTTCGAATTTGATTTGCATCATTTCCAACATACTCATCCAATTCCAATTCTACCCAATTTTAAATTATCTCATCTTCACTTTCAAAAGTTTCAATATCTTGAGTGTAATCTGGTGATCTGACGTCAATTAAAAAATTGTGCAGTGCACATGCAGCTAGTGTAAACACTCTTAGCTTTTAGTGGTTCTAAAAGCATTGGTTTCTCAAACACTCTGAATCTTTTCGTCATTATTCCAAAAATATTTTCAATAACGCGTCGTGCACGGCTTAAACGATAATTAAATATTCGTTGCATAAAGCTTAACTGACGATTACTGAATGGCTTCATCATGTTTTTACTAATTGCGAAAGCATCATCCGCAACGAAGCAATATGGCACCTGAGAACAAGTAGTCTATTTATTAATTATGATTATAGAAAGTGAAAAAAATTGGTAACCTTAACTTGACTGTTTGGTAAAAAGTTTGGTGGTGGAATAGGCAACAAATCGTTTTTTAAAAGATGGGAAAGGGAACAGCGGTTAAAAACTCCACCATCGGAATTACGCCCATTTGAACCAACATCAATATATATCAATATAAATCAATCGATAATTCGCGTCACCAACTCCCATAAGGACAATGCTATGGAAATTCTTATAATTATAATAAGAACTTCCTGCGTGTGCTGGTGCTTTTATTGCAACATGTTTCCCATCTATTGCAATCAAGCATTGAGGAAAATTCCAGCGTTGATAGAAATCCTTTGATATTTTTTTCCATTCATGTTCTGACGAAGGAAACTACATAAAACCATTTCAAAAGATCCAATTAAAAAGGTTTATAAAATAAAAGCTTAAATGTATGTACCTGCAAATGTTGACCTATCCCCGGTTGCCAGATATCTTAAAGTAACCATTAGTCGATCTCGTGCTGGTATAGCTTCTCGAAAATTTGTGTCTTGTTTTTGAATTAATGGACTAACAAGACCAAGAATCAAATCAAAATTTTCTCTTGACAATCTTAAAAAATTTGCAAATGGTGCTGGTTTGAGCTCTCTCATTAAATTTTCTGTGAAACCTTTTTCCTTTCTTCTCAGCAAGCATTCTTGAACCCAAACTTTTTTCATTTTCCTCTTTTGTTTCCTCCGGTTCAAATAAAATAGTTTGTTTGTCAAATAATTACTTTTTTTTTAAATCTGAAAGCTTTCGCTTTGTCATTTATGTACATATATGATTAAAATTTAACTAACAAGGCTTTCGTCATATAAATTGGTCATATGTGTATGACATAGTGTAATACTACTCTGTTATACAACATATATTGTGTCATATTTTATATGGCATTATTGGACATATATATATGACAATGTAATATCACCTTTAGGGTGGTTGTTTTTTTTTTATTATTATCATTTGATATCGGTTACATTAAAGTAATACATATACCTACAACTTGTTTCCGGCTTAGGTATAGTGAAAATTGACTAAGGGCCAATTTGCTCACAGTTAATCATCTTTAATACATTATTATTGCAAATGGGTAAATATGACTCTTAACCAAAATTTTAATCAAAGAATCCATAAAAGAGTTATTAAACATTAATACCTCCCTGTTCTTTTCAGCCGATATTGGTTCATTGGAGCAATTTAGTTAACATTGAAAATCATATTACATGATGTAAATACACTTGCGAGCATAAAATTGGATTCACTTCTTTTCGCATTTTGAAAGCAAGAATATCTGTGGTTAGTTATACAATATTAATGCTTACATGTTAATTTTCACGTTTTAAAACTTGAACTTCAAACCTTAAATTGGAGGTAAAATCATAAAAATCTATTACATAGTTTTCGCGTTGTCCGCCATAATAATGAAAATAACAAATTTTACTAAAATTGGAAGTACGAGTAGTCAACATTGATACTCAATATTCGAGACTATTATTAGTTTTTGTTCATCGGTGCGTGCTCTTAAAAGAGAATTGTTACATATTCTCCATTTAATAGGCCTTCTAATCTTGGAAACCACACTTGCAGTGTTGCTCAAGTTGTTACACTACTGCTACAAGGAATAAGCCAACGTGCTGTGGCCCTTTGGCTCCATCTAAGCCAATGGTGTGCATCAAAGATCTGCATGACGGTCAGGGAGGTTTAAATTGCGGATTGGCACATCTCCGATATTCTGCTGCATCACGTCGTTCCTTATGTTGGGTGTATTGCCAGGGATTTCGTACTAATGCATGATAACGCTCGATGCAACACTGCGCGGGGAACAGTCGGATACCTTAGGGAAGTTGGTAATGCCACGATGGACTTGTTGGCGCTAAGCCGAGACTTTAATTTTAACAAGCATTTGTTAGACGAGCTTAAGTGAAGAGTTAGAGCCAGAAATCCAGCTCATGAAACAATTAATTAACTGAAAGCGGACTGGTAGACGAATGGGAAAGAATACCGCAAGAGACAGTCAAGAAACGCATCCAGGTTCAAAATCGTTTAGAAGCTGTAATTAGAGGACAATTCAAAACGCTAAAGCAATAAATTATGCTTAATTTTGTTGAAAGTGTTAAATTTTCGAGCTACTACCTGTTTTAATTTCACTTTATTTTTCCTTACATGCTTCAACTATGACGATTACCTCTTCAAATCCCGAACTGATAGTTATGCTTTTAACCTTGATTGAAAGCTAATGGTTGCAGCTTTTTAACGATACCATAAACATTTATGCATGTCAAATACATTGAGAGCAATTATTGTCTTTACATGAAGCAAGAGAGTGATTCCGTTTTTTTGCTCGCAAGTGTATAACCCAGTGTGAATAAACTGGCTCTCATTCTATCATTATAATTTACTAGCCGACCCGTGCTCGCGTTGCTTCGCAGGCTTTAAATATACTTATTAATATGAGTAGGTAAAAGTATATCAAATGAACCATGAGACTAACCGCAATTTCTACTATATTATTAACAAAAATTGTATATACATACTTCCATATGCTTTCCGTAACCAAATAAAGAATTTTATTTTCTCTCACTGAAACAGTTTAATGATGCCAACTATACATTTCCTTTTATAACTATTTTTTTATTTTTTGCCTTGGACGGAAACTCCCTTAGACGGACAACAGTGTTGCGACTTTCACTGTCCGGCTAAGGGAGCTTGCACTGTATTTTATTCCTTACTCCACTCAGTATAACTGGCGGAGTAGAGCTGTCAAAAAGTGTCGTACTTTATTTTTTTTACCTGCCCACAATGCAGCTGTACATCTTTGAATGTATTTTGAAGAAAAACAAAAGAATATTCTTGTGTACAAGCTCAAAACCTAGAAGACATTTACTTATGTATCTGGTTTTAAGTGTTAACCTGGAAATTGATAAAAGAATTGAAAATTAAATACAAAATACCTAATAGGATTAATTTTTCAAAAAATAAGTTTAAATCATTTTTTATATATTTTTTTATTAAACATTTTGTGTTTGAAAAATAATTTTTCAAAAAATTGTTCACTAAAATGAAATCAAAGAATGTCCTTAAGAAAATTTATTGCATTGCATTATGAAGATATTGCTGGTGTTTTTAAATATATATCTATTATTTTCAATTTTAAGTCAGTTTTTTAGAAAATTGCCTTTTTTTTTCTTTTTTTTTTTCAAAACAAACTTTACGCTCTAGCTGTATGTTGCATCTTATGCCAAGCATCATCCTGTAGGCAAATTCACATGCATACCTACGTGTCTAAAGTCAATTTTAACACATTTTCCTATGTTGGGTTTTTGCGAATTTTGGATATGTTACCGTAAAAAGCCGAACTAATGAAATTTTAGAGTTTACCGATAAATCCTAGAACCATTTTTACCAACTGTGCTGAGAAATTCTAGGATTTACCGGTAAATTCTAGAACTTCAATATTTCAGATATATAAGTTGTGGAAAATGTATTCCTTAAAGAGCTTCCACTTACTGGCTGAACAGAATGGTGACGGAAACAGAACTGGAGCCGGAGCTGGAATAGCTGTCAAAATATTGAATAAACGCAATTTCAATGTTGCGAACACAACGGAACGTAGCCGCATACGGAGCTGCAGCCGCAGACGGAAGAGTTCACCAACTTTTACCTTTTCACGTACGACACTTTTGACGTATCAATTTGTATGAAGAATAAAAAACAACTTTTTGGGTCGGAAAAAAATATTGTGGTTATTTGTATCGCGAAAAAAATTATTTATTGAAAGGAAAATTATTGGAAACAAAAAATGTGAATTCTGAGCTTGTACACAATAATATTCTTTTGTTTTTCTTCAAAACACTTTCAAAACTGTACAGCTGCATTGTGGGCACGTAAAAAAAAACAACGTACGATACTTTTTGACAGCTCTTCCAGTTCCGTCTGCGGCTCCAGTTCTAGCATTCTATTCTGTTCAGGCAGTTATTGTGATCGATAAATGGGACGATCATGAATTTATTTATCATTTTCGCTTCTCTAAGCCGACGACAATCATGATTCTGCCGTGCGACTAGGGACGATACTTCATATTGGGCCTTACCAATAATCAAATTTAGTTATGACTTAAATATTGCAGTGAAATTAACCTTAACGTTATGGATCCTAAATTATTAACCATACATTATATTCTCAATTTTTTGATGTCTGTTGAATATATTGTTCATTATTTATAGTCCACGTAAATATTTAGGTAATACCATGCACGGTTTATTATTTAGAGCCCATTAAATTATGATCCATTTTACTGAAATATTTAAGTCGTAACTAAATTTGATTATTGGTAGGGCCCATTGTGAATTTGAATAAATTTTAGGTTTTTCTTAAAACTATGGTGATTTTTTTTCTCTTAAGATCGTGTAAATTACGGCCAATTACTGAGTTGTTGATCGTATTATGCACTGGGATCAGTTCAATTGGCGGTTGCCGATTTCATTTGAGTGAGCAATGTAACCGTGCATCATATTTTGAAATGCTATAACTAATCTTGCGTCAAAAATTTCTTTGTAATTTGTTGGTAATATTTACCACTTTTCCTGGTCAGGCATTTTCCTTTTGGTTCGCACTTATTTTTTTCATATACCTACATAGGTATGGACATACTCTAATGCACATCAATTAAACCTGACATATTGTGTATCATTTGCCACAAATATTCGAAGGATATTTTGAAAACTGCAACTAGGCCAACTTTAGAATTTCAATCTATTTTTTTTTATAATGTATAGTATAGCCTATAGTTACTATCTATAGTAGGGTGTCCGTTATTTCCCAAACTCTTTTTTTTTGGATCGGCCACCCCCTTAATCGAAAGTTTATGCGCTACGAAACATTAATTGACCAAAAAAAAAAATTTGTCCGAGGTCATTAACCCGTGCCTCTAAAGCCATACATTTTCCATACAAATTTGTATGGAGATTTCGCACTTTTTACCTTTTATTTTTTTTCCTCTCGAACTAATCTAGCTATTCTTAATTTCTGATTATTGTTTTTCAACTATTCCTTTAAATTAAATCATTCCTTACTAAATTAAAATAAAGTATAAGTTTTTGTTTTTCAGAATTTTTGAATTTTTGTTTTATTAAGGGCCATTTTCTGAAACGAAACTTAAATATTTATGTTCAACTTAAGCGCTTATGATCTACTTTTTCCTCAGCGTAAACTGTCAAATAAGCTCTTATGGTAAACATAAATATTTAGGTTTCGTTTCAGCAAATGGCCCTAAGACCAGTATTATTTTATAAAAATCAAAAAATAAAATTAGATTAGAATAGCTTGTTTAGTTTCAGAGAAAAAAAAGTAAAAGGTGAAAATGATGAAAAGTACAAATATGTAAACTTTTTAAAATTCGAAATAAATTATAAATTTTTCTTTTCACATAAATTTTTGGATGTGGTTTTTAGGCCCATTTGCTCATACGAATCATAAATCTATATCATAACTAAAGGTGATATTACATTGTCATATATATATGGCAAGTTTGCCAAATAAATATGGCTCAAAAATGTCATATAAGTGTGATAGTCATATTTATATGACAAAATATATAAGACTCCATATATGTATATGACAATCATGAACTATTTTGAATTTAATAAAAAATATATGATTTAATGAAACGTGATTGGTCAAATATATCGTATTTTTTTAAATATTTTATTTTTCGTAGCAACTGGTTTCATATTTGTAAACAAAAATTGACAGAAAAAGCTGTGAACATTATATGGCATACATATATGGCATAGTCTATTAATACTTGTCATATATACAAATATTGTGCCATATTTTATATGACTAGCATTGGTCATATATATATGACAATGTAATATCACCTTAAGTTAAACATAGTTTTTATGTTGAACTTATTTTATTCTGCTTTGTGCAAAGCAATAAGTAGAACATAGTACTTTATGATGAACTTAAATACTTATGATGAGTTTGAGCAAATGGGCCTTAAAGGAATAGTTGAAAAAACAATATTCAGGAAAAAAAATTAAGAACAGCTTGATTAGTTGGAGAGACAAAAATAAAAGGTAAAAAGTGCAAAATCTCCATACAAATTTGTATGGGAAATGTATATGGCTATAAAGCGGGTTAATGACCTCGGACAAAATTTTTTTTGATCAATACATTTTTCGTAGCGCATAAACTTTTGATTTAGGGGGTGGCCAATCCAAGAAAAATAGTTTGGGAAATAACGGACACCCTAATAGTTAATATATTTTATGTACTATATGTACATACAACAGACCTTGCGGCATATCATTCCCGGTACTTATGAATTTTCGCTGATTTTTTTATAATGTTGGCATTGTCGAAAATCAAAAACAACGAGAAAAAATACGCATTAAAAGTATCACCAATTGCAAAAACAAAAAATAAAAACAAACGCACAAAAAGCACAGAATAAGCTAAAAAAACAAAATAAAGCTCAACTTTCACTTAAATCTGTGCAAAAAAGCGTGGAGACCTATTATCAATTTTGCTCTTCGAACAGCGTCAGCGTACCTATTGCCATAGAGTACCTATATTATCTAGAGAACCGACTCGTACCCCTCTTGCCTGAAACACCCGCAAATTTTATTTGAATTGAGTAAGAGAAAGCTCTTTTATTTTACACTTCAAATGCACGGGACCACTAATACACATGTTCAAAATATAGGGCAAACTGTATACATATTGTGGTTGGGGTTCCATTTAAAATGCACGGGACAACTAGCTCATACAAAATCTTATGGGCAAATCCTCTCAGTACAGCTTGTAGGGTGGAAGAGAACAACCACCTTAAGTCGGTTCTCTAGATAATATAGGTACTCTATGTCTATTGCAGAACGAAAAGCAAAACGAATTTTTTGTTTGTGATTTCGCCGTTATTTTTGTAAGAAATTTTTCGTTTTGCATCAGCAGAATGAAACAAAATATAAAACAGTACTTCCAAAATCTTCTTTTGGATGAACTACTATGAATTTTAATCAATTCATTCAATAATTCATCTGTTTGACATACACATATTATTAGATACATACGAGTCGCCATCTTGGCATTTTTGTGACCTCAGAATGGTTTTCAGTATCATTTAATAATAAATAATAAAATAAAATAAATAAATAAATATACCTAATTTAGAATTCAGCATTTAAACAGATTGTTTTAGGCTAGGCGCATATTAAGACGCGACCGGCGCGTGTGATATGACCTGACGCTTGCGACATGACCCGATTAATAGAAATCTGTCATATCGTTATCCGCATATTGAATCACGAGTCTCTTGTCAATATTTTATTGAAAACATTAGGTCTGTTCCTTTACTTTGAAACTCTGTGATTTAATTTTTTTTATATGAACTGTGACAGAACGTTGTACTGAAATTCACACAAATGCACAGAAAATCACAGAGCAAAGGAACTAGGCTATTATTTACATATATTGAAAATTCAAATTTTTCTTCTGGCATCTTTAATTCAAAAATAAAAAAAAACTCACATAAAACTATAATTGTTTTCGTAATAAGCAACCTATTTTTTTATTTTTCAATTTAAATGCGCTACTTAATTGATATAAATTGTTTACAATAATTCATGCTGTGCTATGTCACGTCACACGCGCCAGTCGTGTCACAATATGCGCCTAGCCTTAAAGTGACAAAATGACAAATAAAAAACGATAAAATTAAATGAAAATATATTTTTACTCTCCGAACGGAATCAGATGATTGTGACGTCACATATTAAAAACTGACACCTAAAATGTCACTGAAATATCAAGC
Organism: Epistrophella euchroma; assembly: GCA_947049315.1. Lineage (NCBI taxonomy): Eukaryota > Metazoa > Arthropoda > Insecta > Diptera > Syrphidae > Epistrophella > Epistrophella euchroma. Next base: position 129,712,277 of record OX346246.1, read on the forward strand.
CTTCAAGTTTTTTTTTAAATAGTTTTTTTTTTTACGCGGCAATGTGACTTTTTTAATTCGCTTTTATTTTTTGCACAAAAAAAACCCTAATGTCTATAAGAGATTTTAGCATAGTCATTCATATGTTAACTAGTTCATAAGATACGAGGATTATATTTTATTGTATTCAATAAAAAAAAAAAAATAATACATGGACTCATCAGCTGACCAGTGAGGGCCTTAACAATACGCAATTTCTATTAAGTTCAGTTCATATTACATACCATAGATTTCTAGAGTGAACTATCGACTAAAAGCCGTTAAATGCTACATATTTTGAATCAATAATTCAACAAGTCCAATGAAATAGTGCTACCTCTACTTGGCTAATTTATTTTAGTAGTTACATAGAATTTGTATTATTTAAAAAAAATCCTCGAATAAATAATAAAATTTTGTAAGCATTTTTAAGAAACAAAATTGGTATGACAATTTTTTTTTTTAATTCTGTAATTCAAAAAAAGGTAGATGTTTTATTTTTTAAAATGGAATTTTTAGTTTGAAATTAAAGTACTATTGACGAACCATTTCTTGAAACTGTTTTCAAATTTTATATATGTATAGAAAAAATCATTTAAAAAAACCACACTAACGATTTTAAGTTTTTTTTTTTCATACATTTAGAATTGTGTAATAATAATGTAGTAGCCGTGGCGTGATGGTTAGTGCGATGGACTGTCATGCCGGAGGTCTAAGGTTCGATCCCCAGCCTCGCCACCTATTTATTTAAAAAAGAAAAACGGCTACTGCCTCTTGCGAGGAATTGACAAATCCTCCAAGAGTATCTCCTGTCACAGAAAAGTGCCGCTCGTTAGCCGTTCGGATTCGGCAATAAACTGTAGGTCCCCTCCATTCCTGCAGACACGCACACAGGAATGGTTAAGAGTTGTAAGTCACTAGGCCCTAGTTCTTCATGAGCTGTTGTGCCATCAAATTTATGTATTTATTTATGTAATAATGGTGTACGTTGGTGTCAAAATTGTTTTCTAATTATGTTAATTTGAATTTCTCTGTTTGGGTTGTATACATATGTACAAAATGAACATTTATTTTATTTTTATATCTTTAGTTTTTTTTTTTTTTTTAATTCATGTTAGAAAAACATTTATAAATAAATAATAAACAAACAGTATGAAAAGGCACTTTATTATTGTCCATAATTAAAAAATAAACTATTTCCTTAACTAATCATCATGCATTCCATTCTTTGATGAGGATGTAAAGATTCTCACATAAGACCACTTTATACCGTATTTTAAAAATGCTCCAAATGGAAAATAATACATTAAAAATTCTATTAACCAAATTCGTAAATTCAAATACCATCTGACAATTGAATATTGATGCAAATACGTGACTAAAAACAATCCGTAGCTAACAAGAAAGCGATCCCACCAATTGAGATCGTCAAAGTACTGTTTCTGGTTTGGAATCCGTACTTTGTTGGGGAAATCTTGGTCGTAATACTCGTATCCTTTACAATAAGCCAATCTTTTTGTGAAAAAAATAAACGATCCAGGAGTGAGCATCATATTAATTGGTTTTAAGCCATTTAAAAGCGATTTTGTCATTTCGTAGAAATCCGAAGAGGCATTCTCTAGAGCTGGTTGATAAACTTTGCGCATGGCAACTTCAAGGCGCGGCTTAGTCATTTCCCAATTTTCTCCACAAATGTTATATTCATCTTTAATTCCTAACAGATAGCCAATAACTCTCCACATGTGTGTAGTTCCTTCAAGAAAGTCCTGATCGTACATATTTATTCTTGGTGCACCCAAAGTTATAAACCCAATAAAACCAAATTGAGTAAGTGCCATATCTTTTTGCGTAATTGCACCGGCTTTAAGTTTTCCACATGCTCTGCTAGAGCGTAGATGGGTTTTTCGAACCATATGTAGACTTTCCCAAATCTTTGATCCTTCTTTGAGTGGATAATCATACCAGGATAAGACATGCAAAATAGTCCGAACATAACGACGATAGGCGGTTGCTGGTGTGGAAGATTGGCGTGTACATATGAGAACATTTAAAATTGATGGAATAGCTAGGACAGCTACAAGTCCGCTGAGCATACCAGAGAATAGCACAAAGTGGTACTTTTTCATATATTTTTGTCCACTAAAAATAAAAAGATTTTAAACAATTATTAGTATCCAATGATTTGTATATCTGTAAATTTTTACGCCGAAAAGAAACGATAATTAAAACATATATTAATGTTAAAGATCTAAGCAAGATACAAATTAATAATTTCTCTATTAAAAAAAAAAATTAAAAATTTTTCTTAATTTGTAACTAATGCCTTTTTGAGAAAAATGAAAATAAATCCTACTTTGCTACCTATTTAAAGTGGAAAGAGGATTTTTGTGGCAGCAAAATAAAGGATTGCGTTTGACGTCGAAGTTAAGGAAAATTAATTAAGTTTTTTTAATTTTCTCATTTTTCATTTTCGTAAAGAGAATGGTTGTGCTGCGATGTGCCCAACTTGCTCTGCCATGTGCTGTATTTAAAAAAAATTAACTAAGCATTTTAAGTTAGCACCGCGATTTTCGAAAAAAACAAGTTTTGCTGTTTGTGCTGCGTTGTGCCGTGCATTTTTTATTTCAAATTCGCACATTCACAGTTTTTTGAATGAAATTTTTTTAAAAACTAAGATTTTCTAAAAACTTAAAAAATGTGATGTTTTGTGCTAAAAAAATGATACTTAGAAGAGATAAAAAATATTTGCAACTTTTACAACCAAACGCAAATGTTGCGAAGCACCTTAGCGTGAAGTTAGTACCGCCATTTTCGATTTTCAAAAAAATTAAAGTTGTGCTGTATTGTGCTCACCTTGTGCTGTTTGTACCGTGATTTTTTTTTTCAAATTCGAAAACTTGCAAATTTTACGGCTTAAATTTTTTTTGCAAATCTACGATATTCAAAAAAAAAGTTTGTGGTATTTTGGGCTCAGTTTGTGCTGCCAAGTGCCGAAGAGATAAAAAAAATATTCGCATATTTGCATATTTACAAACATTTCTTTTGCGAAACGATTTTTATGAAAATATTAGTTTTGGAAAAAATTTTCAACCGTAAAATTTGCAAATTTTCAAAATTAAAGAAAAGTCATTTGTTTAATTTTGTTTTAATTAGTGGACAAAGGGACTCTATTCAAAGAATTTTCAATCAATTCCTTAGCCACTTTTTATTACTAGTTTTCGTGGAATATTAAGGGAGCGATGGTAGCGGGCCGCAGTTCTGCTTTTTAAAACAGCTAGGTACTGGCAATTAATAATTTGTAAAATAAAATTCTGCTCATCCTGCTCTGCTGCATACTGCAAAGTTTGAACCTATTTTTAGTAAGTATCCAGGAGTGAGTAGGTATAAAAAATTCCAAACCGAGCATCAAAAATTGTTGTGTTTTCATAATAATTCTTAACGTGTACTTTGAAACTTTTTTATTATTTCATGGTAGATGAGTGAATAAACTAATACTGAGAATATGGAAAAAACTATTTCTGCAAACTGTATGTATGTTGGTTTATAGTAATTTTCACGAAAATGGCTTTAACAGTCTTCATTCTCTTTCAATCACACTTATATAAAAAATAATTTTAAAGAAAAAAATCGCTGTTTTACTATCCAAAAATTAATAAATTTAACAAAAAAACCTATAATAACGATTTGAAGGAAAAAGGCGGTTAACCATATCGTGACTGTAGTATAATAAGAAATTATTTAAATTCTTTTAATATTTAATATTTTAACAAACTAAATATAAAGCTAAATTCATTTTTATGAAAATTAAAATCACAGACACATGTCATTTTATTGTTTTTTTGCTTTTATTTTTAATTTTATGAGCTTAGCCATTGAACCTTTATAGCTGCAGGTTAAGCCCGTGCTACGCTTTTTTGATTGTCATCTGTCGTGCATTTTATTTGAGTATGTTCACTCGTTTTGTTTATCTTTGTTTTATTTTTACAATTTACTTGCTCTAAAATGCAAATGAATTAGATTAAGATTTATTGACATTTTAGTAAAGAAAATGTATTTATTGTTCTGATAAATGACGTGCGCATGACATGATAATTTATTATTTTCGTAACTTCTGTATTTTTTGAGTTCATTAAAATTGCAGAGAGAGCATAATTCTGTGGAAGATCACTCCTGCAAGGCTTGAATTTAAAATGAAAGATTTCCTTTTCCATTATTGCTTTCAATGTACAATACAATCAATACATATACATACATGCGGATTCACCTAAGGTGTGACAAGAAGCTAGAGCGTGCAGGTTGAGTCTAGACAAGAAACAAATCGTAAAGGAGGGGGTCTGCCCCCCCCCCCCCCTCTTTAGACGGGAGGAGCAATTTAATAAAAAATCGATTTAAAATAGAAAAAAAAAAACCATTAAAAAACAACGGCAATACTTATACATTGTCATGCTGTACTTTTTTTAAAGCTAAAAGTCCGTTCTTTTATAATTTTTTTAATTTGAATTGTTTGAGAGAATAGTTTTTGAAAAATTAATTTTCAAACTCAAAATCTTGAAAAAAGAATGAAAAAAAAGTGTTAACATTTTACGTTTTAAGGTAGTATTTTAGTTTTAAATATTTAACAATGCTCCTATCAATTTTTAGTCAAACACTGAAAACCGGATGCCTAAAGGTCTTTTAGTTTTTGAGAAAATTGAAAAGAGATTTCTTGCTTTACAAAAACGTATAGCATGCAATTGTAACGGTTACCGTTTTTTGTTTTAAATATTTTTACACAATGATCATAATACATATAATTGTTATTTACATACGAAAAATGTACTATAATAGATAACGACAGTGAAAAAATAAAATAAAAGCCTTAAATACAAAATTTTAATAAAAAAAAGAGCCTTCTAGAAGAATTATAACAAATAAAATACAGACGTACATACATATATGTAAATAGTCTATACAAAAATTAAAATTTATTTAATAAACAAGATGCTCCATTAAAGAAATGAAATTCAATCAAATGTGTGGTACACTCGGGCGTATACGCACTGTTTTTTTTATTTGAATATTTAATAAATTTGTGTTCGGTTTTTATTTTCACGTGTCAAGTTAATTTACGTCAAAGAGGGGAGTCGAAAATGGCTTGAGTTTGTTCTTATAAAAAAAGGTAGTGCCGTAGCTTGGGCACTATACCGTGCTTTTTCGATACATATCAGTAAAATATTTTATGAGGAATTGAATATTTTGTTACTTCCGAGTTGTGGTTTAAATTTCGATAAAGCGAAATTGGAAAACCTTGCTTCATCTAAAAATCTGTGTTTTCCAATACATACTTGTATTTTCGACTCATCTTTCCAATTTTCGTACAACACCATAATATTTCCGTGATAGTTAAAAATGACGTATCTTAAATTTTACTTGTGATATATGTAGGTACTATATGGCAAGTTATGGATCCGTGTTTTACAATTTTTGATATTTTTTTAATAATTATAAATCAATTTTTTAATAAAAAAAAAATATGTGTTTCGAATATTTAGGTGCTGAAAAATTGATTTACAGATTTGTTAATAAAAACCATCCCAAGGATTTCAAACTTAACCTTAACTCAAAATATTTAACAAATGTTGGATACGTAATTTTCAGTTTACATGGCCTAGAAGGCTTTTTCATCTGCGAAAATCGAGTGCTATTCTTTCTAACTCATTAAAGTAATTTTCGCATTTTGATTTCATAGAAAAACGCTCGGCTTTCATTTGAATATAACGTAATTTGATCCAAAATTTGATCCAAAATCTATCATTAAAGGGATATAAAATGAATAGACAACAAAAAGTTATAACCCTTTAATATTTAATGATATGTTTGAGAAACCTACAACATTGTATTATTGTATTTTGCTTCTTAAGAAGTGGTCATATAAAATTACAACTAAGTAGTTAATTACCTTTTATTGCAAACCTTCATATTACTTCATTAATAATAGGCATTTATTTCATCTAAGTGCGGTTATAGCGTGACTCTCAATATCTAAACTGATATTATGCAATGAGTTCAGTTATTATGAAAACATGAACATTTAATTCTACCATGACATAATACCAATTTTCGCTTAACTACATTCGTTTTATGGTATTTAATCATCTCCTCAAAATAATAATAGGTATAGGTAATTAATAACTAGATTATACAAAAATTAATATTCGACATGTTTTTTTGTTTTGTATTCAAAACATTTGTTTTAATTATTTTTAGTGTTCTCTTTTTGAGTTAAAAAATACTTAATATTTTTTGTTTATGTTGTAAATTATATAGAATCTTCATAAGAGCAACAAAATGCATTATCAGACGTTATTGTTTGTATATATAATTGATAACCTATTATAACATTAAAGAAGTCGTATGCAAGTGAGGGTGGGTTCTTAAAATACCCAGCTATAATGCAAGCAATACAAAAAGACTGGTACAGATACCTCCTACTGATTGTAGATCACTATTTTATGTATGTATTTTTCTTTAAAATGTATGAAGAAAAAAAAAAGCAAATATTGAATATTACTTAGGCAGATACATGCATCCATAGAGTAGCCCTTTCTTCCCTCACATGCAAGCATATTAAAGCCACTGGACCCTAAATCAGCCTGTCTATAAGAATAAATCTTGGAATTTGCATTCTAGTTTTTTGATGACTTTTAGTCATAGAAAAATGATTAATTGAAATGATGATGAATTTTAAATCATAGAAAAATAATTTTTTCATAGTAATTAATCAAGTTAATTATAATAATTATATTTATACTAAACAAAAATTGAATATATTTGTGAAATCGTTTAACTTGATAGTTTGATAATAATAAATGAGTTTTATAGATACAATTTTGCAGCTAAATGTGTGATACCTATAATGGATAGGCATTTTTCAATTCGGATAGATAAATTAATCACGAAACATTTATTAATAAAATGTAAAGTCCCTTTTTAAACGGATTTGTCATAATCCATCAGTGTATATTATTGTTATTATAGCAACAGTTAAATTTAAAATAATTCTACTAATAAAGCTTAATATTAAACAAACAAAAATAATGGTGTTAAAAACAAAATTTTAACACATTTTCATATACTCAAATCGTTTTAATGCAGAACAAAATATATGTACCTTCCTTCAACATTTTCTCATTTAAAATAAAAATAAAAAATTTTTTTGTGAATTTGGGTAAATATTTGGTCTTAAGATTAAAAAATAAAACGTATGTAAATAGCTTTAAGCTAAAAAATTGTATAGGGTAAGTTTCATATACATACAGCGTTTGTTTGTTTGTTCACATGTTTTGGCTTACCACTTATAGTTAAAGCTTTAGTAGCTAAAACTGTATCTAATGTTATAGACCAGAAAGCAAAGCAAGCGGGGTTTCGGATTTCGTCTTACCAAAACTTTTTTTGCTCTATGGGGTCAGTAGTGGTTTAGTTAAAAAAAATTAATATGTACTTACTACTGAATCGCATATGATAGAATTTTATGACAATTTCAAAGAAAAAAAATGTTGTCAAAACTCAAAAGTAATTACAAAAATTATGTTTTATTAACTATAACTTTAACAATATGGCCGTAAGAAAATCGGTTCACCAACTAAGAATAAATAAATAAGGCAGTTTTCAAACACCTATTTTCTTACAGCCTCTGTGCTGATAACCTGTACGAAGTTGAATCAAAATTGTTAGAGTCGTTTTTGAGAAAATTTAAAAAACCGAAATTTTTATTTGTAAGGCAGCTATCTGTTCTAGATGAGCTAAATCAAAAATTCTAATTTCAAATCGAATCACATAAAAATGCTGTGTACCAAATTTGAAGCAAATCCGCCAAACCGTTTAGGCTCTAGCTCAAATTACAGTGGACGCACATGGAAGTGTTCTCAAAATATGTATGTAGCTGGTCAAAAACCAATTTTTCACAACTCCTTGTAAGTAAAAAAAAGATTGTATTATCTTGCTAGAAAGTCTATTGATAGAAAACAATGCTTTTGACAGCTCTCTGTACCGTTATCTGCACATGATTAATGCAAGAGTATAGGCCATAATTTAAAACAGTTGCAATTTACATGAATTGACTTTCGAAGTCAACTTTAAATGTTTTTTTGTTGTGTTTTTTTTTATAAATTTTGGTATAGTTAGTGAGTATTCAATTTTATAAAAATTTTCTAAACAAAGAAAAAGTGATAAATGCTGATTTTTTTGATGATTTTTTTAAGCCGAAAGCAGTTAAGCAACGATTAAACGGTCAATGCAAATCGTCAACGCGTTGACTCTCTGACGTCACCAAAAGTACCGTCAAAACACTGACAGTACACCGTCAACGTTCACCATGTCAACGCACAAAATATTGACGATCACACGAATGACGCATGTTCGTCAATGTTGTCCCAAAATGCGTTGACATGTAATATTTGTCAACGAAATTAGTTGCAATTGGTTTCAACGCGTTGACACTCAATTGCTGACGATCACACGACTTGACCACGTCCGCGTACTTTGCTCGTTGACAAATGAAAAAATCTGTCATTTTTCGAGTTGACGTTCAAACGGTGTTGTCGTTCACATAGAAAAGATAAATGTGATTTATTCCGGTTTGTGTTTTTTATACATTTTTCAAAAGCCAACAAAAATGTCTAAAACCAATTTAGAAATAGCAATTTTGGCAACATATTTAATTGAGAGCAGCACAGACGAAGACAACGAAGTTCAGGAAAATGCAAGGCCTTCACGAAATCGCCGTGTTTGGGCAAAAAATTGGCTATTGCGTCGCGACAAGGAAGGATTTTGTGTAAAATTGCTCCGCGAATTGCAAGCCGAGGAACCAGCTTTATACAGAAACTTCCTGCGAATGTCAATGGCTCAATTCGATTATTTGCTAAACCTGGTAAAGCCGCACATAGAAAAACAGAATACAAATATGCGAGCGAATATTTCAGCAGAAGCGCGATTGGTTCTCACGTTGCGCTACCTGGCCACTGGTGAAAATTTTCGTTCGCTGCAGTATCTGCCATCCCAAAGCGCAGGTCGTTTCTCCACTGCCGCAATCAAAGCGGAGACCTCAGTCTGGTGGGTCCACGAGTAAATTAATTTTCTTTTTCGTTTCTCAGACACCTTTGCCTTCGAATTATCAGCAGGAGGTGACTCACTTGTCGAAAGACAATATTAGCACTTGTTTTTTGGGTCATTTTGGTTTTTCAACTTTACTAATAATTTTTCACCGAGGAAAAGCGAGAACGAGATTCTGTTGCTGCTTTTTATAAAATATAAATACAATGAAGTAAAGAAAGTCAACGCCAACAACGTTGACACGGCAGAAAAATATGCTGTGTCAACGGTGAGACATGTTCAACGCGTTGACGGACAGTCCAAAAAAATTTGTCGATGTGTCCTAAACGTTCTGATAGGGTGATTACACGGTTAACGAAAATAGTCGAGGCGTTGACTCGTAAAAGTGTGTCATCGTAAGTGTCAATGCTAGCGTCAACGCGTTGAAGGCGTTTTGCAATGACGATTACACGACTTGATAACATTGGGACAAAATTTGACGTCATTTTGACGTCAGAGAGTCAACGCGTTGACGATTTGCATTGACCGTTTAATCGTTGCTTAAAGCCTTCCCTAACCTTCCTTACCCGTCACAGCTTTTATTTGTATGTGTGTGCAAAGACTTGAAATTGACTTAAGATCAGCGTAAGAACGACACGTTATTTTAGATAAATAATTTTGGCCATCTAGATTGGCCAAATACCTCTACATACGACGCACAGACGTACGGACGCACAGACTGGCGGACGGTATGGCGAAACCCACTTTTTCGGAATTCTCCATTATCGTACCCGAAACCTTTTTTGTTATACTTGCCTTATTGTAAAATAAGAAATTTTAATAAAACATGGGTGGATATGGATGAGTTTAAAAATTGGTTCTGTCTTACTATCAGTCAGTTGTGCTTGTACGTCTACTGTACATCTAGCTGCAGTTAAGGTGTACTAAATTACCAGAATTTCCAAGACTTACCAGAATTTCCAAGAATTACCTATAGCATTGTCCTCAAAATTCTCGATACTATATGCTCTGTAAAAGTAATTAAAAAGGTACTGCTCATTTTCTATTAAAATCCGAAAAAAAAACTACAAAAGTCATCTTCACTTTCGACTTTTATATGAAACAAAATTTTTGAAAATCGCAAATTCATGATCTTCGAAATATGTGCAATCAACTGAAGACTAAAGTTAGATAATTGACATAATTTTTTACAAACTATATATTTGGTATGTTTGATAACGTGAAAGTTCTTGCGAATTTTCACATTTTGCTGTCACACCCCATAGAAAAAAAAAAAAAAAACAGATGTAGGAAACTTGGTGAAAATTTCATATTACCAAACAGGCATATTAATTATATAGGTGTAGTGTGTAAAAAATAAATAAGCTTGAACCTTGAAGTCATTGTTTGTTCTCAAGATATTCGAGTCGAAACACATTTTTCAACAATTTTTAGTAATTTTTTCGATAAAAAAAACTCTCGGTTTATTTTTTTTCTAAGTCTTATCAGTTCTTCATTACGTAACGTATACACTATGTACATAATGTATGAATGTACGTGTAGAATAAAATTGGGACGAAGTCGAAATGACAAATGAAATTTTAAAACTTTTTTTTTATAATTATTATAAGAAAACCGCTCATTGATTTTTTGTTCTGCACGTAATGACGTTATTATATTTAAAATAAAATCTATCTGAAGTCTGTATCTTTATTCGTTCTCAAGTTATGGTCGACGAAAAAAGTTATCACGTACGTATGTACATACGTAGACGTACATACAATACAATTTATTCATCGTTTTAATCACCCGGTGTTGAGTCAATAAGCATAGCGTTAAGAAAAAATTTAACTTTTTATTTAAAATATAACATTCAGGCCCATCGCCCCCTAGGCAACTTTTAGTTGCGCAACTAAAAGTTGCTCGGAGTTGCTTGCCATCGCTCTCTAGGCGAGCAACTTTTGGGTTCAGTATTTTTATTTGAAATGTTTAATTGACCTTGTATTTTGGATCAACGTATTATGTATTTGCAACGCTGTTAGACAGAACACTCCATTCAACCTGGACGATGATGGTCAAGATTTCCATCCACCCGACCTAAATGAAGTGCGGTTAGCGATAGCCAAGCTTAAAGCGTACAAGGCTGCTGGTGCGAATGGCCTGCCAGCCGAGCTATTCAAAGCAGGGGGAGATGACTTGGTAGGGAGTATACACCAACTTATTTCCAAAATTTGGTCGGAGGAAAGTATGCCCGATGAATAGAACATCGGTATAGTGTGCCCCATCCACAAGAAAGGAGATGCTCTGACTTGTTCCAACTACAGAGGTATAAGTCTCCTTAACGTCGCATATACAAAACTCTTGTCATCTGTACTGTGTGATCGCTTAAAACCGTTTGTCAACGATCTGATCGGCCCCTATCAGTGTGGTTTTAGGCCCGGTAAATCAACCGTCGATCAAATGATCACACTTCGGCAGATTTTGGAAAAAAATACAGGAGTTTTAAATCGATACACACCACCTCTTTATCGATTTTAAAGTCGCATATAAAAGCGTAGATGGAGACGAGCTATACAGAGCCATGACGCATCTCGGCATCCCTGCCAAACTCGTCAGCTTATGCAGGATGACGGTGGAGAAATCTCGCTGATCCGTCAAAGTAGGTAAGAACAGAACACCACCGAATCCTTTGATGTTGAAAAAGTTTTGAGGCAAGGCGACGCGTTATCATGTAACCTAGTTTAACATCGTTCTTGAAGCGATTGTACGCAACTCGCAAGTCAAAAACAGAGTTACAATTTTTCAAGTCTGTTTAACTACTTGCTTATGCAGATGATATTGACATCATTGGGAGAACTAAGCGAGCTGTTATCGGCGCGTTTGCAAGTATTGAATCGGAGGCGGCGAAAATGGGTTTGGCTGTTAATGAGGACAAGACGAAGTATATGCTATCATCGAGAAAGGAATCTCAACATCGTCGGCTCGGGCAAAACGTCACGATGGATAGATACAACTTCGAAGTCGTCAAGGACTTTGTCTACCTGGGCTCCACTGTAACATCGCAAAATGACATCAGCGCAGAGATCAAACGAAGAATTACTCTTTCCAATCGCTGTTTCTTCGGGCTTAGAAGGCATTTAAGTAACAAAGCTCTCTCCAAGAGAACCAAGGAGACCTTATATAAAACACAAATCATGCCGGTCCTGCTATATGGGGCAGAGGCATGGACCCTGTCAAAAACGGATGAGAATCTGCTTGGGTGATTTGTATGTATCGATGGAGTATGGAGGAGAAGATTCAACAACGAGCTTTACGGGCTTTACAGCGACGTTGACCTGGGTCAAAAAGCTGAAAATACAGTGGCTGAGATGGCTGGGAAACGTGGAGCGTATGGACACCAACGCACCGGACCGACGAGGCTTCGAATCTACCCCTGATGGTCTGGGCAGCAGAGGAAGATCCCACCTTAGCTGGCGCACACAAGTGGAGAACGACCTCAACCAACTTGGATTGCGGAACTGGAGGCAGCTAGCTAGGGACCGAGCTGGCTGGAGGGGCTTGTTGGTTGAGGCCGTAGTCCATCATCCATGGGCTGTGAGCGCCATATAAGGTGTTCACTATAAGTAGTTCAACCTGACTGGAACCGTAGACGCCACCGTTGATTCCATCTGGGGAATTCTTCCGCTACCGCCTGGATGAAGAAGAAGCCTTAGTGGGAACACTCCTCCCCCCCTCTCTCGTTTGCTGACGCCTTAAACCGTCCACAGGGATTGGAAACCCATCTTCAGTTAAAGGTACTAAGCACCCGATGTTCACTTGGAGGTAAGAGTAGGAGTTGATAGACAGAGGTGCGCTTTGCAAAAAAGCCTTTGGACGCTTGTGTCCTCTTGATTGCAGGGTAATTACCCTTTGAACATACGATAAAAAAATATTTGCCCGTCGAAACATGTAAACTCCATATTTTTTTTTTTTTGAATAAATCCTATAGTAGGTAGGTACACTTTAAAGTTTTTGAATGCTTTTGCAAAAAAGTGTTGTAACATTTTTAATGTAAAATTACATAAGCTACACATTTTTCACATATTTTTTTTAACACTGATATTTTTTGAGAAATTTGCAAAAAACTGAAACTGGAGAAACGCATTTACACACTGTGGGTCATTTTTGTTTTTGTACTGTCGAACACTGTGCATATTAAAAAAAAATGAAATAAAAAAAAAATGTTTTTTTTTCTTTAATATTTTCAAACAAATGGTTTGCGAAATCGAAAGTGTCGAATTTCGATACAGGGCAATGCTAGTTATTATTAACTGAGCCAGTTTTTAAAATACAAACTGGTTCTACATAATTAAAGAACAAAAATCACACAAATACCTATTCGGGTTTAAAGCTGAAACTTTTCGTTAATGATTTGGATTCAAGCTAATTTTAATGGAAATTTTTAGTTAACAGAAGACGTATACAAGGCCTTAAATCGTTAAATGCATCACATTTCACATTAACAGGTTTTGTTTATATAATCTCACCTTTTAAATAATTCCTCATCGTACCAAGGTGGTAATTCCAAATCACAGCCATCGTCTTCTTCTTTCGCTCCGTTCTTTAGCAAATGCTCCAAATATATTTCTGCTTCTGAATATTCTTCCTTAACTGTATCTTTCTTTGACTTTGAATTCTTGCCTAAATAATAATAAAAATAAACAACAAAACAAAGATAATTACCAAAATGAAATCGGTGGGCAGAAATATCATGGTGAAAGTAAAACGTTTTCACTTTCAAATAAAATGTTGACTCATGTGTTTGGCTAACTTTGGATTGCATTTTTATTCTTATCCGTATCCTGATAAGTTGATTATTATTTATGATGACCTTCACTTACTATTAAAGCAATTGTTTGCATCGCTGCTGTATCCCATACTTTTATCGTGTTATTTAAAACTTGAATTATATTACATTTGTTGTACCCGATATGTTCAAATAAATTAACTATTTATCTAATACTTCACAATTATTATTATTATTGTTTATTCTTGCTTCAAGTTTATTTTCCTTGTTTATTATTCCACCGTTTGCACTGGCTTTGAGAACATGTCTTCTCATCCAAGTCTTCCAAATGGCTTTACCTTATAAACTGCAATGTGAAACTGAATCGTCGTGCGCTCGTACTTTCCATGTGGGTCGATGTTGAGTGTGTTATGTATTATGTGAGAAACGGAACGAAAGATAGTTTCTCTAAACTGTATGGTTGAATATGGTATGTATAGGTATATAGGTAAGCTTTTCATTTAATAATTCCAAGTTTATGGTAGTGGGGATGAGTTTTGGGAAACTTTTGAAAGCTTATGGTAAAAAGAGAAAAATGGGCTTTGCATACTTTTGTTAATGTTTTTCATTGAAGTGCACACTAGCACGTGCAGTGGCCTAGAGAGATTGATTTGTATTCATGCTCCACAAAAAGCTCAAGCATTAAGGAAAAATAAGATCCACGTCTGGATCTCGCGTACTTGCTTTTGAGGTTCAAAGTCTGGAATTGAAGAAGAAAGATGCAGGTTCATATGTACCGAGCCTATGGTTATTGTTTATTAATAAAATGATATTTATAGAAAGAAAAAACGTAAATTTTTTAAGGGCCATTTGCACAGAAGTTTTTTTGACAGCAGTAACTCCTGATTTATAAATTATTAAAGCTATCTGACTGATTTGAATCAAATCATGTTGTAGCAAAATATTTTTTCTCTATCTCAGTTAAAAAAGTTATCTTCTCCTCGTTCTCTGGATAAGTATTTAAACTCTAAATAGCACATTTTAGAATTTCTTACGAGAAAGCAAGTTAAAGCGTTAGAGTTTTTTTCAATGTGTTTTGTGTTTATGTTGGTGATTTTGAAAAAATATTCTTATCCGCTTGTTATTTACATTTCCGTTCATGCAATTTATTTAAACTGGGATAGTTATCCTCAGTTTTATATAATTATCCGTTTGTTCTGTGCAAGTGGCCCTAAATGTAATATTTTAATTGTTTTTTTATTAAAAATACATAAATACTACGAACTACACGATGCTAGAAAAGTCAAAAAGTAAGTTTTGTCATATAAGAACTCTTCAACAAAGTTTTGACAGTGTAGTGTGTAGCAAACTAAAAAAAAATTTATTAGCACCTCGGAACTTTTATTTGCACCAAACCATGAGCAAGTAGGTAAATTTTTATTGGAAGCTCATGAACGAAGAAAATTATTTTTAATCAGGCCTTTGATTTTCAAAATGTCTAGTTAAAAATGAGTATGCATGCATAGATAGTCAAACTTGACTACGTATGCATAGTCATTTTTAACTATGAGTATAAGGGTATACATAGTCATTTTTAACTGTAGATTGCTGTGCATTGGCGTAGTTAGCGATTTTCCCCAGGGGGCCAGTCATAAAGCTGACCACAAAGTCTATAATTTTTTTCTATGCGGGTTGTAGATGTCGAATTAAACAAATGAAACTCAAAAGTACCACCTTTTTTTCCCGAAATTTATATTATAAAAGAAATTTGTTGGCATTTTTATGTTCTTTTCTTTTCTTTTTTCACTTAATGGCCAGCCCCTTAACTCCAAAAATAATTGAGATTTACTTATTAAACAAGATGCTCCATTAAAGAGAATAAATTCATTCAAATGTGGTACACTCGGGCGTATACGTACTTTTTATTTTATTGAATATTTAACAAATCTTTGTCGTATTTTTATTTTTACACGTCAAATTAATGTTCATCTTTATCGTTTGAAAAAGCTATTTTGATGAATTATTTTTCTATTTTTAAAGCGGTACGGATGTTCTCCATTTATATGATAAGTTTCTTCTTTTAAACCGCAAACTATCCATATCCAAATCCGCTGCGCTGATGCTGCAAAAAGCTGTGATTATGATAATAATTTTATTCTCTCTAGACTAACGAAAACCCTATCCTTAATCTGAGTAGCCGCAACGTCGAGTACAAGCAGGAGGACATCCGAGCAGTGAAGGTGAAACTGATGTTATTATTTTCGATGATTAATATTTTATGTCAAAGATGTTTCAAAATTCTGGTCAGGGCAGGGGGCAGCAGATTTTAAATAGCCCAATGCAGCAGAAAACCTAATTACGCCACTGGGTACAGTAACCGTTTTTTCAAGTAAATGTATATTGAACGTTTTACGAAACAAAAATCATCCAAAATTATAACCAGAAAACGTTTACTTTTCGTTTTCCTCCGTTAGCATTTGATAATACAAAATTATCAAAAAGCTTAGTGCTGTTAACTTATTGAAAGGCCATTATAGTCAGCGCTGCTACGTAACTTTCGCTTTCAATTACCTTTACCCGAAGGCGTTGACTTTATATTTGAAGTCGATACTGAGGTTAATTGAATTTGCATATTAAAGTCGTCCCAATTGTTTTCCTGTAGGTATTATTCTTTTAAAACAAAGAAGACAGCAAATTGTCGCTCCCTAGTCTTAACATACAAAATACATACAGTAGGTAGATACTTTCTTTGAGTTCGGTGAAAATTACCTATATAGTTGGAAAAACGTGGAACAAAGATGCTGTGGTGCTATTTACTATTTGTTGTTATTTGCTTTTCCAGCTCGAGTGCTATTTTGTATGATTATTAAAAAAAAAAAATTATAATAAAATTCTAAATTTAATTCGACAATTATTATTATTGCAGGACCGTGAAGGAAAAAAGTGATTATTTGCAAGAATACTTTGAAGAACTAGGTCTTGTTATTTCTGAAATTATGGATAAGACGAAAATTTTGCGATGCTATGCTATAATAACCGATGACACGTACTACACGATTTTCGGGAAGGGACTTTTTGAAAAATATGGAAATCTGAATTCTAATTTCTTTTTAAAGATTTCTGATGCTGAGGATTTGATGTCACCGAATTATCAGACTATCAGAGTGTTGAAGGAAATTCGAGCACAAAATTGTGATATGCATATTATTTTGCTATCTAATGGTATTCAAGTAAAAAGATTTATGATGTTTGTTGATGAAAATCGGATATTGGATACACGTGCAAAATTTGTCCTGCTTTATGATCATCGTGTTTTAGCTGAAAACATGATTGTCATTTGGAGGAGTATTTTAAAAGTAATTTTTATAAGATGGCAAATAGTTGCAAAGAGCGACGATTTCGTTGAAAAAAGGTAAGTTTGGAAAGATTGTTGTTGCATTATTATTGGTGAAAACGAAAAATATCGGATAAGAATTGTGGTGTAAATTAAAAACAATTTGCACTAACGTACGATATAACTACTTTTCTTTCATTCACAATTAATAGACAGTTATTTCTGGTGTTGTAACTTAACTTATGAAGGTGTTATAACCTATCACACGGCAAATATCTCAGTGAGCGCTCCGCTGAATATCAATTTAGAGGAGGCAGAATGTTTTTGTTTTCCTCGCATGATATTTTTCTAGTATAACTTTTTTTACATATCATGATATTTTTCTCACCATATTTTTTTCTTGCACGATTTTTTTCGGAAGATAAATTTCTCGCATGATATTTTTTTCGCATGATACTTTTCCTGCATGTCATTTTAAGACATAAAATTTTTCTCTCATGATATTTTTTCGCATAATATATCTCTCGCCAGCTATTTTTAGCGCAGCTTTTATATATTTCTCGCATGCAATTCTGTCGTCATATATATTTTTTGTCTCGCATGATAGTTTTTTCACATAAAATATTTTTTACATAATATTTTACTCGGACGTTATTTTTCTCGTATGATATTTTTCTCACACTATAATTTTCTTGCATGATATATTTCTCGCATGATATTTTTCAGCACTATATATTTTTTGAATGATGTTTTTTCGAACTTTATATTTCGAAATATAGGTTATACTTTTCTCGTATGATACATATAGGTATATTTCTTGCATGCTAATTTTCTCTCAAACGATATTTCCCAAAATATTTTTCACTGGAATGATATATTTATGGCATGATATTTATATTGTGTTCCTTTTTCTTCCATCATATATTCTTGCATCATAATTTCCCACATGATACACTCAGCCCATCACGAATTTCATCGTAATCAGAAACTTTATGAATCCCGAAAAAAAAACTATCACCGAACTCGTTCGTAATGCAATTTGTATGAGATTTTCCATTACGATGGATTCTGTGATAGTTTTTTTCGGAATTCGTAACAAGTTTCCGATAACGATAGAATTCGTAATAGGGCTGATTTATCGCATGATATATTTCGAGCACGATTAATTTCTCGCATGACATTTTTACCGTCTCATATTTTTTTCTCACGATTATTTCTCGCAGGTTATTATTTTTGCATGATATATTTATCTTGCATGATGTTTTTCTCACATGCAATTATTCTTGCGTGATATTTTTGCTGATCCATCAACGATTTAAATTTAGAAACCTGCATTTACTAAAAAACTTAATTTCTTATAAATTATCCACTTAAGAGAATTTAGCCTGCTCTCTGTTCCTTATCCAAATATTTTGAATGGAATTGTTTCCACGCAAGTACTGGTTAGATGGAAAAATCACAAATTTCATAAGAAAATCGTTTTATTTCCAGACCGAACAAAGGATTTTAAAGGCGAGTTTGTTATTTTAGATTTAAATTTGATTAAAAAAAAGGCTAACCTTTCGACAGGAATGGCTTTAAGAACTGTAGCTTTCCAACATGTACCTATGGTTATGAAACTAAAAAACGGAGATTTTGCTGGAGTTGAAGTAGAAATTATTCGTTCGTTAGAAAAAGCTATGAACTTCAAAGCTTACTTTTACGAAACCAATGACGCAGAGACAGAACGTTGGGGAAAAATGTTACCTAATCGGAGCTATACTGGACTTATTGGAGAAATGGTTGGTTGGATTGGTTTGGGTTTTGGGAAAATAGTTGTTAGGCGCTAGTTATAGCTATCATTGAAATTCATCATTGAAAATTTTAATGATGTATTTTAAGATATTAAGGATGCAAAATCTATAATTATTTTGATGCCAAAATAAAGACTATGACTTAATTAATATATCTGGTAAAAAAAACCTTTTGCATGAAATGTCTTTTATTTTTTCAATGACCATTGATAAGGTAGTGCAATCATTGAAAAAATGAAAGTCAATTTATGTGAAAGGTTGGACGCAAACGAAATTTTTTTTTCGCAATAAATATTAATTGAGTCATCAGCTTCACATTGGCATCAAAATAATTACCGATTTTGTTTTTTAAGTACCCTAAATCTTAAATCAAAAATTTTCAATGATGAATTTCAATGATATAGCTATAACTGACCCCTTAATGGCCAGAAGTAAAACCTTTCTTTCTTTCTCTCTCTCTCAGATCAACCGGAATGCAAAGCTAGCCATCGGCGATCTTCAACTTAATATTCTATATTCAACCGTCATGGATATGAGTCAGCCTCACTCTCACGAGTGTTTGACATTTCTTACTCCAGAATCTTCACAGGATAACTCATGGAAGACGTTGATTTTGCCTTTTAGGTAAGGTGATTTGATGCTTTTTGCTCAGAATGTACTGGTTAAACAATCTAAAATATTTCAGCGGTGACGTTTGGGCCTCTGTAATTGCAGGCCAGCTCGTTGTTGGTACAATATTTTATATGATCTCTTATACACATTCAAAAAATATTGCCGGGGCTTCTCACCGGAATCAAGTTTTTTTCTCAACTTTTCGCAAACGAAGAGCCGCCATTGATCCCAAACTTTTTCGAGATGTCAAATTTCGCTCATCACTAAATCGCCGAATACCACGACAGGAATCGAAAGATTTATTTGACGATTACTCTAATTGTATTCTTTTAACATATAGCATGTCATTGTTTGTGTCCTTACCAAAAATGCCAAAAAATTGGCCACTACGTATTCTGACGGGTTGGTACTGGATGTATTGTATAATGCTGGTAGTTTTCTATAGGGCAAGTTTTACTGCTATTTTAGCTAACCCAGCACCTAGGTAACATATTGTAATATTAGTTGTTCGTTAAAACTGACTTTTTGAATATGGATTTTATTTTTTTCAAAGGATAACCATCGACACAATTGATGAACTTTCTAAAAGTCGTATTACTGCCAGTGTATGGGGAACAGAGAATAAGAAATTTTTTGAACAAGCTTTTGACGAAATTGCTCAAGATATAAGTGAGAAGCTGGAAATGGTTGATGATATTTATGGAGTTGTAAGTCTGTTTGTTTTTTTTTTGTACGAAACAAAATGTTTTCCATTTAATTTTTGGGAACACTGTAAGAATTAGAATTCAAAAATTTGAATTTAATTATTTAGCGTTTTTGGGGGTCATCGTGAGGAAAAATTTCCCAGGGAATGTTTCCCTCGTTTAAACATTGGGAACGTGAATGACGCCAAAAAGTTTCCCTCGGAATTTATTGGTATCGGGAATAAATTTTCCCGAGGAATTTTGAGTCATTGCATTGGATTTTTGTTCGAGGGAAATTTATTCCGTGGGAGATTCACGATAGCAGAAAAAGTTTCGTGAGAATAAAATATTCCGTGGGAAACAAAATTCCCCGGGAGATTCCCGATAGGACCCATTGTGATTTTGATCGAGAGGAATTTTGTTTCCAACGGAATATTTTATTCTCTCGAAAATTTTTCTGCTATCGTGAATCTCCCCCGGAAACAAGATATCGTCCCAATACCAATAAATTCCCAAGGAAACTTTTAATCATCATTCACGTTCCCAATATTTGAAGAAGAGAAACATTCAAAGAGAAATTTTTGTTCGCGATAACCCTTAATCGAGCCCTTTCCGTCAAATTATCGTAAGCGACATTTTGTTTTTTGTTTGCACAGCAACGAAACCAATTAGGCCAAATTTTAGCATTGAACATTATTAACAATACTGTAACTGACAGATAAAAAAATGTCCGATTACTTTTAATGCACAGCAAAAAATGAAATATGTAATTAACTTTATGTGACAATCAGCCTTATTGTGAGTTTCACCCGAACAACATTCCACCCGGAAAATTTTTTCGCCTATTGTGAGCTTCACCCGAAAAATATTTCACTTCACGTACCAAAAATTCGTCTTATTGCAAGCATTCATTTCGCGCAGAATATACCGATTGACAGTTTAACACCCTTTTTAGTTGGCGAACGAGAGAGCAATAAGACGAAAAACGTAAATTTCAATCGGGTGAAACTCACAATAGCTTTTAAACTTCCGGGCGAATATAAGATTTTAAGGTAAAATGTTGTTCGGGTGAAACTCACAATAAGGCTGAATATGAAAATGTCGCTTTCGATAAAACTTCCAATAATGCTAATTGAGCCTTATGGGAAATCTCGAAGGGAATTTTATTTCCCCTTTAAGATTTTTTTGATTTCTGGAAACTTCCCCGGAATAAATTTCCAATTTTTTTAAGTAATCATGCAAAACCTCACTGATATCTTCAGTTAAGACTTCCTTGTCTTCAAACTATCTACTGATTAAAAACTATTGGAAAAAGCCAAGCAAAAACTTTTGAATTATTAATGTTTAATTACTTACATATCTACTTCAATCATTTATTTCTATTTTTAAAGACCGATCGAATTGCAAAAGGCCAATCTGCTTACTATGATAATCAATTCTTTTTGCGACATCTACGCCAATTAGGAAGCTTACGACGGGAAGATACCGAAATCTTACACATTATGAAAGAATGTGTTGTCCATATGCCAATTTCAATTGGAATGGAGAAGAATTGCCCATTCAAACCTAGTGTAGACAAATATCTCAGTTGGATGAAAGAAGCTGGTAAGTAATGTCCATTTGTATTTTATTATATTGTGTTCGTACATATTGATTAATTTATATTCATAAAAAAAAGGTCTTCTTTCTAAATGGTTAAAAGACGCAACAAAAGATCTATCCTCTGAAGAAATGGCACCACAAGAAGCATTAATGAATTTAGAAAAGTTTTGGAGTTCTTTTGCAGCCTTAGGCTTTGGATATATTTTGGGTGCTCTTACAATCGGTAGCGAGATATTTCATTTTAAGTACATCGTTCAAAGACATCCATTGTATGATAAATATAATCCGAGAATATATTATAATTTCCAAAGAAGGTTCAATGAATAAATGAATTTAGAGGAAATGAAATTGTGTTCTTTTTTGTTCGAAGGAAAAGGCAATGGACATTACATGACAAATAAAATGTTTGCCTCACCGTGTAATCCTAAGTAGTTGTAAGTCTTCATTTGATATGTGTGATTTTTCGTCCATTGTTAAAAATCTGATGTACATACATAGATAAGCTTTACATTTACTGAAATTACAATTAACTACCTACTGGTTTTTTGATAGGTTGCGAAGTTCTGACGTATTTCATTTTTTAATCTGAACAAGTTTCCCTTGCTTTTTTTTTTTTGTGTTTTCATTCAAAAGAGCTTTGAATGGCCTTTTATTCCACACAAATAGTTGGGGTTTCTTGGCGACGACTCGCATCTTCTTATAATAGCACTTTCAATTAAAATGTAACGTAGACTAATTATCTTGCTATACCAAGATAACATATTTAAAGGTTCCATTTTTAATTTCTCACTAAAATAAAATTTTAGAATGAATAACATAAACAGTGCCATGAATATAATTTGTTTTATTATTATTTATATAATTATTCTTTGTTTAGCGATTTTTATATGTTGTTTTTTTTTTTAATTTTATTTGCAATAATTTAATCAATTCAATTATTTTTATTTGAAATTTGTCTACCAAGTTTGTTCATAATTTGTGTTTTCAATTTAAATACTAAATGTTAACATAACAGTGTTTTCAAACCTTAGATACAATTGAGTTAATTTTTTTTTGTATTTACATAAATTTATACTTAACAATTTTTAAACATAACGTTTAAGGATTTTAAATACTTTTTTATTCATCAATTTAAAATTTACATATGTATATAATTAATTAATGATATGATTGCTACCTACACATATTTGTAGTTTTTATTTTGTATCTATTTAAGGGGGCAACATTATGCTAATGTCACTTTTATAAAAATAAAATAAAATAAAATAAATCTTAAAAAAAGCAATATAAGCTATTTTTTTTCTTAAATTTTTTATTTTATTATTGCAATCTGTTGGCAAGTATTTATTTATATCTATGCAGCGCTGTTAAATTTTTTTTTAAAATTTGTTTGTTAAATTAATATAAATTGAAAGCTTAAAGTAAAAGGTTCATAAAAATGCAAAATATTTTTTTTTGTTATATTTTGTTTAGAACCTAAAACAGTCTTTATCTTCATTGAACATTTTTTTATAAAACAAAATATTAGCTACATTACAAAAAAAGCAATAGTTTTATAAATAACAATATAATACCTTGTTTAACTTAATATACCTAAATGATTTACTATTAAAATGCACAATTAATTATAATTTATTAGAAAAAATACAATAAGGTATCGATAGATCTATAGAAAAACATAATTGTAATTTTGTAAAGATGGTTTTCGATGCAGGGATGTGCTAAATAGAAGAAACTTGCAGTGCCAAATTAAGGTGAATTAGATTTTTTTTTAAATTGAAATCCATTCAGTTCTAGCGCAGAATTCTTGAAAAAGTCAGTGATAGCGGCATCTCTTTTCATCACTGAAATATTGCCAGCCCTGATAATCCTTCTTCTGCTTTGAGTGTAAACTTATTTATTTGCTATAAAGAAAAGCGAATATTTTTACGTTATATCAAAAATATAATAAAATAAAAATAATTTAAATAGTAAAGATAAGATATTTATGGTTATCTAATAAAAACATTTCTTCAATTCTACGTCCCCTTTTCCAAAATGGCGGTTTTGTAAAACTTGAGTTAAGCAAACGACTATGAATACACGAAATTTTATTTAGTCAAATCTAAGGGCACGGTAGTGCCCAGCTAAGTTCTCGGCACTAATCCCTTTTTTCAAGCGCTTTTCGACCCCCCTCTAACTTCGTAACCAATAATCTCAGAAACTTCAATGTCGCCATATTTGCTTAGCTAGGCGAGTAAAGGCGCCTTACCAAATTTCAACTCCTTAGCATTAGTGGTTCCTGAGATATAGGACGCCAAAAATCGCGGAAACCGTAACTGACTGACTCACTGACTGACAGATCATCAAAATTATGGAGCACTTCTAGACACCGTAGAATCTTGTTATTTCGCACATCGATAGGCCTTAGGGTGTATACAAAGGAAAAACTCCAAAATTTGGGATTTTCCATATGGGGGGCGTGGTATCCACCCACTTTCACAGAATTGCTATCATTTATTTGGAGCACTTCTGATTGTTGTAGAATGATAAAATTTTGGTACAGCGGTAGCCCTTATAATTTGAGCACAGGAAAAAAATTAAAATTTTAAATTTATCATTCAGGGGCGTGGTATCCACCCACTTTTCTGAAAATAGTTATCAACCATATGGAGCACTTCTCGACACCACACAATCTTGTCATTTCGCACAATGATAGGCATTGTGGTGCATGCAAAGGAAAAAATCGAAAAATTTGTATTTTCTATACAGGGGCGTGGTATCCGCCCACTTTCACAGAATTGCTATCAATTATATGGAGCACTTCTGATTGTTGTAGAATGATGAAATTCGTAAGGGCAGTAGGGCTTGCAACGTTTACAATGGACAAAATCGAAAATTTGAGGATTTCCATATATGTAGGTGGCGTTTCCGCCCACTTCTTCAAATTGGTTTCTGATTGTTGTAGAATGATGAAATTTGGTATAGAGGGCTTGCAATGTGTGTAAAGAAAAAGAATTTAAATTTGAGATTTGTCATTCAGGGGCGTGGCATCCACCCACTTTCTTAGAAATATGTCTGATTGTTGTAGGATGATGAAACTTGGTAGAGCGATAGAGCTTGCGATGCAAACAAAGGAACAAAATTTAAAATTTGATATTTGACATTCAGGGCGTGGCATCAACCCACTTTCTCAGAAGTGTTGTCAATTATATGAAGCATTTCTGATTGTTGTAGAATTATGAATTTTTGTAGAGCGTTAGGGTTTATAATGCATGCTGAGGAAAACTTAAAAATTTGGGGTTTATCATTCACGGGGCGTGGAATCCACCCACTTTCGTATTATTATTATTGTTTGCTGTACAATGACGATTTGTTAGAGTGTTAGAGCTCAGGTGCATTCGAAAATTAAAAATTTAATATTTTGTGTTAAAAAAAAAATACTTTGCAAAAAGGAGTGAAATCACACCAAAATCATAAATGTTAAAAAAAGAGCCAAGTTCTCCATGTATACAAAAAACCTTTACGTAACAAGTCAGCCATAAAAAGTAATGAGATCTAAAAGTTTGCCAAGTTCTAACTTTATGAAGGTTTATATCAAATATTTTAAGTAGAGTAATATCGAAACAACTCCAAATTATGAGAGAAATTTCTTATTTAATGATTACTGACTAAAATTTGGTAAGTTTACTTGGCAAGTTTTCAAAACCTTTTGAACTTTGAGAAGGTAATCAGAAGGAAAAAAGAAAACTTGCCAAGTATACTTACCAAATTTTAGTCGGTAAACATTAAATAAGAAATTTCTCTCATAATTTGGAGTTGTTTCGATATAACTCTACTTATAATAGTTGATATAAACCTTCAAAAACCTAGAACTTGGCAAACTTTTAGATCTCATTACTTTTTGCGGCTGACTTGTTACATAAAGGTTTTCTGTATATATGGAGTACTTGGCTCTTTTTTAACATTTATGTTTTTGGTGTTAATGGTTTTCTACATCTATGTTACAACTTCTATCATACATAGCTGACTTAAAAAGCCCAATTTGCACGCACATACGTCTAAATTATATTTACCTGCACTTTATTAGTTAATATAAAATACGAAGAGCAATTCCTGGTCGTTGTTCACTGGTTAGTTAGTATCACTTTTATGTTTCCAAAAAAATTCCTTTTTCCATTGAATACGGGAATTTCAAGAAATAATTTTACTTCGACGTCGCTATTACATCTCGTTCGGTTGCCCAAGTGGGTCGCCTTTTGTTGTGTTGTTGGTGATGTGATTGATTTTGGTAGTGAATTTGGTGGTGTTTGTTTTGATGATGCCATCCCTGATAGAAACGGTTTCGTCGTAGTGCTGGCGATGGTGCATCGCGGCCATAGGGTTGGATGAATTGAGATTGTTGTTGGAGTGGTTGTTGTTTCCATGATTTTCTTTTGGTGTTATTGGCCCATCTGTGCAGAAATATTAAAACAAAATTAGCCAATTCAAAATAATATAGGTATGTATGTATATGTATATAAATTAAATTATATTTAACGAGCACACAACGACTTTTAATAATTGATTTTAAATGACAATAAATAGAAGAGCTTAAAGTATTATTGTAGGTAGGTTATATTTATAAATCCTTTACGAAAAATCAACATGATGGTCGAGGCGAGTTAAATTCAATTTGAAAAGCAAATAATCAAATATGTTTTTAACATGACAAAGTGGATAAGAAATCTAAGAAAAAGCATAATAATACTTTTCCTTATGTGTGAAGTTGTTTTGAAAAAAAAAAAAAAATTATTTGCAAGTTTTAAATTATTTATCTAAACAAAATTAAAAGGTTTTTAATTATGTAGATCTTTCGAATTATTTCCCGCCTGGAAAAATTGATAGTTTTTGCAAAGTTAAGTCAAAGCCCTGGAAATTTTTCAGGAAGGAAAATCTAGACGAATAAAACTTGTCAAATACTCGTGAGGCCTTGCTCTTGCATGTTAAAACTTGTTGGGAAAGTTTTGCTAATGAAATTCAAACCCATGTGAAATACATCAAAGGAACAGATATTCCGATAGCAGATATTTTGAGAAGAGATTGTGAAACTATTGAGGTTGAAAGTGAAGAGCAATATCAAGTCAACTTACTATTAGCTCAGATGACAGATGATGCCAAGAAACGTTTAGTTTTAGCCACAAGCAATTATAAAGAACTTTTTTCATTAAAAGAAATAATTAAAAAAAGATGGCCTAGTAATAAAAAAGACTTACCAAAGTCTATGAACAAATATGCAACTTTTAAGGAAGTGCACGAAGGATTGTTATTCAAAGCACGAAAAGTTATAGTTCCAAAATCAGAAATTCTTTCCACGATCAAACCATTACATGCTGAGGAATTGTTAAGACTTTAACAAGAGCTCGTCAATCTCTCTATTGGTATGGTCAAACAACTGATATTACACAATATGTTGAAAGATGCTTAGTATGCCAAAAAACGCAAAGAAACAATAACCGCGTTTTTTTTATCTACGGATCTGGATCAGGATCATCCCTTGAAAATAAAACGATACAGATCGCAATGACAGCAGTATTATATGAATATCTCGTTTTTACTTAAATGTTTTAATTATTTTCAGTTATTTCCTGTTTCTTTTTTTACACTGCAATTAACACTACCTTACCATAAAAGCCATCTAAACGCCACAGTAAGAACTACAGTTTGGATCTTTGAAATAGATCCAGATAGAGAGCAGGATCCAGAATTGTTTTTGTATTACGTGTTAAAAAATGATCCTGATCCCGATCAGTAGAAAATAAAACGCGACTAATATTCATGAACCAATCATATTGAAGACGATTCCAGAATATCCATTCCAAATTGTATCATCGGACATATTTAAAGTACTATTTGCTGATTGCTGATCACTATTCGGGGTTTTCTGATTTTTGTAAATTTAAAACATCAACATCATCTGAAATCATTTCAAATTAAAACAAAAAAAACGGTTTTCTGTACATGGAATACCAGACATTTTTGAAACAGATGGTGGTCCACAATACAGTTCAAAAATATTTGCAGAATTTGCTAGTGATTGGAATTTAAAACACGTAATTTCCTCGCCACATTTTCCGCAATCAAATGGTTTTGCTGAAAGAAATGTCCAGACAGTCAAAAATGTAATCAAACGAATGCTTCGTAATACTTCACGCAATGAAACACTTAAGTCGCCCTGTCAGCGTTTATTTAGCCGTTCAACTCGCACAATCACTCCGACTGAAATTATAAATCTGAAACCTAATATTGTTGCAAACGTTCCATTTGAACTAAAAAAAAGTACGTTTGAAACAAAAAGAAACAGCAGACTTGCACACTAAATCCCGTGAGCCTTTTAATGTTGGCGATAGAGTGAGAATTCAAACTGGACATCGACAATGGAACCGACCGAAAGTTATTGAAAATACAGAATATCCTCGGTCAGTTATTGAGAAAACAGCAAATAGTTCTACACTTAGAAGAAATAATTATCACATAAAGAAAGCAAAAGGTTATAACTACAATCCTGATATACTGATGATGATAATTCTGATTTTCCTGGAGCTATACTCGAATAAAAAGAAACGGAAATAATTCAAAATGCATCAAATACTTCTTTATCATCGACAAGGACATCGAATACAAATGAAGATGATTCTCATCAGAGAACAAAAAACGGTCGCATAACAAGACCACCACAACGATTTGATCCAGCAGATTATTAATTAATTCTTATACATAATTATATGTATTATTTAAATTACTTTATTATATTTTACTTTAAATTACTACATTATAACTAATTATTCGTTTTTATTATTGATTTTAATTTATTTATAGTTTTTATTAAATTTCATCGATTTATGTTTCTTATTGATTGTTTTTAATATTATTTAAATTATAATAGATTTTGTATATATGTATAATAAAAAAAAAAGAAAAAGAAAGATGTCGTATAAGTAATTATTCATAAGCAACCTTATATTTTTTTGTTTATTTAATTTTTAATAAAACTCATTCTACTCTAAGGTATCAAACAATAAACATATCTTTTATTTAGTATTCGATACTACATATTGGATTTGATGGTGAAGGTGAATTTAAAAAAAAAAAAACTTGTTTATTGTTTTTTGTGTTGTTTTATTTTTGTAGTTGTGTTTATATTTTTTTTTAAATAAGCTCTTTAAGTTTTTTATTAGAAAAAATATAAAATTTTAAGGGAGCATATTTTATTACATAGGTAATTGGGTTTTTTTTCTGTTAATCAGGTTTCAGTAAAGAGGAGTAAAAAATTTGCTAAAAAATTGCCTTGTAGAAAAATCTCCGGGGTTCAGCTGAGTTGTTTAAATAAGCGGGTTTTTCAGCTAAGCGAAGCGGGTTTGACTGTACAATAACAACCTCTGCTACCCCGGTACGTAAAATTTTTCAATGACCTTATTAAAAGCCAAGTACATTGTTTTTCTAGGCGGGACAAAAAAAGAAAATTTAGCGTATTCCCCATCTTAGCACTTGCGCATTTATTCTGACTCTTTTATAAAAACTTATTTATTTTGATTTATGTGACAGATAAAGTTCAACCCAAAATACTAAGCATTGAACTATCTGTAGTATCTACCTCGATCCTAAAAAAGATAGCACTCAACAAAGCTACGATAGCAAAATTATACTGCTGGTTTTTAATATGTACTAGAAATGTTTAAACAGAAATGTGGGAAACAAATAAACAGGGGGTATAGGAAAAAAGATTTTTCCATTGAACAAAGGGAAGCTTATTTTTCATCCTGGAAGGAGAGCCGTTAAAAAAAAAACGCAAATTGATCTTATGGCTTTAACTATTAATGGTTTTATCGAAAAGGTTTTGAAAAACAAAATTCAAAATTGTAGGCAATTTTATTTTTAAGTTTAATTTTTTTTTGCGAAGAAATTAGCTTAATATATAGAAAATTCTTGATATGTGCTATTACAACCTCATATCACGCTACCGTCAGGATAAGTTTTAAGGCCCTCCGCTCAACAACATTCTAACTCCCGCATCCTTCAAAAAATCAACCCGACACCTATCAACAATGATGTCAAGAAAGCCTTGAATCGGAAGAGATCTCAGAAACTTCAATCAACCCTAGGCAATGCTCTTGCTGCCGCAAAGCAATTAAATATTCCAACTACGATTAAAATCCACTTAAGCTACAGTCAACCACCCTGGAAATTACCTAATCAAGCTATAAATACGAAATTTTGTAACTATCCCAAGTCCACCACTTCTGATCACATATACAAGGCCTTGTACCTGAACTTAGCTGCCAAATACAAATCCCTTGGTTGGAATCTCCTTTTTGATTCCTCAAAAACCGATAGCTACACAATAGAAAACTCTTGGTAAAAAGAATTTTCGGTGTTAAACTTAATGCGCTTAGAAAAACTCGAATTTCCGTCGCGAAATACGTATTTTCTAATTGGTTTGTAAAAAAAATCCTTATTTTCTGTGATAGCGTCGTTAATAACCGATGTTGTTTTTTTTAACGAGTTTTTAACGCAGGATCTACAAAACAATTTTCAAAAATGTACCTTCCATACATTTATCTTTTAATTTAATTAATTAAATTAAAACTGTTCTTTTTTTGTCTTGGGGTGTTTTTTCTTACAGCTATTTAATGTTAATTTGTTCCGTAAGATTTTATTTTTTTTTTTTAAATATTATTGAATAAAATTTTTTGATTAAAGTTTGTGAAATGTACAAAAAAATATTGATACATTAAATCAAAATAAAAAAAAAGAATCTATAATATTTACATATGTACAATTGTAATATTATGTTGGTATAATTTGGCAAAACAATTTTTAAAAGAATATCCATACTTAGAGATTTTCCTTCGTTTCGCTTTTGGCCCATCAAAATCTGGATATGAAGAAGATGTCA
Organism: Epistrophella euchroma; assembly: GCA_947049315.1. Classification (NCBI taxonomy): domain Eukaryota; kingdom Metazoa; phylum Arthropoda; class Insecta; order Diptera; family Syrphidae; genus Epistrophella; species Epistrophella euchroma. Next base: position 129,743,067 of record OX346246.1, read on the forward strand.
CTGAAATAGGACAAACCATTTTTTTTTGTAATTGGAAAAAAAAACATAGAAATACTTCAGAAAAAAAATTAAGGGACGGGGAGAGTCTTTCAAAACGTGCATAATAAACAATGTGTGCGTGTGATTAGATTTGGTTTCGAGGGGTTAAAATAATATTAAAGGCAAGAAAAAAAAAAAAAACTCACCGAAGCCTGGTTGCTTCCGTTTTGGTACTCGAACTGAGTGCTGCATTCCAGATTCCAATGGCAAGTGGTGTCGTTTGACAGTACAGCCTTTACCTCGACAGCTTTTCAGTCGATTTAATGTGTCGTGCATGTAAGACTTCTCGTCCATGGTCAACGAAGATGCTTGATTTAATGTCTCAAATGGATCTATTTATATACCAGCATTTAAATACAACTTATAATAACTTTGAATTAAAAAGATTGCCTTACCGATTCTTAAATTATAGTAGGTTATAAGCCCGGTGGTAAATTCACAATACAGGTAGTCGTGGGTTGCATTTATTGTTCGTATACACGAATAGGTGTTGTTGTTGGCATTCATACAGAAGCAGAATGGACTATCGTTCCACAATGGAGCTGTTCTCCAATGGCTATTATCATGCGAGAAACAATTCATTTTCTCTGAAAGACATTCCTTTTCAAGGCGTGCCTTTTTAATTCGTTTACGTTCCTTTTTTCTTTGACGTTCTTCTTTTAGTTTGCGACGTGCTTCACGAGCAAGTTCTTTTTCATCCGGATCACTAAAATATAAAATAAAAAAACAAAATAAAATTAAAATTATTTATTATATTGATTTTTACTTATTTGAAATTATATATTAAAAACTAGCTGACCCGGCGAACATTGTTCCACCTATAATTGATTAAATTATTTAATGTTTCTTTCAAAAGTCCAGCAAGCTTTAATTGTTATCACAACTTTTCGACTTTTCTGGCCAAATTTTTCAATTTCATTTCAGAAATTTTGAAATTTCACGATTTTCGTACTTCTTCGGTCGAATTTTCTAATTTTCGGTCGAATTGTTCAATTTTCGGCTCCATTGTGTGTTAATCTGGTTCAATATAAATCCAACAAAAAAATCCCCATTCAAATCGAATGATGATTAGCCGAGTTATGCGCGTTCGAACACAAAAAGGGATTCATTTTTATAGATATAGAAGATAGGGCTTAACTACTTTGAAAGCATTGCTTTAATTATGAATAAAAAAAAGTTTTGCGAAATATTGGTAAGCCTTTTATTAATGAGTTTAAAGGAGAAAAAAAAACATACCTAACCACGACAAAGAGGCATGGTTTAAAATTCGACTTTAACTATAACTTTATACTAAAGGAAACAATTTAAAAATTGTTTGCTAGAAACGTCAAAACCAATGACCTCTACGTTCTAACACATAGGGGTTTCCTTTGGAAAATTCAGATTACTGCCTAAAATTCGATTTTTTTGTGGCGAATGTATTAGTTTACATTCGTGAAAGCTGGATTTTGGAATACAGCCTCCTGATGGTGTTCTGAAGAAACTGTAAAAAGTCCCCATCGATAGGAGCGCCGCTAACAATTTTATGGGGGGTTAAAGGCCCCCCAAAATGGTTTTTCAGCAATATCTCCCTAACGGTACCTTGTACATAAAAAATGTTGATCACAAATTTGTAGCTTAGAAGATTTTCTACAAAAAAGATTATGACACTTTTTTTCATAAAAGTAACGGTTTTCGAAACAATTCAATCGGTAGAGTTAAGGCTTTTACTTTTCTATACAAATGGAGAATGCACATAAATATACAGGATGATTTGAGTGTGGTGAAAAAAATACCTAAATCGTATAGGTTGAGTCAAAACAAAAAAAAAATGTATGGAGAGGGGGGGGGGGGGGGGGGTCCGTTGTTATTTTTTTTTATTATTTTGTTTCAAATATTCAATGCTACTATTAATTTCTAATCAAACACTAAAAAGTAGAGTTTTTGAGAAAATTGCAAATAACCAAAGGGGCATTTAACCCCCCGTATAATTGATAGCGGCGCTCCTATTGATGGAGACTTTTTACAGTTTTTTAAGAACGCCATCAGGAGGCTGTATTCCAAAATCCAGCTTTCCGGCGATTTTTCCGAAGTCAAATGTCTAATATGACTGGACTGTAAGTAATTACATTAAATTACCTACACTTGTATGCAAAGCACCAATAGCCAACAGACGGGGTATGACTTAATTCACTTTTTTGAAAAAAAATACCTTGCCTGGTAAAAAAAATAAATACCTCAACTGAAATAACAAATAACAAACCACATAAACACGAAACACCAACCACATAAGCGAAAACTTTTTTTAACACACTGGATAAAAGTTCATTGTCCAATAAAAAAATTGAAATAGAATTTTTTATAACTTTAACCTTTCAATTTCCGGTTCACAATAACACTCTGCTGGTCCAGAAAATTGAAACTTTTCTTGGTGGAATGGATCTGTCGTTCTGGAATTCGAGCTGCCTTGGTGCTGTTGTGCTCTTACGTTGGAAGTGTCTTCCGCTGTAAGAATAAAAACAAATATGTACATAGACAAAAAAAAAACAATTTTAAATCATCAAAAATAAAGAAAAGCGTGTGTTAAGTGCGGAAGTTAAAAGTGCCATGCAAAAAAATAGTTAGAAGGACCTTTTGATCCATATCACTACACTCTGAATCACTTACCATTGAAGTTATTTGAGATGTCATTTGCACTTGGAGTCGATGGGGCAGCACTACTGCTCGTGTCACTTGAAGATGTTGTCGGTGGACTGAAAGTGGTTATAGAGAGCACATGTTCTGCGCTATTTTTTGTCGAAGTGACAGAATCAAATGAAGGGGCGGTTGAGGAAATAATAATTGGAATAGAAGTCGTCGTCGTCTGGTTATGGGTATCCATTGCAGTTGTTGTGGTGACTGTTGTGGTTGTTATAGAATCCATACCTCTCTGAACAAAAGGCTTTCGGCCATGATAACGATGGTGACCAGTTCCGCGTCGTCGAGGGTGATTGCCAAAGGCAATTCCGCCTCCTCTGTGCGGTGTTTCAAAAATGTCATTACGCTCCGTTGTTTGTGAGTGGAAAAAATTCATGTCCAGCATTTGCCCGTCCTGCATGGGCTTTCTGGGTTTGGTATTGTGGTGGAATCTATCAAATTTACTTCCACGCCTCCCACCCTTGATGGGACGACGACGTGGGGGATGATATTCGCCATCAGCCGTTGAGCTCTCCATTAATTCATCTTTAAGGCCATCATCAGCTTCATCATAATTCACATCGTCGAATTTTATCATCCCACCCGGAGATGCAGCTGATGCTGTCATCGACTTATTCTCTTTCAATTGCTTTTTAATGTCCTTGAGATGATTTATCTTATCCTTGAGTACTTTAATCAGCAAATCGATTTGGCCGCGTGATTTGCGCCATGTCTTTTCGTCGTCATAAATCACATCAGAACAATTGACTTTGCCTGTTTCGGATTCGATGAAACATTTCGCTCCCAGTTTTCCACCGGGTTTGGATGACTTGCCCACGCCACTGCTACCACTGACACCAATACCAATCCCACGGGTCAAGTTATTCATATTCAGTTCGTGTTCGAGGAATTTCACTTCCAGAGTTTCCAGTGTGGTTTGAATTTCTTGAATAATTTTCGTAATTGGGTCATTGAGAGTTGAAGAGGAGGTGGTTGTTCCCTCAAGATAGTTGGGCGTATCTCGCTTTTGACGGTATTTTATTTCGTTTCCATGTCTATCATTTGTGGAAGAATTTTGTGAATCATCATCATGGTGAAGATGGTATTCAATTAGCGATAGAGCATTAGATACATCAAGCAATTTCTCAATTTCCTTGGGAAAATAGTTAAGGTAAATCTCATTTAGGGAAGAATTTTCATCTATAGCTTGTGGATCTTGTGATGGTTGCGATGGTAATCCATTAAACGTATCGCGTTTATGACGACGTGTTAAGAAAGCCTGATTTCTAAGGAATGAACCACAGAAATTTTTATTTAAACTTTTCTTATTATTTTGTTGCATAAATAATTTACCTTTTGCGTAAACGAGTTCCAAAGTAATCCCGATTTGTTTTGATTTTTGTATAGACAACTCCATCAGGAGTAAAGCAAGCACAATTTCGCTTAGACTGCTTGGGCATTTTGTTCAATTCGGCTAAATGATGTTGAAGCTGTAACTAAATAAAAAGTTTATGATTTGCAAATGTCCTTGAAAAATATACATGTTAAGTTGAAAGGCTCTTAGAAAGTTGATTTTATTGGAATCGTCTTGTTTAAGAGTCAAATGTCAAATAGTAGTGGCTATATAGAATTATTTAGAATGTTAATTTATTGCAGCGGTGAAAAGGATATCTATTTAAACTACATAAGGCAAATTGAAACCTCCCGCATGGAAAAATGGCAAGTTTTTGGCAAGTTTAGGCGAGGCCCTGGAAAGTTTTCGGTAAGGAAAACATGGACGAGGAAAACATGGCAGACCCTAATTAGTGCCTCGCTGAGAACATTTATTTAATTCAGTATTGGTGAGGCTCTTGATGGTAACTAAGTACATATGTGAAATCATTTTACGAAAATTTATAAAAGCAGGATCTTATTACATCTTAATAAAAATCTGAAATAAGTAAGCTTTTATCACCTTTAACAAGAAAAAACGTGTTTTTGAATTCCTCTTAATCTCCCAATATAAGCAACGCACTGCCACAGAAGTACAAACGATGACACTACCGAGCGCTGCACGCTTTTAAACGGACGTAAATGCACACAAACGGCATGAATATAGGGACTATCAGAAGTATGTTGACAGGACCAACCAATATGACCATCAGTTCATCGGCAAGCTGAGACGTTGTAGGTACACTGAAGTCTTTGAAGCAACATTCTTCCATGGCGATAGACTGGCCAAGAAAACGATCATTTAGAGTGTATAACCAGGGTGGTGACTAGTGAGAAAAAAAAAACATATAAAACAAAATATGTGGACCAAATCTAGTTTTAACTAGTCAGGGCTTTGGCAGAATTTAACTGACGAGGCAAAAAGGTTCATAACTGGCGAAGGCCTAGCGAATGCCTCTAGTAACCCTTGCTAGACCCTTGTTAGTAACTATGAAAAACTTGCCAGGGCCTTTTTGAAAACTAGATTCTCGGGGCGGGCTCTTATAAGGACAGATTGACGGTGGAAATTTTTAGTCTACAGGAGTTTTTCAACTTAAAAATTGAAATTTATGGAATAGAAATTTAAAGTTGAAACTTAACTTGAAATTGAGTAGTTCATAATGATAAGAGCTAGTTTTTACTTGCGATTATATGAAGGCACTTAATGGGAAGAAATATGGATTCGTAAAAAAATCGAACACGCGATTTTCGAAAAAAGTGGGTCACACAATTCCGTCTCTATGTGTGACTGTTTATCTATTCGGGTATAGCCTAACCTAAACAGATAGACAGTTCAATTTTCTTTAAAATTGGCTTTTATTTTGTTCATATTTTAGGACTAAAAATAACGGTAACTGTCATATAATTGTGTGTAATATTTTTTAGAAAATTGTATTCTTCTCAAAAATGGTTTTGTAGAATTATTATTTAACTCAAGTTAATTTAAATTTCAATAGGTAGTATGTTTCTGCATACCTACATACATATATGTACATACATATGTACATATATGCTATCTTTAGGTGGAGGGAGTTAAATTTCCAAAAAATAGTTACTATAATTGCACCTCCCATAGAATGCTTTTTAAAGTTAAACTTACGGTCTAGTCTTCGTAAGTTTTCAAAAAAGTATTGAAATTATAAAAACGCAAAAAGAAACTACAGTAAAACCTGGATAAGTGCCTGACTATAAATGCCTCGTTTTGAGAGGTAGGTATTTGGTATTAACTAAATCAGGAGGAAGAGAATTTTCAGAACTTATCTTCCACGAAATTTCATGATCTAAACTTTCTTTACCAAAAGTACTTTTCTCTAGCGTTTATCGTTAAAAAGTTACATGCGAAAAACTGATGTTTTTGACATACCACCTTCAGTAACATTTTATGCAACCCAGTTGCGAAAATTAACTTTTTAGGCAGTACTCCTTATGCCAAAAAAAGAATAGTGTATTTAATAAAACGCACGACTGGATCGCACAAACTTGCTATTGTAGTAAAAGTTTCTTCGAATTTTAAAGATTGAGTGTGATAAAAGTAAATAATTTTTCTATGGTAGCCTTAAGTTTAGACTAGTACCTATTATACACTATAGAGCTTAAATTTAAAAATTATTAAAAATCAACATAATTCGAATTAAATGTATTAAAAACGTTTTCTTAAATTGTTTTGAGAGCTAAAAAAAGTACACCATTTTCTTTAACTAATCTTAGTTTTGGAGAAAAAAAATTTAAAATCGTAGGAGCGGTTTTTTTTTTTAAATTAATTTTTTATATATAAAATTTTGTAAACATTATTAAGAAAAAAAATTGGTACACAATTTTTTAGTATTTATTTATGTTGAATTAATAATTAATTTGAAATTTTTTTTTAAATCCAAAATTTGTGTTTTTGAAAATTTTGATATGCAGAATTATTTCAACTTTTAAGAACCTTTTGTATAAAAAATTAAATTTTAATCGGTTACACAGATAAGGCGATAATTCAAAATAAAAATAAATGGTTCCATGAGAGGTACTGTTAATAATGGTTAACTGTAATTATTGTTTTTGATAAGTCATAGAAAGTACTAATATAAGTATTCAGAACAATTTTAATCAAAATCGTACGAGTCGTTTTCGAGAAAATTTAGATTTTCTGTAAACATTTTCTTTAAACATTTATATGGAAAGCATCGTTAGTTTTGACTATAAGAAAAGTGTTTGTTCAAAACATTCTAAATAATGTTAAAAAACCACTCAGTACTAAGTTTCGTTAAAATCAACCCAGTCATTTTCGAAATATTTTACTAAAAAAAAATCCAAAAATTTTTTTTTGAAAATTTTGGTACACTATACTATTTTTTTAATTTTTCAGAAGATTCTCCAAAAAATATTCATCAAAATCAGCTGACTCTTTTTCGGGAAAATCGAAAATAAAAAAACTGGTATGTGAGGAACCATTTAAACCATTTTTTGGAAATTTTATTTACACTTAAAGGTAGTCTATATTTAATAAAATTTATAGATTTTTTTTTAGAAAAATCTGTGGAGCAATTTTTGAGAAAAATAGGATTTTTCAAAAACGTACCTTTATTTTCGCTTCGAAAATAAAAAAAATTAAAAAACGTGTCGGGGGAATGTCCAAAAAACACTATGTACCAAGTTTAAATAAAATCGACCCATAGGTTTAGGCTGTATGCAAGTACACAGACAGACAGACGGACGGAACTGCGAGATCTACTTTTTCCATCTTCCCTATCATCTTAATGTCAAGTTTGATCAATCAAATGGGGCCCACTCGGGCGTATACGCACTTTTCTTATTTTATTAAGTCTTTAACAAAATTTCCTAAAAATTTTTATTTTAGCAATAAATTTTTACTTTCTTACTATAGGGCAATATTTGGATTCTTAAAAAAAATCGAAATCGAGATACCAATCAAACTTCAAATTACTATGATAGAGAACACGAGTAATGGGTCCTGTATGTCTGTATGTCTAGTCTATGGTCTGTTTGTCAGGAAAATTTTTCAGTTTTGTTGTCAAAACTCAGAGGAAAAAAAATTTGGTTTCGCTTGCTCACTTTTTGACCTGGAGAAATCTCTAAATCATATTTTTTACTGAACACGCCAACATGTATTCTGCTATCCGCAAAAGGGAAATGATTGCTCCAAATTTTGTATAAATTTCGATAAAAACAGGATTTAAACAATTAGATTCTTTTAAGAATTTCAAAACTAAATACCTGTTAATTTGCACTCTAAAGATTGAAGATTTAAAAAAAAAATAATTTAGGGCAAATTGAATGAAACTTTCACGTGAATCGAAAGTTTCTATCGGATCGAATAGCAGAATAGGGCTGATTGTTAAATACTTCAAAATATTTGTATGAAATTTTCTGTATAAATAATATTTTTTCGAGAACTCAGACGACTGACTACGTTTTTCTTTTTGCGATAAAAATGGTTTTAAGTACCTACCTAAATCTTCACTTGGATTTTATTGCATTTTAGAGCATACGAGTACCTTTACAGTATTGTGTTAAAAACATATATATATATATATTTGCGAATTTTGACATTTTTGAAGTAGTAATATCTTGTTTCTGGTAACTCCTATGAAAAAAAATGTTATAAATTTTTTTGTGGAAATTTTGAATTACAAAATTGTTACTAAGATTTTTCGGTTTTTGGCTATGTTATACCTTATTATCGCATACTTTCTTTTCAATTTCACATACGAGAACGTCTTTTTTGTTTGTTTTTTAGCAATTTTTTTTTGCAATAATCTTACTCTTGTATATGCATATGGCAAATGATTGAATTAAATGTAAATCTCACATGAAATTTGCACTTATGCTTTCTCCAACGACCCGCTTCATTTACACATTTCCACTTCTGACCGGGGCGACAATTTTGCAACAAAGCTGGATCCGAACATTCTGAGTTCAATCGCATCATCTTTGTCATATATGGCGCCAGTGGCAGATGGTTATCGAATTGATCTTGTTGCTGTGTTTGTGCATCCACAATACCGCCATAGTCACCCAGTCCGGTTGAACTCTCCATCTCCATGCCTCTTTCATCTTCCACGTCACTTTCAAATTCATCATCTTCCTCATTATCGTCATCATCACCAAACTTATTGTCATCTAATTTCAAACATTGAAAAGAGAGATTTTATATTTTTTATTGATAAAAAAATAACTAAAAATTCAGGGTGAAATCATCAACTCACCATCAATGTCATCGAAATCATCGTGTTCCTCATGTGATTCTAAGTTGATATTTTCTTCATTACTACGAAGAGCATCAACACTCGAATTACCCGCCTCTATGGCCACCTTGGTAGTTATATTCTTAGGAATGTCCTCAACCAAGGTACTATTCACTAACTTCATGTCAAGTCGCTCCGCTTGTAGTCTCGCCTTAGACTCGGCTATTTGCTCTGCAGTTTCCCGCCGACCGGAACTCTCAATTAGGAATGTATCCGGCCATAGGTCACGTATGCTACGATGTCTGCTAAGGAGTAGCGGCAAAATACTTCGACCGTCCATGTGCGGGGGTGTTGGCACCCCACCCATGTCGAGGAATGTTGGTGCCAAGTCAATATTTAACACTACTTCATCAACTCTAAATTAAAATTGTACAGCACAGAATTAGATATAGATCAATAGAAAGTTCGTAGACGACGACAGCAACAATTACGATACTTACACAATTGCCGGCTGAATGCCTGGTCCACGTATGAGAAACGGAACTCGTACATCAAATTCAAAAGGAAAACTTTTACCCTTAATCAATCCGAACTGCCCCAAATGGTAGCCATGGTCTGAGGTGTAGATGATGTACGTGTTATCGAGTTCACCGAGTGCCTTAAGTTCATTATAAACTCGTTCCACAGCGACGTCAACACTTTGGAGGGTTTGTAGTCTTTTAGTCATCAGAATGTTAGTGAAGCGTTTGTGCACCGGTTCCATGGGCTGAGTTACTCGCAAGATCCATTGTTTATCGGGATTTGGTGCATGGTCATAGGACGGGGTACTGAAAGTGAGTAAGTAATAAAAAAAATGAGATTTTAATTTAAATTATTTAGAATTATGTAAGCAGTATTTTATTTGTTTACACAGAGAAAACATAAACAGTAGGGGAGTAAGAGGAGACAAAATTTCCTTTATTTTATCTCTTGGTGGATTTGCACTTCCCCTGTAAATAGAATAAGGTGGATTGAGTTCTAAACCTCTCAAATGATATTTCAATGCACTAACCATTTCCCGAAAGAATACTACTTAAACAGACATGGGTACAATTCAAATTTACCGCTAAACAATACCCTAAACACGCTAAGAAGACCCAAGTTTGAAAAGCTTAAGCTTTACGTCAAAGTAGAGACATAAAGACTGTTTTTGTAGAGATTTGGTTTTCAAGTTGGCAAAACTGTTTTAAAGCACAAACATTTTGACAGTTGATAGCCGTTCGTTTTGCCATTTCAACATGAATAGTCTGACAATAAATGTTGCTTATTCTTTTTGAAAAATGTCGTTTAAAAAGGAGATACCGATGCACAGTAGTGTTGAATGTCTGATTTCGAAATGGGAGGAAAATATTGAGCCGGATAAAGCATTCCACATTCGTGTAGTATGACTGAAGAAAGAATTCTGTACTAAACATTATGTCCGAATTTGGGCTCAAGCTCGAAGGTTAACGGATGAGCATTTCTAAGTACCGAGCATAACAGTTGAAATGTTTCAGGCTACGTATGCAACTAGCTATTTCACTGGGCACTTTCAGAAGACATAGGTGACTAGGAAGCTAATTATGGTCAGCTGTCAAAAATATGCATTCCAATCTAGGCAAATTTTATTGGAAAATGGCTGGAAAGCTAGGTGAGAAATATATCCCTACGTTGCTAGTCAAGTGCATTTGTGTCAGAATATCAGCTGATTATATTTTGTCATTAAACAACAAGCTGTATTATTAGTAAGACAAGTTTTCAAATAATATTACAAAATTCCGAACTGATTTCTGCCTTGTGTGAAGTGATGCTCAGATAAAAAATTATTAAAAGTATACTTTCTTTCTATCAAGGGAAGTTAAAGGTTTGAAGTAAGGTTTGTAGTTTGGCATTAATGACATCTCTAGTCATGAACTAGGTTCCTAAGTCAAATTTTCGTTCAAACGAACGTAGTTGAAGTTCCCTATATCTTCTAAACGTACGCACTGTTAAACACAGAAATACATGAAACATTGTGTAGTGTTCACGAGATGCAAATGTTTCCGTTATAGTTCTAATACCTATCATATTTATAGCTGTTTTATTAATTCTATTTAAGAAACGCGACCATATTTGAGCACCTGCTCAAATATGAGAATTGGCAACAAGTTTTGGACGAACAATTAGAAGTAGAGAAAAATGTCTTATATCTTCCAAGAAAACCTTAACATTTAGCAGCGTTTTTGGCGACTTCGAATATGTAGTCGGTCATACAGATACCGGAGAACTGAAACTTACTGGCTGAACAGAATAGAATGACGGAACTGAAGCCGCAGACGGAACTGGAAGAGCTGTCAAAATGTGTCGTACGTTATTTTTTTTATATGTCCACAATGGAGCTGTACAGCTTTGAAAGTATTTTGAAGAAAAACAAAAGAATATTATTGTGTACAAGCTCAGAATTCACATTTTTTGTTTCCAATAATTTTCCTTTTAATAAATAATTTTTTTCGCGATACAAATAACCACAATATTTTTTCCGACCCAAAAAGTTGTTTTTTTTCTTCATACAAATTGGAACGTCAAAAGTGCCGTACGTGAAAAGTTAAAAGTTGGTGAACTCTTCCGTCTGCGTCTGCAGCTCCGTATGCGTCTACGTTCCGTTGTGTTCCCAACATTGAATTTGCGTGTATTTAATATTTTGACAGCTATTCCGGCTCCGTTTCTGTCTGCGTCACAATTCTGTTCAGCCAGTTATTCAGTTTCCTTTTTGCAATTGCCGCTCATGGAAATCTGTATTGGGAGTGGGTTTCACTTTAATGAAAGGAGTCAGAATTGAATTTTTTACGGATTAGATTTCAAATGGTTTTTGATATAGACGGACAATGCTGCCAAGATCCAAATTCAATTAACTTACCATACGCAGACATTGAAGTTTTATATCCGAATGACAAGGATGCGAATCTAGAAACGAATATGAAGAAGAGATTTTCCAATACCAAATGCACGCATTTCCGATAAGAGAGCTTTTGAAACATCAAATAGGTACAATAATCTTAGGCGAATTGGCGAAATGGCGAATTGGTTAACATCGCGTTAAAATTTTATCCGAAGATTAATTTTTGAAACTAATCAGGTGAATCCATATGGAGAAACGTCAAAATTTAATCTCGGATAAAATTTAATTGAAATTTTAATCGAATTCGCACACGGGCCTGACTTTCACCAATGATTTTAAGATTTTTGCCAGTTTTCGGTGAGATCACTGGTGGACCTATTACATGGTACTAAGGCCGTGTGCGAATTCATTTAAAATTTCGATTAAATTTTATCCGAGATTAAATTTCGACATTTCTACGTACAGATTCACCTCACTAGTGTCAAAAATTTATCTTCGGATAAAATTTAACAAGATTTTAACTCAATTCACACACGGCCTAAGAAAGCCATTCTCCCGCTCATTAAGAAGCTTTCATTCTTAAAGATATTTCGTGATAATTTATCAGGGTTTCTATGACCTTGAAAAGAAGGGAGTTAGTGTAATTGGGTAATAGTATTAGGGGGGAAAAGATTCGCATTTCTTAGGGATAGGCTGGACAAATTCTGTTTTCCATCGAAGTCGATTATCTATTCACCAATAAATATGTAACATTGAACCACTAAACAATTGCAGTTTTATTGCTGATACAGCCTCTGAAAAATTAGTCCAGAATCGGGCTTGTTACTTTTCATTCGAGCTAGCTGCAGCGCAAATAGGTGTGCCCGAAATCATATCCATACATTAATGGCATCCATTTATTTTTAAGTAAACTATTTTTTGGAAATTAACATGATTTTAATTTGTTTTATTTCATTTTGAAGTTGGTATCTCTATTATCTATCTTCTTATCTATAAAAATGAATCCCTTTTTGTGTTCGTACACGTATTACTCGCCTAAACATCATCCGGTTTGGTTTGGGGCTTTTTTATTGGATTTGTATTGAACCAGATTTACACTCAACGAAGCCGAAAACTGGGCAGAATTGGAAGAAGTACGAAAATTGTGAAAACACCTTGAAATTTCAAAATTTCTGAAATGAAATTGTGTTCGTTCGCGCATAACTCGGCAAAACATCATTCGATTTGCATGAGATTTTTTTTTGATAGATTTTTATTGAACCAGACTAACACGCAACGGAGCCGAAAATTAAAAAATGCAAATTATGAAAACATCTTGAGATTTCCAACCTTTCTGAAGTAGTTTTTTATTCGTACGCACAAAACTCGGCTGAACATCATCCAAATTGGATGGAAATTTTTTTGTTGGATTTGTATTGAACCAGATAAACACACTGGAGATAAAAATTGGAAAATTAGGTCGGAAAAGATCGGAAGTCGTGATAACAATTGGAGCTGGCTCGACTAAAATCTTTAAAATTGAATTTCATTCAATACAGTCCAATGAAACAAAAATAATTTTTTTATTTTTGTTTTCCTTCTTCTTATTAATAATTTATTCAATTATAGGCGGAACGAAGTTTGCCTGGTCAGCTAGTTTTATCTACATATATCTATCTATGTATATATATAAAAATTAAATGGTTTTCGTTTATAACCACATCACTCACGAACGGCCCGGTGGATTTGCTTGAATTTTTTTTGATTATGCTCGGCATTTTCTGTGGAAGGTTTTAAGCTAAGAAATTTTTCAAAATTTAAATCCTAAATAGATTTTTCTATGCAAAATGTTTATTTTTACATTTTGTTTATTTGGTTGCTATGCTGTTTGCAAAATTTCCATATCAAAAAATTTAATTTTTTACTAAAGAAAAAAATTGTAGTAGCCGTGGCGTGATGGTTAGTGCGATGGGCTGTCATGCCAGAGGTCTAAGGTTCGATCCCCAGCCTCGCCACCTATTTATTTACAAGAAAAAACGGCTACTGCCTCTTGCGAGGAATTGACAAATCCTCCAAGAGTATCTCCTGTCACAGAAAAGTGCCACTCGTTAGCCGTTCGGATTCGGCAATAAACTGTAGGTCCCCTCCATTCCTGCAGACACGCACACAGGAATGGTTGAGAGTTGTAAGTCACTAGGCCCTAGTTCTACATGAGCTGTTGTGCCATCAAATTTATTTATTTATTTAATTTTACTAAAGAAAATTGGAAGCCTTGAGTCGAACACTGCAAGATCTACGACAGTTATATTTTTGGCAGGTGATTTTAGCCAAACACTTTTCATTATTCCGAGATCAATAGCTGCTGAAGAAATCAATGCATATCTGTGGCGGCACGTCAAGACACTTCATTAAACATTTAAATATCCATGTTCACTTGCAACATGATCAAACTGCAGAGACGTCTTCAAAATGTTTGTTCGACATCGGAAATGGGAAAATTGTTGCAGATGTTTCTATAGCGGACTTATTACCTTGCGTGAAGATTTTTGCAACTTCACTGCGTCAAAAGAAGAACTCGTCCAAAGAGTGTTTTCAGACATTGCAGAGCATTAAAAGAAATGCATTTGGTTGAGCGAACGTGCTATATTAGCTGCCAAAAACAAAGACGTGAATGATCTTAATAAGGTCATACAAAATACGATTATGAGATAGGTTGTTTCCTCCTACACATCAGCCACGATTTTGCAATGGCACCAGACCAGCGGCAAAAAAGCTCATGAAAAACGTCATCAAAGCAACTATTTTAAAGGGAAATTATAAAGACGAAGACATTTTTTTCCACGAATTCCAATAATCTCAAAAATTTTGCCGTTTGAGTTCAAACGCAATCATTTTCTGATTCGGCTTTCTTAGTTGTTTATCAGTGATGGAAATCGACTTTTGCCAATAGTACTGAAAGCAGAAAAAAAATAGTACTGAAAATGAACAAATAGTACCGAAATTTTTCCAATCGTGAATTCTACAGGAATTTAATATTTTATTGGACGTTATCATCGTTAGAGGAAGATGTGGTTTGAGTATTCAGCCATCGACCCCTTGCAACCATCTCGATTTGGAGATCAACAATGCAGCTTCGCATGCTTTTTCGTACTTACGTCGGAAAACAAGTTTATATTTTGTTAAAAATTCAAGAAAATCTGAAGTGTATCTTTGGTAAAAATTGATCTAGCATTCTGCAAACGAGGTGTAACAGCGCATGCATGGGCCAGATACATTCCAAATCAAAAAATAAGTTTAATTTCTAATTAATATTTTTGACAACTTTATTTGAGGGCGATACAAAGTTCGCCAGGCTCGCCGCTAGTACATTTTAAATGTTTATGTCAACAAATTCTGAATAATGTAACGTTTAATAAATAATTTGAGATACATGGGAATCATAGTAGGTATATTGTTGAATATTTTTGGAAAGATAATAGAATATTTGACCCATGTTTGAGGAATATTTGGTTTACTTATTTTTTCGAGGACAGAATTTTTCTTAAAACATATTTTTTCGGAAGAAAGATTTTACAGTTTTTTTATATATACCTACATATTTTTTTTTCATATTTGGAATCATTTTAAGAAAAAAGAATGCATGGAGGAAAGTTCTAACTTCCCTCTTTTTTAGTTCTTAAGAAATTAAAAACAAACTTTTTATTTTATGAAATAAAAGATAAAAAATTTTATAAATTACAAATATAAATATTTATTTATTTAAACTATGTCACAACTTTTGCTTTTTAATATTATTTTCGACGCGTTTCGGAAGTCAAAATTCCATTTTCAGGTTCGATTTTATGATATAAAATCGAACCTGAAGATGGAACTTTTTATGATATAAAATCGAACCTGACGATGGAACTTTGACTTCCGAAACGCGTTAAAAATAATCAACCCTATCGAGGTATCCGTTCGGAAGAAAATTTTCTCCGATTTGTATGAAATCGGAGAATTTTCAATTGAGGTATCCGTTCTGATTGACACATCAAATCTTCCGAAAAAATTAAACACACTTGCCACTTCATCGCAGTGCAATACAATGCGTTAAGTAAAGAATATTTGGCAGCTGTGCGTTAAATTTCTTCCGATGGTTTCCGACAAGCAATAGTTGCGGAATAAAAATGGAAACTTTTCAAAATTGTTATTAAAAAATTATTTATAAATTATGTGTTGTCTTTAGTATAATAAGTGTGTATTTGAGAATGAAAACAATGGCTAGGGTTAAGCAACAGCGATTGGTGGATATACTTACTGCAATTTTATGGTACCCATTCCTACTTACGCTGCATCTAAAAATTTTTTTATATTCGAGTGGAACGCGTCTTTCCTCTTTTTGTCTTGTCCTTATGTTTAAGCCTTCGGCTTCCAAAACTAAAGCGACACTACCTATTCATTTATTTGCAAACAAATCTATAAATTTTTCAACAATTTTCAGATAAAAGTTTTTCGCTTATGAAACAAAACAGCGGAAGCTGACCCAATGTCAAAATAACGCGATTGTATGCTTCATTTATGTTGTTCCGAAACGGATACCTCGAACGCTATCTAAGTTGCGATCGGATTTGACTTTCGTATCGGAATTTCTTCCGAACGGATACCTCAGGGCTGAATATTAAAAAGCAAAAGTTATGATATAGTTTGAATCAATAAATATTTATATTTAAAATTTCTAAAAATATTTATCTTTTATTTCATATATTAACACAACTTGGAGACACCTACAATGATTTTTATTTTAGTTGTTTGTTTTTTTTTTTTTGTTTTGACGTAAAAAAATTTTCATAATTACATATAACCCTTTTTCCGTTTTTTTTTTTTTTACCATTTTCTATTTTTTTTTAAATTTTGACTTTGAAATTTAATTTCTTAAAAACATTCATTTAAACAACATGAAATATTAGATTTCATATTTGGTTTTTGAATATTTGTTTTCGATTTTTATACAACCTGAATCAGCTTGTTTAAAAAAGATTTAAAAAATTGATTATTTTCCTTAATTTTCTAGATACGAAAAAATATTTTTTTATTATGTATGCAAAACTAAAGAAAGTTCCTACCGCAGCAAACATCTACATTCGAAAGGTACCTACATTTTTGAATTTGAAATAGTACTGAAAGTTGAAAAGTGGTACTTGCGTACTGGGAAAATTAAATAGTACAAAATTCAGTACAATAGTAAGCCCTTTTCCAACCATGTTGTTTATTCTCCTTTATTGCCACGCATTCCTACGGGAGTGGCAATAAAGGAGTTAGGGCAGCAAGCCTTACACCAGTCTTGCCACTCCTGCGGTGAATGCGAGCGTCATTTGAAACTGTGATGGCCGTCCCTCCTCAAGATTGATACAATACTCTTGTGGTAGGGGGCGACCCTCTCGATTCACTCCGGCCTGACATAACAAAGCAAACTTACACCATAACCACTGACCTATCAAACCCACCCACCAGGCGTTGTGGGGAGCCAAATGCTCCTCCGGACATGATGGGGGGAATGATCCACTCAGTGGGGGTAAAGGAGAGGAACACGCCCTCAAAGGACAGCGGTGACGAAACCTTCCCTCAACCCGGTGTCAATGCTTCTGACGACAGCTACTGTAACCCCCCGATAGCCTAAAGCAGCTGCTTGCTGAAATCTATCCCCTATAACGGGATATGTCATGTCTTGTTTTTTGACATACTCTAATCTTTTTGGAATCAATTTTTTTGTGTGGATTTAAACATTGATGATATTTGAAATTCTATGCGTAGTTGCGGTTAAGTTCCCTTTTTCCCTAACTATAGTTACACATTTTGTCAAAAGGACCACAAACGCCCTTTGTCTTTGCCTAATTAGTACAAATGGTTGGTTGGGAATTAAAAAAAGAGCTCACCTAACTACTTGCATCTGATGGATTGACATGTTAAATAGGCTTTGGTTTTTCTCATGATTATAAAGTTAATCTAACATTTAATGAAATTGATTGATTTACCATACATGATGAATTAAATTAAAATGTCAATTAGCAAATTAGAGCTTTGAACGTACCAACTAATAATCTTTGAAAAGGGATTTGGTTTGTCGAATTAGCAGAATTGTGCAAAATGTAAATGCAAATCTATAAAAAACAAAGAAAAACACATTATGTAGGTATGTCGTTTTCGATTGGATTTGGGAGTTGTGTTCCATTTCTGTCGAATATGGAAAATTTGGAGTGAAAACTATTTCAATATTTTATTAAAGGGAATAAAACACTCCCGCAAAATCCAAACGAAAATGACCAAAAATACCTTTATATCTTGAAGGTTCAAAGTTCCAAAAGCACTTTGAATGCTGATATGTAGATATAATTATAATGAATATTTTTTTTTTTTACTTTCAAAAATTTATTAAAACTGAATTGAGTTGTATGTTGGTAACCACCTAGCTGCAGTTGGTTTTTTTAATATCTGAAAGCAGCTTAACGTGAAAAGTTAAAAGTTGGTGAACTCTTCCGTCTGCGTCTGCAGCTCCGTCTACGTTCCGTTGTGTTCGCAACATTGAATTTGCGTGTAATCAATATTTTGACAGCTATTCCAGCTCCGGCTCCAGTTCCGTCTCCGTCACCATTCTGTTCAGCCAGTAAAGCTGCTAAAAAGACTATATTGCTGGCCATTTAGGGGAGGACTTATATTTTCACTACAATCTTGTGTCTTGTATTTACATAAAAAACGGGTGTACATAATCTTAAAATCGCATCCAATCCACATACAATGCTAACCACACTGCTGTTGAATACTTTTTGCTGTAGGCAGGATGCCTAGCCTACCTAACCTATAGGTACAATAGACTTCAATAAACTTTTACTAATTAGGGAGCATAGGGAAGAATTTTTCCAAAACCCATCGAGATTTACATCAAAAAAAGGTCTTTTTATAATCTATATCCACACAAAAAGCTTCCACAACGTCTGCTTCTCGAAATATTTCCTCCTAAAGTGATTTTACTGAATTTCACGAAAAAATTAAAAAAAAAAACAATAGCTCTATACAGGAAGATGAATACACTTGTCCTGGTTATGGCCATGAGCAGCGGGCAGTTACAACTTACATACAAATCTCGTTATCTCCCATATATATATATATATATATATATATATATATATATATATATATATATATATATATATATATATATATATATATATATATATATGCCTGGTGTTTTAACCATATAAATTATTATAGAATCACTCATTAAATATATATTATCTACTGGTAAAAGTAACGATACTCATAAAATAATGGATCAACTATTCTTCAAAATTATGAGTTTTCGATTTAATTTCATTTGCAAAACTTTCCCACTTCACTTTATTGATTGGAATATTATACTCAAGCTACAATTACTGAAACTTTTGAAACATAATCTCAAATAACTTCAACTCCTTTTCATCAAATTCAATGCGCCTGGAAAAATTACTTTCAACATTATATAGGTAG
Organism: Epistrophella euchroma; assembly: GCA_947049315.1. Lineage (NCBI taxonomy): Eukaryota > Metazoa > Arthropoda > Insecta > Diptera > Syrphidae > Epistrophella > Epistrophella euchroma. Next base: position 129,762,297 of record OX346246.1, read on the forward strand.
AAAATGAAACCCTTACAGTTATAAAAATAATTCCATTGGCTAATTGATCCTCTTAAAACTGCCAAATCCCAAGCAAGCAACGAATCTCATAAAATATAATATTCATTAGCCCTTTAAAAACCACTTAGTCCTTATAGTCCGATCCAAATGAATATTCAATAGAAATTGGAATTTGTTTTCACGATTGACTTCCTCTTATGAAAAGGAGTTCATAAATAAATATTAAGAGTTCCCTGGGGATGTGCACACACATATATACATATCGAATAAAATAATATTCTCCCTATAATCAAACATTAAAACCCCCTTTTGTTTTATGTCGGTTTATTGGTTTCATAATGTTTCAAGTCGAAAAGTTTCTTGTTTTTTTTTCGAAAAGAAAAAGAACGTACCTACAAAAAAGTTATGCTTTTATTTAAGCTTTTTCCTACCTAACAATAGATTATTGCCTTTATATCAACAAGGCAACTGTTTCGAACTTTGCCTGTAAACATAATTTTAACATTGAAAATGTTTATAGGATCGTTTTGACAGAGTTACCAAAATGATTAAATGAAATAAATTCAATAAATAAAAAATGAACTTCAGCGTATAGGGGCATCACAACGAAATTTTTGGTTGGTGTTACTAAAGAAATGACCGAAATGATTGAAATGAACACATGAATTTAGAATATGAAAAATGAACTCCAGCGTATAGGAGGACAACTATCAAATTTTTGGTTGGTGTTACTAAAACATTACTAGAATGATAAAAATAAACAAACGAACACAAGCGATGAATTATGGAAGGCGTAGGTATACGGGGAAAAAACGAAGAAAGAAAAGTATTGTTCGTCGTCAACAGGCAAGCTTCAGTGGAGAATGGTCATGAAGAATATTCAAAAAGAGAAAAAAAAAACAACAACAAGTACATTCAGAAGAAGACAAATGAACAGACAAGGCAACCAACAAAAGTAGTGGATAGGTATTCTGCCAGATTTTTGAATTTTGTATATGTGTAATGTGTGTATGCATCTACATAGCTATGGAGGTAGGTAGGTTGTGATTTTGTAAAAATTAAAATGATAGGTTTTTAATTTTTTTCCATACAGAATACAATGCGGTCTTATAAGAAATGCCAGTGATGCAGTTGAGTGTGCAAGCAAGAGTAAAGCTTGCTTGAAATCGATATACCTATGTATGTAGGACAACAAAAAATATGGCAGAGCATGTTTTTTTCTAGCAACACTATTAAGACGAGATTAGATTAGAAATCAGTTTTATAAGAAATAGGTACTGTCTTTTTTAAAAAAAAAGAAAAAACGGCTACTGCCTCTTGTGAGGAATTGACAAATCCACCAAGAGTATCTCCTGTCACAGAAAAGTGCCGCTCGTTAGCCGTTCGGATTCGGCAATAAATTGTAGGTCCCCTCCATTCCTGCAGACACGCACACAGGAATGGTTGAGAGTTGTAAGTCACTAGGCCCTAGTTCTTCATGAGCTGTTGTGCCATCAAATTTATTTTATTTATATTAGGTACTGTCTTTTAAGCGCTATGTTTCGTCGAAAATGAATATTTTTTTGTATATTTACGTTTAACGTGCCGTATTTTTGTATATTTTTCATTAAAATCATAACTTGTACAGTGTCTAATAATGTTTATTTAATAAATAATAAAGGTCTATGGGGTAGGCATTACCAAAAAATTAAAACGTAACTTCATGTTATTGCGAAAAAATTGGCACTAAGGAAATTTGGGTTGGAGTTTTTGTTTTTTTAAATCAACCTATTTTTGAGTTGGTTAAATCGACTCGAACGATTTTATTCAATTTTGTAATCTAGTACTTCTAAATATTTTAAGGCCATGTGTGAATTGAATTAAAATTTCAAATAAATTTTATACGGAAGTAAATTTTGAATTTTGTACCTACGTACACATACCTACATATTCACCTCACTAGTGTCAAAAATTAAATTAATCTTCGGATAAAACTTAACGAGATTTTAACCCAATTCGCACACGGCTTAAACAATAGGTATAGATAGCTTTTGAAAATTTAGAATATATTAACCCAAAATTAAAAAAATCATGTTCCCAGTAATTCTGACTTTTTAACATTTCTTTCGTTGAAAGGTACCAAAATGTTTATTAGCCACGAGAGCAAGCTCGTGGGACTCAGTCGTGTAAATTTTGTTTTTTATTTTTGATATAATTAATGTCTTAAATAAACCCATGTAGATGAATTAAAACAATTCACCACTACGAAAAAATGCATGTACCTATTTCAAATAGGTTTAATGGCTTTTAGCCCCAGCAGATTGACGTTATGTTCGACAATCTCACTTGAACACTACATATTTTTTTTTTTTTAGATTTAACGTGTATAAAGCTAGCATATACACATTAGCATAATCAATTAAAACAATAACTAGAATTTTGTGCTCTTTTTGTGCTATTTATGCGTGGAAGTCTCGATTTTTGTGCTAGCATAGTTTTTGTTTTATGTTTTGCTAGCTTTATATGGGTAGCATAACTTTGCATAAAAAAAACTACGCTAACACAAAAATCAGGAATTCCGCACAAAATAGCACGAAAAGAGCACAAAATTTTAGTTTTTATTTCATCTGATTATGCTAAGCGGCTTAGAAGTTTTGCTAGCTTAATATTAAGGTAACATATAGATTTACATAAAACAAAAACTATGCTTGCAAAAAAATCGAGACTTTCACACAAAATAGCACAAAAAGAGCACACAGTTCTAGACGTTTGGCCTTACCAATAATCAAATTTAGTTATGACTTAAATATTGCAGTGAAATTAACCTGAACGTTATGGATCCTAAATTATTAACCATACATTATATTCTCAATTTTTTGAAATCAGTTGAATATATGGTTCATTATTTATAGTCCACGTAAATATTTAGGTAATACCATGCAGGGTTTATTATTTAGAGCCCATTCAATTATGATCCATTTTACTGAAATATTTAAGTCGTAACTAAATTTGATTATTGGTAGGGCCCGTTTAGATTTACATAATTATGTCGTTCTTTTTAGTGCAGTTTTTAAAAATACATTACATAGGTATACATACCTCCATAGAATATATTTTTACAAGCAATATTAAGCATATTATTAGGGCATAGGTATAATCATCTTTTTTTTTGAGCATATAATTACTTGTTAAGGGCATATACATATGTAATTGATTTTTAAGGGCAGAATTATAAGCGCTTAAAACTATTTTTAGGGCATATTTTTGTTTGCCCTAATAGGTATGTGAGTTTTGATATATCAGATTAAAAAAAACGATTTTTTTGGTTGAATAGAAAAGTATGATGGGGTTAGTTAAAGAATATTAACAAGATTTATTTTTTGCCCCTAGAAACTTCAGAACTCATAATGGTGTCTGAAACAGCTTATTACGTTTTAATTAATTTGTAAAGATTAGTCATGTGTTTTGTTTATATAGAAAAATAAAGTCATTTTCAATGTCCCCATGGTTACTCTATGAGTGAAATCTGTAAATTTTAATAGGAAAGAATGGATCAAAGCATTAAGTAAGTGGACGGGCTGGGTTGTATGTTCTTGTTGTTATTATTATGGTAGAAAGAGAAAGTGAATACCTAATTGTTAGGCGCCCATTGGAATTCATCAATGTTTAGAGTGCAAAATCTTTGATTATTTTGATGTCAAAATTAAGGTTGTGGTTTAATTAATATATTTCCACCAAAAAAAAATTAAATTAGGCCCAACCTTTCCCATGAAATAACTTATATTATTTCAATGATCATTGATAAGGTAGTGCAATCATTGAAATAATGAAAGTCAATTTATGTGGAAGGTTGGGCCGAATTGAAATTTTTTTTGACAGATATATTTATTAAGGCTTTATTTTGGCATCAAACTATTTATAGATTTTACTTTCTTAATGTCTTAAAATAAATTAATCAAGATTTTCAATGATGAATTTCAATGATACAACTGGCGCCTTAAAATCTATAGATATTGTATATGTATATGGGCGGAGTAGGGTATCAATAGGATAGACGTGTGGTTTATTTTAGATTTTGTTAAGCATATTGCCTGTTTACATTTTATTTTTGACGAACAGCGCATCCAGTGAGATAGGTAGATTTTGTGTGAGTAAGAAAGAGAAGGGTTAATTCCACCCAAATTACGCCGAGAGCGCCAGTTTCAATAAATGTTTTCTCGGATTGAGCAGGAAGAGTTTTTTTTTTGTGAGTGAGAGATACATGTTAGTTAAGGATGTGAGATAGGGATGGGTAGATTGAAATGAAAGGATTTTTTCTCTATAATGTAAACACGAGGAACATTTTGATGAACGAAAATATGCTTCATCAAAAATACAATGTAAACAGGCACATAAATTATATTAGCACTCGTAAGTTGCTTGACTCTCTTCTAAAAGCGTAAATTCTTGAACAGCATCTGTTCTTAGTATTAGCTGAATGTATACGGATGCAATTTTCAGAGCCTGTTGTTAAGTGGAAGAAAGGTTAAAGAAGTTATAAGTACCTACCTATTTGCAAAAGCAAATAGGACTTGACAACCATATTTCTTATACAAATTTGAGATTTCTCTATATTATATTCTATCTCCCAAGGAAACTAAAAATTGATAGTTTTAAGTACTGTTCAACTTAAAGCACTTTTTTCATTTATAAAAGCAAGTTCGTGCGACCTAGTCGTGCATTTTAATTTAATTGGAACAGAGTAGTTGTTGTATATTTTTTATGCAAATTACATAAACCAGTTGTAAGAACTTAAAAGTTTTGTAGAGTCTCCATATCAAGATTATACACCATGCAGAGTAGTTGTTGCACTTTTAAAGTTGCATTTTTTGCTTTATCAACCTATCCCATGAGGGATTTCTATATAAATGGGGTATAAAATAAAAGATAAGATTGCTCTCTACAAATCCAGTCAGTGGACGAACAGACTTTTATTGCTAAATGCAGCGGGTCCGATCACTTTTATAAAAACTCGTCTTTTTTTAAATAACCTTCACCACTTTTGAAAAAGTTTTAAACATGTTAAATGCAAAGTATAAACAAAAAAAACACAAAAGTGGTCGGACTCGCGCCAACAACCGCAATATATCAAATCAAGTCCAGCCACTCGATATGTGAAGAAAGCATCAGTCCGAGCTTTCATTCGACACCTCATTTATAGGGGTCACCATTGTTTGGCAAATGAGGCGACACTGTTCGATGGTGGCTCCTCTACCTTCTAAAATCAAATCAACTTCAGGTACCGAGCCCACGATCCACACAATCCAACAGAATTCAAAAAATGATGATGCTTCCTTCTTCAACGGATTCAACAAAAGTCTACTTTTACGTCTCGTACAAACATATTGTGCTAAAGAACATAAATTTCATTAAAAAAACATTATTAAAGTATATTTCATACAAAACAGTTTGTTTGCAAACATTGTGTAAAGTTAAAAACCTAGTAACATCAATAAAATTAGTGTTAAAATACGAAGAATAACTTAAAACAATTCAATAAAGTTGCCTGAATTAATTTTCAATATTTTTGATATAAAATTCCAAGTGTTCTGTGTTTTCTTTTCTGCCTCACTTCTTGGGACGTCAGATTCTGCTACATATACAGGGTGTCCCGAAACTCAACGTCAAGCGGGCACCGGGTGATAGGGCCCGTTCTTTAATAAGTATGAAAAAATAATCCATCTCACTTGGTTTGGTAGTTATAGCAATATTAAGAAAAATAATGAAAATCGATACCATAGCTCACATTTTTAGATACAGTGGTTACAAATTTTAAAATTTTGCTTTGTTTTATTTTTTTTACGTAATCCTTAATAACCATGCTATTGATCGCAATCACAAATCCAAGAATTAAAATTGTCAGTTTATTCGTAAGAAAAATAAAGTTTGACTGAGTCATTGTTCAAAAAAATTTTGTAAGCTAACTTTGATACTTCATATTTTTAAAAAAATGTACCACACTACCCTCGGCAAGTTATTTAAAAAAATGGCCCGTTTCATCAAGATTTCAAAATGGTACAACACTTGCTACTTATTTACTCGTAAAAAATACGATTGCTTTTTTATTTGCAAAAGGACCTCAGTTCACTTCATATCACTTTTACGTAAAGAATGCTTTTTTGCTCTCAAAAATCGGGTTTACCAAGGTGTATTTAAGATAAACAGAGGCACTTGAATAAGACACTGTTTGCAGTTAATTAGAGTGAGACAGATCAACATTACACACGGTACGCTACGATCTACGTTCTGTGGGCTTTGTTCCTCCTTTTACTAGCAATTTCTCGTAATTGTTCGCATTTGTGTTACCCTGGACTCGATTAGTGTTGTGAAAATTATGTTAGTTAGTATCTAATAATACGTAGGTCCTTAAAACCTTTCACGAATAGCGTATTTGACGAAGCTCAAGAATATAAGAATATCCATACTAGCTCATTGAAATGTTACATTAGCCTGGCATTTTTTTTCAGGACTAAATGTTTTTGATTTATGGGAGGGATAAGTGTTGGTGTAAAATGAAATTTTCGGGGCTTAAAGCCCCTCCCTCTTTTGGGCGCCATTTTGGAAAATGGGGTGTTAAATGTTTTTCGCTATATCTTGAGATTAAATTATTCATAACTTTTTAGTAAGTTGACGGATTTTGTTTAAATAACTTTTTTTAAATTAAGCATAAATAAGCGCTTATTTTCATCATGCGTCTTACAAAAATAATTTTGCACATTTGTCGAGTCCAGGGTAACACAAATGCGAACAATTACGAGAAATTGCTAGTAAAAGGAGGAACAAAGCCCACAGAACGTAGATCGTAGAGCACACAGTTCTAGACGTTTGGCCTTACCAATAATCAAATTTAGTTATGACTTAAATATTGCAGTGAAATTAACCTGAACGTTATGGATCCTAAATTATTAACCATACATTATATTCTCAATTTTTTGAAATCAGTTGAATATATGGTTCATTATTTATAGTCCACGTAAATATTTAGGTAATACCATGCAGGGTTTATTATTTAGAGCCCATTCAATTATGATCCATTTTACTGAAATATTTAAGTCGTAACTAAATTTGATTATTGGTAGGGCCCGTTTAGATTTACATAATTATGTCGTTCTTTTTAGTGCAGTTTTTAAAAATACATTACATAGGTATACATACCTCCATAGAATATATTTTTACAAGCAATATTAAGCATATTATTAGGGCATAGGTATAATCATCTTTTTTTTTGAGCATATAATTACTTGTTAAGGGCATATACATATGTAATTGATTTTTAAGGGCAGAATTATAAGCGCTTAAAACTATTTTTAGGGCATATTTTTGTTTGCCCTAATAGGTATGTGAGTTTTGATATATCAGATTAAAAAAAACGATTTTTTTGGTTGAATAGAAAAGTATGATGGGGTTAGTTAAAGAATATTAACAAGATTTATTTTTTGCCCCTAGAAACTTCAGAACTCATAATGGTGTCTGAAACAGCTTATTACGTTTTAATTAATTTGTAAAGATTAGTCATGTGTTTTGTTTATATAGAAAAATAAAGTCATTTTCAATGTCCCCATGGTTACTCTATGAGTGAAATCTGTAAATTTTAATAGGAAAGAATGGATCAAAGCATTAAGTAAGTGGACGGGCTGGGTTGTATGTTCTTGTTGTTATTATTATGGTAGAAAGAGAAAGTGAATACCTAATTGTTAGGCGCCCATTGGAATTCATCAATGTTTAGAGTGCAAAATCTTTGATTATTTTGATGTCAAAATTAAGGTTGTGGTTTAATTAATATATTTCCACCAAAAAAAAATTAAATTAGGCCCAACCTTTCCCATGAAATAACTTATATTATTTCAATGATCATTGATAAGGTAGTGCAATCATTGAAATAATGAAAGTCAATTTATGTGGAAGGTTGGGCCGAATTGAAATTTTTTTTGACAGATATATTTATTAAGGCTTTATTTTGGCATCAAACTATTTATAGATTTTACTTTCTTAATGTCTTAAAATAAATTAATCAAGATTTTCAATGATGAATTTCAATGATACAACTGGCGCCTTAAAATCTATAGATATTGTATATGTATATGGGCGGAGTAGGGTATCAATAGGATAGACGTGTGGTTTATTTTAGATTTTGTTAAGCATATTGCCTGTTTACATTTTATTTTTGACGAACAGCGCATCCAGTGAGATAGGTAGATTTTGTGTGAGTAAGAAAGAGAAGGGTTAATTCCACCCAAATTACGCCGAGAGCGCCAGTTTCAATAAATGTTTTCTCGGATTGAGCAGGAAGAGTTTTTTTTTTGTGAGTGAGAGATACATGTTAGTTAAGGATGTGAGATAGGGATGGGTAGATTGAAATGAAAGGATTTTTTCTCTATAATGTAAACACGAGGAACATTTTGATGAACGAAAATATGCTTCATCAAAAATACAATGTAAACAGGCACATAAATTATATTAGCACTCGTAAGTTGCTTGACTCTCTTCTAAAAGCGTAAATTCTTGAACAGCATCTGTTCTTAGTATTAGCTGAATGTATACGGATGCAATTTTCAGAGCCTGTTGTTAAGTGGAAGAAAGGTTAAAGAAGTTATAAGTACCTACCTATTTGCAAAAGCAAATAGGACTTGACAACCATATTTCTTATACAAATTTGAGATTTCTCTATATTATATTCTATCTCCCAAGGAAACTAAAAATTGATAGTTTTAAGTACTGTTCAACTTAAAGCACTTTTTTCATTTATAAAAGCAAGTTCGTGCGACCTAGTCGTGCATTTTAATTTAATTGGAACAGAGTAGTTGTTGTATATTTTTTATGCAAATTACATAAACCAGTTGTAAGAACTTAAAAGTTTTGTAGAGTCTCCATATCAAGATTATACACCATGCAGAGTAGTTGTTGCACTTTTAAAGTTGCATTTTTTGCTTTATCAACCTATCCCATGAGGGATTTCTATATAAATGGGGTATAAAATAAAAGATAAGATTGCTCTCTACAAATCCAGTCAGTGGACGAACAGACTTTTATTGCTAAATGCAGCGGGTCCGATCACTTTTATAAAAACTCGTCTTTTTTTAAATAACCTTCACCACTTTTGAAAAAGTTTTAAACATGTTAAATGCAAAGTATAAACAAAAAAAACACAAAAGTGGTCGGACTCGCGCCAACAACCGCAATATATCAAATCAAGTCCAGCCACTCGATATGTGAAGAAAGCATCAGTCCGAGCTTTCATTCGACACCTCATTTATAGGGGTCACCATTGTTTGGCAAATGAGGCGACACTGTTCGATGGTGGCTCCTCTACCTTCTAAAATCAAATCAACTTCAGGTACCGAGCCCACGATCCACACAATCCAACAGAATTCAAAAAATGATGATGCTTCCTTCTTCAACGGATTCAACAAAAGTCTACTTTTACGTCTCGTACAAACATATTGTGCTAAAGAACATAAATTTCATTAAAAAAACATTATTAAAGTATATTTCATACAAAACAGTTTGTTTGCAAACATTGTGTAAAGTTAAAAACCTAGTAACATCAATAAAATTAGTGTTAAAATACGAAGAATAACTTAAAACAATTCAATAAAGTTGCCTGAATTAATTTTCAATATTTTTGATATAAAATTCCAAGTGTTCTGTGTTTTCTTTTCTGCCTCACTTCTTGGGACGTCAGATTCTGCTACATATACAGGGTGTCCCGAAACTCAACGTCAAGCGGGCACCGGGTGATAGGGCCCGTTCTTTAATAAGTATGAAAAAATAATCCATCTCACTTGGTTTGGTAGTTATAGCAATATTAAGAAAAATAATGAAAATCGATACCCTAGCTCACATTTTTAGATACAGTGGTTACAAATTTTAAAATTTTGCTTTGTTTTATTTTTTTTACGTAATCCTTAATAACCATGCTATTGATCGCAATCACAAATCCAAGAATTAAAATTGTCAGTTTATTCGTAAGAAAAATAAAGTTTGACTGAGTCATTGTTCAAAAAAATTTTGTAAGCTAACTTTGATACTTCATATTTTTAAAAAAATGTACCACACTACCCTCGGCAAGTTATTTAAAAAAATGGCCCGTTTCATCAAGATTTCAAAATGGTACAACACTTGCTACTTATTTACTCGTAAAAAATACGATTGCTTTTTTATTTGCAAAAGGACCTCAGTTCACTTCATATCACTTTTACGTAAAGAATGCTTTTTTGCTCTCAAAAATCGGGTTTACCAAGGTGTATTTAAGATAAACAGAGGCACTTGAATAAGACACTGTTTGCAGTTAATTAGAGTGAGACAGATCAACATTACACACGGTACGCTACGATCTACGTTCTGTGGGCTTTGTTCCTCCTTTTACTAGCAATTTCTCGTAATTGTTCGCATTTGTGTTACCCTGGACTCGATTAGTGTTGTGAAAATTATGTTAGTTAGTATCTAATAATACGTAGGTCCTTAAAACCTTTCACGAATAGCGTATTTGACGAAGCTCAAGAATATAAGAATATCCATACTAGCTCATTGAAATGTTACATTAGCCTGGCATTTTTTTTCAGGACTAAATGTTTTTGATTTATGGGAGGGATAAGTGTTGGTGTAAAATGAAATTTTCGGGGCTTAAAGCCCCTCCCTCTTTTGGGCGCCATTTTGGAAAATGGGGTGTTAAATGTTTTTCGCTATATCTTGAGATTAAATTATTCATAACTTTTTAGTAAGTTGACGGATTTTGTTTAAATAACTTTTTTTAAATTAAGCATAAATAAGCGCTTATTTTCATCATGCGTCTTACAAAAATAATTTTGCACATTTGTCGAGTCCAGGGTAACACAAATGCGAACAATTACGAGAAATTGCTAGTAAAAGGAGGAACAAAGCCCACAGAACGTAGATCGTAGCGTACCGTGTGTAATGTTGATCTGTCTCACTCTAATTAACTGCAAACAGTGTCTTATTCAAGTGCCTCTGTTTATCTTAAATACACCTTGGTAAACCCGATTTTTGAGAGCAAAAAAGCATTCTTTACGTAAAAGTGATATGAAGTGAACTGAGGTCCTTTTGCAAATAAAAAAGCAATCGTATTTTTTACGAGTAAATAAGTAGCAAGTGTTGTACCATTTTGAAATCTTGATGAAACGGGCCATTTTTTTAAATAACTTGCCGAGGGTAGTGTGGTACATTTTTTTAAAAATATGAAGTATCAAAGTTAGCTTACAAAATTTTTTTGAACAATGACTCAGTCAAACTTTATTTTTCTTACGAAACTGACAATTTTAATTCTTGGATTTGTGATTGCGATCAATAGCATGGTTATTAAGGATTACGTAAAAAAAATAAAACAAAGCAAAATTTTAAAATTTGTAACCACTGTATCTAAAAATGTGAGCTAGGGTATCGATTTTCATTATTTTTCTTAATATTGCTATAACTACCAAACCAAGTGAGATGGTTTTTCATACTTATTAAAGAACGGGCACAACCTGCCCTATCACCCGGTGCCCGCTTGACGTTGAGTTTCGGGACACCCTGTATAGTTGGTGTCATAGAACGGCACCACACAAAATTCATTTGACGTTTCTTTGTTTCGCCTTATTCGTTAAAAATATTTCATTTAATTCGCAATTCTTAATTGGCAATTTACGTTTTCTTTTTTATCTATTATGTTTTTCAAATATTTTGCAATCGAAATTCAGCGTTTTTATATTTCGCTTTTATAAATATAAATATTATAAATATTTTCAATCATTTCACAAAATTGATTTTAGCCTGTTGTTTGTTTTGGAAAATAACGTTTCGCGGTTTTATAATTTCGCAAAATATCAGTAAGCCGTTGTATTATTTCGCAGATAGATCATTTCGCCGTTAAGTTGTTTTGATTATTTGACCTTTCATTAGCATCGGTTTTTATTAAATTTAATTTTTAACGTTTTTTCATAAATTATCTTCATAAATTACCACTTTTTTTTACATCCATACGAGTATTTTTTAGGTATTGCGAAACAATTGAATGCCAAATAAAAAAAAGCTGAACAAAAAAAATACGAAACGAAAAACGGGGAAATAAACCACCTGGAAACGTTAGTTTGCCAAACAATTCTGGCGAAACATACCATACCCCATTTTTATAGAAATCCCGTCATACATACATATAGGTGTTACATCATTAGTCAAAAAAATTAAGGGAACAAAAGAATTGTACTTTTTTTTTTAGTGTATCTCTGTGGAAAGTGATCGTATTGAAATGAAACAAAAAGCGTTTTAAAGCTTTATATTTTTGTGTTCACTGCTTTACAAAAATATTGATTGCAGGACATAATTAAGTAAGACATTTTAAACAACTTTAGACCACGAGTATATTTGTAAAGCTTCACATCGATCCGTTGAACCGTTTTTGCGTACCGATTGATCAAAATTGTTCGAACCAATTCAAAGAAGAAATTGTATGGTTCATAAACGTTTTGAAATTGTCATCAAAATGGTAAAGAAAAACATCAATTTCAGTCCACTTTTTTTTTTACAATTTTGCATTGATTAAAATCAGTTTTTCAAAAAAAAAAAATTAATAATCGAATTATATCGTTTTGAAGATACATAGCTATCTTTATTTTTATGTACACACATGTATGATAGAGATAGCAATGGTGGAAATGATATCGTCCAATCGTTTAAGTTTTAGGTGACGAGGTCCCAGTCCCAGATGAAGTTATAAAATTAAATAAGACCATAATGGCCTTAAGTCACTTTAAAAAAGCGACAAGTGGCTTTATGTCTTTGCATTAAATGGTTTTCTAATAAACCCTCTTTGTTTTAACTTTGTCTTTTCACACCGATTTACATACATTTTAGCAATAATATTGTACCAACTCACTGTGCAATTTCTGTTATTCATTATACGCACTAATTTAAACAACACAAATTTGAACATTTTAGAAAATGTTCAGTAACATTTGACTCGATTAAGAAGTTGGTATTAAATTAATATCAAAAATTATCTAGAAATCGTCAGATTTTCAAAAAACATCCATATGGACATAATTGGTGATGTGGCAACTTAAGACTACGAACGATCTAGAATCATCTTTAAAAATATAAAAAATGTTGAAAATGTTGTGTCCTACAATTATTCATCTGTTGAAAAAATGTATGACAACAGATGACATATTTAAATGCCAAATAATACCAACATACATAGTTTTGTGTGCAAAACCCAAAATACCCAAACAATAACAATAAATACTTTAAAAAAACATGCATTTGTTGCACAACGACCTACATAATATGGTCCACATTAAGTATGGCCAGTCGTCACCTATCGATACCATCGTGCGTTGACCTGATCATATTACACATTGCCTTGCCACAGTCGGTCGCTAATCGCTATGCACGAAGTGTAAAAACAAAAATTTATCCTCAGTGCCGTAGTTACTCAGTTTTGTTTGGAGGGGCAAATAATTTTTTTTCCAAATTTACCATCTATTTATGAAAATTTTGCCATTTACCAGGGCAGTCGATAATACAGATAAAATCAGAATAGAATAATTATATCCACTCACAGACAACATCTGCTTGACGCGGGGAGTAGTCCCCAATTAACTTTTGACTCACTTTGGTGGGTTATAAGTCCACAAAACAAATGTTGACTTTTAAATTTCACTGTTGGACCAAAAGTCCCTAATTAAGTGGGTCAATAATTCGATTATAAGTCGCAACTGCTTTGGCAAATTCTGTTAAATTAGTTTTTATAAATATTCAAAAATTTATTAATTAATTTTGAAAATTTAAATAATATCTATTTTAAAAATAACCAAACTAAAATATTTCAAAAGTTTTTTTTTTTTTTTAAAGGTTAAGTAAAAGGCGAACAAGTTTAGAGCAGAAATAATTAACTATATTTTCATTATTATTTCTGTTTGCCTTTTAATTTTCCCTTCTTTTTCTATTATCGATTTAATATAATGGAAATATGTTTGGGGGGCAAAGTCCCCCGAACCCCCCCTACGTTGCTACGGCATTATTTATATTTACAAACTGAATCAATTATATTTTCAATTATTCCTTTTTAATTTTCTTTTATATTCAATAATATTTTTTATTTTCGATTTTATTCATGACCCACATGACGTAAGAATTTAATCGGCCCTAGCGAGGTATTCCGTCGGAGTGGAAAATTGTCCGCGATGTTCCGAACGTTCGGTAAAACACCTCGAAGCAAAAATTCGATTCGATTCCTATGAAACTGGAGAATTTTCAGCTCCGACGGATCCAGGACTTGAGTTTTTCTTACAGCTGTCTTTGAAGTTTAAAAAACAATCAGCATTGAGTTAACGCAAGAAATTTGGTGAGTTACCTCCTTAACTCGGATCATACCGTGATAAGAGTTGAAAGGCAGTTAAATAGATACCCATACAAATATAAGATTTGGTATAAAGGAAGCATTAAACATTTTCATGTAATTAAAGCTGGGTTCTATTTTTTTTTTGCTTGATGAAGATTAAACTTGCCCTTATAATAGTACAGTATTAAGTAATACAAATAAAAAAGGGGAACAAAAATAAAATTACCACTTAACCCCAAAGGGTTGTTTTTCTACTAATTTAGTTATTTGATACCGATATGTAAGGGATAGTAAGAGAAGTAGAATTTTAGTTTAACCATGTTTAACGTACCTATAGGCAGGTATAAGTAGCTAAAGCACGAAGGAGGTGGCTAGCATGTATATATGTGCATATATAGGAACATTTCGCGACTCTATTGCTAATTTTGTGGACAAACAATTTGAACACACAAAAGTTTTACTTGCTCTTTAATAGGCTTAAGTAGATAAGTCGTGAGCAATACACAACATATAACACCACATTCGTGAAGTTGTGAGTGACATTTTCCGGTTGAAATGTTTCACTTGAATTGTAATTTGAGAAGTAAGCTTAAAACTTACTTTGATGGGCGCTTAGGTTTAGATGGTTGATAGATATATGTACGTACATACATATGTGTTTCATTTGCAAAATTTAATTTAATAAAAGTAAAAGTAAAATTAATTAGGCAAATACAGTAGACGCTCGATGTAGTGAAGTAATTAAAGAAGCAGGTAGATAAGGCCCAGGGACATAAAGCCCAAATTTTATTTTTGGGGCCTATGTCTCACTTGAGTGGGACATAAAGCCGAAATTGAATTTGGGCATTAAATTAAATTGAATTTCAATCAATACAGTCCACTAAAACAAAAACAAAAATAATTCTTTAATTTGTGTTTTCCTTTTTCTTAACTTCGTTGCCAGACCCCGGTTATACAACAACAATTTTTCTAGGTGCAAGAATGTAACCATGTTCCCCTATAATAATATAATTTGCAGTGCATATGTGCTGTAGATTTTATTAAGAGTCGGTAGTCACCGACCAAAGTATTGCGTCTTAGAAAGGTAGCATCTAACTGATGAGCCCAACTGCCGTGCCTGATGGGCGAAACGCATTGGACTAAAGGTCACAAAAAACTTTAAATTGAATTTCATTCAATACAGTCCACTAAAACAAACAAACTTATGTCCCTGCGCTGTAATTAAAACCAGGCCTGTTCACTATTTCGATAGAGAAACTATAAAGCTTTTGCAGAGTAAAATTTAATATACAAGATTAATATTTTGTCCGGTGTCAAGTTTCAACTAGGTCAAATATTCATATAAACATTGTTAACATATTGCTTCTTGTTTAGTACTGACAAAAAAAAGTGAAAATAAAAAAAAATCTCGATATAGTGATTTTTTTGTTCACTATTTAGAGTAGTGTGTACAAAATTTTGTATTCACTATATTGGATAGTTCACTCTACCGAGATTCACTATATCGAGCGTATACTGTAGTTTTCTCTATGCGTATTTAAAGGTATTCGGTAAGTAAGTGGTGTTTCTTAAAAAGAAAACTATTATTGTTTTTTTTTACTAAATGTTTCTTTATAAAATAATAAGTACAAATCCTTAGGTATATTGAAGCAATTGATAGCATCTTCTTTAGTGTTGCTGTGAGCGAAAATATAAATATAACATTTTTTGTAGGAAATTTAATTTACTTTAATTCCTTAGTGCAAACTTTTTCACTTAAGCCCTTGGTTTTCAAAATATTCACGAAAAACTAAAAAAGGGGACCTTTAACCCCTTCTCCTGGCTTAAGCTCGCGGCCGTATAGGCTGGGGACTTTTGGTATGTTGGACCTAAGGGTCACCCCTACATACCACTAAAAAGAAAAAACCCAGACTACACGATTTATTTCATTTATTTTATGATTTTAGGTCTTCGTTGACTGGACTACAAGACGAAAACGATACCGAGATGAGAATAAGTTGTACGAAATCAAAACTACAGTGAAATTTTTCAATTTTAACGGGAAAGATACGTGGTCAGCTATAATTCAGAAGTCACCACATACGGCCCCGCACTTTGAGGGGGAACGCGCCACTGCAGGAAAAAAATAAAAGAAACGATTTTTTAATATGTTTTTTTTTTTTAGAAGATATTAAAAATTGTATAATCGAAATGAAACAAAAACAAAAAAAAGTTTTAAGTTTTCAATTTTGAGATTTTTTTGCAATTTTTTTTAATAGGTGCTGTTATACATATTTTGCTAATATAACTTTGGAACAACTATGTACATGCTTCGGAAAATAAATAAGAACAGTAAATTTCGACTTTTGTCACATCCATTAATTATTTTTAGATTTGACATACAAAAAAAACAATTCCTCCTTAAAATGTTCAAAGATAAAACCGCACTTTTTCATTCAAAGTCATATTGTGTCTTCTAAAATATGGAAGCAGGAAAACCAAAAATTACCAAATTAAAGTTGAATGAAGAAGTCAAGTTATTAATGCACTATTCAACTGAAAACATTTTGCCTGGCCCTACTATCAAAATTGAAATTTAAGCATGCTTCATCTCGATTAGACCATAGAGATCCATAATCATGTGTAGCCAACTCGTCGGCGAGTACTTAAACGTGTGGACCCAGGGTTAAAAAGCGCTTAAAACAGGAAACATTAAAATTTTAAAATCAAATAATGGTAAAAAAGTGTTATAATAATTTTGCTAAACATGACCCCTATGACCCCCAACCCCCCCTGTATCCACCACTGAGACAGTCTTTAGTAAAACTTTGCAATCTGGCACTTCTGAGTAGCTCAAACAATAATGCATTTAAAAATTTTGAATATTTTTTGTTCTAAATAAAAAAACACTTTAAAAAATATTTTTTTTAAATTTTTTTAGTACTTTCGGCTTTTTTTCGTTAAAAATATCATTACATTATTGAAGCATAGCTTCACTGTAGTTGTTAACAACAAGACCAAGTTTGTGCGATCCAGTCGTGCATATTTTATTATATTAAATAAAGTTTATTTGAGATCTTAACACTTTTTCCGACATACAGCCTTGTTTAAAAACATTGACTGTAGAGGAGAACTTGTCTCTTTGATTTGTTACTGTAAGAAAATAGGGTAACTTACCTATATACGTGCCACGGTATAATAGATTTAAACACTAGACAAAAATAATTCGTATTAAATTCACCCAATAAAACAATATGCATGAATGCTGATCGTCATACCTACACAAATTAATATTCAAGACCATCACTATTGGCATGCGATTTATTTTAAAAACCGTTTAAGTCCTGTCTGAGGCTATAACTTTTCTTCCAGTGCTTCATTTGAAATTCACGCTTGCGTCAATCAAACTAGTTTAAATTATAGATATTTTAGCCAATCTATCTTATTTTTATCGATCATGATCATGAAGCTAAAATTGAAATAAACTCATAGACAATCATACAGACAAATATAGTTTTGCAGCTTATTTTTATAATATGGGCCATGCAAAAAGACTGCGCTTAGATGGGAGGCGTCTTTTGAATACTAAAGTAGAAAAGATTCCCAACTCAGTAATTTGAACTTAATGAGTTTAATTATATGGTGTCGTATACATTGCACGTATTCTAGAAAATTCCCATTCCAATGAGTTTGTGCTTTGAAAAAGAGAGGAAGCCTGGCTATGCAAATAATGACCGGCAAAACAAAAACCGGTGTTAGGACCGAAACTGTCAGTGATAAGTCAAACCGAAATGGCAAAAAGGGGATTAAGTTGAATATGGAAGCGACAGAGCGCCAAAATGCTGAGTTGCAAAAAAAAAAAAATAAAATTTCCATAACTTTAATTTAGTTTACCGCTCTGACGCATCACAATCATTGCGTGGCCTTAGAAAAAACCTGATGGAGTTGCCAGCCTCTACAAAGAGTAACTGATCGAGAAGCTCTCCGCTGGCACAGATGTGAAGAATCAATCATCCCATCCCATCCCAGTACCCCGACATTATCAAGGAGGTAGCCGAAACCACCAAAGGTATATGATAATGAATGTGTGCACAGGAAAAAAGTGAAAGAAGATGAACATGCGAAAATGATGCGGCGGCGTAAGACAATAGCAGACGGGTGAAGAGAAGAAGAAAAAAAGATCCTGCACAGAAATAAGAGGGCATATGCAGCCATTCAAGGGATAGAAGAGTCTCATGATCGAAAAGACACCCGACCGTTTTATAAAAAAAAACAAGCCCCTAGGTTTGAGATTGGGGAATAGGATCTTCGAAATAGTGAAGGCAAGCTAGTCACCGAAGCACAGGGAATAAGATTTGCAGCACCTGATACATGAATATAATATAGAACGAGCTATAGATAGGGCAGGTGAAAAACCCACCTATGGATACCCAGTTCCGCACCAATTATTATAGAAGAGGTAGATGTAAGACTTTCAAAAGCATTTAAAAATCTTAACAACAATAATTGCGTGGACGATTCTGATGGATTTCCTAGGGTGCACTTCAAATATGTAGTTGATGTTTTGATAGAGCGCATTTTTCAAATCATCATCCAAGTATGGGTGGAAGACAGCATTTCCGATAACCGGATTATCACGTTTATGTGTTCCATCAATTCAAAATGAGATCCTATGTTTGCAAGAACTATCGAGGTATATCCCAGCTTAACTTTCGGTCGCTTATTAGATCATATTTAATGTACTGGTGTGAGCGTCTTGATCGGTTCTGTAACACTTCAATCAGCTGATTTCAGTGTGGCTTCCGGCCCATCACATCGATTGAAGACCAAATCTTCACACTCACGCAAATTCTGAAACACAGTTCTTCCGAACTCTTCCAAAAGAATTTCGGTAGGGATATGCTTTAGCATGTGACTTCTTCAATCTCGTTGTGTAGAGATCATTGCGAGGGCAGACATTAACACTGAATGTACTATCTTCAACTGATACGTCCAACTGCTTAGTTAAGCGAAAGTTGTTGGTCTTGAATAAGCGAGAAAAATCTCTCCATCATATAGAATAAATCGGTTGATAGCAGAAACTTCGAGGTATTCAAGGAGTTCATCTCAAACACGCTCTCGCTTGCAAATATCTCAAACACGGTTTGTGCTAGAGAAAAAATTTTGTTTCTAAATCTTGTAGCTAATGCGATTTTCTATAAAAATGGTCTGAGAGTTCGTAGCATTAACCGTTAAAAAGTTACAACAAATGGAAAGTTAAAAAATATCTCAAAAGGGGCCAAATGTCATGAAACTGGGAGTTTTTTTTTGCAAATGTCTCAAAAACAGTTTGAGTAAGAAAAAACTTTTATTTCCCAATTTTGTAGCCCATACAGTTTCCAACAAAAATGGCTTTTTATTTTTTTCGTAGCATTAACAGTTCAAAAGTTACAGCAAATAGAAAAGTCAAAAAATCTCAAAAAGTCACGAAAGTGGAAGTTTTTGGCAAATACCTCAAAAACGGGTTGTCATAAGAAATATTTATTCCGTAGCTTATTCAGTTTCCAACACAAGTGCATTTTCACTTTTTTTCAAAGCATTGACCGTTAAAAAGTTACAGCAAATGGAAAAGTTAAAAAAAATCTCTAAAAAAAGGTGCAAAAAGTCATGAAAATAGGAGTTTTTGGCAAATATCTCAAAAACAGTTTGTGTTAGAGAAAAATTGTATTTTAGTCCAGTCATATTAGACATTTGACTCGGAAAAAATCGCCGGAAAGCTGGATTTTGGTATACAGGTTCTTGATCGTGTTCTTAAGAAACTGTAAAAAGTCCCCATAGATAGGAGCACCGCTTACAATTTTACGTGGGGTTAAAGGCCCTCCTAAATGGTTTTTCAGGAATATCTCAATAACGGTGCCTTGCACAGAAAAAATTTTGATGACGAATTAGTAGCTAACAAAATTTCCTTCAAAAAAGATTATGACACTTTTCCTCATTAAGTTAACGGTTTTCAAAATAATTCAATCGGTAGAGTTAAAGTTTTTAGTTTTCAATACAAACGAAAAATGCACAAAATTTCTTGGTGTGATTCGAATACGTATAGGTTGAGTGAAGAGAAGAAAAAAATTTTATGGATATTTCCCCCCTTTAGGTGGGAGCGGCAACACTTACAATGTCACGCTATGGTTTTTTTTTTAAAAAGCTGTAAGTCGATTTAATTTTAACAGGCTTCTAGTTAAAGTATTTAAACCCGGGTGTATACTCAAAATACAAAGTACAAAAACAAGAGACAAAAAAGTAAAAAAACATAAATACTTACAAATTTCAAATTGTTGACATTACGTAGCTTTTAAATATGTTTAGAAAAGTTTAAACAGTTTAGCAGTTTCGATTATTTTAATAGTTTGAAATTTTTTGTGTAGTATTATAGGAGTTCGTTTTGCCATTTTTATAATAGTTATAAAATTGTTTTATATACAAAAAAGGATGTGTTTTGATTAGTTAACTGCTCAAAAAGCGAGATACTGCTAAAGTTGTTAATTAACCATCCCAAAGATTATAAACTTGGCTTTAATTAAAAAATCAGCAAATGTCAGATACGTCATTTTCAGTTAACATTGAAGTATTAATTGTACCACATTAATGTGTTTTTTTTTTCTTTATTTCGTGAATCAAAGGATACTAAAAATACACATACTTTCTTGAACTTCTAAAGGTAGAAACCTTTATACATATATCTTGAAACTGACATTTAAAGTTCAAGCTCATCAATTTAAATAGAAATATTGATACTTAAATTATTACCTCAGTGTAAGGCTGTTTTAATCAACCTCGAAAGACAAAAGTAAAACTTTCATGGCATACATACAAAACCACACCTATCAACAACAACATACACTACACACCTGATAACAAAGAACAGAAAACATAAAATAGGTAACAAAAATATTATTTCACTTCCTCAGTCTTCAACTCAACTTCAATAAAATTTTGAAACCAAATGCCACCACCACCAAAAGGACAATCAATATATCCTTGTCACTGAAATCGACAAAAAAAAAATATTCTTCTAATGGTAGTGGTAAACGCACGATATTTTGTACAAATGATCCAAAAATAAATGAAACGAAAAAAAAAAAAAAAAAAACAATTGTTTTGACAACCAAATCGGGTAGTTAATCATCACAATAGAGGGGGGAACACTTGTCATATTGCAGGTTGAACAAGCAAACTCTCTTGGAACCATTTTGATTGCGTGCATTTAATACACAGTAGAGGATTTCATTTAGTTTTGATTTTCGTCAGGCGTACAAAGCCATAATAATAGAGAAGACTTGTGTAGGAAACCTTTTGTTGTGTAGTTTTTTTTAGGCAGAAACAATTTTACTCATGTTCACTTTAACCATCGATGCTAGTTTATTATGAGCCGTTTTTTTGAAAGTGGAATAAGTCCACTTTTGGAAAAAACATGAGTTAGTGGTCAATTAAGTTAGATATTTCGATCCTCTTTTTATATAATTAATCATATACCCAAAAGACTATGGTTTCTTCCTTAAATTAACAAATGAAATTTACGTTATAAAATTTATTGCCAGAAAATTTTTTGAAAGTGGAATAAGTCCATCTTTCTTTATAACCAAAAACTTAAGCAACTGTTAACTTGCGGTTAAATTGTATTTCAGTTGGTACTATCCTGCAGTAGACATCAGTTCGTACACAGACATACCTCTAAAAGCAATGTAATCCGACTCCAGAGACCTCGAAAAGTCGAGAAATGACAACATATTCA
This sequence comes from Epistrophella euchroma, assembly GCA_947049315.1. Taxonomy (NCBI): domain Eukaryota; kingdom Metazoa; phylum Arthropoda; class Insecta; order Diptera; family Syrphidae; genus Epistrophella; species Epistrophella euchroma. The sequence goes on from OX346246.1 coordinate 129,784,400, forward strand.
ATTCGACAAATCGGACCGATTACAATAACTTCCAATGGGAAGTTAAAAATTACATATGTACATAATTTGTCAAATACTTATAATGTCATGTCGTGCTAAAGCTTTTTTTGTAAGCCGCTCATTCTTCAATTTTATTTTTAAATTAAGTTAGACTAGTTCCTAGTTTTTGAATTAAATTATGTAGGTATTTAAAACTCGAAATTTTGAAGACAAAAAAAAAATTGATAAAATGTAGTTACAGGATGATTCGTGGTGTGATAAAAAGCTAGAGCATGTAGGTTGAGTCGAGACAAGAAAAAAATCGTATAGGTGGAGGGGGTTACGCTCCCGAACTGAAAATACAATTATTAATATAGGTTTGTTCGATGTTCTCTACTCCAGGACGGCCTGGAGAATGTCAATCAAATCAACTGTCAAAAAACTTAAGGCTGCTCGGAGTTTTAATTTACATCGAGTACTTCAGGGCTGCAATTTCCATCAGCCCATTTTTCAAACTTTCATTTTTAATATCCTTTTTTTTTAAAGAAACAAACAAACAAGCAAACAAAAAAAGGTGTTTCTGTAAGCTTTCCTAATTTTTGCATTATCCTGATAAGGGAAACGTTTTTCTATGAAGGTTTTTTAATAATACAAATTCTGTATACAGTCAAACTTCGATAACTCGAACTACTATTAGTTCGACTTATCAAGACTATGAGTTATCCAAATTGATGAACAAAATCAAAACAATTAAACAAATCAATATCTGAAATACAAATGCCACACATTTTGTGCTTTTATTACTGTTGTATCGTCACAAGTTTGCAATTATAAATTCAAAAATTTTCTAATGCAGGTGCTAAGACAAGCTTCGAAGGCTGTTGCATGAAGTCCTCTACCGAAGTCGTTATCTACCTCCGTATAATCTTCAAGAGGTATATTGGTTGCTATATTAATTTGCCTCATCCATTTATCATATTCAGCTTCCATTAAAATTCGATCTTCATCAACGTTATTGTAGAAAATGTCGTAGAATGTCGTTTTCTACTTAACATGTAGAATATTGGCCGAAACCAGGCTGTCTTGAATCAATTTTCTTTTGACGTGTACTTCTAACCAGCAACGAAACATGTAGCTAATAACAAAAGTCAAATCTCTCAATCTCAAACCTGCAAATATGTAGGTGTCTCGTTTTCAAATGAAAATTCCCTTAAAAAATTCGATTTTTGGATGCATACGTGATGTTATTTCTTTTCTTAAAATGGAAATTCTCCTAAAAAGTTCGACTTGCTTCAGGCATATGCCATTTTTTTTGTTCGAGGAAAAAAGAAAATGGAGTTATAAAAGTTCGAGTTATCAGGGAAAAAATGTATGGAATTTTAACTTTTAATGCTGCTGCCACATAAATTTGTTCGAGCTATAAAAAAATCGAGTTATCGAAGTTCGAGTTATCGAAGTTTGACTGTACTACTGAAATAAATCTGTCAAGTAGAAGAATTAGCACTATTTAATTAGCCTTGATGAATTATTAAAAAACTTTTATGGACTAAAGGCCGTTAAAAGCTATTTTGAATCAAGGAAACGTTTTTCTTCAACTATTTTACCTGAAGGTAGGTATTTTAAACAGTGGCGTAGCTAGCCCTTTGGGGGCCCTGTATCAAAAAAAAACTTTGGGGCCCCTCTCTTGCCTGCCATTTTTTTAGTTAACTAAAACACTTGAGTCAACATATCAGATAAGTTTAATTTAACATTATATTTTATTGAACTTAAAAAAAAATGTCTTTGGACTAAAAATCCTCAAATTAACACTTTTCTTGACTTTTTTTCTACAAATTTGTTGATTAAATCTTCCATAGCTGAACAAGATTTCAATTTTTCAAGTTTTTCGGCTTCTATGGAATTGATAAATCCTATAACATAACCGTTCCTGTCCCATAGAAGCTGGAAAAGCTTCTTTCAGCGGTTGCTGTTTGTTGTAACCGAAAGCGTCAACAAAAAAGAAATCGTGTAGTGACAACTTCGAGAAAACTAGAAGCAAGACTATTCAATTCAATCACCAATAATTTAGCAAGTTCTTTTATGGAAGAATTTTTTGAGTTTCGGATTTTAAACAGTTTTTTAAAGCAGTTCGCGGAAATCATTTTACAAGTATTTTTTTAATATATTTTTCTACCAGTCTTCCCGCACATTTTTTTATTATGTTGTTTGAAAACAATAACAATTTATCTGGTTCTAAGACCTCGAACATACTACTCAGATTATAGAAGCTTTGAAATCTTTATTTAGTTTGAGTAAACGAAATATCTAATCAGCACTAATACACGGGTTGGGGTTGAAATTCTACCTGGGTCAAAATACTTTTGTTAAAATTCTGATTCAAATTTCTGCTTTTTAAAATTCTGCTTTCAAAACTCTGCTTTTCAAAATTCAGTTTTACAAAATTATGCAATTAATAAAAAAGTTTCAAAAAAATTAATAAGGCTCGCGCTATTTGCAGAATTATGTAAAACAGTGTTGGTTTGAAATTTGAGTTCTGTTTTATAATTTTTAAAATAAACATTATAGAGCGTATTTATAAACGTTTTTTAACCTGCAGCCATCCAAGTTATAAATAAAAAATTTTAATTGTTGCTAAAGTGATCTAATTTTTGATATAACTTTAGACAACTGAATAGATTGTATTTACCTTGGTAAATGTACCTAAGGTTGGTTTTAATAAATACGACTATTTGGAAATACTAAAAAAGAACGACTGTATGTATTTATTTATAGAAATAATATTATTTTTAATTTTTTTTTATAATTTTATATTTATTCTGTTAAAAAGCTCAAAATCAAAAATGGAATCATTTCTTGGAACGAAAAAGAATTGAGGAAGTATAAATTGTCGCTCTTAAAAGTATTGGTCGCTCGGTCGAGTCATGTGATAAGGTCTTTACAATCTCAATAAGAAAAAAAACTTATTTTTTTGTCAAAAGCTGAAGCAGATAGAACCACAAAATGGGGAGAATATAAAATAAAAAAATAAAAAAAAACAAAAACAAATGAAAATATACCTAGGCTAAAGCCAAATAAGATTTTTTAATAGAAAATAGCTAAAAATATACTCTAACTTTGCTCAGATCAGCTATTATTTATTTTTAATTATTAAATACTGACATTTTTTGTTGTAAACTTCAAAATTTTAAGTTTGCATAAATATTGGTAATAAATGTTTCTTTGGAAAAGCAGATTTAGCAGAATTTTATTCTATTAAATATTTACTATCAGTATGTTTTTTGAAAAGCAGAATTTTGTAAAACCGAAAAAAAAACAGAATTTGAAAAGCTGAATTTTTCCAAGGCAAGGCAGAATTATGAAAAGCAAAACTTCGAAAGCCTAATTGTGACCCCCTCTCATAATAAACATTAACTATGGAAAATACACATGCATCTAAAAATTGACCTCAATGAAATTTTGTTTTACTTTCCTGTCGGGTGCTCTGTATCTTCAGGGGCCTCTATATCTCGGGGGCCCAATATCTCGGGGGCCCTGTATAATTGATACAGCTTATACAGCGGTAGCTACGCCCCTGATTTTAAATTTAACGATTGAAAGAATTTGCTTTTAAAAGAACTCAACAACCGTAACAGGGAAAACTCAATACGTGTAGTTTGGGGGGCCCCATTAGTGATAAAATTAAGAGAAGTCTTTAAGGTCACCTGAATTCGGCAATGTTCATTATTTTCTTTCCAGAAGCATATCTCCATTTTTAATGTATTTTCCTTTGTTTATTTTAGGATATTGAAAATAGTATTTTGTTTGCAAGAGACAAAAAAAAATCTATAAATATATCTAATGGAACGAAAATATACTTAATAATAAACTCAATACATATTTAATATTAAGGTCATGTTCGGTATAAATATTTTGGTAGGTATAGGTATTCTAAATTGAACAGATAAACAAGTAACATTACGTAGGTATACTATGTACTTTTCTACACATTTTGTTGTTGCAAATATTGATTAGCTTAATTTATAAATAAGCACGAATGCAAGGACTGTACTTAATTATATGCTTGTGTCTAAATACACAAATGTAGGAAAGTGTTCTATCGACTTATTTAATAGTTCGCTTTAAATGTACATATTTTTTCAAAAAATTTAGTTTGAAAATTAATTTTTCAAAAACTGTTCACTAAAAAAAAAAATGAATTAAAAACAAGATACCAAGAGTGGATACCTATCTGGTCATGACATTGTAGGTGTTTCCGTTGTTTTTTAAATAGTTTTTTCATTTTAAGTCGATTTTTTAGTAAATTGGCCCTCCTGGCTTAACCGATTTCTTTTTTGCCTCGACCTGATCTTTTTTTTCACACCTAATGCGAATCTCCCTGCATAACATTTTTAGTTTGGTCAAGTTTGAAGGTGTTTTTAAAACCATAATAAAGCTGATGATGTGTAAACAAATTAATAAAATACACATGCACTTAACAGGGTGCCAATACCCAATACCAATAGTCATAAATTATTGCAACTAAATTATTGGCTATTATAATTCAAAGATTGTTTATAAAATGAACAAATTGAATATAGTTTCTTTAATGAAAAATTATAGAATTAAAATATGCTGACTAAACAGAAAACCAAACTTAATAAAAAATAAGTTTTTCAAGCTACATAAGTAATAAAACGCTTAACGGCTATATTATTGACTTTCTTCAAAGCTAGTTTTACTGAGAAACTAGTTCTATAGGGGTCTCAAAATTTAAGTTTCTCAAAAAAAATTATTGATTTGATTTAGATGTCAAACTATGTATGAATATTTTGATTAAGACGTCAAATTAATAAAAATTTGTGACAAAATCAAAACTCGAAACCGCTATAAATCTAGTTTTTCGGTAAAACTAGTTTTGAAGAAAGTCAAGAATATGGCCGTAAGTCTTAACAAAAATATATCAAAAACAACTCTTTTATGAGCCATATAAAGTTAGCATGACAACTTTCGAAAAAGTTACTTTTGAATGCCTCAGAAATTGCCGTATAAATGCCGTAAATATGCTGTGAAGAGAAAAAAAATTGCCGCGCCACTAGTTCTCCCAAAAATTGATGTCATGCTAACTTTATATAATTGCACTTTTTAAATTTTGGTCAAAAATAACTTTGGGATGCCATATCCTTCAAATTAATTGCCGTAAATATGCCATGAAAAGAAAAAAATTGCCGCGACAGTGGTTCTCCCAAAAATGGCCAAAAATGGTTTTCATACAAATTCTTCATATAAAGTTAGCATGACACTTTATACATATGAAGATTTTGTATGAAAACCATTTTTGGCCATTTTTTGGAGAACCACTGTCGCGGCAATTTTTTTCTTTTCACGGCATATTTACGTTCGCCCCGCTAAGATTAAATTTGAAGATCAATATGATTCGAGAGGAGTCGTTAATAATTGAAATATGGCAATCAACATAATTCAATCAGAATCAACAAGTCATATGGTCGTTTTAATTTAAATGGATATCACTCTATTTTAAAGTGATACCGCATTGGATCAAGGTCATTGCAGTTCACATAGTACACATATTGAAGGTAATATATTGCGCATCTTCGAAAATTACAGTGACCTGCCTGTCAGAATTTACAAAAACAAAACATAATTAAGTGTTTCCGAATCGCAGTGACCCTCGTCCACAATTTACAAAAACAATATACAAGACATGCGCAGAACTAAACAAAAATGGAAACTCGGTAGATATTACCTTCTATATGTGTACTGTGATTGCAGTTACCTGGTCATAAAATTTGAATTACCTATATATGTATTGTAGGCATGTATATGTTTAGTTTTTTTTTCAATGAGTGTTACTGTCATTTTTTTATTCGATGTACTTTTTCACATGTTGAGTTATTTTATTATACACAATATTATTTCAGAAAAAGAATAAAATATACTAGTATCGTCCTGTGTCGAAATTCGACACTTTCGATTTCGCAAACAATTTGTTTGAAAATATTGAAGGAAAAAAACATTTTTTTTTTCAATTTTATTTTTTTTTTAACTATACACAAAAACAAAAAATGACCCTCAGTGTGTAAATACGTGTCTTAAGTATATTCTGCGCATCTCCGCTTTCCAACCATATAAAATTTATCGAAATCAGTCAAATACTTTTTGAGAAAATGGTACCACAAAATTTATTTAAGCCTATTTATATATAGATTTGCTTGTGTACATATTTAAGTAATTTTAATAATTCCGTCGTGTTTCTTTCAAAATCTCTTAAGTTTAAGAGAGACAAAAACAAACTCATTTAAAAATTAAAAAAAAAAAAAAATAGATTCTGAGAACCTATAGAAGAATTTTAAAGGGACTGGATAGATGTAAAAGGAATCAGTAACGAGGCATTAATATGTTAATTCAGTGACTCTTTTTTATCTAAAATATTTTTTTTTGTTGCAAAATGACTGAATAGAGCTGGAATCATGCATCTACAAAAGTAACCTAGGGCCCCAAGACTAAATATTCAGAGACTTTATATGAATATTTTAAACAAAATTCTGTAGTAAATATTTCTGGTTTTTTTCTTCACTCTTATACCATTGGTAAATAATCTTTTATGCATAACTTAATATTATCTACCAATAGAATTTACAAAAAAAAAAAAAAAACTTTTAAGTCCAAAGTTGCCTAAAACCATCAAAGTGAGCGTCAAAGAAAAATTTATATTATCCCTAGCTTGGTGTCACATTTTTAACTTCGGTAATAATCCCTCTACCTATGGTCTTAGTCAAACTTTATAAAAAAAAAATGAAATAAAAAATAAACATGTCATGCATCTAAGCGATTTCCAAGAAAAGGATTAAAGGATGACAAAAAAAAGGGTAACCTTGATGTTGCTTCCATTAATGCCAAGCAAGACAATAAATTTGCATAGGCTAGAAAATATACAGAGAGTGTTTCGAAAAGAACTAAAAGGACTCAAGTAGATACAAACTCTGCTATATACACATATTGACTCTTACTTCCCGTTCTAAGAAAAGACATGATCTATTATCTACGTGTCTTGGTCGGGGTTATCTTTTAACACGTAATACAATCGGGTAAAATATATACGGAAACAGTATTTGTATTTTATTTCAATACTCGTACTACTACGACGCACGTAGAATATCGAGCCCTTTCCGCCAAATTATCGTAAGCGACAAAAAATAAAAGTATCGTAAGCGACATTTTGTTTTTTGTTTGCTCAGCAACGAAACCAATTAGGCCAAATTTCAGCATTGAACATTATTAACAATACTGTTACTCACAGACAACAAAAGGTCCGATTGCTTTTAAAGCACAGGAAAAAATTAAATAATTAGCTTTATGTCACAGTATGAAAATGTCGCTTACGATAATTTGGCGGAAAGGGGTCGATATGTTAAAAGTATTGAATGAAACTTGTGTTTAATAGCGTATAGTCAGACAGAGATGATCTTTCTTATTTTTATTCCAGATGTTTCGAAAGGAGGGATTGAGATTTAGTATGAATACCACTCCTCAGTCAGTACACCAATTACCCCAATGGTGGAGAGGGATTTTATCTCCTAAAGACCCCTTTTTGTAGAGACCTGATTATAAAACACGGCTTTCAATTATGTATCTATATGAGTGAGTTCTTCCTGGCGACTATGTGAATATTATCTATAAATTTGACAACATAATCAAATGCGCGAATACCACATCAGAGAAGAAAGATGATGACAACAAAGACAAGTCTTAAGAGTTCCAGTACTAAGCGGTTTTAACGCCAAGCCAGGAAGGGAAAAGATCTTTTTTGGTACAGTCGGATAACATTGCTTGCAAGACATTTCCTTCAAAAAAAGATTAAGGCACCCAATTGCGAGTCGAGTCATTCTAATAGACAGATTTCAATATTAACAATGGCATTTGCGAGATATCCGGCTGAATCAACTATCAAGCCGATTGATCACTTTGTGATTGACTCAACGAACTTTTCCAGTATTTAGGATATTACAACGTTCCGAGGGGACAACATTGATTCCAAACATTGCTTATATAGTTTTAGACAAGTTATTTATTTAGGTCCGTCAAGCTGGGACCACCACAACGGAAATTCAAAAATCTACTTCTGTGACCTTTTTCTTTAAATCTGAAGAAGGTTGTAATCACGCTCGAAACGTAACATACATTTATATAAAATAAAAAATAACACTGACCTAAAGTCCACCCACAAAAGGTATTAAGGTTTTAGACAAGGTTTACGGAACCAAGCAAGGAAATGTAGTAGAAATTTTACGTGAGCTGGACCGCTGGTGGTCGCAAGAAGTCATTATGATTGGAGTTGCTGATAACCTTTTAAGTAGTGTCATCAACATACCAAGTATAGAGAACCAGGAGAAACAGTTTTAAGAAGTCATCAGAGATGCTGCCTCTGACGGGTTGGGTTTTACATCGCATTCATAACGAAATCCTTGATGGGACGATGAATAAACTGCAAGCAAACATGCATCTAAAAAGTTTGGCGCTCCTTGAAAGATCAGAGCTGCTCGCGAGCTCAGCCAATCGACCCATTGCAATCATCAAATACTGATTTCTTAAACTTAAACTTAAGGAAATTTAAGCTTAAAGTTTGAGCATGTTTCTGTGTTTTTTTGTTAAAAAGCGACCTAGCCGTTTGCCAACAAATTTCAGAAACACCATCCGATTTTGTTTTAAATTTCAGGATATATTACTTGGAGGTCCAAGAGTGTTATTGTGCGTGTTTGGTAAATATCAGTACATCAGTTTGCCAAAAAAAAAAAGTGCACTATTGCATTCAATTTCGGTATAATTTGAAAATTTGACAAAATGTTAATAGGAAATTCAAATAGTGTTTCTGTATGTTATTGGTCAAAATTTGTATAGGAGATTGCCAACAATGCAGCATCGGATGCATTTTCGTACTTATATCAGAAAATAAGTTTATATTTTGTTAAAAATTCAAGAGAATCTGAAGTTTATCTTTGGGAAAAATTGGTCTAGCATTCTGCAAACGATGTTTAATAGCGCATGCATGGGCCAGATACATTCCAATTCAAAAAAAAAATAGGTTTAATTTCTAATTAGTATTTTTGACAACTTTATTTGAGGGCGATACGACGTTCGCCAGGGTCCGCTAGTGCATTTTAATAAATAATTTCAGATAAATTGGAATCATATACCTACTATGTTGTTGAATATTTTTGAAAAGATAATAGATTATTTGACCCATGTTTGAGGAATATTTGGTCTACTTATTTTTTCGCGCAGAGAATTTTTTAGAAACATATTTTTTTTGGGAAGAAAATTTTAATAGTTTTTTTGATATATATTTTATTTTTTACATTTGGAATTATTGAGTGAAAATTCAAATTTCAAAAAACGTTCACATGTTTTTAGGACAGGGATGATTCATGGAATCATTTTAAGAAAAAAAATGCATGTGGGAAAGTTCTATCTTCCCTCTTTTTTAGTTCTTAAGAAATTAAGAACGCCAGTAGCCGTGGCGTGATGGTTAGTGCGATGGACTGTCATGCCGGAGGTCTAAGGTTCGATCCCCAGCCTCGCCACCTATTTATTTAAAAGAAAAAACGGCTACTGACTCTTGCGAGGAATTGACAAATTCTCCAAGAGTATCTCCTGTCACAGAAAAGTGCCGCTCGTTAGCCGTTCGGATTCGGCAATAAACTGTAGGTCCCCTCCATTCCTGCAGCCACGCACACAGGAATGGTTGAGAGTTGTAAGTCACTAGGCCCTAGTTCTTCATGAGCTGTTGTGCCATCAAATTTATTTATTTATTTATTTAAGAAATTAAAAACAAACTTTTTATTTTAGTTATTTATTTTGTTTGGTTAATGACGCAAAAAAATTGATCATAATTAAAACCCATTTTTCCGTTTTTTTTTTTTATTTACTATTTTTTTTTTTTTAATTTTGACTTTGAAATTTAATTTCTCTAAAACATTCAGTTTAAACAACATGAAATATTAGATTTCACAAAAGGTATGTATGTATATGTATAGCACATCATTTGGTTTTTGAATATTTTATTTTCTCCATTTTCATACAAACTGCCTCAGCTTGCACTTCAGCGATGCGTTAAACTCAGCTAAATGAAAATTTCAGTATTGTTCTTTTTCCAGTGATTGAAATAGTACTGAAAGTTGAAAAGTGATACTTGCGTACTGGAAAAATTAAATAGTACAAAATTCAGTACAATAGTAAGCCTTTTTCCAACCGTGCATTAACTATTAACCATTGGCAACTACGTTCCGAAGTTTTACCAAAAGGAAAAATGTACCTCTCAATGAAACCCATTATCTGAATAAGAGCTTCTGCAAAGATGATCAAGGGAACATGGTATTAGAATCGCAGTCGATTCTTAGGATATGAGTGATCTAAAGATATGAGCACTCATATCTTAATTTAAGTCCAACAAAGCCGCTGGGATTTAACAACCTTGCTGCCAGACTGTTGAAACCGGTATGCAATTATCAGGTAGTATGCAATACATGCATGTGAATGAATGAATTTTATTTCAGGTTACAATATTTTTCAGGTTACAATATTTTACAAAGTTTTCAACTAATTACTTTTTTACAAGGTTTAGGGTTTGTTTCACAATGTCTGATTAAAGTTCCCTATAAACTATCCGACACATAAATTATCCGCAACTTAAATCCTCTGATTAAAAAACTTTGCGTTTCACAATCATAAATTTATGTGCCACTTAGCTAGTTGTCAGTTATTCCAATTTTCCAAGGAATTTGACTGATTGAAAATAATCAATCAAATAATTATTAATTTATTCTCAAGTTTTGAATTTTAAAGTGTCATAATTAAACTTTTTGGACCCAGAACTGGTAACAAACAACATTACTTTGGTGTTTTAAGGCCCCTTACTGCAATTTGATAAAATCCAGTTAGAAATTTTGTGTTGATATGTGAATGTGAGTGATTTAAAATACTTAAGTGCGTTTTGAAATTGCATTTTTATGGTGTTAAGGGTGTCGTGAAGTAAGTATTTAAGTAATTGGGTTAACGCATACAAATATCCGTCACTAGTCCAAACTATTGATGTATTTGTTGTGTGAGTCGCACTGACAGCAGCTGTAGATATTTTAAATGCCAGTTTAATTTTTTAATCGGAACCTCAACCGGCCTGTAAAATATTCAGAACTTTAAGTGCCACTTAGACCTATTCAGATATTGTGAAACGTAAATGCGGTTTTTAAGTGACAAATAAGTTCCATGTAGCTTAATTGGAACTTTAATCAGACATTGTGAAACAAACCCTTAAAATAAATACTTTACAAATTAAAGAAAACATAGTTATTCAACCATGAAAAAGGATTTTACCCTACACACTTTGTGGCAAGAAGTACCAGTACCAGTATTAAGTGTGAAAAAGGAGGATTTTTTAATATATGTGAATACATAAGCATGCAATGTGGAGCCGCACATGAAGAGAAAGTTTGTTTTTTTTTTGTGAGGCGAAAAAGATATTTGGGAGAAAAATAATTTATTTGGATTGCAATGAGAAACTAGTTCAATACTTGTAGCAATGTCTCTGCATCATCTATATTCATGTCGATTATGGAATCCGCAACAGTGGATCCGCAGCATGTTGTTCTCTTTTCTTTCCACGGCAAATTGATGAATAGAAAAGAGAGCAGTACACTGCGAATCACTGCGGGTGCTATTTTGCGGATTCATTGATCGACCCGATTAAGTAGCCATTTTCGAAGACAGATGGAGAAATAATATATAATATAATATTTGTTTGCGTATATCCCATGGTAGCTTGTTAAAAACAAAGTGTGCTATTATTGTAATAAAACGTCTATAATGTTCCGTCCTAACTCTGGGAACTACAACTGAAGTTGAGTTTCGTAAAGAATATGTTTCATTCCTGCGTATGTTATTATGTCCTCCTCTCACTCTCAGTACCATAAACACACACAAATATCGAAGAGGCAAAATGTATAGAGTTCTAAACAATGGTAGTGATGGCTCCCATCTTGGTTAAAAGACCATGACCCTAAGAACTTTTTTTTTGCGCAGCTATGAGTGGTTTCATATTGCTTGCAAATGTACTTCCCCAGCAGGTTATACCATACTCAAGTTGGGAATTTACAAGAGCATAGTAGATTGTAAAAGATTCGGTGGTACTAGTTTAAGAAGATGATATATTTTATTTAAACTTATATATATTGTTGGTTTTACATTTGCAATGTAGTAGCCGTGGCGTGATGGTTAGTGCGATGGACTGTCATGCCGGAGGTCTAAGGTTCGATCCCTAGCCTCGCCACCTATATTTATTTAAAAGAAAAAAAAAAAAACGGCTACTGCCTCTTGCGAGGAATTGACAAATCCTCCAAGAGTATCTCCTGTCACAGAAAAGTGCCGCTCGTTAGCCGTTCGGATTCGGCAATAAACTGTAGGTCCCCTCCATTCCTGGAGACACGCACACAGGAATGGTTGAGAGTTGTAAGTCACTAAGCCCTAGTTCTTCATGAGCTGTTTGTGCCATCAAATTTATTTATTTATTTTACATTTGCAATGTGGCGCTTCCAGTTTAACTTACTGTACAGGGTGATTCTAAAGTATTTGTACTCCCTCACTGGCTCAAGACTTAGGCACTCGGTATTACAATTTGAGCCATCACAGCTTGTGACGTGGTATCCTATTTCATCCAGATTATTTGTTGAAAGTGAAAATGGCATGACTTTAGACTTACTACTAAGCACCATATTATGATATTTGAGCCAGGAGTTGCTTTACATTAACTAAATCAGCTGCACTGTAGGCAAGAGCCAGTTCATCCGCAAATGCAACTACATATATTACCATTTAGAGACAAATTAAAAACAGAATTTATGTAAACTAAGAAGAGCAAGGGGCCAAGCACAGACCCTTGAGGAACACCAGTTTCCGAACAAGGTAATGTCTCACTCAGTATTGCATTTGTAGAGACGTATGGCTTTCTATTAGAAAAATACGATGATAGCCAAAAGAGGATATTATTTCTAAACCCAAATCTGTAAAGTTTGTATAGTATAGTAGCATTTTATGGTTAACCATGTCAAATGCGTTAGCACTATTTAATTGGACTTGTTTAAATAATTGATTCAAAATAGCTTTTAGCGTTTCGTCCCGGCGATCTCACTTAGGCTCATCAGTTGACTAGTGAGGGCCTTGTCAATACGCAATTTCTATCAAGTTTATTTCATCTTACACATATTTCATGATGAATATCTAGTGTGAACTATATCCAACCAGATTAAAATTCCTAATCATTAAAGCTGGAAGTTTTTTTGTGCTTTAGTTAAGTCAAGAAAAATACCAGCTGACAGTTTCTTTTATCTAATGTACTAGCCGATTTGCCCGTGTCAGTTGCTTCGCAAACTGAATACTACAGATGTAATAGAATTCTACTTATATGTAAAATTCTACATATGTAATAAAAATTTTATATACATAAAATATAATTCTATAATGTATGTACATAAATATTAAATTATATATATAAATTATTATTATTTATAATATATACGAAAAATGTATACATATAAAAAAAATAGAGAAAGAGAATTAAAAATTTAGATCAGGAGTGCAAGTCCCCCTTACCCAACCCCTCCTTGTGTGCACGTTCTTGTTTTGAATTACATTTGATTTTCATTTAAAAATTTTGAAACTTAAAAATCCAAACATTTTTTATATCTCTATATCTCTATATTTTATACTTCTATATCTCTATGTCTCTGTCTGTATATCTCTTTATCTCTATATCTCTATATCTCTATAATTCTTTATCTCTATATCTCTTTAGGTCTATATCTCTATATCTCTATATCTCTATCTCTATATCTCTATATCTCTATATCTCTATATCTCTATATCTCTATATCTCTATATCTCTATATCTCTGTATCTCTTTATCTCTATATCTCTATATCTCTATATCTCTATATCTCTTTATCTCTATATCCCTATATCTCTATATCACTATATCTCTATATCTCTATATCTCTTTATCTTTATATCTCTATATCTCTATATCACTATATCTCTATATCTCTATGTCTCTATATCTCTTTTTCTCTATATCTCTATAATTCTTTATCTCTATATCTCTATTTCTCTATATCTCTATATCTCTATAATTCTTTATCTCTATATCTCTTTATCTCTATATCTCTTTATGTCTATATCTCTATATCTCTATATCTCTATCTCTATATCTCTATATCTCTATATCTCTATATCTCTATATCTCTATATCTCTATATCTCTATATCTCTATATCTCTTTATCTCTTTATCTTTATATCTCTATATCTCTATATCACCATATCTCTATGTCTCTATATCTTTTTTTCTCTATATCTCTATAATTCTTTATCTCTATATCTCTATATCTCTTTATCTGTATATCTCTATATCTTAATATCTCTATATCTCTATATCTCTATATCTCTATATCTCTATGTCTCTATATTTCTCCATCTCTCTATATCTCTATAATTTTGTTTCTCAATATCTCTATATGCCTACTTCTCTTCATCTCTATATCTCTATATGTATCTCTTTTTCTCTATATAAGTTATAAATTAAGACGATTTACATAAAATAAACATCCCCTATCACCTTTACATACGCCCTTGACTCTTTAATACTTAACAAAAAAAAATAGAAAAATAATTTTAATTTGGGGTGCAAATGCCCCTTTACCCCTTCTTGCGCACGCCCTTGCATTGCATTTGATTTAATCTTCATTTAAAAACTATAACCTTTAATATCCGGCCGTTAGAATTCAAGTTATAAATTAATTCAATTTGCATGTAATAAGCACACCCCTACCAATTTTGCGTAGCCCTCGATTGTGTAATTAGGTATCCAAAAAAAATTATAAAAAAAAAAAATTAATAAGGAATGCAAATTTTGAAAATAAAAAAAAAGATTTACCGAAGTTATAAGCAATTCCGGCCATCTTTTCTCAATACCGAATTTTAACGACCAAATTCATTGGATTTTTGCTTGATTTGGCGTTTAAAAATATTCAAAAATTCGTATCTCAGCTTGTGGTTTATGTAGAAAAATAATTTGTATACCAAAATAAATGCTGATTAGCCAAAAAAATAAATAAATTATAATGTTGAAAGTCATATGAAAAATCAGTGTTTAATTGTCAATTAAGTTGAAAACGTTCCTTTTTTTCGTTTGGAACCTCTAATTTATTCAAAATGTATAATCATGTATATTTTTTTATTATTTATATATTTGTGACAAATTTACCTATCTATTGACATCTTAATTTTAAAAATCGAAACATCATTTCTCGACTTATAGCCGATTTTCTACAGCTGAATCGTTAATTTTGCAATTTTCCATGCATTTGCCTTTGAAATATCACGAAATTTCAATTGCATAAAATTTGAAATTTTTGATTTTTTAAATATATTTTATTTCATTTAAAACGTTATTTTGTAAGATTTAAAAACAATAACTGAAGTTATAGATCATTTTCGATAACTCTTTCAGACATATTTCAAGAAAATTATTTAAAATATTTTATCGAAATTTTTTTTAAAGAACATTTATTTTAAATATTAAGTCATGTATGGGTATGTTTTATACATGAAAATAAGCGCTTATTTATGCTTAATTTAAAAAAAGTTATTTAAATAAAATCCGTCAACTTACTAAAAAGTTATGAATGATTTAATCGGGAAAGCGCTGTGCCGAAAAAAGCAAGTTTTAAAAAAATTTAATTCAAAAAATATTTAATATCAGCTCTTCTGTTGAAAAAATGGCTTCAGTATGTTCTACATAAATTTAAAAAAAATATTAGGCAATAATATTTTGATAACATTTTTTCTCTGCGATCAAGTTTATATACCGTTTTTAATTTTTTAATCAGTAAAGTGGGTGAGAAAAAAAAGCAAACTCAATTTGTTTTTACATTTTTTTCAAAGTTATTATGCAATTTTATGAATTTTTTTTTCCACACATTTAATGTCCGTTTTAATGACAGTATTTTAAGACTTTAACTTATAAAATCCGTTAAGTATTTTTGATGTAAAAAAATAATATATAAAGCCGTGTCTATTGCATTTTCTAATAAAAATCCTTAAAATCCCGTAAAATTAATTTTAGTGCCTCCCCTGTTGAACTAATCTTAAAACATTGTTCAGCATTATTGTAGACCAAGATTTTTTCGATTAAAATATAGTAAGAGTTTTTCAAAATTCTGAAATTTTTCATCAACTTTTGAATTTAAAATGATAAGAATCGTATTGATTTCAGACTAAATCAGCTTTTTGGTATGACTTTTTTTACGATTTTGAAATAATTTTTATACAGAAATTTAGCTTGACATTTCATCTTTCCATATTTTTTTACCTCAAGAAGATCCGATAATTATTAGCGAAGTTATTAGCCTAATAAGATGGCCTAATCGATAATTTTGTATCATTTTTATAATTAAATATTCTTTTTTGGTCATTAAACCAATTAAAGGGCCCCTACAGCCTCTACTGTTGGATTTACCCCTATACAACCACTGACATTTTTGTAGATGAGGGTTGGGGCTATAACTTTGTAGTATATTGTTTTTCGATATTTTGAAATTTTTCATCATGTTTTGCATTTTGAAAAATGAAAATCGATTTGATAACGGCTTTCCGACCCCTTTTCGTATAGAATGCTTCCCCTTCACGCAATAATTTTTACACACAATTAAAGCTTGACATTTCATGATTCTTTTAAGACCTTAACCTAATCGATCGGACGTATAGTATAGAAGTTATGAATTTTTTAATCGAACAATATCAATTGATTTTTGTGATTTTCATAAAATAACTGTCATCTCCCACTGGTCGATGGTGGTTGACAATGAACGCAACAGGCAATTTTAATGCAATTTAATTGATTTCTTGATTGGCTTTTAATTAAGATTGTAAAGCTTCTAGAGGTCGTACAGATTCAAATGAGGTATCAAAATTTTTGCCGTTAAACGGACATGCGATTTAAAGAAAAACCAAATTAATCGGTACACTCAGTGATAAGTAATTAACGAATTTATTCAAGAAGTCAATATTTACCGCTATTTCTGTCTAACGGTATTAAAAAAATAAAATTTAAATGCAAAACGATTAAGATTAATAAATCCTATCACATGTGAAAATTTCAACTCCCTACTCCTACTCTATAAAAAGATAATCGATAAAAACCGTGTAAAATTGATTTGCTTATTTTTTCAAACTCAAATATCTTAGCTTAACGGCACTTTAGAATTTTGAAATTTTCCAAAAACATCAAAACCTATAAGTTCTATAAGATCCAAAGATTTCAAATTTTTAAATACATCCATTAAAAAGATAAAAAATAAAAACCGTCAAAAAATGAGCTGAAAAAATTGCGTCTTTTCAAAAATTCCCCACGCCCACAAAACCACGCCCACAAAAAATCCCTGACACATGGATAACCTTTTTTTTTATCTTCTTTCGATCGCCGTAATCCCCAAATCAATCAAACAATCTCCTGATTTATTAGAATTATTTTGCCAAACATCGATTTTTGCATTTTTGAGTTTCAAACAACTTTATTTCCGAAAATAATTTTTTTTAAATTTTTTCCCAAAATATGTCAATCTAATTTTTATAAAATCTATCAAACACAAAAAGAATGAAATCTCTATCTCATTCCGTTTAGAAAATAGAAAACCGACTTTACTCTACATTTACCCCTGTTTACCCTATTAAAAATTAGAATTTCAAAAAAACCCTTCTTAGTGGAGCTCTACATATATAAGGCTATTTAAAAAAATTTTTTCTATATATATATCTTAAACACACAAACCTGTAGAAAGATGGTAAAAATTATGAATGAGTCAGTCAGTGAGTGGCCAACTTTTCTCTTTATAATATAGTAACTAGCCGATTTGCCCGTGTCAGTTGCTTCGCAAACTGAATACTACAGATGTAATAGAATTCTACTTATATATAAAATTCTACATATGTAATAAAAATTTTTATATATATATATAAAATATAATTCTATATTATATATACATAAATATATATTGTAAATAAATATATATATATATTTATTATAATTATTTATAATATACATATATACGAAAAATTTATACATATAAAAAAATTAGAGAAAGAGAATTAAAAATTTAGATTAGTGGTGCAAGTCCCCCTCACCCTACACCTCCTTGTGTGCACGTTCTAGTTTTGAATTACATTTAATTTTCATTTAAAAATTTTGAAACTTAAAAATCCAAACATTTTTTATATCTCTATATCTCTATATTGTATACTTCTATATCTCTATGTCTCTGTCTGTATATCTCTATATCTCTATATCTCTATATCTTTATATCTCTATATCTCTTTATCTCTATATCTCTATATCTTTATATCTCTATATCTCTATATCTCTATATCTCTATATATCTATATCTCTGTATCTCTTTATCTCTATATATCTATATCACTTTATCACTTTATCTCTATACCTCTATATTTCTATGTCTCTATATCTCTATAATTCTTTATCTCTATATCTATATTTCTCTATATCTCTTTATCTCTATATCTCTATATCTCTATATCTCTATATCTCTATATCTCTATATCTCTATATCTCTATATCTCTATATCTCTATATCTCTATATCTCTATATCTCTATATCTCTTTATCTCTTTATCTCTATATCTCTATCTCTATATCTCTATATCTCTATATCTCTATATCTCTATATCTCTATATCTCTATATCTCTATATCTCTATATCTCTATATCTCTTTATCTCTATATCTCTATATCTCTATATCTTTATATCTCTATATCTCTATGTCTCTATATTTCTCCATCTCTCTATATCTCTATAATTTTGTTTTTCAATATCTCTATATGTCTACATCTCTTCATCTCTATATGTATTTCTTTTTCTCTATATAAGTTATAAATTAAGACGATTTACATACAATAAACACCCCCTTTCACCTTTACATACGCCCTTGACTCTTTAATACTTAACAAAAAAAATTAGAAAAATAATTTTAGTTTGGGGTGCAAATGCCCCTTTACCCCTTCTTGTGCACGCCCTTGCGTTGCATTTAATTTAATCTTCATATAAAAACTTTAACCTTTAAAATCCGGCCGTTAGAATTCAAGTTATAAATTTATTCAATTTGCATGTAATAAGCACCCCCCTACCAATTTTGCGTACCCCTTGATTGTGTAATTAGGTATCCAAAAAAAAATTTGAAAAAAAAAAAAATAATAAGGAATGCAAATTTTGAAAATAAAAAAAAGATTTACCGAAGTTATAAGCAATTCCGGCCATCTTTTCTAAATACCGAATTTTAACGACCAAATCCATTGAATTTTTGCTGGATTTGGCGTTTAAAAATATTCAAAAATTCGTATCTCAGCTTGTGGTTTATGTAGAAAAATAATTTGTATACCAAAATAAATACTGATTAGCCAAGAAAATAAATAAATTATAATGTTGAAAGTCATATGAAAAATCAGTGTATAATTGTCAATTAAGTTGAAAACGTTCCTTTTTTTCGTTTGGAACCTCTAATTTATTCAAAGTGTATAATCATGTATATTTTTTTATAATACTATATTTGTGACAAATTTACCTATCTATTGACATCTTAACTTTAAAAATCGAAGTATTATTTCTCGACTTATAGCCGATTTTCTACAGCTGAATCGTTAATTTTGCAATTTTCCATGCATTTGCCTTTGAAATATTACGAAATTTCATTTGCATAAAATTTGAAATTTTTGATTTTTTAATTATATTTGATTTCATTTAAAATGTTATTTTGGAAGATTTAAAAAGAATTACTGAAGTTATAGATCATTTTCAATAACTCTTTCAGACATTTTTCAAGAAAATTATTTAAAATATTTTATCGCAATTTTTTTTTAAAAGAACATTTATTGTAAATATTAAGTCATGTATGGGTATGTTTTATACATGAAAATAAGCGCTTATTTATGCTTAATTGAAAAAACGTTATTTAAACAAAATCCGTCAACTTACTAAAAAGTTATGAATGATTTAATCGGCCAAGCACTGTGCCGAAAAAAGCAAGTTTTAAATAAATTTAATTCAAAAAATAATTAATATCAGCTCTCCTGTTAAATAAATGGCTTCATTATGTTCAACATATATTTAAAAAAAATATTAGGCAATAATATTTTGGTAGCATTTTTTCCCTGCAATCAAGTTTATATACCGTTTTTAATTTTTTAATCAGTAAAATGGGTGAGAAAAAAAAGTAAACTCAATTTGTTTTTACATTTTTTTCAAAGTTGTCATGCAATTATATAAAATGTTTTTTCACACATTTAATGTCTGTTTTAATGACAGTATTTTAAGATCTTAACTTCTAAAATCCGTTAAGTATTTTGGATGTAAAAAAATAATATATAAAGCCGTGTCTCTTGCATTTTTTAATGAAAATCCTTAAAATCGCGTTAAATTATTTTTAGTGCCTCCGCTGTAGAAATAATCTTAAAATATTGTTCAGCATTATTGTAGATCAAGATTTTTTCAATTAACATATAGTAAGAGTTTTTCAAAATTCTGAAATTTTTCATCAACTTTTGAATTTAAAATGATAAGATCCATATTGATTTCAGACTAAATCAGCTTTTTGGTATGACTTTTTTTACGATTGTGAAATAATTTTTATACAGAAATTTAGCTTGACATTTCATCTTTCCATATTTGTTTACCTCAAAAAGATCCGATAATTATTAGCGAAGTTATTAGCCTAATAAGATGGCCTAATCGATAATTTTTTATCATTTTTATAATTAAATATTCTTTTTTGGTCATTAAACCAATTAAAGGGCCCCTACAGCCTCTCCTGTCGAACTTAACCCTATATAACCACTGACATTTTTGTAGATGAGAAATGGGGCTATAACTTTGTAGTATATTGTTTTTCGATATTTTAAAATTTTTCATCATGTTTTGCATTTTGAAAAATGAAAATCGATTTGATAACGGCTTTCCGACCCCTTTTCGTATAGAATGCTTCCCCTTCCCGCAATAATTTTTACACACAATTAAAGCTTGACATTTCATGATTCTTTTAAGACCTTTACCTGATCGATCGGACGTATAGTATAGAAGTTATGAATTTTTTAATCGAACAATATCAATTGATTTTTGTGATTTTGATAAAATAACTGTCATCTCCCACTGGTCGATGGTGGTTGACAATGAACGAAACAGGCAATTTTAATGCAATTTAATTGATTTCTTGATTGGCTATTAATTAAGATTGTGAAGCTTCTAGAGGTCGTACAGATTCAAATGAGGTATCAAAATTTTTGTCTTTAAACGGACATGCGACTTAAAGAAAAACCAAAATAATCGGTGCACTCAGTGATAAGTAATTAACGAATTTATTCAAGAAGTCAATATTTACCGCTATTTCTGTCTAACGGTATTAAAAAAATCAAATTTAAATGCAATTCAATTTAGAACAATAAATTCTATAGCATATAAAAATTTCAACTTCCTACTGCTACTGCGTAAAAAGATAATCGATAAAAACCGTAAAAAATTGATTTGCTCATTTTTTCAAACTCAAATATCTCAGCTTAACGGCATTTTAGAAATTTGAAATTTTCCAAAAATAACAAAATCCATAAGTTCTATAAGACTCATAAATTTCAAATTTTTAAATACATCCATTAAAAAGATAAAAAATAAAAACCGTCAAAAAATGAGCTAAAAAAATTGTCCTTTTTCAAAAATTCCCCACGCCCACAAAACCACGCCCACAAAAAATCCTGATACATGGATAACCTTTTTTTTCATCTTCTTTCAATCGCCGTAATCCTCAAATCAATCAAACAATCTCCCGATTTATTAGAATTATTTTGTCAAACATCGATTTTAGCATTTTTGAGTTTCAAACAACTTTATTTCCGAAAATAATTTTTTTAGAATTTTTTCCTAAAATATGTCAATCTAATTTTAAAAAAATCTATCAAACACAAAAAGAATGAAACTCCTATCTCATCCCGTTTAGAAAATAGAAAACCGACTTTACTCTACATTTACCCTTGTTTACCCTATTAAAAATTAGAATTTCAAAAAATCCCTTCTTAGTGGAGCTCTACATATATAGGAGATTTAAAAAAAATTTTTTCTATAAATATATCTATAACACAGTAAGCTGTAGAATGATTAGTAAAAATAATGAATGAGTGAGTGAGTGAGTGTATAACTTTTCTCTTTATAATATAGTAACTAGCCGATTTGCCCGTGTCAGTTGCTTCGCAAACTGAATACTACAGATGTAATAGAATTCTACTTATATGTAAAATTCTACATATGTAATAAAAATTTTATATACATAAAATATAATTCTATAATGTATGTACATAAATATTAAATTATATATATAAATTATTATTATTTATAATATATACGAAAAATGTATACATATAAAAAAAATAGAGAAAGAGAATTAAAAATTTAGATCAGGAGTGCAAGTCCCCCTTACCCAACCCCTCCTTGTGTGCACGTTCTTGTTTTGAATTACATTTGATTTTCATTTAAAAATTTTGAAACTTAAAAATCCAAACATTTTTTATATCTCTATATCTCTATATTTTATACTTCTATATCTCTATGTCTCTGTCTGTATATCTCTTTATCTCTATATCTCTATATCTCTATAATTCTTTATCTCTATATCTCTTTAGGTCTATATCTCTATATCTCTATATCTCTATCTCTATATCTCTATATCTCTATATCTCTATATCTCTATATCTCTATATCTCTATATCTCTATATCTCTGTATCTCTTTATCTCTATATCTCTATATCTCTATATCTCTATATCTCTTTATCTCTATATCCCTATATCTCTATATCACTATATCTCTATATCTCTATATCTCTTTATCTTTATATCTCTATATCTCTATATCACTATATCTCTATATCTCTATGTCTCTATATCTCTTTTTCTCTATATCTCTATAATTCTTTATCTCTATATCTCTATTTCTCTATATCTCTATATCTCTATAATTCTTTATCTCTATATCTCTTTATCTCTATATCTCTTTATGTCTATATCTCTATATCTCTATATCTCTATCTCTATATCTCTATATCTCTATATCTCTATATCTCTATATCTCTATATCTCTATATCTCTATATCTCTATATCTCTTTATCTCTTTATCTTTATATCTCTATATCTCTATATCACCATATCTCTATGTCTCTATATCTTTTTTTCTCTATATCTCTATAATTCTTTATCTCTATATCTCTATATCTCTTTATCTGTATATCTCTATATCTTAATATCTCTATATCTCTATATCTCTATATCTCTATATCTCTATGTCTCTATATTTCTCCATCTCTCTATATCTCTATAATTTTGTTTCTCAATATCTCTATATGCCTACTTCTCTTCATCTCTATATCTCTATATGTATCTCTTTTTCTCTATATAAGTTATAAATTAAGACGATTTACATAAAATAAACATCCCCTATCACCTTTACATACGCCCTTGACTCTTTAATACTTAACAAAAAAAAATAGAAAAATAATTTTAATTTGGGGTGCAAATGCCCCTTTACCCCTTCTTGCGCACGCCCTTGCATTGCATTTGATTTAATCTTCATTTAAAAACTATAACCTTTAATATCCGGCCGTTAGAATTCAAGTTATAAATTAATTCAATTTGCATGTAATAAGCACACCCCTACCAATTTTGCGTAGCCCTCGATTGTGTAATTAGGTATCCAAAAAAAATTATAAAAAAAAAAAATTAATAAGGAATGCAAATTTTGAAAATAAAAAAAAAGATTTACCGAAGTTATAAGCAATTCCGGCCATCTTTTCTCAATACCGAATTTTAACGACCAAATTCATTGGATTTTTGCTTGATTTGGCGTTTAAAAATATTCAAAAATTCGTATCTCAGCTTGTGGTTTATGTAGAAAAATAATTTGTATACCAAAATAAATGCTGATTAGCCAAAAAAATAAATAAATTATAATGTTGAAAGTCATATGAAAAATCAGTGTTTAATTGTCAATTAAGTTGAAAACGTTCCTTTTTTTCGTTTGGAACCTCTAATTTATTCAAAATGTATAATCATGTATATTTTTTTATTATTTATATATTTGTGACAAATTTACCTATCTATTGACATCTTAATTTTAAAAATCGAAACATCATTTCTCGACTTATAGCCGATTTTCTACAGCTGAATCGTTAATTTTGCAATTTTCCATGCATTTGCCTTTGAAATATCACGAAATTTCAATTGCATAAAATTTGAAATTTTTGATTTTTTAAATATATTTTATTTCATTTAAAACGTTATTTTGTAAGATTTAAAAACAATAACTGAAGTTATAGATCATTTTCGATAACTCTTTCAGACATATTTCAAGAAAATTATTTAAAATATTTTATCGAAATTTTTTTTAAAGAACATTTATTTTAAATATTAAGTCATGTATGGGTATGTTTTATACATGAAAATAAGCGCTTATTTATGCTTAATTTAAAAAAAGTTATTTAAATAAAATCCGTCAACTTACTAAAAAGTTATGAATGATTTAATCGGGAAAGCGCTGTGCCGAAAAAAGCAAGTTTTAAAAAAATTTAATTCAAAAAATATTTAATATCAGCTCTTCTGTTGAAAAAATGGCTTCAGTATGTTCTACATAAATTTAAAAAAAATATTAGGCAATAATATTTTGATAACATTTTTTCTCTGCGATCAAGTTTATATACCGTTTTTAATTTTTTAATCAGTAAAGTGGGTGAGAAAAAAAAGCAAACTCAATTTGTTTTTACATTTTTTTCAAAGTTATTATGCAATTTTATGAATTTTTTTTTCCACACATTTAATGTCCGTTTTAATGACAGTATTTTAAGACTTTAACTTATAAAATCCGTTAAGTATTTTTGATGTAAAAAAATAATATATAAAGCCGTGTCTATTGCATTTTCTAATAAAAATCCTTAAAATCCCGTAAAATTAATTTTAGTGCCTCCCCTGTTGAACTAATCTTAAAACATTGTTCAGCATTATTGTAGACCAAGATTTTTTCGATTAAAATATAGTAAGAGTTTTTCAAAATTCTGAAATTTTTCATCAACTTTTGAATTTAAAATGATAAGAATCGTATTGATTTCAGACTAAATCAGCTTTTTGGTATGACTTTTTTTACGATTTTGAAATAATTTTTATACAGAAATTTAGCTTGACATTTCATCTTTCCATATTTTTTTACCTCAAGAAGATCCGATAATTATTAGCGAAGTTATTAGCCTAATAAGATGGCCTAATCGATAATTTTGTATCATTTTTATAATTAAATATTCTTTTTTGGTCATTAAACCAATTAAAGGGCCCCTACAGCCTCTACTGTTGGATTTACCCCTATACAACCACTGACATTTTTGTAGATGAGGGTTGGGGCTATAACTTTGTAGTATATTGTTTTTCGATATTTTGAAATTTTTCATCATGTTTTGCATTTTGAAAAATGAAAATCGATTTGATAACGGCTTTCCGACCCCTTTTCGTATAGAATGCTTCCCCTTCACGCAATAATTTTTACACACAATTAAAGCTTGACATTTCATGATTCTTTTAAGACCTTAACCTAATCGATCGGACGTATAGTATAGAAGTTATGAATTTTTTAATCGAACAATATCAATTGATTTTTGTGATTTTCATAAAATAACTGTCATCTCCCACTGGTCGATGGTGGTTGACAATGAACGCAACAGGCAATTTTAATGCAATTTAATTGATTTCTTGATTGGCTTTTAATTAAGATTGTAAAGCTTCTAGAGGTCGTACAGATTCAAATGAGGTATCAAAATTTTTGCCGTTAAACGGACATGCGATTTAAAGAAAAACCAAATTAATCGGTACACTCAGTGATAAGTAATTAACGAATTTATTCAAGAAGTCAATATTTACCGCTATTTCTGTCTAACGGTATTAAAAAAATAAAATTTAAATGCAAAACGATTAAGATTAATAAATCCTATCACATGTGAAAATTTCAACTCCCTACTCCTACTCTATAAAAAGATAATCGATAAAAACCGTGTAAAATTGATTTGCTTATTTTTTCAAACTCAAATATCTTAGCTTAACGGCACTTTAGAATTTTGAAATTTTCCAAAAACATCAAAACCTATAAGTTCTATAAGATCCAAAGATTTCAAATTTTTAAATACATCCATTAAAAAGATAAAAAATAAAAACCGTCAAAAAATGAGCTGAAAAAATTGCGTCTTTTCAAAAATTCCCCACGCCCACAAAACCACGCCCACAAAAAATCCCTGACACATGGATAACCTTTTTTTTTATCTTCTTTCGATCGCCGTAATCCCCAAATCAATCAAACAATCTCCTGATTTATTAGAATTATTTTGCCAAACATCGATTTTTGCATTTTTGAGTTTCAAACAACTTTATTTCCGAAAATAATTTTTTTTAAATTTTTTCCCAAAATATGTCAATCTAATTTTTATAAAATCTATCAAACACAAAAAGAATGAAATCTCTATCTCATTCCGTTTAGAAAATAGAAAACCGACTTTACTCTACATTTACCCCTGTTTACCCTATTAAAAATTAGAATTTCAAAAAAACCCTTCTTAGTGGAGCTCTACATATATAAGGCTATTTAAAAAAATTTTTTCTATATATATATCTTAAACACACAAACCTGTAGAAAGATGGTAAAAATTATGAATGAGTCAGTCAGTGAGTGGCCAACTTTTCTCTTTATAATATAGTAACTAGTTGATTTGCCCGTGTCAGTTGCTTCGCAAACTGATCGAATGGTATCGATATTCTATAGATGTATAAAATTATAGATGTATGTATATAACAAAAAAAAAAAAAACAATTTTTATATATATTTATTATTTATTATTATTTATTATTTATTATCTTATTATTATAAATTTTTATTTTTCCACGTCCTTGTTTTGCATTACATTTAATTTTCATTTTAAAAATTTTGAAACTTAAAAATCCAACCATTCTGTATATCTCTTTATCTCTATATCTCTATATCTCTATATCTCTATATCTCTATATCTCTATATCTCTATATCTCTATATCTCTTTATCTCTATATCTCTATGTCTCCATATATTTATATCTGTATATCTGTATATCTCTATATCTCTATATCTCTATATCTTTATATCTCTATATCTCTATATCTCTATATCTCTATATCTCTATATCTCTATATCTCTATATCTCTATATCTCTATATCTCTATATCTCTATATCTCTATATCTCTATATCTCTATATCTATATATCTCTATATCTCTATATCTCTGTATCTCTATATCTCTATATCTCTATATCTCTATATCTCTATATCTCTATATCTCTATATCTCTATATCTCTATATCTCTATATCTCTATATCTCTATATCTCTTTATCTCTATATCTCTATGTCTCCATATATTTATATCTGTATATCTGTATATCTCTATATCTCTATATCTCTATATCTCTATATCTCTATATCTCTATATCTCTATATCTCTATATCTCTATATCTCTATATCTCTATATCTCTATATCTCTATATCTCTATATCTCTATATCTCTATATCTCTATATCTCTATATCTCTATATCTCTATATCTCTATATCTCTATATCTCTATATCTCTATATCTCTATATCTCTATATCTCTATATCTCTATATCTCTATATCTCTATATCTCTATATCTCTATATCTCTATATCTCTATATCTCTATATCTCTATATCTCTATATCTCTATATCTCTATATCTCTATATCTCTATATCTCTATATCTCTCTCTATATCTCTATATCTCTATATCTCTATATCTGTATATCTCTATATCTCTATATCTCTATATCTCTATATCTCTATATCTCTGTATCTCTATATCTCTATATCTCTATATCTCTATATCTCTATATCTCTATATCTCTATATCTCTATATCTCTATATCTCTATATCTCTATATCTCTTTATCTCTATAATTTTGTATCTCTATATCTCTATATCTCTGTATCTCTATATCTCTATATCTCTATATCTCTATATCTCTATACTCTATATCTCTATATCTCTTTATCTTTATATCTCTATATGTCTACATATTTTTATCTCTATATCTCTATATTTCTGTATATAAATTATAAATTTAGACGATTTACATGCAATAAGCACCCCCCCTATCACCTTTGCATACGCCCTTGACTCTTGAATACTTAACAAAAAAAATTAGAAAAATATTTTTGATTTGGGGTGCGAATGCCCCTTTACCCCTCCTTGCGCACGCCCTTGTGTTGCATTTAATTTAATCTTTATTTTAAAACTCTAAACCTTTAAGATCCGACCGTTAGAATTCAAGTTCTAAATTTTGCAGATTTTCATGTACTAAAAACCCCCCTACCAATTTTACGTACATACGCCCTTGATTGTGTAATTATGTATCAAAAAAAAATTAGAAAAACAAAATTAATAGTAAATGCAAAATCTGAAAATAAAAAAAAAGATTTACCGAAATTTCAGAATTTTCCGACCATCTTTTCTAAATACCGAATTTTAACGACCAAATCCATTGGATTTTTGCTAGATTT
Organism: Epistrophella euchroma; assembly: GCA_947049315.1. Lineage (NCBI taxonomy): Eukaryota > Metazoa > Arthropoda > Insecta > Diptera > Syrphidae > Epistrophella > Epistrophella euchroma. The sequence continues at coordinate 129,813,101 of OX346246.1, forward strand.
GGCGTTTAATAATATTCAAAAATTCGTATCTCAGCTTGTGGTTTATGTAGAAAAATAATATATATATCAAAATAATTGGTAATTAGTCAAAAAAATAAATAAATTATAATCTTGAAAATTGATTGGAAAATCGGTGTTAAATTATCAATTTAGTTGAAAACTTGCCTTATTCTGGACGGGAGTCTCTAAGGTATTAAAATTATTTAGTTATTTATATTTTTTTATAATATAAATATTTGTGATGATTTTATCTATCAATTGACATTTAAATTATAAAAATCGAAGTATTATTTCTCGACTTATAGCCGATTTTCCACAGTTGCATCGTTAATTTCGCAATTTTTCATGCATTTGCCTTAGAAATATTAGGAAATTTCATTAGCATAAATTTTGAAATTTTTTTATGGGGCTTGTAAAAAACACACAGGTATGTTTTATGTGTGAAAATATTGAATGACATTTGGGAAATGCAATTCTGAAAAAAATTAACCCATAAAGTGATCGTGATGAAAATGGTAAGGGTGGGAAGCTCAGAAAATTCAACTTAAAATAATTATTTTTTAATTTTTAGGTTTATTTTTGTATGTTGATTTTTTTTTGTGGCACATTTTATGTAAATACTACGTCACGTATGGGTATGTTTTATATATAAAAATAAAGCGCATATTTACCCTTAAGTGAAAAAAAGTTATTTGAATTAAATCCGTGAATTAAATAAAAAGTAATGAACGATTTAATCAGGCAAGCGCTGGCCTAAAAAACCATGTCTTGAAAAAATTTAATTCAAAAAATAATTAATATCGGCTCTCGTGTTGGATGGATGACTTTGTTATGTTGTACATATATTTAAAGAATATATTTCCCAATAATATTTTAATAATTTTTTTTCTCTACAATCAAGTTTACATATAGTTTTTAATTTTTCAATAAATTAAGTGGGTAGAAAAAAAACAGTCTTTCAATTTGTTTTTACATTTTTTTCAAATTTTTAATGCAATTATATGTATTCCTTTTTTATACATTTTATACCTGTTTTAATGACAGTATTTTAAGATAATAACATTTAAGGTCCGTTAGGTAGTTTGGAAGAAAAAAAATAATATATAAAGCCGTGTCTATTGCATTTTTTGACTAAAATCGTAAAAACCGCGTAAAACGAATTTTAGTAATTTTCCTGTTGAATTAACCTTAAAACATAGTTTGGCATTATTTTAGAGAATGTTTTAACCTACATATATATTATATTTATTTTTGAAATTTTAAAAATTTTTCATCAACTTTTAAATTTAAAAGAATAAAAATCGAATTGATTTTGGATTAAATCACGTTTTTAGTATGACTTTTTTTATTATATTGCAATAAATTTTATATATATATGTAGATAAACATTTCTTCTTTCTATATTTATCAACATGAAGAAGATCCGATAACTAATAGCGAAGTTATTAGCTTTATAAGATGATCAAATCGGTGATTTTATTTAGTTTTTATAATTAAAATGCCGTTTTTTGTCTTTAAACCAATTAAATGGCGCCTGGCTCGTCTCGTGTCGTATTTACATATATACAACCACTGACTTTTTTGTAGAGAATTGTTGGGGCTATAACTTTGTAGTATATTGTTTTTGGAAATTTTAAAATTTTTCATCATATTTTGCATTTTGAAAAATGAAAATCGATTTGATGAGGGCTTTTCACCCCCCTTTCGTATAGAATGTTTCCCCTCCCTGAAATTATTTTTACATAAAATTAAAGCTTGACATTTTGTGATTGTTTTAAGACCTTAACCTAATCGATCGGACATATAGTATAGAAGTTATGAATTTTTTAATCAAACACTATCAATTGAATTTTACGATTTTGATAAAATAACAGTTATCTCCCACTGGTGCATGGTGGTTGACAACGAACGAAACAGGCAATTTTAGTGCATTTTTATTGATTTTTTGATTAGATTTTAATTAAGATTGTGAAGCTTGTAGAGGGCGTACATATGCAAATGAGGTATCAAAATTTTTGTTGTTAAACGAAGATGCGAACTAAAGAAAAACGAAATTAATCGATGCACGCAGTGATGCGTAATTAACAGATATGTCAAAGAAGTCAATATTTACCGCTATTTCCGGTAAAATGTTAAAATTAAATAAAATTGAAATGCAATTGCATTAAACTCAATGAATTCTATTATGTGTAAAAATTTCAACTCCCTACTATTTACCAATAAAAAGATATTTGTAAAAAACTATAAAAAATTGATTTGCCCATTTTTTCAAACTTAAATATCTCAGCTCAACTTTACTTTAGAAATCTGAAATTTTGCAAATATATCAAAATCAACAATCCCTATAACACCTATAAATTTCAAATTTTTATCATTCTCCGTTAAAAAGATAAAAAATAAAATGTGTGAAAAAATTGAAAAAAAAAATTATGAGTTTTGAAAAATTCCTAACGCCCACAATAACCACGCCCATAAAAAATTCCTTAAACATGGATAACTTAATTTTTAATTTCCTAATTGAAAATGTAAAAAAAAAAATTTAAAAAAATACCCCTGATTTATAAGAATTATTTAAAAAAAACACGATTTTGATGTTTTTGAATTTTAACCAAGTTTGTAGGGTAAAAAAAATTTTTTATAATTTTTTAATTAACTTTGCCATTTTAATATAATAAAATTCAATTGAATGTATTTGGTTTGAAAATTCTAAAAAATCCCGTTTAGAAAATAGAAAACCGACTTTCCCCTACATTTACCCAAATTTACCCTATTAATTATGAGAATTTCAAAAAATCCCTTCTTAGTGGAACTCTACATATATAAGGGATATAAAAAAAATTTTCAATATATATATATCATTTATACACTAACCTGTAGAATGATGACCAAAAAATATGAATGAGTCAGTGAGTGAATCACCAACACTTTACTTTATAATATAGTTAACTAGTTGATTTGCCCGTGTCAGTTGCTTCGCAAACTGATCGAATGGTATCGATATTCTATAGATGTATAAAATTATAGATGTATGTATATAACAAAAAAAAAAAAAACAATTTTTATATATATTTATTATTTATTATTATTTATTATTTATTATCTTATTATTATAAATTTTTATTTTTCCACGTCCTTGTTTTGCATTACATTTAATTTTCATTTTAAAAATTTTGAAACTTAAAAATCCAACCATTCTGTATATCTCTTTATCTCTATATCTCTATATCTCTATATCTCTATATCTCTATATCTCTATATCTCTATATCTCTATATCTCTTTATCTCTATATCTCTATGTCTCCATATATTTATATCTGTATATCTGTATATCTCTATATCTCTATATCTCTATATCTTTATATCTCTATATCTCTATATCTCTATATCTCTATATCTCTATATCTCTATATCTCTATATCTCTATATCTCTATATCTCTATATCTCTATATCTCTATATCTCTATATCTCTATATCTATATATCTCTATATCTCTATATCTCTGTATCTCTATATCTCTATATCTCTATATCTCTATATCTCTATATCTCTATATCTCTATATCTCTATATCTCTATATCTCTATATCTCTATATCTCTATATCTCTTTATCTCTATATCTCTATGTCTCCATATATTTATATCTGTATATCTGTATATCTCTATATCTCTATATCTCTATATCTCTATATCTCTATATCTCTATATCTCTATATCTCTATATCTCTATATCTCTATATCTCTATATCTCTATATCTCTATATCTCTATATCTCTATATCTCTATATCTCTATATCTCTATATCTCTATATCTCTATATCTCTATATCTCTATATCTCTATATCTCTATATCTCTATATCTCTATATCTCTATATCTCTATATCTCTATATCTCTATATCTCTATATCTCTATATCTCTATATCTCTATATCTCTATATCTCTATATCTCTATATCTCTATATCTCTATATCTCTATATCTCTATATCTCTATATCTCTCTCTATATCTCTATATCTCTATATCTCTATATCTGTATATCTCTATATCTCTATATCTCTATATCTCTATATCTCTATATCTCTGTATCTCTATATCTCTATATCTCTATATCTCTATATCTCTATATCTCTATATCTCTATATCTCTATATCTCTATATCTCTATATCTCTATATCTCTTTATCTCTATAATTTTGTATCTCTATATCTCTATATCTCTGTATCTCTATATCTCTATATCTCTATATCTCTATATCTCTATACTCTATATCTCTATATCTCTTTATCTTTATATCTCTATATGTCTACATATTTTTATCTCTATATCTCTATATTTCTGTATATAAATTATAAATTTAGACGATTTACATGCAATAAGCACCCCCCCTATCACCTTTGCATACGCCCTTGACTCTTGAATACTTAACAAAAAAAATTAGAAAAATATTTTTGATTTGGGGTGCGAATGCCCCTTTACCCCTCCTTGCGCACGCCCTTGTGTTGCATTTAATTTAATCTTTATTTTAAAACTCTAAACCTTTAAGATCCGACCGTTAGAATTCAAGTTCTAAATTTTGCAGATTTTCATGTACTAAAAACCCCCCTACCAATTTTACGTACATACGCCCTTGATTGTGTAATTATGTATCAAAAAAAAATTAGAAAAACAAAATTAATAGTAAATGCAAAATCTGAAAATAAAAAAAAAGATTTACCGAAATTTCAGAATTTTCCGACCATCTTTTCTAAATACCGAATTTTAACGACCAAATCCATTGGATTTTTGCTAGATTTGGCGTTTAATAATATTCAAAAATTCGTATCTCAGCTTGTGGTTTATGTAGAAAAATAATATATATATCAAAATAATTGGTAATTAGTCAAAAAAATAAATAAATTATAATCTTGAAAATTGATTGGAAAATCGGTGTTAAATTATCAATTTAGTTGAAAACTTGCCTTATTCTGGACGGGAGTCTCTAAGGTATTAAAATTATTTAGTTATTTATATTTTTTTATAATATAAATATTTGTGATGATTTTATCTATCAATTGACATTTAAATTATAAAAATCGAAGTATTATTTCTCGACTTATAGCCGATTTTCCACAGTTGCATCGTTAATTTCGCAATTTTTCATGCATTTGCCTTAGAAATATTAGGAAATTTCATTAGCATAAATTTTGAAATTTTTTTATGGGGCTTGTAAAAAACACACAGGTATGTTTTATGTGTGAAAATATTGAATGACATTTGGGAAATGCAATTCTGAAAAAAATTAACCCATAAAGTGATCGTGATGAAAATGGTAAGGGTGGGAAGCTCAGAAAATTCAACTTAAAATAATTATTTTTTAATTTTTAGGTTTATTTTTGTATGTTGATTTTTTTTTGTGGCACATTTTATGTAAATACTACGTCACGTATGGGTATGTTTTATATATAAAAATAAAGCGCATATTTACCCTTAAGTGAAAAAAAGTTATTTGAATTAAATCCGTGAATTAAATAAAAAGTAATGAACGATTTAATCAGGCAAGCGCTGGCCTAAAAAACCATGTCTTGAAAAAATTTAATTCAAAAAATAATTAATATCGGCTCTCGTGTTGGATGGATGACTTTGTTATGTTGTACATATATTTAAAGAATATATTTCCCAATAATATTTTAATAATTTTTTTTCTCTACAATCAAGTTTACATATAGTTTTTAATTTTTCAATAAATTAAGTGGGTAGAAAAAAAACAGTCTTTCAATTTGTTTTTACATTTTTTTCAAATTTTTAATGCAATTATATGTATTCCTTTTTTATACATTTTATACCTGTTTTAATGACAGTATTTTAAGATAATAACATTTAAGGTCCGTTAGGTAGTTTGGAAGAAAAAAAATAATATATAAAGCCGTGTCTATTGCATTTTTTGACTAAAATCGTAAAAACCGCGTAAAACGAATTTTAGTAATTTTCCTGTTGAATTAACCTTAAAACATAGTTTGGCATTATTTTAGAGAATGTTTTAACCTACATATATATTATATTTATTTTTGAAATTTTAAAAATTTTTCATCAACTTTTAAATTTAAAAGAATAAAAATCGAATTGATTTTGGATTAAATCACGTTTTTAGTATGACTTTTTTTATTATATTGCAATAAATTTTATATATATATGTAGATAAACATTTCTTCTTTCTATATTTATCAACATGAAGAAGATCCGATAACTAATAGCGAAGTTATTAGCTTTATAAGATGATCAAATCGGTGATTTTATTTAGTTTTTATAATTAAAATGCCGTTTTTTGTCTTTAAACCAATTAAATGGCGCCTGGCTCGTCTCGTGTCGTATTTACATATATACAACCACTGACTTTTTTGTAGAGAATTGTTGGGGCTATAACTTTGTAGTATATTGTTTTTGGAAATTTTAAAATTTTTCATCATATTTTGCATTTTGAAAAATGAAAATCGATTTGATGAGGGCTTTTCACCCCCCTTTCGTATAGAATGTTTCCCCTCCCTGAAATTATTTTTACATAAAATTAAAGCTTGACATTTTGTGATTGTTTTAAGACCTTAACCTAATCGATCGGACATATAGTATAGAAGTTATGAATTTTTTAATCAAACACTATCAATTGAATTTTACGATTTTGATAAAATAACAGTTATCTCCCACTGGTGCATGGTGGTTGACAACGAACGAAACAGGCAATTTTAGTGCATTTTTATTGATTTTTTGATTAGATTTTAATTAAGATTGTGAAGCTTGTAGAGGGCGTACATATGCAAATGAGGTATCAAAATTTTTGTTGTTAAACGAAGATGCGAACTAAAGAAAAACGAAATTAATCGATGCACGCAGTGATGCGTAATTAACAGATATGTCAAAGAAGTCAATATTTACCGCTATTTCCGGTAAAATGTTAAAATTAAATAAAATTGAAATGCAATTGCATTAAACTCAATGAATTCTATTATGTGTAAAAATTTCAACTCCCTACTATTTACCAATAAAAAGATATTTGTAAAAAACTATAAAAAATTGATTTGCCCATTTTTTCAAACTTAAATATCTCAGCTCAACTTTACTTTAGAAATCTGAAATTTTGCAAATATATCAAAATCAACAATCCCTATAACACCTATAAATTTCAAATTTTTATCATTCTCCGTTAAAAAGATAAAAAATAAAATGTGTGAAAAAATTGAAAAAAAAAATTATGAGTTTTGAAAAATTCCTAACGCCCACAATAACCACGCCCATAAAAAATTCCTTAAACATGGATAACTTAATTTTTAATTTCCTAATTGAAAATGTAAAAAAAAAAATTTAAAAAAATACCCCTGATTTATAAGAATTATTTAAAAAAAACACGATTTTGATGTTTTTGAATTTTAACCAAGTTTGTAGGGTAAAAAAAATTTTTTATAATTTTTTAATTAACTTTGCCATTTTAATATAATAAAATTCAATTGAATGTATTTGGTTTGAAAATTCTAAAAAATCCCGTTTAGAAAATAGAAAACCGACTTTCCCCTACATTTACCCAAATTTACCCTATTAATTATGAGAATTTCAAAAAATCCCTTCTTAGTGGAACTCTACATATATAAGGGATATAAAAAAAATTTTCAATATATATATATCATTTATACACTAACCTGTAGAATGATGACCAAAAAATATGAATGAGTCAGTGAGTGAATCACCAACACTTTACTTTATAATATAGTTAACTAGTTGATTTGCCCGTGTCAGTTGCTTCGCAAACTGATCGAATGGTATCGATATTCTATAGATGTATAAAATTATAGATGTATGTATATAACAAAAAAAAAAAAAACAATTTTTATATATATTTATTATTTATTATTATTTATTATTTATTATCTTATTATTATAAATTTTTATTTTTCCACGTCCTTGTTTTGCATTACATTTAATTTTCATTTTAAAAATTTTGAAACTTAAAAATCCAACCATTCTGTATATCTCTTTATCTCTATATCTCTATATCTCTATATCTCTATATCTCTATATCTCTATATCTCTATATCTCTATATCTCTTTATCTCTATATCTCTATGTCTCCATATATTTATATCTGTATATCTGTATATCTCTATATCTCTATATCTCTATATCTTTATATCTCTATATCTCTATATCTCTATATCTCTATATCTCTATATCTCTATATCTCTATATCTCTATATCTCTATATCTCTATATCTCTATATCTCTATATCTCTATATCTCTATATCTATATATCTCTATATCTCTATATCTCTGTATCTCTATATCTCTATATCTCTATATCTCTATATCTCTATATCTCTATATCTCTATATCTCTATATCTCTATATCTCTATATCTCTATATCTCTATATCTCTTTATCTCTATATCTCTATGTCTCCATATATTTATATCTGTATATCTGTATATCTCTATATCTCTATATCTCTATATCTCTATATCTCTATATCTCTATATCTCTATATCTCTATATCTCTATATCTCTATATCTCTATATCTCTATATCTCTATATCTCTATATCTCTATATCTCTATATCTCTATATCTCTATATCTCTATATCTCTATATCTCTATATCTCTATATCTCTATATCTCTATATCTCTATATCTCTATATCTCTATATCTCTATATCTCTATATCTCTATATCTCTATATCTCTATATCTCTATATCTCTATATCTCTATATCTCTATATCTCTATATCTCTATATCTCTATATCTCTATATCTCTATATCTCTATATCTCTCTCTATATCTCTATATCTCTATATCTCTATATCTGTATATCTCTATATCTCTATATCTCTATATCTCTATATCTCTATATCTCTGTATCTCTATATCTCTATATCTCTATATCTCTATATCTCTATATCTCTATATCTCTATATCTCTATATCTCTATATCTCTATATCTCTATATCTCTTTATCTCTATAATTTTGTATCTCTATATCTCTATATCTCTGTATCTCTATATCTCTATATCTCTATATCTCTATATCTCTATACTCTATATCTCTATATCTCTTTATCTTTATATCTCTATATGTCTACATATTTTTATCTCTATATCTCTATATTTCTGTATATAAATTATAAATTTAGACGATTTACATGCAATAAGCACCCCCCCTATCACCTTTGCATACGCCCTTGACTCTTGAATACTTAACAAAAAAAATTAGAAAAATATTTTTGATTTGGGGTGCGAATGCCCCTTTACCCCTCCTTGCGCACGCCCTTGTGTTGCATTTAATTTAATCTTTATTTTAAAACTCTAAACCTTTAAGATCCGACCGTTAGAATTCAAGTTCTAAATTTTGCAGATTTTCATGTACTAAAAACCCCCCTACCAATTTTACGTACATACGCCCTTGATTGTGTAATTATGTATCAAAAAAAAATTAGAAAAACAAAATTAATAGTAAATGCAAAATCTGAAAATAAAAAAAAAGATTTACCGAAATTTCAGAATTTTCCGACCATCTTTTCTAAATACCGAATTTTAACGACCAAATCCATTGGATTTTTGCTAGATTTGGCGTTTAATAATATTCAAAAATTCGTATCTCAGCTTGTGGTTTATGTAGAAAAATAATATATATATCAAAATAATTGGTAATTAGTCAAAAAAATAAATAAATTATAATCTTGAAAATTGATTGGAAAATCGGTGTTAAATTATCAATTTAGTTGAAAACTTGCCTTATTCTGGACGGGAGTCTCTAAGGTATTAAAATTATTTAGTTATTTATATTTTTTTATAATATAAATATTTGTGATGATTTTATCTATCAATTGACATTTAAATTATAAAAATCGAAGTATTATTTCTCGACTTATAGCCGATTTTCCACAGTTGCATCGTTAATTTCGCAATTTTTCATGCATTTGCCTTAGAAATATTAGGAAATTTCATTAGCATAAATTTTGAAATTTTTTTATGGGGCTTGTAAAAAACACACAGGTATGTTTTATGTGTGAAAATATTGAATGACATTTGGGAAATGCAATTCTGAAAAAAATTAACCCATAAAGTGATCGTGATGAAAATGGTAAGGGTGGGAAGCTCAGAAAATTCAACTTAAAATAATTATTTTTTAATTTTTAGGTTTATTTTTGTATGTTGATTTTTTTTTGTGGCACATTTTATGTAAATACTACGTCACGTATGGGTATGTTTTATATATAAAAATAAAGCGCATATTTACCCTTAAGTGAAAAAAAGTTATTTGAATTAAATCCGTGAATTAAATAAAAAGTAATGAACGATTTAATCAGGCAAGCGCTGGCCTAAAAAACCATGTCTTGAAAAAATTTAATTCAAAAAATAATTAATATCGGCTCTCGTGTTGGATGGATGACTTTGTTATGTTGTACATATATTTAAAGAATATATTTCCCAATAATATTTTAATAATTTTTTTTCTCTACAATCAAGTTTACATATAGTTTTTAATTTTTCAATAAATTAAGTGGGTAGAAAAAAAACAGTCTTTCAATTTGTTTTTACATTTTTTTCAAATTTTTAATGCAATTATATGTATTCCTTTTTTATACATTTTATACCTGTTTTAATGACAGTATTTTAAGATAATAACATTTAAGGTCCGTTAGGTAGTTTGGAAGAAAAAAAATAATATATAAAGCCGTGTCTATTGCATTTTTTGACTAAAATCGTAAAAACCGCGTAAAACGAATTTTAGTAATTTTCCTGTTGAATTAACCTTAAAACATAGTTTGGCATTATTTTAGAGAATGTTTTAACCTACATATATATTATATTTATTTTTGAAATTTTAAAAATTTTTCATCAACTTTTAAATTTAAAAGAATAAAAATCGAATTGATTTTGGATTAAATCACGTTTTTAGTATGACTTTTTTTATTATATTGCAATAAATTTTATATATATATGTAGATAAACATTTCTTCTTTCTATATTTATCAACATGAAGAAGATCCGATAACTAATAGCGAAGTTATTAGCTTTATAAGATGATCAAATCGGTGATTTTATTTAGTTTTTATAATTAAAATGCCGTTTTTTGTCTTTAAACCAATTAAATGGCGCCTGGCTCGTCTCGTGTCGTATTTACATATATACAACCACTGACTTTTTTGTAGAGAATTGTTGGGGCTATAACTTTGTAGTATATTGTTTTTGGAAATTTTAAAATTTTTCATCATATTTTGCATTTTGAAAAATGAAAATCGATTTGATGAGGGCTTTTCACCCCCCTTTCGTATAGAATGTTTCCCCTCCCTGAAATTATTTTTACATAAAATTAAAGCTTGACATTTTGTGATTGTTTTAAGACCTTAACCTAATCGATCGGACATATAGTATAGAAGTTATGAATTTTTTAATCAAACACTATCAATTGAATTTTACGATTTTGATAAAATAACAGTTATCTCCCACTGGTGCATGGTGGTTGACAACGAACGAAACAGGCAATTTTAGTGCATTTTTATTGATTTTTTGATTAGATTTTAATTAAGATTGTGAAGCTTGTAGAGGGCGTACATATGCAAATGAGGTATCAAAATTTTTGTTGTTAAACGAAGATGCGAACTAAAGAAAAACGAAATTAATCGATGCACGCAGTGATGCGTAATTAACAGATATGTCAAAGAAGTCAATATTTACCGCTATTTCCGGTAAAATGTTAAAATTAAATAAAATTGAAATGCAATTGCATTAAACTCAATGAATTCTATTATGTGTAAAAATTTCAACTCCCTACTATTTACCAATAAAAAGATATTTGTAAAAAACTATAAAAAATTGATTTGCCCATTTTTTCAAACTTAAATATCTCAGCTCAACTTTACTTTAGAAATCTGAAATTTTGCAAATATATCAAAATCAACAATCCCTATAACACCTATAAATTTCAAATTTTTATCATTCTCCGTTAAAAAGATAAAAAATAAAATGTGTGAAAAAATTGAAAAAAAAAATTATGAGTTTTGAAAAATTCCTAACGCCCACAATAACCACGCCCATAAAAAATTCCTTAAACATGGATAACTTAATTTTTAATTTCCTAATTGAAAATGTAAAAAAAAAAATTTAAAAAAATACCCCTGATTTATAAGAATTATTTAAAAAAAACACGATTTTGATGTTTTTGAATTTTAACCAAGTTTGTAGGGTAAAAAAAATTTTTTATAATTTTTTAATTAACTTTGCCATTTTAATATAATAAAATTCAATTGAATGTATTTGGTTTGAAAATTCTAAAAAATCCCGTTTAGAAAATAGAAAACCGACTTTCCCCTACATTTACCCAAATTTACCCTATTAATTATGAGAATTTCAAAAAATCCCTTCTTAGTGGAACTCTACATATATAAGGGATATAAAAAAAATTTTCAATATATATATATCATTTATACACTAACCTGTAGAATGATGACCAAAAAATATGAATGAGTCAGTGAGTGAATCACCAACACTTTACTTTATAATATAGTTAACTAGTTGATTTGCCCGTGTCAGTTGCTTCGCAAACTGATCGAATGGTATCGATATTCTATAGATGTATAAAATTATAGATGTATGTATATAACAAAAAAAAAAAAAACAATTTTTATATATATTTATTATTTATTATTATTTATTATTTATTATCTTATTATTATAAATTTTTATTTTTCCACGTCCTTGTTTTGCATTACATTTAATTTTCATTTTAAAAATTTTGAAACTTAAAAATCCAACCATTCTGTATATCTCTTTATCTCTATATCTCTATATCTCTATATCTCTATATCTCTATATCTCTATATCTCTATATCTCTATATCTCTTTATCTCTATATCTCTATGTCTCCATATATTTATATCTGTATATCTGTATATCTCTATATCTCTATATCTCTATATCTTTATATCTCTATATCTCTATATCTCTATATCTCTATATCTCTATATCTCTATATCTCTATATCTCTATATCTCTATATCTCTATATCTCTATATCTCTATATCTCTATATCTCTATATCTATATATCTCTATATCTCTATATCTCTGTATCTCTATATCTCTATATCTCTATATCTCTATATCTCTATATCTCTATATCTCTATATCTCTATATCTCTATATCTCTATATCTCTATATCTCTATATCTCTTTATCTCTATATCTCTATGTCTCCATATATTTATATCTGTATATCTGTATATCTCTATATCTCTATATCTCTATATCTCTATATCTCTATATCTCTATATCTCTATATCTCTATATCTCTATATCTCTATATCTCTATATCTCTATATCTCTATATCTCTATATCTCTATATCTCTATATCTCTATATCTCTATATCTCTATATCTCTATATCTCTATATCTCTATATCTCTATATCTCTATATCTCTATATCTCTATATCTCTATATCTCTATATCTCTATATCTCTATATCTCTATATCTCTATATCTCTATATCTCTATATCTCTATATCTCTATATCTCTATATCTCTATATCTCTATATCTCTATATCTCTATATCTCTATATCTCTATATCTCTATATCTCTCTCTATATCTCTATATCTCTATATCTCTATATCTGTATATCTCTATATCTCTATATCTCTATATCTCTATATCTCTATATCTCTGTATCTCTATATCTCTATATCTCTATATCTCTATATCTCTATATCTCTATATCTCTATATCTCTATATCTCTATATCTCTATATCTCTTTATCTCTATAATTTTGTATCTCTATATCTCTATATCTCTGTATCTCTATATCTCTATATCTCTATATCTCTATATCTCTATACTCTATATCTCTATATCTCTTTATCTTTATATCTCTATATGTCTACATATTTTTATCTCTATATCTCTATATTTCTGTATATAAATTATAAATTTAGACGATTTACATGCAATAAGCACCCCCCCTATCACCTTTGCATACGCCCTTGACTCTTGAATACTTAACAAAAAAAATTAGAAAAATATTTTTGATTTGGGGTGCGAATGCCCCTTTACCCCTCCTTGCGCACGCCCTTGTGTTGCATTTAATTTAATCTTTATTTTAAAACTCTAAACCTTTAAGATCCGACCGTTAGAATTCAAGTTCTAAATTTTGCAGATTTTCATGTACTAAAAACCCCCCTACCAATTTTACGTACATACGCCCTTGATTGTGTAATTATGTATCAAAAAAAAATTAGAAAAACAAAATTAATAGTAAATGCAAAATCTGAAAATAAAAAAAAAGATTTACCGAAATTTCAGAATTTTCCGACCATCTTTTCTAAATACCGAATTTTAACGACCAAATCCATTGGATTTTTGCTAGATTTGGCGTTTAATAATATTCAAAAATTCGTATCTCAGCTTGTGGTTTATGTAGAAAAATAATATATATATCAAAATAATTGGTAATTAGTCAAAAAAATAAATAAATTATAATCTTGAAAATTGATTGGAAAATCGGTGTTAAATTATCAATTTAGTTGAAAACTTGCCTTATTCTGGACGGGAGTCTCTAAGGTATTAAAATTATTTAGTTATTTATATTTTTTTATAATATAAATATTTGTGATGATTTTATCTATCAATTGACATTTAAATTATAAAAATCGAAGTATTATTTCTCGACTTATAGCCGATTTTCCACAGTTGCATCGTTAATTTCGCAATTTTTCATGCATTTGCCTTAGAAATATTAGGAAATTTCATTAGCATAAATTTTGAAATTTTTTTATGGGGCTTGTAAAAAACACACAGGTATGTTTTATGTGTGAAAATATTGAATGACATTTGGGAAATGCAATTCTGAAAAAAATTAACCCATAAAGTGATCGTGATGAAAATGGTAAGGGTGGGAAGCTCAGAAAATTCAACTTAAAATAATTATTTTTTAATTTTTAGGTTTATTTTTGTATGTTGATTTTTTTTTGTGGCACATTTTATGTAAATACTACGTCACGTATGGGTATGTTTTATATATAAAAATAAAGCGCATATTTACCCTTAAGTGAAAAAAAGTTATTTGAATTAAATCCGTGAATTAAATAAAAAGTAATGAACGATTTAATCAGGCAAGCGCTGGCCTAAAAAACCATGTCTTGAAAAAATTTAATTCAAAAAATAATTAATATCGGCTCTCGTGTTGGATGGATGACTTTGTTATGTTGTACATATATTTAAAGAATATATTTCCCAATAATATTTTAATAATTTTTTTTCTCTACAATCAAGTTTACATATAGTTTTTAATTTTTCAATAAATTAAGTGGGTAGAAAAAAAACAGTCTTTCAATTTGTTTTTACATTTTTTTCAAATTTTTAATGCAATTATATGTATTCCTTTTTTATACATTTTATACCTGTTTTAATGACAGTATTTTAAGATAATAACATTTAAGGTCCGTTAGGTAGTTTGGAAGAAAAAAAATAATATATAAAGCCGTGTCTATTGCATTTTTTGACTAAAATCGTAAAAACCGCGTAAAACGAATTTTAGTAATTTTCCTGTTGAATTAACCTTAAAACATAGTTTGGCATTATTTTAGAGAATGTTTTAACCTACATATATATTATATTTATTTTTGAAATTTTAAAAATTTTTCATCAACTTTTAAATTTAAAAGAATAAAAATCGAATTGATTTTGGATTAAATCACGTTTTTAGTATGACTTTTTTTATTATATTGCAATAAATTTTATATATATATGTAGATAAACATTTCTTCTTTCTATATTTATCAACATGAAGAAGATCCGATAACTAATAGCGAAGTTATTAGCTTTATAAGATGATCAAATCGGTGATTTTATTTAGTTTTTATAATTAAAATGCCGTTTTTTGTCTTTAAACCAATTAAATGGCGCCTGGCTCGTCTCGTGTCGTATTTACATATATACAACCACTGACTTTTTTGTAGAGAATTGTTGGGGCTATAACTTTGTAGTATATTGTTTTTGGAAATTTTAAAATTTTTCATCATATTTTGCATTTTGAAAAATGAAAATCGATTTGATGAGGGCTTTTCACCCCCCTTTCGTATAGAATGTTTCCCCTCCCTGAAATTATTTTTACATAAAATTAAAGCTTGACATTTTGTGATTGTTTTAAGACCTTAACCTAATCGATCGGACATATAGTATAGAAGTTATGAATTTTTTAATCAAACACTATCAATTGAATTTTACGATTTTGATAAAATAACAGTTATCTCCCACTGGTGCATGGTGGTTGACAACGAACGAAACAGGCAATTTTAGTGCATTTTTATTGATTTTTTGATTAGATTTTAATTAAGATTGTGAAGCTTGTAGAGGGCGTACATATGCAAATGAGGTATCAAAATTTTTGTTGTTAAACGAAGATGCGAACTAAAGAAAAACGAAATTAATCGATGCACGCAGTGATGCGTAATTAACAGATATGTCAAAGAAGTCAATATTTACCGCTATTTCCGGTAAAATGTTAAAATTAAATAAAATTGAAATGCAATTGCATTAAACTCAATGAATTCTATTATGTGTAAAAATTTCAACTCCCTACTATTTACCAATAAAAAGATATTTGTAAAAAACTATAAAAAATTGATTTGCCCATTTTTTCAAACTTAAATATCTCAGCTCAACTTTACTTTAGAAATCTGAAATTTTGCAAATATATCAAAATCAACAATCCCTATAACACCTATAAATTTCAAATTTTTATCATTCTCCGTTAAAAAGATAAAAAATAAAATGTGTGAAAAAATTGAAAAAAAAAATTATGAGTTTTGAAAAATTCCTAACGCCCACAATAACCACGCCCATAAAAAATTCCTTAAACATGGATAACTTAATTTTTAATTTCCTAATTGAAAATGTAAAAAAAAAAATTTAAAAAAATACCCCTGATTTATAAGAATTATTTAAAAAAAACACGATTTTGATGTTTTTGAATTTTAACCAAGTTTGTAGGGTAAAAAAAATTTTTTATAATTTTTTAATTAACTTTGCCATTTTAATATAATAAAATTCAATTGAATGTATTTGGTTTGAAAATTCTAAAAAATCCCGTTTAGAAAATAGAAAACCGACTTTCCCCTACATTTACCCAAATTTACCCTATTAATTATGAGAATTTCAAAAAATCCCTTCTTAGTGGAACTCTACATATATAAGGGATATAAAAAAAATTTTCAATATATATATATCATTTATACACTAACCTGTAGAATGATGACCAAAAAATATGAATGAGTCAGTGAGTGAATCACCAACACTTTACTTTATAATATAGTTAACTAGCCGATTTGCCCGTGTCAGTTGCTTCGCAAACTGAATACTACAGATGTAATAGAATTCTACTTATATATAAAATTCTACATATGTAATAAAAATTTTTATATATATATATAAAATATAATTCTATATTATATATACATAAATATATATTGTAAATAAATATATATATATATTTATTATAATTATTTATAATATACATATATACGAAAAATTTATACATATAAAAAAATTAGAGAAAGAGAATTAAAAATTTAGATTAGTGGTGCAAGTCCCCCTCACCCTACACCTCCTTGTGTGCACGTTCTAGTTTTGAATTACATTTAATTTTCATTTAAAAATTTTGAAACTTAAAAATCCAAACATTTTTTATATCTCTATATCTCTATATTGTATACTTCTATATCTCTATGTCTCTGTCTGTATATCTCTATATCTCTATATCTCTATATCTTTATATCTCTATATCTCTTTATCTCTATATCTCTATATCTTTATATCTCTATATCTCTATATCTCTATATCTCTATATATCTATATCTCTGTATCTCTTTATCTCTATATATCTATATCACTTTATCACTTTATCTCTATACCTCTATATTTCTATGTCTCTATATCTCTATAATTCTTTATCTCTATATCTATATTTCTCTATATCTCTTTATCTCTATATCTCTATATCTCTATATCTCTATATCTCTATATCTCTATATCTCTATATCTCTATATCTCTATATCTCTATATCTCTATATCTCTATATCTCTTTATCTCTTTATCTCTATATCTCTATCTCTATATCTCTATATCTCTATATCTCTATATCTCTATATCTCTATATCTCTATATCTCTATATCTCTATATCTCTTTATCTCTATATCTCTATATCTCTATATCTTTATATCTCTATATCTCTATGTCTCTATATTTCTCCATCTCTCTATATCTCTATAATTTTGTTTTTCAATATCTCTATATGTCTACATCTCTTCATCTCTATATGTATTTCTTTTTCTCTATATAAGTTATAAATTAAGACGATTTACATACAATAAACACCCCCTTTCACCTTTACATACGCCCTTGACTCTTTAATACTTAACAAAAAAAATTAGAAAAATAATTTTAGTTTGGGGTGCAAATGCCCCTTTACCCCTTCTTGTGCACGCCCTTGCGTTGCATTTAATTTAATCTTCATATAAAAACTTTAACCTTTAAAATCCGGCCGTTAGAATTCAAGTTATAAATTTATTCAATTTGCATGTAATAAGCACCCCCCTACCAATTTTGCGTACCCCTTGATTGTGTAATTAGGTATCCAAAAAAAAATTTGAAAAAAAAAAAAATAATAAGGAATGCAAATTTTGAAAATAAAAAAAAGATTTACCGAAGTTATAAGCAATTCCGGCCATCTTTTCTAAATACCGAATTTTAACGACCAAATCCATTGAATTTTTGCTGGATTTGGCGTTTAAAAATATTCAAAAATTCGTATCTCAGCTTGTGGTTTATGTAGAAAAATAATTTGTATACCAAAATAAATACTGATTAGCCAAGAAAATAAATAAATTATAATGTTGAAAGTCATATGAAAAATCAGTGTATAATTGTCAATTAAGTTGAAAACGTTCCTTTTTTTCGTTTGGAACCTCTAATTTATTCAAAGTGTATAATCATGTATATTTTTTTATAATACTATATTTGTGACAAATTTACCTATCTATTGACATCTTAACTTTAAAAATCGAAGTATTATTTCTCGACTTATAGCCGATTTTCTACAGCTGAATCGTTAATTTTGCAATTTTCCATGCATTTGCCTTTGAAATATTACGAAATTTCATTTGCATAAAATTTGAAATTTTTGATTTTTTAATTATATTTGATTTCATTTAAAATGTTATTTTGGAAGATTTAAAAAGAATTACTGAAGTTATAGATCATTTTCAATAACTCTTTCAGACATTTTTCAAGAAAATTATTTAAAATATTTTATCGCAATTTTTTTTTAAAAGAACATTTATTGTAAATATTAAGTCATGTATGGGTATGTTTTATACATGAAAATAAGCGCTTATTTATGCTTAATTGAAAAAACGTTATTTAAACAAAATCCGTCAACTTACTAAAAAGTTATGAATGATTTAATCGGCCAAGCACTGTGCCGAAAAAAGCAAGTTTTAAATAAATTTAATTCAAAAAATAATTAATATCAGCTCTCCTGTTAAATAAATGGCTTCATTATGTTCAACATATATTTAAAAAAAATATTAGGCAATAATATTTTGGTAGCATTTTTTCCCTGCAATCAAGTTTATATACCGTTTTTAATTTTTTAATCAGTAAAATGGGTGAGAAAAAAAAGTAAACTCAATTTGTTTTTACATTTTTTTCAAAGTTGTCATGCAATTATATAAAATGTTTTTTCACACATTTAATGTCTGTTTTAATGACAGTATTTTAAGATCTTAACTTCTAAAATCCGTTAAGTATTTTGGATGTAAAAAAATAATATATAAAGCCGTGTCTCTTGCATTTTTTAATGAAAATCCTTAAAATCGCGTTAAATTATTTTTAGTGCCTCCGCTGTAGAAATAATCTTAAAATATTGTTCAGCATTATTGTAGATCAAGATTTTTTCAATTAACATATAGTAAGAGTTTTTCAAAATTCTGAAATTTTTCATCAACTTTTGAATTTAAAATGATAAGATCCATATTGATTTCAGACTAAATCAGCTTTTTGGTATGACTTTTTTTACGATTGTGAAATAATTTTTATACAGAAATTTAGCTTGACATTTCATCTTTCCATATTTGTTTACCTCAAAAAGATCCGATAATTATTAGCGAAGTTATTAGCCTAATAAGATGGCCTAATCGATAATTTTTTATCATTTTTATAATTAAATATTCTTTTTTGGTCATTAAACCAATTAAAGGGCCCCTACAGCCTCTCCTGTCGAACTTAACCCTATATAACCACTGACATTTTTGTAGATGAGAAATGGGGCTATAACTTTGTAGTATATTGTTTTTCGATATTTTAAAATTTTTCATCATGTTTTGCATTTTGAAAAATGAAAATCGATTTGATAACGGCTTTCCGACCCCTTTTCGTATAGAATGCTTCCCCTTCCCGCAATAATTTTTACACACAATTAAAGCTTGACATTTCATGATTCTTTTAAGACCTTTACCTGATCGATCGGACGTATAGTATAGAAGTTATGAATTTTTTAATCGAACAATATCAATTGATTTTTGTGATTTTGATAAAATAACTGTCATCTCCCACTGGTCGATGGTGGTTGACAATGAACGAAACAGGCAATTTTAATGCAATTTAATTGATTTCTTGATTGGCTATTAATTAAGATTGTGAAGCTTCTAGAGGTCGTACAGATTCAAATGAGGTATCAAAATTTTTGTCTTTAAACGGACATGCGACTTAAAGAAAAACCAAAATAATCGGTGCACTCAGTGATAAGTAATTAACGAATTTATTCAAGAAGTCAATATTTACCGCTATTTCTGTCTAACGGTATTAAAAAAATCAAATTTAAATGCAATTCAATTTAGAACAATAAATTCTATAGCATATAAAAATTTCAACTTCCTACTGCTACTGCGTAAAAAGATAATCGATAAAAACCGTAAAAAATTGATTTGCTCATTTTTTCAAACTCAAATATCTCAGCTTAACGGCATTTTAGAAATTTGAAATTTTCCAAAAATAACAAAATCCATAAGTTCTATAAGACTCATAAATTTCAAATTTTTAAATACATCCATTAAAAAGATAAAAAATAAAAACCGTCAAAAAATGAGCTAAAAAAATTGTCCTTTTTCAAAAATTCCCCACGCCCACAAAACCACGCCCACAAAAAATCCTGATACATGGATAACCTTTTTTTTCATCTTCTTTCAATCGCCGTAATCCTCAAATC
Organism: Epistrophella euchroma; assembly: GCA_947049315.1. Lineage (NCBI taxonomy): Eukaryota > Metazoa > Arthropoda > Insecta > Diptera > Syrphidae > Epistrophella > Epistrophella euchroma. The sequence goes on from OX346246.1 coordinate 129,834,383, forward strand.
AATCAAACAATCTCCCGATTTATTAGAATTATTTTGTCAAACATCGATTTTAGCATTTTTGAGTTTCAAACAACTTTATTTCCGAAAATAATTTTTTTAGAATTTTTTCCTAAAATATGTCAATCTAATTTTAAAAAAATCTATCAAACACAAAAAGAATGAAACTCCTATCTCATCCCGTTTAGAAAATAGAAAACCGACTTTACTCTACATTTACCCTTGTTTACCCTATTAAAAATTAGAATTTCAAAAAATCCCTTCTTAGTGGAGCTCTACATATATAGGAGATTTAAAAAAAATTTTTTCTATAAATATATCTATAACACAGTAAGCTGTAGAATGATTAGTAAAAATAATGAATGAGTGAGTGAGTGAGTGTATAACTTTTCTCTTTATAATATAGTAACTAGCCGATTTGCCCGTGTCAGTTGCTTCGCAAACTGAATACTACAGATGTAATAGAATTCTACTTATATATAAAATTCTACATATGTAATAAAAATTTTTATATATATATATAAAATATAATTCTATATTATATATACATAAATATATATTGTAAATAAATATATATATATATTTATTATAATTATTTATAATATACATATATACGAAAAATTTATACATATAAAAAAATTAGAGAAAGAGAATTAAAAATTTAGATTAGTGGTGCAAGTCCCCCTCACCCTACACCTCCTTGTGTGCACGTTCTAGTTTTGAATTACATTTAATTTTCATTTAAAAATTTTGAAACTTAAAAATCCAAACATTTTTTATATCTCTATATCTCTATATTGTATACTTCTATATCTCTATGTCTCTGTCTGTATATCTCTATATCTCTATATCTCTATATCTTTATATCTCTATATCTCTTTATCTCTATATCTCTATATCTTTATATCTCTATATCTCTATATCTCTATATCTCTATATATCTATATCTCTGTATCTCTTTATCTCTATATATCTATATCACTTTATCACTTTATCTCTATACCTCTATATTTCTATGTCTCTATATCTCTATAATTCTTTATCTCTATATCTATATTTCTCTATATCTCTTTATCTCTATATCTCTATATCTCTATATCTCTATATCTCTATATCTCTATATCTCTATATCTCTATATCTCTATATCTCTATATCTCTATATCTCTATATCTCTATATCTCTTTATCTCTTTATCTCTATATCTCTATCTCTATATCTCTATATCTCTATATCTCTATATCTCTATATCTCTATATCTCTATATCTCTATATCTCTATATCTCTATATCTCTTTATCTCTATATCTCTATATCTCTATATCTTTATATCTCTATATCTCTATGTCTCTATATTTCTCCATCTCTCTATATCTCTATAATTTTGTTTTTCAATATCTCTATATGTCTACATCTCTTCATCTCTATATGTATTTCTTTTTCTCTATATAAGTTATAAATTAAGACGATTTACATACAATAAACACCCCCTTTCACCTTTACATACGCCCTTGACTCTTTAATACTTAACAAAAAAAATTAGAAAAATAATTTTAGTTTGGGGTGCAAATGCCCCTTTACCCCTTCTTGTGCACGCCCTTGCGTTGCATTTAATTTAATCTTCATATAAAAACTTTAACCTTTAAAATCCGGCCGTTAGAATTCAAGTTATAAATTTATTCAATTTGCATGTAATAAGCACCCCCCTACCAATTTTGCGTACCCCTTGATTGTGTAATTAGGTATCCAAAAAAAAATTTGAAAAAAAAAAAAATAATAAGGAATGCAAATTTTGAAAATAAAAAAAAGATTTACCGAAGTTATAAGCAATTCCGGCCATCTTTTCTAAATACCGAATTTTAACGACCAAATCCATTGAATTTTTGCTGGATTTGGCGTTTAAAAATATTCAAAAATTCGTATCTCAGCTTGTGGTTTATGTAGAAAAATAATTTGTATACCAAAATAAATACTGATTAGCCAAGAAAATAAATAAATTATAATGTTGAAAGTCATATGAAAAATCAGTGTATAATTGTCAATTAAGTTGAAAACGTTCCTTTTTTTCGTTTGGAACCTCTAATTTATTCAAAGTGTATAATCATGTATATTTTTTTATAATACTATATTTGTGACAAATTTACCTATCTATTGACATCTTAACTTTAAAAATCGAAGTATTATTTCTCGACTTATAGCCGATTTTCTACAGCTGAATCGTTAATTTTGCAATTTTCCATGCATTTGCCTTTGAAATATTACGAAATTTCATTTGCATAAAATTTGAAATTTTTGATTTTTTAATTATATTTGATTTCATTTAAAATGTTATTTTGGAAGATTTAAAAAGAATTACTGAAGTTATAGATCATTTTCAATAACTCTTTCAGACATTTTTCAAGAAAATTATTTAAAATATTTTATCGCAATTTTTTTTTAAAAGAACATTTATTGTAAATATTAAGTCATGTATGGGTATGTTTTATACATGAAAATAAGCGCTTATTTATGCTTAATTGAAAAAACGTTATTTAAACAAAATCCGTCAACTTACTAAAAAGTTATGAATGATTTAATCGGCCAAGCACTGTGCCGAAAAAAGCAAGTTTTAAATAAATTTAATTCAAAAAATAATTAATATCAGCTCTCCTGTTAAATAAATGGCTTCATTATGTTCAACATATATTTAAAAAAAATATTAGGCAATAATATTTTGGTAGCATTTTTTCCCTGCAATCAAGTTTATATACCGTTTTTAATTTTTTAATCAGTAAAATGGGTGAGAAAAAAAAGTAAACTCAATTTGTTTTTACATTTTTTTCAAAGTTGTCATGCAATTATATAAAATGTTTTTTCACACATTTAATGTCTGTTTTAATGACAGTATTTTAAGATCTTAACTTCTAAAATCCGTTAAGTATTTTGGATGTAAAAAAATAATATATAAAGCCGTGTCTCTTGCATTTTTTAATGAAAATCCTTAAAATCGCGTTAAATTATTTTTAGTGCCTCCGCTGTAGAAATAATCTTAAAATATTGTTCAGCATTATTGTAGATCAAGATTTTTTCAATTAACATATAGTAAGAGTTTTTCAAAATTCTGAAATTTTTCATCAACTTTTGAATTTAAAATGATAAGATCCATATTGATTTCAGACTAAATCAGCTTTTTGGTATGACTTTTTTTACGATTGTGAAATAATTTTTATACAGAAATTTAGCTTGACATTTCATCTTTCCATATTTGTTTACCTCAAAAAGATCCGATAATTATTAGCGAAGTTATTAGCCTAATAAGATGGCCTAATCGATAATTTTTTATCATTTTTATAATTAAATATTCTTTTTTGGTCATTAAACCAATTAAAGGGCCCCTACAGCCTCTCCTGTCGAACTTAACCCTATATAACCACTGACATTTTTGTAGATGAGAAATGGGGCTATAACTTTGTAGTATATTGTTTTTCGATATTTTAAAATTTTTCATCATGTTTTGCATTTTGAAAAATGAAAATCGATTTGATAACGGCTTTCCGACCCCTTTTCGTATAGAATGCTTCCCCTTCCCGCAATAATTTTTACACACAATTAAAGCTTGACATTTCATGATTCTTTTAAGACCTTTACCTGATCGATCGGACGTATAGTATAGAAGTTATGAATTTTTTAATCGAACAATATCAATTGATTTTTGTGATTTTGATAAAATAACTGTCATCTCCCACTGGTCGATGGTGGTTGACAATGAACGAAACAGGCAATTTTAATGCAATTTAATTGATTTCTTGATTGGCTATTAATTAAGATTGTGAAGCTTCTAGAGGTCGTACAGATTCAAATGAGGTATCAAAATTTTTGTCTTTAAACGGACATGCGACTTAAAGAAAAACCAAAATAATCGGTGCACTCAGTGATAAGTAATTAACGAATTTATTCAAGAAGTCAATATTTACCGCTATTTCTGTCTAACGGTATTAAAAAAATCAAATTTAAATGCAATTCAATTTAGAACAATAAATTCTATAGCATATAAAAATTTCAACTTCCTACTGCTACTGCGTAAAAAGATAATCGATAAAAACCGTAAAAAATTGATTTGCTCATTTTTTCAAACTCAAATATCTCAGCTTAACGGCATTTTAGAAATTTGAAATTTTCCAAAAATAACAAAATCCATAAGTTCTATAAGACTCATAAATTTCAAATTTTTAAATACATCCATTAAAAAGATAAAAAATAAAAACCGTCAAAAAATGAGCTAAAAAAATTGTCCTTTTTCAAAAATTCCCCACGCCCACAAAACCACGCCCACAAAAAATCCTGATACATGGATAACCTTTTTTTTCATCTTCTTTCAATCGCCGTAATCCTCAAATCAATCAAACAATCTCCCGATTTATTAGAATTATTTTGTCAAACATCGATTTTAGCATTTTTGAGTTTCAAACAACTTTATTTCCGAAAATAATTTTTTTAGAATTTTTTCCTAAAATATGTCAATCTAATTTTAAAAAAATCTATCAAACACAAAAAGAATGAAACTCCTATCTCATCCCGTTTAGAAAATAGAAAACCGACTTTACTCTACATTTACCCTTGTTTACCCTATTAAAAATTAGAATTTCAAAAAATCCCTTCTTAGTGGAGCTCTACATATATAGGAGATTTAAAAAAAATTTTTTCTATAAATATATCTATAACACAGTAAGCTGTAGAATGATTAGTAAAAATAATGAATGAGTGAGTGAGTGAGTGTATAACTTTTCTCTTTATAATATAGTAACTAGTTGATTTGCCCGTGTCAGTTGCTTCGCAAACTGATCGAATGGTATCGATATTCTATAGATGTATAAAATTATAGATGTATGTATATAACAAAAAAAAAAAAAACAATTTTTATATATATTTATTATTTATTATTATTTATTATTTATTATCTTATTATTATAAATTTTTATTTTTCCACGTCCTTGTTTTGCATTACATTTAATTTTCATTTTAAAAATTTTGAAACTTAAAAATCCAACCATTCTGTATATCTCTTTATCTCTATATCTCTATATCTCTATATCTCTATATCTCTATATCTCTATATCTCTATATCTCTATATCTCTTTATCTCTATATCTCTATGTCTCCATATATTTATATCTGTATATCTGTATATCTCTATATCTCTATATCTCTATATCTTTATATCTCTATATCTCTATATCTCTATATCTCTATATCTCTATATCTCTATATCTCTATATCTCTATATCTCTATATCTCTATATCTCTATATCTCTATATCTCTATATCTCTATATCTATATATCTCTATATCTCTATATCTCTGTATCTCTATATCTCTATATCTCTATATCTCTATATCTCTATATCTCTATATCTCTATATCTCTATATCTCTATATCTCTATATCTCTATATCTCTATATCTCTTTATCTCTATATCTCTATGTCTCCATATATTTATATCTGTATATCTGTATATCTCTATATCTCTATATCTCTATATCTCTATATCTCTATATCTCTATATCTCTATATCTCTATATCTCTATATCTCTATATCTCTATATCTCTATATCTCTATATCTCTATATCTCTATATCTCTATATCTCTATATCTCTATATCTCTATATCTCTATATCTCTATATCTCTATATCTCTATATCTCTATATCTCTATATCTCTATATCTCTATATCTCTATATCTCTATATCTCTATATCTCTATATCTCTATATCTCTATATCTCTATATCTCTATATCTCTATATCTCTATATCTCTATATCTCTATATCTCTATATCTCTATATCTCTATATCTCTATATCTCTCTCTATATCTCTATATCTCTATATCTCTATATCTGTATATCTCTATATCTCTATATCTCTATATCTCTATATCTCTATATCTCTGTATCTCTATATCTCTATATCTCTATATCTCTATATCTCTATATCTCTATATCTCTATATCTCTATATCTCTATATCTCTATATCTCTATATCTCTTTATCTCTATAATTTTGTATCTCTATATCTCTATATCTCTGTATCTCTATATCTCTATATCTCTATATCTCTATATCTCTATACTCTATATCTCTATATCTCTTTATCTTTATATCTCTATATGTCTACATATTTTTATCTCTATATCTCTATATTTCTGTATATAAATTATAAATTTAGACGATTTACATGCAATAAGCACCCCCCCTATCACCTTTGCATACGCCCTTGACTCTTGAATACTTAACAAAAAAAATTAGAAAAATATTTTTGATTTGGGGTGCGAATGCCCCTTTACCCCTCCTTGCGCACGCCCTTGTGTTGCATTTAATTTAATCTTTATTTTAAAACTCTAAACCTTTAAGATCCGACCGTTAGAATTCAAGTTCTAAATTTTGCAGATTTTCATGTACTAAAAACCCCCCTACCAATTTTACGTACATACGCCCTTGATTGTGTAATTATGTATCAAAAAAAAATTAGAAAAACAAAATTAATAGTAAATGCAAAATCTGAAAATAAAAAAAAAGATTTACCGAAATTTCAGAATTTTCCGACCATCTTTTCTAAATACCGAATTTTAACGACCAAATCCATTGGATTTTTGCTAGATTTGGCGTTTAATAATATTCAAAAATTCGTATCTCAGCTTGTGGTTTATGTAGAAAAATAATATATATATCAAAATAATTGGTAATTAGTCAAAAAAATAAATAAATTATAATCTTGAAAATTGATTGGAAAATCGGTGTTAAATTATCAATTTAGTTGAAAACTTGCCTTATTCTGGACGGGAGTCTCTAAGGTATTAAAATTATTTAGTTATTTATATTTTTTTATAATATAAATATTTGTGATGATTTTATCTATCAATTGACATTTAAATTATAAAAATCGAAGTATTATTTCTCGACTTATAGCCGATTTTCCACAGTTGCATCGTTAATTTCGCAATTTTTCATGCATTTGCCTTAGAAATATTAGGAAATTTCATTAGCATAAATTTTGAAATTTTTTTATGGGGCTTGTAAAAAACACACAGGTATGTTTTATGTGTGAAAATATTGAATGACATTTGGGAAATGCAATTCTGAAAAAAATTAACCCATAAAGTGATCGTGATGAAAATGGTAAGGGTGGGAAGCTCAGAAAATTCAACTTAAAATAATTATTTTTTAATTTTTAGGTTTATTTTTGTATGTTGATTTTTTTTTGTGGCACATTTTATGTAAATACTACGTCACGTATGGGTATGTTTTATATATAAAAATAAAGCGCATATTTACCCTTAAGTGAAAAAAAGTTATTTGAATTAAATCCGTGAATTAAATAAAAAGTAATGAACGATTTAATCAGGCAAGCGCTGGCCTAAAAAACCATGTCTTGAAAAAATTTAATTCAAAAAATAATTAATATCGGCTCTCGTGTTGGATGGATGACTTTGTTATGTTGTACATATATTTAAAGAATATATTTCCCAATAATATTTTAATAATTTTTTTTCTCTACAATCAAGTTTACATATAGTTTTTAATTTTTCAATAAATTAAGTGGGTAGAAAAAAAACAGTCTTTCAATTTGTTTTTACATTTTTTTCAAATTTTTAATGCAATTATATGTATTCCTTTTTTATACATTTTATACCTGTTTTAATGACAGTATTTTAAGATAATAACATTTAAGGTCCGTTAGGTAGTTTGGAAGAAAAAAAATAATATATAAAGCCGTGTCTATTGCATTTTTTGACTAAAATCGTAAAAACCGCGTAAAACGAATTTTAGTAATTTTCCTGTTGAATTAACCTTAAAACATAGTTTGGCATTATTTTAGAGAATGTTTTAACCTACATATATATTATATTTATTTTTGAAATTTTAAAAATTTTTCATCAACTTTTAAATTTAAAAGAATAAAAATCGAATTGATTTTGGATTAAATCACGTTTTTAGTATGACTTTTTTTATTATATTGCAATAAATTTTATATATATATGTAGATAAACATTTCTTCTTTCTATATTTATCAACATGAAGAAGATCCGATAACTAATAGCGAAGTTATTAGCTTTATAAGATGATCAAATCGGTGATTTTATTTAGTTTTTATAATTAAAATGCCGTTTTTTGTCTTTAAACCAATTAAATGGCGCCTGGCTCGTCTCGTGTCGTATTTACATATATACAACCACTGACTTTTTTGTAGAGAATTGTTGGGGCTATAACTTTGTAGTATATTGTTTTTGGAAATTTTAAAATTTTTCATCATATTTTGCATTTTGAAAAATGAAAATCGATTTGATGAGGGCTTTTCACCCCCCTTTCGTATAGAATGTTTCCCCTCCCTGAAATTATTTTTACATAAAATTAAAGCTTGACATTTTGTGATTGTTTTAAGACCTTAACCTAATCGATCGGACATATAGTATAGAAGTTATGAATTTTTTAATCAAACACTATCAATTGAATTTTACGATTTTGATAAAATAACAGTTATCTCCCACTGGTGCATGGTGGTTGACAACGAACGAAACAGGCAATTTTAGTGCATTTTTATTGATTTTTTGATTAGATTTTAATTAAGATTGTGAAGCTTGTAGAGGGCGTACATATGCAAATGAGGTATCAAAATTTTTGTTGTTAAACGAAGATGCGAACTAAAGAAAAACGAAATTAATCGATGCACGCAGTGATGCGTAATTAACAGATATGTCAAAGAAGTCAATATTTACCGCTATTTCCGGTAAAATGTTAAAATTAAATAAAATTGAAATGCAATTGCATTAAACTCAATGAATTCTATTATGTGTAAAAATTTCAACTCCCTACTATTTACCAATAAAAAGATATTTGTAAAAAACTATAAAAAATTGATTTGCCCATTTTTTCAAACTTAAATATCTCAGCTCAACTTTACTTTAGAAATCTGAAATTTTGCAAATATATCAAAATCAACAATCCCTATAACACCTATAAATTTCAAATTTTTATCATTCTCCGTTAAAAAGATAAAAAATAAAATGTGTGAAAAAATTGAAAAAAAAAATTATGAGTTTTGAAAAATTCCTAACGCCCACAATAACCACGCCCATAAAAAATTCCTTAAACATGGATAACTTAATTTTTAATTTCCTAATTGAAAATGTAAAAAAAAAAATTTAAAAAAATACCCCTGATTTATAAGAATTATTTAAAAAAAACACGATTTTGATGTTTTTGAATTTTAACCAAGTTTGTAGGGTAAAAAAAATTTTTTATAATTTTTTAATTAACTTTGCCATTTTAATATAATAAAATTCAATTGAATGTATTTGGTTTGAAAATTCTAAAAAATCCCGTTTAGAAAATAGAAAACCGACTTTCCCCTACATTTACCCAAATTTACCCTATTAATTATGAGAATTTCAAAAAATCCCTTCTTAGTGGAACTCTACATATATAAGGGATATAAAAAAAATTTTCAATATATATATATCATTTATACACTAACCTGTAGAATGATGACCAAAAAATATGAATGAGTCAGTGAGTGAATCACCAACACTTTACTTTATAATATAGTTAACTAGCCGATTTGCCCGTGTCAGTTGCTTCGCAAACTGAATACTACAGATGTAATAGAATTCTACTTATATATAAAATTCTACATATGTAATAAAAATTTTTATATATATATATAAAATATAATTCTATATTATATATACATAAATATATATTGTAAATAAATATATATATATATTTATTATAATTATTTATAATATACATATATACGAAAAATTTATACATATAAAAAAATTAGAGAAAGAGAATTAAAAATTTAGATTAGTGGTGCAAGTCCCCCTCACCCTACACCTCCTTGTGTGCACGTTCTAGTTTTGAATTACATTTAATTTTCATTTAAAAATTTTGAAACTTAAAAATCCAAACATTTTTTATATCTCTATATCTCTATATTGTATACTTCTATATCTCTATGTCTCTGTCTGTATATCTCTATATCTCTATATCTCTATATCTTTATATCTCTATATCTCTTTATCTCTATATCTCTATATCTTTATATCTCTATATCTCTATATCTCTATATCTCTATATATCTATATCTCTGTATCTCTTTATCTCTATATATCTATATCACTTTATCACTTTATCTCTATACCTCTATATTTCTATGTCTCTATATCTCTATAATTCTTTATCTCTATATCTATATTTCTCTATATCTCTTTATCTCTATATCTCTATATCTCTATATCTCTATATCTCTATATCTCTATATCTCTATATCTCTATATCTCTATATCTCTATATCTCTATATCTCTATATCTCTATATCTCTATATCTCTATATCTCTTTATCTCTTTATCTCTATATCTCTATCTCTATATCTCTATATCTCTATATCTCTATATCTCTATATCTCTATATCTCTATATCTCTATATCTCTATATCTCTTTATCTCTATATCTCTATATCTCTATATCTTTATATCTCTATATCTCTATGTCTCTATATTTCTCCATCTCTCTATATCTCTATAATTTTGTTTTTCAATATCTCTATATGTCTACATCTCTTCATCTCTATATGTATTTCTTTTTCTCTATATAAGTTATAAATTAAGACGATTTACATACAATAAACACCCCCTTTCACCTTTACATACGCCCTTGACTCTTTAATACTTAACAAAAAAAATTAGAAAAATAATTTTAGTTTGGGGTGCAAATGCCCCTTTACCCCTTCTTGTGCACGCCCTTGCGTTGCATTTAATTTAATCTTCATATAAAAACTTTAACCTTTAAAATCCGGCCGTTAGAATTCAAGTTATAAATTTATTCAATTTGCATGTAATAAGCACCCCCCTACCAATTTTGCGTACCCCTTGATTGTGTAATTAGGTATCCAAAAAAAAATTTGAAAAAAAAAAAAATAATAAGGAATGCAAATTTTGAAAATAAAAAAAAGATTTACCGAAGTTATAAGCAATTCCGGCCATCTTTTCTAAATACCGAATTTTAACGACCAAATCCATTGAATTTTTGCTGGATTTGGCGTTTAAAAATATTCAAAAATTCGTATCTCAGCTTGTGGTTTATGTAGAAAAATAATTTGTATACCAAAATAAATACTGATTAGCCAAGAAAATAAATAAATTATAATGTTGAAAGTCATATGAAAAATCAGTGTATAATTGTCAATTAAGTTGAAAACGTTCCTTTTTTTCGTTTGGAACCTCTAATTTATTCAAAGTGTATAATCATGTATATTTTTTTATAATACTATATTTGTGACAAATTTACCTATCTATTGACATCTTAACTTTAAAAATCGAAGTATTATTTCTCGACTTATAGCCGATTTTCTACAGCTGAATCGTTAATTTTGCAATTTTCCATGCATTTGCCTTTGAAATATTACGAAATTTCATTTGCATAAAATTTGAAATTTTTGATTTTTTAATTATATTTGATTTCATTTAAAATGTTATTTTGGAAGATTTAAAAAGAATTACTGAAGTTATAGATCATTTTCAATAACTCTTTCAGACATTTTTCAAGAAAATTATTTAAAATATTTTATCGCAATTTTTTTTTAAAAGAACATTTATTGTAAATATTAAGTCATGTATGGGTATGTTTTATACATGAAAATAAGCGCTTATTTATGCTTAATTGAAAAAACGTTATTTAAACAAAATCCGTCAACTTACTAAAAAGTTATGAATGATTTAATCGGCCAAGCACTGTGCCGAAAAAAGCAAGTTTTAAATAAATTTAATTCAAAAAATAATTAATATCAGCTCTCCTGTTAAATAAATGGCTTCATTATGTTCAACATATATTTAAAAAAAATATTAGGCAATAATATTTTGGTAGCATTTTTTCCCTGCAATCAAGTTTATATACCGTTTTTAATTTTTTAATCAGTAAAATGGGTGAGAAAAAAAAGTAAACTCAATTTGTTTTTACATTTTTTTCAAAGTTGTCATGCAATTATATAAAATGTTTTTTCACACATTTAATGTCTGTTTTAATGACAGTATTTTAAGATCTTAACTTCTAAAATCCGTTAAGTATTTTGGATGTAAAAAAATAATATATAAAGCCGTGTCTCTTGCATTTTTTAATGAAAATCCTTAAAATCGCGTTAAATTATTTTTAGTGCCTCCGCTGTAGAAATAATCTTAAAATATTGTTCAGCATTATTGTAGATCAAGATTTTTTCAATTAACATATAGTAAGAGTTTTTCAAAATTCTGAAATTTTTCATCAACTTTTGAATTTAAAATGATAAGATCCATATTGATTTCAGACTAAATCAGCTTTTTGGTATGACTTTTTTTACGATTGTGAAATAATTTTTATACAGAAATTTAGCTTGACATTTCATCTTTCCATATTTGTTTACCTCAAAAAGATCCGATAATTATTAGCGAAGTTATTAGCCTAATAAGATGGCCTAATCGATAATTTTTTATCATTTTTATAATTAAATATTCTTTTTTGGTCATTAAACCAATTAAAGGGCCCCTACAGCCTCTCCTGTCGAACTTAACCCTATATAACCACTGACATTTTTGTAGATGAGAAATGGGGCTATAACTTTGTAGTATATTGTTTTTCGATATTTTAAAATTTTTCATCATGTTTTGCATTTTGAAAAATGAAAATCGATTTGATAACGGCTTTCCGACCCCTTTTCGTATAGAATGCTTCCCCTTCCCGCAATAATTTTTACACACAATTAAAGCTTGACATTTCATGATTCTTTTAAGACCTTTACCTGATCGATCGGACGTATAGTATAGAAGTTATGAATTTTTTAATCGAACAATATCAATTGATTTTTGTGATTTTGATAAAATAACTGTCATCTCCCACTGGTCGATGGTGGTTGACAATGAACGAAACAGGCAATTTTAATGCAATTTAATTGATTTCTTGATTGGCTATTAATTAAGATTGTGAAGCTTCTAGAGGTCGTACAGATTCAAATGAGGTATCAAAATTTTTGTCTTTAAACGGACATGCGACTTAAAGAAAAACCAAAATAATCGGTGCACTCAGTGATAAGTAATTAACGAATTTATTCAAGAAGTCAATATTTACCGCTATTTCTGTCTAACGGTATTAAAAAAATCAAATTTAAATGCAATTCAATTTAGAACAATAAATTCTATAGCATATAAAAATTTCAACTTCCTACTGCTACTGCGTAAAAAGATAATCGATAAAAACCGTAAAAAATTGATTTGCTCATTTTTTCAAACTCAAATATCTCAGCTTAACGGCATTTTAGAAATTTGAAATTTTCCAAAAATAACAAAATCCATAAGTTCTATAAGACTCATAAATTTCAAATTTTTAAATACATCCATTAAAAAGATAAAAAATAAAAACCGTCAAAAAATGAGCTAAAAAAATTGTCCTTTTTCAAAAATTCCCCACGCCCACAAAACCACGCCCACAAAAAATCCTGATACATGGATAACCTTTTTTTTCATCTTCTTTCAATCGCCGTAATCCTCAAATCAATCAAACAATCTCCCGATTTATTAGAATTATTTTGTCAAACATCGATTTTAGCATTTTTGAGTTTCAAACAACTTTATTTCCGAAAATAATTTTTTTAGAATTTTTTCCTAAAATATGTCAATCTAATTTTAAAAAAATCTATCAAACACAAAAAGAATGAAACTCCTATCTCATCCCGTTTAGAAAATAGAAAACCGACTTTACTCTACATTTACCCTTGTTTACCCTATTAAAAATTAGAATTTCAAAAAATCCCTTCTTAGTGGAGCTCTACATATATAGGAGATTTAAAAAAAATTTTTTCTATAAATATATCTATAACACAGTAAGCTGTAGAATGATTAGTAAAAATAATGAATGAGTGAGTGAGTGAGTGTATAACTTTTCTCTTTATAATATAGTAACTAGCCGATTTGCCCGTGTCAGTTGCTTCGCAAACTGAATACTACAGATGTAATAGAATTCTACTTATATATAAAATTCTACATATGTAATAAAAATTTTTATATATATATATAAAATATAATTCTATATTATATATACATAAATATATATTGTAAATAAATATATATATATATTTATTATAATTATTTATAATATACATATATACGAAAAATTTATACATATAAAAAAATTAGAGAAAGAGAATTAAAAATTTAGATTAGTGGTGCAAGTCCCCCTCACCCTACACCTCCTTGTGTGCACGTTCTAGTTTTGAATTACATTTAATTTTCATTTAAAAATTTTGAAACTTAAAAATCCAAACATTTTTTATATCTCTATATCTCTATATTGTATACTTCTATATCTCTATGTCTCTGTCTGTATATCTCTATATCTCTATATCTCTATATCTTTATATCTCTATATCTCTTTATCTCTATATCTCTATATCTTTATATCTCTATATCTCTATATCTCTATATCTCTATATATCTATATCTCTGTATCTCTTTATCTCTATATATCTATATCACTTTATCACTTTATCTCTATACCTCTATATTTCTATGTCTCTATATCTCTATAATTCTTTATCTCTATATCTATATTTCTCTATATCTCTTTATCTCTATATCTCTATATCTCTATATCTCTATATCTCTATATCTCTATATCTCTATATCTCTATATCTCTATATCTCTATATCTCTATATCTCTATATCTCTATATCTCTTTATCTCTTTATCTCTATATCTCTATCTCTATATCTCTATATCTCTATATCTCTATATCTCTATATCTCTATATCTCTATATCTCTATATCTCTATATCTCTATATCTCTTTATCTCTATATCTCTATATCTCTATATCTTTATATCTCTATATCTCTATGTCTCTATATTTCTCCATCTCTCTATATCTCTATAATTTTGTTTTTCAATATCTCTATATGTCTACATCTCTTCATCTCTATATGTATTTCTTTTTCTCTATATAAGTTATAAATTAAGACGATTTACATACAATAAACACCCCCTTTCACCTTTACATACGCCCTTGACTCTTTAATACTTAACAAAAAAAATTAGAAAAATAATTTTAGTTTGGGGTGCAAATGCCCCTTTACCCCTTCTTGTGCACGCCCTTGCGTTGCATTTAATTTAATCTTCATATAAAAACTTTAACCTTTAAAATCCGGCCGTTAGAATTCAAGTTATAAATTTATTCAATTTGCATGTAATAAGCACCCCCCTACCAATTTTGCGTACCCCTTGATTGTGTAATTAGGTATCCAAAAAAAAATTTGAAAAAAAAAAAAATAATAAGGAATGCAAATTTTGAAAATAAAAAAAAGATTTACCGAAGTTATAAGCAATTCCGGCCATCTTTTCTAAATACCGAATTTTAACGACCAAATCCATTGAATTTTTGCTGGATTTGGCGTTTAAAAATATTCAAAAATTCGTATCTCAGCTTGTGGTTTATGTAGAAAAATAATTTGTATACCAAAATAAATACTGATTAGCCAAGAAAATAAATAAATTATAATGTTGAAAGTCATATGAAAAATCAGTGTATAATTGTCAATTAAGTTGAAAACGTTCCTTTTTTTCGTTTGGAACCTCTAATTTATTCAAAGTGTATAATCATGTATATTTTTTTATAATACTATATTTGTGACAAATTTACCTATCTATTGACATCTTAACTTTAAAAATCGAAGTATTATTTCTCGACTTATAGCCGATTTTCTACAGCTGAATCGTTAATTTTGCAATTTTCCATGCATTTGCCTTTGAAATATTACGAAATTTCATTTGCATAAAATTTGAAATTTTTGATTTTTTAATTATATTTGATTTCATTTAAAATGTTATTTTGGAAGATTTAAAAAGAATTACTGAAGTTATAGATCATTTTCAATAACTCTTTCAGACATTTTTCAAGAAAATTATTTAAAATATTTTATCGCAATTTTTTTTTAAAAGAACATTTATTGTAAATATTAAGTCATGTATGGGTATGTTTTATACATGAAAATAAGCGCTTATTTATGCTTAATTGAAAAAACGTTATTTAAACAAAATCCGTCAACTTACTAAAAAGTTATGAATGATTTAATCGGCCAAGCACTGTGCCGAAAAAAGCAAGTTTTAAATAAATTTAATTCAAAAAATAATTAATATCAGCTCTCCTGTTAAATAAATGGCTTCATTATGTTCAACATATATTTAAAAAAAATATTAGGCAATAATATTTTGGTAGCATTTTTTCCCTGCAATCAAGTTTATATACCGTTTTTAATTTTTTAATCAGTAAAATGGGTGAGAAAAAAAAGTAAACTCAATTTGTTTTTACATTTTTTTCAAAGTTGTCATGCAATTATATAAAATGTTTTTTCACACATTTAATGTCTGTTTTAATGACAGTATTTTAAGATCTTAACTTCTAAAATCCGTTAAGTATTTTGGATGTAAAAAAATAATATATAAAGCCGTGTCTCTTGCATTTTTTAATGAAAATCCTTAAAATCGCGTTAAATTATTTTTAGTGCCTCCGCTGTAGAAATAATCTTAAAATATTGTTCAGCATTATTGTAGATCAAGATTTTTTCAATTAACATATAGTAAGAGTTTTTCAAAATTCTGAAATTTTTCATCAACTTTTGAATTTAAAATGATAAGATCCATATTGATTTCAGACTAAATCAGCTTTTTGGTATGACTTTTTTTACGATTGTGAAATAATTTTTATACAGAAATTTAGCTTGACATTTCATCTTTCCATATTTGTTTACCTCAAAAAGATCCGATAATTATTAGCGAAGTTATTAGCCTAATAAGATGGCCTAATCGATAATTTTTTATCATTTTTATAATTAAATATTCTTTTTTGGTCATTAAACCAATTAAAGGGCCCCTACAGCCTCTCCTGTCGAACTTAACCCTATATAACCACTGACATTTTTGTAGATGAGAAATGGGGCTATAACTTTGTAGTATATTGTTTTTCGATATTTTAAAATTTTTCATCATGTTTTGCATTTTGAAAAATGAAAATCGATTTGATAACGGCTTTCCGACCCCTTTTCGTATAGAATGCTTCCCCTTCCCGCAATAATTTTTACACACAATTAAAGCTTGACATTTCATGATTCTTTTAAGACCTTTACCTGATCGATCGGACGTATAGTATAGAAGTTATGAATTTTTTAATCGAACAATATCAATTGATTTTTGTGATTTTGATAAAATAACTGTCATCTCCCACTGGTCGATGGTGGTTGACAATGAACGAAACAGGCAATTTTAATGCAATTTAATTGATTTCTTGATTGGCTATTAATTAAGATTGTGAAGCTTCTAGAGGTCGTACAGATTCAAATGAGGTATCAAAATTTTTGTCTTTAAACGGACATGCGACTTAAAGAAAAACCAAAATAATCGGTGCACTCAGTGATAAGTAATTAACGAATTTATTCAAGAAGTCAATATTTACCGCTATTTCTGTCTAACGGTATTAAAAAAATCAAATTTAAATGCAATTCAATTTAGAACAATAAATTCTATAGCATATAAAAATTTCAACTTCCTACTGCTACTGCGTAAAAAGATAATCGATAAAAACCGTAAAAAATTGATTTGCTCATTTTTTCAAACTCAAATATCTCAGCTTAACGGCATTTTAGAAATTTGAAATTTTCCAAAAATAACAAAATCCATAAGTTCTATAAGACTCATAAATTTCAAATTTTTAAATACATCCATTAAAAAGATAAAAAATAAAAACCGTCAAAAAATGAGCTAAAAAAATTGTCCTTTTTCAAAAATTCCCCACGCCCACAAAACCACGCCCACAAAAAATCCTGATACATGGATAACCTTTTTTTTCATCTTCTTTCAATCGCCGTAATCCTCAAATCAATCAAACAATCTCCCGATTTATTAGAATTATTTTGTCAAACATCGATTTTAGCATTTTTGAGTTTCAAACAACTTTATTTCCGAAAATAATTTTTTTAGAATTTTTTCCTAAAATATGTCAATCTAATTTTAAAAAAATCTATCAAACACAAAAAGAATGAAACTCCTATCTCATCCCGTTTAGAAAATAGAAAACCGACTTTACTCTACATTTACCCTTGTTTACCCTATTAAAAATTAGAATTTCAAAAAATCCCTTCTTAGTGGAGCTCTACATATATAGGAGATTTAAAAAAAATTTTTTCTATAAATATATCTATAACACAGTAAGCTGTAGAATGATTAGTAAAAATAATGAATGAGTGAGTGAGTGAGTGTATAACTTTTCTCTTTATAATATAGTAACTAGCCGATTTGCCCGTGTCAGTTGCTTCGCAAACTGAATACTACAGATGTAATAGAATTCTACTTATATGTAAAATTCTACATATGTAATAAAAATTTTATATACATAAAATATAATTCTATAATGTATGTACATAAATATTAAATTATATATATAAATTATTATTATTTATAATATATACGAAAAATGTATACATATAAAAAAAATAGAGAAAGAGAATTAAAAATTTAGATCAGGAGTGCAAGTCCCCCTTACCCAACCCCTCCTTGTGTGCACGTTCTTGTTTTGAATTACATTTGATTTTCATTTAAAAATTTTGAAACTTAAAAATCCAAACATTTTTTATATCTCTATATCTCTATATTTTATACTTCTATATCTCTATGTCTCTGTCTGTATATCTCTTTATCTCTATATCTCTATATCTCTATAATTCTTTATCTCTATATCTCTTTAGGTCTATATCTCTATATCTCTATATCTCTATCTCTATATCTCTATATCTCTATATCTCTATATCTCTATATCTCTATATCTCTATATCTCTATATCTCTGTATCTCTTTATCTCTATATCTCTATATCTCTATATCTCTATATCTCTTTATCTCTATATCCCTATATCTCTATATCACTATATCTCTATATCTCTATATCTCTTTATCTTTATATCTCTATATCTCTATATCACTATATCTCTATATCTCTATGTCTCTATATCTCTTTTTCTCTATATCTCTATAATTCTTTATCTCTATATCTCTATTTCTCTATATCTCTATATCTCTATAATTCTTTATCTCTATATCTCTTTATCTCTATATCTCTTTATGTCTATATCTCTATATCTCTATATCTCTATCTCTATATCTCTATATCTCTATATCTCTATATCTCTATATCTCTATATCTCTATATCTCTATATCTCTATATCTCTTTATCTCTTTATCTTTATATCTCTATATCTCTATATCACCATATCTCTATGTCTCTATATCTTTTTTTCTCTATATCTCTATAATTCTTTATCTCTATATCTCTATATCTCTTTATCTGTATATCTCTATATCTTAATATCTCTATATCTCTATATCTCTATATCTCTATATCTCTATGTCTCTATATTTCTCCATCTCTCTATATCTCTATAATTTTGTTTCTCAATATCTCTATATGCCTACTTCTCTTCATCTCTATATCTCTATATGTATCTCTTTTTCTCTATATAAGTTATAAATTAAGACGATTTACATAAAATAAACATCCCCTATCACCTTTACATACGCCCTTGACTCTTTAATACTTAACAAAAAAAAATAGAAAAATAATTTTAATTTGGGGTGCAAATGCCCCTTTACCCCTTCTTGCGCACGCCCTTGCATTGCATTTGATTTAATCTTCATTTAAAAACTATAACCTTTAATATCCGGCCGTTAGAATTCAAGTTATAAATTAATTCAATTTGCATGTAATAAGCACACCCCTACCAATTTTGCGTAGCCCTCGATTGTGTAATTAGGTATCCAAAAAAAATTATAAAAAAAAAAAATTAATAAGGAATGCAAATTTTGAAAATAAAAAAAAAGATTTACCGAAGTTATAAGCAATTCCGGCCATCTTTTCTCAATACCGAATTTTAACGACCAAATTCATTGGATTTTTGCTTGATTTGGCGTTTAAAAATATTCAAAAATTCGTATCTCAGCTTGTGGTTTATGTAGAAAAATAATTTGTATACCAAAATAAATGCTGATTAGCCAAAAAAATAAATAAATTATAATGTTGAAAGTCATATGAAAAATCAGTGTTTAATTGTCAATTAAGTTGAAAACGTTCCTTTTTTTCGTTTGGAACCTCTAATTTATTCAAAATGTATAATCATGTATATTTTTTTATTATTTATATATTTGTGACAAATTTACCTATCTATTGACATCTTAATTTTAAAAATCGAAACATCATTTCTCGACTTATAGCCGATTTTCTACAGCTGAATCGTTAATTTTGCAATTTTCCATGCATTTGCCTTTGAAATATCACGAAATTTCAATTGCATAAAATTTGAAATTTTTGATTTTTTAAATATATTTTATTTCATTTAAAACGTTATTTTGTAAGATTTAAAAACAATAACTGAAGTTATAGATCATTTTCGATAACTCTTTCAGACATATTTCAAGAAAATTATTTAAAATATTTTATCGAAATTTTTTTTAAAGAACATTTATTTTAAATATTAAGTCATGTATGGGTATGTTTTATACATGAAAATAAGCGCTTATTTATGCTTAATTTAAAAAAAGTTATTTAAATAAAATCCGTCAACTTACTAAAAAGTTATGAATGATTTAATCGGGAAAGCGCTGTGCCGAAAAAAGCAAGTTTTAAAAAAATTTAATTCAAAAAATATTTAATATCAGCTCTTCTGTTGAAAAAATGGCTTCAGTATGTTCTACATAAATTTAAAAAAAATATTAGGCAATAATATTTTGATAACATTTTTTCTCTGCGATCAAGTTTATATACCGTTTTTAATTTTTTAATCAGTAAAGTGGGTGAGAAAAAAAAGCAAACTCAATTTGTTTTTACATTTTTTTCAAAGTTATTATGCAATTTTATGAATTTTTTTTTCCACACATTTAATGTCCGTTTTAATGACAGTATTTTAAGACTTTAACTTATAAAATCCGTTAAGTATTTTTGATGTAAAAAAATAATATATAAAGCCGTGTCTATTGCATTTTCTAATAAAAATCCTTAAAATCCCGTAAAATTAATTTTAGTGCCTCCCCTGTTGAACTAATCTTAAAACATTGTTCAGCATTATTGTAGACCAAGATTTTTTCGATTAAAATATAGTAAGAGTTTTTCAAAATTCTGAAATTTTTCATCAACTTTTGAATTTAAAATGATAAGAATCGTATTGATTTCAGACTAAATCAGCTTTTTGGTATGACTTTTTTTACGATTTTGAAATAATTTTTATACAGAAATTTAGCTTGACATTTCATCTTTCCATATTTTTTTACCTCAAGAAGATCCGATAATTATTAGCGAAGTTATTAGCCTAATAAGATGGCCTAATCGATAATTTTGTATCATTTTTATAATTAAATATTCTTTTTTGGTCATTAAACCAATTAAAGGGCCCCTACAGCCTCTACTGTTGGATTTACCCCTATACAACCACTGACATTTTTGTAGATGAGGGTTGGGGCTATAACTTTGTAGTATATTGTTTTTCGATATTTTGAAATTTTTCATCATGTTTTGCATTTTGAAAAATGAAAATCGATTTGATAACGGCTTTCCGACCCCTTTTCGTATAGAATGCTTCCCCTTCACGCAATAATTTTTACACACAATTAAAGCTTGACATTTCATGATTCTTTTAAGACCTTAACCTAATCGATCGGACGTATAGTATAGAAGTTATGAATTTTTTAATCGAACAATATCAATTGATTTTTGTGATTTTCATAAAATAACTGTCATCTCCCACTGGTCGATGGTGGTTGACAATGAACGCAACAGGCAATTTTAATGCAATTTAATTGATTTCTTGATTGGCTTTTAATTAAGATTGTAAAGCTTCTAGAGGTCGTACAGATTCAAATGAGGTATCAAAATTTTTGCCGTTAAACGGACATGCGATTTAAAGAAAAACCAAATTAATCGGTACACTCAGTGATAAGTAATTAACGAATTTATTCAAGAAGTCAATATTTACCGCTATTTCTGTCTAACGGTATTAAAAAAATAAAATTTAAATGCAAAACGATTAAGATTAATAAATCCTATCACATGTGAAAATTTCAACTCCCTACTCCTACTCTATAAAAAGATAATCGATAAAAACCGTGTAAAATTGATTTGCTTATTTTTTCAAACTCAAATATCTTAGCTTAACGGCACTTTAGAATTTTGAAATTTTCCAAAAACATCAAAACCTATAAGTTCTATAAGATCCAAAGATTTCAAATTTTTAAATACATCCATTAAAAAGATAAAAAATAAAAACCGTCAAAAAATGAGCTGAAAAAATTGCGTCTTTTCAAAAATTCCCCACGCCCACAAAACCACGCCCACAAAAAATCCCTGACACATGGATAACCTTTTTTTTTATCTTCTTTCGATCGCCGTAATCCCCAAATCAATCAAACAATCTCCTGATTTATTAGAATTATTTTGCCAAACATCGATTTTTGCATTTTTGAGTTTCAAACAACTTTATTTCCGAAAATAATTTTTTTTAAATTTTTTCCCAAAATATGTCAATCTAATTTTTATAAAATCTATCAAACACAAAAAGAATGAAATCTCTATCTCATTCCGTTTAGAAAATAGAAAACCGACTTTACTCTACATTTACCCCTGTTTACCCTATTAAAAATTAGAATTTCAAAAAAACCCTTCTTAGTGGAGCTCTACATATATAAGGCTATTTAAAAAAATTTTTTCTATATATATATCTTAAACACACAAACCTGTAGAAAGATGGTAAAAATTATGAATGAGTCAGTCAGTGAGTGGCCAACTTTTCTCTTTATAATATAGTAACTAGCCGATTTGCCCGTGTCAGTTGCTTCGCAAACTGAATACTACAGATGTAATAGAATTCTACTTATATATAAAATTCTACATATGTAATAAAAATTTTTATATATATATATAAAATATAATTCTATATTATATATACATAAATATATATTGTAAATAAATATATATATATATTTATTATAATTATTTATAATATACATATATACGAAAAATTTATACATATAAAAAAATTAGAGAAAGAGAATTAAAAATTTAGATTAGTGGTGCAAGTCCCCCTCACCCTACACCTCCTTGTGTGCACGTTCTAGTTTTGAATTACATTTAATTTTCATTTAAAAATTTTGAAACTTAAAAATCCAAACATTTTTTATATCTCTATATCTCTATATTGTATACTTCTATATCTCTATGTCTCTGTCTGTATATCTCTATATCTCTATATCTCTATATCTTTATATCTCTATATCTCTTTATCTCTATATCTCTATATCTTTATATCTCTATATCTCTATATCTCTATATCTCTATATATCTATATCTCTGTATCTCTTTATCTCTATATATCTATATCACTTTATCACTTTATCTCTATACCTCTATATTTCTATGTCTCTATATCTCTATAATTCTTTATCTCTATATCTATATTTCTCTATATCTCTTTATCTCTATATCTCTATATCTCTATATCTCTATATCTCTATATCTCTATATCTCTATATCTCTATATCTCTATATCTCTATATCTCTATATCTCTATATCTCTATATCTCTTTATCTCTTTATCTCTATATCTCTATCTCTATATCTCTATATCTCTATATCTCTATATCTCTATATCTCTATATCTCTATATCTCTATATCTCTATATCTCTTTATCTCTATATCTCTATATCTCTATATCTTTATATCTCTATATCTCTATGTCTCTATATTTCTCCATCTCTCTATATCTCTATAATTTTGTTTTTCAATATCTCTATATGTCTACATCTCTTCATCTCTATATGTATTTCTTTTTCTCTATATAAGTTATAAATTAAGACGATTTACATACAATAAACACCCCCTTTCACCTTTACATACGCCCTTGACTCTTTAATACTTAACAAAAAAAATTAGAAAAATAATTTTAGTTTGGGGTGCAAATGCCCCTTTACCCCTTCTTGTGCACGCCCTTGCGTTGCATTTAATTTAATCTTCATATAAAAACTTTAACCTTTAAAATCCGGCCGTTAGAATTCAAGTTATAAATTTATTCAATTTGCATGTAATAAGCACCCCCCTACCAATTTTGCGTACCCCTTGATTGTGTAATTAGGTATCCAAAAAAAAATTTGAAAAAAAAAAAAATAATAAGGAATGCAAATTTTGAAAATAAAAAAAAGATTTACCGAAGTTATAAGCAATTCCGGCCATCTTTTCTAAATACCGAATTTTAACGACCAAATCCATTGAATTTTTGCTGGATTTGGCGTTTAAAAATATTCAAAAATTCGTATCTCAGCTTGTGGTTTATGTAGAAAAATAATTTGTATACCAAAATAAATACTGATTAGCCAAGAAAATAAATAAATTATAATGTTGAAAGTCATATGAAAAATCAGTGTATAATTGTCAATTAAGTTGAAAACGTTCCTTTTTTTCGTTTGGAACCTCTAATTTATTCAAAGTGTATAATCATGTATATTTTTTTATAATACTATATTTGTGACAAATTTACCTATCTATTGACATCTTAACTTTAAAAATCGAAGTATTATTTCTCGACTTATAGCCGATTTTCTACAGCTGAATCGTTAATTTTGCAATTTTCCATGCATTTGCCTTTGAAATATTACGAAATTTCATTTGCATAAAATTTGAAATTTTTGATTTTTTAATTATATTTGATTTCATTTAAAATGTTATTTTGGAAGATTTAAAAAGAATTACTGAAGTTATAGATCATTTTCAATAACTCTTTCAGACATTTTTCAAGAAAATTATTTAAAATATTTTATCGCAATTTTTTTTTAAAAGAACATTTATTGTAAATATTAAGTCATGTATGGGTATGTTTTATACATGAAAATAAGCGCTTATTTATGCTTAATTGAAAAAACGTTATTTAAACAAAATCCGTCAACTTACTAAAAAGTTATGAATGATTTAATCGGCCAAGCACTGTGCCGAAAAAAGCAAGTTTTAAATAAATTTAATTCAAAAAATAATTAATATCAGCTCTCCTGTTAAATAAATGGCTTCATTATGTTCAACATATATTTAAAAAAAATATTAGGCAATAATATTTTGGTAGCATTTTTTCCCTGCAATCAAGTTTATATACCGTTTTTAATTTTTTAATCAGTAAAATGGGTGAGAAAAAAAAGTAAACTCAATTTGTTTTTACATTTTTTTCAAAGTTGTCATGCAATTATATAAAATGTTTTTTCACACATTTAATGTCTGTTTTAATGACAGTATTTTAAGATCTTAACTTCTAAAATCCGTTAAGTATTTTGGATGTAAAAAAATAATATATAAAGCCGTGTCTCTTGCATTTTTTAATGAAAATCCTTAAAATCGCGTTAAATTATTTTTAGTGCCTCCGCTGTAGAAATAATCTTAAAATATTGTTCAGCATTATTGTAGATCAAGATTTTTTCAATTAACATATAGTAAGAGTTTTTCAAAATTCTGAAATTTTTCATCAACTTTTGAATTTAAAATGATAAGATCCATATTGATTTCAGACTAAATCAGCTTTTTGGTATGACTTTTTTTACGATTGTGAAATAATTTTTATACAGAAATTTAGCTTGACATTTCATCTTTCCATATTTGTTTACCTCAAAAAGATCCGATAATTATTAGCGAAGTTATTAGCCTAATAAGATGGCCTAATCGATAATTTTTTATCATTTTTATAATTAAATATTCTTTTTTGGTCATTAAACCAATTAAAGGGCCCCTACAGCCTCTCCTGTCGAACTTAACCCTATATAACCACTGACATTTTTGTAGATGAGAAATGGGGCTATAACTTTGTAGTATATTGTTTTTCGATATTTTAAAATTTTTCATCATGTTTTGCATTTTGAAAAATGAAAATCGATTTGATAACGGCTTTCCGACCCCTTTTCGTATAGAATGCTTCCCCTTCCCGCAATAATTTTTACACACAATTAAAGCTTGACATTTCATGATTCTTTTAAGACCTTTACCTGATCGATCGGACGTATAGTATAGAAGTTATGAATTTTTTAATCGAACAATATCAATTGATTTTTGTGATTTTGATAAAATAACTGTCATCTCCCACTGGTCGATGGTGGTTGACAATGAACGAAACAGGCAATTTTAATGCAATTTAATTGATTTCTTGATTGGCTATTAATTAAGATTGTGAAGCTTCTAGAGGTCGTACAGATTCAAATGAGGTATCAAAATTTTTGTCTTTAAACGGACATGCGACTTAAAGAAAAACCAAAATAATCGGTGCACTCAGTGATAAGTAATTAACGAATTTATTCAAGAAGTCAATATTTACCGCTATTTCTGTCTAACGGTATTAAAAAAATCAAATTTAAATGCAATTCAATTTAGAACAATAAATTCTATAGCATATAAAAATTTCAACTTCCTACTGCTACTGCGTAAAAAGATAATCGATAAAAACCGTAAAAAATTGATTTGCTCATTTTTTCAAACTCAAATATCTCAGCTTAACGGCATTTTAGAAATTTGAAATTTTCCAAAAATAACAAAATCCATAAGTTCTATAAGACTCATAAATTTCAAATTTTTAAATACATCCATTAAAAAGATAAAAAATAAAAACCGTCAAAAAATGAGCTAAAAAAATTGTCCTTTTTCAAAAATTCCCCACGCCCACAAAACCACGCCCACAAAAAATCCTGATACATGGATAACCTTTTTTTTCATCTTCTTTCAATCGCCGTAATCCTCAAATCAATCAAACAATCTCCCGATTTATTAGAATTATTTTGTCAAACATCGATTTTAGCATTTTTGAGTTTCAAACAACTTTATTTCCGAAAATAATTTTTTTAGAATTTTTTCCTAAAATATGTCAATCTAATTTTAAAAAAATCTATCAAACACAAAAAGAATGAAACTCCTATCTCATCCCGTTTAGAAAATAGAAAACCGACTTTACTCTACATTTACCCTTGTTTACCCTATTAAAAATTAGAATTTCAAAAAATCCCTTCTTAGTGGAGCTCTACATATATAGGAGATTTAAAAAAAATTTTTTCTATAAATATATCTATAACACAGTAAGCTGTAGAATGATTAGTAAAAATAATGAATGAGTGAGTGAGTGAGTGTATAACTTTTCTCTTTATAATATAGTAACTAGTTGATTTGCCCGTGTCAGTTGCTTCGCAAACTGATCGAATGGTATCGATATTCTATAGATGTATAAAATTATAGATGTATGTATATAACAAAAAAAAAAAAAACAATTTTTATATATATTTATTATTTATTATTATTTATTATTTATTATCTTATTATTATAAATTTTTATTTTTCCACGTCCTTGTTTTGCATTACATTTAATTTTCATTTTAAAAATTTTGAAACTTAAAAATCCAACCATTCTGTATATCTCTTTATCTCTATATCTCTATATCTCTATATCTCTATATCTCTATATCTCTATATCTCTATATCTCTATATCTCTTTATCTCTATATCTCTATGTCTCCATATATTTATATCTGTATATCTGTATATCTCTATATCTCTATATCTCTATATCTTTATATCTCTATATCTCTATATCTCTATATCTCTATATCTCTATATCTCTATATCTCTATATCTCTATATCTCTATATCTCTATATCTCTATATCTCTATATCTCTATATCTCTATATCTATATATCTCTATATCTCTATATCTCTGTATCTCTATATCTCTATATCTCTATATCTCTATATCTCTATATCTCTATATCTCTATATCTCTATATCTCTATATCTCTATATCTCTATATCTCTATATCTCTTTATCTCTATATCTCTATGTCTCCATATATTTATATCTGTATATCTGTATATCTCTATATCTCTATATCTCTATATCTCTATATCTCTATATCTCTATATCTCTATATCTCTATATCTCTATATCTCTATATCTCTATATCTCTATATCTCTATATCTCTATATCTCTATATCTCTATATCTCTATATCTCTATATCTCTATATCTCTATATCTCTATATCTCTATATCTCTATATCTCTATATCTCTATATCTCTATATCTCTATATCTCTATATCTCTATATCTCTATATCTCTATATCTCTATATCTCTATATCTCTATATCTCTATATCTCTATATCTCTATATCTCTATATCTCTATATCTCTATATCTCTATATCTCTATATCTCTATATCTCTCTCTATATCTCTATATCTCTATATCTCTATATCTGTATATCTCTATATCTCTATATCTCTATATCTCTATATCTCTATATCTCTGTATCTCTATATCTCTATATCTCTATATCTCTATATCTCTATATCTCTATATCTCTATATCTCTATATCTCTATATCTCTATATCTCTATATCTCTTTATCTCTATAATTTTGTATCTCTATATCTCTATATCTCTGTATCTCTATATCTCTATATCTCTATATCTCTATATCTCTATACTCTATATCTCTATATCTCTTTATCTTTATATCTCTATATGTCTACATATTTTTATCTCTATATCTCTATATTTCTGTATATAAATTATAAATTTAGACGATTTACATGCAATAAGCACCCCCCCTATCACCTTTGCATACGCCCTTGACTCTTGAATACTTAACAAAAAAAATTAGAAAAATATTTTTGATTTGGGGTGCGAATGCCCCTTTACCCCTCCTTGCGCACGCCCTTGTGTTGCATTTAATTTAATCTTTATTTTAAAACTCTAAACCTTTAAGATCCGACCGTTAGAATTCAAGTTCTAAATTTTGCAGATTTTCATGTACTAAAAACCCCCCTACCAATTTTACGTACATACGCCCTTGATTGTGTAATTATGTATCAAAAAAAAATTAGAAAAACAAAATTAATAGTAAATGCAAAATCTGAAAATAAAAAAAAAGATTTACCGAAATTTCAGAATTTTCCGACCATCTTTTCTAAATACCGAATTTTAACGACCAAATCCATTGGATTTTTGCTAGATTTGGCGTTTAATAATATTCAAAAATTCGTATCTCAGCTTGTGGTTTATGTAGAAAAATAATATATATATCAAAATAATTGGTAATTAGTCAAAAAAATAAATAAATTATAATCTTGAAAATTGATTGGAAAATCGGTGTTAAATTATCAATTTAGTTGAAAACTTGCCTTATTCTGGACGGGAGTCTCTAAGGTATTAAAATTATTTAGTTATTTATATTTTTTTATAATATAAATATTTGTGATGATTTTATCTATCAATTGACATTTAAATTATAAAAATCGAAGTATTATTTCTCGACTTATAGCCGATTTTCCACAGTTGCATCGTTAATTTCGCAATTTTTCATGCATTTGCCTTAGAAATATTAGGAAATTTCATTAGCATAAATTTTGAAATTTTTTTATGGGGCTTGTAAAAAACACACAGGTATGTTTTATGTGTGAAAATATTGAATGACATTTGGGAAATGCAATTCTGAAAAAAATTAACCCATAAAGTGATCGTGATGAAAATGGTAAGGGTGGGAAGCTCAGAAAATTCAACTTAAAATAATTATTTTTTAATTTTTAGGTTTATTTTTGTATGTTGATTTTTTTTTGTGGCACATTTTATGTAAATACTACGTCACGTATGGGTATGTTTTATATATAAAAATAAAGCGCATATTTACCCTTAAGTGAAAAAAAGTTATTTGAATTAAATCCGTGAATTAAATAAAAAGTAATGAACGATTTAATCAGGCAAGCGCTGGCCTAAAAAACCATGTCTTGAAAAAATTTAATTCAAAAAATAATTAATATCGGCTCTCGTGTTGGATGGATGACTTTGTTATGTTGTACATATATTTAAAGAATATATTTCCCAATAATATTTTAATAATTTTTTTTCTCTACAATCAAGTTTACATATAGTTTTTAATTTTTCAATAAATTAAGTGGGTAGAAAAAAAACAGTCTTTCAATTTGTTTTTACATTTTTTTCAAATTTTTAATGCAATTATATGTATTCCTTTTTTATACATTTTATACCTGTTTTAATGACAGTATTTTAAGATAATAACATTTAAGGTCCGTTAGGTAGTTTGGAAGAAAAAAAATAATATATAAAGCCGTGTCTATTGCATTTTTTGACTAAAATCGTAAAAACCGCGTAAAACGAATTTTAGTAATTTTCCTGTTGAATTAACCTTAAAACATAGTTTGGCATTATTTTAGAGAATGTTTTAACCTACATATATATTATATTTATTTTTGAAATTTTAAAAATTTTTCATCAACTTTTAAATTTAAAAGAATAAAAATCGAATTGATTTTGGATTAAATCACGTTTTTAGTATGACTTTTTTTATTATATTGCAATAAATTTTATATATATATGTAGATAAACATTTCTTCTTTCTATATTTATCAACATGAAGAAGATCCGATAACTAATAGCGAAGTTATTAGCTTTATAAGATGATCAAATCGGTGATTTTATTTAGTTTTTATAATTAAAATGCCGTTTTTTGTCTTTAAACCAATTAAATGGCGCCTGGCTCGTCTCGTGTCGTATTTACATATATACAACCACTGACTTTTTTGTAGAGAATTGTTGGGGCTATAACTTTGTAGTATATTGTTTTTGGAAATTTTAAAATTTTTCATCATATTTTGCATTTTGAAAAATGAAAATCGATTTGATGAGGGCTTTTCACCCCCCTTTCGTATAGAATGTTTCCCCTCCCTGAAATTATTTTTACATAAAATTAAAGCTTGACATTTTGTGATTGTTTTAAGACCTTAACCTAATCGATCGGACATATAGTATAGAAGTTATGAATTTTTTAATCAAACACTATCAATTGAATTTTACGATTTTGATAAAATAACAGTTATCTCCCACTGGTGCATGGTGGTTGACAACGAACGAAACAGGCAATTTTAGTGCATTTTTATTGATTTTTTGATTAGATTTTAATTAAGATTGTGAAGCTTGTAGAGGGCGTACATATGCAAATGAGGTATCAAAATTTTTGTTGTTAAACGAAGATGCGAACTAAAGAAAAACGAAATTAATCGATGCACGCAGTGATGCGTAATTAACAGATATGTCAAAGAAGTCAATATTTACCGCTATTTCCGGTAAAATGTTAAAATTAAATAAAATTGAAATGCAATTGCATTAAACTCAATGAATTCTATTATGTGTAAAAATTTCAACTCCCTACTATTTACCAATAAAAAGATATTTGTAAAAAACTATAAAAAATTGATTTGCCCATTTTTTCAAACTTAAATATCTCAGCTCAACTTTACTTTAGAAATCTGAAATTTTGCAAATATATCAAAATCAACAATCCCTATAACACCTATAAATTTCAAATTTTTATCATTCTCCGTTAAAAAGATAAAAAATAAAATGTGTGAAAAAATTGAAAAAAAAAATTATGAGTTTTGAAAAATTCCTAACGCCCACAATAACCACGCCCATAAAAAATTCCTTAAACATGGATAACTTAATTTTTAATTTCCTAATTGAAAATGTAAAAAAAAAAATTTAAAAAAATACCCCTGATTTATAAGAATTATTTAAAAAAAACACGATTTTGATGTTTTTGAATTTTAACCAAGTTTGTAGGGTAAAAAAAATTTTTTATAATTTTTTAATTAACTTTGCCATTTTAATATAATAAAATTCAATTGAATGTATTTGGTTTGAAAATTCTAAAAAATCCCGTTTAGAAAATAGAAAACCGACTTTCCCCTACATTTACCCAAATTTACCCTATTAATTATGAGAATTTCAAAAAATCCCTTCTTAGTGGAACTCTACATATATAAGGGATATAAAAAAAATTTTCAATATATATATATCATTTATACACTAACCTGTAGAATGATGACCAAAAAATATGAATGAGTCAGTGAGTGAATCACCAACACTTTACTTTATAATATAGTTAACTAGCCGATTTGCCCGTGTCAGTTGCTTCGCAAACTGAATACTACAGATGTAATAGAATTCTACTTATATATAAAATTCTACATATGTAATAAAAATTTTTATATATATATATAAAATATAATTCTATATTATATATACATAAATATATATTGTAAATAAATATATATATATATTTATTATAATTATTTATAATATACATATATACGAAAAATTTATACATATAAAAAAATTAGAGAAAGAGAATTAAAAATTTAGATTAGTGGTGCAAGTCCCCCTCACCCTACACCTCCTTGTGTGCACGTTCTAGTTTTGAATTACATTTAATTTTCATTTAAAAATTTTGAAACTTAAAAATCCAAACATTTTTTATATCTCTATATCTCTATATTGTATACTTCTATATCTCTATGTCTCTGTCTGTATATCTCTATATCTCTATATCTCTATATCTTTATATCTCTATATCTCTTTATCTCTATATCTCTATATCTTTATATCTCTATATCTCTATATCTCTATATCTCTATATATCTATATCTCTGTATCTCTTTATCTCTATATATCTATATCACTTTATCACTTTATCTCTATACCTCTATATTTCTATGTCTCTATATCTCTATAATTCTTTATCTCTATATCTATATTTCTCTATATCTCTTTATCTCTATATCTCTATATCTCTATATCTCTATATCTCTATATCTCTATATCTCTATATCTCTATATCTCTATATCTCTATATCTCTATATCTCTATATCTCTATATCTCTATATCTCTTTATCTCTTTATCTCTATATCTCTATCTCTATATCTCTATATCTCTATATCTCTATATCTCTATATCTCTATATCTCTATATCTCTATATCTCTATATCTCTTTATCTCTATATCTCTATATCTCTATATCTTTATATCTCTATATCTCTATGTCTCTATATTTCTCCATCTCTCTATATCTCTATAATTTTGTTTTTCAATATCTCTATATGTCTACATCTCTTCATCTCTATATGTATTTCTTTTTCTCTATATAAGTTATAAATTAAGACGATTTACATACAATAAACACCCCCTTTCACCTTTACATACGCCCTTGACTCTTTAATACTTAACAAAAAAAATTAGAAAAATAATTTTAGTTTGGGGTGCAAATGCCCCTTTACCCCTTCTTGTGCACGCCCTTGCGTTGCATTTAATTTAATCTTCATATAAAAACTTTAACCTTTAAAATCCGGCCGTTAGAATTCAAGTTATAAATTTATTCAATTTGCATGTAATAAGCACCCCCCTACCAATTTTGCGTACCCCTTGATTGTGTAATTAGGTATCCAAAAAAAAATTTGAAAAAAAAAAAAATAATAAGGAATGCAAATTTTGAAAATAAAAAAAAGATTTACCGAAGTTATAAGCAATTCCGGCCATCTTTTCTAAATACCGAATTTTAACGACCAAATCCATTGAATTTTTGCTGGATTTGGCGTTTAAAAATATTCAAAAATTCGTATCTCAGCTTGTGGTTTATGTAGAAAAATAATTTGTATACCAAAATAAATACTGATTAGCCAAGAAAATAAATAAATTATAATGTTGAAAGTCATATGAAAAATCAGTGTATAATTGTCAATTAAGTTGAAAACGTTCCTTTTTTTCGTTTGGAACCTCTAATTTATTCAAAGTGTATAATCATGTATATTTTTTTATAATACTATATTTGTGACAAATTTACCTATCTATTGACATCTTAACTTTAAAAATCGAAGTATTATTTCTCGACTTATAGCCGATTTTCTACAGCTGAATCGTTAATTTTGCAATTTTCCATGCATTTGCCTTTGAAATATTACGAAATTTCATTTGCATAAAATTTGAAATTTTTGATTTTTTAATTATATTTGATTTCATTTAAAATGTTATTTTGGAAGATTTAAAAAGAATTACTGAAGTTATAGATCATTTTCAATAACTCTTTCAGACATTTTTCAAGAAAATTATTTAAAATATTTTATCGCAATTTTTTTTTAAAAGAACATTTATTGTAAATATTAAGTCATGTATGGGTATGTTTTATACATGAAAATAAGCGCTTATTTATGCTTAATTGAAAAAACGTTATTTAAACAAAATCCGTCAACTTACTAAAAAGTTATGAATGATTTAATCGGCCAAGCACTGTGCCGAAAAAAGCAAGTTTTAAATAAATTTAATTCAAAAAATAATTAATATCAGCTCTCCTGTTAAATAAATGGCTTCATTATGTTCAACATATATTTAAAAAAAATATTAGGCAATAATATTTTGGTAGCATTTTTTCCCTGCAATCAAGTTTATATACCGTTTTTAATTTTTTAATCAGTAAAATGGGTGAGAAAAAAAAGTAAACTCAATTTGTTTTTACATTTTTTTCAAAGTTGTCATGCAATTATATAAAATGTTTTTTCACACATTTAATGTCTGTTTTAATGACAGTATTTTAAGATCTTAACTTCTAAAATCCGTTAAGTATTTTGGATGTAAAAAAATAATATATAAAGCCGTGTCTCTTGCATTTTTTAATGAAAATCCTTAAAATCGCGTTAAATTATTTTTAGTGCCTCCGCTGTAGAAATAATCTTAAAATATTGTTCAGCATTATTGTAGATCAAGATTTTTTCAATTAACATATAGTAAGAGTTTTTCAAAATTCTGAAATTTTTCATCAACTTTTGAATTTAAAATGATAAGATCCATATTGATTTCAGACTAAATCAGCTTTTTGGTATGACTTTTTTTACGATTGTGAAATAATTTTTATACAGAAATTTAGCTTGACATTTCATCTTTCCATATTTGTTTACCTCAAAAAGATCCGATAATTATTAGCGAAGTTATTAGCCTAATAAGATGGCCTAATCGATAATTTTTTATCATTTTTATAATTAAATATTCTTTTTTGGTCATTAAACCAATTAAAGGGCCCCTACAGCCTCTCCTGTCGAACTTAACCCTATATAACCACTGACATTTTTGTAGATGAGAAATGGGGCTATAACTTTGTAGTATATTGTTTTTCGATATTTTAAAATTTTTCATCATGTTTTGCATTTTGAAAAATGAAAATCGATTTGATAACGGCTTTCCGACCCCTTTTCGTATAGAATGCTTCCCCTTCCCGCAATAATTTTTACACACAATTAAAGCTTGACATTTCATGATTCTTTTAAGACCTTTACCTGATCGATCGGACGTATAGTATAGAAGTTATGAATTTTTTAATCGAACAATATCAATTGATTTTTGTGATTTTGATAAAATAACTGTCATCTCCCACTGGTCGATGGTGGTTGACAATGAACGAAACAGGCAATTTTAATGCAATTTAATTGATTTCTTGATTGGCTATTAATTAAGATTGTGAAGCTTCTAGAGGTCGTACAGATTCAAATGAGGTATCAAAATTTTTGTCTTTAAACGGACATGCGACTTAAAGAAAAACCAAAATAATCGGTGCACTCAGTGATAAGTAATTAACGAATTTATTCAAGAAGTCAATATTTACCGCTATTTCTGTCTAACGGTATTAAAAAAATCAAATTTAAATGCAATTCAATTTAGAACAATAAATTCTATAGCATATAAAAATTTCAACTTCCTACTGCTACTGCGTAAAAAGATAATCGATAAAAACCGTAAAAAATTGATTTGCTCATTTTTTCAAACTCAAATATCTCAGCTTAACGGCATTTTAGAAATTTGAAATTTTCCAAAAATAACAAAATCCATAAGTTCTATAAGACTCATAAATTTCAAATTTTTAAATACATCCATTAAAAAGATAAAAAATAAAAACCGTCAAAAAATGAGCTAAAAAAATTGTCCTTTTTCAAAAATTCCCCACGCCCACAAAACCACGCCCACAAAAAATCCTGATACATGGATAACCTTTTTTTTCATCTTCTTTCAATCGCCGTAATCCTCAAATCAATCAAACAATCTCCCGATTTATTAGAATTATTTTGTCAAACATCGATTTTAGCATTTTTGAGTTTCAAACAACTTTATTTCCGAAAATAATTTTTTTAGAATTTTTTCCTAAAATATGTCAATCTAATTTTAAAAAAATCTATCAAACACAAAAAGAATGAAACTCCTATCTCATCCCGTTTAGAAAATAGAAAACCGACTTTACTCTACATTTACCCTTGTTTACCCTATTAAAAATTAGAATTTCAAAAAATCCCTTCTTAGTGGAGCTCTACATATATAGGAGATTTAAAAAAAATTTTTTCTATAAATATATCTATAACACAGTAAGCTGTAGAATGATTAGTAAAAATAATGAATGAGTGAGTGAGTGAGTGTATAACTTTTCTCTTTATAATATAGTAACTAGCCGATTTGCCCGTGTCAGTTGCTTCGCAAACTGAATACTACAGATGTAATAGAATTCTACTTATATGTAAAATTCTACATATGTAATAAAAATTTTATATACATAAAATATAATTCTATAATGTATGTACATAAATATTAAATTATATATATAAATTATTATTATTTATAATATATACGAAAAATGTATACATATAAAAAAAATAGAGAAAGAGAATTAAAAATTTAGATCAGGAGTGCAAGTCCCCCTTACCCAACCCCTCCTTGTGTGCACGTTCTTGTTTTGAATTACATTTGATTTTCATTTAAAAATTTTGAAACTTAAAAATCCAAACATTTTTTATATCTCTATATCTCTATATTTTATACTTCTATATCTCTATGTCTCTGTCTGTATATCTCTTTATCTCTATATCTCTATATCTCTATAATTCTTTATCTCTATATCTCTTTAGGTCTATATCTCTATATCTCTATATCTCTATCTCTATATCTCTATATCTCTATATCTCTATATCTCTATATCTCTATATCTCTATATCTCTATATCTCTGTATCTCTTTATCTCTATATCTCTATATCTCTATATCTCTATATCTCTTTATCTCTATATCCCTATATCTCTATATCACTATATCTCTATATCTCTATATCTCTTTATCTTTATATCTCTATATCTCTATATCACTATATCTCTATATCTCTATGTCTCTATATCTCTTTTTCTCTATATCTCTATAATTCTTTATCTCTATATCTCTATTTCTCTATATCTCTATATCTCTATAATTCTTTATCTCTATATCTCTTTATCTCTATATCTCTTTATGTCTATATCTCTATATCTCTATATCTCTATCTCTATATCTCTATATCTCTATATCTCTATATCTCTATATCTCTATATCTCTATATCTCTATATCTCTATATCTCTTTATCTCTTTATCTTTATATCTCTATATCTCTATATCACCATATCTCTATGTCTCTATATCTTTTTTTCTCTATATCTCTATAATTCTTTATCTCTATATCTCTATATCTCTTTATCTGTATATCTCTATATCTTAATATCTCTATATCTCTATATCTCTATATCTCTATATCTCTATGTCTCTATATTTCTCCATCTCTCTATATCTCTATAATTTTGTTTCTCAATATCTCTATATGCCTACTTCTCTTCATCTCTATATCTCTATATGTATCTCTTTTTCTCTATATAAGTTATAAATTAAGACGATTTACATAAAATAAACATCCCCTATCACCTTTACATACGCCCTTGACTCTTTAATACTTAACAAAAAAAAATAGAAAAATAATTTTAATTTGGGGTGCAAATGCCCCTTTACCCCTTCTTGCGCACGCCCTTGCATTGCATTTGATTTAATCTTCATTTAAAAACTATAACCTTTAATATCCGGCCGTTAGAATTCAAGTTATAAATTAATTCAATTTGCATGTAATAAGCACACCCCTACCAATTTTGCGTAGCCCTCGATTGTGTAATTAGGTATCCAAAAAAAATTATAAAAAAAAAAAATTAATAAGGAATGCAAATTTTGAAAATAAAAAAAAAGATTTACCGAAGTTATAAGCAATTCCGGCCATCTTTTCTCAATACCGAATTTTAACGACCAAATTCATTGGATTTTTGCTTGATTTGGCGTTTAAAAATATTCAAAAATTCGTATCTCAGCTTGTGGTTTATGTAGAAAAATAATTTGTATACCAAAATAAATGCTGATTAGCCAAAAAAATAAATAAATTATAATGTTGAAAGTCATATGAAAAATCAGTGTTTAATTGTCAATTAAGTTGAAAACGTTCCTTTTTTTCGTTTGGAACCTCTAATTTATTCAAAATGTATAATCATGTATATTTTTTTATTATTTATATATTTGTGACAAATTTACCTATCTATTGACATCTTAATTTTAAAAATCGAAACATCATTTCTCGACTTATAGCCGATTTTCTACAGCTGAATCGTTAATTTTGCAATTTTCCATGCATTTGCCTTTGAAATATCACGAAATTTCAATTGCATAAAATTTGAAATTTTTGATTTTTTAAATATATTTTATTTCATTTAAAACGTTATTTTGTAAGATTTAAAAACAATAACTGAAGTTATAGATCATTTTCGATAACTCTTTCAGACATATTTCAAGAAAATTATTTAAAATATTTTATCGAAATTTTTTTTAAAGAACATTTATTTTAAATATTAAGTCATGTATGGGTATGTTTTATACATGAAAATAAGCGCTTATTTATGCTTAATTTAAAAAAAGTTATTTAAATAAAATCCGTCAACTTACTAAAAAGTTATGAATGATTTAATCGGGAAAGCGCTGTGCCGAAAAAAGCAAGTTTTAAAAAAATTTAATTCAAAAAATATTTAATATCAGCTCTTCTGTTGAAAAAATGGCTTCAGTATGTTCTACATAAATTTAAAAAAAATATTAGGCAATAATATTTTGATAACATTTTTTCTCTGCGATCAAGTTTATATACCGTTTTTAATTTTTTAATCAGTAAAGTGGGTGAGAAAAAAAAGCAAACTCAATTTGTTTTTACATTTTTTTCAAAGTTATTATGCAATTTTATGAATTTTTTTTTCCACACATTTAATGTCCGTTTTAATGACAGTATTTTAAGACTTTAACTTATAAAATCCGTTAAGTATTTTTGATGTAAAAAAATAATATATAAAGCCGTGTCTATTGCATTTTCTAATAAAAATCCTTAAAATCCCGTAAAATTAATTTTAGTGCCTCCCCTGTTGAACTAATCTTAAAACATTGTTCAGCATTATTGTAGACCAAGATTTTTTCGATTAAAATATAGTAAGAGTTTTTCAAAATTCTGAAATTTTTCATCAACTTTTGAATTTAAAATGATAAGAATCGTATTGATTTCAGACTAAATCAGCTTTTTGGTATGACTTTTTTTACGATTTTGAAATAATTTTTATACAGAAATTTAGCTTGACATTTCATCTTTCCATATTTTTTTACCTCAAGAAGATCCGATAATTATTAGCGAAGTTATTAGCCTAATAAGATGGCCTAATCGATAATTTTGTATCATTTTTATAATTAAATATTCTTTTTTGGTCATTAAACCAATTAAAGGGCCCCTACAGCCTCTACTGTTGGATTTACCCCTATACAACCACTGACATTTTTGTAGATGAGGGTTGGGGCTATAACTTTGTAGTATATTGTTTTTCGATATTTTGAAATTTTTCATCATGTTTTGCATTTTGAAAAATGAAAATCGATTTGATAACGGCTTTCCGACCCCTTTTCGTATAGAATGCTTCCCCTTCACGCAATAATTTTTACACACAATTAAAGCTTGACATTTCATGATTCTTTTAAGACCTTAACCTAATCGATCGGACGTATAGTATAGAAGTTATGAATTTTTTAATCGAACAATATCAATTGATTTTTGTGATTTTCATAAAATAACTGTCATCTCCCACTGGTCGATGGTGGTTGACAATGAACGCAACAGGCAATTTTAATGCAATTTAATTGATTTCTTGATTGGCTTTTAATTAAGATTGTAAAGCTTCTAGAGGTCGTACAGATTCAAATGAGGTATCAAAATTTTTGCCGTTAAACGGACATGCGATTTAAAGAAAAACCAAATTAATCGGTACACTCAGTGATAAGTAATTAACGAATTTATTCAAGAAGTCAATATTTACCGCTATTTCTGTCTAACGGTATTAAAAAAATAAAATTTAAATGCAAAACGATTAAGATTAATAAATCCTATCACATGTGAAAATTTCAACTCCCTACTCCTACTCTATAAAAAGATAATCGATAAAAACCGTGTAAAATTGATTTGCTTATTTTTTCAAACTCAAATATCTTAGCTTAACGGCACTTTAGAATTTTGAAATTTTCCAAAAACATCAAAACCTATAAGTTCTATAAGATCCAAAGATTTCAAATTTTTAAATACATCCATTAAAAAGATAAAAAATAAAAACCGTCAAAAAATGAGCTGAAAAAATTGCGTCTTTTCAAAAATTCCCCACGCCCACAAAACCACGCCCACAAAAAATCCCTGACACATGGATAACCTTTTTTTTTATCTTCTTTCGATCGCCGTAATCCCCAAATCAATCAAACAATCTCCTGATTTATTAGAATTATTTTGCCAAACATCGATTTTTGCATTTTTGAGTTTCAAACAACTTTATTTCCGAAAATAATTTTTTTTAAATTTTTTCCCAAAATATGTCAATCTAATTTTTATAAAATCTATCAAACACAAAAAGAATGAAATCTCTATCTCATTCCGTTTAGAAAATAGAAAACCGACTTTACTCTACATTTACCCCTGTTTACCCTATTAAAAATTAGAATTTCAAAAAAACCCTTCTTAGTGGAGCTCTACATATATAAGGCTATTTAAAAAAATTTTTTCTATATATATATCTTAAACACACAAACCTGTAGAAAGATGGTAAAAATTATGAATGAGTCAGTCAGTGAGTGGCCAACTTTTCTCTTTATAATATAGTAACTAGTTGATTTGCCCGTGTCAGTTGCTTCGCAAACTGATCGAATGGTATCGATATTCTATAGATGTATAAAATTATAGATGTATGTATATAACAAAAAAAAAAAAAACAATTTTTATATATATTTATTATTTATTATTATTTATTATTTATTATCTTATTATTATAAATTTTTATTTTTCCACGTCCTTGTTTTGCATTACATTTAATTTTCATTTTAAAAATTTTGAAACTTAAAAATCCAACCATTCTGTATATCTCTTTATCTCTATATCTCTATATCTCTATATCTCTATATCTCTATATCTCTATATCTCTATATCTCTATATCTCTTTATCTCTATATCTCTATGTCTCCATATATTTATATCTGTATATCTGTATATCTCTATATCTCTATATCTCTATATCTTTATATCTCTATATCTCTATATCTCTATATCTCTATATCTCTATATCTCTATATCTCTATATCTCTATATCTCTATATCTCTATATCTCTATATCTCTATATCTCTATATCTATATATCTCTATATCTCTATATCTCTGTATCTCTATATCTCTATATCTCTATATCTCTATATCTCTATATCTCTATATCTCTATATCTCTATATCTCTATATCTCTATATCTCTATATCTCTATATCTCTTTATCTCTATATCTCTATGTCTCCATATATTTATATCTGTATATCTGTATATCTCTATATCTCTATATCTCTATATCTCTATATCTCTATATCTCTATATCTCTATATCTCTATATCTCTATATCTCTATATCTCTATATCTCTATATCTCTATATCTCTATATCTCTATATCTCTATATCTCTATATCTCTATATCTCTATATCTCTATATCTCTATATCTCTATATCTCTATATCTCTATATCTCTATATCTCTATATCTCTATATCTCTATATCTCTATATCTCTATATCTCTATATCTCTATATCTCTATATCTCTATATCTCTATATCTCTATATCTCTATATCTCTATATCTCTATATCTCTATATCTCTATATCTCTATATCTCTCTCTATATCTCTATATCTCTATATCTCTATATCTGTATATCTCTATATCTCTATATCTCTATATCTCTATATCTCTATATCTCTGTATCTCTATATCTCTATATCTCTATATCTCTATATCTCTATATCTCTATATCTCTATATCTCTATATCTCTATATCTCTATATCTCTATATCTCTTTATCTCTATAATTTTGTATCTCTATATCTCTATATCTCTGTATCTCTATATCTCTATATCTCTATATCTCTATATCTCTATACTCTATATCTCTATATCTCTTTATCTTTATATCTCTATATGTCTACATATTTTTATCTCTATATCTCTATATTTCTGTATATAAATTATAAATTTAGACGATTTACATGCAATAAGCACCCCCCCTATCACCTTTGCATACGCCCTTGACTCTTGAATACTTAACAAAAAAAATTAGAAAAATATTTTTGATTTGGGGTGCGAATGCCCCTTTACCCCTCCTTGCGCACGCCCTTGTGTTGCATTTAATTTAATCTTTATTTTAAAACTCTAAACCTTTAAGATCCGACCGTTAGAATTCAAGTTCTAAATTTTGCAGATTTTCATGTACTAAAAACCCCCCTACCAATTTTACGTACATACGCCCTTGATTGTGTAATTATGTATCAAAAAAAAATTAGAAAAACAAAATTAATAGTAAATGCAAAATCTGAAAATAAAAAAAAAGATTTACCGAAATTTCAGAATTTTCCGACCATCTTTTCTAAATACCGAATTTTAACGACCAAATCCATTGGATTTTTGCTAGATTTGGCGTTTAATAATATTCAAAAATTCGTATCTCAGCTTGTGGTTTATGTAGAAAAATAATATATATATCAAAATAATTGGTAATTAGTCAAAAAAATAAATAAATTATAATCTTGAAAATTGATTGGAAAATCGGTGTTAAATTATCAATTTAGTTGAAAACTTGCCTTATTCTGGACGGGAGTCTCTAAGGTATTAAAATTATTTAGTTATTTATATTTTTTTATAATATAAATATTTGTGATGATTTTATCTATCAATTGACATTTAAATTATAAAAATCGAAGTATTATTTCTCGACTTATAGCCGATTTTCCACAGTTGCATCGTTAATTTCGCAATTTTTCATGCATTTGCCTTAGAAATATTAGGAAATTTCATTAGCATAAATTTTGAAATTTTTTTATGGGGCTTGTAAAAAACACACAGGTATGTTTTATGTGTGAAAATATTGAATGACATTTGGGAAATGCAATTCTGAAAAAAATTAACCCATAAAGTGATCGTGATGAAAATGGTAAGGGTGGGAAGCTCAGAAAATTCAACTTAAAATAATTATTTTTTAATTTTTAGGTTTATTTTTGTATGTTGATTTTTTTTTGTGGCACATTTTATGTAAATACTACGTCACGTATGGGTATGTTTTATATATAAAAATAAAGCGCATATTTACCCTTAAGTGAAAAAAAGTTATTTGAATTAAATCCGTGAATTAAATAAAAAGTAATGAACGATTTAATCAGGCAAGCGCTGGCCTAAAAAACCATGTCTTGAAAAAATTTAATTCAAAAAATAATTAATATCGGCTCTCGTGTTGGATGGATGACTTTGTTATGTTGTACATATATTTAAAGAATATATTTCCCAATAATATTTTAATAATTTTTTTTCTCTACAATCAAGTTTACATATAGTTTTTAATTTTTCAATAAATTAAGTGGGTAGAAAAAAAACAGTCTTTCAATTTGTTTTTACATTTTTTTCAAATTTTTAATGCAATTATATGTATTCCTTTTTTATACATTTTATACCTGTTTTAATGACAGTATTTTAAGATAATAACATTTAAGGTCCGTTAGGTAGTTTGGAAGAAAAAAAATAATATATAAAGCCGTGTCTATTGCATTTTTTGACTAAAATCGTAAAAACCGCGTAAAACGAATTTTAGTAATTTTCCTGTTGAATTAACCTTAAAACATAGTTTGGCATTATTTTAGAGAATGTTTTAACCTACATATATATTATATTTATTTTTGAAATTTTAAAAATTTTTCATCAACTTTTAAATTTAAAAGAATAAAAATCGAATTGATTTTGGATTAAATCACGTTTTTAGTATGACTTTTTTTATTATATTGCAATAAATTTTATATATATATGTAGATAAACATTTCTTCTTTCTATATTTATCAACATGAAGAAGATCCGATAACTAATAGCGAAGTTATTAGCTTTATAAGATGATCAAATCGGTGATTTTATTTAGTTTTTATAATTAAAATGCCGTTTTTTGTCTTTAAACCAATTAAATGGCGCCTGGCTCGTCTCGTGTCGTATTTACATATATACAACCACTGACTTTTTTGTAGAGAATTGTTGGGGCTATAACTTTGTAGTATATTGTTTTTGGAAATTTTAAAATTTTTCATCATATTTTGCATTTTGAAAAATGAAAATCGATTTGATGAGGGCTTTTCACCCCCCTTTCGTATAGAATGTTTCCCCTCCCTGAAATTATTTTTACATAAAATTAAAGCTTGACATTTTGTGATTGTTTTAAGACCTTAACCTAATCGATCGGACATATAGTATAGAAGTTATGAATTTTTTAATCAAACACTATCAATTGAATTTTACGATTTTGATAAAATAACAGTTATCTCCCACTGGTGCATGGT
This sequence comes from Epistrophella euchroma, assembly GCA_947049315.1. Classification (NCBI taxonomy): domain Eukaryota; kingdom Metazoa; phylum Arthropoda; class Insecta; order Diptera; family Syrphidae; genus Epistrophella; species Epistrophella euchroma. Next base: position 129,879,103 of record OX346246.1, read on the forward strand.
GGTTGACAACGAACGAAACAGGCAATTTTAGTGCATTTTTATTGATTTTTTGATTAGATTTTAATTAAGATTGTGAAGCTTGTAGAGGGCGTACATATGCAAATGAGGTATCAAAATTTTTGTTGTTAAACGAAGATGCGAACTAAAGAAAAACGAAATTAATCGATGCACGCAGTGATGCGTAATTAACAGATATGTCAAAGAAGTCAATATTTACCGCTATTTCCGGTAAAATGTTAAAATTAAATAAAATTGAAATGCAATTGCATTAAACTCAATGAATTCTATTATGTGTAAAAATTTCAACTCCCTACTATTTACCAATAAAAAGATATTTGTAAAAAACTATAAAAAATTGATTTGCCCATTTTTTCAAACTTAAATATCTCAGCTCAACTTTACTTTAGAAATCTGAAATTTTGCAAATATATCAAAATCAACAATCCCTATAACACCTATAAATTTCAAATTTTTATCATTCTCCGTTAAAAAGATAAAAAATAAAATGTGTGAAAAAATTGAAAAAAAAAATTATGAGTTTTGAAAAATTCCTAACGCCCACAATAACCACGCCCATAAAAAATTCCTTAAACATGGATAACTTAATTTTTAATTTCCTAATTGAAAATGTAAAAAAAAAAATTTAAAAAAATACCCCTGATTTATAAGAATTATTTAAAAAAAACACGATTTTGATGTTTTTGAATTTTAACCAAGTTTGTAGGGTAAAAAAAATTTTTTATAATTTTTTAATTAACTTTGCCATTTTAATATAATAAAATTCAATTGAATGTATTTGGTTTGAAAATTCTAAAAAATCCCGTTTAGAAAATAGAAAACCGACTTTCCCCTACATTTACCCAAATTTACCCTATTAATTATGAGAATTTCAAAAAATCCCTTCTTAGTGGAACTCTACATATATAAGGGATATAAAAAAAATTTTCAATATATATATATCATTTATACACTAACCTGTAGAATGATGACCAAAAAATATGAATGAGTCAGTGAGTGAATCACCAACACTTTACTTTATAATATAGTTAACTAGCCGATTTGCCCGTGTCAGTTGCTTCGCAAACTGAATACTACAGATGTAATAGAATTCTACTTATATATAAAATTCTACATATGTAATAAAAATTTTTATATATATATATAAAATATAATTCTATATTATATATACATAAATATATATTGTAAATAAATATATATATATATTTATTATAATTATTTATAATATACATATATACGAAAAATTTATACATATAAAAAAATTAGAGAAAGAGAATTAAAAATTTAGATTAGTGGTGCAAGTCCCCCTCACCCTACACCTCCTTGTGTGCACGTTCTAGTTTTGAATTACATTTAATTTTCATTTAAAAATTTTGAAACTTAAAAATCCAAACATTTTTTATATCTCTATATCTCTATATTGTATACTTCTATATCTCTATGTCTCTGTCTGTATATCTCTATATCTCTATATCTCTATATCTTTATATCTCTATATCTCTTTATCTCTATATCTCTATATCTTTATATCTCTATATCTCTATATCTCTATATCTCTATATATCTATATCTCTGTATCTCTTTATCTCTATATATCTATATCACTTTATCACTTTATCTCTATACCTCTATATTTCTATGTCTCTATATCTCTATAATTCTTTATCTCTATATCTATATTTCTCTATATCTCTTTATCTCTATATCTCTATATCTCTATATCTCTATATCTCTATATCTCTATATCTCTATATCTCTATATCTCTATATCTCTATATCTCTATATCTCTATATCTCTATATCTCTTTATCTCTTTATCTCTATATCTCTATCTCTATATCTCTATATCTCTATATCTCTATATCTCTATATCTCTATATCTCTATATCTCTATATCTCTATATCTCTATATCTCTTTATCTCTATATCTCTATATCTCTATATCTTTATATCTCTATATCTCTATGTCTCTATATTTCTCCATCTCTCTATATCTCTATAATTTTGTTTTTCAATATCTCTATATGTCTACATCTCTTCATCTCTATATGTATTTCTTTTTCTCTATATAAGTTATAAATTAAGACGATTTACATACAATAAACACCCCCTTTCACCTTTACATACGCCCTTGACTCTTTAATACTTAACAAAAAAAATTAGAAAAATAATTTTAGTTTGGGGTGCAAATGCCCCTTTACCCCTTCTTGTGCACGCCCTTGCGTTGCATTTAATTTAATCTTCATATAAAAACTTTAACCTTTAAAATCCGGCCGTTAGAATTCAAGTTATAAATTTATTCAATTTGCATGTAATAAGCACCCCCCTACCAATTTTGCGTACCCCTTGATTGTGTAATTAGGTATCCAAAAAAAAATTTGAAAAAAAAAAAAATAATAAGGAATGCAAATTTTGAAAATAAAAAAAAGATTTACCGAAGTTATAAGCAATTCCGGCCATCTTTTCTAAATACCGAATTTTAACGACCAAATCCATTGAATTTTTGCTGGATTTGGCGTTTAAAAATATTCAAAAATTCGTATCTCAGCTTGTGGTTTATGTAGAAAAATAATTTGTATACCAAAATAAATACTGATTAGCCAAGAAAATAAATAAATTATAATGTTGAAAGTCATATGAAAAATCAGTGTATAATTGTCAATTAAGTTGAAAACGTTCCTTTTTTTCGTTTGGAACCTCTAATTTATTCAAAGTGTATAATCATGTATATTTTTTTATAATACTATATTTGTGACAAATTTACCTATCTATTGACATCTTAACTTTAAAAATCGAAGTATTATTTCTCGACTTATAGCCGATTTTCTACAGCTGAATCGTTAATTTTGCAATTTTCCATGCATTTGCCTTTGAAATATTACGAAATTTCATTTGCATAAAATTTGAAATTTTTGATTTTTTAATTATATTTGATTTCATTTAAAATGTTATTTTGGAAGATTTAAAAAGAATTACTGAAGTTATAGATCATTTTCAATAACTCTTTCAGACATTTTTCAAGAAAATTATTTAAAATATTTTATCGCAATTTTTTTTTAAAAGAACATTTATTGTAAATATTAAGTCATGTATGGGTATGTTTTATACATGAAAATAAGCGCTTATTTATGCTTAATTGAAAAAACGTTATTTAAACAAAATCCGTCAACTTACTAAAAAGTTATGAATGATTTAATCGGCCAAGCACTGTGCCGAAAAAAGCAAGTTTTAAATAAATTTAATTCAAAAAATAATTAATATCAGCTCTCCTGTTAAATAAATGGCTTCATTATGTTCAACATATATTTAAAAAAAATATTAGGCAATAATATTTTGGTAGCATTTTTTCCCTGCAATCAAGTTTATATACCGTTTTTAATTTTTTAATCAGTAAAATGGGTGAGAAAAAAAAGTAAACTCAATTTGTTTTTACATTTTTTTCAAAGTTGTCATGCAATTATATAAAATGTTTTTTCACACATTTAATGTCTGTTTTAATGACAGTATTTTAAGATCTTAACTTCTAAAATCCGTTAAGTATTTTGGATGTAAAAAAATAATATATAAAGCCGTGTCTCTTGCATTTTTTAATGAAAATCCTTAAAATCGCGTTAAATTATTTTTAGTGCCTCCGCTGTAGAAATAATCTTAAAATATTGTTCAGCATTATTGTAGATCAAGATTTTTTCAATTAACATATAGTAAGAGTTTTTCAAAATTCTGAAATTTTTCATCAACTTTTGAATTTAAAATGATAAGATCCATATTGATTTCAGACTAAATCAGCTTTTTGGTATGACTTTTTTTACGATTGTGAAATAATTTTTATACAGAAATTTAGCTTGACATTTCATCTTTCCATATTTGTTTACCTCAAAAAGATCCGATAATTATTAGCGAAGTTATTAGCCTAATAAGATGGCCTAATCGATAATTTTTTATCATTTTTATAATTAAATATTCTTTTTTGGTCATTAAACCAATTAAAGGGCCCCTACAGCCTCTCCTGTCGAACTTAACCCTATATAACCACTGACATTTTTGTAGATGAGAAATGGGGCTATAACTTTGTAGTATATTGTTTTTCGATATTTTAAAATTTTTCATCATGTTTTGCATTTTGAAAAATGAAAATCGATTTGATAACGGCTTTCCGACCCCTTTTCGTATAGAATGCTTCCCCTTCCCGCAATAATTTTTACACACAATTAAAGCTTGACATTTCATGATTCTTTTAAGACCTTTACCTGATCGATCGGACGTATAGTATAGAAGTTATGAATTTTTTAATCGAACAATATCAATTGATTTTTGTGATTTTGATAAAATAACTGTCATCTCCCACTGGTCGATGGTGGTTGACAATGAACGAAACAGGCAATTTTAATGCAATTTAATTGATTTCTTGATTGGCTATTAATTAAGATTGTGAAGCTTCTAGAGGTCGTACAGATTCAAATGAGGTATCAAAATTTTTGTCTTTAAACGGACATGCGACTTAAAGAAAAACCAAAATAATCGGTGCACTCAGTGATAAGTAATTAACGAATTTATTCAAGAAGTCAATATTTACCGCTATTTCTGTCTAACGGTATTAAAAAAATCAAATTTAAATGCAATTCAATTTAGAACAATAAATTCTATAGCATATAAAAATTTCAACTTCCTACTGCTACTGCGTAAAAAGATAATCGATAAAAACCGTAAAAAATTGATTTGCTCATTTTTTCAAACTCAAATATCTCAGCTTAACGGCATTTTAGAAATTTGAAATTTTCCAAAAATAACAAAATCCATAAGTTCTATAAGACTCATAAATTTCAAATTTTTAAATACATCCATTAAAAAGATAAAAAATAAAAACCGTCAAAAAATGAGCTAAAAAAATTGTCCTTTTTCAAAAATTCCCCACGCCCACAAAACCACGCCCACAAAAAATCCTGATACATGGATAACCTTTTTTTTCATCTTCTTTCAATCGCCGTAATCCTCAAATCAATCAAACAATCTCCCGATTTATTAGAATTATTTTGTCAAACATCGATTTTAGCATTTTTGAGTTTCAAACAACTTTATTTCCGAAAATAATTTTTTTAGAATTTTTTCCTAAAATATGTCAATCTAATTTTAAAAAAATCTATCAAACACAAAAAGAATGAAACTCCTATCTCATCCCGTTTAGAAAATAGAAAACCGACTTTACTCTACATTTACCCTTGTTTACCCTATTAAAAATTAGAATTTCAAAAAATCCCTTCTTAGTGGAGCTCTACATATATAGGAGATTTAAAAAAAATTTTTTCTATAAATATATCTATAACACAGTAAGCTGTAGAATGATTAGTAAAAATAATGAATGAGTGAGTGAGTGAGTGTATAACTTTTCTCTTTATAATATAGTAACTAGTTGATTTGCCCGTGTCAGTTGCTTCGCAAACTGATCGAATGGTATCGATATTCTATAGATGTATAAAATTATAGATGTATGTATATAACAAAAAAAAAAAAAACAATTTTTATATATATTTATTATTTATTATTATTTATTATTTATTATCTTATTATTATAAATTTTTATTTTTCCACGTCCTTGTTTTGCATTACATTTAATTTTCATTTTAAAAATTTTGAAACTTAAAAATCCAACCATTCTGTATATCTCTTTATCTCTATATCTCTATATCTCTATATCTCTATATCTCTATATCTCTATATCTCTATATCTCTATATCTCTTTATCTCTATATCTCTATGTCTCCATATATTTATATCTGTATATCTGTATATCTCTATATCTCTATATCTCTATATCTTTATATCTCTATATCTCTATATCTCTATATCTCTATATCTCTATATCTCTATATCTCTATATCTCTATATCTCTATATCTCTATATCTCTATATCTCTATATCTCTATATCTATATATCTCTATATCTCTATATCTCTGTATCTCTATATCTCTATATCTCTATATCTCTATATCTCTATATCTCTATATCTCTATATCTCTATATCTCTATATCTCTATATCTCTATATCTCTATATCTCTATATCTCTTTATCTCTATATCTCTATGTCTCCATATATTTATATCTGTATATCTGTATATCTCTATATCTCTATATCTCTATATCTCTATATCTCTATATCTCTATATCTCTATATCTCTATATCTCTATATCTCTATATCTCTATATCTCTATATCTCTATATCTCTATATCTCTATATCTCTATATCTCTATATCTCTATATCTCTATATCTCTATATCTCTATATCTCTATATCTCTATATCTCTATATCTCTATATCTCTATATCTCTATATCTCTATATCTCTATATCTCTATATCTCTATATCTCTATATCTCTATATCTCTATATCTCTATATCTCTATATCTCTATATCTCTATATCTCTATATCTCTATATCTCTATATCTCTATATCTCTATATCTCTCTCTATATCTCTATATCTCTATATCTCTATATCTGTATATCTCTATATCTCTATATCTCTATATCTCTATATCTCTATATCTCTGTATCTCTATATCTCTATATCTCTATATCTCTATATCTCTATATCTCTATATCTCTATATCTCTATATCTCTATATCTCTATATCTCTATATCTCTTTATCTCTATAATTTTGTATCTCTATATCTCTATATCTCTGTATCTCTATATCTCTATATCTCTATATCTCTATATCTCTATACTCTATATCTCTATATCTCTTTATCTTTATATCTCTATATGTCTACATATTTTTATCTCTATATCTCTATATTTCTGTATATAAATTATAAATTTAGACGATTTACATGCAATAAGCACCCCCCCTATCACCTTTGCATACGCCCTTGACTCTTGAATACTTAACAAAAAAAATTAGAAAAATATTTTTGATTTGGGGTGCGAATGCCCCTTTACCCCTCCTTGCGCACGCCCTTGTGTTGCATTTAATTTAATCTTTATTTTAAAACTCTAAACCTTTAAGATCCGACCGTTAGAATTCAAGTTCTAAATTTTGCAGATTTTCATGTACTAAAAACCCCCCTACCAATTTTACGTACATACGCCCTTGATTGTGTAATTATGTATCAAAAAAAAATTAGAAAAACAAAATTAATAGTAAATGCAAAATCTGAAAATAAAAAAAAAGATTTACCGAAATTTCAGAATTTTCCGACCATCTTTTCTAAATACCGAATTTTAACGACCAAATCCATTGGATTTTTGCTAGATTTGGCGTTTAATAATATTCAAAAATTCGTATCTCAGCTTGTGGTTTATGTAGAAAAATAATATATATATCAAAATAATTGGTAATTAGTCAAAAAAATAAATAAATTATAATCTTGAAAATTGATTGGAAAATCGGTGTTAAATTATCAATTTAGTTGAAAACTTGCCTTATTCTGGACGGGAGTCTCTAAGGTATTAAAATTATTTAGTTATTTATATTTTTTTATAATATAAATATTTGTGATGATTTTATCTATCAATTGACATTTAAATTATAAAAATCGAAGTATTATTTCTCGACTTATAGCCGATTTTCCACAGTTGCATCGTTAATTTCGCAATTTTTCATGCATTTGCCTTAGAAATATTAGGAAATTTCATTAGCATAAATTTTGAAATTTTTTTATGGGGCTTGTAAAAAACACACAGGTATGTTTTATGTGTGAAAATATTGAATGACATTTGGGAAATGCAATTCTGAAAAAAATTAACCCATAAAGTGATCGTGATGAAAATGGTAAGGGTGGGAAGCTCAGAAAATTCAACTTAAAATAATTATTTTTTAATTTTTAGGTTTATTTTTGTATGTTGATTTTTTTTTGTGGCACATTTTATGTAAATACTACGTCACGTATGGGTATGTTTTATATATAAAAATAAAGCGCATATTTACCCTTAAGTGAAAAAAAGTTATTTGAATTAAATCCGTGAATTAAATAAAAAGTAATGAACGATTTAATCAGGCAAGCGCTGGCCTAAAAAACCATGTCTTGAAAAAATTTAATTCAAAAAATAATTAATATCGGCTCTCGTGTTGGATGGATGACTTTGTTATGTTGTACATATATTTAAAGAATATATTTCCCAATAATATTTTAATAATTTTTTTTCTCTACAATCAAGTTTACATATAGTTTTTAATTTTTCAATAAATTAAGTGGGTAGAAAAAAAACAGTCTTTCAATTTGTTTTTACATTTTTTTCAAATTTTAATGCAATTATATGTATTCCTTTTTTATACATTTTATACCTGTTTTAATGACAGTATTTTAAGATAATAACATTTAAGGTCCGTTAGGTAGTTTGGAAGAAAAAAAAATAATATATAAAGCCGTGTCTATTGCATTTTTTGACTAAAATCGTAAAAACCGCGTAAAACGAATTTTAGTAATTTTCCTGTTGAATTAACCTTAAAACATAGTTTGGCATTATTTTAGAGAATGTTTTAACCTACATATATATTATATTTATTTTTGAAATTTTAAAAATTTTTCATCAACTTTTAAATTTAAAAGAATAAAAATCGAATTGATTTTGGATTAAATCACGTTTTTAGTATGACTTTTTTTATTATATTGCAATAAATTTTATATATATATGTAGATAAACATTTCTTCTTTCTATATTTATCAACATGAAGAAGATCCGATAACTAATAGCGAAGTTATTAGCTTTATAAGATGATCAAATCGGTGATTTTATTTAGTTTTTATAATTAAAATGCCGTTTTTTGTCTTTAAACCAATTAAATGGCGCCTGGCTCGTCTCGTGTCGTATTTACATATATACAACCACTGACTTTTTTGTAGAGAATTGTTGGGGCTATAACTTTGTAGTATATTGTTTTTGGAAATTTTAAAATTTTTCATCATATTTTGCATTTTGAAAAATGAAAATCGATTTGATGAGGGCTTTTCACCCCCCTTTCGTATAGAATGTTTCCCCTCCCTGAAATTATTTTTACATAAAATTAAAGCTTGACATTTTGTGATTGTTTTAAGACCTTAACCTAATCGATCGGACATATAGTATAGAAGTTATGAATTTTTTAATCAAACACTATCAATTGAATTTTACGATTTTGATAAAATAACAGTTATCTCCCACTGGTGCATGGTGGTTGACAACGAACGAAACAGGCAATTTTAGTGCATTTTTATTGATTTTTTGATTAGATTTTAATTAAGATTGTGAAGCTTGTAGAGGGCGTACATATGCAAATGAGGTATCAAAATTTTTGTTGTTAAACGAAGATGCGAACTAAAGAAAAACGAAATTAATCGATGCACGCAGTGATGCGTAATTAACAGATATGTCAAAGAAGTCAATATTTACCGCTATTTCCGGTAAAATGTTAAAATTAAATAAAATTGAAATGCAATTGCATTAAACTCAATGAATTCTATTATGTGTAAAAATTTCAACTCCCTACTATTTACCAATAAAAAGATATTTGTAAAAAACTATAAAAAATTGATTTGCCCATTTTTTCAAACTTAAATATCTCAGCTCAACTTTACTTTAGAAATCTGAAATTTTGCAAATATATCAAAATCAACAATCCCTATAACACCTATAAATTTCAAATTTTTATCATTCTCCGTTAAAAAGATAAAAAATAAAATGTGTGAAAAAATTGAAAAAAAAAATTATGAGTTTTGAAAAATTCCTAACGCCCACAATAACCACGCCCATAAAAAATTCCTTAAACATGGATAACTTAATTTTTAATTTCCTAATTGAAAATGTAAAAAAAAAAATTTAAAAAAATACCCCTGATTTATAAGAATTATTTAAAAAAAACACGATTTTGATGTTTTTGAATTTTAACCAAGTTTGTAGGGTAAAAAAAATTTTTTATAATTTTTTAATTAACTTTGCCATTTTAATATAATAAAATTCAATTGAATGTATTTGGTTTGAAAATTCTAAAAAATCCCGTTTAGAAAATAGAAAACCGACTTTCCCCTACATTTACCCAAATTTACCCTATTAATTATGAGAATTTCAAAAAATCCCTTCTTAGTGGAACTCTACATATATAAGGGATATAAAAAAAATTTTCAATATATATATATCATTTATACACTAACCTGTAGAATGATGACCAAAAAATATGAATGAGTCAGTGAGTGAATCACCAACACTTTACTTTATAATATAGTTAACTAGTTGATTTGCCCGTGTCAGTTGCTTCGCAAACTGATCGAATGGTATCGATATTCTATAGATGTATAAAATTATAGATGTATGTATATAACAAAAAAAAAAAAAACAATTTTTATATATATTTATTATTTATTATTATTTATTATTTATTATCTTATTATTATAAATTTTTATTTTTCCACGTCCTTGTTTTGCATTACATTTAATTTTCATTTTAAAAATTTTGAAACTTAAAAATCCAACCATTCTGTATATCTCTTTATCTCTATATCTCTATATCTCTATATCTCTATATCTCTATATCTCTATATCTCTATATCTCTATATCTCTTTATCTCTATATCTCTATGTCTCCATATATTTATATCTGTATATCTGTATATCTCTATATCTCTATATCTCTATATCTTTATATCTCTATATCTCTATATCTCTATATCTCTATATCTCTATATCTCTATATCTCTATATCTCTATATCTCTATATCTCTATATCTCTATATCTCTATATCTCTATATCTCTATATCTATATATCTCTATATCTCTATATCTCTGTATCTCTATATCTCTATATCTCTATATCTCTATATCTCTATATCTCTATATCTCTATATCTCTATATCTCTATATCTCTATATCTCTATATCTCTATATCTCTTTATCTCTATATCTCTATGTCTCCATATATTTATATCTGTATATCTGTATATCTCTATATCTCTATATCTCTATATCTCTATATCTCTATATCTCTATATCTCTATATCTCTATATCTCTATATCTCTATATCTCTATATCTCTATATCTCTATATCTCTATATCTCTATATCTCTATATCTCTATATCTCTATATCTCTATATCTCTATATCTCTATATCTCTATATCTCTATATCTCTATATCTCTATATCTCTATATCTCTATATCTCTATATCTCTATATCTCTATATCTCTATATCTCTATATCTCTATATCTCTATATCTCTATATCTCTATATCTCTATATCTCTATATCTCTATATCTCTATATCTCTCTCTATATCTCTATATCTCTATATCTCTATATCTGTATATCTCTATATCTCTATATCTCTATATCTCTATATCTCTATATCTCTGTATCTCTATATCTCTATATCTCTATATCTCTATATCTCTATATCTCTATATCTCTATATCTCTATATCTCTATATCTCTATATCTCTATATCTCTTTATCTCTATAATTTTGTATCTCTATATCTCTATATCTCTGTATCTCTATATCTCTATATCTCTATATCTCTATATCTCTATACTCTATATCTCTATATCTCTTTATCTTTATATCTCTATATGTCTACATATTTTTATCTCTATATCTCTATATTTCTGTATATAAATTATAAATTTAGACGATTTACATGCAATAAGCACCCCCCCTATCACCTTTGCATACGCCCTTGACTCTTGAATACTTAACAAAAAAAATTAGAAAAATATTTTTGATTTGGGGTGCGAATGCCCCTTTACCCCTCCTTGCGCACGCCCTTGTGTTGCATTTAATTTAATCTTTATTTTAAAACTCTAAACCTTTAAGATCCGACCGTTAGAATTCAAGTTCTAAATTTTGCAGATTTTCATGTACTAAAAACCCCCCTACCAATTTTACGTACATACGCCCTTGATTGTGTAATTATGTATCAAAAAAAAATTAGAAAAACAAAATTAATAGTAAATGCAAAATCTGAAAATAAAAAAAAAGATTTACCGAAATTTCAGAATTTTCCGACCATCTTTTCTAAATACCGAATTTTAACGACCAAATCCATTGGATTTTTGCTAGATTTGGCGTTTAATAATATTCAAAAATTCGTATCTCAGCTTGTGGTTTATGTAGAAAAATAATATATATATCAAAATAATTGGTAATTAGTCAAAAAAATAAATAAATTATAATCTTGAAAATTGATTGGAAAATCGGTGTTAAATTATCAATTTAGTTGAAAACTTGCCTTATTCTGGACGGGAGTCTCTAAGGTATTAAAATTATTTAGTTATTTATATTTTTTTATAATATAAATATTTGTGATGATTTTATCTATCAATTGACATTTAAATTATAAAAATCGAAGTATTATTTCTCGACTTATAGCCGATTTTCCACAGTTGCATCGTTAATTTCGCAATTTTTCATGCATTTGCCTTAGAAATATTAGGAAATTTCATTAGCATAAATTTTGAAATTTTTTTATGGGGCTTGTAAAAAACACACAGGTATGTTTTATGTGTGAAAATATTGAATGACATTTGGGAAATGCAATTCTGAAAAAAATTAACCCATAAAGTGATCGTGATGAAAATGGTAAGGGTGGGAAGCTCAGAAAATTCAACTTAAAATAATTATTTTTTAATTTTTAGGTTTATTTTTGTATGTTGATTTTTTTTTGTGGCACATTTTATGTAAATACTACGTCACGTATGGGTATGTTTTATATATAAAAATAAAGCGCATATTTACCCTTAAGTGAAAAAAAGTTATTTGAATTAAATCCGTGAATTAAATAAAAAGTAATGAACGATTTAATCAGGCAAGCGCTGGCCTAAAAAACCATGTCTTGAAAAAATTTAATTCAAAAAATAATTAATATCGGCTCTCGTGTTGGATGGATGACTTTGTTATGTTGTACATATATTTAAAGAATATATTTCCCAATAATATTTTAATAATTTTTTTTCTCTACAATCAAGTTTACATATAGTTTTTAATTTTTCAATAAATTAAGTGGGTAGAAAAAAAACAGTCTTTCAATTTGTTTTTACATTTTTTTCAAATTTTTAATGCAATTATATGTATTCCTTTTTTATACATTTTATACCTGTTTTAATGACAGTATTTTAAGATAATAACATTTAAGGTCCGTTAGGTAGTTTGGAAGAAAAAAAATAATATATAAAGCCGTGTCTATTGCATTTTTTGACTAAAATCGTAAAAACCGCGTAAAACGAATTTTAGTAATTTTCCTGTTGAATTAACCTTAAAACATAGTTTGGCATTATTTTAGAGAATGTTTTAACCTACATATATATTATATTTATTTTTGAAATTTTAAAAATTTTTCATCAACTTTTAAATTTAAAAGAATAAAAATCGAATTGATTTTGGATTAAATCACGTTTTTAGTATGACTTTTTTTATTATATTGCAATAAATTTTATATATATATGTAGATAAACATTTCTTCTTTCTATATTTATCAACATGAAGAAGATCCGATAACTAATAGCGAAGTTATTAGCTTTATAAGATGATCAAATCGGTGATTTTATTTAGTTTTTATAATTAAAATGCCGTTTTTTGTCTTTAAACCAATTAAATGGCGCCTGGCTCGTCTCGTGTCGTATTTACATATATACAACCACTGACTTTTTTGTAGAGAATTGTTGGGGCTATAACTTTGTAGTATATTGTTTTTGGAAATTTTAAAATTTTTCATCATATTTTGCATTTTGAAAAATGAAAATCGATTTGATGAGGGCTTTTCACCCCCCTTTCGTATAGAATGTTTCCCCTCCCTGAAATTATTTTTACATAAAATTAAAGCTTGACATTTTGTGATTGTTTTAAGACCTTAACCTAATCGATCGGACATATAGTATAGAAGTTATGAATTTTTTAATCAAACACTATCAATTGAATTTTACGATTTTGATAAAATAACAGTTATCTCCCACTGGTGCATGGTGGTTGACAACGAACGAAACAGGCAATTTTAGTGCATTTTTATTGATTTTTTGATTAGATTTTAATTAAGATTGTGAAGCTTGTAGAGGGCGTACATATGCAAATGAGGTATCAAAATTTTTGTTGTTAAACGAAGATGCGAACTAAAGAAAAACGAAATTAATCGATGCACGCAGTGATGCGTAATTAACAGATATGTCAAAGAAGTCAATATTTACCGCTATTTCCGGTAAAATGTTAAAATTAAATAAAATTGAAATGCAATTGCATTAAACTCAATGAATTCTATTATGTGTAAAAATTTCAACTCCCTACTATTTACCAATAAAAAGATATTTGTAAAAAACTATAAAAAATTGATTTGCCCATTTTTTCAAACTTAAATATCTCAGCTCAACTTTACTTTAGAAATCTGAAATTTTGCAAATATATCAAAATCAACAATCCCTATAACACCTATAAATTTCAAATTTTTATCATTCTCCGTTAAAAAGATAAAAAATAAAATGTGTGAAAAAATTGAAAAAAAAAATTATGAGTTTTGAAAAATTCCTAACGCCCACAATAACCACGCCCATAAAAAATTCCTTAAACATGGATAACTTAATTTTTAATTTCCTAATTGAAAATGTAAAAAAAAAAATTTAAAAAAATACCCCTGATTTATAAGAATTATTTAAAAAAAACACGATTTTGATGTTTTTGAATTTTAACCAAGTTTGTAGGGTAAAAAAAATTTTTTATAATTTTTTAATTAACTTTGCCATTTTAATATAATAAAATTCAATTGAATGTATTTGGTTTGAAAATTCTAAAAAATCCCGTTTAGAAAATAGAAAACCGACTTTCCCCTACATTTACCCAAATTTACCCTATTAATTATGAGAATTTCAAAAAATCCCTTCTTAGTGGAACTCTACATATATAAGGGATATAAAAAAAATTTTCAATATATATATATCATTTATACACTAACCTGTAGAATGATGACCAAAAAATATGAATGAGTCAGTGAGTGAATCACCAACACTTTACTTTATAATATAGTTAACTAGTTGATTTGCCCGTGTCAGTTGCTTCGCAAACTGATCGAATGGTATCGATATTCTATAGATGTATAAAATTATAGATGTATGTATATAACAAAAAAAAAAAAAACAATTTTTATATATATTTATTATTTATTATTATTTATTATTTATTATCTTATTATTATAAATTTTTATTTTTCCACGTCCTTGTTTTGCATTACATTTAATTTTCATTTTAAAAATTTTGAAACTTAAAAATCCAACCATTCTGTATATCTCTTTATCTCTATATCTCTATATCTCTATATCTCTATATCTCTATATCTCTATATCTCTATATCTCTATATCTCTTTATCTCTATATCTCTATGTCTCCATATATTTATATCTGTATATCTGTATATCTCTATATCTCTATATCTCTATATCTTTATATCTCTATATCTCTATATCTCTATATCTCTATATCTCTATATCTCTATATCTCTATATCTCTATATCTCTATATCTCTATATCTCTATATCTCTATATCTCTATATCTCTATATCTATATATCTCTATATCTCTATATCTCTGTATCTCTATATCTCTATATCTCTATATCTCTATATCTCTATATCTCTATATCTCTATATCTCTATATCTCTATATCTCTATATCTCTATATCTCTATATCTCTTTATCTCTATATCTCTATGTCTCCATATATTTATATCTGTATATCTGTATATCTCTATATCTCTATATCTCTATATCTCTATATCTCTATATCTCTATATCTCTATATCTCTATATCTCTATATCTCTATATCTCTATATCTCTATATCTCTATATCTCTATATCTCTATATCTCTATATCTCTATATCTCTATATCTCTATATCTCTATATCTCTATATCTCTATATCTCTATATCTCTATATCTCTATATCTCTATATCTCTATATCTCTATATCTCTATATCTCTATATCTCTATATCTCTATATCTCTATATCTCTATATCTCTATATCTCTATATCTCTATATCTCTATATCTCTATATCTCTATATCTCTATATCTCTCTCTATATCTCTATATCTCTATATCTCTATATCTGTATATCTCTATATCTCTATATCTCTATATCTCTATATCTCTATATCTCTGTATCTCTATATCTCTATATCTCTATATCTCTATATCTCTATATCTCTATATCTCTATATCTCTATATCTCTATATCTCTATATCTCTATATCTCTTTATCTCTATAATTTTGTATCTCTATATCTCTATATCTCTGTATCTCTATATCTCTATATCTCTATATCTCTATATCTCTATACTCTATATCTCTATATCTCTTTATCTTTATATCTCTATATGTCTACATATTTTTATCTCTATATCTCTATATTTCTGTATATAAATTATAAATTTAGACGATTTACATGCAATAAGCACCCCCCCTATCACCTTTGCATACGCCCTTGACTCTTGAATACTTAACAAAAAAAATTAGAAAAATATTTTTGATTTGGGGTGCGAATGCCCCTTTACCCCTCCTTGCGCACGCCCTTGTGTTGCATTTAATTTAATCTTTATTTTAAAACTCTAAACCTTTAAGATCCGACCGTTAGAATTCAAGTTCTAAATTTTGCAGATTTTCATGTACTAAAAACCCCCCTACCAATTTTACGTACATACGCCCTTGATTGTGTAATTATGTATCAAAAAAAAATTAGAAAAACAAAATTAATAGTAAATGCAAAATCTGAAAATAAAAAAAAAGATTTACCGAAATTTCAGAATTTTCCGACCATCTTTTCTAAATACCGAATTTTAACGACCAAATCCATTGGATTTTTGCTAGATTTGGCGTTTAATAATATTCAAAAATTCGTATCTCAGCTTGTGGTTTATGTAGAAAAATAATATATATATCAAAATAATTGGTAATTAGTCAAAAAAATAAATAAATTATAATCTTGAAAATTGATTGGAAAATCGGTGTTAAATTATCAATTTAGTTGAAAACTTGCCTTATTCTGGACGGGAGTCTCTAAGGTATTAAAATTATTTAGTTATTTATATTTTTTTATAATATAAATATTTGTGATGATTTTATCTATCAATTGACATTTAAATTATAAAAATCGAAGTATTATTTCTCGACTTATAGCCGATTTTCCACAGTTGCATCGTTAATTTCGCAATTTTTCATGCATTTGCCTTAGAAATATTAGGAAATTTCATTAGCATAAATTTTGAAATTTTTTTATGGGGCTTGTAAAAAACACACAGGTATGTTTTATGTGTGAAAATATTGAATGACATTTGGGAAATGCAATTCTGAAAAAAATTAACCCATAAAGTGATCGTGATGAAAATGGTAAGGGTGGGAAGCTCAGAAAATTCAACTTAAAATAATTATTTTTTAATTTTTAGGTTTATTTTTGTATGTTGATTTTTTTTTGTGGCACATTTTATGTAAATACTACGTCACGTATGGGTATGTTTTATATATAAAAATAAAGCGCATATTTACCCTTAAGTGAAAAAAAGTTATTTGAATTAAATCCGTGAATTAAATAAAAAGTAATGAACGATTTAATCAGGCAAGCGCTGGCCTAAAAAACCATGTCTTGAAAAAATTTAATTCAAAAAATAATTAATATCGGCTCTCGTGTTGGATGGATGACTTTGTTATGTTGTACATATATTTAAAGAATATATTTCCCAATAATATTTTAATAATTTTTTTTCTCTACAATCAAGTTTACATATAGTTTTTAATTTTTCAATAAATTAAGTGGGTAGAAAAAAAACAGTCTTTCAATTTGTTTTTACATTTTTTTCAAATTTTTAATGCAATTATATGTATTCCTTTTTTATACATTTTATACCTGTTTTAATGACAGTATTTTAAGATAATAACATTTAAGGTCCGTTAGGTAGTTTGGAAGAAAAAAAATAATATATAAAGCCGTGTCTATTGCATTTTTTGACTAAAATCGTAAAAACCGCGTAAAACGAATTTTAGTAATTTTCCTGTTGAATTAACCTTAAAACATAGTTTGGCATTATTTTAGAGAATGTTTTAACCTACATATATATTATATTTATTTTTGAAATTTTAAAAATTTTTCATCAACTTTTAAATTTAAAAGAATAAAAATCGAATTGATTTTGGATTAAATCACGTTTTTAGTATGACTTTTTTTATTATATTGCAATAAATTTTATATATATATGTAGATAAACATTTCTTCTTTCTATATTTATCAACATGAAGAAGATCCGATAACTAATAGCGAAGTTATTAGCTTTATAAGATGATCAAATCGGTGATTTTATTTAGTTTTTATAATTAAAATGCCGTTTTTTGTCTTTAAACCAATTAAATGGCGCCTGGCTCGTCTCGTGTCGTATTTACATATATACAACCACTGACTTTTTTGTAGAGAATTGTTGGGGCTATAACTTTGTAGTATATTGTTTTTGGAAATTTTAAAATTTTTCATCATATTTTGCATTTTGAAAAATGAAAATCGATTTGATGAGGGCTTTTCACCCCCCTTTCGTATAGAATGTTTCCCCTCCCTGAAATTATTTTTACATAAAATTAAAGCTTGACATTTTGTGATTGTTTTAAGACCTTAACCTAATCGATCGGACATATAGTATAGAAGTTATGAATTTTTTAATCAAACACTATCAATTGAATTTTACGATTTTGATAAAATAACAGTTATCTCCCACTGGTGCATGGTGGTTGACAACGAACGAAACAGGCAATTTTAGTGCATTTTTATTGATTTTTTGATTAGATTTTAATTAAGATTGTGAAGCTTGTAGAGGGCGTACATATGCAAATGAGGTATCAAAATTTTTGTTGTTAAACGAAGATGCGAACTAAAGAAAAACGAAATTAATCGATGCACGCAGTGATGCGTAATTAACAGATATGTCAAAGAAGTCAATATTTACCGCTATTTCCGGTAAAATGTTAAAATTAAATAAAATTGAAATGCAATTGCATTAAACTCAATGAATTCTATTATGTGTAAAAATTTCAACTCCCTACTATTTACCAATAAAAAGATATTTGTAAAAAACTATAAAAAATTGATTTGCCCATTTTTTCAAACTTAAATATCTCAGCTCAACTTTACTTTAGAAATCTGAAATTTTGCAAATATATCAAAATCAACAATCCCTATAACACCTATAAATTTCAAATTTTTATCATTCTCCGTTAAAAAGATAAAAAATAAAATGTGTGAAAAAATTGAAAAAAAAAATTATGAGTTTTGAAAAATTCCTAACGCCCACAATAACCACGCCCATAAAAAATTCCTTAAACATGGATAACTTAATTTTTAATTTCCTAATTGAAAATGTAAAAAAAAAAATTTAAAAAAATACCCCTGATTTATAAGAATTATTTAAAAAAAACACGATTTTGATGTTTTTGAATTTTAACCAAGTTTGTAGGGTAAAAAAAATTTTTTATAATTTTTTAATTAACTTTGCCATTTTAATATAATAAAATTCAATTGAATGTATTTGGTTTGAAAATTCTAAAAAATCCCGTTTAGAAAATAGAAAACCGACTTTCCCCTACATTTACCCAAATTTACCCTATTAATTATGAGAATTTCAAAAAATCCCTTCTTAGTGGAACTCTACATATATAAGGGATATAAAAAAAATTTTCAATATATATATATCATTTATACACTAACCTGTAGAATGATGACCAAAAAATATGAATGAGTCAGTGAGTGAATCACCAACACTTTACTTTATAATATAGTTAACTAGTTGATTTGCCCGTGTCAGTTGCTTCGCAAACTGATCGAATGGTATCGATATTCTATAGATGTATAAAATTATAGATGTATGTATATAACAAAAAAAAAAAAAACAATTTTTATATATATTTATTATTTATTATTATTTATTATTTATTATCTTATTATTATAAATTTTTATTTTTCCACGTCCTTGTTTTGCATTACATTTAATTTTCATTTTAAAAATTTTGAAACTTAAAAATCCAACCATTCTGTATATCTCTTTATCTCTATATCTCTATATCTCTATATCTCTATATCTCTATATCTCTATATCTCTATATCTCTATATCTCTTTATCTCTATTCTCTATATCTCTATATCTCTTTATCTCTATATCTCTATGTCTCCATATATTTATATCTGTATATCTGTATATCTCTATATCTCTATATCTCTATATCTTTATATCTCTATATCTCTATATCTCTATATCTCTATATCTCTATATCTCTATATCTCTATATCTCTATATCTCTATATCTCTATATCTCTATATCTCTATATCTCTATATCTATATATCTCTATATCTCTATATCTCTGTATCTCTATATCTCTATATCTCTATATCTCTATATCTCTATATCTCTATATCTCTATATCTCTATATCTCTATATCTCTATATCTCTATATCTCTATATCTCTTTATCTCTATATCTCTATGTCTCCATATATTTATATCTGTATATCTGTATATCTCTATATCTCTATATCTCTATATCTCTATATCTCTATATCTCTATATCTCTATATCTCTATATCTCTATATCTCTATATCTCTATATCTCTATATCTCTATATCTCTATATCTCTATATCTCTATATCTCTATATCTCTATATCTCTATATCTCTATATCTCTATATCTCTATATCTCTATATCTCTATATCTCTATATCTCTATATCTCTATATCTCTATATCTCTATATCTCTATATCTCTATATCTCTATATCTCTATATCTCTATATCTCTATATCTCTATATCTCTATATCTCTATATCTCTATATCTCTATATCTCTATATCTCTCTCTATATCTCTATATCTCTATATCTCTATATCTGTATATCTCTATATCTCTATATCTCTATATCTCTATATCTCTATATCTCTGTATCTCTATATCTCTATATCTCTATATCTCTATATCTCTATATCTCTATATCTCTATATCTCTATATCTCTATATCTCTATATCTCTATATCTCTTTATCTCTATAATTTTGTATCTCTATATCTCTATATCTCTGTATCTCTATATCTCTATATCTCTATATCTCTATACTCTATATCTCTATATCTCTTTATCTTTATATCTCTATATGTCTACATATTTTTATCTCTATATCTCTATATTTCTGTATATAAATTATAAATTTAGACGATTTACATGCAATAAGCACCCCCCCTATCACCTTTGCATACGCCCTTGACTCTTGAATACTTAACAAAAAAAATTAGAAAAATATTTTTGATTTGGGGTGCGAATGCCCCTTTACCCCTCCTTGCGCACGCCCTTGTGTTGCATTTAATTTAATCTTTATTTTAAAACTCTAAACCTTTAAGATCCGACCGTTAGAATTCAAGTTCTAAATTTTGCAGATTTTCATGTACTAAAAACCCCCCTACCAATTTTACGTACATACGCCCTTGATTGTGTAATTATGTATCAAAAAAAAATTAGAAAAACAAAATTAATAGTAAATGCAAAATCTGAAAATAAAAAAAAAGATTTACCGAAATTTCAGAATTTTCCGACCATCTTTTCTAAATACCGAATTTTAACGACCAAATCCATTGGATTTTTGCTAGATTTGGCGTTTAATAATATTCAAAAATTCGTATCTCAGCTTGTGGTTTATGTAGAAAAATAATATATATATCAAAATAATTGGTAATTAGTCAAAAAAATAAATAAATTATAATCTTGAAAATTGATTGGAAAATCGGTGTTAAATTATCAATTTAGTTGAAAACTTGCCTTATTCTGGACGGGAGTCTCTAAGGTATTAAAATTATTTAGTTATTTATATTTTTTTATAATATAAATATTTGTGATGATTTTATCTATCAATTGACATTTAAATTATAAAAATCGAAGTATTATTTCTCGACTTATAGCCGATTTTCCACAGTTGCATCGTTAATTTCGCAATTTTTCATGCATTTGCCTTAGAAATATTAGGAAATTTCATTAGCATAAATTTTGAAATTTTTTTATGGGGCTTGTAAAAAACACACAGGTATGTTTTATGTGTGAAAATATTGAATGACATTTGGGAAATGCAATTCTGAAAAAAATTAACCCATAAAGTGATCGTGATGAAAATGGTAAGGGTGGGAAGCTCAGAAAATTCAACTTAAAATAATTATTTTTTAATTTTTAGGTTTATTTTTGTATGTTGATTTTTTTTTGTGGCACATTTTATGTAAATACTACGTCACGTATGGGTATGTTTTATATATAAAAATAAAGCGCATATTTACCCTTAAGTGAAAAAAAGTTATTTGAATTAAATCCGTGAATTAAATAAAAAGTAATGAACGATTTAATCAGGCAAGCGCTGGCCTAAAAAACCATGTCTTGAAAAAATTTAATTCAAAAAATAATTAATATCGGCTCTCGTGTTGGATGGATGACTTTGTTATGTTGTACATATATTTAAAGAATATATTTCCCAATAATATTTTAATAATTTTTTTTCTCTACAATCAAGTTTACATATAGTTTTTAATTTTTCAATAAATTAAGTGGGTAGAAAAAAAACAGTCTTTCAATTTGTTTTTACATTTTTTTCAAATTTTTAATGCAATTATATGTATTCCTTTTTTATACATTTTATACCTGTTTTAATGACAGTATTTTAAGATAATAACATTTAAGGTCCGTTAGGTAGTTTGGAAGAAAAAAAATAATATATAAAGCCGTGTCTATTGCATTTTTTGACGATTGAATAAATGATATATATATATTATATATATAAAGTAAAATATAAGAAAACTCTGATGAACTGTTCTTCTGAAAAATGAAAAATAAAATTCTAGAATTAATTTTAGAAAAAATCAGATACAAAATATTTTATTAAAAATAAAATTTCAAAATAGCTTAGTTTTAATTACCATTGAAAAAAGGAAATATTTTATTTTGTTTTCTTTCAATATCTGTTATGCACCTGATGTGAAATTTTGTTTTGGTTACGCAAAGCAATGCAAATTTTATATAAGAATATTTAAAAACAGTTTTATTTTATTGTAACGGATATATTTTACTTTTTTCTATACCTATTATTGTCGTAATTTTTATATCTTTTGTTTCTTCTATTATTATTGTTTTTAATTGGTCGCATTTGTTCTTAAATTGTTATTTTATCATTTATATTTATATTTATATTTATATTTATATTTATATTTATATTTATATTTATATTTATATTTATATTTATATTTATATTTATATTTATATTTATATTTATATTTATATTTATATTTATATTTATATTTATATTTATATTTATATTTATATTTATATTTATATTTATATTTATATTTATATTTATATTTATATTTATATTTATATTTATATTTATATTTATATTTATATTTATATTTATATTTATATTTATATTTATATTTATATTTATATTTATATTTATATTTATATTTATATTTATATTTATATTTATATTTATATTTATATTTATATATATATTTATATTTATATTTATATTTATATTTATATTTATATTTATATTTATATTTATATTTATATTTATATTTATATTTATATTTATATTTATATTTATATTTATATTTATATTTATATTTATATTTATATTTATATTTATATTTATATTTATATTTATATTTATATTTATATTTATATTTATATTTATATTTATATTTATATTTATATTTATATTTATATTTATATTTATATTTATATTTATATTTATATTTATATTTATATTTATATTTATATTTATATTTATATTTATATTTATATTTATATTTATATTTATATTTATATTTATATTTATATTTATATTTATATTTATATTTATATTTATATTTATATTTATATTTATATTTATATTTATATTTATATTTATATTTATATTTATATTTATATTTATATTTATATTTATATTTATATTTATATTTATATTTATATTTATATTTATATTTATATTTATATTTATATTTATATTTATATTTATATTTATATTTATATTTATATTTATATTTATATTTATATTTATATTTATATTTATATTTATATTTATATTTATATTTATATTTATATTTATATTTATATTTATATTTATATTTATATTTATATTTATATTTATATTTATATTTATATTTATATTTATATTTATATTCAATTTAATTTAATTTAATTTAATTTAATTTAATTTAATTTAATTTAATTTAATTTAATTTAATTTAATTTAATTTAATTTAATTTAATTTAATTTAATTTAATTTAATTTAATTTAATTTAATTTAATTTAATTTAATTTAATTTAATTTAATTTAATTTAATTTAATTTAATTTAATTTAATTTAATTTAATTTAATTTAATTTAATTTAATTTAATTTAATTTAATTTAATTTAATTTAATTTAATTTAATTTAATTTAATTTAATTTAATTTAATTTAATTTAATTTAATTTAATTTAATTTAATTTAATTTAATTTAATTTAATTTAATTTAATTTAATTTAATTTAATTTAATTTAATTTAATTTAATTTAATTTAATTTAATTTAATTTAATTTAATTTAATTTAATTTAATTTAATTTAATTTAATTTAATTTAATTTAATTTAATTTAATTTAATTTAATTTAATTTAATTTAATTTAATTTAATTTAATTTAATTTAATTTAATTTAATTTAATTTAATTTAATTTAATTTAATTTAATTTAATTTAATTTAATTTAATTTAATTTAATTTAATTTAATTTAATTTAATTTAATTTAATTTAATTTAATTTAATTTAATTTAATTTAATTTAATTTAATTTAATTTAATTTAATTTAATTTAATTTAATTTAATTTAATTTAATTTAATTTAATTTAATTTAATTTAATTTAATTTAATTTAATTTAATTTAATTTAATTTAATTTAATTTAATTTAATTTAATTTAATTTTTTATTTTATTTTATTGCGTTGTTCAATTATTTTAATTCACTGATTCGGGCAGATTAACTGGGGTTTAGCGATTATTCAGGCATGTGGCTATTATCACATACTTTATCGTTAAAAACGTCAGATAATCCAATCCAATTGCTGAACCATGGGTTATATATTGGACCACGATTGTACGATTGGATTATTTATTTGGTACCTATTAATTGTAACCGAAAACAATTCAAAAATAACCGATTGTAGTAAAAGTTTACTATACTTTCTTGCTCTACAATATTGAGCACAAAATATTGCATACTTTTTGGATTAACAAAAAGGGTTGTGGATTGAATAAGTTTGTTTTAGTAATCTACTTATCACGTCATGGCGCTACATAATTTCTATTGAAAAAAAAACTTTAGTCTTCGGCAGCAAAAAAATGTGATTGTATTGTATGTACATAATACCTATTTATATTTTCACCTTTTTTTGTATAAAAAAACTTACCTTCTGAATATTTAATTGAATTTTATAGTTTTTTTGTATTCCCTGGACTCGATGAATCAAATTTGCTGAACTTTTGAACACTTTATTAGGATTTTTTAACACTTTATAACCGCACACGAAATAACCAAACCATACGCGAAATCAAGTAACTTTTTTTGTTTATTTTAGTACATGAAAGGAATGAGAGAGAGTAAGGTATATTCGTTTTTGCTTGGAGAGTCGAAGGGTTGTCAAGAACTATTGAGGTATAACGCACATTTGTTAGGGCATTTAAATTTTGCTCGTAAAATTGTTTTAAGATCAAAATTTTAATTGTTGAATTCTGATAATTCTTCAACACAATTTTAATTATATCAAAAGATGATAAGTATGTGTGTTAATTAAAATGTGTATGCAATTAGGTTTAGCAAGATTTATTATTTGATATTTTTATAGGTACCTACCTACTTATACAATAAATATTAGTCATTAAGTTTGAAATTACCATTCAATGTGAACTTTAATAAGAAAACGTGAAGAGTTGCATTAAATGAATTATTTGACATTCAAAATACATACCAAAATCCTAACAACCTCAATATTAATTATATATATTATACATTTATAGAATAAAATTAATACTCTGGATAAATAAAAATTGATTTTTTTGCCATTGGAAAACTGCATAAGATCGACAACAATACGATCCACATCTCGTAACAAAAAAAAACTACCATTTTGTATCGACCGACAGAATTACTACGTTCGTGTTTGATCATCATATCAAGCATCAATAACCGATGTGAGTACTTAGATGGGGGACGGCCAATAATAAAATAGGTTTTTTTTTTTTTCTCAAATTTATATTGCTATTGGTTTTCGGTATGAAAATATGAAAAAGTAATATCATTTGTAATAATTACTAAATAAAATTAATTACTAATTAAAAAAAAAATATATATACTTATACCCAAAGTTATAAGCAATTTCCGGCCATCTTTTCTAAATACCGAATTTTAACGACCAAATCCATTGGATTTTTGCTAGATTTGGCGTTTAATAATATTCAAAAATTCGTATCTCAGCTTGTGGTTTATGTAGAAAAATAATATATATACCAAAATAATTGCTGGTTAGTCAAAAAAATAAATAAATTATAATTTTGAAAATCGATTGGAAAATCGGTGTTAAATTATTAATTTAGCTGAAAACTTGCCTTATTCTGGACGGGAGCCTCTAAGGTATTGAAATTATTTAGTTATTTATATTTTTTTATAATTTAAATATTTGTGATGATTTTATCTATCAATTGACATTTAAATTATAAAAATCGAAGTATTATTTCTTGACTTATAGCCGATTTTCCACAGCTGCATCGTTAATTTTGCAATTTTTCATGCATTTGCCTTAGAAATATTAGGAAATTTCATTAGCATAAATTTTGAAATTTTTTTATGGGGCTTGTAAAAAACACACAGCTATGTTTTATGTGTGAAAATATTAAATGACATTTGGGAAATGCATTTCTGAAAAAAATTAACCCATAAAGTGATCGTGGTGAATATGCTAAGGGTGGGAAGCTCAGAAAATTCAACTTAAAATAATTATTTTTCAATTTTCAGGTTTATTTTTGTATGTTGAATTTTTTTTTTTGGAACATTTTATGTAAATACTACGTCACGTATGGGTATGTTTTATATATAAAAATAAAGCGCTTATTTACCCTTAAGTGAAAAAAAGTTATTTGAATTAAATCCGTTAATTAAATAAAAAGTAATGAACGATTTAATCAGGCAAGCGCTGGCCTAAAAAACCATGTGTTGAAAAAATTTAATTCAAAAAATAATTAATATCGGCTCTCGTGTTGGATGGATGACTTTGTTATGTTCTACATATATTTAAAGAATATATTTCCCAATAATATTTTAATAATTTTTTTTCTCTACAATCAAGTTTACATATAGTTTTTAATTTTTCAATAAATTAAGTGGGTAAAAAAAAAACAGTCTTTCAATTTGTTTTTACATTTTTTTCAAATTTGTAATGCAATTATATATATTCCTTTTTTATACATTTTATACCTGTTTTAATGACAGTATTTTAAGATATTAACATTTAAGGTCCGTTAAGTAGTTTGGAAGAAAAAAAATAATATATGAAGCCGTGTCTATTGCATTTTTTGACTAAAATCGTAAAAACCGCGTAAAACGAATTTTAGTAATTTTCCTGTTGAATTAACCTTAAAACATTGTTTGGCATTATTTTAGAGAATGTTTTAACCTACATATATATTATATTCATTTTTCAAAATTTTGAAATTTTTCATCAACTTTTGAATTTAAAAGAATAAAAATCGAATTGATTTCGGACTAAATCACGTTTTTAGTATGACTTTTTTTTATTATATTGCAATAAATTTTATATATATATGTAGATAAACATTTCTTCTTTCTTTATTTATTAACACGAAGAAGATCCGATAACTAATAGCGAAGTTATTAGCTTTATAAGATGGTCAAGTCGGTGATTTTATTTAGTTTTTATAATTAAAATGCCGTTTTTTGTCTTTAAACCAATTAAATGGCGCCTGGCTCGTCTCGTGTCGTATTTACATATATACAACCACTGACATTTTTGTAGAGAATTGTTGGGGCTATAACTTTGTAGTATATTGTTTTTGGATATTTTGAAATTTTTCATCATGTTTTGCATTTTGAAAAATGAAAATCGATTTGATGAGGGCTTTTCACCCCCCTTTCGTATAGAATTCTTCCCCTCCCTGAAATTATTTTTACATAAAATTAAAGCTTGACATTTTGTGATTGTTTTAAGATCTTAACCTAATCGATCGGACATATAGTATAGAAGTTATGAATTTTTTAATCGAACACTATCAATTGATTTTTAAGATTTTGATAAAATAACAGTTATCTCCCACTGGTGCATGGTGGTTGACAACGAACGAAACAGGTAATTTTAGTGCATTTTTATTGATTTTTTGATTAGATTTTAATTAAGATTGTGAAGCTTATAGAGGGCGTATATATGCAAATGAGGTATCAAAATTTTTGTTGTTAAACGAAGATGCGAATTAAAGAAAAACGAAATTAATCGATGCACGCAGTGAGGCGTAATTAACTGATATGTTAAAGAAGTCAATATTTACCGCTATTTCCGGTAAAATGTTAAAAATAAATAAAATTGAAATGCAATTGCATTAAACTCAATGAATTCTATTATGTGTAAAAATTTCAACTCCCTACTACTTACCAATAAAAAGATATTTGTAAAAAACTATAAAAAATTGATTTGCCCATTTTTTCAAATGCAAATATCTCAGCTTAACGGTATATTAGAAATCTGAAATTTTGCAAATATGTCAGAATCAATAATCCCTACAACATTTATAAATTTGAAATTTTTAACATTCTCCGTTAAAAAGATAAAAAATAAAATGTGTGAAAAAATTGAAAAAAAAAATTATGAGTTTTCAAAAATTCCTAACGCCCACAATAACCACGCCCATAAAAAATTCCTTAAACATGGATAACTTAATTTTTAATTTCCTAATAGAAAATGTAATTGAAAAAATTTAAAAAAATACACCTGATTTATAAGAATTATTTAAAAAAAACTCGATTTTAGTGTTTTTGAATTTTAACCAAGTTTGTAGGGTAAAAACAAATTTTTATAATTTTTTAATTAACTTTGCCATTCTAATATGATAAAATTCAATTGAATGTATTTAGTTTGAAAATTCTAAAAAATCCCGTTTAGAAAATAGAAAACCGACTTTACCCTACATTTACCCAAATTTACCCTATTAATTTTTAGAATTTCAAAAAATCCCTTCTTAGTGGAACTCTACATATATAAGGGTATTATTTAAAATTTTCAATATATATATATCATTTATACACTAACCTGTAGAATGATGTGAAAAAAATATGAATGAGTGAGTGAGTGAATCAATCAACACTTTACTTTATAATATAGTTAACTAGTTGATTTGCCCGTGTCAGTTGCTTCGCAAACTGATCGAATGGTATCGATATTCTATAGATGTATAAAATTATAGATGTATGTATATAACAAAAAAAAAAAAAACAATTTTTATATATATTTATTATTTATTATTATTTATTATTTATTATCTTATTATTATAAATTTTTATTTTTCCACGTCCTTGTTTTGCATTACATTTAATTTTCATTTTAAAAATTTTGAAACTTAAAAATCCAACCATTCTGTATATCTCTTTATCTCTATATCTCTATATCTCTATATCTCTATATCTCTATATCTCTATATCTCTATATCTCTATATCTCTTTATCTCTATATCTCTATGTCTCCATATATTTATATCTGTATATCTGTATATCTCTATATCTCTATATCTCTATATCTTTATATCTCTATATCTCTATATCTCTATATCTCTATATCTCTATATCTCTATATCTCTATATCTCTATATCTCTATATCTCTATATCTCTATATCTCTATATCTCTATATCTATATATCTCTATATCTCTATATCTCTGTATCTCTATATCTCTATATCTCTATATCTCTATATCTCTATATCTCTATATCTCTATATCTCTATATCTCTATATCTCTATATCTCTATATCTCTATATCTCTTTATCTCTATATCTCTATGTCTCCATATATTTATATCTGTATATCTGTATATCTGTATATCTCTATATCTCTATATCTCTATATCTCTATATCTCTATATCTCTATATCTCTATATCTCTATATCTCTATATCTCTATATCTCTATATCTCTATATCTCTATATCTCTATATCTCTATATCTCTATATCTCTATATCTCTATATCTCTATATCTCTATATCTCTATATCTCTATATCTCTATATCTCTATATCTCTATATCTCTATATCTCTATATCTCTATATCTCTATATCTCTATATCTCTATATCTCTATATCTCTATATCTCTATATCTCTATATCTCTATATCTCTATATCTCTATATCTCTATATCTCTATATCTCTATATCTCTCTCTATATCTCTATATCTCTATATCTCTATATCTGTATATCTCTATATCTCTATATCTCTATATCTCTATATCTCTATATCTCTGTATCTCTATATCTCTATATCTCTATATCTCTATATCTCTATATCTCTATATCTCTATATCTCTATATCTCTATATCTCTATATCTCTATATCTCTTTATCTCTATAATTTTGTATCTCTATATCTCTATATCTCTGTATCTCTATATCTCTATATCTCTATATCTCTATATCTCTATACTCTATATCTCTATATCTCTTTATCTTTATATCTCTATATGTCTACATATTTTTATCTCTATATCTCTATATTTCTGTATATAAATTATAAATTTAGACGATTTACATGCAATAAGCACCCCCCCTATCACCTTTGCATACGCCCTTGACTCTTGAATACTTAACAAAAAAAATTAGAAAAATATTTTTGATTTGGGGTGCGAATGCCCCTTTACCCCTCCTTGCGCACGCCCTTGTGTTGCATTTAATTTAATCTTTATTTTAAAACTCTAAACCTTTAAGATCCGACCGTTAGAATTCAAGTTCTAAATTTTGCAGATTTTCATGTACTAAAAACCCCCCTACCAATTTTACGTACATACGCCCTTGATTGTGTAATTATGTATCAAAAAAAAATTAGAAAAACAAAATTAATAGTAAATGCAAAATCTGAAAATAAAAAAAAAGATTTACCGAAATTTCAGAATTTTCCGACCATCTTTTCTAAATACCGAATTTTAACGACCAAATCCATTGGATTTTTGCTAGATTTGGCGTTTAATAATATTCAAAAATTCGTATCTCAGCTTGTGGTTTATGTAGAAAAATAATATATATATCAAAATAATTGGTAATTAGTCAAAAAAATAAATAAATTATAATCTTGAAAATTGATTGGAAAATCGGTGTTAAATTATCAATTTAGTTGAAAACTTGCCTTATTCTGGACGGGAGTCTCTAAGGTATTAAAATTATTTAGTTATTTATATTTTTTTATAATATAAATATTTGTGATGATTTTATCTATCAATTGACATTTAAATTATAAAAATCGAAGTATTATTTCTCGACTTATAGCCGATTTTCCACAGTTGCATCGTTAATTTCGCAATTTTTCATGCATTTGCCTTAGAAATATTAGGAAATTTCATTAGCATAAATTTTGAAATTTTTTTATGGGGCTTGTAAAAAACACACAGGTATGTTTTATGTGTGAAAATATTGAATGACATTTGGGAAATGCAATTCTGAAAAAAATTAACCCATAAAGTGATCGTGATGAAAATGGTAAGGGTGGGAAGCTCAGAAAATTCAACTTAAAATAATTATTTTTTAATTTTTAGGTTTATTTTTGTATGTTGATTTTTTTTTGTGGCACATTTTATGTAAATACTACGTCACGTATGGGTATGTTTTATATATAAAAATAAAGCGCATATTTACCCTTAAGTGAAAAAAAGTTATTTGAATTAAATCCGTGAATTAAATAAAAAGTAATGAACGATTTAATCAGGCAAGCGCTGGCCTAAAAAACCATGTCTTGAAAAAATTTAATTCAAAAAATAATTAATATCGGCTCTCGTGTTGGATGGATGACTTTGTTATGTTGTACATATATTTAAAGAATATATTTCCCAATAATATTTTAATAATTTTTTTTCTCTACAATCAAGTTTACATATAGTTTTTAATTTTTCAATAAATTAAGTGGGTAGAAAAAAAACAGTCTTTCAATTTGTTTTTACATTTTTTTCAAATTTTTAATGCAATTATATGTATTCCTTTTTTATACATTTTATACCTGTTTTAATGACAGTATTTTAAGATAATAACATTTAAGG
The DNA here is from genome assembly GCA_947049315.1 of Epistrophella euchroma. Taxonomy (NCBI): domain Eukaryota; kingdom Metazoa; phylum Arthropoda; class Insecta; order Diptera; family Syrphidae; genus Epistrophella; species Epistrophella euchroma. The sequence goes on from OX346246.1 coordinate 129,911,459, forward strand.
TCCGTTAGGTAGTTTGGAAGAAAAAAAATAATATATAAAGCCGTGTCTATTGCATTTTTTGACTAAAATCGTAAAAACCGCGTAAAACGAATTTTAGTAATTTTCCTGTTGAATTAACCTTAAAACATAGTTTGGCATTATTTTAGAGAATGTTTTAACCTACATATATATTATATTTATTTTTGAAATTTTAAAAATTTTTCATCAACTTTTAAATTTAAAAGAATAAAAATCGAATTGATTTTGGATTAAATCACGTTTTTAGTATGACTTTTTTTATTATATTGCAATAAATTTTATATATATATGTAGATAAACATTTCTTCTTTCTATATTTATCAACATGAAGAAGATCCGATAACTAATAGCGAAGTTATTAGCTTTATAAGATGATCAAATCGGTGATTTTATTTAGTTTTTATAATTAAAATGCCGTTTTTTGTCTTTAAACCAATTAAATGGCGCCTGGCTCGTCTCGTGTCGTATTTACATATATACAACCACTGACTTTTTTGTAGAGAATTGTTGGGGCTATAACTTTGTAGTATATTGTTTTTGGAAATTTTAAAATTTTTCATCATATTTTGCATTTTGAAAAATGAAAATCGATTTGATGAGGGCTTTTCACCCCCCTTTCGTATAGAATGTTTCCCCTCCCTGAAATTATTTTTACATAAAATTAAAGCTTGACATTTTGTGATTGTTTTAAGACCTTAACCTAATCGATCGGACATATAGTATAGAAGTTATGAATTTTTTAATCAAACACTATCAATTGAATTTTACGATTTTGATAAAATAACAGTTATCTCCCACTGGTGCATGGTGGTTGACAACGAACGAAACAGGCAATTTTAGTGCATTTTTATTGATTTTTTGATTAGATTTTAATTAAGATTGTGAAGCTTGTAGAGGGCGTACATATGCAAATGAGGTATCAAAATTTTTGTTGTTAAACGAAGATGCGAACTAAAGAAAAACGAAATTAATCGATGCACGCAGTGATGCGTAATTAACAGATATGTCAAAGAAGTCAATATTTACCGCTATTTCCGGTAAAATGTTAAAATTAAATAAAATTGAAATGCAATTGCATTAAACTCAATGAATTCTATTATGTGTAAAAATTTCAACTCCCTACTATTTACCAATAAAAAGATATTTGTAAAAAACTATAAAAAATTGATTTGCCCATTTTTTCAAACTTAAATATCTCAGCTCAACTTTACTTTAGAAATCTGAAATTTTGCAAATATATCAAAATCAACAATCCCTATAACACCTATAAATTTCAAATTTTTATCATTCTCCGTTAAAAAGATAAAAAATAAAATGTGTGAAAAAATTGAAAAAAAAAATTATGAGTTTTGAAAAATTCCTAACGCCCACAATAACCACGCCCATAAAAAATTCCTTAAACATGGATAACTTAATTTTTAATTTCCTAATTGAAAATGTAAAAAAAAAAATTTAAAAAAATACCCCTGATTTATAAGAATTATTTAAAAAAAACACGATTTTGATGTTTTTGAATTTTAACCAAGTTTGTAGGGTAAAAAAAATTTTTTATAATTTTTTAATTAACTTTGCCATTTTAATATAATAAAATTCAATTGAATGTATTTGGTTTGAAAATTCTAAAAAATCCCGTTTAGAAAATAGAAAACCGACTTTCCCCTACATTTACCCAAATTTACCCTATTAATTATGAGAATTTCAAAAAATCCCTTCTTAGTGGAACTCTACATATATAAGGGATATAAAAAAAATTTTCAATATATATATATCATTTATACACTAACCTGTAGAATGATGACCAAAAAATATGAATGAGTCAGTGAGTGAATCACCAACACTTTACTTTATAATATAGTTAACTAGTTGATTTGCCCGTGTCAGTTGCTTCGCAAACTGATCGAATGGTATCGATATTCTATAGATGTATAAAATTATAGATGTATGTATATAACAAAAAAAAAAAAAACAATTTTTATATATATTTATTATTTATTATTATTTATTATTTATTATCTTATTATTATAAATTTTTATTTTTCCACGTCCTTGTTTTGCATTACATTTAATTTTCATTTTAAAAATTTTGAAACTTAAAAATCCAACCATTCTGTATATCTCTTTATCTCTATATCTCTATATCTCTATATCTCTATATCTCTATATCTCTATATCTCTATATCTCTATATCTCTTTATCTCTATATCTCTATGTCTCCATATATTTATATCTGTATATCTGTATATCTCTATATCTCTATATCTCTATATCTTTATATCTCTATATCTCTATATCTCTATATCTCTATATCTCTATATCTCTATATCTCTATATCTCTATATCTCTATATCTCTATATCTCTATATCTCTATATCTCTATATCTCTATATCTATATATCTCTATATCTCTATATCTCTGTATCTCTATATCTCTATATCTCTATATCTCTATATCTCTATATCTCTATATCTCTATATCTCTATATCTCTATATCTCTATATCTCTATATCTCTATATCTCTTTATCTCTATATCTCTATGTCTCCATATATTTATATCTGTATATCTGTATATCTCTATATCTCTATATCTCTATATCTCTATATCTCTATATCTCTATATCTCTATATCTCTATATCTCTATATCTCTATATCTCTATATCTCTATATCTCTATATCTCTATATCTCTATATCTCTATATCTCTATATCTCTATATCTCTATATCTCTATATCTCTATATCTCTATATCTCTATATCTCTATATCTCTATATCTCTATATCTCTATATCTCTCTCTATATCTCTATATCTCTATATCTCTATATCTGTATATCTCTATATCTCTATATCTCTATATCTCTATATCTCTATATCTCTGTATCTCTATATCTCTATATCTCTATATCTCTATATCTCTATATCTCTATATCTCTATATCTCTATATCTCTATATCTCTATATCTCTATATCTCTTTATCTCTATAATTTTGTATCTCTATATCTCTATATCTCTGTATCTCTATATCTCTATATCTCTATATCTCTATATCTCTATACTCTATATCTCTATATCTCTTTATCTTTATATCTCTATATGTCTACATATTTTTATCTCTATATCTCTATATTTCTGTATATAAATTATAAATTTAGACGATTTACATGCAATAAGCACCCCCCCTATCACCTTTGCATACGCCCTTGACTCTTGAATACTTAACAAAAAAAATTAGAAAAATATTTTTGATTTGGGGTGCGAATGCCCCTTTACCCCTCCTTGCGCACGCCCTTGTGTTGCATTTAATTTAATCTTTATTTTAAAACTCTAAACCTTTAAGATCCGACCGTTAGAATTCAAGTTCTAAATTTTGCAGATTTTCATGTACTAAAAACCCCCCTACCAATTTTACGTACATACGCCCTTGATTGTGTAATTATGTATCAAAAAAAAATTAGAAAAACAAAATTAATAGTAAATGCAAAATCTGAAAATAAAAAAAAAGATTTACCGAAATTTCAGAATTTTCCGACCATCTTTTCTAAATACCGAATTTTAACGACCAAATCCATTGGATTTTTGCTAGATTTGGCGTTTAATAATATTCAAAAATTCGTATCTCAGCTTGTGGTTTATGTAGAAAAATAATATATATATCAAAATAATTGGTAATTAGTCAAAAAAATAAATAAATTATAATCTTGAAAATTGATTGGAAAATCGGTGTTAAATTATCAATTTAGTTGAAAACTTGCCTTATTCTGGACGGGAGTCTCTAAGGTATTAAAATTATTTAGTTATTTATATTTTTTTATAATATAAATATTTGTGATGATTTTATCTATCAATTGACATTTAAATTATAAAAATCGAAGTATTATTTCTCGACTTATAGCCGATTTTCCACAGTTGCATCGTTAATTTCGCAATTTTTCATGCATTTGCCTTAGAAATATTAGGAAATTTCATTAGCATAAATTTTGAAATTTTTTTATGGGGCTTGTAAAAAACACACAGGTATGTTTTATGTGTGAAAATATTGAATGACATTTGGGAAATGCAATTCTGAAAAAAATTAACCCATAAAGTGATCGTGATGAAAATGGTAAGGGTGGGAAGCTCAGAAAATTCAACTTAAAATAATTATTTTTTAATTTTTAGGTTTATTTTTGTATGTTGATTTTTTTTTGTGGCACATTTTATGTAAATACTACGTCACGTATGGGTATGTTTTATATATAAAAATAAAGCGCATATTTACCCTTAAGTGAAAAAAAGTTATTTGAATTAAATCCGTGAATTAAATAAAAAGTAATGAACGATTTAATCAGGCAAGCGCTGGCCTAAAAAACCATGTCTTGAAAAAATTTAATTCAAAAAATAATTAATATCGGCTCTCGTGTTGGATGGATGACTTTGTTATGTTGTACATATATTTAAAGAATATATTTCCCAATAATATTTTAATAATTTTTTTTCTCTACAATCAAGTTTACATATAGTTTTTAATTTTTCAATAAATTAAGTGGGTAGAAAAAAAACAGTCTTTCAATTTGTTTTTACATTTTTTTCAAATTTTTAATGCAATTATATGTATTCCTTTTTTATACATTTTATACCTGTTTTAATGACAGTATTTTAAGATAATAACATTTAAGGTCCGTTAGGTAGTTTGGAAGAAAAAAAATAATATATAAAGCCGTGTCTATTGCATTTTTTGACTAAAATCGTAAAAACCGCGTAAAACGAATTTTAGTAATTTTCCTGTTGAATTAACCTTAAAACATAGTTTGGCATTATTTTAGAGAATGTTTTAACCTACATATATATTATATTTATTTTTGAAATTTTAAAAATTTTTCATCAACTTTTAAATTTAAAAGAATAAAAATCGAATTGATTTTGGATTAAATCACGTTTTTAGTATGACTTTTTTTATTATATTGCAATAAATTTTATATATATATGTAGATAAACATTTCTTCTTTCTATATTTATCAACATGAAGAAGATCCGATAACTAATAGCGAAGTTATTAGCTTTATAAGATGATCAAATCGGTGATTTTATTTAGTTTTTATAATTAAAATGCCGTTTTTTGTCTTTAAACCAATTAAATGGCGCCTGGCTCGTCTCGTGTCGTATTTACATATATACAACCACTGACTTTTTTGTAGAGAATTGTTGGGGCTATAACTTTGTAGTATATTGTTTTTGGAAATTTTAAAATTTTTCATCATATTTTGCATTTTGAAAAATGAAAATCGATTTGATGAGGGCTTTTCACCCCCCTTTCGTATAGAATGTTTCCCCTCCCTGAAATTATTTTTACATAAAATTAAAGCTTGACATTTTGTGATTGTTTTAAGACCTTAACCTAATCGATCGGACATATAGTATAGAAGTTATGAATTTTTTAATCAAACACTATCAATTGAATTTTACGATTTTGATAAAATAACAGTTATCTCCCACTGGTGCATGGTGGTTGACAACGAACGAAACAGGCAATTTTAGTGCATTTTTATTGATTTTTTGATTAGATTTTAATTAAGATTGTGAAGCTTGTAGAGGGCGTACATATGCAAATGAGGTATCAAAATTTTTGTTGTTAAACGAAGATGCGAACTAAAGAAAAACGAAATTAATCGATGCACGCAGTGATGCGTAATTAACAGATATGTCAAAGAAGTCAATATTTACCGCTATTTCCGGTAAAATGTTAAAATTAAATAAAATTGAAATGCAATTGCATTAAACTCAATGAATTCTATTATGTGTAAAAATTTCAACTCCCTACTATTTACCAATAAAAAGATATTTGTAAAAAACTATAAAAAATTGATTTGCCCATTTTTTCAAACTTAAATATCTCAGCTCAACTTTACTTTAGAAATCTGAAATTTTGCAAATATATCAAAATCAACAATCCCTATAACACCTATAAATTTCAAATTTTTATCATTCTCCGTTAAAAAGATAAAAAATAAAATGTGTGAAAAAATTGAAAAAAAAAATTATGAGTTTTGAAAAATTCCTAACGCCCACAATAACCACGCCCATAAAAAATTCCTTAAACATGGATAACTTAATTTTTAATTTCCTAATTGAAAATGTAAAAAAAAAAATTTAAAAAAATACCCCTGATTTATAAGAATTATTTAAAAAAAACACGATTTTGATGTTTTTGAATTTTAACCAAGTTTGTAGGGTAAAAAAAATTTTTTATAATTTTTTAATTAACTTTGCCATTTTAATATAATAAAATTCAATTGAATGTATTTGGTTTGAAAATTCTAAAAAATCCCGTTTAGAAAATAGAAAACCGACTTTCCCCTACATTTACCCAAATTTACCCTATTAATTATGAGAATTTCAAAAAATCCCTTCTTAGTGGAACTCTACATATATAAGGGATATAAAAAAAATTTTCAATATATATATATCATTTATACACTAACCTGTAGAATGATGACCAAAAAATATGAATGAGTCAGTGAGTGAATCACCAACACTTTACTTTATAATATAGTTAACTAGTTGATTTGCCCGTGTCAGTTGCTTCGCAAACTGATCGAATGGTATCGATATTCTATAGATGTATAAAATTATAGATGTATGTATATAACAAAAAAAAAAAAAACAATTTTTATATATATTTATTATTTATTATTATTTATTATTTATTATCTTATTATTATAAATTTTTATTTTTCCACGTCCTTGTTTTGCATTACATTTAATTTTCATTTTAAAAATTTTGAAACTTAAAAATCCAACCATTCTGTATATCTCTTTATCTCTATATCTCTATATCTCTATATCTCTATATCTCTATATCTCTATATCTCTATATCTCTATATCTCTTTATCTCTATATCTCTATGTCTCCATATATTTATATCTGTATATCTGTATATCTCTATATCTCTATATCTCTATATCTTTATATCTCTATATCTCTATATCTCTATATCTCTATATCTCTATATCTCTATATCTCTATATCTCTATATCTCTATATCTCTATATCTCTATATCTCTATATCTCTATATCTCTATATCTATATATCTCTATATCTCTATATCTCTGTATCTCTATATCTCTATATCTCTATATCTCTATATCTCTATATCTCTATATCTCTATATCTCTATATCTCTATATCTCTATATCTCTATATCTCTATATCTCTTTATCTCTATATCTCTATGTCTCCATATATTTATATCTGTATATCTGTATATCTCTATATCTCTATATCTCTATATCTCTATATCTCTATATCTCTATATCTCTATATCTCTATATCTCTATATCTCTATATCTCTATATCTCTATATCTCTATATCTCTATATCTCTATATCTCTATATCTCTATATCTCTATATCTCTATATCTCTATATCTCTATATCTCTATATCTCTATATCTCTATATCTCTATATCTCTATATCTCTATATCTCTATATCTCTATATCTCTATATCTCTATATCTCTATATCTCTATATCTCTATATCTCTATATCTCTATATCTCTATATCTCTATATCTCTATATCTCTATATCTCTATATCTCTATATCTCTATATCTCTCTCTATATCTCTATATCTCTATATCTCTATATCTGTATATCTCTATATCTCTATATCTCTATATCTCTATATCTCTATATCTCTGTATCTCTATATCTCTATATCTCTATATCTCTATATCTCTATATCTCTATATCTCTATATCTCTATATCTCTATATCTCTATATCTCTATATCTCTTTATCTCTATAATTTTGTATCTCTATATCTCTATATCTCTGTATCTCTATATCTCTATATCTCTATATCTCTATACTCTATATCTCTATATCTCTTTATCTTTATATCTCTATATGTCTACATATTTTTATCTCTATATCTCTATATTTCTGTATATAAATTATAAATTTAGACGATTTACATGCAATAAGCACCCCCCCTATCACCTTTGCATACGCCCTTGACTCTTGAATACTTAACAAAAAAAATTAGAAAAATATTTTTGATTTGGGGTGCGAATGCCCCTTTACCCCTCCTTGCGCACGCCCTTGTGTTGCATTTAATTTAATCTTTATTTTAAAACTCTAAACCTTTAAGATCCGACCGTTAGAATTCAAGTTCTAAATTTTGCAGATTTTCATGTACTAAAAACCCCCCTACCAATTTTACGTACATACGCCCTTGATTGTGTAATTATGTATCAAAAAAAAATTAGAAAAACAAAATTAATAGTAAATGCAAAATCTGAAAATAAAAAAAAAGATTTACCGAAATTTCAGAATTTTCCGACCATCTTTTCTAAATACCGAATTTTAACGACCAAATCCATTGGATTTTTGCTAGATTTGGCGTTTAATAATATTCAAAAATTCGTATCTCAGCTTGTGGTTTATGTAGAAAAATAATATATATATCAAAATAATTGGTAATTAGTCAAAAAAATAAATAAATTATAATCTTGAAAATTGATTGGAAAATCGGTGTTAAATTATCAATTTAGTTGAAAACTTGCCTTATTCTGGACGGGAGTCTCTAAGGTATTAAAATTATTTAGTTATTTATATTTTTTTATAATATAAATATTTGTGATGATTTTATCTATCAATTGACATTTAAATTATAAAAATCGAAGTATTATTTCTCGACTTATAGCCGATTTTCCACAGTTGCATCGTTAATTTCGCAATTTTTCATGCATTTGCCTTAGAAATATTAGGAAATTTCATTAGCATAAATTTTGAAATTTTTTTATGGGGCTTGTAAAAAACACACAGGTATGTTTTATGTGTGAAAATATTGAATGACATTTGGGAAATGCAATTCTGAAAAAAATTAACCCATAAAGTGATCGTGATGAAAATGGTAAGGGTGGGAAGCTCAGAAAATTCAACTTAAAATAATTATTTTTTAATTTTTAGGTTTATTTTTGTATGTTGATTTTTTTTTGTGGCACATTTTATGTAAATACTACGTCACGTATGGGTATGTTTTATATATAAAAATAAAGCGCATATTTACCCTTAAGTGAAAAAAAGTTATTTGAATTAAATCCGTGAATTAAATAAAAAGTAATGAACGATTTAATCAGGCAAGCGCTGGCCTAAAAAACCATGTCTTGAAAAAATTTAATTCAAAAAATAATTAATATCGGCTCTCGTGTTGGATGGATGACTTTGTTATGTTGTACATATATTTAAAGAATATATTTCCCAATAATATTTTAATAATTTTTTTTCTCTACAATCAAGTTTACATATAGTTTTTAATTTTTCAATAAATTAAGTGGGTAGAAAAAAAACAGTCTTTCAATTTGTTTTTACATTTTTTTCAAATTTTTAATGCAATTATATGTATTCCTTTTTTATACATTTTATACCTGTTTTAATGACAGTATTTTAAGATAATAACATTTAAGGTCCGTTAGGTAGTTTGGAAGAAAAAAAATAATATATAAAGCCGTGTCTATTGCATTTTTTGACGATTGAATAAATGATATATATATATTATATATATAAAGTAAAATATAAGAAAACTCTGATGAACTGTTCTTCTGAAAAATGAAAAATAAAATTCTAGAATTAATTTTAGAAAAAATCAGATACAAAATATTTTATTAAAAATAAAATTTCAAAATAGCTTAGTTTTAATTACCATTGAAAAAAGGAAATATTTTATTTTGTTTTCTTTCAATATCTGTTATGCACCTGATGTGAAATTTTGTTTTGGTTACGCAAAGCAATGCAAATTTTATATAAGAATATTTAAAAACAGTTTTATTTTATTGTAACGGATATATTTTACTTTTTTCTATACCTATTATTGTCGTAATTTTTATATCTTTTGTTTCTTCTATTATTATTGTTTTTAATTGGTCGCATTTGTTCTTAAATTGTTATTTTATCATTTATATTTATATTTATATTTATATTTATATTTATATTTATATTTATATTTATATTTATATTTATATTTATATTTATATTTATATTTATATTTATATTTATATTTATATTTATATTTATATTTATATTTATATTTATATTTATATTTATATTTATATTTATATTTATATTTATATTTATATTTATATTTATATTTATATTTATATTTATATTTATATTTATATTTATATTTATATTTATATTTATATTTATATTTATATTTATATTTATATTTATATTTATATTTATATTTATATTTATATTTATATTTATATTTATATTTATATTTATATTTATATTTATATTTATATTTATATTTATATTTATATTTATATTTATATTTATATTTATATTTATATTTATATTTATATTTATATTTATATTTATATTTATATTTATATTTATATTTATATTTATATTTATATTTATATTTATATTTATATTTATATTTATATTTATATTTATATTTATATTTATATTTATATTTATATTTATATTTATATTTATATTTATATTTATATTTATATTTATATTTATATTTATATTTATATTTATATTTATATTTATATTTATATTTATATTTATATTTATATTTATATTTATATTTATATTTATATTTATATTTATATTTATATTTATATTTATATTTATATTTATATTTATATTTATATTTATATTTATATTTATATTTATATTTATATTTATATTTATATTTATATTTATATTTATATTTATATTTATATTTATATTTATATTTATATTTATATTTATATTTATATTTATATTTATATTTATATTTATATTTATATTTATATTTATATTTATATTTATATTTATATTTATATTTATATTTATATTTATATTTATATTTATATTTATATTTATATTTATATTTATATTTATATTTATATTTATATTTATATTTATATTTAATTTATATTTATATTTAATTTAATTTAATTTAATTTAATTTAATTTAATTTAATTTAATTTAATTTAATTTAATTTAATTTAATTTAATTTAATTTAATTTAATTTAATTTAATTTAATTTAATTTAATTTAATTTAATTTAATTTAATTTAATTTAATTTAATTTAATTTAATTTAATTTAATTTAATTTAATTTAATTTAATTTAATTTAATTTAATTTAATTTAATTTAATTTAATTTAATTTAATTTAATTTAATTTAATTTAATTTAATTTAATTTAATTTAATTTAATTTAATTTAATTTAATTTAATTTAATTTAATTTAATTTAATTTAATTTAATTTAATTTAATTTAATTTAATTTAATTTAATTTAATTTAATTTAATTTAATTTAATTTAATTTAATTTAATTTAATTTAATTTAATTTAATTTAATTTAATTTAATTTAATTTAATTTAATTTAATTTAATTTAATTTAATTTAATTTAATTTAATTTAATTTAATTTAATTTAATTTAATTTAATTTAATTTAATTTAATTTAATTTAATTTAATTTAATTTAATTTAATTTAATTTAATTTAATTTAATTTAATTTAATTTAATTTAATTTAATTTAATTTAATTTAATTTAATTTAATTTAATTTAATTTAATTTAATTTAATTTAATTTAATTTAATTTAATTTAATTTAATTTAATTTAATTTAATTTAATTTAATTTAATTTAATTTAATTTAATTTAATTTAATTTAATTTAATTTAATTTAATTTAATTTAATTTAATTTTTTATTTTATTTTATTGCGTTGTTCAATTATTTTAATTCACTGATTCGGGCAGATTAACTGGGGTTTAGCGATTATTCAGGCATGTGGCTATTATCACATACTTTATCGTTAAAAACGTCAGATAATCCAATCCAATTGCTGAACCATGGGTTATATATTGGACCACGATTGTACGATTGGATTATTTATTTGGTACCTATTAATTGTAACCGAAAACAATTCAAAAATAACCGATTGTAGTAAAAGTTTACTATACTTTCTTGCTCTACAATATTGAGCACAAAATATTGCATACTTTTTGGATTAACAAAAAGGGTTGTGGATTGAATAAGTTTGTTTTAGTAATCTACTTATCACGTCATGGCGCTACATAATTTCTATTGAAAAAAAAACTTTAGTCTTCGGCAGCAAAAAAATGTGATTGTATTGTATGTACATAATACCTATTTATATTTTCACCTTTTTTTGTATAAAAAAACTTACCTTCTGAATATTTAATTGAATTTTATAGTTTTTTTGTATTCCCTGGACTCGATGAATCAAATTTGCTGAACTTTTGAACACTTTATTAGGATTTTTTAACACTTTATAACCGCACACGAAATAACCAAACCATACGCGAAATCAAGTAACTTTTTTTGTTTATTTTAGTACATGAAAGGAATGAGAGAGAGTAAGGTATATTCGTTTTTGCTTGGAGAGTCGAAGGGTTGTCAAGAACTATTGAGGTATAACGCACATTTGTTAGGGCATTTAAATTTTGCTCGTAAAATTGTTTTAAGATCAAAATTTTAATTGTTGAATTCTGATAATTCTTCAACACAATTTTAATTATATCAAAAGATGATAAGTATGTGTGTTAATTAAAATGTGTATGCAATTAGGTTTAGCAAGATTTATTATTTGATATTTTTATAGGTACCTACCTACTTATACAATAAATATTAGTCATTAAGTTTGAAATTACCATTCAATGTGAACTTTAATAAGAAAACGTGAAGAGTTGCATTAAATGAATTATTTGACATTCAAAATACATACCAAAATCCTAACAACCTCAATATTAATTATATATATTATACATTTATAGAATAAAATTAATACTCTGGATAAATAAAAATTGATTTTTTTGCCATTGGAAAACTGCATAAGATCGACAACAATACGATCCACATCTCGTAACAAAAAAAAACTACCATTTTGTATCGACCGACAGAATTACTACGTTCGTGTTTGATCATCATATCAAGCATCAATAACCGATGTGAGTACTTAGATGGGGGACGGCCAATAATAAAATAGGTTTTTTTTTTTTTCTCAAATTTATATTGCTATTGGTTTTCGGTATGAAAATATGAAAAAGTAATATCATTTGTAATAATTACTAAATAAAATTAATTACTAATTAAAAAAAAAATATATATACTTATACCCAAAGTTATAAGCAATTTCCGGCCATCTTTTCTAAATACCGAATTTTAACGACCAAATCCATTGGATTTTTGCTAGATTTGGCGTTTAATAATATTCAAAAATTCGTATCTCAGCTTGTGGTTTATGTAGAAAAATAATATATATACCAAAATAATTGCTGGTTAGTCAAAAAAATAAATAAATTATAATTTTGAAAATCGATTGGAAAATCGGTGTTAAATTATTAATTTAGCTGAAAACTTGCCTTATTCTGGACGGGAGCCTCTAAGGTATTGAAATTATTTAGTTATTTATATTTTTTTATAATTTAAATATTTGTGATGATTTTATCTATCAATTGACATTTAAATTATAAAAATCGAAGTATTATTTCTTGACTTATAGCCGATTTTCCACAGCTGCATCGTTAATTTTGCAATTTTTCATGCATTTGCCTTAGAAATATTAGGAAATTTCATTAGCATAAATTTTGAAATTTTTTTATGGGGCTTGTAAAAAACACACAGCTATGTTTTATGTGTGAAAATATTAAATGACATTTGGGAAATGCATTTCTGAAAAAAATTAACCCATAAAGTGATCGTGGTGAATATGCTAAGGGTGGGAAGCTCAGAAAATTCAACTTAAAATAATTATTTTTCAATTTTCAGGTTTATTTTTGTATGTTGAATTTTTTTTTTTGGAACATTTTATGTAAATACTACGTCACGTATGGGTATGTTTTATATATAAAAATAAAGCGCTTATTTACCCTTAAGTGAAAAAAAGTTATTTGAATTAAATCCGTTAATTAAATAAAAAGTAATGAACGATTTAATCAGGCAAGCGCTGGCCTAAAAAACCATGTGTTGAAAAAATTTAATTCAAAAAATAATTAATATCGGCTCTCGTGTTGGATGGATGACTTTGTTATGTTCTACATATATTTAAAGAATATATTTCCCAATAATATTTTAATAATTTTTTTTCTCTACAATCAAGTTTACATATAGTTTTTAATTTTTCAATAAATTAAGTGGGTAAAAAAAAAACAGTCTTTCAATTTGTTTTTACATTTTTTTCAAATTTGTAATGCAATTATATATATTCCTTTTTTATACATTTTATACCTGTTTTAATGACAGTATTTTAAGATATTAACATTTAAGGTCCGTTAAGTAGTTTGGAAGAAAAAAAATAATATATGAAGCCGTGTCTATTGCATTTTTTGACTAAAATCGTAAAAACCGCGTAAAACGAATTTTAGTAATTTTCCTGTTGAATTAACCTTAAAACATTGTTTGGCATTATTTTAGAGAATGTTTTAACCTACATATATATTATATTCATTTTTCAAAATTTTGAAATTTTTCATCAACTTTTGAATTTAAAAGAATAAAAATCGAATTGATTTCGGACTAAATCACGTTTTTAGTATGACTTTTTTTTATTATATTGCAATAAATTTTATATATATATGTAGATAAACATTTCTTCTTTCTTTATTTATTAACACGAAGAAGATCCGATAACTAATAGCGAAGTTATTAGCTTTATAAGATGGTCAAGTCGGTGATTTTATTTAGTTTTTATAATTAAAATGCCGTTTTTTGTCTTTAAACCAATTAAATGGCGCCTGGCTCGTCTCGTGTCGTATTTACATATATACAACCACTGACATTTTTGTAGAGAATTGTTGGGGCTATAACTTTGTAGTATATTGTTTTTGGATATTTTGAAATTTTTCATCATGTTTTGCATTTTGAAAAATGAAAATCGATTTGATGAGGGCTTTTCACCCCCCTTTCGTATAGAATTCTTCCCCTCCCTGAAATTATTTTTACATAAAATTAAAGCTTGACATTTTGTGATTGTTTTAAGATCTTAACCTAATCGATCGGACATATAGTATAGAAGTTATGAATTTTTTAATCGAACACTATCAATTGATTTTTAAGATTTTGATAAAATAACAGTTATCTCCCACTGGTGCATGGTGGTTGACAACGAACGAAACAGGTAATTTTAGTGCATTTTTATTGATTTTTTGATTAGATTTTAATTAAGATTGTGAAGCTTATAGAGGGCGTATATATGCAAATGAGGTATCAAAATTTTTGTTGTTAAACGAAGATGCGAATTAAAGAAAAACGAAATTAATCGATGCACGCAGTGAGGCGTAATTAACTGATATGTTAAAGAAGTCAATATTTACCGCTATTTCCGGTAAAATGTTAAAAATAAATAAAATTGAAATGCAATTGCATTAAACTCAATGAATTCTATTATGTGTAAAAATTTCAACTCCCTACTACTTACCAATAAAAAGATATTTGTAAAAAACTATAAAAAATTGATTTGCCCATTTTTTCAAATGCAAATATCTCAGCTTAACGGTATATTAGAAATCTGAAATTTTGCAAATATGTCAGAATCAATAATCCCTACAACATTTATAAATTTGAAATTTTTAACATTCTCCGTTAAAAAGATAAAAAATAAAATGTGTGAAAAAATTGAAAAAAAAAATTATGAGTTTTCAAAAATTCCTAACGCCCACAATAACCACGCCCATAAAAAATTCCTTAAACATGGATAACTTAATTTTTAATTTCCTAATAGAAAATGTAATTGAAAAAATTTAAAAAAATACACCTGATTTATAAGAATTATTTAAAAAAAACTCGATTTTAGTGTTTTTGAATTTTAACCAAGTTTGTAGGGTAAAAACAAATTTTTATAATTTTTTAATTAACTTTGCCATTCTAATATGATAAAATTCAATTGAATGTATTTAGTTTGAAAATTCTAAAAAATCCCGTTTAGAAAATAGAAAACCGACTTTACCCTACATTTACCCAAATTTACCCTATTAATTTTTAGAATTTCAAAAAATCCCTTCTTAGTGGAACTCTACATATATAAGGGTATTATTTAAAATTTTCAATATATATATATCATTTATACACTAACCTGTAGAATGATGTGAAAAAAATATGAATGAGTGAGTGAGTGAATCAATCAACACTTTACTTTATAATATAGTTAATTATAATATTTTCTAAAAACGCTATGATAGTTTCTTCTGTTGATTTTCCTTTCCTAAATCTAAATTGAAAATCATTTAGAAGCTTACCCCCATATTATTAACTCGATACATCCAGATTTAAACTTAAATCCAGATAAATTTACATTGAATTTGTATGATTTACATCCAGATTTAAGTTTTAATCTAGATGTATTGAGTGAATAATATGGCCGTTATATTTGTCGATAAATTTAATCATCCGAAATGTAATGAGCATGCATAAAATATGGTCGGAGGAAAGCATGAACTAGTTATCGGATTTACCGGATTTAACTGCTAGTTACTTCTTTTCTTAAGTATATCTATAGAACACAAGATTTATACCAAACAAAATATTTTTTAAAGCATTTTGTAAAGATTAAAGACACCCTGTAAAATTATATGAAGGTACAATGTACTTAACTTTAGGTGAGAGATGGGTTGTTATAGATTATGTCAAGAAGAGTATAGCAAAGACAACGAATAGGTATAGATCTGCAAAGAAGAACGGCTTCATGTTTCATAGTTCACCAATCCCCTTTTACAATATTGATGGGGGGGGGGGGGTTAACAAGCAGCAAATATGTCGAGGATATTATGCAAAATTTGTTGTTGTATAAAGTTTAAAGGTATAAATTAATACTTCAAATATCTCTCCTAAGTGAAATAAATTATGACATAATAACCATTAAAATGTCTGGCAAACTTTCAAAATATACTGTGCAGGAGAAAGACTTGCTATAAGGTTACAATTTGCATCCATATATTTTTGAATCTATTTATTGGACAAATTAATGTAAATGACCCCCTCAGATGGTATTAAAAGTGACACACCTATTTACATATATAATAGGCAAACAATTCTATTTCGAGTTATGTGCGGTAGCAAGTTGATTTAACCTTTCCTTAAGACCTTCTTAAAGGTCATCCGATGGTGATATAAGCTATTAAGGGAAAAATCCATAAGTTTGTGTCACTTAAGGTTATCGTGTGCTTGCTCTTAAGGGCAAGCATTGGAAATAAACTTTTTAAGTTTTAATCAGATCTTAAATATTACATTAAATGATTATTATTGAAAACTTCAAAAGAGTAGTTTTCATCATACTGATTCACAGTCAGCAAGAAACTTTCATATAGAAAATATAAGCAATCTTGTGAATTAAAGGGTTACCAGCACCAATTTTCTAACTGCGTTAATTTTCTCACATCGGTTTTCAAACAGTAAATTTAAATCAAAAACCCACCTAAATAATCGGTGTTGGTAACACCGGCTCCGAATGAAATAACTCAAAAAAAAAAAAATGAAATAAATCCCCATAATTTATATGGAAATTGGAAGTTTTTTCGTATGAAAAAACTCCATAAAATTGGCGATTTATTTCATAGATTTTTCGGGACTTATTTCATTTTTAAATTCGGGGGTTATTTCATGATGAAATAAGTCCCCAAATTCAACTATGAAATAATAAGTACCCAAATTTGGGTACAGCAATCCCCCCGTATACGCGAGGGATGCGTTCCAAGAAAACACCGCGTATACCGAATTCGCGTATGCGGAGACTAGAAACTGTATGAAAATATAGAGATGCGTTCCAACAAAACAAATTTTGCATATTTATTTTAAAAAAATACATTCACACTTTTTTTTTAACAAAAACCTTTTATTATTTTTAACAAAGACTTAAAAAAACAATATTAAAAAGCAACAATTTAAAAAAGAACCAATAAATAATAGTAATGTAAGACACAGAATCACACAATAAGAACAAATTGCAGAAATATTCTTGTCAATCTGATATGCCCATTTAAATAATTTGAAAATAAATGCAAGGCCAACTAAGGAAAAAGTTTTTCTTGATACATATTTTCATTTTTCATACTGCGAATTGTTGTTGAATCGCGTATAATCACCGTGTATGTAGAGGGAGTTTCGGAAAAACTTAATCGCGTATAAGTGAAACCGCGTATGAAGAGACCGCGTGTATAGAGGGTTCAGTGTATATATTTCATTCAACAAATAAAAAAAATTCCGGCGTATAAACAGTGAGGTATGTATGGGGGAGGGGGTATGCTGCCCCCAACCCCAAAGAAAGTTTGCTTACACCCAACCTTGCACCTACCCTAAATCATATAGTGGGCCAAGCAGGAGGGTTGTTGCAGGGGGGGCAGCATGCTCCCCCCCAAACATACCTCACTGTTTATAAGCCGTAGTTTTGTTATTTCTTTGGGGACTTATTTCATTTTTTGTTCGGGGACTTATTTCATGCGCTTTTGGGGATTTATGTATTTCATCTTTGAATTTGGGAACTTAAATAAAAACCTTTTGGGGAGTTATTTCATTTTTGGATTGGGGGGTTATTTCATTAGAAGGTTATTTCACGGAGGCTTGGTCTCCATTGCTTAAACTGCTGCATCGAAATTTAAGCCATTTTTAGGTAAACAAATGCATTTTAATGTTTTTTGCTTTTCATACCTTCAAATTCAATAATAATTGAAAATTCAGAAAAATATTTTCTTGGTAAAAAAAAACAAAACAAAACAAACATTGATAACATCAATCCGTATTATTTTCATGTTTAAATAAAAAAATAAACAGAAAAGCTTTTTAAACAGAAAACACTACCAAAAAGGTTCGACTCAAACATAACTTCATTTTCATTGTGCTCCAAAAACGCATTCACTGGTAAAATTTTTATAATACCAATAGACTTTATATTAAATTCCCGGTTATAATGAAATACAAAATCAATAAACCAACCTATACAAAGAACGCATTCAGACGGATTGTGAACTGGACGGCGGCGGCGGACGCTCCTCTTCAGAAAAAAAAATTAAATAATAAAAAAGCCTGAATTGAATTGAAAAGAAAAATTTCATTAAGGCCACACTTTAAGTTTTTTTTTTCATCTCTAAGTGGAAATAAATTGCTTTAACTTTTTACTTACAAGGGCACGACGCCACCACATAGAATTTAATTAAAAACAATACACTTAGGCATTTATCATTATAGTAAGAAAAAAAAAGAATCTTATATTTTTGTATAGACAATATATCGTTCCTTATTTTGAAACGATTTACTACAGCTACAAATACCACACTATCTTCACCTCATCATCATCATCATCATCACCACTTACTCAGATTTGTTTTGGTCACTTTTTATTTATAATATTGTCTCTCATATTTAACAGGGCTGTCGATTTAAGAGAAAACTAATAACAAAGGAAGAACCCTTTTGGCTCGTGTACATGTATCAGAGTATTTTTTATGTCATAAAAAAGAAGTACATAGGTAGACTCTAAAAGAAAAAAGAATTGTCTGATATGTAGTCTTACACCTAGCTATTCAATCCAGTGTTAGTTAACTCTGAAAATAAATTTATTTACAGTTAACTTATGTCGTTTTCGATTGGATTTTCAGAGTGTTTCACTCCTTTTTAATTCCAATGGAATATGAAAAACTCTCTTCGGTAATATGTGTATCTATGTAGAAGTTAAAACTAAAAGAATTCTTCGATAATTTCAATTCCAGAACATCCCAAGAAGAAGCATTTACTATTTTGACAATTAATCCAACACATACTTTTAAAAGTATGAGTGATTTCAGAGTGCACTCCTAGCACTCCTTAATGAAATCCGGAGTGAAAAAACACTCGCAAATCATCACTCCGAACAGCAAATGGAAGGTTTTTGTAGTGTTTGGAGTGTGGATGGAGTGAAAAAAGGGTGCTAGGAGTGACCAACGGAAAACGACATTAATAAGCTGTTTTTCACTAAAGAATTGTTTTGGATTAATTAAAAATACTCGGAGATAAAATTTCAAAAGCGTCAGCTCTGTAAATCCAAAGTTAATAGACCGTATCTGCCATATTTATTAGGATTCAGTAAAAACTTCCAGACAGGTAGGTACTTTCTTCTTCGTGTTTCAATATAAGGGTGGTTCTTATTTTGCATTTTTCTTTTTTAATTTTTTTGTTCCCAGAAGCTCAAAGGGTTCTAAATATGTATGTATTCCACGTAAATAGTTAGATGATACCATATGCACGGTTTATTATTCAGATCCCATTCTATTATGGTCCATTTTACTGAAATATTTAAGTCGTAAATAAATTAGATTATTGGTAGTTTTTTACTATTTTTGTATAAGTGTAAAAGTTGATGGGAAATTTCAAACAAATAATTCAACTCTAATCAGAACTCCTTTTTTCAGATCAGAACTTTTTTTTTCGAATTTTAAAACTTTATTCGTCAGAACTATTAAAAAAATGTATGATGAACTCTAGAACTCTTTGTTTGCTACCGGGAACTCTCATTTTTAATTCAATTTTTAACAATTATTTTGCTTACTTCAGAGGACTTACAAAGATTACTTCGCCATCATTTTTTTTTCTTGTAGATAGTAATTATGGATGCCTTAAGATTTAGTATGAGTGTTTTTTTTGTGAAAATAGTGGTAAGATTAATTAATAAAAAAAAAACTTTGTTTTTGGCATGAAACATTTATTCAAGTTGAGTTTAAAAAAAAAAAAACTTATCAAAACATATACAAATATTTTATCTCATTGAATTCCTCTATTATTGTACTTTGTTTTTTTGAAGTACAAACTATTATTGCTACTTGTTGCTAACCTTCAACATATTTGACTTTTTGCAGGGCAAGGTAAAACCATAAAAAATGATTTTTTTTTGAAAAATGAATTTCTTTTAATAAAAACACGAAAGTTGAAGGTGTTATTGAGTTTATATTGAATGAATTAAAAATTAAAGGTTTCCCCGGTTACGTCTAAGAACGATTTGGCGGAAAAAGTAAGACTTTTTGACAAAAATCTTGAACGTAGGTGGACGGCTTGGACATGAAACTCTTGAAGACTCGGAGAGTGATCTTTCTTCGTAATTATTTATTTTTCAGTTTTCCCTTTTGTTATTACCTTTTTTATGAATAATTTTGTTTGCCATGAATAAGAACATTCATAATACTTTACAAAATATTTTATGCCAATATATTCTACGGTTGTTGTGCTTTGATAAAATGTATACTTTCCTACTAACCTTTTTACAACTTTTGCATAACGTAAAATCATAAAATTTTTGAATTGTTTGGCTTCTACCTAAAAAAAAAAAACAAAAAAAAAAAACACAAACATATACATATATATGCCAGTAAGACCTAGGGTCTTATAAATTAGGCAACGTTAAAATGAATAGAAGGATAGGATAGATTTTTGTTGGCACAGTAGACTGAGAAATAAGGTTTTGATTATCTCATTAAATCCCAGGGGTGGCGTTCAGTTGAGGGAATATAGAAAAGAATGCTGCATAGACTGGGGCTCGAACCCACACATCCAGGTTAGCAGTCAAGCACTACTTCCACTGCGCCGGGGCCACCCCCGGCTAATAATAATACAATTGTGGGCGTGGCAGTGGGTGGATTTCGGTTCAAATTAATTTTTTTTATCACACACATCAATTCTTGACAATTTTTTCAATGTCATGCAACCAATTTTTTACCAATAGTGGGCGTGAAAATTCCTCAATTTGAGTAAAATCCCCTATTTATTACATTTACCAACCAATTTTTGTGAACAGTTACCTTACTTTTGAAAAATTTATACAATCGAAGCACTGTGCGATTGGTCGATTTTCGAAAAAAAATAGTTTGTAAGTACGATATTTCACTACATTTCAACAAAGATAAATAGTACTTAATTTTCAGATAGAGCAAAAATTCGTATGTAAATGTTTCCTCAGAATAAAGCTATCTGCTTATCTCAGAGCAAGATTAAATTATTCCTAGGAATATTTTCAATGTGAAAAAACACATTTCCTCAATATTGCTTTGAAATAAACGTTAAATAAAAATTAAGTTCTTTATGTATCAAAAACAAAAACAAGGACAAATAAATTTGACATTCAAACTGTAATATTCTGTCGATCTTGTTATCCGATTGTTTAAGAGTCAATTAACTTAATTCCTCGGGTAAGTAACTGATTGCTTAACTTACGATAATCGCCTCTAAATCGTTAATTATAACTTTTATTTGGAAGTTTAAACGTTAATCGTTTATTACGAACAATATTGTGATTGTGAGATAATATAATAAATACAATTAATTAAACATGTTTTGTTCAGCGATGAAGCTCATTTTTGTATAAAATGGCTACGTCAATAAGCAAAACTGCCGCATTAAGAGTGTAGATAATCCTCATTGCCATTGTTGAGGCGCCATTACATCTAGAAAAACTGACAGTTTGGTGTCCTTTATGGGCTTGTGAAATCATTGATCCTTACTTACGGTCAATGGAGGCCGTTATAGAGCCATGATTAATGACTTTTTTGTTCCTGAATTGAATCGCCTTGATGTGGGGGAGTCTTGGGTTCAACAATACATGTCAAACAGCGCGATCGCGTACAAAAATTGATTTGTTAAAGGAAACGTTTGGTGAGAGCATAAATTCGCGTTTTAGACTTGTGAGTTGGCCTCCAAGATCGTGCGATTTAATACCATTAGACTATTTTCTGTGGGGGTATGTGAAGTCGCTAGTCTACACCGATAAGCCAGAGACCATTGACGACTTGGAAAACAACATTCGCCGCGTTATTACCGATATACGACCCCAAATGCTGCAAAGAGTAATCGAAAATTGGACCTCAAGATTTCACTAAATCCGAGCCAGTCGAGGTATCATATTCAAATAGAGTTGCCAAAAAGTTATATTTCAAATAAAGTATGGCAATGAATACAATTTAACTGTTTTTTATTTCATTTTATAGTTCTATACCTCTGAAAAAAACACCATTTATAATAACAAAATGTCTGTTCCTTTACTTTGAACTCGTGATTTTCTGTGCATTTTACTGCCATTTTTTTTTTTTTTTATATGAACTTTGACAGAACGTTGGACTGAAATTCACACAAATGCACAAAAAATCACAGAGTTTCAAAGTAAAGGAACAGGGCTAAAAATTCTTAATTGAGTGGAAGCAACTAGAGTAATGTTCCATTGTATTTCAGAATGATGATTCAATTCCTGAGTGAAAATGACAGAAGCTACCTTATTGCATTAGGTACTCTAAAGAAAGGAGAAAAGTCTTAAAAGAAGAAAATGGGTGATAAGTGAGTGAGTAATGTTAAGATCAATTTAAAGAAAACATAAATAAATAAATACTTCCGCTAAAACGCGCTAACTCGATGAGCGCCCCTTGCTGGTCAGGTATGGAATGCGATATTAACTCAATCCATCTGCCACACTCCCCGAGCTGCACAAGCAGAACCTACACTAACACTACTATGAGCAGAAGGGATTTTGCCTGCACATTCCCAAATGTATATCTTTCTGCTGATTCTGTATCACTGTTAACAGTAAGTAATTTTTCAGATGGCATATACTTTTTACGAATATGTATCAGCAATGATGAGAAGTGAATTAAGAGATTTTTTTATAATGTTAATAAAACATTTTGCTTCTGAGCACAGATACATATACTCCATTCTATTCCTGTAAGAGTATTTGTTTTGACAGCACTGCCCAAAAGGTTCCTGACCCAAAAAAAAAAAAGAATCTGCCAAAAAAGGTGTATGTACGTACATAAAACATGCTAAACGACAAAAATTCCAACACCACCCACTTCGTGCTTGTCACTAAATAGGCAATAAGCACGCAATTTCGGATTTAATTCATTCTCTGTTTGGAGACACCAAAAGAATTCTTCAGTTTGGTCGATTGAACAATGAAAATTTCAAGGATGGGGCTTGTCTTTAAGCAGTTTAAGGGGTGAGTCTGAATTGTCGATTATATGTATAATCGAACAACAAATTATAAAAAGACTTTTGTTGTCACTGTGTTCTTTGTTCTGTGTGATTCTTAAGGAATTTGATTTATTCAATTTCAACGAGAAAAAGTTGAAACTTAACGTGGGAAAACTCCGTTAAACAGGTTTGGTGATCTATATACATATACACTAAGAATTTTTTTTGTGGGGAATTAAAATTTTACAGTAAAAAAATACACACAAATAATGTTAATTGGCTATGGTATTGGCTTTATCAAAAATACATTATTTTGTTATTAATATTTAAAAAAGGTCCAAAATCAGTAAACCTACGTCTTAGTTGTTTTGTTCTCAAAATTCTGTACATCTATTAAAATTTTGGATGTCCAAAATTCTGTACTGGAAAGTTTTTTTCTTTTTCAATTTTTTTGTTTTTTTTTTTGTTTTCAAAATTCTAAATTTAAAAATGCTATAGGCAACAAAAGAAAAATTGTTTTAAACCTGGAAATCACCCACTTTACACATAAGAAATCAAATGCACACATTACCCATTTGAAATCAAATGTTTTTAGTAATTTTTTTTTTTCACCAAAATGAAGACCATACCACCATTAACACAAAAATGTTACAAAAAATCATTGGAAGCGTTTTTGAGATAAAAAAAACTTTTTAAAAACGATCGTATGGCAAGTACCTTATTTTTTGAGCTAAAAAAATCTCAATTTTCTCACTAGGGAGTCACCCAAAAATCTTATGCTCCGAGTTTTAAGAAAATCTCTTCATTTGTTTAGGCTGTCTTTGGACAAGTTGACGTCAACTTAGCAGGTCAAATTTATCAAAAATAGACATAAACGGTCCGTGAGTGGATATATTATATTGAAAACTACTTAATTTTCTAATTAGTTACGCAAAAACAATTTCAATCACTTTTTTCGTTTTCAAATAAATAGGAATGACGTCATCATTTAAGGACACCCATTTTCTCGCAAACCAACAGAACAATTATTTTTTTTTTTTGTTGTGTAATCAATTAGCAATTAAGTAGCAGCTAATTACTAGTAGGTATATACTTTTTAATCGGCAATCGAAAAAGTGACCTGCTTAGTTGATGTACATGATCGAAGTCGAATCTAACAAGAAATTAATTTTGTTATTTTCATTTTTTTTCAAAAACTAAAAGCTATTTAGGCATCCGGTTTTTAATGTTTGACTTAAAATTGAAAGGAGCATCGAATATTAAAAACAAAAATGCTACCCAATAACGTAAAATAAAAAAAAAAAAACAGTTTGAACATTTTTTTTTTTTTTAATTTAACCTTGAAAATTAAGTTTTTAAAAACTGTTCACTAAAACAACCTAATTTTAAAATAAAATCAAAGAAGAGATCTCTGGCTTTAAAAGAAGGTATAGCATTCCGTTGTAGAAGCCGTGGCGTGATGGTTAGTACGATGGACTGTCATGCCGGAGGTCTAAGGTTCGATCCCCAGCCTCGCCACCTATATTTATTTAAAAGAAAAAAAAAACGGCTACTGCCTCTTGCGAGGAATTGAAAAATCCTCCAAGAGTATCTCCTGTCACAGAAAAGTGCCGCTCGTTAGCCGTTCGGATTCGGCAATTAACTGTAGGTCCCCTCCATTCCTGCAGACACGCACACAGGAATGGTTGAGAGTTGTAAGTCACTAGGCCCTAGTTCTTCATGAGCTGTTGTGCTATCAAATTTATTTTTTTATTTTTATAGCATCCCGTTATAACGGTTACAGCTGTTTTTTAGTCAATATTTTTAAAAAATTGACCTCCCGTTATTTTTAATTTTCTCAAAAATTAAAAACACTTGAGCATCTACTCTTCAGTGTTTGACTAGAAATTAAGCATTGAATATTTAAAACAAAAATGCTACTCAATAACGTAAAACTTTGAATAAAATTAGTTTGAATATGAACTCTTTTTTTTCAATAGTTTTTCCAAAATGTTAAGTTTGCAAATTCATTTTTCTCTTTTCTCTCAAATAATTTAAAATGAAAATAGAATAAAAGAACGGACTTCTGGATTTGAAAAAAGTATAGCATGACATTGTTAGTGTTGCCGTTGTTTTTTAATGGTTTTTTATTCTATTCCAAGTCAATTTTTTAGAAAATTCTCGCCTAAACGAGGGGGAAATAGACCCTCCCTCAAATACGATTTTTTTTCTTGTCTCGACTCAACCTACACGCTCTAGCTTTTTGTCACACCGTATGCGAATCACCCAGTATAATATTTACACCTCATTGCCATACTGAAATCTTCAAATATGTACATTGAAGATTTCTTCAAATACATTGAAGATTTCACTATGGCAACCCTGATTTTGATAAATGTCATCGGAAAACGTTTAATTGAATTGAAACTAATCGAATCATCTTGAGCAGACGGAGAACTCAGTGACAATCACATGTGACTGTTAATATGATAATCAATTATCTTTATCATTGTATATCTACCCAATTCCACCCCTGAAATTCAACATCCCCAAAAAAGCCATTGAATATTGTATAATAGCTGATGCCCACAATTAGGTACTTTTTTCCCCTCCAAATGCTGGATGGAGCTGATTGCCGTTATTGTTTTATTTGCTTATGTATATTGGAAAAAATCGAAATATTTTCTTAAAGCACTCTCCATCTCGTTCTTCATGATGCTAGAGAAATATCATATTTTTGACTTTCATTTTTCTCTGCATATGTAAGCCTTCCAACAAATTTGCATATCACGAATTTTTTCCATGTGTAATTTTACTGGAAAAAGGACACAATTGAAGTATCACATTCCATATTATATAGTTTGCGGCAATTTATTTTACCCAAATCTGTCACAAATTTTAAAATTGATAGGGGGCTAGTAGCTCTTCGATTTATATGCATTATCTTTATAGTTGGCATTTCGCCCATATTCGTGCAGCAAACGACATCGACATCTGTCCGGATGCCAATTCCATTTTTAAAAAAATCTCCATTACTGTGAACCTATACTGTGTATAGCATCCTTCACAAAATGACTAAACGATAAGATATACTCCTTCTCTTCTCCGGTTTATAAATTTCAAAAATCCATAGTTTCGCCTCTTTATATGAATAGAATAAATGCTTTTTAACAACTTTTTACATCCTTCCCAAAGCTTACAAAAAAGTATCCCTTTCTGTTTTTTATATCCTTTTTATGAAATTAATACCTTTACCTTGTGGCAAGTAATTTTGTCTTTATCAGAATTTTTTTTTAAATCTTCAGCACAGAATACCATAGCACACACATTCTCCTTTTTTCCATCGCTAAAATGAAAATTTAATTAAAAAAGTTTGAAACCGTGTATTTTTTATTCTGACAATCATAATTCACTGAAGATGCGAAATCACGGAGGTAACTTAATCTATGCGCATAGATAATTTATAGATAAGTCAATTTTTTTTTTAAATATAAATGTATGGAAGTGTATAATAGATGTACACGGTCTATAATAGATGATATCTACTGTGTATTGGTGAGTGACATATTTCGGCTTCGCAGAACAAGGATCAAGGTTAAATCATTTCTCTGAAGCAATCAATTTCATTGGTTTTTTTTTTACGAAGAATCTACAACATCGAATAATGTACCTATAAGTTGTTACCAGTGGCAGGTATTAAATATAGATAGAATATAAATGTGAGTTCAGGCGGATGACATTTTTATTTGAAAAGGATTTTTTTTTTACTTTGTGACAAGTTGCTTGACACTCTTGGCAGTATAAAATGTATGCGATTTTTCTTCTTCTCTATCGTTGGTTTTTTAAGTGTATCTACTTGTGATGATTATGAAAATTAAAAGGGTAATAAAATGAGGTCATCAATATTGCAGGTGTTTCGCTCTTATTCAGAGATAAATTGCTGGATTTTCTTTTAGAAAAATTTAAAAAATTGGCATGATATCCTGGTAATTTAAAATTAATTTGACGAAACGAAAAAAAAAATATTAAATCGAAGGAGTGTATTTTTAAAAATTAATTTTGTATGAATAAAATTTTTTAAACATTTTTAAGACATACAAAAATTGGTATCTACCTATAACATTTTTTATTATTTATTTATGTAGAATTAAAAATTAAATTTCGAAAAAAATCATCTACCCGTTTTTAAAATATCGAATATTCAATTAAAAATTTCTTTTTTTCACCAAAAGGTAGCCTATATCTAATGATAAAATAAAATCAATAAAGGATTTTTTTTTTTGAAAAATCTGTGGTACCATTGTTGGTACCGGCATTGAAAAAAAAAAAACAATTCAAGGGAATGTCCAGAAACGCTAGATACCAAGTTTAAATAAAATCGACCCATTTGTTTAAGCTGTAGGCGAATGGACAGACAGACAGACGGTCGAAATCGGTCAAATACTTTTTGAGAAAATGGTACCAAAAAATTAATTTGAGGCTATTTATATATAGATTAAGGGCCACTTGCACAGAACGAACGGATAAATATATAAAACTGAGGATAACTATCTCAGTTTAAATAAATAAATAGAACATTGACCTATTATATAGAGACTGCCAGCAGCCAAATCACGATGGTTCAATATAAAACTATACGACAACAGCGCTCTCGTGGCATGGCGGCGTTCAATAGAAAATCTGAAATTTCAGAATCTAATGCTACATTTACACGAGTGGAAAATTGCCATAAGGTCTTGTATTATATTGCCATTAATGACCAAATGGTGTAAATAGACCAAAATCTGCCATTATTTTTGTCATGAAAATAATGACCAAGTGCAGATGATATTTAAGTTTACCATTATACTAAAATCGTGTAAATGAATTTTATTTACTGAACGCAAAAAACACCTGAAAGTTTAGTCAAAAGTTATTGTGTGGTGTCAAACTGGCCATTCACGATAGGCAACTTTACACAAATCTGTCAACATTTATCAGTTTGTGGGATCTGGCAGATGCGAAATTGCAAAACGAAGTTTGTGCTCAATTTCAATATTTAAAATGGTGATTTTTATATCGCACAATATACCGGCAATTATTGCTTTCAAGAAAAAGATAAACAATTTTTAGTTCCCACAAAGTGATTGCTTTGACGGTGGTGAAAAAAACGAGATAGGGTTATTGCTATTTGGTATAAAGAGCTCTATCGAGCCAAATGGCTCGGTGCCAATGGGACTGGTGGACTTATAACCAGCTGAAAGTCCAAATGACACGGCCGAACACATTCACATTAACGAAGTTCTTTTATTCAAATAAGTAAGGGCTTAATTACATTCAAGACTTTTTAGAAAAAAACGACAAAAAGTGAAAAAGTGATAAACAAAAATTAGCTTTGTGCAAAAAAATTAGTGTTTGATCTGTGAAATCAACTAGAAATGACATACCGCATGTTTTAGTTTTTCACTTTTGTGCTTTTTGCAAAAAGTTTTGAATACAGATAAGCCTCAGTACTACAATTTTATTAAAAACAAAATTATGAGCACAATTCAATCAACAACCAGAGTGAAAATAATACAGTTCAACTTTTATATGTAGTACTAGCCGATTTGCCCGCGTCAGTTGCTTCGCAAACTGATACTACAAATGTAATAGAATTCTACTTATATTTATAAAATTCTATATATATAAAAAAAATTTATGTATGTAAAATATAATTCTATATATGTACATAAATATAAATTGTAATATATACATTATTATTATAATATATACGAAAAATTTATACATATACAAAAAATAGAGAAAGAGAATTAAAAATTTAGATCAGGAGTGCAAGTCCCCCTTACCCAACGCCTCCTTGTGTGCACGTTCTTGTTTTGAATTACATTTAATTTTCATTTAAAAATTTTGAAACTTAAAAATCCAACCATTTTGTATATCTCTATATCTCTATATTTTATACTTCTATATCTATATGTCTTTGTCTCTGTCTCTATATCTCTATATCTTTATATCTTTATATCTCTATATCTATATATCTCTATATTTTTATATCTCTATATCTCTATATCTCTATATCTCTATATCTCCATATCTTTATATCTCTATATCTTTATATCTCTAAATATCTATATCTCCAAAATTCTATATCTCTATCTCTATATCTGTATATCTCTATATCTCTCTATCTCTATATCTCTATATCTCTATATCTCTCTATGTCTCTATATTTCTCCATCTCTCTATATCTCTATAATTTTGTTTCTCAATATCTCTATATGTCTACATCTCTTCATCTCTATATCTCTATATAACTTATAAATTAAGACGATTTACATACAATAAACATCCCCTATCACCTATCACCTTTACATACGCCCTTGACTCTTTAATACTTAACAAAAAAAAATTAGAAAAATAATTTTAATTTGGGGTGCAAATGCCCCTTTACCCCTTCTTGCGCACGTCCTTGCGTTGCATTTAATTTAATCTTCATCTAAAAACTCTAACCTTTAAAATCCGGCCGTTAGAATTCAAGTTATAAATTTATTCAATTTGCATGTAATAAGCACCCCCCGACCAATTTTGAGTACCCCTTGATTGTGTAATTAGGTATCCAAAAAAAAAATTGGAAAAAAAAAAAAATAATAAGGAATGCAAATTTTGAAAATAAAAAAAAAGATTTACCGAAGTTATAAGCAATTCCGGCCATCTTTTCTAAATACCGAATTTTAACGACCATTGGATTTTTGCTGGATTTGGCGTTTAAAAATATTAAAAAATTCGTATCTCAGCTTGTGGTTTATGTAGAAAAATAATTTGTTTACCAAAATGAATGCTGATTAGCCGAGAAAATAAATAAATTATAATGTTGAAAGTCATATGAAAAATCAGTGTTAAATTGTCAATTAACTTGAAAACGTTCCTTTTTTCGTTTGGAACCTTAATTTTATTTAAAATGTACAATCATGTATATTTTTTTTATTATTTATATATTTGTGACAAATTTACCTATCTATTGACATCTTAACTTTAAAAATCAAAGTATTATTTCTAGCCGATTTTCTACAGCTGAATCGTTAATTTTGCAATTTTCCATGCATTTGCCTTTGAAATATCACGAAATTTCAATTCCATAAAATTTGAAATTTTTGATTTTTTAAATACATATATTTTATTTCATTTACAATGTTATTTTGGAAGATTTAAAAAGCATAACTGAAGTTATAGATCATTTTCGATAACTCTTTCAGACATATTTCAAGAAAATTATTTAAAATATTTTATCGACATGAAAATAAGCGCTTATTTATGCTTAATTTAAAAAAAATTATTTAAACAAAATGCGTCAACTTAATAAAAAGTTATGAATGATTTAATCGGCCAAGCACTGTGCCGAAAAAAGCAAGTTTTAAATAAATTTAATTCAAAAAATAATTAATATCAGCTCTTATTCTGTTCAATAAATGGCTTCATTATGATCTACATATATTTAAAAAAAAATATAAAAAAATAAAATATTAAATAAAAATATCGCATACGGAGCTGCAGACGCAGACGGAAGAGTTCACCAACTTTTAGGCCGGCCGCACATTGGATGCGTTATCGTACGGATTTCACTCGTGCGAATACGTTCAAACACGCACGAACAATCCCAACCTTCTAAGTACTATGGGAGTGCGCACACTGGGTCCGAGTGAATCATACGTATACGTACGTTTACTTCCGACGTACGAAATGAATCCGAACTTGTTGGGATTTTTATACACGTTCGTACGTTGAAACATTGAAATGTATGGAAAGAGGACTTCGCGAAAGCGATGAGTCACCGGGACACTGCGTATTTGACGGAGAAAAATGTATTCAGTGTGCGCACTCGATTCGTGCGACCAGTATTCACACGTTTAAGTACGATATGAATTCGTATGTTGACGCATCCAATGTGCGGCCGGCCTTAACTTTTCACGTACGGCACTTTTGACGTTTCAAATTGTATGAAGAAAAAAAAACAACTTTTTGGGTCGGAAAAAAATATTGTGTCTGAGCTTGTACACAAGAATATTCTTTTGCTTTTCTTGAAAATACTTTCAAAGCCGTACAGCTCCATTGTGGACATGTAAAAAAAATAACGTACGACACTTTTTGACAGCTCTTCCAGTTCCGTCTGCGGCTCCAGTTCCGTCATTCTATTCTGTTCAGCCAGTATCAGTTTCGATGCCTAGGCTACGCAGTGTGAATGAGTGTGCCACACGACCGCCTCATAATCACTAATAGAGAAAAGAAAATAGAACCGCCCGAGTAGGCGAGTACTAGCACGATAGATTTGTCTATCAATCTTGAGTCGGGCTGTTTTACAACTAGCCAAACTGACAATACTGATGGAGGCATTGCTTGTCTGGAATAGCAATATGTTTCATGCAACATGGTCCCTCCGATAAATGGTCTTTTCATTTTTCAACTTGTTCCCGAAGCTAAAACCAATCTATTGGCAACCCGATCGACACAGAAGTATACGCTCCAGAGTTTATGATAAATTTCAAACCGCCAATCCCCAGCACGCCTGTGTAGAGGAGTGGGTTAAGATTAAGACCATGTGTTTAAGCGTCTCAACGATAAATCGTTATCGTCTTTATCGATCCATTATGCCAATTTCAAAAGAAAAGGACATCCAGAATGAATTAAATTCTTTTCTGTGATTAAATAAAATAGGTATTCAGTCTTTTGACAGAACAAATAAAACAAAAGAGATAAAATTCAATGATTTCCATGAATTTCCTGATGGGTATTTTAGTCCTACCCACATCATCCCACCTCTTCAGCTTTAAATTAGTGAAATCCTCTTACGCATTGGGACACATTCACATGTCAGGAAAACTCCCATATTCCCAATTCAATTTCACTATGTAGTTATCCATAATTAAACCATTTACAGTTCTTTCACATATAGGTACACCCATCAACCAGAACCAACGGACTGGAAAATAAATTTAATCGGAAAATTATTATTCACTTACTGATGCGTTGTCACATTGAAAAACAAATGACTGTATTGTGGCGCAGAGTCCTCGGGGCCGTGTGGTGCTGGGAAACTCATTGTCAACATCACGGGCTTTCTTTGGTTTTGCTGTTTCGATTGCCGCAGGAATGCTATTGAATCATTTGCTATCAGATCCGGATAGTAGTCCTGTGGGGTTAAAGAACAAAGGAATCAACAAACATCTAAGGAAGTTAGTTATTAACTTCTGTGGTGTGTTTTCAAAGTCAAATCGATTTACAAAAAAAAAAAAAAAAAGCACTTACCTTAGCATAATCGAAGCCGTGTTTGATCTTTTGGCCATTCATGTTAATGCTGTAGTTGTAGTATTTGGAGTTCATTATGAGGCCACCCCATTCCCGCCAGCCAGGTGGGATGTATGACCCATTGTATTTGTTTAAGTATTTGCCGAAGTAGCCAGTTCGGTAGCCTGCATTCGAAAGATAAGTAGCAAAGGACCTAGTCTCGTGCGTCGCCTGCCACTGAGGACTAGAACAGTTGTCGTTGTTGGTGAAGACCATGTGATTATGAACGTACATGCCGGTGAGAAGGGAAGAACGTGCCGGACAGCACATTGGCGTTGTGGTGTACGCATGTCGAAACTCTGCGCCTCCGTCTCGTAGGAGTCGCAGAGTTCGTGGCATGAAATTCAATGAACCGAGCTCGACATCTTGGTCGTCGGTCAAGATCAGGATTATGTTAGGCTTACGTTCTCGCATCCCTTGAGTCATTGATGGGATCGCATTAAATGGCAATGAGGTGTCCAAGCTGCCTGATTGTGACAATGTCGGCAGACCACCCAAATTAGGTTGGTTTTGTGGATGCTGTTGGTGATGACGATGTTCGTGCGGTTGTTGCGAAATAGGTGTTTTCTTAGTTCGTTGAGTGTGATTTGTTGTTGTAGTGCGAGACTTTCTTCTCACAGACGACGACGACGAAGCTAATGATGGTGATTGCGATGATTGCAAGGTTGCATCTCTGCTTCCATGTTGAGGCTGAGAAATATTTTCTTCAGCTGATAACAAATCCATAAGATAAATAAGTGCTACGATTGCAACCAAAGAGAGACGTTGCATTCGATATGACCACATAATTGCAAAAAGTGCTGGATCGGAAGTGTGTCCCTGATGGTGAAATTTTATAGGCGGTTCGTTTGGAATATAGAGAAGCACCGATACCAGCTTATAATTAAGCCTCAGAAAGATTTGTTTTAACTTAGATTAATTTCCATATTTGTTTTTTTTTTTTTTTTTTTAGTTTTTGTTCACTGATGATAAATTAGAGCATGTACGCTTAAGAATTGGATTGCTGAAAGTAAAGAAAGAAAAAAACTGATATAACTGTGTCGTATAAAAAAATGCATAATAATGAATTTAGAGAATATAAAGCACAAAATGTCAAAAAAAGCAGTCTTTAAGAAAATTTTTTAAAAGTAAGGCAGCCTTAGCGGAGAGGGGCATGAATAAATAAATTTAGTAGCACAACAGCTCGTGTAGCACCAAGGCCTATAGCGACACACAAACTCCCAACTATTCCTTGGTGAATGTTGTAAGGCAGGATTGGAGGGTATCTTCAATTTTCTGCCGAATCTGAGCGACTAAGAAGAGAAGATCTTTTCATGACAAGAGAAAGATACAATCTTAGAGGATTGACGATTGACTATCACATATTCTAAACAACAAAGGGAATGCACCACCAGAATCGGCTCAAAGATCGCCCTTTCTTCCCCAGGCCCTAAACGCTATAGCGTTTAATGAAGCTTTATGCAAAATAAGCTGTAGAAATTTAAACTGATGTAAAAATAGGGTATTTAAAAGATCAAGGGGTGGGTTTTCAACCATCTTAAGATTGGCCTAAGAAACAAATGTTAAAAACTTCAGTTTCGTATAGCTCTACCGGCTGATTTGATATATCAATTTTTAGGTCTTTTTGGCCCACTATGCGTCAATCCGTTTGCCAATGATACCAGGTGTAGATAAGTACATTAAACCTGCCTGAACGGATGGAAGAATTTGCTTCATTTTGATTTTTTTTTTTTTATTTTTGCAAAATTGAATGCAGAAATTTTTATAAAACATGTTACAATAAACCATGAAAAATGTACAAAAAATAAGGCAATCTATAAAAAAATGCAAGGATATATAACTACAATGCCGAAAAAAATCCAAACGCAATTTTTTTTTGACGTACGAAATACTGGCTAAAAATTCATGATTGTCAATCTTGTTAACCGAATACTGATGAATAGAAATTTTATGTTTAAAGAACTTTAAAATTAACCATCAAATTCAGTCTCCACTTACACAATAATAATATTCATACATAAGCCCTAATTTATTTACTTTCCATTAAATTTAAACAAATTTTTTATCGTAAAATTGAAAACAAAAAAGTTATAACCGAAAAAAGATGACCATTGTCAAGAAAAATATCATTATCTTATTTTTTTTATTGATTTTATATCTGCTTAACATAAATTTCTTAGAATGGTCTTTTTTCTTATGCTTAAATTTTTTTTGTTTTCAATTTTACGATAAAAAGTTTATTATTATAAATTGTAGAGAATTTAGGGCCATTTTTTTCACTATTGCTCAACTTGAAGCAGGCTCTCAAGTTGATCAACTCGAGAGTTGAATTTCTTTTTATTCACTCATTTTTTCTCAACTTCCCAATTGAATAATATCCCTGCGATATTTGTGAAAATAAAACAGTTTTTCAATATTTGTGCGTGTTATTTTGTGTTAAATTGTGTATTGTGACATCATACCAAGAAACGCAAAAAGGAAAAGGCGTCGGCGAATGCATTTACTGCCCAAAAAAATTGTTCTCCAATTTACCAAAAAAAAATTCTTCGGAGCATTATCTGATGTATTTTTTACCTTTTGTTGTCCGTAATCTGTTTTTGTAACAAAATTTAAATGACGAAACACCATTTTTATGTAAACTCTCAATTTTGCTCGGTCAACTTTTACTTTTTCCGGGAGTTGACAAAATCTAAAGTTGATCAACTCTAGAGTTGAAAATCGAAAGTTAAAAACGTCAACTTTGTTGTGTGAATAACACCAAATTCACAAGTTGGGAATACAAATCCTTAAGTTATGTTCAACTTTGAGTGAATAAAATCGGCCTTAATTCTCTACACAATTGTGGTAAAATTTTGTTTGTGGGATATATACATAGTTCTCAAGATATCACGACGAACTTTTTACGCCCCCTTCTCCAAAATGCCAGTGAAATGGGGGGGGAGTTTAACCCCGAAAACTCGTTTTTATACTCACACTGATCCCTTCTACAGATCCATGAACAAAAATTTTGTCCTGTATGAAATGCAAAGTTTAATGGAACTACTTGCCTATCATTTGTCATACAAGAAGTGCATGTGAACAGCAATATAACAAAACTCAAAAACTATAGTAATAATAACATTTGGTTTTATATTAAATACACGGGCGCAAATTTTTTCTGTTGCAATAGGGCTTAAGTTGGGATAAGAGTCCAAAGGGTCTTCTGATTGTTTTTTTGTTGTTTGAGTGTAAGAAAATATTACACTTTTAAAACGATACTAGACCAAATGCACTGGTTCGTGATAGATGTACATCAAAATAAGAAAATTAGCTAAAGTAAGAAACAAACAGATTGAGCTGAAAATAACATAATATATTACAAAGAAGTGAAAAGTGCAAGCAATCATTTTGTTTTTATTTTCGAATAGATGGCGGTAAGCACAAAAATGTAGAATTAAGCTTAAACTCAGAAACTTCGCACCAACGAATTATTGAGCTGAAATTTCCAGATTATCTGCATTATTCATAAACAAAATTTGGTTATTTCAGCTTTTGTGTTCAGGGAAACTACACCATGGAATAAGAATTTTTCGGACTCAAAATAGAGGCAATTGCTTACTGCTCCATTTGAGCCCGGAAAATTCTTATTCCATGGTGTAGTTTCTCTGAGCACATGAGCTGAAATAACGATTTTTTTGTTTATGAATAAGGCAGTATATTTCTCATGAAATAGTTCACATATCTAAATCAAAAGTTATATTTTTTCTCATAATGTCACTTAACAATAAATTCTTAAAAATAAATTTTGGCTTCGAATGAAAAATTAGCACAGCGCAGAAAAGGTTTTCACTTTTATTTTAAGATAATTGCGTTATCTAGTTAATGGTTTCATCTGTCCTAATTTTTTGGTCTTGTATTTCTTGCTTTTAACAAATTCACAATATTTTTTTTCTTATGAACAAAAATAAAAAAAAAAATAGTACATTGACTAAGTAATTTTGACTTTTTTCACATATTCTTGTTAACATATCATTATACAGTGGATTCTCCCATTACCGGACACTCAAATAACTGTACCCAAAATAATTGTCTAGTTATGAAAGGTCGTCTTGTGAGGAAAAAAAAAAACAAATTTAATAAATTTCGAAACAAACAAATTATCATATCATGATCAAATTTTTTTTTATTTTAGTCCAAGTGCGTTCTTGTATACAAAAAATTGAAATCTACTTAAGTTTTTTTTTCTAACTTTCAAAAATACTACAAAATTAAGCCTATCTATAAATTTCTGCCCCAAAAACTCTTCGTCCATTTTTATTTGTTGGTTTTTTTTCTTCGATATCTTTCAAAAATTTGACAAGTTGTAAGATACCAAAAAAAAAAGTGCCGGAATAGACCTTGTATAAGAGAGTTATTGTGGGAGTTAAGTTCAAAATCTGTCCGGTTATAAGAAGTGTCCATGGAGGAGAGGATATACTGTATTATTAAACCATTACCATACCAAATTTAAGTCTTGAACCACAAGAGCAAGACTGTGCAACCCAGTGGAGTTTTTGAAGTTTTTAAGTTAGCAGCGATTTTTTTCGTATCTCCTTTAAAATAAAGGGTAGCTGAAGGAAGGAATTGTAGACTATTATTTTGTTTAATTACATGTAGTAGCCTGTAGCGTAATGGTTAGTGCGTTGGACTGTCATGCCAGAGGTCTGCGTTCAACACTAGCCGCTTGCACCTTAAGTTTTTTTCAGTTCTACTACCTCTTGCGAGGAAATGACAAATCCTCCAAGAGTATCTCCTGTCACAGAAAAGTGCCGCTCACCTTAGACGTTCGGATTAGGCAATAAACTGTAGGTCCCCTCCATTCCTGCAGACACGCACACATGAATGGTTGAGAGTTGTAAGTCACTAGGCCCTGGTTCTTCATGAGCCGTTGTGCCACCAATTTATTTATTTATTTATAATATCTAAGCATTTTTAAAATTCAGAACCATTGGACAAAAAGCTCGTTCTTTGCAGAAGGAAAAGGGGAATAAAAACTTTACGTAACTAAAAGTTAAAGGAAATCCAACACTGATGTTAGCGATTATGGATATTTTTTTTTTAATATAAAGATTTATATATGTATGAAAAAATACATAACTTGCGATTATAGTTCATGCAAAAAGTATTTATATGGGTTTGTATACATTTGTATGCATAGATGTATAAGATAATAGATATATTAGAATTTATTTAGGTAAAATCTACATAAAATACCTACAAATCCTTAGCTTGAACTCAATTTCCACTATTAACACAGGAGTTTAACAGAGAGGGGATTATTTCACGTCGCTAAAAATCGACCTTAACCTTTAAAGCACACACATTTCCAAAAGGAGATGAATTGCGAGAAGAAATCTATAATATCGACCTAACAACGACCTAAATTCTCAGTGAGCACCTATACCAACCTATATTTTGTGAATTTAGGTTAAGCAATATGTTGAGGTTTGAGGATGATATTGGCCAAAAATATACATACATATATCGAAATAAATCCTTTCTATAGGTTCTTCAATATGTACTTGAGTAACTATTAAAGTTGCATAAGCTGCAGTATGATGTCAAGAACCCTCATAGTCCCCTCTTATCCCCTTATGGGTTATGTGCTTATAATATGTGCTTGATGTGCGGAAGTTATCATTTTCTGAAAATTTCCCAAATCAGGAAATGTACAGGAAATCCAGATGTATACAGATAGGCACTCGCTTGTCTGTCCGACCGACCAACCGCTTTATATTCGTCCGTTCTCGAGTTGAAAATGCGGTAATTTCAATTTGTTGGAAATATTATGCGGATTTGGCTTGGAAGGTTGGAAGGAAGGGTGTTTGTTATAATTTTTCTAAGTAATTGGTTTTAAAAGTGGATTATGTTTATGTAGCGGTCGGAATTATTGTTGTTACATCTTTAGTACAAGAAAAAGGGTCATGGGATATTATTGAATTAAATACGGACAGTTACCATAACCATAACCATACCAATAAGAAATTTAAGGGAAAACAGATGATGGTTAAGATGGCATATTGGGAATATTATATACAAGTTAAGTGAGTTTCAATGATAATTGGGGTAAAGATACAATGATGTTTATCGAAGATGGGATTAGGACTACCATCAGTTGTCTAGATTAAATTAGGTATTACGGTCGTTTTCATATAAGACCTTTAAAAGTGGAGTCAAACTAAGTTCTGACATTACCAATATTTGTAACACGCTGGGTTCTGGCTTTCATTTTATTCCCCAAGTTTCCTGCCTAATTGGCCCCCTCCCCATAAATTCGCCGCAGGTATGAAATAGTATGAAGGGAAGAAATAATTCACTTTTTTATTCCAGCATGGACAACCCCCCTCTTAGTCAGTTTGGATACCAGCTAGCTGCTTCGCGTTACGCAACTTAAGTTGCTTGAGGTCGCTCTCCACTTGTGATGTGCGCTTTCTAAAGAAGTGGAGTAGCCCTCTGCTAAGCGTATTCCGTCAGGGGCATCAGACTTTAAAGGTGCGTGTCCATTTAAGAGTTTTTTCGCTAGTAAACTACTCGCAAAATACGAAATGTGTTGGAATTTGTAATTCTGCGAACTAGTGCTCTCCGCGAGCTACTCTCAAAGCTGTGTCCACTTGCGAGCTTTCTCTCGATATTAGGGTTGCTGGATTTCTCTCGTAGCTCGGAGGGACAAATGATAAAAATATGGAATAATACCGGGATCCGGGATTTGAATTTTTTCTCCGAGACAAAATAAAAACTTAGACATAGGAGTATCCAAATCAAAAAATTCTTTTCAGAAAAACAGTGAATGTTTCCAGGCGCTGTGCGAATTGGATTAAAGCTTCCAAACTAAATTTTATCCGAGATTATGTTTTGAAGTTTCCACGTTCATATTTACCATATATAGTGTCAAAAATTTATCTTCGGATAAAAATTAACGCCATTTTTTATCCAATTCACACATGACCTTAATTCATAAATTCGCATTGCGAAACAATGCTTACTTTACTATTTCTTTCTCACCATAAAATTAAGAGACGTTCAAATGAGTCATTCGGAATTATTCCAATTCAAAACAATGTACATTAGGCCCGTTCGTTTATTTCCTAAAAAGTGCTAGTTTTTAACAATTTTAGCCCCATTTTAGTTTTTAATATTAAATTTGGACTAAGTAAATGAATGTAAATCTTTTCCAATTTGAACTGACAGCTGAATGACGTTCTACTTAAGGTTATATTTAAATCACAGCAGTAAATATTTAAAGATGTTTACACTGGATATTATTCTGTGAGTTCTGGTTAAATCCCGGAAAAATAGCTGCCCCGGCGGGTAATTTGAATTTATGCCTGAAATTCGGGACGTCCCGGATAATCCGGGACGTCTGCCAATGCTATTCAGTATTCTTATTGTCAAATGAACACGCACCATTAGACTTGTTAGGATAGGCGCATATTGATACACGTGCGAAGCGTGTGACGTGACCTGACGAGTGTCACATGACACAATTAATGTAAACGTGTAATGTCATTATCGGCATATTGAAGCGCGTGTCTCATGCCAAAATATTATTGACAACATTTTTTTTGCACATACTTGCGTAACTAATTAGCAATTAATTAGTTCTCAATATATATCCACTCCCGGACCGTTTATATACATTTTTGAGAAAGTTGACGTCAACTTAGCAGGACGCCCATTTTTTCACAAACCAACAGAGCAATTAATTTTTTTTTTTGTGTAACTAACTAGCAATTAAGTGGCAGCTAATTACTATATACTTTTTAATCTGCAATCGAAAAAGTGACCTGCTAAGTTGATGCACATCAAATGGATCGTCTAATGGGCAGCACTATAAGTGACAGTTCGCTACATTCTCCCTAAAATTAAAGAACTTTAGATTTTGCCAGTTGCGTTGCAATTATACCTAATTTACAATAATTGTTTAATTATTATTAGAATT
This sequence comes from Epistrophella euchroma, assembly GCA_947049315.1. Lineage (NCBI taxonomy): Eukaryota > Metazoa > Arthropoda > Insecta > Diptera > Syrphidae > Epistrophella > Epistrophella euchroma. The sequence goes on from OX346246.1 coordinate 129,952,658, forward strand.
TTCAAGTAGAGACGACAAAATTTTGAATGCCACGATTATTAAACTTTTTTATTCTATAGATGGCAGTTCCGAGCATCTCCATTCTTGTGGATGGTGAACACTTTACCCATGTTCCATTCATCGAGCCTATACAAAACTTTTGTTACTTTTTCCAATGTTGATAAAAAATTCTGGTAAAATTTAGAATTTCCACATTTTGGAGTTTGACAGTAACATTTTTATGTATCTTTTTTTTTGGAAGCAAATAATACATATAAGGAATTTCTTCACAATTAATTAAAACCGGGTGCGGCGGGTAAAAAGTTAATTCTTTTTCAAAACAAAAAAACATTATTAACTTCTTCAAGGTAGTATTTTATTTGGTTGCCACAAATCATACTATTCTTGAAGTAGCTGATAGAAATCGTATAGTACAGCAGTATGTAAAGGAGAAAACTTCAATCTTTTAATTGGAAATCTCGTTAGTCAGTGGATGATGATGATATGCATCTTGAACTGTTTGACTATTTGTGAAGACACAACTTACCATCCTCAGCAACCAACAACAGCGTGATGAGGTGCAATTCACCTCGAGATCAAGACGAGAGATGTTTTTTTTAATTTTTATTCGAGAGCATATAAAATGATGTTAGTTGATTGCTTCTAAGAGCTTCTTCTTCAGAGGTGTTTGTTTAGTATTTGAAGTTTGAACGTAATTGCAGGGCCGGCCACTCTTAAGCGCGGCATTTAATCTTTAATTCTAACGATGAACAAAAATCCTAACATTTAGGATATACCATTTCTATGCAGGGATTATTGATATATAAGACGTGAAGGTATTTAAGTTCAGTATTGTTTGATATAATTCATCATGTAAATACTTGCCTTGCAGTAACAACCACGAATTACTCAGCTCAGAGGAATGTATTTTCTGCGCTTATACCAAAGCGACCAAATATAGACAACATATCCAGGTCCAGCATGTAGTGGAGAAAATATAGCACAGTTAGATGAAATTGTATCGTGTAGAATTTATTTGACACTATTCTAAACAGCTTGGCTTGTCGTATGCAACGTATTTTACGTAAAGCATATACGAACTTTAACTCGTGCAAGAATTTAAGCTAGGCAACTTTCCATGTTGTTTTTTAGCAAAATTTCCATACTTGGGCTGAATAGCAACCCGAAAAGGATAGTTCAAGAGCTTTCATTACATCGAGACAAAGCAACGCCTTGGTTTGTAGTTTATGGACAATTGAAGGAACCAATGATGAAATATCAAAAGCAAAAATTTATTTTTGGAAAAAGTGCCATACAACTTTTTCTACTAAAAATTGGACAAAAAATTTTTCAAAAATAAGACAAAGAAAATCACTTTTTTTTTTTTTTTAAAAACCATATTTTTTTTTCTTTCAAATCTTATCAGTATTATAACTAACATAAAACTGAGAAAAAAGTGGGCAGAATTTGTTCTTTTCGTTTCCATTTTGATGACGATTTCACAATGCTTATGAACCGTACAATTTGCTCCTTTGATTGGTTTGTACGAATTTGATCATTCGGTACAGGAAAACGGTTAAATGGATCAATTTAGAATTTTAAATAAATATTGGTGGTCTCTAGTTCTTTAAAATGTTTTACTTAATTAAGTTCTGCGGTCATTATTTATAAAGCAATAAAAGAATTATAAAAAAGTCCTTAAAAAGTCGTTTTTTTTAACTTTTTCTGAATGATCGGTGAGGAGCCAAAAAAGATAATAGTTATAAAGTTTTAAAACTATCCTTAATTTTCCGTGTCGTCATCCCTTGCAAAGATATTGGTAGTTAAAGTTAAAAGCCTGTTATTTCATTCAAAGCCGAAAAAAGTCGAAATTAAAGCTGAATAAACAAGTTATCGAAACAAAACATGAAATCAAAAAAAAAAAAATTTCAAAGAAAATGACAATGTTCAATAAATAAAAAAAAATTACAATTTTTGAGTCGTGCTGATTCTTATGATTGGGCAATAAAGGTGTCTTTAAAATTATTTTCTAAAATTTCTAAATACAAAAAATATAAGGCTTCAGAATGCTTTTTGTTTTATCTCAATATGACAAATTTTTACAGAGATACAGCTCTTCAAAAAAAACTAAAAAAGTTTTTTTTTTTTTGTTCCCTTAATTGTTTTGACAAGTGTATATTTAAAATTGTGCCAAACGGATATGGAAAAAAATCCATAAAGCAGGATAAAAGCACGTATATTCTGGCGTACTTTTAAAAAATTCTTTTTTAAAAAAAAGTTCACAATTATTATATTTATAGTTTTCAAAATGTCAGAAATTTGTTTGGGTTTTTTTTTACAAATAAAAATTCTAATTTCGGCAGGCGTAAAGTCCGGGAGCTTAAAAAAAAAACTCAACATTGTGCTAATTTTGAAGCAATAACAAGCAGTTCAACAAATCCAATTAAAAAGTGCTAAGTCTTCTACTTGGCTGATTTATATCAATAGGAAACAGAATTTAATTTATAAAAAAACCTTGTTTTGATTTCTGGTTATGTTCTTAGAAAAAAAATAGAATGGAGGCGGAGTCTTTTAGTCCCCATTTATAAAATGTATATATTTATTTTTAAAAAACGTTAAGAAAAATCCGAAAATCAATTCTTTTTATTATAAACCTTAAACAATAAAAACATTTGAAAAAAGTGAAATTCAAGATTTTTACACAAAAAAAAACTTTTTTCAAGTAAAAAATACAATTTATTTGATTTTTTTTTTATTTTTAGAGCACTTAAGCACCTCGTAAATATGAGAACAAACCATTTTTTCCTTGCGTTTAATCATTTTCGGAAAATTGCTCTGCTCTGCTAACTTGAAATCAAGAACATTAAATGTTCCCCAAAACTTTTATCCGCTGACCTTACCCTGCTAACTCGAGGGACATGATTTATTCTTATGCAATAGAAAGTGCCATACATCCATGTAATTAAATCTAAGTTTGAATTTATTTTTCTCTTAACTTGAGCCTATTTAGATAAGAAATAAGTGTTATTTTGTAACAAATTAGATTTTTGACCGACAAATCGATAATTTTCGCGCCTATTTTCATTGCATACTTTACACAAAAGACACTGCGGTCTTGTCTACCCACATATTTTTCAACAATATTAGTTCGACGTCAATTAGATACTTATGAAATGATCCAGGGGTTAAATATTTAGGTAAATCGGTATATTCTACAGATTTATCTTATTTATAGTCAAATGTATCTTTGTACATAAGTATAGGTTAGGTACATATTTATGATAATAACATGATGGTGTAATGAAGTTTTGACATATAAGGTATATAACTTTCATGTTCTCTTTTGAAAATATTAATAAGCTTTTAAAATGCCTATCAAATTATTATTTATTTGCATCAGGTGTCGAGAGCCTAAGATTTTAATTTAAAAAAAAAGAATGTTGAAGATGTTGTGATTATTAAGAAGCTAGTTGATTAGGTAATTGAAATTTTGTTAATTAATATCATTTAGTATGCAAATATCTCGAAATATTTAACCTAAATTCAGTTTTGTCGAAATATTTTGTAATATTTTCTTTTTCTAAATTTTGAGTTTGAAAATTAATTTTTCAAAAACAAATCTCTAAAAAAATGGCGAAGTTTTTGAAAAATAATTTACTTGTTTTACATACATTAAGATGGGTTATAATATTTTCTATAGATGGGACCATTTACAATATATTGCTACTTCAAAATGGTCAAATTCTGAGAAACACGTTTTTAAAACTAAAAATTATTACTAAAGGTACTCATTGTCAATTGCCAGATCTAGCCGTATAAAGTTAGCATGATAACTTTCGAAAAAGTTACTTTTGACTGTCTCAGAAATTGCCGTACAAAAGCCGTAAATATGCCGTAAAAAGAAGAAAATTGCCGCGACATTGGTTCTCCCAAAAATGAACATCATACAAATTGGATGAGGAATTTTTGCTTGTTTCGTATTGAACCAGAAAATACACTACGAACACAGAAACTGGAAAATTAGGCCGAACACGTCGGAAAGTCGTTGTAACAATAAATTGCATACTTTCTGAATTGTTTTTTCGAATGGTCTTTTTACATTGGCGATTGATACAAATTGATAGTGTATCGATACAGAAGTTTATTGCGAGAGTCTGTTAAAAAATAGGGTTTATTTATACTGTTGTTATTTTGAAAATCTTATCGTTACTATTTTTCAACTTGATTATTTCAAATTTATACTGTTTGTTTTATTCCGAATAGATTCTCGAAATAGGGCCAAAAGTGCGCAAATTATTGTTGTTTTTTTTTTTTTTTTTTTTTTAACTTTAACGCGACAAACTGTAAATCTGTGATGTAAATGTATCAAATACAAGGTGTTCGGTATACGGTGAACCAAAAGCTAGAGCGAGTACGTTGGGTTAAGACAAGAAAAAAATCGTATGGGAGGGGGGGTCTATTTCCCCCGTTTAGGCGGGAGAGGCAATTTTCTAAAAAATCGACTTGAAATAGAAACAAAATTATTAAAAAACAACGGCAACACCTAAACTGTCATACTATACTTTTTTTAAAAGCCAGAAGCTCGTTCTTTTATTTTTTTTTTTATTCAAATTATTTGAGAACAGTTTTTGAAAAATTAATTTTCAAACTCAAAATTTTGAAAAAATAATGAAAACAAATTGTGTTCAAACTAACTTTTTTCAAAATTTTATGTAGTTAAGTTATATTTTTGTTTTTAATATTCGATGCTCCTATTAATTTCCAGCCAAACACTAAAAATCGGATGCCTAATTATTTTTTTGAGAAAATTGAAAATAACGAAGAAACAGAATCCTAGGAACAACAAATTAACCGATGGAAATTCAAGGAAAACTTACTTTAGTTATTTTCAATTTTCTAAAAATATACATTTTGACATCTGGTTTTTAGTGTTTGGCTGAGAATTGATGGGAGCATTGAATATTAAACACGAAAATATTACTTAACAACATACAATTTTGAAAAAAATTAGTTTGAACACAATTTTCAAAATTTTAAATTTGAAAATTAATTTTTGAAAAACGGTTAACTAAAGTAACTTATTTAAAAAATAAAAAAAAATAAAAGAAGAGGTTTTTGGCCTTACAAAAAGGTATAACATGCCATTTTAATAGTGACCGTTGTTTTTTAATAATTTTTTTTCTGTCTTAAGTCATTTTTTTTTAGAAAATTTCCCCTCCCGTTATTTTTAATTTTCTCAAAGACAAAAAGACACTTGAGTATTTTCTTTTCCATATTTGACTAGAAATTTACAGGAGCTTTGAATTTTAAAAACATAACTATTACTTAATTACGTAAAATTTTGAAAAAAAAAAATAGTTTGAATACAATTTTTTTCATTATTTTTCCAAAATTTTGAGTTTGAATATTAATTTTCCAAAAACTGTTCTCTCTAGTAACTTAAATTAAAAATAAAATAAAGGAATGGATTTCTGGCTTTAAAAAAAGTATAACATGACATTGTAGGTGTTGCCGTTGCTTTTTTTTCAAATACTTTTTACGCCTAAGCGGGGGGAAACAGACCCCCCTCCCATACGATTTTTTTCTTGTCTTAGCCCAACCTACTCGCTCTAGCCTTTTGATGCACTTCATACCTAACACCCTGTAAATGTTGATAAAAAAGTACGTATACGCCACAGTGACTCTGCTTATGCTTATTTGTATTATGTATTTATTTTAAAGGGTCTGTAAAGTTATACATATGTAGGTACTAAAAACAGGCAAAGATATATGTATATAGAGGATTTTTTCACCTTTCTCCTTCTTATATCCGCATGCAATAGGTAACAAATGTCCCAAAAAAAATGGAAATATAAAAGTTCTCAGTTTGTAACACATTTGGCTACATAACATTTAGATATTTCCTTCTTCATTTGATGGTAAATCCTCTAGAAGTAGGTACACATCTTTTTTATTATTATCTATTCCATTTCGAATTGAATATATTCACAGCTAAGACAGGACAGCTAGTTACATACAAAATTAAATGTTCTCTATCAAATAAATTCCTTATTATCAACAAAAGATTCTTCGAAAGGCACTAAATTATGATTGAGGTAGTATGGATGCGCAATAAATGAAACATATTCCTTCATTTTTTAGTAAGTAATTTATTGAAAAATAATTAAAACCAACTTTATACACAGGAGTTAATACATATTTAGAATAAATAAAACTATGAAAAAATGAATAGATAACAACGTTGCAATTAAATGAAAATGATTGTGAAAATAAAAGTAATTGACGTAAAAATATTTTTATATTCATAACCACTGTCGCGGGAATTTTTTTCTTTTCACGGCATATCTACGGCAATGAATTTGAAGGATATGGCATATTCAAAAGTTATTTTTGACCCATCAATTTTAAAAAGTGTCATGCTAACTTTAGGTATATAAAGTTAGCATGACATCAATTTATGGGAGAATTAGTGGCGCGGCAATTTTTTTCTCTTCTTATACGACAATTTCTGAGCTAACAGCTGCGATTTTTTATTTCTTCGGTAATTGGCATCACAAACTGAAACAGCACCATGTTTAACTTTTTTGAAAATCTAAGATAATTTAAAAAAAAACTTTCATCCGTAAAATTTGCTAATTTGAAAAATAAAATTACAGGACAGGCGGCACAAGTTGAGCACAATAAAGCTGAACATAAAAAATAACAACTTCACGCAAGTGTCTGGAGAGGTGGGTGGCGGGAGCTATTTAATCGACACGGTAATAATTAAAACCAAAACTTTAGCAATATGAAAACATCGAATATTAAAAACAAAAATACTACTTAATAAGTTAAAATTTTGAACAAGATTAGTTTGAACACAATTATTTTTCATTATTTTTTTTTTTTTTTTAATTTTGAGTTTGAAAATTATTTTCTCAAAAAATTTCAATTAAAATCATAATAAAAGAAAGGACTTCTAGCTTGAAAATAAAAGTATAGCATGAAATTGTAAGTGTTGCTGTTGTTTTTTTGATATTTTTTCTATTTTAAGTCGATTTTTTAGAAAATTTCAAAAACGGGGGAAATAGACCCCCTCCAATACGATTTTTTTCCTGTCTCGACTCAGTCTACACGCTCTAGTTCCTTGTCCCACCTTAGGTGAATCACCCTGTATATCTACTTAAAATATTTTCATGCGGCAAACCAACGACAAAAAATCAAAACTGATCTCAGAAGATGTATTTAAATTGAATTTCAGCTTAGCAACAATTTTATTTTATTTCAAAACAAATACGTCTGCCACTTTCCACGCCGTATATGCTATATATGTACTTGTACATATATGCCAAATAAGGCTTTGGAGTAAATCTTCGGTCAATCTTTTTTTCACAAAAAGCTCAACAAAACACTTTTTTTTTTAATCAAAAATTTGGTTCTATAATAAAATTTACATAAATGTATATGGCAAAAATAACTTAAAACCAAAGAAAAACTATTTTTGTGCATAAACTTCTGTTCGCTTAGTGAAGAAGACGCGGATATTAATACTAAAAACTACTGCGATGCACACCTACGTACGAGTTTTTGATGCATCTTTCTTTGCCTCTGAAGAACAGGAAGACGTGGGCCTCCATAATCACAGAGATCCCGCGCTAAATGAATTAATCTTGAAATGGCTGATGGCGGGATGGGCGAAAAAGAAAACGATGACAGCAGCATCAGCCAGCTAAGAGCGGATTTCTTTTATTAGATTGTGTCAATCTTCTTAAACATTTTCAGTATGGTAGCATTTAGACATTTTTACAACACTTCCGCAAGTTGATTGAGTTTAAATCAATGAAAATGCCGCAAATAAAATTTATGTGCATAATTTAACTTTTGGGTGGGCTTGTGGAAATTTAGAATGTATCCACTTTGCTTGAAGCTCGAAGTAAACAACATCATAGAAGAACTTTTTTTTTTTTAATATAATCTATCAAATGGTTACAGCAACTTATTTGCAAAGGAAGAAGTTTTCAAAACAACTTGATTTTAGTTGGAGAAGGTATGATGGAAGAAGTAGTAGTTTGTGAAATTCAAATGAAGATAGAAAGAGGATAAATAAGATAGATATCTCTTAAAAATAAAGAGGTTGCAGAATTATTATAAAAATTAACTCTTTTTGTGTTCAAATAGCTTAAAAAGTTTTTTTAAAGATGTAAAGATTAAGGAATTTAAGCTTAAACTTTAGAAAACAGTAGATGCAGGTAGTTAAGTTTGAATCATTTTGTGTCATTTTAGAAAAAAAAATTCAAAACTTAACATTTAAAACCATCCATAAATTCGTCAAAATAAAGTAGGAACACATTCTTGGTTTAAGTTTTTTTTTTTTTGTTATTTTAATCAAAAATAAAGTTAATTTTTTACAATTTTTTTTTTTCGATAAAGGTTTTTTTAGTTCAGATTTCAAATAATTGCTGGGAAAATCGAAATGTATGATTCCCCATAAAATATGCGTTTGTGTTTGTTTATCGTTTCGCTTTTTTCAATTCCGTTGTTATTTTTATGTGAGATTTTTCGTTTTAAATCCACAAAACTAGGTACTTACTAGACTTAGGGTTTGTTTCACAATGTCTGATTAAAGTTCCAATTAAGCTACATGGAACTTATTTGTCATTTAAAAACCGCATTTACGTTTCACAATATCTGAATAGGTCTAAGTGGCACTTAAAGTTCTGAATATTTACAGGCCGGTTGAGGTTTCGATTAAATAATTAAACTGGTATTTAAAATATCTACAGCTGCTGTCAGTGCGACTCACACAACAAATACATCAATAGTTTGGACTAGTGACGGATATTTGTATGCGTTAACCCAATTACTTAAATACTTACTTCACGACAAAAATTCCACACCTTAACACCTAAAAATGCAATTTCAAAACGCAGTTAAGTATTTTAAATCACTCACATTCACATATCAACACAAAATTTCTAACTCGATTTTATCAAATTGCAGTAAGGGGCCTTAAAACACCAAAGTAATGTTGTTTGTTACTAGTTCTGGGTCCAAAAAGTTTAATTATGACACTTTAAAATTCACAACTTGAGAATAAATTAATAATTATTTGATTGATTATTTTCAATCAGTCAAATTCTTTGGAAAACTGGAATAACTGACAACTAGCTAAGTGGCACATAAATTTATGATTGTGAAACGCAAAGTTTTTTAATGAGAGGATTTAAGTTGTGGATAATTTATGTGTCGGATAGTTATAGGAAACTTTAATCAGACCCTAAGGGTTTGTTTCACAATGTCTGGTTAAAGTTCCCTATAACTATCCGACACATAAATTATCCGCAACTTAAATCCTCTCATTAAGAACCGTTTGCTGAAACGAAACTTAAATATTTATGTTCAACTTAAAAGCTTATGTTTTATTTTTTCCTCAGCGTAAACTGTCACATAAGCTCTTATGTTGAACTTAAATATTTAAGTTTCGTTTCAGCAAATGGCCCTAAAAAACTTTGCGTTTCACAATCATAAATTTATGTGCCACTTAGCGAGTTTTCAGTTATTCCAGTTTTCCAAAGAATTTGACTGATTGAAAATAATCAATCAAATAATTATTAATTAAATTCTTAAATGTGAAACTGTCTTAGATAAACTTTTTAGACCGCGAAGTGGACCGAGGCCCGTGGTATCGTTGCAAATTGATATAATTCAGTTTTAACCGTCAGAAATTGTGCGTGGATAAGTGAACTTGAGTGGTTAAATGATTTTTTCATTTTGAAAGTGCGTTTTTGTGGTGTTAGGGGTGGTATTTTTATCGTGAAGTAAGTGATTTGGTCATAATGCAAAATACACGATTTCTTCTCGTCTCCGTTATCCAAATATTCGTCATATATGTAAGTCCAAACTATTAAATTTATGCATTTGTTGTCACATTGACAGCTGTAAATATTTAATTTGCCAGTTTAATTTGTTAATCAGCACTTCAACTGGCCTGTAAAATATTCAGAACTTTAAGTGCCACTTAGACCTATTCAGATAATGTGAAATGTAAATGTGGTTTTTAAATGCCGAATAAGTTCCAAATAGCTTAAATGAAACTTTAATCAGACATTGTGAAACAGACCCTTAATAAGAAAAATCTCAAAAGTGTTTCCACATCGTTTGGAGGTTTCAGAGAAACCAAATATTATAATTTATAAATATAACAGCATTACATACGCGTTGGTTTGGGACAGCCTTAATTTAGATAGCTTTTCGACTAGTTTAAACATATCCGTATCAAAAAGCCTGATAATTTATTTGAACAATACATCAATACCATGAATTTTGTCCTCTGCTTACCACAGACCACACATTTCGCATTTGAAATTGTCTTCGTAACATAATATGTATGTATCTATTACTATTATCTATGCTTTTAGAGTAAAAAAAAAAAATAAAATAGATTCCCCTTTGGCGATGATTCTTGACAGCAACAAGAACAAAATATGGCAATAACTTGGATTTTTGGCAACAGACCTTAAAGCTTTTGGTTTCCCTATTGGGATCATTTATATAATCAGCTTGTGTATAAATGAAGTGTCATTTTAAATGCTTAAAAGTATTTATAATAAGTAAGTAGCTTCATGGGGTTGCATGTCCTTGAAGAATTATTTTGTGAGTTTTGCCAATGTTTTTTTTTGTTGTTTTTTTAATGATTGTCACTTTCAAAGGGCAAAGTCAGGAGCAGATGTAGGATTTCGCTGAGAGAGGGGGCCTAGTAAATTTTGAATTTTTACCTACAAGAAGAACATTTTTTAGTTAAAAAAAAAAACTTTAAAAAAGGACCAAATAGACTAGTTTTAAAAACCACAATCACTCTAATAAATAGGTTTTTAGTTCAGCTAAATTAAAAGAAAAAATGGCTGTTGGTAGTTTTACTAAAACACATAAATAATGTCTGGGTATTACTAATGAGACGTTTTATAATATGTATTTCGGTAATTCTTTGGATAGGAAATGTTTTCTACAAGAAACTTCCAACCACATTTGCCATTCAGAACACTGAACGTATAGGATTACTTATTTATTAAGTTTCGTTTCAGCAAATGGGCCTTAAACCCTTCCGATATGGTCTGAAATAAATATTCGGGAATTTCGATTCTGATTTTAAAGATAAGACTTATGTCGGAGACAAAATTCCTGTCTATAGGCCTAGGGGTTGACTACCTAGCTCTATCGAAGGATTGAACAGGGATAAATATTTTTGTTAAAAATATTTAGCAAATCTGTCACAATACCCGTTTTTTTTTGGAAAGCCATCCATAGTAAAGAAGGATTTTATACGAATTACAAATACAACATTCACAGTAAGATTACTGCCCATAAAAGAAGAAGTGCGGATAGGTTTGTGAAGTTTGTTCGAGTATCAAATGGATAGATGGAAATTATTTTTAGATGTTGGTGCGATTGATAAATTCATTTGAATCTCGATGGATGTGTTCGTAGAGTAGTTGTGCGTTGTTCATGGTGTGCAAAAAAATTAATCTTTTTTTCTTCTTTGAACAGGAGCAATTTTCGCCAACAAAATTACCAAATTTCATTGAATCGTTCACATATAAACTAGATTTTGTTTGAATTTTCAAGCGAAATTCAGTGTTGATAGGAACTACAGAAATTTCTATTGTTATTAGGTAAGAGTCCCAAGAAACACGCATTTTATTGCTCTCTTTTTCTATTGACAAAAAAAACTCGTTACCTGAGTAGAGTAGGTACCCTACACTCTTTTCGTTGTTTCGTTTTTATAGCTGAAGTGCTATTCTGAAGAGAAAAATGAGTTATTAAGTGTGTTTTTGTTTCACATTCATACTGCTCCAAAAAATTTTTCAGTAATCTACTAAACCTAAGCTACAAAATCCGAAAATCTAGTTGATTTCGATTAAAATTGTGTGGTTTTTGCTCGAAATCTAGAATTGATCAACTTTTACATCCCATATAATTTAGTTAACAAATCATGCTTTTTTATCCAACAAAATTATTGCCGAAGACGTCATCTACTGCATGATAAAAAAATTTACAGATTTCACTCTTAGAGTAACCATGGGGACATTGAAAATGACTTTATTTTTCTAGATAAACAAAACACATGAATCTTTACAATCTTTACAAATTAATCAAAACGTAATAAGCTGTTTCAGACACCATTATAAGTTCTGAAGTTTCTAGGTGTAGGTATTTAATGTCACTTTCCATTTGGCAAAAAATAAATCTTGTTAATTTTCTTTAACTAACCCCATCATACTTTTCTATTCAACCGAAAAATCGTTTTTTTTTTAAATCTGATATCAAAACCCACATACCTATTAGGGCAAACAAAGATATGCCCTAAAAATAGTTTTAAGCGCTTATAATTATGCCCTTTTGTTTTATGCCACACAATAATAGCACAAAATTCTAGTTTTTATTTCAATTGTTTATGTTGAGCAGTTTAGAAGTTTTGCTAGCTTAATATTAAGGTAGCATAGATTTACATAAAACAAAAACTATGCTAGCACAAAAATCGAGACTTTCACACATAAATAGCACAAAAAGAGCACAAAATTCTAGTTATGGTTTTAATTGATTATGCTAATGTGTATATGCTAGCTTTATGCCCAAAACAGATGTGCAGCTTTTTCCCATGCAGCGAAATTAGAAATAGAGATATCGCGCAGCAAAGGCTGCATGCAGAGCCTGAAATATGTCAGCCCTCATAAGAACCTGTGTAAATTTATTTTCGCTGCATTGGAAAAAGCTGCACATCTGTTTTCGTCTTTATACACGTTAAATCTAAAAACCAAAAAAAATATGTAGTGTACAAGTGAGATTGTCGAACATAACGTCAATTGGCTGGGGCTAAAAGCCATTAAAACCTATTTGAAATAGGTACATGCATTTTTTTTATAATATTGAATCGTTTAAATTCATCTACATGGGTTTATTTAAGACATTAATTATATCAAAAATAAAAAACAACATTTACACGAGTCCCACGAGCTGGCTCTCGTGGCTAACAAAAATTTTGGTACCTTTCAACGAAAGAAATGTTAAAAAGTCAGAATTACTGGGAACATGATTTTTTTTACTTTTTCTAAATTTTCAAAAGCTATATATACCTATTGTTTAAGCCGTGTGCAAATTGGATTAAAATCGCGTTAAATTTTATCTGAAGATTAATTTAATTTTTGACGCTAGTGAGGTGAATCTGTAGGTATGTGTAGGTACGTACAAACTTCAAAATTTAATTTCGGATAAAATGTATTCGAAATTTTAATTCAATTCACATGCGGCCTTAAAATATTTAGAAGCACTAAATTACAAAATTGAATAAAATCGTTCGATTCGATTTAACCAACTCAAAAATAGGTTAATTTAAAAAAAAAAACAAAACCTCCAACCCAAATTTCCTTAATGCCAATTTTTTCGCCATAACATGAAATTATGTTTTAATTTTTTGGTAATGCCTACCCTTTAGACCTTTATTATTTATTGAATAAACAAAATATGCACGTTAAACGTAAATATACAAAAAATATGCATTTTCGACGAAACATGGCGCTTAAAAGACAATAATCAAATTTAGTTATGACTTAAACATTGCAGTGAAATTAAACTTAATGTTATGGATCCTAAATTATTAGGTAACCATACATTATATTCTCAATTTTTTAAGTCAGTTGAATATATGGTTCATTATTTATAGTCCACGTAAATATTTAGGTAATGCCATGCACTGTTTATTATTTAGAGCCCATTCAATTTTGATCCATTTTACTGAAATATTTAAGTCGTAAATAAATTTGATTATTGGTAGGGACCAGTATTACTTATAAAACTGATTTCTAATCTAATCTCGTCTTAATAGTGTTGGTAGAAAAAAACATGCTCTGGCATATTTTTTGTTGTCCCACATATTACATAGGTATATCGATTTCAAGTAAGCTCTACTCCTGCTTGCATACTCAACTGCATCACTGGCCTTTTTTTATAAGACCGCATTGTATTCTCTAAAAATAAATACCTATCATTCTCATTTTCACAAAATCACAACCTACCTAGCTCCATAACTATGTAGATGCATACACACAATACATACAACATACCAAAATCTGGCAGAAACCTATCCACTTTTGTTGATTGCCTTGTCTGTTCATTTGTTTTCTTCTGAATACCTTGTTGTTGTTTTTTTCTCTTTTTCATGACCATTCTCCACTGAAGCTTGCCTGTTGACGACGAACAATACTTTTCTTTCCTCGTTTTTCCCCGTATACCATCGCCTGCTGTAATTCATCGCTTGTGTTCGTTTGTTTATTTTTATTATTCTAGTAATGTTTTAGTAACACCAACCAAAAATTTAATAGTTTTCCCCCTATACGCTGGAGTTCATTTTTCATATTCTAAATTCATGTGTTCATTTCAATCATTTCGGTCATTTCTTTAGTAACACCAACCAAAAATTTCGTTGTGATGCCCTATACGCTGAAGTTCATTTATGATTTATTGAATTTATTTCATTTAATCATTTTGGTAACACCACAACTCTCTCAAAACGATCCTATAAACATTTTCAATGTTAAAACGACATCTTAGTGCCATTTTACACATTGAAATTGAGTTTCCAGTTACTTTCTGTCTTGGTGAGAAGGTCAGAAAGTTTGAGGGGTAAACAAAACCTCCCCGGTCAACGGTCTTGGTGAGAAGGTCAGAAAGTTTGAGGGGTAGACAAAACCTCCCCGGTCAACAATTTCAGGAGATTTTTTTTTGACATTCCTCTTCAAACTACGTATGTGTGCGTTCAACCAACGTACCTACTTTAAAAGGAAAATACAGAAAATCTCTTATGATTTTGATTATTCGTGTGAAACTTTCAAGAGATTTTTAAGGAAATTAAAGAAAAACGCCAAACAAAATTCCAGAAACTTATTTCTACGTGTGAACTTACTTTGACCATAATCTACGAACAAACACCCTTCCGCATTTAAGGCTGATTTCCAAAGGCGCGTTCGGCGTCGCTTTGACAGATTTTTCTTTCAACGCGAAAGCTCAGACATATCAATTTATGCAAAGTGTTTACAATGACGCGTTGGGCATTAATGTTACGATCTGGCACCTATTAGAATGTACACCAACCAACATAACATAAGCTACCTCAACGTTTAAGTTGAAAAAAATCAACTTCAGCATGCGTTTTGACAATTAAACTAATGTTTGAATTCCTTTCAACAAAAAAATCGATTTGTTTTGCAGAAAAAATCGGGGTTTCTGGACAAATTCCTCCTTTTGAAAGAAAAAAATAGGTTTTGTTTAAAAAAAATCGAATTGTTTGTTGAAAGGAATTCGAGGTTACAATTATTTAGGTTCATTTTGATTTTCAGATTCTCTTCAAATCGCCTGTCATGTCGACGCGTTCGTAAAGCTTTTAAACGTATACGTAAGCGTCTCTAACGCGAACGCGCCATTGGAAATCAGCCATTATCGCTGAAACTCTTTCCCTTTATAACATGCAAATTATTTAAGAAATAATATTTGTAGCAATTTTTTTTTTTATTTGTGTTTTTTTTCTGACCAGCTATACCAACTATGAAACATAAAAAAAGCTACTGCGGATGCGTATTTTTTTGGCAATTTCTCCTTATACTATATATACAGATCCAAAAACACACGGCTTATGTTTGTAAAAACTCAAGTACTCCAGTTTTTTGCAGCATTAAAAATGAGTATAACCACATTAAAGAGAGGCAAGTAAAATTATCTTTTGTGTAGGTTGTTAAAAGGCCCTTTCATAACTTTGAATTATTTCAAATTCCTTCAGCCATTGGTATCCGTAGACTTCAATAGCAAAGCAAAAACAACAGTTTATGGTAGTGTTAATTACCTTGGTCTTTTATGTTGGGTCTATAAGGTTAATTGTAAAAAAAAGCTGTATTATATTTATTGCTGCTTTGGCTATATCTAGTTTTTCTTCTATAGTGGCACCATCTAATGTCCAGTTTCTTGAGTTTCTTTCAGAACAACTATCAATATACAAAGAAAACATTAAAGCACTTAAAACACAACCTTTCGGGACACCTGATTCTGATAACTGATCTAAAACAATTGGAATTGCTTTTATCTAAAGAGGTTTCATAAATCCGAATAAATTTAGTACTATTTAATGCAAGTTTATACAACAGTGATTTTCTTTATTATTGATGGTAACGGCGACAAATGCGGTTTGAAATCCACAAACAGTGCAAAAAAAAAAAGGATTTAAGAAGAAGGAAAAATCATTTGAGCCGTTTTCGAGAAAATTAAAACCTACTTAAATTTTTTCAAGATCATTAGAGATTATAAGCACCCCACGTGACATTGCATGCCACGATCTCCGAATCACATCCAATTGCTCAAAACACCCTCTTCGAACACACAATAAAATCCTTCTCGTTGAAATTACCATATTTTGTAGAATTTTCTCCCAACTAGAGACATCATAGTGTCATCATGATGACAATAAATGCTTAATTTAAATTGAATAAATAGCCATGGTGGGTTACATGGCTATTTATTCAAAAGCAGCTTTTCTTAAATTTCATGTAAAAAGCTATAAAACATTAAAACCAGCAATCAATTCGGTGGGTGTTTTTTTTTGAAAACCTTTTTCTTTTTTTATTCGAAAAATTCAAACAGAGCTGATGGTCGGCACAATGTCTAAGTTGATGATGATGAATGACAGGAAATGGTTGAATCGCCAGACCATATGGCGTTGGCTCTATTTCATATGGACTGTTTGTGTTTTTACAACAGATTCTTTTATTACCATTTAAAACCAAAGCCAAGTGGTCATCATCTTGTAAAGCCCACGCTCTTTAAATGGTAGTTTCTTCCAATCAACAGCACGACCTACACAGATAATCTTTGATAAAATCATCTTCTTATGGGGTGTTTCGGGATTACATTGTTTTTTTAACAAATGAATCTAAATTTCGATTTGGAAGAGAAGACATTCTTAATGGTCTTATCTCCATTTCTATAGGTTAATACATGATAATACAAAACAGATTATTGCTCCAATTACTAAAAACAATAAATTCTCGTGTCTAAATGAAAGATTGAATAAATATTGGAAGTTATACGTTTGCAGAAATTGGATTATTTGATTCAGAACAAAAGACTTTAAGGCTTGTGATTTCTTAATTTAAAATTTTGTGTCTGCTCATTAATAATCCTTTTTATGGCGACACCGAAGTATTTAAATGTTAGCGGGAGTTCGAGTAACTTTTGTTAACAATAAATAATGCCTAAATAAAATGGGCCACAGCGCCAGCGCAAGCGACACTATTTATTTTTTCACGTTTTTTCTAGTTTAATAGAAAAATATCATTTTTCCTTAAACACTCTGTATTCTGTAAAAATATGAACGCATGTAGAAATGTAGATACACCCACTATTCATTGAAAAACTACTGGGCCTCAATCACAGCTTGTGTATGGTGATGCTTTTATGAATTGAGCCCGAAGACTATATTTAGTTTGGAAGATGTCTAATTTTGCAAAGAAATGCGGAATTATCATGCCACTTAAACTAAGCACACGTAATTAATTCTTCAATTGGTGGTGTGGTGTGTCGGTAAATTTCCAACCTTAACCATTAAACTGTATCTGAGGCATTCGAAAAGAAGCGAAATTAAGCCCAGGTTGCATAACAGGCACTTCACAATTAAAGCTTTTTTTTTCAAATAATTCGGAAATTAAAAAAGCCTATAAAAATCTGTCTCAAGTAATCCGCTCGCCAAGAAAACAATAAAATTTTAGACAGAAATCTAAAGTTACCAATTTTGTTCGCCCATATATGCTATTATCTGAAACATGAATAAAATAAAAATTTCTACTGAAATAGAATACACTTCCTTAAAATTCTTAATTTTTTTTCGAAGCTTGTGGTGGATATGGGGAGTTAAAAATTGCGATTTAGAAATTTCAAAATATCGATAGTTAAAACGGTTTTTGGGAAAAAATATGGTACCATCGTACTCGTAATTAGTGTGTCCTTGCGTTGATACTATTTTTAAAGAAAATACCTATGCGGCCAAAATGGATAAAAATCAAAAACTGCCAAAAATTAATGAAACAAATTTATATTATTCAAAAATTAAATTAGCAAAAAAGTGAGGTTAAGTCGAAAATTTGGCAAATACGGGTCAATTTATTTCTTGTCTACTTTCTAGCCCATGGCGTAATGGTTAGTGCGTTGGACTGTCATGCCAAAGGTCTTGGTTCAATACCAGCCGCTTCCACCTTAAGTTTTTTGTCTGGGCTACTGCCTCTTGCGAGGAAATGACAAGTCCTCCAAGAGTAACTCTTGTCATAGAAAAGTGCCGCTTACCTTAGTCGTTCGGACTGTAGGTCCCCTACATTTTTGCAGACACGCACACAGTAATGGTTGAGAGTTGTAAGTCACTAGGCCCTGGTTCTTTATGAGCCGTAGTGCAACCAAATTTAATTTACTTTCTAAAAATGAAAAATTATTTCCAGAAAACATAACCCTGATTTATGATAATTTTTTTCTCCAACGTCTATTTTTCACATTTTTGCTTTCAAACGTTCATATCTCGAGTTGTAGATTTTTCACATTTTTTGCATATATCTATGATATTTTTATATTAAAAGAATGCATCGATTACAAAAACAACCAATTCTCTAACATTTTTCGTTTAGAAAATAGATTCCTTGTTTACCCTATTGAAATTGCGATTCTTTAAAACCACGTATTTGAAATTTTTTAAATAAAATGTCCTTTTATATGGTATTTTGTTTATGTCCTTAAGACATATCATCTGAGCTGTGTCACCTGAATGTAAAAACCTGAAAAGTTACCTTTAAGGCGTGGCAACTCTGTGCCTTGACCACTTTATGCTAGGCAACCCTTACGCAAAACTATCTACAAAACTGTATACTTCTTATCTGGTACCTCAATGAGGGTAGGTCGTTCTATGGTGAGATCTTAGAATAAATATTCTATTTTACAAAATTCTGCAAATATTAGTTTTTTGAAACTTAGTTGTGTTTTACAATTTTAAACACTAACATTATTTTTTAGGCTACATGAAATTTGGTCCAAATGAAAAATGGCCCCAAACAAAAAATGAAAAATGGTCCCAAAAATTTATATGAAAAGCAACAAAAACAAAAAAATTGATTAAATTTTTTGAATTGGGGTAAGTTTTCATTATTTTAGGGCCTTTTTTCTTTTTTAATTTTGGGGTTAAATTTCATTATGAAAAATGTCCCCACTTTTATCTTTTGTTGTTGCTTTACGTATATATTTTTAGGGCAATTTTTGGATTTAGTTTGAGTATTCCTTACATTTTTTGGGCTTTTTTTCATTAAGTTTGTGGTCATTTTTCCATTTTTAAATTGGGGTCATTTTTCATTATGAAAAAAGCCCCAATTTTGGCGCTATTTTTGATTTTTCGTTTGGGGTCATTTTTCATTGAGGCCAAATTTCATGTACCCATTTTTTGTAAATAGAATTTTTGCAAAGCAAGGCAGAATTATGAAAAACAGGAGTTCGAAAGCAGAACTTTGACCCACACCCATTTGGCATGAGTATTGGTAATAAAACTTTCTATAAACTGACAGAGTTCCTCTTCGATCCGATGACCGCTAGGTCAGTTACAAGGGGTCAAAGGTCATAAAAATGTTTTTTTTTCTATTTTATATCTCAAAACGGTTTATTTTAAAGAAAAATTTTGTTCTACAATTTTTTAACTAATTTTCGACAAAACTGATCTTTTCGGTTTTTTTTCGTAACATTAACCGTTTTAAGGTTACAGAAATTCGAAAAGTCAAAAAATATGTGAACCAAAAGTCATGAAAACTAGAAGTTTTTGCAAATATTTCAAAAACGGTTTATTTCCGAGAAAACATTTGTTCTGCAACTTTGTATCTGAAGGAATTTTTCACCGAAATGATTGCCGACTTTTTTGTACGTAGAATTTACCGTTAAAAGGTTACAGCAAATCAAAGTCAGTTACAAGGTCCGGGGTAAAAAAAATGATTTTTTTTGCAAATATCTCAAAAACTCTTTGTTTTAAGGAAATATTGTTTTCTTAAAAAGGTTTAGCTGAAATAATTTGGGATAAAAATAATTTCATGACTTAAAAAAGATTTTAATGACCTTCGTGACAATTTTTTTTACTTTTCGAATTGTTGTAACTTTTTAACGGTTAATGTTGCGAAAAAACCACTAAGACCATTTTTGTTTTAAATTGGCTCAGTTACAAAATTTTTCTCTAAAATAAACCGTTTTTGAGATATTTGCAAAAAAAAAACTTATTTTCATGACCTTTGATCCCTTGTAACTGATCCAGCGGTCATCGGATCGGTGAGAAACTTTCTCAGTTTGTAAAGAGAGATTTCTCACTTCAATATTCATGTCAAATTTCAGCCACTAACTAATTTTTTTCCTTTCTTTGAAATTTTTTCGTCTATTCTAACTGGACTATTATAGTTGTATTTATAAACACTGTCTAACTTTAGACAGCCATTCAAGATTAAAAAAAAAACCTTTCTAATTGTTGCAAAGGTGGTTTAACTTTTTATCTTACTTTAAAAAACGTAATCGATTGTCTAAACCTTGACAAAAGTAATATTTTTTTTATTAAATAAAGCATGTTTCCGACTGTTTCGAAATACTTAGACTTCAAAAATCGAATAAATACGACCATTAGACTTTTATTAAAAACTCAAACTCTTCTATGTACATGTATTGTTATTGCTATGTGACTAAATATGACGTTAAACTTTTGTATATCATAATGAAATGGAAATACTGCAGACTTTAGCAGATCAAGTTGTATTTCAGTACTTTGAAATTTGAAAAATGCTAGCCTCTTATTAAAAAAAATTGCTATTAGACTAACTTGAGTTTCATAATAAATATATTAATTCTTATGTAAGTAAGTGTAGCTATGGGTTGTAAAAGTGTCGTATGAGATTTCAAAAGCTAAACTCTAAAGAGTATGTTAAGTACCTGGATAATAAATTCGTTATTTTAGTAAGTGAAATCAGATTATCGTTTAACTGTTAAATAAATTTGATTATTAGTATAATGCCTAAAGAGTTGACAGTTCCGGCATATGTATACCAACCAGACTATCATAGTTTGTGATATTAATACAATTTTTTTCTGTGCAAATATTACGTCCATGTAGCGTTAAATTAGTCACCC
This sequence comes from Epistrophella euchroma, assembly GCA_947049315.1. Lineage (NCBI taxonomy): Eukaryota > Metazoa > Arthropoda > Insecta > Diptera > Syrphidae > Epistrophella > Epistrophella euchroma. Next base: position 129,973,838 of record OX346246.1, read on the forward strand.
TTAGGTTCTTTTTGGAAATTTCTTATGTACCTAAAATCGCAAAAGAAAAGCACGGTTATATTAGGCGTTGTCGACTGTGAACACAAGGAATAAGAATCGATGAAAAATAACTTGAAATATTATTTTCAAGCTAAATTTTAGCTGAAGAACATATTTTTTATCAAAAAAGTATTTATTGATTTTTCTGACGTAAATTTCATACAAAAAAAGAATTCATAAAAGGAAAAATTATTTAAAAAAAATTATTTCATTAAAAAAAAATGTGTTTGTTTAAAAATTGATTTCATCACAGGTCTAATAGTGTTTTCTGAAACATTTGTTTCTCTCAAGCACCAAACCAAAGTCACCTAAAGTTACATAAAAACACATTTCTGAACAGACGTCCAATCGAAAAAATAATTTGAAAAATAAATTCGTTGTAAAGGATTAGAGGAAATTTGTATCATTTTACACTTCTTATTTCAATGCCGCAAGTATTTTCAAATGCAATTTCTTGCTATTAACCAAGACGAATAGGCAATTGCGGAAACCCGACCCAATGCCTATCGGCTATTTCAACTAAACACACAAGCAAAGTTAAACTAACAAGGATATTGCTCAATTTGCAGTTAATTATATTTTCATGTTAGGTTAGGATTGTGATTTCTATTGAGGCGCCATTTTCCCACCTGCGAGCAAATGAAAACACTCCGTTTGACAGTTTGACTGGCAAGTGGTAGTTTTGTCACATAAAAAAAAAAAACTCTTAGCACACCTTACTTTGCTCGCACATTGTAACGTATAGATAGAAAAAATCTTAATTTTAAATGCAGTCAAGTATGCATTAACAAAGTGTTTATAAAGTATGTTAAAGCTGAAAAAAAAAAACACATTTATGGGATTGTCATCTAAATAATTACTGAAGCTGTTCACAAGTAATTTACAATTATTGTTAGCTGTCAAGTTGTATTTATAACTTTTTTTTTCTGATTTCGATTATGTGTCGAATTGATTTGTAATTAAAGTAGATTCCAATAGAGATTGTGACTGTCAGATTTAGTTCTTGATAAATCATTATTCATGAACAGTGCCAACGTCGAACACCAATGAATTCATGTAGGTGCATATCATATGTGACGACTTCTGGCTTTATAAAGTGAATCTTTAATAGATTTTTTTATTTTAGTTTTTTTAAGCTTAAGAAAACTACGCTTTAATTGTTTTGCATTTTTATACATTCATTCAACTACAGGGTGGAGCAGGCCAAATGAAAAAATGATTTTAAAAAAAATCAAGTGTTAAAAAAACTGAAATTCTTTTTCTCAGCAACCACGTTAGCTATAAACTTTCAGGAAAGCTCCAAATTTGCAGTTTTATGTAGTTCAAGAAACTGGGCCCGTATTATGAATTACGAAACGAAAAAACAAACGATACCCAAAAAAACGATTGTCATGACATAGACCGATTATAATTTACGAAAATGGATGCATGAGTATTGGCAGATAAAATCAAAAATTCAATTTTTTTTAAATAAATATGCGACAGGTCAGAAGTGCCAAAACTTTAAAATACGACCGCCATAAGCAGTCGTAAAAGAAAACGAGTAACTTTTTAAAAAAACGACTATCGTAAACTCTAATCGCTACCTAACGATTACGAGGGGTTTTAACGATAATCGTCATTCGTAATACCGGGCCCTATTCAATAAAAAAAAACTTAATGTTGAAGATGAAATTACAACTTCAAAAATTGAGTTCAGTTTTCCCAACTGAAAATTTGGAGCCTTACTACAAATTTGTATAGATTACGTATGGTTTCTGGAAAAGCACTGTCAGCGTCATACTAACTTTACAAAGAAGTCGATGGCGGTGAAATATCATTTTTGTTTTTATTTTTTTTTAAATACTTTAAAATTTGTACTGAGAAATTTCAACTCCAAAAAAAAAGGAAATATTGACACTTCTTCCAAAGCTTTCCCAATTATTGAAAGAACAACATGTCATACTAACTTCACATCATTGAAGTTAGCACCCACTATTTGCTGAACTCTAAAATCTGTAATAGAAATGCAAAAGATAGGATTGCAAATTTAGTTTAAAATACAAATAATAATGCCTACTATACTATTTTTCGAGTTCTTAAGCCATTTGAAGCTATGGACAATCAGCCATCAATGACAAGAAAAAGAAAAATATAAAGAACCAGAATCCAAAATATAGATTTTCCAAGGAATATATGAGGAAACTCATTGTTGAAAATGACCTAAATTGGGATACAAAGGTAGACATTACTTTTTCTTTTAATTAAATTTTTTTAAAGCAACAGACACAACACAAACAATTATTGAAAAATGATAATAGTTTTGACAGATATACATATATATGTACAAAAGAATTCTTAATACGCACACATAATTGCGTTTTGTTACGTTTCGTTCATTTTCGTTCATTTTTGCTTTCGGAGGGGAAGAGCGCTTCTCGAGCGCACCTTACGGAAGAAAATTGACAGCTACATGTAAATTGTTTTAGTAAACTAGTCTCGAATCTCTCGTGCATTATGGTTTACGTGTGCATTTGACGTTTCGGAAAGAAATTTTTCGTTCGTTTATGACATTAGTTTCCGACAGCGTCCACCTATTATAGTTCGACCTTTAGGTGTGTGCTTTATTTTGTTTTTTGTTTACAGATTATCGCACTTCGCTGTCAGAACCCATACGAAGTTTGCGAAACTTGGTGAAAATTTCAAATTACCAAACAGAAATTATACTAATTGTAGTAGATTTTCTTAAGGGATTTTCAGTAAACGTCACTTTGATATTCCACGAACATTTTGTTTTTATCAATGGAAAACTCTAATCATTATCATTTCGATTTTACTCGCAAGATCACTGGTTCAGCGCTGCTCAATTTCGTCTTATTCAATTGAATAACTCGACCAGATTTCTTCTTAAATATGGCTGCTGTCAAAGATATTGAGAAGCCCCAAGGAGGAGATTCTGCATCTGTGCATCGTGTTCGTATTACCTTGACTTCAAGGAATGTACGTTCGTTGGAAAATGTCTGCCGCGACTTGGTCCAAGGTGCTAAGACACAGAAACTCCTCGTAAAGGGCCCAGTACGCATGCCGACCAAGATCCTCCGCATCATTACACGTAAGACACCTTGTGGTGAAGGTTCAAAGACTTAAGATCGTTTCCAGATGAGACATCACAAGAGAATCATCGACTTGCACTCGCCATCTGAGATCGTCAAGAAGATCACATCCTTCAACATTGAACCCGGTGTAGAGGTCGAAGTCACCATTGCTAAATGCAATCGGACGCTTTTTATACATGAAACAATAAAAGTAGCTTAACTCTTATTCCATTCCATGGTGTAGTAAACTCGTGGAATAAAGGTGGAATTAGCGTTTTTTTTATTAATATGGCTGTAAGAGTTTTACTTAGTTTTACTTAGGCCCATTTGCTGAAACGAAACACATAAATGTATGTTCAACTTAAATGCTTATGTTTCAATTTTTCCTCAGCGTAAACTGTCACATAAGCTCACTCAATGGAAACCCAGAAATTATAAGTATGGGCATTGTGATGTGCTTTTCGCTTTCCAGCCAAGGTTTTGCTTTTAAACATTGCCAGGGCCAGAAAAACACTAAAACTTCATTAGGTATTAAAAGTCTTAAAAACCTCATAGCAAAATTTTTATTCCAACTACTCTTAAATTTTATATAACAAATAAGTTTCGTTCTTAGTTTTATTCAATATTCGGCGGCCTACGCATGGCACTGGCATTTATACTAGTCAAGGATTAGCTACGGGTCATCTAGCTCAATAATATTCTGCAATCTATTATTCGAGTATTTTGTTATTTTGGGTATTTGGTATTCTGGTACTCTGGATTTCTGGTATTCTGATCGCTAGCATACTAGCTATTGATATTGGTGGCTGCTTTTGGAATAGCAGGCTTTCGTAACTTTCAAACCACGCTAAAGTTTGATACCACTCCAGATCGGGAAGTACCGAAAACCCTGGTGGGAAATCAGGAAGTTTCTTAACTTCGGAATTAAAACCCCTTACCATGGGTGAAGAGAAGTCAGAACAACGAAATGTTCGACTTTAATCGTCAGTGAAACTGATTCTATAATCGACTTTAATATTGCTTACACTTATGCTGAAAACAGATGTGCAGCTTTTTCCAATGCAGCGAAAATAAATTTACACAGGTTCTTATGAGGGCTGACATATTTCAGGCTCTGTATGCAGCCTTTGCTGCACGATGTCTTTATTTCTAATTTCGCTGCATGGGAAAAAGCTGCACATCTGTTTTCGGCATTACACTACTTGACCATGACCAAAAGGGTGATTTTAATCTAATTAGGCTATGACCTGCTGAGTTCAAAAGTAGTGTGAACACTGTGAACCATTTATTTACCCCAAAAAAACATTACACCTTTATCTTCAAAATAGTTACTTCGCTTCTAAGCATCTAAAATTGTTGTGAAAAATCATTTGTGTCTGAAAAAGAAAAGAAGAGAAATGTGACCTTTCACAGGTAACATCTTCAAAAATCACGCCCTAATAATAATCATTCTTTGTTATCCATACATACAAGTGGGTCCAGTTTTTTTCTGTAGGACACATTTTGTACTTTGTATTAAAAAAAAAAAAAAAAAACTCACTGGTTCTTAAGAAAATTCAATACAATAATTTGAAGACCTAATAATGTCGACGTACTGCAGAACTACAAGCACACTACAAAGGTATGAACTTACCTATGTATATGCTTTTGCTTAGAAACATAAAAACACTTTTTCTTATTTTTCCAACACTTGAATTATTCTTGTTGCTGTATGCTGACGAATTGCTTTGGAATTTGAGACACATTGGCAGTGACCGTGAAATTTAAAATAAAAAATAAAAATCACTTGCATTCGACTTTCGACATGTGACACTCAAGCGTAATTCAAGCTTCATTTTCACATCCTCAGACAATGACAATGACACCGAAACCGACAATGATACCTACCGCCTAAAATTTTAATGACTCAACAGTTTATTTTTTTTTTTTCTTCGACAAAAAGATATCTTTGTGTACGCATCCCTAAACATTGAGTAGCTTGTATCACCCAACCCAAATGAGGACTACACATTCTTGACTTTTTTTTAATTTTATTTTTCATATAGGTGAGGTATATACATATATAGGTACTTAAGGTGACCATATGCGTGTTTTTTTGAAAAGTTATTTTCAGTGAAATCTATATATAAATAGCCTTAAATAAATTTTGCGGTACCATTTTCTCAAAAATTTTATATGGTTGGAAATTGCGGAGATGTGCAGAATATACACACGCTGTGGGTCATTTTTGTTTTTGTACAGTCGAACACTGTGCATATTTAAAAATAAAATAAAAAAATGTCTTTTCCTTCAATATTTTCAAACAAATTAAAAGTGTCGAATTTCGACACAAGGCGATACTAGTAGAATTAAAATAACTGATGATTAAAACAACAGTAAATTTGAAATATTAATAAAATGGTATATTTTTGAATTAACAACATATAGTGTAGTCAAAGATACTGCCATATTAATTTAACAAGTTTCTGAGATTTCGGACAATATTTCATGGAAATTTTCATCAAATGGAAAAATAAATCTAGTGAGCTCTTTTGAAGAAATCAACTGTAAACCAAAATTGAATTGAATTGAATTGAATTGAATTGAATTGAATTGAAATATAAAACATATCGATTGGTCACTCTGTTTTGTATTGATGAATATAATGGCGTGAGTCTCGTGATGTCTTCTTTTTTGTCGCACACTTGACGATGACGACAACTGAACTCTATACCCCGGAAAGTCGATCACCTTGGACTTTCGTGGCTTTTTTTTGTCAAGCTAAGGCGATACTGTCTGAAGTCTGAGAATATGAGGATGAAACAAGACATCTAATCAATGTATACGTTACATTAAACTCGGCGCGATGATGATATAATGTGCAATATATGTATGCATGAATATAGAAGGATACAAATTCCATGTACTAAAACGGATAAAGGAAGCTTTATCGGAAGGATAGATAAAGTAATACCTTCATATAAGCAAACTGTCGATTAGAAATTGAGGATACAGGAGGCAGATCGGATTTCGTTGTATAGCAGCAACCAAAACGAAAAGCATAAGATTGCGCGCAAAATAAAGAAGAGATGAGAATGCGAAAATATATTTTGATTTGATTTTATGAATTACCTACCTGGCCTGGCAACCGGTCGGTACTCGGTAATGAAAATTTACTCACAGATTAGAGCGGGAACTGAGAACTGTGCTGTTAGCTTTTTAAAAAATACCATCGTCTCTTTCAAGTTCCATAAGAATGAGGTGAAAATGAAATACAGGTTTAATGCTTTACACAATTACTAAAGTTAAATATCTAAGAACATCGTTGGGGACAAAAAATATATAGTCCATGGTACCTTGAGGTTGTTGTGGAATCGGTATCAGAGTCAAATTAGCTGCTGGAGCTAATGGCTTTGATGTCTAGCTGTCCACCCAGCAACCGATGACTTCATTAGGACTTTGAAGTAGGTAGATATGCATTCACAAGCTCATCAGAAATTTATTGGAGGAAAACATAACATGCTCTCGCTCAGTGAAGAGATGCATCAGTCTCCTTATACTTGAATCGTCAATGTGCTAATCGAATTGACGGATAGGCACAGCTCGTATTTAACTTCATAGATGCGCACATTTCAAGGGGCAAACGTTGACTGTGACCATTTTCTTGTTGCGGCAGAATTGGGCTTTTCCAGAATCTGACTCTGTCTTTTCTCTTTCTAATTTTGACAGTTCTTTAATCGAAAAGAAGCTCTAGATGGGGGGAAAACAACAATACAATCAAATAGAAATACACACCGATACTGTTCGCGCCTTTAATAGTGTGTTTGTTTTCCCCCCATCTAGTATTTTTGACGTTTGGTGGAAGTTCTCAATTAAGAGCTTGACTTTCGAACGAAAAAACATTGCGAACCACCCGGAAGAAGAAATTCGTCGTTGGATGTCTTAGGACACATGAAGTTGCTAAAACGAGAAGCTTTCCTCTGTGGCATGTGCATTCGTGCACGTGCAGAGATGTCAACAACCAGTAGTCCCAGTTCCGTTAGATTATGAAAGAGGTTCTACAAGCGATCCCATGGAAAGAAAAATAGCCGTGGTATAATGGTGAATGCGTGCACTAAAAAAAGGTGACAGAACATGCACCTGCGTTAAACAAAAATGAAATTGTATCGAAATAGGGGAGGAAGGAAAAGAATATCCTTTGTAGAAAGTAGAGGCCTTACATATAGCCTCCCAGTGGAAGAAGATCGAAGAAGATCGCGATCGAACCGACCGACATACACCCAGACTCTTTATAAAAAAAAGTCAAGCAACTGGCTACTGGTTTTTAAACCTAGACACAGGCCTATTCACAAAAATACAGGGAATAGTAAATGTTTTCAAGCTGCATTTCCAACAGCTGCTGATTAATGTAATTGATGTAATGTAAAGGGAGTGATAGAGTTAAAAAAAAAAACCACCTTTAATCAATGTTGACCTAGTTCTAACACCAAGTATAAAAGAAGTACCCGTTCGGACTTAGGTATAAAGAAGCTTAAAGCGTAGACACCTGGTTCACGTTACCGAACACAACTGACAGTCCGTTGACTGTCGTGAGCAAAACTGTCACACGTAATCGATAATGTGTATGTGTGTAAAAGAAGTTCACCGACCAATTCTGAAAGATGTTTTCACCCAGATGATGTGAATGGAAGGAAACGTCCGATTGCGGGACGATTAGCTCCATGTGTCTCATCAACAAGAGAAGCGATTCTATCGATTCGATATTGCAAGAATTGTCGTGGAATATCAGTTCTAAAAGTGCATCTTAACCCATTAAAGTTCATCTTAACCCATTCTGCAACACTTTAATCGGCAAATACATATACAAATGTGAATTCCGGTCCGGCAGATTAACTTTAGCCAAATCTTCACAATTAGGCAAACCTTGAATTTCAAGTCGAAACCGATCATCTCTTCTTCAACATTCAAAGCCACATATGATAGCATTCACAAACAGTAGCTCTATTTGGCAGTAGCCGAATTCTGTCCCTTCGTTCTGTAACTCTCACATAGCAAAAATCAGTCGAGAAACGGTGAAAAATGGAACAAAACTCATATAATTTGTTTCAGTTCTCATCGTTTCTCGACCAAGTTTATCGATGTGAGGGTTACAGAACGTAGGCACTGGTTTCTGGGAAAACGGATCTTGTTGTATCACGTGACATTAAGAAACACAGAACACACGGTGATGAAATGGGGCATATTCTAAATAAGTACGTACCTACAAGAGTTGGGCTAAGAGATGTGCTATCATGTGTTTGTGTTTATTATTCTTGTTCTGAACAGATAGGGTGCAGGGCAAGCGTTAGTGCCTGTTTACATTGTATTTTTAATGATTCATGTTTTCGTTCATCAAAATGTTCCTCGTGTTTACATTATAGAGAAAAAATCCTTTGTCCCCTTTCACACAGGGCAACTGAGTTGCCGGCAACAATTAGTTTATAGGCGAAAAGGGAAGGAAGACAGAGGGGGAAATGAAATCTCCCCGGTCAACAAATTCAGGAGATTTTTTTGACGTTTCTCTTCACACTACGTTTGTGTGCGTTCAACCAAGGTAGTTTAAAAGGAAAATAAAGAATATCTCCGGGTTTTTGTTGCTTGCGTGTGAAAGGTACAAGAGATTGTTAAGGAGATTTAAAGAAAACGTCAAAAAAATCACCAGCAACTAGTATCTTCGTGTGAAAGGGGACTTTCATTTCAATCCACCCATCCCTATATCACACCCTTAAAAACCATGTACTCTAACTCACACAAAAAAATCTTCATGCTGAATCCGAAAACATTTATTGAAACTGGCTCATCGGCGTAATTTGGGTGGAATTAACCCTTCTCTTTCTTACCCACACAAAATCTACCCATCTCACTGGATGCGCCGTTCGTCAAAAATACAATGTAAACAGGCACTTAGCACATCATAACGTCTCATTACTCTGAGGCCACACGAGCGAGTATTCGCTACAATTGCAATACACTGAAATTTTTGTTAACCATACCTAGAAATTAAAGCAATTCGATAGTCAGTTGGGTTGCGTGAGAAAATCGATTGAACAATCATCGTTTTGACAATAGCTGTCTCTATAGCATCTGAAAAGAAATGTAAGTGAGCGCTCGAAAAAACAATGACCGGTCAATCGATCGTCTTACGCGATCTGGGCCCTTAAGAGAAATGAGTGAGGCAAATACAAATAGGAGTTTTCTACAGCAAATGATTTTCCACTTTGTAATGAAAAGGACTCTAGGCTGTTTCACAATGCGACGAGAAAACGAGACGTCAGCGTGACGAGAAACGCTTTCATCTTTTTCTCGTTATAACATCGTTCCTCAATTCACAATGCAGCGAGTTATTCACAGAGACAGCGTAGAATTATTTGAGTTTGTCAGTGAATTTGGGAAATAAAATACAAAATTTGAAAAAAAAAAAAGAAAATGAAAATGTTAAAAAAACTGCTTTTAGTACTTTTGGGAGTGTTTATTTACAAAAAAGCAAAATGTAAAAAAAACCAAAAGTGAGCAGAAGAAGACGGTGGGAATGTTAATGAAAAAATTAATTATTCGCAAAATAAAAACACATATTTGCTCGCCATTTTCGGTATTTTATTTATTTATCTACACAATTAATAAATATAAATACAAATACAGATACGCTCGGTGTCCTCTTCTCAATTGTCAAAATGAAAATCGTCGTCTCGTCGCGTCTTTTTTTCAATTTTTCGAAATCATGGCGTGACGGGACGACGAGAAACGCTTTATTGTGAATACTCTGGTATATTCTCATTGTTTGAAATTGGTTTGACAGCTACGACGATCTCTCGTCACGTTCACGTCTCGTTTCCTCGTCGCATTGTGAAACAGCCTTCTCTTTGCTGATTGTACGTAAATAAAAAAATAAATAAATAAATTTGCTGGCACAACAGCTCATGAAGAACTAGGGCCTAGAGACTTACAACTCTCAACCATTCTTGTGTGCGTGTCTGCAGGAATGGAAGGGACCTACAGTTTATTGCTGAATCCGAACGGCTAAGGTAAAGCCCAAAACAGATGTGCAGCTTTTTCCAATGCAGCGAAAATTAATTTACACAGGTTCTTATGAGAGCTGACATATTCCAGGCTCTGCATGCAGCCTTCTCTGCACGATATCTCTATTTCTAAATTCGCTGCATGGGGAAAAAGCTGCACATCTGTTTTGGGCTTAAGATACACTTGGGGGATTTGTCACTTTCTCGCAAGAGGTAGGAGCCCTGAAAAATACGTTTCTCTTTAGGTGGCAGAGGCTGGGAATCGAACCCAGACCTCTGGAATGACATTAATGACAGTGTAAAGTGTAATGCACTAATTCTTGCTTCTATCTATAAAAGTATGAGAGGAAACATGTGTAGATAATATATAAACAATTTTCAACCTTCAAATCATCATAATAACACGATCAATTTGTGATATGTTACAAACGATTTATATCGTTCTTCTAATCGCAACATTAACAGCACGTTCAACTGGTAATACATCATTTACGACACAGTAAGTTGATAAATCGTGCAAAACAAGATTTCAACATGAAAAGTTCATGAATTTATTGCCTAGAAATATAAACGTACCTATTTGTAATAAACATATCCGAATATACAACTTTAAAAGTTTTAAGTCATCTCAATTTTTTTCCAGCAGGCTCATCCGTCGTCGTCCGTTCAAAATCATTGTACTCATACTCAAAACAAATTAAGTTCAAAAATAGAACTTCGTCAGCCAAATTGAAAAATGCGAAAAGTAAAGTGAACAAAAAAATAAACAAAATTTTAATTCGGTTTTCACAGAATATAATATAAACATTGAAGAGGACCAAAGTAGGTACACTTGAATAAAATAAAATAAGACAAAAGTTACACAAAACAGATGCAGTTCTTCAAAATAATATAAAATGCAAAAATTAAAACAAAACTTTAATCTGCATTTGAAAATAGAATTCTATCTGTGCAATCTCTTGGATACATCATGAATGTTTCCTCAAAAGAGTAAATCTTTTAATTTAAAATATTATGGGAGATGCTGACAGCGGACACGGATTACGGATAGCGCACAACGACCAGTGGAGATTTATTTTTTTGTTTTGTCCAATTGTACAGCTTGTTCGTCAGTTTTCGCGTTTGTAAAATCATTATTGAATGGTTGAGAGTAGACTTTTGGCTAATTAGTGAGAGAAATAGTTTATAATGTGAATAATGTTTTCGGATATTGCTGACAGGAAAATGGATGCAAATATAAACACCAAATCAATTAACAATTAATCAATGTCAAAAATATTGCACATTGCAGTGCAAAGACTGAAAGTGTTGCTGAAGAGGGTTCATGGGTGCTACTTAAATTTAAAAAACACTCAAACTAAATTTTTAAAAATTAAACTTCTTCTACAAGGTTGGTTGGTTTGGATATGTTTGAATTTAAAATGCATTCTTATGAATAATAAAAAGATGACTGATGGATTTGGTAGGCGTAGGAGCTTTCCAGACGAGTTTAAAGATTTAAAATGGCACCACATGAACAATTTGAGTAACATATATTAGCTACAAGGCTAAAATTCCCGATCAGTTAAATTAAAAAAAAAAAAAATATCGAATTGCTAGTGTTTCCAAAAGTTCAAGGGCTGCAACCACTTTTCTTTTCAAAATTATAAGTTAATATTAAGTATGTAAATATGAATACATGTATGATATTTTTTTTTTTTCAAAACCACAGGACGGGCACATAAAGGCGCCCGCAAGAGGGGGGGGGGGGGGGGTGAGAGGGATACTTGCCACCCCTAACTCAGCGGTTTTCGGTTTGTTATGACATTTTTTGTTGTAAAACATGAAATTTTTAAGTTTACACTTTACATAAATATTGTTTAATACACACATAATGTAAATATTGATGGAAATAGAAAAGTAGCAGATTTTTGTATTAATTTTCTACTGTAAAAAAATTGTTGTTTTTGTTTTATTTAATTTAGATAAAAGTAGTTTTTTTTTTTAGAGTTTACTAAGAGCTACCAAAACATGTTTGTCAACTTTGAATTTTTGTTTTAGCAACCATACAAAAACTTTGGCTTTCCGAATTTACTCTTATTGCTATGAATTATTACAGCCTACATTTTTAAAGCCTTAAATCCGCAGAATCGCTGTGAATTATTATAAAAATATCGAAAAAAAAAGTTTCTGAAAAACGTGTATCATCTCACTTTCTTTGTGCATGCTCAAGCTTAGCCCAGACTAAAAAAGGAGCACTCAGAAACCAGTTTACAACTAACTGGACGTGACGCTGGCTTAGGAACTTCCTGAGTCTGAGATTTATTAATATTTCAGAATAGTTCAAGGATGAAGAGGGTTTATGTCATTTCTTTTGAGAATCGCCAAGCCTGGTTATACAACATTAACTATGCTATTTACTTTACCTACATAGTAAGAAAAACTGCGTGCTCATATAATTTTTTTATCTATTCAATGCATTCCATAAGCAAATATTTCCAATATCTAATAGTCCATACCATATTCACTTGATCTCCTGTTTCTACAAAACCTACTCAAAAGTCATACCACATTTTAAACTTCATTTCACATGTCGTACCTATTTATAATAAGTAGGTATGCATGTGTGTGTTATAAATAATGGTTTTCTCCATTAAATCTAATAATATAAATTAATTCGTAAATTTTATACCCTCAGCCGTGTCAATGAACTAAACTTCGGAAATTTGTCAAGCTCAACAACTTAATTTCACCATATCAGCCGACAGGCATTCTGTCCTCTCAAATCTACAGACATACCCGCAAACTCGTGCATATCACAAGGTCTAAAACAAAAAAAATAATAAAAAAATTATAATGGCATCTGCAACACAATTCCTGCATCTGACTGTAATAATATGCCATTAGCATGCAATTTCAGTGTTGTACATGTCAACGTGTTTTTCCACTGTGTGGGCAGCAAAGTCTCAAGGCACACGGATTGGGTAGTAATTTCTGGAGCAGGATTTAAAGAATCCAAATAACATTCCCAGTATGATGTCAGGCGTGGTTATGAAACACAGTGAAATAACTTTTTCGTCCAAATGCGTCAGGAAAAATTTCATGAAAAAAACATTATGGCCAATCAAGTGCAGCAGATGCATGCAGGCAGAATGTATATTCTTGTTCATGTTCACATCAAAATCTACCTCCGCTGTTGCATTAGGGTTCGCTTTCACTCACAAAATGGCATTCCTTGTTTCAAACTGAAAAAAAAAATAGTGACGAAAAAAAAATCGTTCAAAGTTAATTCCGAGAAAAACGAATTATCCTGCAATGCCTGGAAAATATCCCTGAAAAGATTGGCGTTTTATTTTCAAATTCGTCCTTCTGTGTGCGATGGGGGTTTTTCTAAGCATGGGGAAGATGGTCGTATAGAGTTGAATTTTTCCCATGGACCTCGTTTCACAAAACAGAGTTAAAACGTGTTCAAATTCAACATTGCATTTATAGTAAATAAATGAAATTGAAGGACTCGAGAGAGAGAGAGAAAACGGAACCAGCATCAGCAGCAGGATTATATTATGGTGTTCAAAGTGATTTTTTGGGTTTTGGAATTGTTGGTTTATCGATTTCTCTTTCGGAGCCACACAAAATTCTGAAGTATAGTGAAGCAAAAACAATATACAACAAAATTTTCACATGGGAAATGTAGAATGCAGTTTGGACATCTTTTTGGTTCTTTCAGTGAGTTGTGAATACAATTGCGAAATTTCATTCTTGAAATTAAATTAAATTGGTATGTGATTTGTGAAACAATTTTTTAGGTACCTAATATTTTTAACTTTTGCTGCGAGAATGAAGTACATATGTAGGTACTTAATGAAAGTTCTTCAAGTTCCAAAACAAGGCATATGAGCACTGAGAATTGCCCCAGCTATGACATTAAAACTATCCCATGCCATCAAGCAATTACATAATAAAGTCAAACTCGAAAGCAGACATCTTTGGTCACCAAAAACAGAAAATTCTTCGAGGAAATTTCGACTTCAGACCACGCTGGCTGGGCATGCAATGAGACAAGACTTTTGTAAAGCTAAAGTGTTGCCGCCAGCAGCAACAAAAGGAATTATTCCATCATTAGTAGCAACGAAACAGCTAATAAGAGTTCCCGTGCCAAGAGGGTAAGGATGATTTCAAGTTGTTTAATTTTTTATATTTAAAGTTTTGTTTTTTATTTTATTTTTCTGTCTAAAATATTACTACTAATTAAAAAAATATTATTACTAATTAAAATCTTGGTAGTAGCCGTGGCGTGATGGTAAGTGCGATGGACTGTCATGCCGGAGGTCTAAGGTTCGATCCCCAGCCTCGCCACCTCTTGCGAGGAATTGACAAATCCTCCAAGAGTATCTCCTGTCACAGAAAAGTGCCGCTCGTTAGCTGTTCGGATTCGGCAATAAACTGTAGGTCCCCTCCATTCCTGCAGACACGCACACAGGAATGGTTGAGAGTTGTAACTTGTAAGTCACTAGGCCCTTGTTCTTCATGAGCTGTTGTGCCATCAAATTGATTTTATTTTTATTTAATTAAAATCTTGGTCGAAATACTATATATATAATATAATACATATTTATTATTTAAATTGGAAAAATTAAACTTACAGTCCAATAATAAAGGTAAACAATGTTTGCATTGATCTACAAATGTCTATCGAAACATGGTCCTTCGTGCCGGATTTTTTCAGCGAAATTCTTGACTATCTTTTGCATATTATTTGAGATGTGCTTTGTGAAAAATTAGAAAATGGATGAATTGGGGTGTTTTTTATTATTTTATTTTAAGAAAACGAATAAAATGAATCAAAATACTGATGAATTCTTCGATGAGGGGTGTTTGAGAGAAACCAGAGGAGAATGCAACCAAAGCGGTGGCGCAGGTATAGAAAAATGGGATGTTTAAAAGTAGCAAAAGTGAAAAACAGTAAATAAACTCTTTCAAATCATCCTTGCCCTCTTCCTACGGGAACTCTTATTAGTTGTTGCTGTGCTGTGTCGTTGCTTCTAATGATGGAATAAATCCTTTTGTTGCTGCTGGCGTCAGCACACGGGGGGAGTATAAGTCAAAATTTGGTCAAAATGATATAAGTACATCATTCGACTCTTAAATCGATGTGGCATTTTTGGGAAAAGCAGTATAAGTCTATTGCACACACACTATAAAAGGCAGTGGTCAAAGTAACATAATTCTATGAGACATCATTCTGAGAGGTTCGAGCAGTATAAGTCAACTTATACTATTATGATTATGATTCATGGATGTTTAAAACCTTTTTTCCCTTTCCTGAAAAATTGCAATTTTTGACACCCACCTTATAATTGTAAAATACTTTACAATTCTAAATTTTCTGTTCACATATGGTTGGAAGATTTAGAGGAACACCATGCCTCAGTATTATTTTCAAAATGTTCAAATGCAATACCGCTTGAAATATTTAGAAGCACCACACTGCAAAACTATAACACATCTGTCGAGCCATTTACAAGCTATATACCTACTTTTTTTGAAAAATCCTAAAACGCAGTTTTCTTACGATAACTTACATCATAACACGTTGGAAGTTAACTTTGTCAAAATTGTTGAAGCTGTGTTTTTTATTTCGAAGAAAAACCCAAAATGGAAAAAAGGACCACCTTAATAAAAACAGACTTGTTCTTCCAAACAATTTTATACCTAAAAGCAATTGAACAAAAAAAAAAATAAAAACTTTTAACATAAAAGTCTTTGGTTTGAAAGATAAAGTAAAACTATTCTTACAAATTATTTTACAGCTGCTTAAAAACAAAGAAATCAGATAGAAATCCAAGAATTCTTCCCTCAACGGAGTAGTTTTTATCTTACACCTGCCTGTATGCAATATGCATTTTTATTCTTGATTTTTAGCCTCCAGCATTTTTCGCTCAAATCAGAGTCTTTTGCATGAACAAAAAGTAAGAAGGAATCTGCTACTGACCCCCTTTAAGATTATAAGAAAAATACTTACAACACGAATACGTATACAATTAGGTACAGTGTACTCTCTCCTTACAAACACCTCCCATAAGCGGACACCTATCATATCCGGACATATTTTAAAGAACGGAATTAAATACATGATTTTTTATAGTATTATAACTCTCCCACAAGCGGACTTTCTCATAACTGGACGCGGACACTAATTTTAATAAACGAAATGGCTACAAGAAATTTGGCCCGATGAAAAATGGCCCCAAAAATTTATATGAAAAGCAACAACAACAAAAAATTGATTAAATTTCGTAAATTGGGGTAATTTTTCATTTTGTTGAGGCCTCTTAATTTTTCATTTTGGGGTTGAATTTCATTATGAAAAATGACCCCACTTTTATCTGTTCCTGTTGTTTTACGTTTATATTTTTGGGCCCATTTTTGGTTTAAGCTTTTCTTTCTTTTTTGGGGATATTTTTCATTAAGTTTGGGATCATTTTTCTATTTCGAAAATAGGGTAATTTTTCATTATGAAAAAAAGCCCCCGCTTTGGGGCTATTTTTAATTATTTGTTTGTGGCCAAATTTCGTGTAGCCAAACGAAATACATTCTGACTCTCTTTTAAGCGGACAGAGTACTATTTTTCCCATTTATATAAGGTCAACTGAGGTACTTTTTGAATGGTAACAAACATCTTGTCGAATTTTGAAAGATAGCTAAGCTATAGAATTAAAAATCTGCAAATGAAAAATTAAAAAAAAAAATTAGTTGCAGAAATTTGGAGATCGGTTAAAATTTGTAGTGCCTCGCAAGCTCTATTCTGAAAAACTGACTATATTACAATTTTTTCTCATAATCGGCCACGTTTCGGTACCGGAAAAATTTTTTGGTACCGTCAGTGTCCGGTTATGAGAGAGTTCACTACACATTTCATACACACCATGGACATGGAGTTGGCTCTTTTTTTAGCTGGTTCTTTCTTGTTTGATTTTTTAACCTCAAATCGGCTAAAAGCCAAAAAGTTAAATGAAATTTAAGAAATTTAAATAAATGCAAAAGGCTACACGTACACGAAAACGGAGACCATGTACATTTTATATAGTCCAGTGATTATTAGCCATTTGACTCCAGAAAAATCTCCAGAAAGCTAGATTTTGGCATACAGCCTCCTGGATGGTGTTCTTAAGAAACTTAAGATAGTCCTCATCGATAGGAGCGCCACCGCTAACAATTATACGGGGGGTTAAAGGCCCCCAAAATTAGTTTTTCAGCAATATTTCCTTAACAGTGCCTTGTACAGAAAAAATTTTGATGACGAATTTTGTAGCTTAGAAAATTTCCTACAAAAAAGATGTTGACACTTTTCTTTATAAAAATAACGGTTAGCCATTAGCCCGTGGACTATTGGTTAGTTCGTTGGACTCTCACGCCAGAGGTCTGGGTTCGATTCCTATCATCTGCCACCTCAAAAAAATGTTTTTCAGGGCTACTGCCTCTTGCGAGGAAGTGACAAATCCTCCTAGAGTATCTCCTGTCATAGAAAAGTACCTAAGAGGCTGGTTATAGCGATCAGGAAAACGCATCAGGGAAAAATTTTGTTTTGTAAAGTTCAATGTTTTATCATACGATTTGAAGTATAAAAGGATACAAATCGATGATAAATCATTTGAAATATTTATTTCATTAAAAAAAAAATTTCTTTAAAATAAATATTTATTCTATAAAATGCATTTCCCGAGGGAAACTCGTTTTCTGTACGGAATTTCCATCAGGAAAATGAATTAGTACTTGTTTTAGGCAAAGTATTTCCTCCAATTTAAATTTATTCATGAAAAAAAAATATTTCAATTGATTTACCATCTATTTGTATCCTTTTTATTCTTCAAAACTATACAAAACAAATTTTTTTCCTGGTGCGTTTTCCTGATCGCTATAACTGGCCCCTAAGCTAGCCGTTCGGATTCGGTAATAAACTGTAGGCCCCTTCCATTTCTGCAGACAGGAACACAGAAATGGTTGAGAGTTGTAAGTCACTAGGCCCTAGTTCTTCATGAACTGTTGTGCCATCAAATTTAGTTTTTTATTTTTGTATTTATATATTTTTATAATAGGTAGGTATATACAGCGCCGGATCTACGACTTTTCCAAACAGGGCAGAAACTTAATTTGGCGCCCCTTCAGCATTTGAGGTAGATGATTAAAAAAATGAGTAATAGGTACCTATGTACTTATACTTGTTGGTTGGATTTTTTGAAACAGGGAGAATACTTTTTACTTAGCAACTTTTATGTACGTATGACATAAATAATTAAATAAATATTAAAATCCAAATTTTGAATAAAATTAAGAAAATTTTGATGAAATTAATCTTTCTCAAAATTTTACGTAGTTCAGTACTATTTTTGTTATTTATATTCAATGGGCCCATGCAATTTTTAGTGAAAAACTTAGGCCCAGTTTTTCATTGGTTAACTTAACAGTTAACTTCAAAAGAAATTTTCAAAAAATAAAAGAGTTTTAAGCATAAAAGACTACGTCTTATTGGTACTCACCTGCATACTTAAATAAATTGAGTTGCCTCTCCCGCCCAAGTTTAATGAGATGAAAATATTTATAAAAACACAATGCCACTGCTTGTCAAATCAATTTTTATGAAAAAATTCCTTCAAATTGATTGATTTATGAACCGAAAATAACAATAAGAATGTCCCATTTTTTGTCTTTATTCTTTGCGTTAAATAATTTTGTTTTCTTATACAATAAATGTATTGTATTTAAACAAACACAGTTAAATTTAATATTAAGATTGAATATTACAGTTCACAGCTGATATTTTCAACAGGGAATCCAAAAAAAACTATGGAATTAACCATCCACTTTAACCTTTAATAACTTTGGAAGGAGTGCTGTAATTAAATAATTAGCTGAGAACATTTTTAAAGAAAATTCAATTTCCTTTAAGAATACGTCTCAATTATTTCTGAACATTAACCGGTTGTAAAGTAATAAAAAAAGAACAAACAAAATAAAAAAGCGACCACTAAATATATTACCATGGCTTATTATTTCACCAAACGCTAACTAAAAAGCTAGTGGCATTAAAAATCGAAGACATTTTCATTTTTTTTAAGCCAGTCTAGTGTACATACATAGTTTGAATTACATTTTCAGTTCTTTTAACTTGTTTTGAGATACCTGGGCGAAACGCATTGGACTAAAGGTCGCAAAAAATCTTTTATTTGAATTTAATTCAATACAGTCCACTAAAAAACAACAAAAATATTTTTCTTTTATTTTTGTTATTCCTCTTTTTGATAAATAGCTAGTTATTTCATTTTTTAATTTTAACTGCCTAAGGTATATATATAGGTCTACAATTTTTTTTTTTAATTTGTTGCTTGTTGATGGTCTATTGAAGAGAGTGTCTTCTCGAATTTGGCGCCCCTAAAGTTGCTGCCCGGTGCACGTGCCCCGGTTTGCCCCCCATAGCTCCGGCGCTTGGTATATAAGCATATATTATTTTTGGAAAACTATGACATTTTAGAGTTAAAAGCAAAAAAAAACAGTATTTTTTAATTTTTATCATTTTTTTTAAATTATGATATTTTTTAAACGATCAATGTTAGAAAATAAAAATATAAGTACTTCTCTTAGAGCGTCACATAATGAACAATTTTTGCACGAATATGTTTTCAAGAAAATAAACCGTTTACAAGTTATATTCGAAAAAGCGACATTTTCGTTATTTTACTATTTTGAACGGTAAGGCACCAGTTATTGCCATTATTGAAAACGATCATTATTATTAGTTTTATTACTAGTTTTAAGTCGTTTGGAAAGCTTTGTTTATGTTTTTTTGTAAGCAAAAAAAAACATTATGACTAATTTATTATTTCTACCATCAAAAAAAATTAATTTTGGCCAAACCTTCCAGATAAATTATTTCAATGATGGAATTACTTTACCAATGAAAAATTCAAAGTCATTTTACGTTGAAGCTTGGGCCGGAATTAAATTTTTTTTTTACTAGAATAATAATTCAAGTCATGGCCTATATTTTGGCATTTAAATATTTACCGATTAGACTTTCTATGTCCCAAAATTAGCATTTAAAATTTTCAGTGATGGTTTTCAATGTTAGCTATAACTGGCCCCTAAGTCGGAGGAAGAAAAATGTGACAATTTATTTCGTAGAAAATCTCATGATGTACAAGTTTTGCCTTAAAAACTATGCTATAGCTTTTAATTTTTATAATAACTTTTTATGAAAGCCAGTTTCGACAATGGAGTTTTAAGGCAAGATTCCTTATTAGAAAATAAAGAATTTTGCATTTAAGCGTTTTTTTATAAGCACGTGTTCAACACAACCGTCAACGTTTTTTTTTTTTTTTTTTTTTTGTAGTGGAGGACAAGCTTGTTGGTTAAGGTGTCCATCAAGAGATCATTTTCATTCTAGAAGAGGATTTTTTTTCTCAAACTTCCCATTAACAAGTTAAAGGGAAGTTAAAAGGGAATGCGAAATACACCTGATAATCCTGTTTGTTTTCAAACCAAAAAAAAAAATACATATGTATGTATGTTAGTCTTTTCTCTGTTCACTTGCCATACAAAGCAGAACAAAAATAAATGTCCTTGCAAAATCGCAATCGAACATTCACACGTCAAAGCTAAACGGCAGTTTGTCTTTTAGTTAACGTTTTTGTACCTACAGTAATTTTTTTTTTTTTCAAGAGTTTTTTTCCGTACTTTGGTGACATACATTACAATATACTTTATTTCTGAGTGCATGTCCTGCGGCTGTATTTAACTTGGGAATTGTTTTTGTCTTTTCAAACATGTTTCTGTTCGAGTTATTATCAGGCACGCAGCCAGAGGGGGGCTTGTTATAAACCACAAACGTAATCTACTGAGGCTTTTTTATATATTGAAAAGATGGTCTGTAATTTTCCCTAAGCCTAAAGACTTTAATATTCATCATCAGATTAATAGAACCCAAGATATTAGCATTTTAAACGAACCTTATCAGCGTTTATCTTGGAAACTTTGTTGGTTAATTATTGCGTTGTAAAAACGCCAATAAGATTCGCTTAAAAAGCTGAGGTATATCTTGGGTTCCATTGATCTAATGGTGAATATTAAAGTCTTCAAGGTTAAGGAAAATGACAGACCATCTGTCGCTGTAAATCTGGCTCGGTAGATTCAAAAAATTAAGGCGTCTACTTCTGCTGTAAAAAAAAAATAAACATGTAAAAAGGTAATAATTTGTTACATACATCTTTACGTACATTAAAAAAAAAATAATAGAAATTGAAAAACAGTAATAAGTTTTTGATTTTTTTTATAAGGAGCCTTATAATACTAAAATTCCTCGTTAAATAATTGATTCAAAATAGCTTTTAATGATGATCTGTAGTCTACAAAAGTCAAAATCAAACGCCAAGTTTTGGTTATAAGCCCCCTCCAAAACAAAATCCTGGCTACGGGCCTGATTATTACATATATATTATACAAGTAGGAAGGTTGTATTCATATGTATTTTTTATGAGCATAGCTTAAAACAAAATGAACATGTTCTAAATTGGGTTTACTCGTATAAACGAGGAAGTGAAGGTACCTACTTGAATTTAGTGAAATAAAAATCAGAATAATTTTTTATTTTATGCCTACGAAGTACATACAATATGGAGGTAGGTGACTTTATTTATTGATTTTATAAAAAAAATATTTGTATATGGAGGTAATTAATATACAGGATTATTCGCATAAAGTGTGACAAGAAGCTAGAGCGTGTAGGTTCAGTTGAGAAAGAACAAAATGCCCTACCCTTTCTAGCCGTCAGGAGTCATTTTTCTAGCAAATTGACTTAACATAGAAAAAAAAATATTGAAAAACAACGGAAGCGCTCACAATATGCCATGATATACCTTTTTATAGAGCCAGATATCTCTTCTTTTACCCATGTTTTTAAATCAAGTCTTACTTGCGATATGCAGATAGGTACCTAGGTACTATAGACAAGGCAGGTTTTGGATACGTAAAAAAATGGAACTCGAGATTTATCAAACTTGACATTATGATAATAGAGAACACGAAAAAACAATTCCGTCCGTCTGACTGTCTGTACCCAGCTCGACCTACAGCCTTAAACACTAAAGTGATTTTCAGCTTATTCTTAAGAGGGGAAATCGAAATGGGAGTCGTACAGAACCCCGAAATCCAGAAAACCCAAAATCCCGAAAGCCCAAAATCCTGAAAACCCAAAATCCAGAAAAACCAGAATCCCGAAAACCCAATATTCCGAAAACCCAAAATCTCGTAATTAAAATTGAAAAATGTATATTTTCTTTAATTTTTTTTAATACAAAAAAAAACACTTCAAAATCGTCTGTTCAACTTTTATTGAACAAAAACCAAATAATTTTGAGTTTATTGCATTTTTGGAGTTGGGGAATTTCCCTTAGTCCAAAAATGCCATAAACTCAAAATCAAAAATTGTATAGTAAGGGCCATTACGTAATTATGGACAGTATAACAAATAGAGAAAGTATTACAGAAATAGTCAGAAGGCGTAAACAAATCATAAATCATATTTAACATAAGATCTAAGAAATTCCTTTTAAAGAATTTATTTCTGAGCGTTCCTTACGTTCCAGGAAGATTTTTTTTTTAATTTTTCACTTTGATCTTGTAGCGTTTTCTAATATTTTGTTTTTCGCCTAAAATAATTATTTCGGGCTATGTTTTCACCACGCTTCTACACTGTTTTGTGTCTGGGAATGAATAGTTTATCTTCTTGTTAACTATTATACTTGTTATCTCTACACTTAAAAATATTTTCCGAAATCCCTCTTTTTCGGGATTTTGGGTTTTCAGGATTTTGGGTTTTCGGGATTTTTGATTTCAAGATTCTGACCCCATTTAAAAAATTTTTTAGCTCCAAAAATAACGGTACCTGTTAGACGTTTTAAAAAAGGTTATTTATGTATTTTGATTTTGGTATACATATGGTCGGCATTAGAACCCTTTTTGTTTTTTTTTTTTTGATTTTCGACTTTCTCGTTAACGGCTCAACTGATTTTGATCAAAATGTTTAATCTGGAGGTCCTTTCAAGTCTGAAAACTACCGCATACAAATATTTCCAAAAGAATATTTTTTTGGATTAAAAAAAAAATGTTCGAAATTTCTTGGTAAAATGATTTTTTTGGAAACGGTTTGATGATTTTTTTCTGAAAGTATGGATTTAGTTGTACATATATTATTAAAATAAAATTTCAAGAAATAAAAAAAAATTATGAAAACGGCTCCAATGATTTTTGAATTCTTTTTTTTTGCATAAATTCATATTTGTTCAAGAATTTAGCTGGCGTTCTTCGTTCTGAAATTCAAACATTTACTGCTTTATTAAAAAAAAAAATATGGTTGATTCAGCTCTTGTATTCAAGGTAACTACACCATAAAGGCAGTTGCTTACTGCTCAAGTTGAGTCCGAACAATTCTTATTCCATGGTGTAGTTACCCTGAAGACAAGATATGAAATATCCGTTTTTTATGTATAAATAATGCAATTTAAAGTACTTGTTTAAGCAATTTAAAAAATGTTTCATGCTTTTTCCATATTCTCCAATTTATTAGTCACTCCAGCACCAGCCTCTGATGTGCTGGGTTTCACTAGGCAACCGCAACGAAACCCCTGGTTTGGTTAAGAGTTCCAGCTGGCGCTCGCAGCAAAAAAAGAGGCCTACCATTCAATCAATGTTGTAGACTAGAACCAGAGCTGCTGAAAGAGCAGCCCCGGAGCTATACGGGCAAATAAGAAGGGAGAAACGCCGACTTCTTAGGAGGAGTCGAGTCCATTGAGCTCTGTCTCGACAGAGGTGATGGTCGAAAGTTCTATCGTGATCTAACTAAGGCTATATGGCAAGAACAGAAGCCTATTTGAGATGAGATTGGAAATACGGTAGTGGATAAACATTCCGTGCTGATTATATGGAAAAATCACTTTTCTATACTGCTAAACGGCAAAGACAGCCAAAAGTCCGCTTAAAAACAGAACACTTCATTCAACTTGGTTAATTATGCTCAAAATTTCCGCCCACCGGACCTACTTCAAGTACGGTTAGCGATATCTGAGCTTAAATCGTACACCGCTGGTTCCGATAGCCTATACTAGCCGAACTATTCAAAGCAGCAGGAGATGACTTGGTAGGAACCTTGCACCAACTTATTTGCAAAATTTGGTCGGATGAAGGTATGCCTGGATGAACGGAACTCAAGCCACAGGAAATGAGACGCTCTGAAGTGTGCCAATTACTGATTTTGGGAAAAAAACCCAGTAGTTTCAAATACACACCACCTCTTTATCGATTTCAAAGTAGCATATTGACAGCGCAGACAGAGACGAATTATACAGATCCATGTGGCATCTCGGTAACCCTGCGAAACTGCTCTTAGAAAATCGGCGAGAACACCACCGAATCCTTTGATGTCGAGAGGTTTAAGACAAGGCGGCAAGTTATCCAGTATCGGTCTTCAAGTAAACAGAAAAAGTAATTTTTTTTTTAGTTCGTTAAACTCCTTGCTTATAAGAATAGACCCTGTCAAAAACGGACGAGAATCTGCTTGGGTACTTTGAAAGGAAGATTCTTCGGGTTTTATTTCGGACCAGTCTGTATCGATTGAGTATGGAAGATTCAACAACTAGCTTTACGGGCTTTACAACGACGACGTCGACCTGGTGAAAAACTTGAAAATACAGCCGGTGAGATGGCTGGGACACGTGGAGCATATGGACATCGACGAGTTTTCGAATCTACCCCTTGATTGTCTGCGAAGAAATGGAAGACCCCATTTTAATAGAGGGTGCTTTTGCTTTTAAATTGAAAACGATCCCAACTTACTTGGTGTGCCTAACTGGAGAAAGCTAGCTAAAGACCGAACTGGCTAGGGGGACTTGTTGGTTGAGGCCGTAGTCCATGCTGGACTGTAAGTGCCATCTAAAGTAAAGTAAGTAATTAAAAATCCAGTATACTATAAGCTTCACAAAAAACCATTGGAACTATAATTTACAAAAAAATTAACTAATTTCATGCCCCATCAGTTTTTCCAATGTCTCGTCTTCACACATGAAATACCTCCTATAAATGAAAACATCTTGGTATTTTTAATTCTTACGCTAGGCTGACGATATAGTTACCGAGAAACAATCAAACTCAAAGTCAAGATATCAACAAAAATGTCATTCACAAAACTTGACTTGAAAAACCTTGCAATTCATAATAAGAATAACAAATCCTTAAACATTATGTAGATACACAATACAAACACCTGCTATAAATGTTTGCTTCATCATCTTGAGGATATAAGCCCTCTTCACTTCATCTCAAAGACTCATTGAGATATCTCATTAAACGAATCAATTAGTACACTGCGTAGGCAAACGAGCTAGTCCTACACACTAAGTACTATAAAAATAATAAAACTTAATCGAAAAGTTAAACATTGCTCCCCAGTGCTTAGTGTGTACACTGTACAGGTACGTAATATGCACGCACAACATGAATGTATGTAT